>OY728147.1:179487430-184487430 GCA_963277665.1 Viscum album
TTTATTAGAATATTAATACATTTCAAAACATTTATTAATAAAAAATATTTATATATTTATATATTTATATATTTATTAATATATTTATATATTTATTATGATATCATAATATTAATAAATTTATTATAATATTAATAATATATTTATTATAATATTAATAAATTTATCATAATATTAAGACATTCATTTTTAATATTTTTATAATTTATTCCTTTTCTATATTCATTTATTTATAATAATTTATTTTTTTTATTTTTTATTTTTTATGTTATTATAATATTAATACATTTACTTATAATATTTACTATAATACTAAGAAATTTATTAATAAAATAGATATTATAATAATAACATATTTTTATGATATTAATAATACAATTGTCCTTATGTCAACACAATTATAAATAATTGTTTTTAAAATGTTCATTTTATTAATTTACTGTAATTTTTAAAGTTAATTTTTATATTTTAATAATCGCTACTATTTATTTGTGTTAATAAATATAACTTTTATATGCGCTACTAGTTAGCACTGATAAGGTTAAGACTTTATGAGTGTTATGTTTAGCCCTAATAAAAGTATTCTTTATGAGTTTTTCTAACTTTACCTTTGATAAATGATACATTTATCAACACTTTCTTGCCAGTGTTGATAAAACCCTTTCCATGTTTGTTTAAAAAACCTACTTATCTCGTTGCTCCTCTTTGATCAAACTCTCACAGAACCCAAATCTTGTTGCCAATTTTTTTAGAAATTTTTTGAGGAACCGACCTTCAAAACTGAAGGTATGGTATTTAAAACATTTTTATAAGGATTTTCCCAATTGATCAAGCATAGGTTTTTCATGATTTTTGGTTATTCTACCCTTTGCTGTAACGTGATCCCATTTTGGTTGTTCTTCCATCACTAATCTTACATGGTTTTTTGAGTTGTTTTTATAATTTGTACATACAAGTTTATATATAGATAATATGATTAACTTGATCCATATTTTTGTTTTTCTCCACGAAACCATTTCGGTATAGATACACACACATATACACATATATGTGTGTGTTTCATCTGTTTTTACATGTATAAATAAATTTATATATATGTTTTTTTATGTGTGTTTGTTCATTTATATATATTTATGTGTATATGTATATATATAAAAATTTATATATTTATATATTAATACAAGTTTATTTTATATTTATTATTTATTTATTTATTTCTATTTATATTATATATACTAAAAACTATTATTCGAGTAAGTAATATTTCTATTTATATATACCAAACACAAATTTATTTTATATTTTATATTTTATATTTATTTATTTTTATATTAATAATATTTTATATTATATTTAGTATTTTTTCTCTTTATATATACCAAAAATAACATTATGTTTTGGAACGACACCTTACCATTTAAACCCAAGTCATCAAAAAATAATAATACATTATGTTTGTAAAAACACATGAAAACATCCTTTAATTCCTAACATCATTTTTTACTTAATTATTCTATTTTCAATAATCATAATTCATATAAAAATCTCCATTTTAGGAAAATTTAACTAATTCATTAATAAAAATATCATTAAGAATCCATTTCCCAATTGATTATCACATTACCTCATTATAAATGTGATTTCTAGCAAGAAAAATCATTACTTTAAATCCTTATATTTTGATGATAAAAAACATCACATTGTACCATCACATTTACGTGAATTTACAAACATCACACTAAGAAAATAGTCTTCACCAAGAGAGAAGAGTTAATTGTTTCCAAAATATAGGCTTTATTATATGTATATATTTTTCATTGTATTATAAATTATATTCTTTATATCTATTTTTATATACTTTATATATGTATATATTATAATTGGAAATTTATTTTTTCTTAAAGTTATAATTTATATAATTTATGAATGTAAACAAATTTACATTATATTCATACCTTATGTATATTTATTTATTTTTTGTAAAATATCAATATTAATGAACCAAATAGGATGGATATGAATTTAAAATAGGTGAATTCCAATCATATGAAAAAATAGTATGGGGATAAGGTTAAGTAGTTAATCATGTTTTCAATAGAGCATTAATATAACCCTTATCAAATCATTTGTACATGTTTTTCATTATGGTTATTGAAGATGAATTTTTCCAAAGCAGTTATAAGAATACTTGATTTGTCACAGAATTTATCGATGTTACAAATGTTATACTAAAAAGGATGAAGAACTGAATTTATCTAGATACCAGGATTAACATTATGTCTAATGGATCATCTAATATGATTACAAGTGAAAAAGTTGATAGAGATAACACTAGAGTTTATATATTATCTTATATGATTGCATGTAAAAATGATGAAGGATATCACATTGAATAATGTATAATAGAAGTTGAAGATGAACTACATGATTATCAACATCTACTTGAGAAGTTAAAGAGTTTTTCAAAGATGTTATTATATACTGGTTGTACTAAATATAAAACCTTATCAGTCATATTAAATCTATATAATTATAAAACTAGATATGGTTGGAGAAACACCAGTTTTATAGAACAACATTCTCTCTTGAATGATATACTACCTGAAGATAATGAGCTTCCTTATCAAAAATATGATGCTAAATGAATTATATATTTAATGGGTACAATCTATAAATGAAAATACCAGTCCAAATGTATTTGTATTGTTTCATAAGGACTATGATTCACTTAAAAAATTCTTAAGTGTAGTACAATTCAATACAATAAAGATGAATCAAGTCCTTAAAAATTTTTATGGTACTTATAGATAATTCTAAGGTTTAGATTCTAATATAGAAGTGAGGAGACTGTAAGAAAATTATTTTGGAATATATATATAAGAATTCAAGATGAGAATATTTATCACCCAACAGACTCTCCTCAGTTCAAAAAAGAATATTACGAGTATCCTGAACATTCAAATGATTCAACAAACCCCATCTTGTGCTATCTATAGGTAAGAATAAATCATTTTAGTGTAAAAAGTATCACTCAAAGTACATGTCAAGTTATATTGGTAAATTATAACTTTGAAATGTGGTTGTTCATAGAGCACAAATATATTACATTTTCTCTACTTATATATATTCTAAATCAACTAAGTATTAATATAGATTTTTATTTGGCTCCATTAACTGAAGTTCTACAATTAATGTGTTATTTATGCATTACATTTATTTATTCTTATAGAAATAAATATTTCATGTTGATAGACATGTTGTATGGGAGGATAAATGAACTTCATTTTTAGGAATATTTTTCAGGATATATAATCAAAGAAACTGTAGGGTATCCCATTTGTGAAGACGGTGCACAATTCGGTTGCAATATTCCTCAAACATTGTTCTTTTATTACATCACAAAATTTTACCCTATCAATATAAATAGATTATCTTGAAAAACATCATTTTATGTGAATTTAGAAGAAGGTAAGACATTGTCTATACTAATATACGATAACACTTTTGTGAAAGTAAAATATATTGTCACCATTTTTGGGAAAACCTTTCCAAAAAACCATATGAATAATGGTTGGAAAAAAGAGACTAGTTTTTTTTAATGCCATATTGGAATTATTTTGACATAAGAAATTTTTTTTGATAACATACACATTGAAACAAAATAAGTGATAGTTTCATTTGAATGTTATTAAATGAACCCAATGAAAAATTATTGAATTATGGTTAGGTTGACATGATTGAAATTAGTATTAAGGAAGATTTTTCACCAATGATGGTTGAATGATAGATTTTACTTCATTTCTTAGTTTACCCTACTTCTATCTAAGAGAGATATCAGTTTTCAACGCTATCAATGGTTTAAAAGGTTCTAAAACAGGTCTTTATCAAATACAAATAACAAAATGTCGATGAATAATTTGAGGTTAAAGTGCTTAAAATAACATGATTTCCATGTTTTTATGAAATATTTAATTCTTTTAGATTACATTTATTTTTACCTAAAAATGGATGACATATATTAACTAAGATTTAATTAATTTTAAAATATGTATGAATTAATGTAAGAAACCCAAAAATGTTTTCAATTATGTAAAAAAATTTATGTCATATTACATAAATCATAGGTATTATTATCACCATTATTCTTTGATATAATGGTTCTCTTGATTATTCACTTGATTAAAGATATTTGACTATATGGTCTTCTGTATTATAGATGGATGTGCCCTATTGAGCTGTAAATGAATATTTTTTAAAGTGTATATCAAAGAAAGAATTTGAATAGAATGTTATATTATGGAGTGACATATTTTTGAAGAATTTATAGAATTATATAAAAAATACATGTTTAATGTGGATAGGATTGGTCACCCAAGATATCATCGCTAGAAAAACCATTTGGGTGAAGGAATTTTTAGAAGATATTCTCTCCTAATTAAAATTATAGAATAGGTTCATACTCACCTTTAAGTTTCACAAAAAGATATAGTGGTTTCACTATATTTTGAAACCCATAAATTAATTATTAAGAATTTTAATCCATTAAGGGATAAATTGTAGACATTAAATACAGATAATTTTTAGTTTATTGGATGGTTTAAAGACCATATATTTAAGGTGTTATCTACAAACCTAAACTCGATTTTATATTGATTTTGATGTTTGGTTAGAGGAACAAGTCTAAATATAATATTTTATAATTTTTATATAATTAGCAGTTATATGATCTATACAAATGAATATTATGAACATAGTATGATAAAAAATAGTGTATTTACTCTTGTGGTGGAAATGATGTATGTATATAGTACCAAGAATAAAAAACCAATTTACATGGATATATCATACTTTGTATTTATCAATAAAATATGGGATTTGGATTATACAACATTCCAATTACTTATTTTCTAATGAAAATGGGTTGGTAATAAAAGAGATGTTAAAATTGATGAATTGCGATTCATTAAACTAAATTTCCATAGGGATGGGTATATGAGCATGCCTTTCATAATGGAAACATAGGCAATACAAATATTTTTTTCTCTCAGATCATGAAAACAAAAATTGGTCAATTATTCTAACAATGGCTAAAATATTACATGTTCAAATTAATATTCTATTAGGGACGAAATTTTTATTTGGGTGTAAAAAATATTTCACCGATTTTCTAAAATAGATAGTGTCTTATATATTATAGGATACCACAAAGAGTGTATTTAGATACTCAATATTGGGGGAAAATTACTTCATCCTATAAAAAAATAGAGTTAAAGGAGTAAGTTAAAGTTTCCTTATAATAAAAACAATTCCTCATAATATTATGTGTTCAATATTGAATTTATATAATCTAAATTAAATGTTTAACTACTGTTATAGAAAATGGAGTCTTTACACAATGATGCTAACAATATTTAGGAACAACATATTGATAATGTTGAAACAGATAAAATGTTAGAAGGTGAAAAACATATGGTTGAAAAAAATCAAGAGCATTATAAACTGAAAATATTAACAAATAAATTAATCTAATAAAAAAAAGGACTAAAAATTAAGGTTCATGAAATACCTGATTTCAAATTATTGACCCTAATAGGTGTATTTTAAATAGTTACATTGGGGACATTACATGAATTCATGTGTTGGTTGATGCATATAGATGGAAAATTGTTGTGTTTTCATTGATGATAAAAATTTGAGAAACAATTAGTGTAACATTATGATATAATTTCTCTATTTTATCAAAAAATAAAATAATTAACCATTTATTTACTCTCTGGTTTCCCTTGTCGGGTGCATTTTGTAGTGAAAAAATTTGGTGAGATCACATATAGGGGAAGGGTGAATCAATGATCCCTTTTTCTTTTAAAAAACATGCCTTCTTAATTAAACCTCTATAATTGATTAAGGATTTTTTCACTATTATTACTGTCACTCAACCTTAATTTAAATATGAAGTATATAAAAGGAAAAAAACACAAGGATTTATAATGTTTGTTCTCAATGTGAGACTACTCCTTACTATAACCTATTAAGAAACTTGGTTATATATTTTTCAACTATTAAGGTATGTGGTAAAAATGGCATAGTCCCGCACCATGCTTCCATGAAATCCCACCATGGGCTCTGAAATACCACCAATGGATCTTTATACTACCTAGTACAGTTACCAGCCTCCCACTATATCTCAATGCTATCTCACATAGCTCAGCCTTCATGGTTGGTATCAAATACCTCTCACAATCATTATTATTCAACATATTACAAAACCTCCATGTAAATAGTTCATAAAATTTTATCTCTTCTTATAATAGTTTCATCCATGTTCTCTTCAAGTCTTCACATTAACCACTCCTAGATTCTTTAGCCTTTCTCAAACTCACTACAATAATCAATCATAGTGGTTCCTATTTTACCTTTCTCTCTCTCTATCTTTCTATAATATATGAATATCATAGGCCTTATATTTCTTCCTTCAACACATAGGCTCTTCTAGATGCATCAGAAATTCTCCAATTTGGAATTAATAAATATTTATTCAAAGTATCACTAGTGTTAATGTATTCTCTCAATTCTTTGAACCTTCTTATTCATTAACTACAATTTTATATTCCTATTAATCATGTGAATATTATTTCAATAAGTTATATAGAAACTCTATAATTGTTGTAAATGATATATTATCCTCATTGAATTCAATCAATACCCTTTAAAATAATTCATGGATTCATTTTAAATATACTTAAAACTTGGTTTTTCCCTTATTTGAAATCCTCCACAAGATCCACTTTATTAAATCATTTGAAATATCTCCATCCATATATGGATTCATATCTCTATGCATGGTCCTATGACATGGAATTCACTTGCTAAAGAATGTAACTGTCTCATTCATTATCATCATTGATATTGTAAGTCTCAAAAATAATTAATAACTAAAGTCATATGATTATATGTCTTATGATCTAAAAACATATGATAAATATTCTTATACTTAATGTCATATTATTATCATAAAATTATTGAAAACCTTATCACATGGACTTTATGAAATCAATATTAATCATTATTCTTATTCATCATGTTTTTCACTATCAGAATTTTTTCTGGTTGAGCTATAAAGATCCATCAAAATCATCAGGGAATTTTTATCATTGAATCTCAGTGTAGCATCATATAAATTAATATCTAATTTTATTCTCTATTTATTCAAAATAAATATTATGAGTTTCTCATGCTAGAATCATGATTATTAGAATTATGATATATTGAATTTGAGGTTATAAGAACTGGGTATTTTCAAAATAGATATATTTGGTATTTAAAATATATACAAACTGATGTCATATGATCTATAAAACCTTTACACAACTTCAATTAACCGTTACATAACTCAATATACCATCATTCATTTTTAATATAACCCTTATGTAGCCTTCATAACTTTATCGTTTACCTTACATAGAACCTTCTTCATCATAGTTACCTTTACATAATTAGTTCAAATAATATATGACCTTTACACATGATTTTTTTACCTGTATGAAACACCTTATATATCCATATACTTTTATACATATATTGGAAACCTTGAGTTACCTTTATGTCGATAGTGAAATTCTAAGATTAACTTTACATAGATAATAAAATTATAATTTACCTTTACATATCCAATGTTATTCTAGATGACCCTTACAAAACTATATCAATATTGTATTACATTTACATAGGTACAAATTTACCATTAGTAATAATATCATTATTCCATCCATTACTTATATCAGACCATAAATTTCTAAAACTAACATTACACCTTTCTTAACACATATAGACTTCATCCAAGTGTATTTGAACACTAAATAATATATCTTCCATGTATAAAAACCATTGGATGGTTCTCTTTCACTTTTAATCTATCTTTCATCACATAAACTCATGTATTTTGGTGTTATCATTCATCCAACTCTTTAACAAACTTTAAAACATGATATTGATAACATATCTCATTATCTTTAATGATCAACCAAATAATCATCATAAATATTTTTCACCATGTTTTGAGCCACTCTAAATGATTTATTCAAGATGTATCATCATATATCTTTTTTTATATACCAAGGAAGTGCCTATATAACATTTAATCACATATTATCCTCATTAAACACATTCTATTTTTAAAAATAAATAAAAATTATCCAATAGAAATACCAAATTTATATTAGATTATTGTCAAATAAATTAAAATTAATGATTTAGAGGAATGATCATTATGCATTTTAGACACTTCTTATGAAGCATTATCTTATGGATGCTAAGGATAAAGTGAACCCCCACCCACTTTCTCTATATTCCCCATGATAAACCCAGAAAAATGGAATTATTTCATTTGTTATCTTGAGGAGGAATTATTTTTAGAATATTGTAATCGAAAATATTTTGTTTGATTTGACATGTAATAATCCCTTTGATTCAGAGTATTTAATTTCTAAAATAGAAAATGAGTTCTAAAAAACTATCCTACATCAAAACCAATATACCCCTACTATAAATAAAGGATGTGGTGCACTTCATTTGAAAAATGGTATTAATTGTAATTCTACTATAAATCATTCATGTGATATTAAAAAAACATAATTAGGTTTCTTTATTTTAATGTTGATTGGTGAATAAGAATCTAAATCCACATCAATACCATGTCATGTGATATGAAATCGAGTCTAGTGTAAAAAAATAGGAAAATATTAGATTAAAACACACAAAAAGTATGATAATCCAGTGAAATTATGATATTATAGAAATTTATTCTACTTTAAATCTTTATTACATAAAAATGAAAACTTATTTTCTGAGATTTTTTTCTAATATAGATATAAGAATTATCATCAGCTTTACCCAATGAATGACACCTTTCCATGGATTTGAAGTAGCCAAAATTATATAGAGATGTCATGGGTGTAGGTCTTGAATTGTAAAATCGATAATATTTTTAGAATGAAAAGATATATGGGGATAAACATATGAAAATGGAAGACATTTAGGCACAAATTTATGCTCTAAGTGAAATAGTTACCTGAAATTATATTTTAATAGACTGATTTATGTGAAAGGATCAATGAGAATAAACAATATAATACCAACAACTATATAAATTTTCACTTTTATTTTTAACTATTTCTATTCCCCTTAAAGGCCTTATATACCCAAGGTAATTGGTTTTTTATAACAGAGTATGCTAAATATAAATCAAACAACTATTAATATCTTTCTTGTACTAAAATTTATCAGGGTGAAATTGACTGTGATTTATCTATTAACACCCACTCATATCTTTGTCGCAAGGGGAATATTTTACTATATTAAATGGTATATTATATATAGTTAACAACTTTCAAAATATAACATGAGTGTATGAATTCATAGATCTCATGGTCCCAACACTATGCTACCTATTACCCTTGATGATCTGAATGTTTACATGGTCAAACTTGCTATTATAACTTTCATATTATAGTCATTTAATCTTATAAAGGTAGATGAATATAATGAATCATTCCCTTTCCAATTTAAATATTTTTAAAAACCATTTAAAATTAATGAAAAATGACTGAACTAAGGATTATTATTATAGAAGTGGAAATATAAGGGGAAATTGTGGGTTGAATAAAAAAAATATTTAGGATCAACAAATAAATATAAAAGACCTTATGAGATTAAAATTATCCCACCAATTCAACTACCATATTTTATAAAATTACAATTTCATGCATAAATAATGTTTAAATAATAAAATGAAACTTTTATTGAATTTTAAGAACAAATGTATGGAGGGTAAATTCATGACATTATTGGTTATGAGAATGTAAAATAATTTCTTAGGCATGAATGGTTGGGATCCTCAATTGTGAATATATACTTGAGGTAAATTTTCATAAATTTTTTTCCAATAGTCGAAATATTATGTTAATTATAGATAAATACTATTCTTATTTTATATAGGTGTAAATATTACAATTATATAATGGGAATACTCTGTGAAGAAAAATGTAGACTCATTAGTCCTCATGTCACCTCTACACAAAACATTTCAATGAATGAAAATAAAATTTCATTAAAATCATAGAAATTATCCCTTACATATGAAAAGAAACTAAAAAATAACAAACTCTTTTTAATACCTATAATTCAAGGGAAGAAATTTACAATTGAACCATATAAAATATATTTTTATTTTTTTCATTTCATATTATTTTTTTCTTAGGAAGTACCAGATTTTCATTATAATCAATTTGGATATTCTAAATACTCATTTTTTTAATCCAAAGCATGGATTCCCAAAATATCAACCACACATGAGATCCTTTATAAATTTTTAATTGTATTATTATTTTAATGAGAACTTATTTTTTATGATAGGATGGTTTTTAATTATAATAAAAATCATGGTATGAGGATGAATAGTGAGCACAAGAAGCATATGAATTTATAAAAATAGACAAGTATTATTTTATATATAATAATATTTCACTATCAAATAATATATGAAAATTGATTACTTATTTTACTCAATTTTTCTCCAGTTTCTAAAACAAATTAATTCCAACAATTGTAATTATTATATTGGTAAATTTACAAAAAATATCATATTCCATCAACAAACTAGCATCCTCAAAGAGTAATTTATGATGATATGTACAAGTTAATTAAAAATATTAATTAATCATTTATTTATAATATTTTAGTACTACAAGGACTTTAGATAGTCTATATACTTGATATAGGAAGTAGATTTGATAAGAAATGAGTGGGTAAGTTACATGTGTTGAAATTTTTTATAGATATCGTAATGAGGAAATTTCCTATCATTCTTGTATTTTTTATTTTAAAATTTCCTTAAGATTTGGTTTGTATATTACTTATTTTGTAATTTTACTTTTGATTGATTTGTGAAATTATGGAATATATTCTTCATCAAATTGAATTGGGTTATGAATGTGTAATGTCTAAATCTAACTTACCATGAAACTAGTATCCAGACTGGTCAGCATATTGCCTCAAGCATGCCCGATTCTTTTCCTGAGGATTCTGACTAGTAGAGAGGTTTTAAAGATGGTATGGTGGGGATACTATACCCTCATGATTATATTATCACAGTGGTATAATAGGTGATAAATAAAACACCTAATAGCAGAAGTAGTATAAGAAAAAGGTAGAACAATAGATGATAAATACAAAAAACTGAATAAAAATGGAAACATCTAATAATATATTACCATGAATGAATATCTATGTGATTCTACAAAATCTAAATCTGAAAACATACAAAAGACATGACAATACAATACATTAATGAATAAAATAATAAAAATCATCAAGGGTGATCTCCACAAGAAACTTGAGTCCCATCTCAGTCCTATTATCGTAACTCCCATGTACAATGAACATTATAAGAAATAATTCATGGACCCGTGAACATGAGATCTACTCATGTACAATATTGTAATGGATACCCAAGCAGGGTGTGAGGTATACTCAGTAGTCCATATCCAACAATGTTTAAATCATAATCATATTACTTAATATAATGTATGATCATGTGTATGAATATAATAAGTGGAAGGTGGTAAATAAATAAATGTATTGGTTTGGGTTCCTCATGGTACACTTGACCAACACTACATTCTTTAAAATAAGTCAGAATTTATATAAACTAGGGCCAACCTATATAAATTTCATATGGGTGAAATGATAATGGCTCATCATAGAACATGTATCATGAGATGAACCGAACCCAAGGATATCATTTGTATTGGAGAATGAATCCTGGGATAATAGGTATTCATTATTAATTTATTTTTAAAATAAAACTTCATAGTGATAATTTTAATAAGAGTGGCCCTGATCCCATCCAAGGAAATCCAAAAAATAATCCCAAGTATCACTCTAGGGGCACTATAATTACCCAATACTATAAGAGTCTGACTGAGGTGATCAATAAATGGAATCCTAAGTATCACTAACATAATCATGCGTAGATAATAACCTCTAAGTCCATCATCGATATCTCACATAGGGGTCGGAGTATCGCTCGTGTCCTGGTGAAACCATATTTCCACTGATCTCGTCCATGGGTTCTCCTCTAGGTAACCGGTATCACTCAGAAGGAGGTAGAGAACCCATATGGTGATCCCATCAAAGGTATACCAAGTATCCCTCCCAACATAATATAAAAATAATAATCAATGATCCCATCCTTGGAATTTTGGAAAAAGGGGACCCAAGTATCACTCAAGGCATAATATAGTCTTAACAACCTATGATCCTATCCAAGGCATTCCATATAGAGGAACCTGAGTATTGCTCAAGATGTTCATAATTCATTTAATAATTTAAATTAACTAGTGAGAAGGTCATGTTCTTAATCATTCCATTTAAATCATTATGTTTTCCTTTACATTATTAAATAAAACTAATCATTGGATACATGTATTAGGGTGAGGTGGACTTCCCATGGAAGATCATACCATACACGTAATTGGTATAAAATAATCCATTCTAACATTCATGATACATAAAAATAATCAAGTTAATTCAATAAGATAAGGTGAAACCCCCACTTAGGTGCTGGTTAGATCACTAGGAGACAATATAGTAGAGTATTACATCCTAAAAATATCCAAAATAATAAATTTGTCAAACTTTTATTAGAAAACATTCCTTAATTAGGGGTTTTATTATAAACCCATTAATTAATTAAAGGCATTCTAGGTTCATTTTGTAACATCCCATGTAAATAAAGAATAATACATTTTCATAATTATTAATATTTCTAACTTAAATATTAATTTTACATTAAAAGGGTTGCTATGTTTGATAGCATACCCGATAAGAAACAACGGGTTTCTTTGAAATCTTACGTTGCACACAAGGCTAAGTCATACTAAAAAAATATAATATTATTATTTTAAATGGTAGTTAATGTCTAGCCATTTTAATAGAGGTATTTAATAGAACTAACTACAGTATGATTATACATGTTTGTTAAATGTTTTTACATTTACCCAATAAAAATTTGCAGCTTAAAATGTGGATTAATCTAATTTTAAGCATAATTTACCATAAAGGTTGATTTACCACCTTTTGATGGAGAACCCTATTTAAATCTAGTTTTGGTCACCTTTATATGTTCTATTTGACCAAATAAAATTATTCTTTATACTCGGGACATCAAAATTCACTTTGGGTAAAATTTTGGAATTTTTATGATAAAATTCAATTTTTTATGAATAGTGGAAAATATTGTATTTTAATTCAAAACTGCCATTTAATCTAATTTATTAATATTGTTAGATTATCTTTTTAATTGTTTTTAAATTTTAATTATATTATATTTTTACCATTTAATCCAATTTTGGTCATTGGAATTAATTTCACTTTGAAATTGGACATAATCAAGTGTTAATATTTTGATAGTTAATATTTCTAAAAAACACGCTTTTTGTTTTGACAGCGGGAATTAATTTTAAATTAATTTCATCCACTTCTGTTTTTTGAATTTGGAAAAATGGATTTCATATTTGGAATCAGGAGGTACAAATTTTGTAAATATATAACTTTTATTTTTAGACATTTTGAATATTTATTTCAGTAAAAAATTTATTTACCATGGTTAAAAGGTAAATCTGGTAAATAAGGGTAAACAATTATTATTATAATAATATAAAATTACCCTAAAATGTGTCTTATTCCTATTGGTTGATACATATCTTACCATGGGCATCTTTGGGTCTATTTTGGGACCCCATGGAGCCACATGGGAGTGATAATGACACTTTATTTTAATTAACTTAAAGACAAAAATCACATAAACAAATATCTTTTAGTAAATTACTTTTTTACTTTGGGTTATATAAATTATCATTTAGACTATAAATATTATTTGGATATCTAAAACTATTTCCTACATCATGGGAATTATTTTATAATTTTTAGGCATCAAATAAATAAAATTATTTATGACATAATAATGATGTTGTATTTTCTTCATTAATAAATGATTTAAATAAATAATATTATAAAGATTAAAATAATATCCAAAACCTGTCATATTTCTATTGGATGATTTTATTTTGACCATGATTCATCTAATATTCAGATTTAATATGTTTTGGACCTTTATAAACCGAAAATCTATATATAATATAATATTATTTTCACACTTTCATAAAGAGCCCCTCCTCCCACTTATAAAAATCACTCACCTCTAACACATTACTCACACCTCTCAAGCCCATTGGATCATCCAAAATCTACCGAATTAATCTCCCTAAATCCCTATTCTCCTCTTAGAAGCCTTACCTTAGGCAGAAGGCACTTCAAGAAGTCCTTTTGGTTCCAACCAAAGGGAGTTACCCGGTTTAAAGGTAACATCTTCTCTTAAGTTATTTTGTTTTATTTGACTTCTCCAACCCCCTAAAATCTTTTTATTCTTTTCATTAATAAAAACACTTGTATACACAATATACTAGGTTTTTTTTATGATAAGTATTATAACTACACTTTCACACACCTCCATTTAACGGGTAAATAACATATTGTTTCTGTGGATGGTGAACTAACGCCTCACGAAATGATGATTGTTCAATTATCTCATACCCCCTATTATGGTGTCCATTAAGATGGAACTATATTTATATGTGATATATTATATTTTTATTGTTTTTATGCTTCTGTATTTTTAATTTATAGAATACCTTTATGGTTTCCATAGGGGGTAAATACGATAATCTCATTTGAGGAAGTGCGGACAACCGCCCCCTCAAAGTGATATGAATCGTTCATGCCTTATGTGGAACGTATAAAGGATAGAGTTAATGAAAATATATATGATATTATAATGTAATTATAATATACCTATGTATCATTATGTTTTAATTCCATTAAATATGAAATATAAATGAAAGTAGCGTCCATGCGTACGTACGACTTACCATCTCCATGAACGATGCATTTCATTTCTTACCTCCAAATGTTATGTACTGTTATAAATACATATATATACCAGATATATAATATATATATGATATCTAAATCATTAATATAATTCTAGAGATAATAGAATTTTGACCACATAGACAACTTGTAAATATAAGAATTTCATTTTTGACTCAAGTACCAAATATCGACAAAACAACCATTATTAACATAAATGATTACATAATGTTTATAACATGGTAATATATGATGTAAAAGGAAAAATAAACTTGAAAAAGTTTCATAATAAAGTATATATTAGCTTCAGTTTATTATTCAAGATATTAAAGAACGAATGAGTCAAGTCGGACATGAGGTAAAGGACATCGTCTCAATCTCCTTTCATTGAGGAATGTTTTGTTTTATAAACAAATTTATTTTATACACTATATAAAAACCTTTTACATTTAATTTCATTAAAAAAGATTATTTTTCTATGAATTGTTTTACTAAACAAAAAAAATAATGTTTCTTTTTAACGTATGTGGTGACAACGACCTTTCCTCTACAGTCAGTGTTATTTGATCTTTGGCTTCCTTAACAAGTCGTACTATTTTTAAAAGGAAAATAAATACCATATACTCTTTTACATATTTTGGTTTTGAAAATGGTTTTTATAATGGATTTGTTATGTCAATATATTTAATTGATATATTGTTATTGAAATTTGGAAATGTTATCTTTCCTTTATGTTTGTTTTATGTGTTATGAATATGTTATGGTTCTTGGGCATAGTTACGTATACGGGTGGCTCTGTGATAAATCTTGGGCGGGTGAGCCCGAGATAGATCTTAAATGCATTGGATAACATGATGGAGGTAAAATTGATTGTTTCTCCTAAGAGATTTAGGAAATATAATGTGATGTGTATTCCAAATGTAACTCCCTACATAGATGTGATAGCTACAATGTAAGTATGATATGGATTCCACAAGTAACCTTTATGATTTGTGTTTATTATGTAAATCTTATTATTTCATGAGGTATGTTAAAGATCTTATGTTATGTATTTATTGATCAACTAATGTTTTCTTTTTTTGTTTTATAACCCTTACTGATATTTTTATTCTCATCCCAAGTTTTGAAATGTTTTTCAAAGGACTTAAAGATGAATCGGGTCAAGGATGGGATCAACAAAAAGTCAAGCTGCCTAAAACTTAAGACCAAACATGACTCTTTTTTTAAAGAGTTTTTATTTTATAAAAAAATGTAAACTGAGTAGAAGTGTCTACCTAGTAATTTTTGAGATGTAATGTAATAGTTATGGCATAATTATCTAAAACTGTAAATCTGAAAAGATCCACAACATTAATTATTAATTTAATTCTAGATTATGTAATGTTTTAAGGTCGGGTACTTATAGTTGGTATCAAATGTCGGTTTAGATAACTTTAGGAGTTAGTGTATTGTTAAATTAATATCCATAAATTAATTTATGTTAACTTTGAAATGATAGCATTTACAGATTACCATGTTTCTTCGCCTAAGATATTTCTGTGTTTATAATGGTTTTCCGTAGAGGAAATAGGTCAACTATGTTGGGACGATATCAAGAGGAAGACAACCTTCCAAATCAGCAACCTGAGATGGTCGGAATCAGAAAAAAAATAGTTTTTTGTAGTTATGTAATAGTTGACTCAGGCTATAAATGGTGGTGGTATCAATGCATTAGATCAGCTAGATCAACCACAGAGGAAGATGTCAGTAGTGGAGCATTTCACGAGGCAACATCTCCCATCTTTCAGAGTATCATCTAACCTTTTTCTAGCTTAAAGGTGGATTAAAGCACTAGAGAAAATTTTGGATGTCATGGGGTGTTCAGAACATCAAAATTTTAGTCTCTTTGTTTACTATTTTGAATGTGAAGCTGATTAGTGGTGGTCAATGGTGAAAAATATCAAGGATAGTGAGGATATTGATGCTCTTAATTTGGTTGAATTCAAAGGTATGTTTCTTGAGAAATATTTTCTTAAGGTGGTTCATCTTAGTATGGAACAAAAATTCCTATAATTGATGTAGGAGGATGGATCAGTGGCTACTTATTATAAAAAATTCACTTTACTGGCATGGTATGCTCCAAATTTCATACGATATCTTGATAGTAAAATCAACCATTTTTACTCAGGAATAAAGCCAAAGTATCGAATGTATTTAGCTTCTCTTGAGTTCAAAAGTTATGAAAAACTTGATTGATGTGCGAAGAAGGTGGAAATGGAGTTTTCCAATGATCATGTATTCTTTGAAAAACAACATAATAAGAGGTCAAGGTGGTAGGTGAAAGGGAAGAACTATTCAAAAAAGTATGATGGTAAGAAATTTAAGTTTACAGTTTGTGAAAATTATGGTAAAAACAAGCTCAAGAATGTCTTTTGAATTCTAGTAAGTTCTACCGATGTGGTAAAATGGGACATAAGGATCGTAATTGCACTGAAAAAGAGTTGAGTAATGGTAAGACAAAATCTGATTTACAATCAGTAAAATGTTTTAAGTGCAATGAAATTGGTCATTATGCAAATGAGTGTCCAAAGAAGAACTCATATGAGGGAAAGCAATCAGACTACAGGCAGAAAGGGGTGGTGAAATCCTTTGAAACTACTTCATCAGATGTTGGTCCATCAACTAAAGTAGTATCAGGTACGCTGTTTGTTTGTTCAGATTATGCCAATGTGTTGTTTGATTCCGGGTCTACACATTCATTCATATCTAAGAAGTTTTCTAGTAAATTTGGAATTCCATATCAAGATATGAATCCTGAACTTATGGTAAAAACCCCTTGAGGAAATGTTTAGACAAAAAGAAATTATAATATCCTTCATGTCCTGGTGTGTGGAAATAATCAACCTGTAAACCTTATTGTTTTGCCTCTAGTAGATTTTGATGTTATTTTGGGTATGGAGTTTCATTCTGTTTATTATAATAAGATTGACTGCAGAGCTAAAAAGGTTTCTTTTTAAAAATATTTTCATTTTGTGTACAAAAATAAACCCTTAATTTTGATAACATATCAGGAAGATGAGAAAGTATTAAAAGATGGAAATTAATGTTACCTTGCACATATTGTGGAAAACAAAGGAACTGTTCAGATTAATGATGTTCCATTGGTAAATGAGTACCTTGATGTTTTCTTGATTATTTTCCTAGTATAATACCTGATCGATAAGTTGAATTTACTATTGACTTAGTTCCTGATGCTAATCCAATTTGAAAACCCCCTTACTGAATGGCCCAAATTGAACTTTTAGAGTTAAAGAATCAATTGCCGGAGTTATTAGATAAATTTTTCATTCGACCTAGCACATCACCATGGGGTGATCCTGTCTTGTTTGTTAAAAATAAATATGGTTCAATGAGACTTTTCATTTATTATAGAGCATTGAATAACATCATTGTTAAGAACAAGTATCATTTGCCTCATATCAATGATTTTTTTTATCATCTCAAGGGAGATCATTATTTTTCAAAGATTTATTTGAGGTCGGGATACCATCAGTTGAAAGTAAATGAAGAATACACTCTAAAGACCATGTTTCATACTAGATATATCCATTATGAATTTGTAGTTATGCCTTTTGGTTTAACTAATTCACCTACTATATTCATGGATCTTATAAATAGAATTTTCCATGAGTACTTTGATAAGTTTGTGGTTGTGTTCATTGAGGATATTTTTGTTTATTCTAAAAGTAAAGAAGATCATGAAAGTCATTTAAGGGTTTTCTTGAAAACCTTAAAAGAAAAGAAACTATTTTCGAGATTCAGCAAGTGTGAGTTTTAGTTACAACAAATTTCTTTCCTTGGTCACATTGTTTCAAAAAATGGAATAATTGTTGATCCTACTAAAACAAAAGTTGTTAAAGAATGGACAAGACCCACAAATATAATCGAGATCCATAGTTTTCTTGGTTTATCAGGTTATTACCGGAGGTTTGTTCAAAAAATTTCACGGTTATCTAGCCCACTGACTAAGTTAACTCGAAAAGGTGTTAAGTTCATCTGGACAAAATAATGTGAAGATTGTTTTCAGAAATTTAAAAGAAGATTTTTGAATGCTCTAATTTTGGAATTGCCTTACAGAAATGGTCAGTTTGTTATCTACAGTGATGCTTCATTGAATGTAATTGGTTGTGTCCTTATGAAGAATGATCAGGTAATTTCTTATGCTTCATGTCAGTTGAAACCTCATGAGTTAAATTACCCTACACATGATTTGGAATTAGTTGTTGTTTTTTTGCTTTAAAAATTTGGAGGCATCATTTTTATAGAGTAAAATGTGATATATATACTGACTAAAAAAGTTTTAAGTATATATTCACTCAGAAATAATTGAACATGAGATAGAGGAGATGATTGGAATTAATCAAGGATTATGATTTCACGATCCATTACCATCCGGGAAAAGAAAATAAAGTGGCTGATGCTTTGAGTTGAAAAAGTAATGCTTCATTAACCATGATACGTTTGGAACGAGATCCTTTGGTTTTTGATTTGACGGACTTTGTCATAGAAGTTGTTGGTGAAGGAAATTCTTCTGTTTTATTTCAGGTGTTAGTGAAATCATCTCTATCAGACAGAATAAAGCAAGTACATAAGGAAGATAATGAGTTGTAGAAAAAGGTAGAGTTGGTTCAGGAGGGTAAGTTTCCTGAATTTAACATTGATAACGATTGTGTTTTGAGATTTAAAAAGAGATTATGTGTGACTCGTGATTCACAGTTTAAGAATGATTTGTTATGTGAAGCTCATAGTTCCCCGTTTTTAGTACATCATGGCAGTACTAATATGTACAGAGATTTTCAGGAGTATTACTGGTGGGATGGAATGAAAAGAGATATTGCTGATTTTATTGTGAAGTGTTTGACTTGTCAGCAGGTTAATGTAGAGTGGCGGTTACTGAAAGGGATACTTCAATCTTTATTGGTTCCAGAGTGGAAATGGGAAAATATATCCATGGAATTCGTTGTGGTATTACCGAATACATCTTGAGGTAATATTGAAATATGGGTCATTGTTGATCTATTGATTAAATCTGCTCATTTCCTTCCTATTTGAGATACTTTGTCTCTAGATCAACTTTCTTGGTTGTATGTTAAAGAGATAGTCAGATTTCATGGTGTTCCACTCTCCATTATATCTGATCGTGATCCTAGGTTTACTTCTAACATTTAGAAATGCCTTCAGAAGTCATTGGGTACTGAATTAAATTTTTGTACAGCTTTTCATCCACAATCAGATGGGCAGTCAGAAGGAAGAATTCAGACATTGAAGGATATGTTATGTGCTTGTTCACTAGATTACCAGGGAAGTTGGGTCCAACATATTTTTTTGGTTGAATTTTCTTATAATAACAGTTTTCATTCCAGTATATAGATGTCTCCATTTGAGGCATTATATGGGAAGTGGTGTCGAACTCTAACTTTTTGGGATGATATAGGTGAAAGGAAGTTGATGGGACTATAATTGGTAGAAGAGATGGTAGAAAACGTTCAGTTTATTCAGAAGCATATGAGAACAGCTCAGAGTAGGCATAAAAGTTATTAAGATAACTCGATGAAGGATATTTCTTTTGTGGTAGGTGATCATGTCTTTCTCAAAGTTTCTCCATGGAAAAGTGTGATGCATTTTGGTAAGAAAGTAAAGTTGAGTCTGATGTTCATTAGACCTTATAAAATCTTAGAGAAAGTTGGATCAGTTGCATACAGAGTGGATTTACATCCATGTTTATCCTAGGTACACAATTTTTTTCATGTTTCAATGTTAAGAAAGTATATGCCAGATCCATCTCATGTTTTAAGTCCAAAGGTAATTCAGTTGGAATAGAATCTCTCTTATGAGGAACAACCAGTCCAGATTCTTGACCGAAGAGAGAAAGTGTTGCAGAATAAGGTAATTCTTTAGGTAAAGGTTTTATGGAAAAACCATATGGTTGAATAGGGAATGTGGGAATCTAAAAATTCAATGAGGGATAAATACCCCCATTTATTTGATAAATGAATAAAATTTTGAGGATACAATTTCTAAAAGGGGAGAAGGATGTAACATCTCAAGTAAATAAAGAATAATACATTTTCATAATTAATAATATTTTTTAATTCAATATTAATTTTATATTAAAATGGTTTCTATGTTCGATGGTGTACCCGATAAGCAACAACGGGTTTCTTTGAAATCTTACGTTGCACTCAAGGGTGAGTCATACTAAAGTAATAATAATATTATATTATTATTTTAAATGGTAGTTAACTCTTAGCTGTTGTAATGGAGGTAATGAACAAAACTAACTACAATATGAGTATACATGTTTTTTAAATGTTTTTTCATTTACCGAATAAAAGTTAGATGCTTAAAATGTGAATTAATCGAATTTTAAGCATAATTTACCTTAAAGGTTGATTTACCGCCTTTTGATGGGGAACCCTATTTAAATCTAGTTTTAGTCAATTTTATATGTTCTATTTGACCAAATAAAATTATTCTTTATAATCGGTACATCAAAATTTACTTTGGGTAAAATTTTGGTATTTTTCTGATAAAATTCAATTTTTGATGAATAGTGGAAAATACTGTATTTTAATTCAAAACTGCCATTTAATCTAATTTATTTATATGGTTAGATTATATTTTTAATTGGTTTTAAAGTGTAACTAGATTATATTTTTACCATTTAATCTAATTTTGGTCATTGTAATTAATTTCACTTTGAAATTGGACATAAACAAGTGTCAATCTATTGATAATTAATATTTCTAAAAAACATACTTTTTGTTTTGACAGTGGGAATTAATTTTAAATTAATTTCTACCACTTTTGTGTTTTGAATTTGGAAAAATGGATTTCATATTTGGAATTATCAGGTCCAAATTGTGTGAATAGGTAACTTTTATTTTTAGACATTATGAATATTTTACTTCAGTAAAAAATTTATTTACCATGGTTAAAGGGTAAATCTGGTAAATAAGGGTACAAAATATTATTATAATAATATAATATTACCCTAACATGTGTTTTAATCCTATTTTTTGATACATATCCAACCATGTTCATCTTTTGGTTGATTTTCGGACCCCATGGAGCCACATGGGAGTGATAATGACACTTTATTTTAATTAACTTAAAGTAAAGACAAAAATGACATAAACAAATATCTTTTAGTAAATTAATTTTTACATAAAGATATATAAGTTATATTTTAGATGATAAATATTATTTGGAAAAATAAAAGTTTTTCCTATATCATGGTAATTTTTTTATAATTTTTAGACATCAAATAAATAATATTATTTATGGCACAATAATGATGTCGTGTCAACCTCATTAATAAATGATTTAAATAAATAATATTATAAAGAATAAAATAATATCGAAAACCTATCCAATTATTATTGGATGATTTTATTTTGACCATTAGTCATCTTATATTAGACTTTAATATGTTTTAGACCTTTATAAACCGAAAATCATTATATAATAAAATAAAATTTTCACACTTTCCTAAAGAGCCCCTCCTCCCCCTTATAAAAATCCCTCACCACTAACCCATTACTCACACCTCTCAAGCCCCTTGGCTCATATAACCTCTACCCAATTAAGCTCCATACATCATTTTCCTCCTCTTAGAATCATTACCTTAGGCATAAGGCACTTCAATAAGTCCTTTTGGTTCAAACCAAAGGGAGTTAGCCGATTTAAAAGGCAACGTGTTCTCTTAAATTATTTTGTTTTATTTTACATCTCCAACCCCCTAAACTCTTTTTATTATTTTATTTTATAACAACTCCAGTATACTCAATATATTATGATTTTTTTTATTAGATTGATTCTAACTACACTTTCACACACCTCCATCAAATGGGTAAAGAACATACTGTTTCTGTGGACGGTGAACTAACGCCTCACGAAACGATGATTGTTCAATTATCTCCTACCACCTCTTATGGTGGCCATTAATATGGAACTGTATTTATATGTGATATATTATATTTATATTATTTCAATGATTCTATATTTTTCATTTATATAATACCTTTATGGTTTCCATAGTGGGTAAATACAATAATCTCATTTGAGGAAATGCAGACTACCGCCCCCTCAAAGTTATATGACTCATTCATGCCTTACATGGAATGTATAAACAATAGAGTTAATGAATTTATATATGATATTATACTGGAATTAAAATATACCTTTGTATAATTATGTTTTATTCCATTAAATATGAAATAGAAATTAAATTAGTGTTTATGTGAACGTATGGCTTACCGTCTCCATGAACGGTGCATTTCATCTCTTACGTCCAAAAGTTATATACTATTATAAATACATATATATAATGGATATATAAGATATATATGATATCTAAATCATTAATATCATTTTGTAAACAATGTACTTTTGACCACATAGACAACTTTTAAATATAAGAAGTCCATTTTTTACTCAAGTACCAAATATCAACAAAACAACCATTATTAACTTAAATGATTACATAATGTTTATATCATGGTAATATGTGATATAAAAGGAATAATAAACTTGAAAATGGTTCTTAAGAAAATATAAATTAACTTTAGTTTATTATTTATGAGATTAAAGAACGAACGAGTCAAGTCGGACATGAGGTAAGGGACTTCGTCTCAATCTCGTTTCATTGAGGCATATTTTGTTTTATACATGACTTTATTTTATAAGCTGTCTAAAAACCTTTGACATTTTATTTTATTCAAAGGGAATATTTTTCTACGAAGCATTTTACTAAATGACAAAAAAAAGAATGTTTCTTTTTAATGTACACAGTGATAACGACCTTTCCACTGTCGAGAGTATTATTTGATCTTTTCCTTCCTTAAAAATCCGTAATTTTTTTAAGAAGAAAATAAATACCATATACTCTTTTACATATTTTGGTATTGAAAATGGATTTTATAATGTATTTTTTATGTCAATATATTTAAATGATATATTGTGATTGAAATGTGTAAATGTTATCTTTCCTTTACGATTGTTTTATGTGTTATGAATATGTTATGGTTCTTGGAAATTGTTACGTATACGGGTGGTTATGTGATAAACCTAGGGAGGGTGAGCCTGAGATAGCTCTCCAATGCATTAGGTAACATGAAATAAGTAAATGTGAATGTTTCTCCTAAGAGATTTTGGGAATATACTATGATGGGTATTCCAAATGTAACTCCCTACGTAGTTGTGATAGCTACAATGTAAGTATGATATGGATTCCATAAGTTACCTTTATGATTTGTGTTTACTATGCAAATATTATGATTTCATGATGTATGTTAAAGATCTTATTTTAGGTATTTATTGATGAACTAATGTTTTCTTTCTTTGTTTTATAACCCTTACTGAGATTTTTATGCTCATCCCATATTTTGTAATGTTTTTCATAGGACTTAAAGATGAATAGGTTTAAGGATGGGATCAAGAAAAATTCATGTTGTCTAAAACATAGGACTAGACATGACTATTTTTTTCAAGATTTTTTATTTTATGAAAAAAATGGAAACTGAGTAGAAGTGTTTACCTTATAATTTTTGAGATATAATTTAATAGTTATGGCCTAATTCTCCAAAACTCTAAACTTGAAAAGATACTTAATGTGAATTATTCATTTACTTCATGATTATCTAATATTTTAAGGTTGATTCCTTATACATTCTCTTTAGGGTGGTTCAACCATGAGGTTCAAGTCCATCAATAATTCCAATTTAATATAAAAAAGATATTATATTTAAGGTGGTAGGTTCTATAAATTAAACATTTTATATAAGAGGCATCACACAGAAATACCAGCTTGTGGCACAATGATATAATTTAAAATGGATAAAAATTAAGTTAAAATATATGAACTAGCTACCAAATACCAAGAATTATATATTCACCCAATATAGAGGATTGATTTGGTCCTATTTGAGAGAAATTGAAGAATCAAACAAACACCGTGAAAATAAGGAGAATGATATCACACCAAAATAGCGCAGCATATGGAAGGAAAAAAATAATATAATTAAGAGGATTAAATCCCATATCTTTATATATCCAACACATATGAAGGTGGATGAAATGAAGTGAAAATGTTGGAGAGGAATTCATGCCTTGATGAGAGCTGTAGGAGAGTGAACGAGAGGGTACTACGCGTGGGTAAGAGGATAAGAAACAAGAGGAAGGAAGAAATAGGGTTGTAAGAAAAAAGTTCAATTTTCATCCCCATTAATGAGGTGCATGGTTTGGACATATGGTTTCCCAAACCATTCACCAACCATGATTTAGCCACTACCTAATAAGGGAACATACATGATTCATGTACACAATTTGATAAATCGTGCAATTTTACACTACCAAATATTTTTAGTAACTTGAATGTCTATGCGGCTACTCTCGCATGGTTAGACAAAACCATGTGAGACCTCAAACTCTAATAGATTAGTCATACAGTTTATTTTGGTGGGCCACATGGTTTCAGACAAATTGTGTGCCCCTTCCAACTTCTCTCATTTTTTGAGGTTTTGGAGATCAACACTCCCAATAATCGACAGAACATCTAAGAAACTTATGATGACTTAAAACAAGTCTAAACAAACACATTTAAGTGTTCAAAATATCATATTTACATTTTTAATCTTGGTATAAAGAATGTACTATCCAACAAATGGTAAAATTCAAATTCCCAAGGAAATTTTTTATCGTGTCCAAAATGTGAGACGTTACAACCTCTAAATCTTAATACTTATCATCATTAAAAAGACTTCATAAATAACGAAAAAACACCCAAACTAAATGGTTTTTGAGTTTTCAATCAAACGAGTGTAATTGTTTTCCAAGAATTGAACACCCTTCCAAACATCACTTTAAGCATGCAGTGAATAAGCTATTGAAATTTGAGCCAATGCTTGAATTTAGAATTAAATCATCGAGAATATTCTTACCCAAATCTAAAAAAATGGAGAAATAATAATGTCATTATATATTTAACCATATGGATTATGGTTCTACCCACCACAAGTTCTCTTATTTAATATCCAACTCTAAGCCACGATATCCCCAATATAAAAATAGACTAACAAGTATGCCCCAAATGTTCTAACAATTATCCTGGCATGATTTCATCCACTTAAAATACAACTACACCTAAGGAAATAAAAAGGTCCTCATTCGATTGTAATATTCAATTTTATGATTGACCAAGTTGAAACTGGTCATGCAAGATTTCCTTGAAAGGCATTGCTGACATTTACATTGCACCCATATTAACCTGAAGGTGTTCCTGAAATGGTTCCTCACTGACCGAATTCTTTAAAACTAGATGGAATCAAATCAATCCACACTTGGCTGACCCTTCTAAAAAACTTGACTTAGACTTCTGGTGTAACAAAAACCAAAAATTGATGTCTTCCCTCAAGTCACTTCACGTTTACATTGAGAAAATCCATTGAAACCCATAGATGACTTTATATGATGTCTCCAATTTGAAATATCCATTTATGTAGTTGTTCCACAACACGAGAATAGATATATACCCAATCCAATACACTTGTATTGGTACCCATTCAAACATCCAATCCGATCCTAATAGAAGTTAAGGGTTACTTTGGAATAACCAATTGGAGTCCAAGTGATCAACCAAGATAGTTCATACCTGATGTTTATAAGTTATATATTGGTACATAACTGAAATGTCAGTCATCAAGAACACTAACTAATCCAAAAGATGCATCTGCATGGTGATGAATTAAAAGGAAACAACTGGTACCCAAGATTCTATCTAAGTTTTTTCTACCAAGGAACCCAAGTATCACTCAGGAATAACCATGCCTTCATAATAAATTTATGTTTCTGGTATAGAACTACCCAAGAGTAAATTTTTCATTCCCAATGATGTTTAATTTAGTGTTTAGTTTAACCAACTCTCTCCCAGTGTATCCTGAATGAATTAAATATAGGGGACATGATCATGTCAAGATAAGAGTACACTAATATGATATCAATAATTACCAACAAGACTTGAGACACTCTCATCACACCCAATAAAAAGTTCTTGGTATTTTTTCCAACCATACCCTGAAATTAATGTGAAGAACAATCAAAACTCTAATGGTTGAATTATTTTGTAAAAATATAGGCTTCAACTATTGATGCATCACCATTAACCTACCCCCAAAGACTTTACCTCATGATGCATCTTTTTATCAGTCAAAATAAACTAGCAAAGTCCAACCCAGTTATCAATGATTTCAAAGGTTTCGAAAACAGCCAACAATACCATCATTGAGATTCCATATAAGAAAAAACATGTTTTTATAGAACAACACACTCATGGGAATTTAAAAGTAGTACTGAAAATTTCTAAATGGTCCTTATAGGTTGTGTTCCTCCTACTTAGAAAGAAACACATTTTCCTATTATCAATGTTAAGCAACCCACCTTATGAGTGTCCTTATCATCATATTTCTCTTAAAAGGGGACTCATCCCCCATCAAACTCGCTATTGACCATTGGATGCAGGTCTTAGAGTTTTCCAACACACTTTTAGCATGGATTAAACCTAAAGGAGAGATAGACTATCTATATTAAATAATTATTGATTGATTTAACTTATATGTAAACATGAATCACTTTTGATTCATGCTTACATATGTCAATGCATTTGGTATAGGATCCAAAACAACCAACCATCATGTCAAATCACCTGATCCTATTTATAAAATAATCATGAGTATTGGGTTGATTTTGATTTCATTTAATTTTCATGTCACTATACTCTAGATATTTCTCATAAAAGCTGTATAACGGCTCAAGAATTAATGATTTCCACCGATCTCAAAGGGTTCATTGTATTATTTATCCACTCAACAGGCTCCATGTGTACCAATGTATACCACCCTAAGATTTCATGAGAAAAAAGGAACATCAGGTATACTATACATAGTAATTTTATCCCTATGAATCAAGTAGTATATGGCCTGTAAGAGAACCAACCCGGATTCGTATTATACCATATAACTGTAAAACATTAAGACAACCTCTTGAGTCATCTAACATGTAATAGGAGGAAGAAAACGAGTCACACAACCTACTAAGAGGATGACCATTCCCTTGGTATGTCTATCTCGCTAAAATTGAGAATTACATGATTATCATGTCCCCATGAGGGTCAAAACACTACGTGACCACCCATCCAACCTTGGTGTAATTTTTGAATCTAAGAGTCCTACTAGGGACATCGACACCTGAACAACACCTTTCACTAGAAGGCTTATAGAATTTAACTAGGTTTTAATGTTCTGAGGGTGATACCTACCTCGGGCTATCCCCTTCCCAAAACATAAATTGGTGCACCTATAAGGGTGTCAAAAATGAAAAGTAACTTGGATTAAGGGAATATGTATTCGGTTATTTCCATAAAATAAGGAGCCAATGGGTAATGCTCGCGTTCCCATTTTAAGTAAGCAACTCAAGGAAACATCTAAACAGCCATTACAAAAGGGTTATACTAATAACACCACTTTAAAGTTTTATTTGAGTTAAATCATTTATTTACACATGGTTTTTAAACATTTTAAAGGCTCAACTTTTAAAGAGTTCCAAAAACCATTCATAAGGTAAAATCTCTTGGTAATTCATTTAACTAACACCTCAAGGAAACATAGGTTAAGTTATGTTAAACTACTTTTTAAGCTTTATCATTTAGATAACACCCTATCATAATTTGGAAATTTATCATGTTAAATAATTTTCAAATAGTTATATTTGTGCCTATAGATTTTCACAATTGGTCTTAGTTAAAAAATGTCACTTTCAATCTATAGAGGAAAACACCCTTTAGGTCGTAATTTTCATTTTAATTAACTAACACCTCATATAAGTATAACTCAAAAGAATGGAAAAGGTATTTTATTAGTTAATGAGGGGCTAGTTGAATAATATTACCCCATACACAAATATGTAAAACCGTATAAATGTCTGCAGACACTTTAAATAAGTATCCCAATCTAATGTAAACCTACCCCCAAGGGTGGGTGGGTGGTTAAATACTAAGGCATAAAAAGATAATGCAACTAACTAGGGTCCAGATAAACTATTTTGGGTTCATCTAAATGAAACACCATTTTATTTAAAATATTGAGATCTTTAAGAAACTATTAATGGGTTTATAATTTAATCACTATAAGAAAACTCTGTCCCACCTTGTCCAGGCCAAGAATAAGGTAGATATGGAACCTATTTATTTAAATTCAAAATTTTACCCCTTTTATATTTATAAAATGGTTTCCTGGTATATCAAGATAATAAAATATGGTCTGACTATATGGGTCACTATTTTACATTTTAAAAATCACCCATACACTTTATAGATTGAAAATTGGATCCCATTTAATCGCAACCTGAATGTTTCATCCCATGAAACCAAAGGTACATGGGTCAAACATGTTAGGATTGGTTAGTTAAGGTGTCACCATCAACCTATTCTAAAAAATCATTTAGTTTGATTTTGTCTTATTAATAACTAAATGTATAGTAAAATCATAACTAGGAATTCTACCACCAATGATAAATACACAGAAGCATGGAAATTAATTTTGGTAAGGTTCTAACTTGGAAAGAAACCACTGAATCATCGTATAAAATATATGAATGATAAATAAATAAAATAGAGAAGGTTGTAAAATAAAATTTAATACATAAAACACATATCATGTTATATAAACAAGCATTCTAATAAATCACCCATGAAGGTATAAAACTAAGAATATTAATAAGCTACCTAACAAGGAATATAACATTCATACTAAATAATCAGGTTGTAGGGAATATAATCCTAAAAGGATAATACATAATAAGAAATTATTAAAGTCATGATATATAATTCAAACATGTTATCTAATATTCTAAACTTGGAATGCTGGTTAACATTCTAGACAAATCATAGAAGCATGGAAAAACACTCAAGGCACATATCACTATATCAAGTAGTTTAAAAAATAAAACCTGTGTGGCATGGAATATGTGTGGCATGTGAATATCTATGTTCATATAATGATGAATATAATTCTATATCCATTCCATAATAATCCAAGAAAAAAATACCATAAATCTCAAAAATCAATACGCATCAGAAATTACACCAATCACTCAATGTGAAATCATAATCCACTATAAAAATGAAATACACAAACAACAATCTCATCCTTAGCCACATTGAATTTTCCCCATGCATGGGTCGATCACTCGTAAACTTGGATATTTAATAAGTTCAACCAGATTTATATTCTCTAATTTAAAAGCCCAAAATATTAAGACAAAGTAAAAGAAACAACAATGATACAACTTTGTAACATCCTGACTCGAATGACTATGAAACTAGTAGCCAAACCAGTTTTCAGATGACCTCAATCATGCCTCCCCATATGCTAGAGTCTATCAATTAACAATGAGGTTATAATGATGGTACAATGGGGAGACTATACCCTAATGATTAGAGTATAATAGTGGTATAAGAGTTAATAAATAAATCACCAAATAGAAGAAGGAGTAAAATAAAAAGGTAGAAAAATGGAATATAAATTCAACAACTGAATAAAAATGGCCACAACCAATAATATAAAACCATGCATAAATGTCCTCGTGATTCTAAAAAATATAAAGTAGAAAATATAAAACATGTAGGATAATACAATACCTAAAAGAGAATAAAAATATTTGAAGGTGATCTCCCTAGTAATCCTCAGTCCAAGCTCAATCTAGTGCTCTTAACTCTCATGTATAATACACATCACAAGAAATAATCCATGGACCTGTGAACATGATATCTAATTGGGTACCCCAATGCATTGGAGGCGCAAGTATGGTGTGAGATATACTCAGTAGGACACTGCCAACAATTTATAAAGTGTAATCTAGTATGTGAATATAATGTACAACCATGTGTAGAAAAATAATAAGTGAAAGGTGATAAATAAATAAATTGGTCTAGGTTCCTCATGGGACACCCAACCAACACCACCTACTTCAGCCTAATTTCGAATGTATGTGAACTAGGGTCAACCTTTACAAATGTGATATGGATTAAATGATAATAGATCATCATAGAACACGTATCATGATATTGACAGAACCTAAGCATGTGATTTTTCTTGGGGAACACATCCTAGTATAATAGATATACATTCATAGTTTCCTTTTAAAATAAAACTTTATCCTGATAATTTTCATAAGAGGCACCCCAATCCTTTCTAAGGTGATTTGAAAAGGAATACCAAGTATTTCTTAAGGGGAAGTATAATTAACCAATACCATAAGAGTTCATCTAAGGCGATTCATAAATGGAATCCCATGTATCACTCTCGATATGGAGTGAAGACAATAACCTCTAAGTATGTACCTGGTATCTTGCATAGTAGCTTGATTATATATCATGTCATTGTTTAACCATCTTTCCATTTATTCATTACATGCGTTCTCCCATAGAGAACCAATATCACTCACCTTAAGGTATAAAATATGCATGTTGATCCCATACAAGGCATAACAAGTATCACTCCAAGTGTAATATAAACCAAGAAACCTATGATCCCTTCATTGGTGTTCCAAAAAAATGAAACCCATGTATCACTCAAGGCCAAATATAGTCTTAACATCCTATGATCCCATCCAAGGCATTTCTTAAAGTGGAACCCAAGTATCTCTAAAGGGATTCATGATTAATTTAAATTTTTAGATTTATAAGGGGATATTCCATGTTCTTAAGCATTCCATTAAATTCATTAAGTGGTCATTTCCATTGTTAAGGAATACTAAGCATTGGATAAATATATTGGGGCTAAGTGGAATATCGAGGGAAGATCACACCATATATGTAATTGGTATGAAATAAACCATGATTACATGAATGATACACAAAAATAATCAAGTTAATTCAATAATAGAAGGATCCAACCCCCATAGGTAGTGGTTCGGTCATTATAAGACAATATATTAGAGTGTTACATCATACTAAAATTTTAGTTAATCAAATGCTCTACATTTTATAAGACATTTCACCTCAATTAGGTGTTTTATTATTAAACCATTAATAAATTAAAGGCTTTATTTTTCAATACCCTTAAGGGTGGTTCATCTGTAAGGTTCAAGTCTATCAATAATGGAAATTTAATATATAAAGGCAACTATATTTGAGGCATTAGGTTCTAAGAATTAAACATCATATATAAGAGGCATCGCATGTAAATAATGGAATGAAAAACAAAACATTAATTTATAAATGACAATAATTTAAGGGAAAAATCTATAGAACACCTTCCTTATACAAAGAACAGTCCATTCATCCAATATAGAGGCTTGATTTGGTATGGTTCAAGATAAATCGATGAAACAGAAAAACTCCATGAAAATAGAGTGAATGATCTCACACCAAAATATAAAAATAAATATGGAAATACCAAAAAATAATAAAATAAATAGAATTAAATCCCTTACCATTATCTATCTAATACATATAACTATGGAAGAAATGAATTCTTGATGTAGGAGAGAGATTCACTCAAAGATGAGAGGATGAGAGATCACGGGGGGATTTTACAAGAGGATAATAGGATAAGAGATGGGAGAAAGAAATAAATAGATCTAGAATGAAAAATTGTAATTTACATCCCCTTTAATGAGTCATATCGTTTGGATGCACAGTTCACCAAAATTTTCACCAACCGTACTTCCACGACTACCCAAGAAGGGAACTAGCACAATTCATGCACATAGTTTAATAAACCATGCACAAACCATGATATTATCCTCTATAAAATATCTATAGCATCCTTCATTTTTAAAAGGATCTTACAAAATGGGTAGAACAAAGTATGAGATACCTTCATCGCCATTACATCAGCTACATGGTTTATTATGGTGGGTTGTATAATTTTAGACAAACGGTGTGCCCCTACCCACTTCTCCAGTATATTAGGATTCAGATTCAAATTCTCCCAAAACTCAATGGAACTATGAAACACCTATATATCCTTAAACCAAGTATAAAAAACATATTTAAGTGTTCCAAATCTCATATTTACATTCTCAATATTGGTTTAAAGAATGACCCATTCACCAAATGGTAAAATTAAAATCCCCTTGGAAATTTTTCACCGGGTCTCAAATGTGGGACATTGCAGAAGGATAAAATTATTTCCCCTTTAAAATACCACTTCATGAGTAATTTTGTTTCTATGATGATTAAAAAATTCCTCCACATAGATTTTACGGTACTTCCTAAAGAAATAGTTTCACCTTCAAACTCTTACTTCATGTCAACTCATATAATGGGAGTATGAAGGGGAAATTATTTATTCACGATATACCCTAAAATTTATATGGAGATATTTTATTCTATTCTTAGTCACATAATTCTTAGAGAAAAAAATTCTCAATGAAAGATTCAGTAAGTATGATGCACTATGGTATTTTTTAATGTTCTTTCCATGGATGTTTTTTGTTTTTACTTGATTTTTTTATGATTAGTATTGATGGGATGAATTCACTTTTTGGTATAATAAAATTTAATAACATACTGGTGAGATAATTTTTTGTTTTCCTGATAGAAAATATAGTTATTGAATTTACTAAATTAGGTGGTTTAGGCATATAACTACCACTTCTATACATTTTCACAAACTCCCTCTAGGGCACTTGTATACATTTCTGCCTACTTTCAACATGATTTTATGATGATTTTTTAGGCCAAAAATTATCCTCAATGTGATATTTTAGTTTACAATACACCTCACATGATCAAAAATGATTTAATGTACTTGAATTTCTTTTATACTTTAGTAAAATTATACATGATACATTTTTTATGTATAATAATTAACCACATGTTAATCTGATGCACTGTGTGGATGGAATGAATGAATGTATGTGTTTTGATTTAAAAAATTAATGTTAGTTCAAAAGAGATGTAAAATACTCAAAAAATAAAATAAACATTCTATGATTATATTAATACATTTGTAAAAGGATACATGATTCATTTTTGATGTTTAATAATCAACTGCATATCAATTCAACACACAATTAAACTGTTATGATTAAAAGGGTATGTTTTTAGTATAAAATTCACAATTTGGCCCACAACATTCATAACATAGTCAAAATAGAGAAAGTTTTCTCTGATTGTTCTGATACATTGTGAAAATGATCATTGATTCATTTATAATATTCAGGAATCAACTTCATGTCAATCAGTCACATGATATGTCCAATATGTTTAGAATTGTGTTTTTTTAGTATAAAAGTAAAAAATTTCCCCACAAAATGTGTCATACATGGAAAATAAAATAAGAACAATTATATTGGATTTATAATTTTTTATGATTACACTTGATTCATTTACAATTTGTATGAATTAACTTTACACCAACTTGACACATTGTGTGGGAGAATTTACTAAAAGTGCATTTTCTTAGTTTTAAAGTGATATTTTAGTCTAAAATGTGCATCACAAACTCAAAACTAAGAAAATTAATTCATATTGTGTTGATAATGTAGGGAAAAATATTTGATTCTTTTTTAACATGTTATAATTAACCAAAATCCAATTCAACACGCGATGTGGTTAATATGACCAAAAGTTTGTGTTTTCACTTAAAATTTACATTTTAGTTCAAAATGTGCATCACAAACTCAAAACCAAGGAAATTAACTTATATTTTCTTTATATTTAAGGAAAAATATTGATAAATAATTTTTTATCTATAGGTTTTAACTGTTTAATAATCTGACACACAGTGTGGCCGGTATGACTTATAGTGCATGTTTTTATTCCAAAGTCATATTCAAGTTCAAAAGATGGTTTATATACTAAAAAATGAGAAACACACTCTTTTTTTCTTGATACATTGTAAAAATATCTATATTTTATTATTACTTGTAGTAATAAACCACCCATCAATTTGATACATGGTGTGGCTGGTACAATGGAAGTGTGAACTTTAATTTTAAGATGAACTTTTAATTCAAAACATGGATCACATACACAAATCCCAGAAAAAAACATAGATTGTATAAATATTTAATAAATAAGATAATTAATATATCTTTTATTTTTAGGAATTAGCTTAACATCGATCTAACACATAGTGTGGCATGTATGACTGGAAGTGTTTGTTTTCCTTTAAATGTGTAATTTTAGTTGAAAATTTTTCTCACGTAATCAAGATGGAGTAAAAAATCATGGATTGGATTGATACATTATAAAAAAAATATAATTCATTTTTTACATTTAGAATCAACCATGCATCAATCTGATGTAGATTGTGTTTGTTATGACTGAAAGTGCATGTTTTAATTTAAAATTGATATTTTGGGTCACAAAATGCATTAAATAATCAAACATGAGGAAAAACACTCATATTGTCTTGAAATTTAAGGAAAATATAATAATTCATTTATTATTCTTAAGAATTTACCACACATCAATTTGACCAACAACGTGGTTGGTATGACTAAAAGTGGGTTTTTTCATTTAAAAGTTAAATTTTAGTTCAAAATGTGTGTCTTAGACTGAGAAACAAGAAAACATTCTTGGATATTATTAATACTTTATAAACACAATCCATAATTCATTTATGAAATACCAGTATCAGTCAAACATGAATCTAATACATTATATGTCCAATATGATTAATTTTGTATGTTTTCATTTGAAAATTTACATTTCAGTTCAAAATGTGCATTGCGTACTCAAAATCAAGTAAAAACTCATATTTTCTTGTAATTTAAGTAAAATGGTCAATAAATAATTTTTTAGTGTAGTAAATAACTACACATAAATCCCACACATGGTGTGTCCAATATTATTAAAATTTTATAATTTCATTTAAAAGTTACATTTTCGTTCAAAATGCATGTTACATAATCAAAACCAATAGATAATTCTTTGTTTGCCTTGATAATTTATAATAATAATTTATTTTTAATTTTTTAACTAGTAATAAATGAATACATTTTATTATAATTAAAATTTATAATTGATTTCATAATATTTCAATTTTAATTTGTTTTTATTTTTTTATACTCTATTACTAAAATAAACATTTCTTTTTATAGACACACACTTATTTTTTATGAATTTGGTTTTATCATTGAATAATTAATTATATAAGAGTTTTATTTGTGTATTGATTGTAATTTTTTGTTTTTAATTAAATTTTTCCTCGATTTAATTGTATTTTACAGAATTTCTTTAATATAATATTTTTTATTGGAATGATGGTGCAATGAAATTTTAAATTGTTTTTTATGTTTCATGTAATATTTTTACTTCAATTTTAATTATTCTTTTTTTTATTAGCTACTGTATAGTTCTGAAGATATGACTTCTATAATTTAATAATAGTTTAGACAAGATTTTATCAACACAAAAAGGCATTCCAATAAAATAATTTGTTGTTAATTTTTTAGTTTTGATAAAGGAGACATTTATCTACAATTTGTATTACTAATAATAGATCGTGCTTTTTAAAGGTGATAACAACATGATCAATTTTTATCACTCATAAATAAAATTTATATTATTTATAAAATCAAGATCTGTAATATTCCCTAGGATCCCTAGTATAGATCTTAAGGTTTTAACAAAACAAGAGACTAAATTATTTAAAAACATAATATTAGTAGTAGGAATTGGGTTAATGGGGATTATAAACAAAGGAAATACCCATGCACTAAAAAGTTCATATCTAGAATAGTATAGCGGGGTTACAAACAATGAAAACACTCACACACCTAGACCCAAAGGTCTCTAAAGGATTATATCTAACCTCTCCCTTCTAAAGCCATGCGCTTATTTCTAATGAGGCCCTATATTATTATTTTTACCCAGTGAACATGATATTTCTAAGTACCCACCATTGATGAGTTATTTTTTTCAATAGGCCAATAACCCAAAATAAATCCTTATTCCACCCATAAAAAGTCAAAAATTCCATTAATAATTCAACCATTTAAATAATTCATATGGACCTACAGGCTGCAATAGCCCAAATGAAGACCTACACTTATCCCAATAATTTTTCTATTATACACATGAAATGCTACAACTAATTTTTTTATATGAGGGTGGAGGCTAAGCCAAATGACATCGACTTATACCGAAGGGGGAATAGATATAAATATTTATAAAGAAAGGTGATTCAAGAAGAATATACAAACAAGTAAAAGAATAAAACTAATGGAATGAACAACACATTCAATGATAACATAATGCATAAAGGTAGAGAACCTAGAGTATTTACATGATTCGAACCTCATTGTTCCTCTATGAATGGAAAAAACACCTCCAACATGATTTATTATTATGAAAAATAAAATAACAAAATCCATAGAAATAGAAAAGAGATAATAAAGAGACAAAGGAACAAATAACATAGAACATATCCAAGGATCAAGTCCTTAAAGTTACATGACTTGGGATGAAATGAATATGAGAATATGATATACAAAATTATCCCAGATGGACTCACTCATAAAACCTCACATAGATTGTGAACAAGGAAGATATTACATTTCATCATTAAAGAAAAATTAAAAAGACAGGTTAATAACACCATGCCAACATTAAGAACCTATAGAACATGTTGAAAAAAAAACAGTGATGCCCAAGATGAACTTTATTGTAGATGTCATGGTATAGAAAAAGATTGAAAGAGATGATCTATGCACTGGATGTGGTCACTATAACAAGGGAACATGGTCCACTAATATGAGACAATGTTATGCTCTTTACCTCTGTATATATCTCTCCTCTTTGAAAACTGGAAGTAGAAAAACATTTAATAACTACAACATTTGAAGATAAAAATCTCAAGCAATAAAAATGAAGTGATAGGAAATATAAAAAAGGCCAAGTGGAATTAGGTGAATCGTCAGGGGTGACTATCAAGGTGGGAAAGGGTGATAGGGAAGGTTCAAATGAAGAATATAATGGAAGGATATTATAAAAGAAAATTAATGGAATCATGGATGAACGGAAGAATAAGAGTGGAAGGGAAAAAGGGAATGTGAATCACCTAAGATTCAGACTGTGAGAAAAAACATGGAGAAGCACAAATATCATTAAGAAGTGTCATCTGGTCAGCCTTCATTAATGTCTATGAGAGATCAAAAAACATGGGCACAAATAACACTATAGAGACAATGAAACAGCATAAAAAACATACAACAATATTGAAGGTCTGTCATAATAAGTACCAACAAACTCGGCCTACACAGAAGAACAAAAATAGGAGCCCAAAGAACCAGTAAGAGACTTCCCAAGATGAAGATCCCACAAAGAAAAGAAAATTTCATAATAATAAAAATGAAAAACAATTTTTCATGAAAAAAATATACATTTCATTTGAAAACTAAAAAAATATCCATCTTTTTACATAAATTAAAAATAATAATCAGTGATATTAATGAGAAAAATGAACTATCGGTTGGTTCAGGTGGATTTATATAAATATAAAATCTCATAATAAACAACATAATCACCCAATAATATTACCACTTAGAATGTACCACTAGTGGAACATTTTCTATCCTAACCAACTATATATATCTATTAAAAGTGATAAAATTTACTCAGAAACAACAAATATAACTATGTAACAACATTATAATAAATATTACCTCCATTACTTGGGTTTCCACCAAAACTAAAACAAATTTAATGCTAATGATATAGAGATATATGTAAATAGGAAAGAATCTTCTTTAGTGGAAACAATAAGCAAAGAATATAAAAAATCAACAAAGATCAAATAATGAAATAGAAAAAGGTAGTAAAAATAAATAATAACCAAAACTAGGAAGAAAACATGATTCAAATTATCAACTTAATACCAAATGACTCAAAACAGCCCTACCTCACTCCCCCTCTTCCAACTGGGGTCCCATGAATAAACATATGTAGGGCCGGTCTAAGGATCATAGAAGAGATACTACCTAGAGTCTATGCCTAACTCTTACTAAAGGGTTGTTAAACAGAAATCAAAGAACATCCTTATTTTCAATACCAGGGAATACCATATTACACTGGACCATAAAATCTGTGTTTTATAAAATCAAGACTGTATCATTTAATATATCATGTTTTACCATACTCAAAACATAAAAAGTTCTTAAACTGATTCTTATATTTCTATTATTTACTATTGTTTTTAAATAGACCCATTAACATTTATTTACTAATATCTGGATTTTACCCCACTAAGCTCCTCCTTTAAACCATGTTTTTTAAGAAGAAATGACAAAACAATATCCTTAACCACCTCTAGAGTAATATAATATCTACTATACTTCATGGAATCCTTTAAGGTGTTGAAGAAATCATCTAGAGAAGTATACAGAATTATGTATTGGACCTCATAATTAATAGTGAGATCAATGTTAGTTAAGTAAAGAATAATTTTATTAAAATCATTAAGAAGAGAATAAATAGATGAACGGAGGTTCATTGTAAAGATATAACAGGGTGAAATGTGAAGGTGCCTTGGTATAGTTGAAACAATCAGTCATGTTCCTGAAAATATTTTTAATCAGATTCATTGGATAAAATCCTTAGAACTAAAAAAAAGTAACCCCATATTATTTATAAAGGGTATCTTTCCACCTATAGTTTATAATTAATTTAAAATAATAAATACATCATCTTGATAATTCATTATATGGAATTTGTTAATTTAGTTAAGTTTATTGATGTACCATCATTATGGTGAAGTATCCATTGTAACATTATTCATGAAGTTTCCAAACATTCTCTAAGAATCTTAGAATGCATCCATTGGTTTTTCATGTTCTAACATTGAGGATCTAAATGAATTGACTCATTCTTCATCGATTATAGCAATAAATCTTCTCAATCTTGAAAAAATCTATATAGGGTATTTTTTATGCATAACATATATCATAACCTTAGAAAATTATATAAAATGTAATATAGAGTTTAAGTTAAATATTTTATAATTACATTGAGTCTCTTCATCAAGTATTCTCTCTAATATATTTCTCATTTTGAATAATGTTAATATTATTATTATATTCCATGACATAAAATAACTCGTGAATAGTTAAATATCATTTTTGAATAACCTTTCAGATGTTTTTTTTAATAATTGTTTTTTATTTTTTGATAAATAAACTTTTTTAAAAGATTTTTTTTAAATAGGTGAAAGTTTCCAAATTTTTGAACCTAAACATAAATGGGGAGAAAGTTTTTTTAAGAAAGTGTTTTTATGGATGATGATGATTAGATTGAGAAGAAACTAACGTAGATTATCGGATTCAATAGCATCAGTCATTGATGTTGTCATAAATTTAATGTTGTTGACCAAAAACATTATCAGTCTCAGATCCATCAGCATGAATTTCAAAATCTATCAAACACGATGTTTTTTAGAAAGACGTTTCTAAGTTAGAAAGTCAGAATTTTTTTGAAGATGTTAAATGAAGAAAATTATATTAGGAGTTATAGATTTATTAGACTTTATAACTTTAAGTCAGACAATAATTTTATGGTTTATAATTCTCAAATATCATAAGTTTTATCTAACACTTGTGATGAAATACTTGTGAAGAAAAGGGGTAGAATAGTTGAAACCAATCATATTGAGTTTTGGTTGGAAATAAAGAAGGTGAGAAAAGTAAGGGAAGTTATAATACTTTTATATGTAATTCAAATGGTTCTTTTCCAATATTCAAGATATCATAAATTATTAAAACTCTCATAATAAAAGATTTTGATTAAATGGAGGATTATTAAAGATAGTATCACTTCTGGGAATCAACCCAATGTTTTCATCTGATCCAGAAGTACTGGGTACATAAGTTTTCAGAAGTATGATTGAGTTATATCTGATGAGGTTTGAATAATTTTAAATTTTCTGAGTGAAATTTCCATCTTAATGAGAATTTTTTTGTCATGATAATTCCATCATTATGGGGATTCCATTGGACTGAATCTGAGGATGTCCCATCAGACTGACTTTGAGAAGGAAAGTTAATCATACTAAATCTAGGAAGGAAAGTGTAACACCCTGAGATTTTATGAAAAATATTCTTTTTAATTTCATTAATGTCTTGTGTTGTACTCTACACCAAAAGGATCTTGAACAACATGCATCCCTGACCTGGCTTGCATTACACGCAATCACAACCTTCCACGATAGAGTGTGTTGTACGCAATACTGAGTTTCGCTAAACAACGATATGTCATATGAACTACCCGTTATGAATAGTATCAACTACATTTTGAATTTTACAACATTATTATTCATCTTACACATTTTCTAGAACATTGTGTGAGAACAAAATCAATTTTTCGAGTAAAATAAGTATTTTTCAAAAAATGTAGTTGTGCCGCCTTTTGATGGCACACCCACTTTAAATATTGTTTTTGACATTTCTATAAGTTCAATTTGAAAAAATAAAATTATTCTTTGGAATCAGGATATAAAAATTTAAATTGGATAAATTTTTCATATTATTCTGATAACTTTCATATTTTAATGAATAGTAAAAAACACGCTATATTTTAATTAAAAACAACGTTTTTCAGCGAAAAAATTTATATGGTTAGATTATCTTTTTAATTGGGTTTAAAGTTTAATTATAATATGTTTTTACCATTTAATCCAATGTTGGTCATTGGAATTAATTTCACTTTTAAATTGTATATAAACAAGTATCAATCTTTTGATTGTTATTGTTTCTTAAAAAAACACGCTATTTGTTTTGATAACGGGAATTAATTTTAAAATTAATTAATGCCACTTATATGTTTTAAATTTGTAAAAATAGACATCAATTTTGAATTCGGAATATCAAATAATGCTTAGGCTGAATTTTTGGTATTTTTCGGAAAAACTGCAATTTTCGATGAATAGTGAAACCACTTAGTGGTTGTTAAAAAACTGACTTTTTCATTTAAATGAAATTTTACCGCTTCTATGAATTGAATTTCGAAAATCCGAGAGACACGGTTAACATCAAGGACTAAAATGTGGTTCAATGAGATGAAAATAAGTTTTGGTGAATAGTAACTTTTTACTTTTTTTACCACGGTTAAAAGTAAATAGGGTAATTAAGGGTAAAAATAATATTATTATTACCCTAACACATGTCCTAATTTTATTGGATAAGTGTAATTCGACCAAAAACAACCTTAAGAATAAAATATGACCATTTAGGCCCACTTGGATTATATTAGGACATTTAATATTAATTTATTTAAAGATGGGTTAAAATAGTTAAAATCAAAGCTAATAAGTAAATCATTTTTAATATAAGGTTATACATAAGATAAATTCGACTATAAATATTCATTAGAAAACTAAAAATATTTCCTACATAATGGTATTTTATTTGTAATTTTTAGACTTAAAATAATTTAATTTATTTATGACACAATGATAATGCAATAATTATCTAATTAATGAAATATTGACATAATTGATGTTATAAATACCAAAATAAATGTACTTTGAGACTTTTTATGAATTACAATAATTTTCAATGTTAATATGACATGTTAGTATTTATTTAATTAACTTTTTTCGAACTAATCATTCTGTTATGATTTTCACAAAAATCAATTACCAAATAGTGTCAAAATTGACATAAAATAGTTTTTAAAACAAATATTATATTATTAATTGTTATTTTATTCTTAAAAATCTAAGGTTCTGCCAAATGACGTAGATAAGGTTGTATATATTAATAATAAGCAACTTGGGGTTCGTTTGGCTTGTTATAGTAAGTTTATTAACCTTATAGTGTAAGAAAAAAAGAAGACACGGTAAAAGTAAAATTATTTAACTTAAAGTTAAATCTAAATGATAAAGTTAAAATAGATACCTAAACTTGTCTAAATTATATTGGATGAGAGGATTTAGACCCATCTCCACCATATCTTCTAAATAAATCAATTTTGAGCTATTAAAAACTGAATATGACTTTATAATAAAATAATATTTTTAGTTATTCCAAAGGTGCCCCTCTCCTCCCTTATAAAAGGGAACCTCCTCCCTCTCTTCCTCGCACCATTTTGAGCCTTTAAGCTCAGTCAACCTCTACCCATTTCGCTTCATCACTTCCCTAGAAACATCCTAGAGGTCCCGGTCTTCTTTAAATACTAATTTTAGTGCCCTAAAAGGAGGTCTCAAAGAGGCGCTTCAAAGAAGAGGAGGTTCGGATCCATACAAAGCATATCGGACCTAAGGTAAGGGATAACTATTCCAATCTCATTCTTATCCAAGATTTTTATTCATAAGTATTTACTGGGTTTATTTCTATCATCCATGTCCATGTTTTATAAAAGTGTTTTCATGTATGTTTAAAGTCCTTTTTTACCATTTTTTTGACTTTTACTACATGGTATGTAAGGAATTATTTTTTACCATACGAGGTACTTTTTGACTTTTCCGACAAAAGTACGAGGATAATGTTATTTTTAACTTATACAGCATGAACATATTTTTACGGTTTCATAACACCTCATTTTCATGAAGCTTTCTCTACATGATTTTATGACTATTTTCAACAAAATACTTTTATTTTAAAAGTGGATGGCATTTTTTGAAAAGAAAATGATTTTGATGAAGAAAGGATATTTTCCTCAAGAATTCATTTCAAATGTTTTATCAAAACCATTTTCCATCTAAGATTACATTATTTCATATGTGTATGTTTCAAGTTTAATGTCTCTATGACTTACATGGTTCAGTTTTCTTATGATGAAATGTCCATTTGTTTTATATGGATTATGAAATGATGGGATGATGTTTATGAAACCCATTTTATTATTTAGGTTATGATGAATGTTTTAAGTTTATTTTGTGGCACAAGTAAGAATAATTTCATTATGAGATGGGTGGGACCTATATCTCCCTCCAATGCATTGGGTAAAGATTTATATCTCATGAGATAGACATGGCTGGAACGGTAAGTTAATCTGGTTCAGTGTTATAGGACTGAAACGAGGAGTGAACTCGATTCAGAAAGGGACTTTGTCCACTAAGATGGTCATGGAAGCAATGCCTTGGCTACTATGGAAATAATGACATGTGCTTAATGGTTTCCACAATTACATGTTTTATTCCCATTATATTTTATCATGATTGATGTTCCATTATAAAATATGTCTTACGTACTTCCACGATTTATGTCTTTGCTCAAGGTTTTAATGTTTAGATTTGATGTTCAAGTTTTTGCTTTCAAATGTTTATGGATTGTTTTATGTTCTCTATGTTTGCCCTTACTGGGCATTTGAGCTCACCCTTTTTATGTTTTATTTTCCCCAGGAAATAAAGAAAGGTTTTAGGTAAGGAAACAAAAAGGGGAAGATCGTTATAGGAGATGTTAAAGATCTTTCAACATGATTAGATGTTTATATTCTGAGTTTCCAAAGACACTAAACTATTACAATCCTTGTGTGTCTATTTTTGTTATGTATTAAGTATTCTGCAAAAGTAATGTATTGTCCATGTACGTCAAGTTTCGGGTCTCTACAGAAAGTCAATCAGGATGATTCTTAGTTGAAAATTAAATTAGACTAACTCTAAGAATGAAAGTAAATCAGACTAACTATGAGAAGGAAATTAAATCATACTAACTCAAATTAGGAATGTTAATTGGACTAACTATGAGAAGGAAAGTCAATCCAACTAACTTAGATGAGGAAATTAAATTCAGAATGATTTAAATAAGTTCTGTCATATTAAAGAAATGTTAGTAATTCTAGGAAGACAGGTTATGGAGAATACTTAAGAATATACCTGAATATTAATGAAGATTTTAAGTGATCAAACTTGAAATTCAATTATGTGTAGATATTAGAGTTGTTGAATTTTATTAAGCGGGGAAATTTTTTTAGTTTCATGCCTTTTCCATTCTGGGGTTCCAATAAATAGATGCACAATACATTCATACTTTGCAACCGTTTCACATTTTCAATAAGTGGATAAGTATAGATTTTGAGTAAGAGTTACTTTACACACATATATCCTGTTAGAAGATCATATTGCTAAATGTTTTCTTACCATATTGAAGAAGATCAGACTAATTAAGATTATATAGAGTAGTTGATAAGAGTTTGAGAAGTTTAGTTTGAAAAAAGTTTTCATCATAATAATTTCATTATAATGAGTTCTTCATAATGATCCAATCCGACTGAGTAAATAAAAATCAAGGTCATCAAAAAAAGGTTCCATATAGATTCTTGAGAAGAAAAGTCTTTTGTGATGGTTTTTTTCTCAATTGTTTGTAAGCTAATATTATAAACTAACGGGAGTTAGTATAATCATTTCAATCATGATATAGAAGGTGTATGGTGGGAGTTGACACAAGTTGCATTCACTTCTTCATTATAGTGAATTCCCATAGACCCACTAAATGGGATATGGGAAGGATTTAGATTCTCACACTGAGGTAGAACCTTGTAAATCTCATGTTCTTTAACTTCTTTCCTACTTTTTCATGCGTTATTATTTACTATAATATTATAAGGTATTGAACCTTAACAGGTTGTAGGGTTTATGTTTTGAAAAGTCTTAAAACATATAAAAATTTAACAAAATATTCAACCCCCAACCCCCACCCCACCCCCTCCCCCCTTCATAGTTGTAATTCAAACCTTTGGAACATCAATTATTATTATAGTTAAGGTTACCTTATTAAATTATCATCATGGATAATGTCAATTTTATCAACAATAGATGAATTCATATATTTTATAGAAAAAAATTATTATGGATAGAAAAATTAAATGATTATTTATCACCTATCTCTTGGCCTAGAAGTTTTCAACGCTACTACAATTGGGTTTCCCCCTATTGATAAATGTGTACCAATAAAATTTTCTTAAAGGAATGTTTTTGAAGTTTATCCAAAATATAGGAATTATATTCTTATGTCTCTGTCAAAAAAATTGATATGAAGGTGATGGGTCTCAAAACTTCAAAATTATATGGGATAAGATGTAAAGTATTTTTAAGGGAATACCAAAGTCATGTAAGCAAAGATACAAATATAGAATAGTATGTTTGAAGACATAATAATAAGAGATGAAGAAACTATAGATGAATAATTCACTAAAATAAATGAATTTTTTTCAACATTAGAGGATTTTTAGAAGGTATGGAAGATTGTAAAATAGTGAATAAACTTATTAGAAACTTTCTAGACATTTTTTATTCTAAAATTTTCACTTTAGAAGATAAACAGGATTTAACTCCTGGTAAATTGCATAAATTTATAGTTTCTTATGAAATGAGAAAACATATAATGTTCAAAAATAAGATGAGAGATGAAATAGATTTTGATGATATGGGAAAAATGAAGATTCGTGATTTTGAAGCTATTGATAATTTTGATTCTGAAGATAAAGTGGGTGACAAGTTTAATAATAAAATCTTGTCTCTTTTATCCAAGAACAATCAAAGAGGCAGAGGAAAGTATGGAGGTAAAATTCCTCTCAAATGTTTTGAGTGTGGTGGAATTGGATATTTTTCATGGAATTGTCTTAATATGAATGTGGGATAATATCAAGATTATTCTAATGAAAAAAATCAATTGATGAAGTGGAACAAAAAATTCTAATTTAGAAAATTCATCTGACAAGTCAAAGAAGAAGTTTACTAGGAACAAGAGAAGTATTTTGAGTAATAAAGTTAAATAAAAATCAATTTAAAATGATTCTTCAGAAGATGAAATCTCAAAAATGGTTAGAACATTTATTGAAAAAGTTGATAAAATTGAAGGCTCCTCAAATAGTCAAGAAGAAATATGTGGAAAATTTTATAAAAAATATCATCTATGAACAGAACTTGTTGAATTTCTTGATAAAAAAATATATCTCAATAAATAAATCAGAATCATAATGAAAGATGGTGGAAAAGGTTTTGAAGGTTAAAAATATGTAGTAAAGAAAGAAAAATAATACATACAAGAGATATTAAGTTCCAAAATTATAATTTCTAAATATCGAAATATGGTTTAAGATCTCTGTAAGAAGCTGGAAGCTAAGAAGAATAAGTTAAAAAGTTTCAATCAAAATTTATTGAGTTTGAAATTACCTTGAGGAAGATGATTTAAAACTTCAAAAAATCTTCAGAAGTAAAAGTTGAGACTTCTAAAGTTTCTTAGAAAGTTAAAATCAAGAATGAAGTGAAATCCTTACTCACAAAACATAATGTTTCATCTAATTTATCAAACATTTAAAGTGAGAAGAAAAGTGTTAGGAAATCAAGGGTTGAGAAGGGATGTGAGAAACCAGTCATATCTAAAAAAGTTGAAAACTCCCTCGGTACAAAAGATGGCCCACACCTAGAGTATGTTATATTTGAAAGAATTCATCAACCTCAACAAATTTTGTACTGAAATAGATCTTAATTCAATATAAAAACAATATTAGATGGTTTTTATTGTTGTTGTGGAATCTATGGACACAGGGATTATAATTTTGTTTCACAACTTATCTCTAATAGGAATAATTTTTTGTTAGAGTGGAATAAATAGTTAAATTAGTATGAGTAACTTTCCTAACTTGCAGAAAGCTGAAAAAAAATTCTCAAGATGTTAGAAAAATTCCAATAAAGAATCAGATTGACTGTCTAGAATAATTTTATGGAAGATGTAATAAACTTGGTTATATTTTTAAAGAATGTATGAATACCCTTCTAGGACAATTTTTATATGAAATAAATGAAAAGGAAGCGGGAATGAAGAAAATTTATGAAAGAACCTTTTTTATTGAGACCTCATTGAAAGCAAGTAAAAAATAAAAAACACATGGAAACTTGATAGTGATTAGTATCAACATATTTAAGGTGATTTAAAAATCTTGAAACATGTTTAAAATACGTATAGAGGTGTTTTCCCCATTAGTAATTATAGTTCTCTAAAAATCAGAGGAATCAGGATGACTGAGATTGAATATGAAAAGTTGAAATCTAAGGAAGTCTTGTTTGTTGATAGACTAAAAAATTACTTAATTACTGTAAGTCATCTTTCTGATGATGTAAAATAAGTGATATTTAGAAAAGATTATTGTGTTATCAAAAGTTTGAAAGAAGGAAAACTTATTAAAAAAGGAAAAAAGAACCATTGGAAATCTCTTTCAAATAGGGGAATTTAACAACTCTTGTTACTTAAGTGATAAAGATATAAATATGTTGTGGAACTAAATACTTTTTCACCTTGGCCAGAAAAACATGAATAAACATTCTTTGTTTTATTATAATTGAAACTTTTTATAATTTAAAATAATAGAAGAATATGTTTGTGTAGCATTTTAGAAATCTATGATGACAAGTAAAAGTCATAATAGAGTTGGAATTCAATCTACCAGACTTCTTGAACTTATTCATTCTGAATTATGTGTAATGATGAGAAATCAATAAAAAAATTGATTTTTAATTTATCATTTTTTTAATTATTTCATTAAAATAAAAAACATCATGCTTATGAAACACAAGTCAGAGGTAGTAGAAATTTCTGAAGTCTTCAGAAAATAAGTTGAGAAAGAAATGGGGGTTTATATAATGAAGCTGAGAATGGATAATGGAAAAGAGTTTACAAACAATAATTTTGAAACTTCTATTAAAAATCATGGCATTAATCATCATCATAATTCTCCATATACCCCCACAAAAAAATAGATTATAAGAAAGGAAGAATAGAACATTGGTTGAAATGGGAAGAATCATGTTATCAGAATTCAAACTTTCAAAGTTCTACAAGAGAGAATATATTAGTACTACTATACATGTTCAAAATAGATTTTTGTTAAGGTAATAATTCATCATTCCTTATTATGAAATTTCGTATAACAAAAACCCATCATTTAATTACTTTAATGTTTTTGTAAGTCCATGCTTACATAAAATACAAAAACTGGATCTGGGAATGTTTGATGAGAAAGATGAGGAAAGAAATTTTTTGGGTTATTCACCCAATGAAATGAGTTAAAAATGTTAGAAAAAATGTTTACCAATGTTTGAGGAATCATATAATGTGAAAGTTATTAAGGATATAACTTTTTTAACAAAAGTTTTTGGTAATGTTTAGGAGTAAAAAATAAAGTTTCCAACAAAAATAATGTGAGAAATGTAATTTTCATGAAGATTTAGATGAATTATATGATTGGGAAAGTGAAATAGGAAGAGGGACTCTAAAATTTTCTACTAAACAAAAACATGTTGATACCAAAAATATTATTAGGAGTATGAAGGCTCTAGTCTAGACCATAAGAAAGCGAAGATTATAAAATCAAACTTCACTCATCTCAAAAGTTGAACCAGAATCAGTTTCAGAAACTATTCAACACAAATAATGGGTGAATTATATGAATTCATAGTTGAATCAAATTTAAAAAAAATGAAACATAAGAAATTGTTTGATGTTTTAAAGGTATAACTTTTATCAGAACAAAGTGGGTTTATAGAAATAAGTTGAATTAACATGGATAAGTTTTAAGAAATAGAGGAAGCCTTGTTTGTAAAGGCAATAAACAGGGGGAATGTGTGTATTTTGATGAAGCCTTGTCCCCCGTTTAAGGGTTATAATCTCTTAGAATGTTTCTATCAATGGATGATCACTTAAATTACAAAGTATATTACATGGATATGAAGTCATAATTTCTCAATGGGGAATTTTATGATGATGTTCATATTGAAAATCCTTTTAGGTTTCTACTTGATGAGGATGAAAACAAGTATTGTAGAATGAAGATATTTTTTATGGTATGAAACAATATCCACATTCATGGTATTCTAAGCTTGAAAATTGTTTAAGAATATTGATTTTTTCAAAAATAAAAGTTGATAGAAACTTATATATGAAATATTTTGACTCCATAAATATAATTTTAATTGTTTATATGGATGATGTAATTTTTTATGGTGATAGAGAATATGTTTTAAAACACTTGATAATGAAATGAAAAGGAACTCTAAGATGTAAATTTTAGGATAATTAACATTCTTTCTTAGTTTACAAGTTCTAAAAAAAGAAAATATATTTCCCTACGTCAAGAAAAATATGTTGTTGAATTTTTAAAAAAGTCTGAATGGAAGAATACAAATACGTTTCTACTAAAATCTCCGTGGGGATGAATTTTAGTGAATATGAGTTCGGTAAAAGTTTGAATCATAAAGACTTTCAAATGCTGATAAGAAGAATACTTTACCTTACAACCTCTAGGCATGATGATTTTAATGTTGTGACTTTTTGTGCCAGGTATCAAAGTAATCCAAAAGAATCACTTATGTTGGAAAAAAATAGAAATTGGAGATATGTCAAAGGAACAAATTCACATGGGTATTTATACAAATGAAATTGTGAGATGAAGTTTCATGGTTATATTGGTGTCAATTATATCGGCAATTGTAATGATATAAAATCAACATCATAAAGGAAAGTTTTCTTATGTAAATGTTGTGTAAGTTGGAATAGTAAGAAACAAAGTTCAGTAACTTTGAGCATACTAAAATTAGAATACATTTTGGCTACTCAATATTATACTCAGATGTTGTGGATGAAATTTTAGCTAGAACATTTGAAAGTAAAAGTTTCTAAAACATTGAAGATACTTTATGATCATCAGAGTTCAATTAGTCTTTCTCAAAATAATATCCAACATTCAAGATAAAAAAATATTGTTATAAAGTTTAACTTTATAAAATCGGAAGTTTCTACTAGAGATATTGTTCTTTAATATATCTCAATGGAGCATTAAATTGCTGATATCTTCACAAAAAAATTCAAAAATAAAGGTTTTTCGATTTGAGGTTGAAACATCATGTACACCCTCATCCAGTGACTTCCAAAATATCATAAGGAAGTCCTCCACCGTGTATTGTATTTTTTTGAAAAAGGAAAAGAGATAGTAACAACTTTATACTTTGTAAAAAGTTTTTACATATCTTTATTTTATGAATCTAAAGTTGTGGTTATCAGATAATGGAGGTTATAAAAATCAAGGAGAGAGGGAAAATAGTTGGAAAAGATAAAATTGAGCTAGAGTTTATCTTAACATGGCCACAAATTTTCTTATCACCAAGGGATGAAATTCATTCAAAAACATTACTTTATCTTGTAGTGTGATATCATGACACACTCTTTTTAGAATGTATGTATTTTTGTAAAAGTAAAAAAAAACTTTAGTTGTTTACAAAAGGTGAGTTGTAAAAGTTGTTAACAAAAATTGTAAAACAAATCCAAATAGAGAGATTGAAGAACCTTTGTAATTTTTTTAACAAGTTTTTTGATTTTTTTTGAAAAATAATATTTTGTAAAAGAATGTTTTTTGAAAAATAGGTAAAATTTGATGAATTTTATAATCCAAACATAATATGTGAGAAAAGATATGTTTTTTAGAAATTTGTTCTCTAGATGTAGAGGATCATATTGAGCAGCATTAGATGTAGAGTATCAGACTGAGTAGGACTGTTTGTAGAAGTTATCGTAAAGTTAAAATTATTAATCAGAGACATCATCAGTATCAAATACCTTATCATGAATTTCAAGATCTATCAGAAATTATGTTTTTAGAAATAAGTTTCTGAGTTAGAAACTCAGAGTTTTGCCAAATATGTTGAATGAAGATAGTGATGTTAGTATTCATAAAGTTATTAAACTTTCTAACCTTATTTCAGACGATGCTTTGTTGGTTTTTAATTCTCAAATATCATAAGTTATTTTTAACACTTGTGATGATATCCTTATAAAGAAAATTAAGAGAATAGGTGTATCCAATCATATTGAGTTTTGGTTAGAAATAAAGAAGGTGTTGAATGTAAGAAAATCCATAATACTTTACCATGTAAGTTAGATGGTGCTTTGGAAATCGTGATGTTCTCATAAAACATTAAAATTTTCATAATAAAAACTTTTGAATAAATGGAGGAATTTTAAATATTTTATTAGTTCCAGGAATCAAAGAAAATTTTTCAACGGATCCAAAAGTATCGGGCGTAGAAGTTTTTAAAGTATGAATGAGTTATAAATGATGAGGTTGGAATAATTTCAAAGTTTTGGAGTGGAGTTTCCATTATAATGAGATTTACATTATAATGAGAATTCCATATTTATAAAGATTCTATTGTACTTAAGCTAAGGAAGTTCCATTGGACTGACTATGAGTAGTAATGTTAATTAGAATGACTATGAGGAGGAAATTTTATCATAAAAACTCTGAGAAGGAAAGTTAGTAAGGCTTTCTCTAGGGAGGAAAGTAAATTAGACTGAATCTGAGAAGGAATGTCAACCAGACTGACTCTGAGATGGAAATTTAACTAGATTGACTCTACGAAGTAAATTTAATCAGACTGACTCTAAGAAGGAAAGTCAATTTGACTAATGCCGATGAAGAAATTCAATATAAAATTAGATGAAGGGATCCCATAGAACTGAAGAAAACTTAGGAAGTCCAGGGAGACTTATTACAAAGAATAATTAATAATATTTCATAAGATTAGTGAAGAGTTTGAGTTTTCAAACTTGAAATTCAAATATTCATAGATCTCAGAGTTTTTGAATCTCAATAAGTGAGAAACGTTTTTCAGTTTCCCACCTTTTTCATCCTGAGATGCATATAAATAGATACATAATACATCTATACTTTGAAACCTTTTCACATACATAAAATGGATTTCATTGTATAATTTGAGTAATAATTACTTTCTAGAAATATATCTAGTTAAAATATTAGAGAGTTTAAAGATTTATTTCTAGACTAAGAAATATTTGACAGAGGAATATTAGACTGAGTAGTTGAGAAGAGTTTGAGAAGTTTAGTCTGACAAAATGGGTCATCGTAATAAGTTTATAATAATTACTGCATCATAATGAGCCAATAGGACTAAGGCAAATAGACCCTGGGTCATCAGACTAAGGTTTTGGATAGATTTTTTAGTAGAAAAAGTTTTTGTGATTTTTTATTTTGTGTCTCAATTTTTTGTAAGAAAACGTTTTAAACTAATGAGAGTTAGTATAATCATTCTTATCGAGAGATAAAAGGTGTATAATGGGAGGTGACACGCGTTTAATTCAATTCTTAATTACAGTGAATTTCAATAGACCCATGGAAGTGGCTATGGTAAATATGTAGGTTCTCACATAGAGGTCGAACCTTATAAATCTTTCATTTTTTACTTTCTCTATTACTATTTCATGAATGATTATTTACAATAAGATGATAAGGTAATGAACTTTAACAGTTTTCAGTGGTTATATTTCTAAAGTTCATAAAACTTATAAAAATTTAACAACTGATTGAACCCCCCCCCCCTCCATTAGTTATTATTCGATCCTTAGGAACTTCAATTTCCATCAGATCCTTAACCCATATCATAAATCATCCTCATCATTTATTGAAAATCGTATAATAAAAATTTATTTAAATAAATATATTTATAACATTCGATTAATAAATAAATAAATATTACATTAAATAAACTTGAAAATAAATATTTATCTTAATATTCACATAACTAAATATTTATTTAAATAAATAAACAAATATAAATGAAATTATGAATAATAAATAAGAGATAAATAAATATTGAATATTTGGTAGCATACAATTAATAATAATTTGTTATTCAACTCACGTATATTATAAACTCAAATAACTGGTTATTAAATTTATGTGATCAACGTAACTTGAATAGTTATTATTTATTGGTCTTGAGAATAATATTTATTAAAATATTTAATTAAAATATAATTTAAATAATATTTTGGATCTACTTAGTGTGATACCCTCTTGGAATATTTCTCAGTGGCATTGAACAATATTTCCTAAATTCTAATATTAGCATCTAATAACACATCAATTTACCCATATACAAAGATGTCAATATCATAATGAAATCAATATCATATGAACACTTACTGTGAAATATAATCACTTTGCCTTGATATTTCATCAAGAAAGTTTAAAAATAGTGTCATCAATATATATTCTTGATTATATTTTTTGAACTTCGGAAATTAATTCATTAATCAACTACCATGGTCAAAGAATTAATCAAATAGTACTATTTCAATCCAACGCCGAGATATATATTTCATAACTCAAAAATAATAAATTATTTCTTGACTTATCTATTAATATAATATCACTTATGATGCTGACAACATATACTACCACTCCGTAAGAATATTTTGTCATAGTTTTGGTCAATACATCACAATACGTGATTCATGATATACATTAATAATAATATCAAGATTAAGGACTAATACGCACACTTGTAGATAGGAATATTCAATGAAACAAATAAAATGTGGAATTACTTTTGGAGGGCATGACCTTAGAACCTCCACTCTTTGAGATTACCAAGTGAGAAACCACATTTAAAGAAGCCTCATCCACTTATGAGTATCCAATACCTGAAAGTAAAACATGATTTTTGTCTACTATAAAAAAAATTCTTGACCTTAGGGAATTTATTTTATAATACATTCACAACACTTAAATGTTATCATTATATCAGGGAACTACTATATCCTTTCTATGTGATAAATGCTTTTAGTAAATTATCACATTAATTTTATGTAGAAGAACACTCATAATGTGACAAGATATTGATATATATTATTTTAATCAAATATTTTGGTAATTTAAAGTGCAATTTTAATTGGTTATAGGGAACCAACTCCAATGGAATCACGTTTTAACTAGCGACAAATACTAACTAACTGTACAACTCACACATAATAAAAATTATTTTTCTAGGATATGAGTATAGTGATTAGTTCTTCCACATTTTCTTATGGGTTTTCTTCTTATTGTGACTTCACCCATTGGGAAAATACCTCTATATGTGATATCATTGAGTATTTACCTAAAGAGAAAAAGTGAATGGATATAGAATAAATGTTGTATTTGTTTTTAGTATATCATAAATTTAGTATATTATGATTACTAATATGAGATGTTGATGATGATAAGGCATTGGATATCGTTCTTGAAAAATAATCTATGTAATTCAATAGATTGATTGGGGTTCTTCCATGGTCTATGGAAATAGAATCTGAGGTAGATATCTTGAAGAATTTAAGAGAAGTTCAAGACATAGTGGAAATAATAATTATAACAATTAATGCAATATTATTAAGTTCTAATTACATTTTCCAAGTACACATAGAGAGTGAACATTATTTAAAAAAAATAAAAGGTTAAGTTCATGAAAATATTTATTTTCATGAAGAAATGTTTTGAAGAAGTAAATGAAATATTCTATTATGAAATAAGGCTTTTATTTTAAAGGAAAAAATATTTTTATTTTCATGAAGGGAAACATGTGTTTAAGAATTATTGAGTTTCCAGGCAATTATTTGAAGACCATGTTTGATGGTCTAAAAATATATATTTTTCACCGTGAATTGATGAAGAGTTGGAGAATTAGAGACATAAGGAATATTTAAAAGGAATAATAATGTGTTATTAGGAATTATATTTGATAATGTCTTGGTATTATATTATTCAACTAAAATTATTCCAATAATTTTTTAGTGGGCCTTTATAAAGAAATATGGAATGCCATTGGACAACCAAGGACCGACCTCAACCACACATATGAGACCTAGCCCAACAACATGGAAGGTAGGTAAGCCTAGCCAACTATGGAAGAATGGTATGAGTGAATTAATAATGACCACAGGGAGCACACATACCATGAATAGAATCTGCACAGGGTTCAAAATTGAGTTAATGGATGGACTGTGTAATGGGGTTGTCCGGACTGTGATGGTCATGTGTGAAGTGTGTCTGGGTGAAGACCCTAGTGTTGACTCATGTGATGGATGAAGTATAGGGTATTTTTAAGTAGAGTTAATATTTATTAAAGTTTTTTTTTGGGATGTGTTAAGTGAATTATTGTTCCTCCATCTTAAAAATATACCAAAATTACATTGGTTGTCTGATCTGATCTCTCTATGTAATTCGATCAATTTAATCCTTCATATTAAACTTTCATCCTTCAAACAGATATGTATGAGAGTTTGAGGCTAGTGTTCAATGATTATTCACTCTAGTTTTCTTCCATGGTCATAAAAAATGAACAATCCATGCTCTATCATCATAAATCCATGCTTGTAATCCCTATATTTCATGCTTGTATCTATATGAAGGAAATTAGTCTGTTAAATGAAAAAACAAAGTTACAGGAAACCATTTTATCATCAATATAAATTCAAGAGTTTTATGTTTTATTGAATATTTTCCTTAATATATGTACATTAAAATATTATCAATAAGTAATAATCTCACATGGACCATTGATGAGTTAATATTTGGCATTTTTTAGTTAGATAATAAGGAGGAAACTTATGTGACAATTTTTGAAATGCCAATACCTTCAAGTGTTAAAAGATATTGACTTAATCAACTGATTATTTGGGAATATAAGTCTGTGAATACTCATTGGAGAGGTGTTGATAACCTCATATATAAATACTATGGTACAAATGTTAAGAATAGGTGTTTCTATAGTAGTTTAATAGGCTCTCATTTTCAGAAGAAAAGAGTGCACCTTCGCTCCTTCTCTTGTGAAAAGAAAGAATTTTTTATTCTCTATGGTTTCCTGAAGGATTTACGATCTCTCATATTTGATAAAGAAAAATAGAGTCTCGTGATACTATTTTTTATGGTGTGAAGAAGAAGGTCCACACAAATTTTTCTTAATGTGTGGAGAATAAGTTTCACACCCTCGCTTGTTTAAAGGAACACGAAATGTAATGGGAGAAAGATCATGGGATTGTAAATGGGTGGGAATAAAATAAGATATCCTCCATGTAGTAGTGTGTTCTTGATGAAAAAATTAAAATATATTTAACTATGTAGATCACGTGGATAAGTACATGAATGGGCCATTCAATAGAAATATATACATTATGATATATGATATATTCTCATTGAATAAAATTGAGATTAAAAAAATGGATAATATTTCAGAGCACATAAAATTATAATAATAACATATTTTATGTTCTATAGTTTATATATTAGAGAAGCCCATGAAACACTAACATAGAGTACAATTGATACACATAAATTAATAATTCAAGAAGTAATTTTTATTGCAGTTGTTCAAGTTTAATCTTACATAAAATAATATTAAAGATATATTATCTCAGGCTGAGGACTTATTTAGTAGAAGTAAAACATATCTGCTCAAGAATTTGAAAATTTAGATGATACTAAACCCAAAAGAAACTTTTATGAGAAGACTCTTAATGAATAATACTTTTCATACATTTCCATTAAATATTAATAAATTAATAATCACTAAATTTCATAATGATACACACCCAAGGACTATAAAGGCTTAGTTTCTTTGGATACTAGATATATTAAAATATTATTTAAATACAATCTTTGTCTTATTAAATATCTTTCTTTATATAGGGTGCCCTTTTAGATTGATCACACTTAGAACATTCCGTCATGACTAGGGGAAGGAAAACATATGAAGGGGTGAGCTCAGATACTTAGTAAGGGTAAACACTAGTGATATTAATCATTTGATCATAAGATGACCATTAGTGTATGATAACACATTCAAGTGCATGTTATCAACATAAAATATTCAAACATATAAAATCTTATGTCATAATCTTCATAATAAATTCATTTCTATAAGTAAGATCAATATAGGTGTTAAGTAAATAATCATTATTCAAGAGACATAACATAGGCATGAGGCATCATAACCACAAGAAATATCAATCTTATGAAAATAGCTAAACAAAATACTGTACATGGATAATCTTGTGAGTATAACTAGAAATTGGTCATAATTTCACATTAAAATGTGAAAAAAAATATATACTTTTAATCATATCTATGCATATTCCAATGAGCATAGATAGAAGAAATCATACTCATTCATCAATATGTGAAAAATTATATTCAAAATCATTTCTAGACTTATTGTCATTATTTTATGATATATCAATATCACATAACCTAATGAAATGGAGGGCTATAATGAACCCAACCATCTCATAATCTGAATCCATTTATATAAAATTTTCACAATATTATAAAACATTCATCATATCACCATAGAATATTCCAAGTTTTATAAAAATATCATAATTATAATCATAGACCATCCAAACAAAGAATAAGGATGGTATCATTGGATCATAAGCCTGGTAAATCATAATTAACATCAAAGGATTCCATAATAAATGAAATATTTCTTTAAAATATCTCTAGAATAATTATTGTGGAACGTGACAATTTGTTTTAAAATAAATTATTTAAAATATAAAAATTTGACAAATATTAAGGAGAAAAGTTTTATTTTAAAAAACCTTGGAAACATGTAATGGGATCTCAAATATTTGAGTGATCATGATGGTGTGAAATTCAATTAATTACATGTATGTTAAAACAAAGATTCATTTCATATTTTCTGTAAAAATTTAAAAGTACCTTATTCGAAAAACTACAAGAATATTAATTTTAGAAAAATTTATAAAAAATAAAAAAAAAGGTAAAGAATCCTTTTAGAAATAATAGAATAATATTAAAAAAAATTGAAATTTTTTTTAATGAAAACATAGAAATGGAAGAAAAACATTCTCAACCAAAGAGGAAATAATGTATTTTTTTCTTAAAAACAATTTCTCAATAATTTTAATTATATAAGAGAGGAAAATGGTAATATTACTAAAAAATTCCATTAATAAATAGTAGAGAATAAAATTTAATGGATTTATCATATTACTATTATATAATTTTCTCGACATAAATTCAATCATAAACAATCCCAAATAAAAATGTGATTGAAACATTAGTCCCTTACATCAAGTTTCATCTTTCTTCAAACTCATTAAAACCCCCTAAATAATAAATATAAATTTATTATAAATTTATTATAAAACCATACTAATATATATCATACCATATATTATTTAATTATAAAATATTTTCACCCATTTATTGACAAATTTTTATTAAAATCACTATTCTGAGTGAACATTGCATCGTTTTTCATGCATTTTTCGGTTCGGTAGTCCCGATCCTTTTACTTTTATAATGGTTCCATTATCTAAATAAAATTAATCATTATATAATTATAATATATATTTACTTTATATATATATATATATATGTTTTTATAGTCATCCATGATATGTAAATATAGAAAAATAAATAATACTATTCATGGAGAGGGTAGGTCGTATGTATCCATGAACGATATTTTCACTTCTTGACGAATGGAATGGATGAAAGGTGAATTATAATTAATCTTTAAAGAATAAATATTATATCATATATATAATATATATTCATTAAATATTTTATTTTTACAATCAATGTAAAATAGAATTGAAAAATGAATCACATCGCTTCATGGAGGTGGTAGTCCACATGTACACATGAGCGACGTCATTATTTTCCAATAGATGAGAAGAAGATGGATAATGATTGTTACATAATAATATCAAAAATATATTATATTTTAGACCTTATTTTATAATGTATACCATATATTTAGAGTAGTTATAAGAATAAATAAAATTTTAAATGCTCGGTTAAGAAGTATACATCTTCCTTGAGAACCCACTTTTGTCTTATACCTTAATCCTTGAAATGATAGTTGTTTTAGAAAGAATAGAATTTAGAAAATGTGAGGATGAAAGATAATAATGTATTATTTAATGGATTTTAAAATCCAGAACACTTGTGAAGTGTGTAGAATCGAGGATGGGTGGTATACTTTTATAGGGGAGGGAAACAAAACACTTGAAATTACTTACAAGATTGAATAATATGTATACCATAATATTGGAATTTGGTACCAATGAACCTGAAATAAGAAGATAAGATGTGATATGGTTGATATAAACTCCACTAATATCATATATATAAGTTTTTATATATTTTAATCCTCATTTTTAGTTAAACCACTTTAAACCCATTTTAATATTAATCGTGACAACATGACTTTTTTAATATGAAAAATTAATTATATGAATAAAAATTAAATAGGCATACAGAAAACAATTTAAGTTCAGATTCCAAATTTTTAATCCATTTTATCATATTTAAATTATATTTTTTTAAAATTACTTGTAAAATAAAAACAAAAAATTCTTGGAAAACAATTTTTAAGAAAATTCTTTTTTTAAGAGTAAACATCGTTTAACCTTAAAATAAAGTAATAAATCGGTTTCCAAAATTTTTTGGTTAAATAAAAAATAATTAATTTTTTTAGACTTTTTAGGAAATAAAAAACTAAATAGTATCTTCCAACCATTCCATTAAATGAAAAGATTGAAAAATATTTTTTTAATTAGAATAAAATATAACTTATCTTCACAAAATTCATGCTAGTCTTCCAAAATTTAAAATATTGATTTAAAATATAATATATAACTCATTAAAGATACCTTTGGTCAAGAAATACTCATACAATATTATAAATTCATGTTTTACTGTTATTTTAATGTTTTACCCCATAATTTTAACCTCATTTTACCTCTTTTACAAAGATGGTAAATATATACTATTATTTATATTCATAATGACAAAATTAATTTATACCTATTAAATTATATTAATTATGATGATTAAAAATATTAAATAAATTTTATCAAATTTAATTCCTATAATTGGTAGAATTTAATTTAAAATTAAACCAGTAAAAAATGATAAAAATATATTTTCTAGAAAAAATGTGTTCTTAAGTCTAAAAAAAATTATACCAAAATCCAAAATAATATTTATTAAAAGGAACATAATTGTATTATTAATTATATAAATTAATTAATTTTACTTTTAATTAATTTTAAAACAAAATTTAAATTTTTAAAATGATTGAAATGAAAAGGCGGGTTTTAATAAAAATCACTATTTTCACTATTCATTGAAAAATCAATCATTTCAAAAAATATATAAAATTAACTCTAAGATAATTTTGATATGATGCTTTTTTAAAATGAATTTTATTTTTTCAATATAACATAGTATATTTGGGTTCATTTAAACTCAGTTTTTCATATAAAACAAGCTATAAAAGAAAACAAGTTTATTTAAAGAGAAATATAATCTAAAATCCCAAGTTGTTACATTATACCCCCCTTAAAATGAATTTATCCCTTAAAATTATATAACCACTATATAAATAAAGATTATATCTCTCTTTCACCACATCTTTAGGTTCCCATTTAGTTTCTTCAAGTTTTTGATTCTTCTAGAGAACTTTAACTAGGTGAGTAGTCTTGTTCCCTAGAAATTTAGCTGTAAAGTCCATGATTTATACCAGTTATTATTTGTAAGAAATATCATTATCTAGTGGTACAACCTCTATGTTCAGTTCATGTTAATGATGAGGTATGTACTTCCTTATGAGAGATATATAGAATACATTGTGAACTTAAGGGAGGTTTGATAGAAGCACCAAGAGATATGATATCATCCATACTCAATCAAGAATCTATAAGCTTACAATATATTTAGTGCTCAACATTAATTTTATTCTATATCACATACATTACACCATGGATAAATTTTCTGGAATACCTTCTCACCAACTTCAACTTTTATATCTCACTGGTTATTGTTAGTATAAATTTTTTCGACTCTGAGTTTCTATGATGTGTTGTTGAATAGATCTAAACCACTAAATAATTTATTTTAATAACATAGGTCCAAATAGATTTCTTTATCAAACTTTATCATAATTAATTGGAGTTATAAAAATCCCTACATAGAAACCTCTTATGATTTTTCATATGAAGCCATCTAAATGCTTGAGTGAAAGCTAATATTTCCTGAAAGCTTAACTAGAGGAAGGTGTTAATCCCAAACACCTTTGAAATCTATATAATAGGATATCAACATATACTCTAGGATTTGAATGGTTATCTCCAACCAACCATATTTATATAGATGATAATCAATACTGAAACACAACAATAAATCTAGATCTTGTAAAATACATAACCATAACATCAAGTTAGACAATAAATCCTGATCAGATTGAATAGAATGTGGTACTCCTTGAAAATTTACCACTTCCTTAATATATATTCTCATGAGATGATCAAGAGATAAATATTTCTTAATAGAAATAAATTTTTCTGACTTTGTAAGGTGATCGACTAGGACCCAAATATTATTATAGAATTTAAACATTTAGGGGAGTCCAATGATAAAACCCACTATGATGTTTTCCCATTTCCATTATAGTATAGGTAATAGTTGTAACATCCCCTTATAATTATGTCTCCAAGAAATAAATTGATACGATACTAATCACAAATATACATAATCTTAAATATCACACTTCATGTTTTTCCACCATAAATACTCTTTCAGATCTTTATATATCTTCTAACTTCTAGGTTGAGTAGAAAATGTTTAACTATGAGCTTCATCCAACAATTCATTATTCAAATATGGTATTGATTAGAAACAGTATTTATTCCTAAATATTATCATTCCATAAGAATAAAGGTTGAACTCAATAAAATTTCTCACCTTTTTTGAATCTATATATCTTCTTTCTACACCACTTTAATATTCACATGGATAGATGGTTGAACACTCATTTGATAGAGATAATATTTATCCCCTTACTTTAAGATTTGAAGGTTCATCCTTTATAAATCATAAAATATTAGATACTTTTTTATCTACATAATAGATAAAATATCATTATCCTTTATACTTAGGGAATCTTCCACCATATTCACTTTCTCAGTGTTTATAATGTATTGAGAAGTCATAATCATTAACCAACTCCAACCGTATTTTTTTATTCATATTAAACTCTTTCTATGTGAATATATACTTTAAAATTTTATCATTGGTATATATATCACACCTTTATACATAAATATAATTCCTCAATATCTTTAATGTAAAAATTATAGTGTATAACTCCAAATCATGAATTGGGTAATTTTTCTCATGAACGTTCAATTTTCAGGAGGCCTAAGCTATCACTATATCATTCTATATGAGGAAACATCCGGAACCCTTCTTGTATGAATCAATAAAGATCAATAACATATATCCACTATAGGGTATCAAAAGCATAGGTACATTGACCAACCTTTTCTTTAATTCCTTGAAATTTTCTTCATATTCATCTGTCCAAAGGAACTTGGCTCCATTCCGAGTTAACATGGTGAGTGTATTAGACATAAATGTAAAATTATTGACAAATAATTGATAATATTCAGTCAAACCAATAAAACTATGGATCTTGATCATAATTATTAGTCTTTCTTGGTGTTAAATAACTTCTTCCTTTGATTAATCCATCGATATACCCTCTCTTGAGATTATATGACACCAAAATGAAACTTTCTATTGTAAAAAATCACACTTGGTAAATTTTACACCCAGCTTCTTCTTTATCAGGGTCTTCATCAAAATTATGAAATGATATTCATGATCTTAATTAATCTTTGAATATATAATAATATCATCTATAAAGTCTACAAAAAAGATCAAGGTAATCTCTAAAACCCTATTCATTAAATCCATAAAGATTGAAGGTCTATTGGTAAGTCCAAATGGAATCACATCAAATTCATAATTCTCATACCTCATAAAGAAATATTCCTTGGGTATGTCCTCCTTAACCCTCAATTGATGATATCCAAAACAAAGTTCAATATTGGAAAAATATTTATTTTCTCATAATTGATCAAACAAATAATAGATATGAGGTAGATGATACATGTTCTTGATAGTGATCATGTTAAGTTCAAAATAATACAAGATAAGATGCATTAACCCATATTTCTTCTTAACATAAAGAACAAGTGTATCTCATGGTGATGAAAAATGGCATATGAATACCTTATAAATATTCTCCTGGATTTGATTATTTAATCATAAAAACTCAATAGAGACCATTATATAAGGTATCTTAAAAATAATTATAGCACTAGTTATGAGTTCTATTGAATATTAAATTTCACAATAATGGGGAAGACTATGAAAATTTTCAGGAAACACATTAGCATAGTTAGGAATACTAGTAATATCCTCAATTTTTTATTTTACCCCAACCATTTGAGATAAAAAAACCTGCATTAATAGGCAATAAGACTCACACCACAAATGTAACTTTGATCAGAAGTTCATATTCATCCTCACATAGAAATATGATCTTGAGTTGGTTCAAAATATAAAATTTGACTTCCGTTCCCTGAAAATTGATATGGGATATAAATATAGAGATACAATCCAAGCCAAAATCAAATAAAATTTAATTATAGGAAGAATAATAATATTTTCATGAATCGTATTCCAAAAAACTTCTATCATATAGGATTTATAAACTTTAGATGTGATAATTATACCATTATGAGTTTTTAATTATAAGTAAACATCTAATCATTAAGGTGGTGACATGATACCCTTAATTATTTTTTTTAGATATCAAAGAGTTAGTATATCCAGAACTAAATAAAAAATGTATTTATTGAGTGAATGGTAAGTATACCTTTCATCACATCTTTCTTATATCCCACATAAATCATGATAGAAAAGTACTTCACTTTAACCTTTTTCTTAGGGGGTTTTGAGGCCCATCATCCTTATTAACTTTTGGATTAGGGAATTTAATCACATAATTCCCAATCTCCTTACATCTAAAACATTAAAATTCATTGGTTGAATCCTTATTCTCCCCTATTTCATTTTCTATCCTTTTTATCCTTTATTAACAATCACTAGCTTAATGTTTATCCTTTACATAAATGAATCATTTCCTCGTTCCTTTTAGATAATATCCTAAATTCTTTCCTCTACACTTTTGACATTTAGGTGGTTTTAATTTCCTTCCTCCTTAATATATATCATTCATGTTTCCTTGAATATCTATATTTATCTTATTTTCGTTAAAACCCAAATAATAAATATAGTGACCAATATCCATTTATACCTTTATGGAACATTTAATGATTTATTTATTTTCACCAAAGTCACTTATAGATAGTTCCTTTTGAAGAATTTGTTTCAGTACACTGAAGAATCAATAAATTTTGGTCACATGGTCTATTATAGAGTTAGAAACATACCTTCTAATTCTTATAAATTTTTATTTTTAAGTACTAATGGATTCATCATTCTTCTATTTCAGCTCCAAAAATTCCCTTTCAATCATAGTATGATGATTTAGATGAAATTAATTATTGGGAAATATCCTCTTAAACTCCTCCCATATAATGAAGTTTCTTTCTTCTTCTTTTCCTTATGTTATTAACAAGAGTCCACTATTGATCATATTCAACTTCCAAGTGATAAACTGCAAAACAAAATCTCATGGTCTAAAAACTAAAGAATAGATTATATCTTCTCCATTTTATTGATCTATTTCTCAACAACCAGTGGATTGGAAGACCCATAGAAGGAGGTTGGATATTGTTTCATAAAAAAGCAATGGCATGTCCTTCCCTCTTTAGTAAATTTAGAAGATCAACATGATTCATGTTATCATTCATAACTTGAGAGAATTGAGTGAGAATAGTTACAATATATTGAATCCTAACTCCCAATCCATTCGGTTTCTCTCGATGATGGTTGATTCATTAACCATCACGTTTTTACATTATTTCTTCGTATTTTATCCATTTGATAAAACCAATTACATTGTGCAAGAATTAAGAAACAATAATCAGAGTAAATAAACATATATTCATGAAAATTAACTCTTGAGATGTCTTAATTTATGAAAAATTGTTATCAACATATGATACCTTACGTTTAACCAAGGCCATCCATGGTCATCATTTATTTAAATCCATCATAATAGTTCATAAATAAAGTGTGAGTTAACCTAATCATATCATATAAGAGTGTCAAATCAGGTTAATAGTAAGTTCACACTCACTATGCACTGAAATTATGGTTGTGATATAATCAAACAATTTTTAGGGTTATTTCCCCTAGATGAATTTGTCCCAAAACCACATCCACTTATAGTATACAAACATGTATTTAGTTCCAAGTAAGACACATAATCTCTTCTTTACAAAATTATTTTGGTAATATCCTATACTTATACTTGTACCTAGTGTTTTCGTTGAATTTATCTAATCTAAAATTATAAATATTGACTAAACCTTTCTCTGATACCAACTATAATGACACATACTTTTCATACTTGAATATTACATATTGATAGATTAATATTAAATACATTTCAATATAATACATGCTCAAGGACTGTAAAGGTTTAGTATATCTGTAGACTAAATACATAAAAAACTTATTTAAGTACAATATTCATCATCTTAAATATCATTATTTACATAATGTTCCCTTCTAAACTCATCACACTTAAAACCTTCCACCGATATTTGGGGAAGTAAAACATAATAAAGGGTGATATTAGATTCTTAGTAAGGGAAAACATGGGTGATAACAATCACTAGATCATAATATGGTTATAAGGGTATGATAAGATATTCAATTTAATATTCTCAATGTAAACTATTTTTACCCAAAAATGATTAAATCGTAAGCACCAAAAAAATTTTCTAAATTTATGATAATAATGGTCTCAAAGTATTAATATTTATTCAAGAGTCATAAAATATACATGATGGATCATATGAATACTAAATCATAATCTTTTAAACATATCTAAAAAATCTTTTTTACACATAATCTTTTGAGTATAGATAGAAATAGGTCATACTCAGACATCAATATGTGAAAAACTCTATTCACAATCATGTCCACACATATTCCATTGGACATAGCTAGAAGAAATCATACTCATACATCAATATGTGAAAAAATATATTCTAAATTGTGTCCATTATTATTATCATCATCATCTCATGAGATATTAATAACACTTTACCTAGTACATTAGAGGTTTATAACGGACCCAACAATTATATAATCATAATCCATTCATATCAATTTTAAAATATCATAAAACTATCAACATATTATCATATGATAACATGGGTTTCATAAAAATATTGTAATTAAAATCATTGACCATATAAATAAATAATAAGGATGGTGTTAGTGGATTATATCTTCAGTAAATCATAATTAACATCAATGGATGTCATCATATAAAAAATATTTCTTTAAAATATCTATGGAATAATTCTTGATGAAAACACCCTTTTATTTTGAAATCTCTTTTTTAAAATAGAAAAATTTCCCAAATATTAATGGTTTTTTATTTTAAATGATATTTGGAAACATTTAAAGGAATCTTAAGAGATTTAAGTGGTTATGATGGTGGGAAATTTTGTTCATTCTATGTACATTAATACAAATAATCCTTTCACATTTTTAGTAAACAATAAAAAGTAAATCAATTAGAAAATGAAAATAAGATTCTTTTTAATACATTTTGTAATAATCCAAATTTGGGTAAAAATTAATTTTAGTAAAAATAGGAAAAATTTAAAAACATTATATCAAATAATTTAAATAAAACATGGACATGGAAGAAAACGATTTCCGACAAAATAGGAAATATAGATTATTTTCCCATAAAACATTTTCTCAATTATTTTAATAAAAAAGAGAATAAAATGGTGATATTACTAATAATTCCATGAATAACCATAGGAGGATAAAAATAATTGGATTTATCATATAATTATTTTATAATTTCCTCAAAAAAAATTCAATCATAAATAATGTCTATTAAAAATGGGATGGAAACATAAATCCCTTAACTCAAGTCTCATCTTGATTCATAATCGATCAAACCACCTATATAATAAATATATATTTATTATAAATATATTATAGAACCATAATCATGTATATCATGCCATATATGATTTATAAATAACGTACTATCACCCATTTATTAACAAGATGTTATTAAATTACTATTATCGATGATAACTACTTCATTTTTCAAGCATGTTTCATTTCAGAAGTCTCGATCCTTGTACTTTGATAATGGTTTCTCAATATCCATAATTGTAATCATGATATAAATATCATATATAGTCATTATATATATTTAGATACATCCATAAAATTTTGATAAAAAAATGAATAGAACCATTCATGGAGACGGTAGGCCATATATACACATGAACATTATTTTAACTTTTTAAAGGATGGAATGAAAGAAAGGTAACTAATAATTCACCTTTAAATAATTATTACTATATTATATATACCATATATATATATATATTTTAAATTTATCCTTATTATCATCCATGTAAAATAGAATTGAAAAACTAATCTCAACTCTTTATATAGGTGTTAATCCACACGTACTCATGAGCAACGTTATTATTCTCTAATATATGACAATATGGTGTATAATGGTAGTTCCGTAATCATAATAATAATTCAGTATATTGAATATTCTGAATTAATTATTTTATAATTTATACCATATATATATGAGGTATTAGAAGAGATAAAATTATAAACACTCAGTTAAGAGTTATACCTCTTTATTGAGAAACTTATTTTGGATTACCATTAAGCCCTGAAAGGATAGTATTTAGAAAATAGAAAAAGGTATATAATATGTGGAAATAGTCTAGGAAAGTATTATGTTGGGTATTGTTTGAGATATAAGGCTCATGATGTATGATTAAGAGAGGATAGATGGTAACATTTTATAGGGGAGGGAAAGGATACACTTGGAATTACCTGAATGATTAAATAGTATATATATCATAATCATGTAAATTGGAAATAAGGAACACAAAATTAAAATATAATATTTTTTAGGGTTTAAGTAAACTAAAAAATCACATTTATTCAGGTTTTGGATACATTTTAAATAAAATATCCTAGTTAAACCACTTTAAACCCATTTTAACCTTAACTGTGATAACTTAACTTTTTACCATGATAACTTAATTATATTACAAAAAATAAATTTTTTATTAAAAAAATGTACATACTGATTATTAATTTTGAATCCATTATATTATATTTAATTTCTTTTGGTGGTAGAAATTATTTTTAACAAAATAACGCAAAATACATGAAAACAAGTTTTTAGGAAAATACGCAAATTAAGAGTAATAATCATTTAAAAATGAAATAAATTAATAAATTGGTTTAATTTTTTAAATAAAAAAAATATTTTTGAATTTTGTGGAAATAATAAATATAATGGAATCTTACAACCATTTAATTAAATACAAAGTCCCAAAAATAGTTTTTAATTTGAATAATAAATAGCTTGTCTTTACAAAAGTCATGATGGGGTTCCCAAATTCAAAAAAAAAGATTTAAAATATAATATTTAAATACTTAATGATACATTTTGTCTAGAAAAACACATCCAATTGGATAAATGAAAGTTTTTGGGTTAATTTAATATTTTCCCCATGGTTTTAACCTAATTTTACCTTTTTTAGTGAGGTGGAAAATATTTTTTATGGTTACTATTAATAATGAAAAATATAAGTTATCCTTATTATATTATATTAATTATTCTAATTAAAAATATGGAATCTATTTTATCAAATTCAATTAATAAGTGTGAGAATCTAATTTAAAATTAAACCAGTAGAACATGATGAATTGTGGTTTTCTAGAGAAAAATTTCTTCTTAGGTGTAAAAAGGTTTAATACCAAAATAAAATATAAAATTTATTAAAATTACCTTAATATGATTATTAATAATATAAATTTACCAATTTTACATTTAAATTAATTTAAAACAAATTTAAATTTTGAGAATTCTTGAAATTAATAGGCATTTTTCAATAAAAATTAGTTTTTTCCAGTATTCATAAAAAATATATCTTTTATAAAATTAAAAAAAATCACTCTTAGATAATTTTTACATGATAATTTGAAATTTTTAGTCATTTTTTTCAAATAAATTTTCTAAAAGTTTCAAAAATCATTTATTTTATTTATTCACAACAAGTAATAAAACATTTATGGGGAAAAAGTATATTAAAGCATGTAATGACTTAAAAATTGTGTACCTAATTATTAATATTTTTATATTATATGAAACCTTTATACATATTTTTTATAATCTCATAAACCAATTTTAATTTCTAGTTTATAATAGTTATGTTTGAATAATAAAATAGTATATTGCGTTTCCTTGAAAATTTTTGTTGCATGTAACAGAAGCTATCAAAGAATTAAAAAATTATTTAAAGATAAATATATTATAAAAATAGTATTTGGTAAGAATTATTATTTCCATGTATTAACTAATATAAGAAGAACCAAATCATTACAAATCTAGTGTAAAGGACTTTGAAGACCGACATGCTTATTCTAAGAAGCAGTTGAAGAACTTAAAGGAGTAAACATGTAAAAGATATCCAAATTTATTATGTTAAAAGGAAATATAAATAATAAAATATTTATATATATGGATCGACATTAAATAAGGATACTTTATCTTGGGTGTCTAACTACTTACCAGAGACTTGTGATTGGGGGGTCTAACTAATCATATAAGATGAGCAATTGGGGTGTTTAACCAATTGCTAAAAGATTATAATTGGAGAATATAACTAGTTCTATTAACTTATAGGTAAAGTATAAAATTCGTTTTGGAGGACAAGGAAACATATAAAGGAGTAGTATTTCTAGAAAACCCTTGAAATTTGGTGTATTGTTTTCTCATTCATTACTAATGCACATGAGGTGAGGTTGAGAGATTTAATTGAGTTGTTCAAGAACTCTTATAGTTTCAAGATTTCGAATTTGAAAAATAGATTATTCATAAAAAGATACCATTAATTCACCCCTCCTATATCTATGGGCAATCCAACCTATTTTATTTTAATTATTATTGGAGATAGGTTACATCTATGTGTCCAATAAGAAGTTAGAGACATGGAGAATCTTAACTTTTCCAATAACACAGGTGTTCCTGCATTGTATGGTAATATTTATCACATTTATAGGAATAGGATGTTACCCTAGATTTTATCACTTGTACTTGAAGTGAGATATGATACAATAGTATGTTTTCTACCCATTGCTGATAACGTTTCTATGAAATAATACAAAAAGATTAATTTGGAGTTACATGGAAAGTTATAAATTTACATATTTATGTATCAATTATGTAATTTTTACACAAATTCCATGCGTCTATAGACTTATAAATAGATATAATAAAAATTGAGATTCAACTATGAATGTAATATCAATGTAAAAGAAGCCTAAATCCTTGTTTAGAGGAGCTATCTTGAATCCATCAAAATTATTGATGATGAAAATATGGATGAATACTTCACTATAGTGAATGAGATAGTTTATAACATCCAAGTATTTGGTAAGAACCTATATGACTCTATTATTCTCAAAAAACTAATAAGGAATTTTCCAGATCGGATTGATTCAAAAATATCAACTATATATGTTGGGGAATATTTTACACTAGATAAGTTACACAACATTTTCATTTATCACGAGATTTTGAAAACTCTAGCCTTCAAAAATAATAAAAAATATTAAATGGACTTTGATTCTATAAATAAAAGAAAATTCAAGGAAGAAGGGGTTGTTGAATTAATTTATTTAGATTTTAATAGAGATGAATATATTAGTGGAGTAGTTTCCCTTATATCAATAATATTAAAAAATGTTAAGTAGAAAGGAAAAGTAAAAAAAATGAAAATATGCTATAATAGTGTTAGATTTGGACACTTTTCCATTGAATATAAAAATAATAAGGAAAATGAATCACGATCCATTGAGTAAAATGAGATATTTAAAAAATAGTAAAATAACATGAAGAAAAAGAAGAAATTCAGAAGCAAGATGATAAATTTGATGAGAAAATATAGGAAAGTTAATTAATATTTAAGTAGCTCTTCAGATAAAGAGGTTAATTTCCTTGCTAAAGTAGAAACAAGCTATGATTCCTCAAGTAGTAATGATGTTGTAGAAGAATGAAAAAAGCGGGAATAGAAGTTAAAATTTGATTTGGAAGTATATATTGTGAATATAACAAAACTTTGATAAGATAAGAAGTCATTTTTGAATGCTAATAATAGGTTTTCTATATAAAATTAATAACTAATCGATAAATAAGAATCTTATGTTGATGATATCAAGAAGAAAAATCTTATAAAAGCTGAATAATAAAATATTATTAGGGTAAATGAGTAGAAGTTAAATTCAAGTGAATAAGAACTTTCTGAGACACCATCAATTTTACTTGTTTTTCTAAATTAGGTAAAAAAAGTTAGAGAATCCTATAGTATTTCCATTGATATTAAAACTAAATATTCCCATATCAGTGAGATGAAGGGTTCCTATAGACAAGGTACATATTCTCCTAATCAGTTTCAAAATAGATATGTTATCACTAAAAGTGTAGGTGAATCTATCTAGAATATGAAGTCAATAATGACGAATTATACCATTTCAAATGATGAAAATAAGACTTCATTTAGTTGATTTTCCCTTAGGTAGAATAATTAAAATATTCCATCGCAACAACTTCAATTACAATCTAGAAAAAAATTATAATCAACCTAGAAGATGCATTTTTCAATGTTTTTAATAGCTTTATGGTAAGAATATACATGAAATATATTCTATTTTTTTATATTTCCATGCCAGGAAAGTATAAATAACCAAGGGGGAGTTTCAATGGGAACTTAAGGATAAAATATAAGAGGATAAAACTAGTTACCAGATCTATACCACAGCTATATACAGAAAAAAAATCTTCATATTTTGGATGATTCTTGTGGAAGATATAGTTTGGAATGTTATAGGGATAAGGTATTCATGACATGGTTAGAAGGAGAGGTTTCTTATACTGTAAAATGGAATGGTTACAAAATAAAAAAAAATTATATGCCCTCTAAATATTCTGATAAGGCTATGAATTTCAATAAAGAGTACCTAGTTGTTTGTAAAAATTAATTAAAATTGGATAAAAAATTCATGGAAGTAAAAAACATGCTAAGGTTAAAGGATAATAAGTTGAATTAAAATTTGATGTGAGAATTTATAAGAAGTTATCCATTAATAGTAACCCAAATATTTATAAGATCAATGTGGAAAAATATATTCTACATAAAGAATAAGTTCAGTGGAAGAAATAATATTATCATATAGATGATACGTAAGATAAAAATAAGACGCCCAATAAAAATTATTATGCTGATATTTTAATAAAATAAAAACCTACATTGAGAGGAAAAACTCACTATGAATGTTACATCTAAGACACATTGATGTTCCTTCTTATTCTATATCATTATTTTTGTTTACTTTTGATAACTTTTAGGGAATTAAAGTATAAATTTTCAGGTTGTCACTACTAATAAAACATGGATAAATCAATTATTATGGAGTTTCACAACTACCATGAAGAGAATAAAATGATTACACCCATTAAGGGGGTGTAAAATTAAGAAATGGGGATTCCAAATAATTTTTATATGAATCTAGAATTTTTTGGATAGCTTGGTAAAAATGGGTTCATGGTATGGTTATCACTCTCTCATCCCTAATTATTGATTATATTAATAATATTTACCAATATAGAGTTATAATTTATGAAAATATGTTTCAAAGGGGAATTTTATGAATTTAAAAATAACTATTTTTATTTTTATTTCAATTTTGTGAAGGTAAGATATTTTTATAAACATGGAGGGTTGACCCAATATTTGAGAAAATATGAGTATAGTGTCCCATGTGTTATGATCATAGAATACAGTACAACCTTGATTATATCCCTCTTTTTTTATACTCTAGGTTCAATAAAAAGGACTTAGAGTATATTTAATTATGTCTTTCTACTATGAAAATATGTGATATCATCCCTCTCAATATTAGTGTTCAATCAATAAGAAGGAGAATATGTTTCTTGAAAATTTGAGACAAGAAGATCCCTAATATACGTTTTCATTTATTATCAATAATGGGGATAAGAATATTGAATTTATAAAGTGAAGAAGTATCTGAAACAAATTTAATGGGGTTATTAAAGATAATAAATGAATTTTTGAAGAATTAATGTTGTATTTTTTGGCAATACGTTATAATTTCAATATATGAGGAAATATTAGATGTAGATATGATGATGAAAAGGAATTAGATACCATGATTGAAGAAAAAATCCATGTAAGTCCCTAGGTTGATTGCAGACCTGAAATAGTCCATGATAAAATAATGTGAGTATTATAGCTTAAATAATTCAATATAAGTTTAGGACATAGTGGAAATAATAATTATGATGATTTTTGAATTGTTTTTAAAGTTAAATGACATGTGAAAATTTCACTATGTGATTGCAAACTTTTTACAAAATTTTATAAGGTGAAGACCATGAAAGTATTTATCAAAATGAATAAATTTCTTAATAAAGGACATAATATATTCTATTATTGAAAGTTGAGTTTATTTATAGTCCATGAAAATATTTTTAATTTTATTGAAGGGAAATGTTTTTTGAAGACTTATTGAGTTTCCATGAAATTATTTTATGACCAAGTTTTAAGGACATTAGAACTATTTTTTACCAAATGAATTGATGAAGAGTTGAATAATGGGAGACATGAGGAATATTTAATGGAATAATAATGTTATATTTATAATTATATTTTAAAATTCCTTGGTTTTATATAATATAATTATAATTATTCATTTTGTGAAGGGCCTTTTTCAAAAAAAAATGGCATTCCCTTAGAGAAATATGGACTAACCTCAACCACAAATGTGAAGACATAGGTAAAGCATATGGGAGTAAGGTTAGACTATATTTCCATGTCAAGAATGTATGAAGAATTAATATTATCCATATAGATTGAAAAGTGTATGTATATTGTGCACAAAAGGTGCATGAGTGAGTTTCCGGGTTGACCATGAAATGGGGTAGCACATCCCGTGATAGGCGTGTGTGAAGTGTGTCTAGGTGCTTCCATCGGTACTAGAGTGAGTGGTGGATAAATCATTGATTAATATTAATTGTATGGAATCTATATTTAAAGTAAATTTTGGATACATTAAGTGTGTTACTATTCCCCCATTATAACAATATACTAAAATAATATCAACCGTCCGAACAGATCTGCCTGTGTCTGTCGATCAAGTTAGTTGTTGGTCTTCAACCTTAATCCTTTAAAGGTTTCAACATGTGATTTCAATACTAGTGTTCAAAAAAATTCATGGAGACCATAATCCATGATAATACCAAAGTAATAAGGCATGCTCGATCATCTTGAATCCATGCATTCAATCTCGGTCTAACATACATGAATCTGTATGAAAGAAGTGCTTCAGCTAAATGTAAGAGAAGTTTTCAGGAGGCCATTCACTCATCTATATCCATGCATGAGTTCAATATTGTTTTTCATGTATTAATTAAAAAATTTACATGAAAATAATATCTATAAGTTTGAATATCACGTAGACCATCAACATCTTAATCTTCATCATCATATGGGCTAAAGAAGGAGGAAACCAATGTGAGAATATTTTAAACATTGATATCCTCATGATTTAAAATATATTGATTTAATTTTCATATTTTTTAATAATTTAAGTCAATTAAAAATCATATTAGAGGTTATGATCACCCTATCTATAAATAGTTTGGGAACAAGGCTGAGAAGTGGTGTTTCCATTCGAGTTTGAGAGGCTATTTTTTTAGAAGAAAATAATCCAACTTCATATGAATGAATGAAGAATAAATGATCCTACTTAGGACTATAAAGTATTTTAGATATCTCTTAGTTGATGAAGAAAAACAAAGTTCCACAACATTTTTTATTTTTTCATAAAAAATAAGGTCATGAAACAATTTGATGTTGCATGAAGAAGAAGTTTTGTGCACTCACATAAATGAAATAAAATTAATGTAATGGGAGAATGATCCCATGATTTCATACACTTGTGATAAGAGAATAAGATAACCTCTCTGAGGTCATGTGTGTTTTATTACAGAAGAAAAAGATATTTACCTACGTGGATCATGTGGATAAGTACATGCATGGTCCATATAATGGACATATATTTGTTAAGATATAAGATTTATTATCATTGAATTATATCAACATTAAAACAATAAATAATATTGATGAGAACCTAGAATAATAATAACATTTTTTATGTGCTAGGGTTTATAGATTTTATTGTCCCATGCAACAATTGCATGAAGTATACTTGATACTATTGAATTGAGAATTGATTAGGGAATTTATATTAATATCATAAATTATTAATCTTGGATAAAATAATATTGAAGAGAGATTATCAAAGGCTGAGAAATTCATTAATGTAAAGATAGCATATATTCCCAAGAATTTTATAAGTGAGAAGTGACTAAATCCAAAAAAAACTCTTATATTAGAAGACTTATTATATTTGAGTATCTAGTAATCTAAGAATAACTATATAATTGTAGATATGGTATAAATGAGTTTGAAGAATAACAGGATTACTTCCAGAAACAATTGAAGATATTGAATTTGAACACAAGGAAATTGAATCCAATTTTATTTTTGAGGAATACAATCTGAAGATAAAGATATTTTTATATTATTATCATCATTGAAGAATGAGATTGTAGATGGGGTGTATTACTAGCTACTATAAGCTCATGATTGGGGTGTTTAAAAAATCATAGAAGAGGAGAATTTAGGGTTTCTATCTAATTTTGGAGATATTTAAACTTAGGTGTCTAACCAATTGTATTCTATTTTTTAAAGGTTAGGGCCAAAGCCTCATTTTATTATTTAAAGCAAAGACCTCTTTAGACTGGGTAGAGGGAGACCCATTACATAGCCCGAAGGCCCAAGACCAAGTGGCCTGAATACAAGGCTTGAAAGCCCATTTTTTGACCCAAAGAGCCCCTTAGTGAATAGTAGTGCTACAGTACCCCGGGCTGCTACAGTACCGCAGCCGCTGCAGTGTCGCCACTGCTACAGTACCCCTGAAATTAGTCCCTACCCAGATTTGATCCTGGGTCTTTCGAATGGCAATAAGGAGACTTTACCACTAGGGTACAGGCTCGTTGGCTAACCAACTGTATTCAATTGTGGGTAAAGTAGAGAATTCCTGTTGGGGGAACTAAACAACCTAGAAAGGAGTAAGCCTTCCATTCGAACCACATCAATCATGTGTGTCATTTTATCATTAATTACTAATAAAATAAGGAAGGGATAAGATATTTAATTGATTTTATTGATAAATATAACAAATTTAAGAGGTTCAATTTTAAAAATAGTGAATTAGTAAAAAGAGACCACTGATTCACCCCTCCCCACCCACTAGTCCATCCATCATAGGGTATCTCATTTCCTTTTTTTCCTCTATAATAAACTTAACACCATGGATAATACCATTGTCTAATGATTATCTTAATATGATAAAACTTTACTATCTTGGTGTGAATCCAAAATATGGAAGAAATCATTTCCAAACTACTTCTTAAACTACATCAAAAGAAACAACATAATTGATCTATGTTGATATGGAAACCTCTATCTATAATTAATTTTTTTAATTATTATTATAGCCTCTTAGAGTTATTAGTTCAAACTGATCCAAAGGAATATTATTGGTATATCCACTTGAAAACTAGTATTCCCATTTCTCTAGTAACCTATAATTCATCCATTTTTAATTTCTCAAGTACTTTTTGATAGTTCTAATTGCTAGAATATACAATTATCTTGGTTTTATTTGATATTTTCCCCATATTCTTCATATATAAGATGTATCAAATATCTATACATATTATGAAATATAATATAGTATCTAATGTAATTTTAGGCATATAAAAATCAATTCATCATAAGAATCTCCTATAGTGTTTTTTTAGATCAACTTGGAGATATTTCATATCATTTAACATAGGAGACAATTTGGTCATGAATTATTCCATATTTTATTTTTCAATACCTTGTCAAAATAGTTACTGTAAATAAAACTTAGAAACCCTATAGATTTCTGTTTATAGATCTTATTCTCTAAAACTTGGGTTTTTATTTTAAGTGATTCATTAATAAATAACTTTTATCTTAGTCTTAACAAAATTCAATAATTAATATTTGTTTTCCATATGTTATCAATATATTTGAATTGGAAAACTATATTTCTCCAATTTTAGACACATGGAGAACTTTTTTTTAATAAAACCAAACTCATTAGTGGATTCATTAAACAAATATTATATGATCATGAAGATTGCTTTAATATATAATTAGATCACTCAAACTTTCATACCTTATTATCCTTATTTGGTGTCATTAACCCTTCTGGTTATACAATATAGACATTTTCATTGGGTTTACTTTAGTTAAGGTGGTATTGATATAAAATTCAAACATGTTGAATTCGAATAGATTCTAACAAGATGACTGGTAACATGTTTCATCATAGGAAATTTCTAGATGTCTCTTGAAACCATTAGTAACCAATCAAGACATATTAGTACAAGTATATACCATACTTGTCACATTTTTTCTTGAATACCCAGGAAGATATTTACATCAACTATAGAAACTACCAAAATAAGGAACATAATTTTAGTACAGGGATTCTATTACTAAATTCATATGAGATTATCACCCTTAGCATAGTTCTATTTACCACTTATTATTGCATACATTAGTCATATAAATAATATAATACCTAACTTAGTAAACATAAAACCACCACTTTGGTTTATAATTTTATACATAGTATGCATTATTAGAGTAACACATCCCATAGGTCCTTGTGATGTTTATTATTCCTTTTCCAACTCATGTACATTTATGAACTTAACATCATTGAAGTCATGTTTTCTCATACTATCTAAAAAGATAAGTGATATACTATTAAATGAATATAGTCAACCTTTATTGATACCTTTCTATATTAGGGATAATAATATCCTGATTGGATGTGGGATAATTAACTGAAATTCACTTATTGTTTCCCTTCATATACATTGGCATCTAAATCCATATTTTAAAAAATGGTTCTCATCAAATACATAAATATAAGACATAATGGATTCTAATCATATTATAAATTATATGATATCCATTATTCAATAGGTTTTTCATCTGTTTAGTTGTTACACTATTATTTTCATAACATGGATTAAAAGGAATTATGGAATAATTTTAATACATATACAACTCATCATCAATCCTCATTATACTACAATCTAGTCTTTGATGTGTATAGTTTAATATGAGTTAAGGATTAACTCTAGTCTACATATAAATGATCAGTGTATACTTGTTTTAGATATTCTTTAACTATCCCAGTCAAATTATCTTATATCCTTTACCATGTGTGTTAATTACTTACATTTCTTATTCCAAAAATTTATTAAATTAAACTTATGAAGTATATGAACTTACCTATAACTTCTTCTTAGAGTAGTTCACATAGTCTTGTTTAAATAATTATAGATTTTTTTTTTGGAATAAAATTATTTCTAAAGGTTTATTTGTCTAAAACTTAACAATCATGTATATCAAATTCCTCATAGTTCTAGCTCAAATTATTCTAAATACCCTTTTGGGTATATCCTTAAAAAGTATTTTTAATTTTAATTAAGAAATAATTATCATTCCATAACTTGTATGAGTATTTTATTTTACATTCATCATTAATTTTTGATATTGGATATATGCAATTCAATTACTGTTAAACTATTTGTTAAGTATGAAATATCATATAAATATTCATTCCAAACATTAAATAACGCATCATTGTGTATTTCACTAGACACTGAAATAAATTTTTTGGTAATACTCAATAAAAAACAATTTTATGACTATAATTAATCAACATAAAAATCTAAATTTGTGTGATTATCTTTACTAACTTAGGAATAGATCTTTATTAGATACTTATAGTGTTCTCCTTAATTCTTATAATGTTTTTGAACTTACATGGTTCTTGTATCTGGATATAAATATATGAAATACATATTGTATTTAATACCCAATAAGTGATACAAAAATATTACATACAATGATGAATATACATGAAGAAGAGGATTCTATATTCTTCCTACTAAATTCATTGTAGTTACTCTTCCAATGACCTCTCTTGATACATGAGAATAATATTACCTCTTGTTCACTAATCTTCCTCTGAATATTTTATCTCTATAAATGATGTTAAAAAGACTCCAAAAACATTAAACTATTTATGATATTTTAAAACTTTTCTTTCACCTCAATCACCATAATTGGTGAGGAACCATGTTCCCACTCATCCTTATCCTCCTTGTGATGTATAGTCATAGGATTCTTGAGTAGCATCTCCATACTATTCATCTTGTAAATTTTGAGGAATATTGGGAACCTAGATGGTAATGATGATAATATGAGATTAATGGATAATTATTAATCCTTATAGAAGCTCGAATTTATTAACTTATTAATTAACTTCAATATCTTAAAGGCGAGATCCATAGCTAGAAACCTGTATTCTATCTTACACAGGAAGAGTGTAGGGAAAATATCATTTATCTTTAGCCACTCTTTCTCATTTTGAAGTTCTCATAGATGAGTTATCATCAATACTACAAAATAGGTGTTTAACAGCACTGGTATTTATCAGCGCTAGAAAAAACCGCTCATAAATTTAACCCTTTATCAGTGCTTTTCTTCGCGCTAATAAAGGGTCCCTTTATCAGTGATTTATTTTTAGCATTGATAAATGATACCCTTTATCAGTGCTTTATTTTTAGCACTGATAAAGGGTACCCTTTATCAGTGCTTTATTTTTAGTGTTGATAAAGGGTACCCTTTATTAGTGCTATATTTTTAGCACTCATAAAGAAACCCTTTATTGTTGATTTTTTAGCACTGATAAATGTATGAATAAATAAAATGAAATAACTAAATAAAAAATAAAAATATTTTTATTAAAAAAATTATTAAAAATTTTATTAAATAAATAATTACTGATAAAATTGAATAAATTGATTATACTATATATAAATTATATATACTAATAAATAGTATATATTAAATATATAAATATATGAAAAATAAAAAATAAACAATTTAAAATTAAAAATAAATAAATTGAGAAAAATATTAAACATTATATTAATTAGATGATTATTGATAATTTTAATAAATAGTATATATTAAATATACAAATATATAATAACGTATATAAATAAGATTTATATAATACAAAATAACATTAAATGTTAATATATTTAGTGAATAATAGTTTATAATTAAAAATTAATATGAATTAAAAATACTGACTAATTATATCGAGTAACGGACATAATTGAATGTGGTTTGATTTTTCAATTTATAACATATAGATCAAATGTATTATATTGATTTCACATATACATAATTAATTTGTTTTTATATACATATGCACACACACAAATATTTATTTTGTAATTTAATCCATTTATATTATTTATTTTATATATATTAATTTATTATGTTTTAATATTTTCAATATGTATTCATCTTCATTTCAATATATATATTTTTTTTAAATGATTAATATTAATCAAACATATCCAAAATTTTAATATATTTTACTTGTTTTTAATTAATCAATTTCACTCATTTTTAACAAGCAAGAACTTAATATTAAATATTCATTAATAATGTTAAAAATACATTTTTACAAAAATATTTATAAATAAAAATATTTATAAATTAATATTTTACTATTTTTATACATTTATAATTATAAATAAAAAATAAAATTTGTTTAATAAGTATTAATATAATTATAAATAAATAATTATAAATTTATAATAAATTCATTTAATAATGAATATATTTACTATGTTTATATATATATAATTACATAAATATATTTAAATATATAAAATATATTTTAAAAAAATATATTTTTATAATTATAAATAAATAATTATATATTCAAAGAATTATAAAATTACTATTTTATAAAAAGTACTATTATTAGTATTATAATTATATATAGTAATTATACTTTTTAAAAAAGTTTTATATTTAAAAAAGGTATTATAAGTATTTATCAGCGCTTTTTTAGTGCTAATAAAAATAGATATTTATAGACGCTAAAAGAAAACTGATAAAGATTTGTTTTATATGTGCTTATTAACTTAGCACTGATAAAAGGTATCTTTATCAGCCCTTTTTTTAAACACTAATAAAAGTGTCACAATCTATTTTAATAACCCCAACCATCACGAACCAATTTACGATATCTGAAGCTCTCTATTGAAGTGACATGCTTTCGGTGCTCTTTATTATCAAATATAATCTCGAATCTAGTCTAGAATCAAAGATCCAACTATTCCAAGGCTTGAATCCAATTCTCGAGTGATTCAAGGGTTGAATGTAACCACGACTCGAACGAAATCCAAGTTTTTAAATATCTATAATTTCCCTCAGATATCCATTGGACCTTCTCATCCCACATTCATGTATCCCAACAAGTATAGTTGCACTATCAAATAATAAAACAACCTAAAATTCATTATTTTTTAGAATATTGAAGTATCGTCTTCCCCCATATCATGTTGGTCTCCTTGGGAAAACATTAGTACTGTGCGACTTGAAATATATCAGACCCAAAGTTGGGTCATGTTTTTGTGATGTATAATAGGCTCCCAATACATGCATTCCATTGTATCTACCTTTTTTAATTGTAAAATTTCAAAAAATTCAGCCATATAGAGGTCGATTTTGTCATTGGTTTGGAATATTAAATTGCAAATCACTTGAATGATGAAATATATCACATCATTGGGGTCTTATATTATGTTGTGTGTTAATTAAAACTAAGAGGGATGACTAAGGAGGAATTAAAATATAGGGTTATGCCCTTTTATTTGAAAGGTAATACTAAAAAAATTTCCAAAAAATGGATGAAGAAATATCTGACACATATGAACAACTATATAATTATTTTTTCATGAAATTTTTTCTATAGATAATGGGCACAGAAATATTGTTTAAAAATAATTTATTTATTTAGGATGACTATTAACTATTTAATGAGGCTTGAGATTGATTTAGTGGTCACTTATAAAATGTAACAATCAAATTATTCTAATGAATCTATAAAATCAGATGAGAAAAAACATTATATATGTGTGATTTTTTGTCTTATTTATTTAACTACTTATAGAAAAAATATATTTTTTTTCAATTTTTATTGTTGAAATATTTTAATTTCAATTTAAATAATATGACTTAAATTCTATAAAAATAAAAAACAAAATATGTTTAAGGTTCAATAATCCTTGGAGTATAGTATATTGGGAAAACAAATTTTGAGATAAAATTTAATTGATATTTTTATTTTGGTTGTTGAAATATAGTCAGAAAATCAATAATTGGAATGAGTCATTTTCTAGAAAAAACCTTATCATCGTGGTGTTTTATGAAACAAAATATAGTTTCATTATGTGGTATGGAAGAAGAGTACATTGTTGATAGAATTTATTGTTCTCAATCCTTTAGGATTGATAAAATTTTATCTAAATTTGATATTTTCTTTAAAAAATAACTTAATTTTTGAAAAAAAGTTTTCTATTATTTTAATTTTAAAGAATATTTTAAATCATTCAAGAATAAGTATTATACCACTAGATTTAACAAATTTTGATAAAATAAAATATTAACATTAATTGATGTGAATTTAACAAATAATTTATAATTGAATCTATTTTATTGAAATAAAAATTATTTTTCATGGATAAAACCATTACACCTTTAGAATTTCACTCCAAGTGCGTCTTTTTATTTAAAAATGACATCAATTTTATTAAAAAGGACAACTGACCTACTAAAAATTGAGAAAACGCATTTATATTGTTTTGATACTTTAGTAAAAATATCCATAAGTAATTTGTGATGTGTAGGGATCAGTTTTACCTCATTCTGATGCATGGTGTGGCCGACATGACTCCAAGTGCATCTTTTTTTCAAATGAAATCAATTTTAATAAAAATTAAAATTTACCTACTCAAAACTAATAAAATGAATTTATAATTTTTTTATAATTTTTTTAAATGATCGATAAGTCAGTTTTTATGTGTAGGAATCAGCCTTACCTCAATCTGATACACGATGTGTCTGGTATGACTTAATGTGTCCATTATCAGTTTAAAATCGGTAATTTAGTTCAAAAAAATTCAGTCACTAAAAATTAATAAAACATGCTTTAATTTTCTTAATAATTCTATAAAATTATTCATAATTCATTTTTTAATTTTATTAATTAGGATCACATCAAACTGATACATGATGTGATCGATATGATTCTAAGTACTTGTTTCCATTTCAAAATGACATTTTAGTAAAAAAAGATAATTGACATACTCAGAACTGAGGAAACACATTCAGGTTCTTTTGATAATTTATGAAAATAATCAATAATCCATTTGGGAAAAGTAATAATTATCTTTACCTCAATACAATGCATGTTGTGACTGATATGACTCCAAGTGAAACTTTTTATTTAAAATTGACATCAATTTTTGTAAAAAAAACAACTCACCAACTCAAAACTGAGCAAATGAATTCAGATTATTTGATACTTTAGGAAAATTATCAATAAGTTATTTGTAACATTTAGGAATTAGGAATAACTCAATTTTATATAAAATTTTTTAGTATTACTCAATGTTCTCGTTGTCAGTTTAAAATCAACATTTTAGTTCAAAAAGTTTCACTCACTAAAAACTGATAAAACACGCCCATATTGAATTTATAATTTAGTAAAATGATTCATAATTCATTTTTGATATGTATTAATCATTATCACGTCAACTGACACATGATGTGACCAGTATGAGTTAATGTGTGTGTTTCCAGTTTAAAATTACATTTTAGTAAAAAATACAAGTGACATACTCAAGACTAAGAAAACACATTTGGAATGTTTTGATACTTCATAAAAACAATCCATAAGTCATTTGAGATGTGTAAAAAACAATCCCACCTCAATCTGATTCATGATGTGACTGGTATGACTCCAAGTGTGTTTTTTCAATATATAAATTTCATTTTTGTTTAAAATGTACATCACATTGCCAAATGTGAGAAAATGATCCAAGTTTGTTTTATATTAATTTAAATTATTTATACATACATGATTTTTATAATTTTTTTTTGTTTTTGGTGCTATGTAGTGTTGTTACAGAACAATGCATGGATTCTTTAGTGTGTTATAATAGTACACTACAGTATGTCCGTTTATCAGTGCTTCTAGAAGCACTGATAATAGATCCCTTTATAAGAAATTTACAATCACTGATAAAAGATCCTTTATCAACTCTTTTTTAGTTTTGATAAAATACTTTAGATTTTAATCTCTCTCCAGTAGTCAGTGCTTTTCTAGTGCTGATAAAGACCATTTTTAGCGTCGTTAAAGGCCAATTTTGTAGTAGTTCATGGTGTATGAATCCACGTATCTATATTGCATATTCAGTTATTGATACATAGCTTATAACCTGATGAAACCAACATTTGAGGCATCCCCCATGTATCTATATTTCATATTTATATATCATGTAGCTATTCAAGTGGTAAGAGTTCTTATTTCCTTTCTCATAACCTATACAGTGGTCTTGTAAAATTAGTCTAAGGTATTTAAGTAATAAGTCTTTCTAACCGCATTAACTTGAAGATCCTTGATCCATTTAGTGGACTCCCAAATCGTAAAATCCTAAACTGAAATCTCATCAACACTGACATCATAATTAAACTAATTCTTGTGAAGGAAACTACTCTTGATATTCAATTGGTTAAGTCAACCCAAAACTTTTAGGAGTCCTACCTGATAAATGAAATTTTCCTATCGATGGTCAAAATAAAACATTGATATATGGTTTCATTTAAACTCATGTAAAGGATTGGGATTTAGGAATTTATATTTTATTGAGGGATTTAATTTATCATTATATATATATTCTTGATTTTATAATTTTGATGCTATTAATTTTATATGGATTTAACAAAATTAACTAACCATGTCAAATAAAATAATTTACCTATAATAAATTTATTTTGTCTAACCTTGTATACTTTTTATTTATATTAATTTATATGATCATGTTTAATCACTAAATAAAAAATAATTACTTAAATAAATAACCATACACTGGGAAAAATAAAATAAATATATAGTATAATAATAGGATTTTAAATATTTGTTAATTTATCCAGCATAATATAATCCAATACTTAACCTTTATGGAATATCTTATCAATTCAATACCTTTCTCAAGTTTCAAAATTCGACCTTTTACCTCTCTATCTCCTTGTTTGGTTTCATCTCAACTCAATATTTAACTGTATCTTCTCACTCATAATTCCTTCCTTTATATATGTTTACCTACTCTCAGGTGAGGGGTACTCGGGGTTTATGTATACATAAATAAACTATAGACATGTAAGCCCATATATAATGAGGAAGGGATGATGCATAAATTTTCATATTTAATTTAATAATATGTATATCAAAACAAAATACAAGAAATAATTAATTAAATTAAATAGAAACCCAATACATACATAGGTCAGTCAATCTCATGATCATTCACAGCATGCAAGTACTTCTACTAGAATTCAATTCAATTCATTCATTTATTTATATAAACTTATTGAATTAATAAATTAATTACCTTATCAATTAATTAATTGATTATTTTAATTATCCATCCAAAAAAATATTTTACATTTGCATACTCTATAATTTTAAATAAATTAAATTTATTAATTTTAATTTTAAATTAAATAGGTATATGATGAGTATGGGATATGGAACTATGTATACACTTTTCCATGATCATAAATACATTTCTAGATTAAAATTATTGCACTGTTTATATCTTCACATGACATAGAATGTGATTAATGTTATGTATGGTTCTTGTTGTGTAATATGTACTTACACATCATATATTCCTTTACAATATTCTATGTTATACATAATGTGTTGTTTTGTGTGTCAAGCCATTTATTTTTTGGGGAATTCATGTATATACATCGAGTGTACCATTGGAAATTTCCATGAAGCACCTGACATGTATGAAAACCTTACACATTGTTTATTTTTAATATAACATGAAAAATTAATAAAGCATTTAATATTCCACACAACCTTCCTAAAATCACTTGATGTATAATTAATGATGAAATCCCTGTCACATAATGTGGACAGTTAGCTACACAATGAGTAGAAAGTTTTTTTAAATTAATTTTCCTTTTATAACGTTTGACTCACATGAAAAATCATGTCTCATCATGTACCTTGCATTATTTTTCCTAAGTTACATGGTTTTTACAACCTGAAACATGATATGTAATTCATTTCTACCCACCCACACTACATTCCAAGGGACTCCGTGTGTATCAAGCATGAGTTCACTTGTGTTACATGGTGTGTATAATCCAGCTACATGATGTGTACCTCATGTGATTCCATACCCCTTGGATAGTTGTTAATAGAAAACATGTATTAATTAGCTTTCATGTAATTTTAATACAAATATTTTATAATTTACAATGGGATAATCATAGGTGTTATAGTGAATTTACACTAACTACACATTATGTCACCCCATTTATCCACGTGCTAGCTAAAGGTTAATATATAGTGCATAATTAAAGACATTAAATATTTACACCCATACAACATATCATCATTATTATGTTCCATGCTTTTGTAGTTGACTAAGGATACATGACATACAATTTTGGTTACAATTTGTGTAATTATGTCCTATATCTGGAATCTATGACAACATAAAATGAGATCTTAGATAATTTTCCATATATTCTTGGAATTTTATTGGTCATAAGAAAATTAATAATAAAATTATAATGACTTTAAAATTAAATAATTAAACATCGGAAATGAGAAACTCAAAAAAAATGTTTAATTGGTCAATAATTTATTATTAATTATAAATTAAAATGTGGCTAATTTCATCCCACATGAAGGTTTCATTGCATAATATAAGAGGTTGAAAACATGACCACTAATATTTTTCGTTGGTTTCTACGGATATATTTTTTTAAATGGATGAAGGTATACCCAAATTCTTAATAGAGATAATATTTTCACATATAATTTATAATTAATATAAAATAATAATTATCTTAGATTGATAATTCCTAATCTGTCATTAATCTATTTGATTTATATTCTTGTCAGATTGTCTTTATGGTGAAGAATCTAAATCATAATTCTTATAATGGTATCCACACATGCTCTGTGAATATCAGAACATCCCCAGTGGTATTCTTGGTGTTTGCGTGGAGGAATAAAAAACCTTTCATTACTCACCATTGACCGCAATAAGGATTAATATCCATCATAAAATACTTATATCTCTCATATTCTAAGTATTGAGAGTGAGTGGGAGGATTATATCTCATTCTTGAGAGCATTCTCAAGTGGTTCTCTTGGTCTTGGGAGAATTTTCTTGAGAGTATTTATTATGCACAATAATTCTCATAACCCTATGAAATGATATAAAATGTAATATATTACTAATATTGAATATTTTATAATTACACTGAGACCCTTTATTAAATATTTTATCTAATATATTCCCCATGTTAAATAATAATAATAATAATTTATTCCATGAATAGTTCTAACTCAAAATTATTTAAATATCATTTTTATCGTACCCTTAACTTGATCCATCAATCCTCCTTGGAGTTTATTGAACCTTGAATAATAAATTTTTTTTAAAATAAATAGATTGATATTATTAATTCATTCAATAAATAAATATTATATTCACTAAATCATTGAATGAGTCTATTTATTTTAATATTTTCATAACAAAATATTTCTTTAAATAAATAACTATTTTAAAAAATAAATAAATAAATATTTTTTAAAAAAATAAATATTTAATTATTAATTTTTGAATAAGAAACATGAGATAATAAATATTAAATATTTTTTAACTCATAAATAATATTATTTAATATTCAACTTGAAAATATTCTAAACTAGAATAACTGATTATTGAATTTATGTGGTCAACATAACCAGAATAATTGTTATTTCTTGATCTTAAGAATAATTTTTATTCAAATATTTCATTCAAATATAATTTAACTCAAATTCTAGATACACATAGTGTGTCGCCCTATAGGCCTCTTTCTCAGTGGCATTTTGTAACACCCCTAGATTTAATGAAAAATATTCTTTTAATTTAATTGATGTCTTGTGTTGTATGTTACACCAAAATTAGCTTGTGTTATACACAACACTATATTAGCTTATATTATACGAAAACACTATTCTTGGCTTGCGTTACACGCAATCATGACCTTCCTCGATAGCGTGTGTAGTACGCAATATCGGGTTTCACTAAACAATGATATATTGTTATAATATTATTATGAACAAGCCGTTATGAATAGTATTAACTACATTTTTAATTTTATAACATTATTATTCATCTTACAAATTTTCTAAAACATGGTATGTGAACAAAATAAATTTTTCGGGTAAAATAGGTATTTTTCCAAAAATGTAGTTTTACCGCCTTTTGATGGCGCACCCACTTTAAATCTAGTTTTTGATAGGTTTATAAGTTCAATTTGACAAAATAAAATTCTTCTTTGGAATCAGGATATAAAAATTTACTTCAGATAAATTTTTCATATTATTCTGATAACTTTCATATTTTAATGAATAGTAAAAACACGCTATATTTTAATTAAAAACAAATTTTTTCACCACAATAATTTATATGGTTAAATTATAATATTTAATGGTTTTAAAGTATAAATAGAATATATTTTTACCATTTAAAATAATGTATGTAATTCCCATTAATTTTACATTGAATTCATACGTAAAAACATTTCAATCTTTGGAAATATTTTAACTTTTAAAACTCGTTTTCTTAACAACGGGATTAATTTTAAATTAATTACTACAACTTCTGTGTTTCAAATTTTGAAAAATGGATTCCATATTTGAATTTAGTGGGTCCAAATTATGTTAATAGGTTACTTTTATTCTTTTGATATTATGAATAGTAACTACGGTAATTTTTATTTGCTGTAGTTAAAGGTAAATCGGATAATTAAGGTAAAAATAAGATTATAAAATTACCCTAACACCTGCCAAAATTCTATTTGATGACTAAAAGTTGACCCATATCATCTAAGGGTCGGAATATATTAATTTTATGGAATTTGGACCATGAAAATAATTTAATTATTATTAAAACCAAAGAAAGTGACAACATGTCACTCTCTTAAATCTTATAAGTATAATAATTTTAATTTACTGATAAACTTTATGAAACTTCAAAAATGAATAGTCTCCAAAAATATAATAAAATTATCTACATCATTTGAATTTATTTCTAATTTTTAGGGATTAAATAATTATCATTAAAGGTGACACAATAGTGATGTTCAAATTATTGTATTGATTGAAATATCAAATAAATGGTTTTAAAAATATTAAAATAAATATTATATAAACTATTTAATCTGCTCCACTAATTTTCTAGATAAATATGACATGTTATGAATCTATTAAATCATTTATTTTGATCACATCTTCTGTGAGGATTTTATTTAAATTCAAATAAATGAATAGTGTCAAAATTGACACTATTGTTATTTTATAAAACTAACATAATATAAAATTGTGTAAAAAATCCCAAAAATATTTAAAATTTATAAATTAAAATTTATATGGTCTAAAATTTCATAAATTATCCAATTATGGACAATTAACTACACATAATTAATTATTTATTACAATTTAAAATTTATAATCTTATTACCACAAATAAAGTTAAATAGATTAAATAAGGATAAATCAAGTTGACAATGTTTAAAATAAATTACCAACATGTCTAAATTTTATTGGTTGATGATATTACAACCATATATCATATAAGTTATGATTTGAGTCATTTTGGATGTTTTTAAGTGGTGTTTGAATTTATTATAAATTTATATTATTGAGGTTTCCAAAGGTGCTCATCTCCTCCCTTATAAAAGGAAACCTCCTCCCTCTTCTCTTTACACAATTTTGAGCCTTAAAGATTGTCCAACCCCTGCCCAATTCCCTTATCAACTTCCCTAGAAACATTATAGAGGTTCTTGTCTCATCAAAATACCAACTCTAGTGCCTTAAGAGGAGGTTAAGAAGAGGCTCGTCAAAGAAGAGGTAATATCGTTTACCGATTCTTTCCAATTTATTTCTTCTTCTACTTCTTCTTATTTTTTTTCATCATAAATTAATAACATCAGTATCACTCATATACTTATATGTTATTATAAATATTAAACTACCCTATTTCATCTTCTATCCATCCTACGGTAAATGATATCACCGCGCGTGCGTACGTACGGAATACCGTCTCCACGCCGTGGTGTGATCTGTTTTCCACCACCACCTTAATTAGATGGGTATAATGGTGTAAATAAATAACTATATATGATTATTTTAAAGTTATATTGATTCTAAAATATTATACATACACTTCAATATAATTCCACAATCAAGGGAATGATATCATCGCTCGTATGTACGTACGGACTACTGTCTCCACGGACGCGATGAGATTCATTTTCCATGATTAACCATTCAAGTATGATTATAAAGTATATATAATAAATAATCATGACAGATATTACATAATAATGATACTAGATTTATGTACGTATATTTTTCATTTACTTAATTCCATTTAATTCAATAAGGAAATGAAAACAGCGTTCATGCGTACGTACGGCCTACCGTCTCCATGAACGGTGTATTTCACTCCATTTATCGATCTATCATATATATTTATATGATGAATATATATTATATATAAATCATGTTTTACATTATGGAATTAAGTAAATCAGGATATAAGTAATAATATCAAGAACAACATGTCGAAACAAGTACGATAAATGAAACGATTATACCCAAAACGCTGCTTTAACATTGAATTTACATAAGAAAGGGTAATATAAAGTCATAAGTGAACCATATATTATATCATAACAATGAATATGATTATTTAATAAGTAAATTACATTATTTAAATCATTATACAGGAGGTTCGGATATGTACGAAGCATATCGGACCTAAGGTAAGGGATAACTTTTCCAATCTCATTTTTATCCGAGATTGTTTATTCGTAAGTATTAACTAGGGTTATTGTTATCATACATGTCCATGTTTCATAAAACTTATTTTATGTATGTTTAAGTCCTTTTTACCCATTTTTGACTTTTACCACATGTTATGAAAGGAATATTTCTTTTGTTTACCATAAAAGGAACTTTCTGACTTTTCTGAAAAAAGTACGAGGAGAATGTTTTTTTTAACTTGTACGGCATGAACAGATTTTTACGGTTTCATAATGCCTAATTTTCAGGAAGTTTACTCTAAAATATTTCATGATTATTTTCAAAAAAATCCTTTTTCTTTTAAAATTTCATGGAATTTTTTGAAAAGAAAACGATTTTGAAAAAGAAAGAATATTTTCCTCAAGAATTCATTTCAAGTGTTTTATCAAAAACATTTTCTATCTAAGATGACATTATTTCATATGTGTATGTTTCAAGTATAATGTCTCTATGATTTACATGGTTTCAATTTTCTTATTATGAAATGATATCCATTTGTTTTATATGTATTATGTTATGATGGAATGATGTTTATGAAACCCATTTTATTCATTGGGTTACAATGAATGATTTCTGTTTATGTTGTGGCACACGTAAGAATGATTTCATTATGAGATGGGTGGAACCTATATCTCCCTCCAATTCATTGGGTAAAGATTTATATCTCATGAGATAGACATGGCTGGAACGTCAAGTTAATCTGGTTCAGTGATACAGGACTGGAATGAGGAGTAAACTCGATTCAGTAAGGTACTTTGTCTACGAAGATGGTCTTGGAAACAATGCCTTGGATACTATGGAAATCATAACATGTGCTTAATGGTTTCCAGAATTGTATGTTTTATTCCCATGTTGTTTTATTATGATTAATGTTTCTTTATGATCTATGTCTTACGTACTGCCATGTTTTATGTCATTGCTCAATATTTTGAAGTTTAAACATTATGTTCATGTTTTTAAGTTCAAATGTATATGATTTGTTTTATTTTCTCCATTATTTCCCTTATTGAGCATTTGAGCTCACCCTTTATATGTTTTCTTTTCCCCATGATATAAAGAAAGGTTTTAGGTAAAAAAATGGGATGATCTTTATGGGAGATGTTGAAGATATTTCACCAATATTAGAAGATTATGTTCTGAGTTTCCAAAGACACTAAACTATTACGGTCCTTTGGTGTCTATTTTTTTTATATATTAAGTATTCTGCAAAAGTAATGTAATGTCCATATACGTCAATTTTGGGTCTTTATAGTTGGTATCAGAGGAAAGGTTTAGTTAACCTTTAAAAACAAGGATCCGAAAAACTTTAGTGAGATTCCTAGAGATATTTCGAAGGTATGTCTGTGGATGTCCCTAAGGATAAGTATATGAATAGGTTATAGTCCTATAATTACAGTAATGATCTTAGAATTAAACCTAAGATGTTATATATTGAAGGTACTCCCCCTTTATTATGTTGTTTTCTCTAGAATGATTTTTTCCTCTCACACTATTCTTTTTGGGTTTTAGACGATGGCTGGAACCCGAAAGAACTGTGTTGATAAATGTAATGGACAATGCAATGATTGTCCTCCTGAACAAACCAATGTTATGGGAGATGGAGTTCAAAATCTTATTGTTATACTTACAAAAGTTATGAATCATTTTGGACATTCAAATGAGCAGAGAAGGGAACAATATTCTATTGAGTCCTTCATGAGACAGCGTCCACCTTCTTTCAGTAGGTCTTCTGATCCTCTTGTTGCTGAACAATGGATCAGTACCGTTGAAATGATATTTTCCATACTTCACTGTTCAGAACATGAAAAAGTCATTCTAGCTATTTTCCGTTTAGAAGGTGAAGCAGATCAATGGTGGACTCTAATTAAGAATACGAGGCCCCGAGATGAAATTGAATCCATGGAATGGGATGAGTTCATGAACTTATTTTTCAAAAAGTACTTCCCTCGTATTCTTCGAACAAAGATGGAAAAGGAGTTCCTTGAGATTAAGCAAAAGGATGATGAATCTGTTGGTATATACAAGGTGAATTTTACAAGGATTGCAAGGTATGCATCTGGCTTTATCATCCAACCTGAAAGTAAAGTTGATCGATTCTTCTGTGGTTTAAAACCAAGTCTTCAAAGGGAATTAGCTATAAGAGACTTCAGTAGCTATGAAGAAATTATGTGTTGTGCTATCAAGGTAGAACTGGAAGTTGGTGTTACATATCCATCTCATGGTTTTGTCAAAAAACAAAAGATGGAGTTCAAGGAAAAATCTCAGAACAATGGTGAAAAGAAGGTGAATGTTTCTTTATGCTCAAAGTGTGGAAAGAAGCATGGTGGAGATTTCCTAAAAGGTACTATAAAATGTTTCTAGTGTGTAAAAGAAGGTCATCGAGCATCTGAGTGGCAAAGTAATGGTAAAAAGGTTTCTAATGATATGAATAGAGAAAAGACTACAGAGAACGCTCCACCAACACTTTAATGCATCAAGTGCAAGGAAATGGGACATTATGCTAATCAATGCCCTAATCCAAGGGTTAATGATGATCAATGTGAGAAACCTCTTAAGGAAAAGGATAAAGGGAAGTCACATGCGATCACTATTTGTGATGTTGAGTATGAAAATGATGTTGTGTAATGATTAAGTGTTTATGTAATGGGATTTCAAAATAGTATCATAGAATCTCATTTATCGTATCGTGGAATTTTGGAATATCTATGTATTGGTTTTCAATAATTATATGGTACCAATAACCATGAAAAGTGATTGAAATATTTTTTGAAAGAAGATGATATGCGCATAATAAATGGATAAAGAGAAAATGAAATGAGATCATGACTGATATAAGGAAAAAGTTATATCATGGTTTGAGTATATAGAAATTTTTGGATTTTGGTATGTGGAAAGAGTTAACTTTTGACAGCATTTATGTTTTCACTAAGGTTCAATGGGTATTCATTTTTTCAATAGAATACATGGTTAAGGTATTCACATGATTGGAATGTGACCAACAAGATATATCAGGGATAAATGATGGTATTCACATGCTCGGTAGATGACATTTCTAGTAATTGTTTTCTTTATACTATGAGCTTGGAAAAAAGTATTTTGGATAAGACTAAAGATTTGAAACGGATTATGTTGGACATAAGTTAGTATTGTTTAAGGATATAATTTTTTTTGATATTATTGATGTAATTTTTTAATGATTTAGTTTTAGAAAAATGACAACCTTCAGGATGGGCGACAACCCGTCGCATCGTACAAGGCTGTGGGAATCGAACCCACAACCGAAGTGCGACAGGCCTTTATCGCCTACCACTGGCCTACAAGAAGTACCTGGTCAGTTGAAACTAGTTTTATTATATTAATCGGTATGATAGATGAAGTATAAGTCCATTTTTGGAATCATATACGATTAACCTCACCATAGATGGACTTATGTATATTTGATAACTTTTTCTAACCTTTTGTTTGAGACAGATTGAATGAACCATCATTCTATCACATGATCTGCTAACACTTCACAGAAGAAAAATTCAACTTCATTTCTTTAAGAGATGATGTAGAAATTGTTCAAGGCACAAACAACAGTGAGATTGTACCAAAATCAAGTAAGTATTTCTTTTAATTATTCTTCAACTTTAGGGAAATGATCTTGAAAACCAAAAATGTTGTTCTAATGTCCTCATATCTGATTAATCAGATGGTACCTTAGATAATCACAAATTTGTGGCTTTGTGACTGTTGGCTTTTTCATAGCCATGTTCTCTACCACTCTCCATCAGAACTTGATGGTTAGATTTCTCTTCCATATCCATATTTTCACCTATATTCTTCTATGTGGAAACCCAGTGATTAGTTAATTTGGGTAACCGTTACATTTCATAATTTAGTTTTTAAAGTTCAGTTTTGGTATTCCTTTTTATGATGTGGGTTTCTATTAAAGAAACTTTCAAGTAGTAAACCATTTATAACCCTGATGAATTTCGAGGGTGAAATTCATTTTAAGGGGGGTAGAATGTAACACCCTGAGATTTTATAAAAAATATTATTTTAATTTAATTGATGTCTTGTGTTGTACATTACACAAAAATTATCTTATGCTATACTCAACACCGTATTAGCATATATTATACGCAAACACTATTCTTGGCTTGCATTATACGCAATCACGACCTTCTTCGATAGCGTGTGTAGTACGCAACACCGGGTTTCACTAAACAAAAATATATTATTATAATATTATTATGTACAAGATTTTATGAATATTATTAACTAAATTTTTAATTTTATAATATTATTATTCATCTTACACATTTTCTAAAACATGGTATGTGAACAAAATAAATTTTTCGGGTAAAATAGGTATTTTTCCAAAAATGCAGTTTTACCACCTTTTGATGGAACACCCAATTTAAATATAGTTTTTGATAGGTTTATAAGTCAAATTTGACAAAATATAATTTTTATTTGGAATCAGGATATAAAAATTTACTTTGGATAAATTTTTCATATTATTCTGATAACTTTCATATTTTAATGAATAGTAAAAACACGCTATATTTTAATTAAAAACAAATTTTTTTCATCGCAATAATTTATATAGTTATATTATAATATTTAATGTTTTTAAAGTATAAATAGAATATATTTTTACCATTTAATATAATTTATTTCATTTCCATTAATTTTACATTGAATTCATAGGTAAAAACATTTCAATCTTTGGCAATGTCTTAACTTTTAAAACCTATTTTCTTAACTTTGGGATTGATTTTAAATTAATTACTGAAACTTATGTGTTTTGAATTTTGAAAAATGGATTCCATATTTGAATTCAGTTGGTCCAAATTATGTTAATAGGTTACTTTTATTTTTTGATATTATGAATAGCAACTACAGTAATTTTTATTTGCTGCAGTTAAAGGTAAATCGGATAATTAAGGGTAAAAATAATATTATAAAATTACCCTAACACCTACCAAAATTATATTGGATGATTAAAAGTCAACTAATATCACCTAAGGGTCGGAATAGATTAATTTAATGGACTTTTGACGATGAAAATAATTTAATTATTATTAAAACCAAAGAAAGTGACAACATGTCACTCTCTTAAATCTTATAAGTATAATAATTTTAATTTAGTGATAAACTTCATGAAACTTAGAACATGAATATTATCCTGAAATATAATAAAATTATCTACATCATGTAAATTTATTTAGAATTTTTAGAGATTAAATAATTATCATTAAAGGTGACACAATAGTGATGTTGAAATTATTTTATTGATTGAAATATCAAATAAATGGTTTTAAAAATATTAAAATAAATAATATATGAACTATTTAATGTGATACACTAATTTTTTAGATAAATATGATATGTTGTAAATCTATTAAATATTTTAGTTCTAACATATATTCTGTGAGGATTTTATTTAAATTCAAATAAATGAATAGTGTCAAAATTGACACTACTGTTATTTTATAAAAATAACATAATATAAAATTTTTTAAAAATCACAAAAATATTTAAAAATTATAAATGAAAATTTATATGGTCTAAAATTTCATAAATTAACCAATTATGGACAATTCATCACACATAAGTAATTATTTATAACAATTTAAAATTTAGAATCTTATTACCACAAATAAATTTAAATAGATTAGATAAGGATAAATAAAGTTTATAATGTTTAAAATAAATTACCAACATGTCTAAATTTTATTTGTTTATGAGATTAAAACCCTATCTCATCTAAGTTCGAATTTTAGTCATTTTGGAAGTTTTTAAGTGGGATTTGAATTTATTATAAATTAATATTTTTGATGTTTCCAAAGGTGCCTCTCTCCTCCCTTATAAAAGGGAACCTCCTCCCTCTTATCTTTACATAATTTTGAGCCTTCAAGCTCGGAAAACCCTGCCCACTTCCCTTATAAACTTCCCTAGAAACATTATAGATGTTCTGGTCTCCTCAAAAGACCAACTCTAGTGCCTTAAGAGGAGGTTAGGAAGAGGCGCGTCAAAGAAGAGGTAATATCCTTTACCGATTATTTCCAATTTATTTCTTCTTCTACTTCTTATTTATTTGTTTCATCATAAATTAATAACATCAGTATCACTCATATACTGATATTTTATTATAAATATTAAACAACCCTATTTCATCTTCTATCTATCCTATGGTAAATTAAATCATCACGCGTGCGTACGTACGGAATACCGTCTCCACGCCGTGGTGTGATCTGTTTTCCACCACCACCTTACTTGGATGGGTATAATGGTGTAAATAAATAACTATATATGATTATTGTAAAGTGATATTGATTCTGAAATATTATACATACACTTCGATACAATTCCATGATCATGGGAATGATATCATCGCTCGTGTGTACGTACGGACTACCGTCTCCACGAACGTGATGAGATTCATTTTCCATGATTAACCATTAAAGTATGATTATAAAGTATATATAATAAATAATCATGAAGGATATTACATAATAATGATACTGGATTTATGTACGTATATGTTTCATTTACTTAATTCCATTTAATTCAATAAGGAAACGAAAACAGCGTTCATGCGTACGTACGGCCTACCCTCTCCATGAACGGTGTATTTCATTCCATTTATCGATCTATCATATATATTTATATGCTGAATATATATTATATATAAATAATGTTTTACATTCTGGAATTAAGTAAATTGGGATATAAGTAATAATATCAAAAACAACATGTCGAAACACGTATGATAAATGAAAGGATTTTACCCAAAACACTACTTTAACATGGAATTTACAAAATAACGGGTAATATAAAGTCATAAGTGAACCATATATGATATCATAACAATGAATATGATTCTGTTATAAGTAAATGACATTATTTAAATCATTATACAGGAGGTTCGGATACATACGAAGCATATCAGACCTAAGGTAAGGGATAACTTTTTCAATCTCGCTTTTATCTAAGATTGTTTATTCGTAAGTATTTACTAGGGTTATTATTATCATCCATGTCCATGTTATCTAAAAGTGTTTTTATGTATGTATAAAGTCATTTTTACTCATTTTTTAATTTTACCACATGTTATGAAAGGAATATTTCTTTTTTTTACCATACGAGGAACTTTTTGACTTTTCCGACAAAAGTATGAGGAGAATGTTTTTTTAAACTTATATGGCATGAACGGATTTTTATAGTTTCATAACACCTAATTTTCATGAATCTTAATATAAAAGATTTCATGATTATTTTCAACAAAATCCTTTTCTTTTAAAATCGCATGGCATTTTTTGAAAAGAAAATGATTTTGAAAAAGAAAGGATATTTTCCTCAAGAATTCATTCCAAGTGTTTTATCAAAACCATTTTCCATATTAGATGACATTATTTCATATGTGTATGTTTCAAGTATAATGTCTCTATGATTTACATGGTTTTACTTTTCTTATGATGAAATGATATCCATTTGTTTTATATGGATTATGTTATGATGGGATGATGTTTATGAAACCCATTTTATTCTTTGGGTTATGATGAATGATTTATGTTTATATTGTGGCACACATAAGAATGATTTAATTATGAGATGGTTGGGACCTGTATCTCCCTCCAATGCATTGGGTAAAGATTTATATCTCATTAGATAGACATGGTTGGAATAGCAGGTTAATCTGGTTTAGTGATACAGGACTGGAACGAGGAGTGAACTCGATTCAGTCAGGGACTTTGTCCACTAAGATGGTCTTGGCAGCAATGCCTTGGCTACTATGGAAATCATAACATGTGCTTAATGGTTTCCACAACTTCATGTTTTATTCCCATGATGTTTTATCATGATTAATGTTTCTTTATGATCTATGTCTTACGTACTGCCATGTTTTATGTCACTTCTCAAGATTTTGATGTTTAAACATTATGTTCATGTTTTTAAGTTCAAATGTATTTGATTTGTTTTATTTTCTCCATGATTACCCTTACTGAGCATTTGAGCTCACCCTTTATATGTTTTCTTTTCCCCAGGATTTAAAGAAAGGTTTTAGGTAAAAAATGGAAGATCTTTATGGGAGATGATGAAGGTATTTCACCAAGATTAGAAGATTATGTTCCAATTTTCCAAAGACACTAAACTATTACGGTCCTTTGGTATCTGTTTTTGTTATGTATTAAGTATTTCACAAAATTAATGTAATGTCCATGTACGTCAATTTTGGGTCTTTACACATTTATTGAACTTTCCTAAACTTTAAGATCGATGTCTAACAACACATAAAGTCACCCATATGAAATAATTTTATGTCACTACACCAACAGCCTCATACGAATGATTAATATGTAATATAATTCCTTTGTCTTGATATTTAATACAATAGATTGCATAATTGTATCATTAACTTATGTTCTTGATTATCTTTATTTGACTACCAAAAATAAATTGTTTGATGTACTACCATGGAAATGGATTTAATCAAATAGTTTTATTTCGATAAAATGGATAAAGATATCATCATCTATAACTCAAAAGTAAAAAACCCTTCTTGAATTTTCATTTTATGTCATATCACTTATGACACACCCAAAGTATCTGACCTCCCTGAAAGAATATGTCATCACAATTTTGATCAATACATCATAGTATGCAATTCATCATATACATTAATTATAATATCTATTAAAAGGACTAATACACGTGTTTATTGATAGTAAAGTTCAATGACACATACAAAAATTTGAATTATTAATCCCAGGTCTATCCTCGTAACTTCTTCTCTGAGATATTACAACATAAAGAACTTCACTACAAAAAGATTTATTCAATTGCGAGCATCTATCACCTGATATTGTAACATCATCTATGTATAATTAGATAGATTTTATCCATGTCACAGATCGTATATTTAAGAATATTGATATTTCACTTAAAGGTTCTCATTATAGTGGGAAACTATTAGAACCTTTTGATGTGAAAAATATTATCAGGAAATTATCACATTAATGTTACATAAAATAACCCTCATCATGTGATTATATATTGATTAATATTCTATTAATCAAATATTCTAGTGACCAAAAGTACATTGTTTTCTGGTTATAGGGAACCAACTCCAACACCACATGCCTTATTCATCCAAAGATACTATATTAGGGAGAAACTTTTCCCAAGACATCATACATAGGTGAAAATTCTCCCAAATCCCATATTATAGAGTACCTTTACCTAAGACTTAATTATAGGGATATAATTATTCTATGTCTCATATTACAGAGACCCTTTACCCATTCCTCCATAGATGGGTTATAATTCACCCAGGTCCCCATGCCCAGGAACCAGTTTGCACAAGTCCCCGTTTTGGGGATCCACATCTCTCGACTCCCCATTCCTAGGAATTACATCACCTAGAAACCTATACTTGGGAACCAACTTACACATGTCCCATGCCATGGATTTATACCTACCCATTCCTCCTCCATGTCCTAATGATATAGATAAATGGGCTAATCACACCAAATATTCCCCCTTCAACCATCTATTCCATTGATAATGAAACTCCCACCATTTTACTCCCTTATATATAGATCCTATAGGGTGTTCACAATCACATATTCCCTTGATAACGAGGCTCATTGTTGTTAAGATACTAGTAGAACCTACCATGGCTTAATATTATCATCCTCATTATCCAATAGTAATCATTTTATCATCCCTAGATTCTTATAGACTCCTTTAATATACTAAATTATTTTGGGATCCACATATGGGGATTCAATTATTTTTAAGACCCAAGATATTACTTTTTGAGTCATCTTCTATGTAGAAAAATTATGGCCCTCCTAATTTGTGTAATATAGAGATCTTTCTCAACAATTCATATTCATGATGAGTCTAATCTTCGTTCAATATCTAGTAACTAATAGATTAGAAGTGGTAAACCATATCTTGGGACTCTTCCTTAGGTGTAAGACACAAAACTATCCTTATTTATGATATCATTCTCATGTTCCCCATAAATGATCCACACACATATAGACCTCTACTCAGTCTAAGCCCCAAACTCATCCTCAATAGATCATATCCACCGTGAGTTACTTTTCTTTAATGGTCCATATCCCTTGTGAGTCTAAATATATTCTATCATATTTCATTACCGTTAGATAAGATGAACTAAAAATGGTTTCCCTATAATCCCTATTAAATATCTTATTTTCACTCCTTTCACAACACAAGTTTCTTTACTAGATAATGTTAAATTACATAGACTAGTCCTGACATATCACTTTAAACTATGAAATTTGAACTACATATACTTTGATTCCTACTAATTAAGATACATAGGATGACTCTTTTAGGTTCAATCCCAACACATCAAATTTCGTAGATATATTATACCAGTTGATGGGTCACTAATATTCTATTTTGAATTTTTTTTATCTTTTATTTCACTATCATATTTCTCAGGTATCAATGATCAGAATTTTTATTTTTTTGGATAAAATATTCCCTTATGCGCATTTTGCATAAAAAATTATGACCATGAAAATAACCCCATTCAAGTGAGTTTTTTTTGTATAGAGAAATTTTTCACGGGTTTTCATCCCATGAAAAGATCTGCAAAAACTGTGATACCTCGTATTTGGGTAGACAATGATACTTTCATGGTTTCCACATAGTTTACCTAACCATGTGGAAAGAATATATAGTTTTTCTATATTATTAAAAATTTTATAAATGACCATTTTACATTATGAAATTTTATGTCTCTCTACTCACTTTTTATCCCATTACGTGTGTGGATTCTTTCCCAAGTCTATGAGCTTCTTACTATTTATTTTGGTGGATTCCTATTAGATCCTTAGTATTTTGTATTGAGTTAATCCACTTCCTTCAACATTTCTTCTAATTCCACTTTCTCTTGCCTTCTTCTTCCATTTTGGTGGAAGATTGAAACCCTATATAGTGGGTTGGTTGAACCTATGGTTAATAATAGGTGTTTTGGTTTATTTTATTATGTTTTAGGTGTGTGAGGAATTTTTATTCCTTAATATTGTCTTTATCATCTAAGGTGATGATATTAGAACCAATTTAGAGGAATATGTTTCACTTTAAGGTCATTTTACATGGATAACCTTATAATTTTTAACATACTTTGGTTTTTGTTATTTAAATTTCCATTGAATTGATTTATGCATTATGTTTAATATATTTTTGATGATATTTATGGGTTGAGTAGGAAATTTGATGTTTAAAGTGGGGCTTCTAAATGGGGTTCCTTTTAATTATCCCCATATATTTGATAAAATGGTTCAAATGCATTTTTTTTGTTTTTTAAAAATATTTCAAAATGGGTTTTAGAAATATTTTTACCTTGAGGAAAGTTTTTTAATAGGAATGGGCCTGTTTGTTTGATAAATTGGATTTTAAATGGATATTATGAATGAAACTTGAAATGTTTATGTGTTTGGAATTATGTATTATAAGAGATACCCAAGGTGTAAGTGTGTGTTGTCCAAAGGTTCAAGAGATAATTTTTGAGGAATACTGAGAGTTATTCTATATTGTTGTCTAAGATAAGAAGGTAAACTCTCTAAAGGAAGACCAAGAGGGATTCTAATTTATTGACCAAGAGACAGAGAGAGATCTTAGAGTTAGGACCAAGGAAGATCGTGAGAGCTTACAATTTATTTACATAAAGAGTATATTATGTTTTATACTCACTCATATTATACCCTTATGTTTATATCTCATGGTTCACATTACTTATTCCCAATTTATTTATATAATTTTATGCATTGTGTTAGTTCCTCGTTTGATTGTGATATCTTGTATTATTCCAATTTCCTATTATTTGATCATATGATGATTTTTATCAATATAACTTGTTTAATCCTTTTTTGGTTATATTGATGATGTTTATGCTGAGTTTAATTTATTTCTTTACTTGAGAAAGTTTGACAAATTTCTTGGAAATATGTTTTGTTTAAAATAAAAACCAAAGGGATTTCATAGTCTTGATTTAAATAGAAATATTAAGTGGAATAGTTTTGTAAAATGAGTTTTCATAATATTTTATTTGTTTTCATGGTTTAAAATCCTTACATATATTCATAGTGGTATCATAGTATACATTTTTTCTCACATACCACACATTCCTTTGAGAATAGGTAAACTTGGTTTTGTAGGATATAAGTAAAGAAAATGGAACTATGTACTTAGGTGGATCTTCTTGATTACTGTCCTCTAGTTGTATATTTATTTTTTTACTTTGATTAAGATTGAGTGGTTGTATGATCTCATGGATGGGTATTTTTAATTTACCATGGGTTGAACCATTCCTAAGAGGTTACATTTTATGCCCTGGTACTTGTTGATATCATATGGTGATCGAGAATTCACTTTAGGTAGTTTTATAGACCATATTGGGTGACATGTTAGGTTTAAAATATTGGTTCTCTATAAAATGGTTTAATATACCTTCTTTTGTTGGGGTTAATTGGTATACTAGAGCTAGGACCATCCATACTTGAGAGGTAGGAGTCGAGGAGTTCATAAAAATCTCTTCTTTGTGTAGAACCTAGAGTTTCCATGGGTGGTTTCATATTATGTTTCACTTTTGAGCCTGGTTAGGTGTGGTTTTTTTTTTGATAATTTCTTGTGTTTTATGTTATTTAGGATTTATGGGGTGATCCCAATATTTATTTTGAGTTTTGGTGTGAAACTAGGTGGATCACAGGAGTCACATAGTTAGTAGTAACTAGGAGCTTCCAATGTAGACATACCTATTATCTTCTAGTGTCACATGAATGATTGGAGCATGGTTTTCCTAACCATGCGGCCAAATCATGTATAGTGACAAAATGCCTAAATGTTTTATATATTTACCCCTTTTATATTGAGTCTTTTATTGATGATAATTATGATTATTGAGACCTATTATAAGGGTTTCATTTGGTTTAATTGTTGATGTTTGAGATTAAATTGAATATTTATTGGGTTTTTGTCTTGGGTTTTGTATAAAATTCCTTCCATAAGATCTTTATTTTGGTATATAGAGGTTACTATGGATCATTTCCTGTAAGAGAATCCTCCTATTGATCCAACTTTAGTGGTGTCAGTTATCTATATAATCTTATCCTTGTTTTATGGGAGTGGTCAAGAGAAGACGCATATAGTGGATCATGATTATGAGTTTGCTAATAAAAAACCACCAGTCTGTACATGGTGACAAAGGATCCCAGGATCCTAAGGAGTGGGAGGAGATCCTTAGAATCATTTACTTTTTTGAAGACCCAAAGACTTCAAGGGTCAAATTATCTACCTAAATGTTGGAAGGACTATGTAAGAAATTATGGGAATCTATGGTTCAAATGAAGTGGTATAAGGATATCACATGGAATATATAGTGACTCGTGCCTTTTAGACATATGAATCTATGATTTTTAACATAAGGATCCAATAATTATAACCCAAAGATCATGAAACCTAGTGTTTTTGGAATAATAGGTTCATAATATATAAAACAAAACTAAAACATAGAATCCTTATTTTATTCTCCATATTGAACTCTTAAAATCCATTTTAGCTCCTAAAAATATATATATGATAACCTAGATAATACTTAAAATAAAGGTGTTAGCTTAAAATCCCAACAAGGGAATAAATATGATAAGGAAACATAATATCTGATTCAAGGTATAACATGATAACATAAAAGAGAAGGGATATGAGTAATCAAATAGAAGCATAATATAAAGTACATGGTATCATAATAACATAGAAAAATAATAAATGTGGTATAGAAATTTATAATGACATAAACATAAGTCAAGGATAACCACTGATACAACATCACATGGTTGATAGAGTCCCATGAGGGATTAGGTTCACTCCGTAATCCCAAACATGACTTGTGATAAGACTATAACATTACCCAGTTAATTATTGAGATATATAATTCTAGGCCCCCATATCACATTCATATCATGTACATGAATATGTGTTCCATATAAAGGAAACCAATCACAAGTAAATACATAATAATTACCCATGTAAAGAAAATGGGTTTCATAATCTTGTCTTATAATTTAAAGGAAATTTTATAATGATGAAATTAGAGAGATGGACATAAGGAATGTATTACCTCAACAAATAAGGGAGAATAAGCTAGTTATATATGTGAGAGAAATATATATGTAATTTATAAGTAATCTATAACATCAAATGTTATTTTCATTGATAAAAATGTATTTAAATGATTAAATGGAATATTTCTTGAGAAAATAACTTTTTCACTTTGAAATCACTTATTCAAAATCTTAAAATTTTAAAAATATTATAGAAAGAATTTTATTTTAAAAATAAACATGGAAAAATATAAAGAAATATTCAAATAATTTAGTGTTCATGGTGGTGGATAATTCTATACATATCGTACAAGTTAAAAAAACATTTATTTCACACTATTGTAAAAAGGTTAAAATGTACCTCCTCTGGAAAACAATAATAAGATTCCTTTAAAATTGTTTTTTAATAAGTAAAAATTTGGTAAAAATTTATTTAATAAATAATTTGGATAATTTTAAAAACATTATTTATTTTTTTATAAAAAAATAATATGGAAGAAAAATTATTTTCGGTTGAAGAAATAAATAAATTCATATTTTCTTAAAGAAATTTTCATGATATTTATAAGTACTAAAGAGAGGAATATCATAATATTAGTTGAAAAAATAATGAGTAATCAGAGGATATGGAAATGAAAATGGTTTTATTATCCAATTATCAAATAATTTACTTCAATGTAAATTCATGTATAAGTAATCCTAATTAAAAAGAGATTGAAGCATAAAACCTTACCAATTTGGAAGCTTTTGAATTATAACCCCCATGATACAAATAAAATCAAATATAACATTAAAAAAATTAATGTTAATATATTCATGATATAATATATAAAATGGGAAGTATATAAGCCATACAAAATAATTAAGTGGTGAATATGGAATATGACTCAAAGAAGTAAAAGCGATATGAGAAACCCCTTACCTCAAGTCTAGAATTGTCATGTACGTCCTTTATCTCTTGTATAATTAAAATATATCAATCTTTTTTCTTAATAACCTTTTATAGGTTTAATCTATTGTAATGATACCATCTAATTCATTTATGTTAATGACATATTTAATTATTTATTCATTTATTCATTTATGTCCATGTTGGGTGTTTTTAGGATGCTTAGTTCATAATTTTGAAATAGAATCGGTGAGTCAACCATGGTAAAAGGGGTAATTGTTCCAATATATAAAAAATAAAATTAATGAAATAATTATAAAAAATTTACATCAATTATACTTTTAATATAAACCATAAAGTTTGGTTATGAAAAATGAACTATGTTATAATCATGGAGATGGTAGGACGTACGTACACATAAGTAACGTTTCCATTATCCAATGATCATGATGGAAATAAGTTAAGTATTAGTTTATCACTAAATAATGACAATTATATTTTAAAAATAATATTATTTATTTAAATAAACTTACATTTACTATCCAGGATATGTCGTAATAATATATGAATCACATCACTATGTGAGGTGGTTGTCCGCCTTACACACGAACGATTTTATCATTTTTCTATGGATGGTAAGGTAAGAAATAATATGATATGTTACTTTTAAAGAATGATTAATATTTCATTATTATCATATATGAACATTATACCCATCATAATAAACATATGTGATATGATATTAATGAAAATTAATTACATCTATTCGTAAGGCGGTAATCCAACATGCACGCGAATGATGGTTCCATCCCACATTTGATGTAAGAGGAGATGGATGTAGGATATGACATTAAAATAATAACATATAATTATTTTAAATATACTTATTTTAGTATATAATCATGGTTAAATAATATTTTAAGTAGGTGGAAGAACAAATAAAAACAAAACACTCGATTAAAAAAATGCATCTTCTTCAGACAACCTCTTTAGATTTGCATCAAAATACTTCATTTGAGGGTCTTATAATTAAAAAAAGGATCATATAATATGGGTAGGCAATTAAGGAAGGTATTTGGGTGGTTATTCTCTGATAAAAAATTCTTTTTAATTGTGTAAACAAGTGGATATGATGTTCACTTTTATAATTGAGAAGGAGTGGCATTTTTGTAAATACTCAAAACAATTCAATAATGGGATGTCACTCTCAATAAAAGTGCCTCCAAGATTGATAAATAATGGATTTAAGTGTTTATATGGATAATAAAAATTCCCAAAATTAAAAAATTAATTTTTTTTAAAAAAATGTAAACCCATTTAACTTCAAGGTTACTCACTTTTACCATTTAAATTTTCTTACCATGGTAACTCATTTTATACTATTTTTACTATTTATTATGAAAAAAAATTAAGTTTAAAATTTTATATAGTGTAAATTATTATGATTATAAATATTTAATATATTTCATAAAATTTAATTCTATTAATTTTCAAATTTAATTTAAAATAAAATCTGAAAGCGTGACAAAAAACGGTCTTTTGAAAAATGAATTTTTCAAAGAAGGTATGATTTTGCATCAACTCTATGACTAGTAATCTTCATAATATAAATTTAAATTAAAATATATATATATAATATAATTTTAACTTAAATATTTCCTCATTTAAAATTACTTGAATTTATTAAAATGGATAAAAACTATTCACTTAAAAACAGTTTAAAAATCATTTTAAGGCTAAAAATAAACTTATACCAAAAATCCAGAATAAAAAATATTTAAATTTAATTAATTTGAATAAATATTAATTAATAATACGTATATTTCTTGAAATAAAATTAAAATAATAATTATACTTTTAAATTGATTAATTTTTTGAAAATAAATCATAGTTTTACTAAAAACAATATTTTTTACTATTCGTTGAAAAGTCAATATTTTCTTAAAATACAAAAAATTAACCCTATGTAAATTTTGATATAAACATTTAAAAATTTAATTTAATTTTATCATATAAATTTTTAAAAGAAATCTATAAATTAATTATAATATTTCCTCATAAAAATAAAGTAATTTTTTTTGAAGCAAACATATTTTTGATAAATAAAATGACTTTACTAAAAATTGATTGATTATTTACTAATAATTTATCAAAAAGTTTATAATTATTTGTAAATTTATACATATATTTCATAAATTATTTAATCTTATTTGTACCCACCAGTTTAGTGACTAGGTTTTAGTAGTCATATTTAAATAATAATTATATTTTAATAGTAAAATGTAGTTCATTAAAAATTAGTGTTGTGTGTAATGAAAAATATTATAGAAATAAAATTTATTGGAAGATAAATATATTATAAATTTTATAGGTGTTAAAATCTCCCCCCCCCCAAAAAAATAAATTATTTCCTTGAAATTTGAACTTGAACTCGATAATCAATTGTTTGACATATGAAAATACCTTTCCTAGAATCCCACATCGTAAAAAAGGTTAATAAAAATTTCTCTTGATAAGAGAGAAAGGGAAATATAAGGTTCATGACATAAAAAGGTTTCCAAGTAGGTTAACATCAGTGGAAAGTGAAAATAGAGATGTAGAATAAAAGAGTAAATAATTATGGAGAGTGATAGAGATCATTGATAATAAGAAAGTGAATGATTGAGAAATGGATGTAATTTCTTGGGACCCACTCGCTCTATACTTCACTAAAATTATAGGATATTTTCCATATCAATTATTATCTTTATACATGTTTCAAGGGTTCTCATTAAATTATTCTAGTCCTAATACGCAAAAATAACAAAAAAATCTCTAATGAAAACTATATAGATACATAACTTTTAAACATATTATTCCATGATTTTTAACATAAACATCTTATATTTACAACCCAAGATCATGAGTCCTAGTGTGTTTGGAAGACTAGGTTCACAATACATCAAAGATAAAGGAAACATGGAATCCTTATTTTATTCCCCATGGCAAGCTACTAAAATCTATTTGAGCTCCTAAAACTACATAGGATAAACTAAGGAATATAAAAAATAAAGGAGTGAGCTAAAAAACATAGTAAGGGAATAAACATTATAAGAAAACATAGTGTGTGAATCATGATATAACATGATATGATAAATGAGAATGCACATGAGTAATAAAATGGAAGAAAAATATAAATTAAATGGTGTCATAAGATAATATAAATATTATAAATGTGGAATAAACATAAAAAATGACATAAACATAATTCAAGGCTAACCATTGAGAAAACATCACATGGTGGAAAAAATACCATAAGGAATTAGGTTCACTCCTTAATCCCAAAAATTACGTCTCATGATACTATAATATTTCCCAATTCATTGGAGGGATATAAAATTATATTCCCACCTCTCACATTTATATAATGATCAAGAATAAGTGTGTTATATGATGGGAATAAATCATAAGGCATTATGTAAGAATTAACCCTAGAAAGAAAATAGGTTGCATAATCTTGTCTCACATGATAAAATAAATTTCATAATTAATGAATTTGAGAGATGAACATAAGGAATGTATTACCTAGACAAGTAAGGGATATTAAGATAAGTATATATGTGTGACAAATATATAGATAATTTTGAAGCAATAGATAACATCAAAGATTTTCATCATTGATGAAAATGTCTTTAAATGATTAAATATAATATTTCTTGAGAAAAATACCCTTTTCACAATTAAATCACTTCTTAAAAATCTAAAAATTTCAAAAATATTATAGAAAAAATCATTCAAAAATAATAATGAAAACTTATAAAGTAATCTAAGGGTAATTGATTGTTCAGGAAGACCGGTAATTCCTTACATGTCATATAAGTTAAAAAACAATCCTTTCACACTATTGTAAAAATATTACAAAGTATCTCATTCGAAAAACTAAAATAATATTCCAAAAAACCCATTTTTTTAAAATAAAAACATAGATCAAAATTCCTTTCATAAATTATTTAGATAATGTAAAAAAATCTTGTTAATACTTTTAGAAAACATGGATATAGAACTAAAAATATTTTTTACCAAAGAGATAAAGAAATTAACCTTAACTTAAAAGAAATTTCTCAACACTTTTTAGTACCAAATACAATAAAATGGTAATATTACTTGAAAATTTCATGATTAACCAGTTTATAAGAAAATTAAAAGGTTTTTATTTTCTAATGATCAAATAATTTCCTTTAATGTAAATTCAAGTGCAAACAATATTGATTAAAATGAGATTAAAACATAAACCATTATCTATTTAGAAACAATTGAATTATAACCCCCTTATAAGAAATAAATTTAAATGAAACATTAAATACCATGAATGTAAATATATTAATGATATAACATATAAATTGGGTACTATATACACCACAAAAAATAAATAAGTTGTGAATATGGAATATGTCTCATGAAAGTAAAAGTGAGATAACAAATCTCTTACCTCAAGTCTAGACATGTCATGTATGTCCATTGTCGCCTGTAAAATAAAATTAAATTAAATATTTGTGTTATTAATAACAAATTCTTGGTTTAATCCCTTATACTTAAACCATTTAATTCATTTATTTCAATGATATATTTTATTACTTATTCCAGATCAGGTGTTTTGAGAATGCTTAGTTCATAATTTCAAAAGTACATTAGTGTGTTGACCATGGTCAAAGTGTTCATTATTCCATAATCACCAGAATAATAATAAATACATAATTTTTAATTTTATACATCAATAATATTTTTAAAAATATCAATGAAGTATGGTTATGAAAAATCAACAATACTACTATCATGGAGACGGTAGACCATACGTACGCATGAGTAATGTTTCTATTTTTCAACAATCATGATGGAAAGAAGGTAATTTTTATTTTATCATTTTATAATTATCCTTATATTATAAATATTATATTATTTATTTAAATAAACTTAAATGTACCATCTATTTTATGTGGTAATAAGAAATGAATCTTATCACTTCTTGAGGTGGTAGTTCACCTTACACATGAACAAAATTATCATTTTTCAATGGATGTTAAGGTAAGAAAGTATATGATATATTAATTTTAAAGAATTATTAATATGTAATTAATATTATATATAATTAAAAAAATACATCATAATAAACATACATGATATGTGATGATGTAAAACTAATTACATCGGTTCGTGAGGCGGTAGTCTTCCATACACACGAATGTTGGTTTTGTTCCCTATTTGATGTAACAGGTGATGAATATTTGTTATAATATAAATATAATAACATCTAAATATATGATATATAATTATTTTATTATATACTCATAGTTAAATCATATTTTAATGAGGTGGAAAAATACATAACAAAAGACACTCAATTAAGAATGATACCTCTTATTTAGAAAACCTCTTGTGGTTTTCACTAAAATCGTCCCTCTAAGGATTTTATAATAAAACCATGGATTCTAGGGTGTGATTATGTAAGTAAGAAAGGTATATGGGAAGTTATTTTCTAAATCAAAAGAATTTTTGAGTGTGTAAATGATATAATATCAGTTTCTCTTTAATAATTGAAATGAGTGATATTTTGGTAAATACTCAAAACTATTCAATAATGGGACGTCCCACTCAAGACAAGTTCCTCCAAAATTGATAAATAATGGATTATAGGGGTGATATTTATTATTAAAACCACATAATTCAAGAATAAACATGTTTTAAATGTTTTAACCTCTTTACCTCTAAGGTTACTCACTTTTACCATTTTTATTTTTTTACCACCGTAACTAGATTATGTATTGTTTTTACTATTCACTATGATCAAAAATTAATTTGACCATATTATATAATTTAAAATATTATTATTAAAAATATGGAATCAATTTTATCAAATTGAATTCAAATATGCACAAAATTTATTTAAAAATAAAACTAGTCAGCGTGGTGAAAACTAGTTTCCCGAAAAATGCACTTTTCAAGGAAAATATGATTTTACATTAACTCTATGACTAGTAATATTCATAATATTAATTCAAATTAATATATATATATATATATATATATATATTACTAATATACATTTAATTTAAATTATTCCAAATTATGAGTTATTTTAATAAATTAAAATAGAGAAACATTATGAACTAAAAAACATTGTTTACAAAAAAACAGTTTTTAAGCCAAAAAATAAACATATACCAAAATATAGTATAAAGATTATTTAAATTTAATTAATTAGATAAAATAAAAATAAAGAATAATTATTTTTCTTGAAATCAAATTCAATGAATAATGAGGTTTCAAAATTAATATATTTACTGAAAATAAATGGCAGCTTTACTAGAATCAGTATTTTTCACTATTCATTGAAAAATCAATATTTTACAAAAAATCCTATAATTTTACCCTATTTTAATTTTTTTTATTCTTATTTAAAAAAATAATTTCATTAATTTAAAAATTAATTTCATTTTATCAAAATTTATTTATAAAACTTATGAAAATTACTTGTAATATTTTCCCATAAAAAAGAAATAAATATTAATTTTGGAAAAAACATATTTTTGATGAATAAAACGACTTTAAAAAAATTGAGTTATTATGTATTGAGAATTTATCAGAAAATTTATATTAAGTAAGAATTATATATATATAATAATAAATTAGTTAATTTTATGCATACCCTTCAGTTTAATTACTTTTTTATAAGTATAGATACCCACACTTTTAATACATAGATATTACATCATAATAGATGAATATTCATTAAATAACATAAAAATAAATGCCAGAAAAAATTTGGTATAGTGCCTTTAGAAACATGGATACATAAAAAACATGTTCATAAAACAACTAGAAAAAATAATCCTATTTCAAGTGTTCAAAACTATGGCAATAGGTCCAAAAAACGTGGTCAAAGCCTAAGGCCATGGTTTTGGCTAGTTGTGGCCGCTATCGCCGTGGTAGTAGGTCCCATCCTACTGCCATAGTTTTAACCATAGAAATAGGCCTCAAAAACTTCCACTGTGGCAGTTGACCCATAGCCACAGTTTAAACTGTGACTATGAGAAGCTATTTCCATAGTTTTAACTGTGGTTATAGCCTTAGTAAACCATGGCAATAACCTAAATACAAAATGTCACCAGCGAGTTTCGATCCATGTACCTCCTCTTTACGAACCATCATACTTACCACTAAACCACACGACACTTTGTGTATATGTATATTATGATATATATATTAATTTAAACCATGGGAATTTCCCCAAAACCATGGCAGTAAGTCTTCCCGCAAAAATTTTTTGTGGGAAATATTTTTCCCGCGGAAGCGTGGGAACCCTATTTCCATGGTTTTGGAAAATCGTGTCTATAGGATATCAAAAAATTTGGCCAATATCCACACATTTTAAAACTATGTAAATAGTCCATAGAAAACCAACCTATAGACATAGTTTTAAAACTGTGGCTATAGGCCACAGAACCGTGGCTATAGTTCCAGGGCAGTAACCTCATTTTCTAGTAGTGTAAGTGAGTTATGTCATCTCCCACTAGGTTATTCATATAAAAACCATTCTTAGACATATCATAGAAAATTAATTTCTTCATAACATAGGGAATATAAACATATAAAAAGGTTAACTCAGATTCTCAGTAAGGGTAAACAAGGGAGATATCATCATAACATGAGTATAATGGTATAAAAACATGAGAATAACAATTGAAAAAAACACAACCTGCTTATCATAGATCATAAACTTGATTTGTGACATAAATATTGGAAGTTCATAAGACAAGAATCATAAAGGAATAAAATATCATAAGTCATGAGAGCATAAAATTTTTATAAGAAATAGAATTGTGTCATACACATAAGAATATAGAATCATTTACTTATTAGTCAAGGATCATTGATAAAACTATCATAGTGTAATGGTTTTACTCCCTAAACTATTACAGTAGTTAAGGTTAAATTAAAATACTATTATAGTTGATAGAGTTAACTACTAAACTGGGTTCACTCCCTATTCTTGTAATGACATGAGTTTAAAAAAAAAGAGGAAACTATGTTCAATAGTGTATGCAACAAGCAACATTGAACCCAAACAAACATTGATTATTTAAAAATAATTGTTTTAACCTTTCCATTAAATTTGTGTATATTAATAGGAGTAAAAATCTTATGAAATATATAAATATATATATATATATATATATATATTTCCTACTAAATATAAATGTATAAATTTTTAGTAAATAATCACTCAATTTTTAGTAATGTCATTTTATTCTTCAACATACGTTTTCTTCATAAATGATTTTTGTTTCTTTTTGTGTGAAAATATTATAATTAATTTCCAAAACATTTATAAAAATTATTTGATAAAATTAACATCATTTTATAAATCCCCATATCAAAATTAAATTAGGGATAAATTTTTTGTATTTTTTAAAAAATATTTATTTTTTCAATGAATAGTTAAAAATACCAATTTGTTTAAAACTATCATTTATTTTGATATATTAAGTAATATAAAATCCCAATATTCATTAAATTTTATTTTAAGGTAAAATAAATATTATTTATTTATATTTAATTCAATTAATTAAATTTAAATCATCCTTATATCATATTTTTGTAAAAACAAATTGGATTAAAATACATTTTTTCTCAAAACTATTTTAAAATAAATAATGTTTTTCTATTATTATTAATTAAAATAACACTGAATGATAAATAATTTAACTAAAAAATTATATTATATAATTATGAATTGAAATTCATATAATAAAGATTACTATTAATAGAGTTGAAGTAAAATCATCTTTTCCTTGAAAATGCATTTTTTAGAAGACAGTTTTTCATTGCTCTTAAGGTTTTTTAATTATTTAAATTAAATTATTACAACTATTTGAATTTATATTGATAAAATTTATTTAAAATTTTGAATCATAATAATTAATATTAGTTATTAAGTTCACCTTAATTTTTGGGAAATATGAATTGTAACCATAGTAAATATTTATTACCACAGTAAAAGTAAAATAGGCTAATTATGGGTAAAAATTTAGTAATAATAATTTAACAACGAAAAAAGTGTTAAACCTAATAGTATGAATATGTATATTTCATTTTCAATGAAATAATTATTATATTTATTCCTTATTTTTTTACTTTATAAATGATTAAGCAATGGGTTTGACAAAAATTGGGTTTCAATACGAAAAAACTCAAATTGTATTTTTTTAATATCAAATTTCAAAAAATACATTAATTTAGATGAATTAATTAATTTCCAATATATATATATATATTAAAAAATTAATACTAAAAATTAATTTTTATGAATTATATATGGTAATATAACTTTTATAAAGTCAAATGTAATTGTTTTAAGGGTTCGAAAAACTGTTAGATTCAAAAAACAAGTATTTATTAATAAGTGTAAATTTTAGTTTTAAAAGTAAAAATTCAAATATATAGAGAATTATTTTTATAAAATAAATATTATTTTTTAATTCATAATTTCAAAATTATCAAACGGTGATTCTTTCATAATTTTCTAAGATAGTCGAATTGCTGAGTAAGAAATAAAAATGGTATAAGTATACAGTGTGTATTATGACATCATAATAACCAAAAAGTGATGTATTAATTACTGTAAAAGGTATAAAAGATGAAATATATTTTTAACCTTTAAAATAACATGATTTTGAGTTTATTTGATTAATTTTATAAACTCTATATGCATCCTCCAAAACTTATATTATATTTTAAGGTTTTAAAATCATTTCTTTATAAAAATTACTCACTTCCACATCAAAAAGGGTAATATTTTAACAATTTAGTCCCTTTTCCATATAAAATAATGAAAACCGCCGCTATTTTAAAAAAATCATGATAAAACCCCATGTGAAGTTTTCTTGTATGGATTATTTTATTGTATAGAGTCCAAAACCTATGTTTTGGAAATAATAAATAACCCCCATCTATTTTCCAATATAATCCCACCAAACCTCTCATTAATATTCACTAAAAAACCATATATAATTTAAATACTCTAACCATACATCTCTATATTCACCCCTAGGTTTCCCCAATCTCTCAAGAATCTTCTTCTATGCATTTGGCATCACCCTCTCAAGGTAAGGGATCTCCCTCTCCTCTTTTTACTCAAGAACCTCTTTTTTGATGTGCCTCTTAACTTTCATTTTTTATTGTGTGGTTATGTTTAAATACATCCCTATTACATAAATTTTTAATTACATGTGATTATATTCCTCTTTAAATATCATTAATCCCTCCCATGATTCATTATGTACCCCTGTGACCATGCTGAAATTTAGTAAGAGACCTTTATCTCTTCTTTTAAATCCACACACCTTATTTTTATTTAGCCTTTTGAATCTAAATTGGTTATGTTGTAATGAATTTATAAAGAAAACTATACTACAAAATTTATGTCCAAATAATGAGAGATCATTTATTACCTCTCATTATATCTTTTACCTAAGCCATTACTATACAAAAATTTAATAATGGATCCTCTTCTTTTCATATTTATTAAAGCATATTCATTATCATTTGATTTTTTTTCTACAATTCCTAATGTTTGTTTATGTTCATCCATATCACCCTTACTTACCTTATGATTTTTAAATTATTATATACCCTTTTAACTATCATTAATCCCTCCCATGAATAATTAAGTACCCCCCATATGCTGCCAAACTTTCACCTTGATTTTAAATGCCAAACAATTATGTAGTGAATTACCATACCTATTTCCTATCAAGTGTGTTCAACTTTATGAAAATATAATTATTTAATTTTGTAATTGAATTTATATAATCCACACTCCTTTATCATGGTATTAAATGTGATGAAACATGTTATTATGTATAAGATATACATGGCACACTTATTCATGTATATGTTATTATGTAATGTTTGAAACCTACAGGAAATGAATTCTTATAAGGCCTACAGGCCATGTAATACTTACACCTATGGGCCTTTTAAGGGTTCCACCTCACCCCTTGAAAGGTGGATTATCAAAAATAAATAAAAAAAATGAAGTCATTCGGGCCATTGGATGGATGGTTGGGTGTGCCTAGATATCTCTTCAATGAATTGGGTAATGTTTTAGTATCATGAGATTCCATGTTTAGTGTATGGGAGGTTATCATAAGCACATTATGTTATGATGTATTTGTATTTCACCTTTACCTATGTTTATGATTTCATGTTTAAAGTGGTTTTCACATTTCACATGTTGCCTTTATGTTATCATGTTATATCATTCCTTATTATTCATGTTTGTGATTCTAACCCCTTTTATGTCCCATTGAAATTCCTATTCTCTAAAATGTAATAATTTATTCATGTTATGATATGATTATTCCATTAATGTGATTTATAGCTCACCCCTTTCTTATGTATGACCCCAGGTTATCCCATGCAGTTTTAGACGACCAATGATTTCTAAGAGCATGTTAAGGAAGTTTTCAATAATGTCGATATACCCACTGATTTAAGTTGTTATGTAATGTACCTAATTAAAAATTATAATTCACTTATTGATATTATAGATTGTATTATTTGTAATCATATGTAATAAATCATGAATAAATATGTTATAAATACAAGGGTTTTCATAGTTGATATCAAAGGAACATTTAGTTATTTTTTATTAATATTAGAAAACTCTATAAAAATACTTAGGGATAAGGGTAATTATAAGAAGACATCCCTAAATTTTTGTAAATTATAGAGTAACTGGTTTATACGAAAATACATCTTTGTATGAATAATATAGGTGGATATGGATCTGGAACATATGTATCTAGGGGTAACACTTGAAAACACCATATTGATCTAGACTCGATCGGGAGCTAGTGCATGATTATAGGCTTTGCAACACAACTGGTTTGACACTCCAAGAGGATATGATTTGGTAAATTAAAAAAATAATTATGAACCATTATTAAGGGAAAAAATCTCATAAGATTCTATATTAGGAAATAGATCATGGATAACATAGATTGAAGCCTATAAATTCACAAGTTAAGGAATTGTATGTAATTTATAAGTTATCCCTTTAATGTTATTAGATTACAAATTATGTGTTTAATATTTTAAATGTACTCAACCCTAATTTTAAATTTATTATAGAAAATGGATGGAAATAAGATAAACTAGTTCAATAACCACTATAATGGTTAATGTGATGACTCCCCAAATGAGATGCCTAATATAAGAGGGTCTCAAGCAAGAAATATAATGATTATGCCAAACCAACTATCAAAAATCATAATTAACAATCGGAACATATTTTAATGTCGAGAAATATAAAAGAAGAGGAGAATGAATTCTCATATAAGTTCATCTGATAATGGTGATAAAGAAAAGATGATTTTATTTTCTGCGTGTCAAAAAATTGGAAAGCAAAATCAAGAGAAATGTCACAAAGGAACTAAAATTTGTTTTACATGTGGAAAATAGTGAAAAAAGTAGCTAGTTACCATAAAAATGAAGAGTGTTATAGAAGGTAATAAATTTCATAATAAAACACCATTTGTTATTTAATGTCTTATGTGGGAGAATATGGGCATTATCTGAGCCAATTCCCTAATATAAAGGTTAAATCCAAGTCTAAGGACCAATGCTATGGAAATTGTTGAAGATTAAGGATTAAAGTTTTATACCTTGATATTCTAGGGTTGTAAAATTATTATATAAATGAAAGTATGGACATAATAATCATGAAACATCTAATGATTTTTCCATATTATTTTTTTCTATAAGGATTTGAAATATATATTTAATAGTATCAATAACCTATAATAGTGAGTTAGTGGTAAATTTATTGACAACACTTAATATGTGTTTGATGTGTGGATAAACCTAAAGATTCTTGGAATGATATATCTAAGGTTAATCTTACTATAAAAATTTTGAAGTTTTATGTGATGGATGTTTAGTGTGATATTTTGGGGAAAATATTACGGGATCAAATATTTTTTATTTTGATGTGATTAATGATATTTCAGGAGATCTTTTATTTAGGTTGAGATATATATACCCATTAGGTTTAATATAAAATATCATTTGAGATGAATTCTATTATATTTTATTAGGTTTAAGATTAAGGGTATGATACAACCTTTTAGGATAAAATAGTCTTCAATGTTGAGTTTATTAACATTATTTGTGGTATATGGGTATTTTTTAAGGAATGATCTATGTTAATCCGTTGGGATTCTTTTTCGGAATTTTGGGAGACTAATGTAATGAGGTTTATTCATTTTTAGTATTATCTTACTTTATTCTAAAAAAATGGATTTAGTAAAGATAAGAGTAATAGTTTGTTAATATTTAGTGTATTATGTGATCTTTTAGAAGTATATTCTAGTGATTCAAGCATAAAAAACTAATCTTGAGTTCGAATCAATTGGAGAAAAGATGATATTTTTGTTGAAATTGATTTAAGGATGAAATTATACTTGAAAAGAAATTATATTTCCATATTTCCTTAGTCTATATGGTAAAGGAATTCCTTAACTCTAAGAAAAAAATCATAAAACCAAAATTTTGTCATATTATGATCATTTCCAATGAGTAGATGGTTATTTTACCGATCACAAATTTATGTTTTTTTTATCATTGAATTTCTCCTAACTATGTTCTCTATCACCCTGTATTAGTTATTTAGTTTTATTTTTCTCTTCCATGTCTATATTTTCACTTCCCATTAATTTTCTCTTAACTAGATACCTAATTGTGTGATTAACATCATACTTCCCTTTCCCTCTTTTCAAGTAGATGTTTTACTAACTCTTTTTATGTGGTGGGTTTTCAAAAAAGATATTTTCAAGTGTCAAAACATTGTTTAATGAGTTCATGTTTTAATTGAGAGGATGAAATTTATTAAATTAGATAATAATGTAATGACCTATGTTTTTTAAAAGAATATACAACTACATTCAATGGAATATGTGATACATCGCATCAAACCCAAAAAAATAATGATAATTTAAATATGACAATTTTAAACATTCCATTAAATTTAAAGATATTAATATGGGTGAATAATTTATTAAATATATATATATTTCCTACTCCAAAAAATCGTATTGATAAATGATTCATAAATAATCACTCAATTTTTAGTAATGTCATTTTATTATACAAAATATATTTTCTTCCAAAAAAAATTTTGCGAGAAAATGTTATAATAAATTTAAAAAAAATTATAAAATATACTTGATAAAATTAACATCATTTTTTATATCCTCATATCATAATCAAATTATGGTGACATTATAGTATTTTTCAGAAAATATTTATATTTCAGTGAATAGTGAACATTTTCTACTTGTTTAAAAATTTCATTTCTTTTGATAAATTAAGTAATATAGAAATCCCAATATTATTTTAATTTTATTTTAGGTTAACATTATTATTATTTATTTATATTTAATTCAATTAATTACATTTAAATCATCTTTAAAACTATTTTAAATTTTATAATGTTTCTCCATTATAATTAATTTAAATAACCACTAATTAGAAATAGTTTTAATGAAATTTTTATATTATATATTTATAAATTTAAATTCATATAATTAAGATTATTAGTTATATAGTTAAATTAAAATCATATTTTCCTCAAAAAATACATCTCTCGGAAAACCACTTTTCATCGCTCTTGCGGGTTTTTTTATTATTTAAATTAAAATTTTATAACTCTTTCAGTTTATTTTAATAAAATGGATTATATATTTTGAATAATAATAATTAATATTAGGTAATAATCTCAAATTAATTTTTGGAAAATATGAATCATAATCGCAATAAATATTTATTACTATAGTAAAAGTAAAATAGGTTAATTAAGGGTAAAACGTTAATAAAAATAATTTAACAAAAGAAAAAAGTGGTAAAACTAATATTTTCAATATTTATATTTAATTTTAAATGAAATAATTATTATATTTATTCATTATTTGTTTTATTTTACAAATTATTAAGTAATGGGTTTGATAAAAATTAGTTTTTAATACATAAAAAATCAAATTGTTTAATTATTAAATACGCAATTTAAATTAAGAAATTTATTTTTATGAATTCATGAATTTTCAAAAAATATATATATTTTAATAAAATAATAATATTATGTAATTTTTACTAATTATAAATGGTAATATATTTTTTATAAAGTTAAATGTAATTGTTATAAGGGTTTGAAAAAGTGTACTTTTCAAAAAACAAGTACTTCTCAATAAATGTTGATTTTAGTTTTAAAAGTGAAAATTCACATCTTTAGATAATTATTTTTTTAGAATAAATATTATTTTTTTAATGATCACATTTAATTTATCCCATATTATTTTTTTCATATTTTTCTGTGAAAGTCAAATTTTCAGGTAAAAATTAAAATGTGGTATAAGTATAGAGTGCGTATTTTGACATCATAATTACCCAAAGGTGATGTAATAAATAATATAAAGGTCATTAATAAACAAATATATGTTTACCCTTTAAAATATTGTTATTTTGAGTTTATTTTTTAAATTTTATAAATACTTTATGAATCCTTCAAAACCAATATTATATTTTAAGGTTTTAAAATCATTTATTTATAAACCTAGATCACATACACATCAGAAAGGACAATATTTTAATAGGTTCAGACCTTGGCCATATAAAATAATTAAAACAAACCCTATTTGGAATAAACAATGGGAAACCCTATGGGAAGTTTTGTGGTATTTATTATTTTATTGTATAGATTCTAAAACCTATGTTTGGAAAATAATAAAGAACTCCCCTCTCTTTTCCTATATAAACCCACCCAAGATCCCATTATTATTCACTCAAAAACCATGGATCATATATTTAATATTTCCTTGCCTGTATATATCCCTCTCAATGTTCCATTAATCTCTTAGGTATATTCTCCCAAGATTTTGGAATTAACATCTAAAGGTAAGGGTTCCCCCTCTCTACTTTTTATTGAAGAACCCCTTTTATGTTATGTCACATAATTTATAGTTTTTATTGCTTGGTTATATTTTTTTACATCCCTGTTACATAAAATTTTATTTCCATGTGAGTATAAACCCATTTCACTCTCATAATACCTCCCATAATTCATTATGTATCGTTACCATGTCGAAATTTAGTAAGAGACTCATCTCTCTTCTTTTAAATTCATGAACCTTCTTTGTATTTAGCCTTTTGAATCTCAATTGGTTATGTTTTCAATAATTTTTTGATATCCCCATAATATCAAATTTATTCCCTAATAATTATAGATCATTTACTACCTCTCATTATAGGTTTGACCTAAGTCGTTACTATGATGAAATTTAATAAGGGATCTTCTCTTACTTCTATTTCTTCAAGAATATTCTTTATATTTTTACTTTTATCTCCAATTTCTAATGTTAGGATATGTTCTTCCATATCCATCTTACCTCCCTTATGATATCTAAACTATGATATAACTCTTTCACTCTCATTAATTCCTCCCATGAACATTTATGTAATCCCGTTATGTAGTCGAAATTTCACCGTGATTTCCCATGCTAGGCAATTATGTAGTGAATACTCATACCTATTTCCAATCAAGTTTTGTATACTTTATCAACTTATAATTATTTTATTGGATAATTATAGTTATTTAATCCACACTCCTTTATTATGGGATTAAATGTGAAGAAATATTTTCTTATGTATATGATCTATGTTGAACACTTATGTATGTAAATGATATGATTATGATGGGTGCACCCAGATAGTGATCCAATGCATTGGGTAATGTTTTAGCCTTATGAGATTCCATGTTTAGTGTATAAGAGTTTATACTAAGAAAATTAATTTTTTATGTCTTGGCTGTTAACCTTGACCAATGTTTATGATTTCATGTTTAAAGTTGTTTCCACATTTCCCATGTGACCTTTATGTTCCAATAATATATTATGCCTTATTATTCATGTTTATGATTCCCATCCCTTTAATTTCCTACTAAAATTACAATTTTATAACCACTAATAGTTTCTTCATATTATGCTACATTTATTCCCTTACTAGTCTTTATAGCTCAACCTTTTCTTATGTATGTCCCTAGGTTATCCCATATAGTTTTAGAGGATGAATTATTTCTAAGAGTATGTTAAGAGTGTTTTAAATAATATTGATTCACCCCTTGTTTTACATTTTTATGTAATTTACCTAATTCCCAAATACACTATAATTCTCGATCTTTTAGGTTTTATGATGTGTACTCTTATGTAATAAATCATGAATCAATGTTTTATAAATACAGGGGTTTTCAAAATTCCAATCATATTTATCTTGTGAGATATCAATATTTACCCAATGCATTGGAGGGAGATATAGGTCCCATGAGTCACATAATTAATATCATACATACATGTTTCAAAATATGATATCATAACCCATGAAAATAAATGGGCTTCATAACACATTTATCATATTATTACCCATGAAAATAAATTGGGTTCATAAACATTTCATCATAGCATGGCCCATAGAAAGGAATTGTGTTTCATAAATATACTATTATTATAAGCGTAAACCATCCAGAGAAATAATAAATGTATTATAATTGGATAATATCCCTTTTAAATATTATGTAACATCAAAGGATTTTATCTTATATAGAAAATTATTTTGAAATATCGGCTAGAACATTTCTTGAGGAAAATATCCTTTTCACCTTGAAATCATTTATTTGAAATATGAAAACTTACCAAATTTTAAAGAAAACATTTTCTTTCAAAATAACCTTGGAAACATATAATTTATGATTTAAAACCAATTGGCATCGTTGACATTGGAAAACACCATTCATCCATACATGTTAAAATAAATATTCCTATCAAATTTTTAATAAAAGGCAAATGAGACTTATTTGTAAAATGACATGGTGATTCATTTAAAAAATATTTTAAAAAGTGAAAAAATACAAAAAATGACATTAAAAATTATTTGAGAGCATAAAAAACATTTTCTTAATTTTTTTTTTAAAGAAGGACATGGAAGAAAAAGGGTTTTTGATCGAAGAAATAAATAAATACATTTTTTCTTTAAAAACGTTATTTTGGATTCTTTAGTATAAAGAGAGTAAAATGAATTGGAAACATGTTTCCTCATGAAATAATAATTGGATAATAAAATTCATGTTTTTCTTAAGAGATATGTCCAAATAATTTATCTTCAGAATCATAAACATAAACATTCACGATAAAAGACGAATTAGTATAATAAAACCCTTACCACTTTGGTAACTTTTGAATCATAATCCCCATTAAATAATAACATTAAATGAACTTAAAATATAATTAGAATAAATATATTCATAATATTATATTTCAAAGGGTATGTATATAGATCTCATAAGAGAAGATAAGTTCACAATATAACATATGTTCCATACAAGGAAAATTGTGACAAGAATCTCTTACCTTAAGTCTCTTATTTATTTATACGCATTCAAACGTACTATATAATAAAAATAGGTTTATCATACATTTATTATAGAAAAATGATTATATATTTCCTACCATATATTATTTATAAATTATATTTTATTATCCTTTTATTAAAAACTCTTTTAAAATAACAATTTGGGTAATAAATGCCTTATTTTTCATGAGTCTTTTGATTTGTTATTTTTGGTCCTATTAATTTGATCAATGTTCCATAATATAAATAATTTTAACCATTATATAAATATAATATATATTTATTATATATTTATTTAGATTAATCCATAAAATTTAGGTAGAGAAAATGAAATACATCGTTCATGGAGACGGTGGGCCAAACGTACGCATGAACGTTGTTTCCATTTTCTCGACGGATGGAATTAAAAGAAGTAAAATAGTAGATAATATTAAAATATTAATTTTTTATTTTATATATATCACATATACTAATTAAATTTATCCTTATTATCTTTCATTTATACCAGGAAAGCATAGCCAGAGGTAGAACCCCTGACCGTTTATTAAAATAAAATAAAAGATAGTAAACGAGCATTACAGACCCAGCACAGTCACTGCAAATCCTCAAAATCACACCCCTCTCCACCTCCATGATAAAAAGACTCTTCCTCGGTCGCTTTTTCCCAAACCGAACTCTCATAGTGCTTCAGAACCGTGGCATACTTCCTCCTCAGATTCGGCCGCTCCAGCTCAAGAAACTCATTTGGAGATTGCATACTTCTGACAGTAGATCTGGTAGGCATTGGCTTTGACAAATGAGAGTAGTCCTTCCTCATCCTTCCTCGCGGAGAGGCAATCACCTTGTCCTGGATCACCGGCAGTGCTTTGTTCCCCACTTGGAAAATCTCGCTGTAAGATGGCCTCATCATGTCCCCATGATTCTCCTTATCACTGTCAGTAAGGTCCCCCCATTTACCATGGTACTGCATCTCTTGATACCTCACCAACTGCTTTTGCTGAAACTGGTTATTTATGTCAATCATATCCAAACATTGAGGTTTCTCCACTAGTATGCTTGTTTTAACCTTAACATCGGAAATTAATTTTTACTGTTGTTAGTATTAATTTTGAAAAAAAGTTAATTTGACCATATTATATAATATTAATTATTATTATTCCAAATATGGAATATATTTTCCTAAATTACAATGATATAAGTGTAAAAATTGATTTAAAATTATACTCACACACACTATGAAAAAACACTTTTCCAAAGAGACAAATTTACTAAGTATAGAATGTTTTAATATCAAAATTAAAGATAAAATTAACTATAATTATATGGATTGGATTAATAAATATATTATTGAACTAATTTTACTTTTAAAAACATCTTTAAATAAAATTTATCTTGTAAATTATTTAAACAAAAAAGCAGTTTTTAATAAAAATCAATATTTTACTATTCATTGACAAACTAATCTTTTCAAAAGATTATATAAAATTAACTCAATGATAATTTTCACATGCAGATAAAAAAATAATTTTATTTTTAAAAATAAATTTTCTAAAATTTTCCAAAATTAATTATAAAATAATTGTGAAAAAATTGGCGAAAATAATTTTCAAGGAAAATATATTTTTTCTAGGAAAAGATGATTTTATATTAACCCTATGACTAGTCATATTAATTATATGAATTTAAATTAATATATATAGATATATAATCTATAAATTTCATTTATATAATTCCTCATTTGGGTTCATTTGTGATAATTACAAAGAAAAATTTATGCACTTTAAAATAGTGTTTAGAAAAAAAATGTGATTTTTGGTCTAAAAATAGATTTGTACCAAAATCATCGAAATTGATGATCTAAATGAAATTTATTTGAAAAAATGGATAATATTTCACTTTATTACCAAATCCAAAATTCAATCAGCCTTAAATTACTAAATTTACTAAAAAATGACCATATTTACAGAAATTATATTTTCACTCACAACTGAATATTTTCAAAAAACTATAAACATTTCAGCATAAGTAAATTTTATATTTTTTTTAAAAAATGATATAATATTTATAAAATAGAATTAATATATGGGTTATAAACTAAATAAATTAGTGACACACAAAATTAATAAAATTCATTTTTAAAATAAATGTATTTTTAAAGCATAAAATGTATTTACTGAAAATTGTGTTCCTATATTATAAACATTTATCTATACATTTTTATTGATTAGGAATTAATGAAATTAAATTTATTTCAAAAAAATATTTTATAAAATCTTGGGGTGTTACATTCTACCCCCTTAAAAAAATTACGTCCTTGCAATTTGAGCTTGTGCGTAGCGGGTTTGACATTTAAAAATTAGTTTTTAGAAAACCCAAATCCTAAAAAGGTTCAATAAAAATTCATATTTAAATGAGTTAAATGAAGTTATAAAGTTTATATTTAATAACTCATAACTAGGTTTCCAGAAAGTAGAACATTGTTGGAAAGTGAAAACATAGGCATCGAAGAAAAGCATAAATAATTATGGAGAGTGATAGAGGTCATTTTTCCAAAAAAAATTAATGCTCAAGGTAAAGTTAATAAACCAAAACAATAAATATGTTATTATTTAAATTCACATTGATTCATAGAAAATAATGGTAAATGTATAACATTTTTATTTCAATATCCTTTTCTTAAAGTTGAGAAATTTTCATGAGAAGACATACTTACTTGATTCAATTAAATTTTATAACCATTATCACATCCTCTGGTTATTCTTCGATCAATTTACACTACATATCTTACTGCAAGAGATGAATGTTTCACTTATGAATCAACAATAGATCATAATATTAATAAAATAATGATAATACATTCCATTTATCTCTAGTTTTTATCAAAACCAAAATGGTTTTCACAATCCATCCATTAAGGATAAATATTCATATGGTTAAATATCCCAATAATCTCTAAAACCTCATTCAAAGTTAAACTTAAACCATTCCATAAATGTTTAACCTTAAGAACCTTCAAAACATTAAAATTTATAAATATGGTCATGAAATTTCTAAAAATAAACTTAACATTAATCCCCAAACATCATAATGTGGCTCTTAATTGTCACATAACTAATATGTGAATACCTTAGTCATATATTCTTCTAAAACATGGTAATTACCATATAAACTCAATCAAAACATATTTTCTTCCTAATTCCTTAAATAAAACCACATATTGTTGAATATATTCCACAAATTCCAAAATATTGTAAACCCCATCAATGATAATATAAACCAATTTTTCAATAAATCGCTGATCTGTTCCAAGTTCATCAATACTATAAAATTTACTTTATCCATATCAATAATATCTTTATCCTAACTAAACAGAATTATCTCAACATCAAGAAAATATTAAGAGTTATCTTCCTTAATAATTTGATTTTAGTAAAATATCACATTTCCATTAAATTACATTCTTAGTTATCAGTACCATTCAATATATTCTTAAAATATTTAATGTAAAACTTATTATAATAATACTTTTATATATATTTCATTATTCATAATTCTTGAACTCCAATATATAATCACTTCAATAATTCCACTTCATTCACAAACCATTAACTATGTATCATTATCTTATTAATTAGTACCTCCTTCCTACAATATGAAATAAAAATATTGTCTTAATATTAATTAACCTCAATTTAATCATTCTTATTATTTTTAACATAAAAAATAATGTTATAAATCCAATACCTTTCATATTTCATTCGTAGTTTATTTAATATTATAAGTATAACCATTACTCATACAACATTTCTAATTATCTTCGTGAGGTTTCCCCCAAGGACGTCAATTTATATAATTATTTTACTTTCCACATTTAAAACATTCAATCGTAGATGATACCATTGGGAGACCACTATTCTCATCCATTTTAATAACCAAACTTTTCATTTTTACTCAAAAATTACTTAATTTGCATTATTATTTCAAAAACTCAAAAAAAATCATCCCATCCCTCTAATATATTCACTTGGGTTTTTTTCCCATTTTCTCAAAATATAGGAAACTAAATATTCTTTTTTCCATAGTATCCACCACCAAAGATCTCAGTGAAATCTACCCTTCTATTCTTTGGTGAATAAAAGAGTTGATTAAGGTGAATTTTTTTAATCATATATCATGATAAGTAATTAGTCATAATCATAACATCTATTAGTCTAGTCATCATCCCATTTGGTTTCTTATTAACACGTTTTCTATCACATTAAATGTTAACCTAGTTCCTTTTGGTTCCTTCCATTGACTAAAACCAAAAATAATTTTGTGAGAAACTATAATCATAGTGAAAAACACATAATCATGAAATATTATTTATAGTATGTATAAATCATGAAACATTAATTTTAACCAAGTTTATTCTTGATATTATTCTATTTGAATCCATCATGATGGTTCGTAAAGAAAATGTGAATTAACCAAATCATATACCCTAGGAGTTTCAAACCAAGTGCGCATTAAGGGTCGTTGTTGTGTACCATATAATGCTCAATTCAAGATCAATATGGCTTTTTCATATTTATTATCCCAAGGTACATTGTTATATAACCACTTAAACTTTTATATTCTCAATAGGGATGTATTTCTTGAAAAAAACATAATCTCTTCCTTAACAGCACTTTAGGATGACATCCTACACTTAGGTTCATCCTAAGAATTATCACTAAAGTTTTCTCATCCTAGTTTCCAAATTTTAACTAAACCTTTCTCAGATACCAACTATAGAGACCCATACTTCTCATACATAGTTATTACATATTAATATATTTGTATTAATTAAATAACATAACAATCCATTCTATAATTATTTAGGTCAATTGCCTTTGAAAAAATAAATGCATAAACAACTAATTCATATGTGAGATATATCATCTTCTACTCAGTTCTTCATAACTAGAACCCTTCTTATACATATCATATATAATAAATTTCTCCATAACCCAGGGAATATAAACCTAATAAAGGGTGATATTAGATGCTCAGTAAGGGTAAATAAGGAATATATCAATATAACATGAGCATAATGGTATAAAAACATGAGAATGAAATTTGAAAAAAAAACATACACTACATATCATAGATCATAAACTTAATTTGTGGAATAAATATTAGTAGTTTATAAGACATGAATCATAAATGAATGAAATATCATAAGACATGAGAGCATAACACTTGTATGAGACATAGATTTGTGGTGTACACATAAGCATAGAAAATCATTTCCTTATTAGTAAAGGATAATTTATAAAAATATCATAATGGAATAGTTTCACTCCAAAAACTAACATAGTGGACAAGGCTCACTCCCAAGACTATCATACTGTAAAAATTCCCTTACTAAACTGGGTTTAATCCCTATTCGATTCATGTTTATCTCAAGAGATATCAATATTTTCCCAACTCATTGGAGACCGATATTGGTCCCACCTATCACATCATTAAAATCATAAATACTTTGGCCAAAAAATTATTAAACATTCATTATATCATAACCCAAAAAATTAAATGGCCTTAATAACAAATTTATTAAATTAGAACCCATGAAAATAAATTGGTTTTAGAGAAATTCCACCATAGTATAACCCATATAAAGGAAATGGGTTTCATAAACATATTATAATTATAAACATAAAAAATACAAAGAACTTATAAATAGGGTATCATAAGATCATATCCCCAGTAAATCTTAAGTAAAATCAAAAGATATCATCTTATATGGTAAATTATTTTGAAAGATAACTTGGAACATTTCTTAAGGAAAATTTACTTTCCACCTGAAAATAATTTATCTGAAATCTAAAAACATAAAAAATTTAATAAAAAGAATTTTATATGAAAATAAACTAGAAAAATTTAAAATTAAACATTAAAATCATTTATATTTCATGATATAGTTAAATAACATTCATGTCGTACATGTTAAAATGAATATTCCTTTCACATTTTTGGTAAAAGATAAACGATCTTTGTTTATAAAAAAACATGAAGATTCCATTTAATTTTTTAAAAAAGTAAAATATGGGTAAAAGATAATTTAAAAAATTATATTATATTATTAAAAACATTAAAAATATTTTTATAAAAACATGGATATGTAATAAAAAGACCTTTCGACTGAAGAGGGAAATAAATTTGGTTTTTATTTTTTAAAAAAATATTTGTGTTTCTGAAGTATAAAAAGATTAAAATGAATGGGAAGAATGTGTTCTCAAGAAATAAAAAATATAAGAATAAAATTCATGAATTTATTTATATATAGTTCATAAAATTTCATTATCAAAAGCATAAACATAAACAATCCTGATAAAAGATATGGTTGTATCATAAAACCCTTACCACTTTGGTAACTTTTGAATCACACTCCTCTGGAAATAGTAATAGTAAATGAGCTTAAAATATCATGAGAAAAAATAAATTCATAATATTACATGTAAAAGTGGTGTTATATACACCTTATAAGAGAATATTGGTGCACAACATAATGTATGTCCCAAAGAAGACAAATTGAGACAAAAATCCAATACCTTAAGACTCAAATTCCTTCATACACATTTGAGAATATTTTCTAATTAATATATTTTTATTATAAATATATTAAATATCAATAATTATATATATATAATACCACATATTATTTAATTATGACCTTTTATTACCCATTTATTAACAATTCCTTGTTAAAATCGCGTTTTAGGTAACACCCGTTTATGAAGACGGTGGGGCATAGATACGTTTGAACATTGTTTCCATTTTATCTACATATCGTATGAAAGAAAGGTAAATAATACATAAACTTTTAAGAGTCATTATAATGTTATATATATCACATATATTTATTATAATCATCTTTATTACCATCCTGTAAATCGTAATTAAAAAATGAATCACATCGCTCCATGAGGCGGTAGTCCCCTATACACATGAGTGATGTTATCGTATCCCGAAGAAATACAAATTATGAATATATATGTGATATCATAAATAAATAGGTATAATTATGTCATAATTATCATATATATATATATACTTTAAGTTCATATTTATATCTAACCTTGAAAGGTGGTGATGAAAAACAAATTACGTCGATTCATGAGGTGGAAGTTCATCGTAAACACGATTGATGGATTCATTTTCCATTTGATAGAATAAGAGATGGATATAATCTATATATTTCATTTATATAATTCTTAATTAGGGGCTATTTTATTTAATTAAAATGTATAATCATTTTTCACTTAAAAACAGTCTTTAAAAAATGCATTTTAGGCACAAAAATAGAATTATTCCAAAATCATAAAAATTATTGATTTAAATGTAATTAATTTTAAAAAATGGATCATATTTAACTATATTCAAAAACATAAAATACAAACATACATTAAATTTATTTATTTAATGAAAGGAAATGATAGTATTTACAAAAATGATATGTTCACTAACAACCCAATCTTTTCAAAAACATCTAAATATTTTACCATAAGATAATTTTTTTATAATGTTTTAAAAATGGTATAAAATTTATAAAAATCAATTAATATAAGTTTTATAAAATATATATATTATACACATAAAAAATTAAAAAAAATTGAAATAGATGTATTTTTTAAGAATAAAATGTGCTTATAGAAAATTGTGTTTTTATTTTTTAAGAATTAATAAATACTTTTATATTAATTAGGAATCATATATATATTTCATAATATAGTTAATTAAAACTTTTTGTTGCATATAATTTAATCTATCATATAATTTAAATTTATTTGAAAAAAAATCATAAAATCTAATCGTGTTACATTCTACCCCATTAAAAAAATTGGACCTTCAAAATTTCAACTTGTAATCGGTGGGTTTGACATTTGAAAATTAATTTGTGGAAATATCACATTATATAATAGTTCAATAAAAATTCATCTTGAAAAAATAGAAAATAAATTGTGAAGTTCATATTTAATAACTCATAACTAGGTTTCCAAGTATGAGAACATTAGTGGAAAGTAAAAACAAAGACATAGAATAAAAGCAAAAATAATTATGGAGTAATAGAGGATATTGATCAAAAGATGGTGAATGATCAAGATAAAGTGAAAGACCCACAAACTATAAATTCGTGATGAGTTAAATAATCATTGATTCATTATAAATTAAGTTAAATATATAACATTTTTATTTCAGGCTAATTTTCCTAAAGTAGAGGAATTTTTATGAGAGTATATACTAACAAGATTTCATTTCATTTAATAAGCACAATATCATTATTTGGTTGTTCTTCAATCAATATCCACTTCATCTATTACTTCAAGAGGTTAATTTTTCACTCCTAAAGCACTAACGGATCATAAGATTAATAAAATAATGAAAATTCATTCCTTCTATATCGATTTATTATAAAAAATCAAATGGTTATCACAATTTACCTATTACGAACAAATATTCATATGGATAAATAATACATTAATCTTTAAAACCACATCCAAAGTTCAAATGAATCCATTTCATAAATGGTTTAATTTAAAACCTTTCAAAAATTCAAAAAATTTAAATATGGTCACTAGATTTCCTAAAATCAACTTAACATTAATCACAAAAACATCATAATGTAGATCTTAATTATCATATACCAAATATGTGAATACATTAGTCATATATCCTACCAAAACATGGTAATTAACATATAACCTCAATGAAAAAAATACATACTTCACCATTACTTAAATAAAACCACATATTATTAAATATATTCCATAAATACAATAATGCTATAAGCCCCATAAATGATAATATAAACCAATTTTTCAAAAAATAATGAATGAGTTCCAAGGTCATGAATACTATACAATTTACATTATCCATGTTAATTATTTATTTATCTAAAATAAACACCATTATCACAATATCAGAGACATATTAAGGGTTATATTTATCTATTCTATAGTGGAAGCTATATAAACCCCTTCAGGTTGGTGATAAGAGTGATCAGCAGTCATCTGGTATAACAAAAGTGGTTTAGGGCATAAGATTGTGGTCATTTATTAGTGAAGGAAGGGTGTTCATACCAAACCTAGTTACCCAATGGATCCAATTATGTGTCAATGGTGTGGGTGTTTAGGTCATCATTAGTGTATGTATCATTCTTCTATATAGGGGAGTGGAATTGGATCCACATTCTCTATGGGTTCTCAGGTGAAGTATAATGTTTCTGAGGGTGGAGGATCTCACCCTCAAGGAAGAGTGGATTCTCACATAGTGAAGAGGGATCACAAAGAGATAGAGTCAGGATGTGTTCATGCATCATATGTGATACTAAAGGAAACCAATTCCATGAGGCCCCACTTTAGAGGTACGGTGTTCATTTGTTCTTTCATGTAATTTGTTTTATTTGATACGGTTGATTCCGATTCATTTATCTCACTAATATTGATTGATTATTTGGGTATATAAGTGGTATTGATTCATTTCATTATAGATTTTATTACCCTATTATGTAGGTAAAATGAAAAAAAAATATGTTCCTTAGTTCCATCTTTTAATCATTGATTTAGAATTCATTTGGGATTTCCCCATGTTGGACATGTATTTTTTATCTCATCATCTACATGGATTGGTTGATCATCATCAATGATCATATTGATTTCTACCATTATAAGGTCTATTTTATATCTATTTATCTGATCAATCAGATCTTCAATGGTAAGTGGTATCAGTGATCAGGGAGGTAAATACCCATTTCTTCAAATATGGGATTGATTTTATGTTATAAGTTTATGTTTTCCTTTGATGCCTCGGAGTAATGTTCAGTTGGTTTCCTTCTAGAGGTCATGGACCAGTACCCTGATGTTTTTCCAAAGGATTTTTCTTCGTTTCTTCTCTAGTGAGAGGTCTATTTCACTATCTATTTGATCCCTAGGATAATCCATATTTCATTAAAATATTTCTGAATAGCTCTCACCAAGATGAGAGAGTTTAAATATTATCTAGAGGACTTTACGAGAATGGGTTTTATTCATTAGAGCATGTCATAATGGGAATCCATGGTTATATTTTGAAATAATGTGGATGGAAGTCTATGAATTTTAATAGATTATTATAGTCTTAATCAAGTGACCATAAATAATAAATACACATTTCCTGGAATTAATGAACTTTTCAATAATCTTAGAGGAACTTGTTGTTTTTTTAAATAGTCTTGAGATAAAAGTTCCACTAATTGGGGTTTTGGTGGGATGATGACCTGAAGATAACCTTTTGAAGTTGTTATAGAGAGTTTGGTTATTTGTTTATATCGTTCAGTCATTGTAATGATCTTGTGGTCTTTATCACCTTGATGAATCGGATATTCTGTCATTTCTTGTAATTATTCATAGTTATGTTTGTAGATGACATATTGGTGTATACAATATGGGGAGGATCACGCTAAACATATGGAGGTTTTTATTTAAAATCTTGAGAGTACCATCAATATGAAAATATATGAAAATATTGATTTTGGATTCAAGAGGTGAAGCTCTTGGGCCACATGATTTTTGAGAAAAGAGTTTTAGCGGATCTATAGAAGGTTCAAGCGGTCAGGTCCTGGGAGAGGACTATAAATATGTTCAAGATTTAGGGATTTTTTAGATTGGTTTGGTATTATAGATGCTTTATCCAAGACTTCTCTATGGTAGCTTCTCCTTTGATGGTTTTGACTAGGAAATGGGTGAATTTCGAGTGGAGTGAGAAGTTTTAGCATTCCTTTGAGGAGTTATAGGTCTATTTGACATCCATGTTATTTTTTATTCTTTATATGCCTAGTAAACTTATATATTTTACTATGATTCCTCTAGTGTGGGGTTTGGATACATGTTTATGTAGGATGACCATGTGGTGGCCTATGGGTTGCAGTAGTTACACCCACATGAGCGGAATTATCCCACCCGCAACCTAGAGTTGGAAGCTGTGATGTATGCATTGAAGACATAGCATCATTAACTCTTTGGGGAGAATTTTAAAGTCTTTTATTATCATAGAATCCTAAATTATATTTTTACATAGAGTGAGTTAAACCTAAGAGAGAGATTCCAAAACTACCAAAAAAACATAAATTAGCAATGTTTTTTTGCATCAGTGATGTTTTAAAACTACGCTAATTAATTTACCAATGTTTTTGAAAAATGTCAGTAATTCATACCTCATTTCCCAAAAATTTTTAAAAACATCATTTTTTTTGTAATAAATAATTTTTCCCTTGTTTTTTTACGATAAATAAAATTTATTTTTTTTCATGCGCACCACGCATGCACCACCACCCATGCCACACCACACCTACACACCCACACACCTCGACCTGCCCGAAGAGGCATATCCACCACCACACATGCCTTGAAGATGGCCTCCACACATGACACCCCAATTCGAACTTCTCCCTCAACTAGGAATCAAACATAACACCTCTGGGGTAATAGTCCAATACTGGACCAACTAACCTATGCCAGCGTTGAATATAATATTGTATTATTTAATTTATTTATATATATATATATATATTTCAATATTTTAAATATTAATATATATATATATATATACTAATATACATATATTGATATATATATATATATATATTTTTTATTTTTATTTTTATTTTTTATTTTTTATATATATTTATATATGTTTATATTACATTTTATATATATGTGTGTGTGTTTATATTTTACATATATGATTATATTTTATATTATATATAGAACGTTTATATTATATATATATATATATATATTATTATATATATATATATGAGTGTATATTTTATGTGTATATTATATATATATATATGTTTATATTTTATATTTTATAGATATATATGTTTATATTTTATGTTTATTATATATATATATATATTGTTTTTATATATGTGTTTATATTATATATTTATTTATTTATTTATTTATTTATTTATATATGTTTATATTAATATATATGTTTATATTATATATATGTTTATATTATATATGTGTGTGTGTGTGTGTTTATAAGTGTGTGTGTGTATATAAATATATATATGTATATACATATACATATATATAATTATAATTATAAATTTATATATATATATATAATTAGCCACATTATAAAATACTGGTAAAAATTTCATTAAAATAGCCAAGTTTTCTTAAAAACATGATTAAATTTAAAATATATGTGTGTTTTATATATAAATATATGTATATATATTTATATATTTATATATTTATATATTTGTGTGTGTGCCTAAATAGAGACCAAGAATTTTTATAAATAGATTTTTCATCATTTTTATGAATATTCATTACACTACACAAACACATGCCTAAGGACCATAATGGTTTAGTGCCTTTGGAAACTTGGGAAAATAAAAACTAGTCCATAAGTGAGTTATCTCATCTCCCACTATGTTCTTCACAACTCTCACATTTCCTAACCATATATTACATAATAAATATCTTCATAACATGGGGAAAGGAAGAATAAGAAATGGTAATCTCAAATTTTAACACCCCAAGATTTTATAGTACATTTTATTTTTAAATAAATTTAATAGCTTCTATTGCACGCAACACTGAGTTCGAACGCACCACGGTCTATTAATAAGAGACTGTTATAACCTACTCATTAAAATATCAGAAACAAATAGTATTAAACACATTATGAAATATATATATATATATATATATATAATGTTTGTACATTCATTCAAAAGATTTTATAGGCATAAGATAAAAATAAATTCAATTTTACATATTAAAAGGCTATATTTTTCTAAAGGCAGTTTTAACGCCTTTTGATAGAGAACTTTTTTTAAATATAGTTTTTCACAAATATTAAATTTCTATTTAACAAAATAAACTTATTATTTAAATTTTTAATATAAAAATTTAATTTGGTTCAATTTTTGGTATTTTTCTGATAAGTTTCATGTTTTAATGAATAGTGATAAAATATTACATTTTAATTGAAAACAACATCTTCTTAAAAATAATTTAAAGTGTTAAATTATATTTTTAATTTATTTTAAAGTTTAATTAGATATATTTTTTCATTTAATCTAATTTAGTTCATTGGAATCAATTGTACTTTGAATTTGGATATAAAAACATTTCAATCTTTTAAACGTTTTCACTTTAAAACCATGTTTTCTCATTCCAACAATGGGATTAATTTTAAATTAGTTAATGAAAATTATGTGTTTTGAATTTTTAAAAATGGATTAAATATTTTTAATTAGTTGGTTCAAATTGTGTAAATAGGTTCTTTTTATTTTGGGACATTATGAATAGTAATTTTAGTAATTATTTATTAATGCATTTAAAGGTAAATTGAGTAATTAAGGGTAAAAATAATATTAGATATATTAGAAAATTACCCTAACACTTGTCCAAATTTGATTGGATCGGTGTTTTTATACCAAAATAATCCATGGTCCAAGATTATAAACATTTTAATCCATGTGTATGAGAGTATAACATTTATTATGTTTTATTTAAAGAGAAGTTAGAGTTGTCATACTCATATTTCTAATAACTATGTCATTTTTAATATAGGGTTATATAGAATATAAATTCAACTATAAATATTAATTTGAAATATAAATTGTTTATATTCATCATGATATTTTATTTTAAATTTTTAATAAATAAATAATTACCTTAAATTTATACACAATGATGATGCGGTAATTATTTAATTAATGAGAATATCAAATAAATGATTATAAAAATATTAAAATAAATATAAATTGACATAATTGGTGTCATTCATAAATTTTATAGATAAATTTAAAATGTTAGTAATATTTTCAATGTTGTTTTAGAATATATAATTTTTATTGATTTTTTTAAAAGTCAAAGTAATGAATAGCATCAAATTGACATTAATGTTATATTAAAATAAATAATATTTTATTAAATGATATAAAATTAATAAATACCTAAAATTAGGAAAAATTATTAGGATAAGTTAAATATTTAATAAATTATCAATTTAGGGTTCTTTTTTAATTTTATTATTACTATATTAACCCTTAAAGAGTAAAAATACAAGTTTTATAGTAAGAGTTGAAAAAATTAATTAAGGGTTAAGGCCAAAAGATAAGAGTAATAATGTGACATAAACATGTATAAAAAGTATTCGTTGAGATCCTTTAGACCCATAATCATATTATATTTGATATAACTCAATTTGGATCCATTTTAACTTCAAAATTAATTTATATTAATTTAATATTTTGAGGGTTTCCAAAATTACCCCTCACCTTATTTACAAAAGGGAACCTCCTCCCTCAATTTCTCACACCACATTGAGACTTGTAGATCGAAAAAAAAACATAACATTTCTCCTCCAAACATCCTTATCCATGTTTTTTAGATCCTATTCTTACAAAAATAACAACCCTATATCCCTTAAAAGGATATCTAAAGAAAGTCCTCCAAAGAAGAGGTAATCATTTTTACCATCTCATTCAAGTTCATTTCTACTTCCACTTCCTCTTAATTTTTTGTTTCCATTATTAAGTAATAAATCTAGTATCACCTATATTATGATATTTTATTATGATTATGGTAAAACCATATTCCACCTTTTATCCATCCTATAAAAAATAAAAGCCCAGTATGTATGGCTTACTGTCTCCATGTTGTGGTAAAATTTGTTTTTCATAACCACTTTATTTGGATGGTTATAATGATGGATATAATGGTTATAAATAATAAATATTATATGATATAGATTCTATATAATTAATATACCATCAAATGTCTTACCCTTTCACCATTAAGGAAATGATATCATAGCATGTGCATACGTACGACCTACTGTCTCCAGGACATGATGAGATTAATTGAAAAATGAATATGAAAATGTATATAATGAGTAAAAATAATATATATTAACTTAATATAATTATTTATATGAAATATATTTATATATATCCTATTCATAAGAAACAGGACTTACATGAAAAAAATCGGCATAGAAAAATGAAGCAGTTAACACCTGAAACAAGGGTAATATCAGAATATTATTAAAAAAGATTTAAGAAAATAATATATAATAACATAAATATGAATATGTCTCTAGTATAAATTAATAACATGTTTTAAACCATTTTTCAGGAGGTTAAATAACATTCAACTAAAGGAAATTACATGGTAAGGGTTAATTTTATAATCTCATTATTATTCGGGGTTATTTATACATAAGTATCTATTGGGGAATATTTATCATCCATATCCATGTTTCTTTAAAAAATTACAAAATTATTTTTACTATTAACATACAAAATTTTAAATTCTTTTTACCTATGATCAAATTTTTATAAAACATTTTGAAATGAATCATTTTATCACTTTCCAAATGTGGTACCTTAGGAATTTTTCAACAAAAATATAGAAGAAATGTTTTATTAACTAATACGACATGAGTGGATTTTTCTTCTGTCATGAAACCATAATATCTTTAATCTTACTTTACAAGTTTATAAAATTATTTTCAATGAAAATTTTTTCATTTAAAATTAAACATCCTTTTAAATAAATGATTCCATAGTAAAAACGGGGTATTTATCTCAGTAAATTTTTAATGATTTTATTATAATATTTTCAACATACTTTATTGGATATTATTCTTGATTGAGGTTGATCTATTATGAAATCAGAAACTATATTTTATTAAATGTTTTATAATTAGTTTTACTGTGGATGTGCTATTTTGATACCATTCATGGTCTATGGTTAAATTATTCACATTTTGTATGCTAGTTTTTCAATACGAATGTTTATATTGTTTATATTTCACCCTTTTAATATGAGGAATGAATTTGATGTAGTAATTAATGGACATGGCCCACTATATCCCCTTGATGCATCGATAAGTCTCATGAGAAAAACTAGTTTAGGTATTAGATGATGTCTTACCTTTTTGTGTATAATGTCTTCGTTGAAGCCTTGATGGCTTGTTTATGATGTCTTACATTATGAATTCCCTCATTATGAGATTATTTATTGATATTAAATGTTATTATTCAATTAGTAGAATATCCATGTGATTATTTTTATGACATTATATGATTTTATGTTTAAATATATTGTGTTATAGTTATACACCTTGACTTAATGTTTATGATAATTATTCATAATAATTATTGTCGTATATTTAACCTTACTGAGCATCTGAGCTCACTCATTTATTATGTTTTATTTTTTCTTAATATTCCAAGATTATTATTATGGTTTATATGTAGGGTTAAGCTAGGATAATAATGGCATTCTCAAAGGATTTTATATGATTTACTTTATTTTTTAAAATACAATATAAGGTTCATATATATAATTTGTCTTCCAAAACTTCTAAAGTGATCAGTCCTTTTGGATTTGAATCTTGTATCTATTCCAATGTAATAAAGTGTAGCACTGGATTCGGATTACTGGGGTCAGGGTTTTTATATTAGGTATTAGAGGAAGTTTAGTAGAAACCATGGAAACTAGATTTAGAAAACATAGATTAAGGAATATAACCCTAAGATAGACATTGAGGATAAGTATAAAATAATATTATATAATTTTGGTAAGGTAGATAATATGTGGGTATTCCTAGAAATATATCTTTGTCTTGATAATACAAGTAGACATGGTTCTGGAAAATATGTACATGGGGTTTACAACTCCGACAAGGTGTGTCGGTCATGCCTCGTCATAACCTGATACACAATAACGGGTCTTACTATGCACCTAGTTTCAAACTACCTAGATATATTCTTATGATAATTCACATTTTTTTACAAACCATTTGGAATTATTTAAAATTATATATTTCCACAAACAACCCGTGTTTATGATTTTGAGATTAACTATACAAAATATTTTAATTTATGTTACGTGTTTTACTAGTTTAAAATTATGAATTATTATTCATAACCTAATCTAGTGTCTTCCATTGAATATAAATAGATACTGGAAGAAGGAAGGGAAACCATATCAATGTATGTATTCTATATAGGGATTGGACTCCAATGTAAGATAATGATGTTGGACCTAGAGATACAATTGGGGCTGAAAAAATTAAAACCATACTGGGACAACTGTATCAAGTTATGAACAATAACCTTACTCATATGGAGAATCCAAATAAAAATGTGGAAGAAAATTTTTATACCACTACAAATTCCAACATTAAATGGGAAAAACCATTTATAGCAGAATAATTGATAAGTTATTTAGAAAATATATTTCTTTATTTAGGAAGAAATGTGAGGGAGACGGTTTTCATTGTAGTTTATCATCTCTCATGAGATGCAGATTAATAGTGTTCACTAATTCAAAACACTGAGGAAGAGGAAGAAATATAAAACATAGAATGGAATGATTTATGGAACTTTTATTGGAAAAATATTTTCCCCATGAATAGAAAGCAGATATGGATAAAAAATCTTGAATCTGAGGCAAAAATAGGATGAAAATATTTCTAAATATGAAGCCAACTTTATAAGGTTAGCAAGGCATGCTATGGATTACGCACATAATCCAAAGAGAAAGATTGATAGATTATTTTATGGGTTAAAACCACTCCTCCTAAGGTTCTTTGTCTCTCAAAAATTTCTCATCATATAATGATATAATCTAGTGTGCTACCAAGATAGAAAAATAATTATCTAAGTATTATGAATTTAAGGTAAAGTAAGAGAAGAAGAGGGATGATGAACACTCTAAAAAATGAAATAATAAAAAGGGGAATAAGGGAAGAGTTGATTTTCTATATTTCAATAAATTTGGAAAGAAACATCATGGAACATGCCTATTGGGGATGAGAGTTTTTTACAAGTGTGAAGAAAAAGGCCATTAATCCCATGATTACAAGAGAAAGAAAGAAGTTGGTAATTTTCAATGTTTTAACTATAATGATATAGGAAATTATGAAAATTATTTTTCTAACTATCAAGGAAACATTCCTTAGAAAAGGGAAATAGAGAAAGATCAAGCGTATATGATCCCAACTTGGGAGTTTGATGTTTCTAATGATGTGTTGGTGGGTACTTTAATCATCTCCTAAAACTCAAATAATGATTTATTTGATTATGGATCATAAAAATTTTTATATCTTCCCAGTTTTCCAAGAATATTATACATTTCACTTTTAATTTAATAAAGTATTTTTCAGTCAAAACTCTAAAGGTAAGTCTCATTATAACAAATATGTGTCGATTAGTCCCTTTTATAGCACATAAATGTGATTTACTTGATGTCCTTGTTATCATATCTATGGTTTACTTTGATATAATCCATAGTATGGATTGGATTTAAAAATATGTTGAAAAAAATTATTATAATAAGAAGGAAATTATGATTTGTGTGGATTAAGAAGAATACCTTATCTTTAAGGTAGAAACATCGTCATATGATTCTTATCTACATCTACCCCCTATAGATCTACTAAATGAAATTATTTTGGAGGAATAGAAAATAGCATTTATGCATGAATAAGGTAGTATTAATAATTGAGTATGTGCCTATTGTAAAGGAATACATTGATTTATTTTATTAGGAATTACCTAGACACCCCCTCCCAGATCATGAATTTGACAATTCTATAAATTTAATCCTTGAAGAAAGTCCAATATCAAAGAATCCCTATAGAATGGACATAGTGAAATTACTATAGCTCAATAAACAATTGGAGGAGTTTGGTAAAAATGGATTCATTCTCCCTAGTGTTTCTCCATGGGGAGCCCCTATAATATTTTTTAATAAGAGGGATGAATCCTTAAGGCTATGTATTGATTATAAGGAAAACAATTCTATTATACTAAAGAACAAGTATCATTAACCTCACATTGATAATTTATTTTATCAACACTATAGAGCTCAATTATTTTTGAATATTGGCCTTTGTTCTTTATATCATCAACTGTGAGTAAAGAAGGAAGTCATTTAAGAGATGGTTTTTTAGACGAGGTGTGAACAATATGAGTTTACAGTAATTCCATTTGGATTTACTAAAGAACCCTCAATTTTTATGGATCAGATGAAAATAATATTCAAGTAATATCTTGATGATTTTTTTATGGTATTCATTGATTATATTTTGGTGTATTCTAATATCTATAAAGACCATAACTATCACTTGTAAATCATTCTTGATAATCTCATAAAGAAATAATTGTATGGTAAATTTAGCAAGTGTAAATTCTGGCTTCAAGAAATTTCGTTCCTTTTCTATATTATCTCTAAGGAAGGAATCTTTGTTGATCCTGTATAGACAAAGGAAATCCAATAATATCATAAACCAATGAGCATAACCAAGGTATGTAGTTTTATTAGTTTAGTAGGTTACTATCGATGTTTCGTTCATAATTTTTCCCGATTGGATAACCCGTTAATAAAGATCACACATAAAGAATTTATGTTTGTATGGAAAAAATAATGTGAATACTGTTTTGATGAATTTAAGATAAGATTGGTAAATGATCCAATCTTGAATTTACCATTGCGAAATGGTGTATTTTTGATTTATAGTTATGCATCAAGGAATGAAATTGGTTGTTTCCTTATGTGGAATGATAGAGTTCTTGAGTATGCATCAAGGAAGTTAAAAACTAATGAACAGAATTGTCCAACTCATGATCTTGAGTTAATAGTTGTAATCTTTACTCTGAAGATATGGAGACACTATATATATGGTGAAAGATGTGAGATATATACAGATCAAAAGAGTTTTAAATATATCTTCTCATAGAAAGAACTCAATATGAGGTAAATAGATAGCTCGATCTACTCAAGGATTATGATTGTTCCATACACTACCACCTAGGGAATGAAAATAAGGTGGAAAATGTAATGATCAAAAAGGATCATGGAGTTCTGAACAAAATGATAATTGAAATGGATCTTGTGTTCATGGATCTAGTATAGATGGATATAGAAATTACCAAGGAAGGGGAAATATTAGTCCTCCATAAAATGGTTTCCCAACCATCTTTATTAGAAAATATAAACAAGTCCTAGTATGGTGATGAGAATGGTCAAAAGAAATTTAAAGTTGTGAATGATGAAAAATTAAAAGACTTCATATATGAAGATGGTATTTTGAAGTTTAAAAAAAGGATTTGTGTTCCCTCTATACCTAACCTGAAAAGGTAATTATTAGATGATTCTCATGGATCAAATTTATATATACACTATGGTATCACCAAGTTGTATAGATATTTGAATGAAAATTTTTGGTGGGACAACATGAAGCGATAAACTGTTGACTGCATGTCAATATGTATGGTTTTTTAACAATTAAAGGCTGAGAGGAAATATCCTATTAGAGTCATGAAATCTCTTCCTATACCTGTATGAAAATGGGATGATATTATGATGGACTTTATCATAGGACTACTAAGGAATCCAAGAAGGAATGATGTGATATGTGTTATTATTAATCGTCTTACCAAATTAGAACATTTTCTTTCTATAAGAGAATATTTTCAACTAGAGTTCCTAGAAAGACTATATATTAATGATGTTTTAGACTTCATGGTGAACCTTTATCAATTGTGTCTGATTAAGATCCTTATTTTATATTAAAATTTTGGAAGCCGTTTGGAGGATCTAGATACCAAGCTTCATTTAAGCACTGCCTACCACACTCAAACTAATAGACAATCAAAAATGACTATTCAAACTTTATAAGACATGTTAAGGTCTATCTCACTTGACTTTCAAGGTATGTGGAATAAATATTTTCCTTTGGTGGAATTTTCCTATAACAATAGCTTCATTCATGTACTTAAATGGAACCATATGAAGTCTTATATGAAAAGAGATTTTGTACACCAACATGTTGGGATGATTTTGGTAAAAGGAAACTTGTATATACTAAACTTGTATAGGAAACAATAGAAAAGTTAAATACTATTAAAACTCATATCAAAGCAACTAAAAGTAGGAAAAATATTTAGGCCGACAACCAAAGGAAGGATTTGGAATTTCAAGTGGGATATTATGTTTTCTTAAATTTATATCCATGGAAGGGTGTTATAAGATTTAGTAATAAAGAAAAATTAAGCCCCAGGTACATCAGACCTTTTGAAATTCTAGAACGAATTGGAACTATGTCTTATCATTTGGAAATTCAACCTAGTATCTCTAAATTGAACGATGTGTTCCATATCTCTTTTCTAAGGAAGTACATGTCAGACCCAATTAATGTTCTCAAATATAAAGAATTATAATTGGAACATAATTTATAATACTATGAATATTGTATCCATCATTCAGATACTAGAGAACAAGTGATGAGAAAACAAACAACTCGTCTAATAAAGTTACTGTAGAAAAATCATAAAATTGAATATTTTATGTGGGAAGTTGAGGAAATTATGATTAATAACAACCAATTAATTTTATGAGGTGATATTAGGGAAACTTAAAGAATGGAATATTTTGAAGGAGGAGAGAATCTTACACTCCAAGATTTTATGGGATGCTTTCTTTTTAAATAAATTTAATATATTGTGTTGTACACAACACTGAGTTCGAATGCATCACGATCTATTTATAAGATAATTTTATAACGAAGACATTAAAATAGTGGGAATGAATATTATTAACCACATTATAAAATTTATATATTTAATTTTTTTACATTCCTCTAAAATATTTTATAGTCATAATATAAAAATGAATCCAATTTTATGAATTAAAAGGCTATATTTTTTTAAAGTCAGTTTTACTGCCTTTTGATGGCACATTTGTTTTAAATATATTTATTGATATATTTTTAAATAATATATACAAAATAAACTTATTATTTGAAATATGAATATAAAAAATTTACTTAGGTTCAATTTTTGGTACTTTTCTGATAAGTTTCATGTTTGGATGAATAGTGATAAATATTACATTTTAATTGAAAACAACTATTTTGTCTAAATAATTTATAGTGTTAAATTGTATTTTTAATTGATTTTAAAGTGTAATTATATTATATTTTTATCATTTAATCCAATTTAGTTAAATAGAATCAATTTCACATTGAATTTCAGTATAAAAACATTTCAATATTTTGAACATTTTCACTTTAAAACCTCGTTTTCTAGTTCCTACAATAGGATTAATTTTAAATTAATTACTATATGTTCTATATTTTGAATTTTTAAAAATGGATTAAATATTTGGGAAAAGTTATTCCAAATTATGTGAATAGGTTCCTATTATTTTTGTACATTATGAGTAATAATTTTATTATTATTTTTATTAACACGTCTAAAGGTAAATCGAGTGATTGAGTGTAAAAATAATTTTATCAACATTATAAAAATACCCTAAAACATGTCCAAATTTCATTGGATGAGTGGTTTTTGACAAAAATCATCCTTTTTCTGAGATTATAACCTTTATAATTAACTTGGATGATATTATGACATTTATTATATTGTATTTAAAGATAAGTTAAAGATGTCATACACATATTTCTAAAAACTATATCATTTTTAATATAGGGTTATACAGAAGATATATTTGAATATAAAATTTAATTTTAAATATAAAATTTTTATCTTCATCATGATAATTTATTTTAAATTTTTAACTATATCCCTTAAGAAGATATCTAAATGAAGCCTTCCAAAGAAGAGGTAATCGGTTTTACCAACTTATTCAAGTTCATTTCATCTTCTACATTATATTAATGTTTTGTTTCCATTATAAAGTAATTAATATAGTATAATATATATTATTATATTTTATTATATGTTATTATTATTATTTTATAACCATATTATACCTTTTATCCATCCATAAAAACAACAACACTACAGGAGCATACGTACGGCTTACCGTCACCATAACATGGTGTAATTTGTTTTCATCACCACTTTATTTGGATGGGTATAATTATGGATATAATATATATAAATAATAAATATGAAATTATATTTATTATTTATAGTTAATATATCATCCAATTCTTTACCCTTTCACCATTAAGGGATTGATTTCGTCACTCGTGTGTACGTACGGTCTACCATCTCCACGATGTGATGAGATTCATTCAAGAATGATTATAAAAATGTATATAATGAGTAAATATAATATATATGAACTTAATATCATTATATAGATTATATATATATATATATATATATATATCTTATTCATAAGAAACATTTCTTACATGACAAAACATGCATAGAAAAATGAAGCAGTTAACACCTGAAACAAGAGTAATAATGGAATATTATTAACAAAAAAATATAAGAAAAATATATATGATGTCATAAATAAGTATATGGTTATATTATAAATTAATAAAAAAATTTAAACCATTATAAATAATGTTAAATCACATTAAACTAAATTTAATTACAAGGTAAGTGTTAACTTCACAATCTCGTTATTATTCAGGTTTGTTTATATATAAGTGTCTGCAGGGGAATATTTACCATCCATGTCGATGATTCTTAAAACTATTTTCAAAATTATTTTTACTATTATACTAAAAAAATTAATGTCTTTTTACCCATGTTCTACTTTTTATAAAATGGTTTTATAGGAATCTTTTTTTCTTTTTCCAAATGAGGTACTTTTTGACTTTTTCAACAAAAATATGGAAGGAATGATTTTTAACTTATACGGAATGAGAGGATTTTTTATACATAATGAAACATTTATAACCTGAATAATAATTTTAAATATTTACAATATTCTTTTCAATGAAAATTTTTTAAAAAAAATCTTGTGGCTTTTTAAATAAACGATTTCAATGTTAAAAAACGGGTATTTCTCTCAAGAAAGTTTTACTGATTTTAATAAAATATTTTCAACACAATTTGTTGGATATTATGATTTATTGAGTTTACTATATTTTTATACCATATACCATATTTTATTTAAGGTTTTATGATCATTTTGATTGTGGATGTTCTCTTTTGATATCATTCATGGTTTATGGTTTAAGTATTCACATTCTATATGCTAGTTTTTCAATATGAATGTTTATGTTGTTTATTTTTTACCCTTTTCATATATAGAATTAATTGGACATATAAATTGATGATATGGGACCCCTATATCTCTTATATTCATTGGTAGGTCTCATGAGATAAACTAGTTTTTGTATTGGCTGATGTCTTACCAGTTTATGTATGGTGTCTTAGCTGAAGCCTTGACGGTATTTTATGATGTATGACATTATGTATTCCCTCATTATGAGATTAGTTATTAATATTAAATTTTATTATTATATTAGTATAATATCAAAGTGATTTATTTTATAGAATTATATTATTTTATGTTTAAATGTATTGTGTTTTAGTTATACACCTTGCCTTATTGTTTATACTTATTATTCATAATAGCTTTTGTTGTATGCTTAACCTTACTGAGCATATGATATCACCCATTTAATATGTTTTATTTTTTATAGGATTCAAATATGTGTATTATCACTGATATTTAGGGTTAATCTTGGAGAATAATGGAATTATCAAAGGATTTTCTATGTTGTACTTTATGTTTTAAAATACAATGTAAGGTTCATGTATGAATTATGGATTCCAAAACTGTTAAACTGGTCCGTCCTCTGGGATTCGAATCTTGTATCTATTATAATGTAATAAATTTAGGCATCGACTCTGAGCTACTGGGGTTGGGGTCATTACACATATTCTTAGTAAGGGTAAACAATGGACATACATAAGCATAACATGAATATAAGGGTATAGAAACATGATCATACATATAATAACCATACCCTACATATCAAAGATCATAATATTAAGTCATGGAAAAATAATGGTAGTTTATATGACATAAATTATGATAAAATCAAAGAATATAGGTCATGATAGCATAACATTGGGATAAGAAATAGATTTTTGTCCTACACATAAGCATAGAAAATCATATTTCAAGGTGACCCACCAAGACATTCATAACATGATAGGTATGGGATAACCACCTAAGTACCTACTTAGGGATTTATATTACCTTCCATGTACCCTCTTTCAGGATTGGTATAACCTCTTGTATACCCTTTGATCTCATATAAACTTAATCATTACCCAATTAATTAGAAGGAGATATAGGTCCCACGCATCACATATTGAAAATCATACGTATGTGTTCCAAATTATCATAACATTCATCGTATAATAAACCCTTAAATATGATGGGTTTGATAAAAATTTAATCATATCATAACTTGTGGAAAAGATAAATGTTTCTTAATCATTTCATCATAGCATAACACGTGACAAGGAAAGGGTTCCATAAGCATCTTATAATGTTATAACTCATGGAAAAGGAAAGGGTTATATAAACATAATTCCATGAAAACATAAACCATTCCTAGAAAAAATATTAATGGTATCCTTGGACTATATCCCCAATAATACATATGAATCATTGAAAAAAATTCATCTTAGATGGAAAATAATTCTGAAAGATCATTTAAAACATTTATTGAGGAAAAACATTTTTCTGCATTGAAAAATGATTTTTAAAATATAAAATATTTTTAAATATTTTTCCTTTAACATAAACATGAAAAATTATAAGGTTATATTCAAATTAATTATTGTTCATGACCTTGGATGATTTTTTTCATGTTGTACACGTTAAAATGAAGGTTCATTTCAAATTTTTGTTAAAATAAAAATGTCCATTGTTTGGAAAAAGATATGAAGATTCCTTTCAAAAAAATTAAAAATTAAAAAAATGAAAAAAAAATGTAGTCTAAAAATAAAAAGATATTAATAAAATATTTTTGAAAACATTTTTAGAAAGCATGGTTTTGGATGAAAAAAGATTTCTGGCTAAAGAGAGAAATAAAGTCATATTTTCATATAAACATTTTATTAATAAATTTAAGTACCAAAGAGTAGAAAAATGGAACCATTACATGAATATATCATCGATATATATAATATAAGAATATTCATGAGAATTATTGAGAGGTATATGATGAGATTTCAACATTGGAAACTATATCATAAACAATCCTAATAAATGGTGAGATGGCAACATAAAATATTTACCACTTTGGTAACATTGAATCATAATCCCCATGAAATAATAACATAAAATGAATATTAAAATATCATGAGGATTATTAAATTCATGATAATACATGTAAATAGGGCTGTATATATAACTCATGAAATAATATAGGTGTATAATATAACTTACATCTCAAAGAATGAAAATTGAAAAAAAAAATACCGTATTGCTTTGGTAACGTTTTAAGTGTAAAATCCTTGAAGAGAGATACTAAAATGGATATATAAATCCTAAAATAATCAGTATAATAATATTAAAATAAATTCATGGTAATTATACACACCACATAAAATAAATATGTGGTGAACATGGCATGTGGTCCATACTTACGTATGAATGTTGTTTTTTCATTTTCATGTTGGATTAAAAGAAATAACAATAAATGACATATATTATCATTAAAAGATAATTTTTATTCCATATATATAAAATATTTTTATTAAACTTAACATTAATTTATTCCATGTAAATCATGAATGAATGATATCGCTTTGTGAGGTGATAGTCTACCGTACATAGGAACAACATTATCGTATTCCCAAAAAATGGAAAGCATGGAGGTATTTGTGAAATAAAAATTACTGAATCCTAATAAAATCATAAATATAATATATATATATATATATATAATAAAAATAATAAATCCATCATCAATACCATCATTGATAGGTGGTGGTAATGGAAAAACAAATGACATTAGTTTGCGTGGTGGTAGTCTGTCGTACACATGAATGATGATTTTATAACACATTTGATGGAAGTGGATATGGTTGTAGGTAATTACACTAAATTAAAACATTTTTGTATATATAAGTTAATTATTTTACAATATAATCATTATATAAAAATAATTTAAGGTATTAGAGGAAGAAATAAAATAAAATCACTCGTTGATGAATATTACCTCTTTTTCAGGTATCCTCCTTAGGTTTCCATAAAATCCATTAGAGAATAGATTTCATCCTAAACTGAGGATTCTAGAATGAGGGGAATGAATTTGGGAAGTAATTTACATAGTTATTGGGCAACCAAAATAATTTTTAATGTGTGAACAAGGGAGATGGGGGGTGACCTTTTACTAGTGAGGGAGAGGACACACTTGGTATTTTTAAAAAAAATTGAGTGCTCCCAAGTTTTTCACCTGAACAATTTTCCAAAATGGCCCAAATTAGAACCTTAAACACTATAAGGTCAAAATATTCCTTTAAATGTTTTTTTACAAGATTATAGATAAATTTGACCCTTATCGTTTTACTTTAACCCATGCTAAACACATTTTTACCTTAACCGCGGTAATTAATTTTTACTACATTAACTATTAATTTTGGTAAAAAACTAAGTTAAACTCATTAGATATTATAAATTATTATGATTAAAATTATACAATCAATTTTTCTAATTACATTCATATAATTGGAAAATTTTAATTTAATATTAACCCCCACAAACATGATGAGAAAGATGATTTTTAAAGTGAAAATGATCAAAAGTTTAAAAAGTTTTTATAAAAACATTCAATATGAAATTGATTAAGTTAACCTAAATTGGGTTAATATATTTAGAATTTAAAAAATTATAATGTAAAACTAATATAAAACATAATTTATGTTTATAAACAAGTTAAACTAAAAGGCAGTTTTCAATTAAAATTCAGTATTTTTCATTATTCATGAAAAAATAAAACATTTCAAAAAAATACAAAAAAAGTCAAGCTAAGAGAATTTTTAAATTAAGAATTCAAAAGTTAAGTTTATATTATAAAATTAATTAGATAAAAGTTTCAAAAAGTAATTTTATTATAAAAACATTTTTTGAGAAAATATTATTTTTCAAACATAAAAAGACTTTATCAAAAATTAGGTATTTTATTATCAATATGTTTTCTTTATATAAAATCATTATAAATAAAATTTTAAAAGTATTTATTACTATTAATATCACTATGTTTAAAATATCTATTATAAAGGTTTCAATTAACAACTAAATTAATAATTTATCATGTTTTTTTTTAAAACTCAGTGTTGCATGTAATATGAGATCACTACTACAAAAACGGGCAAGGGAAGCGCCCCCTTATATCAGCGCTAAGCAAAACCGCTGATAAAGGTCACCCTGTATCAGTGCTAAAATTGTAGCGCTGATATAGGGTTTCTTTATTAGCGCTTTTCTAGAGCTGATATATGGCGTCTTTATCAGCGCTAGAAAAGCGCTGATACAAGGTAACCTTTATCAGCACTAAAATAGCGCTAATAAAGGGTACTATTATCAGTGCTAAAAAAGCGCTGATAAAGTTAGTCTTTATCAGCGCTTTTTTAGCGCTGATAAAACCTTAGTGCATTTTTTTTTATAAATTTGGTCACACAGTGCCCTCGTTTTATCACGATCTAAAGCTCTCGCGGTACTGGAACCCTGTGACTCCCCTCTGCCGCCTGCTGAGATCACGTTTCCAGACCTCCGCCGCCCTCGCTACTCATTTCCAGACCTCCGCCGCCTGCTGATTTCGCATTTCCGGACCTCCGCCGCCCTCAATCTTCAATTTGTCAGACCTCCGCCACCCGCAATGCTTTCAATCTTTGGTTTGCAGGACCTCCTTTAAGGCATGTTTTCCAAATCTTTTTTCAAATTGTTCTCCTATCCCATTTGTATATCATTTTTTTAACATGCTTTTTTATTCTATGTGTGAGTATTATGGATTGACCTATTGAAGAAAATGGACCATACTTGATGGAAAATGATGTAAAGGGTATTATTCACATGTGTTTACTAATTTTCATTATATTTCTCAAGAACATGGTGCTTGTTTACTTTTATTGTTGAAAATAATCATTTTTTGGGTGGGGTTGTTTGAGAAGTTTTTTATTAGTTTGGTTGTGATAGATTCCATTGGGGGAAAATGTGAGATGGTTGAGGTGGTAAATCGTGCAGTGGGGAAGCATCAACCTTTACATTGTTAAAAAGATGTAATGAGTGGGTTATTGTGAGAGATGGCATCGTTAGTTGATATGGGTTTTCCTTTTAGTTTTCCAGTGACATAGAATATAGTTGTTAATGATGAAATTGAAAAGATTTTGGTGGAAATTGAATAACTTCATGGATAAAAATGAAATGGTGGTTATAAAACTATGCTCACCCCCTACGTGATGAGTGTATCGGGTGGTTCCCTCTTCTAAAATTCAAATATGTGAGTTCCTTTACCGAGATATAAACCTATGACCACTCTTAATTCAGGAAACATCCAACTCTAGGTAATAATCCTAGGTTGCCTTAGGTGACGAGAATATGAAGTCCCTATGTTATGGGAATATTAGATCTTCTTTATCTACCAAATGTGTACTTGGTGAGGGCCACTATCTAGCTAGTGGTGTCGTTGTATATGAGAAAGCATCGATGTAGTTGGAGATGTATGATGTTCTTCATTTGAGAAGACTCATTCAGATTCCAAGTGGTTGTTTCTATACTATATCTTCTTTTTGGGATTCATGTGTTTCATGAATTCATATTTTATCCATTTGAAGTTGGTTAGACATGTTTTGATCATTTTGAAGCACAAAATAACCCTATTAATGAAAATAATATATGGAATGGATGGTATCTTGTTCTGAATTAACCTTTTTCATTGAAATAAATTAGGTTTCCTTCTACCCAACATGAAAGACACTAACCTATTCTCAAATACCATGTTTTTCTATCTTTTTTGGGGTATTTTGATTCACTCCCCCCTTTTGGTTTCCATTTCTTCTTGGCATGATCATCAGGAACGGTTTCACTTCCACCAGCAGTGAGTATTTAGGCATGATGAATAAATACTAATGGTTAGGCTTTATTAATCTCAATTTTTATAAGGAAGTGGTTCTCTTATACTGTATTTGGAATTCTCGTTTTGTGTACTTGAACCATAAATACTAATATTTTAGATTCAAATAGTATGGAGATGAATAAAGATTGGATGGATGCTAATTGTTTAACAATAGAGTACGAGAATGGAGTGAAAGAGTTCATCAAGTTTGCAAAAGATCACGCAAAGGATCCTTCTCAAATCCTTTGTCCATGTTTATATTGTTGTTATTTTATAATACTTACTCCAGATGAGTTGGAAGAACATTTGATATGTCCCGGAATAGATCAGAGTTATAAATGTTGGAATAAACACAAAGAAAAAGCGAATGTAGCTACTGGTTGGGATAAAACTGAGTTTTATGGATCGTTACATATGAATATAAATATGGATAATGAAGAAGACCATATGGAGGATGTGATTACATAGGTCAATGATGATGAAGATCGTATTGAGGAAATGACAAAGACAATTCAAGATGAACTCCGTGATTGCCCAAAATTGTTTGAGAAGTTAAATAGTTATGCAAAGACGCCAATGTATGCTACTTGCACTAGGTATAAAACATTGTCAGTTGTACTGATGTTTTATAAATTGAAATCAGGCAACGGATGGAGTGATGTCAGTTTTACGGAACTACTTGCTCTCTTGAATGACATGCTCCCGGAAGATAATGAGCTCCCAAGACGGACATATGAAGCTAGACGAATGCTATGCTCGATAGAAATGATTTTTGAAAGAATACATGCCTGCCCGAAAGACTGTATATTGTTTTGCAAAGAGAACAAATCACTTACAGAATTCCCAAAGTGTGGTGCTTCCTGATATAAGAAAGATAAATCCAATCCTACGAAATTTGTATGGTACTTTCCAATCATTCCAAGGTTTAGGCGTCTATATGGAAGTGAAAAACTGCAAGACAATTGTCGTGGCATGCAGATAAAAGAAATAAATATGGGTTATTACGTCATCCGGACGACTCTCCTCAATGAAAGAAATTTGATCATGAGTATCCTGAATTTGGAAAAGAGCCGAGAAACCTTCGTCTTGTGTTATCTACAGATGGAGTGAATACTTTTTGGTTTTCAAGCCATCACTCATAGTACATGGCCTATTATGTTGGTAAATTATAACTTGCCACCCTGGTTATGCATGAAGCGTAAATTCATCATGTTATCTATGCTTATATCAGGACCAAAACAACCAGGTAATGATATTGATGTTTATCTGGCTCCTTTGATTGAGGATTTGAAGTTATTGTTGGACTCAGGTGTAATTTTGTATGATGCTTATAAAAGTGAATACTTCACATTGAGAGCGATGTTGTATGGGACAATAAATGATTTCCCTTCTTATAGAAATTTGTCAGGATATAGCATTAAAGGAACTCAAGGGTGTCCCATGTGCAAAGAAGATACAGAATCAATTAGGTTGAAACATTCATTGAAATCTGTGTTTCTAGGACATCGTGGATTTCTACCTCGTCGGCATAAGTACCGATCTTGGACGGCATCATTCAATAGAAGTTCAAAAAATGCGCAACACCATCTCCACTAACAGGTGATCAGCTGTTTGAGAAATTAAAAGATCTGAACACTATTTTTGGTAAACCATTTTCGAAAAACCTTACGAAAATCGGTTGGAAAAATAGATCAGTTTTTTTTCAATTATCATACTGTAATTTTTTGTATGTCAGACATTTTCTTGATGTGATGCATGTGGAAAAAATGTATGTGAAAATGTTATCGGAACGTTTCTAAATGCCCCTAGCAAAACAAAAGATGGAATTAAGGCAAGGTTGGACATGGTTGACATGGGAATACGAGAAGAGTTGGATCCCGTGAAGGGTGAAAATCGAATGTTTCTTCCTCCAGCTGCTTATACTCTTTGTAGGGCGGAGAGATATCAGTTTTGCAACTTCTTCAATGATGTAAAGGTTCCATAGGGGTACTCATAAAATATCAAGAACATTGTTTCAATGAATGATTTGAAGTTAAAAAGTTTGAAATCACATGATTGCCATGTTTTTATGCAAGAAATAATTCCTATAGATTTACGTTTCATTTTGCCCAAGAATGTTCATCATACGTTAACCAAACTTTGTTTCTTTTTCAAAGCTATATATAGAAAAGTTTTAGACCTAGGGAAATTTCCAGCTATGGAAAAAGAAATTGTCATCATATTATGTGAATTAGAAATGTTCTTCCCACCAATATTCTTTGATATGATGGTTCATTTGATGATTCACTTGGGGAGAGAGATTAGACTTTGTGGTAATGTGCACTATAGATGGATGTATCCTGTTGAACGGTATATTAATATTTTGAAAGGGTATGTCAAAAATCGAATTCAGCCAGAGGGTTGTATAGTGGAGCGATATATTGCTGAGAAAGCCATTGAATTTTGTACTAAATACCTATCTGATGTGGAAAGCATTGGTCTCCCGAAATCTCGTCACACTGGACGCATTGAGGGTGAGGGAATTTCTGGAAGAGAATTTGTGACAATCAGTATTACAGATCAGGAGCAGGCTCATCTTTATGTTTTACATAATAGTTGGGAGGTTTCTCCATATATTAAAACTCACAAAGAAATTCTTAGGCAGTTGAATCCATAGAGGGCTGAAAAAAGGTTATCAGATACACATAATCAGCAGTTTATAGGATGGTTTTAGGACTATGTTTTTAAGCAGTTGGATTAAAATCCGAATTCAATTTAAGAACATCTTTGATGGCTAGCCACTGGACCAAGTGTGTATGTATTATCTTACAGTGGTTATGTAATTAATGGTTATACATTCTATACAGATGAACATGATGAAGATAGTACCATGCAAAATAGTGGAGTTACACTAGTGGCTGAAGCGATGCATGTTTCTGGTAGTAAGGATAGAAATCCAATTTATGCAAATATGTCATACTTTGGCATTATCAAACTAATATGGGAGTTGGATTATATGACATTCCAATTGTCGATTTTTCAATGAAAATGTATTGATAACAATAGTGGTGTTAAAATAGATGAATGGGGATTTGTGAAAGTTGATTTTAGTAAAGAAGGGTACAAAGACGAACAGTTTATAATGGCATCACAAGTGGTACAAGTTTTTTATGTTCCAGATCCCACAAACTGAAAGTGGTCGATTGTTTTGTTATCATCCAAAACTACTGAAGGTTCTGATGAAAATTTAGTTGAGGACGATCCTTTTAGTGGTACTTCGCAATCATTTCGGAGCGGTCCCAATGTAGATGATGTTTTGTATGTTAGAGGAGACCACAATGAAGGGATTTGGATAGTCGATAGAGGTGTCAAATCCCTTCAACCTTTGAAAAAAAAATAGAGTTCAGTAAACAGGTTATATTTTGTTTGTAATATAGATCATGTTATCTCATGTTATTATCTTATCATTACTGAATTTATGTAATCTGAATTAACTGTTCACCCACTTTTGCAGATAATGACTTCTACACATTCTAATGCTCCTAACCTTGAGGCTGAACAAGTCTCTCAAGCAGCTGCTGCTGCGGCTGCTGCTGCTCCAGCAGCTCATGCTACTGCAATTCTTGCTCCTGCTGCTGCTCCTGCTGCTCCTGCAGCTCATGTTGCTGCTGCTGTTGCTCCTGCTACGGCTCTGGTTTCTTCTGCTACTCCTCCTGTTGCGGCTCCTACTGTTGTTGCTCCTCATGCTGCTCCTCCTACTGCTCCTGCTGCTGCGGCTCCTGTTGCTCCTAGTGTTGAGATCCAACAACCATCAACACATGTCATTGATACCATTCTAGATAAACATATAGATGATGTTGATATCGATGAAATGGTCGAGAATGAAGGACCAGCGTCACAGAAATCACAGGTGCATCGTAGTTTAACGGTGTTAGCCAAAATTCTTAAGGCGAAAAGCAAAGGCATCAAATTTGAAGTCAGATGGAATGCACGAGGCCAACATGTGAATCCCAACAAGGCTATGTTTAGCAGATACATTGGAGTTTTCACTCGGCAATGCGTGCCGATTGACATAGATTCATGGCACCATGTTGTGTCCAGGATGAAGGCTATGATCTGGGAAGAAATTACGGTAACATTATGAATTTATTTCTTTAATTTACTAGCAAATAAAATAATTAAATAATGTCTTACTCTTCTCAATATCTTGCAGAGTACATTTATAGTAGATGATTCACACAAGTATTATGTACTAAGGCTTGGAGGAAAGATTCATCGAGGTTTTCGCACTATTTTAATAAGATGTCACCTCAAAGATTCTAAAGGTAAAATAAACCCGCACCCACCCATTGTCTACGCTCACCTGATATCCCAAGAAGCATGGGATGCATTTATTGGCCGTCGTGGGGATGAGAAGTTTTAGGTACATTGTGAGTGATAATACGTTGTTTGAGGATACTTGTATTCATCACTTTGATTGTCAATATTTCATTTATGAAACAGAAACTTTGTACTGAAAATAAGGAACGTGATTCAAAACCAACATACCCATATCGTAAAGCAAGGATGGGGTATGCTTCATTAGAAAAGAAAATAGTACTTATTTTAAATTTACAATTATATTGTTAGGTGCCAATAAACAACATCATAATTATTTTTCTATGTTTATATGTAGATTGATGAGTCTAAAACCAAATGCACTTCCATCTCACGTCATGTGCTATAGAAGGAGGAATGTGTGAACAAAGATGGGAATTTAGTAGATGAGAACACACAGAAAGTGTGGGAAATATGTGTAAGTATGACATGGAGATAAAATAATTTGTTTAAAATTTCCATTACATAAAAATAATTAGTTATTTTACTATATTCGACAGTCAAAGGAATCAGCTACTCTTGTAGCTGATACAGACCTATTATCGATGACTTTAAAGCAGCCAGAAAAATACGGTCGTGTCAGAGGTGCAGGGTTTGGGGTGACACACCGAGTATATTTTGAGAAGAAGAAAAAAATGGATGATACAGATGAAAAATTGGAACAAATGAGTGAAAAAATAGCAACCCTTGAAGAACAATTGTATTGGCAGGGAGAGTTGCTAGCAACTTTGATGGGTGGGAATCAAAGGGAATCCATAACTCAAGAACAACCACCGCATGAACATCCCGCCCCACCCCCCACCAGCTTTGAGGCGAGCCATTCACCTCAAAGAACTGTCTTAGCCGTGGTAATAAATATTCTAATAATTGTTTCCATGAAATATGAATCATACAAACATTGATAATTTTTTTGTACTCATCTTCTACATGGTGATAATGATTGTGATTTATATCTGTCAACACCCACCTATCACCTTGTAGCGAGGGCTACAGTGTTCAATATCCCAGATGCCACACTGTATAATAGACCACTTTTGAAAGATCATCTGAAAGTGACGATTACTATAGCTCATGAGGCAAAGGCAGAGCTACCTATTCCACTTCATGACGATGATATTCATACGGTCGGAAAGGCTATTGGGACATTCATTGCATGGCCGTCACAACTTGTAAGAGTACATGCGGACAAAGAGGTATTTATTTCCTTTTATTTTCAAGCTAAACCCTTAACAATTAATGAAAAAAGGTTCTGAACCAATGATTGTTGTTATAGACAGAGAAATGGAAGGGGGTGACAAACGTCGGCTGAAAACCATCTAAAGGATCAACCAACCGATCCTAAGGAGCTACTGAAAGCACAATAACACCACCTGTTCTCTTTCCACATTTACTAGCATTGAAGACTCATGTGGATACGAAGCTAAAATATGGTAATAGTCATATAGTGGTTTTCAAAGAGAATATATATGGGGAGGAAATTCAAGATTTCGTTGTTGCTGAAAATGTAAATGAAATCATTGAAAACGATTGGTTAGGCGTCACAGTTGTAAATGTATATATGAGGTATGTTTCCATGAATTGATTTTCCAAAATCTGATCTAGCGTTTAAATTATGACTAAATGCATTTTATATTGTTGACAGACGCATTTATGAAAAACAATTGAAGGAATTTTCCCATGAGCCAAGATTTGGACTGGTTAGTCCTCATATCACATCAACACACCTAACAAAAATAGATCCATCAAAAAGGGATGAAATAGTGAACGGCTTGCTGAAAACATTTGAACGCAAGATTACAGATGACAGACTTTTCCTAATACCAACCATGCAGGGGTAATACTCTACGATTAAAGCATATCAATTATATTTTCACTTATTTTATTACTTATTCCTTTTTGTGTTTTTAGGAAACATTGGTTGCTAATTGCGGTGAACTTGGATACTCTGAAGATTTATTTTCTGGATTCAAAGCAAGGATATCCATCAAACCGACCACACATGATGGAGTTTTTGAATCTTTAAGACACTACATCTTATGTTTTAGGTCTAAACATCAAGTAATATAATTTATATTATCTTTTACTGATAGGTAGGTGTATCATTATCATCTAAAAAATGAATGAGGACAGGGGCTAAGCATAAGGAGGTGAGAAAGTACTACGTATGGACAAATATCAGGGTATATATAATAAAATTTCACTATCCAAACACATCTCAACACAAGTTACTTATTCTCCTAATGATCAATTTTTTTCAGTGTCCAAAACAAACAAACGATAATGATTGCAGTTATTGTGTTTGTAAATTTATGAAATAGGTCATTTTTCATCAGAAAACTAGCATCCCTAAAGAGGTATTTTTAAAAACAACCACTAGTTCGTTTAAGTTATTTATTAATTCTTTATTTTTTTATTTTTCAGTAATACTATGATTTTCGAAAAGCCTCATACTCACAAGAAGATATAGATGTGTTCAGAAATGAGTGGGCCTCATACCTGATGTAAGATTTTACACAAATACAATGAAGATCTGACTTGGGGACATGTACAATTTGTGGTCATTTTTTAGAGGGGTTAAGGGGATCAAAAGATGAAACATTGTTGTATGTAAATGTTCGTAGGAAAATTTTAATTACTATTAAATAAAACATCCTTTCTCCAATGATTCATTTTCCCATTTTAACAGATGATATGCACCAGCAACATGCAAGAATGCTGAACCACTCGAAGGGTCTCTATTTTGTTTAAAATGGACAAGATTTTAAGTGAAAACAACAACTGACATATAGAAATCCGACCAAACGCATTTGAGTTTCATTGATCTTTTATAAGAATTATCCAAGGGTCCTTGGTGACATGTACGAGTAAACCCCGCCTCAATCCGAGTCACGGTGTGGCCGCTAGAACTCAAAGGGTCTCTATTTTGTTTAAAATGGACAAGATTTTAAGTGAAAACAACAACTGACCTACGAAAATCCGACCAAACACATTCGGATTGCATTGATTTTTTATAATAAAGATCCAAGGGTCCTTGGTGACATGTACGAGTCAACCTTTCCTCAATCAGAGGCACGGTGTGGCCTCTAACACTCAAAGGGTCTCTATTTTGTTTACTATGGACAAGATTTTAAGTGAAAACAACAACTAACCTACGGAAATCCGACCAAACGCATTCGGATTGCATTTATCTTTTATAAAAACGATCCAAGGGTCCTTGTTGATGTGTACGAGTCAACCCCGCCTCAATTAGAGGTACGGTGTGGCCGCTATCACTCAAAGGGTCTCTATTTTGTTTAAAATGGACAAGATTTTAAGTGAAAACAACAACTAACCTACGAAAATCCAACCAAACGTATTCGGATTGCATTGATCTTTTATAAGAATGATCCAATGGTCCTTGGTGACGTGTACAATAGTTTAACTTCTTAGAGAAGAGTTTCTGGAAGAGTATAAGAGACATGAAGCAATGAAGATCATTAGAGTGTGGGAGCAAATGTGGTTGCTACAAATAATGTGGCAATCGGCTTGTGCAACGCGACCTAAGTTACAACTTGCAGGTATTGTACTTTATTTTTTTCTGGAGGGTTTTAGTGTAAATTCATTTTGGAATGATCATTGATATTCATTGTCTTTTAGGTTTTTTTGATAGCCGAGGGGAAAGGGTGGGGTTTGTAGACATTGGAGGATATGTCGAAGGGTGATTTTGTGTGTGAATATGTTAGAGAAATGGCCTCTTTTCCCTTCAAGCTCCCCGAACCCTGATGGTGATCGGGGTTCGGGGAGCTTGAAGGGAAAAGAGGCCATTTGGTTAGATGTTAGATACTATCCTCCAATTTCTGCAGACCCCACCCTTTCCCCTCGGCTGTCAAAAAAACCGAAAAGACAATGAATAGCAATGATCATACCAAAATGCATTTACACTGAAACCCTCAAGAAAAAAATAAAGTACAATACCTGCAAGTTGTAACTTAGGCCGCATTGCACAAGCTGATTTCCACATTGTTTGTAGCAAACACATTTGCTCCAACACTCTAATGATCTTCATTGCTTCATGTCTCTTATACTCTTCCAGAAACTCTTCTCTAAGAAGGTCAACTATCATGTACGCATACTCACCTTCAAATTCATGGGTGCAAGTACAAGGCACGGATGAAGATAAACAATTTCTAAAACAAGTTGACCAACATGCATCATCCTCGATGTAAGTAAGATAGAAATTCACATGAACATTTATAAAGATGTGATTTTGATGTATATAGTGAAAGGGTGGTGGATGTTCATTGTTGATGTTGTTCGTCTACGAGACTTTCACCTTCTCTTCTCCTCTTTTTATGTCTTGGACATCATGAAATAGCCTTATATCATGTGGGGTAAATTGAGGTTGTTGAGAAACTATGGCACCGCATGATCTTTCATGTCCAGTGCCCTCAGGATTGTTTTTCTAATCAAACTGCCTCTGATCATTAGTTGCGTGTAAACGTGGTGCGACAGCCTCCATGATAGATTGGAATTTGACCAATCCATTTGATGAACAAGATGGGATGCAAAATCTGACATTAAGAGCATCTAATACAGGAAATTGTTCCAATGATTCGGCAAGTGAGGCTACATTTAAAGATATTTCCTATGTTTCATCAAGCGAGTCAGTTCCTAGTTCCAAAAAGCATTCACAAACATCACTCATCAGTTTCCTCAAGAAAAAACTTGGTTTCATGGATTTGTATGATCAAAGAGATCTATCCTCTACAACTTTTACAACCTATGTGGTGCATGTTTCAAATTCCTCCAGGATAAAGGAACAAATGTGGTGAGTTTTAATCCACATCTATTTGATGTTTTGAAATATTAATTATGTTTTGAAAATGGGTTCAATCTTTGAGGAAAAGTTGAATTTTCCTTGATTCATGTATGGATGATGGATTCACGTCCATTACAAGTGGTTTTGATGGAAAGTATGGATGATAACATTGGTTGGTGTTCTCATGGATGTCTAAGAATGGTAAGTTAGAAAACATGTTGGGTATGTTGTGGAGTTTTAGTTGGGGTTCTAGTGGTTTTTCCCCGATGATGGAGGTGTTAAACATTAGATGGTGGTGTTTGTGAGCTAAAGCGTATAGTGGGGAGCACCATAACAATTAAGTGGTCGTTTGATGACATGATCTGCGTTTTTAATTAGATATTATTGGGTAAAATCCATCTTGGTGTTTAGATCGGTTGAGTACATTGAGATGAAGGTTGTGGTTGGGTTGTGTTATGGGTGTTTGGGGCAATGTAAGTATTTAATGGTACCTTTATGTTTTTCATAATGAATAATTAGTAGATCACATTCAGATTGCATTGATATTTTATAAGAACGATCCAAGGGTCCTTGGTGATGTGTACGAGTCAACCCCGCCTCAATCCGAGGCACGGTGTGGCCGCTAGCACTCAAAGGGTCTCTATTTTGTTTAAAATGGACAAGATTTTAAGTGAAAACAACAACTGACCTACGGAAATCCGACCAAACGCATTTGGATTGAATTTATATTTTATAAGAACGATCCAAGGGTCCTCGGTTATATGTACGAGTCAACCCCGCCTCAATCTGAGGCATGGTGTGTCCGCTATCACTCAAAGGGTCTCTATTTTGTTTAAAATGGACAAGATTTTAAGTTAAAACAACAACTGGCCTACGTAATTCTAAAAAAACACATTCAGATTGCATTGATATTTTATAAGAACGATCCAAGGGTACTTGGTGACGTGTAAAGTCAACCCCTCCTCAATCTGAGGCACGGTGTTGCCGCTAGCACTCAAAGGGTCTCTATTTTGTTTAAAATAGACAATATTTTAAGTGAAAACAACAACTTACCTACAAAAATCTGACCAAATGCATTCAGATTGCATTGATCTTTTATAATAACGATCCAAGGGTCCTTGGTGACGTGTATGAGTCAACCCCGCCTCAATCCGAGGCACGGTGTGGCCGCTAGCACTCAAAGGGTCTCTATTTTGTTTAAAATGGAAAAGATTTTAAGTGAAAACAACAACTGACCTACGGAAATCTGACCAAACGCATTCAGATTGCATTGATCTTTTATAAGAACAATCCAAGGGTCCTTAGTGACGTGTATGATTCAACCCCACCTCAAACCGAGGCATGGTGTGGCCGCTAGCACTCAAAGGGTATCTATTTTGTTTAAAATGGACAAGATTTTAAGTGAAAACAACAACTGACCTACGGAAATCCGACCAAACGCATTCGGATTGCATTAATCATTTAAATGGGGGGTCATGGAATGTGATCTATTAGGGTCCTCATATATATCAAGTCATGGTTGGCATGGTATACTAGGGTGATAATGTGTTTGGGTCTATGATACTTATGGGCTTATATCTGGATGAAAATACTCCCATTTGGGAGGGTGGATATGCTTATGGGTCTTATTCCTTAAATGAGAATACTCTCATAGGGTAGGGATGAGATGTATATAGGTATTATTCCCCAAATTAGAATACAACCATAGGAGTGGGATGAGATTCTTATCGGGAATATTCACTAAATGAAAATAATCCCATAGGGGAGGGCTGAGATGATTATATAGATTATGCCTCAAATGAGAATACACCCATATTGGAGGGTTGATGTGCTTCTAGGGATTATTATTTGGATGATAATACACCCATATGGTAAATAATATATGCTTCTTAGTATTATTCCCTAAATAAGGGTACTCCCATAGTATAGGGATGAGATACTTGTAGGTCTTATGCCTCAGAATTGGAAGAACACATATGGGTGGTATGAGATACTATTGAGGGTATTCCCTGGATGAGAAAACTCCCATAAGTGGATTTCCATGATGGAGTATAAATAAAACTCACATATTGGAGGTCAATGATAATTATGTATATAGTGGGGAGACCATGGTATATTATATGTTTTGTGTGGTTACTATTATGTACTCAGAGAAACCCTAACATTGGATGAATTAGGTATGGTTGATCAAGATTTAATACTTGAGAATCAATGTGTCTTGATGTAGATGGGGTAGGACTTGGTCAAACTATATTTTTATAATGTCAACACGATCCTTGTGAAATTCTTGGTAAAAGTTCAGCACTTGGAAAATTAATTTGGGTTTAATCATGGTCATGGATTTGAGGATCAATGATGATTTTTTTATTAGTTTTATTCCAGTTCTTTCTCAACTAGGTTGTGCATATTTCCTGATCATGCACTTACAATATCCTATTGCAGGTTTAATATTGGGGGTTTATTAATGAGATTCATCCCCCCCAAGTATGTGCACCTCAGTGTGTGTACAAACCTTATAACTTATTTGAGGTTGAGAGCATGATGCATAGTGGATAGAGAAAAGTCCAAAGATTTATGTATTGATAAAACACACCCATGTGGAGCCTTAGGATTGAACTGGAAAGCCCCCCAGACACCCCCTACCCCCCCTTGGATAGCCACCCCAAACCCTTGAACAGCCACCCCAAACCCTTGAACAGCCCTCAAACCCCCTGAATTCTGAATTGATTTCTTTAAGTACTTTATTAACTTATAAATTATGTGTTAATGGTGTACGGGTATAATTGTTTTATGGGTATACTTGTTCTAATTTTATTATGATTTATGAGTTAATTTTGTATGGGTATACGTGCTTTAATTATCTTATTGAGATGTTGTTTTTTTTTTCAGGTGTTCGGGTGTGCTGCTGCTGATTTATCGTAGTAGCAGAGAGGGAATTTATCAGCGCTCTTTTAGTGCTGATAAATCATTCTTTTATCAGTGATAAAAAAGCGCTGATAAACTACACCTTTATTAGCGCTAAAGAAGTGCTTGTTTAGCGCTGATAAAGGGTTGTTTTATCAGTGATTTTTTAGCGCTGATAAAGTAACCCTTTATCAGCGTCGAGCTTTAAATCCCGTTTTTAGCGCTGTTAATGCCCTTTTTTGTAGTAGTGGATAATCCAGTGTTGCATGTAGTGTAATCATAAATTGGTGTTGTGTGTAACAGAAGACATTAATTAAATTTAATTTAATTAAAAAAATTAATTCATAAAAACTTAGGTTGTTGCATTCTACCTGCCTTAAAATAAATTTATCCCTCAAAATTAGTCAATATGATACAAAAAAATAAGGATACTTATACCTCAATATATCCTAAATTTACCATTTATCTTCCTCAAACTAGTGGTTTCGCTACAAAAAATTGACCAGGTGAGTGGTCTTGTTTCTTAAAAAATTCTCTAAAAGGTCTAAAATATCTATTGGTTGTTCCTCATAATAAATATATTTCTTCAATGGTATGTACTTTAAGTTCAGTACATGTGAAGGGTTAGGTATTTACTTCCCCTAGAGAGATACATAAAACACATTATGGATTTTAGAGAGGCTTTGTGGATGCACCAAGTTATAGGATACCATCTCGATATGATCAAGAATTTTAAAGGGACAGATATACCTAGGGCTTATTTTTCGTTTATTCACAAGTCTCATAACCTTCTTCCATGGAAAAATTCATAGAAACACCTTGTCATCAGCTTTAAATTCTATATCACGCCAGCGATTGTCAGTATAACTTTTATGCTGACTCAGAGATTACTTTATGTGTTTCTAAATGGATTTATCCTTCTCTAGAATTTATTCATCTATCTAAAGTCCCAATAGATATATTTCTACAACTTCATTTCAACATGTTAGAGATATTCACTTCCTTCCATAGAGGACTTTACAAGGAGCCATTTTAATTCTTGAGTGAGAGATATTGTTGTAAGAAAACTAAACTAGAGGAAGGTGTTGATCCCAGCCACCTTTAAAATCAAAAGAATAGTATTTCAACATGTACACTTGGGTTTGAATTGTTATTTTATACTGAACATCTATTTGAGGATGATACGTAGTGCTGAAACTCAATTCCATATCAATATTTTACTAAGGACCTCTTCATAACATTGAGGTAAAACTCAGATCCTGGTTAGATATAATGGAATCTGGTACTCCAAGAAACCTCACCACTTGCTTATTGTATATCCTATAAAGATGATCAAGAGATAAATATTCTCTTATTTCGATTAAATGTGTTGACTTAATAAAGAAATCGACTACAACCCATATATCATTATTTACATAGATGTTTTGGGGATTCTAACAACAAAATCAATGGTGATGTTCTCCCATTTCCCTTATCGTGCAGGTAATGGATGCAACATACCCTTATAAGTTTTTCTTCTAGCCTTAACTTGATTACATACCATTCATTGAGATATAAACTCTATGATATCTCTCTTCATGACATCCCACCATAAGTATTCTCTCAAATCTCTATATGTCTACGTACTTCTAGGATAAATAGATAATGAATAACTATGATCTTATTATACCAAATCCTTCTTCAAGTATGTTTTTTAAATAACGTATGCATGATTCCTAAACCTTATAATTCCATCAGGATCAAGGATGAACTAAGTAATATTTATAACCTTCTTTTTCATCTCTACATCTTCCTTCTATGCCTCTTTAATCTTCACTTGGATAGATGGATGAACATTCAATTAAGAAAGAGAAGATTTTCCCACTTCCTTCATGATTTTCATATCCATCCTTTGAAAATCCATTAATATTTAATCTTTTGTAGTATTCTTTATGGATAAGCTAACATCATCCATTTTACTCAAAGCATCTTCCACCTTGTTCTCTTTTCCATGGTAGTAATGTATTGAGTAGTCATAATCATTAATCATCTCAAACCATCTTATCTAGTGAATATCCAACTCCTTCTATACGAATATATACTTAAAAAATTTATGATCAATATATATATCACACTTTTCTCCATAAATATAATTCCTATATATCATTAATTCAAAAATTACCATGGCTAACTCCAAATCATGAGTTGTTAAATTTTTCTCATGATCCTTCAATTATCATGAGGCATAATATATAACCATTCCATTCTTAATAAAAAAACATACTAATCACATATTAGATTCATCATTGTATATTAAAAACCCTTCTCAATATAGGGTAATGTATGCTCAACTACGCTAACTAATCTTATCTTCGATTACTTTAAATTCTCCTCACATTCATCTGTCCATAGGAACATAGCTCCCTTTTGAGTTAACTTAGTGGGTGGATTAGATATTCAGGATAAATTATCCACAAAAAATGATATTATCCAGATAAAATAAGAAAACTATAGATATCATTCAAAATGGTTGGTATGGTCTAACATTCAATAGTCTCTGTCTTTAAGAGGTATACTGATATACCCTCTCTTGAGATTATATGACCAAAAATGAAACCTTTTGCAGCTAAAATTCACACTTTGTAAATTTTTCATATATTTTATACTTACATATGGTATATAGTAAAATTATCAATTGGTTTTCATGATCTTACTTTCTCTTTGATTAGATAAGAATATCATCTATAAATACTACTAAAAATTGATCAAAGTAATCATTAAAGGCTCTATTAATTAAATCCATAATGATTTAATGGGAATTAGTAAGACTGAATGGAATCACTATATATTCATATTGTATATATAAAATGTTTTCTTTGGTATATCCTCCTTCTTAAACCTCAATTAATGATATCCAAAATGAATTTACATCTTGGAAAAGTATTGATCTCTATTTAGTTGATCAAACAATCCATTAATATGGGTAATATGATACTTGTTCTTAATTATGATCTTGTTCAGATCATGATAATAAATGTAGATTCACATTGATACATCCTTCTGTTTAACAAAAATAGCAGGTTTACCCCAAGGTGACACACTTGGTCGAATGAATCCCCTATCAAGGTCTTCCTGAAGTTACTTCTTTAATTTATGAAACTCAATCAGAGTCATTCAATAGGAATTATTTGAAGTTGGTGTGGAACCATGTATTATTTATATAGAGAACTCAACATCAAATTTTGGTATAAGGCTAACAAACTCCTTTAGAAAGACATCAACAAATTACTGAACAGTAGGCATATCATCAATGTCAAGTTTCTCCCCAACCATTTTAAATATCAAACATGACTTAACTTCCTCAACAATTGATGTTGGATTTATGTAGAGAAAGATAATTCATTCCTAAGATGCATCAAATTCCACAAGATGAAGAATGAAAATATTTACAGGAATCACGTTCCCACCAAAATCAACCAAAGAGGAATCATAAACTCAAGATGCGATCATTATACGATTAGGTGTTTTCACTACTAATTTTACATCTAATTTTTTGGGTGGCATCAAGATACCCTAATTAAATTCTTTAGATATGAAATAATGGGTATATATAAAGTGAAATAAGACATTATTAGTTCTAGATTAGATCTTAAGTGTACCTTTCACCACATTTTTATCTCAAACCTCATCAGAAATAGTGATCACATGAGATTTTCCCTTATAAATTATCTTAATATACTGCTAGTATTGGTCAACATCATTAACCCTCATATTTGGTAACTTGTTATCATAATTCCTAGACTACTTTTATTTGAAACATTAAAGCACATGTGGCACATTCAGTGGAGATTTCTAATTATTTGAATCATTATAAACTTCTTCCTATCACTTCGGCATTCAACCACTCGATGAACTTCCCTTCCACACATAAAATATTTATTAGTCAACTTAATACAATTTCCTCTATGATTCTTCTAACACTTTGAGCATAAAGTAAGCCTTGTATTCTTTACCCTATGGTTTTTATATTTTCCTTTCAACTACTTATTTCTTTTCTTGTAAAAACCGTGATATTGATATATAACTCCAACCTAAATTTACACCTTAATTTCACATAAAAAATGTCATCATAACTACTAAAGTCTCTTATGGATAACCCACTTCATAGACTTGGTTTTAAGTAACTAAACAATCAATCATACTTACTTTTAGGTTAGATGATAAAACGAAATGTGTGCCTCATAGGTCTTGTAAAATTTTCCTCATAGGTTCCAATAGAATTATCACCCTTTTAATTTAGCTCAAGAAACTATATATACATATTTGTATGAAGAATATAAGGGAAAAAATTATTGAAAAATAAGTTCTTGAACTCTTCCCAATCCATGGAGTCGATTTAATCTTGTTGACTTGTATTCTTGATAAGATTCTACCATTGATCTGCTTCACCTTCTAAATGGTAAACAACCACAATGAATTTTCCTTATTATGAACACTAGATAATAGAAAATATCTTTCCAATGTAACTAATCCACTGTTAAAAAACTATAGGATCAACATTTCCACTGAATAAAGGTGGTTGTTGCCTCATGAAGAACTCAATAGAAGATTGTTCCTTCCTTTTCTTGTTTGTAAGTCCAGTGTGATTCATAGTTTGTGAAAGTTGTGAGAGTATTTTAGTGAGATCTTTCATTCCAACTCCAAAAACATTTGGGTTCTCAAGGGGAAAATAATTTCATTTTCCATCACACTCAAGATTAACATGATTCTTTTGGGTTGTATCCATTGACTAAAACCAAAAATCACAATGTAAGAAATAATAATCATATTGGGGGACTAAAAAATCATGAAAAATCACTTATAGAATATTTAAATCATGAAACATTATTCTTTAATCTATGACACCTTAGTTTTATCCTAGTTAATTCATAGTCATCATATATTTAAATCCTTCGTGATGGTTCATAAAGAGTTTGTTAATTTATAAAGAATATCCCCTTGGAGTGTCAAACCAAGTGTGCGGCAAGACCCATTGTCATGTACTGGTTCTCGATCAAGTCTATCACAATACGATGTTCTCAGTGTTGTTACCCCTACGTACATCTATTCTAGATCCACATCCACTTGTACTTTCCATAAAATGACGTATTTCTAGTAAAACATCCACTCTATCATTTACAAAATTTCCTGTACATTTTTCTATACTTCAAATCATCCTTTGACTTATCCTTATACATGTCCCTAGGGATATCACTAAGGTTTTCTCATCATATTTTTCAAAGGTTAACTGAACCTATCCTATGATACCAACTATAGTAGCCTAGGATTTTCATACATAGATTTTATATCATTTTTCATGAGTATTCATTACATTACACAAACACATGAATAAGGAGCATAATGGCTTAGTGCCTTTGGAAACTTGAAAACCTAAACACTAGTCTATAAGTGAGCTACGTCATCTCCCACTATATTCTTCACAACTAGCACCCTTCTTAGACATATCATATATAATAAATATATTCATGAATTTGAAGAAGGAAAAATAAGAAATGGTGAGCTCATATGCTAAGTAAGGGTAAACAAGGGAGATAAATAACCATAACATGAACATAAGGGTAAGTAAACATGATTAAACATGTGAAAACCATACCCTACATATCAAATATTATAATCTTGATTCATGGAATAAATAATGGAAATTATTAAGACATAAATCATAATTAAATCAAATAACATGATTCATAAGAGCATAACATTGGAATAAGAAATAGATTTTGGGCTTTAGATAAACACTAATATACCTACTTCAGGAATGGGATGACCTCAAATGTACCCTATTTCTGGATTAGTATAATTTCCCCTATACCCATTAAACTCATATAACATTAATAAATACATAATGAATTAGATGGAGATATAGATCACATATGTCACATAATGAAAATCATATGTATGTGTTCCACAAAATCATAAAATTTATAATATCATCACCCCAAAAATGAGATTAGTTTCATAAAAAAAATCATATCATAACCTATGGAAAGGATAAAAGTTTCATAATCATTTTATCATATCATAACCCATGAAAAGGAATGGGTTTCACAAGCATCTTAGCCTTGAATAACCTGTGGAAAGGGAATGAGTTTCATAAACATCACGTGATGAAATCGTAAACCATTCTGAGAAATAATATGAATAGTATACTTGGACCACATCCCAAGAAAATAATAGGCATCATCAATAAATGTAATCTTAGATAGAAAATAATTTTTAAATATCATTTAAAACATTATTGAGTAAAATATCCTTTCCTCTTTGAAAACACTTTTTAAAATGTAAAACATTTTTCTTTGAAAATAAACTTGAGAAATTATAAAGTAATATTCTAAGAAATGATTGGTCATAATTTCAAAAGATTCCATTCATGAAGTACATGTTAAAATAAAGATTCCTTTCACATTTTTAGTAAAATACAAACATGCATTTTTTGTAAAATGATATGAAGATTATTTTAAAAACATTTTTTAAAAAGTTAAAAATGGATAAAAATATTTTTTAAAAATAATAAAATAGTATTAAATAATTTTTTGAAAATAATTTTACAAAACATGGTTTTGGAGGAAAATATATTTCTGATCAAATTGATAAATAAAGTCAGTTTTTTATAAAAAAAATTATTACTAATTTTAAGTTACAAAGAGTGAAAAAAAATGGTACAATTACATGAATATATCATGGGTAACTAGAAGAAAATGAAATTCATGAGAATTAGTGAGAGGTATATCATGATATTTCAACATTGGAGAGTTAATCATAAATAATATTGATAAATGATGATATTGTAACATAAAATATTTACCACTTTGGTAACATTTAATCATAATCACCATGAAATAATAACATAACATGAATCTCAAAATGTCATGCGGATGAATAAATTCATGATTTTACATGAAAAGGGGGTTATATATACACCTCATGAAATAATATAGTTTCATAATAAAAAATAAATCTCAAAGAAGGAAAATTGAGACAAAAAAGCCTTACTTCTTTTGAAATGCTTTAACTGTAAAAGAAATAGGTGGTGAACATGGCATGTGTCTCATGTAAGTAAAAAGTTGAGAGAGAAATCTCTTACCTTAAGTCTTAACATCTGTTGTACTCATTCTATGATCCTATATAATAAATATAAGTTTATTATACATATATTAAAGAACCATATTCATATATATCATACCATATATTATTTTATTATGAACTTTTATTCCCTTTTTATTAAAAATTCCATGTTAAAGTTATGTTTTGGGTAACAATTGCTTTATTTTTCATCTATGTTTTGATTTTTTATTTTTTTGGTATTCTTACTTTGATCATAGTTTGATAATATCCAAAATTATAAACATGATATAATTATAATATATATTTATTATATATGTATTTATATTAATTCATATAATTTTTTTATGGGAAATGAAATACACCTTTCAAGGAGACGGTAGGTCAAGCATACAGATGAACATTGTTTTTCTTTCATTTCCTAGTTGGGTTAAAAGAAATAAAAATATATGAATTATACTATCAGTTAAGAATAATTTTTATATCATATATATAACCTATTTTTATTAAACCCATCCTTAATAAATTCCATATAATGAGTGAATGAATCACATTGATTTGTGAGGTAGTAGATTTTCATACACAAGAACGATGTTATCATATTCCCACAAAATAGAAATCATGAAGGTGTGTTTGATATAACAACTATATAATAATAATAACATCATATATAACATATATAAAAAATAAATTCATCATCATTACCAGACATGATATGTGGTAATTGAAAAATTAATGACATTGATTCGTGGGGTGGATGACCTCCATACACACAAACGATAATTTTGTAACTCATTTGATTTAAGTGGAAATGGTTGTAGGTAATGAACTTAACATAAAATATTATGATTATATGGAATATGTTAAGTTTATTATATAATCATGATATAAAAATAACTGAACTGGTTAGAGGAAGAAATAAAATAAAAGCTCTCATTGATGAATGTTACCTTATCTTTGGGTGTCCCCCTTAGGTTTACACTAAAATCCTTACTATGATGGATTGATAACCAAACTAAGGCTTCTAGAATGGTGTTAGGGAAGTTAATAAGTGATTTTTTAGGGTTTTTTCAAACCAAAGAGGTGTGAAAGTGTGAATAAGGGAGGATAGGGGGTGTCATTTTATAAGTGGGGGAGAAGACACACTTGGTATTTTTTATAACAATTGGGTGATCCCAAAATTTTCACACAAAAAAAGGTAAAATGGACAAATTATAAACTTAGACAAGATAAAGTAGAAATATGGCTAGAAAATATTTTTTTGACAAGTTTATATGTAAATTTGATCCTTATTTTTTTAGTTTAACCCACGGTAAACCCATGTTTTCCTTAACCGTGGTAATTATTTTTTAATTCGTTCACTATTTATTTGAGTCAAAAATTAAGTTTAAATTATTATAAATTATGAATTATTATTTTAAAAAATATTAAATCAATTTTTATAAATTTAATTCATAAAATTAGAAAAAAAAATTAATATTAATCCCACATATGTGACAAGAAAGTGGGTTTTTAAAGTGAAAATGATGAAAATTTTATAAAGCTTTTATATCTAATTTCAACATGAAATAGATTCCAATGATTTAAATTATATTAATAGATATATAATTTAACTAATTATAGTTTAAAACCAATTTAAAATATAATTTAACTTTATAAATAAATTAAACAAAATGGAAGTTTTCAATTAAAATCCAGTATTTTCCAATATTCATGAAAAAATGAAAAAAATTAGAAAAATGCCAAAAATTCAACTGAATAATATTTTGACATTATGAATTAAAAAATGAAGTTTATTTTATAAAATTAATATTCAAAAAGTTTTAAAAATTAATTTTATTATAAAAACTCTTTTTTGAGAAAATATTATTTTTGAAATAATAAACACTTTATTGAAGATTATGAATTTTATTATCAATATGTTTTCTCTATATAAAACCATTATAAATAAAATTTAAAAATTATTTATTATTATTCCTATAACTATGTTTAACGTCTAGGTTATAAAAATTGTGTTTAATAAAAAAATTAATAATATATTATAGTTTTTATTAAAACTTAGTGTTGCATGTAACACAGGCTAAGCTAGTGTTGTGTGTAATTTAATATTTACTTGATTTATTTATATAACAAAACCCATTAATGAAATTTAATTTTATAAAAAAATAAATTCCTAAAAACTCAGGGTGTTACAATTTGTTTATATATATGTGTTTTTGTTTATATATATTAATATATATATCTATACATATATATATATATATCTAAATATATATTTACATCAATGTGTAGAAATAGTTTATATAAATATATATATATATAGAATTTTCCTAATAACATCGCTAATTTCATGATGTTTCTCGAAAAATGTGGCTAAATTAGCACCATTTTTAGGAAGTGTCGCTAATTTACTGATTAGAGACATTTTTAAAAATATGTCACCAAAAAAATACCTAAATTCTAGTTTTTGATTTTGGGTAGAATGTATTTAAACTCTTGATTTCAATATTGATTATATTCTTGGGAAGGGGAATTTTTCTTCAATCCTTTATGAATAAAATTTTTATTCCATGTTGTTTGAGAATCAACGGATGAGTGGGGCTTGATATGATTGTTTGTTGTTCTGAGTTTGGAGGTGTTAGGGGATGGAGAGTATGTTTTTTTACTAGTGTAAAGGTGAAACCTTTTCTAATTTATCAGGTTAGGTGTGAGTATATATTTGACCATTAGTACCTATATATTAGTAGTGTTCCATATAGTGTGGATATATTAGGTGAATTGTCTTGGTCTCTCGATGGTTTTGTCCTCTTCATAAAGAAATTGGCATTTCCTTTGGTCTTGAGTTTGGAGGTGATACATGATGAGCATCATTATTTCTCACTCATTAACCCTAGGGATACCAATATTTTTTATACATTGATAGGTCAATATTGGTGTCCTAGGTTGAGGCGTTTAGTAATAGATATTTTTTCCTGATGTTTAAATTTCTATAGAATCAAAGATAAGAATCACAAACTATCCATGTTTTTGTCACCTCTTCCCTTTCCCATGTATAAGTGGGATGATATATACATGGATTTCATGAATATTCGACCCCATACTCTAAGTTTTAGAGACACTATATGGGTTATTGTTGAGGATTTGATGAAATCATCCAATTTTATTCCCATTTGAGAGATAAAGAAGGTAGAGGATCTTAGAAGCATATATTTATGAGAGGTCATTAGGCTTCATGGATTTACCTTAGTGATAGTTTCTTTCTAGAATTCCCATTTTATGTCTTGGTTCTATAAGTTACTCTAAGAGGCTTTGGGAACTCAGCTAAGGTTAAACACAACATACCACCATTAATAGATGGCCAGTCTAAGTGGACCATTTAGACACTTGAAGATTTTATTTGAGTTCATCTTCTTGAAATTAGGGGTTCATGGTAAAGGTAGGTTTCATTGGATGAGTTTTCATACAATAGAAGTTTTCATTTCTTGATTAGGATGGACCCATTTGAGGTGTTATATGGGCAGCTATTCCAGTGCCCATTGTGTTTGTTAGAGGTGGGTGATATTTCCTTTATAGATCCGAGTTTCATCCAAAATATGATTATAAAGTTTAGATAATTCATAAAAGGTTATATAAAACTTAGATTCACTATAAAAACTATGTTGATTGATGTCATCACCCATTAATGTTTGAGGTAGTTAATCAGGTATTTATTCGGATATTTGTTCATCTAGGATAATGTCACTTGGGAAAGAAGGTAAATCTAGTGCTACATTATGCTGGGTCATTTTATATTATAGAACATCTTAGAAATGTAACCTATCAATTAGAGTTACCATTTCAGATAACCTTGATTTATGTCATCTTTCATATATTCTAGTTAAAGAGATACCATCCAAACGCATATCAATTGATAGAGTGGGAAGATTTAGAGTTGGAATCTGATGTCATCATTATGGAGTAGCCAGTTTGTATCTTGGATTATTATAACAAGGTTCCCTATATAAAATATATCCTATTGGTCCATGTTCTTTGGAATTTTAGTGGTGATATCCATGACATGTTTGAGTAATAATCTTTGGCGAGGTAGTAGTGGACTCAACTATTTTCTTTTGAGGATTCCTGGTGAATTTTGGGGGGTAGAAAGTGGCATGGTAGGGATGTTTATGACACCTGGTGGTTCATTGGTACATGTATTTTGATTTTTTATTTATAATTTATTTTTTTCTTGGATTTACAATTGTTGGGGGCCAAAATTTATGTTTTTGGAGAAAACAAACCTTAGTTCATAGTTTTCATAGTATTTCTCTAACAATGTAGTTAACCATAAAAGGGAGAGAATTTGGGGATATGATTCTTTTTCTTGGTTTGATCATGGTTTTTCAACCCTATCAAATCACATAATAAACTATAAGGCCTGGATTTAGAGAGGTAGTGGGTGCTAAATGGTTGGAACAAAATTTGCCTAACCATGCGGCCAATTCATACAGTTTTTCTAGATCATTAAAAATGTGAGAAATGACCATTTTTACCTTACAAGATTTTATGTATTTTACCCGCATTTGTCATCTATTGAATGCACAAATTCTTCCCCAATATTGGGAACTTTTTCCTCTTTATTTAGGGAATATTATCCTTGGATCCTTGGTGTTTTAGCTCAAGTTAAGACTATTTCTTCAATATTTCTTCATCTTTCCCCCTTCTCATGCCTTGTTCTTCCATTTTGGTGGAAGTGTGAAACCATATATGGAAGTTTGGATGAACCTAGAGTTAATAATTGGGGGTTTTTTATTTATTGTGTATTATTTGTGTCGATACTTCTTCATCCAGAATCTAGTTGTAGTTTTCGAAGACAATAAGGTTGGAACTGATTCGTAGGTAGGTGTCTTTATCTAAGGGCGTTTTCCATTGATAACCTTTAAATTATTTATCGCCTTTGCTTTTAATTTATAAAATTTACATATAATTGATATATTATTGATATTTAATTCATATTTGATGTGATTCATAGGTTGAGTTGGAAATTTTATGTTTAAAGATGGTTTTCCAAGGAGGGTTGGTTTTAATTAATTTGAGGTATTTGATGAAATGGATCAATGTGGTTTTGTAGTTTTGAATGGATTTATAAAGTGGATTTAAAAATGGGTTTACTTTGAGTAAAGGCATTCAATTGTAATTGGAATGTTTTTTTAAATGACTTTTATAAATGGAACTTGAAATATTTATGTTCTTGGAATTGAGTATCACATGAGATGCATAGGTTTTGAGGGTGTTTTTTCCATTGTAATGAGAGTTCCTTTTAGAGGAAGACCAAGAGAGCCTCTAAATTGTTTTCCAATGGAAAAAGAGTCTTTAGAGAGGAATACTGTGAGATATTCCACCTTATTGAATAAGAGACCAAGAGAGATCATGGGAGTTGGCCCTGAGGAGGATCCTGAGAGCTTCCACATTTTTTTCCTATTATCATATTATGTTTTAGAATCTCTCATTTTTTAACCCTATAATTATATCCCATGTTGAATATTAATTAATGTTGATTTATTTATATTCTATTATTAATTGTGATAGTTCCTTGTTTGATTGTGATATCTTATAATATATTTATTTCATCTTATTTTATTATATGATAATTTATATTCTTAAACCTTTCTTATCCATTGTTTAGATAGGATGAACATGATTTTATTGAGTTTTATTTATTTCATTATTTAAGACATTTTGAGGAATGTTTTGGAAATAATTTTTTTTAAAATAAACAAAAAAGGTATTTCAAAGGCTGGATTTAAAGAGAAACATATTCAAAGTGGAATAGTTTTTAGAAAATGGTTTTTCAAACTAGTTTGTTGGTTTTCATGGTTTAAAATACTTAAATATATTCATGATGGAATCCAATCAGTATATTCACCTCACACCCTATATATTTCTTTGCGCATATGTATAATTTTGTTTTGTAGGACATAGGTGAAGGAAAGGGTACTATGTACTTAGGTTTCTCTTCTTTATTACCACCATTTTTGGTTTTTTTATAGAGGAGATTTGGTTTCACAGAGTTAGCTCATGAGATATGTTTTTGAGTTTTTGTATCATTGGGATATATGTATTGGTTGTTTAGGTATTTGACCCTTATATTATGTTATTGGTATTTTACTTGAGATAAAATGTATATATATCTTTTATGATATGTTATGTATGATGATGTAATGTTTTTTTGGTATCATTATTTAGTAATTATTATGTTACTCTAGTTGTATATTAATTTATGTTGATTTTGATTATTATTAGGTGGCCATCAAATATTTTTGATGGGTCATGATAGTTTACCATGGTTGAAACCATTACCAATAGGTTAATTTTTATTTCATTGTGTTTTTCTCTATCCCATGGTGATTGGGAATATACATCAAGCTATGTGGTGCACCAACTTGGGTGACAGGTCAGGTTGACTTGGGTTTGTTTGCTACATATATGAACTTAAAATTCAATTAAATAAGTCCTATGCACTAACCATAAAAGAAACTTTTATAGGTCCTAGATGCATGGTCTTAAAATTTATTTAATTCATATTCTCTATATGACCTTAAAGGGAATCATATTATACCTTTTCATATAAATATTAAAGGTATTACATGTCACATTAAGCAGCACCAAATTATGTGGGTTCAGAATTCATTCATAGGGATGCATAAGAATCCCCTATCATAGTCCTAATCCCAACTCAAATATAGTTACCACCTTCTGGTATGATAATAAATTCAAAATCACCCATCTATGTAGCTTTAAACCGTATTATAATCATTGGTAAAAGAAGGATAAGGAACTCATTATATATATAGATGTTCACATCGATGCATGGTTTCAATTAATTTCTTACACAAGTGTAATCGAGAGTAATATAGTTACTAGGAAGGATTCAAAAATACATCTTAAATATTTAAAATATTCCTTGAATTATCATCAATATCCCATGATGGATATGCAATCCTCCCATTATATCAACCAATGCATAACCCAAATCCTTAATGGTATGTCTTACTGACCATCTACCTTTAGAAATATGGTCAAATAAAAATCAAAAAACACATGTGGGGGGGAAATTCATAAATATACCAGTGAACCTGAAGTGAATCCTTTGACTATGAACAATATTAATCGACCATTTTCATTCTTTTGATATTTTATTAATGGGTATATTTTTGTGGTTATTATCCCCTTTAAGATCTCCCTTTGATCTAAATTGCATCACCAAGAGTATTGTTGAATTCCATGGTCTCTGGAATGGATGTAATTATTTGTAGGGAATATGAATCTATTACACATGACTAGTCAATGTGCTAGAAATATGGATTATATTCCATGAAGGTCATAGAATCTAATTCCTGATGTATATTGTCACTAACTCAGTTCCTTCACAAACGGTTAGTTAAGACTCTAGTTTGGGAGTCCTAATCAATGGTTCCATAACAAATCTAAAGGTGGATCAGTATATATTTCAGGATATGAGGCCTTATAGGCTGACCAATCAGTGAAAGTTTGTGGAAAAGTAGGTGATATTTGTTCCCACCTCCATTAATTTTGGTGGCTTCTCTATAGAGTGAAACAATAATTACATCCTTTATTTTATGATTATGGAAGAGGACATCAATTAAATACCTATGGTTATATATGATTTTTCATGGAGGGATCTTTCTAGGATCCATCATCTCTAATTTCATATAGCACTATCCCTTCATGAATATACTAATAAGGCCACCTTAGATATATCAACCTTGTTGTCTTAGCAATGGAACCCAGATGAGGTCTCACTGGGGGTGACATAACATGGAATCTTAGATATTGGCTCAAATACCTATTCCCATTTATTCTCATGATTACCATCGACATATCCCAACAATATCTCAAGATCATGATTATATCTCTATTCTCAATCAAAGTCATGAATACCTTTAGAATATTCTGATGATGATCAATGAGTAAAATTATATTCCTAATCTTATTATCTCGCAAACCATTCATTGACATGTATCTGTATAGTTTGAAGCTCTATAATTATTTAATTTTCTATCTACCATCAAAATAAATGTGTTTCGTTGACATATTCCTACAAAAACTCTAGAGTTGGTTCATTTCCTTTCTCTAATTTTGGTTTTTTCTAGTATATTATGATGGAAATGAAATAGTGAGCTCACATATCTACTCCCATTCATGAAGCTTGTATATTTTGATGGAAATATAAGATTATACTAGTATTACTTATTACTAATAAGAAATAATATAGAGTATTTTAGTGGAAACCGCAAAGTAGTCTCATATCCTTGATCTCTATTTTTAAGTTCATCGAGACATGACAATAAAAAATGAGGATTTTACTTGGGGTATCCCACTCATTAAGGTAAATACCCTCCCTAAGAGTCCCCTATTGTGATCAATGTTTTAAAATCAGTCATCTAACTAAGAAAATCTAGAAATTTGTCTCATCATGGGAAATGTGAAATCTAGGAGTTGTTTCATGCCCCTGTAGATGATGATATTCATGAAGATCTTCGACATATTTCCATAGTAATCTAAGAATATTTCAGTTTATCATCAAGAAGAGAAGTAGGATATGACCACAAAGGTACTACCCAAGTTACTATAATAAAAAACTCTTGAGTGCCTCCCCAAATTTCTCCCTATAGAGGTGTTCCCTATAGAAACATAAGGATCAACCGTGAAGGTCATCCCCTAGTATAAGTTTCATAAGTATTCTACACAGCATGAAAATCAACTGGAAAGGTGTTCCTAACTTATACAACTCATAAATAACCAGTAACCATGATGAACCTCCACATGGGAACAAAGATGATAGCCTTGGAGGTCCTTCACAAGGTATATGTTGTATAGGTGTTTCCTTGGATAAATTAAATGATCGAATTAGAGGTCCTCCCCAATATAATGAATAAGGTATCAACCATATATAATCTCACAATGGTGCTCATTGTGAAGTACCCCCTCATTATGATTCATATCCTAAACATAATATTCCTCACCTTGTTGAATCAGCTCCAAGTTTTCCCATATACCAAGAGGTAGTCGAGAAATAGAGGCTAGCTACACCAAATACATCATCATTGACTAATGATATCCCATATCAATCAAAATATATCTATATATGACCTTAATAATTTATGCCTCCATCATACGGTGTAACATTTAACATTCTTTCTTCAATAGTATAAATTAACTTCACTAAATGGTCACATATACCCCATCTAACATGTTTATAAAAGGGTGGGGAAAATATAAAGCATTGGATTTCACCCCACTCATAGGCCAATAATGTTTATCAAGGTAAAAATATTTCATGTCATCACTTTAGACCAGGTCTTTGGTTCTGGGTTTGAATATGTTATTTGGTTCTTTTAGGGACATCTTGTAGTAACCAAATCCCAAAATAGGAACACTCAGTGAGATAAATTCCTTGATATGATCATATCAAGTAGCCAAGAAGGTCAAGAAGGACACCCATATGAGGAAACAAATGCTACAGTCATTTAAAAACCTTATATGGAAGTAATATCTTCCACTAAATAAGAAACGCATCTTTATCAATCTAAAATAGAGGACTGAAAGGTTAAAAGGGACATGACAGTATCCACCTCGATGAAATTATAGGGAAAACCCCATCCTATATGTATGGGAGAATTTTTATCACCGCAACCCATCCTTTGATAATAAAATCTAAAATAGATCTAGACTTTATGGGGGTAGAGAAACAAAAATCCCATCCAAAAGTTATGGGGGCATTATTAACTCCCTTTCCCCTTTGAAAATATGACTTCTCTAGGTTGGGGAAACATTATAGGAAACACCATCAAGATTCCTTCCAATTTATGATCCATAAATCACTTTAGGATTATATTTATTGAAATCCATTAGAGACTCCCCTGGGATCATCATCCATAAATAACATCCAAGGGGACATTAAGAAGTAAAGAGGAAGCTCTATATGTTCTCTAAACTAAATTTGTCCACCAAGAAGGCAGATATTAAATATTACAACGATATATCCCTTAACGGGTATTCAGAGGATAATTAACCCCCTATAAATATGATTATAATTCTCAATTCACACTTGGTATCAATGAATGTATTTGGTGCCATCCCCATATATAACATAAATCATAATGCTGACATAGAATAATTAAATGAGGAGGTATCCATTTGAATCATGGTTCACACTGAATCAAGTGATGAAGACATGAAAATTTGATATTAGAGGTAAAATTATACTTTAGAACTCCTCCAAAAATTTATCTATCATATATTTTTTTATATTTTCCTATGATAAAAGAATTTTGTAGTTATATCCCACCCACTTCCCTAATAAACTAATCCTATATCTAATGATTAGAGTATTGTTCAATATAATGTTGAGTTGGAGAAATTGAAGTGTATTAATATTGATATACTCAAATATATTATTCATGATGAGTGAAATTTACAATAAGATATCAATATCTCTCCACAAAAACCCACTTTTCACTAGAGGGGACTTCTCAAACATAAAGATCAAATTCTAGTCATTCCGCCAACATGGGGATTAAAACAACCCATATGCTGAATGGGTGGAATTGATTCCTCCACCACCCTACTTTAAGAATACCATGTTCCCAATATTCAATAGCATGAGATATCTGGAGCAGTAAATCATGAACTTCACATCCCAATTCATCCCTATAATGGGATTATTGAAGAAACATGAGGCATAAAATATCCAGCGGTTTATGCTAACCCTGTAGGGAAAAATATTCATTTGGTATAAAATTTTACCATAAGGTTTTATCATAAACTAGGATAATATATGGTGATAGTTCATTTATCAATTATTCTCTATTCTAAAAAATAAAACAATCCTCAAACTCTCAAATTTCAAGAAGTGTGAAAAAAAAGATGATTTTAGATTTCATAACCTAGTGGAAAATCCTTATATACTCCTTGAATATTCATCCTATGAAATAGAAACTAATTGATATGTTTATATAAGATCCTTGAAACATATTATAGATTTTGTTATTTACTTTGAAATATCTTAGGGGTTTCTCAGATTTTGAATCAGTCACACAATGTATGGAATATGTTATTTGGTTCTATAAGTATAATTATTTATTTATGTAATTAGTACAAGGGAAGATTCTTGGTGGAAAATAGGTTGTGATCTTTATGCTCAACCCATCACTGATTCCAGATCTAGTTCAAAAAATAAATAATATCATGTAGTTTCTTCATCTGATCAATAATGTTAGCAACAATTCCCTTATTAGGACAATAAGTAGGAATGAAGTTAAAAAAATTGAGTACTGAAAGAATAAGTTCGATTACTTATAAAAATAAAAAATTTGATGATTATTTTTAATTTACTTGTAGAAACACTTGATCAAATCACCAGATAGATGGGAGTATAATAAAGTTGGGATGAATGATCATCCAGAATATTTCTTCTACCAATAGATGTTGGGCACAAAATCTAAAAATATTTCATCTTGAAGGAAATAATATAGAATATGGTGGACTCTATGAAGGTAATAATGGGTAAATCCACAACATAAGTCACTTGTTTCACTGAAATTCTAACAAAATAAAAAAGGGGAGTAGAAAGAATCCCTAACCAAAAGGGCATAGAAATTTTATGATTGGATGAATAAGAAATCAGTCATCTAGGAACATGTTATACTCAGGGAACAATATAATCAACTAGTGGTGTCCTGGGTTCCTTTACAATACTATAGATGAAAACATTTTCATCATAGATTTTCATAATTTGGCATAATTAGCACTATTGGAATAAGTTTTAGGCATAATAACTCTTACTGATACCCAAGAATGTCCGGTGTCTATGAGAATTTTTACCCCCATAAATGGGAAGGTGGGAACCTCCCAAAAATGGCATTCTTATATAATGAATTGTCACAATATGGTTTGGTCAATTTCATCCAATTGATAGACCCATTCACTAATGAAGATGAATTATAAAAGGCTGAGCTCCTCACCCATAATTAAGTAGGAAGTCACAAAGGTTGAGCAGGTTGGAAAAGAAGAAGTAATAGTGCGCCCCAACATTTAGGTTTCATTTTTTTGACATTATATATGCAGTTAAAACTTGAAGAAAGGTATTCCAATGGGATTTAAAGGAACATCACTCTGATATTAAATCATCAAAGTCTCATTCAAAAAGAATTATACTAGAATAACAACTAGTAGACATGAATTTTTCCAATAAACATCAAGGTGTATAAAGGCTGATTTATCCCAACACAAAAACCAAAAAGTTAGCCTGTAATTACTATCAAGGAATGTAATAACCAATGAAATACACTTCATCTAATAAGTATCATTCAAAGGAATGACCCATGTTAGTTATTATTAGCCCCTGGTCTAGAAGTATAATATTTTAAAGCATCTTAATAGCATCATGAATAAGCTATAAATCCTAGATTCCCTTCACCTATTGACATATCATAAAAAATCCTTGATTGAGTCCCACTCATGACCTAATGATTTTAAAGCTAAAATTAGTTCCTCCAATACATATTACATAGATAATGGATCCATCAAATTATATATGATCATTTACCTCATATAACAAGACCAATAAGTAGATATAAATGGGTAAATTAGACCCTTATACATATTTAATAAGCTTGATGATATCGATGTTCATTGATACATAGTTAATAAGGGTTATGGGTTCAACCTTATTCTAATATAGACCCTCTGGATAGTGAAAATGACTTGTCTCTATCTAATTTGATGATTCATAGGTATAAAAAGAGAAAGAAGATGCCCCTTAGGATAATTAAGCTCATGACCCAAATTAGTGACCTCACGTTTTTCCCTAAATTCATGTTAGTCCATTAAGAAATTAATTTCAGTATATTTATAGGAAGAACATAGATTTATATACATACAATAATGCTATTTTTCATATCATTAATGGTTGAAATGCTCTATTAATGGGAAAGTTGGGGCACTCAATGATGATATTTCCCAATTTGAGTCCCAAGAATATCAATATATAGATTTAGGTTTCTATGAAAGGGTGTGGAAGCACCCAAGGGTATAAAATTTCATTCATATTTTTTTCTCCTAATGGCTTGGAAATCACTCAAATCAATACTTGGAGAGAACTCAGTAAAGAATAAGTGTTTCCCATCAACCAATTTCAGGTAACTACACTTCATTTAGGAATTTATTGGTTCATGAATGTCAAAATTAAATAGTAAATTAAAACCTACAATCACTTTCCTATCATATGAGTTTAGAGTGGATGTTTTCTTTGATTAACCACCACCAAGAATTTAAAATATTATTATACTTTCCATGTGTATAATCTCTCCCTTGAGAATCATTTCCATAAAGAGGGTCTAACTAACATTAATAAAAAAAAGTATCTTTAATAAGTTGTATATAAATATTGTAAGAATAATATCATGTATTTAAGCACATTTTCTCTCATTCTTATAATATGAGTTACATTTGATAAGAAAATCCACACAAAAGAAGGATATAGTCCAAAATAAAATAAAAATTTCCATGTATCATATATTGGGACTCAAAATGATAATCCATCTTCTGATTCTAACAATAGTAAATCAAAATAATAAATAATGAATAATATTTCAATGATTATCCTTCAACATTAATAGATGTAATCTTGGCCATCATTTATGAAATCGGGTAGGAAAACCTAGTTATAAAGGAAGACCTATGTCCTACATTGATTAGTTTCATTATAACCCCTAATAGAAAATTAAAATACATCCCATTTATCAATAAAAAACAAAATATATTTTCATGGAACAACATAAAAATCCCATATTAGATCCTCAAGTGTCTACCCATTATTTGGTTTTGTTATATGAGAATTATGGATATAAAGAGGCAGAAAAGTGAATGCACTCGGCCCATTATTCCAATGTGGAAACTAAAATTAAAAAGTTGATCAAATCCAAATTTATTCAGGAAGTTCAATTCCAATAATTTCCCACCAAAATTTTTCCTATCAAGGAAAGTAATTGATAAATCATAGCTCACATCAACTTCAAGGATCTAAACCATCACTACCCAAAGGATGATATATTAGTCATGATCATTGAATTTTTTATTGATGCAACAATTATATACCCAACCCTATTTTTTATGGGATGGTATTTGGAATATAAATTGACCTAAATGGCCCTAAATATAAATATTCTACCACCTTCAAGTCACCTAGAGTGGTATACTGTTATAAAGTAACTCCCTTTATCTTGAAGAATTATGTAAATTTCTACCAATGTTCCATGAACTATATCTTCAATTCATTCCATGGAAACTCATGGAGTTCTACATGGATGATTTTTTGGTCAAGTATTAATAATATTGTGATAATTTTACAAATCATAAAATGGGTTTTCAATAAATTATGGTAACATATCCTAAAGATGAATCCCCTGAAATGATCTTTCAAGTTATGTCATAGAAATTCATGGATTCATGGTATTACACCTCAACATTAATGTTTACCCTAAAAAATGAAGTAACGACATAATATTCCACCTCCATGAACTGGGACAGAGATAATAAAACTCCAAGGATGTATTTCTTATATCATATGCTTCATATATAACCTTTCCAAAAAAATGTTTTACATTAAAAATTTAATAAAGAAATGGGTTACCTATCATTGGGTTGAATACTTTTAGATAGCCTTAGATGATATTAAGTAATATCCCATTCACTCACTAGTCCTGATTCCACTTATAGAAGTAAATACTCTCATCCTCTATATAGTGACCTTGGATTTATCACTTGGTGACCTCCTTTCTTAAAAGAATGATGTAAACAAATAAAAAACCAATATTATCAAAATAAAAAATGTTGGATGATGAGAATAAATATTCAGAAATCAAGAATATATTCCTTGAATTGATCTTAATATAGTAGAAACTAAGACACTATTTTTTGCACCATGAGGTGCATCTAATCACTCATGTAGATCTACCCAAATATTTCCTCACTCATCTAATGTAAATTGGGCACCTAACATGGTGGTTGGTCATTATTTAATAATTTTATATCTAGTTCATATCCTAAAAGTTGATCAACGGGAAAGATATGGTATATCCTATCACAATACAACCAGTACTAGAAAAATATTTATTAGATATAGAACTCCCTAATAAAGAGGCATTTTTTATCCATGAAACCTCCCAATCATAGGATATGAATTTTGATGATTCCTATAGTATCTGAATTAGTATAAGTATGGAATCCCTAAATCTTAATAGAGTCATATTGGGGATTGTACTCATCTCTGGAATAATATGATTTATTCCATATTTCTTCCTACTGTCATATTTATTGACCAGCAATGAGCTAGAATACTAATTCCTTTTTTCTAGAATAGAATCGTCCCTAAATATACAACTAGCCAGATTAAATATCATGGGTGACTTGGTGTTAGTAATAAATAAAATAAATGGATACTATACCATCAATAAATAAAATTTCATTTATATTCTAGATTATTTACATGGGTTAATGGACAAATTATCCTTAGGTCTAGCACTATCTTACATCACACATTCATAGAACTCCCAATTATATTCACTAGAAAACATATCTATAACCCTAAAATATCTAAACTAGGATGATATGTCCATTCAAAATTCATATTTCAGAGTGGTCTCAACATTTATCAATAATTATATGGAATAGATAAATGATTTTAATCCACACTTTATTAATTTTATCCAATATTTTCGTTGATTAATACTTTGATTTTTTGAATTTCTCTGATAATAGACAACCTCCAAAGTTGTATTCTCCCATTGGATTGAGCCATGTAGGAATAGATCCATCATTGAGTCAAAAATGTTTTCCTCGAAGATTTACTAATTTCTTATAAAGTTTTCTAAAAATAAATATTTTATGAAGTCCTACTAATACACATAGGAGGATGACAGAACTTTATTTTTATCCAAGAAATCCATGCAGGCACCTATAGTACTCCCCAATCCAGATCCTTGATCTTTCATAAAATAAAGTGTATTAGATACTTCTAGATATTGATGATGAAGGACTATATAGAATTCAAAAAGAACTTTTATATTTGTAAAATATATTCAAACTTCATTTTTTAACCCCTATAATTATGTCCCACTACAAAATACTATTAGCTATTTTCTATGTAGGGAATAAATTTCATGGGTCCATATTCACTAGCTACAGCTAGGTTGTTCAAGTCTATTGTTACTACCATCAATTTCTTCTCCAATCGGGATGAGTCTATATCACTCAAGGAAGATATAGTAAATTCTATCACTAATTTCATGAATTCCAATATAATTACTTGATTTAGTTCCCCAAAAACAATATTAGCAGACAATGACACCAAAATATAATCATCAAAAATAGAATGGTTGTTTCAAGAATACAATATTTAGTCTAACCACTCATCCTATTATCTTACAATAACGAATGGATAGATATAGTCCTTTAACAAAAAATTGTATTATATCCTTCATAAAATGGCGGAGAAAGACAAGTAGTATTGTTTAAACAAAATCTTTCATGCAATGTGGGATTATCACACCACAACCCATACTTCAACAAAAGTGAACACATATCCACTTGTATATGAGAATAATTCAGTCCTATCTATTGAGGTTCAATTTCCCTCACTTTACAATGCCATCTACAATCAATTTTTTGAAGATGATCAGTCTCATATAAAACTGGATGAGCTAGAGAGAATTGATGAGAAAATGTTAAAGACACAAAAAGACCTTGAGGTTTAATAGAATCTTGTTATGTAAGAATTAAATTGTAAGTTTCACCTCTTATAATTTTTTTAAAGATAGTTAGTGTTTGCTCTATGAACCCCCATGATACTAGGGAAGAAACCTCTAATGTTTGAGCTGAAATAAAAAGACCTTACACTGTATATAATTTATACTCTAAAAAATCCCATTAATTGATTATAATGGATAGAGAGTGTATCATTCCTACCATTAATGTGATGAATTTCAAGAAATAATTTTCATAGTTTCATGGAAGGTTTGTTGAGGTCTATATATTATGACCATAAACTATATAAAATAAAATTCCTTGTTATATGGATATGTATAACATGAAGTCTATCATCCTACAACCTTAAATTTCATGAAATCAAATTTGTTGCTTCATGAATTTAAACTACACAGCATAATGTTTCTATTCATACAATTATAAACTGTGTGACATCCAATTCCAAGTTGTACGACTATAAACTGCATAAAAAATTGGTAATTGTCCATGATGTTAAATTTTATGACATATGTTCTGTCCCATGTGAAATTAAACTATTTAAAGTGTTCCATCCTATATGACCTTAAACTTCATGGATATTTCTATCATGTGACCTAAAGACATAAAATGTCCCCTATATATAATAGCTCAATCTACATGGAAGGTTTCTTTCCTCATGGATTTGATAGTTATGATTATACTAATGTACCTTAAAGTCATGGTTCACCAAACCTATGAAAAAAACAACCCTTAAAAAATTATGTATGGATTATTTAATACTAAACGATGATACACATTGACATATAGATATCCCATCTCAGGCCTAGATGTATTTTCCATTTCCATTCTCAATTCTTCTCTGGGGATAAGTCTTTCTTTATTCATAGTGGGTTTCATCTTTCTCTCTCACTAGAGCATCCAGACAGTTCTCTATTTTCCTCTAGTACATGAGATATACCTATAAAATAAGATTGGATATAAATAACTACATATGTCTTGATTAAAATTAGTATGGGATACATAGTGATTCCTAGATATCTCATCCCAAGTGCAGTCACAAAATCCATATTCATGTCAGACCTCACCCAGTGGATGAGACTTTAATTATCCCACATTTTTTATTCCCATGGTCGGGAATTATTATGGGATAATTATATATTGTACTGGTGCTAGGGATATATTAATATTAGGTTTCTTACCTTCTCACACCTGGGTATCCACCCACTTCATTACCATGGCCCCTATATATGGGTCTAATCCAAGAAGAAACTTTTTAAGAACTATATATGTATTGATTAATGTTATTTTAGGATATATAGTGTTAACTAGATATCATGTACTATGACCAACTATAAATCCTATTAACTACAACCCTCTCTTCATCATGGTGTTTGGGTTTGCTTATTCATATCAACTTTCTTAGTAGACCTGAATTAGGATGAAGTTATCATCATCATTCCTCTACACATGACCTGAATCTATGTATAGGATACAATATAAGCACTATCGATTATGTATTCATGTTATCATAGTATATATAGTTAAATTTAGATTAATTATCCTATAACCAACTATAAATATTAATTTTATTTAAATTACCCTAGTCCATGGTCTTCATATTCACAATGGGATCTCTACATTAGCTATACAATAAGAAATAATATAAAGAAACATGAATAACCTATCCATGGTATAACCATGAAGATTTTACTAGTTTTAATTTTGTACCATAATAAAAATTATCCTTTCAAGAAATATTTAGGGCTTGATTATTGTTTTCACATGATATATAGTGACGCTTGGAGGTCTTGAACTGGGTCCAACTACAAATTTTATCACCATAAAACCCCACATATCAGTTTTTAGGTATTATAATTCATATTGGTTCCTTTAATGACCAAAAATTATGATGGATTAATTTTAAATTAGAACTATGTGTGTCTTAATTCATGTTATCTCGGGTTATGTAGTGACACCGAGAAGTCACAACCTGGGTCCAGCCACAAATTTCATCACCATCAAATCCCTCTTCTATCATAGTGTCAAAAAATTATCATTCATTTTGGGTCCCTAAATAACCCTATATTAGGGTAGATTCATTTTAACATATAATAAATTGTTTCTTGATTCTTGTTATCTTAGGATATGCAGTGACACAGGGAGGTCTTGGATTGGGTCTAACTATAGGCCTCACTATCTTTAAGGCCCATACTCTAAACACTCTATATAATATCATACTTATATCACCATAAATCATAGAACATATATGTCATATTCATATGATGTTAAACTTCATGAAATAAAGTCCAACCCATGTTATCATAAACCACACAGAGTGGTCGATTTTGTATGACCTAATTTATATTCATATGAACCAAAACCATGTAATAATCCTTAGTGTTTAGTTCCTTACTTATAAACCTATATTGGAATAAAATTCTATATACCCAAGAATTAAACCCTAAAGTATAGATATTCATTTTCCATGTTGGGATTTTCCCTTCCATGGTTTATCTTGATGATAGAATCATTATACTACTCCCTTATATATGAGTCAGGTCTGTATTGGAATTTCTTTCCCAATAATTACTTTTGGATTAATTCCTATTATTTTAGGATTTTTATTAATGTTCATATAATTTATCTTTAACATAGAAATTAAATTCACCATCATCTAAGATCTTAGTGTGTGAAAACCTCTCATTCACTTTGGGTTATCCAAACTAACCATGCACTCAGACCTAATATAATGAGTCCCGGACATCCTATATTAGAAATCAGTATAGGTATCACCTCTGGTTTTGACCATGTTCTAAAGTTTAAAAATTATCCTCTATAATAATTACATAAGGATTGATTCCATTTATCTCAGGATACATGGTGATGTCTGGATATCTCATCATAGTCCCAACCTTAAATTTCCATGAACTTTAGCACCCTCTCCCAACATGAGGTCTTATTAATTCATGTATGGTTCTTCTATTTTAGGATTCATTTTGGGAAGGTATATATTTTCCCAAAACTATGTATTAATTAATTCTTATTATCATATTATACATAGTATCCTCCCACATTGGGGTCTACTACATTGGTGTGGGGTATATTGCTCATATTGGGACATCTCTTCCTCCCTTTTTAATGTTTCATGTCCAATATGGGAATTATTATTAGGTTAATTTATTTCATATCATTGGACATATCAACTCACATATGGTCAATATTGAATTACCTTAACCTTCATCCACTACTATTCTACATTGCCTAACCATAGACCAAAAACTTTAAGAGACATGAAGGCTCATTAGACTAAAAACTTGTAAAGGGAATCAAGAGTGGGAATATAGTCTCTTCTTATTAAGAAATCCCATTTCATGGATTAGCTCAAAGCTAGAGTAAAAAATGAAAAAGGAACAACACTTTTAGGGACTGATACCTATCCCTAAAAAAATTAATCTATTATTTCTTGATCAGTTGGTATAGGAAAATGTTAGATTATATATTATTTTCTCCTACATGAGAGAATAAGTTGTACCATAGGTACATTTCATTCATGGTAAGATATAATATTCAAAAGAATGTGATTCTATCAATTAATATTGTCAATCCATCGATGGTCATATCTCTTTTCCCTAAAATTGTATTTAATACATAGAGGAATAAACTTTAGGGTGCACATACCCTTCATGAATATCCTTTTCTCCAAAAAAACTACATTATTTATAAAGTTTTTTAATACTTATAAACCTTTCAAAGCTACTATTAATGATTGTATTTGACTCCAAAAGTGATCCTTTTTCTAGTAATGATATTTGTTCCACCATATCCTTACTTATAACTAGAGGCAAAATTTCATTCTGAGGATAAGGTCCTCTAACCCCATGTCCCCTTAACAAAATAATCATAAAATCCATAATTTGAATATCGGTAAACAATCATACTCGACATACTTGTTCTATCCCACTATTTCTAAATTCTGGTGTTTCAAGTTATGATTTTCACATTCTATAATGAAACTATTCAAGTTGATTGAAATAATTATGATATTAAAAACTTGTGCCTTATACCTATTTTTAAAAGTAAGATTAGGAAATCTTGTTCCTCTACCCCCCTCAAATCCAAGTATGGATTTACTATGAATAAAAAAAGGTATACATAAAGGTTCTATAATTAAAGACTAATAATAAATATATATAGTTTGATTCTTATTATTTTAATATGTTCAGTGAGACCTAGATCTCTTTTCATGGGTCCATATAAAGGATCTTATTCTTATTCTATCATAGTGTATGGGTTCTCCTCATTAACATTGGTTCTTCTCTAAAGGACCCATATAAAGATAAATTCATTCCATTTTCCTTTATTAATGATTCAGATATATTAGGGATTCCATATAGGAACTTCATATGGATTGATTACAATTATACCAAGATATATAGTATTTTATGATCCATATATCTTGGACATAGATGAAGTTCATCATACACTTCCACTCTATGTCAATATCCAAAAATATCCCAAACCTTTTTATTTTGAGACTAGAGTTTTCCAATCACTTTTTAATACCCTCTTCCCATAGTCTACAATTCATAACTTGAGTGTTTAAATCATGATAAACCTATCATGGATACTGATAACGAGTGTATTCGACTCCAAAATGACATCAATTATTAGTAATAATATTCGCACTGCCAAATTCATCTTAAAAACTAGAGTTATATTTCATCTAAAGGAGAAGGTCCTCTAACCCCATGTGCCTTTAAGAACACTATAGTGGGACCCATCACTTAAATTTGGTTATCATTCATCCTAATATTGATTATTCTATTCCATCTGACTAAAATACCTTTGTTTATGATTAATATCATTTTCATTCTTCCTTCCAAGGTGTAAGATAAATCATAACTCTTGATCCCTGGTTGGGTTGTCACACCCTCTCATTAGTCTAGGAACGATGATCTTAAACTATGTGAATTTTTTCCAATGGTGTTTTTACTGATAAAGCCCCCCTCTCATCCATGATGAGTCAAAATTTCCTCTATATTAGACACACAACCACACCCTCCATCTCATTTGATGAATCTATAAAACCTTAAACCTCATTAACTTTTTTTTGAGTGCTATAACACTAAATTTCATGCATCCATCCACAAGATATTCTATATTGGAATTGGGATCTCTATTCAAATATATTTTTCTTTTCGATTTCTATATAGACAACCTTATATTTCATTTTGAATTTTTCGACCATAAAAACCAACTTCATTAGTCTAACATACAAGACCTTAAACAACCAAATACCTGAGACATAGTACTCTCTAGGTTTAAATCCCAGAAAAGAAATCCTAGGGAAAAGTTGAGTCTTGATTTTCTAGGAATGGACCTTATATATCCTAGTAAAAATGTGATAATTTAAGAAAGGTAAAGAAGTAAAAAACCTCCAACATAAAAACCCACAAATGGAAGACTTACCAAAATCTATGTTCTTGCTTACTATAAGCCTTTTCCCATCCACAACATAGGTAAAATTTAAGGTGAATAAAAAAATACAAAAATATTGTGAAGTGTATTATATGAACCTATAAAAATTCAAGTTATACTTGTTAGGTCTATTAACCCTAGAAAAATTTATAGAACACTCCCCCATTCCTTACATGTCGATTTAGATTATTTGTGATGAATGAAAAAAGACATAATTTTAGGTAACTTAAGCCATTTTGAGCATTGGAATCCTCATTATAAAACCCCCTTTATGTTTATCATTATGAAATTTCATTCAAATGTCCCATATGTCAATGGGGTAATATTAGATTTGAATGAAGGTATATGTGCCACTATATCTGACCTACCTATAGCTATCTAAGAAAAAAATTTAATAGGAACTCGTTTCAATGAGCTAAATGTGGAATATGGTGATGTTGTATATTCCACTATATCCTTCCTATCAATATATGTCTATGTGTAGAAACTCGAGAGGGAACCAAATATTATAGTCCTTTATCTTATAAACTTTCCCTAGATTGTGATGATTGTATATATGTCTCTATATCTGGACCAATTATACCCATCCAAGGGTACATGGTTAAAATATAATGGATTTATTTATTCATGACATCATTGGAACAAGAATTTATACTTTCTTATTTACCATATCTATTCCAATACAATGTTCAAGTAGATTTAGGTATTATGATATTACTCTTTGTGAGTTTTTTAGGTTATCAATAATTGATATTTGTGGTGACACGTGATTCAAAAAGTTGATAAAAATTCAGGTGAAAAGAATTTTCCATAATCTATCAAATAATATGAAGGGGAATATCCAAAATTAGACTCACATTTTATCTTTAAAAAAAGATAAGGGGAGAAAAAATTAGTGGCATGTTCTAAAATACTTTCTACCAATTCTCATATTTCAACAATTGATATACTAGATTAATTGATTTTACATTGGAGTTCTTAAATCTCCATATGTTAAAATTTCTTTATAGGTTGTAACCTTTTTATTTTATAAATTAAATCCTTCACCACCCTTTAATCTTCCTTGACAATATTCTGTTATCTGCAACAACTTTCTTGATAATGGCCAGATCTTAGAGAATAGTTTCTACTAGGGTTCTCCCTTCAATGAATTATTGTCATTTATTATTCACTACCATTGTATATCGAGAGGTTTCATGAAGGTAAACAACTTTTATGTTCATGGAAAATGGAAATAATTGTTTCTAATAAAGGAATATTTATGAAATTTATTCCTTCTCTCCCTCATAGATAATGTCCTTTACAAAAACATGGATAGCTAAATAATTTAATTAACCATATCTTATAGTTAGGAATGTATGACAGAGCCTGGGAAATTTATTATATAGACCATCCATGGGGATTTTATATATCACTGACCAAATGTAATTCTAAACATGATACCATGAAGTGTGTCAAAAGTCAGTGAATTCTTAGTCTCACTCAGAGTCACTTCCAATGAATGAAATAAAATATGGGACTCTTTCAATTAGAGGAATCATATGTTCATCAACATCTAGTATTTTTTGATGATTTAATAGTCCCCTTATCCATATGATCTTTCACATGAAGTGTTACGGTAGAATCCACCCTCAACTTGTCCCTCTATTTGTAATGACTATGTTGTGAGTAACATATAAGGGTAAATAAATCATTTCATGAGTGTCAAAGTGTATCAAAGTCCTTATAGATACTCACTCACTTCTACCATAGAATTAATTTTCTTAACTTAAACTACTCTTGATGATGGTATAACATGTGAATCTCGATTAGTGGGTGCTTCTTTATCTTCAATGAAATGGAATTTATTCATTAATTTCACCCCATGGTTTGGTTCCACAAGAGAATTCACATGATTATCTAATTAGGATATGGATCCTTAACCCTTCCCATTCTGTTAACCTAATCAATATATGGGGAAATAATATTTTTATGAAGTAAATATTCATAAAAATGTTTTCGGTTAGCTTCAATAAAGTCATATGGGTCCACTATCACAAATTCTCAGGTCATTGATTTCTCTACCTAGAGAGTTGAGATGGGTTTTGACTCTAGATGGTGGATCAACATGGATATATTTTCTACAGAAATTTATTTATGAGTTTTGAGTATAAAATATTATTCCATGTAGGTAAATAATTGGATAATCATAATCATGGAAGACTTATAACCATACATCTTTATATTGAGGTCTCTAAATTTTTATAGGTGTATTAAACATCTGTTGTGGAGATTTGATGATCCAATATGGTCACAAATTTATCAATAAAAATAATTCCCATCATGAAGTATACATTCAAAAGAGTGAAAAAAAATGTGATATTTTCACATAGTGGTTATACATGATCTATCTTCTCATCCACCACCAGAGATAGTCAAGATGACTTCCATTGATGCCCCCTTACCATTGGTGAAATTTCTTCTGAAGTAGAAGGAAATGGAATATCTTTATGTTCTCTTTTTCTATCTTCCTAGATTAACTCATGAAGATCATTCCATGAAAAGTGATATTTTTTAACCAAAAATAATTAAACTAGCATAATTCAAATGATAAATTTAGGGTGAGTACTAAAACAAACCTTTTTCACTGGTGAGAATATGTTTTGAAAGTATTTAATCATTTCATGGATGTTTGATCATATGTGTAGGGATATATAGCCTCAAATATAATAGAAAACTTCCTTGATCTTGGAGGGTGTATATTAGATCCTAACCCACTACCTACTACATCATCCTTTGGATAGGTGAGAGTTTCTCTTCCTCTAGATTCACTAAATCTATAACACTGTCCATTGAGGTACCAACCATAAAATATTTAAGAGAATCCATGGGTTCCTAAAACACATCTATCTTATGAATGAAACCATGATACATGTTAAGAGTGGGATAAAAGTGAATATGGAATCTTCAACATATATATTTTGGGTTGAGATGATTATTCCACTCCTCAACGGAAGATTGATTAATATCCCATTTCAGGGTGCCTCACTCCACCATATACCACACCTATATTGTAACAACCCAGGTAAATAAAGAGTATGACATTTTCACATTTATTCATATTTGTGAATAAAATATTAATATAACTTTAAAGGGGACGCTATGCTCGATGGCGTACCCAACACGCAACAACGAGTTTCTTGGGAATCTTACGTTGCACTCTAATAATAAAATAATATTATTTTAAATGGTAGTTAATGCCTAGCCATTGTAATGGCGGGAATGAACAGAACTAACTACAAAATTATTATATATGTTTGTCAAATATTTTTACTCTTTACAATAAATTTTAGAGGATTAAAAATGTGAATGAATCTAATTTTAAGCGTAGACAGTCTAATATTCTTTAAAAGGTCGATTAACCGCCTTTTGATGGCGAACCTCTTTTAAATCCACTTTTTGACAATTTTATGTGTTATATTTGACAAAATAAAATTCTTCTTTATAATCGGCACATCAAAATTTACTTTGTGTAAATTTTTGGTATTTTTCGGATAAAGATCATATTTTTAATGAATAGTGAAAAATGTTGTATTTTAATTCAAAACCTCTTTTTAATCTAATTTATTTATATGACTAGATTATATTTATAATTAGTTTTAAAGTGTAAATTGAATATATTTTTACCATTTAATACAATGGTGGTCATTGTATTTAATACCACTTTAATGTTGGACATATACGAGTGTCAATCTTTTGAAAGATATTGTTTCTTAAAAACACGCTATTTGTTTTAATAGCGGGGTTTAATTATAAAATTAATTAATGCAAATTCTATGTTATGAATTTGGTAAAATAGACATAATTTTTGAACTTGGAATATCAAATATAGCTTAGGGTGAATTTTTGGTATTTTTCTGAAAAACTTCAATTTTTTTTGATGAATAGTGAAACCACAAAGTGGTGGTTACAAAATTTGAATTTTCGTTTAAATGGGACTTTACCACTTCTGTGATTTGAATTTCAAAAATCCAATTTAAATGATTTTAATTGTTAATTAAAATGTGGTTCAATGGGATGAAAATAATTTTTGATGAAAAGTAACTTTTAAGTTTTATTAATCGCGATTAAAGGTAATTAGTGTGATTTAAGGTAAAAATGATATTATAATAAAAGGAAAATATATTGACACTTGTCCTAACCCTATTTTATGAGTTATGGCCGACCAATACAACCCATGGGTAGATTTTTGGTACCACATGGAGCCACTTGGGTTTGATAATGACATTTATGCCTTCTATTTAAAGTTAAAATAAAAATGTCACAAACATGATTTATTTTACTAAAACAATTTTTACATGTGGTTATAAAAGTCAGAATTTTGACTATAAATAGTAATTGGAAAGCTAAAACGATTTCCTACATCATAGTATTTTTTTTATAATTTTTAGACACTAAATAAATAAAATTCTTTATGACATCATGACGATGCAGCGATGACCTCATTATTTAACGATTTAAATAAAATGGAAAGATAATGAAAAATCTAGGACCTACACATGTCAAAAACCTATTTGATGGGTGGATTTCAAACCCTTATCACCTTATATTCGAAACACATCAATGTGGGACCATTAAAATCAGAAAACCATTTGAAAATAAAGTAACATTTTATACTTTACCAAGAGTGCCCCTCCTATCCTCTTATAAAAGGCCCCCACCTCTACCACCTTACCCACACATCTCAAACCTTTGGTTCGGCCAAGATCTGATCATTTTGTCTCTCCACATACCTCTACTCATCGTAGAAGCCTTAACTTAGGCAGGAAGCTCTTCAAGAAATCCTTTTGGTTCAAACCAAAGGGAGTTACCCAATTTTAAGGTAACATCTTCACTTGTGCTCTTTTGTTTTATTTTGCTTCTCCAACCCCCTAAACTCTTTTTATTCAGTTCTTTTGTAACAACTACAGTATCTTCCATATACTAGGATGTTGTTATAAGAAGTATTAGAGCTACACTTACACACACCTACGTCTAATGGTTAAAGAACATATTGTTTCCGTGGATGGCGAATTTCTGCCTCACGAAACGATGATTGTTCGATATTCTTATAACACCTTCAAAGGTGGACATTAAGATGTCACTATATTTATATATGATATATAATATGTTTATGTTTTCCTTAAGCTTCTATATTTTTTGTTTTGGGCATACCTTTATGGTTTCCATTATGGGTAAATGTGATATCTTCATTTAAGGAAGTACGGACTACCGCCCCCTCAAAGTGATTTGATTCGTTAATGCCATATTTGGGATGTATAAAGGATGGATTTAAAGTTATTATATATTATTTTATACTGGAATTATAATATACCTTTATATCATTATTGTTTTCTTTCCATTAAATTATGAGATAGAAATGAAAGTAGCGTTCATGCATACGTACGGCTTACCGTCTCCATGAACGGTGCATTTCATTTCTTATCCTCAAATGTAATGTACTATTATAAGTACATATAATGGATATATATGATGTATGATATATCTAAAGGATGAATATAATTCTGGAATTAAAAATACACACATCTCTCATTTAGTTTTAATTCCATTAATATGTCCTAAAAATGAAAGTAGCGTTCTTGCGTACGTACGGCTTACCGTCCCCATGAACGGTGCATTTCATTTCTTACCTCTAAATGATTATATAATATTATAAATACATGTATATGATAGATATATATGATATATATGATATCCAAATCAGTAATGTCATTCTGGATATAAAGAACCTTTGACCACACGAATAACATGTAATTGTAAGAAGTCCACTTTTGACTTAAGAACCAAATATCGACAAAACAAACATTATTAACTTAAATGATTACATAATGTTTATAACATGTCAATAATTGATATAAAAGGAATAATGAACTTGAAAAGGGTTATTAAGAAAGTATAAATTAACTCAATTTTATTATTCAGTAGATTAAAGAACAATCGAGTCAAGTCGGACCCGAGGTAAGGGATCCTACTCCTCTCTTTCTTTTTAAGTACGCTCTTTTATGTCATTCCTTTTAAAGATCATATTTCTTTTTATTGGGATGTTATTTTATATTACTCTTACTGTAATTTTTATTTTCATATGATGAGAGACCATATTCTCTCTCATAAATCCATTTTTTAAGTTTTGAGTGGCGCTGTTAGGCTGTCGAATTTTCGTAAGAGATCTAACCTCTCTCTTTCTTTTTAAGTACTCTCCTTTATGTCACTTCTTTTCAGATCCTCTTTTTTATGTTGGGGGATGTTCTTTTATATTCCTCTTTCTATAAACTTTATGTTAATATGATGAGATACCCTATTTGATCTCATCAATCCATTTTTGTAAGTTTTATGTGGCGCCGTTAGGCTGCCGAGTTTTTGTAAGGGATTTTTCATCTCACTTTTATTCCCGTGAGATTTATGCTACATTTGCCACAATTTATTTTGAGTGGTGTATCTACTGCACATTATTTTACTCATTGTGTAATATACTTTCATTTATGAGTATTTACATCAATGTTGTATTTTCCTTCTTTCATGGGGTGTATGTTTCGAAAGATACCCATGTCGGTAAGGGAACCTTTCACCCTCCTATTTTTAAAAGACTTCTTTTGTTATGTCTTTTAATTCACATACTATTATGTTGGGATATGTTCTTCTATATCCTTATTGATTTAAATTGTATTTCCATGTGATTGGATACCCTTTTTATCTCTCATCAACTCATTTTCTGAATTTTGTAGGGACGCCATTAGGCTGTCAAATTTTTGCAAGGGAACTTCTTAACCCAAACTTTATTCTTTGGGATAAACTTATACTCCTTGAATATGTCGTTCTATGAATATGTGTGAATAACCTCTGATTTTTTTACACTTAATATTCACTTATATTTGGTGTATTCGTTTATCACACATAATTATGTAATTGATTTATCCTTAAACTAAGGATACCGTCTTTGTAAGGGACTTCGTCTCAATCTCCTTTCATTGAGGCATATTTCATTTTATACACAACTTTCTTTTATACGGTGTATAAACCCCTTTGACTTTTACTTTTATACAAAAGGAATCTTTTTCTACGAAGCGTTTTACTAAATGATAAAAAGGAATGTTTCTTTTAACGTACGCGGTGACAACGACCTTTTTTGCCGCCGCAAGTATTATTTGATCTTTGGCTTCCTCAACAAGTCGTAATGTTTTTAAAATAAAATAAATACCGTATACTCTTTTATGTATTTTGGTATTGAAAATGGTTTTGATAAAGGATTCTATTTTTTCAATATATTTAAATGATATATTGTGATTGAAATGTGGAAATGTTATCATTCCTTTATATTGGTTTTATGTGTTATAATTTTATAATGGTACTTGGACATTTTACGGGTGGTTACGTGATAAACCATATGACGGGTGGTGCCGTGAATACCAGGACGGGTGGTTACGTTATAACCTCCAATGCATTGGGTATGGAAGTCGTCCGTATGGCTATTCCATTAAGTATGTATGGAAGTTGGCCTAATGTCTATTCCATTAAGAGATATGTGTGTAAGTCAACCTTATGGTTATTCCACTTAAGTATGTTTATGTCCCAAGTTACCTTTATATGTTATGTGATCTTTATATGGGTTTTATGGTAATATTTTGGTTACAGAAGGGTAAGTAATGAACTTTTATTCAGTGAAGAGTTTTTACTACTTCGAAAAGGTGAAAAGTATTACTTTGATAAAGTATACATGGTTTACTTTTTGTTTTGAAAAACTAACAGTTTTCATTCTTTGTGTATCCCTTACTGAGCTTTTTATGCTCATCCCAAGTTTTTGAAATGTTTTTCACAGGACTTAACGTGGAATAGGGTCAAGGATGGGATCAAGGGAAATTCATGCAACCTAAAACATGGAACTGGACATGTTCTTTTTAAGAGTTTTTATTTTATGGAAACTTAGTAAAAGTTTCTACTTTGTAATCTTTTGAGATGTAATAGTTATGTCCTAATTCTCTAAAAATATAAACCTGAAAATATCCTCAATGTGAATTATTCATTTAATTCAATATTAAGTAAGGTTTAAGGCTGGGGCCTTATAGTTGGTATCAAAGGTCGGTTTAGACAACCTTAGGGATTAGGATTTTTTGTTAGACACATGATTAGTCCCTATATCTATTATTTCAGTTAAATCATTATTTTATAACTTTTTTCAGGAAAAGTAAAGTCAGTTACGAATGGAAGGAGAAGGATCTCAAACGACATTCCTATCTATTCCTGATGACATGCTTGCAATAATTATTGCAAATTCATGTTTGGGTGATTGTGAAACTTTTTCTAGCATTCAACTCACTTGCAAGCAGTTGTTTGAGATATCAAACACCTCCACTATACCTCGTTATCATCGTGGATCATGGGTTGTTTTTAGAAAAATACTATTTTCACAATATTCTCATATTTTCAAGAAAGGTAAATATTATCAAGGTATTTTCAAATATTTTACCTTATCACAAGAATTTGAAGCATATTATGATTTTAAAAATAGTGCTGAGGAAGGAGACCCTTGCGCAACCTATTTATATTTGATTTTAAAATATAGTCTCTCAAAACATACTTATGGTATTTTAAAAGGAACGATAATAGAAAGTTTCAACTCAAATTCTGTCCGACTATTTTATAGAAATCATGTTTTATCAGATGTTTTGGAATTATATGTCATACATGATTATTTTCCAAAACTTTTTTTCTGTGAACACCCATATGACCCATGTTGTACAAGGTGTATTTAGATGGAGGAAGCAAATTATTTTCAAGGATCTCTAAATAATTGTTGTAATGCATGGGACTTCTACCTACATGAGCAAGATGACGATGAAACCGAGTGGACGCCATGATCAAGGTATGATGTTATTCATTTTGGGAATCGTTTTATTTTATCTTATGGTGGTGAAATAATACTTCAAGAATTAATATGTTGAGACCATAACGAATTTGAATGAAAATGAGAGGTATAAGGAAACTATTAAGGTTAAAACATGTTAGGGTTATTTTTGGAGTTTTATAAAAAGGACAACACGCAGACCGTGTGACAACCCGTCACGTCGGACAAAGCTGCGGGAATCGAACCCACAACCAAAGTGTGACTGGTATTTATCGCCTACCACTGGACTACGTGAAGTCCCTGGTTAGTTTGAATGATTCTTTTTAGTTATATGATTTTATGAATTAAGAGTAAGTTGATTTTGGGTTATCTATGGAAATTTATTAACCTATCATGGAGGATATGTGATTAGGTTAATTAATTTTCAATACGACACATTAAGAGCAACTGATGTTGTTTGGAGATAAATGTTATGATTTAACTTGGAAGACTATGTGACTAAATCCTTCAAATATTTGGGTTTCAATCTTAGTTTGGTTTACATTGAATAATTTTATGGAAAAATTTTTTATCGAATGGTCCTCGTTGAACTTTGGGTTTTGTTGGAAAAAATTTGGAGATTAAGAATATATTTTCTTTTTATAAAGGGTTATCCTTTTCTGGATTATCTGATCTTGTACTAACCTTTTTAGTTTTGGTTTTGGTTAAAGTCTAAAGACATGGGAAATATATAGTTATCTTTTTTGGATTAGGTGGTTCTCTATAAGTTGATTATAGTACTCTTAATGTGAACAAGTCTTCCTAAATACTCGTCTTTTGGAGAAAATATGAGTTTTATTAAGGAATCTAGTAAAAGTTGAAAGTCTACATGACAAGTAAGTATGTTTCATTATGATTTAGTTAAGCTCAAAAATAAATTCCTCCATGAAAAGTAACTTAAAACAAAAATGTTGTCTGTTAACTTTTCCTACTGGGGAATCGAATACCGTTTAACCCATCACAAGTTTGTGATTTTCTTATGGTTAACTTTCTCCTAGAAATGTTTACTATCACTCTCCATCAGAACATGACCCTTTGTTTTTTCCTCCATGTCCATATTTTCATACTTGGAATCCTAGTATGGGTTAACTCGGGTGACCTTTGTACTTTCCTTTCTTTCTTTTAATGTGATACTTTAATTTACTCCTTTTCCGATGTGGGGCTTTCAATGAAGTATCCAAGCCCAATTTTAAAATTGTGAGGATGCAATTCCCAAAAGGGGGGAAGGATGTAATAACCCAGGTAAATAAAGAGTATGGCATTTTCACATTTATCCATATTTGTGAATAAAATATTAATATAACTTTAAAGGGGACACTATGCTCGATGGCGTACCCAACACGCAACAATGAGTTTCTTGGGAATCTTACGTTGCACTCTAATAATAAAATAATATTATTTTAAATGGTTGTTAATGCCTATCTGTTGTAATGGCGGGAATGAACAGAACTAACTACAAAATTATTATATATGTTTGTCAAATATTTTTACTCTTTACAATAAATGTTAGAGGATTAAAAATGCGAATGAATCCAATTTTAAGCGTAGACAGTCTAATATTCTTTAAAAGGTCGATTAACCGCCTTTTGATGGAGAACCTCTTTTAAATACACTTTTTGAAAATTTTATGTGTTATATTTGACAAAATAAAATTCTTCTTTAGAATCGGCACATCAAAATTTACTTTGTGTAAATTTTTGGTATTTTTCTGATAAAGTTCATATTTTTTAATGAATAGTGAAAAATGTTGTATTTTAATTCAAAACCTCTTTTTAATATAATTTATTTATATGAATAGATTATCTTTATAATTGGTTTTAAAGTGTAGATAGAATATATTTTTACCATTTAATCCAATGGTGGTCATTGTATTTAATACCACTTTAAGGTTGGACATAAACGAGTGTCAATCTTTTGAAAGATATTGTTTCTTAAAAACACGCTATTTGTTTTAACAGCGGGGTTTAATTATAAAATTAATTAATGAAAATTCTATGTTATTAATTTGGTAAAATAGAAATCATTTTTGAATTTGGAATATCAAATATAGCTTAGGGTGAATTTTTGGTATTTTTCTGAAAAACTTCAATTTTTTTATGAATAGTGAAACCACAAAGTGGTGGTTACAAAATTTGAATTTTAGTTTAAATGGAACTTTACCACTTCTGTGATTTGAATTTCAAAAATCCAATTTAAATGATTTTAATTGTTAAGTAAAATGTGGTTCAATGGTATGAAAATAATTTTTGATGAAAAGTAACTTTTAAGTTTTATTAATTGTGATTAATGGTAATTAGTGTGATTTAAGGTAAAAATAATATTATAATAAAATAAAAATATATTGACACTTGTCCTAACCCTATAGGATGAGTTATGGCCGACCAAGACAACCCATGGGTCGATTTTTGGTACCCCATGGAGCCACTTGGTTTTGATAATGACATTTATGCCTTTTATTTAAAGTTAAAATAAAAATGTCACAAACATGATTTATTTTACTAAAACAATTTTTACATGTGGTTATACAAGTCAGAATTTTGACTATAAATAGTAATTGGAAAGATAAAAAGATTTCCTACATTATAGTATTTTTTTTATAATTTTTAGACATTAAATAAATTAACTTCTTTATGACATCATGATTATGCAGCGATGACCTCATTATTTAACGATTTAAATAAAACGGAAAGATAATGCAAAATCTAGGACCTACACATGTCAAAAACCTATTGTATGGGTGGATTTCGAACCCTTGTCACCTTATATTCGAAACACATCAATGTGGGACCATTAAAATCCGAAAACCATTTGAAAATAAAGTAACATTTTATACTTTACCAAGAGTGCCCCTCCTCTCCTCTTATAAAAGGCCCCCACCTCTACCACCTTACCCACACCTCTCAAACCTTTGGTTCGGCCAAGATATGATCATTTTGTCTCTCAACATCCCTCTCCTCATCCTAGAAGCCTTAACTTAGGCAGGAAGCTCTTCAAGAAACCCTTTTGGTTCAAACCAAAGGGAGTTACCCAATTTTAAGGTAACGTCTTCACTTGTGCTCTTTTGTTTTATTTTGATTCTCCAACCCCATAAACTCTTTTTATTCAGTTATTTTGTAACAAATCCAGTATATTCCATATAATAGGATATTTTTATAAGAAGGATTCGAGCTACACTTACACACACCTACGTCTAATGGTTAAAGAACATATTGTTTCTATGGATGGCGAATTTCTGCCTCACGAAATGATGATTGTTCGATATTTTTCTAACACCTTCAAAGGTGGCCATTAAGATGACACTATATTTATATATGATATATAATATGTTTATGTTTTCCTTAATCTTCTGTATTTTTCATTTTGGACATACCTTTATGGTTTCCATTATGGGTAAATGCGATATCTTCATTTAAGGAAGTGCGGACTACCGCCCCCTCAAAGTGATTTGATTCGTTAATGCCATATGTGGGATGTATAAAGGATGGATTTAAAGTTATTATATATGATTTTATACTGGAATTATAATATACCTTTATATCATTAATGTTTTCTTTCCATTAAAGTATGAGATAGAAATGAAAGTAGCGTTCATGCATACGTACGGCTTACCGTCTCCATGAACGGTGCATTTCATTTCTTATCCTCAAATGTAATGTACTATTATAACTACATATAATGGATATATATTATGTATGATACATCTAAAGGATTAATATAATTCTGTAATTAAAAATACACACATCTCTCATTTAGTTTTAATTCCATTAATATGACATAGAAATGAAAGTAGCGTTCATGCGTACGTACGGCTTACCGTCTCCATGAATGGTGCATTTTATTTCTTACCTCTAAATGATTATGTAATATTATAAATACATGTATATGCTGGATATATATGATATATATGGTATCCAAATCAGGAATTTCATTCTGGATATAAAGAACTTTTGACCACACGAACAACATGTAATTGTAAGAAGTCCACTTTTGACGTAAGAACCAAATATCGACAAAACAAACATTATTAACTTAAATGATTACATAATGTTTATAACATGTAAATAATTTATATAAAAGGAATAATGAACTTGAAAAAGTTTCTTAAGAAATTATAAATAAACTCAAGTTTATTATTCAGGAGATTAAAGAACGATCGAGTCAAGTCGGACCCGAGGTAAGGGATCCTACTCCTCCATTTCTTTTTAAGTACGCTCTTTTATGTCATTCCTTTTAAAGATCATATTTCTTATTATTGGGATGTTATTTTATATTACTCTTAATATAATTTTTATGTTCATATGATGAGAGACCCTATTCTCTCTCATCAATCCATTTTGGAAGTTTTGAGTGGCGTCGTTAGGCTGCCGAATTTTCGTAAGAGATCTAACCTCTCTATTTCTTTTTAAGTACTCTCCTTTATGTCACTTATTTTCAGCTCCTATTTGTTATGTTGGGGGATGTTATTTTATATTCCTCTTTCTATAAACTTTATGTTAATATGATGAGATACCCTATTTTATCTCATCAATCCATTTTTGTAAGTTTTATGTGGCGCTGTTAGGCTGCCGAGTTTTCGTAAGGGATTTTTCATCTCACTTTTATTCCCGTGAGATTTATGCTACATTTTCCACAATTTCCTTTGAGTGGTGTATGTACTGCCCATTATTTTACTCATTTTTTAATATACTTTCTTTATGATTATTTACATCAATGTTGTATTGTCCTTCTTTCACAGGGTGTATGTTTCGAAAGATACCCATGTCGGTAAGGGAACCTTTCACCCTCCTCTTTTTAAAAGACTTCTTTTGTTATGTCTTTTAATTCACATACTATTATGTTGGGATATGTTCTTATATATCCTTATTGATTTAAATTTTATTTCCATGTGATGATATACCCTTTTTATCTCTCATCAACTCATTTTCTGAATTTTGTAGGGACGCCATTAGGCTGTCAAATTTTTGCAAGGGAACTTCTTAACCCAAACTTTATTCTTTGGGATAAACTTATACTCCTTGAATATGTCGTTATATGAATATGTGTGAATAACCTCTGGTTTTTTTACACTTAATATTCACTTATATTTGGTGTATTCGTTTGTCACACATAATTATGTAATTGATTTATCCTTAAACCAAGGATACCGTCTCTGTAAGGGACTTCGTCTAAATATCCTTTCATTGAGTCATATTTAGTTTTATACACAACTTTATTTTATATGGTGTATAAACTCCTTTGACTTTTACTTTTATACAAAAGGAATCTTTTTCTGTGAAGCGTTTTACTAAACGACAAAAAGGAATGTTTCTTTTAACGTATGCGGTGACAACGACCCTTTCCGCCGCCGCGAGTATTATTTGATCTTTGGCTTCCTCAACAAGCCATAATGTTTTTAAAATAAAATAAATACCATATATTCTTTTATGTATTTTGGTATTGAAAATGTTTTTGATAAAGGATTCTATTTTGTCAATATATTTAAATGATATATTGTGATTGAAATGTGGAAATGTTATCATTCCTTTATATTGGTTTTATGTGATATAATTTTATAATGGTACTTGGACATTTTACAGGTGGTTACATGATAAACCATATGACGGGTGGTGCCGTGAATACCAGGACGGGTGGTTACGTTATAACCTCCAATGCATTGGGTATGGAAATCGGCTGTATGGCTATTCCATTAAGTATGTATGGAAGTTGGCCGAATGGATATTCCATTAAGAGATATGTGTGGAAGTCGACCTTATGGTTATTCCACTTAAGTATGTTTATGTCCCGAGTTACCTTTATATGTTATGTGATCTTTATATGGGTTTTATGGTAATCTTTTGGTTACAGAAGGGTAAGTAATGAACTTTTATTCAGTGAAGAGTTTTTACTACTTCGAAAAGGTGAAAATTATTACTTTGATAAAGTATACATGGTTTACTTGTTGTTTTGAAAAACTAACAGTTTTCATTCTTTGTGTATCCCTTACTGAGCTTTTTATGCTCATCCCAAGTTTTTGAAATGTTTTTCACAGGACTTAACGTGGAATAGGGTCAAGGATGGGATCACAGGAAAGTCATGCAACCTAAAACATGGAACTGGACATGTTCTTTTTAAGAGTTTTTATTTTATGGAAACTTAGTAAAAGTTTCTACTTTGTAATCTTTTGAGATGTAATAGTTATGTCCTAATTCTCTAAAACTCTAAACCTGAAAAGATCCTCAATGTGAATTATTCATTTAATTCAATATTAAGTAAGGTTTAAGGTCGGGGCCTTATATATATTGTAATATGAATCCCATTTTCAGTATAATATTCCAATAACTAAAACCCTCTTAGATACATTAAAGCCTCATTAGGGTTGGTTTTGAAGTAAAATTTTGGGCATGCCTTAAAATATCTAAATTGTAGAATTTGAATTCCACTCCAAAGGGAAACCCATAAACCCAAAAATTTACATACAATGGCCACCACTACCAGAAATTAATTTCATTGGGTTAAAGAAAATTTGATGACATTATATTAGGCTCTCATCTAAGTCTGTAAGAAGATACAGACCCAGTCAACTTCAACTATTTACCCAATCTCTCATCTTCAACTGGAGCATCACTCTGTTGTTGCTGACTGGACCATCTTAGCTCTTTCACATGATTTGTTGGATCTTTAATTTTTAATTTTTAAGGTCCCTAAAAATGAGTATAGTCCATAAGAGCATGTTAATAATTATTTTTTTGATTCTTGTGGGACTTTCAGGTGGCATGTATGCCTTTCTTTAGGTATAAAGCAACAATGACCATGGGATCATCACATGAAAGCATCATGTGAGGGTTAACCAATATCTAAGAGTGGGAAAGACCATTCATAAAACTAATGAATGTTCTCATATATGGGTGTCTAATCTTGACCTGATAATGTTTCTAAGCCATCATCACAAAAAAATTTAGGTCACCATCAAGTGACTCTCCATCTTGACATCTATCTACAACATCACCATTTGTTATTTAATACCTTGAAATTGTAAATTAAATCGACATTGAACATAATATTCATAAAATATATCACAATCAATTTTAGCATCTAGTTTTTAGTCCCCCATGACTATATTTTATGATTAGGTTTCATTATTTCCACTACTACCCTCCATGATTGATCTAGTGGGGGGATCACCATAGGGAAGGAAGTTGAACTCTAATTGAAGACTCATGAGATTCAAATACTTGTATTCCTTTAGTGATAATTTCCTAATAATGAAAAAAAAATTGGATGAATGCATAGGAAGGACGCCTCAAGATTTGTACCTCACCATGAATCTTATATATATTGAAGTTTTTTACTATCCATCCCTAAATCACATGAAATAACTTTGAGATGTGAAACAAAGACTTTGTACTATTTATGTACAAAAAAAACAAATGATTTTTGTCTAGTCTTAGTACTATTAGGATGAAGAACATCCCTTCTTCCAGCCAAGATTCCACTATTAAGGTACTCAACCATACTTCATTGCGTGATTCAAGAACTGGGATTAGGTTTCCCCTTAGAAATATGGTGAGGAAGTCTACAGTTTTATTTTGAGGATACATATCTTAGTTAACATCATAAACCCACTCCTCATAGTGGCCTCTCCCTAGCTCAGGCCAATATATACATTTGATTTACCTCTTTTATATAGAAGGGAATCACATTGGGAATTTTGAGGTTGATGTATCTTCATATGGGACCCAGAATTTTATTATCAACTTATCAAAATTTATGTATGTCCATGAGTGGGGATCCTTCCCCAAAACATTAATTGATTCTTTCAGTAATCACCAATCCAATGAAGTTGTTCATCAATGATCTCCCCATTAAGCATTCAGGGGAAGAAAATAATAATCCATGGATCTGATAATGGGTTATTTAGAGGCCATATATATATATCCCACAAACTAATTCTCACTTCTGCATGTGTTAAATGGAACATGTTCATATATAGGATCCAATGGTTGAGATGTTTTGAGATTAGTTTAGCATCCTTGTATATGTTAGTCTATGAGATCCAGAAAACATTATAAGCTTTTAATACCATTAGATGATCCTAAAATTCATTTCATATACATCTAACCTAATATTCCCATATCCATTCAATCTCAACTCTACTACTGGGATGTATCTCCCAATTTTTATTTCATCCTCAAAGATGTTCAGATAATAATATATGAAATATAGAGGAGGGGTAATGGGTATGGGGTTCTTGTATGTATGAGTGGTTATCTAAACGCACTTTGGAATGTCATAAAAAGTATGAAATTATGGTCTTCCCTTTTTGGATTTATGAACATTTAGATGATATTTTGTCCCAACTCAGATTGGTGTACTCAAAGAATAATAATCTTAGAAAAGTTTCACCTCGGTTCAGAATGTCAATGTTGGATAAAAAAATTGATGATGTAGTTAGAGTAATTATGATGTTGTAAACCTCTAGTGGTACACTTTAATGATTTGTTAAATAGTCAAAAAATATTGTGTACACTTTTTAACTTATCCCTATTTAATGTCTCATATCATCATATTAATAAATACATTACTTTAGTGTTTGAATGGTGGATCGTTTCTCCCTACAAGGAAATATTCAATGATAACAGTTAGCCAAAGTGATGTGATTTATAGGTTTTATATTATGAGATTAATAGTATAAGTAAACCCATATATGTGCCTAATCTATTCACAATGATATCAATATGAAATATAAATAAAGAACATAATAATGAATACCTCAATAACCAATTCGTTATCATTCATTATTTTTATTTTTGATAAGAATTATTAATGTTGATCACCAAATAAATAGAACAAAATCCTCTTACCTCCAAGGTATTACACTGGGCAATGGATCCTGGTTCGGATGTGGTGGACTCTTGTACACCTAAAGGGGTGATAAATCCTATATAAAGGGTGATGAAAAATATACAAGAATGAAGGATATTTTAGAATTATTTTTATGAAATTGATGGTCACAATCACCAATAAACAATCATTAGTGAACATTTAATAGGAGTGGGAACTCATTACCTTATATATCTACCCTTGATGTGTTCAAATGAATAGAGAACACATTCATCCATATTAGGTGTCATAAAATACTACCCATGAATCATGTATTATTTATTAATTCATTATAATAATTAAACATATAATTTTCAAAGATTTTAATCTATTTGGAATATATTAATAACAAATGGAAACAACATGAGAGGATTAGTTGAGATGCATGCACTCAGCTTGTATTACATTGGAATCAATGTAGCCTTAGGCTTATAAATAAGGATACATTGGAGAAAATATATCCTTAAAAAATATTCATAATATAAATATAGTTTTATTCCACTTATAAAAATATCTAACTTGAATTAAAATCAAAAAGGACTTTATGCAAAACCTCACAACTCTTTGTGAATATATCTCATGCTCCTTATGGAAATGGTTCCATATAGATCAATTTATTTTTGAACAAACACATTGTTAAAAACTTAATGCTTATACAAGGGCCTAATTTTCTGACCCTATGGTAATTAAAAATGTTGAAAATGAATATTAAATTCATATTTTATAGATGTTAGAAAAGAAATACCACTAATAAAGCGTTAGTACTACTCATGTTACTATGGGTCTTTCACGATCTCCATAAAAAATAATCATATCTCTATATGAGAATTTTCCCAAAAATTTGTATCATATAAATCATATGAGCACATATATAATCTATTTTTATATGAAATTTATTGACCATTAGAAATGGAATATGTCAATCAATCACAGGACAACTCACTAGTTCTTGATTCTATGAAATAGACTGACTAGATCAATAAATATATCATATTTCATTCATATATGTACCTCATATAATAATATTATCACATTATATGTGAATCAAATAAGTATATCCATGAATTTACATAATCTAATTCAATCAAAGGCTTAATGTATTTACTCATCATATGAATAGAAAAATTCCATCTTAGTTATACTTCAAATGATGACATAATCAATAACATACCCAACCACCACCTGATTAACTAAGTCACTTTTGACTAGTGTAATTAAGGTGTAAAAGTATTAAGTTTCCCATGAAAAGTATCTCACTTAACTCAAGTGATAGGGATTGATAATAAGTATACACCCCTAAGTATATCAATGAATTTATGACATTCCGTTAGAAATATTTTGTTAAGGTAATCCAAGGAACAAGTCTCTACTTATTACCTCATGAATCTATTAATTATATCTCATATACATCCCTTTGTAATGAGTAAAATAATATATTTATGGTAATATTAAAAATATCATCACAAACAATTATTCTTTGTTATAATCATCGATTAGGGACAAGTTAAAGTTGTTTTTTAAGGGGAATTAACATTTATTCCTTTATGTTATGTAAAATGTAGCACACGTGAATGAATAAAAAATAGAGGTTTAATTTATTATAAAACCATGATACATTTACAACCAACATAAATAATATCTCAAGTGTTTAACACATATAGAATCTACATGAATTTCATTTCCTTGTTTTAGTAATGGTTTTGTTAATAGATCTATTACATTTTATTTCATATCCACCCATAATATATTTACATAACCCCTCTCAATGATCTCTCATATGAGTTGGTATTTTTATGGATGTTTTTGGTCCTTTGGTGAGTTTACGATTCTATTGCTTAAGTGATAGCTCTATTATTGTCACAGAAAATATAGATTACTGCTTCAGTTCTAAGAACCACCCCAATCTCATAGATGAAATTTCTAATAAAAATAGATTACTTTTAAGTATATAATGTTGTAACATTATATGAATCTATTTTTTGAGTCTTCCATGATGTCTTGTTTAGAACTCCACCGTGAAATAACTCCACGATTCTAAAAAAATACAAAACTAAATTGATATATCATGTCATATTTATCAATTTGGAAACTATTATAAATGTAAAATTTTACATAGAGATCATCCTCTCCTAAAATAACCAAGAACGAATAATTATCCCTTCACAAGTACTTCAATATGTTTCTCAATGTTATTCAGTGACATTCACCCAGATCCGATTAGTATCTACTTGTTATAATAAAAGTATTAGAGACCTCGAGTCAAGTAAATAACATAGAATACATGATATATCCTATTGATGATGTGTAGGGAATCATATCCACCATTTATATCTCTTTAGAGGGATCATGAATCTTCCTAATATTCTTCACATATAATACTGGTAAAGACCCCTTTTAAAGTTATCCATACTAAAAGAATTTAGAATTTTGCTAATATATGTGTTATGGATTAATAAAATTAACCTTTTAGATATACCTATATATATCTTAATACTTACTATGTAAAAATCTTCACCCATTTCATTCATTAAGAATCATTTATCCATACATGTATTCATAGAGTAATGTTTTGGGATTTCATTTCTTATAAGTAGTACTTAATTTACATAAAATATTAGAAATACTATAATACTAAAACTAATTAGCCTATATAAACAAGAATAATCATCATTTTTTATGAAACCAAAATCATTGATTACATCATAAAACTAGATATTACAACTCTGAGAATCTTAATTCAATCCATAAATGGATTATTATAGCTTTTATACATTAACAATTTCATTAAGAATTTCAATATTTTGAGTTGTATTATATATAAGTCCTTGAATATATTACTATTAAGTAAATGGATTTTGATATCCATTTGATATATTTCATAATCAAAATAAGATGCTATGGAAATAAATACTTGAATGGACATTATCATCACAACAATTGAAAAGTTTTCTTAATATTCAATGTCATGAATATATTTGTAACCATTTTACACTATATATTCTTTGTAGGTAGAAACTATACCATCCATGCTATCCTTCTTGAGGAAAATCCAATCATATCCTATGTGTGTTACCCCATTATATGTATCCAAAAAGTTCCAAACGTTGTCAGTGCACATGGATTCTATTCTAGATTCTTTGGATTTTAACCATTTCATAGAAATATAACTCTCTATACCTCCCCAATATGTTTTAGGTTAATCTACTATTTTCATTACCAAAATATCATTTTTTATGTAAAATACTTATCTCATGATCTCTTGAAATTCCTACCATACCTTCAAGGTTGTTGTGTAACTTGAGTCATTTCTTCTTTCACAACTATACAAAATTAACTTACCTTCCATATTATAAACATTTCCTATTTTTTTGTGTTGAAAATTCCTAAGTGTAACCTTCCTCCCATTCCCTCCTCAACTGAAGTTTTTCTTTTCAAGTAAAAAAAATAACTTTAGGCCATAAACGCTTTGTGTTTAGTAGGATTATAGAAATAATATCTTATAGTATATTTAGGGTAACAAAAATAATCATTTATTTGATTTAGGGATGATTTTATCATAAGGAAAATTTTGAACATATGCTTCATAGCCCTAAATAATCATAAAATACATAATGGGATTTTTTACATACCACATATCATATATTGTCTTTACAACTACTTTGGACGGAATGTAGTTTAGTAGAAATGTTACACTCTCGAAAGCCTAACCCTATAATTTAATAGGAAGGTTTAACTGAATCATAATTAACCAAACCATGTCTAATAAGGTATGATTCTTTCTCTCTCCATTCCGCGGTGGTGTTCTATGAAGTGTGGGTTATGAAATTATTCCACAATTCCTCAGGTGATCAATGAATTCATACCTTAAGTATTCACTACCTTGATCTGATTAGAGGATATTCATTCTCTTACCTAGTTTAGTCTGTACTTTATTCTTAAATTAATTAAACTTTTCAATATTTTCAAACTTGTGTTTCATCATAAACACATAACCATACCAACTAAAGTCATCAGTAAAGGTAAAAATAATTAACTAAAATCACTTCTATCTTGTGTGCTAATTGGTCAACATGCATCACTATGAATGAAATCCAATAGTCCACTAGCCCTTTCACCGTTTATACTAAAAGGTTATTTGGTCATCTTTTACAATAAAAAAATTATAAATTATCAAATTATTCATAATATAATTATTCTAAAAATATATCTTTATAGATTTTTTGAATGTGTTTCTGATTTAAATTTCCAAGGTGACAATGCCAAAGGTAGGTTGGATTAAAATCAACCCCTACCTTATTATTCTTAATTAAAAAATTATTATCCATATCTATAAATTATTAAAAATTTATTATATTCCCAATTACATAAATAATTTCATTCTTATATAAAAAAACTCTCAATATAGAATGGAAATACATTATTGTCCAAACAAGATACAGAAATCAAATTCCTATTATAGAGGGATCATAATAACAGTTTCCCATATCTAATATTATTATAGTTGGTAAATTTAGATCATAAGTGCTAAATTTTAATGAAAAAACTCTTACTCCATTACTGACATGAAGATCTACTTCACCCTTTATTAATTCCCATTTATATTTGATCTTGAGTTTGTTATCCCAATTTCTTGAAGTACACTTGCTATATAGTACCCATGATTCAGAGTTAGTAGAATAAATCTCTATAACATTCACATTTATTTGATCATAATATTTCTCCTTGAGAACATTTCTCAACCCTATATACCAATATTTAATTGTTTTATAGGCCATACCTATAATTTATATCAATATGATCCTCATGAAGTATTCCAAAATCTTTATAAAATACATATCAGTGGGTGAGTATCATGTTTTATATATTTTCATTAATTAATTTTAATGAAAGTGATCCAACTAAAAAAATGACCCCATATATCATATCCATTCGGTGAGATAAGATGAATATTTAATCATATATTACACCAGGTATCGCATAATTAAAATATTGAAATTTTGGTGGGGAATTATCCCAATCATAAAAATTATGATACTTGTATAGTTCAACATGTAACTCTTTACCCAATCCATTATATGGATAAAATCAACCTATTCCTTTTGTATCATAACTATTATGCTTACCCAATTAACATAACCAAAAGAAAAGGACAAAAAAATAAACTTAACTATTAGGGCCACCTTTTTACTTACTTATCATACATATGATAATTTATTGTCACCTAACTATTAGGGCTACCAATACTTATTGATCATGGTCTTACAAAGTGACTCTTTGGAAGGAACATCACACTTTGTATGTTCAATATTTTTCTTTTAAAATTCTTACCAATTTTACATACATCATATGCATATTAAATTCATAACTATTTCATTTTATGCAATATTTATATTCTCATGTTTTAGTCCTTTATGTATGAATTTTTATAATGATTTAGTTTTTTAATCCCTAATCTAACTAATAAGTTATTATGTTCACTCCATATTAATGTGTAACTATTTACACAACCTATAAGTTTTTTTTGCTCACCCCAAATAGAATCCACGTATATTTATTCATACCCAAATTCATATCATTCATAAGTGACATGAAAATTTTATGTATAGGCATAGAGTTATATAAAATTGACAATCACTGCATGAGTAATCCTAAATCCATAGATATCCAACACTGGACCTTCTATAACAAAGCATAAGGTATTGGGCCAGTGAAAAGTCTCACCCAAATTCCCTATACCTAGGGATACTATACTCAATAGATAATTCAATTACAAATAATCCTAACACTTAATATACATAAAATATTTTCAACAAATATTTTCAAGATAATAACTCTAAATAAAAAACTAAGTTTAAGGTAAATGAAAAACTAAATTTTATGGAGTTACATTTAGAATGAAATGAATGGATATTTTTCCTAGAATAAATTTATTATAAAAATTTAAACATACAAATTATTTATATTTTTTAAAAAAATTACTATAATTGAATACAAAATTAAATTAATAAATAAATAAATTTTTTATTTATCTTCCAAAACATGAGTAACAAATGTGAAATTTTCATATTAAGTTTATGCTTATAAAAACTCATTTGATAGAGCCTAATAATTATAATTTGTAAAGAATTTAAAATAAGATATAATTTTAATGTAAATAAAATTTTTATTTAAAATGGAAATTAAATATTAATTATTAAAATTAAATATAAGCATTAAAAATTACATTTTATAAAGCTAGATACTTATAATTTATAAAAAAATTAAAAATTATAAGCATATTTAACTAAATATAAAACATAGTTTTTAACATATCAGCTGATAATACATTGAAACTCAATGTATTCTCATGGTATAGAGGACCAATGCAGGGTAGAACTAGTATGAGGAGCTTAAGGCAGTGCAAGGCAGGAGTACCATAATGAGGGGTGACATGATAGTAGTGGTCATGAAATAGGGCTATTGTATGGTAATTAATCTAAATCACTATAGTTCACCACAGTTAATCAATAATCATGCTACTAATTTAAAGTATAATATGGTAATCATTTGGTAGAAACAAATTTCATCATAAAATATGCATGTTTCATTTAATTATTGACATTAAATTACCTCATAATGTATCATAAAGACCACACTTGAAATTCTGTTGGCACTCAACATAACATCAGGATAAAAAAATCACTATTTTTCTATATCCATGATGCAAGATACATTAACTACCTAACATATTCTATGTTTTCACCCCATATTATGTTAAATATTAACATAATTTCAAGTGAATCTCTTGAAATTACATTATCATATAACCTAATGTTAAATATTACAAAACCAATTATGATTTCCCAAGCATGTCACCATAAACTATATAAGAAAACACATTGATTCATCAAGGTAAATGGATTTTACTCCACTGATGAGATTTATAGGGGTAATCTTATAAACATTATAGTAAAAGAAACCCAATATATGATCATGATATATCCAAAATGATATCAACTTATATTATAAAAGTAGAACACAACAGTGCATAATTGGATACATAATGTAGTATCCTATATCCTTTTATTATCAAAAGAGAATAATTAATGTTGATCACCTAAGTAGTAGATCAAATTCCATATACCTCTAAGGGATATAAATGAAAAAAATATCTCATTTCACAATTGGTGTGCTCTCATATGCCTGAAGGGGTGTGATCACATTTATAGTGGGTGATGAACAAGCTACAGGAAGGAAGGATATTGTAGAAATAATTGAATGAAATTTATGATCACAATCACCGAAGAATGATTATCAAAAAACATTTAATAGGATAAGAAATTCATTCCCTTATATAACCACCTTTTAAAACATTCAAATGAATGTATAACATGTTCATATATATAGAGTATCATAAAATTATATCATCAAATCATGTTTTGTTTATGAATTAATAAAAGGCATTCAATGATAATTTTAATGGGTTTTAATATATTAAAAATGGATTTATAATTCAGGGATACCATGTGGGGTGATCGGATGAGATGCATGCACTCAGCCTGCAATATGTTGGAATTAATATAACCTTGGGCTATTGCTTATGGATACGTTGGATGAAACATATCATTAATCTATATGGATCATAATCATAAAATTTTAGTGCACATATAACATAAAGAATTAATATGAAATTAATTTTATATAAAAGGTTATAAGATCATAACAAACTTTAGGAAAAATTAGATAAAGTATAAAATTTCACCCAAGTTACTTCACTCAAGCCCTTAGCTCGGGTGTTTTCATTTACTCCCGTCGCCTCTGTGCCTTTTCTCACCCTCTTCATCCAAGAGGTGGTTCCATAAGCTTATATATGTGAAGACATATGTTCCTAGATAAAAATTAAAATACTATAGAATGCTTAATCTAGTGTTATAAGGAAATAGAAAAGGAGGTTGTGTGAGGATAATAAATATTATGGTGGGAGACTTTATTAAAATGAGAGCATGAAAGCTTTAGTTTTTTCCTAGGATATGTGATGTGTAAAAAATAACTGGTCCCCAATATTTATATATCCATGTCTCTTTCTCAACTCATAGAATTAATTTATGATTCCCATCTAGTAGTGAATATCACACACTAAGTGCAACCTTCTTCTACACCTTAGTCTCTAGCCAAAGCTTGCACACCCATATTTGAATTGAAATTTTGGAAATAATCATAATGACCTCAAAATTAAATCTTATTATTACTTATTAGACCTAATTCTAAGATGGTAATTTTTTTCATGATCCTTCTTTCTAATAATAGAGACTTTATTTGAGGGAATAAAATTTCTAGTGAAAAGAAATATGTATGAAATTGAGGCCTTGATTCCACATGTCTTGGTCTCTATGTGTGTGTATTCGTAATTCCAAGAACTTGTAAAATTGATCTCTACGTGCGTTCCTCCTTTAAGCTATGAATTTTCATGCACAAACCCCAAACACATTCCTTCTTTACACTATTATTTTGTCCACTCTGCCTCTGTGCATACATCTCCATTTCACCAAGAATTTGTGCATGGTGGCTCTCGCTTCCCACACATCCTTCACATAGAGCCCCTTCATACACCTATCCACCATAATTAATCCCATTATCACAACTATACTGTGTATCATAATCTCTCAATTATTATAAATAGATCCCATGATTCTCATTTGGGGGTGGTGAATGAGAGAAATATGGATAATATGAGAGTCATAAAACCCCATTTGTGCACACACCCATCCATATACATCTTCCTCTAGGTGACTTCCAAAGTCAAACATTAAGGAAAATAAATGGAGAACTCAGGGAAATTCTGTTATCTAAAGTTTTTAACATTAAAATCATCATGAAAGTACACTTATAATATAGTACTAAGGTAAAGGTTCTTAGGTCATCTTGGGAGAATCACACTCTAGTTCCATACACCCAACCCATTCCAGAGGTACCACACTAGTGAACCTTGTACCTAAGTTACCTAGATGGGTTCTATACTTGGTATCCATATGCCTTAGTAATATAAAGTTCCTATATTAAGACAAACCTTCACCCAAAATTCTATACTTGGATAATAATTCACACAAGTCTTATATTAGTGTGACCCTTCCCCATGTCTTCATACCTAAGTGACAATTCTCCAAGGTATCGTATTAGGTCGACCCTTTGACCAAGACTTTATAAATAAGCACCAATTCACCCAGATCCCCACACTTGGGTGCTACTTAACTTATGTCCCCGTACTTAGGATCCATATCTCCCCAGTCCCCATGCTTGGTAACCACCTTTTCTAGGTCCCTTGAGGCAACCCAAAAAAATATACATAAATATTACTTCATTTTAGATGAATATTCAATACATTTCACAATAAAACGCACTAAAGGACCCTAAAGGTTTAGTTTATTTTAATACTTGTTACATATTAAACTTATTTTTTGAAATATCTTCAATATGTTCCACAAATTTCTTACTACATAGTACACTTATCAGTCATACCCTATTTAAAATCATTCTTCTTAACCTAGGGAAAGAAAACATAAGAAATAGTGATATCAGGTGCTTAGTAAGGGTAATCATGGGTGATCTGAATAAATTATAATATTTAATCATATCATGAGAATAAGGGTATAATAACATGATATTAATTAATGAAAAACATACCCAACAATTCATAGATCATAATCATGGAATAAGGATTTTAAAGTTCATATGGAATCAATCATAGAAAAATCAATGATCATAATCCATGAGAATATATCAAATTATAACAACATTTCATTGATAGTGGCATAAAAAGTATGTCATAATCATAATACAAGAAATATTATGTCAAGACTATCATCAAAGACATTCATCACATGTTAGTCTTGGACTAACCACCAATGTACCTTCTTTAGGCCTGGTCTAACCACTTGTGTACCCTTTGGGCTTGGGATTACCTATTGAGTAACCTTTGAGCTCATAAAAATAAAGAAATACAAAATTAATTAGAGCTATGTAATTAATCCAACCATGACATAATCATAATCAATTTATATTTATCCCACAAGATCATAAAAACATTTATTATATTATCATAAATTAATAAGTAGAAAAAATGGGTTTCATTAATATATTATCTTCATAATCATAAAACATCCTACTAAAGAATAAATATGGTATAATTGGATCATATCCCAAGTGAATTAGATGTAATATCAATGGATAATTTTGTAGATGAAAATACCATTAAAATATCACGTGACCATTTCTTCAGGAAAATACCCTTTTTATTTTGAAATTACTTATTTAAAATCTAAATAACTATAGAATATTAGGAAAAATATTTATTTGAAAAGGACCAATAAAAAATTTGAAGGATTATTTAAATAAAATATTATTAATGAAGGTGTAAAAATCCATTTGTGTGGTAAATTTTAAAACAAAGATTCCCTTCACACCTTTAGTAAAAGTTTCCTCGTTCAGAAAGAAACCAGAAGATTCCTTTCAAATATTTTTATAGAAATTAAAAAAATGAATAATAATGAATTTAATAAATAATTATAGAATATTAAAAACATTTTTAGGGAAATTTTAAAGAAAATATAGAACAAGAGGAAAAGGATTCTTTATCGAATAAAAAAATTCATTTTTCCTTAAAAATGTTCTTTCATACTCTTGAGTAATTAAAGATAGAAAAATGGGATAGAAACATATAATATTAATAAATAACCATAGGATAAGAAAATAAATAATATATTTTATAGATATAATATATAATTTCATCATATAAAATTAAAGCATAAACAATCCCGGTAAAAAGTGAGATAGTAACGTTAAACACTTACTACTTTGGTAATTTTTTAATCATAACCCATTTAACAAAAATAAAAATAAATGAAACATTAAATACTAGGAATATAAAGAGATTCATTATATAAAATATCAAATGGGTCATTATATACACCACATGAAATAAATAAATAGTGAATATGGTATATTTCTCATAGAAACGAAAGTTAGACGAGAAACTCTTACCTTAATATAACTTTCTTTGTATATTTTTTTAACCCTATGTATAATAAATAAAATTTTATTATAATTATATAATAGAAACATATTCATGCTTATAATCCCATAAATTGTTTAATTATAACATCTTATCACCCATTAAATAATAATCTTCCATTATCATTATCAATTTAGGTGTTAACTGCTTCATTTTTCATGTATGTTTCAGTTTGATAGTTAATTTAATAGACCAACCTAGGTGAACCAAACCATACACCCAATCTAGATTCCAAATGGTTAGGTGAAGAAATAATATTTAACAAGCCTTGTATATAACAAATCAATACATAAACCATAGTATTATGTGGAATAAAAACATATAAACAAATCCATACAATCCAACACAAACCAGAAAAAAACCCAAAAGTATGAATAAAGAAACACTAAGAAGTCTCCATGTGACCAATAGTCACATCCAAACTGAAGAAAAAGACCAAAGGGTAAGATGACATGATACAATATTCCCTTACCTTTACCTATATCATGTAATAAAAATCTACAACCACCCAGAGTAAAAAGTATGGTGTGATTAGAAAGACTAGTAAGATAACACCACAGTGACTTACAAGGTATAATAACAAGAATTCAATAGTTATAGCTTAAAAAATAGTTTTACAATACATTTTAAAAATCTAATTCATTTCTAAATTATTTTCCCCCTTTGTTTTTCATAAAATCCTTTCATATTCTAAAACCAAAAATATGAAAATTAGAAGTGATATAAATAGGAAATCATATTCATATATAATGAGGTAATAAAGTAAACACATGTCCATGAAATAACATATCATGTGAAGTTGTGTGATACAACTTCATAATACAATCTATGAGAAAAAATCCTTGATAAAAATAACCATGTGATAAAAAAATTTAAATGAAAAAGCACCTCATATTGGGCCTTATCCAATGGGACAATACATACTAGACACTCAAGAACCTAAACAAGAATAATGTTGGATCCAACCAATATCTAATCATGTCATAGTCCATAAATATCCAAAAGGTTACCTCATAATGGTGTCACGCATACTAGGGCTACCCAGGTCTCATTCCCGACTCACCCAAGGTTCCCAATGTGAAAATTTTCAATATACATTTTCAAAATCATGATCACAATTTGATAAAACATTTTCAAAGCCAATTCAATCTTCTTCAGTGTTTGAAAATATGGATCCAAGTCAAGAAAATATATTTCCAAAAAAAACCCTTTTGAAAACATTTTCCTTTCCAATCAATCCTTTAAAAACACATATCACTTCAAATAAATGAACAACCCAAAAAAATTAAGAACAACAATAAATTCATTTTATTGACCCATTTTATAGAATAACCTACCTCAAAATGATATAATCCTATATGCCATCAACAATAGTAGTTGGAAACCATATGAATAACCTTCAAAATAAATGAAACACCATGAAACTAAAAGGTATCGATATAAAACACTATTCGATCATAAATCCAAACACAACCATATCCAAAACCATAACCGTAACCAAATCCAAAGAAAAACAAGAAGGAACACTTACCTGTAGAAATGTGCCTCAACCATAAAAATGATCAATCTCCCAAAAAATGATATGGAAGGGTAAAAGGTCTCAAAAAGTTCCCCTGGGAGCTTCTGGGTTAAGAGGGAGAAGGTCCACAAATGAATAAAATGAAAAAAAAGTGCAACACCCTAAAATCCCAAGTAGTAATTATTACATAGCATGTAATCCCATTACACATTGTGTAATCACTGAAGCTCTAGTACCCCAAAAATTCCATCGCCTTTTTATTAAAAACCTTATTTTTGACAGTACATAATGTGAATCCCATACATGGTTCATAAAACCTTCATACCTTGAACCTATTTCATGGCCTCTTCCTAGAAAACATTACACAACATGTAATTCCTTTATATAACATGTAATCTCCCAATAGACTGTAGAAACTGTAGGTTTTAAGCATAAAAACACAAATACCCTACTCTGAGCATTCTACTAACTTAAGAAGAACCTCACTAAGTATTTGAGACGTTTACACAAAGACTCTATTAATTAAAATAAACATACATCCATTAAATTTTGGTAATTTTACCTAAAAAAAGCCTCTTTATCCCTAAGAATCCTACAAACACACCCAAACGATGATGATAAACAAAGTATAAAAAAGGGAGTACCTAAAAAGTGTAACATGGTGCTACAATATTACCACCATAAATGTTGTATATCCCCAAAAATCCCTCAAATTCCTAGACTCTAAAAAAGTAGAGGTTACTATTTCCTCATCAATAATTTCCTCTCCAACATATCATGGTTATCCTATCTGCAATTCCACGGTACCCAGACCATAGGAATTGTTTTACCACTAAATACCTTCTCTCATCGATCCATAATCTGAACTAGATGCTCATCCAAATAGTGTCAGTCTCAAGATCAAAATACTCTTATCCAATCACATGGGAATTATATAGTATATAGATCCTCCTATAGGAAATATGAAACACATCGTGGATAAAAGTAAAACAAAATAGTAAGTCCAACTGATAGGCTACCTTCCCCAGTCATCCAATGATCTCAAAGGGGCCTATGAACCTCAGTACAACATACTCTTCTTACGAAAATGATGATGTCCTAAGTGATGTGAAACACTAATAAAATCCCTATCACAAACATCAAACTCCTACGGCCACCGAAGATAGTCCACAAATGATTTGCGAAAACTATGTACCGTGATTAATCTTCTATGGAAGAACTCTTCCATATACAGCATCTCTTGAATTAGACATGTCCCAAAAAAGGATCTCATTCCCAAATCGACCCATAATAATGGGGATGTATAAGGAAACCCATACAAAGCCTCAAAGAGAACTATCCTAATCAAGGACTGATAAATGTTTTTATATGAAAACTCAAAAAGAGGTAAATGATTTTCCCAAGATCCTAAAAAATCAAGCATAAAAGCCCATAGCATATCCTAAGAACCAGGATAGTATAATATATTTGACCATACATCTATAGATAATAGTAAATTCACAATATAATTTTGGAACACATATCCTCTTGCAAACCATTCCAAAAATAAGATTTAATCCTCTGGTCCTAGTGATATATAACCACACAGGGAACCCTCTAAAGTCTCACCATCTCTCAAACACACAATTCCCCAAACTGTTCCACATTCATCATCTCTCTGATCAGGAGTAAATGCACTGATATCATGTGTCGATCAATTATCACCCAAATATCATCCTTCCCACTAGGATTCCATGGAAAACCAATGATAAAATCTAGGTAAATCTCATCCCACTTCCATAGAGGAATGGGTAAGCACTATAATAAACTCACAATTCTCTTATGTTACACCTTAATTTTATGACAAGTAAGACACCCCAATAAAAAATATAAAATCAACCTCCTCATCCCCTATAACCAATACTGACATCTCAATCCATGATAACTCTTGGTATCCCTAAGGTGTATGGACTAACAAGACCAGTTTACATTATCCAACAACTCAAGCCTCATAGAAAATGGAACAATGAAACTACCATGGAAGCCCAAAGTGCCATTAGGATACTGAGACCACTCACTCAAGTTCTCCCCACCATATAATATTTTACTAAATAATTTTAACTCGGTGTCTATCACCTGATCAAACCAAAATCAATCATCCCAAGATGATTCAGCTTCCATCAAAGCCAAGAACACATTTCCACCAACCTCTTCCACTCCAAAGCTCATCTTAGTAAACAAACTTATCAGTGACCACTATTCAACTAATTCCTTCATGTATTGTGCATAAATTTTCTTCTAAATTCATTGGAAACCACATTTACTTTCCCTATAGTGTATGAAATATAAAAAACAAAATTTTGAAGATAATTTCCCCAGAATCTCTATCGCAGGTTCAATCCCTCTGAATAATAATATATTTCAGGATATTATTATCAGAATAAACTATAAATTTATCCCCAAAGAGATAGTGAACTCACATTTTGAGTGAATTTATAATTTCTATGAACTCAAGATCATGGCTATGTCAGTTCTACTTGTGAGGTCATAACTGGCATGATCCATAGGCCACCAACTATTTCCCTTGCATCATAACACAAACTAATCGAGTGCTAGAAGCATCATGAAAAACATCATAACCCAAACACAATTCTAAAATAATCAAAACTGGTGATGAAGACAATGTCACATTAAACTCCTTAATACATATCAGATAGTTGTCATTCCACTTGAACTTTACACCCTTATGAGTTAAAGTAGTCATCAAAGATGTGATATTGGATAAATCCTGAACAAACCATCTATATTAACCTGACAAACCCAAGAATCTTTATATTTAAAACACATTTCTTGGATTCTACTAGGACATAATAGCTTTTATATTTTCAAGATCAACTGAGACACCCCCCATAGATATCACATACCCCATAAATTGTACTTCCTGAATTAAAAACTCGCATTTGGAAAGATTACCATATAAATGATGTTCTTTCAAGTCTTTAATAATTATATACATATAGTCCTTATGTTCCTCATATGAATTGGGGTAAACCAAAATATCATAAATGAATACAAAAACAAAAGATTCCAAGAACTGGTGGAAAATATGGTTCACCAAATCCTTAAACACCACATGAGTGTTAGTCATACCAAGTATAATAACCAGAAACTCAAAATGCCTATGTCGGATCATGAATGATGCCTTAGGTATATCCTCTTCTCAAAATATCAACTATCGGTACCATGACTGAAGTTCAATCATTGAAAACAAACATGGCCCTCTATTATAGTCAAAATGTTCATCAATCCAAGATAAAGGATATTTGTTCTTAATGGTTACCCAATTTAACTTCTAATAGTAAATACAAAGTCTGAGACTCATGTACCAATCCTTGGAAAAGAGGACAGGTTAATCCCATAGTGACATTCTAGGATGAATAAATCTTTTAGCCTCTAGATCTTCAAGTTATACCTTAAGTTCCACCAACTTATTAGGTTCCATTCAATAAGATGGAATTGAAAGGGGAATCATATCAAAGAGAAGGTCAATTGTAAACATGACCACTCTCCATGGTAGTAAACTAGACAAATCATCTAGAAAGACCTCAGGGTATACACTCACCACTATATGAATTTGACTACTCAAACAAGGGTCAACTACATAAAAAACATCTCTGGAAATTGGAATGATATTACCATAGCATAAGGAACAACATGACCTACCCTTCGTGATCTAGAGTCCCACTCACATGAAAAGACTTGAGTAACCCCATTAGTAGATAATAACTCTTTCCGTAGGAGATAACAGTCTATCTATTCCTTAACTATGATCCTACAATTCATGTTGATAAGAAAGTTAAATGTGTTAAGATCGATCATGAAGAAGTCTCATTCTACCTAAAATTTGGCTATCATCACCTAACACATGAGACACTTGAAACCTTATTCAGACCACTTTCCCAAAGTCATGTAAAGATCTAATAGGTATGACATAAGTTCTGATCATAATCACAAAAAATCAACTAACTTATAAGATATTAAAGAATGTGTAGCACGTATATCAAAAGAATCTAACCCCGTAGATGATGAAATAAACATCGTACCTATAATAGTAGTTTTCCATGCATCAGATTCCTATTTCACATATTTAATCACATAAAGAAATCCAATATTAGCCCCATGAAAATCCCCTTGGCCTAAGGATTTTACCCACCACTCTTGGAAGCATTAGTACAAACATGTGAACCCTTTGTGAGAGTGGATTCTTAATCACTCACCTAGGACATCATTTCATAAAAACACTTCATATGTCCCAATAATCCACAATAATGAAAAGTTCTAGGAGTCTTTATACAATTAGGCCTAGTATGAGCTAACCACCCACACTGATAAAAAAAACCTACTAATACCCTATCGAATCTCATAGAACTGGTCCTAAAGAGAACTTACCACCCTTATGTTTCCTTTTATGGCTATAACATACACCCTAGGTGAAAATTGAATGAACAAAAGCTCCACCAAAACCTTTCTTCCCAACTATGTCTACCTTAGAAAAATATTCTTTATCAACTACCTTCATAAAGGTCAGAAGGAACATGAGAATAAACATAGACCTAATATCAGGATTTAGTACTAAATCAAACATTTGAGCCTTAAGGTTCTCATTAGTGACTATATCAGGTGACAGATACACCAGATCAGTAAAATGGGTATAATACTCCTTAATGGTATGGTCCCTTAGCTTAAAGTCAAAAACTCTAAAGTCTTGGTCACACATAACATCTCTGGGTAAAACTTCTGATTAAAAATTTTCTTGAAATAAGTCTAGGTAAGTTCCTCGTGAAACTTAGATTATACAATAGAGTCCCACCATCTCCTTATTTTACCTCATGCATGTATGTGGAGAAAACCTCCTTCAATTTTTTAGGAGTCTTTAAGAAATTGAAGACCCTATAAATCTATTCGAGCTACTCCTTAAATACTTATAGTCCTTTTTTCCACAAAACATGGGTGGGTTCTTCTTAGTAAACTCAAATCCATAATATACCACAAATCCTTGGTTCTTGACACCCACTTGACTCATATTATAAATAGTGAATTCAAATCAATGCTTTAAGACAACAATAATTTTAATCAATTTTAGAATTCTATCCTAAACATACATTTCAAAAAAAGAATAAGTAAATTCAAATAAATTACCCAAATAGTTCATTAAAATAACCCTAAACTCCAAGTATCAAACCTGTTAAAATTACTTGACCACCTATGGTGACTCAGGTTCAATTAAAAAAGTGAGTTGGCCTGACCCCTTTTTAGCACCTACAATCCGAATTCTGACAGTCCTAACTCCTATGTACCCATGACTCGAAACCAAAATCAGGTAGGGTTAACACACTTCAGGATAAGAGTTTCCTTTCATACCAAATTATAATAGACTATCCTAGGTTAACCAAACCATACACCCAATCCTTATCTCACATGGTTAGGTGAAGCAAGAAAACAGATCATGTCTTGAATATAACAAAACAAAACATACAACTAGAGTACTATGTGAAAGAAAAGTATACAATTGGATCCATACAATCTAAGAAAAACTAGATAAAATTGAAAGTATGAATAAACCAATACCAATAATTATCTATATGACCAATATTCACCTCCAAACCAACCTAAAGCGAAGGAAAATATTAAAGTAGAATCCACCATGCTACAAGGTTCCCTTCTCTTCACTTGTATCCCGCAATAAAAAATCTAAACCCACCAAAAGTAAAAAGTAGGGTGTCAGAAAAAAATCTCATTTTTATACCTCAAAAATTTCTATTGAAGTTCTAATAACAAGAATTAAACAGTTATAGCTAAAATGGTTTAACAAATCATTTTATTAAATCTAAGTCCTTTGTAAATCATTTCCCCCTTTGGTTTTCATAAAATCTTTTCATATTATCAAACTAGAAATATGAAAAGTAGAAGTGATATAAGTAGGAAATCATAACCATGTATTATGTGGTAATCACATAAACACATATCTATAAAATTACATGTCATGTGAAGCTATCTGATATAGCCACATAAAAAAACTTATAAGTAACAATCCATGATAAAAACAACAATGTGATAAATAACCATAAATGAAAAAGAACCTCAAATCAGGACCTACGTTATGGTAAAATGTGTACTAGATAATCAAGAGTATAAATATACATAATGTTGGATCCAACCAATATAGAGTCCTTCTACATTCCATAGATATCCAAAAGGTTACCTCCTAGTGGTGCCACGCACACTAAGGATACCCATGTCTCTTTCTCTACGCACCCAAGGTTCTCAATATTCTAATTTTTAAAATAAATATTCAAAAACAAGATCAAAATTTTATAAAAAAAATTAAATATAATTAAATCTGGGTTTTTTTTTGAAAATCCATTTCCAAGTCAATAAAATCTTTTTTCAAGAAAAATACCTTTTTGAAAACATTTTTCTTTCTAATCAATCCATTAAAAACATATCACTTAAAATTAATGAAAAAACCAAAGTAATTTACCAAGAACAACATGAAATTACTTACATTAATCCATTATATAAAAACACCTACCTAAAAATGGTATAAATTTAGATACCTTTGAGAACAAATCTTGAAAACCATGATAATGACATTTCCAAGACACATTATGAAAATAAACTGAAAGGGGTCGATAGAAAACATTATCTGATCAAAACTCCAAACACAACCATAACCACAACCATAGCCGTAACCAAATTCAATGTAGAATGAGAAGGAACTCTTACCTGAAAAAATACACCACAACTATAACATGATTAATCAATGAACGAAATGATCTAGAAGAGTTTGAGGTCTCAAAAATAATCTAAAAGAGATTCTAGGTAGAGAGGGAGAAGGTATGAAATTGAATTAAATGAAAATCATCCATACATCACCCAAAAATACAAAATCTTAATGAATACGGGGTGTGTAATCCCATTACATGTTGTGTAATCCAAAAAGATTATGAACCCCAAAAAACTCATCTCCTTTTAATTAAAAACTTAATTTTTTATAGTACAAGATGTGAACCAAAAACATGGTGTGTAAAACCTTAAAGATATGAACCTATTATATACCTAAAGAACATTACACAATATGTAATCACCCGGTAGACTATAGAAACTATAGGTTTTAAGAAAAAAAACTGAAAGACCCTACTTTGAGTGTTCTCTGAAATCGGAAAGAACTCCGCTAAGTATTTGACATGTTTATACCTAGACTCCATTAATTCAAATGAACTTAAATCCTTGAAAATTATGTTATTTACCTAGAAAATTCTCTCTATACCATATAATATCACAAATACACCAAAACAAGCTTGATAGATAAATCATAAACAAGGGAGTACCTAAAAAGCAAAATGGGGTGTTACAGTTAAGGTCCTTGAATATTGATCATGGTTTAATCATCTATATAATATTAATAATTTCATAATTATATTATGTATTAATTGCATATATTTTTATAAATATTAATATAAATAATTGATGAAAAATTAATTATATCACTTCATAGAGATGACGTATATACATACACATGATTGATGTTTCCACTTTATGATGGATAGAAGGAAAGAATGGTAAATAATAATTAACCATTAAAAAATAAAAAATATATATATATAATAAATATATTATAAATTCCATAAATTAATTATTATAACCATCCTTGAGATTATTTTAAGGAAAATGATTCATATCCCTACGTGGAGAAGGTAGTCTACACATATGCATGAGTTATACTTTCATTACCCATTTGACAGAAAGGAGGGGGAAATGGTTATACCATAATCATAATAATATCTCAATATGTTTATGATAAAAAAATCATTATGTTGGGATGGATACAATATATTTAGAGGAAGTATAAGAAGAAATAAAATTTTAAATGGTTGGGTAAGATTATTTCCTCTTATTTGAGAGACCTCCTTGGGCTAAAAACTTAAGCCTTCTTAGGATGGTCCTTGGGTAAGAACAGAAGCTCAAGAATAAATAAAAGGAATATATGAAGGTTTTGGGGTATATATTTATTGAGATATAAGTCTAAAATTATTTTAATAAGTGTATAGATGAGTTTTCCTTTTATAATTGAGGGGAGGGACACACATGGAATTACATAAAACATTTAAATAATACAAGGTCACTTTCATATGAAAGTGGCATAAAATTTATAAGAATTAAAATTTAAGATAAGGTAACGTTTAAATATATCCAACCAATAATATTTAGACTAGTTTAATTTGAATTACTCTTATTTATTTGTTTAATCCCTCAGTAATTTTTTTTTAACCCTAACCTTGGTAACAAAGTTTTTACTATTTTTACTATTCATCGTGACCAAAAATGAATTTGGCCTCATTTAAAAATTTGGAAATATTGATTCCAAATAATGAAACCATATTATTAAATTAAAATCCTAAAAGTGGAAGAGAATTATTTTAAGATAAGTTTAAAAATCGCAGTGAAATCCATTTTCCAAAAAATACATTTTTATTCATAAAATTAGATTTACTTTTAATCCATGTCTAGTAAAATCTATTAGATAAAAGTTAAAATATTTAACTAAATATATAATATAAAAATTTCATTAAAATGATTAATTAATATTGATTAATTTAATTTATTAAGATAAAAACACATTGTGCACATAAAAATGGTAATCTAAAAAAATAAATATTTTTACCTTCATATAATTTTATCATTATTCATAACCATTAGATAACTCATGTTTGAATGATATTTTATAAATCACCAATATAATTCATTAAGATCTCTTTTTAATAGAGACTGATTTATTTTTTATATAAAAATTATTAACACCTATAAAAATAGTATTTTAAAAAAAATTGTTTTTAATCATGAAATTTTTTAAAAAAAAATAAAAATTATTTTTTAGGAAGTAATAAACACATTTTAATTAAGGAAAAAATTCAAAATATATTTCATAATTTTTTTAATCATGTTAATACCCATCAATACAATAGTTTGGTTATAAATTACATTGTAAGATCCTGATTTCTCTCATGAGGTATAGATCCTTTAAGTTTCAGTCAATACGTTTATTTTTATTCTTATGAAAGTTACCAAGGGAACAAGGAATGTTTTGGAAGTGAACTAGGATTGTTCAGAGCCCATAACCCAAATTTTGGAGCGAATAAGTGGTATGTAGAGTTTTTTTTAAACCATTTAACTAAGTTCACATGGTTTTGGTAAAATGTGTGGGGTGATACAAAGGGTTGCACATAATGTGCATGGTTTTCTTAAATCATGTACCTAGTCTACATGTTTAGTGTCATTTAGGTAGTGAGTGTGCATGGTTGGAACATAGTTTTTCCAAAATGTGTGGCCAGACTATGAACCCTTTAAAAATCAGTGAAATCTCCATTTTTTCCTGCCTTCTTTTCATATTTAACTCTCCTTTTCGTCTCCTAAATCATGCAGTACCTCCCAGCCTCTTGAGAGATCTCCCATGGCCATCCAGGCTAGGTTTTGAGCTAGGTTCACTATCAAGAATATAATTTATTCACTATCAATTACATTGGATACCTAATAGTAAGATCCTCAGTCCTCTCCCTTCCTTTCCTCGTTTATCCCTCCCCTGTGAATTCTATTTCTAGGTGCACTAATGTTCCCTATTTTCAAGGCATTTGTCTAATTTTTTGATTTATTATATTATAGCATATACTAGAGGCCAATGTTGGATGATGATTCATCTACCGCTATAAATTAGGTTCTCTAGTAATTTTTTCCTAAATTGAGTTATTTTATATCATGTTACATTGTTCCAAACTCCATACTTTCCAATTATTTCTTAATAATACAAATTTATTATTATTTGAATTGTTCACCTTATTAGAGGATCTCTCAAAGACCCTTTTTAATTATAAAAGTTCACCCACCTCAACAAGTTCCACACCCTTTGGGTTATCCTATTAAATTTCAATTCTTGACTGTTAATGTTCCCAAACCACTTTCTAATAGGTGTTGGTTTTCCACATAATTGAATGCCTTATTTTAATTAAATGGAAAGTGAGTGGTATGACCATATCACATGATTATTTTTAAATAGTAGATTATTATCTTAACTAAATGAAATGTAGAATGGTTGGAAACTATTTCTTGGATGATATTAAATCTTAACCGAATCCTATAATTGAGTATGAAACTCAAACATGGTGTCCCTTATAACCTATGATACTCATACATGGTGTCCCTTATGATTTATGATACTCAAGAATGGAATCCCTTATTAAATGTGATACTTGGGAATGACATTCCTTATTATTTATGATACATGGGCATGATACCCCTTATTAAATGTGATAATTGATAATGGAGTCCCTTAAGATTTATGATACTCAGGCATGGATTCCATTATGGGTTTTTATACTCAGTCATGGAATCCCTTATAAATTATGATACTCGGACATGGAATACCTTACTAACCTATGAGACTCTTCTAACTATGCATGGACTTTTGAGTTACACCTCAAGTCTTGTCTAGAACTATGTATATATATATATGGATATATATGCTAATATATATTTAGAGAATATATATATACATATCTATATATATGTATATGGTGACACATGTTCATAGGTATCCAGGATTAGGCTGAAGCATGTAGTGTTAGCTTGGTGTCATTTTGGAACTAGAGCTGACTCATTTAAAGTTTATATTTCTACTTCACATTGTTATATTTTCAAATTTCTAGTTTATATGCACTAGTTGTATCATACTAGATGTCATTGTTGGTAACCTAAAGAGTATATCTCACACCCTATTTATTCTAGTTATTATTTCCCCAATAGATTTCATGGTTGTATGCAGGAAAAAGGCATGGATCCATCTATGGGTGATTTATTGTCTATAATAGAATGGAGTATGGGAGTATAGGACCAATCCAATGCTCATGATTTTATTGGAGATAGATATTGGTCTTTATGTATTCTTTTATAGCATGTTGTATATCCTTGTGGCACGTCTTCCATGTATTCCTATTTTGTATAGCCTACAAATATGACATCATTTTTTATATGATATTGATTCTGCTTCTAATTTTTTATTATATCTGGATGACCTATGCTTCTACAGTTCATTTAATATATTTTTTACACTGATTACTATTATTGTATACCATTTTTCTATACTCTGATCAAGAGTGTATAATCTCCCAACCATAACAACATAGACCCTCTCTTCTATTTAGTAGCATCTGGCATAAGTGTAGGCACATTTGAGTCCATGTGGCTAACTGGGTTTAGTTACTTATGAGTGAACTAGGTCCAGGATGTTGTAGACATAATATATTATGGTTAATTTAGACTCAGGGTTTCATGTAAATAATGGTATTTAATACTTTTAATTTACTTCAAAATAATATAAATAAAATATTATGGTGTTACATTATACCCCCATTAAAATTAATTTCTCCCTCAAAATTCCTTTAATCTAATAAAAGAAAATGAGGATACTTCTCCTCCAATGCATCCTTGGTTTCCCAAGTAGCTTCCTCAAATTTCTGATTTCTCTAAATAACTTTAACAAGGTGAGTAGTCTTATTCTGTAGAATTTTATCTCTACAATCCAAGATTTATATTTTCTATTCTTTATTGGAAATATAATGCTTCAGTGGTACAAAATTTGAGTTTAGTAAATGGTAATGATTAGGTATGTACTTACTCAAAATAGATACATTGAATTCATCATGAACTTGAGATATTTTTTGTGGAAGCTCCATGTGATAATTTACTATCCCTACCTGATTACAAGTCTCAAAAAGGAAAATATAACTAGGATACAAATGTACCTTATTTATGAATCTAATAACTATCTTTAATGAATAACTTCAAAGGAATACATTCTCACTAACTTTGAATTCCAAATCTCACTGAAGATTGTCTGTATAACTCTTTTATGGAATTTGAGTTGCATTGATGTGCTACTGAATGTATATTACATTACCTACCATTTTTTCATCTATCTCAGGTCCTAATAGATTTTGTTCTCCAAAATAATATCAACATTTCAAAGTTTTACACTTCTTTCCATAGAGGTCTTTAAAAGGATCCATCTGAATTCTCACGTGAAAGGTGTTGTTATAAGATAATTCCAAAAGAGAAAGGTTTTGATCCCAATAACCATTTAAATATAGATAACATGATATTAGAATATCCTATATATATTTAATGTTTCTATTAGAATAACCAAATGTATGAGGATGATAGGTAGTTATGAAACATGAATCCATATCCTGAGATTTATGAAGGATTATATATATTATTAAGGTAAACCTTAGATCTCAATTAGATATAATATAATATGATACTATATGAAAATGTACCACTTAATTAATGTATATTTGATAAATTTTATCAAGAAATAAATATTATATGATATAAATTAAATGTACTAACTTTATAATGAGATTGACTAAAACCCAAATAGCATTATTCCCATTAGATGTCTTGGGGGTTCAATGAATAAATCCATAGTGGTGTTTTCCTATTTCTATATAGGTATGGGTAATAGTCATAACATACCCTTATACTTCTTCCACTAAATCATAACTTTTTTGCATACCAATCACTGAGATACATACTTTTAAATATCTCTCTTTATGTAGTCCCACCAGAAATTCTACTTAGGGCCTCTATACATCTTTGTACTTCCCAGATGAATAGAGAATGATGAGATATGAAATTCATCTAATAACTCCTTCTTCAATTCTGGTATAAAAGATACAAATACTTTATTTATGAACTTTATCATTCCATCATATTCAAGGACGAACTTAGGTAAATTTATCAAGTTGTTTTGTTTCTATACATCTTCCTTCTATGACTTTTTAATATTCACATGAATAGATAGTTAAACAATCGTTTAGAAAAAATAGGATTTATCCCCTTCCTTCAATATTTCAAGTTTTATCATATTAAAATCCATAAATATTTGATCTTTTTTTATCCTCATTATATATAATCTATTATGATCCTTTTAAACCAAATAATCATATACATTGTTTCCCTTCCCATGATGGTAATGTATTGAGCAGTTGTAATCTTTAATCAACTCCAACCATCTTCTATGGTGAATATTAAACTCTTTTAAGGTGAATATATAATTTAATCATTTATTAATATTATATATGTCGCACCTTTCCCTATAAAGACAATTCCTCTATATATTAAATTTAAATATTACCGCTTCTAATTCCAAGTCATGGGTTGGGTAAATTTTCTCATAAACCTTTAATTAATTATAGGAATTATCTATCATCATGTTATTTTTATAAAACACATCCTATTCCCTTATTAGATGCAACACTATAGATCACAACCCCTTTTCCCCGATAGGGTGGTGTGTGTACTGGTTTATTAACCAACCTTCTATTCATTTCCTTTAAATTTTATTCACATTCATCAGTACAAAGGAACTTGACTCTATTCCAAGTTAACTGATTGATTATATTAGACATATATGAGAATTTATACATAAAGAATCAATAATATCTAGTTAATCCAAGAAAACTATGGATCCCAGACACAATGGTTAGTCTATGAAAATTTTCAATTACTTTAGTCTTAGAAGGATCTACTGGTATAACCTCGCTAGCGGTCACATTCCTTGATAATGATTCATTCTATAAAAAAATATTTAAAATTTGGAATATATTTTATTCTTACTTAGTGTATTCAACACAATTATCAAGTTATCTTAATGCTCCTAAAGTACAAATAATATCATCTATAAACACTACCATAAATTGATCATGGTAATCTCTAAAGACACTTTTCATTAAATCCCCAAATCTTGTGATGGAATTAGTAAGTCTAAAAGGAATCATTATAAATTAATAGTATTCATACCTTGAATGGAAGGGTATCATAGGTATTTATTCACATTTGAGCCTTAATTGATAGAATCTAGAATGAATATTAACCTTAAAAATGTATTGATCTCCTCACAGTAGATCTATAAAATCATCAATATGTGGAAGAGTATACTTATTATCGACCATGATCTTGTTGAGTTCCTGATAATCAATGTAGAGACTCATTTATCCATATTTCTTCTTAAAAAAGAATAGGGGAATGTCAGGGTGACTCAATTCTACAAATTAATCACTTATCAGGATTCTCTAGGGGCTTCTTCTTTAGTTCATGCAACTTAATCGGGATGATTATATATGGATTTTTTAAAATATGTGTAGTATTATATATGAGTGTAATGAAAAACTCATATTCAAGATTTAGATAAATACTAGTAAACTCTTCTAGAATGACATTAAGAACCTCATGTAGAATAGGAATATCATTGATGTCCAGTTTTCCCCAACTAACTTAGATAAATACATCTTATGAATATGAATTAGGACCCATAAAATGGATATAATTTCTATTGGAATCTCATATTCATTATCATACAAATAAATGATCACAATTTCATTCATAATATTAAATTTTAATTCCCATGCATATAAATTTACATGAGATCTATATAAATAGATACATTCAACTAGAGTGAGAATAACAAGTTTTCCAGGAAGCAAATTCCCAAAAACATAAATTGTAAAATAATCATAGACTTGAGATGTGATAATCATACCATTATGATTTTCACCATTAACTAAAAATGTTTTCATTAAGGATAGAAATTAAAATTACTATACTATTTTCATGATATAATGGAATTCATATGACAATGTTTAAAAAATATACTTCAATATTTCAATATACCAATCACCACCTAAACTTCACTATTAAATCTTCAATATATTACTAAAACCAAATAGGTTATAATGAACATCAAGAATCATAAATTAGAGTGATCAATCAAACAATCATAAGATCATTCATAATATTTCCTAAATTATGACAACATAGTTCAACCCCTGACACTTCAAGTTCATCTCATATCACTATGTCTTATCATATGATTTCATAGATCATATCCTCTCAATCGTCATAAGGGTTCATAAAGAAAATGAGAATTAACCCAATAATATCCCCTAAGAGTGTATAGATAGGTGCAGAGTATTAGGACCACTCATCATGCACTGATGCTCGTTGATTTAATACTCAATACTCTCATTTCAGAGTTGTTAACCCTAGGTGAATCTATTCCATAACTGAATTCACTTTTCAGTATCTAGATAGATATGTATTTTCAAGGAAAACCAAATAACCTCTACTTTACCAAAGCATCAGGATTTTATCCAATATTTAGACTTATCCTTAGGGTTTTCAATGACATTTTCTAATCCTAATATCCAAAAATAATTAAACCCTCCTTTGATACCAACCAAGGAGACCCAAACATAACATACGTAAATATTGAATATTTTTAGGTGTATTCAATATACTTCACAATAATACTTGTTTGGGGACTATAAAGGTTTAATTTACTTGAAAATAAATACATAATCAATTTATTTAGTGAAATATCTTCAACATCACCAATAAAGTACTTCTCACATAGTACACTTGTTAGACATATCCTTCTTAAAACCATTATTCATAAGATGGGGAAAGGAAACATAAGAAAGAGTCGGCTAAAATGCTCAGTAAGGTAAATAATGGGAGATACCAATAAATGATAATTTGTAATAATATCTTGATCATTAGGGAATGAGAACATTAGCTTAAATTTTTAAAATTATACCCAAAAATTCATAGATCGTAATCATAGTATAAGGCGATGGAAGTTTATAAGGAATGAATCACAAAAGAATCAAAGATCTTAGGCATTAGATCATATAAAAATAATAAGAACATGTTATAGAGAGTTAAATAAAAATTATGGAATATTAATAATTATATAAATTTTATGTCAAGGATTCCCACTAAGATATTCATTATATGTTAATATTGGGCTAACCACCCATGTACCTACATCAGTTTTAAGAAAACCACTCGTGTACCCACTTTTGGGATTGGGATAACCTCTTATGTTCCCTTTGAGATTATAAACATTAAATACTTTCCAATTCATTATAGATATATAATGAAACCTCCCAAAACACAATCATAATATATTCATGCATCTTCCACAAGATCATAAAAACATTTATCATTTTGTTATAGCTTAACCCAAGGGAAAGAAAACATGTTTCCTAAATATTTCATCATCATAATAAAAAACCATTTATATAAATATTAAATATTGTATCACTGAATCATATTACAAATGAATCATAATTAACATTAATGAAGCTTATCATAGATTAAAATACCATTAAAATATCATTGAAACATTTCTTAAGAAAAATACCACTTTTATTTTGAAATAACTTATTTAAAATATAATTTTTTTATAATATTAGGAAAAAAATTATTTTGAAATAAGAATGAAAACTTTTAAATTAATCTTTAATTAAAATAGTTGTCATGATGACATATAAATATGTCAGTGCGGTAAATGTTAAATCAATGATTTTTTTCACACCTTTGGAAAAAAGTATCTCATTCAGAAAATTACAAGAATATTCCTTTTTAAAAAATTATAGTAAGTAAAAAATTTGTAAAAATGAATTTTACCAATCATTAGAGAATATTGAAATAATTTTTTGAATCATTTTAATGAAAATATGAACATTGACGAAAAAATATTCCTAACCAAATAGAAAAAAAACTCCCTTTAAAAAATTCTTTTGGAATTGTGATTATATAGAGAAAGGAAAATGAAAGGAAAAATTGTAATCTCTAGAAATAACCAACATAGAAGAAAATATATAATATTTTTTTGAGATATATCATATTATTTCATTACCATAAATTTAATCATAAACAATCCTGATAAAAAATTTAGATTGTAACATAAATACATGAACACTTTTGTAACTTATGAATCATACTAACCTTGAAATAAATAACATAAAATGAAACTATAAATAGAATGAATATAAATATAATCATGATATAATGTATCAATGGTGTAATTATATACAACACATGAAAGAAATAAGTGTTGAATATGTAATATGTTTCACATAAACAAAAGTGAGATAAGAAACCCTTAGCTCAAGTAAAACTTTCTTTATAAGTGATTTTAACCTTCTTTATAATAAGTTTAAATTTATTATAAATATATGCCAAAAAAATATTAATAATTATAACTCTATACATGGTTTTATTATAATATCTTACCACATGTTCATTAACAATCTTCTATTATCATCATTATTTTGGGTGTTGCTTCAATTTTACTGGTTTTTTTCAGTTCATCAGTTACGGTCCTAGTATATTGATCAAGGTTTAATAATATCTAGAATATAAAGAGAATAATAAGTATCATATTTATTAATTATATGTTTTTTATATCCATTTATATAAATTGGTGATTAAAATTGAATTAAATCAATTCATAGGTATGGTAGTTCATACGTACACATGAATGATGTTTCTAGTTTATAATGGATGGAATAAAATAAAGGTAAATAATAATACGCATTTTAAAAACCATATATATATATATATTAAGTATCATATATATTCATTATATTCATAATTTTAACCATCCATGATAGGCGATGACGGAAAATGAATCATATCACTATGTGGAGGTGGTAGTACACCCATATGCATAGGCAATACTTTCATTCCCCATTTGATGTAAAGGAGGTGGAAAATGGTTATACCATAATAATAATAACATATAATAATATTTATTAAATTGGATTTTTTATGTTAGGATAGATAAAATATATTTATAGGAAGTATATGAGGAAATAAACTTTGAAGTAGTTGGGTAAGACGATTACCTCTTATTTGAGAATCCTCCATTTTCTTACACAATAAGGCTTTGTATAATGGTCTTACAGTCAGATCGGGAGATCAAGAATGAAGGGAAGGATGTTAGGATGTTTTTTGGGTATATTTATTATGATTTATATGGCTAAAATTTTGTTAATACATGCAGATAAAATTTCCCCTTTTATAAGTGAGGGGAGGGACATACGTGGACTTTCAAGATTTAAATAATATAAGGTCACTTTCATGTGAAATTGGAACAAAATGGACAAGAAAAAAATTTAAGATAATATAAGGTCTAAATATCTCAAAAAAATAAGATTTAGGCAATTTTATGTGGTATTTATACCCTTATCTCCATTTTAACCCGTCAGTAAACCTGTTTTAACTCTAACTTGGGTGGAAAAAAAATTTGTGTTTATACTATTAATTATGAACCAAAAATAAAGTGGAAAATTTTCTAATTTTTTACATTCTCATTTAAAATATGGAATTAATTTTATAAAATTCAATTCCTCTAGGTGGAATAAAATCATTTTAAAATAAGTGCATAAAACACAACGAAAACCCATTTTAGAAAAATAAAATTTGAAGAATAAAATTGGATTTAATTTCATTACAAGCTTATTAAAAACAATTATAAGAATGATAAAATGTTTTATTTAATATATATTCTATATATTTCATTAACATCATTATTAAATAGTGATTTATTTAATTTATTAAGATAAAAACACATTGCACACATAAAAAAAAATTCCAAAAAAATGACACTTTCTTCCTTCAAATGATTTTATCTTCATTACTGACTATTAGATAAATAATATATAAATTATTATTCAAAAAATAATAATAAATTTCATTAAAATAATATTTTAATATTGATAAATATATTTTTTATATATAAATTTAAAACACCAAGAAAAATACATTTTTCAGAAAAAATAATCTTTTAATTATGAAATGGTTTTATTAAAATTTAATGATTATTTATTAGGAATTAATAAATACATTTAAATTAAGGAGAAAATTATATATATTTCATAATGTGGTTAATCCTATTCAGACATTTAAATCTAATGTAAAGTTTATAAATTCCATAATATATCATGGTCTATTTAGATTTGGGGTTGTGTGTAAAGTAGGTTATCGAATACTTAAAATTTATTTCAAAGGAATACATATAAAATCATAGGGTTTTACATCCCATAACATAGTTTCTAGACTACCTATACCTCCTCTATGGACTCCTAAGATATATGAATGGGTTTCACAAACCAGATTACCCCGCTTTAATCCTATATTCCTTTGAATATCAATCTATCCTAGTTTTCCTTCTTAACTGATAGAGCCCTCAAGGTGTTTAAAATCTTGTATTCCCTTGATAATGAGAGTTATTATAGTTAGGATGATAGTGTAACCTCTATTGGATTAATATAATTATCTAGTATATCCCATATTAAGCATCATATCATCCTCAACATCTTATGGACCCCTTTCATCGACTTGATGTGCCATAGATTCGCATATAGTCCCCTAATTCAATGTAAGATCTGAAACCCATATTTAACTTAGTCATATTACAAGTTGAACCATTATGGGTCTTTTACATGGTTTAATCCCCAACTCTTTCTCACTAGGTCATATTCTCTATAAGTATAGTATTCCTTCCTCATCTTTTTACCAATAGATAGGAAGTGGGAATCCACATATTGGGCCAAATCCTTAAGAACAACCCTAACCATATCCTCATTGATGATCTCAACCTCATATACCTAATTAATGATAAAAACATACATGGGTCTATTACTCAGTGTAAACCCAAAACTCTTCATTAATGGGCAATATCCTCTTAGATTACCTCTTCCTAAATAGTCCATATCACCTATGAGTCTCACCATACCCTCTCTCATTTCATTACTAGTGTATATGATAAACCAAAAATGATTGACATTAATAAGCTCCATTGAATATATTGTGGACAACCATTTGATGAGACATGAATCCTTACTATATGAAATTAATCCATGTGAACCAGTATTGATATACAAGATTAAACTATGCAATACAAAATATGTGATATTTGATTCTTGTTAACTAGGATGCATAGGAAACCTCTTTGAGGTTTTATCCTATCACATCATAGGTCCTGGATTCAAAACCCTAAAATCTACTTCAATTGTTCTTGGATACAAGACCTAAATTGGAACCACATTTTCTTATATTAAATGAATTTAAAATGTATGATGTGTCCCTTTAAGTGGAACTAAATCACATGGGTTCAGATTCCCTTCATAGGGATACATAGGAAACCCCTCTCATGGGATCTATATTGACTCCAAAAATCTTATCACCTCTATATAAATTGACATATTCTAGATCTCCCAACTATGAATATTTAAACCATATTATAATCAATAGTAAAATAAAGATGAAGAGCCCTTGATACATACATATGTTCACATTGATGCTTGGTTTTTATTGATTTCATACTTGGGTTAACCAATAGTAATACTATTTATGGTAAGGATTCATGAATATAACTTAAATATTTAAGGGAGTCAAACAATAGGAATCAAGACCCCTGAGGGACAAGTGAACCTCACATCCTCTCAACCAATGCATAACCCAAAGCATCACTGGTATATCCCCATGTCTATATGCCTTTGTAAAGAAGGTTTACACTGACTCAAAATGTGTAGGTGCAAGGGGTGAAACAAAAACAGTACTAATAAAGGAAAACTTTCTCAACATCAAAGTTAGCATCGATAAAAGACTAATATGTAATAAATTTAATCAATATGTATGGTTTTTATGAGATATATATGTTTTTTTCCTTTAAAAAAATAATTATGTAAGGAATGATATAAATTAATGACTAAAAATATTTGAAAAGAATAAATATTAAAAATGAATAAATATTAAAAATGAATAAAAATGAATAAATTAAAAAATAATAAAAAATAATAAAAAATAATATTAATTACAAAAATTAAAAAAATATTAAAAATGAAAAATATTAAAATTCACATTTGAATATAAAATATTTAAAATAAATTACTAATTAAAAATGAATAAATAATCATGAAAGGTCTAAACATAAGCTGGTAAAACCAACTCACGATCCCAAAAATTTATTAGACTAAATGAGATGTTTAGTGATTACATGAGGTGTAAATTTCTTTCACTAACTGGTGATTAGGTGATAATAGATACCACAAGTAAAATAAAAAAATCATTCTCATTAACTAGTATAAATATACCTAGATTACATATTGAACTCCAATACATTCATTCCTTAAGAAAGAGACTTTAAATTCACATAAGCATAGTTAAGAACCCCCTTCCAACACATAATACCAGTAAAAAATAGTGATATGGGTCTTTTTCAATCACATTCTACATCTAAAGTCCCCTTATCCTTCACTTTAAATTATAAAAAGAGAACATTTAAAATGTAGGCCACCTTATTACATTTGAAAAACAACAATTGAAGATACTACAAGTAAACATCAATAGTGATAAAACAATAAATTTGTAGATCCACTTCAAATAGCCTCATCTCGTCAACATTGATAGTATCCACACCAAATATATTCAATACTCCTCATAAGAATGAATCTCTAAGACTCCAGGAATCATAACAATGATGAGTGAGGATGTACATCATCCTCCATTTTTTTAACCATATTTTAAGTTACTAGTGAGTAGATACATTTAAAATATATATTATCATCCCCCCTATCATCTCCCTAACTAATATAGATTTTCTATCCAAAAAACTATATCAACACCGGTTCCACTCTTCATTTAAGAGACCCTTCAAGAGAAAAATCTATTTGTAGCTATGATATAACGAGTATAGATTCACAAAAATGAAGTTTCATGCAACCCTTATGATAAAAACCATTGTTTAATGTAATACAATGCATTAAATTATCAATAGATCACACCATCATCTTTTAATACAAGTATTACACTCCTAATCACGTAATGTTAATAACTATCCTGAAACCCACTAATATTATCTATGGATAGTAACAACTCTAGATCACATCAGTTTTTTGTCCCACCATATAGCAAGTCAATATGTTTCAAGATTGTTCACACCACCATCAAAAGGTTGGTATAACTCCTCTTTTAGGCTTCCACTTTTAAATTCAATATATGATTCATTACATATCATAATCTCCTTATAAATAAGTAAAAACTATCAACTCATCACATACCTTCAAGATAGTATCACATGTTATCTTGTAAAGATTAAGATCCACCAATAGTATCCACTCCAAAAATCAACAGGTAGATAAGAATATTGTGACAAGAATCCTCCCACTGGTAGAAAAAAATGTTTCATTCGAAAATCAAGTGAAATGAAATACATCACACTCTTGATGCCACTAAGATTACTAATAAGTTGAAATATAAACATTTATAATAAATTCAAAGAGTTCAATATAAAATATTTACATGTAGGAACATTATAAATAATATGCATTATTAAAAAAACTTCTTATCATAATTCCAAGGAACCAGTAATCTAAATAAAAGGTATATAACAAATCTTAAATCAAATAAACCTGTATATTATAGGATATAATACTCTCACAAAGGATAGATATAAACAAAAAATGGATTCTGAACAAATTCAAATTCAATTCTAGAAAACATTATTTCCCAAATATATAGGTAATCATCAATAGTTATCTTTCCATTTTGATATCTCTTAAAGTTTAGTATGGACTACTCCTCAACCCAGAGGTAAATTTCTTCCTTACCACCCTTATTAATGACACAAGTGTGATTCCAAGATTATTAGTAAATTATATACATTATTAATTAAATGATATAATAGGATCCTCAACAACATTAGGTTGATAAGGAAAGATTTATTTCAAATTAGTATATATCCTCTAGGATCGAGTAACAATAGTGATCTATAATTTATAATAATCCTTGTACTTCTAAATCTTATCAGGATGTGGGTTAATAAATCAGTATGAACCCACCATTATGTTTTCATCTTTTCACTTGAGTGAAAATAATCACCTTCAATTTGACATGCTTATTCATATACATCTTAATTGTAATCACCATAATCACTATATTCCTCCAAATCCTCCTTTTTAATGGGGGGGTAATCTCACAAAGTATTTTGATCATCCAAGATATAATGTTCTAGACTATTTAATGCTTTCTTAAAAATGAACTCAATGGCAGTTCAAACATCATTAATATCATTTAAAAACCCAGAGTAATTATCATATTTAGATTGAGTAATCTATTTAAAAGTACCAAACTAATACTTATCCATAACCTAATCAGTATCATCACCATGAAAATTCTTATTCCCATTATCCAAAGTTTCATGCACCCCATAGGGTCTAGAATAAACATTATCCATCCGTTATTCAACCCATATGGTCTTCTGTTGGGTAGGAGGTTGTATAATGGGCCCTTTAGATTTCACTTTACCACATGTCACAAAAGAGTGACCAAATTTTAATTAATTCATGCGATAATATAAATTATTTTCATAAATCGCCCTTTTCAAAAATCCATTATCTCCATTATGAATCCAAATAAATAAATGTTTTACTTTGTAAATTTCCCCCTCTATATAAATCCTTGCAATAGAGGGTGGGTGAATAAAGATTGATATTAGTGACAATAATTTTAGTAATAGAACACTGGGTAGACAAAATAAAAAGGTTTATTAGTAGACCGTTTAATCCAAGCCAAATTGGTACCATTGGGGGTTAGACATACTTTTCAAAATTAGGTTTCCATTTAATCATCTTCATAAAACATCCCACAAAGGAACACTTTCTATAAGACCGGTTTCTATAGTAATCATCCACCAAAGGTAATCAAACCAAAACATACTTTTATTCAAGGATCCCTGAATTGAAATAAGGAAATTCAAAGGTTTCAAATGATATCTTATGAATCTTCATTGAGAGATTTCAATTTAAGTACTTACCAATAAGAGAATAATGAAGATATGAGGCAAGAATATCTATTAAAAATATAACTAATAATATTTTAATACAATTTTTTAATTATTGATATTTTTTATTTATAATACTACTAATATTATATATATTTATATATTCATTAATTATTAATATTTACATAACAATTAAGATAATAATTTTTACATATTCAGAATTAATTTTAGATTATTTATAAAAATTTCAATAAAATTAATATTATTTGCATTGTATATATGGATACATTTGTGTGTGTGTGTATTTGTGTATATTAGTGTATGTGTATGAATGTGTTTGTATGTGTATGTCGGCATTTGTATGTATGTATGTATGTATGTGTTTGTATGTGTATGTCTGCATTTGTATGTGTATGTATGTGTGTGTATATGTTTGTGTGTGTGTATGATTTTATGTGTGTGTATATATATGTATGTGTATGTATGTGTATGTATGAGTATGTGTGTGTGTATATATATGTGTATGTACATGTATGTATGTGTATGTGCATGTATATGTATGTATGTGTATGTGTATGTTTGCGTATGTGTATAGGTATGTATGAATGTGTATGTGTATGTGTATGTATGAGTTTGTGTATGTGTATGTATGTGTATGTATGTATGGGAATGTATGTGTTTGTATGTATATGTGAATGTATGTGCATGTATGTGAATCTATCATTATATAATAGAAAAGGTCAATTAGTTTTTCAATTTTAGATATCTCATTATAGTGTGTGTGTGTGTGTGTGTGTGTGTGTGTGTTTGTGTGTACATACAAACAATCACATACATTTGGGTCTAGATAATAATATAAATGTATAATATATATATATTATATATATACATATATCATTAGATTACATATAATTATCATTATAAATTTATACTTCATTGAAAATAATATTCTTTATTTAATTAAATGAATTAAAAATTTCACCATTAATTATAATAAATTAATTATATAGAAATTTCATATTTAAATATATTATTATTAATATTATTATACATATGTCATCATTTATAATATAAATAATTAATTTTATTCAATTTTAATTAATGTAATTTTATATACCAATATGTGTATACACATGCATTTCAAAAATATATTTATACATATATATATATATATATTATACTTTTTTTCAAAGATATAATTTAAATATAAAATATAATGAATTTAATATATTTTAATTAATATTTTTATTTTTATTTATATTTTTATTTTAATTCGTAAAATTTATTGAAAATATTTTTTATTTTAATACAATAGAGTTATAATATTTATAACCACAACTAGAAATTGTTATTTAGTCCAAAATATTTATTCATTTATGTATTTAATAATATTTTATTTAAAAAATATAACAAACAATATACAATTTATATTTGTTAATATTTTTTATTTTGTATAATACTAATATTATATATATTTAACCCGTGAAAGAGTGGTCAAGTGGCAGTGGCTTGTTCATCATTGGCTGAGGTTTTGAGTACAAGTCCTCGTATCCATAGGAATAGGCATACATATTTTTTTGGGTTGAATAGTCCCATGTGCATCTTAAGCTGTTTGTATCTATCAGGTTCTAGTGGGGGAACACAACCTTAAAGAATTGCGTCGGGAGGTCTCAACCATGGACATCAACCGATGACTCTTCCTCTTCTCTAATAATTATGAGTATCATTGTGGATTTCTACTACAAACCATAAGAAATGTTCTCAAAAACATCATACAGTATCAAACTTGATGTGAGACCCAAAGATGATGATTCAGAAGTCAAGATCGAGGCGTTAAATAAGTTAGGTCGTAAAAAGTGATTTTCTCTTAGGTTGGTAAGAAAATAGTTTTTTATAATATCATTGAATAGAAACTCTAAGTTGGATTATAAACCTAATCAACAATCGACTACCAAAATAATCAGGTCAGATGAAAACAATTTCACCGTGAATATTGATCAAATTTATTTAAAGAAAAGGATGGAGGTTTTTAAATTTTTTATAATCAGTCGAATAATATTTTTGATGGGAGATAAACCTTATAAAAATCAAGATATGAAGGAAAAGCTTCTTAACCTATAGGGATTGATCAATTGGAAGCTTGTTTTAATTAGAAATGGTTATTTTCACAATATCCTTGGTAGTCAAGATACTTACAATAAATTATGGAAAAATGAAAGTGGTAATTCAATGTTGGTTGCATTCTAGTTATTTTATTGTGATGTTAATTTCTATCATTATACAAAAAAGTATACCACTTTTCAAAATAAAATAAGACTCTGTGGCTTGAACTAGGGTTTTTGGCATCCCCAAATACTCAGTGATCTTGCTTCTTATGTCAGAATTATTTTGAAAATTGATTAAAATACTATAGAATAGGAATTAGGTTATTATGTATATATCTTAGATGAATAAAATATTGATTCCAAATTACCTGATAATATTTTTCTCAAGGATAATGGGTCAATAATTAAACTATGTATTAAATATGAATATATTCAACCATTTTGCAATATCATTAAGATAGAAAGACACTTGATCTCAAACTACATGATTGTTCAAAATAAAGTGAACACTGGTAGAGATGTGGGAAATCCTGGAAGGATGTGGGCTAAGGAAATAATGGAAATAAGGTCCATATTGAGAAAGAAAAATCACGTACTATGACCGAATTAAGGGGTAAGGAAAAAGAGATAGAATTGAATCAAGAACCCACAAAGGGTGAAAATGAAATGATAAAAACTGAGGTGGGCGAATCCTCAAGAGTGAAAATAGAAAATTCTAGTTAAAAAACTCATAGTAAATAGATAATATATCTAAATAGAAGATATAAAAATTCAGTAAATATGAAGGAAAAGACAATAATCAAAAGAAACTATGGAATTATATGGTATAAGAAGGGGAAAATGAGGAGGTAAATGTCAACAACATTTTTCCATTAAATGAGAGATCTGAAAAACTTAATAATGGGGAAATATGAAAAAAAAAATATGGCTACATTATGGCTTCACAATTCCTATTTACTTAGGAGGGTAATGATTTTTTAAAAGTTCAATTAAATCTAGATTCTAACAGGGTTGAAGAAAAAGAAAGAAAGGGGGAGGATAAAATATAATATTAAAAAGAAAATAAATAATATATGATTGATAAATATTTGTAAAAGTAAGATAATGATAATGAATATAGGACCCAAATGATGAAGGATATTTATAGAAAAAAATAGAGTAAAAATTTTATTGTTTAGAAAATTGGATGTCCTTATAAAAGAGATGGATAATTATCTATATCTAAAACCAACACCTATAAAATGAACAGTCACGTGAGTGAAAAAAATCCAAAGGTAATTAAGATAACATAAAGGTATCACCTGGAAATAATAATATTGGGAGATATAATAATTAAGGAAAATTCAAATATAAATAAATATCCTTTATTGGAATTATTGAGCGTTATACTGTGGAACCATTTAAAGTATTGTGAATCATAAGCCTACTATTCTAGTAATTACTGAATCCATGTCTAACTATAATAGTGAATAGATTTTATACATTAAAAAATTGGTCTAAAACCTATTGGGTTCCAATAACACCTTGGCTGTAGTAAATACTCTCTGGGTTTTTTTCTCAAAATTCAGCAGTGAATGTGAATGTTATGTATATTACAAAACAAATGGTCACCATTTTAATTGTACAAAAGAAAAATTTTACTTAAAGTACATTGGTATAATGTATGAATATATATCAAGAGAGGAGATCCCTATGGAATGATATTAAGGAGGCAAATAAAAAAATCAATGGACCCTAAATTATTCTATGGTATTTCAATACTATAATATAATTATAAGAGAAAATAGGGTCCTTCCACTTACCTATTGCATGTAGATAATTTAAATATTTCATTAAAGGAAATAATTATCATTGATTTTAATCAAATTATATAAAAATAAAACTATTATAGAATACCATGAAATAAAATGACTGAAATTATTCTTGATAGGGCTCTAGTTAATGAAATTTCCTTAAACCGGTATAACTAAGTGATCTATATCACTTCGCTAAATCTTAATTCTAACTATTATAATATCCTTTCCTATGTGATGTATAATAGGAAAAATAATCCTATTATATTTATATTAATCTATGAATAGAATAAAAATTATTAATGTAGGATTATTTTCATGTAATTTTAAAATATATTCAATATAGGAATGAATCATATTGTTATGACAATGAACTAAAAATTATTAAAAACAAGCTAAAATCTTAGAGTAAGGATGCATTTGAAAACATGTATATTTTAATTGAAACACAAGAAATAAATATATCTCAATTGTATAAAAACAATAATTGGATGGACTTTGAGGGGGATAGACTGCAGGAGGATTTTGACACTTTTAAGATTTCCAATTCACATCTAAGAGGGAAGTATAAAATTCTTAATGAGTTAATCAAAGTTTGGTGGATAAATAATGGTATAAAAAACTCTTTCTTAATCTTCCTACATATGTCAAGGAAATAATTCAAGGCCTTTGAAAAACTATAAGTGGGTGAAAACTTAATTTTTTAAATAAAGGATCTTGTAGAATATATTGTTTATTAATAAAGAGGTCTCTTTAGAAATAATGATTTCATGTATTCACATCTTCTAAAAATGTGATTTCATGGACCACTAATGTGTATGATAAGAATATTCTTACAATAATTTCCTTATTTTTAGAAGTTAAATAATCTACCTTTATCCTAAAACCTAATATTTTTCTTTTCTTGATGAATTCAGAAATCAGTTTTTCATTATTTTTGGAATATTTTGAAACAAAATTTGTAAATATTTATTTGTTTTTTTTCAAAAATGGAATTCTTTATTGTGGGTTAACTCTCATTTTTAGTATCTTATCACTAAATAATATAAGATAAGATAAAATATCCAATATATACTAGTTTATTTGGTTAATTCCCTTTAAAAATTTATTAGTAATCTATTATACAACAAAATTGTAATGGTCACTGAAAAATTGGTGCCATGGAATTAGTATGGATTCATAAAGGGAATAATCATTAATGATTTAATGATTACTACTCTAGAATGTTTCAACTTTCTCAAAAAAAATTAACAAAGTGGGAAAAAATTCTATGAAGTTTGATGTTAAAAAAATGGAACTATGATATTGGGCTTTATTATCAAGAATCTAAAGATTTTAGGATTTCATGAGAGCTTTATAAAGTGGATTAAAACATTATTCTCATCTTCTAAAATATTAATTATTATTAATGGATCACATAAAGTATACTTCAATTACTCTATAGGGGTGAGGGAAGGAGAATATTTCTTATCTATTATCTTAGGTATTTTAGAGGATTACTTGATAAGATATATCACTAAGATGGTGGGTGAAGGGAACATAAAGAAAATTTAGGAAATAAGAGGAATCTTAGCTCTATATTTCCTTTATTATGGGGATGTAATCATTGTGTTATTTAAGAAACTTTGTGATAAATTGTTTTAAAAAAGTTATTGTATTTATTTAAAACCAGCCTTTTTTTATAAGAATGTTTTTGTTATCTAGGAATCAGACCAAGTCCACCATAATAAGCTTTTCCAAGAAAGTCGAAAGTCTCTAAAAGAATCAGATCCATCTGCATCATATTCAGATAATCGAATCCAAAATAATCGAAGGAAGAATTTTTTTTCTGTTGGAATTTTTCCTTTATTGTATTCAGATAAATAAATAAGTTACTAAGTTTTAAAGAAAGAAGTTTCAATTTTAATAATTTGTATTTTTGCTAAAGATTTCTAAGAGAATATTGTGAAGTCATAAGTTAGAAAGTTCTCAGTATTTCTAAACAAAATCAGATGAATCTTTTCTAATCATAAAGTTCACAATAATAATTAAATATTTTATGATAAATGTTTTTGAAGAAATGGTGGAGAGTTTTTAAGAATTTTAATGTTGTACTATGGAGATTCCATCATAATGATAATTCAATAGTAATGATCTAAAAAAAGATAAAAAATTCAGATTCACTAAATAAAGAATTTGGATTCACTAAATATAGAATTTAGATTCGCTAAGAAGGATACAGAATTCAGATTCAGTGAGAAGCAAACAAAAATCGAACTAACTCTGTCGAGGAAATAGAATTCAGACAGACTTTGAGAAGGAAACAGATTCGTAATAAGCTGATTACGAAGAAGACTCAAAAATAAAATTACAGGATTTTTATGAAGAGTTAAAGAGGTCAAACTTTAAATTCAACTTTTTATAAATCTCATAGAAATATAAGTAGGATTAAATAAGGAAAATTTTAAGTTTAAATGATATATATTTTTAGAGTTTTTGAAATTTGAGGAAGCGAGGAAAGTTTTCAAGTTTCATTCTTTTTTTCTGAGTTTCCTATAAATACTTTCTCAGATCACTCATTCAATTGAAAATTTTACATACATGGAAAAGGAAGAGTGCTGGAGAATTAAAATTAAAATTTCATGTCTAATTGAAGAAGAATTGTATTGAAAATTCTAGCAGAGTTTATTTTTGAAGATTGAGAATGATTTTATCATATTGAGTCCAACGTATTCAAATAATTGGATCCAGACTCATCGTATTGATAAAATCGGATATAGACTCATTTTATTGAGAAAATCGAATTTAGTATCATCGTATTGAAAATATCAGATGCAACATCATCGGATTGAGAAAAGAAAATCCATCTAAATCGGAATGAGGATTCAGACTAAGCAATTCTAGAGTTGTTTCAACAAAGTATTTTTTGGCTCAATTGTTTTATAAGAAAACATTTTAAACATATAGAAGTCATTGTAATCTTCCCTATAAGAAGATATAAGGTATCTAATGGGAGTTGACACAAGTTGTATTCACGTATTTATAATAATGAATTTCCATAAACCCATGATAGTGGATATGTTAAGGATGTAGGTTCTCACACTGAGGTTAAACCTTGTAAATATTATATTCTTTACTTTATTTCCTATTTTTTCATGCATGAGTATTTCTAAAAGTTTATAAGGAAACAAATCTTAAAAAATTTCAAGGGTTAAGTTTCTAAAAGTTTTGAAACTTGTAAAAAGTTAACTAATTTAACCCCCCCCCCCCATCAGTTGTTATTTAATGCTTTGGAACTTAAATTGGTATGAAAGGGAGGTTCCCTTGTTAAATCCTTATCATGGATAATATCAATTCTATCAATAGTAAAGGAATTCCTATATTTGATGGAAAAAATTATTATGGATATAAAAATAGTATGATTCTTTGTCTATTATATCTTGGCATGGATGTTTTTGATGCTACTACTATTGGGTTTCCACCTATTAAATAAGATACCCCACTAACCTTTACTGATAAGAGAAATATAGAAGTTGATGAAAATGGTAGAAATTCAATCCTTATGTACTTATCAAATAATTTTTATCAGAATTTGATGGGTATCAAAACTTCAAAAAGTATGTGGGATAAGGTAGAGATTGTTTTCAAAGGGAATACTAAAGTTAAGGAAGCAAAGCTACAAATCTAGAGTAGTAAGTATGAAGACGTTATAATGAGAGGTGAATAAACAATTGATGAATACTTCCCTATAGTGAGTGAAATTGTTTTCAACATCATAGGATTTGGAGATGTCTTTGAATATTCTACAATTGTGAAGAAACTTATGAAAAACATTCCAGATAGGTTTGATTCTAAAATTTATTCTTTAGAAGATAAGGATGATTCATATCTTGATGAATTTCATAGATTTCATGTTTCTTATGAAATGAGGAAATATCTAATTTTTAAAAACAATATTAAAGATTAAATGTATTTTGAAGCTATGATAAAGATAAAAATCCAAGATATTAAGGAATATGATCCTTTTGAGTCTGAATATAAAAAAGATGATGAGTTGAATGAAAACATTCTTGTCTCTTATATCCAAGAACTATTGGAGATGAAGAGGAAATTATGGAGGTAAACTTCCTCTCAAATGTTTTGAGTGTCGTGGAATCAGACACTTTTCTATGAATTCCCCCAATAAGAAATTTTGATAATGTCAATATGATTTTGATGAAAAATCTAGATGTATGAAGTAGAATAAACAGGATAAAGAATAAAACTCTTTTAATAAATACAAGAATAAATTTACTAGAAAAAAAAATAAGTACGTTGAGTAAGAAAGTTAAATCGGAATCAACTGAAAAAAGATTATTATGAAGATGAAAGTTTAAAAAAATTCAAAACCTTCATTGAAAAATTTGAGAAAACAAAAGATTCCTCAGAGAGTGAAGAAGCTGGTAAAGAATCTTATAGATAGTATCATCTCAAAATAGAACTTGTTTAATGTCTTTAGAAAAAAAGATATCTAAAAAAATAAACTCAAGTTATAAAGAAATATTTTCAATAATTTTATGATTAAAGAAAATATTTCATCAAGCAGGAGGAAGAATACATTGAGGAGATTTTAAGTTACAAACTTAGAATTTCTGAACAGGGAAATATGATTGAAGATCTTAGCAAGAAGCAAGAAACTAAATAATAATAAGTTAACAAGATTCAATAAAAACTTATTGAGTCTGAAAGTACCTTGAGGAAGATGAATGAAAACTTCAACAAAGCTTTGGAATTAAAATATGAGACTTCTAAAGTTGCTGAGAAGGATCAATATGAGAATCATGCGAAATCTTATCCTACCAAAAATAATGTTTCATCTGATTATTTTAACATTTCAGGTTCTAGAAAAAGTATTGGTAAATATTGGGTGGATAAATTATGTGAGAAACCTATAAAATCTACAAAATTATAAAAAACACTAAAAATAAAAGATGGTCTATGTCCTGAGTATGTTAGAGCTGAAAGAAGTTACCAACCTCAACAAAGTTTCTATAGAGAAATATCTTTTTTAAATATAAAATAAAGATTTAATGGATATTTCTTGTGTTATGTAATCTATAGGAATGGAGCTTATAATTGTTGTCACAAATTATCTCTTCTTGGAAGAATGTTTGAAAAAAGTAGAAGAAATAGTGAAAGTTTAATGTGAAACTTTCCTAAATTACAGAAAGTTGAAAAGGTGAATTCTAAATATGTTAGAAACTTTCCAAAAAAAAATAAATTTGAATGTATTCAAGAAGTTTATGGAAGATGTGATTAGACTGGTCATCATTCCAAAAAATGTATGACACTACTTCTGGTACAGGTTTATTATGATAGAAAAAAAACTAAAAAGTAGAATGTTGAGGAAAGAGCTTTTGTTGTTGAGAGAGATTTGAAAGAAAGTAAAAGGAATAAACCATGGATACTTGATATTGTTTTTTCTTCACATATTAAAGGTGATATAAAAATCTTGAAACATGTTGAAATTCATTATGGGGGAGAAGTTACCTTTGGGAATGATAGTTCCTTAAAAACAGAGAAATCAGAATAGTTGAGAATAAAGTAGAAAAGTTGAAATCTAAGGAGTTTTTATTTTTTGATGGGATAAAACATAACTTACTTAGTGTAATTCAAATTTTTTATAATGGAAAATATTTTTTGTAGAAAAAAAATTATATCATAAAAAGTGTGAAAGATGGAAAAGTGATTAAAAAAGGAGAAACAACTAGTAAAAATCTCTTTTAAATAGTAGAATTCAACAATTCATGTTTTCTTAGGTGCTGAAGATAAAAAAAATTGTGGCACCGAAGACTTGGTCACCTTGGGAAGAAAAACATGAATAAAATTTATAAATTTGATGATGTCCAGAATTTTCTAGAATTGAAAAGAAGAGATGAAGATGTTTGTATTACTTTCCATAAAGGAAAGATGACTAACAAAATTCATAAAAGTGTTGAGATTCAATCTACCAAACCACTTGATCTTATTCATTGTGATTTATGTGGGTCGATGATACATTAATAAAAAAAGAATATTTATACTTTATCACTTTTATTTATGATTTCACTCGTATGAAAAACATCTTTTTTATAAAGCACAAGTCATAGGCTATTGAAATGTTCAAATACTTCAGAAAAAGATGTTGAGAAAGAAATGGGGGTTTATATAAAGAAGTTGATAACAGATAATGATATCAAATTCACCATTAATTATTTTGAATCTTATCTAAGAAAAAATGGTATAAAAAATTAGTATAGTTATCCCTATACTTCATAACAAAATGGAATGTCATAAATAAATAATAGAATCTTTTTGGAAATGGGAAGAAGTACATTAGTAGAATAAAAAATTTCAAATTTTTATTGGAGAGAAGTTGTTAGTACCACAATACATGTTCAAAATAGATTATTGTTGAGACTGGAAACCAATATTAATCATTATGATATGTGATATAACAAAAACCTTTATTGGAATACTTGAATGTTTTTAGAAGTTCATGTTTTCTCAAAATAAAAAATCTGGATTTGTGAAAGTTTGATGAGAAAACTAAGGAAGGAAATTTTATGGGTTATTCACCAAACGGAATAAGTTACATATGTTAGAACAAACATTTACAAAATTTGGTGGACTCATATGATGTGAAGGTAATTGAAAATCAAATTTCCTTAAAAAATTGTTGAGAATGTTGAGGAGGATAAGCTAGAGAATTATAACATTAGTGAAAGTAATTCAAAACATCTTTATTAAGATTTAGAAGAATCGTGTAATGAGTAAATTTAAGTTGGGAAAGAAAATTTTAAATTTCCTACCTTACAAAAACCTTTTGATTCTAAAAACATTATTGGGAATCAGAAGGCTCTGGTTCATACCAGAAGGATGTTGAGATTAGAAAATCAGACTTCACTAATCTCAAAAGTTAAACCAGAATTAGTTTTAGAGGCTATTCAACATAAAGAATTGGTGGATTCTATGAATGAAGAGTTGGATCAGATTTAGAATAATGAAACATGGGAACTTGTTCCAAGGCTAGAAAATCAAAAAGTTTTCATAAAAAGTGATTTTATAGAAACAAATTGAATGAGCGTGGATAATTTTCAAGAAACAAAGCAAGACTTGTTTGTAAAGGCTATGCATGTGTGGAAGGTTTTTATTTTAATGAAACCATTTCCCTTGTTACAAGGCTAGAAACTATTCAAATGTTTCTTATAGTGGCTACTTGTTGGAATTACAAATTTTATTAGATATATGTAAATTCATCTTTCTTAAATGGTGATATTGAGGAAGAAATTTACATTGGACAACCTTGTGGTTTTCTACTTAATGAGGATGAAAATAATGTTTTTAAATTGAATAAAGCTTTGTATGGGCTGAAACAAGTACCACGTGCATGGTATTTTAAGCTTGAAATTTGTTTGAGAATGTTGAACTTGTTTAAAGAAAAAGTTAATAGAAACTTTTATGTAAAATATGTTGACACCATAACTCTAATTGTAATTGTTTATTTGGATGATATAATTTTTTCTAGATATGAAGAAGAAGTCTGTAAATAATTTTTGAGGAAATGAAGAAGAATTTTAAAATTTTAATGTTGGTAGAATTAACTTTCTTCTTTGCCTTACAAGTTAAACAAAAAAAATGCATTTTCTTATCCCAAGAAAAGTATTCCATGGAATTTTTAGATAAGTTTGGGATGGAAGTATTCTTTACCTTACAGCTTCAAAGCCTGATATTATTTATGTTGTGACTTTGTATGCTAGGAATCAAAGTAATTTGAAATAATCACATATATTGGCAGAAAAAATAATTTTGAGATATTTCAAAGGAACAACTTCACATGGATTTTTATACAGAAGAAACAGTAAAATGAATTTTCATGGTTATACTAATACCAATTGGGCTGGAGATTGTAATGATAGAAAATAAACATTTGGAGAAAAAAAATTCTTGGTTGAATGTTGTGTGAGTTGGCATAGTAAGAAACAAAGTTCAGTAACTTTGAGTAAATCTGAATTTGAATATGTTGAAAGTACTCAATATTGTACTCAAAAATTATGGATGAAAGTTCATCTATAATATTTAAAAGTAAAAGTTTCTAAAACATTGAAGATAATTTGTGATAATTAGAGTGAAATTGATCTTTATAATAATCCTTTATAACATTAAAGATCAAAACACATTGATATAAAGTGTCACTTTAAAAAAGAGAAAGTTGCTACTGGAGATGTTTTACTGGAATACATTTCAACAAAGTATCAGATTGCTGGTATCTTTACAAAAGCACTATTGAAAGAAAGGTTTATGGAATTGAGGTTACAACTTCATGTTCATCATCCTCCCATGTTATCCTAAACCTCATAAGTAAGAATCCTCACTATGATTTGGATTATGTTAACAAAGGGGGAGAGAAAGTAACAACTTTGTACTTTGTAAGAAGTGTTACTTATATTTCTTTTATGAATCTGAAGTTGTGGTTATCATAAAATGGGGGAGGGAAAGAGAAATTAAGAAAATAGAAGTGATAATGGGGGAGATAAAAATAAATTGATAAAAGAAAAGTAAGGAGATTTTATCTTTACATAGGTACAAATATTTCTTGCAACTGAGGGATATAATTCCTTCAAAACATTACTTTATCAAGTAGTGTGGTGTTAGGATACTCTCTTTTGAGAAAGGATATGTTTTGATAAAAGTCAAAAACTTTATTTTTTTACAAAATTTGAGTTGTGGAAAAATTTTGAGAGTTGGAAAAGTTGTTAACAAGGGTTGTCAAAAAATACAAAGGGGTAGATAGAAGAACCTATGTGATAAATTATTTTAACAAAAAAATTTATTTTTTGAAAACTAACATTTTTGTATAAGAATGTTTTTGTTATCTAGGAATCAAATCTAGTCCACCGTAATGATATTTTTTAATAAAGTCAAAATTGGTTGAAAGAATTGAATCCATCTGCATCATATTCAAATAATCAGATCCAAATGAATTAGAGGAAGAATTTGTTGTTTGTTGGAAGTTTGAATTTTTCATATTTAGAGAAAAAAAAGAATTTTCAGAGTTATAAATAAAGACGTTGTTGTTTGAACAAGTTGCATTGATGCTGATGAGTTTTGAGGGAAGATAGTGAAGTTAGGAGTTAGAAAGTTCTCATACTTTCTCAATAAAATCATACAATGCTTTACTAATCACAAAGTTCCCACAAATCATAAAAACTTTAATGATAAATGTTTTTGAAGAAATGGTGGATAGGTTTGAATAATTTCAATTTTGCAGTATGGAGATTCCATTGCAATGAGAATTCAAACATAATGAGCTGAAAAAGATACAGAATTCAGATTCACTGAATACAGAATTCAGATTCACTGAAAAAGATACAGAATTCAGATTTACTGAGATAAAAAATTCAGATTCACTGAATACAAAATTTAGATTCATATAATACAGAATTTGGATTCACTAAGAAGGATAAAGAATTAATATTTAGTGAGAAGGAAACATAAATCAGGCTGAGTCTAAGAAGAAAATGGAAATCGGAATGACTCTGATAAGGAAACAAAAATCGGACTGACTCTAAGAAGGAAACAAATTTATAATAAGCTGATTACGAGTAACAATCATAAAGAAAATTCTAGAAGTTTTCTGAAGAGTTTAAGAGTTCAAAATTGAAATTCAATTTTGCATAAATCTCAAGTAAATCTAAGGAGGATTAAAGATATCAAAGTTTAAGTTTAAATGCGAGGGATTTTCATAGTTTTTAAAATTTGAGGAAGCAGGGAAATTTTTCAAGTTTCCCACTTTTGTTTTCTAAGTTTCCTATAAATACATGCTCAGATCACTCGTTCATTTACAAATTTTATATATGAACAAAAGGCAGAGCACTGGAGAATTGGAAGTGAAAGTTCCTATTTGATTTAAGAAGAATTGTATTGAGAATTCTAATAGAGTTTGAGTTTTGTAGATTGAGAATGAGTTCATCGTATTCAGAGAATTGGATTTAGACTCATCGTATTGAGAAAATAAGATCTAAACTCATTTTATTGAGAAAATAAAATCCATTATTATCATATTTAGAAAATCAGATCCAGCATCATCGAATTGATAAAATCGGATCTATCCAAATCAGACTGAGTACTCGGACTTAGAAATTATGGATAAGTTTCAAAGATGTCTTTATTCTTTTTTTTGGATCAATTATTTTATATGAAGATGTTGTAAACTAATGGGAGTCAGTATAATCTTTCCTATCAGGAGATAGAAGGTGTCTAATGAGATTTGACACAAGTTGTATTCACTTCTTCATAATAGTGTATTTTTATAGATCCCTGGAAGTGCCTATGTCAAGGATGTAGGTTATCACACTAAGGTCGAACCTTGTAAATCATATGTGATTTACTTACTTTGCTACTTTTTCATACATGAGTATTTAATAAAAAATTTGAAGGAAACAAATCTTAACAAGTTGTAAGGGTTGAGTTTCTAAAATTTTTTAAACTTATAAAAAGTGAGAAATCAATTCAACCCCCCCCCCCCTTCTCAGTTGTTATTCAATCATTTAGAACTTTAGTTATTTCAAGAAGACAAAAGTAATATCAATTTTCTCCAAGATATCTTTAAGAACTGTTAGATGGTCCCAGGTAAAGGTATTAGCTGGGAGAAGTCGCATATCTACTTTGGGAAAAACATTCTGGTTTTTATAAAAATGTCCATTTTTAATCTTCTTAGCATTATAGAAGGTAATTTTCCTTTTATGTATTTTGGTATATCAATTTTTTGGGGTATCCAAAGGTCCAATAATTTAACTAATAGGATGGATCCATAAATGAGTAGCTTAAGACATGGAAATGATAACCCCTATTCATGGCCATTGGGATTTTTCTAATCAAATCCACCATTGTATCTAAATTTGATTACATATTTTTGGTATACAAGTTTCTAAAATAACTACTGGAGAGAATTAATTATCATGTTAAAAAAACCTGGATTGGAATAATTCATAATAGGAAACTAGTTTTTGTCCCATGGAATGATTTTTATAATCCAGTTCAATATGGAGGCATGAGAATAAGAAATTTAGTGGAGTTAAAATCTTATAATCAAGCAATTATTTTTATAATCTTATGAATAAGTAATCTAGAACCTTGAATTCCATCAAAGAATACTAGTTCATAAACTAAAATATAATATCCCTCACTTTTTTTAATCATCTATTTGTTTATACTAGAGATAAGCTTATGCAAATTTTTTAATGAACTCCAGATGGTGTGTCTCAAGATAATATTCTCTTAAATTCTTGTAATCAAATAGGGTTCATTTCCATATAAGATAAATTATTTAAATTCCACAAATTTCTAGTCCAAATATAACTATTCTGATTTATTTGGTATAAAACATGGATGGATTACTCCTTTTCATCACAAAAATGGTCGAGGAGTAAAAATTCATGACACATGAGAACATGATAATCTAGGAACCAGACAGATCTATAGCTTTGAATAATAAGTTATATAGCATATTTAGTAATGGGAGACCCAATACCAACTAGAAGTGGCTTCAAAACTATCAAATGTAATGGATAAAACCTTTAGTATTATAGCTTATCTAGAGAATAATCAATAGAATAATGAAAACTAAAGAATGAAAATAGATATATAGATTCCATACTTATTCATTTTGTGTCTTGTGTAGGTATGGAATTCAAGATAGGGATCATATATGAATTAAATTTCCTTTTTATATGGGAATTTGGGTGATAATTGTAGATATGTTAGAGATCTCACAAACACACATTGGTAATATTGAGGATGGATTTATAGTTTTTGTAAATCATAACCTATCCACCTAGATTTCCAATATTGTACATACAATGGTTATAGAAGCATGTTGAATAATATAGAAATGCATAAATGATAGAATCTTTGATAGAAATTCCTTTTATGTGAGGTAGATTATGCATCATATTATGGTTGTGATACATAAATATGATCAACTATAGAAGGGACATGCAGAGAACACACTATAGTACCTTTTGGGCTCCAAGAAGATAAGAATCAATCCCATCTTCAAACAACCATGAATAACCATAAGTAATGTTTAGAAATCACTAATAAAAGGATGGATTAATGTGGACACAGATAGAGCATCAAGGGGGAATTGAGGGCAAGCTAGTTATGGAGATATTTCAGGGATCATAGGTGAAATACTTGGGGTATATTTTTTGAAGGTTTTTTCCACCCATATTCTCTTAAAGAAGAAGTGAATACAATGATTAGGGAAGTGGAACTTATGATTCAAAATAGTTGGAGGAACATATGGATTGAATATGAAAATAAGTGCTTTCTTCTAGCAGTCAAGAATAGACAAACTCGTATCTCATGGGTTATCCTTCTACAATGGGAAATATGTCTCCAAAGTCTCCCTTAAATTACTTTTTTTATCTCTCATACCTTTAGGGATGTCAATGAATTAGAAAATCATCTTGATAATGAAGGGGTTTCTTGTAACTCCTTTTTTTGGATGGAGGGTGTTCCAACAGAGCTTTATGATTTAGTCAAAGGAGACATTTGAAAACCCCCACTTTTAAACTTTTATAATTTCATTTTATATAATTGGCTATAGTATGCTATCGTGACTAACCTTTCTGATTATATACATTTTCATATTTAGTAATTATTAATATTTATATAACAATAATAATTTATATAAAAAAATTATGTATAAGTAATTAGTTTTTGTTTATTTTTTATAGAAATTATAATAAAATTAATTTTATATCCATTGATTATAGTTGGATATACACACATATAGGTTGGGCTACACACACACACAAACACACGCACACACTTGCCCTTGGGTTCTTCAAACATTAACACACATACAACACACAAACACATATATATATATATGCAATAAATATTGTCATATATGTAAATAAATAAATGAAAAAATTCAACTTCAAATCATTAAATGAATTTTTTAAATGAACTTATATTTATAATTTTAGTAATTTTATAATTAAAATTTTTTATATTCATAATACTAAAATTATAAATTAATTATATATTTAAGTAATGTATATATTTTAAAACTTTGTGTAAATATATATAATTATTTATGAATATCATTATATATTTATATAATTAATTATATATTTTAAAATATATTTATTCATCTATATAAATAATAATATTTTTAATTATAATTTATCATTTATTAGATAGATAATTAATATTATATATTTATATAATTATTAATTTATTGAAAACATTTTTTTAATAGATAGATAATTGATGGTCCTTTGACGAATGCTTGGCCTATTGGAGGCTAACAATTGGTTTTTTGTTTTAGTGTCTTTGTGAGTGACACTTATTTGAACTTGAAATCCTTTATATTCTTGTGTGTACATCATTTTTATATTTTAATAATTTTTTTGTAACCATGGATTTAAAAAACAATAGTTCGCTTCATTTCTGATTTCTATTTAAACGTAATTTTTAATATTAATTCATTTTTTTAATATTTTTTTAATATTTTTTTAATTTTTACTATTTCTGTAATTTATAGAATTAATACTACTTTTTTAATATATTTGGAATATTTTTATTTTTTTGTATTTATTTTAAATATTAGTTCATTTAATATTATTTATTCATTAGTAATTTTTAATCATTTTTAAAATTTTAGGAATTTTTTAATTTTTAAAATTTATAGATTTAATATTTTTTATAATTTATTCATTTTTAATATTTATTTATATATTTTTATTAATTAATTTTGTTATTAAATGTTATTTTAATTTATATAATTAATATTTATTAATTTTATTATTAACTTGGTTGTATTAAAATCTCTATTCAATTATTATTTATTTATATTTAATTAGTAATTTATTGTAAAATATTTATATTTAAATGCAATTTCTAATATTTATTTATTTTTAATATTATTTTAATTTATATAATTAATATTATTTATTCATTTTTAATATTTATTTATTTAATATTATTTATTCATTTTTGATATTTTTATTTATTCATTTTTAATATTTCTTAAGTATTGATTTTTTTAAAGGAAAAAACCTTTTGTATCTCATAAAAACCTTACTCGTTGATTAAAATTATTATTTATTAGCTATTTATCAGTACTAACTTTAGGATCGATAATGTCATCCTTTATCAATTCTAAATTTTTTTTTGATAAAAGACACGTTTATTAAAGCTTAAAGCTTTAACACTAATAAAGGAACTTTTATCAGTGTTTTTGCCCTCATAAAACCTTGCCTTTATCAGCACTTAATATAACACTGGTAAAAGCTCTCTTTGTTAATACATATAATTTTAGAGTATATAAAGGGAACTTTTATTAGTTATTTTTTGTTACACTGATAAAACTTATTCCCTCTTTAAAATAACACTAATAGTCACGGTGCTTCTCCCTTCCATTCAAGCTCTTGCGGAACCATAACTTTTCAGCTGTCACTTTAAAACTTTTTGAACGAATCAACCCAAAAACCTGAAGGTATGTTACTCATAACTTGTTTATAAGGATTTCTCCCAATATTGTATGAGTTTTTCATGTTTTTATGTTCTTCTTGAAAAAAGTGTTGTGTGTGACACCCCAGCTTTCTTTTTACAAAAATTTTACATAAATAATCTTATACTACTTAAAACCATCACATTATCATCACTAATAAATTTATTTTACCCTTTTCATAAAGTAAATAACATTTTTTACTTAAATCAGACAAAAACTTCTTTATTATGTGGCATTTTTTGTATCATTGGGAAGAATACAAGACTGTCTGATGAACCAATTTTTTAAATTTTCCCAATATATATTAATATTTTAGATTAAAACGTTTATTTACAAATATATGAGTTAATTCTAAATAATGAGTTATCCTAATTCTAAATTTAGACCTTCACTATGGAAGTTAATTTTTAAAACATTTCAAATAAATAGTAATAAGATTTAAATAAATTTTATAGTGATTCATTTGTTGATTTTATTTCTTATACGAATTTTACAATCGATCAAAATCAATGAGCCACTAATTTTACCAATGAAAAAACATGGATTACACTTAAAGATTTATATTCTGTATAAATCTAAATTTATTCATACTAGATCTATGGTGTTCATAGTTTATATATGGTACAAGTAGACATGTTTTTTTAAATAAAATAGATAAAAAATTATGTAAAAAATTAAAAACTTGAGTGTTTTTGAAATAAATAAATAAATAAAAATGATTGATTATTAGTATATAAAAATAAAACTGTTCTCAGTTTTGAATATAATCAATGTAAAAATAATTAAATATATGTTATAAAAATCAAATATTAACAGATGATTGTAGTATACCATCTATTAATAACACATATGTATGGATATACATAGACTTAAAATTAGAATAAATGTTATTATGGTATATGTATATCTCCATGATTGGTATAATGAAAATAATTTCTAATTAGGATGGTAAAATATATTCTACATCTCCATAGTAGCCCTATTGTATAATTTAGTATTTTTTTCCAAATGTTTTCAAGAGATAGAAATTATATTTCAAATTTCAATTCAATAAAATGGGATTTATTATGTATTTTTGAAAATTTTTTATTTTGTATACATGAATAAAATATTATATGAAATTTTAAATATGATTTAAAATTTCTTAAATATGAATTTGGGTAATATACCTTATGATATAAAAAATAAGAATATAAATGTTTTAAATTCTATACTCCCTTTATTTTGGGTGTTTTGATTAAAAAAGAAAGTGATAGTGAATTTTGAAACATAAAACATACATCTGTAAATGTTTTTGTATGTAGAAAAAGTAGGATTTTTTAATACAATTAAAAATTATCAAGGTGTTTACTATGAGATATATTTCATCAAAAGAAATGTAAATTAAACCACATGTTAAATATAACACATTGGATATGGATTTTGATTATACTAACTTTCCTTATATAAAGGACTTGAGATTATAATGTGTACAAATGAAATTTAACAAGGAATTAAATCAAATTTTCCTTTAGATACCCCTAATAAAAAGTGTTTTATTGTAAAAATAATCTATTAAAATATAAAATGATTATAGTTAAAATTTAGAACATTCCTTGAGAATGAATATATCTCTTAGGAAACCAGTTGAATAATTTTGAGCTTATGAAGTTCAAATATAAGAAATAAAAATTGTTCTTAATATTGAGGACGATTTCTTTTCACTAATATATTGTGAAAATTTTAATTTACTATTTTCATAAAATAAGTTGTGTATGCAGGTATCCTAGTTGGGATGTAATTATCATTATAAAATATATAATCTATGTAACAATAAAATTCTAGTATGTATTATTGGTTATATATAGGAATATAATTAATTCCTTGAGGATAATTTATGATTTATTCCTGAAGTGATGATAAATTATTATAGAAATTAAAATATTGTGATCATATTTTTGTAAACTCATTTTACCTATTTATAACTTCTCATATTCCTCAGGTTCTGATTATAGAAATAAATTATCACATCCATGAATACTAATAATTAATTTTTTTTCATTGATATATTAGATTTATATGTGTTTCCAAGCCCCAATTTCAATAAAATCCAAGTAATATAGTATAAATGTTATAAGAAAATTATTCCATATTTTAATAGGAAGTGATTGAGAACCCAAAATCAATATCAATATTTGAACTAAATCATTCAATGCAAGGATTTTAATGATATACATTCCTTTTACATGTTTTAGTACCTACTAAAATTTGGGTTTATATTAAATATGATGACTATGAAATTTTGAATGTGATTTAATTTTGAAAATCAAGTAATGCAGTGTTGTCACATGATAATACAAAGAATTAAAATATTAAAATGTATGAATACTTTGATTAAATATTTGTTATTGTATTTGTTTATTTATTTATTGTTAATGTTATTGAACCAAATGGTATTAATATGAATAAAAAATGTATGGATTCCAATCATGTGGAAAAAGAGTATGGGGATAGGGTTAAAAATCTCATGAATTTTTCAATAGGACATAGAAATTACCCTTCTTGTAATGTCCCCGACACTAGTTTTAGATAATTGGAAGTTACTTTATAACATTGTAATATGATATAGGGGACTTCATCTTAAAGGATAGAATAGTTTAGTAGTCTTGGTAAATTATATTAATATTTTAATCTCATATTACAATTGAAAACTTAAAATACAACATAGTATTTTCTTTGAGAACACCATTATTCCCTTTAGCACGTCCCTTACATCTTTGGGAAAGGAAACATCAAAAATTAGTGATATTATATACTTAGTAAGGGTATACATAAAATAGAATATATCATGAATAAATAAGGCATAATCAATATGGAAAGGAAAATATTATAAATAATATGTCATATAATAAATAACTTGAGAATGAAGAATAATATATAAGGAATAAATAATGATCAAATAATTTCATATAAACAATCACATGATTGTTAAAATTATCCATGGATATCATAAATAAAAAAATGATTACATTTACATCAATAAATAGTCTCATAATGAGTAATTTAATAATGCCATACATCATTATCATACCTTCAAGGCCTTGTTCTAAGACATCTTATATAAATGGGTAAATCCTCAACCAAATACCCATGTTAGTTTGTTTCATTAGACATACTAATATATCGAGGGGCTATATAATTTTTTACCCATAACTTACTATGTAAAATGAATTTCTCATATATAAGGGGTGAAACATAATCAATGTAACATTTTTATTGAAAACTAGAATATAAAATGGTAATAATTTCCCCAATTAATAAACATAATCATAAACCATCCAGAGTAATGTGTAGAATGGTATCAAAATAGTAAATACTGAGTCAAACTATTAAAAAAATTCATATGAATAACAAAGATGGTATCATTATATCATATCCCTAGTAAAACATAATAAATGTAAGGGTTTTTTTCATTGATGAATAGAAATACCATAAAATGTCATTAAAAATTCTTGAGGAAAATATTGTATTCACTTTGAAATTAAATTTAAAAAACAAAGAATTTCCCAAACATTAGGGAAAACATTTTCCTTAAAAAGGAACATGTAAACTTATAAATTAATATGTTCATGATGGTGTAAAATACTATTCATTCTGAATAAGTTAAAAGAAAACATTCCATTCACACTTTTGTAAAATGTCAAAAAGTAACCCATTCAGAAAATGATTGGAATTTTAATTTTAATTTTTTTTTAAAGTCTATCATGGGTAAAAAAATAACAATAAAAAATAATATTGTAATATTAAAAACATTCTTGGAAATATTTTTAAAAACAAGGACATCGAAGAAAATAATTCATAACTAAAGAAGAAACAAAGTCTATATTTCTTAAAAAATAGATATTTTTAATAATTAATAGAGGAAAATTAAATAAAACTTATAATTTACAAAAATAAATATAGGATGAGAAAATATATTAGTTTTAAGATAAAAATATAATATAATTCCCCCATTAGATACTCAACATAAACAATCCCAAATAATGATGATATTGTGAAATAACCCCTTACCACTTTGGTAACTTTTGAATGGTATTCCCCATGAAAGAAATAGAATTATATAGATATTTATATCCCATAATTTAATTGTTAATAACAATAAAATACATTAATTCTAATTATATACACCACACAAAAGGAAATAAGTGGTGAATATAACATATGTCTCACGGAAGTAAAAGTGAGACGATAATCCCTTACCTCACGCATGACTTCCTTTGTACATGTTCAAACCTCATATATAATAAATATATATTTATTCTAAATATATTACAAAAAAATAATCATATATTTTACACCTTATATGATTTAATTATAATATTTTATCACCTATTTATTAATAATTTTTTGTAAAATCACTTTTTCGGGTAACAACTTCTTTTTTTCATGTATGTTTTGGTTTGGTAGTTTTGATCCATGTACATTAATCATAGATCAATAATATAAAAAACTTTAACCATGATATAAATTTCATATATATTAATTATATATGTATTTAGAATAGTCCATAAAATTTATAGATAAAAAAATGAGTTGCTTCATTCATGGAGATGGTAAGTCATGATTACAGCTGAATGCAATTTTCATTTTTTGAAATATAGAGTAAAATAAAGGTGAAAAATAATTCAAATTTTATGAATCATTATTATATCATATAAAATATATATTTTCATCAAATCCATACTTATTACAATCCATTTCAAAATAAAATAAAAAATTAATCACATCGCTTCGTGGAAGCGGCAGTCCACACGTACGCACAAGCAACGTTATCATTTTTCAAAGAATTATAAGTAAAAAAGGTATATGTGATGTTATAATTACAAAATTATTATTATTTCATACATATAAAATATATATACATTAAATCAATAATTATATCAAGCTGTGATAGGTGGTGATAGAAAAAAAATGGCATGGGTTCGTGAGGCGGTAATCAGTCATACACATGATCAATGGATTCATTTCGCATTTGATCAAAGAGGATATAGATATAGGTAATACCATAAAAATAATATCTCAATATATTTTATATTTTTTTATATTTTAATTATTAATATGTGAATTAATGTGGTATAATATGAAGTTAAAAAAAGTGTTTGGTGAGGATAATTACCTTTGTTTAGAAAATCCTACTTTGGATATCTTATTTAGGACCCTAGGGTTAGTATTTTGGGAATAAAAGAAGCACTATAAAATGTATAATAATTTTTTGTAGATATTTTGGTATTTATTTATATAGATAAATGGAATAATTGGTGTGAATAAGTGGGGGAGGGTTCCCTTTTATAATTGATGAGGAGTGACATTTTTGTAAATACCCAAAACTATTCAATAATGGGAAGTCACTCTCAATTCAGGTGCCTTAAAAATTGATAAATAATGTAATTTTTGGAATACATAGTCTATAAAAACCTCACATAGTAAAAATGAATTATTTTTTAAACATGTTATTCCCTTAAATTTGAATATTTGTGACTTTTACCATTTTTGTTTTCACCACAGCAACTAGTTTATTTACATATGTAATTAATCCTTCAAAAATAAAAATAAATGATAATTATTAGATAATTTTGAAATAATTAATATAAATTTGAAATCAAATTAATCAAATTAAAATCCTATGTGTGTGTAAAATTAATTTTAAGATGGGAGCATGTGACGTGCAAAACCCTATTTTGAACTTAACCACGATAATTATTTTTTACTGTTTTTACTAATCATTATAAAAATAAAGTAAGTTGAAAATTATTACCTAATATTAATTTTTTTAATCCAAATATAGAATACATATTTCCAAATTAGATTCAAAAAATTGGAAAATTTAAATTTAAATTTAAACCTGTAAGCGGGATGAAAATACAGTTTTCCAAAGAAAATTTGTCTCAAGTTCAAAATGTTTTTATATAAAAACTAAAAATAATATTGATTCATATGATATAAATTGGATTAATAATAATATAATTGAACTAATTTTAATTTTAAATAAATTTAAAAACAAATTAAAACTTTTTAAATGCTTTACATGAAAAGGTCGTTTTCAATAAAAATTGGTATTTTTCACTATTCATTGAAAAAATTAATCTTTTTCAAAAAATATCAAAGTTTAACTCTAATTTTTTTCTAAATATTGATTTAAATGTTTAATATATTTTTTTAAAATAAATTTTCTAAATTTGGAAATTTTTAATTTTAAAATAAGTTTGAAAAAGGTGATGAAACCGCTCTTTAGAAAAATACAGTTTTTAAGCATAAAACTAGATTTATTCTTACCACGAGTTAAAAAAATATTAGATGAATGATAAAACATTTGATTGAATATATAATATATAAATTTCATTAAAATAATTTTTCAGTAGTGATTAATTTAAATTATTAAGTTAAAAACACCTTGTATGCATAAAAATAGTTTTTCTGAAAAACATTTCTTTTACATTTAAATGATTTTTTTTTAATTCTAAATCTATTGATAGCCAATGAATTTATTTTATACATTATAAAACCATATAATTTTCATAATTTATTAAATCTTATCCATACCCTCCAATTTAATAACTAGTATATAAGGGTATACAGTTCATTTAGATTCAGGGTTTCATGTATCACAAGCTATCAATGAGATTAAATTTATTCAAAAATAAAAATATCATAAATTCTTGAGGTGCTGCATTCATCCCTCCTTCGAAAAAAATTTCCTTGAAATTCCCAGAATGAAACCTCATGAATATATTTGGGTAGTTTTTCATATTAATTTCATCAATATCCCATATCACCTCTTCTATCTTATGATTTTTTTCAAAGTACCTTTACTGGTCAAGTCACCTATTTCCTCAACAATTTTTCTCTAATGTCCAAAATATGGAAATTATTTTCACAGTAAGATAGATTAGGATCCAATTATAATTATTTAGAGGTGATCACATGTGTTGGGTCTTGAATATACTTACTTAACAATGATATATGGTACGTATCATGTACTTTAGAGAGACTTAGTGACATTTCCAAATGGTAAACCATATTTCTAATTCATTCTAGGATTTAGAAAGGTTTGATTTACCTGGATATCAATTTCCCTTTCTTACTGAACCATATAACACCATTCCCTGGTGATGCTTTCAAGAAAACATGATCACTCGCTTGAAATTCTTAATCATTCCTCTGGTTTTCAGCATATATGTTTTTCCTGCTTTGAGATACTTTGATATAGGTTTGAATAGTCATTAACATGACCATTGTCTCCTCCACATGTTCTATTCCTACAAGATTCATTTAACTAAATCCATACCAATATGTTATAATATGACATATCTTTCTATATAATGCTTCATATGGTGCCATTTGAATGCATGAATGGGAGATGTTGTTATAAAACTATACCAAAGGTCAATACTGATCACACATACCTTGAAAGTATATATGGAATAACCTCTACATGTCTTCTAATTTTTATATTGTAATTTCGAATTGTCTTTCATTTTGAGGGTGATAAGCAGTGTTCAAATGAAGCTCGGTATCAAGAACCTTCTGAATACTTTTCTAGAATTTCGATGTAAATCATTAGTCATGATCAGAAACAATTGAAATAGGTGTTCTATAAAGTCTTAAAATTTCATTAATATAGTCATTAAAGGTGATAAATAGGTAAATATTATCTTATATTGAGTAAATGTAAATATTTTGTGAGGTGATCAACAATAACCCATATTGTATCATTATTTCTAGGAGTCTTTGGTAATTAAATGACAAATTCCATAGTAATCTTTTCCCATTTCTACATAGGAATGAGTAGAGGTTACATGACTCATCTAGGATGCATTCTATCCACCTTCACCTATTTTCAAACCAAACATCTTTACATATAATCATAAATTTCTAACTTTATATTAACACAGCAAAAAATTTCCTTCAAATCTCCATACATCCTGGTGCTACCAAGGTGTATAGAAAAATTTGATCTATTAGAATCAAATTCAATTATTCATTTCATTAATTTTCTTATGAAAATTCTCAACATCAGGTTGAGAAGTTTTTATATTTTCAAAAAAATATGGTTTGGAAATAACTTGAAATATGAGTGATACATCCCCTTCCTTAACAATTCCCATATCTATCTTTACTGAATCCATGAACATAGGATCCCTATTGATCCTCATTTCATTTTAAACTCCATGATCTTTCCTATTCAATGAATTATATACTTTATTTTGCTTCATTGGGTGGTAATGTATTGAGAAATAATAATTCTTGAGTAGATTGAAACATTTCAATTTCCTCATATAGATCTATTTTTATTAAAATATGAATTTTAGAATCTTATGATTCATGTTTATCTCATATATTTCAACATAAAGATAATGTCTTAATCTCTTTACAGAAAATTTTACAACCACCAACTCAAGATCATGGGTTGGATAGTTTTGTTCATGAATATTTAACTTTCTTAATGTATATGCAATAAATTTTTCATTTTTCATAAGGAAACAACCAAGTACCTTCTTTGATGCATCACTATATATCATAAATCCATATTTTCGTAGTGGTGTATTCAAAATTAGATCATTCACAAATATTTTATTCAATTTTTCAAAACATTCTTCACATTTCTTTGTTAACACGACCATAACACCTTTATGAGTAATCTTGGTTAACAGGTTACCCAATCAAAAAAAATAAAAAAATCCCCAATAGTAATATTACAGACTAATGAAACTATGTACCTTGGTAATATTCATTGGTGTAGGAAATTCTTGGACTTTATTTTTCTTCATAGGACACTATGAGATCCCATTATTGGAGACAATATGTCTAATAAAAGAACCTCTCTAAATCCAAAATTGACGCTTTTAAAATTTCACATATAACTTTTTTATTTGAAGATTCTAATGAATGATTCATAAGTTATTCTCATGGTCTTAATAGATCTTATAATACACCAAGATATCATAAATAAATGTTGTATAAAAATCATCAAGAAATTCCTTGAATACTCTTTTCATTAGGTCCATAAAAATAGAGGGTTAATTAGTCAATCCAAATGGAATTCCTATAAACTCATAAATTCCATACCTCATTTGAAATGTTGTCTTTAGAATATATTACTTTTTTAATCACAATTTATGATACCCAAAATTAAGTCCAATATTTTAGAAATATTGAGCTTCATGAAATTGATTGAATAAGTCATTAATGTGAGGTAAAGGATACTTGTTCTTTATCATAATAGAATTGATTTTCCTATAATCAATGTACATCCTCATAGATCCATCATTCATCTCAATAAAAAGAATAGAGTATACCTAAGGTGAAACATAAGGATGTATAAATACATTATCATATAAATTATGTGGTTTTTTCATCAACTCAACCAATTCCATAGTATCCATTCTATAGGGATTCTTTGATATTGGTCTTGTATTAGGGATTAAATTAATGGAAAAATCATCTTCATGCTCTGGTGCATATCTAGGTAATTCATTATAAAATACATTAATTTATTCCAATATAATAGGTACATCCTCAATTAGAAGATTTAATTTTCCATCTATAGATTGTGTATTATCTTCTTACCTAAGGATCTCATTCAGAAGAGATAATGGGGGTGGATCTAGACATGACTCAGATGATGAACTCTCCCATATAAAGATAGTAAATTCCACATTTTCATCACAAATCATAATTTACTTCTCTTTGAAATAATATTTTATACCATATTTTCAAATCCAATACACATGAATGACTATATCAAGATCAACCATAGGTATAATAATGAAGTCAACAAATAGAGAATGCTTATGTGTCATATTGGGAGCTTACTGAAACATCCTTTTGCGGTGAGACTTCCACTAGGAGTTTTGACTGATGAATTCCTTATGAAGTTGTTAGGGAAATATCTAATTTTATTTTAAAATATTGATGATATAAATGAGTGTGAAGATATAGAATAAAATAAATCATTATCTAAATTTGAGGATACGATCAAAGTACCTTCCACCACATCTTTATGAACCTCAACCTTATCTGTTGTGATTGCATAATCTTTTCCTTGATCCCTTGTACTTTTTAGGGGAAAATTAACTTAACACATGGGAAATAATTTTAATAGATCACAATATCATTACATTTTAATCATTTAACATTGGAAACTTTTTTTTACCCTTAAAATCACAATTATGGTGTCCTTTATCTCTACACTAGTAGCAAACTCTTGTTACCAGTAAGCATGTTCCACTTTGTTTCTTTCCACATTTATTAGAAGATGTAAATTATTCCATTACATTCTTAAATTTTGTCATATTTAGTTTTATAGATTTATCATCTTCACTCTCCATATATTTCTTTCCTTGGAAGTCATAAGATGTGTATAATTATTTCTCTTTATTTTTAGCACATGATACTATATCCTCATATGATGAAAATGTTTGGGAGACTAGTTACCTTTGAAGGATTGAATTTATACCATCAAATAAGTGATCAATTTTACTGTTCATATTACACATATATTCTACAATATGATTTAAAACCCATGTAATGTTAGCTTCATACTTAGAAACATTTTTCTCTTCCTTTTGCCTCAAACTCAATAATTGTTTCTCCATATCCTCTTCTTGTTCATGAGGAAATTTTTTCCAATGAAGAGTTATTTAAAATACTTCAATTCAATGCCCATGATTTCTTCATCATCCTTGGTGCTTTTAATCAATGACCACCATTGAACTGCATATCCTGAGAATGATAAACTATCATGATAACATTCTCCCTTTCATTACTTTATAGAGTGATAAATATCTTCTTTAAGGAACTTATCCATTTCTCATATACAAAATGGATTCATAGTATGATAAAATGATGAAGGTTTATAAGGAATAGAGTGTTCTAACATTATTACACTACATTTTGGATCAGTATGTTGGTCCATACAGATAAAGTTCTTGGTCATAACCTAAGTTATCCACCCCAATATAATTAGAATTTTTTTAGTTTTAGCTCTAACTCTAGCTCCAGCTTCATTATATTTCCCTAGATGTAAATTACTATATGAATTATGTGCATTGATGTAGTTCCCAATCCATTTTCTAGGTTTCATTTCTAAATAATGGAATGCACAAATTATATTATGAAATTATGAAACAAAATTTATAATTCCAAAACTAGTGAAAAATATAACATAAATTGATTTTTTTCATAGCTAATATCATAATCATAAACTTGGTTTCATTGGGAAGGTTTTGAAATAATGTATTTTTTTCAAATCCTTCATAATGGTTCGTAAATAAAAAGTGAATTATCCTAAGCATTTCCCCTGAGAGTGTCAAAATAGGTGTGTATCAAGGACGGTTACTATACAGCAGGTGATGATCGAGTCAAATTCCAATGTAACCTTTGCAGAGTTATTACCTCTAGGTACAATCGTTCCATAACCACATCCAATTATAGTATCCATACAGGGATTTATTTCTAGTAAATCCATATAATTTCTACCTTACCAAAATTTTAAGATATTTTCCTATACTTAGAATTGTCCTCAAAGTCGGTAATTGGGTTATATTCCCTAATATATGTTTTTATAATTATAATTCCCAATTTTTATATTAAACTTGATCTGATATCAACTATAAAGACCTAGACACTAGTAGCCCAAAATCAGTGGTTATTTCATTATATTTTCATAAGATATAAGTGATCACATCCCAAAGGATTGAATAGTTTAGTAGTATTAGTAAAATAGATACATACTTGAATCTCATATTACAATTGAAAACTTAAAATACAACATATTGTTTCCTTTTATAATACCATTATTCTCTTTAAAAATATCCATGCATATCAATTATAATACACTTTTTAACATCTTAGGGAAAGGAAACATAAGAAATAAGTATGATCAAATGCTCATTAAGGGTATGCATATAGTGGAAGCTATCTAAATAAATTAAATATAATCAATAGGTAAAGGTAAATATCTGAAAAAAAGTTATATTTATTTAATAACTTGATCATGAAGAATAATATGGAATAAATAAATGGGGATCAAAAAAATCCATATAAATAATAACAAGATCTTGAAACTTTTCCATGAATATCATAACTAATCAGATAATCACATGGGAATCAATAACTAGTCTCATAATGGGGGAATTAAAAATTCGAGATATCATAAACATACTATGAAGGGATTTTTCCAATACATCTTATATAAATGGGTAAACACTTATCCAAATACCCATGCTAGTTTGTCTCATAATAGCTACTAGTTCATCAAGGGGATATAATAAGCTCCACCCATCACTTAATAAGTCCAATGCATTCCTCATATAAAAGTGGAGAAATATAATCAATGTAAAAAAATTTATTGATAAACTATCATATGAAATGTTGATAATTTTTCTAATCAATAAATATAATTGTAGACCATCAAGAGTAATATGAAAAATGGAATCAAAATAGTACATCCAAAGTCAAACTGATCATAAACCATATAGATAAATAATAAGGATAGTATCATTTCCTCATATCCCCAGTGGAGAATATATAAGATAAGGGATATTTTCACTGATGAATAGAAATACCATAAAATGTTAATAAAATATTCTTGAATAAAATACCCATTTCACTTTAAAATTCACTTTTAAAAACTAATAATTTCTAGATTATTAGGAAATAATTTATTTTAAAAGGATCGTGAAAAATTATAGAGGAAATTTTAAATCATTAAGCAGTCATGAATATGTGAAATACCATTTATTACAAATAATTTAAATAAAATCATTCCTTCTACACATTTATAAAAAGTAAAAAAGCACCCTGTTAGAAAAACAATAGAAAGATTTATTTTAATTTTTTTTGTAAAAATTATATCATGGGTAAAAAATTTACTTTAATAAATCATTTAGTAATACAAAAAATATTCTTGAAAAAAAAATTAGAAAACATGGACATGGAAGAAAATGATTCCTGACTAAAGATGAAAAAAAGTCTGTTTTTCTTTAAAAAAAATTAATATTTTATGTACTTAAAATATGAAAATGAAGGGAAATATTATAATTTTAAAAAATAACCATTGGGAAAGAAAATACATTTTTTTATGATAGAAATATCATATAATTCCTTCAGAGGATACTTAATATAAACAATATTACTGATGACATTTTGAAATAAATACTTACCACTTTAGTAAGTTGTGAATTGTGATCCCCATGAACAAAAGAGCCATATATAGATATTTTGATCCCATAATTTTTAGAATAAGAATAATAAAAGAAATTAATGGGTAGTATATACACCACACAAAATAAATAAGTTGTGAGTATATAATATGTCTCTCAGAAGTAAAAGTGAGATGATAATCCCTTACCTCATATCTGAGTTATTTTGTAAATGTTTGAAAATTATATATAATAAATATAGATGTATTATAAATATATTACAGAACTATACTCATATATATCACACCTTATATTATTTACTTATAATCTTTTATCACTCATTTATTAATAATGTTGTGTTAAAATTATTATTTCAGGTAATAAGTGCTTCATTTTTCATATATTTTTTAGTTTGGTAGTTTCGGTTATTGTACTTTGATTATGGTTCCATAATCTCAAGAATTTTAAAAATGATATAAATATCATATATATTCATTATATAAGTATTTATAATAGTCTATAAAATTTAGAGATAGAAAAATGAGTTACACCATTCATGGAGACAGTAGGTCGTACATACAAATGAACACTTTTTTATTTTTTTAAAGGATAGAAAAAAATAAAGGTAAATAATAATTAACAATTTAAGAATAAATATTATATCTTATATATAATATATGTTCATTAAATTCATACTTATTATCATCCATGTCAAAATGAAAATAAATAAATTACATTGCTCCATGGTGGTGGTGGTCCACACATACACACAAGCAACATTATCATTATCCAATGGGTAGGAAAGTAATAAGTTAGCTGTGATGTTATAATTAAATTAGTATAATTATGTCATAAATATCATATATATAAATTAAATACATCATTATACCCTGCTATGAGAGGTGGTGATGGAAAATAAATTTTAACGGTTCGTGAGGTGGTAGTTCCCCGTACACATGACTGAAATAAATGAATGTTTCTGGTGAATGAGATGAAAATATGGTTTATAAATTGTATGATATGAGATCAACTATAAAAAATTATGGATATCATATTTAGTAAATGAAAATGGAGTTTGAATATGGTCTTCACTATTTTATGAATCTATTTTATAAGTTATATAGTTGTGTAAAGATTCCACTGTATACTAATTTTAATAAATATAAAACATTATTATCTATATTGAAGATATATAATTTGAAATCTAGAAAAAAATAGAGTAACTATATATTTATATAACTACTTTATCTATTGAATGATATGTTACCAAAGTATAATAAGCTTCATGTCAAACATATAATGATAAAAAGTTGTTTTGTTCAACAAGTATTTTATTTGAAAGAATACATGTAGTCCAATCGACTATATATTGTTTCTGAAGGGCCATGAATCACTTAAAAAATTTACTAAGTGTGGTGCACCTCAATATATGAAAGATTAATCAGGTCTTTAAAATTTTTTATGGTTTGTTCTAATAATTACAATGTTTAGACACATATATGTAAGTGAGGATATTTCTAGGAAACAAATGTGAAACACTTATACTAGAATTCATGATAGTAAGATTCATCACCTAGTAGACTCTCCTCAGGGGAATAAAATTGATCAAGATTTTTTTAATTTATAAAAGGGCCATTAAACCTTCATCTTACACTATCTATATATATAATGAATCTATTTTTTGTAAAAAGTAACATTTATAATACATAGCTGATTATGTTGGTAAATTATAACTTACCACTATGGTTATGCATGATTCGCATGTTCATTACCTTATCTCTGCCTATATCAAGACCAAAATAATTGAGTAATGATATTGAGGGTTATTTGTACCCATTGATTAAATACCTTAAATTGACATGAAATTATAGTGTTACATTGTATGATGCTCATAGAAATAAATATTTCATGTTGAGATCCATTTTATTTGGGATGATAAATGACTTTTCAGATTATGTAAAATTTTCAAGATATTGTATTAAAGTAATGTTAGGTTGTCCCATTTTTGAAGAAGTTAAACACTTAATTATGCTGAAACATTCCTTCAAGAAAATGTTTCTAGTACATAATAAACATTTAAACTGATGACATAAATATTGACCTTGAACAACATCATTAGATATAAATAAACAATAATGTATAATACATTCTCTATTAACAGGTGATAAAAAATTGAGAAAGTAAATGATATTTTCACCATTTTTAGTAAACCATTTTTTAAAATCATTTTTTAAATAGGCTGGAAAAAAATAACACTTTTAAAAAAAATACCATATTGGAATTGGTTATACATCATAATTATATTTTATGTCATGCATATAGAAAAAGGAATGTTATAGTAACATTGTAACATTGCTAAATGAACCTGAAAAAACAAAATATGTCATTAAGGCTATGTTAGACATGATTAACATCGGGATAGGGTAAGATTTTTCACTAATGAAGGGAAATGGTGAAATATTCTTCCTCTAGTGGCTTAAACTCTTTCTAGTCAATAGAGATTTTAATTTTTCAGCTTTCTTCATGGTGTAATGGTTTTATAGGTTTATCCATTAAATATCAATAATATCATTTAAATGGTTTATTTGAAGTTGTAGAACTTAAAATCACATTATTTTCATGTTTCGATAAAAGATTTAATTCCTATGGATTTATGCTGCATTCTATCTAAAAATTTATAACAAAAAATATTTTGTCTTTACTTATTTTTTGAAGCTATATGTTGTAATTTTTTATAGATAAGAAAGTTTCCAAATATGGAAAATTAAATGGGTATCGTATTAATTGAATTTGATATATTCTTCCCACCAGCATTCTTTGATATAATGGTTCAATTGATAGTTTGTTTACTTAGAGTGATCCAACTATGTGTTCTTGTACATTACAAATGGATGTACCCCATTAAATGATATATGAATATTTTGAAAGGATAAATCAAAAATTAAAGTCATCTATAAGGTTGTATTGTAGATAAATTTTTCATTGAGGAAGTTTTTGAATTCCGTATCGACTACTTATCCAGTGTGGATAGTATTAGTCTCTCAAAATCTCATTAAAGCAAGAACCATGTGGGTGATGGAATATCCAGAAGGGATATTGCCTCATTTACCATTATAGATCAGTAGTAAGATCACATTTACATTTTACATAATATTATAGTGGTTGAGATATATGTTGGAACTCATAATGTAATTCTTAGGTATTTTAATCAATTATGGACTAAAACATGGATATCAAATACACATAATTAGAAGTTCGTAGGGTGGTTTTAAGGCTATATTTTTAAGGAATTGTCAATATATTTGAATTAAATTTCAAAAAAACGTCAATGTAAATCTATTGAAAAAACTATACATGCATTACCTTATAATTATTATATAATTAACAATTATACATTCTTTTCAAAGAAACTGGATTAACATAGTATGATAAAAAATAGTAGAGTTACTCATGTGCCAGAAGTGATTTATGTATTTGATATCGTGGATAAAAAACCAATTTACATGAATATTTAATTATTTTTTCATCATTGATAGAATATAGTATTTGGATTATACAATATTCCAAGTGATAGTTTTTTTATGAAAATGGGTTAATAATAGGAGTTTATTTAAAATCATTGAATTGGGATTCACAAAATCAAATTTCAGTAAGTAATGGTATAAGGATAAACCATTAATAATGGAATAACATGAATTCCTAGTATTTAATACCCCAGATCCTATAAAAATTTCCAATTGTTCTATTATTGAATAAAACTACTGCGGGTCAAATGAAAATTCCATTATGGATGACCCTTTCATTGGGATGTCATAATCATTTCATGGTGGTCCCAATGAAGAGGGTGTCTTGTATGTTAGAGGGGACCACAATGCAGGGATATGGATATTTAATAGAGGTTCCAAATCCCTTCAAGAATTAAAGAAAAAAAATTCAATTAATAGGTTTTTTTGTCCCAAAAAACACATCCTAAGAGGATTGAAGAGAAAAGATAGTCAAAATAGGAAATTATCGGGAATAGGAAAGATTTTTCATGTCACTATGAGCTATGGGAAACTAAATCAGAGTTTTTTTTAAATCTAAAGATGTTGGATCATACAAGTCTTCTATAATATAGGACTCGAGGATATTAAATACTCTTATACTTTCCCTTTTGAGGGTTCTTAATTGTGATTTCATATTTCAGAGCTCTAAGATCATGAAACTTCAACTTCTATGGTTTGTATAACCCCAAATAAACTTCATAGAATCTAGTATCTTAAAAATTACTTAAATTGCCTCAAAAATTACTACAAAGTGTTGTATTGTGCTTGAGATTCTCTCACGGAACTCCTTTCCATGAAGAACAGATAACTCCCAAAGGAAAAAATTCGAACACGAGTCCTAGTTCCATGAAACTCCCAACATGCACAAATCACATAGAATTGTGATACTCTTGAATAAATACATTTTATAAACATGAATTCATTGATTTTTATGTCTTGTGGGTTATTCTCCATCTGATATTATTTTCCTTTATGAAAAATCCATACGGATATCAGTATCATCATCTCTTATCCCTGGTACCTTTATATCATGCATGGTCTAGGTAGTCTCTCTATGTTTTTCTCCTAAGAATAGGCTCCCTCACACCTAGATTCTTTTCACCAATCATGGGAAGGGAAGTGTTCATTTCATTTTCTCCAAAGAAAATGATAGAAAGCACATCATGTACATAATCACCACCATGTATACTTCCTACCCCTAAGCTATTTCTAGAAATCTTAACATGTAAACCCCACTCCTTCCCTTAAGGTATCATCTTTTGTAACACAAGTGTTCTTACCAAATGATGTTAACCTGTATGGATCATTCTTATTGCATAATATTAAACTATGTATCTTGAACTATATGGGTATTGATTCATATTTATATTATGATACATAGGATTATTATTTGAGTTTCAATATCAAAAATAACACAAACTTTTTGTCATATTTTCCCATCGAGTGATGGTAAAACCCATAACTAACTAGGAAACCAAAAAACCTTATAGAACTTACTAAAAGGACACTAAACCCATGTATTCCCATGTGTTATGATTGTAAGTAAATCTATCCCCATTGGATGTTAAACTATTCCCATCCTTATGTTACGAGCATAAGTGGAACCTTTATTAACATGATGAGAATTGGACACCCTATACGTCGAGTATAGTATGATACAGTTCCTATAATACTTCTAAAACCCATCCTTCCTTATGTGATGATCATTAGGAGACTTAGGTGAAAAGATTAGGGAACCTTAGGTGATGATCCTAAATTCTTTATGTAATAAGAACAATATTCTTTATTTTATGATCATAAAATAGATTATGTGATGATTATAGGATATCTACACCATTTCCTTAAATTATGAGCCTATTATTTTCCCTTTCCTTGAGTGATGGAAAAATAATGCCTCATGTGATGAGCATGGGATGCCTTATATGACAAGTATAAGTCTCCTTGTGTGATGAGCACATGATTCCCTAGGTGATGAGCTGATCATTCCTTTTATGATCAGAATAAGTTTATTATTGTGATAAGAATAGGATGCCTTGTGTAATGAAAATGATTTACCTTATATAATGAACCTGATGTACCTTGGGTGATAAGTATAAGATTTATTATATGAAAAACATAGTATGAAATTGTGTCTTTCACCAAGGAAGATAAAAAGATTCCCAAGATTTAAATGATTTCCAACAATCCTAAAAAAACTCATCTTATCAAACTTAAGTTATTATCCCTACTAATATAGAAAGTGATATAATTATTCAGTGTCTTTATCAAAATAGATCCTAGAATAAAATTCACAAACTTGTCCTAAATCTATAAGGGAGATCAAAACTAGTGGACAAACTCCATAGAAGGATGTAATGATATCCTATTATAATTTTAATCAAGGATATAACACCATTTACCCTCAAATATGTAAGGCTTCCTACCTTTGTAAAATAGGAATATAGGACCTAAATCATGGCCATATGAGGCATGAATTGAGAAAAGAGATCGTATAAGAATGTATCAAAAAAATAGTGTAATGAAATCAATGTGAATCCATTCTCTTTCGATAGTGAGATCATGAATAACATTGGACATCATCACTATTAGGCATCATTGACATTGAGAATGTTGGAATCACTATTATCTGACATGAAATTGCTATTATAATGAAATATTCCTATAGAATTAAAACCATCAAAAAATTAAAGATAGGTTCTCCCACCACTCCCAATATGTGTGGGGGTAGGAGTGGCACCCACAAATCTATTGAATCCTATGATAATCCACATGAGGAAATCTCACACACCTACACCCAAGAGGTGACTGACATGTCTCCCATAGATCTTGGGTTCCCTCATCCAGTTTCCCCATCATAGATTATACAAAAAAGGTTAATCAATTCCCTCATTCACTTCTATGATTAATTAGGATCCATTCCCACCCTGGATATTTCTTGAGAATACCTAGAAGTTATAGCACCATGATTAAATTGTTAACAATAGAGTGATCCCAAGGTGAAATCCCCCACATTACCATTGTTAACCTTTTTATGAGTCCTTCCCCAAAATGAAATGATGAAACCTTACCCTACCCCAAGGAGGTAGGATAAATCCTATATGTTTAATCTAAGACTACCACCAAGGAATCTATAAGAATATATCTCACCCCCTAACATCATCGACATCCAAGTTCCACAAAATAGTTGGAAGAAAATGTCAATATCACTCTTGTTAAACCTACATAGCTTTAGACTGTATAGATCCCACATCAAGGGAAATATTATACTCTTAATCCATGTAAGGTCTCTCCTATAGCTTACAAAACATTACTAACTTCCTTGAAAACTATAAACAATTTCATCCTTACTATATGGTGATTGAGACTTTGGCCACCCACTAGGCATGATGGGTTGACACTCCTGGCCAATGCAACCATAACCAATTGTCATGGAGGTCCTGTCCATGATAAAGAATTATAATTTATGGGTACTCCTCAAACCATCTCTAACCATCACCAAGTTCCTCTCCATGTTAAATAATTTCATTGCCCCAAAGTCCTTCCAGAGGGTAGAGATTAAATCAATTTAAAGGTCCTCCCTATGACACAAACAAGAGTCCCCATGAGAATGATTCCATAGACTCTTAGAAGTGCACAATCATGGAACATACACACCAATTATAACACCTAGAAACCTTATTTAATATCTATATTCAGATAAATTTAATTTCTTTGATATCTTGCGTTACACGCAACATTTATTTTAAATGAACAATGATAAAATATTACAATATTATTATTTAAATGTGACTATTATAACCTAACCACTAAAATTGGATGTATGAATATTAATAACTTCTTTATGAAAAATATATAAAAAAATTTTATATAATTCAAATGAATTTACTAATGAAAAATAAATAAGTACTCAATTTCTTAGTGAAGTCATTATATGATTCAAAAATACATTTTCCTAAAAAAAATTCTATTAAAATTTGTGCTTGGAAATTATAATTAATTTCTCACACTTTTAGAAATTTTATCTTTAAAAATGAACTTAATTTTTGAAATTATAATTTAAAAATTATTTTAGAGTGAATTTTTTATAATTTTATAAAAATGTATTGTTTTCGATGAATAGTTAAATGTTTTGTTTTTATTGAAAATGCCTTTTTATTTAAATAATTTTCAAAGTCACATATTTTCATAATGGTTTTAGAAGTAACATTAGTTAATTTTTTATTATTTTTAATCTAATTAATGTAATTGGAATTAATTTTAAGTTATATTTTGGTATAAAAACTTTTTATACTTTAGAAAAAAAATATGTAAAACAGTTTTTCATCACTTTTTTGTATTTAATTTTAAATTAAATTTTTTTACTTATTTGAATTGAATATTGAGAAATGGAAGCCATGTTTTTAATTAAGAGGATCAAATTTATTAAAAGTTTTCCTTTTAATTTTCTTCATTATGAATAGAAACCTTGTTAAATATTCATCACCATAATAAGGGTAAAAGGAGTAAAACATGGATAAAACTTTGGTATAAGGATTTAAAATTTTTCTAACACATTACTTTATACAATTTTATTATTGGAGTTCATCCATTAACATCTAGGTCTTGAATATATATCCACTTGCTTCCATTTTTATATGATTATGACCTTCATATTATTTTATGAAATTAATAAATACAAAATGGCACTCTTTTGACTTTAATGTCTATAAAATTTTTACATAAGGATATATGATAATAAGATCAGTTTTAAATATTAATTTGATAGATAAATTATAATTTTTATCATGGTAATTTATTTTTAACTTTTAGTTGTTTAATTACTACCTTAAATGTATACTCAACACCGACATAATATTTATTCAATTAATAGAAAAATAAAATAATTGATATTAAAAAATACTAAAAGTATTTAAATTTGGATTAATTGTTGATTTATATGAATTTTTTATATAAATATAACATGTTAGGTTTGTTTTAAATTTTTATATTCTAATTCCATAACTATCTTGATGAATTTAAATCAAAGTAAATGAATAGTTCCAAAAATGTATTTATTGATAATTTATAATAAAAAATATGTTTTCATTGATTTAAAATTATTAAACATCATATATTTGGAAAAGTAAATTAGATATGGTTGTTTTTATCTATCATGATCCATTTATGGGTCACGTTTTCCTTTTATGGTAACATTATTGACCAATAAATAGTAGGAATATTTGATATTGTGGCAATTATCAAAAGGATTTACATGGGGTTAAAACTAAGAGATAAGGGTTAAAAATCAATTAAATTTTTATAAATTTTATTATATAATATTATTCAGGATTCTCCAAATCTCTTATTATAAATATTTTAATTTTTATTCAATCGATTATAAAAACTAATTTATATTAATTTAATACTTTGTGTAATTTTAAGAGTACCCATCCCTTCAATTATAAAAGGGAAACTATTATCCTATATTATTCACACATTTTGATCATTTTAACTTAAAACATACATGAAATAATACCTTCAAATATTCCTTAATCACATCCTAGATATTTTTGGTATTTCCAAAAGACCAACCCTTCAAGGATTAAGGTGTAAACCAAAAGAGGTTTCTTAATAAAGAGGTATAACTCTTAACTAAGTGTTTTCAATTTTAATTCTTATTTTACATACTATAGATACATGGTATCCATTATAAAATAATAAAGTAAGTATATTAAATATAATAATTTTTTTATTATTATGTAAAAACTATTATCCACATTGTCTTTATCTTACGGAAAGTGAAAAAATCACTTGTCTGTACGTACAACTTACCATCTCCATGTAGTGGTGTAATTTTTTTCATCATCACATTAATTGGATGGTTATAATAATGAATTTGATAAATATATATGTTATTTATGATATTATTATTATATAAATTTTAATTATTATTTAACATTCTTTAATTCCATCCTTTGAAAAATGGAAACAACGTTCATGCATATGTACAACCTACTGTATCCATGAATGGTGTAATTAATTTTTCTATATATACCTTTTATGGATGAATATAAATATATATATATATAATGAATATATATATGATATTTATATCATTTAAAAAAATAGTCGATGTTGCCATGATTAAAGTACAAGGATTGGATTTATAGTGCATAAACTTCCATAAAAAAATAAAACAGTGAACAACTGGAAATTATGATTTTAATAAAAATTTATTAAGAAATTTGTGATAGAATATTATAAGTAGGTCATATATGATATTATAATATGTAAATGATTTTTTATAGGATTATAGTAAATTTAAATTTATTATATAGGATTTTATAGTGCTTTAGAATAAATCCCAGCTTATGTTAAGGATTTCTTGTCTCACTTTTATTTCTATGAGGCATATGCTATATCCACAACCTATTTCTTTAATGTAGAGTATATACATCCCATTTGATATGGTATATCAATATTCCTTTTATATTAATTTTATTTAAAGTTTTATTTGATGTTACCTATTTCATGGGGGTTATTATTCAAATTTTACTAAAGCGGTAAGGGTTTATTTCACAATCTCATCATTATTCAGAATTGTTTATGTATAAGTCTCCAATGGGGGAATTATTTGATAATTATATAATAAAAATAGTATATTTTATTATACTATGGCAGTTTTTTTATTTTTTAAATAATATTTTCCATTTTTACCATCTTTTTCACTCAAAAATAAAAAATAAATGTTTTTAAGGAAAACTAGATTTGTTTTTCTAGTCAATCATAAATATTTTTATTATATATCCAAATTTTATTTAAAATTTTTTTATGAAATTTTTACTATTATCTGATGATTTAATAAAGTCATTATTACACATGTTTTACTTTCAATAAAAATTATTAAAGGGAATCTCTTTATTGTTTTTCAATCAAGGTATGTTTTACCAAAGGTGTGAAAAGAATCATTGTTTTCAATAATTACAACATGAAAAAAAATCCCAATTTCATGATTTCTTAATGTAATGAAGCTCATTTTACAACATTAATTGGTTCTTTTTAAAAAAAATCCAAAATATTATGGATATTTTGAAATTTTAAATAATTGATTTCAAAATAAAAATTGTATTTTCCTCAAGAAATTTTCCAAAGATATTTTAAAAGTATTTTCATATATTCCTATATCCTTTTATGAATCTTATACTTTAATGAGGTTATACTATAATGATACCATCCACCATATTTCTTTGGATGTTTCATGATCAGTTTAATTGGGTAAAGTGTTGACATATCATTTTCTAGTTCTTCAAATAAAGATAATTATTTACTATTAAGTTATGTTGATTAAGTTGTATTGTTTATTAATATAATGAATGCATTGGACTCATTAAGTGGTGGGTGGGTCCCATAACTATATATCCCCTCGATGAATCAGTAGTTATCATGAGATAAAACAGGTTGGGTATTTGGCCAATTCCTTACCCATTTATTGATGATTTCTTGACATGATTCCTTGAAGATATGATTAAGATGTCTTGGCATGAGGACTCAATGGTATATTTAAGATATCTGATAATATGAAATCCATCGTTATGAAATTAGATATTGATTCCCATGGGATTATTTGAAATGTTATGATATCCATAGATAAGTTTTAAGATCATGTGATTATTTATATGAAATTATTTGATTATCATTTATTCCTACCATATTATTCTTCATTATCAAGTTATTGATTAAATGTAATGTGTTGATTATTCCTTATTTACTCAAGATATATTTCATTTTACGTAATATTTATGGATCATTTGATCTCACCTTTATTTTGTTTCTTTTATCTTGGTTATGTAGAAGGAATATTTGAATGAGTTCAAGGATTCAAAATAATTACTTTCATTATGTTTTATTTTTTATTTCCAGTATAAAATGAGAATCATGCTTGTATATAGTTTAATAAGACCACTAATCTATTCAGAACTTTGGGATATTATATCTTGTATCTAGTGCCAATGTAATAAAGTAACCACTAATGTTGGTTTACTAGGTTCTAGGTCATTACATTTGCAATGAAGGTAGATCAAGGGGAACTAATGCCAAGTTACCCTTAATCTTTCAGAATTAGATACCTTCAATGATTAAGGAAAGATATTTCTTCCTATACTTCTAAAACTGGTTTCATGATCTCATCAATTGATGATGACTATACTTGAGTCCAAAGTGCATTAGGACCCAAAGTCCCTTTTTAAGTACCTATAGGAAAGGATGTCTTTTCTTACTTTTAGGGGAATCTATACACCTGGCCCTAGAATCGTCACCATATCATATCTCCAATTTTACATTGATAGTTGAAGAGATGTTAGGATCTATCTGAATAATCTCATATGAGGATAAATATCTAGTTGAGCCATAGAAATCTAATGATCTCCCTTAGAAAATTCTAGATCTTTTTTCTATATGGTGATTCTACTAAATCCTTAGACACCTTAGCAGAATAGCTCCGTATTTGTCCTTAGAGTGTCTTGGTTGATAGTATTCCTACTCGAGATTCCATATCCAAGGAGGTATTCATTGCTTCCTCCTATAGATTCCCACAAATTCAAAACTATGAAATAGGAATTCACCTCCAAGCATGATGAACCAAAAAATGAGATCCAATGAGATGACCTATCAGTTGACCAAATTCTAGTTGATTTTTGGACACATACGACTCTGCATTTATCTATACTAGAATTATTCATTGAATATCACATAACATATATCTTGAAGAATCTATTCACATTTTTCAAACACCTTCAGTGTTATCGGTGGACCTATCCAGGAATATTTGATCACATTTAGGCCCTTGATCATTAGGGTCGAAAGGTTGATCTCACAAAGATTCCAGTTGATCAATATCCAAACTTTACTGGATACCACCATATATTCTTAACAGTGTGTAATGTAAGTCTCATAGTGCTATATAGGATTGTGGAAGAAGTATTCCTCAATGTGAAAATTAGTTCTTGGGGGAAGTATGACACACTACAGTATAATTTTATCTTGAGGAGATAACAGGTTACTCATGCTTTTCTATTCACTAATTTCAAAAACTCTCCACCACTGAACACTACCATGGTTGATATTATCACTATCAATCCCTTTGACAATTAGGATTTCAATTCTAGTGATAAAGTATGTTTTGAGGGTGTTTCATAAGAGGAATCAAAAAGATAAGATAACCCTCCTGTATATGTTCACACCTTTCATCAGAGATAGACTATAATAAATGAACACTACAATACAATCCTCTCTTGAGGATATAATTGATTAATCATTCTTTTCTATTCACTTATTTTAGTAACTATCCACCACTGAACACTACCATGGTGAATATTATCACTTTCAATCCATTTGAAAATTAGTAGTGCGGTGCTAGTGACAAGACATGTTTGGAGGATGTTATGTGAGAGGACCAAAAAATATAGGAGAACCATCCTACAAGTGTTCACACCTACAATCAAATATATACTATAATAACTATGCCCTATTGATAGTATAGACACCCCAAATTAACATGTTCATTGGTTCATAGCCCGCCAGGTACCACTGGTTTCTCCACAGACATGTGGCCCCCTACCTAGGGCCCACCCACATGCCCAAATGGGTCATTAGAGTAATGATTATCCCCTAAGTCCAACACATGAAAACTTTCATCAATGGTATAATTTAACAAATGGACCACAGTAATTGCATAGACACCCCACCATAACATGATCCTCGGGTCTTATTCTACCAGTTACCACCAATTTCCCCACAAACATACAGTCATAAACCTGAGGCCCACCCACATACTCGAATGGGTCATCAGACTAATGAATGTCCCCATAGGCCAACACATGTTATTTACGATGTATTTTTTCATCACTCGCACACACCATGGGAAACTTTCTAGAAGGTCACCCATCTTGATCACTACTCCAGGCCAAGAATGATTAAATATAGATCTCTAATCAGGTAGGATCTTAAAAAGAAAGGTGAAACTTGTTTACATGAGTCATACATTTATTCTTTAAACACTTTATCATTGTAGTTTGTTACATCCCCCCCCCCCCCTAGAGCATAATTTCCTCATTGTGGACCCTACATCTCAACTGAGGCAATGCCACCATGCTTAAGGATGGGTTCCTCCATTGATACCAATGTAACAAATAGACCCCACTAACAACACATACACCCCCACCTTAATATGTTAATCGGGTCTTAGCCTACCAGGTAGCACCAGTTTCCCCATATACATGTGGTACCCTACCTGGGCACACCCACATGACCAAATGGGTCATCAGACTAATGATTGTCCCCACAGTCCAAAAAATGTTCTTTTTAGTGTTATTTGTCCTCACTTACACACACCTTGAGAAGGTTCCAAGAATTAAACCCATCTGGATCACTAGTCCAGATCATGAATTCTTAACTATGGAGTTTTAATCAGGTAGGCTCTTGAAAATAAAGGTACACCTTATTGACATGAGTCATACCATTTAGTATTTTAACACTTTATCATTCTGGGGTTTTACATGGACCATGGTTCTTAAAAGCTTGCTATGATATAAATATTGAAAACCCAAAAAAACGTAATAAAGGTAACTATATGGATGGATATTTTTATTCTCTATAAGATATTGGTACAATTGGGTTGGATTCTAGAATTACCATTTTTATCTAGGATCTTGATTTTACCCAGTATCTCATTATCGATCACCTCTGGGGATATTGTTTTGATTAGGAGAATGTTAAAAATGACCTTATCATGTTCACTACAGAATCCTGACAACTAATAATCCTTGTTTGATCAATTAGGGATAATGTTAAAGGCTCTTCCAACCTGAGACACAGCCCAGTATTCCCTAGAACTCCCTCTTCAGTGGACCTACATGACTTCCCACCATTGGATCACGGCTTCTCCACTTTATGAGTTATTTAACTTTCAAGGGGAATACACATGGTTAATCCCCCCATGATGACATGATTAGTGCTTTAATTTCTCCTTGATGTCGTAGATACACTGTGAGATTCGGTACAACCCAAAAAAAATCCATACCCAGAGTAGGTGGACCTTGTCCCCCACCACCAAACTTCAACAACTTCATATTTTCCTCTTTCAATGGTATGAGTGATCTATAACCAAACTGTTCACATTTTTTCTCTTAGTACATTCTGATGTATGGTACACCAGAGCAACAAGCAGTATCAAAATAGTGGTGCTTCATCCAAATGTTGTAAGGGCCTTATTTTATATAGCACAACCATCTAGAATTTGGATCCATCACTAACAGAGAGGATCTCTATTGATATTTACTCTTCTAGTTCAGCTCCACTATATGTAGGATGAGTTTCATTAACCTTTTTATGTGAAAGTATTGGGAAACGAATCATGTTTCTAAATTCATTTCTCTATGGAAAGGATTAAAATACTCTATCAATATCTATCTTCTCTAAGAGAATTTATTGGGGATGTATATGGAGAATGTTTGAGATGATATGGTACCCACCCCCATCTCACTGAAGTATCCAACTGGATTTCAATAATTTTTTAAGAGAGATTAATTCCTAGAGGTGGTCATGTAATAAAGCAAAAAAAAAGTCTCACCCATTACATACTACATAGTTATAAAATATTTGTAGAGTAAAAATGGCTACTGTATCAAAAATCTTAGACACCTATCCAATACATCTCTAGAAGGTCCCAAAAAACAATCCTCTCTAGGTACAAACTCACATAGAGAATGATTCCCATGGCGTACATCAAGGAAGATCAACCAAAACATGATGAACTGAAATAGAATGGTATAATCCTTAATTGATGAAAATTATCTAGTATTATTTCTCTTTTCCCTAGAAGAAAACTTTCTTAAGATTTTTATGATCAAGAAACCATAAGAGGACGAGTTAATGAACTATCTGAACAACTTTTTCTACCCCATACTCTTCACAAATACCATCAAAGATGGATTTTCCCTCATGGTCTTTCTTCGGGACATAGTAGATCATAGTGTAATAGTGATGGGTGATCCTTCAGTACATGTCACATAAATATATTCCAAAACTAATTTTGACATGTATAGTGGGGATTAGAAACAATTATAAAGCTATGGAGAATGAGAATTTAAAAATTGTATAGAATGAAAGTCAATCGCTCAATCCCAAGGGATCATCAATGCCTGAAAGAACCATCTAGAAACCTCACCAGTTAGTATCCCTCTTTATCAAAACCATCAACTTCACCTCCCTTAAATGTTTTAAGGAATTAAAATTTGTACCACAGGGAAGATTGATAGCCTCTATTAGTTCCAAATCCATCACACACCCTCAAAGACTCTATGTTGTAAAAGTGGGTGACCTAGACCAAACTTGAACAATAATTTTTTATTACTATATCATGTATATAGTGAGTTATTCACGATGTTCACTTACAATAATAGTGTTGATATTTCTATATACACTAATTACATGGTAATTTCCATATATTATTTTTCATATCAAAAGGTTATAACAGTTCCCAAGAAATAATGATAACCTAGAGATATCATGACATTAATCTTAAACTTATTTCCTATAGTCCAGATACATCACTCTGACTGAAAAAATATGATGTGTGACCATTAGGTTCTATGGTCACAAAATCATTAAGACTTCTTCTCATTAAGTTCACACTTGGTGATCTCAAGTAGATAATATCATGAGGACTGGTCTGCTAATAGGAATTCCACTTGTTTCATGTATCATTGGTCCTTTTTATCTGTGAATGCATGTATGGGTCTCATGACTTGAGGTTATTATTGATTTTCACCATTTAATCTCATGATTTTATGCAATATTAAAAGTATTTCATTGATTTGTTATTTAGGTAGATTATGTTAGGTGCATCATTGGTTCTATATAATTGATTTAATAATCAAAATTGGATTTTTCTATTATTAAAGTAAGTGATATATTAGGCCAATTTTATCAAGATAGTAGTACCTTCACTAAATCCATGACCATGGAAGAAGAAGGTAAGTCTATCCAATTAGGTATAAAAACAATAATGCAAGAAAGGATGATGACTCAAAGTGTGTATCCTAATTTATGAGATATCACGAGATAGAGAGATTATATTACATGGTGTTTGGAGGAAAGGTTGTTGTTTCTATGACTTTTTCTTATCTCATAAGGGGTATTGATGGGTTACTATACTCCACTATTGTTCTATGAATAGAATTCACTATTATTAAGATAAGGGACTATATTGTTACACACTTAGCATATTCAAAATTCTTGAATATTCTAAATGAATAGGAGTATAGGATATGGTGGGCCCCACTAAGGGGTTTGAATAATGTTCAAGTTTGTACCATCACCGTGAAATAAATATATTCCTATTATTAGAGTTTAGAATAATTGATATTGAATTTATTTATTAAAAGTATTCACAATATATTAAGTGAATACATGGGAATATATCTAACGAATGAATATTATTTTAATATTCATGCTTCATTTAATATATATGGGAATGGTGAGTCAAGTTAATGATTGATTTTATTATTTAATATATTTATTATATTACAAGTAAGTGATAAATATATAAATGATATTTATGACTCATTAAATCAGTCATAAGATGTTTTTATACCTTATTTAGTGGTTAATACATATTCGGGGATTAGAGATCCAATTCTAGGCATTATATACTTGACTATATTATTAGGAGGAGGTTATAATTCATGGAAATATTCACTGCCTTATTTTGAGATACTCACTCTCCTCTCTCTCGCATCCTATAGAGAGAAGTTTTTTATCTGAACAACTAATCTGAGTTCTATATCACAGACAATAGGATCAACATTGTGGTGTTCATTGGGATGTCAACGTCATAGTTGGATCTCCACACTAGCACCCCAGATTTTGATGATCTAAACTTCTATAGACTTTAAAAGCATGTGTGGGTGATATAGAGGGATCCATATTGATTTATTTTGAGAAGCATTCACCAATGAAAAATATTTGTTGAACGTGTATTCAAATTGAATGAGGTGGTTTTTTTATTTAAATTTAATGCTTAATTCCTTCAAACAGGATCCTTGGCAATCATACCAAGATTCAAGTCATTGTAGATGAAGTAGTTACATTGATAAATGGTGAATTTTTTTAAATACATGGCTCATATACCTCCAATAAGTGTCTTGGTACCTTATCTTAATATCAAAGGGATCACATAAAATTTATAATCCATAAAAAAAATTCATTAAATTCATAAAGATATCAATGTTACAGTCCCATATCTATAGACAAAGATCCAATTCAATATCGGATGGTCTTTATATGGACCTTTGAATATCAAAAGGAAAAATAAAACCAATTTTTATTAGTTTAATTTGAAGAACATGTATAAATTTATATGCGTGTGTGTAATATTTTTAACTGTATGATGTCATCTGTTGAAATTTTTGGTGAACTTGAACTCTGGTCATAATTTTGATGGTCGGAATAGTTTTTTTCCGGCAAGTCTATTGTTTTTTAAAATTATGGTAATTTTTAATGGATATTAATATCCTTTTTAATTTTTCAATCCAATCAAATAATTTTTGGCAGTATATAGTGATGTGCTAGAGGGAAAATGATTTTTTTCAAAAAAAAATCCTAAAGGGACGGTTGTCGACGCTGGAGTAAAAATTTTAGAAAAATTAAAATATATATTATTTTACTTAGGTAGGTAGTGAAACCACCCCCCACCACCACCACCACCACCACATCCCACTGTGCTCACCCCCTTGGGCTTCTACGATGCTCCTCTCACTATCAACCTCTTGCTGCCACCCCCTATAGTGTTCGAGCACACCCACTGACCTCCCTCCATCTGCCTCCAGCCACTCAGCCATACCAGATCCACTAACCATCTCCAAATACCATCATCGGCTAATCAATATATCCCTATCCACATACCTCATTCTAGACTCTCCATTTGGATTTACAAATCCCACTCCACGCTCCTTTTCCCAGATCCACTAGCTAGATCTACCAGCTCCCCTCAACATACCTCCTTCCCACATGTGGTTATGAGGGATGCCTCCGAACAACTGACCCACAACCAATCTGGGTCATACCAAATCATGTGGGGGGAACTCCTAATTTGGTAAAGTGATTGGTGGAAAAGAAATTATTGGAAAAAAATTTTCTTGAAGGTGGAAACCAACCCAAGTGGCTATGGGAGAATTTTTCCTTGGTTGGTAGCCAACCCAGCCAACACCATAGACACACAATAGGAAGCGTGAGAAATTTAAAGGGTTGATAAACCAACTCTTGATAGATTTGTTTTTACTCCATCAATAAAATGGGATTCAATCCCATGAATATGTAACATGTGTAATGGTGTGATCCTCTAAAGGTTGTGATCCAAAGAAGAGAGAAATAATAAATCGGACCCCTTCTCCCATGGATATAGGAATCACTTACCAAACCACATTAATTATAGTGTGTTCTTCGTTTTCATCACTATTTTGTGTGTTTATTGTTTCCATGAACCTTCACTATCCCAACAACTTGGGATGGGCTGAGTCAGGCCCTGTCTAACCCAACCAGACCCTTCGTATCCCAAAAGGGGAAAGAAACCTCTTTGTAGTCTATTAATGAAATTTGTGTATATTTATATTTTTTATATAAATTATTTATATATAATATACTATCTAAAAATATATTAAATGATCTATCTAAATATACATTTGTCTATTTAATGATATCATATTCTTCTAATGGAACTGCGATTTTGGTTTAAAATAATTGTCTTCTTTTCATTGATTTTTGGGTTAAAACATTAAGATTTAATAAATATTAGTACAAAATAATGTCCAGGTTCATTGTATAGAAACCATATAAATTAATAATTATATAAAATATGATTAGAAAATATATCCACATGTTACCAGACTATTTTAACAAGAGTAGTGTCTGACAAAAAAACACTTAGAAATAATATATATAAAATTAAAACATAATATTTGAGCTTTGTAATGATTGAACCGAACTCAAGAATCAATGTTATTAGTTTCATTTTTTGTTTTTGTTTTTTTTAGCTGATTTATCTCTCGTTTATTCTTACCACATTACATTTTTCATATCAATGGAATTCCAAAAAATATTTTTTTAACCTTCCCTTTCATCATTTAATACATTTATTATATTATTTGTGTTATTGTTTTCTACATTAAAGGTAAATGAAATATTATCTATATTCACTTACTTTTATTTAATTTTATAATTTTATATAAAAAATATAAATATAAATTTGAATATATTTTTTAGGGAACATAAATTTTAACTTCGTATTTTTTACGTTTGTTTAGTGAGGATCATTTTGATTTAATAGATAAATAAAATACAAAATCAATTTTGTTTCATTAAAAACATCAACTTTAAGAGCATCATCATTTATATTCTTACGGTATTTTTTAAATTTTATGGTTTTATATTAAACAAATAATTTTTTTATTATATATTGAATTATAAAAAAAATAATTGATTATTTTTTATCATAATAATGATTATGTAAATGAAAATGTGATTTAAATGGTTTTTTATTTAATTATAAATTCAGTAAAATTTGACTTGTCAATATTTTATTTATAATTTTATTTTCAAGATGTATTTTTTTAATATTATTTGAAAAACATCATTGTATAAATTTGATAAAAACTACATTTTAAATGACTCATTATATATTATATTTTCTTTTTAAAAAAAAATTCCCATGAATTCATATTTCAAAATAAATTACTTGAAAAGGGTTAAGAAAAAAACTTTATTTGGGTTTGTTTAATACTTTTATGAGATATATATATTAGGGATCTACCCTTTGTTTGGTATATTTAATTTCTATAACACTAAATGTATTATGATCTTGGAAGATTATACTTTTTTCAAAGGTTTTTATATAAATTTAATGATATAATAATGACTATGTTATGATGTGAATATAAAATCACATTTGGGTGACCCATTTCTACTCTTAATATCCTATTGATTTTTTCCATAATCATCATTCAATCAGTTAATATTGATAAATAAGATCCTATTTTATAAACTAAATAATAAACATTGTTGTGTTAGAATTTTAAATTAATCTATTATATGTTTTATAAATTAAAATGGATTTCTTAGGATTGATAAATTTATTATATATTAATTAAAAATATAAGGTATCATGGGTGTATTTGAATGATTTTTAATTTTTATGATTAATTGTGGTTTTAATTTTTTTCTAAAATTAATTTTTTTAATTATATTTATATTTCATTGATTAAAAAATAAAACTATATATATACATTTTATAGGAAATTATGGGAGCCCTTTTGGAAAATATTTTAGAGTATTATTGTAATAATTCATATATTCACACCAATTATGACCATTTAAATAACATATATTATAATAAAATTAATGAAAAATGTATATATGTGTATAAGTAATAGGTTGTAATAGAAAATTTGGTGTTGTGATGGAATCATATGTGGTTGAAGTATATGATATAATAATTAATATTTAACTTATTATTAGTGTATAGTTATCATATCATCTAACATATTATTTTGATTTTTCAAATACAGCCACATAGGCATATTTTCATGATCATGGACTAATAATCATATAAATTCGTTATCGATTTATAAGCATACACTCACCTATTATTGTTTCAGTTTTATCCAAACTATAGATATATTTTATTTTTAATTAATAATTTTTGGAAGAAAATAACCATTGGTGATGGAATCCGGCTCTTTGGGACTAGATTATTGTCAATTAGTTCCCATTAGCTCACGATGTGGTTCAACTATCCTTGTCTTGGAAATTTTACATCATGTTTGTCAATGTGTGTCTATATATCAATTTCATAAGATATAATACATTTAAAATAAGAACATGATCTATTTATGAGAGATTGAGAATAAAATAAATAATGGTTATTTAATTTTTTTAATCCTGATATAACTGACCACAAAAAAATGTCCTTCAAAAACTACCTAAATAATATGATTAATTTTCCACATGTTTTTTTGGATATATATTCTCTATAAATTTTAAATTACTCCACAAAATCAATTAAATATGAGTTTTAATTTTTTTAGAAACAATATTTTTTTCTGAATATTAAATTTATTTATTATATATTGTAGATAAGTATACCTTTATAATCCCATTTTATATCTGAATTCATTCATCATTATATTTTATTTAATTAACCTTATTATATATTCAATGAAAAGGTAATTTTTTTATTTATTATTTTTCCATGCTATAATTTACTTTTTTTATTATCATAATTTATTTATTTGTAATCATTTTTTCTATGGGGTTTTTAATTTTTATAGATATATTTACATTGGATTGAATTTTACCAGTAAAAATTTATTATTAAAAATTATACATGATTTATTATCTTTGTATTTATATAAATTAGTTTTTCTAATTGTAATATTTTTTAATAATTTTTTAGCCACCATATATATATATATAAGTTTAATAGATCCATTATTTTCTAGGGTTAAATATAATATATAGTAATATATATTAAATTCATATTCTTGATCTCCATGTGGATAATTTTTTTAAAAAAATTGAAGAATACTTGTTAAGTTTTCAAAAAAATTATTTTATATTTAAAAAATTAATAAAAAAGTGGACATTGTGTGAGAAAATCTGTATTTATTAGGTTTTAAATTCAATGAAAACACTATATAATATTTATGGCCAAAAACATTTTCAAAAAGACATCATGAAATTTTTTAATCAACCAATAGGGAATTTGTGGTTTAAGTGGATAAAATAAAATATCATGAATCATGTATGAATATTTAAGGTTGAAGGACTATTAAATAAGGGATATAATATTCATTATTTTAAATATTTATTTTTGTAAGATTGTTTTAAATGATTTAGTTTTATTTAAACCTATTATTGTTAATAGAATATCGAACAGTATTGAATACATCTAATTATCATTTTTATAATAACTAATAAAATCTATAACTATAATACGATAATATAATATGTGTAATAAATAATGGTTTCATATGGAATAATTATATTAATAATTTCTAAAATATGTACTTGGAATATATGTTTACTGTTGTTGTAATTTTTGTAAACAATGGTGGTTCCTTAAAAAAATTATATATAATAAATAAAATAAAATCATATGATAAATAATAAAATAAATATTATTCTATTTCTTTGTATTAGAATATCTCTGTTATGGGATATATGATCACCATAACATCCAAAATTATATATATTGAATAATAAAAATTCCAAGTTTCTGAAATTGAAATATATATTAATGTGTCCACTTAACATAATAATAAACAGATGAACCATTTTATATAGATGAAATTAAAATTAAATGTGTTAAGAAAATTATAAATAAACATAACAACTTGATAGAAATAATGAAAAATACCATAGTATTTGACTTATAGTTCAATTTAGAAGAATTTATTTCTAGTAAGGGTCATATGTTGAGTGTTACAAGAATATTTCAATAGGGTTTAATTTAATGTTAGGATTATGATCAATATGTTATAAAAATTACTAAGTACATAATTATATAATTATTGTAATTTTCAATTAAATCTAGAAAATTCAATATAATTTTTTTTATATAATATTATTGCATTATTAAATTCCATTTACATGTAATGATTTAATATAAATCTCATTGAAAGAGTATGTCACCTATTTTTTAGAGATCATTCACATGGAAGAAAAGTATTAAGAATTATAAGGGATTCATAGATCTTTTTCTCTTTTAATATTACATGGAATCCTATTTATTTGAATAATATTGTCTTTTTATTATGTTTTTTACATTGCATCAACCCATTGTATAATAACCATTATTTGTATTTATATACTTCTTAATTGTTATGTAAAATTTAATTGGAAAATATAAATGGAGAGAAAATTGAAAGAAATAAAATTTAACACTTATGAAATCCAACTATAACAATAATGATATATTATATGATATAAATCCTGAGTATATGGTTAGGTGTACTAGTTATAATTCATTGAATAGCTTCGTATGTTATAATATTATATTTTTATATGATAATCATAATCCATTTCTCTGATGATTTATTATTCATTTATTGAATGATATACATTTTATATAATATTTTTAAATCAATAACATTTATTAATGATGTGAACCAAACCCTAATCCCCACCTAAGTCTATGATATATAGTGTTTCACCACATTCCCGCCTAAAAAATCTTGGTGTCTTATAGCTAGCACTAAGCAAGCATTATAAATACATGTAATGACTTATCCCATAAAACTATTATTAGACATAAATCACTATCATACCATAAAAACCACCAAAATAGTGAAGGATTTACTTAATTAACATTACAAAAATTTCATGCAATGAATGATAATAATATCAATTGTATACAATAAAAAGTAAATACAATTATGAAAAATATATGTCATAATTCACAAGAAAATAAGTCGACCATGAGAAACTTGTAAGGAAGATAACCCCATCACATAAAAATCAGCATGAGCACTACTAGTCACATTCCCCTTATGGGTCCTTTAATCACCAACTCTACAAGGACTATGCCCACTAAAAATGAATCAAACCTCATTGTCGTTTAGATAGAACAACACATATTGGATGAAACCTTCATCAATGAGTGTGTAAGGACTAATTGTTTTCCATAGGTACATTCCACATAATATTTTGTTTTTTACCTTATTAAATTATGTAAATGATCCATGTACCAAGTGTAAAACAAGTTTTTAGAGTATTTTTGGTGCTCAGACACGTAGAGGATAGTTGGGGTTGGTAGTGGCTTTTATGGTTGGAGAAATTGTAATACCATCTACTTACTAGTGGAGTCCACTAACTTTCCAATAGGCTGTGAAGAGGCACATCAGGAAAACATGAGTCCCACTGCCTATATGGGGTAGATTGGGACGAATAGGTCTCCTATAAGAGACCCACCAGGTAGTTGGTGTGGTCTCCATCCCTATTGGAACATCGACCAACACCACCAGCTAGTCGGTTGTCCCCCTGTTAAGTAGGAGGCATTATCCTAATTTAGTGTAAGGAGAGGAAAAAGCATTTTATCTTCCCTCAATGCACCTATTTATAAATTAATTTACCCATGATTGACCATAATTCATGTTTTATGAATTTGATGGTTTTCAAAGGCTATTATGACTTCTCTCATGTTTTCCATTGGTTATTCAATCTACAATTGACTATAGATTAATGAATGAATATATTTGTTAAAATATATGAGTGGAGACCCAATACCCAAGGTACCTCTCTAAGGGAGGCCTTGAGGTTATTTTATAATGAATAGTAAAGACCGCATAGGACCACAAGTCTGATGTGGGATGTAGACTCCAACACTCCCCCTCAAGCTAGGTCTACCTAGCTTGGACACATAATTAAAAAACAAATTAAAAAAAGTAAATACACTTTCAGTACTCCCCCTCAAGCTGGACATACCCAACTTTATGACAAAATAAGACAAAATAGAACAAAAGATAAACCGCCATGGATGCTTCTCCCCCTCAAGTAGTTGATAGATGATGCCACTAAAAAATATTGTCAACCAATGAACAACACTCGTCATGCAGAACCGGTAGGAATGGATAGAATAGGGATTCAACGGCAGGCAGAGCTGGACAACGGAGCACCAGTAAATCCACATTGGTAGGATCGAGAACTGGGAAATCCGTATAGATGGGTCCGGATGATGGTGCGTCGAGAAAGCTAGGGTGGAGTGGGTAACTGGCAGTGAGTTGCATCGGATGGAGGGAGACTCAGTTGGTGCATAGAGGAACGTCATAGAGGGTCGATGGGAGGGAGAATGACCTGTGTGGGGCCTACGGGTAGGGGAGGCAGCGGTGTAGCACAGATATGGCCAAAGTAGGGAGGTTTCTCAGCAAGATTCTTCGCACTGTCATAGGATCATCGCACCAAGAGGATGCGGCTAGGAGGGACCGGTGAACAGTGGTGGTCATCATCCGGGATGAATTCTTGTAAAGAGGACCACGCTGGTAGGCTGCCTAGAGTCGCCGATCATCACGTGGGGTAGTGGCGTGCTGGAGATGCCTCTCACGGGAGGGTGATGGGAGGCGGAGGTGTGCCTGGAGTCAACAGGCATTGGGATGGAGGATGCATGTGATAGAATCCCTCACGCGAAAGGGGAGACAGGAGGGGACAGGTACCACATCGATGACTTTGATGGTGTGGAATTTGATATTGACTTTCACCCTCCTCCAGTGCTCGCGGTCATGACGGTCGCGTACCAAGAGGCTGCGAAATCGGTGCATCCATCATCGAGCGCACCAGGGATGGAGGCGGGGCCGGGAAACCACATAGGGAGACAGGCCACGGGAGGATAGGGGCTGGTGAGGGATGCATAGGGGGCACTTGAAAGATGGTAGGGCGGCTTTGATGGTGGCTAAAGGGCTGAGGGCTGCCTCCCCCCAATGGGGGGAAATCCTGGGAAAACCTAGGGCAGGAAAAAAAATGGGAGGGAGGGATCGGGTTTAGAAAACCTGCTTTGATACCATGTTAAAGTATAAGAGTGGAGACCCAATACCCAAGGTACCTCTCTAAGGGAGGCCTTGAGGTTGTTTTATAATTAATAGTAAAGAACACATAGGACCACAAGTCTGATGTGGGATGCAGACTCCAAAAATATTTATTATTAAAATATAATAAATATATTTTTTATTTAAATATATTTATTATAATTTTATATTTATTTAAATATATATATATTTATTTATATTTATAATTATATATAAATATATTTAAAAATTATTTATATATAATTATAAATATATTTATATAAATATATATATTTATTAATATACAATTGTAAATATACTAAATATATTTATTATTTAAATATATTTATTATAATTTTATAATTATTTAAACATATATTTATTTATTTATATTTATAATTATATATAAATATATTTAAAAAATATTTATATATAATTATAAATATATTTATTAATATATTATTATAAATATACTAAATATATTTATTGTTTAAATATATTTATTATAATTTTATAATTATTTAAACTTATATTTATTAATTTATAATTTCATAAATACATTTTAATATATATATATAAATTTATAATTATATAATTAAATATTTAAATTACAAAATTATTACAAAATAATTTAAATTAATTAATTATCTAAATTTCAAACATATTTTAAATGTTAAAACTTAAAAAAAAATTATTCATATAAATTACAAACATATTGAAAATATAACATGAATGGTGAATAAATATATATATAAATAAATAATAAAAAATGATTAATTATATTTTTAACATTATTGATGAATATATAATAATAAATGAATAAATTAAATTAAATAAATTACAAATATATTAAAAAGTGAATTCATAACATTTACGTAAACATACATACATACACATACACATCCATACACACATATACATGCACACATGTATATATAGACATACACATATATACATACAGGGATGGCGACGAGCACAGAAGACTCCACATTTCGAATAGATGACGGTGAACTCCCTTTATGATAAAGATCTTATTTTCCCATGTAATCATTCAATCCATATTGGGAAAGAGGATTCAAATCTCCTCAGAATGATTTTGATGTAGGGCCTACTTCCACTTCTCTACCTCGCAAAGCCTTTTCATTTGTGGATGCTCTTGCGGGATTTGTGAATGTATCGAATGAAACTAACCATCCTCCATCCATCAAATGCTTAGGGGGATGGTTCTATCATAGTGGTTGTTGATCCGTTCTTGATAAAGCAAAGAATGGAACTCTGCAAGTTCTCACTATTGGGTTGTATTTCCTACAAAAAAGGTGTTAAACCCTAGTCTTACACTGATCTGAAAAATAGAATCTTACATTGTTGGAACTCCTCAAAATGGAGGTGAATTCCTATCTAAAAGGGTTACTTATATGTCATACTATAGAGGCAAGAGGATCTCGATGCGGCTTGGCATGCTGGAAACCTTAATCTCAAACCATGATTTTTTCGGCTCTCTAAATGGGAGACAAACTTTAACCCTTTTAACCAAAGGCACTCTGTTGACCAAGTTTGGACCAGGATTTATGCTATTCCTTAGGTCTACTTAAATCCTAAAATCCTCAATTATTTGGCTTCTAGAATAGGCACCCTCATAAATATTGACCAACATACTATCAATGGAGACACTGGATTGTATGCAAGGGTGCTGATCAAAATTAAGATAAAGAATCTTCCACTGGATCGTGTCTCTCGGGTTGCAAATGATCATCATATGGAGGTGATATTTGAATTTTAAAACCTACCTCCATTTTGTGACCATTGAAAAATGGTGGGTCATTCCTTAAAAAACTGTCGAGTGGTCCAAAATTTGGTCAAGCTAGCCAACAACACCAAGGCCTGAAAGGAAGCTTCAAGAGGCAAGAAGATCAATGTAGTGGATAATGAGAAAAAATACTTGAGTTATCATGATAAGGAAACTAAATTTGACAATCCTGCAGGTTCAAACACTTCATGGTCAGCTTTAGTTGATGAGGAAGAACAACAGCTGACTTTATCAATTGACAATACTGAGTTTTTTCATAATTCTCTAGAAATAGATAAGGTATGCAACCTCAGAGAAGACTCTACCAGCTATCTTTTGACCCTCACACTAGATATTCTCTCCACTGCCTTCCATATGTAAGTTTAATATTATCTACTAGATTTAATTTCCACTCACTTACATGTCGCCTCTCATATGGATGAGACTGTGGTTGATACTCTAGTGGAACACCATCAATCCCTGAACTCAGAGAATTAATCGGGTGGAATATCTACCTAGAAACCAGTTTACATGAAATCAAGAGGCACTCCTATTAAGAAACTAAAATAAGGGGAAGTTTTATATACTCCTCATTCCTACATTAATGAGGCTCCAATCGGGGCACAATCTGCCCCAAAATCCTCAAAGGTAGGACCCTCTATAAAATCAAAGAGAATTCTGCAATTGGGAAAAAAGAAAAGGGGGTATTACCCCAAAATCAAAACCAAAATGAAGATGTTATTTTGGAACTGTCATGTAATAGCCAACCCTGGCACATAGGGTTCCTTCAGGCTCATTGCAGGTAGGTATAAACCTGATCTTATTGTCCTCTTTGAGCCAAAGAAAAACTACTCTTCTCAAGGTACCACATTTGTCACTAGAGAATACTCTATTCTGGAAACTACTCGGTATACTTATAACTTAGACAATATATGGATCCTAATACATAATATCATTGAAATTCCTACCATATTCTAAGAGAATGACCATATTATTATATATAGTTTCCACAAATCTGGTAAGAAAATTTTCTGCTTAGTTTTTTATGCCTCCAACAACTACATTAGCAGGAGATCTATATGGATGCACATTAAAGGTCTATCCAGCTCCATTATGGATTCATGAGTCATATTTGGGGATTTAAAATCAATCCTTTATGATGATGAAAAAATTGGTTCAATCTTCAGCAATTCCTCTATTGAATAGTTCACATCCTATGTACATGAAGCCAATTTGACAGAAATTAATCTCATTAGATCCAAATTTACATGGTATAGAAGTCACATAAATGGTATAAGATAAATAATAATCGATAGGTATTTTGTTAATGATGCATCTCTTAGAAATTTTAGATCATTCTATTGTGTTACTTTGGTCAAACATAACTCTTATCACCATCCCATCCTGGTGAGTTTTAATGATATTGAGAAGAGGCAACCTATTCCTTTCATGTTCAAAAATTCTTGGACTGCTCTTCCAGAATGCACAAAAATTGTCCAAGACACCTAGGCCTCTAATGAGACCAATATCAATCCTCTGGATTGAATTTCTAAATATAAAATTCTCAAGACCAAAATTAAAGATTCGAGAAAAATGAGGTTTAGTTCACTTGATCAAGAGATTGATTCCCTTGAATATTCTCTTTATGATCTCCAAGAATCTCTCACCAAGAACAATTTCTTTGGAGTCATTGGTTAAGAAGTTTTGATGTCCTATAACTTAAAAAATTTCATCAAGCTTAGGGAAAATATTAGAAAATATATCTTCAAAATCATGTGGCTTATTGAAGGGGATAGAAACTCCAATTTCTTCAATAACCTTAAAAGGTTAATAAAGGCCAATAGACCACTCCCTCTTATTCAAGATAGTGATCGAATCATTGATGAAAGGCAATATCTTTCCAACTAAATTGTTTCATTTTATTCAAACCTTTTAAATGGACCAACAAGGAATGAAAGATTAAAGGAAAACATCATTCCTAAATTGGTTCCTAAGTGTCATGACCCGTCCCAGTGGGGCTCGTGTCACAACTCCCCAAGCCCACCTCCAATATTCCAGGGACTATTGACTAGCACTGATTAGGAATATCACTAACATGGGAGGAATTTCATATGTACCTATACACATGAACACATATCCAAGCCCATAAAATGATGTAATGTAAAAACCATTAAGAACCAAATGCATGCATACCACTATATCCCAACCAGAGTATGATAGGAAAGTAAAGCGTGGTAAAGTAAAATAGGGAAGAATACAAGACCACTAAAAATAATTATGTAACCATAAGACCAACCTATATCAAAGGTACTGGGACTAATTTTTGTAGCCATAGGAATGCACCTCAGCTTGCCTGATCTCACAAAGCTTCATCTGGTACTGGTCTTCCTAGGACTATGTCAAAAGGTCGCTCTTCTACACAATACATGACACATGTGGGCAAATCCCGTGCAGGGGTGAGTATAAAAATACTTAGTACAACACCCCAAAACTACAAAGAAATACACAAAGGAAAGATATAATCATCTCTACACAAGTATATGTCTACAACACATATAAGAATATCCAGATATACTCAAACCAAGAAACGCAATCTATAGGTAAGTCACAACTACCGCATACCAACACTATAAATTCAGTTTGAAGATCCCACGAATCACTCAACCGAGAGAACACACTCTTGAGTCTTATATCACTGATGACGTTCATCTAAGAAGTATTGTTCATTAGGAACTATCATCAGAGAGATACAAGGATGGATCTGAAGAGAGGGATATGATACAACATATGAGGATCATAGCTAGGTTCATGATGTGATACCAACAACTCCATCTGGATTATCCCACTAAGTATAGGATAGACATCTGGTGGGATTGGTCATGTCAATACTAATGAATCTACCTAGGGAACTAAAAATGAATACAGGATCCTGATATGGGCCTCTCGGTAGATTCCAACAACTTTATCAAGGAAGTCCTGCTGAAGAGATCATGGTTCTATGGGTAGGAAATAATTTGTACCTACCTTCAGAAAAGCGATAAGGGAACGAACCCTAATGAAACTTTTTTAAGATATAGAGGAAAAAAGAATCAATCTGTGTATAAATTTATAAATGACATATAGTAGGGTCACATGTCATGTCCCTTGACCCCATGTACTTCTCATGTACAATGACCTGTGACGTTAAAACATGTCATGTAGAAGATGGGTACACGTCGTGTAGAAGGGTCACACATTGTGTCCTTCCATCTGGGGTCCACCCATGTACTTTGGTTGTGTGCCAATATATGGTGTCAACCTGTGTATCTCTACTCGTGTACTAGTACATGGGGTAGTCCATGTACTTGGTCCAGTCCAAGTCGTGTGGGAGAGTACACATTGTGTAGGAAACCCGTGTACTCCACCCCATGTCTGCGTATCTCTCAAGATACACACCGAGTCTCTGGGAAGGGTTTATACACTGTGTGATAGGTTCACACACCATGTGACATTTAACTATATCTTGAAACCCTAGTCACCACTTAGTGGGGGACACATGTCATGTAAACCCGAGTTACACTCTGTGTTCATCGGGATTTTCCATAATCTCATGTTCTTCCTCCGCATGCCTTGACCGATGATCCATATCTCATTCTAGTGATCCATTCATCTCAAAACTCTATATCCTAGGTCGTTTCATCACCCTAACACTAAATAGAGGTCTTTTGGGGCTTCAATCATCTCAGGAGACAACTTTAAATCCATCTGATGAAAACCACCCAAAGAAAGATATCTCCTGAATCGCTTCAATTCGTATGTCACGGTATCACCTCTGCTAGGTCATCCCGGTGTTGGATCTTCAATTTTTTATCGTTGTTCCATGAAATAAATTTTTAATGATCATTTGTTCATAACCCCTCAAAGAATGAAGAACGCGTGTAGAAAAAGAGGGAGAGAATTTCACATAGAACAAACCCAAGGAACAAACCTCGACTATTTTTTGTACTGGCCTCGATATGTTCCTGTGATAATGATCAATAGGAAAATCAATATAATAATTAAATCTATAAATCCTATAATTAAAACCCATCCTGCAAGAATGATCAAACCGCGGATCAACATGTTCATTGGTTAGTTCGCGTTCATCGTTGAATCTAAGAATTGGGAAAATAAATCCAAAACAATGCACCCTACCTGGGAATTGGATTGTTCTCTGTTGAATATTGATTGTCACTGGTGAGATCCGCCAAGAATGTCACTCTTTGATCTTTGATCCGTAATTCTACTATCATCCGCCGATAGAAATATCTAGGATTTCTCTTCAGAGCCTCCAAGGAACTTCCAGGGTTATGATCCTAACCTTAGATCCCTACCTAAAGGATCACTTAATAGAAGAATGGTTTCATACCAATGGTGGAATAGTGGTTGTTTTTTATGCAAACTCCACCAGTGGTAGGTGATCCTCCCAACTACGGTCGAAGTCCAACATGCAATCTCATAGCATTTCATCCAAAACCAGAATGTTCTGCTCCGTCTGGCCATTTTTTTATGGTTGAAACATTGTGCTTAAGAATAACTGGGTTCTAAACACCTCCTGCAATCCCTTCCATAACTAGGATATAAAATAAGAATCCCGATCTAAAATAATCATTGATGGAACTTCATGGAGTCAAACTATCTCTTGAACATAGAGGCATCTTAAGCTCTCTACTGAACTCTTCTCTTAGATATCTAGGAAGTGGGCCGACTTAGTGAGTCAGTCAACGATCACCCAGATGGCATCGTGTACCATAGACGTACATGGTAAAACTGTCACAAAGTCCATTGATATATCATCCCACTTTCATTCTGGTACCTCATGGGTTTGAGCTAAACCTATTTGAACCTGATGCTCAGCCTTCACTTTCTGACAAGTAAGGCATAGAAAAACAAACTCTGCAACTCCTTTATTTATCTATGGCCACCAAAATTGACATCAAAGGTCCTGTTACATATTTCTCACACCTAAATGTACCGCCAAATGGGATGTATGAAACTACCACAAAACATCCTCCTATAACACCACTGGTACTAATATACGTCCTCTAAAAATAACAGCATGATCTCCACCTTTCGAATATCCATTAAGAGCATGTCCTATAAATATATGATCATGTAGAGTCTCGCGATTGCTATCCCCACATTCTACCTCCCTAACTCATTGTAAGAGTGGAGGGTTAAAAACCATCGATTATAGATAAGTTGCTCCATCTCCATCCACAAAGGATAACTATAATGAGACCAACTACTCTAATTCCTCGTTCAACAACAGTGAACTAGATGTCCTACTAGGAGCATCTACCACTACTTTCCCCTTCCTAGGATTATAGACTATCTCAAAGTCATAGTCCTAGAGGAACTATAATAATCACCTTTAACTCAAGTTCAGATCCTTATGAGAGAAGATATACATGATACTCTCGTTATTAGAGTAGATGATAAACCACTCTCCCATTAGGTAGTTTTTCCACATCTTGAATACAAAGACTACCAATGCTAACTCAAGATCATGGGTCACATAGTTTTTCTCATTTGGTATCAATTGACATGAACAATAGGCAATCACCGCTTGCCTCTACATCAAGACACAACCAATTCTGGTCCCTGATGTATCGTAGAACACTACATACTCAACACCCCTTCTATAAATCTCAATATCGGAGCACTCTTCAAACTCTACCTCAAATACTAAAAATTATGTTTTCACTTCTCTTTCCACATGAAAGGCTACCCCTTTTGAATCAAAGATGTCATCGGTGCTAATATCCTAGAGAAATATAGTATGAATCTCTAGTAATATCCTACTAGCTCGAGGAAGCTCCACACCTCCATCACGCTCCTAGGTGGATCACATGATAACATTGCCTTAACCTTGTCCAGGTCCATGAACACTCCATCCGCTAGGATAAAATGTCTCAGAAAGTGGACCTCCTGAATCCATAATTGGAACTTCGACTATTTCCCATAAATCTAGTGCTCTCAGAGTATGTACAGAACTATCCTTAAGTGTCTCACATGCTCCTCCTCAAACGTCAAGTATATAAGGATATCTTCAATAAAGACCACCATGAGCCAGTCTAAGTAAGGATGGAAGATCTGGTTCATGAGTCCCATGAACACTGTTGGGGTGTTCATCATGCCAAATGGAATCACCAAGTACTCATAGTGACCTTAATGAAATCCTAAATCCATCTTCAGTATATCCTTGTTTTGTAATCGCAAATGGTGATAACCTAATCTAAATTTAAACTTCAAGAACCATCATTCCCCTCTCAAAAAATCAAAGAGGTCATCGATCCTCGATAGTGGATAATTGTTATTCACGATCACTTGGTTCAAGCACTGGTAGTCCACACATAACCTCAAGCTCTCATCTACCTTTTTTCAAACAAAATTGAGGTTGCCCAGGGTGAAACACTGGTTCTCACGAATACCTTCTTCTACAAGTCCTTCAACTGCACCCTCAGATCACAAAGCTCTACGGGATCCATCCGATATGCTAGCATAGATATTGGTGTCATCTTGGGGTGTAAATCAATGCAGAATTCTATCTCCCGATGTAGAGGTAATCCCAGAACTTCTTCATGGAAGATGTCCTCATACTATGCCACCACTACAGGAAATTGGTAACTCATAACATCTACTACACCAATGGTCAAGCTAGCCAAATGATGAGTAATTGGTTTCACCCCCCTATGTGTGAGTCCATACTATGTTTCATGGGTTTACTTTTCACCAAAAAAGGAAAACCTCATTATATTGATGCGGTCACACCGCATCCTTAACCTAAAAAGGTCAATATGGGCATGAACTATGGATAAAAAATCTATACCAAGAATGAAGTTGTAAGTCCTCAACGCTTCCACCAAGAGTTTCCAACTGAAACTCTCACCTCCAAGGGTCAGGTCACACTGTCGCATAGATGTGTGATCACTGAGTCTTCTCTAGTAGGTGTCTCCAAACATAAGGGTCAATTCAATAGTTTAAAAGGAATATCTAGGTCCTAAACAAGATATGTGGAAAGAAAGGAATGACTAGAACCTGTGTCTATAAGTACTGTAGATAAAGTAAAAAAAAGACATATATCGTACCTTGAATAATTCTCAGAGCACCTAGGTCATATGCCTCGACCACATACTGTTATCCCCGCCCCTGTCCTCCAGCTCCCTAAGCCTAGCATGGTCCACTTGGGGGTAGTGGTGGTAACATGTTGAAACATCAACCACCTCCTACTACTCTCCCATATCCTCTACCACATCCTCTACCCTATGAACCTATATGCTCTTGTCATTATCTCTACCTTAGTGTTCCATCCAATTTCTCTATGTCAGTAGTAAAGTGTGTTGGACAATCACGAGCGATATGTCTCATGTCATCACATGAATAGCACCACCTCTCCCTAGGATGATTAGACCCACCCTATGAGCCATGAACTGTGGATCCTATGTCCTGGGACCTCCTCCTGAAATGTCTCCCACATCCATATCCTTGAGACTGACATCGACTCCCTACTTGTGAGGTCTTCACACCTACTCATCCACTATTGACTATCGCTAGTTGTATCTGCACAACTAAGAATTTTTCGACCACCAAAGCTCACTCAAGCACCCCAGTATAAGTTGGAATGCATAGAGGGATAACGCTGTCTCGGATGTCTCTATGCAGACCTCATTTGAAGGTCTGAGCCCTGAAGTACTGATCTCTAACCATATCCATTGTGTATTTGGAAAGGTTTGTGAACCTCCATGAATAATCAGCCACTATCATGCTACCCTATTGAAGTTTAAGAAGCTCTTGTATACACACAAACCTCATCATAACTGGTGAGAACTCCTCTCTAAAGAGTTTCTTGAACTTTGTCTGCATAAGAGTCACCTCGTCATGAGTTTGGATAGCCAAACTCCACCATTTCCACGGTGATCCATGTATAATGCTCACCACTAGGACTACCATATGATCTACTGGTATCCGGACTAGACAGAAAACTTAAGTCACTGCCCCAAGCCAGTCCTCAGCTGCCTGAGTGTCGGGCTCACCTCATAACCTAAGGGTTCTTTATCTATGAAACTCATGAAGCGCACTCAGTTTTCACTCCTCATCTTCTGGTAGTGCGGGTACTGTTTGCTGCTCCACAGGTAGTGGTATAGATGCTACACAACTTGGAGGTGACATCTGGAGAACTGGTCTCTATATCGAAGCCTCGTTAGTAAGGGGGTCATCCTCATGATCGATATGCTGAATACTAGCTGGTATGAATCTCAGGGGCATCCTTTAAAAAAAAGATGTACCATGGTTAATAAGTATATCTAGAGATATGACTCAAGAAGGATATGGAAACCACAACCCATTCCTATATGATGCATGTATCATTTTTTCCCCTGTAACCAGTGTTCTCATGTACTGAGTTGAAAAGCAGGTTATCAAAGTCCTAGTGTATGAATACATTGGACTTCCATACCAACACTGGAGTCCCTAGCCTGAAAAATGAACTTGAAAAACTTAACACTATTTCCTCAAACCAATATCACAGAATCCTAGTCCTATAGTATAACTGACCACCTATAATACCACTCTGTCACAACCCGTCTCAGTGGGGCTCATGCCACGACACCCCAAGCCTGCCTCTGATAGGCCAAGGGCTGGTGACTAGCACTGAGTAGGCATATCACTAACATGGGAGGCATTGCCTATATACCTGTACACACACACACATCTCTAATCCGATAAAATGCTAAAATGTAAAAAACCACTAAGAACCAAATGCATGCATACCGCTATATCCCAACCAAAGTATGATAGGAAAGTAAAGTGTATTAAAGTAAACTAGGCGAAAATAAAAACCCACAAAAAATAATTTTTCAACCACAAGTCTAACCTGTAAGAAAAGGTACTAGGACTGTTGTATGTAGCTGTAGGAACACACCTCAGCCTACCTGATCTCACAAAGTTTTGTCCGGTCCTGGTCTTCCTAGGACTCTGTCACAAGGTATCTTATTTTTACAAGACATTAAACATGTAGGAAAATCCCGTGCATGGGTGAGTATAACAATACTCAGTAGGACACCCCGAAACCACAAATAAATACACAAAGGAAAGATATAGTTAGCTCTACATAAGTATATATCTACAGCGCATATAAGAATATCCAGATATACTCAAATCAAGACACACAGTCTATAGGTAAGTCACAACTATCACATACCAACACTGGGAATTCAGTTCAAAGATTCCATGAAGCATTTATTCGGTGGAACATACTCTGGAGTCCGATAGCACTGATGAAGTCCGTCTGAGGAATATTTTTCATTGGGAACCATCATGAGAGATATACGCTGATAGATCTGAAGAGATAGATACGATACAACATATGAGGATCACAGCCAGGGCCATGTGGTGATACCAACAATTCCATATGGATTAACCCGCTAAGTAGAGGATCGGTGTCTGATAGGATTGGTCACATCAATATCAAGGACTCTACCAGGGGAATGAATAATGAATAGAGGATCCTGCTTTGGGCCTCCCAAGGGATTCTAAAAACTCTATCTAGGAATTCCTACTGAAGGGATCATAGTCCTATGAGTAGGAAATGATTTATACCTACCTTCAGGGAATCGATGAGGGAACAAAACCTAATGAAACTTGTCCAATATACGGAGGACAAGATAATCAATCCATGTAGAAAGGTATACACGGTGTGTAGTAGGGTCACACGTTGTGTCCCCTGACCCCAGGTACTGCTCATGTACAACAGCCCATGTCATTAAAACATGTTGTGTAGATGATGGGTACACGTCGTGTATAAGGGTCACACACCATGTTCTTTTGTCTGGTGTCTACCTGTGTACTCTATTCGTGTGCTAGTACACGATGTCAACCCGTGTATCTCTACCCATATACCAGTACATGGGTTAGCTTGTGTACTTGGTCCGGGATAAGTCGTGAGGGAGAGTACACGCTGTGTAGGAAACCAGTGTACTCCACCCCATGTCCATGTATCTCCCGAGATACACACTGAGTCTCTGGGAAGGTCCTACACACTGTGTGACATGTAATTATCTCCTGAAACCCTAGCCGCCACTCAGTGTGGGCCACACATCGTGTAACCCTGGGTTACATGCCGTGTTCATTGGGATTTTCCAGATTCCTATGTTCTTCCTCTATGCACATCGACCGATGATCCATATCTCGTTCCAGTGATCTTTTCACTACAAAACTCCAGATCCTAGGTCCTTTCATCACCCTAACACAAAATCAAGGTGTTTCGGGCCTTCAATAGGATCAGGAGACAACTTTAAATCCATCCGATTAAAATTGCTTGAAGAATGATATCTCTTGAATCGCTTCGATTCGTCCATTTCGGTCATCTTCGTACCTCTTATAGGTCATCTTGGTGTTGGATTTTCAATTTTGGATCATTTTTCCATGAAATTACGGCACAACGATCATTCATTTATAAACCCACGAAGAACGAAGAACATGTGTAGCAAACAGGGGAGAGGATTTTACATGGAAAAAACCAGAGGAATGAACCTCGACTGTTGTTCGTACCAGCCTCGATCTGTTCCCATAAGAACAATCAAAAATAAAATCAATATAATAATCAACCCCATAAATCTCACAATTAAAACCCATCTCGTAAGAATGATCGAACTGTGGATCAACTTGTTCATTAGTTGGTTCGTGTTTGTCATTGAATCTAAGAATATGGGAAAGAGATGCAAAACAACACGCCTTACCTAGGAATTGGATTGTTCACTGTTGAAGATCAATTATCACTGGCGAGATCCGTCAATAATGGAACTCGTTAATCTTCGATTCACAATTTTGGCGTCGTTCGCTGAGAGAAATCTATAGGGTTTCTCTCCAGAGCCTCCAGGTAACTTTCAAGGTTATGAGCATAACTCTAGATCCCTTCCAAAAGGCTCACTTAAAAGAAGAATCAGTGTTGTGTCACTGCGTCAAAAAAATGATAAAATAGAATAAATACTCAATTTATTTTATTCATTAAAAATGCATGAAACTACTTTTCATAGCTGACTTGTGCCAGCTGATGTTAAGTCATTCCTAGGGTGAAGTTTTTGTTCTGAATGTAATGGTGCCCTCGGATTTCTGATTTGGATACCCATTTAGAATTTATTCCACTTTTATAGAAAAACTATGTGTGCATGATATTTAATATCTTAATAATATTCAAACATTTATTTTAGGAACATCGGGGCTCGGAATTACATATTGTCTCAGTGCCTAGTCTCAAAATTAATCCAAATAATATTTAAAAATAAAACATAGAAAATTTGGGACATTACATTGAGAATGAAAACACATTTCTTACATCTATTCATATGGACCATGAAATCAAGAATATTGTTATTGGTCTCAAAAAAGAAATGTCACCTGGACTGGATGGGTTTACAAACCCCTTTTTTCCAATTTTATTGGGATATCATACACAATGATGTTTGTAAGCTTGTCCAGCATTTTTTTACAAGTGGATATTTCACCCAAGGCTTCAATTCCCAGTTTATTGCCCTTATCCCAAAAGTGGAAAATGTTAGTGAAATCACACACTTCATACTTGTTGCTCTTATCATCACAATTCACAAAGTTATTAATAAGATCCTTTTCAACAAGCTTTCTTGTATCTCGAATAGAATCATTTCATTGAATCAGTTCGGATTTTTCAAAGGAAGAAACATCCAGGATTTTTTGCTCGATGCTTTAGAGTGTGTTAATATCCTCCAAAATTCAACCAGGGGAGGAAACATTGATCTCAATCTTGATATTAAGAAAGCCTTTAACACAATTGATTGGAGCTTCATTATAAATTTCCTCCTTGACTTTGGATTCAACATGAGATTCATTTATTGGATCAAATACCTTCTTGGGTCTGCTCATATATCCATTATTATAAATGGGTCCCTTGAAGGATACTTTAAATTCTCTAGGGGAGTGAGATAGGGAGATCCTCTTTCAGCTATCATCTTTGCTATTGTAGAGGATTATCTCAGCAGGCTTCTTCTTCGCATGGTGGAAAAGGGTGAAATTTCTATCATTAGGGCAGCTAGAGGTACCCCTGCTCCTTCACATCTATTTTTTTCTGATGAAATTATTATTTTCACCCAGGGACATAGGAGGAATATCAACAACATAAAAAATCTTTTTTCTATTATGAAAGTGTGATAGGGTAGAAATTAAATTGGAATAAGTCCTTCATTTATTTTTTTAAGAATATTTCAGCTTACAAGAAAAATTATATTGTTAATGATCTAGGAATAAGGGAAGGATCTCTCCCTTTTACTTATCTTTGAGTTCCTATGTTATAGGGGAGACCTCGGAATTCTTACTTCACCAATGCCTTAAGCCAAATAAGAAGAACTCTTGCCTCTTGGAAAGAAAAATCCCTTTTAATGGCAGGTATAGTTTGTCTTGTTAAGCATGTGGCGGTTTCAAATATTGTCTATTCCTTCATGATTTATTCTTGGTTTTTCTCTATTATTAAATCCATTAACTCTATGATGAGGAACTGTGTATGGAGTAGTATAATTTTGGAAAGAAAAATCATTACAGCCTCATGGAAAATATGTTGTATGCCCTATAATCTAAGAGGATTTGGCATAAAAATAGAATTATTCAACCAGTACCTTCTTGCCAAATTTTTATGGTGGATGATTAATAACCATTCTGACTCTTTGGGATTACTTAGATCTAGATTTTTAGCTAAACTTATAGCAGGGCACTCGGGCTACAATGAGTCCTCCATCTGGCCAAGCTTAAAAAAAAGTATTTCAGAGGATATATATGCACTCTCACTGGATTGTGAATAATAATTCCACCCTTATATTATAGCATGAGAACTGGGCTAGAACTCCTTTGGTTGATCGAATTTCCCCCTATGATCAATAATTTGATCACAACATATCAATTAGAGACCAAATTGCTAATATGGATGCTCTCCCTGATGACATTATTTCAACTGTTTCTAATTATGCTTTTCTCAGCTAGGAAGACATGCTCATATGGGAACCATCTCCAAATAAACTGCTTGATTCCAAGAATTTCTATTCTCACCTACTTCAAGACAGTCAAAAATGGATTGAAGATTTCAACAAAAAAATTGGCTTTTACCTTAAAGATTCACTCTGCTATGGAGACTCTTCATCAACAAGGTTCGTGTCAATGCCAACATTCAGCATGTTGGAGTCTACCTTTGCTCAAAGTGTGTTTTCTACCATCAACATAGGGGGGATGTTGATCACCTCTCCATGCGCTGTCAAGTTGCTTCCACACTTTGGAAGGTCGTATTCAATATTTTTGAGATTCTTCCCCTGCATGCGGAGTACTTCTAGAACTTCTTGCTTGTTGTTCTCAGCATTTAGATGTCCAAGCAACTCACGGTTCTCTTCAAGGTGGCATGTGCAAATCTTGTTCATATTATATGGAGAAGCAGAATCAAGGTTATCCATGAATATAAGTGCTTCAAACCTCAACCCACCATTGCTGAAATTATTGTGGCAGTTCAAAACTCCAACTCCCTGCATAATGAATACTGCAACAACACGGTTAGGGACCTCTCTATCCTAAGGCGGCTGAACATTACAAGTAACTTCCCTAAACCTCGAGGCACACTTGAGGTCTTTTGGTTTCCCCCATTTTTTGGATGGATTAAATACAACACTGATGGGGCCTCAAGGGGAAATATGAGGATCTCAGGTTATGAGGTCATTTTTAGAGATCATAATGGGGATGTGGTTGAAATCCTTCATGGTTCTTATGGCCATTTCACTGCACCGAAAGTAGAAATGATTGGGTTTATCAGGGTTGTTTGTTGTGTGAGGAAAAAAATTGGTACAACACTTTGTTTGAGAGTGACTACACCACTATTGTTCAAGCTATCAGAATAGGAAAGACCCATATTTCATGGAAGCTGACGGCACAATGGGCCAACTGCTTGGATAGTCTCTCCACTAAGAACTACATAATCACACACACCTTTTGTGAAGAAAATTACCTTGTTGATGGTCTTGCAAATAAAGGCGTGTCCCATGAGGTGTGTTGGTACTCTAACACTCTCCCTAGTGACATTATCCAATACTTTCATAGGGATAAGTGTAAAATACCTTTCTTCATACTCGTGTAACCTTTAATTTTTCTATTTAAGAGCCCATGCGCTCACCCTTTTTTTGAAAAAAAACACATACATACATGCAGTTATGGATGTACATATATTTTAAATTATTTAATATCAATATAAATATATATCTAAATAAATATATTCATTTATATATTATATAATTGTATAAATAAAATATTAATATATTATATTTATTTTACTTATCTACACATTTGGTAATCAATGTATATAAATAAACCATTAAACATTTTGACTAGTATACATTTGATAATTTATATATATAAAATTATGAAAATAAATTTCATTTTTTATTAAAAGTTATATAATTCATATTTATATATATATAATTATATTTATTTATTAATATATAAGTACATATAATTTTAAATATAATAAATATATATTATTCAAATATATTTATTATAATTTTATAATTATTTAAATATATAGATTTATTTATAATTCTAATTATAAATTAATATATTTATAAATATTTGTATATAAATAAAAATATATTTATATATTTATATATATTTATATGATTATTTATAATTATATAATTATGTATATGTATATAATTATATATATTCATATAATTATATATATTCATATAATTATATATATATTTATAATTATATACATATATATATTAATATATAAATATTTATAATTATAAATATAATAAAAATATTCATTATTTAAATATATTTATTATAATTTTATAATTATGTAAATATATAAATGTTTATTATTTAACTATATTTATTATAATTTTATAATTATTTAAATATATATTTATTGATTTATAATTTTATAAATACTTTATTTAAAACATTATATTTATTTGAATTATTAAAAAGTATATATTAATATACCATATTTATATTAATTATAAACATGCATTTGTAATTAATGTATATAAATAAACATTGTTTTTTGAATATAAATATAATAATTATATATATATATATTAATAATAATTTTTATTAAATGTTTTTATCATAATTGATTATAGCGCTGATAAAGATCTACCTTTATCACCGCTAAAACAAGCGATGATAAAGAGTACACTTTTATCGATATTTTTTTAATGTTGATAAAAGTTACTTTTATCGGTGTTTTTAACTTGCAAGGATAAAAATATCCCTTTTATCAATGTAAAGTAGGCATTACATAAGGCACGTTTTGTGGTAGTGCTTCTATTTATTTATGATTTTTTACCCCTCTCATTGAGGGGTGTATGTTACATCCGGTGTTCATTTATATCTACATTTTTACACTTTATTTTATATTTTAATTATTAGTGCATCAATGGATCAATCATTTCTGGTCCCAACATCCAATACAACGTATTAAAGAATGAAAACTGTTATAAGATAACCAGACACCATACACTACATAGACATTAGTCAAGCATGGAGCTAGAATATCAAATTTAAAACTAGTTTAATATTCATATAAAACTTCATGCACTATTATTATTCAAGAACTCTAATCTAGAACCCTAATTAGAGTAATTATTTTTAATTTAATAATTTTATATTTTCAAATAACAACAAAATATAATTATTTAATTTGATTTATGATATTGTATTTATAAATGAATTTTAAAATTTTAAATTTATAATTTAAATGAGTTTGGATGTCTATATATTTAATAAAGAAGGCATTTTTCCAACATGTGTCACTCCCACAGCTCATACCTCCAAACGCGCATACTCGACTAAACTCAAACCACCGCATTAGCATCCATCTACATCACGATTTACCTCCACCGCTCACCCTACTGAAAACCCTATGTATCCTTCCTCTTTATCTGACGACTCTACCACAATCGGCATCTCATCTTAAAAAATACCTGCCACATCTCGCTATTAGATCTAACACTCTTCGTAACTCCACACCGTCGCTCCTTTGGTACATCATCTTCTCACCTACGGATACTCTCCCTATCGCACCTTAAATATTTTGATTCACCGGTTTGAAAATCTCCTCTATTTTTGTTTCATCGTCGACCGACGTCAACACCAATATACTTCTCTGAAATCTACGGCCAGCACTTATTTGTGACACACCACCTCCATCTCTACAGAAATATGCAAACTAGAGTTTTGGAACCTACTGTACTTGGTGCCCGAAATATTGGGTTTCAAGTATTTCTTACTCGGTTACCAGGCAGCAGGTACAAGCTTCTGAAACATGTATTTTTGCATACTTGACTATGATACCTATAACTTTAGTTCATCATCGTATTATTTGTGGTTTCACAAAGGGTTATAAAACTTTCATTATACTTTGTCCTAATTCAATACTCATAGTATTATTTTTCTTCAACATTTATCTTAACTTGTAAGTAGACATGTAACTAGATAGCCAACCATAGCAGTATCTTCATGACGATTGTAATTATTATTTGTCTTCAGCATTTACATTTTCAATACTATGTTCATATTATTTCCTCCAAGTAGCCATGTTATATTTGATCGGCCATTTCTCATCAACCGATGAGTAATATCAAGGTTTATATTTGACTGATTGTAGTAAGTAACTATCATGTGTACCATTCGGACATACAACCCTTAGAATGTAACTACATGCACGTTCTAAGGAACAATTATCTTTAGAATATATATTGTCTATAATATGATCACAATGTTGTATTGCATGTTTTTATGGTCCCGTTATATTTCTTTACAATAAAATAAAAAGATACACCATATAAACATGCACTCCCTGTCGAGATATAGAGACGCCCGACTTCAAAGAAGACTACTACGACAACAACGACAACCAGGTTGTCTTCTTTTTTCCCTGCAGTCTTGATGTCGTTTCGTTATTTATCAAACAATGACTTCTAAGTTTATGATAATTGAAATTCCACAGGCAAAATTTCTACTGAAAACATTAATGCAAGTGAACCTGTAACACCAACAGGAAGCATGCAAACAGGAGTATGTTTGCCTTTATCACCAATACCCAGTAATTGTCAGTTCAATTTACTACTAAGTCCATTACTATTTTTTAGTTAACATATTTCAAATCAAAATATCATACTGCTTTAGTATAGTACCTTACTGCCTGACAATATATATTCTAACAGTACTGAGAATATTATGGTAAAACTAACTGGGGGACAATGTTTTAAAGCTGAAGTTGTCACACCAACTAATAACACGGAAATACGTCGACGTATTCCATTCTCACCTATATGCAGTCACGGTGATTTCAGTTTACTATCTCCAATTTAAATACATTGATTTCATACTTTAAAATAGGTAATCATGTCTTGCTAAAACTTCTCATCAACCTGTTTCACAGTCCCTTAAGACTGTTCAAATCTTTCAGTGATATACAGTGGATCAAATAAGAAAAAACAATGACCGGATACCATGATACAACCCAACCTTTCATTCTATAAGCATGTTGTTAATGAAATTTGTTTCAATAAATTTACAATATGTTTCATTTCTATTTAACAAATTCATGTCCCAAAATTACTCTTACAAGGTACGAATACAAATGGAAGTACTATTACAGAGTCATATGATTCCTCCTCGTCACTGTAAGCACAAATCAGTTGACTACATGATTTACTCCCTGTCAGTGAAATATTGATTTATACACATGTGACTTCAATAATGAACAGTATTACGTATACTGCTATCAGAAACTACATTCCTTTTTCATCCACGGGCGTGTACTACAGTTCAACTACCATATCAGGTTTCTCATATCTATATCTCTTTATATATTTGAAATTTATAATATTTAATAACAATGTAATCAATGGTGTTATTCTAACAACGGAATCATGCAGGTACTCCACATCTGCCCAAGGAACAACAAGAAATGAATCAGACGACCACAAAAACTACTTCAACAAACTTTGACATAACTCCTACTATAAACTTCAGAGGTCTGTCAAAGTTTAGATTATATTTTCAATAAACAACGGTTTCATTGTATGTTTTCTATTATTAATTTGACATTAATAACAAATAAATTCAAGTCGAATGCTGCAGATAAATCACTACAACTTCAAAGTCCAGAACAAACATGTTATTTAAATTTAAGTAGTACTCAAATTACTACATTTTATGTGTATACAATATAATTAGAATACTCTTTCTATCCCCATTAATATCAAATATACTTACACTTTTCTCCTTCAGAATATTCAGATTGTGGAGACCCTTCTAACATTTGTGAGTATAGTGGTTCAACCTTCTGGTATGAAGAGAGGAATAAAAATTATAGCCACAGACATATCCCACGATTTTCTTTATGTTTATCTCTAGGAAAAATTACTTTACAGCTATTGCCTGCATGTCCAGAATACCTTAGGACATTAGTTTTTAATAAAACCTCTACTCATTCCAAAACATTCCAAGACCACATGCACATTTACAACTCAATGTTTGTATTCACATCATTGGGCGGAAAAGTAGACAAATTTGTGAATTGTGGTGGGTCTCCAAATTTTTTTAGATTAAATGGACAAAACTACCATCGTATTGGAAGTTTATGTCCTTCTGATAGAAAACCACCAAAGTTTTCTCATTTATATGTATATGACACTGCAAATGAATCTCCCAACAAAGTACATACCATCAGGTGACTACTACATTAAGTGGTAAAATCTCAATTTTTTGTCTTCTGATTATAACTTCTTAACACTTTCATATGCGGCTTTGATGATAGGAATCAAAACTCTGTTATAGAATTAAGTGTTTTTCAAAAACTACAAGATATGCTCCATGAAAACAATGCTTTATCACGTCAATTCAGAATATCTAGGGATGTTATTGAGAGTAATGGAACTAAAAATTTAAATTTGTAACTACTTAGAAGATGAGGAAGAGATTCACAAACATACAACTTACCAACTACATCTGAGATCGCAATGCTGATTGTTGGAGACATTGAAGATCTAAATCATGAGATAGATATCCTCATTCAAAGAAAAAGTGGTGAATTTCAACGCATAGATGAGCTTCACCCACTATACCTCCCTCTACAATATCCATTGGTTTTCACATGTGGAGAGGATGGATATGTTGATAACATATTCCATCGTGCGACACCCTTTAATCAAAGTGAAAAACTACGAAAAGTAACAATGGGAGAATATTTCTCTTTTCACCTTCAATTCCATTAAAATGATTCATCTTTTCTACTTTATTATGGGAGGCTTCTGCAAAATTTTATTGTAGATGCATATACAATGATTGAGTCTCAAATACTATCTTTTAATCACTTCAATCAAAAGTGCTTGAGGGAAGAACTATACAATGGTCTGCAAGATGCTTTCCTTAGAGGTGATCAAGATGGGTCTTTATGTGGGAAGTGTATCATTTTACCTTCCACATTTATGGGTGGTCCAAGATATATGATTCAAAATTACCAAGATGGTATGTCAATCTGTAATTAGGTAGGGTATCCGGATCTTTTTTTAACATTTACATGTAATCCAACATGGCCTGAAGTTTCGAGATTTGTTAAGTTAAACAACCTTCTCCCATCAGACTGTCCACATATGCTTTCACGAATATTCAATATTAAGGTCGAACAAATCATGAAATATTTACAAGAAGAATGTTTTTTCAGAAAGTATCGAGCAGGTAAGAAACTTTTTCACTAATAAATTCTACTATTTTAATGATAGCTTTTATCATCAAATTACACATTTTTTCCACATGTTTTCTCATATATCCTTCATTTTCCAATGTATTTGTTCGTACTGTGGAGTTTCAGAAAAGAGGACGGCAGCATGTGTACATTCTATTATTTTTTACTCATGAAGACAAAGTTGTCACTCCAAAAAACATTAACAGAATTGTTACGGCCGAAATTCCAAATAAAGGTACCTTCCCAAAACTTCATGAAGTAGTTGGAAATTTTATGATCCATGGGCCTTGTGGTGATGTGAATCATCGCTCACCTTGTATACAGAATAGAAAATAATCAAAATATTATCCAAATAAATTTGTTGAACATACAACAATGGATGATTATGGTTATGTTGTATATCAGATAAGGAATTCTGGATGTATAGTTGTCCAAAATGGTATAGCATTAGACAATCAGTTTGTTGTTCCATACAATCCAGTTCTACTTCTAAAATATAAAGCTCATCTAAATATTGAAATTTGAAATCATTCATCCTCTATCAAATACCTTTTAAAATATTTAAGAAAGGGTCATGATCATGTCACCACGACACTCTATGATAACAACAAGCATATGTCTGAGAACAGTGTCGACGAGATTAAAATGTACTACGACTACTGGTACATCTCACCTTGTGAAGATTCTTGGAGGATATTTTCTTATGATATCCATTTTAGATATACTTCAGTTGATAGACTGTAGTTTCATTTACCTGGACAAAATAGCGTGACGTATGTAGATTGTGACAATATTGAAGACATCTTAAATAATAGCAACATTTCTAATACCATGTTCACATCTTGGTTTGAAGCAAATATGTTGTACCCAGAGGGCATAAGTCTAACATATGCAGAATTCCCAACAAGATTTTTCTACCACTATCATGAAAAAAATGGTACCCGCACAAACAGGGATTCGGTATTGGCAGACTGTACTATGTGCCATCATCTTCTAGAGAACTATATTACTTGTGGATTCTACTTACAAAGGTCGGAGGTGCGAATTCATACGATTCTATTAGAATGGTGAACAACATTACTCATCGTACATTCAAACAAACCTGTTCATCCATGGGACTGTTAGCTGATGACAATGAGTTCATTCAAGCACTAAAAGATGTCTCCTCTTGGGGAATGGGACACTCTTTACGAAGACTGTTCGCCATAATTTTGTTCTCAAATACCATTTCCCAACCTGAAATTGTTTGGCTTGAAACCTGGAAGATTCTAACTAAAGATATCATATATTCCCAACAACAACTCCTGAAAATACAAGGTATAAACAACTTACTATCTCTATAAATATATATTTGTATTAGTATATTTATTTCTAATACTATTTCCCTCTCCTGTAAACTTGACATTAACGGATCATCAAAGACAAATGTTAGGTTTGATTGAAATAGACAACATTCTCCACAGCAATGGTAAATCTCTGCAATGTTATCCTCCAATGATCGTTCCAGATTATTCATTAGTTGCTCAACCGAATCGTCTGATTGTAGAAGAGCTCAATTACAATAGGGAAAGGATTATTAATGAGTACACATCATTACACAATATGCTTATTGTTGAACAAAAACAAGTTATGTGGAGAATTATGTCTACATTATGTTCTGCTACTTGGGGATTTTTGTTCTTGCATAGATTTGGAGGGATGGGTAAGACTTTCATATGGAGAGTCTTAACATGTTTACTAAGGTCTGAAGGAAAAATTGTTCTTGCAGTTGCTTCCAGTGGAATAGCATCATTACTTCTACCATGTGGGAGGACAGCCCATTCTAAATTTCGAATTCTGATATCTATAAATGATCACTCATTCTGCAACATTTAGCAAGGGAGTGATGTTGCAAAACTACTACAGTCAACAAAATTGATTATCTAGGATGAGGCTTCAATGGTTCATAAAAACTGTTTTGAAGCTCTTGATCTTAAATTAAGAGATATACTTTCAGTAAAGAATGAAAAAACCTCTAATTTAACATTTTGCAGTTTAACGGTTGTCCTAGGTGGAGATTTCAGACAAATACTTCCAGTAATCCTTGGTGGTGACAGAAGTGACATTGTGTTTGCAAGTATAAGGTCATCATATCTATAGAAACACTGTTAGGTTTTAACATTGACCCAAAACATGAGGTTGCAATCTATAGATTAAAATGATGGTTCTGATGAGGTGCGACAATTTTCTAAGTGGATTTTGGATATTGGTGAGGGACATGTTGGTGAGCTCAACGATGGGGATGGGTGTATTCAAATCCCATCAACATACCTTCTGAGAACAAATAAACTACCATTGGCAGCATCTGTTTACTTTTCTTACCCAGATTTCAACAATAACTATGGATATGTATCAAATCTAAAAGGTCATGTTATATTAGCACCAACCCGTGACATTGTTTATGAAGTCAATGACTACATGTTAACTCTTAGTACGTCAGAATGAAAGGATTACTTTAGTTCTGATTATGTTTGCAATTCCAGTTTTAATATTGATGGGTTTGAGAACATATATACAACTAACGTTTTAAATGGTATCAATGTCTTTGGACTTCCTGCACACAAAATTACTAAAAAAGATCGGAGTACCAATTATGTTTCTTAGAAATGTATACCAATCATTGGGGTTATGCAATGGTACTCGTCTTATTGTTACACACTTGGGTGACCATGTCATCGGAGCTAACATTTTAACTGGTAGTCATTCCGGGTATCTGGCATTCATCCCAAGAATTAATATGACACACAATGATGATATATGGACTTTCAAACTACAAAGAAGACAATATCCTTTTACTGTTTCTTATGCAATGAATATTAATAAGAGTCAAGTTCAATCTCTATCTTCTATTTTTTTATATCTTCGCAAGCCTATATTCTGTCATGGACAACTTTATGTTGTCGTATCTAGAGTGACGTCACCAAGGGGTTTGAAAATTGTTCTTGATGATAGAGATAATCTAACCTATGACTGTACACAAAACATTGTCTAAAAATAAATTTTCGATAACCTTTCTTAGGTATCTTTTCATTAAAAATATATACATTTCATTGATTTTTATCAATTGCATATATATATATATAAACAGATGACTTATATTGCTGCTTACTATGTTATATCTATACACTAATTAAAATCATACAGAAACAAAAACATGTCATGAAGAACGTGTCTTTTGAATGAGATTACTATTGATACTGTTGAAACATTAAAGATACAAGTTCGTGTATTGAATTTGTGGTGTAATTCATCACCCAACTTCTAAGTTTCTTCTATCGATCTAATTCTATGTGATGCTAAAGTGAGTTTATCCTCTCCATAAGTTACAGTTTCTATACTATTTTCATAATGCTAATACTATGTACTTCTATTTTAGGACATTATTTTATGTAACTGATATGTGTCATATGATTTTTAAAGGTTTAATTTGAAAATTAATTGATGCAGGAGACCAAAATTCAGTGTACAATTACTAACTGCCAGCTAATCACCAAGTACAAACCACTACTGCGTGAAGGCCTATGCTACATCATACAAAACTTTCAAATTACTCCTAATCAAGGGAGCTACTTGGGGGAAAGACATGCTTTCCAACTGTTTTTCACAACAACAACATATGTTCAACCAATCAATGTCTAACTACCACTGTTCATCTATGAGTTCACTTCTTTTGTTGGCATTATTAACAAAATCTTTCCCAAACAACAATTAATAGGTACATTTCATTACAACTCTATTTTTTTGGGAAAACTACTATTTTCAAATGCATCTTTACTACATGTTTTTAATAAATACAGTCCACAAATATAGATCTTACACAGTATACTATTCAATTTGCTCAATTACTATGTTATTCACACACTGTTAAGGGTGATACTCTTTTCATAAAGAACTATTATTTTTACATCACTTTTACCTGTTATAAAAATTATTGGACATTTGAGAAAATCATATCCTATACAATCTATCGGTACTGCTAACCAAAAGATTAAAATTGTTTTAGAGAATGACAGGTTAGCATCTTTGACTTCTCAGAATAATTAACATAGGATATTGCAATTACCAACAAAACTGTTATGATTTCTTGCAGAGGCTTGCGAATAAACTATAGCTTGTGGGGGAAGTTTTCCAACATAATGTCTGAGTACTTGGAAAACAACAAAGAATACTCTAAAATACCAATCTTGCAGCAGGTCATGGAAAAGCTATTGAGCTGTAAGAAATCTAACTACATATTACAAAATCTTCCATAATGAAAACTATAATGTTCAGTAATTAGTCAATTCAAATTATGCTTATGATGTTCAACATGTTCCAACATATGATATTAACAACACTGTAATATTTAATATCTTATTACAAACTGAAATGTTAGCAAACTATAGATATCCAACAGTTGTTATGTTCTAACAGCTAACATTCATTAATGAAAACTGAAAACTGTAATGTTCCACCAGCTTATGTGTTCCATTAATTTGTCCTGCCTTATTGAAAAATATAATTTTCTAACATCAGTTATGCCTTATTGAAAACTGTAATGTTTATAAATTATGGTTTTACTCTACAAAATGTTTCAGACCTTCACTGTTTTGTTTAAAAATTAGTCACTTCTAATTCTGCTTATTTTCTTCAACATGTTCCAGCATCTGTTATTATAACCACTTCAATAAATGCTTCAAAAATACTACTGAACTTGGACATCCCAGTAGTCCAAAACATTAGAAGCAGGTAAAATTATAACTGATATTGTTTGGACATCTATTATGTCTGCAAATACCAACAACATGATTGAAAACTGCATAAAATGTTGTCTTGAATGCTACATTTTCTACATTTAACAGATTTGGGATCATCAATCATTCACAATTTGAAAGTCCTCCATCAACAAATTCAAACAATTTTGTTACACCATTGCCTTGTTGGAATAACAAAAAAATATTTCTGATGTTAAAAATCTTCTGGAGGTAAGTACAATATCCTGAATTTTTTATTTGACTATGTCATCTACAGCACTATTACATGTAAGACCTACTTTCATGAATATATTAATATTAACAATTGTCTTGCAGCCGACATGGTGTTTGATTTATGCTACAATAGTTAAACTTCAAATCACTCATAACTGGTATTTTGAATCGTGTAACTCTTGCATGAAAAAAGTACAAACTACGGATGGGAATATTTGGTGCCAGAATTGTAAAAAAAATACCACACTGCACTACTCCAAGGTATTCATTTAATGACTTCTTTAATTTCTAAATATTACTTGGGTATAGGCTTACTATACAAATTTAAAAGTACTGATAAAACCCCATGGATTCTAACAACTATAAATACAACAAGTTTAGACTTCAACTGCTGGTGACAGATGAGAAAGAATCGTTGTCTGTCGTTCTCTTCGACAAGTATGTCATGAAATTCATAATCAAAACAGCTTTTCAGTTGAGAGATTCTCTTATACAAGTAATCTTCTTGAACTATTTTATCTTCTTCATGTATTTGATGTTATTTTTTAACTCACGGTTCTGTTTCATTACATAATAGGACCAAGATGAGTTTGGTTTTCCCCCAGAGCTAAACATTTTCAAAACAAAAAAATATTACTGGCACTAGATGTCACAAATTACAACATTCAGAATCGAAAATGTTCTTCAGAATTGAACACTTACACAGTTCTCTTCATCAGTGATAATGAAAATTATATCAGCACCTATCGTCAAAGTTTTGTGGACAGTCAGGTAAATAGAGTAATTCCTCCCCAAAAATTTAATTACGAGCCTTACTAATTTCATATTACAACATTCTCAGTAATGTTATTATGACGTATTATTTTATTATTGCTTATTTATCATTCCTATTATTTACAAACTAGTCACCACATACCTATAATATTCATTTCACCCATCTATTTTAGGAACATCACCGTGTTGGATCTTCAGTAGTCAGCTGCAATAGTGATGTTGGATTCGATACAACAAGTACAATTGTATCTTCAACTCATGTATAGTTTCTCTATCTCCATTTTATGTTAGTGTCATTGTGTACATATTGTAGACAATACTGGTTTTTCCTTAATTTTGTTTTATTTTTACATTTTATTACAGAAGCACTGCATCTGTTCTTCTGATATGCCAACTGTTAAATATTATATAGTTGCTTCATTGGTGTGGCTCATAAGTGCTGACTGATACTCATTTGTTACAATGATATCTTCATGTATAAAAATCTACTGACTGACTTCGATGATGAAGATATGGTCGAACGCAAGGACTCACTGTCTATAGACTCCACGCCAACTAATGTCAATGAACTTCATCTCCATATAATGGATAACATAAACAAAAAAGCTGATAAACTAGACTGATTGTTTTCCATGCATTTCCAAGGTAACGGAAGCCTGTTGGAAAATCTATAATTTTCAAATTTGAAAATATATGCATATTGTGTGATGTCTCTTCATTGTGTTAAGGTTGCGTCTAGGAAGGAGGTGTGAATTAAGGACCTTGCTCTATTAGTTTATTTGTGTTTGAAGCAAAAATTTGATGTTTACTAAAGTCTGTACTGTTTAATTAATTTACTTATGTTTAGTTTGTCTACTTCCATAGCCTTGATGTGTGATGTAGCATGTTGTTTATGGTCTTGGGTTTCCTTTCTTTCTTCATTAAATAACATTATAAACTGATGGTCATGCTTTTTTCCTACTATAAAAGAATAGTATAATGCGACGTCAACATTTAGGTTTAGGGCTGCAAATTAGCATACTATGACATATATGCATGTCACCTATTGTTTTTTCATACTAATATGTGTCATTTACTCACACTAAAGTATAATTACCTATTGTAGGGATCAATATAACTGTCTACAAACTTGATGAAATGTTGCTGCTCTGCATCGATGGATCATGGCGGTACTGGGAGGCTATTTAATGTTGCTTATTCATATTACATAACTATGACCAGAATTGTAGTTTTATCATATATCACTTCTAATATATGTTTTTGAAAACTAGATATTGTACTATGTTTTAGCAGTCAACAAAGTTTTTAATTTGACTAGTGGATGTTTTTTTAAGATCATTAAAAAATGCTTTATATGAGGGCATTGGATTACTATAGAGCTCGAGTCACTTTATACTTACAGTATTAGTTTTCTCCTCTCCCAGATCTTCCCAAATCAAAAGAGTTTAATTCATGCTATTGCATTTAGTCATACTTGCATTATAATCTCAGATTTTATTAATTAGATTATCCCCTATATATTTTTAAACATATAATGAATACAGCAGTCTTGATTATATCACCCCAGATGAACATAATCTTTCAAATGATCTGAACTGTAACAAGGTGAATTATTCATCAAACACTGATTTATTCATGTTTATTCCATATTCTTGGGTTATTTATTATCATTTTTTTCAATGGAAGAGTTCTCCAGCCCCATAACACCAGAAAGACTGAGAACTCTCAAGTACATAAGGCTTCAACACTCAGCACTAGTTGGGATGCATGTATTGGCTTCCAGGAATCTGTATCCTAAGGTGTACTACTCAAATGTGGACTCTCCGAAGTTAATATGGCTTCCAATTCACAGCCAGCTTTGAGCAGTGGTATGTGCTATTACTTATGCCCAACAAACAGTAATGTTATCCACCCTTTAGTCTCAAATTCTCAGTATCCACCCCTAGAACATAGCAGCAACTACCTAGAGTCGATGAGGTCCACACATATTCCCTCCAACAACTAAAGTATGACATTTAAGGAAGAATCTCATTACAGTATGTACTATAAAATTTCACTTTTCTTGATAACTGTAATGACTTTTAATCATACCGGGGTATAAATTCTAAGTTTCTCTGCTATGTTGTGAAGTTATATCTGACTCACTATGTGAATTATGTGATATTTACTGATTTCCTATCCATAATCACTTACGATTTCTAATCCTTGGATATATTTCCCATGTATCGATCCGCTACATTATTAAAACCTTAGAATGATTTCACATCCTGATCTCTACGCTGTTACAGTTCTGAGATGATTATATATTTACTACAATTTATTAATTTTTGATGTGCATCTTCATATATTATTAGCCAAACAGTAGTGCTTACATAAATAATATATCAGTTTTAACACCAAACGACAAGCTTCAATGGTAGTTACAGTATATAATTGTGATACGTTTTCATGCAAACTGGATGATGTACTAAGTTTAAGCAGTGCATACTTGATCCATTGTTTCCATTAGAAGCAAAGGTGTGATGTTTACTATAGTCTATAGTCGTTAATTGGTTTATTTATTTTCAGTTGGTCTGTTTTCTTAGCATCGTTGTGTGATGTTGTTTCATGTTTACTGTATTTGGTTGACTTTCTTTCTTCATGAAATAATTATATCATATGTTCATCAATATATATTTTGATTTGGTCTTCCAATTCCGTTTAATTCTCATTGCAATGCCTATTGTTTTATTGTGTTACCTCATGGGGTGTTTACATTGCAGTGTTTTTTTCTGTTGGAACAAAAATCTACAGCAATGTCGTCCCACGCCAGGAGCCTGCTGCATCGTCAATTCATGAAGGAGAGATCACACTGGCAAAGCGTGATGTGGTGGTGAAGTCCAAGTTCACTGTTGGATCGTTTCATGGTATCATTTTGAAGCAAGCCATCCCTTTTTCTCTCCATTGTCATCTATCATTTGAACGTTCCATTCATTAACTTCATCATTTATTAGTATGTACTATTAATTTAAAACAATCTTTGTATTTGCAGATAGACATGTTGGCTGATTTTTTAGGCCGTGGGCTCCTGGAATATTACTTCTTACTCCATCGCAAAAACACCAAAGAAATTTAAGTCCAGGTTAAACAATAACTCTATTTTCTTGAACTGTCTTTAATTTGATCTTGAAGCTTTTTACATCTATATGTCACGCATGGTTATACTGTACTTAGACTCATAAATAGGAAATAATGAACAGTTCAACTGGTTCATCGTTGATGCTGTTTGGATTTGCTCGATACGTCAAGATGATCGAGAGCACCTCTATACTGTTTTTGGTCAAACGAAGGTATTCTTTCTTTCCTGCATCCGCAGTTGTTATGGTACTGTTACTTATAGGGTACCCAAAAGGAGGATACAATGGATGCTGGAGTCTTGACTCCAATGACTATTCCATGTGTAGGGGATTACAAATCAACTCAAACTGAATCAGAACGATCCCCTGGTTCAGATTCCCAGCATCAATCTTGACTCCAACGATTAATCCATGTGCAGGGGATCACTAGCCGTATTGATACCTTGACCAACATCCATATGATGGTGAGGGTGTACTCCCCTCATGTAATTGAACATGTTGGATTTTTTTTTCAGTCCTTTGTCAAGGCTATATTTTCTCTCGCTGGAACTTATTATGTGCACCTTTGTCTCCGATTCAAATTTGTATCACCGTGCGAACGTATAATCTAAAAATTTTGTTATATTACTCTCCATTCGCGAGTACTAGTTTCCAAATAAAATAGTGTTGATTGAGGGTAACTATTTTAAAAACAAACAGATTATAAAAAAGTTCAAAATTTATAATCGTTTTATCGCCAAAAAGCAGCAGAGGGCGAGAAGTGATTCAGGTTATCAGGGAGACGACGCCGTTTCACGAAGGTAAGTCTAGTCGGGGAACTTTCCCGTTGATCGACCCGTTGGGGACCGCGCGTAGGGGCGCTCATAAGGACACGTATCGTCCTGCTATTAGCCGACGCGGGGACGGTGGTGCCTATATAAGGACCTCCCCTCTCGGTTTTTGGTCCGCCGCATCTGCGACTTCTCCCACCCGCTCCGCGATTTCCCAGCGCTCTTTTCCCGCCCTTTCTCCGCCGCTCCATCTCTTTCATTCTCGCGTTCTCTGTGCGCTCTTGCTGTGAGCAGCCCGCTGTTCTTTGATCAAGTTTTCTCTTCGATCGGTAAGTTCTTGAAATCAAATCCCATGTAATCTCTAAATAATCTTTCCTTTTATTCTCAATCCGTAGCCTTTGTGTAAAATTTGATTGTTTAGGGTTACTCCCCCCATCCTTTCCGGGTTCTCTTGTTCTCAATCCCCAGATGCTTTTATTTCCGATCAGTTTTCTTTGCGATTTTTTTGTTTTTTAAGAGTTCCACCCGCTTACGGGCTCTTCCCTTCTTTTGCAGTCGTCGAAGTTGTGCTATTGGTGATACATCCGGGCTTTTATCTCGCATCATCGACAGGTAAGAGGTAGCGATTTCTGTTATTCTTCTTTCTTCATCTTCTTCTTCTTCTTTGTGAAATCTGTTTCCAACAAATTCATTCTGTGCATTGGGTTAAATGATATGATGAACTTGGTGTTCATCAATGCTGTCCCCGCGACTCTTCTTTTATCCGGGGAAGTGTCTTTCCTTGGTTCATTGGTATTTACTTGAATTACTCACTGCTGAATACTGCTGATGGTGTATTTTTAGTTGTTACTTTTGAATGAAGCAATCAATATGCAGACGATCATTGTTCTGTTTTATACCAATGTTCTGTTTTATACCATTGTTCTGTTTTATACCATTTTTCTGCTTGGTCAGGTATAAAATCTTCCCCAAAATGGAGGGTTTGGGTGATCATTTCATCTATGGTGTTTGGGGTTCTCATGCCATCCCTTCAGTACCCATGCAATACGACGGTGGGGTTCTTATAATGAATGCCATCCCCTACGGTTCCCCTGCTTTTCCTCGGGGAACCAGGCAACGCGGGCCTCATTTTGCCACACGAGAGGGTGATTTGACATATGAGGTAAGGTGCTAAAGTGTGGTGTTTAATTTCAATACTATAAACAATGAGAGGCCATACTGATTCAATTGCTCTGAGTTCAATTGCAGGGTCTTCTTACTCTTGGAGATTGGATTGGAAGGGTAGAAATTGGGTTGTCGGAGGAGTCCATTCGGAGGTGTCTTCATCTCAGAATATTTGGTTCAGGAGTCTCCCGCTGTTTTAATGGTGGACAAGAGGATGTCACTGAGAATCCTTTTTGTGTTATATGCCAGGGTTATTTCAAGAATGGAGAGGAGATTGGAATACTGGGTTGTGGGCATGAATTTCATGGAGGGTGTATAAAGAAATGGCTGCTCCTCAATAACTCCTGTCCCATCTGCAAGTCATCTGCAAATGAAGGGTGATAAGAAGAGTTTTGAGACACAATGATTAGCAATGCCATAATGATTTGTTTGTCTTGTAAAACCTCTGTTTTCTTGTTTTTATTCTTGGATTTGGTTGTTTTCATACTTCCAACTTTTGTTGTTGTTAACATTGTATGATACATGGAATTAAATCAAATTCTTTCCCATTTATCCTTTTTTAAGTTCATGATGAAGTTTCAAATACAAATACAACTACCATAGATAAAACAATCTCAAAATGGTTAATTTAAATCTACTAAGGCACTCATAAATGATTAGTGTGTGGGAATTAGGTTATGCCCCAATCTATTACCATTCATCAAGTACATACAAAATGAGTGTAGAAATAGATGCCATCCTCCGGTTTGTCTTTTTTCATGGATCTCATGCGAACATCATTTGTCTGTACTCTTGTCTCTTCACAAACATGGCAACTTGGCGTCTCCTCGATCTATCATATTTTAGATATGTATTATATTTAACCTATTTCTTCATTTTGGACTCTTCCTAAAAAGAGTATCTCTACCTTCAATTCTAGAGGATTCTTTACACCCAAATCGCTTCACAAATGATTCTTCTTTACCATCTTTATTCACGATGCCATTCGTATGTAATATTGAATCTTTTGGATTCTCTTAAAACTACTTCCCATGTTGACTACACACTAAGTTAGCATCTTACACTTTCATTTATTTTTTCTCCATGCATATTCACCACCTGGACATGAAGCTCCACTTTTTTCATCTTCCATTAATGAATTCTGATATTAACCACATTCCTTGGGATGGTACACATGACCAACATTCCTCAAGATTTCATACCAATGACTTGTGATTTTTCTCAATTTCTCAATGATCACGGCCATTCGATGTATCCAAAGACTCCTTTATACTTTGACATCTTATACAACCTTTTGCACCACTTTGACACCTTTAGTGAGATCATATGCCATAAGACCTACACATTTCTTCACGATTTGGCAAAGTCGTTATACCGTCAATATGCTATAGCGCAAACAATGAAATACAATAGTTAATGGCACACCCTATGACATGTATAGTTGCCACCTATGATATGCGACTCTTGCTTCATGCATCGATGCTTGCTCTCACTGATAGTGTTATGTGGTAAACAATGATCCCCATACATTAATTATGGAAAACTATGGGCTATGGTTGTTTTGTTACATCCCATATTATCTTTGTCGATTATCTCATTACTTAATATGTTGCCTCACACCCAACAACACATGCTATCTTCGACATCCTATTACTTCTTCCACCTACTAGATGATATTTCATCATCTATGACATATGCATTCTCCTTAAAATTTATATGTTGAGTTCTAAAACATGTTTTGTCCCATGCTACAATTCATACCCCCATATCAACAACACACCTCTTATTTCTAGGGAATCAAGAAAAAGTAGAGGGGGAAAGCGAGCAACAACCAACAAAGTCAAAATGCGGGAGACCAGTGAAAGTGGGTACTGGTGATAACCTATGTCGGTCACCCCACTTTTTTTCTTTTAAAATCTTTACCCCACCCCCACCACAAACCTTAATTGAAGATCCGTTGCTTCACCCCAACCACCCCACCGACTCACCTCGTCTCCACTACTTTAATCATCCTGCGTCCCACCTTACCTCTGATGGGTTTCTAAGGATCAAACAATACTCATTCAATGCAATAAAAGCAATTAGAAACCTTAAATTCCCAATATCACAATGAATGAAACTGAAACCATGTATATACATAAAATAAAGAACTCATGTACCTTTCACCGATGAAAGATGTTGCTGCTTTCTTCAATCAGTGTGCTTGGTAGCCAAAGAACTACTTCCTCCATGCTATGTCTACAAGTTGAACTGAATCACCAAACACTCAGGTGTGATCCTCCTTCCTTAATTTGCTAGTATCTCAGGCAGTAAATGGAGGAGAGAGCTTCAGGTACAAGAGAATCAGTAGGAGCATGAGCGCGAATCACATGAAATATCACACCATCTCAATGCCCTGACCTTCTTATATAGGCCTTGGGACACTCCTGAGTCTTTTTTGGAATTTACTCATACATTATATAATGTATGAGTAATGCGTCAGTTGCAACCTTTGTAACCCAATACATAAATGTATTCTCTAGATCATTTCATAGAAAAAAACACCCATAATCAATGACAGAATTTATGTGGAAGAGGTATGAATGCTAAACAATTAACATTTAATTTCAAAGACCAATCAAAGGGTGTGATATGAATCGTACAATATGATTCTCCCTTATGATATTTCCAAGTCACATAGTATGATAGGCTTAAGGAAGTGTCATGAAATGTTTATTCTATGCTTAACGATATATCGAAACCAATGGTATACGATATGCCTTGGTTTCCTTGATGGCATACCATACGTTACATATATTATATATATCACACACTACGATATGTGCCAATTTACATCATATGTAAAAACAACATTAGGGTATATCTCCTTCAACCACTACCTTGTGTCCTGCCTTATATCCATCACCTATATCCCAACTTACATCCACCACCCACTAATAGAAAAAAACCCTATACCAATGGTTTGGAGGGGCATTGGCTATTATGGAGTTGGTATAGACCTATACTAATGGTTTTGTGAAAACCATTGATATAGATAATATAAAAATAAAACCCAACACGTTTTGATCCCAACACCTCGCGTTTATAATCCAATGACCTAACCACTAACCTAAGATGACTTTTGTGAACATAACTTTATATATATATATATGTATATTTACAAGTATTTTAACTTTTGATGTATTTAATGTTATTTGAAAAAAAAATCCATAAAAAATATGGGTACCTATACCAATTGTTTTGAGAACCGTTGGTATAACTAATTTGATTTTTTGAGTTATACCAACGGTTTTTCCAAAACCATTGGTCTCTATAATGGACCTATACCAATTATTTTGGCCAAAACCATTGGTACAAGTCGATATAAGTTCCCTATCCCAACAGTTTTGGCAAAAAATGTTGGCATAGGGTCTCTCTAAGGTGCCTATACCAACAGTTTTCCAAACCGTTGGTATAGGTCTATTGGTATAGCTCCAAGTTCTAGTAGTGACCCCGCCTCTGCCACCCCACCTCAACCACCTAACCTCCAATGGACTATTTTTTAAATAAACCATGGACGTCATAATCAGTTGTCAATACTCCATCAACAACCCATTAATAATTCTCCTTCCATCACCACCTAAACTCGGTATATTTCTTCAACAAATCCAATATGCACAGTGTATATTTTCATCACATCACCAATTGAAATTATTTAAATACAATTAGTTCTTCAACCATAACACACAAAAAATTCATCACAATATAGTATACCTATATGTGTATCATTTATTTTTCTCCATGCATGTTCACCACCTAGACATTAAGCTCTACCTTTTCATCTTCCACTAATGAATTCTGATATCAGCCACAATCCTTTGGTAAATCTTCATGTGGATGGTACATGTGACCTATATTCCTCATGATTTCATACTAATGACTTGTGATTTTTCTCAGTTTCTCAATGATCATGTATATTTGATATATCTAAAGACTCTTTTATACTTTAACATCTTATGCATAATTTTTCACCACTTGGACACCTTTATTGACATCACATGTCATAAGAATTATTCGTTTCTTCACGATTTGGATAAACCGCTACTATCAATATGCGATAGTATAAACCATGAAATCAATAACTAATGGAACACCCTACGACATGTATAGGTTTCACCTTTGATATGTGGTTCTTGCTTCTTTCACCAACGCTTGCTCTCACTGATAATGTTATGCTATAAATGATGATCCCCGTGCATACATTGTTTATGGAAAACTTAGGGTTATGGTTGTTTTTTTACATCCCATATTATCTTTGACGATTATTTAATTTCTTAAAACTAAGGGATGTTGGTTCCTATAACATCCTCTACTCCTTTAATATGTTGCCTCACACCCAATAACACGTGGTGTCTTCAATGACATGCTATTACTTCTTCTAGCACGTTTGTAACGTCCCAGATCCAGGTGCCACACAACGGGTGCCCTCAAACACATTTCCCCAAATGCCGGAGGCTACCAACTAGTAGCGAGGACCTAGGTCTGATAGTGGGGAAATTATGCCCTCATTTGTCAAAGTGTAGCGCAGCGAAATTAGATATAAACATACAAAATGCGGAAGCAGTAAAAAATACCCAACTGAAATGGATAACAGTACAGAAGTAAAAGATAAAAATAGTCATATATATATATATTTGATGATGCATTATGTCTCTAAATATAAGAAAGCAGTCAAAACAGGATACACTGCAATCTAGAATAATCCAATAAAAGTACAAGTACATTAAAGGAAAACAAAGCAGCGCAGCAGGAACTCAGCAGCATCGCAAGCCTAAGCTCAGTCCCATGCTCTCATACTCCTCTACAACAATCAAGTACCTGTATAGAGACTCTTGCCCTTATCAACACCTGCAACAATATAATCTGTTTGGGCCCAAGACATGACCCAAACAGGGTGTGAGAAATAAATCCCAGTAGGCAACCACCAAAGGCCCATGCCCAACTGTCAGTGAAAATGTGCAACGACAGTGTGCAGTAATAAAATGCAGTAAACTAGGCAGTACTCAAAAGTAACTATCTCTATAAATTACATTGCCATTTTATTAATTATTTATCAATCCCAAGCTTGTGCTTTAGCTTGGCAGGTACAACATAGTAAATCACCACAGTGAATATACAAAGTAAACGTTGTCCACAGACATGCAAATCCTTACCCTCAGGTAATCAGAATCGAAACCCGCAGGTGACTGCCCATAGGAATTACAAATATTGCCCGCAGGTATACGAGGTGTCTCCCACAGGCACAAAAACTACTGCCCACAGGCATGAGAAAAGTTTCCCACAGGATAAACGAAACTAGTAATGCGAAACGGGTGGGCCGGGGCGGGGCGGTCCAAGCCCACACGGGTTTGAGCCCACGTGGGTTTGTCTGCAAAAGCCTGCATATAATGCGAACAAAAAATTTCAAACCCGCCCCGCCCCGCATAAACCCGCGGATTGCCCGCGGGCTTACCCACCTTTACAAAAAAAATACTATTTATAATCATTTAAATACTGTATTTTTTATCATTATTAAAGGTATTTGTGGGGAGAAGTGTGAATTAACAATAACTAGAGTTTTAAAGGATGTTATGGAACATTTTTTTGTAGGTTAATTGTGGCATGCAGTAACGCCGATGTGGTGGTGAACTGTTGCGATAGAAAATATGTGAGTGATCGATGATGAGTGATTAATGATAATGTTGGTTGTGTGGTGATGTGAACAACTAAACCTATGAATGAATGAAGTCTCTCTAGGTAACAATTAGTTTCAGAGGAATCTATTAGTGTTTTCACGAGGTTCTATCCAATTCTCTTAATAACAAAAAAAAGTTAATAATAACAAAATTAAATCGACCTAAAAAATATTATGATTATAATAACTCTTATAGAATTGAAACCATGCTCAGGGGCGATGAGTTCCATTTTTTGAGAGATGGGTTGACACACATGTGAATATGGTTAATAATTACTATATAAATAATATAATATCATATTAAAACAATAAATATAAGCCTATTTAAAATTCACATGTGAATAAATGGTGAATTAACATGACCATTATAGTGAGAAATCATATGTCAGTGTTTAACCATGATTTTTTTATTAAAAAAACTAAAATGTTAAAGAACCATATATTGTTAAAATAATATATATTTTTTAAAATTAGGCCTATGGGAAAGCCCGCACCCGCGCGGGCTCAGCCCGCATTGGCCTGCATCCACGCGGGCTCAACCCACATTGGTCCGCACTCTAAATGGTCAAAAATTTTAGGCCCGCCCTGCCCCACATCCGCCCCATACCCGCAAAGCCCACGGGCCGTGAGCCCGCTTTGCATCGCTAAACGAAACACTTCCCTCAGGCTAAACAAGTAACCGGACCGAGCCCAACACATAAGCAATCAATTTATATACAATTCCTCTCAAGGAAATTCAAAGCATGCTAAATCACGGCATACCCACGGGTATCCTAGCCAAATTGATAAACAAGGGAAATGTACTCACAGGGTGACCCTGAATCCAAGAAACGATCCCAAACAGTAGTTTATACATAATCAAAAGATTACCTATGCAATTCTAGGTATTTAATCAGTTAAGGCCTCAGCCATATGACACCCCAAACATGGGCGCATAGCACAACGGTACACAAAAACCACATGATAGTTGGAATTACACATCAGACAAACTACCTCGATCTCCTCTGATTGATATATGCGAACGACGCCTTAAAAAACGTCCAAGAACAATGTAGATTTGAAAAAAATGATAACCCATTAAAACCCAAATAACATCCCCTCAGGAAAGAATTGGTAATAACGAATCAAGGAGAAGGAAGTTCTTAACCGCACGGTTCAAACAAGATTAACGGTAGAAGAAACAGATTCCTGACGTGCGATCAGGATCTCCTCCAAGCTCCGAACTCTCCTCCCGAGCTCCAAACATGTCCACTGCCTCCTCTGCTGAATGAGGAGGCTAATGCCCATTTTAAGTGAAAAAAACTACACGGCGTGTACTCTCTAGTACACGGTGTGTACTCTTCATCATTTAACTGTTCCTATGGCAGCTAATTTTCACCACCACACTGTTCATCTATCGACATGATTACATGGCGTGTATTTCTGAATACACGACGTGTATTGTCGCTCTGCTGGCGGCTACTCCCACCGCCTTACTGTTCACCTGCCAACTGATTACACGACGTGTAAATACCAAGTACATGGCGTGTAGTCAGGTTTTACACCCTTCACCGCCGACAAGCCTACACACCCTGTGTACTCATCCCATACGGCTAAAGTACACGACGTGTGGGAAAGTACATGGCGTGTACCCACAAAATTTGGGATTTTTTCCCGTTTTCCTTATTCTATCAAAAACACTTAAGGAAAAAGGAAAAGAAGAAACCCGTACCTCAAGAACAAGAACCTGGTTCTTACAAACTTCCCCCTTTAAATAAATTCATCCCCAAATTTCCCTTCCAAGGGTGGTGAAGATAAATCTGAGAAAAAATCTGGCCACTGAGCACGTACGTCGGTCTCCCGCTTCTAGGTTTCATCCTACACTCAGCCATGCTACCATAGCACCCATACGAGAGGAACTGACCGGCCTCGGAGAACCTTCGTGATCCTATCAAAAATATGAATCAGATGCTCCTCAAAGGACGCATCAGCCTGACGCTCAACCTCCTCGGGCTGAAAGACGTGATACAGGTCTGAGTGATAACGGCGCAGCTGAGATACATGGAAGACATTGTGCATGGGCCGGTACCTCTGTGGTAACTACAACTGATAGGAAACCAGCCCGACTCTCTCCAGAATCCCAAACGGCCCCACATACCTCGTTGAAAGTTTACCTTGTCTCCTGATCCGCCTGTATCCTAACCTCGGTGAAACACGTAAGAAAACCTGATCCCCGACCACGAACTCCAAGGGTCATCTATGGCGATCAACATAAGATTTCTAATGAGACTGTGCAATATCCATCCACTTCTGTATCAACTGGACCTACTATGAAGTCTCTTGCACGAGACGTGGTCCTAGTAAAGCTGCCTCACCTGCCTCCAACCAGCATAAGGGTGATCGGCATGGCCTACCATATAAACCCTCATAAGGTTCCATATTAATAGTTTCCTGAAAACTATTATTGTAGGAAAACTCAACCAGGGGTATGTGCTTCTCTCAAGAGTCCCCAAAGACCAGGACACATGCACGCAACATGTCCTCAAGCACCTGTATCATATGCTCCGACTGACCATCGATCTGAAGGTGGTAAGATATGCTCAGAAGCACCCATGTACCTAATTCCCTCTGAAAACTCTACCATAAACGAGATGTAAAACGGGTGTATCTATCTGAAATGATAGAACGAGGGACCCCATGAAGGTGTACTACCTATCGTATATACAACTTTTCGAGCTCGTCAACACCAAAGGTCCCCTTGATCGGAAAAAAGTGAGCTACCTTTGTAAGTCTGTCCTCAACAACCCACACAACATCATTGCCATGAGGTGATCTCGGCAACCCGGTCACGAATTCCATCACAAAATCATCCCATTTCCACTCTGGAATGGGTAACTGCTGTAATAGTCCGGCTGGCCTCTGATGCTCTGCCTTCACCTACTAACAGGTGGAACATCTAGTAACAAAACCAACTACCTCTCTTTTCATACCTGGCCACTAATACTGACGTCTCAAGTCACGGTACATCTTGGCGACTCCAGTATGAACTTCCCAAGCTGAAGCATGAAACTCCCGCATCAACTCCTCATGTATATCCCCTGGAACCCATACTCGTCCATGGATATGCAGTACCTCATCATCGCCTATCGTCCAATCAGGAGGAGGGTCCTCACTTGCCACCGACTCCCATAGAACTAGGCCTTCCGAATCTGATAGCTGTCTCATCCTCACTCTATCCAGGAGGGTAGAAGTCAAAGTTAAGGATGAAAGATAGGCTCTCCCTGACTATCGTGCACCTCCAAATGCATCTCAGAGAACAAAGACATGAGATTCCACTCACCACTGGCCTCCTACACTACCTGTATCCAAGTTCTCCTACTCAGTGCATCAGCTACTGCATTACCTTTACCAGGTGTATAGGCAAGCTCAAAGTCGAAGGACTGGAGGTATTAAACCCACATTAACTATCTCAAATTCAATTCACGCTGGGTAAAGATGTACTTGAGACTTTTGTGGTCGGTGAAAACCACAAAATGATCTCCCAGGAGATAATGTCTCCAACAGCACAACACATGAACGACTGTAGCCAACTCGAGATCATGCATCAGGTAATTCTTCTCATGTGGACTCAATTGCCAAGACCCGTATGCAACTACTCGATCACCCTGCATCAACACTACTCCCAACCTAATACCTGATGCATCATAGTAAACTGTATAGATCTTCCATTACCCTAGAAGTATCAGGACTGGTGTTAATATCAACCTTCCCTTCAGCTCCTGAAAGGCTATCTCGCAAGCTTCTAACCAAACAAACTTCATACCCTTCTTAGTCAAACCCGTCAGAGGCACTGCTAAGTGGGAGAAGTCCTGTATAAACCTCATGTAGTAACCATCCATCCCCAAGAAACTTTGTATTTCAAACATATTCTTAGGCTGCTCCCAAGAAACTATTGCTCTCACTTTCTCTAGGTCCACTGCAACTCCTGCCTCTGAGATAATATGACCCAGGAAGTGTATCTAGTCCATCCAAAAGTGGCACTTTGAGAGCTTAGCATATAGATGATGCTCTCTCAGTGTACTCAGTATGATCTCAAGATGCGTGGCATGGTCATATCGAGTGTGTGAGTACACCAAAATATCGTCCACAAAGACTACCACAAAATAATCCAGATATGGGTGGAACACACGATTCATTAGAGCCATGAAAACTGATAGCGTGTTTGTGAGTTTGAACGACATGAACAAGTACTTGTATAGACCATATATGCTCCGAAAAGATGTAAGCGGTATGTCCGATGGTCTAACGCGCAACTGATGATATCCAGATCTCAAGTCAATCTTCGAGAACACTTGTGATCCTCGAAGTTGATAAAAAAGATCATCAATTATTGGCAAGGGATACCGGTTCTTGACCGTCAACTGGTTTAGCTTCTGATAATCCTCGCAAAGTCTGAGGGTACCGTCTTCCTTCTTTCCAAACAGGATAGGCAAACCTTAAGGAGAAGTACTAGGTCGGATGAAACCCTTTGCCTGCAACTCCTCCAACTACCTCTTAAGCTCCTACAACTCTGGTGTATCCATCCTATAAGGAGGAATAGACACCGGTGCTGCTCTTGGCATGAGCTCAATAGATAAATCCACCTCTCGCTCTGGAGGAAGACCTGAAAATTCATCTGGTAAGACATCCCTAAAACAATAAACTACTAGAGGGAAATCCTTCTGACAAGTTCCCTGGTCATCTAGATATAAACTCGCAATCTGGGATGTCACTCCACCTCGCCCATGATGATCGGGTCCAGCTCCGCTTTCCTGGACATCCCATTCTCCCTTTTATAGAAACTCTCCGCCCTTTGGTGATGTGAAACTCACCCTATGATGATAGCAATCCACAAAGGCTTGGAAAGGTACCAACCAGTCCATACCAAGAATGAAATCATAGCTCTTCATCTCTAAGACGTAGAGGTCCCATAGAAAGTGACACCCACCAACCTCTAGGGGGAACTCCCTACACTGACGCACACCTACCATTCTAATCCCCAACGGAGTGTCTAGAGTCATAAAATCAAAAGATGAAGAAACACAGAGCCCAAGGATCTCCACAATGGTCACATATATAGATCTATGTGTAGCACCGGTATCGAAAAGTACTGAAGATAAAATAAAAGCAACTAGAATAGTACCTATGATAGTGGAAGGTCTGGGATCCTTCTCCTGTTGAGTCTATTGCACTGCATATGCCTGCCCAGTGCCGCGACCCTATGACACAGCCTGGCTACCCTGAGCTGACCCGCCCTACTTTCTCTGAGATCCGGGTGTCTGGATACCATGTCCACGACCACCACCTTGGCATGAACGTCCTGATGTATTCTAATTCCCTGACTGGTAAGAAGCTATTGGCCCTACTCCCGCACGTGGAGTCTACACAAAACCCCTCTCACTAGTCACTGGTGGAAACACCCTGCAAAAACGCTGAAGATGACCCGTCCTACTGCAGGCTCGACACTCCACTGGGTCACGTGGACACTGAGGTCTCCTGTGCCCCTCTTTACCACACTAGTAGCACATGACCTGGCCACCTGAAGAATTATTCTGGATAGTATTGCCACCCTGGGAGAAATCCATCTGCCTCTTCCTCTTGCCGGTATAAATAATACTAGACACCGGTGCCGAACCGCCCTGGCCTGCACCACTAGCTTCTCGCAGGTTCCGCTCTATAATCAGTGCCTGGTTCATAATAGAATGTACTGTAGGAAACCTGAAAACATTCACCAGTTCTCGGATGTCATATCGAAGACCATCCTCAAAGCATCTAGCCCTCAGCATCTCATCACCCACCAGAACAGGTGCAAAACGTTGTAGATCGGTGAAGTAGGCAGAATAGTCCATCACCGACATGGCGCCCGACTTCAAATTCATGTACTATATAGCTCTATCTTCCCTCAGCGTCTCCAAAAATAAAAATTCATAGAAGACCGCTTGAAAACCTTCCCACGCCATATCTCTATGATGATCAGTCTGGGTGGTAACATCCCACCATCTCTTGGAGGAATCACGCAGCATGTATGTAGCGATATTGACCCTCCGCCCTAGAGGCGTCTCCAGATGCTCGAAGATAGTCTGTATAGAACCCATCCAAGACATCGTAGCCTGTGGTCCGCCATCCCCTGAAAATGTAGGTGGATGATGCTACTAGAATATACGAGTCAGCTCTGCCATAGATGTGGAAGCCGACGGTGCTCCCTGGAAGGTCTGAATAAACCGCATAAAGCCTTCACGGAACTGTGCATCCGTGTCTGCATCCGGTATAACGGCTGGCGCCTCATCTGGATCTACTAGAGGATCCATCGGTAGCCCATGGCCTACCATCTCTGGAGTATAATCGTTGCCTCTCTCTTGGCATACAACTCATGGTCGTCTCAGCGACATGAATCTACAAAGTCAAACACACGCCTTAGCTTAATTTACTATCAAGGTTCTCTTGTCCGTTTAAAAGTGACCATGAAAAAAGGGAAAAAACACAAGAACTGGCAAAAAGAGACTACATGACGTGTATAAAGTCCACATGGTGTATACCCCTAAGACCTTACATGGTCATGTTCTGATGCCGGCCTGGGCGTGTCTCAACCCTAAATACACGGTGTGTTACACCCGCACACGGTGTGTACACCAATTTGTTTTCCCTGACCACACGACCAAATCCACGTGGTCTCTCCCTAGTCAAAACTACACGGCGTGTCCCACAGGTACACGACGTGTACTATTCAAGCTTCACCGGCCCATGTTTGTTAGTGACACGACATGTATACCCAGGTTACACTACACGATGTGTTCCAGATAGAAAAAGTGTGTACTAAGAAGCCCCAACCGACCCATATTGTTAGTGACACGGCCAACTACTTGGCTGACACTACACGACGTGTTCAAAGTGTACACAACGTGTTCCCGCAAGACATTATTCATCCCGTGTCTCTGCCCACACAACATATGAAACGGTTAGGGACTACACGACATGTACTTATTTTTTTTTTCATTTCTTTCCAAATAAAAGAGTACATGGAGTGTAGTCAAAACTACACAGTGTGTATTCTGGGTTTTTTTGGACAGTAAGCCTCAGAAACTACTCTGAAGCCCAGAAAAACACTGAAACCAACACCTAAGTGCCAAATTCTAATCCGTGAGAGCTCATACTCCTCGCGAATCAAATCTTGTCATCTTATACATGTTATAACAAGTAAAAAAATCCAATGATCCGCCAAATTCCTGTCAATGAGGGCCCATACTCCTCAAGAGAAAAATTTTAGAGTTAATTCTACCAAACCTCATACAAACAATACCCTATCACATGGCAGGTATTTTTATCAAGGCATCTATCACAACAACATGCCTTTACTAGCACAACATCTATCACAACAACATGCAATTTCTAATGCACCTACATGGCATGGAAACTATGCATGACATGTAATTATAACCTGTGCCTAAATAATGCATGAGATGGAATACCTTCATCTCATCAAGTTTCAACTAAATAGAACCCAAATATAAAAATATAACAGCACACCACAAGTGCGTCACCCAACGGTGAAAATCAAATCAACTGTAAAATTGAAAAATCAGGAAAATTACAACACGAGGTAAATTGGATTTTTCTTGTACACGGGTTAGCTACTCCAGGGAAAAACTTATTACCAAGTACCTATTCCATCCTATCCCTGACTATAGGCGCCAAACAGTAAGTTAAGAGAAAATAATGCCTCTGATACCACTTTTTAACGTCCCAGATCCAGGTGCCACACAACAGGTGCCCCGAACCCAGTTGGTCACATGAACTCAAGCACATTTCCCCAAATGCCAAAGGCTACCGACTAGCATCGAGGACCTAGGTCTGATAGTGGGGAAACTATTCCCTCATTTGTCAAAGTGTAGCACAACGGAATTAGATATAAACATAAAAAATGCGGAAGTAGTAAACAATACCCAACTGAAATGGATAACAGCACAGAAGTAAAAGATAACAACAATCATATATATATATATATTTGATGATGCATTATGTCTCTAAGTCTAGGAAAGCATCCAAAATAGGATACACTGTAATCTAGAATAATCCAATACAAAGTACAAGTACAACAAAGGAAAACAAAGCAGCACAATAGGAACTCAGCAGCATCACAAACCTAAGCTCGGTACCATGCTCTCCTACTCCTCTGCAACAATCAAGTACCTGTATAAGGACTCTTTCCCTTATCAACACCTACAAAAATATAATCTATTTGGGCCCAATACATGACCCAAACAGGGTGTGAGAAATAAATCTCAGTAGGCAACCACCAAAGGCCCATGCCCAACTATCAGTGAAAATGTGCAACGACAGTGTGCAGTAATAAAATACAGTAAAATAGGTAGTACTGAAAAGTAACTATCTCTAACAATTACATTGCCATTTTATTAATTATTTATCAATCCCAAGCTTGTGATTTAGCTTGGCAGGTATAAAATAGTAAATCACTACAATGAATATACAAATAAAACTTTGTCCGCAGACATGAAAATCCTTACCCTCAGGTAATTAGAATCAAACCCCGCAGGTGACTGCCCATAGGTATAACGAATATTGCCCGCAGGCATACAAGGTGTCACCCACAGGCACAGAAACTACTACCCACATGCATGAGAAAAGTTGCCCGCAGGCTAAACGAAACACTACCCTCAGGCTAAGCAAGTAACCGGGCCGAGCCCAACACATAATAAAGAAATTTATATACAATTCCTCTCAAGGAAATTCAAATCATGATAAATCACTGCATACCCATGGGTATCCTGACCAAATTGCTAAATAAGGGAAACGCACCCACGGGGTGGCCCTTGATCCAAGTAACGATCCCAAACAACAGTTTATACATAATCAAAAGATTACCTATGCAATTCTAGGTATTTAATCAATTAAGGCCTCATCCATACGACACCCCAAACATGGGTGCGTAGAACAACAGTACACAAAAACCACATGACAGTTGGAATTAAACATCAGACCACCTACCTTGATCTCCTATGATCGATATACGAGAACGACGCCTTCTGAAACGTCCGATAACAACGTAGATCTGGAAAAAACGACAACCCATTAAAACCCAAATAACTTCCCCTTGGGAAAGAATTGGTAAGAATGGATCAAGGAGAAGGAAGGTATTACCCACATGGTTCAAACAAGATTGACGACATAAGAAATGAATTTTCGATGTGTGATCGGGAGCTCCTCCAAGCTCCGACCTCTCCTCGCAAGCTCCAAACGTTTCCACTACCTCCTCTGCCGAATGAAGAGGCTACTGCCCATTTTAAGCAAAAAAAAAAAAACAAACTACACGGTGTGTACTCTCCAGTACACAACATGTACTTTTCATCATTTAACTGTTCCTATGACGACTACTTTTCACCGCCACACTTTTCATCTGTCGACATGATTACACAACGTGTATTTCTGAATACACGGTGTGTATTGTCGCTCTGCTAGAAGCTACTGCCACTGCCTTACTGTTCACCTGCCGACTGATTACATGGAGTATAAATACCAAGTACACGACATGTAGTTATTTTTTACACCCTTCATCATCGAAAGGCCTACACACCCTGTGTACTCATCCCACATGGCCAAAGTACACAGCGTGTACCCAAAAAATTTGGGATTTTTCCCGTTTTCCTTATTTTCTCAAAAACACTTAAGGAAAAAGGAAAAGAAGAAACCCGTACCTAAAGAACAAGAATCGGGTTCTTACAACATTACTAGAAAATATTTCATCATTAATGACATAAGAATTCTAATTTAAATTATTATGTTGAGGTCTACAACATGTTCTGTCCCATGCTACAATTCATACCCCCATAGCAGAAACACACCTCTTATTTCTAGGGAATCAAGAAAATGCAGAGGGGGAAAGTGGGCGACTGCCAATGGAGGTAGAATGCAGGAGACCACCAGTAGAAATTGCTAAAAGTGGGTACTGGGGATAACCTATGTCTGTCCCTCCACTTTTTTCTTTTAAAACATTTACCCCAACTCCACCAAAAACCTTAATTAAAGATCCGTTACTTCACCCCAACCACCGCACTAACTCAACTCATCTCCATTGATTTAGTCATAATGCATCCTGCCCAACCTCTGATAGGTTTCTAAGGATCGAACACTACCCATTCAATACAGTAGGAGCAATTAGAAACCTTAAATTCCCAATATCACAATGAATGAAACTGAAACCATGAATATACATAAAATGAAAAACTCATGTACCTTTCACCGATGAAAGCTGTCACTGCTTTCTTTAATCAGTGTGCCCGATGAATATCCCTTAGAGGTATCCAAATAACTACTTTCTCCATGGCATGTCCACAAGTTGAACTCAATCACCCAACACTCGGGTGTGATCTCTATTCCTCAATATGCTAGTATCTTAGGAAGTAAATGGTGGAGGAGAAGAGAGCTTCAGGTATGATAGAATCAACATGAGCATGGGCACAAATTATATGAAAGATCACACCCATCTCAATGAATTGACCTTCTTATATAGTCCTTGGGACACTCTCACGACTTTTATGGCATTTACTCATACATTATATAATGTATTAGTATTGCGTTAGTTGTAACCTATGTAACCCAAGGAATAAATGTATAACGTTCGACTAACAAGACCAATAAAAAGGTGTGATATGAATCATACAATATGATTCTTAATTACTTATGATGTAGCCAAGTCGTAGAGTATGATAGGCTTAAGGCAGTGTCATGAAATATTTATTTCATGCTTAACGATATAACCAAACTAATGAAATATTATATGCCTCAGTTTTATACCACTATTCTATTTTATACCATTGTTCTGTTTTATACCATTTTTTTTCTTGGATAGGCATTAAATCTTCTAAAAAAAATGGAGCATTGGGATGATCATTTCATGTATGGTTTTGGGGGTTTCCATGTTATCCCTTCATCACCCATGCAACTGAATGGTAGAGTTTTGGTGATGAATGCTATCCCCTTCAAATCCCCTGCTTTTCCTTGGAAAACCTAGCAACGTGGGACTCATTTTTCCACATGAGAGAGTGATTTGACATATGAGTTAAGGTGGTAAAGTGTGAAATTTAATTTCAATACTATAAACAATGAGAGGACATATTAATTCAAATGCTTTGAGTTCAATTGTAGGGTCTTCTTACTCTGGGAGATTGGATTGGAGGAGTAGAAATCAGGTTATCGGAGGAGGCCATTCAAAGGTGTCTTGATCTTAGAACTTTTGGTTAAAGTGTCTCCAACTATTTTAATGGTTAAGAAGAGGATGTCACTGGGAATCCTGTTTGTGTTATATGCCAGGATTATTTGAAGAATGGGGAGGGTATTGGAATACTGGGTTGTGGGCATGAATTTCACGAAGGGTGTATAAAGAAATGGATTCTCCACAAGAAATCCTATCCCATATTCAAGTCATCTACAAATGAATAATGATAAGAAGAGTTTTAAGGCACACTGATCAGAAATTCCATGATGTTTTTTTTCTTGTAAAACCTATGTTTTCTTATTTTCATTCTCGGATTTGGTTGTTTTCCTACTTCCTAATGTTTTTGTGTTGTTGTTCAACATTGTATGATACATGGAATTAAAACTAATTCTTTCCCATTTATCATTTTTTAAGTTCATGATGAAATTTAAAAATGGAAATATAGCTACCATAGATAAAAAAAATCTTAAAATGGTTAATTTAAATCCACTAAGGCACTCATAAATGATAAGTGTGTGGGAATTAGGTTATGCCCTAGTTTGACTAATTTTAAAAAATTTAGGTTACTTTTAAATCTCACAGTTTAATCAAATTTTGTAAGGTAACCACCTTGAGTTGTATTAGTTAATCTATTTAATTAGTTCATTCCATGTTCATCACAATACACACACACAATTAAATGTAAGAGAGACATATTTTCTTGGTCCATCCAGTACAAGGTGCAAGACAGATCACTTCCACTTCATACAATGACTCTATTACCATTCATCAATTATACAAAAAATGAGTGTAGAGATAGATTCCATCCTCCAGTTGATGCTTCAGTTTGTCTCTTTTCATGGATGCCATCATAACATCACTTGTCTGTACTCTATCTCTTCTTCACAAATATGGAAACTTGGCATCTCCTCTTTGATCTATCTATATTTTAGATATGCATTATATTTAACCTATTTATTCATTTTGGACTCTTCTTCCTAAATATAGTATCTCGACCTTCATCTTCTAGAGGATTCTTCCCACCCAAATCACTCCACAAATGATTCTTGTTTACCATATTTCTTCATGATTCCATCCAGGTGTAATATGAATCTTTTGGATTCTCTCAAAACTACTTTCCATATTGAATACACACTAAGTTAACATCTTCCACTTTAATTTATTTTCCTCCATGCATGTTCACCACCTAGACATTAAGCTTCACTTTTTTTCATCTTCCAATAATAAATTTCGATATCGACCACATTCCTTGGGATCGTACACATGACCAACATCCCTCAAGATTTAATACCAATGACTTATGATTTTTCTCAATTTCTCAATGATCACGGGAATTTGATATATCCAAATACTCCTTTATACTTTGACATCATATGAAACCTTTTGCACCGCTTGGACAACATTAGTGACACAATATTCCATAAGAATTATGTATTTCTTTAATATTTTGAGAAGCTGTTACTGTTAATATTCTATAGCGTAAAACATGAAATACAATTACTAATGGAACACCCTATGGCATGTATAGTCTTCACATATGATATGTGGATATTGATTTATTCATAAAATCTTGCTCTAACTGATAGTGTTATGTTTTAAATGATGATTCTCATGCATACATTATTTATGGAAAACTAAGGGCTATGATTGTTTTGTTATATCACATATTATCTTTGGTGATTCTTTCATTGCTTTCAACTGAGGTATGTTTGTTCCTGCAACATCCTATTCACCTTTAATACGTTATCTCACACCCAATAACACCTATTGTCTTCAACAACATCATATTAATTCTTCCAGCACGTTACTATATGGTATTTAATCATCTATGACATATGCATTCTATTTTAGATTGATATGTTGTGGTCTAAAACATGTTCTATCCCATGCTATGGTTCATACCCCCATAGTAGCAACACACCTCTTATTTATAGGGAATTAAGAAAAAGTGGAGGGGGGTGACTTCCAGTGGAGGCAGAATGTAAGATACCATTGAAAGTGGGTACTAGTGATAGCCTATGTTGGTAACCCCACATTTTTCTTTTAAAATATTTACCCCACCCCACCACAAACCTTAATTGAAGATATGTTGCTTCACCCCAACCACCCCATCGACTCACCTCATCTCCACTACTTCAATCATCATGCATACCACCTTATCTCTGATGGGTTTATAAGGATCGAACAATACTCATTCAATGAAATATAATAAATTAGAAACCTTAAATTCCCTACATCACAATGAATGAAACTGAAACCATGTATATATATAAAATGAATAAATCGTGTACCTTTCACCAATAAAAGATGTCACTGATTTCTTCAATTAGTGTGCCTAATGATGACCACTTAGAGGTATCCAAATAAATAATTCCTCCATGGTATGTCCACAAGTTGAACTGAATCACCAAACACTTGGGTTTGATCCTCTTTCCTTGATATTCTAGTATCTCAGGTAGTAAATGGAGGAGGGGAGAGATTTAGGTATGAGAGAACCAGTAGGAGAATGAGTGAAAATCACAAGAAAGATCACACCCATCTTAATGCCTCGAACTTCTTATATAGGCCCCGGGACATTCCCGAGTCTTTTGTGGCATTTAATCATACATTATATAATTTATGAGTAATGAGTCAGTTGCAACCTTTGTAACCCAATGCATAAATGTATTCTCTTGATCACTTCATAGAAAAAACACCCATAATCAATGATAGACTTTATGTGGAAGAGGTATGAATGTTAAATAGTTAACTTTTGACTGAAAAGACCAATCAAAGAGTGTGATATGAATCGTACAATATGATTCTCCATTACGTATGATATTTCCAAGTCATACAATACGATAGGCTTAAGGCAGTGTCATGGAATCTTTATTTCATGCTTAACGATATAGCCAAACCAATGGTATACGACATGCCTTGGTTTCCTTAATGTTGTACCATATGTCACATATATTATATATATCATACACTATGATATTTTACAATTTACATAATATGTATATACAACATTTGGGTATATATCTTTCAACCACCACCCTGTGTCCTACCCTATATCCATCACCTATATCCCACCTTACATCTGCCACCCACTAATAGAAAAAAAAATCCTATACTAATGGTTTGGAGGGGAATTAGGTGTTATGGAATTGGTATATACATATACCAATGGTTTTGTGAAAACCGATGGTATAGGCCATATAAAAAACCTCTACCAATAGTTTTAAAAAACTGTTGGTATATATAATGTAAAAATAAAACCCAATAGGTTTTGATCCTAGCACCTCACATTTATAATACAAAAACCTGACCACTAACCTAAGATGAATTTTGTAAACATAATTTCATATATATATATATATATATGTATATTTAAAATTATTTTTATTTTTGATGTATTTAATTTTATTTGAAAAAAAGTCTATAAAAAATATGGGTACCTATACCAACGGTTTTGAGAACCGTTGGTATTGCTAATTTTATTTTTTGAGCCATACCAACGGTTTTTCCAAAACCATTTCTATAGGTCCATATAAGTTACCTATCCCAATGGTTTTGGCCAAAACCATTAATATAGGTTCATTGCTATAGCTCCAATTTCTAGTAGTGACCCCGCCTCTACCACCCTACCTCAACCACCTAACCTCCAATGGCTTATTTTTTTTAAATACATGATGGAATTCATAATCAGTTTTCAATACTCCATTAATAACCCATGAATACTTCTCCTTCCATTACCACTCAGACTCAGTATATTTCTTCAAAAAATCAAATCTATAAAATGTATATTTTCATCACATCATTAGTTGAAAATATTTAAATATACTTAGTACTTCAACCATAACCCACAACAACTTCATCACAATATAGTATACCTATATGTGTATCATTTATTTTTCTCCATGTATGTTAAACACCTAGAAATTAAGCTCTAACTTTTCATCTTCTGTTAATGAATTCTGATATCAACCACATTTTTATTGGGTACATATTCATGTGGATGGTGCACGTGACCTATATTCCTCATGATTTCATACCAACGACTTATGATTTTTATCAGTTTCTCAATGATCATGTACATTTGACATATATAAAGACTCTTTTATACTTTAACATCTTATGAATACTTTTTCACCACTTGGAAACCTTCAGTGACATCATATGCCATAAGAATTATGCATTTCTTTATGATTTGGAAAGTCGCTACTACCAATATGCTATAGCGTAAACCATGAAATACAATAACTAATGGCACAAACTACAACATTTATAGGTTTCACCTATGATATGTGTTGGAGTTGGTTCCCTAGAACCAACTTATTTGTACTTTATAATGAAATTGTATTCATGTTTTTTGAATATTAATAAAATCCTTATCACATCATGATTTTTCTTTTGTGTAACATAGTATGTGATAATGTCTTAAGAGTAGCCATCACACTAAAAGGTCATAGTAGTTCCCCACTATGATAAGAACCCGGAAGTGCTACGACATTATTCTTGAATATATGTTCTATAATCAGACAATATAATTTGAGGGACACAAATGATACATGATATCAGAAGTGGATACTAATAGGACTTTGAGGCGCCTTATACGGCAACACCATTTTTTTCATTTTCAAATAGTCGGTTTTTGGGTATCCGGTTCCCATATACAGGCATTAGACCATCCGAAATCCAGAAATCACATCCAAAATCAACTTCAAATTCAAATTCAAAATTCAAAAGTAGACATCATCATACCATATCTTTGACAGATACACCGTACACCACGTGGCTCGTGATGCACCACCGCCTCGAGTCCACCATCCATCCACCAAGCATTCCACCGGAGCAGAGAGCTGGCTTCAAACCGTCTTTGATCATCACCGGCGAGAAACCTCAAAGGACTCATCCATGAAACCACCATCCGCTCCATAGAAAAAATCACCAACATCACTGAGTTCAAACAGGATCTAACAAAAACACCAAGACCAAATAGAATCACTCAAATCCAATCACTTCTAGCATAACGCCAACGTGCTCCTTCAAAGAAATATCAATACCCACAGAAAGCGGATGACCAGGAAACGCTAATCACAGATTCAACAGAGAGGAAACCAAAATCTATGCACGGACTCAGCAAAGGAAACAACATAACCCGAACCAGATAACTGAAAAGAAAACGGAAGCAAAAGAAAAAAACAGACCGCCAAACGGAGGCCGGTCGCCAGATCCCATCGCTGCCACCTAGAACGCACGCGAAGACCACGAAAAATCACCCACCGCACACCTCGGAGACGAGACAGAGACCTCCGAACACTGGATCTGGAAACTCGATTGCGGACAGGAACCACGCCACCTTAGAGACCCTATCCAGAGAGAAGACATCGGGCGAGGAGAGGCCAGCAACCGAACATCAAGACAACCGAGACCAAGAAGCGCCACCGCAAGAAGACTCGCTGCCAGATCTCACCGAGAGCAGAGAGGATCACCGCGACAACCCGAGGAGAGGGAGACGATGACGAGAGAAAAAAATCCTCTTTTGAGGTGCCTTCTCATGGTGTACACCCTTGGTAATGACCAGTATGAATATTATGAGAATGAGATCTGCCAGTAGGAAATCCACATTTCTACGTGTCATTGGATGTTCCTATCTACAGGAGTGTGTATTGGTCCTTAGACTTTAAGATTATTATTAATGATTATTATGAGTCACACACTTATATGTATTGACTAAAACCATGATGATAAATTTTCTTGGTGAAGTAGGATATGTTGGGTGTGTCACAAGTAATATTGCATTAATGAATAATGTGAGAAAGGATTTATCCCTTATATTCATTAATGAAAGCTAATATCTCAGTCCCTTTGATGTAAATGATATAGCCTAAATAAATCCATGTCCATGGTGTTCCATTGGCAAGTTCTATTTTCAGAAAGTCAAAGAAAGAGATATCGAGCACATAGGTTGATGGCACTAACATACAACCTATTCGATTAGAGATATAGTGATAAAGAGATTATATTACATAGTAATCATTTGTATGAGGTGACATGTCATTGTGGCATTAACTTCTTTCTCTATGGGTTCCTTGGCATGTTGCTAGATGCTAACCTTGAACTTTAGGCTGCTTCATCTAATGCCATTGAGAAAGAGGCCTAGAGGGTCACACACTAAGTGTATCCAGAATCTCTATTAAATAATATATTATTATTTATCATTTAATAGGTTGAATAAATATTATTCCCATACGTGGTTTAATAATTATTCATGTATGTTTGATCACATTTATTCCATCACTAGTTATTCAAGAGAATATATTGTGAGCAGAATATTTAATAAATATTTATTTTCTATTTAGTGAATATAATATTTATTTATTTATTAGTGAATAATTAAGTGATATTTATTTATTAAATAAATAGAAATTATTCAAGACCTGATGAATATTTTGGAGGAATGGAGGTCCGAGTTTAATAATTCTATGAGAAATAATAAAATTAAATATTATTTAATTAAATAATTTTTAATTTTAATTTAAAAGTTCAACGCATGTTGATAAATAATAATATTACTACTATTATCTGACATGTGGGTTTTCTAGGATTAAATATATAATAAGGGCACTTGTGTAATTATTTTATTTTAACCCCAGTAATAAAAATACCCAATTATGTTATTTTATTATAAGCCTATTCGTCTCTTCAAAAAAAAATTGGAGAAAATATTTCAAGTATAGAGAGCTCTATTCTCCAAGAATACTCTCAAGAACAGAGCACAATCCCTCTCTAACAGATCAAGGAGAATGATTTGGAAATGGTTTTTGAGGTGATCAAAGGTGGACGAGGCAAGCGTAAGGATCTTCTGTGCTCACACTCAGAGACTCCTTGGGCGACATCTGGAGATTCGTGAAACACATGTGGATCACTGTTAGAGGAAATATATGCTTGGTTTCTATAATGCAATGATGGTTCCCTATAGATCTGTCACCAGACACATCAATGAAGAAAGAATTACTTAGAGTTAATCCTTAATCTAATTAAATTAATTATAAACAATATGTGTTGATCCTTCTCTCTCAGTTCCAGAATAATTTTTCTTTTTATATTTATTTGACTCAATTCCATGGATCATGATGTTCATTATTGTATATATCTTTGATTGATCATTGATTATGGAAAAAATTAAATTTGGGAACTGGCCATCGCATGCTTCCATTGTGCCTAGAACCTACGAGTGGTATCAGAGTGGGAACATAATTGTTTATAATTATTTAAGATCATTGGTGATTTACACATTTATAATTTAGTTTTTTAATTCATGTTTAATCGTTCTTTTAATCTGAATTTCAAGATCTGCTTGTTCCTCATTTGTTTCTTGTATATCTAATCAAGACGTTTAATTTTTTGATTAAAATAAAGTCAAGGAAATCATATCGAGGAGTCAAAGATTATATCTAGATAACATATAAGTACACGCTTTTTAACCAAAGTTAGACACCGTGTAGTTGTGTTCAATGTACCATAAGTTAATTCAACAATTACTCAACCCATGTGCATTAATGACACACAGTGTAGTTAATTCTTACACCGCATGTTTATTGGGACAAACTAGTGCATAGTCATCCAGAATACATGATGTGTGACCCATTGGGCATTATGTGTGGTGCCTTTGTGTTATAGATGGGTCATGTATTCAATACAAGGCCTACCTGATGGGTGACCGTGTAACACAAAGTCAATGCAGTGTGTGAACCATTGGACACACTGTGTACTCTAAATTTTCTAAGGTACAAAATACATGCCGAGTCCCTAGGAACGTGCCTCAGATAGACGGTGAGAGGTGTACATTCTGTATAGATTATATCTATACACTGTGTACTTATACCAAGTTACATAGATTTAAAATTTATTTATTTTACTATGAAAACCTTGAGACATGTACTTGTGTGTGTGTTTCTTCTTAGAAATGGTAATGACCTTGTTTGCTTAAGGTTCAAACTTTCCAATCAGTTTCCAACGGGTTTATTCGTAGAACCGGAAACACCCAATGATTATATATCCATTTGAACATGCTTTCCAAAGGTAGGTGCTCATTAGTTGTAGATTGATGAGGCTTAATAATTTGCATTGATCGAGAGGATGGGAGGTCAGGCTCATCACACCTTTTTGGGGGGAATTATTGCCTACTCCAGGACTCTCTTATAGATTTAAATTATGTTCACAAATCCTTATTAATTCACCAAGCATGAAAATGAGTTTTAGACTTGGCAATCAATGATTGATATGTACGGTATTTAGAGAACCTTTTATATGTATTTGAGGTTCTTCATCGATAGAGAATCATTCATATGTATTAGAGATTCTTAGTCAATGGTATCCTTAAATATATTATATAGAAATCTCTTGGTCACTATGATGACCATACTGGTTTTAAATACACTCAGTGGGGAACTTGAAGTTTATTGTCATTCAGAAATACAGGGATTATTTCAGAGTTGGGATCGTACCCGTAGATGCGCTACCTACGTATCCTGATTAAAAAGGAATCAGAACCCATGTAGTTCGATTAAAAAGAATATAGTTTAACGTCATATGGTACAGAAAAGAATTAATGAAATATGCGCTTGAACCTTATAAAGGATTCCTACTTACTCTAATTTTAAGGCAGAGATCAAAGTCCACGTAGTTCGGGTAAAGAAATATGGGGTTTATGCATGGTTAATGGACCAAAAAGAGATGTCGTGATTACTTTTACACTCTAAGCTCACGTGATTCATGCTCAGTGTGAGAAACAAGAGGTATCAGTAAATTTGACGATGGTTCCATGAAATATGCAGTCATAAGAAATGATGTGGGGCTTACATACATATGACTGCCCAAGTAGATGAAGACCAGGACTTACTTTAGGAAAGAAGTCCAGGAGCAGGGTCCATAGAGGTATTTGTACTTTTTGGAGATTTGGAGTTTTAACTTGGGGCTTACTCCTAAGAAGGAGGTCCAAACAAAAATAAACTTATGATTGGGGTTTATTCCTGAGAAGGAGGCCCAAATAAAAAGAAATTAATATTGGGGCTTACTCCTGAGGAGGATGCCCAATTAAAGGGAACTTATAAATTGGGGATTACTCCTAAGAAGGAGGCCCAATGTTAAAGGAAATTATGACTGGGGATTACTCCTGAGAAGGAGGCCTAGGTAAAGGGGACTTGAGACTTGGGGCTTACTCCTGAGAAGGAGGCCCAAACCAAAGGAATTTGGGGCTTACTCCTGAAGAGGATGCCCTAAACCAAAATATCTTCTCATCTTTAAAGGATGAGGTTATATAGGAAACCTCTAACCATGGTGACATAAATCTTGTAAGTCATGAGATTTTGGGGGAGGTTATCAAAAAATTCATTTCAAATATGGAAGCCAATAAAGGAACCATACCATGAATGGCTTTGAAAAGGTGTTCGAGGGATAATATCTTGAAGAGGAGAGATGAATGGGAGAGAGGCACACAAATGAAATTGGTGTGCAAGTATGGCCGCACAAATCATTTGTTGCACAATTCTTGGCCACGCAAGTATACTTGCATGACATGGGTTCACCTAGAAGATGAATAATCTATAAGGTAATAATTGGGTGAGACTTAACTCAAGCCTTTAGTATTATCCTAAGATGTTTCCAAAAGGGAGGCGCGCAAGTTTCATTGAAAGGGTAGGACGACGCGCAAGTGTTTCCACTTTTAAGGAGGTCTAGAAACTTAGGCATGCAAGTGTTGATGAATTCTAAACACTTAGGCCTTATCTTACTCCTTCAAGTCTTCCATTCTAGGTAAAAAGTTACATTATAAGATTTCAGAAGAGTTGAGTTGAAGACTCGGGCGACCTGAGCTTGAATCTGAGTTGGAAAATTCTGTCCTGAAATGGGGGGACCAAAGGGGCTATTTATAGGCCACTGGTTACCTTGGGTGAAAAAAAGAATAGGGCACACAAGTGACTTGCGCGACCCATAGGAGGCGCGCAAGTGACTTACGCGGTGCGCAGGAAACTTGCGCTGCTTCCTCCAAATGGATTCTTTGTCCATGCCTTTGTCAATTTTTGATGTTCTTCAAAGGGTGACCCTATTTTTGATTAAGGTATTCCCCTTTTCCATTCGGTGGAACTTGTGACAAAAAGGAGCGCCAACAAAATTCCCCCCTCAGACTTGGATCCGAAAATAAAAGAGGATCCGGCTCTGAGGTAAAGCCGGAGAAATCAAGGGTCTGTGGTGCACAGGTATGGCGCGCAGATGATGGGGTGCGTAGGTATGTCACACAGGTGGCATGGATCTCCTATATATACAGACTCACTCTAGTGCGACCTCATTCTGCTTCCAGCAGCTCGAGCTCTCATCGCGCAGGTTCTCCGGTTTTCAGTCTTCTATTTTCTGGATTTTTTGTCACGCTTCTGCAGAAGGTATTTGACTTGCGTGCTATGACTAGGGTGGAAAAACTTGCATGACCCAATTGACTTGCACGCTAAGTTTGGACTTGCGCACCTTAATGGATTTTCCATTTTTTTGATTTCCTTTATCAAAATTTCACAAACCAAACTTACTTAAGAGTTTATTGTTTGATCTTTGTACAGATTCAATGGATCCCAAAAGAATTGGATCAGCTGATGAGTTGGCCAGTAATAGAATAGATGACATGATGAACATTGTTAGCAATGATTATTATGATATCTGCGACATCAATCTCCCGGATTTGGATAAGTACTTGAAGAAATATCATTCCAATTTCCCACAGATCATCTACTTTCCTTTTTATGGCCATGGTCATCTGCAAGGAGTCAACGTTCCAGAGGCAAAGAATTATATTCCTCATTCTTGGTTTCAGAATTACACCAATTTCTCTTTGGAAAATGTCTCAGTTTCAAGATCATTTTCCAATACTGGAACAGTGGAGAAGGCATTCATAATGCATTATATCCCATGTGCTCCATATTTGAATCCACACAAGCCTGAGCTGCAACCGCATTATTATCCCTCTATTTTCTGAAATTCTCATATGGACCAATCTAAGGGATGGAAAAAGAGTTGGTATTTCCATTCTGGAGGAGGTGTGAAGCCGACTTGGATGTTGGCATATTGGGTGCGACAAACCTATGCAGATTTTGTCGATGATTTGAAAGGATCTGCAATATATGAAGCCGTCTGGGCTGGGTAGACATATGTTTATAGGAATGAAAATTTCGTGTCGGAGTTAATCAGTCGTTGGAGCCCGAAAATGAATTCTTTCCATCTGACTCATGGAGAAGTAGGCATCAGTTTGTGGGATGTCTATAAGATTTCAAGGGCTCCAATTTTGGGAGATATGTATGATGAATTCATCCCCCCAAGGTGACCTGGGATGATTCAGAGAAGACTCCGGCTTTGGCTCAAGAGTTATTGAAAATTTTCCACAAGCTTAAGAATACCAAAAACCATGAAAACCCACTCCAGAAAAATATCCATCCATAGGAGTAGATGGACATGTTTCTGATTAAGAAGAAAGAGGAGGGACCTTCCTGCACTCATCCTACTAGTTGCCCTAGAGTAGCAAAGAGGGGTGCTCCGAGAACATTTTGGCCAATTTTGGAAGCGGGAGAGTTTGATAGGTGGGGGTATGAATTGAACCAAAAAATTCCATCGAAGACCCATCTAGTAGGATTTTTGGACTTGTGGCTCAGTGTTTAACTTTTACCAGTTCGGGATTCGAAAGGAGGTGTGAGGCTGAGGAACTTTATTGTTGTAGCCAAGCTGGATGAAATAAAGATGGTTGGGTTGGCCACCCCAGTTTTGGAAAAGATTCATAGGATCTTACTTCATATTTATCTGGGTAAGTATCATCTAAGAATAGTGGGACCATTCCAAGTTTTATGGGGATGGATTTCCAATCACTTCTAGACATATGCTGTACAAAGTGGGGTACAGGAATCTGGATGTTCTTTCCAGCCGTCTGTTCAGGCCTTTTCTGGAATTTCTCCCTTATCCCTCAATGATTATGATATTAAGATAAGGCTGAGCATGTTCAAGGAGTTTTATATCTTTCCTTATGGAAATATGCCAACAGGGCGATTTTTTGATGATGGAACAACCAACCTAGAGTTAAGGGCATACATGCTGGCATGTAGAGATGGTACATTGGACATGAGGATTGACGAAGAAATTATATGCAAGGCCTATGTTCCATACATATTTTCACATCAATTAAAATGTCTGTAGCAAATTACCGTATCCCCTCCGGTGCATGTCAGGTTAGAGAAGCATCCAATGGTTTCTTGTCAACTATGGTTGTTGACGTTTATGGAGAATACTGGGGAAGTATTTGATCTACCATCTGTTGGAGCAGCAAATCGATTGACTACATGGTATGCTGAGAGCTAGGTAGCATCATACCCTGAAGGGGTACTGAATCAGCTGATCCCTCGGGTGGGGACAAAGAAGAGAACTGTTAGGAAAGAAGCTTTTCATTTGGAAGGTGAATCTTCCTCACCTGGAGCTGATTCACCGGGATCCTCACTCGAGGCTGATTCACCAAATTCCCAGGATAGGGATGATGAGGCACGAAATGCGTCAAAGCGACCTCGTTCCAGATATAATCTGTATGCCAAAGTCAAGATACCCACTCCATCGACTCATGGTGAGTTATATCATTAAGGAAGTTTAATTTCCATTATTTTATATAGCAATAAGTTTCATTTTATTATCCTTTATCTGTGACTGCAGGAGCTGGGAAGAAGTTGAAGTCCCAGATTATAGGACCCTCCTCACGGCCTTCTGGTTCACATTCTGAATATTTACGACCAGAGGCTATCCGGACATGGAGGATTTTATATTGTGATGCTGAAACCGCCTGGATGGACTTATGAAAAGGGTTGGATATCCCTGGAGTGGGGAATATTTGGGCTTCCACTAACATCTGTTTTGAGGACAACCCTAATGAAGTGAGGGCTTACATCAAAGAGCTGGAAACACTCATATATGCCACTGATAAGTCAGTTCCTGTCACTAAGCGGGTGAAGGAAATGATGGACCGTGGTACCACTGAGGGGATTGGTCCTTCATTAGACGAAGAGTGGCATGATTACGTGGCTCTTGAAGATGTAAGTTTTCCCTTTTTTCCATCATATTTATATTTTCTTTGCAATTTGAATTTAGTCAAGGATTTTTTATTCAATGAAATAATATTCTTTATCCTACATCTTGTAAAGGAAAGAAACACTGAAATTCCTTTGCTGCGGTATAGCCCTGGTGGCACCGCTCTTGGAGCCACTGAATCTCCTCATGATCCGGGCGAAGTATCTCCAGGCCAGCAAGCCATGGATGAAGAGTTGGAAAGGGAGTTATTATCTCTGATACCTGTTTTTGGAGATGATGATTCTAGTCCAACCAAAAAGGCCAAGAAGAAAAAGTATTGAAGAAAGAATACCACAGTCAAACGCTTTATCAGTAGTGGCAAGTATTTCTGGTAGTCATGAATCTCAACTTATGAAAAAGTGATCAAAATTATCGGGATTGCAGGGGCTTCTTCAGTTTCTCCTTTAAGGGAAAGGACTGACCATCCTCAGAGTACAACGGAGGGTACTGTAGAACATCCGTAGGTTCGTTCTGAAACGGCTGGTCCTGAAGAAATATTGAGTGCAGATGAGCCGACATCTGTTCCCAACACCACTCCTATTTCTGATGCCAGGAGAGAAAATGCTTCTGGTAAATTAAAATTTTTTTATATAACCTCAAATGAGACAACAACTGACTTCCATTATATGATGTTTTAGGTTCAACACATGTATTATAACATTTGGAAACCGCCGAAGCTGACCCCACAACTCTCTCTGAAGAAGCTATCCGGGGTTAGAGATTGCAGGATGAAAGTCACGAATAAGACATACCGAGTGCTCCCACTAGTGAGACTAACTTGGGATCTAGGACATCATTGGATAAAATGATGACTCTTGGCATGTCCTTTGAAGAAATTTTAGACCATGTTAAATTACCATGTGATTTAGAAGATTTTGGACATCTAGTTATAGAATCAACTGGATGTGAGTTTCATCATTTATCCTTTTAATCTTCTCATGATTACAGTTCTAACCCTATTTGGTTAAAAATGTACAGTTCCATCTAAAGAGACTACTAAGCCAACAACACTTGAAAGGGGTGTAAACATGGATGTCAACCCTATTATTGCAGAAACACTGGCTCAGGTGGAACTTAACACGGAAGACCCTCCTGAAACCCATCCTGAAACCCTTGTTAAAGCTAGGAAAGATAGGGAGGATTCATCACAAGTTTTTGATCTACTTTTAGGTAAAAGATAATGATATTTGTAGCTTACTTAACCTACAAGAGAATCAATCAACTTTTACTGTCATTTGAAACTAACCATACTTTCAATTGACCAAACATGGCTGTCAAATTCAACGGCTAGGTCTGGAGGTGAAGCCTCAGTCTCAGCCCAAATAGTAGCAAAAGGGGAAGAAACCAGGGTCAGGGAAGGAGCAGAACATGGCACTTCCTTAAGTGCATTAATCCTTGACTATGTTCCTCCCTGTGATAGTGATGTTGAATCAGACCCAGAGGTGGAAAAGGCACTACAATTCTCATGTCGCAAGGCATGGAAAAATATATAGAAGATAATATATGAGGTGCCTCTTGAAGAGATGCCTTCGAAAATTCAAAGACTGTCATCCCTGTTCATCATGCTGGGACTTGGTGGTTTTGGATATTAAGAAATCCATGTCGTAGTGAAATAAGTCATTCGAAGGAGGGAGCAAGAGAAAAAGTGTCGTCAGGACCTGATCAGAGCTAGATTGTTGATCAATACTAGTGAATTTTAGGCTATAGTGTCCCAAGCTGAGGCTGATCATGCTGCAAAGCTGAAGGAACTAAAGCAAAAGATCAAGGAGAAAATTGTCCAGCAGTTTCACCTTCAGCAAGAGCTAGATGTTGTTACTGGGGAGCTTGACCAACTTCATAATTCATTAGAAGAAGTCCAAGTAGATGGTATAAAAGCCATCAAAGATGCCAAATAAGCACTTCTTAAAGATGAAGAGAGTGAAGCTGGTCGGGTAAATTAACTTCAAGTGGATGCTGATGAAGCTCAGGATGCTGTGAAATAGATGAGAAGTCATGTTGAAAGTCTTTTGTAATTTCTGAAAATAAGAGAAGAGACTCCAGTCTGTGGATGTTCTTCTAATCTTGTTCATCAATGAAAAACAGTTCATCTTCAATCATCTGTAACTTCATAGTTTTATTTTTACTAAGTTTATATAAACTACCCCACAAACTTTATCTTTTAATTGCTCAATATTTCCTAAATCATACAAAATGTACATTTAGTGACCAAGGACTTGATTTTTGTTCAGAGTACCCTTTATAGGTTCCCAATTTAATGAGTACCATGTATTTTGATATTGGCAGTTTAAAGTCATGCATGTTGGACTATAAAAAGGATAATATTTAAGGTTAAATAGCTTTGACTGAATGAATGATATTGACTCAATTCTTGATAATTTTTTTGGAAACATATTACCATATTTAAGTATGGAGGGGGAAAATTGTAAACTATGACTTGAGAAATTTTGAATATGAGGAATAACATGGGAAAATAGCTAAAAGGTATTAGAGGAAGTATTTCCTAAGAATGAAGTTACCACTACTTGAAAAACCTGTTATGGGGGCTGAATTATACAGGGCCAACTGGGGCATAAACTGCATAGTCAAATAATAACATCTTTTGGATGACAGGTCCGTTGTGTAGACAACTTATACAAGGCCACCTAAGGGCACGTGCTGCATATTCAGGCAAAATAACTCTCATAAATTTGACTTTATATTTCTAAAATCTGAAGAAAGTTTTATGGGGATTCAAATTTTCCAAAGCATAGAGTCTGCTTTATGGAGAAATGTACTTGAATATGGAGGAGATATTTCCAATCAAAATTGTCAAAAAATTAGAGAAATGTAACTTCTACGAAGGTCTGACCCAAACGTAGGAAAAAAGGTATCTGTGGTTTTTTAAATCATATGACTAAAACTAGAGATAGAAAAATTATACTACATAATACTTTCAGATCATGAAAAAGAGTATGGAAAAAATATGTTAAGGATGACAGTTTTTTGCAGATCCCTACATATCGTCGTTAAGACCAATAGGGACAAAAGAGGCTTCTCCTAAGAATGAAGTTACCATTATTTGAAAAACCTGTTATGGAGGTTGAATTATGCAGGTCCAACTAGGGCATAAGATGCATAGTCAAATAGTATCATCTTTTGGCTGATAGGTCCATTATGTAGGCAACTTATGCAAGGCCACCTAAGGGCACGTGCTGGATAGTCCGGCAAAAGAACTCTTAGGTATCAAACATTTCATGACCATAAGTCAAGAAAAGGGTTATGGAGATCATGAATATTATTTGTATAATGTTGCGGCTGGGTCCTGAATTGAGATTCTGGATGTCACTACGTATCTCATTAGGATGAGAATCAAGCCACACGTAGTTCTTAAAATACAGTTTAACGTCATGCAGGATGAGAGCATGGAAGATCTTAGTTTAGGGTCATAAAACTTGAACCATATCGAGGGAGAAACATCATGCATTTGTTATAAACCTGATGCAAATAAAAGACCAGGGTGTTCCATATCACATCATGTGCTCCCAGGGGGACTTTTTAGCCAAGGGACCAAAAGTGGAGTTTAGGGTTAGGCCCAAAGGCTCGGGGCTGGACTCGAGGAATGATCGAGCATTCCTACGTATCCCACGAGGATGGGAATCAAGATACATGTAGTTCTTGAAATACCCTTTGTACAGATTTGGTTCATACATATGAGGGGTAAATAAGAATTTATTAAAATTATGGCTGGACCCAAGATTAAGGACTTGGGTGTCACTACGTATCTCATAAGGATAATAATCAAGCCACACATAGTTCTTGAAATACCCTTTGGGTGAGGGTATCAGGGATTATTGTAGTTTATTGTCATATAGGACAAAAGGTGAAAAAATAGTTTAAGGTAATATGAAAGGACCAGTGCTATGCATTTTAATGTCTCGCATTAAGGACAATGGGGAACTATATAGTTTAACATCATATAGCTAGGATGATGGGACATACACAGTTTAATGTCATGTAGGACAAAAGTGAACCGATATGATTAAGACGGTTGACGGGGGCTTCACGGATCAACATCATATGGGATGAATGTGAATCAATGTGAAGAAAGTGGTTTCGGGCTTGAACCTCAGGAGGTTGCCTACGTACCCGACCTAGGAGGCAAGGGTCAAAGTTTGCGTAGTTCAATTGAGAGGGATTTGACAATCGGGGTGTACTTGAGGACAGCGACCTAAAGGATGGTGTGGGGATTATGCATGATTAGATGCCCAGGTCATGCATGTAAATAGAGTTTAAAAGACAATTGTGCATGCGGCGATCACAGTTTAATGTCACGTGTCACAGACATGGGGTGCTTGGCAGTTTAATGTCTTGCAGCTCAGACGATGCATAGTGTAACGTCATGTTGGATGATTAAGGGAACACAGTTTAATGTCATGTTGGATGATAGAGGGACTATGCAGTTTAATGTCATGCAACAAGGAAAAAGAGTGTATTTGTGTTACACAAAATACTTCTTCAGGAATCTTGCATTGGTTGGAGTTGTAATGAGTTCTCCATCCATTGAGATTAAAGAATAAGCTCCATTAGAGTAGACCTTATATATTGAGTAAGGTCCTTCCCACTTTGGATCAAGATTTGGAGGATTCTTTCCTGGTATCATTGGGTTTCTGAGGACCAATAACGATTCTCCTTGAATGAATTAACGAAGATGAACTTTTTTATTGAAATATCATGCTATTCGATTCTGATAAAATTCTAAATGGTGTAGTGTGCACAATCTTTTTTCATATAGTCATTCCATTTCATCCAATCTCTTTTGAGATTGTTCATCTGTAGATAACTGATAAAAAATGGTGACTATAAGCGAAGGTAATTAGACTTCAATAGGCAAGACTGCTTCCATTCCATATACCAATGAATATGTAGTTGATCGTGTAGAAGTGCGGGTGGTAGTCCGATAAGCCCATAGAGCATGAAAAAGTTTTTCAGGCCATGAATTATTATCTTTATCCACCATCTTTTGAAGTATGTTTGAAAGAGTCTTATTGAAAGCCTATATTTGATCATTGGCCACTGCATGATACCGAGATGAATGGTTGGATATGATATTATATTCTTGATATAATTTTCTTACCTCGGATGAACAAAAGTTGGTGCCATTATCTGTCAATATGGTATGAGGAACACCAAATTTGTTAATGATGTTGGACTTGACAAAGCTAAAAATGATTTTAGCACCAACTTCTTTGAGAGGTATTGCCTCTGACCATTTGGAAAATAAGTCAGTAGTAGTAAGAATATACTTAAACTGCTTAGCTGTAGCCGGAGGATAAGGTCCTACTACATCCATTCCCCATGTAGCAAACAGACAAGAGTATTTAGCTATATGAAGCAACTCCTGGGGTTTATGAATGAATTTGTCACATATTTGGCAAGAATGACACTTTTTAGTGAAATCAACACAATCTTGCACCATTGAAGGCCAGAAGTATCCAAGCCTTCAGATTTGACCAGAAAGTCTATGTCCAGACTGGTGGGCACCACAAACTCCAACATGTACTTCATTCATGACAACCATTGTCTCTTCACCATCAATACATCTGAAGAGAATTCCATAAAAACCTTTCTTGTAGAGAATTTTTTGGTGATATGGGCTATCATAAAGAGTAAAATTGACCACACGTCACCAGACTTGTTCTTTCCCGGCTCTATCAGGTGGGAGTGTTCCATTTTGAAGGTATTTCATGATAGGTGTCATCCATCCTGTAGTATGACCATAAGGTTCAGAAATGGGACTGATTTCATTGATTTTCTCTGTTCTGATTTGAAAAAAAGGTGAAACTACACGACAATGGGAAATAATGATGATTGTTTCATCCTGATTTGGATCTTCCAGGGCTGTGGCTACATTAGCCAGTGCATCATCTTGGGAATTTTGTGATCGTGGGACATAAGAAAATGTCATCTCCAAGGGAAATTATTCCATTAACTCTCTAACGTAATCATACAAAGGGATTAACTCTTCCTTTCTAATGGCATAATCCCCATTGATTTGTTTGATTACCAAATCTGAATCATATTTTACCTTCAAGTGATTCACCTGTTCCTGAAGTACCAATTCCAAGCCTACGATGAGTGCTTGATATTCTACTTCATTGTTTGTACCACCTTCCAATAATAAGAAGGAGTAGGGTAGCACTCCCTTTTCTAGGGAAATAAGCGCAATTCCTAACCCAACTTTGTTGAATTTAGGATCTTCCATTTTCTTCCTTGTTGGACTTCTAGAGGCACCATCAAATTACATTTCACATGTTTGAGGATTATCTTGAATAGAGAAGACTTCCTCATCAGAGAGTTAAATATTCAAAGATGTATCCTATACAGATGGGTGTTCAACAAGTAAATTGGCTAGAGCTTGGCCCTTTATTGCCTTTTGAGACACATAATGGATATCAAACTGTTGCAAAAAAACTGCCCACCTTGCCAGACGTCCTGTAAGCATTGGAATACTAAGGATAAATTTGAGTGGGTTATTGCGAAATACCAATTGGACCTCATGATGTTGCAGGTAGTGTCGCAATTTCTGAACTGCAAATATTAATGCCAGGAAGCACTTTTCAATACTTGAATATCAAGTTTCTGCCTCAAGCATAGTCCAAATGAGATATTAAAGGCTGTTTTCATTTCCAGCATCATTATTTTGGGCAAGGAAGGCACCCAATGATCTCTCTAAAGCTATCACATAGAGAATAAGTGGTCTTCATTCAATAGGTGGAATTAATATCGGTGGACTCAAGAGATATTTCTTGAGGATATTGAATGATTTTTGACATTATTCAGTCCACTGGTAGGTGACTCCCTTCTTCATTAATATGGTGAAGGGTAAACACTTTCCTGCCAAATTGGCAATGAAATGCCTAATATAGGACAAGTGTCCTTGAATTCATCTTAATTAATTCAGATTTCTAGTAGGTGACATGTTAAGGATTGATTTTGTCTTCTCAGGATCAACTTCGATACCATGATGGCGTACAACAATGCCGATAAATTTTCCTGAGGTTACCCTGAAAGCACATTTCAAGGGGTTCATCTTTAAATTGTGTTGTTGAAGTTTGTTGAATATGATTTCCAGATCAGCCAAGTGATCAAAACGTTGTCTGGATTTAACCACCAAATCATCCACATAACATTCAACAAATTTCCCTAAAAAGGGTTTGAAGATATGGTGCATGGAACGTTGATATGTTGCACCTACATTCTTCAGGACAAAGGGCATTACTCGATAGAAAAAACACCTTGAGGAGCTCTGAAGGCTGTAGACTCTTCATCTTCTAGGGACATTCATATTTGATTGTACCCAGAGTAACCATCCATGAAGTAAAGAGCTTCATATCTAGCTGTTGCATCAATTAAGAGTTTTGTGATCGAAACTGGAAAATAATCCTTGGGACAATGCCGATTAAGATCTCTGAAGTCAATGAAAACTCTAATTTTTCTATTATTCTTTTTCACAAGGACAATATTAGCCAACCATTTGAGATATTGAACTTCTCTGACAAAGTTAGCCTTGATAAGATTATCAACTTTAGCTTCAATTTTGGAAGCATAAGTTGGGTGTGTTCTTCTTATTGCTTGCTTGAATCCTCGATGTTCTTCTGGAAAACCCAAATGATGAGTGGAAACATTGGGATCAAGACCTAACATTTCTGTATAATTCCAAGCAAATACATCTCGATTTTTCTTTAGAAATGAAGTATACATTTCTTTCTCTTCAAGATTCATGGCTGCACTAATTAAAGTGGGGCATGGATCTTCTTTTGTACCCGGATTTATTTCTCCGAGTTCATCCATAGTGGTAGAGATACCTTCTTCAAATGTTGGAGGAGCATCCCTGAGATCTTCCTATTCTTCTTCAATACGCGTTACTTCTTCCGTTTTTACTTGCATAGTATACAACGAATCAAAATTTCCATGGTTAGGGGAGAAGTTAAAATTTGAACATCTTGGATAAGAGGCTGCCATTTCTGACCCTATTGACGATGAAAGGTCTTCCTGGGATGATAGAGAGGAGATGATAGATTGAGAATCGACATCATTATTTTCCTATGGTATTGCAATAACTTCTTCTGATCTGGTTGATGAATTATAGAATTTCTGGATTTCAGCAGATGAAATGAAGACATCTCCATCTAAGATTTCATCATTTCTTGGTGAATCAACAATTTCTCCCATGCTGTCTGGCTCGATTTCTATAACTGACATTATGGAGGTTTCCATAAGAGTGTTTGGATTTAGGTCCATCCTGTCAATTTGACTGATAGGTAACACATAATCTATACTCACATGTTTGAATGGGTTTACTGGAACTTTTTTTGAACCATTTGGAGCATTAATTTTGGTGACCTTATTTGCTATGAATTTTTCCTTTCCCTCCATGTGATAAAATTTTGCCTCAATGTATTGAGATTCACATGTTTTGAATGGGGCCTTGTCACTATAAAATGTCCTAATTTGACCATTGAAACAATTTTTTGAGACATTGATGGTATGATGAAGGTACGACCGCATGTTGATGTAGCCAAGGTCTTCCAAGAAAAATGTTGAAGGATGCGTCTTGAAGAACAACCATGAAATCTGAATTAGACACATGGTCTCCAAACTGAATTTTGAGTGTAATCTCGCCCAGGGGTTCTTGTTTATTCTTATCATATCCTTGAAACATCAAAGTATAAGGAGATAAATCAGATTTGGTGAGGCCCAATCGATGAAGTGTACGAATAGGAATGAGATTGACTCCTGAGCCATTATCAATGAAATCTTGTCGGATGTCTATGTCATTGACTTTTCTAAATAGATACAAAGGTCTGATATGTCCATGTACAACATCATCTTCATCTTCATCTGTAAAAGATATCACTGCATGGAATTTTGTAGGATCATTCTCTATACAGTAGACTTCAACTGCAACAATTTCAGTTTTGAATTCTTGAGGACTTGAAAAAGCGTCAATAAGCGCCTCCCGAAGATCTTTTGATAGATTCAAGGCATCCAAAATTGATAACTTGGCTGGTACTTGGGCCAAATGTTTCAATACATCATAATTTTGGTCCAAAGGTTTTCATTTCCCATTAGGAAAATGTGGTTTTGCAGGTGCCTTGGAAGTTGATGCTTTGGTAGTAGATGCATCTCGTATCAGGGTAGGAGTTGGAAACAATCCTGGATTATGTAGATTAGACCAACTAGGTCTATCTACTTGCTGAGAGGAAGAAGGGGTGACCTCTAACCAGTATTCCAAAATAACTGTGTCAGGACCAAATCTTCCATGTGTGGAAGAACTTTCTTGTTCCTTTTGATCCCTCTGAAGGGATTTGCCATGAGTTTCTACTGCATATACAGTTCTAACAGGGGTAGGATTGAAATAGTGGCTTCTAGAATATCCACGTCTTCCCCTATATCCTAGACCTCTGTCTCTTCCTCTAATTCCTCTGTTAGATACAGGGAACTTAAGATCATCATAATCGAAACTGTCATTGGCATAAGGATCCGTTAAATGAATCATGTTAACAGAACCAAAGATCAATTCTTCATTTGACAAAGATTCTGCCTGATGAACCAATTCAGGATGTGCAGTTTGGCAGGGCGGTGCCCGTTCTTTTGAAGCAGATGGCATAAAATCTGCCAGAGTCAAAGAAAACTTAGTCTTTGACACAAGATCGTCTTCTTCTGACTTCTCTTCTTTCTTCAAATTATACTTGTTCTTTGAGGATTTTCCTTATGATGAAGGGGGTTTTGCTGTGGCATTCATAGCAGATGACACAATTGGTTGATTCAATTGTGTTTGTAAAATGGAATGAGTTCAGTTGATCGTTTTTCTAACCATCCAATCGTCATATTTCTACGAATTTTTACTTTTTACTTCATGCCACTCACCTTATTCCTCTGGATCAGTAGCAGTAACACATGCTACCTGGGCTGAAGAACCTTTTAGTTTTACTAGTCTAGAGTCCATAATCTTTTTCAGGAGGTCTTTAAAGACAAAACACTCCTGAATGGGATACCCCAACATCTGATGAAACAAGAAATAGTTAAGAAGGTCTTCATCTCCTTCCTTGTTCGGCCTTTTGGGCCTTAGCAACTGAACCAGGTTGTTTTCCAGAGCCGAGATGAAGTAACCAGGAACTTGTTCATTCCAGAAAGAATAAAATTTGTTCTTTAAATCCTCAAACGGTTTCTGCCTTTGATCTCTTTGATCATCTTGACGAGGAAACTGTTGTTGTTGACGCTCAGGATATGGAGCCCTTTGATATGATGAAGGTTTTGAAGTGGAAGTAGGTATAGGTTCTTGTTTAAGTGTAACTGTAGCAGTCTATACTTTCCCTATTATCCTTCCTGGAACTGATGGAATTACAAGAGTTTTAGCCTTAGTCTTTATAATAGAGTCTTCTATCTGCTGAGTGATTGAAGCAAGGTCTCGAAACCCTCCTGTGTATTTCAAAGGGATCAACGGTGTGCGTAATTCATCACGTAGATTTACCACACAAATTGGCAAAAATTATTCTTGAGGGAGTGCTAAACTTAAGAAATATGTTAATCCCTTCCAGCGAGCAATGAAATCTGAAACTCTTTCATTTTCCCTTTTCTTACAATTGGTAAGATAAAAAACTGTCATCTTTGGAAATATTGAGCTAAATTGAAGAAGGAACCTTTGACGGAGATCTTCCCACCTGGTAATTGACCGAGATTGAAAACTTATATACCAGACAAAAGTAGGTCCTTGTAATGACTACACATAATGCCTGAGCTTAACTTCTTCTTGTTTTTGAGGAGTTCCCATCATAGGATCACAATGAGAAAAAAATGTGTTAAGTGTTGTTATAGATCTCCCGAACCATTAAAAATTGGGAATGTAGTATTCACAAAATTTTATGGGGGAGGAATTGCATCCACCCATTCAGGGTAAGCTCTCTTTTCTAGTTGAACTTGTGCACGATTTCCTTCCATAGCTTCCAACCGAGCTGTTAATGACTCAATGGTAGCCATTAATTTTTGAGAAACATTTGGTTGAGCTTGGACCTGAGTAGGTGCAATAACTGGAGTTTGAACGGGCATAGTGACCGGTACTGCCACTGATGATAGTATTGCCGGTTTCTATCATGCATGACCCATAGGATTGGACCTGTGAGGGGATACTTGTAAAGGGGGATATTATTGATCCATCCCAGTAGCTGCAACAAATTCCCTTGATTGATTAACTCCAGCATGCTTAGGAGGAATACTACCTTGAAGTAGTTCTGAATTTAGCCTCCTTAATTCCTTCATTTCTTCTTCTTGCTGTGCGAAACTTTCCTCTAATGAGAGTGATTGGCCTTATCCATAGGTAGGGTGTAATGTAACCTAACTTTTACCCTTTTCCTTGGCATGTTACTTTATAAAGTATGGAAGGGTATTACCCAAAGGAATGTCTTTCCCCTGGGCAACCCTCTGTCTTCTGGTATGCACACCTCCTTCATTTATTTCCATGTGTATAGCCTATTGAACAAGAAATTATTCATCTAATCCCTATGAGTGAGCCTCATGTTCTAGGGGATTAGTGACAACGACATTGATGACATTTATCGATACATAACACATTACAGCCCTTCTGTTAGCGCTTCTACGATACTGTCTTCTTCCATGTCCTTTATGAGACATTTCCTTTTGTTTGGTTGATCCCTCAGGAACTTCTTGATGAACCATAATTTGGAGGGAATCTCCTGATAATTAGGCCCTGCATTCCTCTTGTGTCTTCTTCCCTAATCAAGAGAAGACCGACTTTCGCTGAGGAAGAGATTGAGAATTTGAAAAAGTCCCCAATCTAGTGGACTGGGGCTGTTCCTATTTTTTCTGCTCAACTCCTCGAATCTTGTCTGTTGATCCCGAGGGTTGGATTAAAATATTCCCTAGTCTGGAAAGATGAGGTGGATCTTGAGTTGCTACATCTGAAACTTTCTTAAAATCTCTTCTGATTTTGAGGACTTTAGTTCAGAAATTAGCCGGATGCATCATCTGACATCCACTCAAATTACCTAGCTCAGATGACTGTTGGATTATTTCTGACACTTCTGTCACTTGATGATGTGCATGTTCTAAACAAGAAGTCTGTTCGATATTCTCATTTTCTTGATGCAAGAGTAATTCGATAACTTGTTCTTTATATGCCTGAATTTGGGAAGAACTAGTTGAGGCCTGTTCTTAGGCAAGCCTTTGATTACGTACAAAACTAGTTAGATGTGGCCAGCCATGGGTAATAACATTTCATGAGACCACTTTTGGCGGGCTTTGTTGACTGGAGATCACAGTGAAATGAAATGCTCCATGAACACCCCATCCCCTGATATGAATACTAGATGGAGAATTGGCAATTAATTGGAAAAACCTTTTTAATGCACCAAGGCATGAACGCTGAAGGGATCTTTGCTACTTTTCAACCTTTGTATGTCAGGAAACTGAGAGAGATTCCAAGTCAATTTTGCATTGCAACCCTTCTATTATCTTGACATGATTTTGATATTCATCATAAGATAATATTTTCTCTTTTAAGTGACAAAGAGTTTTCCATATGTTGATAAGAATATCATGAATACAATCTTCTATCAACTTTTCTGGAATATCACACTGAGAGTCAGCCAAAGGCCAAAACATGACTGGTATTCACCTTTCGCTAGTTGTTTTCTCATATTCAGCACTTCCTCTTTGTCATTTGATGAAGATTATTCTACCTGATTGGACCAAAGATGGTGCTTATTTGTTGCTTCATCATATTCAACAAGATTGGTAGAGAATTCATTTGTCAAATTAGAAGATGAATGACCCAGGGTTGGTTCAGAGAATGACCTACACCCTAGGATATCTTCCGATTGAGAAAGTATTTCACCTACTAGCGGTAAGGCATCAGACATGACTGGCTTCGCATTTTCAAGTGCCTCAAGATAAGAGGGATTTCTCATTACTGCATTGTACATTAAATAATTTTCTAGGCAATGCGAATTACTACTGCGAAGAGGACTTTCACAGCTAAATTCATCATCATGGGGAGGACCACCATGGTGGGTTACAACAAAAGATCAAACCTCTTGCTCCTTGGTCTTCTGGCCACGCAGAGGGTTATTGTGGCTCTCATCTAAAGATAATAATTCAAGATTGAATGAATTTTCATGAAGCAAGCCTTCATGAGGAATTATCTGATGAAGACCTTCAAAATTATTGTTGTTACTTCTAGAATCTGTAAATGAGAGAGTAGAATCTTGAGTTGAAACAGACAATTGTCTGAGGGCTTCAAGAACTCCAGCATCAAGTAAGGACTTATTGCAGATTGTCTCTTGATTTTTCAACTGTGATGGATGGGTATTTTTCTTGGATGCCTTCTTGATCATTTTAGAAACCACTTGTTTATGAAAGTGGTTATTATGGGAAGGTGTGTGTGCTTGCTCAGGAGAAATGGTCAAGTTAGGCTGACTATCTTCATTTAAATTGGGTGTATGTGCCCGACTTGATTGTCCGTATGACATGGGGGAGTATGCCCCACGACCCTCTTGGACTGTAACAGAGGTATGTATCTGCTCTGGAGTGACATGTTGATGAGTCACTCCACTAATAGGGATAGATTTATGTTTCTTTCCCTATGATGTTTCTGAAGTTGTTATAATATTCTGACAGGTATCCAGAATATGGGCAGGGATTTGCTTCTGCACTTTCACCATTGTCAGAATGTGCTTGGTGACTTCAGCTGCCGGAATGGTAATATGCATCCATTCAGTGTTTAGAGTAGGTGTGTGTTCCTGCTCCTGTCCTCCTTTTCCTATCAGTGAATTCTGACAGTACTCATGTGTGGGGGCAGAAAGTTGTGTCTGCCTCCTGTTTGTCATTGGAGCTTTCTAATTGAAATATCTGAGTGCTACAAAATGAGACTGTTGGTTAGCTTGATGAATCACAGGTGTATGTGCCTGCTGATTTCTCTCCACCGAATATGATTGATGAACTTTCTTCAATACTGGCATACGAGACTGCTGTAAGAATTAATGAGTGTAAGTAGGTGTATGTGCTTGCTGATTGTTCTCCACCAAATATGATTGATGAACTTCTTTGGTTTCAGTCAAACGAACCTAATGACTGGATGATGAATTATAAATAGGTGTATGTGCCTGCCTATAGTACTTTACTGGAATTACCTGGCGGTATTGATGTGTTACTGCCCGATGAGTCTGCTGTGAAGTGAAATCAGGATGGATGGGTGTATATGCCCACTCGTTGTTTTCCATCAAGTTAGATTTATGGACTTATTTGGAGGGAGAAATGGTAAGAACCTGCTCCCTATTGACCTAATTTCTCCTCTGACGGTTCTTCTTTCATGCTCAGGTATGAGGAACCTGAGCCGAACACCTAGAGGCGATACCCTCATCATGTTGAGGGTGAACCACGAGTCTGGCGGCAATTATTGGTGGGAGTCCTCAGGAAGGGCTCCTATCTTCTTGAACTGAGGCCTTGAGTGACCACTTCATTCACCTCCCTATAATATGGGAGGAACTGGTTTTTTCGTTCTGGGGATAACGACCCAAAATGGTTGGAGACGGTGGTTGGCACCACCTGCTTCTTGACAACTGGTCGTCACTGTCTAGACAACCAAGGTGAGTTGTTAACTTGGAGGGCTTTTCAAGTGGCCTCCAGAGTCAGGATGGTACCATGTTGATGGTATTCCCTCACCAATTCATTCAAGACCCAGCATTGAAGACACTGAGTAGGTGATGTCGTCCTCAGAGCGGACGAGGATCCAGCAAGAGTAACAGCTGAGGCATTCACATGTGTGAATTTTAAAGAAGCCATTTTGTGTTGCAGAGAGATCTTGGAAAAGAGTGCCTGTTTGATATAACAGACATAATCAATATAGGTTTGTCCAGACTACATATTTTGGATGATCACATATGTCATTGATTGCTTTTTGGCCCTCATATTGAGTTTAATAGGAGCCTAACAAATAAGTAAAACACCATTTAACTTGGTTAAGGATTCACGTCAGGTTCACCATTTTTTGTTTCTTCTTGGAAATAGGAATGACCTTGTTTGTTTAAGGTTAAAAATTTTCAATCATTTTCCAATGGGTTTATTCGTAGAACCAGAAACACCCAATGATTCTATATCCATTTGGACCAACTTTCCAAAGGTAGGTGATCATTAGTTGTGGACCGATGAGGCTTAAGAATTTGCATTAGTCGAGAGGATGGGAGGTCAGGATCATTACACATTTTTGGGGGGAATTATTGCCTACTCTGGGACTCCTTATAGATTTAAGTTATGTTCACGAATCCTTATTAATTCACCAAACATGAAAATGAGTTTTAGACTTGGCAATCAATGATTGATATGTATGAGATTTAGAGAACCTTTTATATGTATTTGAGGTTCTTCATCGATAGAGAATCATCCATATGTATTGGAGATTCTTAGTCAATGGTATACTTCAATATATTATATAGAAATATCTTGGTCATTATTATGACCATACTGGTTTTAAATCCACTCAATGGGGCACTTGAAGTTTATTGTCATTCAGAAAGACAAGGATTATTTCAGAGTTGGGATCATACCCACCGATGGGCTACCTACATATCCTCATTAAAAAGGAACTAGAACCCACATAGTTCGATTAAAAAGAATATAGTTTAACGTCATATGGGACGGAAAAGAATTAATGAAGGATGGGCTTGAACCTTATAAAGGCTTCCTACATACTCTACTTTTAAGGAAAATATCAAAGTCCACATAGTTCGGGTAAATAAATATGGGGTTTATGCATGGTTAATGGCCCAAAAAGAGATGTCGTGATTACTTTTACACCCTAAGCTCACATGAGTCATGCTCGGTGTGAGAAACAAGAGGTATCAGTAAATTTGAGGATGGTTCCATGAAAGATGCAGTCATGAGAAATGATGTGGGGATTACATATGTATGACTTCCCAAGTAGATGAAGACCATGACTTACTTTAGGAAAGAAGTCCAGGATTAGGGTCCATAGAGGTATTTTTACTTTATGGAGATTTAGAGTTTTAACTTGGGACTTACTCCTAATAAGGAGGCCCAAATCAAAAGAAACTTATGATTGAGGTTTATTCCTGAGAAGGAGGCCCAAATCAAAAGAAATTAATATTGGGGCTTACTCCTGAGGAGGATTCCCAATTAAAGGGAACTTATAACTTGGGGCTTACTCCTGAGAAGGAGGCTCAATGTTAAAGGAAATTATGACTGGGGCTTACTCTTGAGAAGGAGGCCCAAACCAAGGGAACTTGGGGCTTACTCCTGAAGAGGATGCCATAAACCAAAATATCTTCTCATCTTTAAAGGATGAGGTTATATAGGAGAACTCTAACTATGGTGAGATAAAGCTTGTAAGTCATGAGGTTTTGGGAGAGGTTCACATAGAATTCCTTTCAGATAAGGAATCCAATAAAGGAATCATGCCATGAATGGCTTTGAAAAGGTGTTCAAGGGCTAATATCGTGAAGAGGAGAGGTGAACAAGGGAGAGACACACAAATGAAATTGGTGCACAAGTATGGCCGTGCAAATCATTTGGCGCACAAGTCTTGGCCACTCAAGTATACTTGTGTGGAATGGGTTCACCTGGGCGACAAAGAATCTATAGGGTAATACTTGGGTGAGACTTAACTCAAGCCTTTAGTATTATCCTAATATGTTTCCAAAAGGGAGGTTCACAAGTTTCATTGAAAGGGTAGGAGGGAACTTAAATGTTTCTACTTTTAAGAAGGTTTGGACACTTAGGTGCGCAAGTGTTGATGAATTATAAACACTTAGGCCTTATCCAAATCCTTCAAGTCTTCCATTCTGGGTAAAAAGTTACCTTAGAAGCTTTTCGAAGAGTTGAGTTGAAGACTTGGGCAACTAGAGATTGAATCTGAGTTTTGGAAAATTCCATCCTGAAATGGGGGGCCTACAGGGGCTATTTATAGGCCACTGGGTACCTTGAAAAAAAAAATAATAGGGCGCGCAAGTGACTTGCGTGACCCATAGGTGGCACGCAAGTGACTTGCGCAGCATGCAAGAAACTTGCGCGGCTTCCTCCAAATGGGTTCCTTGTCCATGCCTTTGTCAATTTTTTATTTTCTTCAAAGGGTGACCCTCTTTGTGCTTAAGGTATTCCCCTTTTCCATTTGGTGGACCCTATGATGAAAAGGAGCGCCAACAGTGTGGTCGTAAAGAATTGAATGCTAGTTTTATTAAATAAATAACACATTGCATGCATGTGGATGATCATGAGCTAGACCAGATCTTTTGTATGTGATTGGTTTCATTTAATTTATTATTAAATTAAATTGTTGGACAATGTGCCTTTTCTCCTCATTATTATGTAGAGCCTGCATGCCCATGGTTTCTTTTATGTAAAACCCTTCCCCCTCACCTGCACATGAGTAAAATGCATATGTAATGGATGGAGATTCCAAGCTAGTAGAGGCGGTTCAAGTTAGGAGTAGAGGCGAAACCAATCCAAGAAGATACAAATTTGGATAGGTGGAAAGCTGTAAACATGAAACTCAATTAGTTCAAGGTGTTTCTCCCCTAGGACAATAGTTAGTTTATCAACTGCTAGATAAACTAACCATTATTATAAGCTCATGATCATACCCTTTATTTTATTTCTATCGGTTTTATGATTATTTCATTATGGATGTCTTGTCGTGATAAAATAATTAATGAATTAACAAGCATGAAATATGGAACTAAAATAAATCAGATTATGCGTAAATATTATCTAATACATAGTTAATCACTTAAGTAATCCCACTTAATATTAACAAGCATGCAATAAAGATAATAATTGGAAATTTACACATAAAGGATAAAATTCATCAATAAAATATTAAGTCTCTATAGAATTCCATTACTTAATTTAGAATAAAACCATATTTCAAAGTGCTTAACCAACCAAAGTTGGGGTGATTTCAATTATCATAGAATTCTAACATGAGGTTTTGGGTTGATTTAACTTGGTTCACATCAAGGGTTGAATGAAAAAGTAGGAATTGGTGTAACTAAGAGGTAAAGGTTGAGGAAATCTAAATTAATGATTTCATTATTGGGGAGTCCACTCAATAGATCAAGGAATTGTGAGTCAATGAAGTTGGAATTTGGAATGCCTACCTAAAACCATTCAAGCTACTTGACCAACCAATGTTAGGGTAATGAAAAGGGGAATATGGATCCTTGCCACTAGGATGTACAAGAAACAGGATATTCCGAAGCCAATGGTGAGAGCTATTGGGTTTTGATAAAATAGTGGGAGACTAATAAATATAATATTTATTTGTTTGTTTAAATTTTATCAAATAAAGTACTAAAATTATGATTATCCATTTTATAGAAACAACAATAAAATTAAATAAAACATATCATTACGATCCATACTTGAGAAAGAAAACCTTCTCATCGACACCAATTTCTAGGAGTGGAAAAGGTACCTACGATCCATTCTTTACCATGAAAGGAAATTGTATGTGCTCAAAGAACCTTTACCAATTGTGCATGGAGATGAGAAAAGTGATGAAGAACTATCTCTCTATGAGAAACATCTGAATGATGCTATAGATGTTCAGTGCTTCATGCTATCATCAATGTCCAATGGAATTTTAAATCAACATGAGGAAATGGATATATATATCATGATGTATCACCTTTGATATCTATATTAAGATAAGGCAAGACAAGGGTGGTATAAGATCTCCAATTCTTTGTTTACCACTAAGATTGGAGATTCTTCACTAGCTGGGCCTCATGTAGTCAAGATTATTGGCTATATTAAATGACTAGACATCTTATGGATTAAATTATAGGATGATTTTCATATAGATCTCATACTTTCATCACTGCCTAATACCTTATCTAGTTTTATTATGAATTATAAAATGAGAAATAATGAGAAGAGTCTATCAGAACTTCTGAACTTGTTTCTACAAGTGGATAAGGACATGGGGCATGACAAACCTATAGTAATTATGGTGAATAATAAGAGGAAGTACAAGGTAAATGATACCAAGACTTATAAAAAGTCTAAAGCTCATGAGCACCATCCTACCAAGAAGAAGAATAAGATCTAGAGATAAGGCAAGGAAAAGGAGGAAATATGTTTTACATGTGGCAAGCCAGTCCACTAGAAGAGGAACTACACCCAGAAGTAAGAGGAAGCTAAAGGTGAGTTTGGTATCAAGTGAAATATTTCCATAGATACACATTGGGTATTAGATACAAATTTTGGTGTTCACATCTGTATCCAAATGTAGGAACCAATTAGATTCTAGAGAATTTCCAGAAGAGAGTTGGATCTTTTAGTTTCTAATGGTGCGAGGCTGGATTCTATTTCCATTGGTGACTACCACCTTTTATTTCTAGTAGGAATGATTTTGGTTTTACATGATTGTTATTATGTACCTACTATTACCAAAAACATAATTTCTGTATCAAGTTTATATACAGATGAGTTTATTTTCAAGTTCATAAATAAACGCAATTTTTTATAAGGACAACATATGCTATGATATGAAACATTTAAATAATGGTCTATATGTATTAAATTATGAAAACCAAGTGTTGGAAATTGATAATGAATCAAGTTCACATGACTCATATAACACCGAGATTTGGCATCACCATCCTGGTCATGTAAATGAGAATCATTTGAAAAATCTCTATCAAGATGGTTATTTATAATCTCCTGGGATAAAACCACTTGATAGATTTAATGCTTATTTACAAGAGAAAATGACCAAACCACCATTTTTTGGATAGGGTGAAAGGGCCACAGAGCTTCTAGGATTGGTATACACTGATGTGTGTGGACCATTTCCAGTAGAAGCTAGAGGTGAATATTCTTACTTCACAACTTTTACTAATGACTTGAGTAGATATGGATATATCTACTTGATGAGGTATAAGTCTGATTAATTTGATAAATTCAAGGAATTCAAGAATAAATTATAGAATCAACTTGGTAAAAAGACAAAGAAGATTCGATTAGATCAAGATGGATAACATCTTAACCAATAGTTCATTGACTTTCTACTGGAGTTTGGGATTATATCTCAACTAACTCCACCTTATACACCACCATGAAATGGTATCAGTGAAATAAGGAACCGTACCTTGTTGGACGAGGTAAGGTGGATGATGAGTTATGCAGATCTTCCATTATCCTTATGGGGATATTCATTACAAACTAAAACATACACATTAAATTGATTACCAACTAAATAAGAAAATGAAATTCCCTTTGAGCTATGGATTGTAAAGAAACCCATTTTATCGCATACACATGTATGGGGATGCAAGGAATTTGTTAAGTCCTTATCAGGAAACAAACTATCACTCGGGGCATGAAGTGTATCTTTATAGGGTATCCCAAGGAAACAAAAGGATACTACCTATATAAACCCTCACACAAGAAAGAGACTATCTCTAGACATTCTGTCTTTCTTGAGAGGGAGCAAATCCTCAAGAAGGATAGTGGGAGAAATATTGACTTCGATGAAGTTGATGTTCAAGATACACATGAGTTAGTACAGGAACAGATTCCATAGGTCCCCATGGAATAATTAGTTCCTAAAACACAAGTACTTCATAGGAGCTCAAGAGAGTTAAGATAACCAGAGAGATATGGTTTTCTGGTCACTGAGGATGGTGACTCATTATTGGTTGATAATGATAAACCTATCTCCTACAAGGAGTAAGTAGAGAGCTCATAATATGCAAAATGGAAAAAATCTATGAATTATGAAATGAATTCTATGTATCAAAACCAAGTTTGGGTTCTGGTCGATGTGCCAGTAGATGTAAAGTCTTTTGGATGAAAATGAGTATTCAATAGAAAACTAGATATGGAAGGTAAAGTAAGTACCTATAAAGCAAGGCTAGTGAATAAAGGGTTTAAAAAAAATCAAGTAATTGACTACAATAAAACCTTTTTTTCCAGTTTCTATGTTTGAATCCATCACAATCATACTTTCTATAATATATTACCATGACTATGAGATTTGGCAGATGGATGTCAAAACTTCATTCCTTAATGTGAACCTTCAAGAAGATGTCTATATGACAAACCCATAAGGGTTTATGACTCCAGGTGATTCCAAGAAGATTTTCAAGTTGCAAAGATCCATTTATGGATTGAAGCAAGCATCTAGGTCATGGAATATTCAATTTTATGAATCCATAAAAGAATTTGGTTTCATTAATAATGAATGTGAGATGTGTGTTTACAAAAGGTTTAATGGGAATTCATTCATTATCCTAGTAGTATATGTTGATGACATATCACTTATTGGAAATGACATACCAGTCTTACAATTTGTTAAAGAATGGTTAAAAAAGTGTTTATCCATGAAGGAATTAGGTGAAGCGGACTATATTCTAGGGATCAAGATCATTTGTGATAGATCCAAGAGGCTTCTTGGACTAAGTCAAAGTACATATACTGACCATATACTAAATAGATTTAGTATGTAACAATCCAATAGGGTATTGGTTCTAGTGTCACATGGTTTACATATTTCTAATAAAATGTGTCCTCAGAAACAACATGAGAAAGAGAGAATGAGTAAGATCCCATACGCTTCAACGATAATATCAATCATGTATTCCATGTTATGTATTATACTTGATGTTTCCTATGCATTGATCATGGTAGGTAAATATCAAGAATATCCAGTATAACAACATTGGACTATTGTTAAGACTATCCTTAAGTATCTGAGAAGAACTAAGGATATGTTCCTAGTGTATGGAGGATATGAGGAGCTTGTCATCAGAGGGTATGCTATGATGGTTTTCAAATAGATCAAAATGATCTAAAGTTTCAATAAGGATATGTTTTCTATCTTAATGGAGGAGCTATGATATGAAAGAGTTCAAAGAAACCAATTATCGACAATTCTACAGTGGAGTCTGAGTATATAGTGACTTTTGATATAGCAAGGGAATCCATTTGGATTCATAACTTTTTCTAGGATCTTGATGTGGTACCTAGCAGTAAATACCCTATCACATTGTATTGTAATAATACTGTAGCAGTGGCTCTTTCAAAAGAGCCAAGGTCACACCAACAGACAAAGAATATACTCTGGAAGTATCACCTATTGAGAGATTTATATCAGAGGGGTGAAGTTGTAGTGATAAGAGTACCCAAAAAAGAGAATATGGTGGAACCCTTAACTAAATTCCTATCTCAGTAGAATCATGAGTATCATGTGAGAGCTAGCAGACTGAAGGTTGTTAGGAGTTGGCTCTAGTGAAAGTGAGAGTCTGTTGGAGTTGGTTCCCTAGAACCAACTTATTTTTACTTTATGATAAACTTGTATTCATGGTTTTTTAATATTAATAAACTTCTTATCACATCATTATTGTTCTTCTATGTAACATAGTATATGATAATGTCCTAAGAGTAGATGTCACACTAAAAGGTCATAGTAGTTCCCCACTATGATGAGAACCTAGAAGTGCTACGACACTATTATTGAATATATGCTCTATAGTAGGAAGATATCATTTTATGGACACAAATGATACATGATATCATGTGTGGAGACTCATAGGACTTTGAGGAACCTTCTTATGGTGTACACCCTTGGTAATTTCTAGTGGATATTATGATAAAGAGACCCACCAGTAGGAACTCTACATTTCTATGTGTCATTCTATCTATGGATGTGTGTACTGGTCCTTAAAATTTAATAATATTATTAGTGATTATTATGATTTTCACACTTATATGTATTGATGAAAAACGTGACAAAAAATGTTCACGGTGAAGTAAGATATATTGGGTGCATCACAAGTAATATTACATTAATGAATAATGTGAGAAAAGATTTATCCATTATGTTCATTAGAGGAAGTTAATATCTCATTACCTTTTATGGAAATGATATATCCTAAATAAATCTATGTTCATGGTGTTCCATTGGTAAATTTTATTTCTGAAAATTCAAAGAAAGAGACATCAAGCACATAGGTTGATGGCACTGGCATGAAACCTTCTTGATTAGAGATATTATGATAAAGAGATTATATTACATGGTAATCATTCGTATGAGTTGAATTTTTTTTGTGGCATTAAATTCTTTCTCTATGGGTGCCTTGGTGTGTTGTTAGATGTTAACCTTGAACTTTAAACTGATTTGCCTAATTCCATTGAGAAAGATCCCTAGAGGGTCACACACTAAGTGTATCTAGAATCTTAGTTGAATAATATATTATTATTTATTATTTAACAAGTTGAATAAATATTATTACCATATGTGGTTTAATAATTATTCATGTATTCTTGATCTCATTTATTCTGTCACTAGTTATTCAAGAGAATATATTGTGAGTGGAATATTTAATAAATATTTATTTTCTATTTAGTGAATATAATATTTATTTATTTATTAGCGAATAATGCAGTGATATTTATTTAATAAATAAATAGACATTATTCAAGGCCCAATGACTTGTTTTTTAAATACACGATGGATGTCATAATCAGTTGGTATAACTCCAATTTCTAGTAGTGACCCCACCTATGCCACCCTACCTAAACCACCTAACCTCCAATGGATTGTTTTTTAAATACACAATGTAAGTCATAATTAGTTTTAAATACTTCATTAATAACCCATGAATAATTCTCCTTCCAACATCACTTAGAATCAATATATTTCTTCAACAAATCCAATCTGTACAGTGTATATTTTCATCACATCATCAGTTAAAAATATTTAAATACAGTTAGTGCTTCAACCATAACCTATAACAACTTCATTACAATATAGTATACCTATATATATATATATATCATTTAATTTTCTTAATACATGTTCACCACCTAGACATTAAACTCCTCCTTTTCATCTTACATGAATGAATTCTAATATCAACCACGTTCTTTGGGTACATATTCATGTGGATGATATACGTGACCTATATTCCTCATGATTTCATACCAATGACTTGTGATTTTATCAGTTTATCAATTATCATGTATATTTGATATATTTAAGGACTCTTTTATACTTTAACATCTTATTCATAATTTTTCACCTCTTGGAAACCTTTAGTGACATCATACTCCATAAGAATTATGCATTTCTTAATGATTTGTCTAATCCTCTACTATCAATATGATATAGTGTAAACCATGAAATAAAATAACTAATGTCACAAACTATTACATGTATATGTTTCACCTATGATATGTGGCTCTTGATTTATGCACCAACACTTTCTCTCATTGATAATGTTATGTTGTAAATGATGATCCCCATGCATACATTGTTTATGGAAAACTTAGGGTTATGGTTGTTTTGTTACATACCATATTATCTTTGATGATTCTTTCATTTCTTACAAATGAGGGATGTTGGTTCCTACAACATCCTCTTCACCTTTAATATGCTGACTCACACCCAACAACATGCTGTCTTCAATGAAATTTTATTACTTCTTCCAACATGTTACTAGATTTTATTTCATTATCAATGACATATGAATTCTACTTTATATTTCTATGTTGAGTTATACAACATGTTATGTCCCATGATATGGTTCATACACCCATAGTAGCAACACACCTCTTATTTATAGAGAATCAAGCAAAATCATAGGGGGAAGAGGGAAACCACTAGCGGAGGCAGAATGAAGGAGACCACCCATGGTGATTGCTAAAAGTGGGTACTGGTGATAGCCTATGTCAGTCACCCCACTTTTTTCTTTTAAAATATTTACCCCACCCCAATCACAAACCTCAATTGAATATCTTTTTCTTCACCCTAACCACCCCCACTAACTTACCTTATCTCCACTGATTTAGTCATAATGCATCCCTCCTTACCTATGTTGGGTTTCTAAGTATCTAATAATACCCTTTCAATATATTAGGAGAATTTTGAAACCTTAAATCCCCAATATCACAATGAATGAAACTCAAACCATGTATATACATAAAATTAAGAACTCATGTACCTTTCATCGATGGAAGATTTTTCTTCTTTATTAAATTTGTGTGCTTGATAAAGATCCCTTATAGGCATCCAAAGAACCAGTTCCTCCATGGAATTTCCACAAGTTGCACTGAATCACCCAACACTCGAGTGTGTCCTCCGTCCTTCCTCAATATGTTATTATCTTAGGTAGTAAATGGTGGAGGAGAATAGAGCTTCATGTATGAGAGAATAGACATGATCATGACACAAATTACATGAAATATTACACCCATCTTAATGCCTTGACCTTCTTATATAGTCCTTGGGACACTCCCAAGACTTTTATGGAATTTACTCATAAATTATATAATGTATGATTATTGTGTTAGTTGAAACCTTTGTAACCCAAGTCATAAATGTATTCTATCGATCAATTCATAGTAAAAAACACCCATAATCAATGATAGAATTTATATGTAAGAGGTATGAATGTTAAACAATCAACGTTCGACTACCAAGACCAATCAAAGGGTTTGATATGAATCGTACAATATTATTCTTCATTCCTTATGATATATCCAAGTCGTAGAGTATGATAGTTTTAAGGCAGTTTCATGAAATCTTTATTTCATTATTAGAGATATAACCAAACCAATGACATACGATATGCCTTGGTTTTCTTAATTCCATAGCATACATTATATATATTATATATATCATACACTACGATATGTGACAATTTAAATTATATGTAAATATGATATTAGGGTATATCTCCTTCACCCTCTTCCCTGTGTCATGCTCTATATCCATTGCCTATATCCCACCTTACATCTGACACCCCGCATCGGCCACCCCACCCCAACCACCTAACCTCCAATGGAATAATTTTTTTTTAAATACATGATGGTATACATAATCAGTTTTCAAGACTCCATTAACAACCCATGAATACTTCTCCCTCCATAACCACTCAGACTCAATATATTTCTTCACCAAATTCAATGTGTACAGTGTATATTTTCATCACTTCATCAGTTGAAAATATTTAAATACAGTCAGTTCTTCAACCATAACCTACAAAAACTTCATCATAATATAGTTTCACTATATGTGTATCATATAACTTATCATGCTTACTGATGCTTCTCAGTTCCCCCCCTTAAAAAAGTATTTCAAAACTAGTGTTCCATTTGAAACATATATCATAAAGTTTGTTTCCCATTTGGAACTTGGAGTCCTAATCACATCCTCATGTATATGTTTAGTATATAAAACAAGACTACCACCCTCAAACTTAATCTATGCAATATCACACTTATAGAACTTGACATCCAATGCGTCACTACAAAATATTTAACTTTTTCCAACATCAACATATCTTTTGAAAAAATTAAATTTTATATTCATAAATAAATTTTACAACATATATATCTTTGTCACTAAATTATCAGTAAAAACTCCATTGATAAAAGTTATAGTGATAGATTAGAATATTCTTTTACAAATATAATAATACTAAAATATAATATATCTGTTGGTAAAAATGTTATGCAATAAATTTATCTATTATTAATAATATTACCAACACTTATATTTTCATCTGATATATTATTAACAATATCAATTTATCTTTCATTGTAATCAATAATAACAATGATATCTGTTTGTATTGTATTTTTGAAATAAAAAATACTTGTTTTCACTAAAATATTCATTGGTAAAACTTTATATTATAAATATAAATCTAATTATATATATAATATATATTATAATTATCATATAATCATTAAAAATTTAATTTAAGTGAAATATTATCAAGTTATGTGTATCTCAAGACTTCTGATGGAAGGTTTAGGATTTGGGGTAGCCACTCAGTCAATGATCCAAATTAAATATGAAAATATTATTTAATCAATGTTTCCACTAACATTTTCATTAAATTGTACTAGTAAAACTATTAATTATGATGAAAACTCATACAAAACGCACATTCCCACATACCATGAATTTAATAGAAACCAGTCAAACTCAAACATAACAAAGTCTCAAAAATGATACCCCAACACAAGTGAAATTTGAAAAAGAACAATTTGAATAAAAAAAGTTCCACCTCCTTAGTATTTATAAAAAACTAGAAAATAGTATAATGATGTTTTTTAATAAAATTGAGTTGATGTCATGCATGATGAAGTAGATTCTCAGATGTATCAACATAACTCATGGTGGGGAGTCTCATATGGTGGTTCAATATCTTTTAGACCTACTCAAACAGGGGTCACACACACATAGAGGTCATTGAGTCAGTTAGATTTATAGCCACTGCCACATTTGTTATCTAGGCTAGATTCCAATAGGGTTTCTTTCCTAATGTCATAATTTAGATAGTGTAGGAGGCAGTAGCTATGAATCCGTCAAAAAAATTTCCTGTAAAATATTTTTTTTCTAAGTTATTTTTCAAAAATTATTTTTAAAAAATATAATTATTTATAATATTTTTATTAAAAAAACCAAGATTTTTAAATATATAAAAAAATTTATATCCACATCAAATTTTGGATATTATTCTTGTGCAATGATATTTCTTGTTAAAAAGAAAAAAGAGTAAATTTGGGACCTTACCAACCTGATTCCAATACACATAATATAAAAGATATTGAGATATAATAATCCCCTCTCAAAGATAAATAAAGATAAAGCAACATAAAACAAGTAGTTAGTTTGAATTAGAATTTTTATTCTTTAAGTGAAAAAATGATGTATATAAGGTTCTTATCAATTTTATACTCACTTATCAAAGGATAAATATCAATATGATTCATATTTCTTTCCATGACTTGAAAAAACTAAAATATGATAGAAATAAAGGATTAAATAAAAATGAATTCATGATGGGTTTGAGTATGATTGGTATAAATAACGAGTTTTAATAATATTGGTATAAATAATATGATGATATAATTTAAAAGAGTTTATCTGCTCACCTGATCCAATGTATTTGGAAGAGATGTTATGTAGCTGTAACAATAAAACACCCATCAAATGAACATGACTCAATCTAACCATAAAAAATAGCTCTACGATGAATTTAAATATATATAATTATACAGATAAGTTTAAAAAGTAAGTGAATAAAATGATGTGAATAAATAAATAACGACTCATTTGGTTCTAGATTTTTTTTCATTTTCATTTTATAGTGTGATCTTTCAAATAAAGAGAGTAGTGTATGGGGGGGGGGATTTATAAACCACCCATTCAAAAACTAAAAGGGAAAGATGAATAGCTAGTCAGATAACTAGAAATAAATCTATGTAGGTTCCTATGAGGCCAAATGAGATCAAGTTATCCTCTCCCATGGTGGGTGCTAAAAAAGGTAAGATAAAGAGCATAAAAACTGATCAAAAAATAAATCATGATATTAGTTCACATATAACAAAACAGATCCTGGGAAAAATAGATTTAACTGAAAAAATGGTATTATTTACATGTGAAATGGTAATTAATTTCAATATACATGTATATAAATAAATTACTGATTTAAAATCACTAATATTGAATTGATCAATAAATTTAGACATGACCATTTTTATTTTAAATCTAAATTCCTGTTATACATTTTATAAGAATAGGAAATCCTTCATCAACATGAATCATTTATAATAAATTATATGTGTTATAATTGTTTTCAAAAAGTGTTCTCAAACAAATTCTTAACTATTTATTATACATGGTAAGTGGTATAATCAATTTTCAATAAGTGTTGTTAAATAGACACAAATATGATTTAAAACTTAATTAACACAAAATCACTTTTCAATAAATCATTATGGAAGAAATTAGAAACATTTCTCCCATGTATAATATTCCCAAATATACTTTGAACTAAATAGGTCCTAATATTAAAAATATATACATAAAATCTCTAGAGTATAAAGGGAATTATTTCCATTACATAAATGAACTACATAGAAGCTACTCAATAAAGTTGTAGTATAGACCGCAACAACCAAGTTAATACACTCATTTTTAAAAAAGTATTAATAGGTTTCATGAAAGTTTTCATGTGTATTGTTTTTAGAAAATATTGGAAATGATTTAAACAAAAAGGTGGAATTCATCACATTTTCCCCATGTATAATATCCCTAACTTCACAATTCATTGGTGTAAGAGTCCTTGGTTCAGGAAAATATTATAAATTCATGCAAGCATAATCATAGAGAAGGAAGTGCTCTGCACCCAAATAGTACAACCTTAACTAATGATAGGAGTGGTAGTGAGGAAATTATCATTTAATTTACACATGTCCATCATGACATATTTTTACAATTTTCTTCATGAGTCTTGATACCTAGATAAACAATAAGGGATGAGATCAGATCACAAGGATGGTGTGAGAGGGTTAAAACCCCCATTATCTTTTAATACAATAAGAGTTGAAGAATTTAATTACACAATATAACAAAAAAAATCTTTCACTCAAGTAAATTATATAATTAAACAAGAATATAATACTAGACTTTATATATAATTTCCAATAATAATAAATTGACAACAATGACTTTAATATTTTATATGAGTAGCTTAATGTTATCATTATAACAAAAAACAAAAAACAAAATGAAAACAATAATAGGTATATTTTATATGGTTTTAAATGGTTAAAAGAAATAAGAATAAAATTTAGAGAGTGAGAAAGTTATTATAATCCTTGAAAAGTTAATAAATTTATTAAAGTTTGTTGTACCTCTCCCTCTAATGGTGTTTAAATGATCACAATAACTCACCTATGTTTCTATTTTTTTTCATTTAAGTGAGTTTCAGTGTTTTCATTGAATACCAAGTAATGGAATTCATGAAATCATGAAGAACATTTGAAGTATTTTTATAGGATTGTATATCTCTATTATCATGATTTAAGACTATGTAAACTTGTTTTATGAATATTAGAAGTCATTATAAGGAAGTGGATTAGGCCACACATAAAGATAGTGGTGTGAAAATATCACCATATACCTGGTGCAGGGCACTGGCTAGTCGATGCTGTCACACCATATTTTTTATTTTTCTCTTTTATTTTGGTTTATCATTTTTCCTTGTATTTTATCTTCAACTTTAGAGGTTTCAGATCAAATTTTTTAGTTTCAGTCTTTTTTCTCTCTATTACACGGTTAAGGAGAAACCATGTGACCCTCTGGTGTTGAGTATTTTTTTAGTTCATTTTACTCTTACATACTTAGTGTTACATAGGTAGTGCATTATTAGATTCAAACCATGTGGCTCCTAGGAGTAACTGTGTGGGTCCTTGGATGTCCCTGTATGAGGGTGCACGACTTGAGAACGGTTTGTCCAAACCATGCGAGTCGTGTGTGCATGGCTCTGAAATTTTTGACAAAACCAAACTACATGGTTGGCGCATAGTTTCCCTAACCATGTGAAAAAGCCATGTGGGTGTCCTATGAGTCTAGTAAGGGACACACAGTTGGCGCACAATTTCCCAAACTATGTGACCAAACCGTGTATAGTGCCTAGGTTTTAAAAAAAATATGAAATTCTATTTTTTCACTCCTTAATTTTTAACCCCAAATGCCCCTCTTCTTTTCTATTTGAGTCATGTGAAACTTTTAGGATCCTCCCCTCTTTATCACACCCCCTCCTTATATGGTTATTCTAAGGGATTTATTCAAATTTTTGGGGTGATTTTACAAGGTATTATCCTCCTATCTTCTTCTTCATTCTTCTTCTATTTTTTATTGATTTATTCTTCCTCCTTGGTTCCACTACCCTAAGTTTCATGTTTATTGGTTTCTAAATTAAGGGGTTTGTATTGTTATGGTTCATATGGGATGTTACTTCTTATTTAGATCTTTGTGGAGTTGTTCCAGGTTTCCACTGTCAAAGTGCCGTGAGTTTGAGGTAGGTTTACCTTTTCATTTGGCCTTTAAATTTAATAAGCATTAATTAATTTATGTTTTCACCTCATTTGATGCTAATTAATGATATTTATTATTTATAATAATTGTTTTTAATGAAATTAGGTTTTTTTCTCTTTGAATTAAATTGGGTGGAATTGTTTTATATGGTCTTGCACACCATGTGTTTGATAAAATGATCAGTTGGACTTTATAATTTTTTTTGAAAAGATGGTGCCTTGGAAAAAAAGACCAAGGCACAAATTATTATAAAATAAATTTTTTACAAGAGTCTAAACGATGGAATCATATTACAATCCTTGTCATGAAGAGGGAGAAGACCAGTAAGGAGATCATCAAGACAGGTAATGTCTTGGTTTACTCTCTTGTTCTCAATTCCATATACAACCATATTTTCTTCACGATAAACATGGGTGATGATGTAATTGATATCAAGAAGCAAGTGGATTTAATCCATCCAATAGTTAGTAATAATCCATGAAAGATGTGTCACACCATTCCAAATCGATTTCAGAATGGTGGTCGAGTCACTTTCAATCCATATATTGTTCTAACCATAAATCTTGGTGATATCAATAGCATGTATCAAGCTCAACATTTCAGCCTCTAGAGAAGAGGCAGTGCCGCAACTAACAAGAAAGAAACAAAAGATCTTACCAAGGTGATTCCTGAAGATAGATCCACAACCTGCAGGACCCAGGTTGCCTTTGGAGGCACCATCCACATTAACTTTAATCCATCTAGAAAAATGAGCATTCCAAAACACTTAAAAAGTGCAACGAGGTTGACAAAAATTTACATCAATCTAAAGACAATGCGTAATTCCAAAGTCACCAATAGTGTTGTTGCAGTTTCCCTTTTGCATCAATGCGGATTCACGTTTGGCAATAAGGATCCACATCAGACCTGAATTATGGATGAATGAGTAATTATTATGAATAATAGCATTTCTATCATACCAGATCACATGATGCAGCTCAAAAACAATAGTAAGAAAAATATTCTTAATTTGCGGAGAGATTTACAATCCCAAGCATCTCTTGAGTTGAGAATTGAAAGATTCAAGAACCAACCATCTGCAATAAAATATTTCAAAAATATAGTTCCAAAGAGCAGAAGCAGTGGCACAAGAAATAAATAAATGATCAACATCTTCTCTGTGTTGGATGCAGAATCTGCATTTGGAGAAAATATTAATTCCAAATGATTGGAAGCAACTATATGTGGGAACTATGTTGTGATCAAGGCACCAAATAAGAGTGAATCTTGAAGGCTTTATCTTGGGCTTGTCAAAATATTTTATCTAACTAAAATAATTTTCAGAGTAAAAAAAATAACGATGGTAAAAAATTTTAGAGTTAAGCATTCCATTGTGAGGGGGATCTTAAATTAAAAAATCACCACTGTTTGAAAAATTATAGTTATCAATAGCATGCATAATGATATTAGGGAGATGAAAATTTTGATAATTTAGCATATCTCTAATTGAATTATTGGTACTCTAAGGGGTTTGATAAGGCGAAGTCATAGAAATTAAGGGTGTACTGGTCCAATTATCCAACCATAAATTCAAGGAGGAATCTCTGGAAACCATTAATCTAGAATTATTCATAATACTGAAAAAATATAGCTTAATGGAGGGATATATAGAATATTTGAATAAATTCAAATTTCCTTCCTTAATTTTAGAAAGAAATATATTCTTGAGAAAATCAATCGAGTCAGAATTGTTATAAAGAAGGTTATAAGTGAGTCTGGCCTGAAGGGCATTAAAGTACTTGATATTTTTTAAGCCAATACCACTCTTTTCAATAGGTTTGCAATAATTTAACCAGGGGATGATCATAATTTTTCTTTCCAGAGTGCTACCAGTCCAAATAAATTTTTTGATTGAGATGTTCATTTTTTAATAAGCCCAGCAGGCCATTTATAGACGATCATGGAGTAAACCATCTTAGAAACAATATTAGATTTAACCAGACGTATTCTTCCAGCGATAGAGAGAGATTTAAATTTCCAAAAAGTTACCTAATTAAGAACTTGGTCAACTATTGTATAGAATTAATAAGACTTGGTCCTGCTCCAAAAAATGGGAACACCAAGATAAGTAAAAGGAAAAGAGCTTTCTTGTAGGCCTAATTCACTGATAATGTTACATTTCCTACTAGGAGGGAATTTTTTCCCAAAGAAGATACATGATTTGAGCTAACTGATGGATTGACTAGAAACTTCTTTATAGTTAGAGAGAGATAATTTTTGAGGTTTTTAATGTTTATTTTATCACCTTTTAAGAAGAGGATGATATCATCGACATATAAAAAGTGAGTGAGAGCATTCAAATTCCTAGAGACATGAATGGGATTGAGTTTTCTCTTTTCCATAGGACGAGTGATAAGGTGACTAAGATAGTCTTACGTAATAGAAAAAAGAATGGAATAGAGGGGTTCACCATGCCTAACACCTTTGGTTCATTTTAAATAGCCCTTGGGAGAGCCATTGACCAGAATAGAAATAGAGGCCGAGTTGAACATGGTTCTAATTGTAGTGATAAAGGAAGAACGAAAACCAAAACTTTTAAGAATTTTTAATATAAAGTTTCAATCCATGGTACCAAATTATTTCTTAATGTCAAGTTTAATAGTAATATTACCTCCTCTATTAACTTTTTTTAAAGTATTGACACATTCTAAGGTAAGGAAAATGCAGTCTTGTATAGATCTACCCTCAATAAACCCAAATTGGTTCCAAGAGATAATTTTGTCTATAATAGTTGAAAGTCTATTGGAAATGATTATAGTGATGATTTTGTAAAGACTGTTAATGAGAGCTATGAGCCTTAACAAAGGAATCTTAGAGGTATTGTCCACTTTTGGGATCAATGAAAGAAATTGAGCATTAAGAGAATGCGGGAGGACACCATTAGAGAAGAAAGATTTGAAAATCTTGCAAACATAAAATTGAATAACATACCAATAGTGTTGAAAGAAACCATTGTTAAAACCATTAGGACTTGGATAACTATCATGGTTTAAACTAAAGACTGTGTCTTTAATTTCATGATCAATTGGAATGTTTAGAAGGAAAGAATTATCTTCCTCACTAACCACCATCAAAATGACTTCAGGTAGGAGGTCTTTATTGACATCAAGACCATTAAATATGGATTAAAAATGAGAGACAATATAATTAGAAATTTCATATTCATTTTCTAGAAGATTTTATCCATATTTTAAAAAGTTTAGATTTATGTGAGATTTCTTAAATCTTTGAAGAGAGTTGTAGAACTTAATATTTATGTCACCACTTGATATCCATTTAACTTTAAAGGCCTCATTTCTCATGTTTTTCTTAAACATGAGCAAAGAGTTGAGTTTAACTGCAAGTTTTATTTCCTTAGTTAGATCAATGTTGAAATCAAAGCTGGTGTTATCATTTTGAAGTTTATTGAGATCATCTTCAAGAAGTAGGATATCATTGTTATTTTTTTTGGATTTTGAGCTTCACTAACCTTTGAGGGTCTGATTGAGGTATTTTAACTTGATAGTAAAGGAAAAGGCATCATTGTGGTGGGACATAGAGGACCAACACTTTTTTATAATAGCATTTTAGTCAACATTATAAAACCACACATTGTTAAACATGAAATGTAACATAGGTTTCATGTTTTTTATAGAGACATTTACTAGAATGGGATGATGGTTAGAGTGTAGATAATGAAGGGTGTAGCTGGAGATAGTGTACCATTTGTCTAAAGATAGAACATTCGTGAAGGCTCTATCCAGTTTAGAGGCAGCCACCCTATTTTAATGCCTTCTATACCAAGTAAATTTAGAACTAGTAAGATTAATTTCAACAAGATTACTATCTTCAATAGAAGTTTTAAATTCTCTCATGGAAATAGTAACATGAGACAGACCAATTTTCTCACTTGAATTAAGAATTGCATCAAAGTACCCAATTATAAACTAAGGGATATTAATATTAGTGCCTAAATAAGTGATTTCATTCCAAATATTCCTCCTATCTTGGTATCTATTCTTTGCATTAAAAAAGAGAAAAAATTAAGCATACCATCAATAGAAAAGTCACATTTAAAGACTTTCTTAGAAACATGAAAAATATTAACATTCTGTAAAGTAGTGTGTGAAAAAATCTAGAGAGATTCAACGTTAGAGGTATAATTGGTTGCACCAGTAAAAGAATAACCATGCTGGCACAAATGAGAGTACTTAGCAGAAAAGTTAATTTTAGGATCAGCAATAGCAAACAATATTAGACGATGAGTGTTAATCATTCTTTTTAAAATAGTAAATGTGTCAGAGTTGGCTATACCTTAACAATTCCAGAAGAGAATCTTTATTTAAACCTATATTTGGAGCTAGAGCTCCTTTTTTTATTCCCTGATCCCTTTTACCTAGCATATCTTCTAACCTTTTGAGAATTTTTGGGCTAATATTCTATTATTTATTACTTTTATAGGTAATAGGTGGGATGTTAGTAGAAATTTCCTTAGAATTATCCTTGGATGAATCATGCATAGAGGCCTGCAGAGTTGAGTCCACAAAGTTTTTGTTAATAACATTAGTGAGATCATCATTTTGAATGCTAGGAAAATTATCCAGTTTCATAGCACTAGAAGTATTTTCAGTAGCTTTAGAACCATCTATATGATGACTGAAGGAAACAGAAACAGAGGTACCTGAGTCCTTTATAGTATCTTTGTCCTGTGGTAAGGCACTACACATATTTGAGTGCTATGGACTAGAATTCTATCTAGAAGGAGCTGTATGAAACTTTGTAGTGCCTTCCAAGCCTCTTTGGTCCTGATTGTTCATAGAAGGATTTCCCTTCTCTTTTTCATCACTTATTTCTGAGGGTGTGATGGAGTTATCAGCCTCCACACCCGATGCAACAAAGTCATTCAGATTGGGAGATTACTGTATCGGGATAGTTCCTAGGGATGAAGGTGTGGGTTCACCCACTGATTTTCTAGTGAGAAACACTGGGATGTCATCCTTGCAACTAGGATCAAAGGGTGAGTTGGTAATAGGGCATGGCACTTGCCCAAGAGGATTCACTGCTCCCTTTAAACCTGAAGAAACAAGTGCACTCAAACTAAAGTTTTTCTGTATCTGGACAACACCCAAAATATAGGGAGTGGACTCCTCTACAAGTTTTTCATTAAGGGTTACAATGCTTACAACCTTGTGACCAGAAACATTACAGGTGTTTCTAGAATGACATGTTACCTGCTCAGAAATTTTTCAAGCACCAACTTCAACTATCTCTATGTATTGATTATATTTCTTAATAGTGTCCATGACCATATTTTCTATTTCTTCTAATAGATGATGTTCATTAGTGGTATTATCTTCTTATTTAGCTAAATCAGCCCAGTACATAACTGAATTGTCCCCTAAGTGTGTCATGCTAAGAACTTTTTTGACCCAGATTTCATTCTTATTTTTAGAGGTTTCAAGCATGTCCACCATGGGGGCCTTCTCCTTCAATTAATTTTCAATTGGTTGAGATACTTGTTTTCTAACCACCCTACAATTAGATATTGAGTGACCAATAATATTACAAAGTTTACAGAAGTGTGGTTTTATATCATACTCAATTATAATTTCAGTTTTATAATCATTAGCATTGAAACTAATTGAATTGGGAATCTTTGAATCCATATTAATTTCTACCATCACTCTAACATATAGACCCAATTCAACATTTAAGGTCCTCTGGTCAAATTTGAGGGGAGAACTGATGCAAGAGACTATGTCATTCAATATTTTGGGGTGAAAAAAATACCAATTGATTCCATGAAATTTAACCAATACTTGTGCCAAGGTGTTCCTATTCATATGTGGGTTAAAGACACAGTACCAATTAGACAATCTAAGAAAACTAGGCTTCAAGTTTATGTTTTTAGTTTTCCACACCTTATCAAGACTATATTTCAATTTTAACAGAATATGAAAATAACCTTTGCCTATTGGTATTAGTTTCCAATATGAGATATTCCAATAATGAGAAATACGAGACTGTAATTCAATTAGAGGCCATGGACGATCACCTTTAAGATAGGATATGTGACCCATGATAGAGAATTTTCACATTTGTGTGCGCTGCTATAAAGCTTCGGGATCTGCCTCCACCAGGTATCCTCCATCATCCATTTTTTTGAAGAGAGGGGGATTTAGCAAGGTAGATTTATACAGATCCTTTTATTTAAGCACTTTAAGGAAAGAAATACCTCCAATTCTATCTGTAGAAGAGCGGTTAGGGTTTTCTTCCACAATAGTGTTCTCCCCAAACACTTTGGTTTCTCCAGTTAGAACATATCGTTCCCATTTCGGATCAAAATACACTATTATCATAGGTAGATTTTCAAGGAGAAAATATCATGCCGCGAATCGAAGATTATGGATCTTCAGATGCGCATTCAACAATGCACCTGAAGAGTCTCTTCCCATTCCCAATATTCTGATTGGACTTTATAAGTGGGTTTTGGTTTCTAAATGGTGTTTGGGATTTCCCATGTGTTCTAATATTTCATGAAATTCTAAGTGGTACATTGCCTCGTTTTGTAATTGTTTTCCAAGAGCATGTGAGTCTTGGTTTGAATTTTTGGAAATGACATTTCTTTAGAAAAAAACCCTCATTGTGATGTGACTCTTGAATTGATCATAATTAAAGGAGAGGGAGCATCCTTGACACGGGAATTACCTTATAAATTGGTGGATAAAGGCAATGGAACTATCCCTTGGGGCGATTTAGGGGTGATTCTTGGTTGGGTGAATTTTATAGTAGCTCATGGTTATTATTTATATCTATATTTGGTCAATTATTTGGATCACCCTTCTTTTTGATACATTATGGGAACCTAGCATAGATAGTGAAATATCTGATAACACTTGCTACACTAGTTTAGGATTATGCTCTAGCTAGTGGCCCCTTAGTATGGAAAAGCTCTTCTTTGGGGATGGTGCCCCTTGGTTAGGCCAAGTAGGGTATAACTGAGTGTTTGGGCTATTTGATTACATCAGGTGTGCCAAAAGGATGGATCAGGTTCATTCTGTTCTAGATTTTACCCTGAGATTCTAGATATTCCCATGTTACTAGCACTTATTCATCTACGATAGATAATTTAGGCACCTCAGCTGGTTTGGTTTCATTCATACTATTTTCCATTGCACTCGTTGTGTGGTTATAATTTATTCCCCCTTTTTATGGTATATCTCTTTGGTAAAAATGAATAATTGGTTTTTTAATATTTTTTGGAAAGTGTTCTAAAAATGGTTTATACTTGTTTCTAAATTTTGAATAAAACATCAACCTTTTTACTCTCCCTCTCTTTCTCTAAAATGATAAAGCCTCCTTCATTTAGAAAAAAAAACATTTTTTAAATGAAAAATGAAATGGACCATGATTTTTTTAGAAATAAATGTATTAAAACCTATGTTTATATATTTTTTATTTAAAACTATAAGTAAATTAATCTTTTATTAAAAGTAAATGAATTGGGAATAATTTTCTTGGGCATGCCTACCAAGTTTTATTACTCACACCTATACTTTCCTCCTTATTTTTAGACTCAGGTGAAAGTTACAGCTTGGTATCAGTCACCATGGGCGATGTTAGGTTTGGGATCAAAGAGTGGCCCATGAGGTCACATGGATATTTAGTGGTTTCCAAGTTTAGTTTGGTTTTATTTTCAATTTATGTGTAGATTTTTCTTTTGGTTCTTGTATTTTGTGTTGGGATGATCTTTTTTTATTCCACTACTTTTGTTTATCTTTATTAGGAAAAATCATTCTCACTGTCTTTTGTTGATGTCATTGGTTCTTTTAGCCACCCCAGGGTGATTGGGAATGCACCTCGAGGATGTCCTGGGCTGGCTCGAGTGACCGATTCTGGGTAGACCCGGGTTAGTTCATGAAAAAATGGTATCAAATCATAGGTTCCTTAGGGGACCTAACTTTTAATGCACCCTTTTTTATTTGGGATGTCAAGGCATAAGGATTTGGACTATTGAAATATGGGGTGTAGGTATGAGTAAGTGTCTGGACAACACTTTATATGTCTAACCTTGGGTTACCATGGGAAGTTGGGTTTGGAGTTTTTGTTTTATGATTTTATTTAACACTCATGAATGAAATAGGATTTGGAACTGTGGTTTTTGGAGAGCTCACCAGGCCTAGAAATCCATGTGGAGTGTGGAGATGTGATCCTAAATGGATCTTCATGGCAGTGGTGTGATTGGAATATGGCCGCCAACCATATGGTCAAGTTACCCATTGCCACTAGTTTCCCCTTGAAAATTATTTTGTATCTTTCTTGATTTTATAACCTTTTTGAAACTTTTTTTTAAAATTTAAAAACTAGATTCCAAGTGGTAATATTTTTATTTTTGTAAATAATGAATGTTTTTTCAGATTTATTTGAATAAAATCTTGGGAAATGGTTTTTAAATAAAGTGATTTTTGAAAAAAAAGGGATTTTAATCAAATGTTTTTAATAAAATGTGGTTTGTTTTAAAATGGGATGAAGTTTTAAGGGAAAAAGGTTGGATTTCTTAATGGAATCTATGAAATTTTTGTGAAATGAAATTACATGGAGTATGAAGTTGGGAAATGGTTTTTGAAGTGTTCATTGGTGAGTTTTAAACAAAGGTTTTGGGAAAATTTTGAGTTTGTATTTTATTTTGTGTTTTGTGTTTAATTGTAGTGGTTTTTGGATTGGTAAATGGGTTTTGATTGTGTTTTTTTCAACTTTTTATTTAGAGTATTCCCCCACCAAAGATTCAATTAACGTTTGAGGTGAAGCTATGGGTGGTTCACCATAAGTGGAACCTCAATTTGATCAACCTAAAGACCATAAACTTGAGCTTAAAAAGTTATAAAATCCTAAATTTTATGGTCATGAGGATCCTTTTAAATAAGAAGTGTTGATGCAAAAGAATCAAAAGGATCTTTAGTTTCCTTGAGTTTCCGGAATCTATAAAAATTAATTTCACTACCTTTATGCTTGAAGGTCTGAGTTAGAAGTGGTGGAAGTCATACATTAGGACCAAGTATCAGGAATAATTCTTTTGGTAATTATTCAAGACCTCCTCCAATGGCCCGAATGCCTTCATTTTTTATTGATTTTGATAATCCACCTTTAAAGGGGTGAGGTGGAACCCTTATAAGGCTCATAGGCATAAGTATTACATGGCCCATAGGCCTTAGAAGAATTCATTGCCCGTAGGCTTCAAACATTACATACAACCCAGACTAATTACTTGGAACTGCTCCTCCCCAGCATCTTCATCGTAAAATCATCTCTCCACCTTCACATGGCTGTTCGACTAGGCATTCCTGTGCATGCACAGGCTTCTCCCGATGGAAGGTTCCATACCCTCTCATTCTTGTAATCCGTTTAGCTTCTACTATGGTGAAAGCTCCTTGCTCATCCTCCTTGTAGTGCTTGTTCCTTGTAGGTTGTCTGGTTTTCATCTACACTTAAGGTGGACCGAAGGCCTTGAGGTGGCCATAAGGCCTTACTGACCCAAAGGCCTAGGTGGCCCGAAGGCCTTAAAGGACTCAGGGACCAAATCGGTGGCCTGAAGGCCCAAACGGGTGCATATTCCCGGCTGCTACACTGCCAAACAGTGCCTGCTACAGTTCCCGCTACAGTACCTGCTACAGTACTGCACAGTTCCTGCTACAGTACTTGCTATAGTACTACTACAGTACTTGCTACAATACTGCTACAATACTTCTACAGTACCTTCAAGACCTCATCTATCCGATAACACTTCTATGAAATAGTGAATGCATTGAAAGTGATGGATATGTGCTATCTTCAATAAAGTGATGGATCAATGTTGGAATTCATCCATAATTTTGTGGATCTAGTCCCATATCACCCAAAGTTGGAAGAGGATGATTCTTTAAAAGCTCAACATTTTGAGAACATGATTTGTCCTGATCTATAGTTAAATGTGTCAAAATTCTATTTAACCTCATTTGCTGATGTGGTGAGGAAAGTGGTTTAGGTTGAACTCATGTTAGTGAGAGTGATCGAGGTAGATAATCCTCCTATAGTCTCTATAAGAGGTGAAGGGAATTCTATCAAAGATATAGGAAATCAGACTAAAGATGATTGTAATGGTGGTGGAATTAAGAGGCCTTCTGATATCTCATCAGCTTCTTCTAGGCATAGGACCCTGATGTGTTATCAATGTGGCAATCCAAGTCACAATAAGCCTTCATGTATAGGTGATCCAAATATTTTTTATGATTGTGGACATTTATTCCATCTCCAAGAGTTATAAAATGGTGTTGATTGAAATAAGAATATATTTGGATCCACTCCCTAAAAAAATTAGGTGGATCAATCGAATAAATGTGGTGCTAGTGTGAGATCTGTTTAAGGTTTTTGATGTAAGGGTTTATTTCATTATAAGGGTTGTGTATTATAGTGATATATTCAATTTCTAATGAAAATATGTCTTTTATCTTTCGGGAAATATTTTTTTTGTCTCGTATTGGAAGCATGTTTTGTTGTTTGTCTTATTTCTATTGTTTAGTTCCTTACAATGTTTTGTGTGGTTGTTCCAGTATGAAAGGTTGGTGTCTAACCAATGCCATTAATCTGGTACCGAGCTAGGATTATAATATGATGGGGAGTCCAACATGATCTCCTGAATTTCCTAACCCCATGTTTCCCTTTTTCTCCTTTGGTAAACATTGGTCCCTTGGAGTAGGCCTGATGATTTTGGTTGTGGTAGGGTGTCTGAATTCTAACTTGGGGTTTTTGTCATATTTTGAGAAATGGTTTGAGTTCAAAGGGTTTACTTTAGATGGGAATGCAAGTCTTGTCCTGGTTGTAGTTGTGGTATTCTTCAATTGAGGAGTTGAGTTGTGTGAGAGTGGGGACCTTTGTATTTAACTTGATTAACTAGAAACATTGAGACTTTATGGGGGAAGAAAGCATTATGGTGGGGAGAATTGTCACACCCCAATTTTTAGTTTTCTCTTTTATTTTGGTTTATCATTTTTTCCTTGGATTTTCTCTTGGGGGTTTGGAGGGTTCAGATTGATATTTTGAGTTCTGGGCTATTTTACCTATGTTTCATGGTTTGTGTTCATGGTTAAAGAGAAAATATATGGACCTATAGTGTTGAGTATCATTTTAGTTCATTTTCCTATTACATGGTTAGGGTTACACAGGTAGTGCATGGTTAGATTCAAACCATGTGTATCCTAAGAGTAATTGTGTAGGTCCTTGGGTCTCCCTGGATGAGGGAACATGGATTGAGCACAGTTAGTCCAAACCGTGTGATTGGTGTACACATGGATCTACAATTTTTGACAGAACCAATCCACATGGTTGGTTCATGGTTTCCCAAACCGTGAGACAAAAACATGCACAGTGACTAGGTTCTTTGAAAATGTGAAAATCCCTTTTTTCCCTCCTATATTTTTAACCCCAAACACCCCTCTTATTCCCCATTTGAGTCATGAAACTTTTGGAGGCTCCTACCCTCTTCCTCACACCTCCCCTCCTTCTATAGTGATTCTAAGGGATTTATTCAAGTTTTTTGGGTGATTTATCAAGGTATTCTTCTCCTATATCTTCTTCTTATTATTCCTTCTTCTTCTATTTTCTCTTGATTTATTCTTCTTCATTGGTTCCTATACCCTAGGGTTCATGTTTCTTGGTTTCTAAATCAGGGTTTTTGTCTTTTTAAGGTTCCTATGATATATTCTTTCTTCTTTAGACCTTTGTGGAGTTGTTCTAGGTTTCTGTTATCGAAGAGATGTGAGTTTGAGGTAGGTTTCCCTTTGCATTTGGCCTTTAAAATTAAGAAACATCAATTTATTGTTATTATAAACTTTTTTGATTATAATTAGTGATATGTATTATTTAGAATAAGTTTTTGGAATGAAATTAGGTTGTTTTCTCTTTGGTTTAAATTGGGTAAAATTGCCCTATATGGCCTTTCACACCAAGTGTTTAATAAAAGGCCCAGTTGGAATTTATAAGTGGTTTTTGGTTTCTAAATTGTTTTATGTATTTCCAAATGTGTTCAAATATTCCATGAAATTATAATTAGTGTGTTGGATCTTTTGGAAATGGTTTGGCAAGAGTTTGCGAGGCTTGATTGGCACTTTTGGAAATGGTTTTTCTTTGAAAAAAATCCTACTTGGAATGTGACTTTTTCCTTGATCATAATCAAAGGAGCATGAATGTTCTCAACATAGGACTTACCTTGAGAATTTTTGGATAAAGTCAATGGGAATATCCCTTGGGGTGATTCAGGGGAGATTCTTGGTTGGGTGACTTTTCTAGTGTCTTGTGGTTATTATTTATATATATTTGGTTGACTGTCTCGATCACCCCTCTTTTTGATACATCATAGGAACCCAGAATAGCTAGTGGAATATATAATAACTATTGCTATACTAGTTTAGGATTATTATCTATCTAGTGGCTCCTTAGTATAGACATGCTTTGATTTGGGGATAATACCCCTCAGTTAGGCTAGGTAGGTTGTAACCGAGCGTTAAGGATGTTTGATTGCATCAGGAACACCCATAGGATGAATTAGGTTTAGTATGTTCTATATTTTACCCCGAGATCCAAGGTATTCCCATGTTATTGACACTTATTCATCTATGATGGATAATTTAGGTGCCTCATCCAATTTGTTTTCATGCATGCTGGTTTCCATTGCCCTCATTTTTTGGTTATTATTCCTGCCCTCTTTATATGGTGTATCTCTTTAGTAAAAGTGAATAATTGGTTTTGTAATGTTTCTTGGAAAGTTTTCTAAAAATATTTTACACTTGTTTCCCAATTTTGAATAAAAACATCAACCTTTTTACTCTCATTTGATATGAATTAATACTTAATTCCCATCCTTGGGCATAAAACAACTGCGTCATCAAACATTAAATCTTCTGAAAAATGGAGTAGTGGGATGACCATTTCATTTATTGTGTTTTGGTTTCACATGATATCCCTTCAGTATCCATGAAATTTTATGGTGGGTCTTTAGTAATGAATGCTTTACCCATCCCCTACGAATCCCTGGCTTTTCCCTAGGGAAGCTGGCAATGTGAACATGGACATTTTTATCTAATATTGAATAGAAGAAATGGTGATGAATCAGGGACTCATTTACCTTATAGTCACGATATCCCTTTAGAGGTTTCTTTCTCCATAAGCATTTTTAAAACAAAAAATATCATTTATGCATGTAATTTTGCTTTATTTCTCCATCTAATGGCATGGTATTTGTATGAAATGATGTTGGTTTTATCATAATTGATGGGAGTTTCCATACTAGAGGGTGATTTTTTATACGAGGTAGGGTGGTAAAGTGTGTACCATTTAGTTTCAATACTTTAAATAATGAGAGACGATACTAATTTAAATTATCAGAGTTCAATTGCAGGGTCTTATTTCTCTAGGAGATAGGATTAGAAGAGTTGAAACTGGCTATCAGAGGAGGCCATTAGATACCACCTTAAGCTTAGAACTTTTGGTTTATGTGTATCTAACCATGTTAATGGTGAAGAATATGATGTCAGTGAGAAGCCTCTATGTGTTATATGTTAGGATTATTTGGAGAATAGGGAGGAGATTGGAATGGTGGGTTGTGGGCATGAATATCATGGGGTGTACGCAAAAAATGGCTGCTCTTCAAGAATGTATTCCCCATCTACAAATCGTCAAAAAATAAGGGATGACTAGAAGGGTTTTGAGTCACAACTAGCATCAATTCCATGATGATCTATTTGCATTGGTATTTCATAAATTTTATTGTGTTGAGAGTGGAAGTCTTGTAAAACCTATATTTTGTTTTCCTTCTATCTATATTTGGCTATTTTCTTACTTCCAAATATTGTTGTTTTATTGTTAAACTTTGTTTGATACATGGAATTAAAAAACATTCTTTTCTATTTACCATTTTTTAAGTTCATGTTGAAATTTAAAATTTATATACAACTACTAGAGATAAAACAATCGCAAAAATATCTAATGGTTTCTTTAAACCCACTAAGGCACTCATAAATTATTAGTAAGAGGGAATTAGGTTATGCCCCAATTTGACTAATTTTAATTTTTTTTATTACTTTGAATCTCATAGTTTAATCAAATCTAGTAAGGTCACCACCTTGAGTTATCCTAGTTAATATATTTAATTAGTTCATTCCATGTTCATCACAACACACACACAAACAATTAAATGTATGAGACACAAATTTACTTGGTCCATCCATTGTTGGCTACATCCAAGGAACATGAAAACTCACTGTCATTATACACAATCCAATAAGGCACTCATAAATAATTAGTGTTTGGGGAGGTCACTCCATCTCCAAAGTGAAAAACCATAGAAGTGTTTAGGAGAAACTCACTATTATGACAAGGGTCACTCCCTATTAACCATGTGGGTTACTCCTACTACATACAATGACTCTGTTACCATTAAACAAGTATACACAAAATGAGTGTAGAAATATATTCCATCCTCCAGTTGATGCTCCAGTTAGTCACTTTATTCTAGAACCATGTTCAACAACTTCTCAACCTCATTATTCTCAAAACCATTAAAGATATTTTCATGGATCTCATCAGAACATCACATGTCTACACTCTCTGTATTTATTAAAAAATATGAAAATGTATATTCTCCTATTTGATCTATCTATAATTTATATATGCATTATATTCAACCTATTTCTTTATTTTGGACTCTTTTTCCAAAATCAATTATATTGACCTTCATCTTCCAGAGGATTCTTCACACCGAGACCACTCCACAAATGATTCTTTTTATCACATTTCTTCATGATTCCATCCAATTGTCATATAAATCTTTTGTAATATCTTAAAACCAATTTCCATATTGACTATATACTAAGTTAACATCTTAAAATTTTATTTATTTTTCTCTATGCATGTTCACCACCTAGACATTAAGCTCCAATTTTTTCATCTTCCACTAATGAATTCGAATATCAACCACGTTCCTTGGGCACATATTCATGTGGATGGTGTAAAGACCCCAAAATTACATATAATTTTTTTAAATTATTTGGGATTATTACGAGTCTGTGAAAATTTACGGTGCGTGATTCCGAGGCCCGGTGTGCTCGGAATGAATTTTTGAAATTTTTTTAAGGTACGTTCAGTAAACGCGTGAGTAGTGTTTTCTAACTTTTGAACCGGTGATTGGAATTGAAATTCGAAAGAACTGTTGAATCCGCAACATTGGGATTTAATTAAGGGAAGCTTCACTTCAACCTCAGTAGGTCAGAAGAAAAAGTTAGTTTTTGGACTTTTTAAAGAAAAGTAAAATAACATGTAATTTCTATTTTATTTTCTTTTTCTCCAATGGATGAGCGGTGATGACGAGACCAGTGACTTGTCAAGCCATTTAATATCTTGAACCATCGACTTCATAACTCCACAATTGTGAATTAAGGAGGTTCATTAATTCATTTAATGAACCTCATAAATTCCTCATGCGTTACTCACCTTTCCCCCTCCTATTTAAATGGAGCTTGGGGTGGGGTTTTGGCACAACTTCTTCAAGCGAGGAAACTCCAGCGAAGTCCTATGGCAACATCCACCAATAGATGATGGAAGCTCGAGCAGTAATGATCCAGGATCGATGAACACCGATGACTCCATCCAACGTGGATGCTCCTCCCACCGCAACCGCGACACCTCCAATAGCTCACGTGGTAGGGGTTTTTTGTTTTGATATTACAATATTCCTCCTTCTTCATTATTGATTTTTATGAAGAACGTGGATCAACCGACTAACGGGTTGATCTGAGGATCATTCTTTAAACACGGGAGGTTGATGCGGGTTTCCAAGTCGAGAGTTATTTCTAAATTATTTTATTGTTTCTAACACCCTTGTTAAAATTCTAACGTGGAGGGCGCGGGCCAATCTGAATATGGCCCGAACCCTCCGCCAATCTTATTATTCTTGTGTTTCCCGTGCGCAGCTGGGCAATGTGACAGAAAGGCATAGATAGGGGTCACATAGTGGCGGAAGTGACCTGAGAGGCTCGTAGGCGTAGACGACACCAAGAACAGACCACCAGAGCACGTCCGGTGGCCCGCAAAAAGAACCACTGTTGCGCCATGCCAACATCAGCTGGAGGAGGCCCGCGACAAACAATCGTGGGTGGTGGGAAGGCGGTGCGCCATCGCGTGCCACGGTGTCCAGAGCCAGACAGCCCAAGACGGCCGTGCGGGCTAAGGGCGGCGCACGCAGGCGCCACCGGTGGCAGCAGCCATGACTAGCGGGCTACGACAGGAGGGGTCGATGCGGCCCTGTGCCTTGGAGACCGGTCGGCCACCTGGCTGATCGTTGCACGCGGTGGGGAAGCGCCCCACCAACCGGATGAAACTTCCTCGCATCTTTGGGGCCAGATGAAGACACAGTCTGCCTTTAGGTGGACCGGGCCGGATGCGGGCTGACCGAACGGGCCGAACCCACCCAGTGGGCCGAACCCATGGCCCAGCGGGCCAGCGAGGGTGGACTGAACCCCACCCAGCGGGCTGGGCCAACCGCGGCCCGGGCCCGCGAACCAGTCAGGCCGACCCTGATGGTCCATACCCAATGAATTGGAACGACCCTTAACAGGCCGGACCCATGCGGGGTTAGGTAGACCCCAGGATCCTTTGCGTCGAGCTGGCCTGACTGAGTCGGATCGGGGCCAGACCCAACCGACTCCTGAATAAAGAAACGCCCGTAACTGACGAACCGAATGTCTGTTTGACACACCGTCAGTGGAATTGGGACCCCTTTTGGGAAGCGGTCCCTTTGGTATATTCCGGCAGGCCCGACCAAGCTAGGCTCGACCGAGGTGCAATCACCCCTGTTTCATAGAAAGGGGTGTAATTAACAGAACAAGCGTCTGATCGACACGCCGTCTATGGCATAAGGACCCTTGTGACAAGGTGGTCCTTTGTAGATACTATAAGTGAGTTTTGATGGAGTTTGACATGCGACATGAGTTGGATTAGACTTTAATCCAACTGGGCTCTTTTTATAAAAGTGCCCATATCTCACAGTTCGGGCGTCCAATCGACGCGCCGTCTATCACGTTGAGAACCCCACGGCGGGGAAGTCTCTTGGGTATGATTTTTGTAGGACTTTATAATGGTTGAAATATGACCGATGGATTGAGGAGAAAAGTCTTCCGGAGATCAGGCATGCTTCATGTGGGAATCCAGTGGCTGGTTGTGACATGAAGAAGAAGAGCGACCAATACAGGTCAGCATCAGATACTCCAGAGTGAGATGATCTATCTGTATGACTAATCATCCCTACCTCTGTACCAGCGACTAATACATTCCAACCCCAGCGACCAATATGGGTTAGCACCAACGACCAATACAAGTCAGCACCTGCGACCAATACAGGTCAACACCAGCGACCAATATAGGTCAGCATCTAGCGACCAATATGGGTTAGCATACAATGACCAATACGAGTCAGCATCTAGTGACCAATACAGGTCAACATACAGTTACCTATATAGGTCAGCAGTATAATTACTATGGATAGCATGATCTGGCTTTACGACTAGTCATCCATATCCTAGTAACCTTGAATTTATACCATTAGAGTGAGCTATCTCTTTTTCTTTGTGCTTCATGATTTTAGATCATGATTTTGATATTACCTTTGTGATGTATCTTGTGATTTTTTCCTTTGTAGATTAATAAGAGACCTTTGGGGGTCTCAGGGTCCCCTACTGAGTTGTTATACTCACCCTTGCCTGGGATCCATCCACACATGTGTGTCTTGTGCAGAATACTGACTCTCTGAGGAAAACATTTGAGGTTTGGGACTTGGTGAAGCTTGGTGCGATGGGTGTATTCGAGATCCTCTTCTTCAAATTCAGACTTAGAGCTACTACCCTCCAAGTAGAGCTCTAGGGAAGATGTGACAACTGTTTAATTTCTTTTCAGTTTATAGGGCTTGTATTCTGACCCACTGTTTTTAGTTTATAGTTTTACTTATGGTTGTACTTTAATATCATGGTTATACCTTACTTTTTTTGGTTGTTTACTTTAGTTTCCCTTTTTGAGTGTGTAAATATCTCTAAGGAAATGCCTTCCCGGTTCGGGAAAAGCCTTCAAGTGCTAGTCACTAAACCCTGGCCTATGGAAGGCGGGCTTGGGGTAGTCACGTTCGGGCCTCGTAGGACGGGTCATGACAAAGTGGTATCAGAGGGTGGTCGGTTCTACCAGAAGAACTAAGAGTATACTTTTAATGAGGCAATTGTGTAAAGTTTCTTGAGTTTGATTTTCAGTATAGAGAGTCTAGTGTTGGTGCGGCAGCTGATGTATCCACACACCAGGACCCTGAATTCTGTTTTCTGACTAGGTACATGAAAACACCGGTTTTTAGTGTTTTGAAAATTTTTCTTGATCTTTCTCGAGTCATCTCACTGAGTATAACTTATTGACCATGGAACATATATTTCTTATAGGATGCCTCCACAAAGACAGCCAGCTAGGATTCTGGTTAGAGATCTTGACAATGGCTCACTAAGTGACGAGGCGTCCGTACAGGGACCACTCATAGTTATGACACATTTGGGTGGTGTACCAGTAGAAGCACCACCTGTTGAGTAGAAGATACTACTAGTGTATCATGCACACTGACTGAGTGTGTTGCATGAATTCCAGAGATAGAGGCCTCCAAGGTTTTGAGGCAAGATGGAACCCCAGGAATCAGAGTACTGACTTGAGGTGGTTTTGTGGGTATTTCGCTTAGTAGAGACATCCTCTGAGTAGATGACAATCTTGACCACTAGCCTTCTTCAGGGCTCGGTAGGATGATGGTGGAGCTCGATGCTCTATGTGCATGAGGAGATGACCCTCACCTAGCTGGACTTTGAGAGCCTTTTCAGGGCGGAGTTTGTGCCAGCGACACTACGATATGCGCATATTCAAGAGATTATGCATCTGCAGCAGGGCAACCAGACCATGGATCAGTAATCTGAAAGATTTACTGACCTCTCCCGATACTCCACCAACATGGTACGAGACCCTTAATTTAAGGCCCATAACTTTGAGCAAGGGCTCCGATGAGAGATCAGATCTACAATAGTTTCTCTCAGAATCCCAAAACAGGTTGGGGTGCTATAGTGAACTTTGTTTATGGAGATATTCCTTGCTTAGTAGGCACCGATAGTGAGAGACCCTACTAGATGATAGGTATTAGAGTCATCTACTACTGGCAGTAGACCGACGATGTAGAAGCCCAAGTGGGTTAGACCTTCTAGAAGGCGACCCCGGGATGCAGGGTTAGAGGTGTGAGGCTTGGGAGGCTGAGGGAGCCACCAACAAGGCATGATATGTTTTCCCTATAGGGGACAGGGTCACAGAGCTCATGACTGTCTGACTCCCCGAGCGGATGATCGGTAGATGGTGGAGAGGCCACTAAGGTAGTGACAATGGCAGGAGTATGAGCGTCATCTAGGAGACAAATGAGGTAGGGGAGAAGGACATACAGTGGGAGGTGGTCGGGGTCACCAGGCGCTACCACCACCTCCCCCAGGCAGTCCACCACGAGCTTAGGGCTCAGGTGGACAGGGACATGCCCAACTACAGGTAGTAGAGGCTCATGATCCTAACATCCCTGAGATGATATGAGGTATGATCTGTATCTTCTCTACTTTAGCAGTAGTGCTTATAGACATAGGCTCTAGCTCTTCTTTCCTTGCTACGGACTTAGTTTGGGACTCTGAGATTCTGACTAAGATTTTAGCTCGACCTTTGCATTTGGATACTCCTACGGGAAAAGATTTAGCGGTCACGCACTGGTGCTGAAAGTGTGATCTTAATCTCTAAAGGGAGAGTTTTAGATGGGATCTTCTAGTAGCGGTGTTTAAGACCTATGATGTCATTCTAGGCATGGACTGGCTATTATAAGTTCGCGTATAGATTAATTGCTTGAGATGTACAATGTGATGTACTTGCGAAGATGGAGGACAATTTTCTATTGTTGGTGAGAAGAAAAACATAGCAGCACGAGATGGACTTGTGCTCAGGAAGGTGCAACTGATTACATATCACCTGGCTTGCATAACCTTCGACACGGTGGATGAGGTGAGTCCACAATTCCTAGCGGTGGTGGATGAGTATAAGGACATCTTTCTAGAATATGTACATGGACTACCTCCTCGTAGAGAGGTAGACTTCTGCATTGACTTGCACCTAGGAAAAACATTGATATCTACACTAACATATCGGATGGCCCTTGCGGAGCTCTGGGAGATGAGGGTATAGTTGGAGGACTTAGAGAGGAAGGGATTCGTAAGGCCCAGTGTTTCTCCATGGGCATCCCTGGAGTTGTTTTCCAAGAAGGCAGATAGAAGTTTTAGGCTATGCGTGGAATTCCTGTGCCTAAACTAGGTGACTATGAGGAACAAGTATCCTCTGCCGAGGATTGATGATCTGTTTGACCAGTTGAAAGGAGCGAAGTGGTTCTCAAAGATAGACCTCAGATCAGGCTATCACCAGCTTTGTGTACGGGATGAGGAAATCACAAAGACAACCTTCAGATGTCGGTACAGACATTACAAATACCTATTGATGCTATTCGTCATGAAGAACACACCTACAGTGTTCATGGGTTTCATGAACAAGATATTTCAGACCTGCTTAGACCGGTTTTAGTGGTCTTCATCGATGACATCTTGGTGTACTCAGCGTCCGAGGAAGAGCATGCTGTACACTTGAGGATAGTTTTGGACACACTTCGGGAGCACCAGTTATATGGGAAGCTCTTGAAGTGTGAGTTATGGATACAGAAGGTCCACTTCTTAGGACACATCATCTTAGAGGTTAGAGTTGAAGTGGATCAAATGAAGATTGAGGTATTACTTTCTTGGGATCCACTCAAGAGTGTTACTAAGGTGCGGAGCTTTCTTGGATTAGCAGGCTATAATCGGAGATTCGTACCTGATTTCTCCAGAGTAGCAGCACCTATGACTGGCTTGATGAAGAAGGGGAAACACTTTCTATGGTTAGAGGCATGCTAGCAGAGCTTTCAACAGCTGAGGTAGAGCTTGAACAACACTCCCATCCTGAGGTCACCAGAGGAGGGCACATGCTACGTGGTTTACTGTGATGCGTCAGGGAACAAACTCATTTTAATCCTGATGCATGGTGATGTAGTGATTACTTATGGCTCATGATAGCTGAGGCCTCATGAGAAGAATTATATGACTCATGACTCGGAGATTTCAACAGTAGTCTTTGCACTGAAGATGTGGAGACACTACTTGATGAGCGAGCGGTTCATTATTTACTCAGACCACAAGAGTATCAGATATATCTTCACATAGAAAGATCTGAATATGAGACAATGTTGTTGGCTAGAGTTCCTCTAGGAATACGACTTTGAGATAGTCTATAATCTTGGGAAGGGGGAAATAGTGGTAGATGCACTCATATGGAGATCGAGTTCACAGCTACTGAATGAGGATTCAAAGCAGTTAGCCTCACTTCAGATATCCTATGTGGATAGGGATGAGACAGTCTACCTCGAGTATATGGTAGTTTCCCCTCCACTCCTTCAACAAGTAAGGGAGGCGCAACTCGGAGACAACAACTGTGAGACTACATGTGCGCAGATATCCTCAGGCCATGCACTTGATGGATATTCTGAAGGTGGGTAGCATGCTATCCTTTTCAGAGGAAGTACAGTTGTACCAGTGGCGCTATGAGAGGAAGTCCTGAGGGAGTTCCATACACCCCCTTGGAAGTAAATCCAGGTGTGATGAAGATGTATCAAGACCTCCAGTGTCAGTACTGGTGTCTAGGGATGAAGAAAGATGTGGCAGAGTTTGTTTCTAAATGATTCACTTTTCAGCAAGTGAAGGCAGAGCACCAGGTACCAGCAGGCTTGACCCAACCCATCAAGATACCAGAGTGGAAGTGGGAAGGGATATTGATGGACTTCGTGATGGGGTTACCATGTACGTACAGAGGGAACGATACCATCTAGGTGATCATTAACCAACTCACCAAGTCGGTCCACTTTTTTGCTATTCGAGAGAAGGGTTCGGTAGAGATCTTGATATGTTTCTACATTTAGAATATCTTGCGACTTCAAGGGGTGCCATTGACGATAGTCTTAGAAAATGACAAATGCTTCACATCCTAGTTTTGGAAAGGATTTGAAGAGGACTTTGGGACTCATCTTAGATTGAGCACAACTTTTCACCCATAGATAGATGGTCAGACTGAGCGGACCATCCAGACCATGGAGGACATTCTTGGTGCATGTGTCCTAGATTTTGGTCGCAGTTGGGAGGACCACCTACCCTTGGTGGAGTTCGCGTACAAAAAAAGATATCAATCCACCATTAGTATGACCCCTTTTGAGGCATTGTATGGATGAATGTGCAGATCACCCTTGTGCTGGACATATCCAGGAGAGGCAGCACTCGTGGGCCCAAATATGGTACAGGCTACCACTTAAAAGGTGCAGGTTATCCGAGAGCGGATGAAGACTGCACAGAGCTGATAGAAGTCTCATGCTGATAGGCGACAAAGACCACTAGAGTTCCAGGAGGGGGACCATGTATTATTTCAAGTATACCCTTGATGGGGACTATAGAGATTTGGAAAAGGTGGAAAACTCTCAATGATGTTTATCGGACCATTCCTGATACATCAGAGGATTGGAAAGGTGGCGTACCACTTGGAACTATCACCGTAGTTGGAGAGGGTTCATGGAGTCTTACACATTTCCCAGCTGAGGAGATACGTGCGTGACCCATCTCACGTCATCAACCATGGTGAGCTGGAGATTGACGACGGGGTGAATTTTGCGGAGTACCCAGTGGAGATAGAGGATCCACAGGAGCAGATACTTTATGGGCGATCGATACCTCTGGTGCGTGTTCTGTGGTAGCACGAGAATCTCCAAGAGAGAACATGGGAGCGAGAGGCTCATATGCATGCCCAGTACCCCTCTTTGTTTGTATAGCCTTGTTTGGATTTCGGGGACGTAAAGCCCCAAGGTGGGGAGAATGTAAAGACCCAAAAATTACATGTAATTTTTTTAAATTATTTGGGATTATTACAAGTTTTCAAAAATTTATGGCGCATGATTCCGAGGCTCGGTGTGCCCAAAATGAATTTTTGAACTTTTTAAGGTATGTTCAGTAAACACGAGGTTGATGTTTTCTAACTTTTGAACCGGTGCTCAGAATTGAAATCCAAAAGCACCGTTGAATCCGCAACACCGAGATTTGCTTAAGGGAAGCTTCACTTCGACCTCAGTAGGTCTGGAGAAAAAGTTAGTGTAACAACCCGAAATTTTGAATAAATCTTGTTTCCTAATTTTATGTGTTATTTTATTTTTATACTCAACAAAAATGTTTCATTTGATAACATGAGTATAATTAAAATGATACCATTAGTTTTTGACTATTATATGACCATTGGTCAATATGACCGCTGGAAACTAAACGTTTTGATTATTGTCTCTAAATACAAGTAATCTTGGTTAATTAATATAGAAAGAAGATTCGATGGCCTCACCCAGTAGTCTTGGACCGATCGAAGCCCATATAACAGAACTTGGGAAGGAGGTAGCACCACTGGGATTTGCTCTGGACCAAACCCAAGCTGAACTTCATTGTGTGAAGCTAGAACGGGATCGCCTTCGCAAGAAGTTCAAACTGATAGAAATTACTACTCATGCGATGTTGGCCGAGCCTCCCTCAGATTCTCTAACCTTAGCACACCTTACACTTAGGTCCTATGCTGGTGTGATAAGGGGCTATGTAAGGAGACCATAACTGCCTTGTGTAATCCTTTGTTTTAAATAAAAATTGGGATTTCTTCTTATGATGAAGTTTATGAATTTTCAAATGACCGGATAAATATAGTATGCATATTTTTGATGAATTTTAGAGAAAGGATATTTTAAAAATGTTTATGTAAACCTTAAATAAATAAAAATGTGTAATGATTTTCAAAAAATGGTCTTCTACAAATATGTTCAGTACGGAATTTAGAGTCTAATAAGATCAATTTAATTTTTGATGAATAGTAAATTATGAATAGTGATTTTATGCTTAGGATTAGTAATGTGACCAAATGGATTAGTAATCTCACTTAAAGAAAGTATTAATATAATCTAGGCACCTTGATTAAGTAATATGATTCAATAAAATGGTTAAAAAACGGTTTCATAAATAATTATTCAAGTATTAGTTTTTTCGGGTGAATAGTGTTTTTTAATTAAAAATTAAATTAAAAATATTTAGAAAATTATTTTTATAAAATGGATTTCATTTTTGAACTCAGAGCATCGATATTATGTTAAGGTAATTTTTGGGGATTTTTCTAAAAATAATGAATTTTCGGTGAATAGTGTATTTATTTAAAAAAATAAATTAAAAATATTTAGAAAATTATTTTTATAAAATGGAGTTAATTTTTGAAATCAGAGCATTGATATTTGGTTAAGGTGAAATTTTGGGATTTTTCTGAGAAAGTTGAATTTTCAGTGAATAGTAAAAATACAGTTTTAGGGTTTCGGTATGTTTAATGACATCATAACTGTGTCATGATGATTTCATGAGATATTTTAAAGGATGTTCAACTAAACAGGATGAATTATTGTGTGGGGGTCCCCATGTGGCCTAACTTTATGGGAAGTACCATGGGAGGGCCCATGCTTTTGAGAAAACCACTTTTGAGGTGTCCCTTGGCCATTAATGCTTTGTCCCCTCACTTTCCCTATAAATACCAAGCCCTCCTCTCATCTTTTCGACTCCAAAACCATCCTCAACGAAGTTCTGGTTTCCTTACCTCCCAAGGAGTCCTCCCAAGGTGACATCAATCCCTCAAGGTCCCAACCTTTGAGTTTTAAGAGTTACATTTTAAGGTAAGGGATCCGACCTCTCTCTTTAATTTCAAGTAATCTCTTTTATGTCATTCCTTTTATGCTCCATGTTCATATGTTGGAGGATGTTCTTTTATACTCCTCTTACTGCCCTTTTCATGTTCATATAATGAGAGATCCCCTCTTACTCTCATTATTTCATTTTATGAAGTTTTAAGTGGCACCGTTAGGTTGCCGAAATTTTTGTAACGGATTCTTTCTCCCTTCTCATTTTTCAAGATCTATTTTCATGTAAAGTATTTCAAGTTCCTTTTTATTATGTTGGGGTATGATCTCTAAATTTATCATACTGATCTTTTATGATCATATGATGAGAGACCCCATTTGATCTATTCAATTCAGTATTTTGAAGTTTTAAGTGGCGCCGTTAGGCTGCCGAATTTTTAAGTGGTTCTTCACCCTTCTCGTTTTGAAGTTCTACTTTCATGTCAATTATTTCAAGTTCCTTTTTGTTATGTTGGGGTATGATCTCTATATCTATCATACTGGACTCTTATGTTCATATTATGAGAGACCCCATTTGATCTCTTCAATTCAGTATTTTGAATTTTTAAGTGGCACCGTTAGGCTGCCGAATTTTTAAGTGGATCTTCACCCTTCTCGTTTTGAAGTTCTACTTTCATGTCAATTATTTCAAGTTCCTTTTTGTTATGTTGGGTTATGATCTCTATATCTATCATACTGTAATATTATGTTCATATGATGAGAGACACCATTTGATCTCTTCAATTCAGTATTTTGAAGTTTTAAGTGGCGCCGTTAGGCTGCCGAATTTTTTTAGGGGATTCTTTCACCCTTCTCATTTTTTTCAAAGTTTTACTTTCATGTCAAGTCTATAAAGTTCCTTTTTAATTATGTTGGGGAATTATCTCTATATCTATCATACTGAACTCTTATGTTCACATTATGAGAGACCCTATTTGATCTTTTCAAATCATTTTTGTTGATGTTTAAGTAACGCCGTTAGGCTGCCGAACTTTCATAAGAGAAATTTAATTTTTGTCTTCCTTCCATGTTTTTCATTTCAAATGGTATGTCCTTGAAATTTCATTACCATGATCATGTATCCTTCTTATTCTGTCCATATTCTGTTTTATGGGTCATTTATGAATGTTTGACCCATTTTCCCTCTCTTTTTAATGTCTTCTAAAACCTCGTAACATAGCCGTTATGCTACAGAATTTCCGTCTCAAAATGTCTCTCTCTTTTTCTAAAGTTCTTTTATATTATTAAGTGAATACTCAAAGCTCTTTCTTCTAAAGGGGTATTTACATATATACCAAAAGGTTCTATTTTAAATTCTGGGATTTACATACATGAGACCCACCTTTCTTTTCTGTGGGTTTTAAAGTGACGTAAAGATCATGTATTTAAAGCAGTTTTTAAAACGTTATGATTATGAAATAAAAACCATTTATATTTTTGCTATATGGGTTATTTATGAAATGTTTGATGATGATATATGTGGCTCACATGATAATAAAGTCAAATTTAAGGGTGCGCCCTGATAGCGCTCCAATGCATTGGGTAATGATGTAACCACTAGAGATTACAATTTTTACGATACCTTGGTGAATAACCTTGGTAATTTTCAAATGACACCTTGGGGATGGACCTTGGTGATATGTTCATGATTGTCTATATTAAATGTTGCAGCCACATCTTCAAGTAATGAAAAATGTTATTTTTATTATGATATATCTCATTATTTCTTTCTCATGCCTTAAAGTTCTTTTCATGACCTTATTGAAGTATCTCAAGTTCACATGTAAAATGTTTCTCTTGTTTTCCTTACTGGGCCTTCTGCTCACCCTTTCTTTTGATGTATATTCCCAGGTTATGAGATGCAGTAATGAATCTAGGATGAACATGAGGAGAAGCCTTTCAAGTGTTTAAGAAGAATGTTTTATGTTTTCATGTTTTAAGTTCCTAGTTTCCAAGACACTAAACCTTAAAGATCCTCGGTTTTGTAAAATGTAATGAAAGTTTATGTGATAAAAAGGTGGGATGCTATAGTTGGTATCAAAGGATGGTTTAGTTATTTGTGGAAATTAGGATATGAAAACTCTAGGAATAACCCTATAGAAAATTTTAAATATAGGAAATCTTCCTGGTATTTTGGTGAGTATTGAGTAAGGGGTTTCCAAGCAAATACATCCCTGTCTGGATACGAGCAGGTAGAGGTGGCTCTGGCATAGATGTACATAGGGGTAAAACCTGAAAACACCACTTTGAGCTAGACTCGAACGGGAACTAGTACACGACAACGGGCCTTGCTGCACTCTTGGTTACGACACTCTTGGGGGATATGCTTTGGTAAATTCATAAGCTTAGTATGAACCATTGTTAAAGGAACAAAGATAAAATAAAATAAAGGTTCACATAAGAATATATGATCATGGATAACCTAGATGGGAACCTAGGGGATCACAAGTTAGGGTATACTTTTCAACTACAAGTTATACTTATATGGTTTAAGTTTCTTTTCATGAATATTGGCTAAGTATTTAAGCCCCTATTTATAGTTTCTTTTCTTAGTTAATGGCGGGAAATGGAAGAACATGTCCCAACAAACAATGTGATAGGAAATGCTATGATTGCCGTATTAATACGACAGAGATGATTAGGGGATTAAAAGATGATTATTATTTTGGAAGACGTTCACTATTTTGAGGACCCTATATGATCGAGGTAAATAGATTACTATGGTATTTTCATTGAGGAGTAAGGTTGACTTATATTTTGAAGAATCAATGAACTTAAGGTGGACTTATAGTAATTTAGGTTACTTATGGGAATGATTAACCTATCTTGGGTAAAATATGTTTAGGTTAGATACTTTTGTTATAAGATGTTAGGTGTGGTTGATGTTGTTTGGAGATGAACAATGAAGTTTATTTTGGAAGACTATGTTATCAAATCCATCTTGTATTTGGGTTTCAATCTTAGTTTGGTTTATTTTGAGGAATTTTAAGTACCGTTATTTATGGGATGGTCTATAATGAACTTTGGGTAGTACCATGGAACTTTGAAGATTTAAAAATAGTTTCCCTTCCTATGGGATTCTTTCTTTTTGAAGAGTTGTTTTACCTTACCCTTTCTGTTTTGGGATAATTTTTAAAGATAGAAGAAATAGATAGTTAATCTTTTGTGGATTATGTGATTCTCTAGAAGATGATTCTTGTGTTTTGATGAGACCAAGTAGTTTTGAATTCTCATCATTTAGAGAAAAGATTAGTTTTGGTAGAAAATTATTAAAGGATGAAACTCTACATGAAGGTAGGTATATTTTCTTATGTTTTTGGTTCTATGTAGTAAATGAATTCCTCAAAATTATGAAAAGGAACGTAAAACAAAAACGTTGTTGGTTTACGTTTCCTACTAGGTAATCAATGACCGTTTACACACATCATAAGTTTGGGATTTTCTTATGTTTAACTTTCTCCTAATCATATTCTCTATCACTCTCCCTCAGAACTTGACCCTTTATTTTTCTTCCATGTCCATGTTTTCCTACATGGAATCCCAGTGTGGGCTAACTCGGGTGACCTTTGTACTTCACTTTCTTTATTTTAAAGTAATAGTTTTACTGACTCCTTTTCCGATGTGGGACTTTCAATGAAATTTCAAAACCTAATTTTAAAAAATTGCGAGGATGCAATTTCTTAAGGGGGGAAGATTGTAACGACCCGAAATCTTGAATAAATCTTGTTTCCTAATTTTATGTGTTATTTTATTTTATTTTTATACTCAACAAAAATGTTTCATTTGATAACATGAGTATAATTAAAATGATACCATTGGTTTTTGACTATTATATGACCATTGGTCAATATGACCGCTGGATACTAAACGTTTTGATTATTGTCTCTAAATACAAGTAATCTTGGTTAATTAATATAGAAAGAAGATTCGATGGCCTCACCCAATAGTCTTGGACCGATCGAAGCCCATATAACAGAACTTGGGAAGGAGGTAGCACCACTGGGCTTTGCTCTGGACCAAACCCAAGCTGAACTTCATCGTGTGAAGCTAGAACGGGATCGCCTTCGCAATAAGTTCAAACTGATAGAAATTACTACTCATGCGATGTTGGCCGAGCCTCCCTTAGATTCTCTAACCTTAGCACACCTTACACTTAGGTCCTATGCTGGTGTGATAAGGGGCTATGTAAGGAGACCATAACTGCCTTGTGTAATCCTTTGTTTTAAATAAAAATTGGGATTTCTTCTTATGATGAAGTTTATGAATTTTCAAATGACCGGATAAATATAGTATGCATATTTTTGATGAATTTTAGAGAAATGATATTTTAAAAATGTTTATGTAAACCTTAAATAAATAAAAATGTGTAATGATTTTCAAAAAATGGTCTTCTACAAATATTTTCAGTACGGAATTTAGAGTCTAATAAGATCAATTTAATTTTTGATGAATAGTAAATTATGAATAGTGATTTTATGCTTAGGATTAGTAATGTGACCAAATGGATTAGTAATCTCACTTAAAGAAAGTATTAATATAATCTAGGCACCTTGATTAAGTAATGTGATTCAATAAAATGGTTAAAAACGGTTTCATAAATAATTATTCAAGTATTAGTTTTTTCGTGTGAATAGTGTTTTTTAATTAAAAATTAAATTAAAAATATTTCGAAAATTATTTTTATAAAATGGATTTCATTTTTGAACTTAGAGCATCGATATTATGTTAAGGTAATTTTTGGGGATTTTTCTAAAAATAATGAATTTTCGGTGAATAGTGTATTTATTTAAAAAAATAAATTAAAAATATTTAGAAAATTATTTTTATAAAATGGAGTTCATTTTTGAAATCCGAGCATTGATATTTGGTAAAGGTGAAATTTTGGGATTTTTCTGAGAAAGTTGAATTTTCAGTGAATAGTAAAAATACAGTTTTAGGGTTTCGATATGTTTAATGACATCATAACTGTGTCATGATGATGTCATGAGATATTTTGAAGGATGTTCGACTAAAGAGGATGAATTATTGTGTGGGGGTCCCCATGTGGCCTAACTTTATGGGAAGTACCATGGGAGGGCCCATGCTTTTGAGAAAACCACTTTTGAGGTGTCCCTTGGCCATTAATGCTTTGTCCCCTCACTTTCCCTATAAATACCAAGCCCTCCTCTCATCTTTTCGACTCCAAAACCATCCTCAACGAAGTTCTGGTCTCCTTACCTCCCAAGGAGTCCTCCCAAGGTGCCCCCAATCCCTAAAGGTCCCAACCTTTGAGTTTTAAGAGTTACATTTTAAGGTAAGGGATCCGACCTCTCTCTTTAATTTCAAGTAATCTCTTTTATGTCATTCCTTTTATGCTCCATGTTCATATGTTGGAGGATGTTATTTTATACTCCTCTTACTGCCCTTTTCATGTTCATATAATGAGAGATCCCCTCTTACTCTCATTATTTCATTTTATGAAGTTTTAAGTGGCGCCGTTAGGCTGTCGAAATTTTTGTAACGGATTCTTTCTCCCTTCTCATTTTTCAAGATCTATTTTCATGTAAAGTATTTCAAGTTCCTTTTTATTATGTTGGGGTATGATCTCTAAATTTATCATACAGATCTTTTATGATCATATGATGAGAGACCCCATTTCATCTCTTCAATTCAGTATTTTTAAGTTTTAAGTGGCGCCGTTAGGCTGCCGAATTTTTAAGTGGTTCTTCACCCTTCTCGTTTTGAAGTTCTACTTTCATGTCAATTATTTCAAGTTCCTTTTTGTTATGTTGGGGTATGATCTCTATATCTATCGTACTGGACTCTTATTTTCATATAATGAGAGACCCCATTTGATCTCTTCAATTCAGTATTTTGAAGTTTTAAGTGGCACCGTTAGGCTGCCGAATTTTTAAGTGGTTCTTCACCCTTCTCGTTTTGAAGTTCTACTTTCATGTCAATTATTTAAAGTTCCTTTTTGTTATGTTGGGGTATGATCTCTATATCTATCATATTGTAATCTTATGTTCATATGATGAGAGACCCCATTTGATCTCTTCAATTCAGTATTTTGAAGTTTTAAGTGGCGCCGTTAGGCTGCCGAATTTTTTTAGGGGATTCTTTCACCCTTCTCATTCTTTTCAAAGTTCTACTTTCATGTCAAGTATATCAAGTTCTTTTTTAATTATGTTGGGGCACTATATCTATATCTATCATACTGAACTCTTATGTTCACATGATGAGAGACCCTATTTGATATTTTCAAATCATTTTTGTTGAAGTTTAAGTAACCCCGTTAGGCTGCCGAACTTTCATAAGAGAAATTTAATTTTTGTCTTCCTTCCATGTTTTTCATTTCAAATGGTATGTCCTTGAAATTTCATTACCATGATCATGTATCCTTCTTATTCTGTCCATATTCTGTTTTATGGGTCATTTATGAATGTTTGACCCATTTTCCCTCTCTTTTTAATGTCTTCTAAAACCTCGTAACATAGCCGTTATGCTACAGAATTTCCGTCTCAAAATGTCTCTCTCTTTTTCTGAAGTTCTTTTATATTATTAAGTGAATACTCAAAGCTCTTTCTTCTAAAGGGGTATTCAAATATATACCAAAAGGTTCTATTTTAAATTCTGGGATTTACATACATGAGACCCACCTTTCTTTTCTGTGGGTTTTAAAGTGACGTAAAGATCATGTCTTTAAAGCAGTTTTTAAAATGTTATGATTATGAAATGAAACCCATTTATCTTTTTGCTATATGGGTTATTTATGAAATGTTTGATGATGATATATGTGGATCACATGATAATAAAGGAAAATTTAAGGGTGCACCCTGATAGCGCTCCAATGCATTGGGTAATGATGTAACCACTAGAGATTACAATTTTTACGATACCTTGGTGAATAACCTTGGTAATTTTCAAATGAAACCTTGGGGATGGACCTTGGTGATATGTTCATGATTGTCTATATTAAATGTTGCAGCCACATCTTCAAGTTATGAAAAATGTTATTTTTATTTTGATATATCTCATTATTTCTTTCTCATGCCTTAAAGTTCTTTTCATGACCTTATTGAAGTATCTCAAGTTCACATGTAAAATGTTTCTCTTGTTTTCCTTACTGGGACTTATGCTCACCCTTTCTTTTGATGTATATTCCCAGTTTATGAGATGCAGTAATGAATCTAGGATGAACATGAGGAGAATCCTTTCAAGTGTTTAAGAAGAATGTTTTATGTTTTCATGTTTTAAGTTCCTGGTTTCCAAGACACTAAACCTTAAAGATCCTCGGTTTTGTAAAATGTAATGAAAGTTTATGTGATAAAAAGGCGGGATGATATAGTTAGTTTCTGGAATTTTTAAAGAAAAGTAAAATAAAATGTAATTGTTATTTTATTTTCTTTTTCTCCAACGGATGAGTGGCAGCGGTGGGACCAGTGACTTGTAATCTATTTAATGGATTGACTCATCGACTGTGTAACTCCACCATTTTGAATTAAAAGAGATTCATTAATTCATCTAATGAACCTCATAAATTCCTCATGAGTTACTCACATTTAAAGCTCTTATTTAAATGGAGCTCAGGGTGGGGTTTTGGCACAACTTCTTCAAGCGAGGAAACTCTGGAGAAGTCCTGCGGCAACATCCACCAACGGAGGACAGAAGATCGGGCGGTAACAATCTGGGATCGACAAATGCCGACGACTCCATCCAACGTGGATGCTCCTCACGCCGTAAACATGACACCTCTAATAGATCATATGCTAGGGGTTTTTGTTTTTGATATTGTAATATTCCTCCTTCCCCGTTCTTGATTTATAAGAAGAACATGGATCATCCGACCAACTGGTCGATCCGTAGATCGTTCTTTAAACAAGGGAGGTTGATTCAGGGTTCCAAATTGGGAGTCATTTCTAAATTATCTGATTGTTGCTAACAACCTTGTTAAAATGCTAATGCGGAGGGCACATGCCAATTCGAACAAGGCCCAGACCCTCTGTTGATATTTTTGTTCTTGTGTTTCCCGTGCGTGACTGGGCAATGTGACAACAAGGCAGAGATAGGGGTCATGCAGTGGTGACAGAGACCTGAGAGGCTTGTAGGTGGAGACGACAACAAGAACGGACCACCAGAGCGCATTCGGTGGCCTGAAGAAAGAACTGCCAGCGCTCCACGCCGACGGTGGCTAGAGGAGGCCCATGGAAAATAGTAGTTGGCAGTGGGAAGGCGGTGCGCCGTTGCGCGCCGTGGTGGCCCGAGGTCGCCGGCCCGAGCCAGACGCACGGGAGAAGGGCGGTGCCTACAGGCACCAGCGGCGGCAGCAGCCACGTCCAATGGGCCGTGGTAGGAGGGGGAGGCATGACCCCACACCACACTACGTCAGCTAGAGACCATTCGACCACTTAGATGACCATTGCACACGGTGGGGCAGCACCCCACCGGCTAGATGAAACGGCCCTGCGTCCGTGGGGACAACTGGAGACACAGTCTGCCTTCAGGTGGACCAGGCCAGAAGTGAGTCATTTGAACGGGCCAGACCCACCCAACGGGCTAGACCCGCGGTCCAACAGGCCGGCGCAGGTTGGCCGAGCCCCACCCGGCAGGCCGAGCCCCACCCAGCTGGCCAGGCCAACCACGACCTGGGCCTACAAATTAACCAGTCCGACCCCGACGTACCGGACCCAGTGAACCGGGTCGACCCTTAATGAACCAAACCTAAGCAGGGTCAGTTAGACCCCGAGACCCATTGCGTCGGGCCAACCTGACCGAGTCAGACTGTGCACAGACCCAACCAGCCACTGAATAAAGAAACACCCGTAATTGACGAACCAAATATCTGTTAGACACGCCGTCAGTGGCGTTGGGACCCATTTTTAGAAGCGGTCCCTTTGGAATATTCTGGTGGGCCCGACCAAGCCTGGATGGATTGAGGTGCAATTATAACGACCCATACTTTACATACATTGTTAATACTTCAAAATTGAAGCACACTTATTACAACATATGACAAAACCACAAAGGACCGTATAGGTATAGTGTCTTTAGAAACTGGGAAACATAAACAACTGGTTCATAAATCTTCTATAGTGTCTCCCATTTATTTCATCATATCTAGGGTCCCATTTAGCATATTCTACTTAATATCCATCTTCCTGACCTGGGGAAAAGAAAACTTAAAAGGGTGAGCTCAAATGCTCAGCAAGGGAAAATAAAGGAAATAAAAATCATATCATATCTTTTTGAAAATCATAACCTGCAAAAGAGATCATAATATATTAACATGGAATAAATCATAGAAGTGAAAATGAGATCCCCATAACATGAAACTTGAAACTTGAAACTTGAAACTTTGTGGCATGCACACATAATCATGGAAAATCATTTCTTGTTAGTCATGACTCATTGCCAAGACTATCTTAGTGGACAAAGTCCCTTTCTGAACCGAGTCACCCTCGTTCCAGTCCTGTTTCGCTGAACCGGTATAACCTACCGTTCCAGCCCTGTCTATCTCATGAGATATAAAATCTTTACCCAATACATTGGAGGGAGATATAGGTCCCACCCATCTTATAATGAATCCTTTCTTATGTGTGCCACATAATCATAAATCATACATCATCGCATAACACATGTAACAAAAATGGGATTCTTGAAACATCATGACATCATAAAACAAATCATATAAGGTAAATGACATCATAAAAATAATTCCCTCACAACATAATCAAATCAATGTAATAATAGGGATAAAACAGAACCCTTTATTATCTTAGATGGAAAATAATTTTGATAAAACACTTGAACTCCATTCTTGAGGAAAATATCCTTTCTTCTTCAAAAACACTTTTCTTTTCTTAACATGTCATACAATTATAAACTAAAATAAGTTGATTAAAAATAAACTTGAAAACTTGTAAATTAAGATTCTTGGAAATAATGTTTTAAAAATCCATTCATGCCGTATAAGTTAAAAAAAACATTCTTCGTACTTTTGTCGAAAAAGTCAAAAAGTACCTCGTACGAAAAAAAAATGACAAAAGATTCCTCTCATATTCTTTACTAAAAACTCACCGAAGGGTAAAATTGGATTTAAACTATTGTAAGTGGATGGAAACAATATTACATATTGAGGGAACATGTATGTGGATGATAAAATACACCCCAGTAAATACCAAAGTATAAACAATCTCGGATAAAAATGAGATTGTGATATTTCCCTTACCTTAGGTCCGATTTGCTTTGTACGTGTCCGAAGCTCCTGTATAATGGTTTAAATAATGTTATTGACTTATTCCAGAATCATACATATTGATATGATATCATATATGGTCATATTCTTAGATTCTTGTTAGTAATATTTCATTGTTACTTGTTACTCGGGTCTTTATTGCCTTTTGTTCTTATGCGTGTTTTGCCGAATAAATTCTTATTCTTCTTTTAAGGTTATAGATACCTTATATCCAGAATGGTATTAGTGTAACATATATCATATTTATTCATTAAATTCATTTATATAATTACTATTTAATGATGATCATGTAGAACGAGTTGCATCACATCGTGGAGACGGTATTCCGTACGTACGCACGAGTGATGATATCGTTCCTATGATCATGGAACTGTATTGGAGTATATATATATTATTTCAGTATAAATATTTCTTTATAATAATCATAAATAGTTACTCATTACACCATTATACCCATCCTTGTAAAGTGATGGTGAAAAAATAGATTACACCACGGCGTGGAGACGGTATTCCGTACGTACGCACGCGCGGTGATTTCATTTTTTCGTAGGATGGATAGAAGGTGAATTAGGGTTGCTTCATATTTATAATAACATATCAGTATGTAAGTAATACTGATGTTATTACTTTATCATGAAACAACTAAATAAGAAGAAGTTGAAGAAGAAAGAAATTGAAAAGATCGGTAATGGATATTACCTCTTCTTTGGAACGTCTCTTTGAATCCTCCACTTAGGGAACTAAGATTGGTATTTTAAGAAGACCAGGACCTCTAGGATTATTCTAGGGAAGTGTAGAGGAGAAAATTTCAGGGTTTGGCCGAGCTTTAGTGCTCAAATTGGTGTGAGGAGGAGGGGGAGGAGGTGCCCTTTTATAAGGGAGGAGAGGGGCACCTTAGGAATATCTCAAAATATTATTTTATATTAAAGTCAAAATCGGTTTATAATGGTTCCAAAGGGTCTTATTTCGAAGATAAAGTGGGTATGGGTCGAAATCCTATCAACCAATAGGATTTAGACAAGTTTAGGGTATTATTTTAACCTTATCAATTAGATTTAACTCTAAGTTAAATAATTTAACTTTTACCGTGTCTTTTTGTTGTCTTTCACTATATGGTTAATAAACTTACTATAACATGCCAAACGAACCCCAAATTGTTTATTATTAATATATATATCCTTATCTAAGTCATTTGGCCGAACCTTAGATTTTTAGGAATAAAATAACAATTAGTAAATAATATTTGATTTAAAAACTATTTTGTGTCAATTTTGACACTATTTTATATATGATTTTTTTGAAAGTCATAACAGAATTATATGTTCGAAACAAGTTGATTAAATCAACAATAATATATCATAGTAACCTAGAAAATTAGTGGAATTCATAAAAAGTCTCAAATTACATTTATTTTGGTGTTTATAACATCAATTATTTCAATATTTCATTAATAAGATAATTAATGCATCATCATTGTGTCATAAATAAATTAAATTATTTAATGTCTAAAAATTACAAATAAAATACCATTATGTAGGAAATCTTTTTATCTTTCTAATGAATATTTATAGTCGAATTTATCTTATGTATAACCCCATATTAAAAATTATTTACTTATTAAACTTTGATTTTAACTATTTTAACCCTTCTTTAAATAAATTAATAATAAATGTCCTAATCTAACCCAAGTGTGCCTAAATGGTCATAAGGTTGTTTTTGGTCAAATTAAACTTATCCAATAGAATTAGGACATGTGTTAGGGTAATAGTAATATCATTTTTACCCTTAGTTACCCTATTTACTATTAACCGCGGTAAAAAAGTAAAAAGTTACTATTCACCAAAAAATTATTTTTATCTCATTGAACCACATTTTACTTACTGATATCAACCATGTCTGTCGGATTTTCGAAATTCCATTCACAGAAGTGGTAAAATTAATTTTTATGCAAAAATTCAGTTTTTAAACTACCACTTAGTGGTTTCACTATTCATCAAAAATTGAAAGTTTTCAGAAAAATACCAAAATTTCACCCTAGGCTAATTTCGGTATTCCGAATCCAAAAATGAAGTCCATTTTGAAAAATAAAATTTATAAAATTTCAAAAAGTGGTTATTACTATTCATAACGGCTAGTTTTAATAATATTTTAATAGCATATCATTGTTTAGTGAAACTCAGTATTGCGTACGACGCAAGCTATCGAGGAAGGTCGTGATTGCGTGTAAAGTAAGCCAAGCAAGTGTGTAGTGAAAGATTCCTTTGATGATATATAAAAACAAAATATTACTCATAAAAATCTCGGGTGTTACATTCTACCCCCTTAAAAAGAATTTCTCCCTCGAAATTCGTCACTTTGTAACAAAAAAATGAGGATACCTCTCCCTCATCATATCCTCAAGCTCCCAAGTAGCTTCTTCTAATTGGTGGTTCCTCCATAAAACTTTCACCAAGCGAGTGGTCTTGTTTCATAGGACTTTTTCGCTACGATCCAGAATCTCTATCGGCTGTTCTTCATAAGAAAGATCTTGCTCCAGCGGTACAACTTCTGAGCTAAGTACATGTGAAGGATCTGGTATGTACTTTCTCAGGAGAGATACATGGAACACATCGTGAACTTGAGAGAGATTCGGTGGAAGTGCCAATCAGTAAGCTACCTTCCCAACACAATCCAGTATTTCGAAAGGACCGATATATCTAGAGCTCAACTTCCCCTTCTTTCCAAATCTCATAACCCTCTTCTAGGGAGATATTCGTAAGAACACTTTATCACCCACTTCAAACTCTAGGTCTTTTCTTCGGTTGTCAGCATAACTTTTCTGTCAACTCTGAGCTACTCTTATGTGTTGTTGAATAGATCTGACCTTTTCTTCCATTTAATCAACGAGATCAGGTCCTAATAGCTTTCTTTCCCCAACTTCATCTCAGCAAGTTGGAGTCCTGCATTTCTTTCCATAGAGAGCTTCATAAGGAGCCATCTGAATACTGGAGTGAAATCTATTATTATAAGAAAATTCCACCAAAGGTAGGTGTTGATCCCAACCTCCTTTGAAATCCATAGAGCAAGCTCTCAACATATCTTCTAGGGTTTGAATTGTTCTCTCAGACTGACCGTCTATCTGGGGATGATAAGCAGTGCTGAAACTCAACTCTGTATCCAGAGTATGCTGAAGACTTCGCCAGAACTTCGAGGTAAATCTCGGATCCCGATCAGATATAATAGAAAGTGGTACTCCATGCAATCTTACCACTTCCTTCACATATATCCTGGCAAGCTGATCTAGAGAGAAATCCTCTCTAATAGCAATGAAGCGTGCAGACTTTGTAAGACGATCAACTATGACCCAAATAGCATTATTGCCTTTGGATGTTTTAGGAAGTCCTGTGACAAAGTCCATAGTGATGTTTTCCCATTTCCATTCGGGTATGGGTAATGGTTGTAACATCCCCTTAGACTTCTGTATCTCAGCTTTAACTTGTTGACAAACCAAGCATCGAGAGACATATTCAGCAACATCTCTTGTCATTCCATCCCACCAGAAGTACTCTTTCAGGTCCCTATACATCTTCGTGCTTCCAGGATGAATAGAGAATGATGAACTATGAGCCTCATCCAGCAGCTCCTTCTTTAATTCGGGGATGGGAGGAACGCAAACCCGATTCCTGAACTTTATTATCCCATCACAATCAAGGTTGAATTCAGGAACATTTCTCACCTTCTTTTGTAACTCGACATCTTCTTTCTGTGCCTCTTTAATCTTCACATGTATAGACGGTTGAACATTCATTTGAGAAAGATAAGATTTTTCCCCTTCCATTATAATTCCAAGATCCATCCTTTGTAAATCCATAAATATTGGATCTTTTGTGATCCTCATCATGGATAAACTAGCATGGTCTTGTCGACTTAATGCATCTTCCACATTGTTTGCTTTCCCAGGGTGGTAATGGATTGAGCAGTCGTAATCCTTAATCAGCTCCAACCATCTTCTTTGACGCATATTCAACTCCTTTTGTGTGAAAATATACTTTAAACTTTTATGATCAGTATAAATATCACACCTTTCACCATAAAGGAAATGCCTCCAAATATTTAATGCAAAGATTACCGCAGCCAACTCCAAATCATGTGTTGGGTAATTTTGCTCATGGATTTTCAACTATCGTGAGGCATAAGCTATCACCATGTCATTTTTCATAAGAACACACCCCAATCCCTTCTTGGATGCATCACTGTAGATCACAAACCTTTCCCCACTACAAGGCAGTGTGAGCACAGGTGCACTGGATAACCTTCATTTCAAATCCTTGAAATTCTCTTCACATTCCTCTGTCCAGACAAACTTAACTCCTTTCCGAGTCAACTTGGTGAGTGGATTAGATAATCATGAAAAATCTTTTACAAAACGTCGATAATATCCAGCCAAACCAAGAAAACTTCGGATCTCAGTTACTGTTGTTGGTCTGGACCATCTTTCGATAACCTCTGTTTTTGCTGGATCCACAGATATCCCCTCTTTTGAGATTATGTGACCCAAAAATGCAACTTTTTGAAGCCAAAATTCACACTTGGTAAATTTGGCATAAAGCTTCTCCTTTCTCAGGGTTTTCAATATAATTATCAAGTGATATTCATGCTCTTCCTTGCTCTTTGAATAGACAAGAATATAGGCTATAAAGACTACCACAAATTGATCAAGATAGTCTCTAAAGACTCTATTCATTAGATCCATGAAGATAGCAGGGGCATTAGTAAGACCAAATGGCATCACTATAAATTCATAGTGTCCATACCTTGTACGGAAAGCCGTCTTTGGTATATCCTCCCTTTTGACCCTTAATTGATGATACCCTGAACGAAGATCAATCTTGGAAAAGTATTAAGCTCCACGTAGTTGGTCAAATAAGTCATCAATGCGTGGGAGAGGATATTTTTTCTTGATAGTGATCTTGTTAAGTTCTCGATAATCAATGCAGAGTCTCATTGATCCATCTTTCTTCTTAACAAATAGAACAGGTGCTCCCCAAGGTGACGCACTAGGGCATATGAATCCCTTATCAAGATTCTCTTGGAGTTGCTTCTTCAATTCCTGCAACTCAATTGGGGCCATTCTATAAGGTGTCTTTGAAATTGGCAAAGCACCCGGTACGAGTTCTATTGAAAACTCAACTTCACGATTTGGTGGAAGACCTGGTAATTCCTCTGGAAAGACATCATCAAACTCCCGTACAATGGGCATATTCTTAATCGTGAGTTTCTCACCAACCATTTGAGATAAATAACCTTCATTTAGTGGAATATTCTGGTGGGCCCGACCAAGCCGGGATGGATTGAGGTGCGATTATAACGACCCATACTTTACATACATTGTTAATACTTCAAAATTGAAGCACACTTATTACAACATATGACAAAACCACAAAGGACCGTATAGGTATAGTGTCTTTAGAAACTGGGAAACATAAACAACTGGTTCATAAATCTTCTATAGTGTCTCCCATTTATTTCATCATATCTAGGGTCCCATTTAGCATATTCTACTTAATATCCATCTTCCTGACCTGGGGAAAAGAAAACATAAAAGGGTGAGCTCAAATGCTCAGCAAGGGAAAATAAAGGAAATAAAAATCATATCATATCTTTTTGAAAATCATAACCTGCAAAAGAGATCATAATATCTTAACATGGAATAAATCATAGAAGTGAAAATGAGATCCCCATAATCATAACATGAAACTTGAAACTTTGTGGCATGCACACATAATCATGGAAAATCATTTCTTGTTAGTCATGACTCATTGCCAAGACTATCTTAGTGGACAAAGTCCCTTTCTGAACCGAGTCACCCTCGTTCCAGTCCTGTTTCGCTGAACCGGTATAACCTACCGTTCCAGCCCTGTCTATCTCATGAGATATAAAATCTTTACCCAATACATTGGAGGGAGATATAGGTCCCACCCATATTATAATGAATCCTTTCTTACGTGTGCCACATAATCATAAATCATACATCATCGCATAACACATGTAACAAAAATGGGATTCTTGAAACATCATGACATCATAAAACAAATCATATAAGGTAAATGACATCATAAAAATAATTCCCTCACAACATAATCAAATCAATGTAATAATAGGGATAAAACAGAACCCTTTATTATCTTAGATGGAAAATAATTTTGATAAAACACTTGAACTCCATTCTTGAGGAAAATATCCTTTCTTCTTCAAAAACACTTTTCTTTTCTTAACATGTCATACAATTATAAACTAAAAGAAGTTGATTAAAAATAAACTTGAAAACTTGTAAATTAAGATTCTTGGAAATAATGTTTTAAAAATCCATTCATGCCGTATAAGTTAAAAAAAACATTCTTCGTACTTTTGTCGAAAAAGTCAAAAAGTACCTCGTACGAAAAAAAAACGACAAAAGATTCCTTTCATATTCTTTACTAAAAACTCACCGAAGGGTAAAATTGGATTTAAACTATTGTAAGTGGATGGAAACAATATTACATATTGAGGGAACATGTATGTGGATGATAAAATACACCCCAGTAAATACCAAAGTATAAACAATCTCGAATAAAAATGAGATCGTGATATTTCCCTTACCTTAGGTACGATTTGATTTGTACGTGTCTGAAGATCCTGTATAATGGTTTAAATAATGTTATTGACTTATTCGAGAATCGTACATATTGATATGATATCATATATGGTCATATTCTTAGCTTCTTGTTAGTAATATTTCATTGTTACTTGTTACTCGGGTCTTTATTGCCTTTTGTTCTTATGCGTGTTTTGCCGAATAAATTCTTATTCTTCTTTTAAGGTTATAGATACCTTATATCCAGAATGGTATTAGTGTAACATATATCATATTTATTCATTCAATTCATTTATATAATTACTATTTAATAATGATCATGTAGAACGAGTCGCATCACATCGTGGAGACGGTATTCCGTACGTACGCACGAGTGATGATATCGTTCCTATGATCATGGAACTGTATTGGAGTATATATATATTATTTAAGTATCAATATTACTTTATAATAATCATAAATAGTTACTCATTACACCATTATACCCATCCTTGTAAAGTGATGGTGGAAAAATAGATTACACCACGGCGTGGAGACGGTATTCCGTACGTACGCACGCGCGGTGATTTCATTTTTTCGTAGGATGGATAGAAGGTGAATTAGGGTTGTTTCATATTTATAATAACATATCAGTATTTAAGTAATACTGATGTTATTACTTTATCATTAAACAACTAAATAAGAAGAAGTTGAAGAAGAAAGAAATTGAAAAGATCGGTAATGGATATTACCTCTTCTTTGGAACGTCTCTTTGAATCCTCCACTTAGGGAACTAAGATTGGTCTTTGAATAAGACCAGGACCTCTAGGATTATTCTAGGGAAGTGGAGAGGAGAAAATGGCATGGGTTGTCCGAGATTGAGTGCTCAAATTGGTGTGAGGAGGATGGGGAGGAGGTGCCCTTTTATAAAGGAGGAGAGGGGCACCTTAGGAATATCTCAAAATATTATTTTATATTAAAGTCAAAATCGGTTTATAATGGTTCCAAAGGGTCTTATTTAGAAGCTAAAGTGGGGATGGGTCGAAATCCTATCAACCAATAGGATTTAGACAAGTTTAGGGTATTATTTTAACCTTATCAATTAGATTTAACTCTAAGTTAAATAATTTAACTTTTACCGTGTCTTTTTGTTTTCTTTCACTATATGGTTAATACACTTACTATAACATGCCAAACGAACCCCAAATTGTTTATTATTAATATATATATCCTTATCTAAGTCATGTGGCCAAACCTTAGATTTTTAGGAATAAAATAACAATTAGTAATATAATATTTGATTTAAAAACTATTTTGTGTCAATTTTGACACTATTTGATATATGATTTTTGTGAAAGTCATAACAGAATTATATGTTCGAACCAAGTTGATTAAATCAACACTAATATATCATAGTAACCTAGAAAATTAGTGTAATTCATAAAAAGTCTCAAATTACATTTATTTTGGTGTTTATAACATCAATTATTTCAATATTTCATTAATAAGATAATTACTGCATCATCATTGTGTCATAAATAAATTAAATTATTTAATGTCTAAAAATTACAAATAAAATACCATTATGTAGGAAATCTTTTTATCTTTCTAATGAATATTTATAGTCGAATTTATCTTATTTATAACCCCATATTAAAAATGATTTACTTATTAAACTTTGATTTTAACTATTTTAACCCTTCTTTAAATAAATTAATAATAAATGTCCTAATCTAACCCAAGTGGGCCTAAATGGTCATATTTTATTCATAAGGTTATTTTTGGTCGAATTAAACTTATCCAATAGAATTAGGACATGTTTTAGGGTAATAGTAATATCATTTTTACCCTTAGTTACCCTATTTACTATTAACCGCGGTAAAAAAGTAAAAAGTTACTATTCACCAAAAAATTATTTTTATCTCATTGAACCACATTTTACTTACTGATATCAACCGTGTCTGTCGGATTTTCGAAATTCCATTCACAGAAGCGGTAAAATTAAGTTTTATGCAAAAATTCAGTTTTTAAACTACCACTTAGTGGTTTCACTATTCATCAAAAATTGAAAGTTTTCAGAAAAATACCAAAATTTCACCCTAGGATAATTTCGGTATTCCGAATCCAAAAATGAAGTCCATTTTGAAAAATAAAATTTATAAAATTTCAAAAAGTGGTTATTACTATTCATAACGGCTAGTTTTAATAATATTTTAATAGCATATCATTGTTTAGTGAAACTCGGTATTGCGTACGGCGCAAGCTATCGAGGAAGGTTGTGATTGCGTGTAAAGTAAGCCAATCAAGTGTGTAGTGAAATATTCCTTTGATGATATATAAAAACAAAGTATTACTCATAAAAATCTCGGGTGTTACAGCGATCACCCCCATTTCACGGAAAGGGGTGTAACTAACAGACCAAGCGTCCGATCGACGCGTTGTATGTGGCATAAAGACCCTCGTGACAAGGTGGTCCTTTGGAGATACTCTAAGTGAGTTTTAAAGGAGTTTGATGTGCGACCTGGGTTGGATCAGATTTGAATCTAAGTGGGCCCTTTTTACAGAGGTTCCCATATCTCACAGACCGGACGTCCGATCGACGCGCCATCTGTCACGTTGGGACCCCTATGACAGGGTAGTCCCTTAGGTATGCTTTTTGGGGGACTTCGTACTGGTTGAAATACAGCCGATGGATTGAGGAGCAGAGTCTTACGGAGATCAGGCGTGCTTCATGTGGGAATCCAGTGGCTTGTTGTGACAGGAAGAAAAAGAGCGACCAATACGGGTTAACATCAAAAACTCCAGAGTGGGATGATCTAGCTATACGACTAATCATACCTACCTCTATAACATTGACCAATATGGGTCAGCACCAGCGACCAATACTGGTCAGCACTAGTGACCAATACGGGTCAGCACCATCGACCAATATGGGTCAACACCAGCGACCAATACAGGTCAGCATCTAGTGACCAATACGGGTCAACATATAGTGACCAATATAGGTCAACATCTAGAGACCAATACGGGTCAACATATAGTGACCTATACAGGTCAGAAGTAGAGTTATTATGGATAAGATGATCCAGCTTTATGACTAGTCATCCCTATCCCAGTAACCTTGGAGTTATACCATTGGAGCGATCTGTCTCTTTTGCTTTGTGCTTCATGATTTTAGACCATGCTTGTGATATTATCTTTGATGTGTTTCTTGTCATGTTTTCCATTGTGGATTAATGAGATACCTTTGGGTGTCTCGGGGTCCCCTACCGAGTTGTTATACTCACCCATACATGGGCTCCGCCCGCACGTGTGTGTCTAGTGCATACTACTAACGCTCAGAGGTAGACTTTGGAGGTTTAGGACTTGGTGGAGCTTGGTGTGACGAGAGTAGTCGAGATCCTCTTCTTCAACTTCAAACTTACAGCTAATACCCTCCAGGTAGAGCTCCATGGTAGATTCGATAACTGTTTACTTTCTTTTCAGTTTCTAGGGCTTGTATTCCGGACCACTATTTTCATTTTACAGTTGTACTTGTAGTTATACTTTACTCTCGTGGTTATACCTTACTTTTTTTGGTTGTTTACTTCAGTTTACCTTTTTGAGTATGTATATATCTCTAAGGAAATGCCTTCCCTATTTGGGAAAAGCCTTCAAGTGCTAGTCACCAACCCCTGGCCTATAGAAGGTGGGATTGGGGTAGTCACGTCTGGGCCCTGTGGGACGGGTCGTGACAGATGGTACACATGACCTACATTCATCAAGATTTCATACCAATGACTTGTGATTTTTCTCCATTTATCAATGATTATGTCCATTTTATATATCCAAAGACTCTTTTATATTTTGTAATTTTATGCAACATTTTTCACCACTTTGACACCTTTAGTGACATCATATTCCATAAGAGTTATGCATTTCTTCATGATTTGTCTAATATTATACTATCAATATGATATAGCATAAACCATGAAATACAATAACTAATGGCATGACCTATGACATGTATAGTTTTCACCTATGATATGAGGCTCTTTCTACATGCATCAATACTTGCTCTCACTGATAGTGTTATGTTGTAAATGATAATCCACACACATACATTATTTATGGAAAACTAAGGGTTATGGTTGTTTTGTTACATACCATATTATCTTTTATGATTTTTAATTTCTTACAACTGAGAGATGTTGGTGTCTACAACATCCTATTCACCTTTAATACGCTTCCTCATGCCCAATAACATGTGTTGTCTTCAACGACATGATATTACTTTTTCCAGTACATTACTAGATAGAATTTAATCATTTACAACATACAAATCCTACTTTAGATTTCTATGTTAAAGTATACAACATGTTATGCCCCATGATATAGTTCATACCCCCATAACACTAACACACCTATTATTACTAGAGAGTCAAGAAAAAGTAGAGGGGGAAAATGGGTGACCGCTAGTAGAGGAAAAAAGTAGGAGACCACCAGTGGAGATAACTGAGATGGGTACTAGTGATATCCTATGTTGGTCACCCCACTTTTCTCATTTAAAATATCCCCCCACCCCTACCAAAAACCTTAATTGAAGATTTTTCGCTTCACCCAAACCACCCCACTGAATCACATCGCCTCCACTATTTTAGTCATCCTACATCCAGCCTTACCTTTGACAGGTTTCTAAGGATTGAACAATAATAATTCAATGCAGCATAATTTATTAGAAACCTTAAATTTCCAATATCAAAATGAATGAAAGTGAAACCATGTATATTCATAAAATTAATAACTCATGTACCTTTCACCGATGAAATATATCATTACTTTATTCAATTATTGTACCCAATGAAGATTCCTTAAAGGTATCCAAAGAACTAATTCCTCCATGGTATGACCACTAGTTGAACCAAATCACCCAAAACTTGGGTGTGATACTCCTTCCTTCCTCAATATGCTAGTATCTCAGGTAGTAAATGCTAGAGGATAAGAGAGCTTTAGGTATGGGAGAATCAACATGATCATGGGAATGAATCACATGAAAGATCACACCCATCTCAATTCATTGAACTTATTATATAGTCCTTAGTACACTTATGATCCTTTTTTGGAATTTACTCATACATTATATAATGTATGAATAATGCGTCAATTACAACCTTTTTAACCCAAGGCATAAATGTATTATATCGATCATTTTATAGAAAAAACACCCATAATAAATGATATAATTTATGTGGAATAGGTATGAATGTTAAAAAGTTAACGTTTGACTGCCAAGACTAATAAAAGAGTCTAATATGAATCATACAATATCCTTTTACTGACCTACTCATCTATCCACCATAGGGACCTTGCCTTTCGCTAGATCCCTAGTCATGAAATCTACAAGTTCACTAAAATTCCTGAGTAGGGTGTGAGTAAAAGACTTAGTATAACACCAAAAACGACCCTTTACATTAGTGCATAAGATATAAAAGTGAATTTCATGAAGTAAACATGGTACAAATAAAAAAAATATCACCCAAGTAAAAACATAAGTTGGGTTCTTGGAGACCATATCTACCTGCTTCAGCACCATACTGGAAAGAAAAATGATCTACTTCCTGATACATCCCCCTTAATGGGATAACCAAAAATATGATTGATTTATCTCCCTTGAAGGTTTAGTCCAAAGAATGATTACTAGGTGTCTGAAACATCTCCCTTAGGGTAATATTCCATAAGGCTCAACCTGTATTCTCAACTGCAAGACATAAGAAAAACACAATACAATACCAGATACAATGACAGATCAACATCACATCAAATAAACAAGTATCATAACCAACATAATCCATATGATAGAAAAATAAGAATAGGTCTTATAGGGATAAACATGAACACCACATGTGATTAAGAATAAAACATAGGTCTCTAAGGGATACACACACATGCTAACAAACATTCCAAGAACCTGTATTAATATGCACTAAAGTCATGGGATCCCTACCTTAGGCATAACAATTATGATCAAGAAAAGGTTCACTATCCAAGTATAAAAGAACCACTAAATCCTAGAACCATTCCCAGTTTTACATGTTTAGAACTCTAGGATTGAGGTAGGAGTGGAACCACAACAAAAAAGGTTAGGACATTATCAACTCAATAAAGAAGATCAACTATCGATAACGGTCTTGGTCCAAGTATTACGCAAAAGACAAATACTTGAATCCATATGCTGATTCTATAAACAATCATCAAAAACATCATTAGATCATGCCAAAGTCCTTAGATCCAATTAATAAATCAAAGATCTAATTGATTTTGATTAGGTAGAATAGGAGAGAATTGGTCACAGTCAAATAATAACTCACTATATTGGATGTGCAAGATCAAATGGGTGTTCAGGCATCAAAGAGAGGAGTTGGAAGGGGAGAGGAGCACTCCAAATCACCAAGGGCTCCCAGGTCAATGGAAATCAAGAGAGAAAGGGAGAATGAGAAAAAAATGAGCAGAGGGTCGATTTTATAAAAAATACTACATAAAGCGGTAGACCCTACTAGGCCCTATTCGATTCCACTGGCTAGCCAATGGCCTCCTTAGACTACCCAGTGGCCAATAGGAAGAAATCCTTCTACCCAGGAGAACCACCAACTTTTCGGTGAGTCTATTTTAGCTTAAGAAGCTAAAACAAGTCCCCCAACCCTGCCTCAACCCATTTTTATTCTCCCGAACAACTCCAAACCCTTAAAAACATTCCCTAAAAACTATGTAAAAGTTTAAAAGAGGCATACCTTGAATAGAGGTTTCACACTATGAATGAAGAATGAAAAAAATATTGAATTGGGAATATGAAGATAAGAGAGGGAAAAATGAAATTTCAGAGGGATAATGAAAAAAATGTTTGGGTGGAATGTTAGATTTATATACAGGAAAAAATTCACAAGTGGAATCTCAAGGCTATTGGGAGAGACACGATGCAAAAAAATGAAAGTTTGGTGTTAGGGTAAGATTTTTTAATATAATTTTCATGATATTTATTAAAATAACCAACGTTATAAATGCCCATGTTTTATATCTTAACATCAGTTATTTTAATAAATGATGTTAAAAATATTTATTAGAATATTTTAAACACTAGTTATTTTAATAATCGATATAAAAATTAGCCATGTTTTAGGTGTTAACATTGGTTATCAAAATAAAAAATGTTAAAAATATTTTGAAAATATTTTTGACATCAGTTATTCAAATAATAAATGTTAAAAATATACATGTTGTGTATATTACATTGGTTATTCAATAATTGACGTGAAAAATATTTTTCACATCAGTTATTTAATAACTGACGTTAAAGCATCGATGATATAATTACTTTTTTTACTAGTGAATAATATATTGAATCCCAGGAGAATGGTGTTTGGTTCCCATGAGAAAAAGGAGAGAGTTTATAACTCTTAATGAACCAAGGATATCAAACAAGTTTTGAAACACGAGAATAATTTTTTGGCTCACCTATGTGAATGTACAAGTGGTCCGCTCTAAAGAGCTTATGACTTTGGCTCTTAAATATTTATAAACACTACTACAAAATGCACTATATACATCATTGACTTTTATCAGTGCTAGAAGAAATCAATGATAAATGTGTCCTTTATCAATGTTTTTTTATCACTGATAAAAGGTACCCTTTATTAGCGCTTTATTTGTAGCGCTGATAAATGTCCTGATTTTCGGGCGAGTCCCATATTGAAACAGTGGATGAGAGGTCACTTCTTTATATATCATTCCATCACTTTCAATCCTTGGAATCCTACTACGGGGATGAGCTACCATATTCACTATACATGCTTATATGGGTCTTTCACGGGCCCATGTGGGCCATATCCCACTCTATGCTTAACTCGGGTCGCGACCTACCTTCATTTTCGGGTCATACACAACCTGACATGGTCGATTCCTAATTTTTTTTACAAACCAAAAAAAATACAAGTATTAAAAATAATAAAAAATTGAAATAATTAAACAAATAAAAATTAAAAATGAATAAAATAAAAAATATTATTTTTTAATTAAATAATTATTTATATATTTAATATATATAAATATATATATTATAAATATTATATATTAAATATATATATATAAAATGAATAAAATTAAATAATTAAATAAATAAAAATTAAAAATGGTTAAATTAAAAAAAATATTTAAAATTTTATTAATTAAATAATTATTGATAAAAATAAATACATTTAATATACATATATAAAAATTATAAATATTAATAAATAATATATATTAAATATAGATATATAAAATGAATAAAATTAAATAATTAAAAAAATAAAAAATAAAAATGAATAAATTAAGAAATATATTAGAAATTTTATTAATTAAATAATTTTTGATAAAAATGAAAAAAATTTAATATACATATATATAGATTATAAATATTAATAAATAGTATATATTAAATATAGATATATAAAATGAATAAATTGTAATAATTAAAAATAAAAAATAATGAATAAATTGTAATAATGAAACAAAAAAATTAAAAATTATTAAAATACAAAATTATTAAAAAATTTATTAATGGAATAATTATCAATAAAAATGAATATGTTTAATATGTATATATATATATATATATTAATTATAAATAGTAATAAATAATATATATTAAATATAAATATATAAAATGAATTAAATGTAATAATTAAAAACATGTTAATTTCTTATTTATTTTTAATGGTTTTTTACATAATTATTCATTAATACATTTAATATAGAAATATATTTATATATATATTTCTCTATATATAAATATATATTATATTTCCTAAAATATGATTTATATAATCAAAAGTATTTATTCTTACATTAAATAAGTCACATATTTAGTGAATAATGATTTATAATTAAAAATTAATATTAATTAAAAATATTGACTAATCATATCGAGTAATGGACATTAAGTAAATGTCATTTTATTTTTCAGTTTAACACATATCAAACATGTGTTACATTGATTTCACACATACATATACATAATTAATGAATTTTTATATACAACACACACACACATAAATATTTACATAACTAATGAAATCTTATAAAGAAACACATATACCTAATATTTATGTAATTTATTCAAATTTTAATATTTATTTTATAATTTAATTTAGTAACCTGACACATTTAATATATTATGTTTTTAATCAAAAAAATTTATTTATTTATTTTTAATATTATTACATGCAAGTATTATTTATTCATTTTTTATTTTATTATTTTTTTTGGAATTTAATCATTTTCTAATATTTATTTATATATATTTATTTAATATTTTCTAATAATTTCAATATGTATTCATCTTTATTTCAATATATATCCATATTTTTATAATAATTTAAATTTAATTAATAAAACTTATCCATTTTTTTCAATATTTTTAAAGTGTACACTTTTTAATTATTCAATTTCACTTATTTTTAACATGAATGTATTGATGATTATATATTCATTAATAATGTTAAATATATATTTGTAAATAAATATTTATAGAAAAATATATTTATAAAAATATATTTACTATATTTATAAATTTATATATCTATAACTATAAATAAATAAATATTATTTTTAAAAAAGTATTTATATAATTATAAATAAATAATTATATGTATTTTTATATAATTATAAAATCATAATAAATTTATTTAAATAATGAATATATTTACTATATTTATATTTATATATATTTATTAAATATATATATATATATATATAATTATATAAATTTATATACTAACATAAATATATAATTATTATTTTTTAAATATTTATATAATTATAAAATTATAAGAAATATATTAAAATAATGAATATATTTACTATATTTATATTTGTATTTAAAAATATATTTAGTAAATAAATATATATAATTATATAAATATATATAATTATATACATATATTTATAATTATAAAATTATAATAAATCTATTTAAATAACGAATATATTTACTATATTTGTATTTATATTTATATATATTTATTAAATATATATATAATTATATAGATATCTATAATGATATAAATATATTTATAATTATAAATAAATAATTATAAATAAATAATTATAAATAAATAATTATAAATATATTTACAAATATATTTTTAAATGTATATTTACTCTATTTATAAAATTATATAGTTATAATTATAAATAAATAAATATAATATTTTTAAAAAGTATTTATATAATTAAATATTTAAATAATTAAAAAATATAATAAATATATTTAAATAATAAATATATTTAATATATATATATATATAATTATATAAATATATATATTGATATAAATACATTTATAATCATATACAAATATTTATAAATATAATTTCAAATATTTTTATTTATAATTATAATTATAAATCCTTTATTAGAGCTAAAATATTAGCACTAATAAAGATATATTTTATTAGCACTGATAAAAAGTATCTTTATCTACACTTATTTAAAACTACTGATAAAACCCTCTTAGATATTTTTAAAAGAAACCCAACTGCACTGATTTCAGTCGGCATTCTTACACTTTCATGGAAGTCCACTTTTGTTAGTGCTCCTCAACTTTCTCTTGGAAAAATCAAACCTCTAATTTAAGGCGTGTTATTTTTTTCTCCTCATCTCTCATTCATTTCTTGTTTGGTTTCTTGATTTCAAAAGCTTGGTTGATCCAAACCTCACCCTTCGAGTTAGACAAGCCCCCTACAATTGCGGTCCTCCTTGACTTTATCCTCTTCCTTTTATTTCTTTTTTCCCTCTCATTTTCACCCTCTTTCTCATTTTTCACACACCAGGATGAATCCTAGGGGGTTCTGGATTCTGATTTTTGTTGTGGCTTTGATTTTTAGGGTATATAATCTTCCCTTGGGCTCCTCTTCTCTCTATTCTCATGGGTTTCTTCATTTTCTCTTGGTCCAGGTTGTTTTACCCCATGATTGATTATTTAATTTTAGTACCTTTGATTTCTTGATGCTTATATCAGTGTTTAATTATTTAAAAATAGTATTAATTACTCTTATAGGATTTTTAGGGAAGAAATTAGATTTTAACTTGGTTTTCATAGATAATAATGGGTTTTCCTATCTTTATGGAATGGTTTGAAAATGGTTTCAAGTTACTCACTTTTCAAATTTCCTGATTATCCATTTAAAATGGAATTTTCAATTTAAAATTATGTATTGGGTTTGCAAAGTATTTTTATAAAGATATTTCTTGGAATTTCAAGTCTTACTTGAAATTCCAAGAATTGTGAAAATATTTTAGGATGGGTTTTAAATAAAATGCGTGGTTAATAAAGGTTTAGACCCTATTTGGGTCAAGGGATAAATTAATAAATGAGGTATCAAGCCTTTAGAGTTTTTATGATATGTAACCATGAGGCTTGTTTGTCACTTTTAAGGATTATTCTTAAAATATCATGTTTTTTAATGAGGTATTTCAAGTGATGCTTAAAAGAGTTTTCTAAGAGAATCTTTCATACTTTCTTATTCTCAAATGATGTTTTGAATTGTTTTAAAAAGCACGACTCATTATCTTTTGAAAATAGTTTTCAATGTCATGAATATTTGTAAAACCTTCTTGATGCTGATTCTTGAATAAATTGTATGGCATATAAAAGCTTGGATTTTTGGCTTCTTGTGTGATATTTGATGAAACTGGTTTTTGATAAACAAATATTCCCTTTATTAAATTTTAAAAGAATCCAATAGGAATATCAGTATATAGGTGGGTTGTATAAGGTAACTATGTTAGGCATGTTTAGATTTACCTAAAAATGAAATCTATAATGACAACACCAACTAAACATTGGTGAGAAAGAGAGAAACTTATAGTGGTGGAATTCTACCCCCTAGGCCCATAACCCTAGGGTAACGTGAACACCAGGTAGCCATTATCACTGAGAGTGTGAGGATCCTTGAGCCTTGAACTTATTTACCTGAGTAATCCTTTACCATGGTGCTAGGATTTAAATTGTTAAATTACTGTTGTCTTCTAAAAAATGTTTTATTCATCCCATCTTTATAAAATGTTTAATAATCATGCTTTGCTTTAGACTAGGTGGTGGCCTACTTAGCATTTTATGATCATACCTATTTTTAATTCCAATTTTCAAAAAGTAAACTTGGTTTTAAATGTTAAAGTGGGATTTGAAATGAAAAAATGAGGTTCCCTTAAAATATACTAAAATGGACTTGATGTTTTGAAACTCATGAAGTGATTTCAAAGTGAGCTTGTAGAGTTTTAAACATTTTAAAGTTTACATCTTTCCATGAAAATAGTTTTAAACTTTTAATTTATTATTGATAGTTTTTGAATATGATTTAAAAAAATTTCACCTGAAGCTAAAGGTTTTTATAGAAAAGGGGGTTCATATCCCATTAAGTGTTTTGAAAAAAATTGGTAGATTTTCATATGGAATTTAAAAAAAGGATTTCAATTAGGTTTTTAAAAATTCAAAAAGAAAACTTTTGAATTTTGAAAGTGGTATTTATATGAGATTTGGTATTTTAAATTAATATATGGTAATTTAATTTTTTTTCTCTATTTCAAAGTTTTTTGTAATGTGGTTGGTTTCAATATGGAATTTGGAAAATGTTTTAAAAAATGGGTTTGGTGTAAAAAAATGAGTGATTAATTTCATAAAGGGGTATGAAAAATGCTTTTAAAATAAAGTGGTTTATTATGATATGTTGATATAGATAAACTAAATTTTGGTTGAGGTTTGTGATATGCCATCATTTTGTGATTTTTTTGTGGTGTGCCTTTTATTGGTGGTGTGTTTTGATTATACGTGTCACGACCCATCCTCGGGGCCCGTGCCGTGACTACCCCAAGCCCGCCTTCCATAGGCCAGGGGCTGGCGACTAGCACCAAGGCGTAAATCCCAACAAAAAGGGAAGGCATTGCCTTTGAAAAGTAAACAAGCACCACAAAGTAAGCAAGAGGAAAAGTAAACACCAAGTAAAAACTGTACAAGCTGTGCTGAAGTAAAAGGGGCCCGAAATACAAGCCCAACTGTAAATTACAACTGAAAGGAAAAACAGCAACTGAAAAGAAAAAAAAAACTGCAGCGTCGAGCCGTCCTCTGGAAGTCCCACCTGAAGGGTGGGTACAGATAGCCTCCACTGCTCCTCGGGTCCACCTGACAGCTCCAAGTACGTCCCGGCCAGTGGTCCACCTCCAGGTACTGTCCTGCTCCGCACGCCTCCACCACGGTCAGCGCTGTCCGTCGTCTGCAACCAACACAACGTAGTGCGGGCATAGTCCGTGCAGGGGTGAGTATAAGCTACTCAGTAGGGACCCCGAGACCCCCGAAGGTCTCCCGAAATCCACAAAGGATAATCCACAAAGGGAAGGTACAATAAAAAATTAACATCTGACACGGCTTAGGTATATTCCCATACATATACCTAAGTCATCAATTTCCCGTTCGGCTCCAACGTCCGAGCCCAAGCACAACCTAGTCCACATAGGAAAGCAAAACGTATACCCACACAGGATAGCACAACACAGTCCACAAAGGAGAGTAAACAGTAAATCCACACTTGATAGCTCAACACAATCCACAAAGGAGAGTAAATAGAAGATTCAACTCACACAGGTATACTTCTTCGGATGACGATAAAGATGATCACTGATCCATCTAAGTCGTCGAACCCACGAAGGATCGATAGGTAACTAACCCCCGCAATGACCCACACAGGATCGGGCCCACACAGGACCTGTAGGCGCTGGCTCACACAGAACCGCTGAGCGCGAACCCACACAGGATCGGACCCACACAGGATCAGGCCCACACAGGACCGGAAGCACTGATCCACGCAGGATCGCTGAGTGCAGTAGTCATCGCAGTCCACTGGGGATCTCTGCACAGTCATCGCCGCAGTCCACTGAGGATCTCTGCACGGTCGTCGTCAGAGTCCACGGAGGATCTCTGCACCGTCGTCGCCGCAGTCCACTGAGGATCTCTGCACGGTCGTCGTCGGAGTCCATGGAGGATCTCTGCACAGTCATCGCCGCAGTCCACTGAGGATCTCTGCACGGTCGTCGCTATCGAAGAAGCAGTCGCAGCCAGCACTAGGGTTCCCGCACACAACAAACTCGTTCGGGAGGGTCCGCTCCACGAGCCGAGAGGCTGATACATCAACTGACACAAAGTCCGAAGTTGATGTATCCAAAAGTTCCGTATCATCAACAGGAACTCAACGTCGCAGACGGCGCGTCAGTCGGACGCCTGGTCTGAGAGTTATTGGCTTTTTCATCCCAAGGGCCTGGTTGGTTTTTAAGGCAAAACCAACCCGACCGTACTCCACCTGCGTCTAAACCTCGGGCGGAGTGTTCCAAAAGATCCGTCTCACTTAGAGGAAATCAACAAAGCTGACGGCACGTCAATCAGACGTCCGTGGCTCAAGATATGAGCGTTTCCGCTCCGAGGGCCCGGTTGGTTTCGTGTACGAACCAACCTGGCCGAACTCAAAGTATTCTGAAACCTTGAGTGCAATATACCAAAACGACCATCTCGATCCAAGGATCGCGTTGCCGCTGACGGCGGGTCGTTTGGAGGTGTGTAGCTCAAGATACGACCATTTTAACGAAGACCGTCCGAAGACGGGGGGTACGGGCCCGGGCCGACCCGGCCCGACCCCCCCGGGAGTCGGCCGAACCGGGTCGACCCGACCCGGTCCGGTCCGGCCAGGGCGCGGCCCATCCGGTCGGACCGGCCTGGTCCGGTTTGGCCGAGCGGCCGAACGGCCTGGCGCTGCGGGGCGCTGCCCCCCGCGTGGGGCCGCGCTGAGTCGAGGACGCGACTTCAGCCGCGTCCGAGGGCATCGGCCCCGTGCGGCCGCGGGTCCGCGGGTGCCGCCGCCGCCGCGGCTTCAGCCGCGGCGGCCTGTCCAGCGGCGCGCCGGAGCGCTGCCGCTCCCGGCTGCCGGCACCGCCGCGCCGGTGACCAGCGCCGCCGGCGTGTTCCGCGGGCCACCGGGATTGCTCCGGTGGTCCGATTCTCTTCCCGTCTGCGCCATTGCTCCTCCCGGGACTCGTTCTTCACTGTGGGATCGTCAAACATCTGTTGCGGCACTTTACGCCATCACCCGTCAAATCTGCACAAACGAAGAACGACGGAGGGTCGTCGGGCCGTGTTCGTTTGGCCCGCACCCTCCACGTTAGAGATAAACAAACAGGAGAAACAAATTCAACATATGAACGCATATTCGAAACAATTATTAATGAAATAAAATTGTTTCATAAACGGGAATAATAAAAATGGGCGGTAATTCCCAAAATAAATCCCTACCTCGTTGATCGTCGCGCGCGGGCGTTCTTCGTGGAAAAGCTCGTCGCGGAAGAGGGGGATCGTCGCGTCGTCGCGGAAAGGCGTCGCGTCGTTGCGGAATCCAGCGTTGAGTCGGTGAACTCAACGGACCAAGAACAACAGATTTAAATTATAAATAATTAAATATGTGTTTCGTTTAAAACCAAAAGAAAAGAACCTTGAGAGGAAATCCGAAATCACTCACCTCAAACGGTTGGTGATCGGAGATCCGAGCGGGGAAGAACGTCTCGGACGGAAGCGTCGTCGATTTCCAGGTTCGGTGTTCTTCGCGTTCTTCGTGTTCTTCGTGTTCTTCGCATTCTTCACAAGGGAGAAGAAGATACAAGGGTCCTCTCAAATCTTCTCAATGCGCAAGTAACCATAGGTCGAGCGTTGGCCTTATTTTATTATTACGCCAACGAATTTGAAAACTGGTTAAGAAACGATCCATCAATTCGTTGAATTAATTCAACGAAAGAAACAACCCATTTAATTCACGAAATAAACCGCCAAATTAAATGGTCTGTTAAGATATTAAGAAAATGCGTCAGTTGAATTTCATAAAGACGGGTTTTCACGGGTGCGTTTCTTAGCGGAAAGAAACGGCGGGGCTCGTGCGGGCCCCACCTCACAAATATCCTACCAAGGGGGTAGGATATTTCTGGATAGCATCCTATCCAGTTTAACTCAGTTCAAGCCGCCTTGAAGTGGCTTCAAGTGGCTTCCAAGTGGCTTAAGTGAAATAAAATAAAGTTGTCGCAAAATTATTTTATTTCTTAACTTTAAGCCCGAAAATTAAAAACCACACCCGAGCAAACGCAACTCCGGAAGAGGCATTTCTAAGCGAATACCGGCGCTGTGATTTCATCGGTGCCCTCTGAATTCGATTCTGGGCACCGGTTCAAAAGTTAGAAAAACCCGCTCATCCGTTCACTGAACGTACCCGATCCAAACTTTGGAAAATGATTCCGGGCACACCGGGCCTCGGAATCAGGTGCCTTCAGAGACTGCGCTCTTGAAAAATTTCAAAGAAAATTAAGAAAAAAATTTCCTTGAAATTTACGGGTCTTTACAATACGACCATTTTGAAACCAGCTTTATGAAATACCAATATCAAAACCAATGTACCCTTATCACAAATAAAGTCTCCTATAGTTGTGGGGAAACCTCTTGAGTCACTATCAAGTCTAATATAAACCTCTTGAGTCACCATTAAGTCTCTTATAGTTTTGAGGGAAATTTCCCCAATGCATTCCAACTCCACTGAAAATTTTCACATCTTTCTTACATATTTTTTCATTGTTCTTAATATGTAATCCTTAATAAACATCATTTTCAAAAGATTTTTTAAGATTTTAATTCATAGTCATGAGATCATTAATTTCTTATACATTAATATCTTTCCTTAAACCTATTTTTTTGGAATTCAACCATTTATTAATTAATTAATTACAGGGAAGTTGATTTTTATGTTTTGTATATGGTATTTAGTTATTTTTATGAAGTCCCACACTCTTTATTCATTTTAAGTTATCTTGGATTAAATGATCTCAATATTCTCCAGGATAATTTTAACTCTATTATCATTCTCTGTTGATGTTGGTTATTCTTTCTCACCAATATAGGTGGATTCTTTTATTTTAGTTGGGGTGGCTTATTCAAAGACGAATGTTCTCATGAGAGATTGGACTTCAAGGCTACAACTAAGATAATGAAAATAATGAAATGGGTCAAGAATGTATACATACATCATGAAAAGGTGAATTTATACTACTTATTTAGTTATTTTTTTCACCATTTATCTTCTATTTTTAATTTAATTTCCTTATCATTTTATTCTAATAAATATCTGGTTTTTTCACAGAACTTTTAGGAAGTCATATTTTTCTTTCAATTATCTGCAACAATCTAGAAAAGAGAGAACATGTTCATTAATTTCTATCTTGTTTTAGATAGTTTAAATCAAAACACACATCACATACTCAATCATCCAAACCTAAATTTGATAAATAGTGTGCTCGGTATGACTCGAACTGTATGTTTTTAGTTTATAATTTACATTTTAGTTAAAAACACACATCCCATACTCAAAACTTAGAAAAAACATTCATATTATTTTGATAATTTAGTAAAACTATACATAAGTCACTTTAGTCATGTAGGAATCCTCCATACCTCAATCAAACACATGGTGTGATAGGTATGACTCCAAGTGTGCCTTTTTATTAAAATTTGGCATTAATTTTAGTAAAAAACAGAAGTAACATACTCAAAACCAAATAAACACATTTATATAGTTTTGATACTTTATTAAAATGATCCATATGTCATTTTTAACATGTAGAATTCATCCACATCTCAATCCATCACATGGTGTGATTGGTATGACTCTAAGTGTGGCTTTTTTATTTAAAATTGACATTAATTTTATCAAAAAAGACAAGTAACATACTCCAAACCAAGAAAATGCATTCAGATTGTTTTTATAATTTATTAAAATGATCATAAGTCATTTTTTATTTGTAGGAATTAGCCTCACCTCAATCTAATGCCTTGTGTTCTTGGTATAACTCAAAGTATCCGTTATCAGTTTAAAATTGAAATTTTAGTTCAAAAAGTTTCACTCACTAAAAAACATGAAAACATGCCTGTATTATCTTGATAATTCCTTAAAACAATTCATAATTAATTTTTGACATGTGGGAATTAGTCTCACATCAAACCAACACATGATATGACCGATAAAATTAAAAGCGTGTGTTTTTAGTTTAAAATGACATTTTAGTAAAAAACACAAGTTACATACTCAAAACTGAGAAAACACATTTGGATTGTTTTGATACTTTATAAAAATGATCCATAAGTAATTTTTGATGTGTATAAATTAGAGACACCTCAATATGACACATGGTGTTACCGTTATGACTCAAAGTGTTTCTTTTTATTTAAAATTGACATTAATTTTAGTAAAAAAGACAAGTGACATACAAAAAACTGAGAAAACACATTTTTATTGTTTTATACTTTAGTAAAATGACCCATACATCATTTTTGACATGTAGGAATCAACTACACCTCAATTTGATACATGGTGTTTCTGATACGACTCTAAGTGTGTATTCTTATTTAAATTTGACATTAATTTTAATAAAAAAGAAAAGTGACATACTCAAAACTGATAAAAATCCTTCATATTATTTTTATAATTTAGGAAAATGATCCATATTTCATTTATGATGTGTAGGAATCATCCGTACCTTAATCTGATGCACGATATTCCTAGTATAACTCAAAGTGTCCATTATCAGTTTAAAATTGATATTTTAGTTCAAAAAGCATGTCACTCAATGAAAAACAAGAAAAAATGCTTTTATTGTCTCTATAATTTATTATAATTATTAATAATTCATTTGTTATGTGTATAAATTTGTATCACATCAAACCGATACACGTTGTGACCGGTATGACTCAAAGTGCATGTTTCTAGTTTAAAATGACATTTTAGTAAAAAACACAAGTGACATAATCAAAACCAATAAAACACATTCATATTATTTTGATAATTTATAAAAACTATCCATAAGATATTTATGAAATGTAGGAATCAACATCATTTCAATCTGAAATATGGTGTGACTGGTATGACTCAAAGTGTGCCTTTTTATTTAAAATTGACACTAATTTTAGTAAAAAATACAAGTGACATACTAAAAACCATGATTTTTTTTATTGTTTTGATACTTTAGGAAAACAATATATAAGTCATTTTTTACATGTATGAATCATCCTCACTTCAATACGATGCATGATGTACCCAATATGACTCCAAGTGTGTCTTTTTATTTAAAATTGACATTCATACTAGTAAAAAAGAAAAGTGACATAATAAAAACCAAGAAAACAAATTAATATTATTTTTATACTTTATTAAAATCATACATAAGTCATTTATGATGTGTAGGAATCATCCTCACCTCAATCTAATGCATGGTGTGCCCAGTATAACTCAAAGTGTCCATTATCGGTTTGAAATTGACATTTTAGTTCAAAAAGTGTGTCACTCATTGAAAGCCAAGAAAACATGCTCATATTGTCCAGATAGTTTAGAAAAATGATTCATTTATTTGTAAGAATTATTTTTATTTCAAACTAACACACGATGTGACTGGTATGTCTCAAAGTGTACGTTTCCAGTTTAAAATGACATTTTATTAAAAAAGACAAGTGACATGCTCAAAACCAAGAATTTTTTTTTATATTGTTTTGATACATTATTAAAATGATCCATAAGTCAGTTTTAATGTGTAGTAATCAACCTCACCTCAATCTGATGCATGGTGTGACTGGTATGACTCCAAGTGTGTCTTTTTATTTAAATTTGACATTAATTTTAGTAAAAAAGAGATGTGACATACTCAAAATTGAGAAAATACATTTGGATTGTTCTGATACTTTTGTAAAATGATCCATAAGTCATTTTTAATATACAAGAATCCGTTTTACCTCAATTTGATGCACGATATGCCTGGTATAACTCCATGTGAGTATTTTTATTGGAAATTGATATTAATTTTATTAAAAAAGACAAGTGACATACTCAAAACTGATAAAACACTTTTGTATTGTTTTTATACTTTAGGAAAATGATATATAATTCATTTTTGATATATAAGAATCATATTCACCTCAATATTATGTATAATATGCCCGATATAACTCAAAGTGTCTGTTATCAGTTGAAAATTTACATTTTAGTTCAAAAAGTGTCACTCACAGAAAACCAAGAAAACACGCTTAGATTATATCAATAATTTAGGATAATTATTTACAAGTCGTTTTTGACGATTAAGAATTAATCTCACATTAAACTGACACATTATGTGACCGGTATGACTTAAAGTGTGAGATTCTAGTTTAAAATGACATTTTATTAAAAAAGACAAGTGACATACTCAAAATTGAGTAAACACATTTGGATTGTTTTTATACTTTATGAAAATAATACATAAGTCATTTATAATTTGTAGGAATTAGGATCACCTCAATCTAACACATGGTGTGACTGGTATGACTCCAAGTGTTTCATTTTATTTAAAATTGACATTAATTTTAGTAAAAAATACAAGTGACGTACTCAAAACCAATAAAACACATTCATATTATTTTTATACTTTAGTAAAATGATCCATAAGTCATTTTTGATGTTTGTAAATCAGCCGTACCTCAATATGGTACACTATGTGCCTAATATGACTCAAATTATTTGTTATCAGTTTAAAATTGACATTTTAGTTCAAAAATTTCCACTCACTATAATCTAAGAAAACTTGATAAAATTATCTTTAAAATTGATGAAAATGATTCATAAGTCATTTTTGATGTATAAGAATTAGTCTCATGTCAAACCGAAACACTATGTGGTCGGTATGACTCAAAGTGTGTGTTTCCTATTTAAAATGACATTTTAGTAAAAAACACAAGTGCCATACTCAAAACCAAGAAAATGCATTTTAATTATTTTTATACTTTAAGAAAATGATCCATAAGTCATTTTAAACATATATGAATCAATGAAAAATCAATCCAATTCATGGTGTGGTCAGTATGACTCAAAGTGCATGTTTTCAATATAAGTTCCATTTTAGTTTAAAGTGCTCATCACATCACTAAAACTGATCAAAAGAGATAATTTTTTTTCTAATAATTTTATCTTCTATTAATCAATTAATTTTCTTATCATTTTTAGCATATACTTATTTAGTCAATTTTGAAAGAGATAATACTTGAAGATGAACAATAGATGGCCTGATGAGAAAGAATCAACCACAACTAAATCTGATACACAATGTTCTTGGTATGATTCAAAGTTTAGGTTAAAATTAAAACTTCTTATTCAATTTTTATAGTATTACTAATATAATAATTTTTTTCTTATACAAGTTCATTATTTTTCTTGAGCTAGGGTGGTTTGCTCAGCAATAACATGAGCAGGGGTCAGGGTCCAAAGTCAAAAGAACATTGATGTTTTTGAATCTATGTGATAATTTGTACTTACTCATGAAATTGTACAAACCAATGTTTGAAATGTCTATAATATAGTATTTTTTTCTTGACTTTGTGTTGTAAATTTTATTTCATTTAAAATCTATATTGGAACCTATTTCTTCTACTGTTTCTATTGCTACAGTGTGCTGTAAATTTTAAAGAACACTGTAGTATGCCCCCTTTATCAGTTCTACTAAAGGCGCTAATAAAGGACCCCATTTATCAGCGCTAAATAAAAGCCCTAATAAATGGGGTCCTTTATCATCACTTTTTATAGTGCTGATGAATGATCCCTTTATCAACGCTGATAAAAGCCTAGGTTTTTTAATCATGCTTCAGTAGTCAGCACTTTTTTTGCACTAATAATGGTCAGTTTTAGTGTTATTAAAGGCCTATTTTGTAGTAGTGAAAATGATAAATGGAATGCAGACATAATGGTTTCCATGATTATATTTATAACTAAATAATTTGATTATACTTTTGTAGGATGAATCTAGATGATAATAAGAGTTACATGTTTAATCTGATGTCCACCTATTTCTCTATTTTGTCTTGATTTATCTCTATTATATAAAGGTTCAAATTGAGAGATGACTTTATTTATTCCAATTATTTCCAAGATAACATGATTTTTGACTTTAAAAAATGATTTTAAAATATTTTAAAAATGTAGGAGATTTTTTTTTATTTTAATTTTTTTTTAAATATTTAAAATGGTTTTATTTTTTTAAATGGAAAGACTTGTTATAATCTCACATTAGAAAATCAGATGTAGTGGGGTTACCTTTATTAGGAGGAACACTATTATCATTATATAAAATGATAAAGTAAGTGGGAAAATTCTTGTAAGGGATAGTGCAACATCCATATGTGCACACTTACATACGTGCGATCGCACAATGTGGTGTTTTGATGATTTATTTTTCACTTTGTATATCACATTAGTGTGAGGTTCTTAAAGATAAATTTATTCACTCATTGGGTAGGTGTGATTTGATGGGAAATATTAAATCTAAAAAAATAATGTCTTTCTAGAATAGATTCCTATCTACTACCAAGGGGCATGATAGCTTATCTTAATGGGTACTTCTATGCCTATAAAATGGAGTCTTCATTGGATAGAAAATTCAATTCAATCAAATTTCAAGAATTACTAAACTCACTCTCAAATAAATATTCATCTCAAGTCTTCTAGAAGCATCAAAAGCACTTTATTGATGTGAATCAACAAATTAATTTCCATTAATATCTTTATTTCAACGATTCTTTAGGAGTTACTCTTCACTAGGCACATGTGTGGATTAACGGTCCATCATTGTATCATAAATAAGATTTTACTTCATCCAACTACACTTACGATTTGTTGGGGGGAATCTACTCTTAAGGAGAGAGACATCGTAACATGTCTCAATAAGCTTAATCTACTATCATCTAAATAAGTCTATTATATATCCTTACCCACCCATGTCCCTATAAAATCACCCAATTCTCCTTTTTTAAATGTTTTCACCTTTAATTGATCAAAGGGGGTGGTTCTCCCCTTTGATTTCCCCCTTTAATTGGCTTGGTTTAATTTGGACAATGAGGGAGGGTCCAAGGGGGTGAAGGTTCCCAACAAAAGGAGACTCTCACCTCTTTAAAAATCACTAGCTTCAATATTAAGCATATCATGAATATAGTTTAGTATTTGAGTGGTGCTTGTGAGGTGTTTCTCTACTTAGTCAAGAGATAATATTTTGAGTATTTTATCTTTTTAATATTTAGAGTGAGTATTTATCCATTTTCATGATAATGATTATTCTATTTTCTCATGGTTTTTTACCCCTTTCATTTTGGTTGTTTTTCAAAATTACATCTAGTGTTTATTTATTTCTATTTTTTTGATCTTTTTTATATTTCAATTATCACTACACCAATGAGACAATAATTTACTATCCCAATAAGTGGTATAAAAGGGAGGTTATTTTTTGAGGAGGTTTTTGACTGATGGTGTGTCTAGATAGCGGTGAAATTAAAAATCAAAAAATTCTATAGGAATAATTTTCCATTGTGGAAAATGAAGGAATAAGTAGTTATGTAGAAAGATAATTTCCTACTGGTGATTATTGAAAAACCTATGGGTGTGATGGAGGAAAAATAAAATTACATGTATATAATTTTTTTTACAACATCCATTTCACTTTGAAAGATGGGGACCTATAAATAATTGTGAATAAATAGACGATGAATGAAATCTGGGATACTTTGATAAAATTGTATGAGGCCAAGTCATTTCACAACAAAATTTTCTTAAAGGAAAAAATATACACTCTTAAAATATTAGAGTCATCATTTGTGATCAACCACATAAATACTCTCAATACCTTGTTCACTTATCTTATGATGCTGGGATGAAATTTTTTGGATAATGAATGTGTGGAAATTCATCTCTATATTTTTCTAGATTTGTATGATCAACTCATCATCAACCTCACCAATAATATCCTGACGTATATATTGCTCTTCAATGATGTTGAAACTGCGGTTCTTAAAGAATAAATTCAATGAAAGAATAAGGAAAACATATAGAAAACATCACACCAAGCGGAGACTCTATCAATGGGAAGAGGAAGAATAAGGGAGCACGATTCTAGTGAGATCTCATGTAACTACCTAAACTTTTATGAATTAAATTCCCTTTTTAAATGAATAAAATCTTTATTAAGAAATGAAGTTATAGAAAACACATGAACTACTTTGATTATTTTGAACCATTATATGGTCTTCAAATTTAAAATACCATTAAACATCATAAACATTGATAATATAGTCATTTTATAGTGACCATTAATATTAGTATATTAAGGGTCATGATAAAGTCTAATTGAATCAGACAAAGAAAACGACGACCTAAACCATTTGGATCGTACCTTATGAAGCCCATTTACTAGAGCTTCTAAGGGAGATAAAATCACTAGGATTTTCCATCAACCAATCCCAATACAATATTCAATAACTAAATTATGAGTAAAAAAATTTAATATATAAGTTCAAGCTTATTGAGATCACAACCCAAACCATGTTCACCAAACCACACCATGAAAATATCAGCATCACACACCTTACCCCTCATGAATTTGCTAGTCTAATAAAGGTCTATGTATCTAGACCCTGAAAATATGAATTCATGTATATTATTTTTAATAAAACAATTATTATATTTATCCATTTTTAATAATTCTTTTTAAATGATTAAATAATGGGTTTGATACAAATTAGATTTTGATACGATAAAACACAAATAATATTTTTGTGAAATATATAATTTCAATCGAAACAATCTTTTTGATGAATTCAATAGTTTTTAAATTTTATTTTATTTTATAAAAATTATTATTAAATAATATTTATTAAATATAAATGATAATATAATTTTATGAAGTCAGATGTAATTTTTATAAGGGTCATAAAACTATTATTGTCAAAAAACTATTATTTTTCAATAAATGGGGATATTTTATTTTAAAGTTTAAATTATCATATTTATAGAATTATTTTGATAAAATAAATATTACCTTTTAAATAAGAATATCTAAATTATCCAATGATCATTTTTTCACAATTTTTTTAGACTGTCGAATTTTTGGGTAAAAATTAAATACTATATAATTATATGATATGTATTATGAAATCATAAAAAATAAAAAGTGATATAATAAATAATATAAATAGTATTCAATACCAAATTTATGTTTCCCCTTAAAAATAATGTGATTTTGAAGTTATTTTATTAATTTTATAAACCTGTAATGAATCCTCCAAAACCTATATTATATTTTAAGGTTTTAAAATCAATTCTTTATAAACATAATTCAATTCCACATCACAAAGAATATTATTTTAATGTGTTAGGTTTTTAGCCTAATAAAATAATTAAAACCACTCCTCTTTGATAGAAATCATGGGCAAAATTCATGGAAATGTTTTTGTTTTTGATTACTTTATCATATAGAGTCAAAAACCTAAGTTTGGAAATTAATAAAGAATTATCCTCTCTTTTTCTATATAAAGCCACCAAACCTTTCATGTATATTAACTAAAAACTATTAGATCATGAATTTACTATACTATTACCTCTCTATATCCCTCTAATGGTTCCCCCAAGCTCTAAATAATCTCCTCCCAATCTTTTAGAAGCGCCCTCTCAAGGTAAGGAATCCTCTCCTTATTCTCTTTATTCAAGAACCTTATTTCTATCACGCCTTTTGATTTCCAATTGTTTCAGTTGGGATATTTTTTTACAAATCCATATTACTATCCTTATTATTCACAAGTAATTACATACCCCTTTCACTCTCATTCACTCCTTCTATAAACCTTTATATACACCAGTTATGCTGCCGAATTTATCCCATGATTTTTCATGATAAACATTTGTGTAGTGAATTCCCATATTCATTTACACTCAAGTGTATTCACCTAGTAGTACATACCATTAACTTAATTAGTATTTACATTAATGTAACCCACACTCTTTAATCATGGGGTTAAAATTGATGAAATACATCCTTATGTTGTATGATCTATGTGGCACACTTATGCATGTATATGCTATGAAAGTGATGGGTGGGCTTTGAATTATATGGCCTCCAAATGCATTGGGTAATGTTTTTATCTCATGATATTCCATGTATGGTTCATGAGAGGTTTTTCTAAGTGCACTGTGTTATTTTTTTTATTTTCAATTATCCTTGATTTATGTTTATGATGTCATATTTTATGTTGTTGTCACATTCCCGTGTTTCCTTTATGCTATTATGTTATACCACACATCATTGTTCAAGATTATGATTCTCACCCCTCTTATGTTACCTTTATATGACTCTTGGATCACATATAATTCTTTACCTCATGGTATCATTTGATTATTCTTTTACTAGGATTTATATCTCACCCCTTTCTTATATACATCCCCAGGTTATCCCGTACAATTTTAGAGGAATAATGGAATTTTAGGAGCATGTAAAGGAATTTTTCAATAATGTAATTATATTTTTGTTGAATTTTTTTGATTCTATGATCCTAATTTCACAAATAAACTAGGATTCATGATATTTTGGTATTGTATAATTCATACCTTTATGTAATACATCATAAAATAAAGTGTTTTAAAGATATGGGTTGTCATAGACAAAATCATGGAAGGTCCAAATCAAGGAGCAAGATAAAAAATATCAAAGGATACAATTATATAAATAAGTGTAATTTTGAAAAATATTTTTGGTACAAAAAGGGTTGGGTGAATAACTTTCAAGTAAATTCGGCGAGTACTTCCAAAAATGGCGACGTACTAGTCAGTAAAGTAGAGACAAATACTGAAGGTAGAAAAATTCTCAATGTGTTACATCCTGAATATTTGAAGAGGTACTAACACTTATGATACTATTCAAAACCTCTCTTTTTATGTTAATAATTTGATTAAAAGGATAAGGAGTGGTTCAGGAGAGTCTGGGGATTATTTGGAGACCTAAGCTCTATAAATTGGAGAGACAGATTGTGCGGCATGGTTAGTTCTAACCATATGACTCAACCATGTAGGGTACTCAGTGAATAGAAGGGGGACACGTGGTTTTTCTAAACCATGCGACCCCAACTACATGGTTGTTTGATTTGTCTCAAATATTTTATATGGCCATTAATCATGGGCTATGCATGGTTAGTCAAATCGCATGCCTAGCAAACATGAGGAATGTGTTGGAGTAGTGCTAGGCACTTGGTTGGAACACAGTTTTTCCAACTGTGCAACCAAAACATGAGACCATCAAAATTTGGGTGAAATAAATATTTTTTCCTCCTTATATACTCCTCTCCCTTTATTTTTCTCCTCCAGTGGACAACCCTCTCCCTCATGATGAGCTCTCTCCCATACCTAAGAAATGAATTTTCATTATTCCCCTATATGATCTCCGAATCAACCACTATTCATCTCATTGGATTCCTATTAGGTTTTCTTGAATTATTATGATTTCTACTATTATATCTTGATTCAAGGACTAACATTGGACAAGGAGATTAATACGGGTCTAAGGTAATTGGTCTAGTTCTTTTCCTTGAAAGTTTAGTTGTATTTTATAATGAACTATTGTTCCCTACACTATACTTTCCAGCATTGCCTCATTTTTATTTAACTAATTAAATTAAAGGTTATTCTTACATTTAACCAGACCTTGTCTACCCATGAATCAACACCGTGGGGTGTTTAACATGGCATGGTCCACCCCTTTGGGTGATCCCCTCTCTAAAGGCTTAAGATCCTTACACTTTAGCAATGATATTTATAAAATATTAATTAGGGTGTTTTAATTGACTTGTAAAAAATGTATTAAAATATGAAACGATTCAATGAAAGATGTTTGGTCATGAGTTAGGACCCTATTCTTTATTCCATAGCTTTAATGATTTAAATAAAATGAATTGTCCAACTTGATTATGATGGTTATAATGATTTTTTGAAATGGTATAAGTTCTTGATATATAAACCATACCTTTATGCAAAGATGAGGGTGATACAGGGGTCTGATTTAAGTACTCCTTAGATGGTATCATTGTTATTTATAATTAATAATTGTTGTGTATTATAAATACATTGGAAAAAATAATTGGATTATTTATTAGATGCCTTGGATGGGCTTACAAGGAGGATTAATTACCCACCCATGAGAGATACTGGTTCCCTAGGAGAGTCACCTTGGATGGGATCAGTGGAAATATGGTTATACCATTCCATGAGAGATAATCTGTCCCCTATATGGGATACCTAGGATGGGATATGAGGGTTATGATTTACACCATACCGAGAGTGATACTTTGAATGCATTTATGGATAAGCTTGGATAGACTCCTATGGTGTTGGGTATTTGTAGTTCTCCTAGTAGAATATTTGGGATCCTTTATATGGTTCGACTTGGATGGGTCCTATATTCCACTTTATTAAGTTCTATATATTCCTTATATAAAATTCCAGAAATGAAAACCCATTAAATTTATGGATACATCCACCAGGACAAATAACATGATTGGGGCTTGGTCCTTTTGTGATAACTTATTTTTAATGACCCATTATCACACCTTTATCACATCTTCATAGGATCACCTTGGTTTAGAGACATTCATCTTAGGATGAAGTAGGTATCATTGGTCAGGTATCCATGAGGAACCCAAAATGATATGTTTTATTTATTTATTTTCATGCATTTATTATGTACCTACACACTGATAATTTTATACGCAGATAATGGATTGTTCTAGAAAACAATGGTAATGGTCTACTAAGTATATCTCAAGCCCTTCTTGGGATGCCCTTGGTACCCAAGCAGACTTCATGATTGCAGGTGTAGACAAAGGGAAGAGTCCAACTTCTAATATTTGATTCTGAGTACTATGATGGAGTATGGGATCAGAGGACCCAACCTATTATTGTGATGATAATAGTGGTATATTTTGGTCTTTTTATTTATTTTTTGTATTTCATGTGGTATATTACCGCTTACCTATATCACGTGTACTTCATTTTTGTATAGCTACATGAAAAAATCATTATCATTTTGTATCTTCTTATGATTCAGCTTCCACTTGTTTATTTATATTGGATGATTTATTATTCTTATTTTTTACTACTTGTATTTAGTTTATTTTGATTCTTATTATATTTATATATCTCTATGCTATACTCTGAATCACGAGAGTATAGTATCCCCATAGACACACCCTAGGGACTCGCTGCTAATCGACCGGCTCTAGAATATGGGGAGGCATGCTTGAGGTCATACGTCCCACTGTCTTGGGGAACCACTTAGTGGATTTCGGGGAGGGATTCTACAAACTAGTATCATAGCCATTTTTTCCTTTTGTATTACTATTTGGGTATTAGAAAATAGACTAGTAGGTATTAGAATTTGGTAATAAGCATGTGTGTAATGTCTCGGTTCTGGATGCCATTCAATGGTGCTCCGTATCCAATTGGCCACATGTCCTCAAGCACAGCTCCATAAACGCCAGAGTCTTACAACTAATAGTGAGGGCCTAGGTGTGTTATTGGGGAGACTATGCCCTCATTAGTAGAGTGGAACATAGTGAAAATAAAATAGAAGTTCAATTGCTGAAATAGTAAACCATACAATAGAAATAAATAGAGGAATAATGATAGTATAAAAAAAATCTTGAAGTCATTTCATATAAAAGATGATGATAGATGACACATGTTTCTAATTAAATAGCCAAAACAGGTACACAATAATCATATACAATAATTGTCACAAAATTACAAAAAAGACCAAAACAATCCCAGTAGAATCGCAAGCCTTATCTTGGTCCCATTCTCTCCTAATCCCAAGTAGCATATCAAGTACCTATATTAGGGTGTTTTCCCTTATTGAAACCTGTAATCATATAATCTATTTGGGTCCAAAAAGGTGACCCAAACATGGTGTGAGATATAATTCTAGTAGAAAACCACCCAGTGTCTATGCCAACCAGTCAGTGAATATATATAAAAAGTGTGAAAGCAGTATAACAATAAAAAATGAAGCACTCAAAAGTGAACATCCATCTCATTTAATCAATTTCATTTAACAATTCAATCTCATTGAATTTATAAGTCCTAAGATCTGACTCAATCCTGACATCCCCTGTATAGAAAATATCACAAAAATATGCCTAAACATGCCATCTATAAAGATACGAGTCATGCCTAAATCTAAGCATGTGATTTGGCTTGGAATACGGTTCATATAGTCTTTTATTATTAAATAAAATCGGAAACTAAGCCTATCCCTGACATTACTAAGATGGAATTTAGGTATCTCTCTAGGTATAATATCAAACTATGCCCATCCTTGACATTCCTAAGTTATAATTCAAGTATCTCTCAGTTATGTTATCCACAAAAACCCTACAAGCCCATCCTGATAAACCTCTGAGGAACCCAGTATCGCTCTAGGTGAGGTATAGAGTCCTTCCAACTGAGTCCATCCTCGACAGCCCTATATAGAGCCTGAGTATCACCAATGGAATAAATAGTCAATGCCCTTTTGAGTTTGTCCATGCTATCCTTAATTTTTATCCATGATTCACTCGGCATATAAATCAATCCTCAATGAGTCCGTCCATGGAATCCTCCATTTGGATCCATGATTCACTCGACATATAAAACAAGGTTCAATCCATTGATTCCATTCATGGAATCCTTAAATTGGATCCATGATTCACCCAAGGAATATAGATTCAATCCATTGAGTCCATCCATGTAATCCTTCAATTGGATCCACGATTTAACCATGGCTATTAATAATTTCATCAATCCAATTCCATTTAAACATTTCATTTAACATTCTAAGGTCAAAATGAAGAGAATTCAATATCAATCACACCTCAAGATGTTCTCTATGTCATTGGAAAACCTCATAAGGCTTGGACTTTCCAATTACTCATGTGAGAATTTTCAATATAACAAGCATCACATGCATAAAAATCTATTACGTGGCTTAGTTATCATTTATCTCACATGGGAGAAACAAAATTTAAGGTAATTAAATCCAAGTAAACCAATTCATGGAATATCATCTATTTACTCACATGGGAAAGGTTAAATAAAGGCAAACAAGATTAATCAAGCAATAAAATATTAATGCCAAGGGGTCAAGTCATAAATCTTATGCCTTTAACTCATCTCATTTACAATTCAATTCATAAACCAATTAATCAATTTGATTTACATATTAATTGACATGTGACATGCCATGCAAGGGGAAAAGGAATGTTTCATAAGCATTCAAGGGTCAATCCATCAAATGGCCCCTTTAGATCAACACCCAAGGGGTGACTTTGATTCAAGGTCTACAACCTATAACAAGTATAAATAAACCCATTTAACTAAGTCGATCATACCTATCAATTCTAGGATTCAATTTCAATTTAGGCGGTGACCAAAAATTGGGAGCGTGACATGACAATATATATAAACAATCTAAATATTAATGAAAGGAACAAGACCACCTACCATAGGTCCGTGCTAGTTAAATCATCCAGTATCGGCTCTTGATTTGACCTAGGTTGGGATAAATCTGAATAATGGATGAAGAATGAGAAAACAGGTCATATAATCCTAAATCAAAATAGCATAACTGATATCTAGAAGAACTGATAATGGATAAAAGGAATTTAGATATTATCGTTAAAAATCCAAGGAGACAAACCACATTTAAATCGAAGATTGAATGGAAGATCTAACTCAAATCCAAGGATATTTAAATGTGAGATATTTTCTAAGGTTTCCCTTTGCTATACGTAGGAAAGAAAAACTAAATTAGGTTTTAAAAGGATTTTTATTTTAATTTAAAATTATTAAAATTAAAAAAATGCACGAGTTGCATGATTTATGTTCATGGTTTGCCAAACCATAAAAAAACCATGCATAGGTTCCTATTAGCATAGGGTATAGCATACAGTTTACCCACATAGTTTACTAACTGTGCAAATATCCACTTCCAAGTTCTGCAAAAATTATAGATCTGGCCGCACAACTTACTAAACCGTGCAACCTACTCTTTTCACCCAAAACATGGGTTCTGTGATTCAGACTAACTCCAGATATCCCTGAGCCCTCTATGACCTCAACGATCATTCATATTAGTCCATATTTAAGAAAATAAACTAAGAATTGATAGAAAATAAGGAATCTATGTCTCAAAGAAGAACCAGGTTCTTACAAACTTCCCCCCTTAAAGAAATGCATCCCCAAATTTCCCTTCCAAGGGTGGTGATGCATGATATGAGAATAAATTCAGACACTATGATCATTCATTATCCTCCCAATCCCAAGTCACATCCTATACTCGAATGTGCTGCCATAGCACCCATACTAAAGGAATAGATTGGCCTCAGATAACCTTCGTGACACGATCCACAATTCATATAGGACGATCCTCAAAGGATGAATCTACCTATAACTCAAACTCCTTGTGATGAAAGGCATGAGATGAGTCTGAATAGTAATTCCATAGTTGAGAAACATGGAATACATTGTGAATTGATTTATACCTATGATGTAACTTCAACCAATAGGCTACTAGCCCGACTCTCTCTAGGATCTTGAATGGCCTGACATATCTCATCGAAATCTTACCCTGTCTCTTGATCCTCTTATGTCCCAGCCTTAGTGAAACATGCAGGGAAACCTAATCCCTGACCTTGAACTCTATAGGCCATCTGTGAAAATCGACATATGATTTTTGATGAGACTGCATAATATCTATCCACTTTCAAATCAATTTCACCTGATTTTTGGTCTCCTAAATAACATGAGGTCCCAACATAGATGCCTTTCCTGCCTTTAGTTAACACAGGGGTGACCATCATGGTATGCTATACAAATCCATATATAGTTCCATCTAAATAGTATCCTAAAATCTATTGTTGTAAGAAAATTAAACCAGAGGTATATGCCTCTCCCAAGATCCCCCAAAGTCTAGGATGAATGTTCACATCATTTACTCAAGCACCTTAATCGTGCGCTATGACTAGACATCTTTCTAGGGGTGGTATTCCATGCTTAGAAGAACCTAAGTACCCAACACCCTCTATATCCCTTTCCAGAACCATGAAGTAAACTGAGTTCCCCTATCTAAAATGATATAATGTGGGACCCCATGAAGTCGTACTATCTCATAGATATACAACCTCCCAAAATTATCAACTGAAAAGGTCTCCTTGACATGTAGTAAGTGAGTGACCTTTGTGATCCTATAAACAACAACCCATATAGCATCAATACCTCAAGGAAACATCAGTAAACCAGTTACAAAATACATTGATACATCATTCCAATTCCACTCAGAAATGGGTAGCTACTATAAAAGTCTAGCTGGTCAATGGTGTTCCACCTTCACCTACTGATAGGTGAAATACCTCATGAAAAAACCATCTGCATAACCTTTCATACCTAACCACCAGTACTAGTGTTGTAAATACTGATACATCTTGGTGAAAATATGATGCACTTCCCAAGCTAAAGAATTAAAATCCCACATCATCTCATCATGAATGTATACTAAAACCCACAAACAACCATGTAATCACAGTATATCATCATTGCCTATAGACCATCTAGGAGGAGGGTCCTCAATTTCCACACTCTCCCATAAAACTAGGACTTCTAAGTTTGATAGATTCCTCATCCTCACTCTATCAAGAAGGGTAGAGGTAACAACTAAAGATGAAAGGAAGGTATGCCCCTGACTATCATGCACCTCCAAGTGCATCTCATAGAAAAAATTCATAAGCTTCCACTTTCTATTAGCCTTCTGCACTACCTATATCTCAGTCCTTCATTTCAGTGTATCAACCACTACATTACCTTTACCATGCATGTAGGCAGGATCGAAGTCAATATACTAAAGGTATTCAACCCACCTTCACTGCCTCATATTCAAATCACACTATGTAAATATATACTTGAGGATTATATGGTTTGTGTACACCAAAAAATGATTTCCCAATATGTAATGTCTCCAAAAAAACAATCCATGAACAACTACAGATAACTCGAGATATCATGTCAGGTAATTCCTCTCATGTGGCCTCAACTACTGAGACTCGTATGCGATGACTCAATCCCCATGCATAATAAATACTCTCAATACAATACCTGATGCATCATAGTACACAGTGTAACTTCTTCCTAGATCTAGGAGAATCAGTATTAACACTGAATTCAATCTCACTTTCAAATCCTGAAAGGTCATCTCATAGGAATCTGACCATACTACTTCACAACCTTCTTAGTCAAGACCTTCAATGGCGCTGCTAATAATGAGAAGTCCTATATGAAATTCCTTTAGTAACCATCCATCCCTAAGAAACTCTGCACCTCAAATATGTTCTTGATATGCTCCTAGGAAACTACAACTCTCACTTTCTCTGGGTCCACTGATACTCCTGCCTCTGAGATGATGTGATCCAGGAAGTGAATATGAGCCATCAAGAAGTGTAACTTTTTTTATCTTAGCATATAACTGATGCTCTCTTAGTGTATTCAAAATGATCTCAAGATGGGTGATATGGTTGTTTCAATTATGAGATTACACTAAGATATCATCCATGAAAACCACAAAAATCGAATTGAGGTATGGATGGAGCACTCGGTTCATCAGTTCCATGAAGACCGTTGGCATGTTCATGAGACCGAATGACATAACCAAATACTCATATAGACCATACTTACTCCGAAAGGTTGTGAAGGGTATGTATGATGGTATAACATGCACTTGATGACAATTGGATCTCAAATTAATCTTTGAAAAGACATGAGATCCTTGGAGCTGGTTGAAGAGATCATATATCCATGAAATAGAATAATGGTTCTTAACCGTCAACTGGTTCAACTTCTGGTAATCCACACATATCCTAAGAACACCATATGTCTTTTTTTCAAAAAGGACTAAAACACCCATGGAGAAGTACCGGTTCAGATGAAACCCTTTGTCTCTAAATCCTATAGTTGCTTCTTGAGCTCTTGAAACTCTACCATATCCATCCAGTAATGAGGAATGGATACTGGTGTAAATCTTAACAATATCTCAATAGAGAACTCTACCTCTCTAACCAGAGGAAATCCTGAGAAGTTATCCAGGAAGATATCCCTAAAATGATCAACCACTAGAGGGAAATTAGTCTCATGTGTCCCCTGATCATCTAGATACAAACTCTCAATCTGGGATATCATCCCACCTAGACCACAATGCTTGGGTCTATCTCATCTCTCCTGGACATCCCATTCACCTTTGTGAATGTAATTTCCACCTATAGTGATGTAAATCTCACCCTACAATTATAGAATTCAAAAAAATCATGAAAGATAACCAACCAATCCATCCTGACAATGATATCAAATCCTATCATCTCGAGGATGAAGAGGTCCCATAAAAAGTGACACCCTCCAATATCGAGGGGGGACTACCTACACTATCATACACCCTCCTTTATAATTCCTAAATGAGTGTCAAGAGTCATGATGTCATCGGAAGACTGAACAATGAGCCTAAGGATCTCTACTATGGAAAAATATATAAATATTTGTGAAACACCTATATCAAAGAGTGTAGAAGCTAAAGTGGAGGCTACTATAATAGTACCTATCGAAGTAGAAGGTTAGGGATCATAATCCTCACAGGTTTGTTGAACTAAATATTATTGGCTTGTATTGAAACCCTATGACACTGCCTAGCTACCCTAAGATGATATACCATACCGTCACTGTGAACCTGGGGTCTGGATACCATGACCACGACCACCACCATGGCCTATTCATCCAGTTTTACCCCAACACCCTTCCTAATGAGATGCTGTTGACCCGACTCCCGAATGTGGAGTCAGTGCAGACCCTCTCTCATTGACTTCCGGTGGAAACATTATACAGAAGTTCCATACATAAAATAGAACCCATAATCATATCAATAATAATAATAAAAATCAAGTGCATCACCCAATGGTGGAATCAAATCAACTGTAATAGTAAAAATCTAGAAAACATCAATTCAATCCAAGAAAATTTTGTTTTTCCCTATACAAAGGTTAGCTTCACCTGGGCAAAACTCATTACCAAATTTCTATTCCTTTATATCCCTTTTTATTATCACCAAATAGTAAAGTAAAGAAAGAAAAAACCCCTTTGATACCACTTTGTAACATCTCAGTTTCGGATGCCACTCAAAAGTGCTCTGTACTGGGTTAACCACATTGAATAAAGCACATATCCCCAAACACTAGAGGCTACCAACTAGAAATGAGGTCCTAGGTGTGTTAGTGGGGATACTATGCCCTCATTAGCAAAATGTAACACAACATAAATACAATAATAGTTCAATAGCGAAAGCAGTGAACCATACAACAGAAATAAATAGCAGAAGAGTGATAATATAAACAAATCCAGAAGTCATGTCATAAATAAGATGATGATACATGCCACATGTTTCTAATAAAATAGAAAAAATATTCAATATTCATATACAATATATTTCCCAAAAGTAAAAAAATTCTAAAAGAATCCCAGTAGAATTGCAAGCCTCAACTTGGTCCCATTCTCTCACGCTCCTAAGCATCATATCAAGTACCTATATTAGGGAACTTTCACTTATTGAAACCTATAATCATATAATCTATTTGGGTCCAAAAAGGTGACCTAAATAGGGTGTGAGATATAATCCCAATATGAAACTAGCTAGGGTATATTCCAACCAGTTAGTGAATATATATAACAAGTGTATAGGAGGTATAAAAATAAACAAGGAACTAATAAAAAGTAAACATATATCTCATTTAATTAGTTTCATTTAACAATTAAATCTCATTGAATTTATAATTCTTAATATCTAGCTCAAGTATTCCATTACCCATATAGTAAATAGCACAAAAAAAATACCTAAATAGGCCATATATAAAAGTTATGATTTGAGACCGAATCCAAGATTGTGATTTGGATTGGTAGATGGTTCATATATTATTTTATTATTAAACTAATTTGGAAGCTGATCCCATCCCTGTCATTCCTAAGATGGAATTTAGGTATCTCTCCAGGTATGATATCAAACTATGCCCGTCCTTGACATTCCTAAGTTAGAATTCAAGTATTTCCCAGGTATGATATCCACCAACACCCTACAATTCCATCCCGGTGAACCTCTTAGGAACCCAATATCACTCTAGGTGAGGTATATATTCCTGATAATCGAGTCCATCCTTGATGGTTCTATAGGGATCCTCAGTATCACCGATGGAATAAATAGTAAATTTCTTTTTAAGTCCATCCATGGAATCCTTCATTTAGATCCATGATCACTCAACATATAAATCAAGCCTTAATGAGTCTATCCATGGAATACTTCATTTGGATCCATGATTCACTTGTCATATAAAATAAGGTTTAGGCCATTTAGTTTCTCCATGTCATCCTTCAATTGGATCCATGATTCAACCAAGGCGTAAATAGGTTTAGGAAATTGAGTCTATCCATGGAATCCTTTAATTGAATCCATGATTCACACATGGCTATTGAGAATTTAATCAATCCAATTCCATTTAAACATTTCATTTAACATGCCAAGGTCAAAACAAAGATAATTCAATATCAATCACACCTCAAGAGGTGTTCTAAGTTATTGGAAAACCTCATAAGGCTTGGCCTTTCCAATTAATCATGTGGTAATTTTCAATATAACAAGCATCACATGCATAACAAGCTATTATATGGCTTAGTTATCATTTATCTCACATGGGAAAAACAACATTTAAGGAAATTCAATCCAAGTAAACAAATTCATGGAATATCCTCTATTTACTCACATGGGAAAGGATAAATAAAGGCAAACAAGATTAATCAAGTAATGACATATTAAGGCCAAGGGGTCAAGTAATCCATCCCATGACTTTAAATAATATCATTTACAATTAAATTCATAAACCAATTAATAAATTTGATTTATATATCAATTCACATGTGACATCTCATACAAGGGGAAAAAGGCACGCTTCATAGGCATCCAAGGGTCAATCCATCAAATGGTCCCTTTAGATCAACACCAAAGGGGTGATTTAGATTCAAGGTCTACAACCTATACCAAGAATAAATAAACCCCTTTAACTAAGTACTTCATACCTATCAATTCTAGGATTCAATTTTAGTTTAAGTGATTCCAAGAAATTGGTCGCACAACATGAAAGTATATATAAATAGCCTGAATATTAATGAAAGGCACGATACCACCTACCTTAGGTATATACTAGATAGCTCATCTAGTATCAACTCTTGATACGACCCAGGTTGGTAGAAATATGAAGATCTGATGAAGAATGAGAAAATAGGGAATATGATCCTAAATCCAAATATCACATCCGATATCCAAAAGAATTGATAAAGACTAGAATTTAGATCTTACCATTATGAATCCAAGGAGACAAACTACATTTGAATTAGAGATTGGATGGAAGATCTACCTCAAATCGAAGGATGGAAAAAGGTGAGAGATTTTCAAAGGTTTCCATTTTCTGTACATAGAAAAAAAACCTAAATTATGTTTTAAAAGGATTTCTATTTTAATTTAAAATTATTAAAATTCCAAAACTACATGGGTCACACAGTTTATGTTCACAGTTTTCCAAACCGTGTGCAAACCGTGCATGGGTTCCTAGAGGCTTGGGGCAGAGCGCATATTTTACCCACATGGTTTACCTGAATGGTTTACTAACCATGTGAAAACCATGAAAAGAGACACTACCAAGTTTTTTAAAAACTATAGATCTGACAACATTGTCATGCGGACCTACCCACACAATTTACTAAACCGTGAATCCTTCTCTTTTCACCCAAAACTTGGGTTCCTGGCTCTGGACAATCCCCAAACACCTCGAATCCCTCTATGACCTCAACGAGCATTCATATTAGGCCATATTTAAGTAAATAAACTAATAATTGAGGGAAAATAATGAGTACATACCTTAAAGAAGAATTAGGTTCTTTCAATGTGCGTCGGAGTACCTAACCCACATATTGGGGAAACCCAAATTTCCTAGGATGGGTTATTGCTGTTCAAGTTTGTGCCTCTTACAATTGTACTAATTTCACCATTGGGTGATGCACATGTTTTTTGATGTTATTAATATTGATATAATTATTATTATGGATTTATTTCATTATCCTGTTATGGTAAGGAGGTATCATTTTATATATCATGCTAGTCACTTTAGGACTTATATTCCATGAATTTTTCAACGCCATGTTTATTTTCTGGGTGCATTGCTCATTTCATATAGTTAGTGCCTAGATTATTATATGAAGAATGTGATAAATTTTTTTTCATGGATAAAATAATTGGATTAATTAAAGTTCTTACTTCAATCTAAATGGATATTTCCCACATAGATTGACGATGACACCTTAATTAACCAATTATGTCTCGTTTCAGCCATAAACCACTGATTCTATGGATTGAAATATTACATGATTTTATTATTGAATTAAAATTATAATTTATGAATAATGTACTTCTATAAATTGGTAATGGTAGTTAATTTAATCAAATAATTTGATATGACCTATTGCGTTCTGATACCAGATGTAAAGGCAAGGTCACAGTTACCTAGCGTACTAATTTTAATTTATAAAGAGTATGATACTTTATAAATTGGGAATGGTGACACATCTAACTGGACTAATATATCGGTATTCATAAAAATGATCATGAACTCAAATAAAATTTATACTTTTAATGAAATAGTTAATGATAAATGGGGATTCCAATTCCAAATTAAAGGGTGTTTTCTGCTATACTTTGCAACTGACTCTCCATACACCAGAACCTCTATTACTTGATATGATACCTTGAACCTAACTTGAACTTATTAATAGGAATTAAGAATTATCTCATGCAATTATTTTCCACCTTCCTTATCACCTATACTTAGCTTTAGGAGTATGAATAAAGGTGTGAATCATTTATAGAAAGTTTGCATACCTATCCTTTGTTGTATTTTTATCCTATCTTCTGTTAAATCTTATCCAAGGTGTAAATTTGGAAATTTTAGAGCTATTCCTCTACAATTTCATTGAGTCATATGCTAGAAGGGTTTTGAAGACCATGATCTAGAGGTGGTGGAGCCTAAGACACCTGTATTACCTCCTATAGTGCCACAAGAGGCACCTCATATTGATCCTCCATTGGGCACCAATGCTTAGTTCAGATATAACTTAATTTTCTTTATGTGGTCTGTATAGAGAGATCTATAACCTACCCCTACTATGGCATAGTTCATGCGATAATTCTAGTAGTAGAATCCTCCCACCTTTTTGGGGGATAGTGGTCCTCAGGCTATAGAATCTTGGCTAGAGGCCATATTATCGATCTTCGAGTATATAGAGATACCTCCAGAGTGGAGGGTAAATCATTCCACCTATATTATCTCTAAATCTAAAAAGAATTGGTGGGATGTCATCTCTCAGGATGATCGTCATTAGGGTATGGTCTGGGTGGACTTCTAGAAAACCTTCCATGATTAATTCTTTTTGCATACCTTAAGAGAAGACTGTAACAAAGAGTTTATACACCTTCAATAGGGTGTCATGTCTGTGATGGATTATTCATATCATTTTACTGAAATCCAAAAATTTTCATTGACTTTTACCGGTGATGATTCGATGAATGTGAGACGATTTGAGGATGGGCTTGAGTATGCCATTCGATCACATGTGAATTTCTTTTGTTTGACCATTGTTTTAAAGATAATGAATCAGAAACTCATCATAGAGAAAAACCTAAGGGAATTTGGAAATGTGATCCATGGTGGTTCAACATTGAGACAAAGAGACAGTTTGTCTCATAGTAGGAAACATCATTTCAAGGGTGAACACAGTGGTAGTGCCTGCTGGATGACACATAACAACATCTATGTGGTGTGTCACCAGTGTGTTAGGATAGTCCATAAGAAGCCACAATGTATGAGGAACCTGATATAGTGCTGATTTTGTGGTAAGATGGGTCACCTACAACATTTCTACCAAACATTCCCTCTAGTATGTAGTGATAAGGGATTTGTACCAACACCACATTCAAGTATAGTATCTGAAGCTCCACATATATTGGGAGCTTGTCTCCTACTAGCCGATCCAGATGAGGGGGTGGATGTAGTATAGGTTTTAAAACTTTAGAGGTGTAGTTCTAGTATATCAGTCCTACTCAGGGTAGTCAAATTTCATATCAAGACCTTGTATTAGGCCATATCTATGCAGTGTATCTTACTCCTGAGGAGTAGAGTTCAAGGCCTTCTTTGGTATGGGGTACTATTATAGTAGGATCTACTTTAGTTTCTTCATTTTTTGATATAGTTTCTTCACACTATTTTATATCCAAGGAAATTTTGTAAAGTATAGTACTAGATATGTAGTATTTCTATGGCGTGATGACTCTCAGCATGCCGTTGGGGGTTTTATCAGAGAGTATACAGTAGTGAAAGGACCCCCCTTGAGGTAGGTGGGTACCGTTTCCTGTGGAATTTCTTTGTCCCTGAGATGATCATTTTTTATATCATACTCATAATGGAATTTATAGAACCTTACCATGAACATGTTTATTTATATCATTAAAGGGTGTTCTTTACATCACCCTAGGTAAGTGGTTACATTCATGTGGTTGAATGAGATGTTTAAGAGAGTTGAGTTGGACCAGAGCATCATGGGCTGGGTGGAGTTATAGACCAAATGGATAGTCTTTTTATGAGTGATCATGGAATGAATCTTATGAGATTTACTCATGTGGAGGATAATTTTAGGGATGTATTCCCTGAAAACTTCTCTGGATTTCCCCTATGAGAGAAATAGAGTTCACTATTGAGCTAGTTCTAGGAGTGGCACTAGTGTCCATTCCTCCTTATAGGATAACACCTAAAAACTCTAAGAACTCAATAAGTAGTTGGAAGACTTGGAGGTAAAGGATTTTATATGACCCGATACTTCTACATGGGGTTCACCCATATGTTTTTCCAAGAAGGTGGACGATAAAATCAATTTGTACATAGATTATGGATGGTTAAACTAGATTATGATAAAGAACCAATATCCACTACCATATATAGACAACCTCTATGACCATCTCCAAGGAGTAATAGTTTTCTCTATGATTTATTTGAGGTCAAGATACCATTAGGTGAATGTGAGACCATCAAACATACCTTGTACATTGTTCCTGAGTAGACACGACTTGTACGCGTATCTGGTTATGCCGTTCGGCCTTAAGAACACACCCACCATTTTCATGGATCTAATGAATCAGGTTTTCCACTCATATCTAGATTCATTTTTGGTAATCTTAATGGATTAAATATAAGTGTATTCTCATACCCAAAACGACTATTCCAAACATATTGTGATCATGCTGAATAAACTAAGAGATCTTTAACTATACGATAAGCTTAGTAAATTCCACTTTGGGATAAATAAGGTTCACTTATTGGGTCATATTATTTTAGAGGTAGGATTATATGTTGACCTAGAGAAGGTGAGCACTGTGGTTTCTTGGGAGAATCCCAAGAACATCTTTGATATGCGTAGTTTCTTGGGGATGGATGGCTATTATAGGCAATTAATTCAAGAATTATCATACCTAGCATCACCTATTAAAGGATTAACTAAGAAGGGTGTGAATTTCTTGTGGTATAAATCCTATGAGATAGTATTTCATCATTTTAAAGGGAGAATGACTTCAGTGTCAATCTTGATTCTATTAGAGCCAGGTAGAAGCTATACTGTTTACTGTGATGCTTCAGAAATCAGTCTTAGAGCATTTATAGTGTAGAAAGATTGATTTATATCATACTAGTATCACCATTTGATATCTCATGATCTGAATTACCATATGTATGATCTCAAGATAGTGTCAGTGGTTCACAATTTTCACTTTTGGAGACAATATCTATTTGGAGAATGATTTGTTTTTTACACAGATCATAAAACTCTCAAATTAATTTCCACACAGTGTGAATTGAATCTCATGCAGTGTAGGTGGGTAGAATACCTACAATATTTATAATTTTAGATTGATTATACACCCATAAAGGGGATTCAAGTAGCTGGCACTCTAATATGGAAGACTCAGACATAGGATATCTAGGAGGCTAGTAGTTAGTGGCTGTTGATGGACCTATTTTATGAGATGCACCTTGAGGTTTGGGAATATCATGGGATGCCTATTTTAGTATATTTGGTAGTGAAATACTTCCTTATGAAATGATTAACGATGAGGTATCTTTCTAAACCTGAAGGATTAGTCCTAAGGGAAAGTGTCTCAGGAGAGGACCCATCCCCTATTTGGTTTATTGATAAGGAAGAGATTCTATACTTCCATGAATGTAATTGAGTTCCTATAGAAATATGAGAAGAGTTAATATAGGAATCTCATGCCTCTATTTCAGTAGTACACCCTAATCTTACTAAGATATATTGAGACATACATCGATAGTATTGGTGGCCAAGTATGACAAGGCATATTGTAGGTTTTATCACAAGGTGTTCCACCTATCAACAGGTGAAGGTGTAGAACCAATTACCTTCTATACTTCTATAGCATTTTTACATTCCTGATTAGAAGTGGAATAATGTCACTATGGATTCAGTTACAGTATTATCGAGATCACCTCAAGGCAGTGATGTAGTATGGGTGATAATCAATAGGTTGACTAAGGTTTCACACTTCCTACCTATCCAATAGACCTTCTCAGTTGAAGAGCTTTGGAGGATTTATATTCAAGAGATAGTATGACTTGATAGTGTTCCTCATTCTATAATATTAGATTGAGATGCTTGATTTACATCACGGTTCTAGAAAGGGTTGTAGAAGACACTAGGTTCATAGGTGCTCATGAGTAAATCATATCACCCTCAGGTATATGGTCAGTTAGAGAAGATGATATAGGTGTTATAGGACATCCTCCAGGAATACATCCTTGATTTAGGAGTTTCTTTGGAGAAACATATGTAGGTTATGAGTGTAGAAAAATTGTGGGAGGGTCGGTGAACATATTTAATTTTTTCTATATTCAATGAACAATCTAGGATCAATACAACGATGAACACCAATATCCATGGAATTTAATCAAGTATTTAGAAAAAGGAATAGAAACCCAAAACCAAGAAATACGATAAAAATATTTTGTTTATAATTCATTAAATTAAATTAAAGAATTACCTACAAGGTGATTCTTTCTTAGATGATGCATTTGGCCATAGATCTACAAGTGTACTATCATTTCATTATAGATATCAAGAGTAGATATCCTCTAGCGTTGATCCATATGTGTTCCATGTATCTACGGATTTCACTAAAGGAGTCTCCAGGTGCTAGCATAAAAGATATTTGTACTTGTGATGTCCACCTTTGATCTCCTTGAGAACCGATTCCAAAGCATTCTCCTTGATCCAGTAGAGGAGGATCACTCTCGTTCTTGAGAGCATTATTGGAGAAGAAAAACTCTCTAGGCTTTAGATCTTTTCTCCAATTCATTGTGAACAACACCATCAACGTCACTTGGATAGCTTTTGGATAATAAAAGAATAATATAACTGGGTATTTAATTCACTAGGGTAATAATAGATAATTTTCACAAGTGCCTTAATTATTTTATTAATCCTAGAGAAACCCCCATGTCAAATAACAACAACAACATTATTATTTCCTAAAATGTGTTTATCTTGCGAGTTATAATTAAATTTGTATTTAATCAAATAATATTCAATATTATTATTTATAACTAGACCATTAACTTGGTCCACCAATCCTCCACTATATTTATTGAACATTGAATAATGAATATTTATTTAATAAATAAATATCACTGCATTATTCACCAATAAATATATAAATATTATATTCACTAAATAGAAAATAAATATTTATTAATTATTCCACCCACATTATATTCTCTCAAATAACTAGTGTAAAATAAATGCGATCAGGAATCCATAAATAATTATTAAAAGAAAATTGAGATTAATATTTATTCAACTTGTTAAATAATAAATAATATATTATTTAACTGAGATACTAGATATACTTAGTGTGTGACCCTCTAGGCCTCTTTCTTAGTGGAATTAGGTGGAGCAGCCTAAAATCCAAGGTTAGCATCTAGAAACACGCCCAGACACCCATAGATAAATAAGTTAATGTTGTAATGACATTTCAACTCATGCGAATGGTTACCATGTAATATAATCCCTTTATCATAGTATCTTTAATTAATGAAGTTTCATGCCAGTGCCATCAAACTATATGCTCAATATCTATTTATTTGACTTTACGAAAATATAACTTGCCTACTGATCACCATGAAAATGGATTTATTTAGGCTATATCATTTCTATACAAGGTACTAAGATATTATATTCTGTTAAAGAATATAAGGGATAAATCTTTTCTCACATTATTCATTAATGCAACATTACTCATGACACACCCAACATATCCTACTTCATCGCAAACATATGTCGTCACAGTTTTCATCAATACATCTAAGTGCACAAATCATAATATCCATTAATAATAATCTTAAAGTATAAGGACCAATACACACTTCCATAGATTGGAACATCCAATGAAACTTATAAATATGGATTTCCTTCTATTAGGTCTCGTTATCATAATATCCTGCTGAATATTACCAAGGGCATACACCATGAGAAGGTGCATCAAAGTACTATGAGTCTCTACCCCTAATAATCTATATCATTTATGTACCTAAAATTATATCATAAAACTATAAAACATATATCTAAGAATAGTGTATCGAACAAATGGCGGTTTGTTCATTTTCCCTTGTAAAAAAGCATGACATCTGTCAAGTGGTTTTAGCCCAAAAGTGTCTAAATAACCATCTTGACAGAACTTTGTCAAGCACTTATAATTTACATGAACTAGATGGTGATGCCATAACTGGGTGTTATATGAGTAATGTGAAATTTATTCATTATCAATTTCCAACACATTACTTTTGTAATTTAATTCATATAGACCATTATTTAAATATTCCATTCCATAACATATGTTGTCTTCATAAAAGAAACAAATTTTATTTCTGAATTTGAAAATAAACCCATATGTATCTAAAATTGAAACATAAATTATGTTCTTGGTAACACTTGGTACATAATAATAGTCATGTAAAATCTAAATCATCTCGGTTAGCAATGGAAGGTGGTAGTCACCAATGGAAAGAGCATCCAGCCTCAAACCATTGGCAGCTCGTAGATCCACCTCTCCTCTGACAATTTTACAAAATCTACTTGGTTTATAAATTTGAATATATATGTGAGCATAAAAAGATGTATGTAATACCCAATGTGTATAAATGGAAATATTTAACTTGATAACGAATGTACCTTTGGCTTCCCCTTGCCTCTAGGTGCAGTTTCTCTTCCAGTGGCCTAGATTACCACATGAAAAACACACTACATCTTTTTCATTTCCCTACCTTTGGATCTTTTTTTTCTTGGTAAGATGGTTCTTAAGGGATTTATAATGGTTATAGGTATTATCCTCCTTTTACTTTTCATTTATCTTCCTATTCACCATAAGGACTATGGGTTTGTCACACCCCATGTCCTTATCCACTTGGAGAATCAGGGTCAGAAGTTTTGATAGAATATTTTCATTATTGCTCATATTATAATTCATAATAAAACTAGAGAAGGTCTTGGGAATTGATGATAGTATGAGATCTATATGAAACTCATTTGGGAATTTAATCCCTAAGATGTCCATATGATCAGTGTAGCCAATAAGATTGACTACATGTGGCCCAGCTAGCGTAGACTCTCCAAGATTTGTGGTGAACAAATAATTGGTGATATCATGCCTCTCTTGTATCATCTTCTCTTGATATAGATCCAAAAGGTGAGATATCATGCCATAATCATCCATTTCCTCATGTTTTTCAAGAGATCATTGGTCATGGATGATATCATGAGGCATTGAACATTCCTAGCATCATTAATATTTTTCTCATACATAGAGAGCTCCTCATCACTCACCACATTTCTATGCGCAACTAGTAAAGGTTCTTATAGCACATATAGTTTCCTTTCATGGAGAAGGATTACCCAAAGTTGCCTTTGCAAATCCTGGAAATTAGTGCTGGTGAGGAGGTTTTTCTTATCGAGTATGGATCACAATGATATGTTTGATGTCATTTTTAATTCTATTTCTACAAATAATATGAATATAATTTTAGTACTTTATCTAATAAAATTAAAACAAACAAATAAATAAATATCTATTAGTCTCCCATTATTTTATCAAAACCCAATAGCCCTCACCATTGGCTTCAGAATATCCTATTTCTCGGAAATTCTAGTATAAATGATCCATATTTCCCTTCACATTACCCCAAATTTTGCTGGTCAAGAAATTTGAAAGGTTTTAGGTAGACATTCCAAATGCCAACTTCATTAACTTACAACTCCTTGATCTGTTGAGTGGAATCCCCAACCCTAAAATCCTTAATTTTGGATTTCCTCAACCTTTGCCTCTAAGTTACACCATGTACTACTTTGGAAGTCAACCCTTGCTATAAACTAAGGTAAGTCAACCCAAAATCTCAAATTATAATTCCCCTATAATTTAAAGCACCCCAAATTTGGATGGTTAAGCACTTTGGACTATGGTTTGATTCTAACCGAAGTAATGGAAGGCTATAATGACTTAATATTTTATTGATATACTTTATCCTTTATGCGTAAATTTCCATTTATTATCTTTTCACATGCTTGTTAATATTAAGTGGGACAATCTTAAGTGATTAACCATGTATTAGATAATATTTACACATAACTCAATTTATTTTAGTTCTATCTTTCATGCTTGTTAATTCATTAATTATGTTATCGTGACAAAAGACCCATAATAAACAACCATACAAATAACAAAAATAAAATAATGGGTATGATAATGATCTTGTTCTAATGGTTAGTTTATCTAGAGGTTGATAAACTAACCACTGACCTAGGGGAGAAACACCTTGAACCAATTAAGTTAGTGTTTATAGACTTCCACCTATCCACCTTTGTATCTCCTTGGATTGGTTTCTCCTCAGCTCCTAACTTGAACCACATCCACTAGATTGGAAGCTTTATCCATTACATATGCTTTTACTCACACACAGGTTAGGGGTAAAGGGGATTTACATAAAAGAAACCATGGACACACAGACCCAATATATTAATGATGAGAGAAGACAGGAAGACCAATAATTTAATTTAATAATAAATTAAAAGGGAAATCAATCACATATAAAGGTCTAGTCTAGCTCATGATCAACCACATGCATGAAAAAAATTAAACATTTAATAAAACTATCATTCAATTATTTAATCATTCTTATTTAAGATGAATCGTCCTTGAATCGATTAATTATTATCTTCAATTAATCAATACTTTTTTAATAAACCTTTTCCAAATTTTGTTGGGATTCCCATCCATTATAATTTTAAACAAATCAATAAATTAATTTAAAATTAACTGTGTACATAACTTGTACCTTGGAGGAAACCTGATGAATACCCATCCAAAACTACCGAACATGTATTATACTTATGTACACTTTATTCTTTGTGAAATATAGCTTGCACATAAAATAATAATTATAATACAACTCATACATGATGTGTATATTTTGAATATTACACAGATGTTAATAAAAACACACACACACCCACCCCCCCACATATATATATATATTAAATCCTATCACATGGCATGTCCTAGATTTACCCCCACATGCAAGTCCATGTATCAAGGGTTATATAATATAATAAATTATAAATCTGTGTAACTAGTAAAAGTACACGATGTGTAGATTTGATCTACACAACGTGTACATTACTCACCATGTATTCGAAGTACATTCATTGGGAATTGGCGTGTGAGGCGTACTTCAAAAATCTTGGAGTACACAGTGTGTCCAGTGGGCCACACACTGTGTTGACTCTATATTACATGGTCATCAGTCAAGTTGGATATGTATGGAATACACGGTTTGACCCTAACCCGAAAAGGACTACACGCCGTGTCTAGTGGGCCACATAGCGTGTAGTCCGGATGATCGTGTGCCAGTCTTTCCTGGTCAACACATGGTGTAAGAATTAACTACACCATGTGTCATTAATGAACATGGGTTTATTAATTTCCTAACTACTCCTGATTCATTAAACACAACTACACGACATGTAGATCCGACTACATGGTGTGAACTACTGTGTTACCTGGATATAACCCTCCAGATGAGTTCCTCGATTTAATTTTAATCAAAAAATTAATCATTTCTATTAGATATGCAAGAAATGATAGAGGAAGAACATATCTTGTAATTAATATTAAAAAATAATGATTAAACTTGAATTTAAAAACTAAATTATTTAAGTGTAAATCATCAATGAATTATTTAAATAATTATAAACAATAATATACCCGCTCTGATACCACTTCTAGGTTCCCGACGTAATTGAAACATGAGAGGGTCGATGCCCAAATTTAATTTTTTCATATTAAATGAACAATATAGAATTAACATGAAGATGAATTATAATATCCAAAAAATTGAATCAAGGATTTAGAGAAAGGAATAAAAACCCAGAACCAAGACATAGAATCAAATTATTTTGTTTATAATTAATCAAATTAAATTAAAGAATTATCTACAAGGTAATTATTTATTCATTGATACATTCAGAAACAAATATGAAGGTGTACCATCATTTATTTTTAGATATAAAGAGTAACTAATGGTGATCCACATGTGTTCCACATATCTTTGGATGTCGCCGAAGGAGTCTCCGGGTGCTAGCACAGAAGATCCTTGTGCTTGCGATGCCCACCTTCAATCAACTTGAGAACCGCTTCTAAAGAATTATCCTTGATCTGGTGAAGGAGGATCACTCTTGTTCTTGAGAGTATTCTAGGAGAAGAAATAACTCTCTAGGCTTGAGATATTTTCTCCAATTCATTGTGCACAACACCACCAACGTCACTTGGATAGTTCTTGACTAATAAGAGAATAATATAACCAGGTATTTAATTCAATAGGGTAATAATAAACAATTTTCACAAGTTCCTTAATTATTTTATTAATCCTAGTGAAACTCCCATGTCAAATAATAACATCAACATTATTATTCCCTGACATGCACTTATCTTGTGAGTTATAATTAAATTATTATTTAATCAAATAATATTCAATATTATTATATCTCACTGGACCATTAACTTGGTCCGCCAATCCTCCACTATATTTATTGAATCTTGAATAATGACTATTTATTTATTAAATAAATATCACTGCATTATCTAATAATAAATATATAAATGCAGAACTGTACACTATGCGGGAACTGTAGTGGGCACTGTAGCAGTACTGTAACTGGTAATGTTCGGTACTGTAGTAGATGGAACTATTCACCTTGAGCCATCGGTTTGGTCTTGGAGTCTTTATGGATTTTGGGCCACCCAGAACTTTGGGTTAGTAGGGCTTTCGGGCCATCTCAAGGCCTTCAGGCCACATGCAGTTGCCTCAGACACACTACAAAAAAAGGAGCAGCCCCAGAAGAGGATTCAGAGCAGGTGAACTCACCAGAGTAGAGCCAAATCGATTTGTCACAATGAGAGGGTATGGATATGCCCTTGGGACCAACCTGTTCTTGCACGAGAATCCTAGACAGACAACCATACGAAGGTGGAGAGCTACTATCATGATGAAGATGCTGGGGAGGGGAAATTCCTTGTAGATAGTCTAGTTGAATTCCTTATGACCTTCGGGTCATGTAATATCCTAAGCCTATAGGCCATGTAATCTCTGAGCCTACGAGCCTTGTAAGGGTTCCCCCCATCCCTTGAAAGGGGGGTTATCAAAAATAAATAAAAATGAAGGCCTTCAGGCCATTCATGTTAAATATATAAATATTATATTCACTAAATAGAAAATAAATATTTATTAATTATTCCACAGAAATTATATTCTCTCGAATAACTAGTGTCGAAAAAAATTCATTCAGTCATCCATGAATAATTATTAAACCATAACCAGGATTAATCTTTATGAAACTTGATAAATAATAAATAATATATTATTTAATTGAGATATTGGATACACTTAGTGTGTGACCCTATAGGCCTCTTTCTTAGTGGAATTGGAGAAGCCTAAAGTCCAAGGTTAGCATCTAGCAACACGCCAAGGCACCCATAGAAAAAGAAGTTAATGCAGAAATGAAATGTCACCTCATATAAATGATTATTGTGTAATATAATCCCTTTATCACAATATCTCTAATTGTGAAAGTTTCATGCCAGTTCCATCAACCTATATGACTGATATCTCTTTCTTGGAATTTACAGAAATAGAACTTGCCTACTGATCTCCATGGCCATGGATTTATTTATTCTATATCATTTCCATAAAAGGGAATAAGATATTATCTTAAGTTAAAGAATAGAAGGGATAAATAATTTCTCTCATTATTCATTAATTAAATATTACTCATAACACACCCAACATACCCCACTTCACCGTGAGCATATATCATCACAGTTTTCATCAATACAATAAGTGCGTGACTTATAATATCCATTAATAATAATCATAAAGTCTCAGAAAAAATACACACATCCACAGATAGAAACATCCAATGACACTTATAAATGTGGATTTCCTACTCTTGGGTCTCGTTCTCATAATATCCTACTAGATATCACCAAGGGTGTACACCATGAGAAGGTTCCTCAAAGTCCTATGAGTCTCCACCCCTATTTGCCTGTATTATTTGTGTCCCTAAATTGACATCATTTAGAAATAAAACATATATCTAAGAATAGTGTCATATAACTTCTAGGTTCTCATCATAGTGAGGAACTTCTACGACCTTTTAGTGAGACAGTTACTCTTAAGACATTATCACATGCAATGTTACGTAGAAGAACAATCATGATGTGATAAGGAGTTTATTGATATTCAAAAAACATGAATATAAGTTATCATAAAGTAAAAAATAAGTTGTTTATAGGGAACCAAATCCAACAAAATATATCTCTTATTGAGTTTACCTATAATAACACTTTTTAGGCAACAATTTAGATGGCTCCTTATGAGTCCCTTTACAGTTGGCCATGTCATTCCCCTCTATTCTGGTTTGAGGCAAGTGAGACAACACTATTGGGTCCTCCTCTCATTTATGAGACTTCATAGTAGGTATAGATGATTCAGAAAACATAAGGATATAACTCATTCCAGGAAGAAGTCTTATACCAATCATCACTACTGAACTATAGAGTTTGAGGTGGGGTGTTAGGTTTTTTAGTGAGTTTTTCCTAGATTGGTTTATAGATGGATTAAGATATAGGTAAATCTATTGCATTATTATGTTGGGAATTTTTAGATGGTAGAGAGAGCTGATACAATATCCTATCAGTTGGATTTTCCTTAGAGCTATCTAGAGATGCATGATGTCTTCCTTGTATTGTAGCCCCACTATTATCATTCTAACCCATCTCATTCATTTGATCCTAAGGATATCGAGCTAGAGGTGGATGTTTTCATTGAATAACATAAAATATGTATCATTGATCATAACATAAAATCTATACAAGGCATGTTAGTTCCTATGGTATGGGTGATATGGATGCATGACCATGTACATGAAAAGTCTTGTGAGTGGGAGGCCGATATACATGTTTAGTGGCCATAACTTTTATTTGATTATGCTTTACCACCCTCATAAGGACAAATTAGGGACGAGTTGTTTTATGGAGGGTAGGTTGTAATGTTTGAACTTTTAAAATAGGTAAGGATGCTTATGATACTGTTCAAATCCTCTGATTTTATGTAAATAATGTTATTAAGAGGATAAGGAGTAGTTTAGAAGAGTCTGAGGCTCGTTTGGAGCCTAGAGATAAAAAACTAGAGAGATAGATTAAGCCACAAGTTTAGCACATGATTAGTGATAACCATGCAACTCAACCATTTGGAGGTACTCAGTGCACAGTAGGGGGACACATGGTTTGGATAAACCATGCGACCCTAGCTGCATGGCTGTACAATTTTTCTTAGATTGTTGATAGAGCCATTTTGCATGGGTTGTGCATGATTAGTCAAACTATTCACCTAGCTCGTGTGAGGGATGTCTTGAGGCTTTGTTGGGCTCACAGTTAGTGTATGGTTTGGCCAACCGTGTGACCATTAAAATTTGGGGAAAATATTGATTTCAACCCTCCTTCTATTTAACTCCTCTCCCTTTCCTTTTCTCATCCAGTAGACAACCCTATCCCTCACAATGAGCTATATCCCATACCTAAGCCAAGCTTTTCCATCACTCCCCCACCTGAGCTTGGAATCAACCACCATTCGTCTCATTGGATTCCTCTTGGGTTTTCATTAATTCTTCCAATTTCTTCTTTTCTAGCCCAATTCAAGGGTTGATACTAGACGAGGAGAGTACTATGGGCCTAAGGTAGGTGGTTTAATTATTTTCCCTCAAAGTCTAGTAGTATTTTATCATGCACCATTATGACACACACTTTACTTTCTAGTTTCGCCTTCTTTTTGTTTAAGTAATGAAATTAATGGTTATTATTATGTGTAACAGGACCTTGGATACCCATGAATCAACATCATGAGTAATATCCACCACTTTGGGTGTTCCCCTATCTAAAGGAATAATATTCTTAAGATTTGTAAATGAGATTATTAAATATAAATTAAGGTACATGAATTAACTTGTAACAAATGTATTGAAATATTAAATGCTCCAATGAAAGATGTTTGTCCATGAGTTAGGCCCCCACGCTTCATGACATAGCTTGAATGATTTAAATAAAATAAATTATCCAAATTTATTATGATGATTATAATTCATTATTGAAATGGTATGGGTTATTGATTTCTAAACCATACCTTTATGCCAATATGAGGGTGATACAAGGGTCCTGATTTAAGGATGCCTTGGACGAGCACACCATGATTTATAATTAAGATTTTTTTGGATTGTAAATACACTAAAAGTGATACATGAATTATTTATAAGATACCTTGGATGGCCTTATTGAGTAGATTAATTACCTACCCACGAGCGATACTAGTTCCCCATGGGAGTCACCATAGATGAGCTTAGTGGCAAGATGGTTATACCATGACACGAGCGATACCCAGTCCCCCATGTGAGATACATGGTACAAGGTTAGAGGGTTATGATTTAAACCACACTAGGAGTGATACTTGGGATGCCTTTATGGATCATTTTGGATGGACCCTTAAGGTGTTGGTTATTTTTAGTGATCCTAGTATGATACTCAATTTTATTTATACAGTTAGACTTGGATGTCCCATGATGCTACTTTATTAATTTTTAGATATTCCTTCCATAAAATTCTAAAAATTTCAACATATTAAATTAAAGGAAGCATCAACTAAGCCAAATAACATGCTTGGGGATTGGTCCTTTCATGATACCTAATTTTTGATGACCCGTTATTACACCCTTATCACATTTGCATAGGTTCACTTTGGTTGAGAGATATATGGATTAGGACAAAGTAGGTAGTGTCAATTGGGTATCCATGAGGAACTCAAACTGATATGTTTTATTTATTCATTGCCTCGAATTTATTATGTACCTTTACATTACTAATTTTATATACACAGAATGAATTGTTCTAGATACTGTTGGTGGTGGAATACTAAGCATATTTCACACCCTGCCTAATCCACCCTTGGTACCCAAGTAGACTTCACGATTGAAGGTGTAGATAAAGGGAAGCATCCAACTTTTGTTGTTTGATTTTGATTACTAGGATATAGTATAGGAGAAGAGGACCCAACCTTTTCTCATGATTATAGTAGTGGAATCTTTTGGTATTTTTGTATTATGTATAGCATGTGGGATATACATTCCCCTCTATATCTCATGTACCTAATTTTTATATAGCTATATGACATAATCATCATCATTTTGTACCTAATTATTATTCATATTCAACCTATTTATTTATATCAGATGAGTTTTTGTTCTTATTCCATTGTTGCTTGTATTTTTTCAATTTTTTTGCCTATCATATTTATATACCATTGTACTACACTTTGACTAATGAGGGAATAGTCTCCCCATAGACACAGCTTAGTCCCTTTCTACTAGTTAGTAGCCTTTGGGGTGTGAGGAGGTGTTTTTGAGGTCACGTGACCAACTGTATTGGGGGAAAAATTAGTGGCTTCTGGAGCAGGATGCTACACAATGACGCATGGATAATCAACTCAAGGGAAACATGAAATGTGACATCTCGAAGGGAATGATTTGATCGGTATGAACCCATCTCAGAAGGAATTGTGTACATGAATAATGATCACACATTAAATATTATTGGAGTCTATACCATCAAATTGAATATGCATGATGGTATTGTTCGAACCATCCAAAGAGTATGCTATATAAAGGTCCCGATGAATAAAATATTATATTTGGGGTAATTTAATGACATAGAACTTAATACTCACACTAATAAAGGAGTGATGAAAATTGTGAATGGTACACTTGTGGTGATGAAGGTGGAGAATATCTCAATGAAATTGTACGTGCTTATGGGTGAAATGTGAAAGGATGAAAAGATAGTTGTTACATAAGATACCTTGAAGGAAATGTTGAAAAAATTATTATATTGGAATCTTAGATATATATTCAAATGAGTCTTGAAGATTCTTGATAATAAATAGTTGATTCATGGAATTGCAAAGGTATCCTTACCATTTTGCAAGCTTTGTGTTTTGAAAAATCAACACAAGTTAAAGTTAGGAACATCAATGAGGAGGAGAAAAGAGGTATTAAATTTTATCCATTCCGATGTTTATAAAGCACCGATTATATCCTAGTAGGCACAAGGTACTTTGTATCCTTAATTTATGATTATTCTAGGAGATTTTGGGTGTAACAAATCAAGAGGAAGGTATATATTTTTGAAGTCTTCAAAAAATTCAAAGCATGGAATGAGGTTTAATTTGGAAATATGATTAAGTGTTTGAGGACTACCAATAGTGGAGAACATACAAGCAAGTAGTTTGATACTTTTTTCAATAGAAAGGTATCAATATATAGTTTACGGTGGAATACACTCTTAAATTGAATAAAGTTGTAAAGTGGATGAATAGAACCCAATTGGATAGAACAAGGGAAATGTTAAAGACTGCAGGAGTTGCCAATACATTCTTGGAATAAGTAGTGAAAACCATCAATTATTTGATCTATAAATATCCTTCAATGGTGATTGATCTAAAAACACAAATAAATATGTGGAATGGAAATTCCACTATCTTTTCTCAGTTATATACTTTTGTAAGTCCTGTATATGCATTGTTTAATAACCAAGAAAGATTAAAGTTGGATTTTAGATATAAGAAGTGTATATTATTGAGATACGTTGGTAGTGTAAAGAGGTATTGTTTATTGGACCTATTTCCCAAAAACCTATCATTAAAATAGATGCCATTCTTGCAGAAGACATATGAAAATGATGACTGATAGAGATATATAGAAAGAGAGCACATAAACTATAATGGTCTAAGAGGAGGATGAAATAAAGGAAGAACTAGTTTACTCAAAGGAATCGCCAAAGCATGATGATCGGTAGCTAGTTGAGTTTGGACCATGGTGGCCAACTTAGGAGAAAATAGAACCAATATGGCACTTGTATTATGTCATTGAGAGCAATATAGTGTAATGATTATTAAGGGAGTATAAAGAGTTATATTCTTTTGTGAAGGCTACTAAAATTATAGACATATCCACATGAATGGTGGAGATATAGGAGGAACATGAATCCTTTCACAATAAAAATACATGAGATCTTATTCCATCACCTCATGGAAGGACGACCATTGGAAAAAATAGTCTAATCATTTTTGTCTCTAAATAGAATGATTTGAAGAAGAAGGTAAAGAAAACTTGGTTTGTAGGTTGAAAAAATACATGTATGGTCTTAATCAGGTGTCAAGGTGTTTGTACACAATATTTCATTCCTATATCATGAGTCTTGGATATGAAAGACTTCATTTAGATCTTTGTGAATATTTAAAGGGTTTAGATAGTAATGATTTTATCATTCTTCCATTATATGTGAATAACATGTTGGTCACAGGACCTAACAAAGATCAAGCCTAAGATATGAAGAAATGATTTGATAGATAGTTTTATATGAAGGTATTAAGAACATAAAGCAAGATTTTTGGGATGTATATTTATCGAGACATTAATAATGAGAAGATTTGGATATCATAAAAGAGTTACTTGGGGAAATTATTAAAATTCTTCAACATAAAATATTGTAAGCCAATATCTAACCCCATCCCTATTAATTTCAAGTTATCCTATACCATGAATCTTATAAGTGAATAAGAGAGGATGAAGATGCATCAAGTACCATATGCATTAGGAGTTAAGAGTTTTATGTTTACTATGGTTTGTATTAGACCATACATTGCACCTGCAGTGAGATTAAATAGTTGTTACATGATGAATCTAGGATGGGGGGATTAGAACCCAATGAAGAGGATCTTGGGATACATCAAGGATGACTTAGATGTTTCATTATGTTATGGAGGATCATATTTTACTATTAGAGGTTTTTTTGATTTATATTTTATAGGAGATTATGATCGAATGAATTCCAATAATGGTTATGTGTTTACTCTTGTAGGAGGAGCTGTGAGATGTATTTAAAAGTTACAATTAGTTGTGGCCTTATCTACACCCAAGGTGAAGTACATAGAAGCTACATGAGATTTCAAAGTGATGATTTGGATGAGAAGGTTGTTAGAGGAGCTTAGGTACAAACATGAGCAGGTTCCATTATTTTATGATTGTCAAAACACCTTTCACATTGTAGGAAATAAATATTTTAATTCTGGGACAAAACACATTGAGGTACATAATTTTTTTCAAGATATGTGTGAATGAAATAAGTGAGAATATGAAAAAAAATTCATACTAAAATAAAATTTGTTAGATTTCATTATGAATATTATTAACTCCGATAGGTTCAGATGACATAGATCTTTGAGAGGCCTCATGGAGCCGTGAGTGACATGGTTTTATAAATAGAAAATATGTGTGGAGATGTGATTAGTTTTCAATGAAATATTAAAGTGAGAGATATGTCGGGAGACTTAAAAAAAGGAAAATAAATTCTACCCTAATTTAGTCAAAGGGGGTGCTAACCCCCTTTGATTTACCAACTTTAATCCATAAAAGTGGAAATGAATCCCACCTTTAATTGGAATCATTTTATTTGGTATATGAGAGAGGAGGATGGGGGGGGGGTTCTATATAAATGGAGACTCTCATATCTTTATAAATTTTCACCTTAGACATTTACCATTCAATGACTGTAATTTAGTATCTGAGTGGTGTTTATGAGGACTTTATCCATTTATTCAAGAGATAATATTTTGAGAGTTTTCTTCCCTATAGGGCACAACTCAGTGGTAGTGGCCCTGTGGGGTGTCAAGGATGTCTTGATTTCAAGTCTCCCTAGCTTTTTGTATGCGTGCAATGTGTATTTTTTTGTACCTTTATAATTACTCCCTCCCTAACCATTTGTAATAATATTTTGAGTGTTTTATACTTATAATATTAACAGAGTCTATATCCATTTTTTACCATAGTGTTTCCTAATGAAGATGATTAAAACCGATCATTTTAGATAATGTAGATCCTTAAGCGGCCTCATGGAGATGTGAGTGGAATAGTTTTGTGGATAGAAAATATGTGTGGAGATTTTATTGGTTTTCAATGAGCTATTAAAGTGGGATATGTGTTGGGTGACATGAAAAAAAAGGAAAAGAAATAATCCCGGTAATTTAGTCAAAGGGGGTGACACTCCCCTTTGATTTCCCCACTTTAATCTAGAAAAAGGGAAACATCTCCCCCCTTTAATTGGACTCATTCAATTTGGTCAATGTGGGAGGAGACTAAGGGGGTGAATGTTCCCTATGAAAGGAGAATCTTATTTCTTTGGAAATTATAACCATAAAAATTTATCATTCATCAATTGTAGTTCAGTATTTGAGTGGTGTCTGTGTGGTGTTTATCCATTTATTCAAGAGCTAATATTTTGATCATTTTTTCATTATAATATTTATAGAGAGTATGTATCCATTTTTAACATAGTGATCCTTCTATTTTCTCACGTTTTTTACCCCTTTAATTTTGGGGGGTCTACGTTCCATTAGATGTTTATTTATTTCTATATTTTTACAGTTTATTTTATATCATAATTATCACTGCATCACTGGGAGGATCATTTCCAGTCCCAATAGTCAATTAAACATATTCAAAAAATGAAAACCAATATATGATAATTACACACCATACATTACATGGATATTGGTCAATAATGAAGCTAGAATATTAAATTAAAAAATAGTTTAATATTCATATAAACTTCATGTACGATTATTATTCAAGCACACTAATCTGAAACCTTAATTAGAGTAATTATTATTAATTTATTAATTATATATTTTCAAATAATAATAAAATATAATTATTTAATTTGATTTATAATATTTTATTTATAAATTAATTTCAAATATTTAAATTTACAATTTAAATGAGTTCTGATATTTCTAAATACAATAGTGTTGATTTACAAAATCTATTTTAAAAACAAACCGATTATCAAAAAGTTCAAAATTTATAATCAGTAAATGATTTTAAGTTTTAATATTTTAAAATTTACCCATGATCATCCCTTTCCAATTATAAAATGATCATGACACTAACCAAATATAAAACGTATCCAAAAGAGATTTTTAATAATATAACATTGTTTTAATTTTTTATTAAAAATAACGAGGGAATAGTAAAAGATGTGTGGTGGACAAACAAGTCATTTTCCCACTAAAAAACTAGCATAGGTTGAGGTTTCATCCACGTTATTTGGGAAATGATTTTATTTCATAAAGGTAGGTTGAGTCAAGAAACTTTCCTATTGATTGACCTATTGGGGACCCTATCTCAGTGGTGGATATATAATGAGACCCTGTCTCAGTTTTTGGTTCCCATATATCTATGAGTTCTCCAAATCACTCCACAATTTCCCAATTCTATTTTACCTCCATTTTCCCCCCAATCCATATCTTTCATTACCATGCTCTCTGTGCACTATTTTTATGAGCAGGTCCTACAATACCATTGTTCTTTTATAAAGTTTTCTCTTTGATTGGAAATTTCCTAAAATAAAATCCCTATATAATATCTCAAAATTTGGTTAAAAAAACCGTTCATTTTATTCCCACTATGAATAATTTGTGTAAATTTTTATTGTTAAGGGTTCCTCCTTGCCTTAAATACGCCTACCTATTATAGACCGTTCCCCCATATTTTCTAATGGGTTCTTTTGTTCTTAATCTTTAGATATTTTTATTTCCAATATATTTTTGTGAATATTTTGATTGTTAAGAGTTACTACTCACCTTAAATATGACTCCATATTATGAACCATTCTATATTTTCCATTGGGTTATTTTATTCTTAATATCTAGATGTTTTTATTTCTAATAATTTTTTGATAAAATTTTGTGTTTTAAGAGTTCCAACCGATTTAAATATAACTCCATGTTACTTCTTCCATCCCATTACTAGATTTTATTTCATCATCTATGACATAATAATTCTATTTAAATTTCTATGTTGAGGTCTACAACATGTTATGTACCATAATATGGTTCATACCCCCATAGAACCAACACCCATATTATTACTAGGGAATCAAGAAAAAGGAGGGGGAAAGAGGGATTCCTCCAGTAGAGGTAGAAAGTGGGAGACCACTAGTGGCAATCACTGAAAGTGGGTACTGGTGATAGCCTATGTCGGTCACCCCAATTTTTCTTTTAAAATCTCGCCACCCCCACCAAAATCCTTAATTGAAGATTTTCCGCTTCACCTCAACCACCCTACCAAATCACATTGCCTCCTCTACTTTAGTCATACCATGTCTTGCCTTACCTTTTATGGGTTTTTATGGATCTAATAGTACTCATTTAATGCAGAAGAAGAAATTATAAACCTTAAATTCCCAATATCACAATGAATGAAATTGAAATCATGTATATACATAAAATGAAGAACTCATATACCTTTCACCGATGAAAGATTTCATTGATTTATTTAATCAGTGTTCCTAATGAAGATCCCTTAGAGGCATCCAAATAACTACTTCCTCCATGGCATGTCCATATGTTGAATTGAGTCTGCCAACACTCGGCTGTGATCCTTCTTCCTTCCTCGAAACACTAGTATCTTAAGTAATAAATGGAGAAGGTAAAGAGAGCTTTAGGTATGGGAGAATCAACAGGATAATGGGCATGAATCACATGAAAAATCACCCCCATCTCAATGACTTGACCTTCTTATATAGGCCTTGGGACACTCCCGATCCTTTTATGGAATTTCCTCATAAATTATATAATGTATTAATAATGCTTCAATTTCAATATTTGTAACCCAAGGAATAAATGTATTCTCTCAATCATTTTATACAAAAACACACACATAATTAGTGATATAATATATACAGAAGAGGTATGAATGTTAAATAATTAATGTTTGACTTCCAAGACTAATCAAAGGGTGATATATGAATCTTAAAATATCCCCCTACTAAACTTTTCATCTATACACCATAGGGACCTTTCCCTACGCTGGATCCCTAGTCATGAAATCTATAAGCACACTGAAATATATGAGTAGGGTTTGGGTTCAAGACTCAGTATGACAACACCAACAACCCTTAACATTAGTGTGTAAGATATACAAGTGAATTATAGGAAGTAAACATAGTAAAATATAAAAAAATATATCACACTAGTATAAACATAAGTTGGGTTCTCAGAGACCATCTCTACCTACTTCGACACCATACTAGAAGAAACAATGATTAGCTACCTAACACACCACCATAAATAGGATAACCCAAAACACTTATCCCCCCTGAAGGGATTGTCCAAATAATGCCAACTAGGAATCTCAAACACCCCATTTTGGTAATAGTCCATAAGGATCAACATGTACTCTCAACTTAAAGACATAAAAACAACACAATATGATACCAAATACAATGACATAACAACACCACATCAAATAAAAAAATATCATAACCTACATAATCCACATGAAAAAAACACAAGAAGAGGTCTCACAGGGCTACACATTCACACCACATGTGTTAAATCATAAAAAATACGTCTCTAAGGGAAACACACACATGCTAAAAAACATGCCATGAACCCATATAAAGATGCGCTAAATTCACAGGCTTCCTACCTCAAGTTCAACAATGATGATCAAGGAAAGGGTCACCATCCAAGTACAAAATAACCACCGAATACTCAAACCATTCTCATTTTTACATGTTTATAACTCTAGTATTGATGTAGGATATGAACTACACCCAAAAAAGTTAGGACATGATCAATTCAATAAAGAAGATTTGCTGTAGATAACAGTCTTGGTCTAAGCATTTCATGGAAGCCCAATCCTTGAATCTAGTTTCCGATTCTATCAGTGATCATAAAAAACCTCATTATATAATGATAAAATTCTTAGATCTAATCAATACATCAAAGATATAATTGGTTGTGATCAAGGAAGAGGATATAATTGATTACAGTAAAAGAATAACTCACTAGATTGGATGCATAAGATCAAATGGGTGTTCAGGAGTCAAGGAGAGGAATTAAAAGGGGGAAGGATCACTCTAAATAACCTATTAAGGGATCCTAGGTCTCTAGAAATTGAGAGTGGAAGAGAGAATGATAAAAAAGAGTAGAGTGCTTATTTTATAAAAAATTCCACATAAAGAGGTGGGCCCTACTAGGCCCCATTCGATAGCATTGGCTAGTCAGTGTCATCCCTTAGATACCCAGTGGCCGCTAGAAAAAACTCCTTCCTAGGAGCACCACCAACCAGCTAGTGGGACTACTGTAGATAAAAAAGCTACAAAAAGTCTGCCAGCCCTACCTCAACCTATTTCTATCCTCTCAAAGACCTCTAACCTATTTCTATTGAAAAGATTTAATTTAATTGAAAAAAATACAAAAATATCAAGGTGTTACATCCTCAAAAAATGTTCATCATCTATATCTTGTATCATACCATGAATCATCTATCTCATGGGTGGTACTTGACCCAAGAAACTCACATCATGATCCTATGATCATCCAATAACCCTTTCATTCTCACTTAAGATGTGTTCTTCCAGGAATTATCACTCAAGGATGAGGCCCCTTTCATAACCAATACTTTATCACTCAAGGTATGACCTGGATTCATGAAAAATAGGGTTTCCAATATGTAACATCAAAAAAATTTATATATACTAAATTTTCCATATAAATAAATAATTATTGTAATTTCTTGTAATATAATACTGGTTATAAAAATGAAACACATAATTATTTATTTCATTAATTAGGAACATTAAAGAATAAATATATACAAGAAAATGAATACTAGTTCAATGGGATAATAAACACAAGAAAAACAAGTAGATCTGGAAAATGTGTATCACATTGATCTCCCAAAATTATCATATTCATGATAAAAATTGTAAAAAAGTGATTGAAAATTAGTAATCTAATTTAAAATTTAGTAATTAAAAATGTAGAGACTTGAGAGGAATTTATTTTAATGATTAATGATGGAATTAAAGGGTATTTATAAGAGATAATATGAATATTGGAATAGTAACTCGACTGTTAGGAATAACAACTTGAATGTTGGAATAGTAAATTAACCTCAAAATAGTAAAATGTAATATAAATAATACTTAACATTAATAGTTAAAAAACATTAATATTATAATTCTATAAAATTAATATAAATATTAAAAACTAAATAAAAATATAAGTACATTTTCATTAAATTTTATTTCAATATATTTCATAAAAATAATAATTTTTAAGTTAAAAATGAATGTTACCAATGATGGATTTTTTTTGATAAAATAAATGTTATTTTTAGAATCATCACATCGAAATTATCTAATAGTTGTTTTTAGGTAATTTTTAGAGAGACATCAATATTTAGGTGAATAGTAAAAAAGTATAGTTTTTACGTAACCAGTATGTTATAAATTAAATCATTCAGTATGTAATAATGACCTAATAATATCTATACTTTTAGGATCATCAATTTTTTTAATGATTTAAAGAACTCATTAAATTGAAAATTCAAACCAAAAAATATTTTTACAAAGTCTAAAGTATAAAGTATTCCTTTAAAAAAACAATTTTCCAATTTTCCAAGTTATTTTTAATAATATAATGAATTTGGTTTATAAAGGGTTTTAAAGTATTCAATAAAATTATTTTAAATCAAATATAATTCATAATGTTAGAAATATCACTATTACAAGGTCTACCTTGGAAGTTATATTTTATTCAATATTTTTACTAAAAACACTCCTCTCACCAAGTATAAATATACTATCTTACTCCCCTTGGAAAATCAATTCACTTCCACTAAACAAAGAAAAATATCTTCCTAATTAACAAATCTTAAACCCCTTATAATCCATAAGGATGTTCTAGAGTCATAAAAATCCAATATTTCAATAAGTTAAGTGTCGTAGAAAAGGAAAAACTTCAAGAAAGAGGTAATGCCCTTTCAACTTTTTATTTCATTTTACTTTTCTAATTCCCTATCATTCAATTCATTTCTAATCAAAACCTTCTTAAAAAATTATAGATCATTTTCAAATGATCTTTTCAATATTGATATCCTATAAAAATGTTATTTATAATGTAAGCTTATATTATATATCTCTCACATCCACTTTTGACAGTGTCACGTGAATGGTCAGTTAACTACCCATGAGGACAATTTTAAATTATTTAAAATATATAAATATATAAATATATGTATTTATAATCTCTTGGAGTTAATTTTATAAACATATAAATTGAAATAATCAAAATGGCAAAATTAAAATAAGACGGGATAATTTTAAGGAAAACTTAATATCAAAACATTATACCTTTAACAAATAAAATAAAATGATTATAACTCATAGAGAGTAAAAAATAAACATATTTCAATTTTGTTTTAATTTTTTTAACAAATTTATGTTTATTATAGAGGAAGAAAAAATGAGACAAAATAAAATGGGATCTATGGTAAGGCGAATCTTGAACCCAACCTTTTCCTTCCGAGCTATCTACTACTTATCATTATTTTCTATGTTTATTCTTATATAATGTCTCAAAAATTCCCTTTCACTATTATTTAAATTTTCTTTGTGGGTATATACATGTTTCTACCACATTGAAATTATTTTTATGCTTAATATAGAGATTTTTCAAAGAGATATTATTTTTCCAAAATGCAACACCATGATATTTTGTGAAATTTTATTTTAAATTTAATCATTTTGATATTTATAATTAAAATAAACACTAATTATATATATTTTTATACTAAACACCAAGTTTATCTTATGGTACATGCAAAAATGATTGATTTCTTGACACGCAACATAGAGCTTCAACATCCCTTGAAATTGAATTATTTTAAATATGAACATTATAACCTATGCATTAAATAGAATGGTATGAATAATATTAACAAATTTATGAATATACATATAAATTTTATACTCAATATAAATTTATTTATAAATTATTAGTAAATAATCAATTAATTTTTAGTAATGTAATTATAATATTAAAAAAACACGATTTTATCAAAAATAAATTTAATTAATTTTATGATAAACTAGTATAAGTAATTTATAAATATTTTATAAAATTTATTTTTCAAAATTAAATTAATTTTTTAAATAATCATATAAAAAACAACTTATGGTGATTTTTTTTTCAAAAAATGTCGATTTTTCAGTGAATAGTGAAAAATATTTTTTTAAAACTATCACTTATTTTCAATTAATTAAGTGATTTAAATTAGAAATTTTGTTTTAAAGTAACATAACTATTCTTTAGTTATATTTAATCCACTTAATTACTTTTGAAACAACTTTATATTGTATTTTAGTGTATGTTTTTTTGGTTTAAAAAGGTTTTTTTCTTCTGAAAACTGTTTTAAAGGGCATATTGTTTCTCCACTTTAATTAATTAAAATAATACCCATTGATAAATGTTTTAAATTAAAAATATATATATTATATATAAATAAATTATAATTTATATTCATAAAATTATTATTATTGTATAAAGATTTAATATAAAACATATTACACATAAAAAAATACAGTTCTCGAAAACCCTCTTTTTCATCAGGTCTCTGGGTTTTTATTTAAATTTAATTTTTTTCAAATTTTTCAAAATTTATTTTAAAAATTAATTTTAATGTTTGAAACAAAAATTTCAAAATTATCTTCAGGTGAATTTTTTAGAATTTTTCAAAATGATTAATTTTTTGATGAATAGTGAAAAATAGTAAATTTTAATTGAAAACTGGTCTTTTGTTTAAATTATTTATAAAGTTAAAACAAAATTAAAATTGGTTTTAAAGTAAAATTATTTCAATTATATACATGTTAATAAAATTTAGGTTATTTTATTTAATTTTATATTGAATTTTGATATAAAAACTTTGTAAAATTTTAAACATTTTCTCTTTGAAAACCCGCTTTCTCGTCACATCTGTGGGATTACATTTAAATTAAAATTTTCCACTTATGTGAATATAATTTGGAACAATTTCTTCCATATTAGTAATTATCATAATATATATCATCTTATAAGTTCAAATTAATTTTTTATCAAAATGAATAGTGAAAATAAAAAAATTAATTAACATGGTTAAGGTAAAAATGGTTTTACTCGGGAGTTATACTAAATAGATAAGGGTAAAGAATGACTGAAAACTTGTATAAAACTATTTTTATAGAAATATTTAGACATTTTACCTTCTTTTATCATGAATGGTTCATTATTGGATCCTTGTGACATGAAGAAAATATGGTTGGAATTTTTTATTTCAAAAAATTACAAGTTTTTCAGTCACCTCACTTATAAAAGGACACCCCTTATCCTCTCTTATTAATAGATTAAAACCCATTTTTTCAGACTATACCTACAAAAATAACTTCCCAAATTCCCTACTATCATACTAGAATCCTTATTTTAGATATAAATCTGACTTAGAAAGGATTTTGGTGTTAACCTATAGAGGATACCCAAAGATGAGTTAACATTCATGAATGATCATTTTTTTATTTCTTCCTCCAAATCCTTCAATTATTATTATATCATTATGTTATAATAAAATCAATATATTCCACAAAAACACACACACACACACATATATGTTTTTATTTTAATGTAATGACCGATAACAATCTACACTTCCATTAAATACTTTATGAAATCATCGTTTGTCTGTACGACATACTACCGCCACGCGAACTCATGTCATTCATTTTTCTATTACCATATATCATGGTTGGAAATAATGAATAATTTATTGTTTATATATGATATTTATTTTATTATTAATCTTATTTAATTACTATATCATGCATATCTTCATACTGTCCATTTTATGGGAATATGATAATGTCGCTTGTGTGTACGGAGGACTACCGCCTTGCGAAGCGATGTGATTCATTCATGATTTAAATATAAGGTAATAGGGGCGGTTTTAATGAAAATATGTTTTATATATGATATAAAAGTATTCTTAAATGATATTATATCATTCATCTTTCTTTCTTTCAATACGTCGAGAAAATGGAAACAATGTTCATGCGTACGTGCAACCTACCGTATCCATGAACTGTGTATTTCATTTTTTATATATATATTTAATAAATTATTATAAATAAATATATAATGAATATATATTATATTTATATCATGGTTTAAATTCTTAATATTATGGAATCATGATCAAAGTAAGAGGACCAAAAATAACAAATCAAGACATATACGAAAAACAAAGCGGTTATTACCTAAAATGTGACTTTAACATGGAATTGTTAATAAAATACTAACAAAAGGACTTAATTAAATCATATATAGTATAATATATATAATAATAATTATTTAATACATGTATAATAAACTTATATTTATTATATAGGAGGTTTGAACGTATTAAGGAAGTTGAGACGTATGATAAGGGATTTCAGCCTCACTTTTATTTTATGTGGGATAAATTTCAAACTCATCGCATGTTTCTTAAATGTGGTGATATAGTTACCATGAATGTATTTTATGATTCATACCATGGAAATTATTTTTATTTAAAAATACATTTTAGGATCTCTCTTTTATGGGGATTACGATTCAAAGTAACCAAAGTGGTAATGTTTTTATGTTACAATCTTATTGTTTATCAGGATTGTTTATGATTATGTTTCCCATGATAAAATATTATGATCCATATTTAAAGAAAGTAATGAATTTTATTATAATATATTAATTAATGATATTTTCAAGTAATAGTACCATTTTACACTCTTTTCTACTTAAAATAATAGATAAGAGTTTTTAAGAAAAACCAACTTTATTTCTCTCTTCGATCAAAAATATATTTTCTACCAAAATTATGTTTTCTAAAAATATTTTAATTTTTTTTTTATTATTATCCAATTATTTTTAAAATAAATTTTTACCCACTCTTGAGTTTCTTAATTTTTTTTGGAAAATAATATTCATATCATTTTCTAAACAATGCATGTTTGGATTTTATTAAAAATGTGAAAGGAATATTTTTTTAACATGTACAACATGAATATAATTTCCCAAAATTATTAAAATTATTTTATTTGAAGCTTACTTTACAAGTTTTCATGGTTTTTTTAAAATAAAACTATTTTTAAAATGTTTTATTTTTTAAAAAGTTTATTTTTTCAATGTGAAAATTTTATTTTCCTTAAGAAATGTTTTAAATGAATTTTAGAGCATCCTTTATAATTTTCAAAATTTATTTTCAATGAAAATGATTTTCAGAATGTTTTATGATTTCTTATTTTAAAAAATTAATTTCAAAAGAAAATTTATTTTCCTCAAGAAACATTCCAAGTGTCTTTTAAAATTTATTTTCTATCAAAGTTGAAATAATTTGATGTTATCTATGCCTTACTAAGGATATGATCTAAGGAAACCATTATTAATATTTATATGAATGGTTTATATGTATTATTTCTTGATTTTTAGGAAACTTTTTTATCTTCCATGGGTTATACCATCATAAAATTATAATGAAACCTACTTCTTTTCCACAAGTTATGATTTGATGAGATAATGAAATTATTATGAAACCTGTTTCTTTTCGATAGGTTATGACATGAGGACATGTTTATGAATCTCATTTCATTTCAAGGGATATGATATGATGAATTTTTTATTATCTTGTGGCACACATATGTATGATTTTAATTATTTTATGGGTGTGAACTATATCTCCCCCAATACATTAGGTAAATATGGATAACTCATGAGTAAATATGCTACATGTGAACCTAATTACATATTCAAAATATTATGAATGAACCTTATTACATGTTAAAAATGTTATGTGTGGACCTATCTTTCATGTCCATAATTTTATTCATGGATATTTCTTTCATGTCCATATTCTTATATGTGGACCATGTTCCATGTTCATAAGTTTATGTTTGGGCCTGAATTCATGTTCTTAACTTAATGAGTGAACCAAAACTATCTCTATTTATACATGTTCACAATGTTAAAAAATTATGGTTATGCCAAAAATATATGTCTTATTATAATGCTATTCTCTCATGTCTCATATTCTTTTATTCCCTTATGATTCATATCTTATTAACTTCCAATATTTATGCCATGACTCATGTTTTTGATATATGATAGGTTGGGTATAAACTTAATAAGTCACATTCCTTATAACATACCATTATTCTTATATTATGATTTCATATGATCATAGAATGATATATCTTATTTTTACCCTTATTAATAATCTGATCTCACCTTTTTTATGTTTCATTTCCCCAAGTTACGAAGAAAGGTTTTATTTATGGCATGTTTATAAAGAGTAAAAAATGGGAATATCTTTTTAGGATAAATTGAATATCATTCACTATATATGGTATTGTGTTCCATGTTTCTAATGTAACTAAACTATTATGGTCCTCAGGCATGTGTTTGTGTATATTAATGAATATTCATATAAAAATATGTAATATCCATTTATGATAATCTTAGGTCTCTATAGTTGGTATTAGAGGAAAGGTTTACTTAAAGTTTGTAAAAAATGACGATAAAACATTAGTGAGATAACTTTGTATATTTCTAAGGATAAGTCTAGGGACATATCTAAGGATAATTCTTAGGATGAGACAATGTATAGGGAAATGTATTGGAATTTTGGTAAAGGATATAGAAAGTGATTTCCAAGAAATTAAATACCCATATGGATACTACAAGTGGGTGTGGATCTGACACAATGGTACCTAGGGATAATAAATCCAAAAAGGTATCATTTATATGGACTCAATCATCACTTAATGAAAGATAACAGGCCTAACTGCACACCTATTTTTACACTCCTAAGGGATATGCTTTAGAAATTCACAAACTCTTTACGAACCACCATGAATGACTTAAATAGATGATATATATGAATTTACTAAGATAAACCTAATACATCATATATTATAAATAAGGTTTCATGATTTAGACATTCTATAAGTAATTTTTCTTGATTATGTGGTTTTATACTATGATCAGTGTTACTCGCACTATGTTTTTTGGTTTTAGTAAATGGTGGGAACCAGGAGGAACTGGGTTATCATTGAATGTGAAATACAATTTTTTGATGAGTATCCAAATGGGATAACGATTTGAGTGTAGTATATTGTTATTATTATTATTTAGTTATCACAAAATATGATTAACAATGTGCACCTTAACAAAATCTCGGACACACCAAAAAAGAGAATAATAGAGTTCATTGAGAGTCTAGGTATTGGAGACCATGATGTAAATAAGATTTAGTTTTCTATATATTGAGAATGTGGGAAGAATCACTTAAGAAAATGTCTCAGGTATATGAGAATATGTTTTTGGTGTGGAAAATAAGGAAAAAATAAATTAATTGTAAAGGAGAAATTAAAATACCATTTATCACAATGGATCAGAATAATGACCTTCCTAAGGTTTCATTAATGGTTGAATTTTTCAAATGAGAATTTTATGGGCATTATAAAAATTAATGTACTAAAGGTAAATCTCATAAAGAAAATTAGTAAGGTTGTATGATTAATGTTTATATTTCTAATGATGAAGAGAAAAAAAATGACATATGAAAGGAAGAAGTGTTAAAGAATAATATGATGATGCCTAGTTAATGGTGTATGAGAAAGTTGAATTATTGATGTATCTATGTATTGAGATTCAAATAATTATATTTTTATTAGTGGTATTTTGGTTGTTAGAATCATAAAAAATAAATGGATTTTCTAAAGTAGTTTTGCATCAAGGAGTTTCAAAAATATGTTAAATGGTATTGCTAGACTAGAAAAGTTATTTAATGGTAATTTAATATTTTGATTAAGGGAATATGACCCTTAATATTTTTATGAGTTTGAATAAGTGGTGTTTAGTTTAGCTAAATAGATGATTGATATGTATAAAGTATATTAAATAGTATTTATGACCTTGGAACTGATAAATTATTTTTTGAAAAATTAGTTTATGTTATCATTTATAGAGTTTAAAAAATTATTGGATATATGGAACATTTTCAATAATCTATGATTTTATTAAAGAATGAGGAATCATCTATTTTTTTATTGGGGTTTCATAGTAATTATTATTATCACCAAGCTTCCATATAATATATGACCAAGGTATTCACATATTTTTCATGTGACCAATATGATCTTCTTAATAATATTTGGATGATTAATGTTAAGTTTATTTTGAGAAATTTAGTGACCTTATTTATAAATTTTAAGTTTTAGAAAGGTAATAATTTTGACCATTTATGGAGTGGTTTATTTTTAACATTGGATGATGTTTTAGATATTAATGTATTACTTAACCATATAGATATTTATCAATATTGGATAACTAGTGTTAACTTTTTTTTAACTAAATATAGAAGAAATAATTTATCCTTATATTTATGGATCTTATTATCTGTTAGTGCTTCATGCACAATAGATTCACCTTTATTTCTTGGAATAATAGATGAATTGGAAATTTATCATGGAATAACCAATGGATTATATTGTTCTTATAAAATGGAATGAAATCAAGTAAGGATATATTCTCCTAAAAATTAATCAACTTTAGGAAAAGGATCTTGAAATAAAATGTGGTCCTATTATAATCATTTTTGATGATATCATTTTCATTTTTCACACCTCTTTGTTTTATGGATTTATGGTTAATAACATTCTCTATATCACCCCCTTTCTTGTGAACAATTTTCTATAACAATCTTCATCAATATTTAGGTGTTAGTTTTCTCTTCTATGTCCATGTTTTCACTTCCAAGCTATGTTATCTTATTTGAAAAACTAGTATGTATTATTCTAGATGACCTTCACACATAACTTTATCCTTTTCAATATTATTATTTATTAACCCTTTTATGATGCTGGTTTCCATGATATAATTCTTAAATGATAAACCATCGATGATCGAGACAAATTTTGAGGGAGAAATTACTTTTAAGTATGGTAGAATGTAACACACCAAGATTTTGTGGTTTTTTTTAAATTTAATATTTTTAATATTTTTTAGTTTTTCAACACTGATTATAGATTATATTATATAAAACATTGAGTTTATCATACGTTAAATGCAACAATGATAGCGTACATGACACGTATCACCAAGCTTCAGTGAACCATGAAATAATATTATTTCAATTATGAATATTATAACCTATATGTTAAATAGGAATGTATAAATAATATAAACTAATTTATAAATATAAATATAAATTTAATACTAAATCTAAACTTATTTATAAATTATAAGTAAATTCTCAATCATTTTTTAGGAATGTAATTATATTCTTCAAAAAGTATGATTTCTTTGAAAATATATTTTTTATTTATTTTTATGAGAAAATATTATAATTAATTTATAAATATTTTATAAAATTAAGTTTATAATATGAAATCCATTTTTTATGTCTTCATATTGAAATTTACTTATGGTTAAATTTTGGGATTTTTTGAAAAATGTTGATTTTTCAGTGAATAACGAAAAATATCATTTTTTTAAAAACTATCACTTCTTTTAAATAAATAAATTAATTTAAATTTCAAAATATGTTTTTAATTAACATAAGTATTATTTATTTAAATTTAATCCAAATAATTACTTTTTATTCAACTTTATAATGGATTTTAGTATAAGTTTATTTTTTGGGTTTAAAAAGGGGTTTTTTTGAAAACCGTTTTAATGTGCATAATGTTTCTCTATTTTAATTAATTAAAATAATATTATTGAAGAATATTTTAAATAAAATTTATTTATTATATATTAATAAAATTCATTTTATATTCATAAAATTATTATTATTAGACATAAAGTTAATATAATTCATCTTATGCTTAAAAAACACTTATCTAAAACCGATTTATTCATCACGTCTATGGGATTAATTTTAAATTTAATTTTTTACACTTTTGGAAAATTTAATTTAAAAAATAATTTTCATTTACTAAATAATATTATAAAAATTATCTTATGGTTATTTTTTATAATTTTCTAAATAGAGTATTTTTTTGATTAATAGTGAAATATACTAAATTTTAATTGAAAACCTCCTTTTCATTAAAATTATTTATAAAGTTAAATTATATTTAAAATTATTTTTAATGTAAAATTAGTTTGATTATGTATCTAATAATCTAGTTTTGGTCATTTAAATTAATTTAATATTGAAATTGGATATAAAAACTTTGTAAATTTTTTCACATTTTCTCTTTGAAAACCTGTTTTCTCATCACGTCTATGAGATTAATTTTAAATTAAAATTTTTTAATTTTTTGAATGGAATTTAAAAAAATGGATTAAATATTTTTAATTATAATAATTTATATTATCTAATAATTTTTACTTAATTTTTGATCAAAATTAATAGTGAAAACAATATAAATTATTTACTATGGTTAAGGTAAAAATGGTTTTATCGGTGGATTGAACTAAAAAGATATGGGTAAAAAATGTCCCAAAACTTATCCAAAACCAATTGGTTGGAAATATATTGAAAATATAACTTATATTATAAATAATTTTTTATTATTTTATTCTTTTTAAATGAAAAATTTTGGGTGAAAGTCATTCTTTCGAATAATTACAAGTGTGCCACTCACCTCACTTACAAAAGGTCACCCCTTCCCCTATCCTATTAACACCTTCAAAACCTTTTGTTTTGGAAAATAACTACCCAAATAACTTCCAAAATTATCTCTTATAATCCTATAATCCTTATTCTTGATAGAAATTTTACCTATTAAGGTTTTTTGTATAAACCTAAGTAGGATTCCTGAAGTAGAGGTAACGTTCATCAATAAGGGTTTTTGTTTTATTTATTCCTCAAAATCTTTCAATTATTATTCTAAAATGAGAATATAATAACCTAAGTACATCCCATATACTTATATGTTTTTATATGTGGATAATTACCTACAAATATCTCCACTTCTATCAAATATATCACCAAATCATTGTTCGTGTGTACAACGGACTACTGCCTCACGAACCAAAGTCATTCGGTTTTCCAATACCAAAACTCAAGGTTGTAAATAAGGATACATTATTGTTTATATATAGTATTTATGATATTATTAATCTTATTTAATTATTATATCACACATAACTTCATGATTTCTATTTTCTAAGAATTCCATAACGTCGCTCGTGTGTACGACAGACTACCACCTTGTGAAGTGATGTGATTCATTCATGATTTAATGGATGGTAATAAGGATGAATTTAATTAAAATATGTTTTATATATGACATAAAAATTATTCTAAATTTATATTATATCATTTAAATTTATTTCTTTCAATATGTTGAGACGATGAAAACATTGTTCATGCGTACAAACGACCTACCATCTCCATAAACCGTGCATTTCATTTTCTATATATATATTTTGAAAATTAATAAAAATACATATATTATGAATATATATTATATTTATATCAAGGTTAAAATTATAAATATTATGGAAGCATGATAAAATTAAGATGACTAAAAATAAAAAATCCAGACATATAGGAAAAACAAAGCAGTTATTACCTAAAACATGACTTTAACATGGAATTGTAAATAAACAGGTAATAAAAAGACATAAGTAAATCACATATGGTATGATATACATATTTATGGTTATATAATATATTTATAATAATCTTTTACTTATTATGTAAGATGTTTTAATGTGTATGAAGGAATTCGAGACTTATGGTAAGGTATTTCCATCTCACTTTTATTTTCTATGAGAGAAATGTCACACTCACCACATATTTATTTTTTATGGTGTATATACTTCCAATGAATGTATTTTATGATGATTACCCTTAAAATTATTCTTATTTAAATATCCATTTGAAGATCTCTCTTTCATGGGGCTTATGATTCAAACTTTCCAATATGGTAAATATTTTATGTTATAATCTCATTATTTAGCATGATTGTTTATGATTATGTTTCAGATGATAAAATATTATGATTTATATCTCAAGAAACTCAAGAATTTTCTTTTCCTATGGTTGTTCAAGATATTTTTAAATAAAAATACCATTTTCTCACTCTTTGTTACTTAAAATAATTGAGAAAATGTTTTTAAGAAAATCTAACTTTATTTCTCTCTTCGGTCGGAAATCTGTTTTCTTCCAAAACCATGTTTTATAAATTTTTTTCAAAAATGTTTTATTATTATCCTATTATTATTAAAATAAAATTTTACCCATGATTATTTTTTCCATTTTTTTGAAAATATTATTCATGTTGTTATCCAAACAATACCCATTTATCTTTTATAGAAAATGTGAATGGAATCATTATTTTAACATGTATGACATGAAAAAAATTTTAAGCCATCATGACCATTATTTTCTTTGAAGATTCCTTTTTAAGTTTTCATAGTTATTTATAAATATAAGTATTTTTTTAAAAAAATTATGTTTTAAAAAGTGTTTTTTTCAAATTGAAAAGATTTTTTTACTCAAGAAATGTTTTAAATTGTTTTTAAAGAAACCTTTAAAAGTTTCAAGTTTTATTTTCAATGAAAAAGGGTTTCAAAATATTTTTTAAAATTTGAGTTTTAAATTGTGATTTTCAAATAAGAGTTATTTTCCTCAAGAAATGTTCCATGTGTCTTTTCAAATTTATTTTTTATCTATGATGACATTCGTTGATGTTACCTTTACCTTACTTGGGATATAATCCAAGGACACCATGATTATTATTTCTAGGAATAGTTTATGATTATGATTCCATAATGTTTATGAAACCCATTTATCTTATATTGGGGGGGGGGATTATTATGAAACCTGCTTCTTTTTCCATGGGTTATTCTATAATGAAATGATTATGAAACCTATCTCTTTTCTACAGGTTATGTTATGATGAAATGTTTATGAAACCCATTTCATTTAATGGATTATGATATGATGAATGTTTTATGATCTTATGGAACACATATGTATGATTTTCATTATATGACATTTCAGGCCTATATATCCCTCCAACTCATTAGGTAAAGATGGAAAACTCATGATTAAATATTTTATGCATGAACCTGATTACATGTTCTCAATTTTGTGTGTGAACCTGATTACATCTTCACAATTTCATGTGTGTTACTAAACTAAATGTCCATAATTTTATGCATGGACCTATCTTTCATGTCCATAAAGTTATGCGTGGATTTAGTTGTATGTCCATAAGTTTATGTAAGGAAATGATTTCATTTTCTTAACTTATTGTGTGAAATTTTCTCTATTTATACATGTTCACAATGTTATAAGATAATGTGTATTCCAAAACTATATGTCTTATTCAAATGTTATACTCTCATGGATCATGTTATGTTATTCCCTTATGATTCATGTATTATGAACTACCAATATTTATTCCATGACTCATGTTTATGATCTATGATAGATTGGGTATGAAATTCATAAGTTATGTTCATTATCATATACCCTTACACTTATCTTATTATTTTATATGATCATAGATTGATATCTCTTATGTTTACCCATACTAATCATTTGACCTCATCTTATCTTATGTTTCCTATTCCTAGGTTATGAAGAAAGGTTTATTGCAGGCTATGTCTATGAAAAGTACTAAATGTGAAGATCGTTGTGGTAAAAATTGAATATATTTCACCAGATTGGAATATTATGTTCCAAGGTTCCAATGTCACTGAACTATTATGCTCCCCAAACATTTGTTTGTGTAATGTAATAAATATTCATATAAAAATATGTAATCACCATGTATGAGAATCTTGGGTTACCTTATAAAACACCACATTGGATCCTCTTGAGTTGTTTCTTATCTACTAAATAATGGATATCTTTATTCATTTTAAATCCCCAATGGTTAGTCATTAATATTTTATTTACAACATATTTATGAAAATCATTCCTTTCCATGAGTTTATTTCATGACTACATTTTTTATATACTCTCTTTCCATGTAGAATGCATGATTATGATCATTTTATGATATTGTGGGTGGGGCCATAATTATATAGCCCCCAAATTATTTGGGTAATGTGATATATCTCTTGATATTATGTGTAATATTCATGAATTTGATGTTATATTTTTTTCACAAATATGATGTTATGATTTATACACATAGTTTATGTGTGATCACAATGCTAACTTTGTTCACAATTGTGCATGGTTTTTGAATACTATGTTATGATGTTTCATTAGTATTCATAAAAAACATTCGAAGTCAATTTTCAAATTATTCCCTTAGGATTATTATGATGATCATTTTCTTAAGATATTATGATTATGAGATTAATGTTCGTTTTCTTCCATGTTATTCCTACCCTTACTAGTATTTTAGATTACCCCTCTCTTTAATGTGTATACCCATGATAATAAATATACTAAGGAAAATATGAGAGTTTTACGAGGAAAAATATGAAGGATTAAATAAAGTTTAATTTTTAGTTTGTATAAGTGATGTGAAAACCAAATTTTCCTAAGGTACCTAACCTTTAGATTCTTGAATGTATTAATATTATGTTATTTATATTAAAAATTATTTACTTGTTATGTAAGAAAATGTTAGGTCTTAATAGTTTGTATCAGTGATGAGTTTGGTTAATTTTTGAATTAGGACTAAAAACATTAGTAAAAACCCTAAGGACAAGTCTATGTATAGGAAAAAATTCTATTTTTTGGTAAATATTGGAGTGTGTAGTCTTCAAGAAATGAAATCTCTATATAGATAATATAAGTAGACATGGTTCTAGAGCAGACTCACCTATGGTAATAACATTGAATAGGGATATTTGGGTATTAACCCGATCTTCAACCTAGGAATGAGTGGTAGACCTTACCATACACATGGTTTGACTCCCCCGAGGGATATTATTTTTTATATTCACATTATATTTATAAATAATTATGAATGAGATATAAATAACATAATTAATTCATTTCATGTTTGAAAAAAATTATAGTATATGATCCTAGAAGATTTTTTTGGGAATTATACCATCTTAAACTTAGGTATCCCACTGGAGATGACTTTAAAATTGATTTTCAAATGAGAATAAATTATTTATTCATGATTTATTAAATTATATCTTATTATAACTTATTCTATTTGAGAAAGTGGTTGGAACTAGGAGAACCATACTAATAACCTATATGAGGGGAAATGAAACAATTTTCTGAATTGAATTCCCAATGTAATGAGAGGAGGAGTTTAAAAATTAATCACTATACTTTCATAGCTATCCCAGGATTTGAAAACTTTCTTAAACCATGTAGAACATGCATCATCACCCATGAAGAAGAAAATAATTATTGATCCCTTTATACACTAATGACCACTAACATTTAACAGATATTCTGATCCACTTGTCATATAATAGTGGATTAACTCAAGGGAAAATAAGTTATATGCCCTCCAATTTTCTAATATGGTTAAATTTACTTTCCCATCTATCAATTAGATGATTAATTATATTAATTGTGGATATTTATCAAGAATACTAAAATAAAAGTTAAAATGTAAGAAATGGAGTGGTAATAATTTACAAAAAACTTTATTATCATGTATTTCTATCACTATCTTCAAAAAAAGATTCTAGAGGGTCAGAAAACCAAGGTTGAATATTTCATGAATTAAGAGGAAAATTTCACATGGATATTGAGTTATAAATTGGGTTTGTATCAATAATGATATTAAAATATATAGATTCTTTAGGGGTTTAAAACTATATCTTTGAATGTCTCTAGCTATCTAAGACTTTGGGAGATATAAAGAAGTAGTTCGATGTGATCTCATAGTATATAAGGACATTGGATAATTATCCCAAGGATATGAATATAAAAAATAGAAGAATGGAGTTTCAAGTTGGGGGATCTAATAGAGGATGAATGAAAATCTAACATCCCACATATCAAATATGTTTAAAGAAACACCGTGAAAATTATCTCAATGTGATAAGTAAATGATTTAAGTGTGGGAGTGAAGGTCACCAAGATCATGAATGTTGAATAAACCTAATGAAATTAGATAAAAATATAGAGAAAAGGAACACACCTCCCGATGAACCACCAATAGTTAAATACTTCATTTGTAATAAGTAAGGGTACTATAGAAGCTAGTGAACTATACCGAGTGTATTTGTGTTGGGACTAGGTTGGAAAGAAGTTGTTTTTAGAAGATGGAAGAAGTTTGTGATGAAAATTTTTATCTTTTATTTTCAAATAAAATAAATCAATTCACTTTTTAAAGTTTTGGGTGATCTAACTCACCATGGTAATCAAGAAGATCGAATTCCAAATGCTTAAGAAAGTATGACAGTTTTTGAGAAAGTTTTTAGGAAGAAAAGGTTCATCAGACTCAAATTGGGTCCAAAATAAATGTTTTAATTATAATGGGAAGTTGTATCAGAGTCATAAGTCATAAGTTTTTTAGAAAACTTGTGATGAAATCCTTATGAATGAAAGAGGGTGAATAATTTTTTCCAATCAGATTGAAGTTTGGTTAGATAGAAAGAAGATGTTGGAAGGATGAGAAGTCATAATACTTTACATTGTAAGTCAGATGATTCTATGATTATGCTAAACATTATTAAAGCCATGAATAAGTCTTGAATACAAGCAAGAATTTGTTAAATAATAAATTTTGTGAGGTCAGAACTTCTCAGTCTTAGTTCATTGGTGTCAGATCATAAAATGCATAATTTTTTGAAGGCTATGATGTTTTGTTTGGAATGTGAGATAGAGGTGATGGTTTTCAGTTATACCATTAATCCACAAGATACAAATCTTTAGAAAAATATGTTTAAAAAAAAGAAGTTGTTGCTGACACCGGTCAATTAGATGTAGTTTGCCACCGATCATGAAAGTAATACTGACATAAATCATTAGATATAGTGAATGTTGAAAAAGAGAATTGAAGGAAGAAAAGATTTCTGAAGGAGATAAGTAAGTGGAGGTTTTTGAGAATGATGGAAAATGGTATTAGAGATAAATAAAAAATATAATCAACCATTTTCATAAGGTTGATTTTCTTGTTAGTTGGTTCAAGTAAAAAATAAATGTTGTTTGCTTTCAAAAATTGGGTTAAGAGATATCAGACAACATGAGGTGTCTACTATTGTATAAGAGGTGACACTGATTTCTCAGAATGAAGAAAATGATGATCAGGATCATGTTGAAACTGATAAAAATCATTGAACACTAGACTTAATTAGATATAGGATCATTTGTTTAAATAAAATATGAAAAGAAGAAAAGAATATTTGTTTAAAGAAATTGAAAAAGTGTTTGTCAAAGGGGGTTGAAGATGGTGCTGAAGTATTGCCTAGGAAGTTCCATAATCTTTAGAAGTTGCAACTATGTTTATGGAAAAATAAAGGAATACAAATTCTAATAAAGCTGAAACAATGCTGATGGAAGAATGGTTTCAATGTTTTAAGTTTACAAGTGGTCATCATAATGGGGATTATTTGGTTTTAATATATTATCAAGTGGGTCATAAAAATTTGAGTGACTATATATATTCATCATAATGAAGAAATCAGAATGAAAATCAGAATCCTACTAAAGAATGGTAAACTTTTTTTATTCCATATGAAGTTGTGAGAAGATTAGAGAAGGTTCAAGAAGAAATGAGAATAGTTCAGAAGTGCCGAAGAATTCAAAGATGAAGCCAAGATTTATAGAGAATTTGAAGTTTTGGGAAATTTGGTTAAGCAGAAAAACTTTTCAGATTTCTACCTAAACCATTTTTAGTACACCTATAAAAGGAGGAGAGTACATTATAATTTCCGATGGATCTAAAAATTGTTCATGTGTGGAGAAGAGCGAATTTTTTTCAAGTTATAGTGAGAAGGAGTTTCTACAAAAAGTATTTCTAAGGAAGTTTTTTTTGGATAAAATAAGAAGAAGGAAAATTGTATTCAATGGTTACCAGATCAGACTAAAAAATTGGATTGATATTTCTTGACTAAGACAAAAGCAGTTAAAATCAATTTAGATATATTTTGGAAGATTTATATTTCTAGGCTGAACAATCAGACTAAATAATCAGAGTAGGGTATCAAATTTAGTATCATTACAAAGTCCAGAGATGTTCTTACCTACTGTTGGGTAGGAAATTGAATATTTTTTTGAATATTATATCTGTTAATGATGATAAGGAATTATAGTAAAATGTTTTGGAGAAATTGTTGAAAGTTTCCTAACTTGTTACACAAACTTGTGTTACATTATTTTGTTCCAATTGAAGCACATTAATTTTTGTATTGAATATAGTTCTTCACAAGTTTAAGGTTATATCCTACTTTTTTTATCCATACAAAAGTATTATTTTATATTGGATTGTGAGGTATTAGATTTTTTCCAAACCATAATAAGGACACATATACTCTTTTTGACTAGTAAACCTTGTAAATCATTGAGTTCATATGGATGTGTGATTGTTTTGTTTTTAGAAAATTAATAACTCTTTAATAGGAGGTGAAAGTTTTTTCAAAAGGAAGGAAACTTAAAAGAAAAATATATCACCTATTCACCCCTCCCCCTGTAATAACCGAAACTTTCATTAAGGAAAATTCCTCTTGATCTAATTAAATGTCTTATTATGTAAAATGGTTATATAACATATGAACTTCTTTCATTTTATATTTTTTGATTTTAAAATATCATTATGAATTGTGACCATTTCTAATATAGCTGTTGAATAATAATCACATGATTAGTATAAATATAGGGCTTTAACAAATCCAATTTTCTCAGACAAAGGAAGAGATGACCTCATCCAGTAGACTTTCCCCGTATGAAGCCCATTTTTTAGAGCTTGTAAAGGAGGTAGCATCATTGAGATTTGATCTTGACCAATCCCAAGACGATAGTGAAGACGTTAAGGTTGAGCGGAACATCCTACGGGAGAAGTGGAAGTTGGTAGAGATTACCACCCAATGATGTTATCCGAGCCACCCCAAGAGTCTGTCACCATTGCGCACCTTACCCTAAGGTCTTATGTGAGTGTTATAAGAGGATATATAACAAGACCTTATCACTATGATTATGTGCATTATTTTTGTATATAATAAATAATATACATTCATTTTATTATTATTACACTGTAAATAGTTTTTTAAAGAAAAAATAGTATTTTTTAGTTAATATTCAACTAAGAAATATATTTTGATAAATTAATGGATTTTTTAATTAAATAATATTTTAATAAAATATTATTATCATTAAATTACTATTTATTAAGTATAAATGATCATATAATTTTTATGAATACAATTGAAAATTTTATTAAGGTTTGAAAGTTATTTTTGTTAAAACCCTTGAATTTTTGATAAATGTCCCTTTTTATTTTAAAAGTAAAAAATTCAAATATTTAGAAAATTATTTGGATAAAATGAATATTATTTTTGGAATCAGGATGTCGAAATTATCCAATGATGAATTTTTCATAATTTTCTGAGACAATCGATTTTTCGGGTAAAAATTAAACACCTTTTATTTATATAATGTGTCTTATGACATCATAATGACCCAATTGTGATTTAATAAAATAATATACATACTATTTTGGGACAATATATGTTTTACCATTAAAATAATATGATTTTAGGTTTGTTTGATTTATTTTAAAAAGCTTTAATGGACCCTTCAAGACTTATAAAACATTTTAGCTTTTTAAATTGATTTCCTTGAGAGTGCGACTCACCTTCACATAATCAACCCTATTATTTTAAGAATTTAGGCCATTGGACTAATAATTTTTTTTTCTACACTCCCATTTGAAAAAAACCATGGACTGGTTTGTTGTTTTGATTAGTTTAATGTGTGGTGTCCCAAACATAAATAATAAAGAATTCCCTCTTTTTTCCTATATAAACCCACCCAAGCTCCCACATCCTCTTCACCCAAAGCTTTTGAAGTTTGTCCAAACTCTTCCCTCCTCTTTCTAGAATCCTCCCAAGGAACCCCAGGCTCCCAATAAGCCTCTTTCAAGCCTCTCCCAAGCATTTGTAAGCGCACTTCCAAGTAAGGGATTCCTTCCTTCCTCTTTTTATCCAAGTTTCTTAATATTGTTATTCCTTTTTATTTTCAATTATAAATGTTGGGATATGATTTTTAACCTCCCGCATAATGTTCTCTTAATGTCTGAATGATGAGAGACCTAGTTTATCTCTCATTAATTCCTCCCATGTACACCCGTTACCATGCTAAAATTCCGTAAGGAATTTCTCTCTCCTCATTTACATTCAAGAAATTCTTTTATATTATGAATCTAAATTACATTCCATATGTTGGTATATTATGTACCATGATCCCCTTACTATCTATTTAATGTATAAATGATGACATACCCCTTTCACTCTAATCAACCAATTTTATGAATTTCTATTTGACATCGTTATGCTGTTGAAATTGCACCAAAATTTCCATGCCAAAATCATTATGTTGTGAATACCATACCGACTCCTCTATCAAGGATATTCACCTTTATTCACATGTACTTGTCGATTTAGGACTTACATTTATTTATTACCCATCTCTTATTTGTGTAATGAGTTATGATGTTAATGAATCCATGTTGTATGATCTATGTGGAACACTTATGCATGAAATGAAATGATTACGAAGGGTGTGCCCTAATCGTGCTCTAGTGCATTGGGTAAAGTATAGTATCATAATAATTCATGTAAAATGGGTGTTTAATCATGATAATTTAAATGAAACAAGGGTTTACTCGTGATTCATGTGCAATGAGGGTTTACTCATGCTCTATGTGCACTGAGCCTTGGCTTATTCTAACTCTATGTTAAGTGTTGTTGCCACATTTCCATGTTATGATTATAATGATTTATCATAACATTATGTTCATGTTTCTCTTGTGATACATTGATATGACTATTGACTAATATGTGTTTTATTCCTCATGTTATTCCATTTTTATTCCCTTACTGGGCTTTATATCTCACCCTTTTCTTATGCATGTCCTCAGGTTATCCCATGCAATGCTAAGTACGAGGGAATGTAGTGGTCATGTAAAGGAAGTTTTCAATAAATATGTTGTGTGTTTTATGTTCTATGTTGTTATGTAACAAAATATTATAAATATTATGTTGTGCTAATATATGTTTTACCATTAAAATAATATGAGTTTAGGTTTGTTGGATTTATTTTACAAAGCTTTAGTGGACCCTTCAAGACTTATAAAACATTTTAGATTTTTAAATTGATTTCCTTGAGAGTGTGACTCACCTTCAAATAATCATCCCTATTATTTTAAGAATTTCGACCATTGGCCTTATAAAATATTGTTTTCCACTCCCCTTTGGAAAAAACCATGGGAAAAAACCATGAGCTGGTTTATGGTTTTTATTAGTTTAATGTGTGGTGTCCCAAACAAAAATAATAAATAATTCCCTCTCCTTTCATATATAAAACCACACAATCTCCCACATACTCTTCACTTAAATCCTTTGGAGTTATTCCAAAATCTTCCCTCCTATCTGTAGAATCCTCCCAAGGCACCCCAAGCTCTCAAGAATCCTCTCTCAAGCCTCTCCCAAGCCTTTGGAAGCACACTTCCAAGTAAGGGATTCCTTCCTCTTTTTATCTAATTTTATTAATATTGTTATACCCTTTTATTTTAAATTATAAATGTTGGGGTATGATCTTGAACCTCACCCATAATGTCCTTTTCATGTCTGAATGATGAGAGGCCCAATTTCTCTCCCATTAATGCCTCCCATGTACACCCATTACCATGCCAAAATTCTATAAGGAATTTCTCTCTCTTTATTTACATTCAAGCAATTATTTTATATTATGCATCTAAATTAAATTCCATATGTCAGTATATTATGTCCCATGATCCCCTTACTGTCCATTTAATGTATAAATGATAAGATACCCCTTTCACTCTCATCATCCCATTTTACGAATTTCTATTTGACATTGTTATGCTGCCGAATTTAAACCAAAATTTCCATGCCAAAATCATTGTGTTGTGAATACCATAACCACTCCTCTCTTAAGGTTATTCATCTTTATGCACATGTAATTGTTGATTGAGGACTTACATTTACTTATTCCATATATCTTATTTGTGGAATTAATTATGATGTTAATGAATCCATGTTGTATGATCTTTGTGACACACTTATGCATTAAATGAAATTATTACAAAGGGTGAACCATAATAGCACTACAATGCATTGGGTAAAGTATAGTATCATGATAAGTCATGTTCAATGGGTGTTTACTCATGATAATTTAAGTGCAATGAGGGTTTACTTAGGCTTCATGTGCAATGAGGGTTTACTCATGCTCTATGTGCAGTGAGCCTTAGCTCATGCTAATTATATGTTAAGTGTTGTTTCCACATTTCCATGTTATGATTATCATGCTTTATCATGCCTGTATGTTAATGTTTCTATTTTGATCCATTGATATGACTATTGACTAACATGTATTGTATTACTCATGTTATTCCATGTTTATTCCCTTACTGGGCTTTATATCTCACCCTTTTCTTATGCATGTCCTCAGGTTATCCCATGCATTGCTAAGTATGAGGGAATGTAGTGGTCTTGTAAAGGAAGTTTTCAATAAAGATGTTGTGTGTTTTATATTTTATGTTGTTATGTAATGTTTCTAATCCCCGAAGACACTAGACCACTCAATATTCTATGTTGTATTATGTGAATTTTATGTAATAAGTCAGGTTCAAGTGTGTAATAAAAAGTAGGGTTGTTATAGTTGGTATCAGAGGATAGGTATAGTTATTTTTGGGATTAGGATGAGAAAATCTTAGTGAAACCTTAGATACTAGACTAAATATAATAAAAAACATCACTAGTTTTTGGTAAGTATTGAGTAAGTGGTTTATCAAGAAAACACATCCCTGTCTGGATATGAGTAGGTAGAGGCGGATCTGGCACAGATGTACCTAGGAGTGAAAACTCTAACAAGGAGTTTCAGGCTTGACCCGAGGTATCCTGGTATATGAAAATGGGACTTGGTTCACTCTTGGTTACGACACTCATGGGGGATATGATTTGGTAAATTCACAAGCTTAGTATGAACCATTATTAAGGGAATAAAAAAATTCCCCTAAGAATATATGTTAGAAATTAGATCATGGATAACATAGACTGAAGCCTATAGATTCATATGTTAAGAAAATAAAAGTTATTTATAAGTCATCTGCTTTTCCATTGGATTCCCCTTTATGTGTTTAATAGTTTAATGTAATTATCCTATTTCTATATATGATAAGTTAGAACCAAAATAAAAAAGTGAAAGTTAGGGTTATCATTTATAGTCATACACATTATTTTATATCCCTAAAGTTTAGTAGAACAATACCTACACCACCACAAATCATGGAAGTAAAAATGTCGGTGAGTATGGAAAATGGGGAAATCATTGCATCCCATGAATATAAATCCTCCCCTATCTTAATACGTGGATTGAACTTCCTGGAGAACCTCGTCATACTCCCTCTAGTGTAATTTGATGCAATTATTGGCATGGATTTACTTTCCCTATATAGAGCCAACATAAATTTTCGTGAGAGGGAAATCACTCTCCATATGGAGAATCAACCCCCAATTCTATACAAGTTCAATGAGGAAGATGAATATTCTTTAGATCCATCATCTTAAGCATAGATATTATTTACCTATGAGAATGTGTATCTAAATCATATGATTGAGTCTAAGGAGGAAACCATCCTTGAAGACATGCCTATTGTGAGGGAATTCGGTGAAGTGTTTCCCGAGGAATTTCCTAGTCTTCCTCCTAGAAGAGATATTGAATTCTCAATTGATCTTATAACTGGGTCATTGCCAATATCCAAGAATCCATATTGAATGGAAACTGTGGAGCTTGAGGAGATGAAGAAACAACTACAAGAGAATCTGAATAAAGGGTTTATATACCCATGTGCTTCACCATGGGGTGCACCAGTCCTCTTCTTCAAGAAAATTGATGGGTCAATGCACCTTTGCACCAATTATCACGAGCTGAACAAAATCACGATAAAGAAAAATTATCCTCTGCCATGAATTGATGAATTGTTCAATCAGATGTATGGAGAACAATACTTCTCCATGGTATATTTTTGGTTGGGATATTATCAAGTAAGGGTGAAGAAGGAAGATATCCCCAAGACTGCTTTTCGTACAAGATACAGGAACTAGGAATTCATAGCAATTCATTTTGGACTCACTAATACTCCAACAATCTTTATGGACTTGATGAATAGAGTATTTAGATATTACCTTAAAAAATTTGTGGTAGTCTTTATAGATGATATTCTAATATACTCCAAAACCAATGATGATCATGGGGATAATCTAAGAACTATACTAGAGACCTTGAGAAAGGAGAAGCTCTATGAAAAGTACAGAAAGTGTGATTTTTGGTTGAAGGAGGTCTCATTATTGGGCCATATCATCACAAGAAATGGGATATCTATGGATCCCTCGAAGAAATGTGTAATAGAGGGATGGCTGTGGCCAACATCATTAAGAGATATCCATATATTTTTGGGGTTAGCTAGATATTATTGCTGATTTGTGAGAAATTTACCACGATTGTCCAACCCTCTTTCCAAGATTACTCAGAAGGGAGTAAAGTTTTCTTGGAGTGATGAATGTGAAGAGATCTTGAAGGAGTTGAAAATAAGGCTTATCATTATTCCCATGCTCACATTACCCATGAGTGGAGACCTTTTTGTGGTATTTAGTGATTCTTAGAAGAAGGGACTAGGTTGTGTGTTGGTGAATAATGATAAAGTGATAGCCTATGCCTCAAGGTAGCTGAAAATCCATGAGAAAAACTATCCCACACATGATATGGAGTTGGTAACAATGATCTTTGCATTGAAAATCTGGAGACATTATCTCTACGGGGAGAAGTGTGAGACATATACTTATCCCAAGAGCCTCAAATATATATTCACATTGAAAGAGATTAATATGCACCAATGAATATGGATAGAAATCATCAATAATTATCACTTCTCAATCCATTACCAACCTGGGAAAGCGAACAAGGTGGTGGATTCTCTAAGTAGAAAGGATCTATCAATTTTTTTATTGTTGAGAATTGAGAAGGATCCAATATTCTTAGATTTGCAGAGGATGGACATGGGAATCATTAAGGAAAGAAAAACATCAATCCTTTCCCAAATTATTTCTCAACCATCCATCTTGGAGAAAATAAAGGATGCTCAAATAAAGGATGTGGAAATTATGAAAAGGGTGTAATCTTTTAGAAATGGGAAATCCTCAGAGTTCGTGGTTGACAATGATAAAATTGTGAGATTTGGGTCACGATTATGTGTACCATCCGATCCATAGATAAGGAAAGAGATTATGAATGATGCACATAGCTCAACATTCTCTATTCACCTCTGGAGCACAAAGATGTATCGAGATCTCCAAGAAAACTTTTGGTGGGACAATATGAAAAAGGATATTGCTGAATATAAATCAAAGTGCTTGGTATGTTAGTAAGTGAAGGCTGAGAGGCAAAAGTCTAAGGGGATGATACAACCACTACTCATACCAACATGGAAGTGGGACAACATTACCATGGACTTTGTCACTGGACTTCCAAGGACATCCAGAGGAAAAAATTCTATATGGGTCATTATGGATCATCTTACGAAGAAATATCACTTTATCACAATTATATAGGTCTTTTAATTGGATCAAATTACACGGATTTACATCAAAGAAGTTGTAAGGATGCATGGAGTACCACTATCTATTGTATCTGACCATGATACGAGATTCACCTCAAAGTTCTGGAAAATCTCCAACATGCTCTAAGCACTGAACTGAACTTTAATACAGCCTATCATCCTTAAAATGATGGCCAATCTGAATGAACTATTCAAACATTGGAAGATATGTTAAGATCATGTTCTGTGGACTTCAAAGGCGGACGAGACCAATATCTTCCACTGGTTGAATTCTCTTATAACAACAGTTTACACTCGAGCATCTGAATGGAACCAGATGATGCCATTTATGGGAAAAGTTAAAGAACACTGGCATGTTGGGATGAATTCAGTTAGCGTAAGCTGCTAGGACCTGAAATGGTTGAAGAAATAGTAGAGAAGGTGAAAACCATTCAACAACATATCAAGTAAGACCAAAGTCAACAGAAGAGTTATTCAGATAACCAACAGTGAGACCTTGAGTAAAAAGTTGGATACATGGTATTTCTATGCATATATACATGGAAGAAGGTCACGAGGTTTAGAAAGAAAGGGATGTTAAGTCCTAGGTACATCGACCCCTTCTAGATTCCTGATCATGTCGGGGCTGTGGCCTATCAACTTGAACTTCCACCTACCATGGAAAAAGTACATGATGTCTTTCATATATCCCTCTTAAGGAAGTACGTACTAGACCCTTCACATGTACTCTCTTCATAGGTAGTACAACTAGAGGATGATCTTTCTTACGAGGAGAAACTGGTGAAGATCTTAGATTATAGAGACAAAGTTCTATGAAATAAGACAATTACCCTCGTCAATGTGTTGTGGAAAAACCCCATGTTTGAAGAAATGATGTGGGAATCAAAAGAAGTGATGAAGCAGAGTTACCCACATCTTTTTTAGTATGGGAAAAATAAATTTTGAGGGAAAAATTTCTTAAGGGGGGAATATCGTAACGACCCAAACTTTCATTAATTTAAATTCCTCTTAATATAATTATATGTCTTATTATGTAAAATGGTTATATAACACATTAACTTCCTTAGTTTTATGTTTTTTGATTTTATAATACTATTAATAATTGTGATCATTTCTAATATAAACATTGAACAATGATCACATGATTAGTATAAATATTGGGCTTTAACAAATCCAATTTACTCAGACAAAGTAAGCGATGAACTCATCCAGTATTCTTTCCCCATACGAAGCCCATTTATCAGAGCTTGGAAAGGAGGTGGCATCATTGGGATTCAATCTTGACCAAGCCTAAGCTAATATTGAATATGTTAAGCTCGAGCGGAACCACCTATGGGAGAAGTGGAAGTTGATAGAGATTACCACTCGAGCGATGTTATCCGAGCCACCCTAAGAGTCTGTCACCATCGCACACCTTACCCTAAGGTATTATGAATATGTTATAAAGAGATATGTAACAAGACCTTATCACTATGATTATGTGCATTATTTTTGTATATAATAAATAATATACATTCATTTTATTATTGTTACGTTGTAAATAGTTTTTTAAAGAAAAAATAATATTTTTAGTTAATATTCAACTAAGAAATATATTTTTATAAATTAATGGATTTTTGAATTAAATAATATTTTAATAAAATATTATTATTATTAAATTACATTTTATTAAGTATAAATGATCGTATAATTTTTATGAATACAATTTTAATTTTTATTAAGGTTTGAAAGTTGTTTTTGTCAAAACCCATGAATTTTTTATAAATGTCGGTTTTTATTTTAAAAGTGAAAATTCACATATTTATAAAATTATTTGTATAAAATGAATATTTTTTTTAATCAGGACATTGAAATCATCCAACAATGAATCTTTCATAATAATCTGGGGGTCGATTGTTTGGGTAAAAATTAAATACTGTTTAAATATATAATGTGTTTTATGATATCATAATGACCCAATAGTGATGTAATAAAATACTATAAATATTATTTTCGGCCAATATATGTTTTACCATTAAAATAATATGATTCTAGTTCTTTTTGATTTAATTTACCAAGCTTTAGTAGAGCCTTCAAGACTTATAAAAATTTTTAGCTTTTTAAAATTATTTCTTTGAGAGTGGGACTCACCTCCACATAAGAAACCCTATTATTTTAAGAAGTTCGGCCATTGGAATTATAAAATATTTTTTTCCAATCCCCTTTGAAAAAAACCATGGGTAGAAACCATGAGATGGTTTGTGGTTTTGATTAGTTTAATGTGCGGTGTCCCAAACATAAATAATAATGAATTTCCTATCCTTTCCTATATAAACCCACCCAAGCTCCCACATCCTATTCACTTAAATAATTTTGAGTTAGTAAAAATTCTTCCCTCCTCTCTCTAGAATTTTCCCAAGGTGCCCCAAGCTCCCAAGAATCCTCTCTCAAGCCTCTTCCAAGCCTTTGGAAGCACACTTCCATGTAATGGATTCCTTCCTTCTTCTTTTTATCCAAGTTTCTTAAGATTGTTATACCATTTTATTTTCAATTATAAATATTGGTGTATGATTTAAAACCTCCCCCATACCGCCCTATTTATGTTTTAATGATGAGGTACCCCATTTCTCTCTCATTAATGCCTCCCATGTACACCTATTACCATGCCAAAATTCTGTAAGGAATTTCTCTCTCCTCATTTATATTCAATAAATTATTTTATATTATGCATCTAAATTACATTCAATATGTTGGTATATTATGTCCCATGATCCCCTTACTGAAAATTTAATGTATAAATGATGAGATACCCCTTTCACTCTCATTAACCAATTTTATGAATTTCTATTTGACGACGTTATGCTGCCGAAATTTCACCAAAATTTCCACACCAAAATCATTGTGTTGTGAATACCATACCCATTCCTCTATCAAGGTTATTCACATTTATGCACATGTACATGTTGATTGAGGAATTACATTTATTTATTACACATCTCTTTTTTGTGTAATGAATTATGATGTTAATTAATCCCTGTTGTATGATATATGTGGCACACTTATGCATGAAATGAAATGATTACGAAGGGTGTGCCTGAATCGCGATCTAGTGAATTATGTAAAGTATCTTACCATGATACATAATGTGCAATGGGTGTTTACTAATGATAATTTAAGTGCAAAAAAAGTTTAATCGTGCTTCATGTGCAATGAGGGTTTACTCATGCTCTATGTACAATGAGCCTTGGATCATGCTAACTCTATGTTAAGTGTTGTTGCCACATTTACATGTTATAATTATCATGATTTATCATGAATTTATGTTTATGTTTCTCTTAAGATCCATTGATATGACTATTGACTAACATGTATTGTATTCCTCATGTTATTCCATGTTTATTCCCTTACTGGGCTTTATAGCTCACCCTTTTCTTTTTCATGTCCTCAGGTTATCCCATGAAATGCTAAGTACGAGGGAATGTAGTGGTCATGTAAAGTAAGTTTTCAATAAATATGTTGTGTGTTTTATGTTATATGTTGTTATGTAATGTTCTTAAGCCCCAAAGACATTATACCTCATGATCTTCTATGTTGTATCAAGTGAATTTTATGTAATAAATCAGGTTTAAGTGTGTAATGAAAAGCATGGTTGTTATACCCCCTATCACTCATACATTGATCCTGAATGGGAAATATTAATTGGTATCATAGGGTAAGATCCCTTCATTTACTCTTTTCTAAAGTTTTTGAAGGGATGTTGTGATGGAGAATATAAATTGTGTGAACAGTAAGGGGATTCTAGTCTTCAATGGTAAGAACTACCATATCTAGAAATATAGAATTTTTACTTATCTTATGTCTCTTGGGTATGATGTTCTTTAAGCTACAATAGATGGATTTCCTTATATTTATGAAAATTTTTCTCTTAAATGTTTTGATAAGAAGAATCATGAGAATGATGGAAGAGCTAAGAATTATTTACACTCATCACAATCTGAAAGTGATTATCTGATATTGAAGGGTGTTTCCACTACCAAATATTTTTGGGATAAGATTAAGAACATTTATAAAGGAAATAAAAATTTAAATAAAGAAAAGTTTCAAATCTGGAGACTGGAGTATGAAAATCTCAAGATGGATGAGTATGAATCTGTTGGTGACTTCTTTACCAGGGTTAATTACATTGTTAGCACTATTATATTTCTTGGTGAAAAGTTGTAATATTCTTACATTGTTGAAAATATATTGTTAATTATTCCTAACAATTTTGATGCCAAAGTTTCCTCATTGGAAGATAGAGATATAGAAAATTTATCTTTGGATTATTTTTGTATTACACTCACCACTTATGAAATGAGAAGAGAGAAATTTATGAAAGGAAGAAATATTGATAGATAAATTCCCTTCAATCCTTCTAAGAATGGAAAGTCTAAGAATGTTTTTGAAGAAGAATAAGTTGTCAAATCTAATTCAAAAAATGAGGTTTGTAAAAATACTCAATAATTTTTATCTTTGTTTTAAAAAATGTTCAAAAGGAGAAAGTAAAAAAAGTTTTCCAAATCCAAAAGGAGAAGTTTTTTTCTAAAGGTGTTGAAGAAGAAGATAGTGAAGTTAAATTAAAAAAGTATATTGAAAAGGATACAAATAATAATTTCATTTAAATAGTTAAAAATGAAGAGTTTATAAGTAGTAGTTATGAAGAAGAAGAAACTCAATTAGAATTTCATTTGAAAGAATAATTGAAAGAATGTACGAGAAAGATTGGAAGGCTTGAGAAATAAATCAAAAAATCAAAAAATAAAAATTCCTCAACTAAAATTAATGAAACTTTTAATAATGAGAATATTATGCTATATAAGGAAATTAATGTGTTAAATAAATCTGTTGAGAAAGAAATAAATCAGAATGAACATATGGAAGTAATGTTGAAGGCAATTAAAGAATAGTTGTAACTTTTTTTAAAAAAACTTTCTAAAGATGGACATAGGGTTACAAGTTTCAAGAATTATATCTCTATAGTTGGTGAAATATCTGGAAAGGGTAAACCTGATAATGATCAAAAGTTACCTTAAAAGGTTGATAAGAAAGTTGAAATTGTTTCTGAGAAGAAGAAATCTGGGAATGTTATGTATATGGCCAAAATAAGAAAAGTATAGTAATAAAAAGTTTCTAAAAATTATGAGTCCAAAAAAGTTTCTACAACTTCTAATTCCAATAAGGTTAAAAATAAAACCAAAAATGAAAAAGAAGATTCTGGTTGATAATAGAAAGGTCTATGATCAGAAATGTTCTGATAAGAAAGATAAGAAGGTTTCTGAGAAACATGATCAAATATCCAGATAATATGGAAGTTATAGGGGAAAATATTTTTTCTATGGATACTTCTATTATTTTGGTATATTTGGACATAAAAATATATGTGTTGGTTTAATAAAAAAAAGTACTACTATTCCAAAAATTACAGAAGGCAAGGTTTGAGGGGGAGTCAATCCTTTCAAAAAATAATTATGAGAAGGATGATTTGAAGAAACCTAATAAGGTTGGTGTGAAAATTGAAAATAGGTTCCAACATTTGGAAAATATTTATGAAAGATGTGAACAACATGGACATCTTGAAAATGGATGTCTTATTTTTTTACAGGCATAATAAAAGGTTTATAAAAATTTTCAGATTCTAGACGTGAAAAAAGATAAAGGGAAAGTAAAATATATTTTTATTGAAACCTATATCAAATATACAAAAGGATAATTACCATGGATCTTGGGTAGTGGGTATTCTTCTCCTATGATATAAGACTTAAATTTTTTGAAGAATGTGAAATACTTCAAAGAAGCATCAATGAAATTTGGTAACTATGAATCCCTCAGAATAAAAGGTGTTGGATTTTTTATTATTTGTGAAGAAAAGTTAAAGTACAGGAAATATTTATTTATTGATGGGTTGAAACAAAACTTACTAAGAGTTTCATAACTTTTTGATAAAAGGAAAAAATTTATTTTCAGAAAATATAGGTTTGTTTTAAAAATAGAAGAATATGTAAAAATAGTTATAGGAGGCCAATGTACAAAAGGAAATATGTTCCAAGTTGGTGAGATTCAAAAATCATGTTACTCAGTTATGGTAGAATAGAATCAACTATGAAGTAAAATTTTTGGAAAAATGTGTCAGAAAAACATGAGCAAGTTATCAAAGATAGACAATACCTATAGAATTCATGATATTTCAAGAATAATATATTTGTGTTTCATAATTTTTTAAAAAGGGAATATTAAAAAATCTATGCATAAGAAAGTTGACATTTATTCAAAACAACCATTATAACTTATTAATTATAATATTATTGGGCCAATGATAAAACAATAAACTCATGGAGATAAGTACTTCATTACTTTAATTGATGGATTTAATCTCATTAATTGTGTTATGTATATTAAATAAAAGTTAGATGCTCTAAAAATGTTTAAAATTTTCAGGAGGAATGCTAAGAAGGAATGTGAGTATTCAGTAAAGAAATTGAGAATAGATAATGGTGGTGAATAAAAAAATGTAGATTTTGAAAATTATATTGAGAAGCATATAATTTGGAATGAGTTTAGTACAACATACTTTCCTCAAAAAAAGGGTGTTGCTGAAAGGAGAAATAGAAGTCTGGTTGAAATGAGGAAAATTATGTTACTTGAACATGGTCTATCTCGTTACATTTTGTGACAATCCATGAGCACTGATATTTAGATTCAAAATTAGTGTTTCCATGGTCCAAGATTTGATATGAATCTATATGAAATGTTTTATGAAAAAAAATACCTATTTGAAAAACTTAAGAGTTTTTGGGAGTTCATTCATCATAAATAAGAAAGGTGGAAACCTGGTGAAGTTTGAGAAGAGAGGTGAAGATGTAATTTTTCAGGGTTATTATCTAGATGTAAGAGTATATATATTTTTCAACAAAGATACAAAAATATTAGTTAACTCTGTTGATGTGAAAGTTTTTTTAAAAGTTGAGGAAGATGTTAAACAAACTCATATATATAGGGAAGATAAACAAGATGAAAGATTTTTTTTAACAATTCTGATAAGGATGCAAACAATTGTAATCCTACTCAAGAAGAATAACCAGACTCAGTTATTTCTAGAAATTAGGAAGAATCTTAAAAATATCATTCTAGGCCAAGGAACCAAGTTAATGCTTAAAATATTATAGGTGATCAACATAAAAATGTTCAAACAAGAAGAACATCTAAAGACATTACACATACTTTCTTGTTTTCAAAATTTGAGCCGAAAGATGTGAATGGAGATTTTGATCATCCTGAACGGGTTTAGGTAATGAATAAAGAGCTAGATCATATAGAAAATAACGATACTTGAAAACTCATACCTAAACCAAGTGGAAAAATTTTTATCAGTACAATGTTGGTTTTCCAAAATAAGTTGAATGAAGATGGTGAAGTAATATTAAATAAAGAAAGATGAGTGTGAAAAGGTTACTCATAGAGAGAGGTAATTGAAATTTATGATACATGTACACTGAGGGAAAGATTAGAAACAATTGGAATATTTATTTTTATTTTTGTAAAGAAAAGTTACAAAATATTTTAGATGGATGTGAAGTCTATTTTTCTGAATGGGGATCCTGATAAAGAAGTGTATATTGAAAAACTGCAAGTCTTTGTTGTTTGGAAGGATGAAATTTATGTGTGTAAGTTGAAGAAATAGTTTTATGGGATAAATTAAGCTCCAAGATCATGGTATTCCAAATTGGATACCTACTTAATAAGGAATATCTTTAATAAAGGAAGGGTTGATAGTAAACTATACAACAAAGAATTTTAGGAGTTTTATATCATTGTAATTGTTTATGTTGATGAGATTATCTTTGGTAGGAATGATGAAATAACTTGTGAATTATTATCTGAAGAGATGAAAAAGTTGTTTGAGACATGCATACTGAGTGAAATGAAATAATTTCTTAGGTTAAAAATATTAAAAAAGAAGAAAGACATATATATTTCTCAAGAAAATCATACTAAGGACCTTCTTAATAAGTTTGGAGTAGATAATTCAAAACCAATTTCCACACCGATTTCAGTGGGAACCAAGTTAAATAAATATGAAAAAGGTAATAAAGTTGAATCTAAAGAGTTTTAGAATCTAATTTGAAGTTTTTTTTTATTTTACTGCCTCAAGACTAGACATTTTTTATACTGCTACCTTATGTGAAATATTTTAGAGTGATCCAAAATAATCATATCTATTAGCAGAAAAAATAATTCTAAAATATATAAAAGTCACAATAAATGTTGGAATCATGTATGACTTCTTAGAAATTATTGACATTTTTTGGTATTTAGATACTGATTTGGAAAGAAATGTTGATGATAGAAGATCCAAATATGGTAAAGTTTTATTTATAGGAAATACTTTTTTTAGTTGGAATTTAAAGAAAAAAATTCAGTAACTCTTATCATGACCGAAGTTGAGTATGTTTCTACCCCTCAAGACACTACTCAACTTATGTGGATAAAGACTCAGTTAGAAGTTTTACTCGTTGAATTAAAGTTACCCTTGCTCGTGGGTTGTTATAATCAAATTCCCATCAATCATACAAGAAACCCAATATAACATAACCATTCATATCATATTGACATAAAATACTACTTTATCAAAGAGCATGTGGAGAAGAATAAATTAAATATAGAGTGTGTTCCTACATTGGAACAAGTTTCTAACATTTTCACAGACCATTTACCAAATGAAGCATTTATCAAACCGAGGTTGAAAATGGGAGTCCATCATCTTTCTCATCAAGGTTTAGGTATGTGTTTCTATCCTCACTCTCATCTTGTCTTTGGGTAGTGTTGTAAAATGAGAGAATTGTTTCATAAATCTATCCATTTATATTTGTTAAAACTTTTAAGGAAGCATGTATGTAGAGGGAGTTGTGGCTAAACTATGGTATCATCATGTAAGTGTGTGAACTATTCTAAAAGTTTGTTGGACTGGTTTTAGAAACTTTTTTTACAGGTAAGTGGAAGATGTAAAGAAAATATGAAAAAGTTTCATGATTCGCTACTCTTGGAAATCATGGTTTTCCTGTCAATGATTCTTATTTCCTATAAAGAGTTATCTTAATATAGGATTATAATTTTTGATAAGTAATCCATTACATGAGGTTAAAATATTTAGTGATTTATGAACTGTTGTTGAAAAAGAAATACAAAGGGGGATATTGTTGGTAATAAGTTGGTAAGAAGTTGTTTTTTGAATTTAGAATAAGTTTGTGCAGAAAATTATTTCCTTTTTTTTGTAAAAAAACAATTCACTTTGTAAAGATTTGGGTGATTAGACTCACCATCGTAATCAAGAATATTGGACGTAAAATTCTTTAGAAATTTTGATAGTTTGTGAAGAATTTTTTAGGAATAAATGGATCATCGGACTCACCTTGGTATTGTAATGAATGTTTGGATCTTAATAGGAAGTTGTATAAGAGTATTCATGGCTTTGATGAAAATATGATGATTATTTTCTCATAATAACCATGTTTTTATAAGTTAAATATCCTTTATTTTCAATTTTAATGATTAAATATGGCCTCATGTGAGTGACCAACTTGATCACGAGTGTTTTGGAGGTGTTCGAGGCTTTTTTGGAGCCTGAAACCACCTTTTGGGGTGTTTTAAGCCTGGCGCATGGTTATTGAAAACCGTACAGGGTAGGCCATATGGGTTGACTAAATTGTGTGAGGCTCTATAGAGGAGCAGTACTGGCTGCATGGTTTGGCCAAACCATGTGGCTAGGTCTATAGTTTTTATAGACTTTAATATAGGGTTAGTGCATAGTTTCTTAATGGTTTGTAAACCATGCGAGTGCCCCTTTGGCTTATAGAAACCATGCATGGTTGGCACAAAATTTTCTAAACTATGCACATAAACCATTCATCCATTTTATTTTGGGTCTTTTATTAATTTTCAATAAAATTAATTTTATTTTAAAACCTAAAACCCATATTATTTCCTTCACATAGAACCTCACCTTCATTGAAGCACTCAAAGGTGACTAAAATAGGAATCAATCCTGGTTGTTTATCCGACCTTCGATTTGAGCAGGGGTTGTCTCATCAGATATGCATCGGTAAGATCTAAATTTGTTTTTATCCATTCTAGATTATTCTAGCTATCGATTGTGCTACATGAATTTAGGATCATATGCCCTAATTTCTTGTTCTTCATACATTCTTTAGATTTATCCTAAACCAAGTCAAATCAAGACTTGATATTGGATGAGCACTCCAATGAAGAGATAAGGTAGGTGGATAAGCACTCCACCATGACTTGATATTGGATGAGAACTCCAAAGTCTTGATATTGGATGGCACTCTAATGATGAGAACTCCATTATGCCACCTACCTAACTTTCCACCATGACCTCAGATTTCAATTGGTTAATTAAAATATACAAAAGAATACATGTTAGGGATTCCTTTAGATTCTATTATGATTTGTTGGTATCTATTGGACAAACCGTGGTCACCCATTGGGCGTACCTATTGCAATTACCCTATTTATGCCATATTGAACCACCCATGGGATGATTTGAATCTTGGATTCTTAGAGGACGCTCTTAATAAATGAATTTAAATGAATTAAAGGAGTAGAATATGGGATGTCTCCATAGCATGTATATGCTTTTACTAATTGGATCAAATGAAACTTGAATAGATTTTTTAGGATATGTTTTTCCTCCTTGATTTATTCTATATTGATATTCTATGTTTTTTAGATTAAATGGATTAAGTGTAATTGGTTAAATGAGTGGGTAAACTCATTGTGTAATTTTAAATTAATTAAATGATTATTTAGAAATGGTGATTAATGGGTGGGTATTCCATATGAATTGTTTTATTATGATTTGTGATGAATGGGTGGGTATACCCATGTGATATGGTTGAATGTAAATTGTGATTAATGGGTGGTATACCCATGTGGCATGGTGGACTGTGACTGGATTTCATGATTGGGTAGACTCATGTATAATGAATGAAAATGGTATGAATGAATGAATATTAGTATAGATTTTATGGATGGGTCTCCATGAATCTTTAATGTAGTATTGGACGCCTTGGGTTGATTATGCCCCTTGGGTCTTGTTTCCAGGGGATTCCTTAGGCCTTGCTACCCCTTGTATCCAATTTTCTTAGACTTGCATAGGACTTGTTTGGTATGACATGCTCCTAGGACACAAACTTGTGCCTATAATAATTTTCCATTGATACTCTCTTGGGACTCAATGAGGACACCATGGTCTTTGACACCTTGGATATAGCCCTTCATGGTCTGATACTTTGATTATTATGGTATGGTCATGGGGTTGTGATTCACTCGGGATATATGAAAAGGTCATGGTGGTTTGAGACATATGGATGTATGGAAAGGCCGTGTGGTATATTTTTGTTTGTTATAGTTTCCTGGATACATGAGATGACACTTGTTTTGTAGGGAGCCTTGAGAGGACAGATAGTACCATTTTCTTAGTAATGGTCATGCTATAGGCACTTTACTTGATTTACTGTTTACCTAATTAGTTTGTTATATCGAAAATTATGGAAATGTATAGATATTGGGTGGTTTTATACTAGGATGTTATCTCACATCCTATTTTTTCCTCCCTTGGGGAACCCAAATAGATTATATGGTTGTAGATTTTGATAGGGGAAAGCACCCTATCACAAGTTGTTGATCACTGATTAGGAGCGGGGAATCATGGAACTGATCTAAGGTTCATGATGATATTTAGAGATAGAAACTTTTGTTATTTTGTAATTTTGGATACATGTTTTGTAATACTCTACTGTGTACCTATTTTGGATGTTTCCTTATACACATGACATGTATCAATATCATCATATTTATATGATATTTCTTCTAGTTTTGTTTTTATATTTTTTTCTTGTTTATTATTTATTTTTCTTCCTTTTTAACTGCTTACACTATTTCTTTGTTGTTAATTTTACATTGTGTTTACTCTGCTGATGATGGAATTATGACAACCCTGCTTTCTATTACAACTTAAACATGCTTTATTACATATAACTTCACTTGTTAAAACAAATAAGATCGAGAGGATTAGTGTGTTTGGGGCTTAGGATCATTACATAAAAAAATTAAACTTGAAATACAACATCTTTATTGAAAACTTCCTTTAAATGACCACTACATTCCTTCGTACTTAGCATTTCATGGGATAACCTGAGGACATGCATAAGAAAAGGGTGAGCTATAAAGCCCAGTAAGGGAGTACACAATGAATAACATGAGGAGTTCAATACATATTAGGCAATAAGAATATCAATATAGAATAAGAGTAACATGAACATAAAGGCATGATAAAGCATGATAATCATAACATGGAAATGTGGAAACAACACTTAACATTGAATTAGCATGAGCCAAGGCTCATTGCACATGGAGCATGAGTGAACCCTCATTGCACTTGAAGCATGAGTAAACCCTCGTTGCACTTGAATTAGCATGAGTCAACACTCATTTCACATGACGTATCATGATACTATACTTTACCCAATGCATTGGAGCGCTATAAGGGCACACCCTTCTTAAACATTTCATTTCATGCATAAGTGTGCCACATGGATTATAAAACATGGATTCATAAAACATAATCATTTATTCCGCGATAAAGGAATGTGGAATTAATACATGAAACTTTATAATCAATAAGTAAATGTGCATAAAGGTGAATACCCTTGATGGAGAAATGGGCATGGTATTCACTACACAATGATATTGGCTTAGAAAATCGGTGTGATTTCGGCAGCTTAACGGCGTGACAAAAGAATTCATAAAAATGGTTGATGAGAGAGAAAGGGGTTCCTCATCATATTTACATGTAATGGATAGTAAGGAGGTCATATAGATACATGTCCCAACAATTGAAAAGGAATTTAGATTCATGATACAAAAGTATTGCTTGAATATAAAAGAGGAGAAAAAAGTTCCTTTCAGAATTTCGGCATAGTAACGGGTGTACATGGGAGGCATTTAATGAGAGAGAAAGGGGTCTCCCATCATTCAAAAAATAAGAGGGAAGTATGGGGGAGGTGCTAAACCATACCCTAACATTCATAATTGAAATTAAAAGGGCAATACAACTTAAAGAAAATTGACAAAAATGAGAAAGGAAGAAAAAACCCTTACTTGGAAGTGTGCTTCCAAAGGCTAGAGAGAGGCTTGTGAGAGGCTTCTTGGGAGATTGGGGCACCTTGAGAGGATTATAGAGAGAGTAGGGCAGAGGTTGGACGAACTCCAAGGTCTTTGAGTGAGGAGAAAGTGTGAGCTTGGGTGGGTTTATACAGGAAAGGTGAGGGAATTCTTTATTATTTAGGTTTGGGACCCCTTATATTAAAATAATCCAAACCACAAACCATCCCATGGTATTTGCCCATGTTTTCTGGAAAAGGAAATAGGAAAACAATATTTTACAAGGCCAAGGTCCGAAAGTATTAAAAAATTAGGGTTGCTTATGTGGAGGTGAGTCACACTCCCATGGAAATTAATTTAAAATGGCAAAGTGTTGAATAAGTCTTGAGGGCTCCATTAATGTTTTGAAAAGTAAGTCAAACAAACCCAAAACCTCATTATTTTAATGATAAAACACATATTGGCCGAACATAAGGATTATGGTATTTTATTACATCACCATTGGGTCATTATGATGTCATAAAACACATTATATATTTAAATGGTATTTAATTTTTACCCAAAAATTTGACTGTCTCAGAAAATTATAAAAAATTCACCATTGGATAATTTTGATGTCCTGATTCCAAAAATATTATTTATTTTATCTAAATAATTTTCTAAATATGTGAATTTTCACTTTTAAAATAAAAACTGACATTTATAAAAAATTCACGGGTTTTGACAGAAATGGCTTTCAAACCTTAATAAAAATTTTAATTTCATTCATAAAATTATAAGATCATTTATATTTAATAAAAATTAATTTAATATTAATAATAATATTTTATTAAAGTATTATTTAATTCAATAATCCTTTAATTTAATAAAATATAATTCTTAATTAAATAATAACTAAAAACACCATTTGTACTTTAAAAACTAATTACAATGTATCAAAAATGACTAGAAATTATATACATTATTATATACAAAAATAATGTACATGAACATGGTGCTACTTATTTGTTACATAACCCCCTTAAAATAGCCGCATAAGACCTAAGGGTAAGGTGTGCGATGGTGACAGACTCTTGGGGTGGCTCGGATAACATCGCTCGAGTGGTAATCTCTATCAACTTCCACTTTTCCCGTAGACGGTCCCATTCAAGCTTGACATAATGAAGCTCAGCTTGGGCTTGGTCAAGGGTGAAGACCAAAGACGCCACCTCTTTTCCGAGCACCGAAAAATGGGCTTCGTAAGGGGAAATTCTACTGGATGAGGCTATCGCTTCCTTTGTCTGAGTAGAAATGGGTTCGTTAAAGCCTTATATTTATACTACTCAGATGATCACTGTTCAACGGCTATAAAAGTAACGGTCACAAATATTAACGTAAAACTAAAGAAGTTGACATATTATAAAAAAATTTCATAAAGAAACATTTAACTGGATCAAGAGGGATTTTCCATTAATGAAACTTTGGGTCGTTACAATATTCCCCCCTTAAGAAATTTCACCCTTGAAATTTTCCTTTTCCCACACTAAAACAAATGTGGGTAACTCAGCTTCATCATATCCTCCGACTCCCAAGTTGCTTCTTTGAACTTTTGGTTTCTCCACAACACCTTGATGAGGGGCATTGTCTTATTTCATAGAACTTTTTCTCTACGATCTAAGATCTTCACTGGTTGCTCCTCATAAGAAAGATCATCTTCCAATTGTACCACCTCGGAAGAGAGTACATGTGAAGGGTCCGGTATGTACTTCCTTAAGAGGGATACATGAAAGATATCATGCACTTTGGCCATAGTAGGTGGAAGTGCTAGTCGATAGGCCACAGCCCCAACACGATCAAGAATCTCGAAGGGGCCGATGTACCTTGGACTTAACTTCCCTTTCTTTCCAAACCTCATGACCTTCTTCCATGGAGATGTGCGTAAAAACACCATGTCTCTGACTTTAAACTCAAGGTCTCATCAACAATTATCTGCATAACTCTTCTATCGACTTTGGGCTGCCTTGATATGCTACTGAATGGTTTTCACCTTCTCCACCATTTCTTCGACCATTTCTGGTCCAAGCAGCTTACGTTCACCGACCTCATCCCAACATGCCGGTGTTCTACACCTTTTCCCATACAGGGCTTCATATGGTGCCATTTAGATGCTCGAGTGGAAACTATTATTATAAGAGAACTCAACCAGAGGAAGATGTTGATCCCATCCTCCTTTAAAGTCCATTGAGAACGGTCTCAACATATCCTCAAGTGTTTGGATAGTCCGCTCGGATTGGCCATCAGTTTGAGGATGATAGGCCGTACTGAAGTTCAGTTCAGTATTCAGAGCTTGTTGAATACTCTTCCAAAACATAGAGGTGAATCTTGGATCTCGGTCAGAAACAATAGATAGTGGTACTCCATGAAACCGTACCCCATCCCTGATATATATCCGTGCCAGTTGATCCAAAGATAAATCCTCTCGAATAGAAATGAAGTGTGCAGTCTTTGTAAGATGATTCACAACAACCCAAATTGCATTATTGCCTTTGGATGTCCTTGGAAGTCCAGTGAAAAAGTCCATGGTGATGTTCTCCCATTTCCATTCTGGTATGGGCAATGGTTGCATCATCCCCTTAGACTTCTGCCTCTCTGCCTTCACTTGCTGACACACCAGGCACTTTGATGTATATTCAATGATCTCCTTCTTCATATTATCCCACCAAAAGTTTTCTCGGAGATCTCGATACATCTTTGTGCTCCCTGGGTGAATAGAGAAATTTGAACTATGTGCATCATCCAAAAGTTCCTTCTTCAGCTCCGAACTTGATGGAACACATAGTCTTTTCCCAAACCACACAATTCCTTCTTCATTAACATTAAACTATGAGGATTTTCCCTTTTTGATAGCTTCCACTTTTTCTTGGATTCTCGCATCATCCTTTTGAGCATCCTTTAACCTTTCCAAAAGAGATTGTTGAGCAATCATTTGTGAAAGGATTGATGATGTTCCCTTCTTTATGATTCCCACATCCATCTTCATTAAGTCTAAGAAGATTGGATCCTTCTCAATTCTCATCATTGATAGAATCGTTGGATCCTTTCTACTTAAGGCATATGCCACCTTGTTCGCTTTCCCAGGGTGGTAATGTATTGAACAGTCATAATCCTTGATGAGCTCTATCCATCTTCTCTGGCACATATTAATCTCTTTCTGTGTGAATATATATTTAAGACTCTTGTGGTCAGTATATATCTCACATTTCTCTCCATAGAGATAATGCTGCCAGATTTTAAAGGCAAAGATCACCGCCGCCAACTCCAGATCATGCGTTGGATAGTTTCTCTCATGGATTTTCAACTGCCTTGAGGAATAGGATATCACTTTATCATTCTGTATCAGCACACATCCTAAGCCCTTCTTCGAGGCATCACTGAATACCACAAAAATATCCCCACTTATGGGTAAAGTGAGCATGGGTGCAGTGATAAGACTCCTTTTCAAATCCTTGAAGCTTTCTTCGCATTCATCACTCCAAGCAAACTTTACTCCCTTTCGAGTTAGCTTGGTAAGAGGGTTGGACAATCTTGAGAAATTTCTCACAAATCGTTGATAATATCCAGCTAACCCCAAGAAGCTACGGATATCAGTTACTGATGTTGGCCTCAGACATCCCTCAATTGCATCTGTTTTGGAGGGGTCCACAGATATCCCATTGCTTGTGATGATATGGCCCAAGAATGAGACCTCCTTCAACCAGAACTCACACTTGCTGTACTTGGCATAGAGCTTCTCCTTGCGCAAAGTCTCCAGTACAGTTCTTAAATGCTCCTCATGGTCCTCCTTGGTTTTGGAGTATATTATAATATCATCTATAAAGACTACCACAAATTTGTCTAGGTAATCTCTAAAGAATCTATTCATCAAGTCCATGAATATTGGTGGAGCATTGGTGAGTCCGAAGGGCATTACTATGAATTCATAGTGCCCGTACCTTGTACGAAAAGCAGTTTTGGGGATATCTTCCTTCTTCACCCTTACTTGATAATATCCCGACCGCAAGTCCACCTTGGAGAAGTATTGTGCTCCACGCAGCTGATCAAACAAGTCATCGATTATTGGGAGAGGATACTTGTTATTTATCGTGATTTTGTTAAGTTCACGATAATCGATGCAAAGCCGCATTGACCCATCCTTCTTCTTGACGAAGAGGACTGGTGCACCCCATGGTGATGCACTTGGGTGTATAAACCCTTTATCCAGATTCTCATGTAGTTGTTTCTTCAGCTCTTCAAGCTCAACAACAGCCATTCTATATGGAGTCTTGGATATTGGTAGCGCCCTGGGTATAAGTTCAATTGAGAACTCAACATCTCTTCTTGGAGGAAGACCAGGAAGTTCCTCGGGAAATACTTCAGCGAATTCCCTCAAAATAGGCATTTCTTCAAGGGTGGTTTCTTCCTTGGACTCAATCATCTGAGCCAGATATGCATGCTCATAATGCAATAATATCCATTCTTGAGATGATGGAGCTAAAGTAAATTCATCTTCCTCCTGACACTTGTAAATAATTGGGGGTCGATTCTCCATATGGAGTGTGATTTCCCTCTCCCGACAATTTATGTTGGCTCTATATAAGGAAATCCAATCCATGCCAAGAATTGCATCAAATTCCACCAAAGGGAGTATGATGAGGTTCACCGGGAAATTCAATCCACATATTATAACAAGGGAGGACTTATACTCATGGGATGCGATGATTGCCCCATTTTCTGTACTCACCGACATCTTTACTTCCATGATTTGTGGTGGTGCAGGGATTGTTCTACTAAACTTTTGAGATATAAAAGAATGCGTAGAACCTGAATCAAAAAGCACGTTCGCTATTCTTGAATGAATAACTAGCGTACCTGTCACCACTTCATTGTCGGGGTTCACTTCGGCAGAAGTGATGGAAAAAGTTCTTCCTTGTTGTCTTGGAGGTTGCTGGTTGCCTCCGATAACCCTTGGATTAGGGCACTGATTTGAAAAATGACCCAGTTCTTTGCATTTGTATCATTGAACAACGTGTTGAGGTTCGAACAGAGCATTCCTCTCCTCTATCGCAGCCGTGGGTCCTTCTTGCTGACAGTTAACAGCTAGGTGCCCTTCTCTTCCACACCTGAAGCATTTTCTTGTCCCCCTAAGGCAATTTCTAGGGTGCTTCTTTCCACACTTTTGGCAAGTGGGGTGCTGGAACTTCTTAGCGCTGTTAGATTTATCCATCGGACCACTAGCATTGAAGTACACCTTACGATTCGTGTCCCCATGATACCCCTGTGATTCTTCGATCTCCATTTCAACCTTGAGGGCACATCAGACAATTTCCTCATAGCTGTCGAAGTCACGGATCGCTAATGCTTTCCGCAATATAGGCTTCGGCCCACCAAAGAAGTGGTCAACCTTGCATTCGGGGGTAACGACAAAGCCGGAAGCGTATCGTGCAAGCCTTGTGAAGTTTTCCTCGTACGCTCCCACAGATTCTTCATCTTTCTGCTTGAGGGAAAGGAAGTCCCTTTCCATCTTAAGATGGAGGGTACGCGGAAAATATTTATCGAAAAACATCTTCCGGAATTCCTTCCATTCCAAAGCCTTGATCTCCTCCTTAGGCTTCGTATTTTTGATCAACGTCCACCATTGATCAGCTTCACCCTCCATACGATAAGCCGCCAGGAGAACCTTCTCTTGTTCAGAACATTGAAGGATAGAGAAGATCTTTTCAATGGAGTTGATCCATTGCTCAGCGATCGTGGGATCAGATGATCCACTAAAAGTAGGAGGCCTTTGTCTCATGAATCTCTCGATAGAGACTTGTTCTTTCTTAGGGGGAGTTGAACGTTCCTATTGACCCGTGTTTCTATTCAAAACTTGATTTATCTGAGAGAGAAGCATGACAAAGTTCGCGATTCCCGCTCCCATTGGATTGGGCATCTCATTAGTACAATCATCACACTGATCTTCACAACGGTTGTTAGCTCGAGTTCTCCTATTACCGGCCATTGGCTGGAATAAAAGGAAAGTTAGGGGTAACACATAAAGGGTAATCCAAAGACAAAAGTTGATGACTTATAAATAAACTTTAATCTCTTTAACTCATGAGTCTATAGGATTCAATCCAGGCTTTTCATGATCTTCCTTCTAACATATATTCTTAGGGGAATTTTTCCCTTAATAAGGGTTCATAATAAGATTGTGAATTTATCAAAACATATCCCCCGAGAGTGTTATAACCAAGAGTGCAGCAAGGTCCGTTGTCGTGCACCAGTTCCCATTTGAGTCTAACTCAAAGCGGTGTTTTCGGGTTTTACCCCTAGGATACATCTGTTCCAGAGCCGCCTCTACCGGCTCGTATCAAGATAGGGATGTATTTGTTTGATAAACCACTTACTTAGTATTTACCAAAACTTAGTGATGTTTTTATTATACTTAGTCTTGTATATAAGGCTTTACTAGGGTTTCCTAATCCCAGAAATAACTAAACCTATCCTCTGATACCAACTATGACAACCCTGCTTTCTATTACAACTTAAACATGATTTATTACATATAACTTCACTTGATACAACAAAGAAGATCTAGAGGTTTAGTGTCTTTGGGGATTAGGATCATTACATAAAAAATTTAAACTTGAAATACAACATCTTTATTGAAAACTTCCTTTACATGACCACTACATTCCTTCGTACTTAGCATTGCATGGGATAACCTGAGGACATGCATAAGAAAAGGGTGAGCTATAAAGCCCAGTAAGGGAGTACACAATGAATAACATGAGGAGTTAAATACATGTTAGGCAATAGGAATATCAATAGAGTATAAGAGTAACATGAACATAAAGGCATGATAAAGCATGATAATCATAACATGGAAATGTGGCAACAACACTTAACATTGAATTAGCATGAGCCAAGGCTCATTGCACATGGAGCATGAGTAAACCCTCATTGCACTTGAATCACGAGTAAACCCTCGTTTAACTTGAATTAGCATGAGTCAACACTCATTGCACATGATGTATCATGATACTATACTTTACCCAATGCATTGGAGCGCTATAAGGGAACACCCTTCTTAAACATTTCATTTCATGCATAAGTGTGCCACATGGATCATAAAACATGGATTCATAAAACATAATCATTTATTCCATGATAAAGTAATGTGTAATTAATACATGAAAATTTATAATCAATAAGTAAATGTGCATAAAGGTGAATACCATTGATGGATAAATGGGCATGGTATTCACTACACAATGATATTGGCTTAGAAAATCGGTGTGATTTCGGCAGCGTAACGGCGTGACATAAGAATTCATAAAAATGGTTGATGAGAGAGAAAGGGGTTCCTCATCATATTTAAATTTAATGGAAAGTAAGGAGGTCATATAGATACATGTCCCAACAATTGAAAATGAATTTAGATTCATGATACAAAAGTATTGCTTGAATATAAAAGAGGAGAAAAAAGTTCCTTTCGGAATTTTGGCATAGTAAAAGGTGTACATGGGAGGCATTTAATGAGAGAGAAAGGGGTATCCCATCATTCAAACAATAATAGGGAAGTATGGGGGAGGTGAGAAACCATACCCCAACATTCATAATTGAAATTAAAAGGGCAATACAACTTAAAGAAAATTGACAAAAATGAGAAAGGAAGAAAAAACCCTTACTTGGAAGTGTGCTTCCAAAGGCTAGAGAGAGGCTTGTGAGAGGCTTCTTGGGAGATTGGGGCACCTTGAGAGGATTATAGAAAGAGTAGGGCAGAGGTTGGACGAACTACAAGGGCTTTGAGTGAGGAGGAAGTGGGAGCTTGGGTAGGTTTATATAGGAAAGGTGGGGGAATTCTTTATTATTTAGGTTTGGGACCACTTATATTAAAATAATCCAAACCACAAACCATATCATGGTATTTGACCATGTTTTCTGGAAAATAAAATAGGAAAACAATATTTTACAAGTCCAAGGTCCGAAATTATTAAAAAATTATGGTTGCTTATGTGGAGGTGAGTCACACTCCCATGGAAATTAATTTAAAAAGGCAAAGTGTTGAATAAGTCTTGAGGGCTCCATTAATGCTTTGAAAAGTAATTCAAACAAACCCAAAACCTCATTATTTTAATGATAAAACACATATTGGCCGAACATAAGGATTATGGTATTTTATTACATCACCATTGGGTCATTATGATGTCATAAAACACATTATATATTTAAATGGTATTTAATTTTTACCCAAAAATTTGACTGTCTCAGAAAATTATGACAAATTCACCGTTGGATAATTTCGACGTCCTGATTCCAAAAATAATATTTATTTTATCTAAATAATTTTCTAAATATGTGAATTTTCACTTTTAAAATAAAAATCGACATTTATAAAAAATTCACGGGTTTTGACAGAAATGGCTTTCAAACCTTAATAAAAATTTTAATTGCATTCATAAAATTATAAGATCATTTATATTTAATAAAAATTAATTTAATGTTAATAATAATATTTTATTAAAATATTATTTAATTAAAAAATGCTTTAATTTAATAAAATATAATTCTTAATTAAATAATAACTAAAAACACCATTTGTACTTTAAAAACTAATTACAATGTATCAAAAATGTCTAGAAATTATATTCATTATTATATACAAAAATAATGTACATGAACATGGTGCTACTTATTTGTTACATAACCCCCTTAAAATAGCCTCATAAGACCTAAGGGTAAGGTGTGCGATGGTGAAAGACTCTTGGGGCGGCTCGGATAACATCGCTCGAGTGGTAATCTCTATCAACTTCCACTTTCACCGTAGATGGTCCCGTTCAAGCTTGACATAATGAAGCTCAGCTTGGGCTTGGTCAAGGGCGAAGCCCAAAGACGCCACCTCTTTTCCGAGATCTGACAAATGGGCTTCGTAAGGGTCAATTCTACTGGATGAGGCCATCGCTTCCTTTGTCTGAGTAGAAATGGGTTCGTTAAAGCCTTATATTTATACTACTCAGATGATAACTGTTCAACGGCTATAAAAGTAATGGTCACAAATCTTAACGTAAAACTAAAGAAGTTGACATCTTATAAAAACATTTTTCATAAAGAAACATTTAACTGGATCAAGAGGGATTTTCCATTAATGAAACTTTGGGTCGTTACAGGAATAGTCTCCCCACTGACACACCTAGGACCTCGCTGCTAGTCCATATTCTTTATTGTTTGGGTAGATTCACTTGATACAATGTAGAAAACTAGGCTCAAGGTACTTTTGAGTGGCATATAGGTCCTATAAATTACATTGATGATCTTATAGTTATCATAAATCATAAGTTTTTTTGGAAAACTTGTGATTCAAGACATATAAAGGAAAGGGAGAGAAAAAGTACCGCCAATTATATTGAAGTGTTTTTATAAGTAAAGAAGATGCTATAAGGAATGAAAGTCATAATAATTTTCACTTTAATTCAGATGATGCTATGCTGATCTTAAATGTTATCAAAGTCATGAAGAAGTCATGATTATAAAAAAGAGTTTTTTAAACATGAAATTTTGTGAAGTTGAAACTTCTCAGTATCAGTTCATCAGTTTGAGATCATCAGACACATAATTGTTTGAAGTATTTGATGTTTTTTTTCAGAATATGATAAGATCAATATTATGGTTTTTAGTAAGATCAATAAGACACAATATACAAATCGTTGGAGAAATATGTTTGTAAGTAAATAAGTTGCTGGTGACACTTGTCCATCAGATGCAGTGCACCACCGATCATCGAAGTAATCCTGACAATGATCATCAGATGAAGTGAAGGATACAAAAGGGAATCAAAGGAAAAAAAGTTTGTTGAAGGAGATAAGTAAGTGGAAATTTTTGGGACTGATGAAAAATGGGATTAGATATCAATAAAAAATATAGTCAAAATTTTCACCAGGATAAATTTTTTATCAATTGAGTCAAGTAATAATGAAAAAATGTTGTTATTTTTCATCAATTGGGTCAAGAGATATCAGAAAACATAAGGTTCCGACTATAATAATAGAGGTGACACTAACTCATTGGAATGAATTAGAGACCGATCGAGCACATACTGACACTGATAAAAGTCATCTAATTCTAGACTTCATCAGATGTACAATCATTTGTATGAAGAAATGATGAAATGAATATTTGTTTAAAGTAGTTGAAAAAGTGTTTGTAAAAGAGAGTTAAAGCTGGTGATAAAGTGTTGTCGATGAAGAGAAGGAATATTTAGAATTTGTGACTATGTTAATAGAAACAAAAAGGAAAAAAAAGTATAATGAAGATGCAAAATTCTGATGGAAGAATGGTTTAAATGTTTTAAGTTTACAAGTGATCATAATAATGGTAATTCTTCAGTTTTTATATATTATCAAGTGATTCAAGAAAATAAGAGTGACCATATATATTCATCGTAATGAAGAAATTAGAATGAAAATCGAAATAGGACTAAATAATGGTTAGAAAATTTTAAGCCTATTGAAGTTTAGAGAAGATTTGAAAATGTTTGAGAAGAAATGAGAAGAGTTGATAAGTGTTGAAGAAGTCAAATCTAAAGCTGATATTTAAGTAAAATTTGAGGTTTGGGGGAATTTGGTTAACTGGGAAATTTTTTTAGATTCCCACCTAAATCATTTGTGGTTCACCTATAAGGGAGGAGAGTACTTTGTAATTTTTTATTAATCTATGCATTTTTCACATATATAGAAGAGAGGGAAGTTATAAAGTTCTAGTGAAAATGAGGTTTTTGAAAAAGAATTCCTGAGGAAGTTTTCTATACAGAAGAATAAGAAGGAAGATCATATTTAGAGGTTGCTGGATCAAAATGAGAAATCAGACTAAGATTTGCAGTCTAATAAAGAATCACTTTATAATTGTTTCAATTATATTCTAGAAGATTTATATTTATGGACTAAAAAATCCGACTAAAGAATCAAACTTGGACATCAGAATAAGTATCATTAAAAAGTTCTGAGAAGTTCTTTCCTACTGTTGGGTAGAAAATTGAATAATTGTTTTAAAGATTATATTTTTGAATGTTGAAAAGACAACACACTAAAATGTTTTGGAAAATATGGTGAAAGTTTCTTAACTTTTTACACAAACTTGTATTACATCATTATATACTACTTGAATCACATGCACTATTGTATTAAACATAGTGCTTCACATGTGTAAGGGTATACCCTACTTGTATCCAAACAAAATGATTGGTTTCTATGGGATTTTGTGGTATTGGATTGTTTCTAAATGATACCAAGGATGCATCCAATATTGTTTAGTAGAGAACCTTGTAAATTCTTATGTTCCCATGGATGTGTGATTGTTTTGTTATTAGCAAAGTCCTGACTCTTTAATAAGAGGTGAAGGTTGTTTCAAAAGGAAGGAAACATAAAATAAAGAGATATCACTGATTCAACCCTCCCCCTATTAGTGATAAATTGATCCTAGATGAGAAATATCACTTTCAGGGTAGTCAACATACACAATCACCAAAGCTATAGGAGTATGGGAAAACTTATGCCATCACCACTAAGGTAGAGCATGAAAATGAATTCTTACAAGACACACTTCCTATTAAATCAAGAATGGAAATAGTTTTATTATTCTTGTTATACATATTTATTTATATATTGTAATATTTCTAGAACTATTGAATCACATACTTCATAACTTTAAGTAGATATATCCATAAAACACCTAGTGGTGTAGTCATTTCAACCTATGTATTGGGATTTTACCTTTTTAGAATTTGGGGAAATATTATTCTAGGGAATCTATCAATCCTTACCTTGGTGGAATTTGAAAATATAATGGGCATATATTTTATCTCTTTATATAGGTCCCACATAATATTTTGGGAAATGAAAATCTCATTATATATTCTAAACCATCCCATGCTCCTATATAAATGAAAGTAAGATAACAAATCTCATTTGGAAAATCCCTCAACGATGTGGGTGTTAATACCCAGTGACCAATAATATTCTTCCCAAATGGTTGTGTCAAAATAGATATCAACCTTGTGTAAATTACTATTGTGAGGGAATATAATAATGTATTTCTTAAATAGTTTTATAAACTTCCCCCAGATCTTAAGGTAGATTTATCAAGAGAACTTATACCTGGATCCACTCTTATCTCCAAAATTTCCCTAAAAGATATCCCCAATATAACTTGAAGATTTATAGAAGAATATATAAGATCATTTGTAAAAAAGGGTTTATATACCCTATTGAATCACATTAAGGTGCAGCCGTGATATTTTTCAAGAATTAGGATGAATAAATACCATTGTTTATAGATTATAGCGAGCTCAATAAGATCATAGTAAAGAAAAAATATCCCCAACCAAGGATTGATGAATTTTTTATCAACTTCAAAAAGATTAGTACTTATCAAAAGTAGATCTTTATTCTAGGTATCATTATCTAAAGGTGAAGATAAGTTATATATAGAATACATCCATACATATGAGATATGGACACTATATGTTCATAGTAATTCCCTTTGGACTTACAAATTCCCATATAATATTCATGAACATGATGGATATAGTCTTTAGAGACTACCTCAAAAAATATTTTATAGTATTTATTGATGAAATTCTCATTTACTCCATGACCATAGAGTAATATGAAGAGTATATAAGGATTTTGTTGGAAAGAGTAAGAAATGATAAGATGTGTGATAAGTTAAAAAAGTGATAATTTTGGATGCAGCAAGTCACATTTTTGGGGAATGTGATCACAAGTAAGGTAATTTCCATGACCCCTTAAAGAAAAAGGTTTGTTAGGAATGGTCTAAACCCCCAAGTTTCAAAAATAACCACATTTTCCATTGATTATATGGGTAATACTGATATTTTGTGAGAAAATTATCATGATTATCATTCCAAATAACTATGTTAATACAAAAAGGGTAATGTATGGATGGTCAAAATATTGTAAGGAAATATTTATAGATCTCAAGAAGAGGATAATCATAGCACTTTTACTCACACTACCCTCAAGTGGAGAAGAGTTTGTGATATATAGTGATGAATCAGTGAAAGTTTTAGATTGTGCACTCATGAAAAATGATAAAGTGATAACCTATGCTCTGTGATAGTAGAAGATCCATGAATAGAATTAACAAATGAATGGTATAGAGATAGTAGTTGTGATATTCAATTTTAATATTTAGAAACACTACCTCTATGGTGAGAAGTGTGAAATATATAAAGATCACAAGATTCTAAAGTATATACTCACACATAAAGAGATCAACATGCATATATGTAGATGGTTAGAGTTAATCTAGGACTATGATTTCTCTATTCACTTCCATACTGGAAAAGAGAAAAAGTTGATGATGATCTTAGAAAAAAAGAACCTAATACTTTATCCATGATATGGACTAATAAATAAACTATATTTATGGATATGAAAATGATTAATTTGGAAATAATAATAGTAAGGAAAAAATATTACCTTTTCTAAATGATTTTCTATTCATATATCCAAGAGAAGATCAAGTAAACATAAAGGGATGGTTTATAACTTTACAAAAAGTGATAATAACATAGTATGAGAAGTTTCATGAATTCAATAGTGACAAAGATTGTGTAATTCAGTTTATAACTGTATAATGTGTTATTATATCTCCCAATATAAATAAATAGATATTTGATAATGTTCATAATTCATCTTCTTGTATATATATTAGAAGTAATAAGATGTACTGTGATTTTTGAGATAACTTCTAGTGTTACAACACAAATCAAGAGACTATTGAGTACACGTCAAAGTGATTGGTATGTCATCAAGTTAAAATAGAGTGACAAAAGTACAAAGCGATGATAAAACCATTACACATAGCCACATGGAAATGGGATAACTTCACTATGCACTTCTTCACCATTATTCTAAATACATTCAAAGAAATAAATGATATATGAGTTGTTGGGGATCGAATGACCATGACTTCCCACTTCATCATAATCTAGGAATATTTATTTATTGACTAACATTATAAGATATACATAAAGGTGTGGTGTCATCATATTTTGTGGTGATTTCATTGGACAAGGTGAGGTGGGTTTCTACATGTATTGTTATATTCAGATCAGATGAAGGTGAGGTATGGTGAGACTTCAGTTATTTCTACATCTGTTTCAACAAGTTAAAATTAAGGTGAGGAGTGGTGTGGCTATGCAGGAATCTGAATCTATGATGGAAGGGTTGGAAAAAGGTGAGGCATGGTGTGGCATTTATGGTATCAGGATCTATGATGACTATATTAGATGAGTCTTTAGCATCATTTGGGTCTATATTTGTGGGTCATTATATGGATATGTGTGATTCGTTTTACAATAAAAACAATGTTCATAGTGGGATAATATATTTTCTTGTTCTATCCTAATCTACTTATATTTTTTTGGTTTCAAGAAACTTGTGGATGGTTTTTTTCATCTTCCATTATTGATCTAGGGTTCCACTTAGTTCTGCAATTTCAATAGAACTACTGAATGTGGGAGGTGTTTCTGATATAGAAGTGAGCAGGATGATGAAGACCGTATTGGTTTTTTAGTGAAAAAACGTTTTTTTGGACTATGGATCACTTTTAATGGAATTTGTACCAATGGGATTTCAAGTTACTGAAATCATTAGGAAATGTGGCTTTTTATCTTTTGGACATACTATATTTAGTGGCCTTTACATGTAATTGGATTCGACTAAAGCCATTTCAAAAGGGGTTTAAATATTCCTTTTTTTAATAAAGGGGATTATACGCAACCTTTTTCTATAAGATATACATAAATAAATTGGTGATTTTTAATGGGGTATAACTTTTTATCATCTCTGATCATGATCCAGGATTCACTTCTAAATTCTGGAGAGTTCCATAACATGATCAAAATATGGAATTTAATTTTAGTATGGAATATAACCCCCAAAATAATGGATAATCAGAAAGGGACATTCAGAAACTTAAGGAAATACTAAGAACAAAATCAATATATCTTAAAAGAGGACCGGATCAATATCACCAATTGGTTGAGTTCTCATATAAAAATAGCTTCCACTCAAGTATTAAAATATACCCATATATAATTATATATGGGAAGTGATGTAGAAATCATACATATTGGGATAAATCTAGTGAACAAAATATTATTAGACCTGATCTTATACAATAAATTATAGATAATTATTAATCTATTTAGGAACACCTTAATGCTGATTAGAGTGCCTAAAATATATATATTGACTATAATCAATGGAAGTTGGAGTTTGAAGTTGGAGACAATTTTTTCCTTAGAATATCACCTTGGAAGACATTCATGTGGTTTGGATATAAGGGAAACTTAGCCCTGGGTTCATTGTCCCTTTTGATTGTTGTAATAGTGGATACACTTAACCCAAATAAACAGTACTTTTCGATTACCATATCATGGATACTTTGAGTTATACATGATCCACACATTCCATATTAGTGTAGATATTTCTTCTTCCACTATTAAAATGGTAATTTCCATAGATTAATTGTTATATCAAAAGGTTATAGTAGTTCCCAGACTATAATGAGTACCTCGAGATACTATGAAATTAATCTTAAACATATGTTCGATGGTCTAGATATAGTATACTGACATTACAATGTTTATTTATGACTATAAAGTGTTGGGGGGATAATAAGTATTTATAATTTTTCTTCTAAAGTTCACACTTGGTGATCTCTTGTAACACCCCAAGCTTCCACGATACATTTCCCTTTGAATAATGCAATAGCTTGTGTTGTACACAAATTCGAGTTCTAGCACACCACGACCAATAAAACTACTCGTTAGGAATAGTAATACCCACTTTTTGAAATTTTATAAATTTTATTTTTTAAAATGGAATTCATAATATCAAAATTAGCTTAGGTTGATTTTTTGGTATTTTTCTGAAAACTTTTAATTTTTGATGAATAGTAAAGCACACCACGTTATTGTTTATAACTGGATTTTTATTTAAATAATTAGTTAATTTATTTAAATTTATTTTAGGTAAAAATAGATACATAATACCTATATATGTTTAATGTAATTAATTGGAGTCATTTTATAATAAGATTAGACATATAAAATTTTATTGAACTTTTAACGTCTTTTACCCACATTCTAGGCACATTTGTAAATTGGCATAAAACATAATTTTACCACTTATGTGAATTGAATTTAAAAAATCCAAGAAACATGGTTGACATCAGTAAGTAAAATATGGTTCAATAGGATGAAAATAACTTTTTGTGAATAGTAACTTTTGAATTTTATTTACCACAGTTAAAAGTAAATAGGGAAATTAAAGGTAAAAATGATATTATCATTACCTGAACACATGTACTAATTTATTGTATAAGTTTATTTTGACCAAAATAAACCTTAGGAATAAAATATGATCCTTTTGGTCCACTTGGATTAGATTAGGAAATTTATTATTATTTTATTTAAAGAGTTAAAAGTGTTAAATTCAAAGTTTAATAACTAAATAATTTTTAATATAGGGTTATAAATAAGATAAATTAGAATATAAATATTAATTAGAAATATAAAAATATTTCCTACATAATGGTTTTTTATTTATAAATTTTAGACATTAAATAATTAAATTTATTTATGACACAATGATGATGCAGTAATTACCTTATTAATGAAAGATTAAAATAATTGATATTATAAATATCCAAATAAATGTAAATTGATACTTCTAATTAATTCTAATAATTTTATAGGTTAATATTACATTTTAGGGTTGATTAAATTATTTTTTTGAAGTGATAATGTTGTTATGACTTTCACAAAAACAAAATACCAAATAGTGTCAAAATTGACATAAATGAGTTTAAAAAAAACTATATTATTAATTGATATAATATTTCTAAAAATCTAAAGTTTGGACAAATTACTTAGATAATATTATATATATCAATAATGAACCACTTGGGTTTTGATTGTATTTTTATAGTAAGTTTATTAACCATTTATTATAATAATAAGAGAATACATGTTAAAAGTTAAGCTATTTAACTAAGAGTTAAATATAAAATATAAGGTTAATATGGTGACTTAAACCTATATAAAACCTATTGGTTGAGTTATTTTCGACCCAGACCCACCTTATCCTCAAAATAAATTCTTTTTAAGCCATTAAAAATCGAATATGATTGTTTAATAAAATAATATTTCAAGCTTTCCCTAAAGTGACCCTCACCTCTCTTATAAAAGGGTACTTCCACTTCTCTCAAAAATCACACCTCCAAATCAGTTTGTCTTGGCCAAACCTTGCTCAAATATACTCAAAACTACCCTCCCTTAAACCTAGAGGTATTACTTTGATCAGAATCCAACATAAGGATCCCTTTTGATCAAATCAAAAGAAAGCACCCGAAGAAGAGGTGATAATTTCATCACCTCTTTCAAAGTTATCTTCTTCTTCCACTTCCTCTTTCTTTGTTGTTTCCATACCAAAATAATAAATCCAGTACCTTCTAAATACTATGATGTTATTATAAATATGACAAAACCATATTAATTATTCTATCCATCCAATGAATAACAAAGTCACCATATGTGCGTACGCACGACATACCCTCTCCATGTCGTGGTGTAGTTTGTTATTCAACACTTAATTTTTTGGATGGGTATAATCAGGATTATAATTTGTGTAAAAAATAAATAAAAAATTTCAATTATTTTGTATATATTATATACCATCCAATTACATACAGTTTCACTATCAATATAATGATATTGTCACTCGTTCATACGTACGGATTTCTGTCTCCACTAATGCGATGAGATTCATTACCCATTGTAACAATTCAAGAATAATTTTCATTTGATGATTAAAAATAATGTTTAATAACTTAATATCATTATGGATATGAATAAAGTACATCCTATCCATAACAAACATTACTTACGTAACAAAACATATAAAATAAAATGAATCTGTTAACACTCGAAACAATGATACTATTGAAATATTATTAACAAATCAATATTAGAAGATCATATATGATATCGTATTTATCTATATAGTTCTTTTATAACTTAATAACAATGTTTTAACCATTATACAGGAGGTTAACATACCACCTACTAAGGAAAATTACAAGTTAAGGGTTAATTTTACAATCTATTTATTATCCAAGGTTGTTTATATGTAACAATCTACTAGGACCTTTTTATCATCCACATCTATATTTCTTAAAAATGTATTTCAAACATTTTTAATATTTAATAGAATATGGGTTAAAGTCATTTATACCCTCATTTTAACTTTTATAAAATGGTTTGAAAGGAATCTTTCTGTCATTTTCCAAACAAGGTACTTTTTAACCTTTTGGACAAATTTGGGTAGGAATTTTTTTTTAACTTATATGGTGGGTGGGGCTATTTTACACCATTATAACACCTTATAAGATTCTATTACAAGATTATAAGAATATTTTCAAAACAAATGTTTTCTTTTATAATCATGTGACTTTTAAATTATTTCAAAATAGAAAGATATATTCCTCTTAAATAGTTTTGATTTCATCTATGTCAACATCATTTGATGGATTTTATACTTGTTTGAAGTTGATTTATTATGATAAAATATTCCATATTTCATTGAAGTTTTTGGGATATCTTTGACTGTGGATGTTTTTTTATACCATTCATGGTTTATAGTTAAAGTATTAACATTTTGTATGCTAGTTTTAATACAAATGCTTATGTTATGTTTCAACCTTTTCATATGAGGAATGCATTTGACTTAGTAAGTGATGGATGGAGCCCACTATAGCTCCTCGATGCATCGGTAGGTATCACAAGACAAACTAGTGTCTTGGCATAAGTCCTTGACAAAATCTTATTTGTAGTCCTAGTACGAGGCCTTGACTATGTGGATATGATGTCTGACATTATGCATTCCATCATTATGAAATTGGATATTGATATTACATGTGATTATTTGACTAGTAGAATATCCATGTGAATAATTAAATGGAATTATTTGATTTATCTTTGCCATATTATACTAATGTTTAAGTTTAAAAGTCCTGTGTTTTAGTCTTATATATTTCCTTAAATGTTTATTCTTATTTATGAAAGTTTCTTCTATATTTTTACCCTTACTGAGCACCTGAGCTCACCCCTTTATATGTTTTATTTTTCCCATGATGAAAAGAAGTATATTATGAATGACCTGTAGGGTTAGTATAAGGGAGATTAATGTGTTAAAAAGAGACACAATGTTTTTTTTTCAATTCAAAATGTAATGTAAAACTTATTTTTGTATCTAGTACTTCGAAGGCTACTAAACTGATCGGTCTTTTTGGGATTTGATCCATTGTGATCATGCTAATGTTATGTAATAATTCACTGACTCTGGGTAACTAGGGTCGGGGCATTACAGTTGGTATTAGAGGAAGTTTAGTACAAACCTTTTATGGTAGATTTAGAAAAACTCTGATTAGAGAACATTACCCTAAGACAGACTTTGGGGATTAGTATAGAAGAACTTCCTAGAATTTTGGTAATATAGGGATTTTGTGAATTTTCCAAGAAATACATCTCTGTATGGATACTAGAAGGCAGAGGTGGCTCTGGCACATATGTACCTAGGAGTGAAAACTTTGACATGGAGTTTTGGGCTTGACCGAGGTTATCTTGGTACATGACAATGAGCTTTGCTGCACTCTTGGTCATGACAATCCCAAGGGATATGCTTAGGATAATTCACATTTTCTTTTCAAGCCATTATGAAATATTTATGAGTATATACTTTCTCCAAGAAAACATTTTTTTGATTATGGATTATATGAATAAACTATTTAATTTATGTTAGGTATTTTACTAGTTTGGATTTATGTATTGCGATTCATAAACTAATCTAGTGTATTCCATTGTTTAGAAATGGTGCCTAGTGTAAGGAATGGAAACCGTATCAACGCAGGTAGTCCATGTAGGGATTTACGTCCTACTAAAGATAATTATAGTGGAGCTGGTGATGCAACCGGTGTTGAATAACTTATAACCATACTGGGACAACTCACTCAGGTTATGAATAGTAACCTTACCTGTATGGAGCACCCTGATCCACAACGTGGAGGATCAATGTTAGACCGATTCATGAGGAAACAACCACCAACATTCATTGGGACTATAAATCCATTTGTAGCTAAGAAATAGATAAGTTCCCCAGAGAATATATTTCATTCTTTGGGGAGTAGTGAAAGGGAAAAAGTTGTCATGGCAGTTTATCGCCTCACTGGAGATACAGATCAACGGTGGTCATTAATTCAAAACACAAAGAAATATGAAGAAGTATAAAATATGGTATGGAGAGAGTTTAAAGAGATTTTATTAGAAAAATAATTTCCTTGTGACCATTGAGTGGATATGGAAAGAAAATTTCTGAGTCTGAGGAAAAAGGAGGATGAAAATGTCGCAAAGTATGAGGCCAACTTTACTAGGTTAGCAAGGCATGAAGAATATTATATATGTTACCCAAAGAGTAATATTGATCAATTATTTGATGGGTTAAAACCATTTCTCCATCAAGCATTAGTCTCACAATTCTTCTCATCGTACAAAGATATTTTCTCATGTGCTATCAAGACAGAAAAGAAATTCTCTAAGTCTTATGACTTTAAAGAAAAGCAAGAGAAGAAGAGATCGGCTGAACACTATGGAAATGGAAATAAGGGGATGAATGAAAAAGTTGAGTTTCTATCCTATGGTAAATGTGGGAAGAAACACCCCGGTACTTTCCTGAAGGTAATGAGAGTTTGTTATAAGTGTGGTGAAAAAGGCCACCAATCTTGTGATTGTAATGGAAAGAAAGAGGCTACTAATGTTGAATGCTACAATTTTAGAGAAATGGGGCATTATGCAAATGAATGTACTATGTGCCAAGGAAACTTACCTCAGAAAAGGCCAAGGGAACAAGGCTAAGCTTATGCGATCATTACTGCTGATGTTGAAGCTCCGAATGACGTGGTGGTAGGTAATTTAATGGTTTCCTCAAATTTAACTTATGTATTATTTAATTCTGGATCATCACATTGTTTCATATCTTCCAAGTTTTCTAAGAAAAATAGATATTTCTAATTTGATTTAACAAGGAATATGTCTGTCAAAACTCCTAAGGGAAGTATCATTGCAACAAAATTTTATGAATCAGTCCCCATTAGGTCATATAAATGTTCTTTATCTTCTAATATCATCGTCATACCCATGATTGAATTTGATATAATCCTCGGTATGGATTGGATTTCTGATCATGATGCGAAAATTTATTTTAAGAAGAATGAGTTTACAATTTTTGATGATGATAAGGAATACCTTATCTTTAGAGCAGAAACGTCACCACCTAATTATTATCTAGATCCACCCCCAATAGCTCTACTAAATTCAATTATTGGAGAGGAAGAGAATGAAATAACTATGGGTGAGGAAAAGAATGTTCAAATAGAGGATGCACCTACTGTGCAAGAATTTTTCTATGTGTTTCCAGAGGATTTACCTGTACATCCTCCATAATGAGAAATTGAGTTTTATATTGATTTAATTCCTGGTTCAAGGCCTATATCGAAGACCCCTTATAGAATGACCACTATGGAATTTTTGGAACTAAATAAACAACTAGAGGAATTGAGTAATAAAAGATTTATTCTCCCTAGTGTTTCTCCATGGGGAGCCTCTGTTCTTTTTTTAAGAAGAAAGATGGATCTATGAGGTTGTGTATTGACTATAGGGATATCAATGATATAACAATAAAGAACAAGTATCTACTACCTCACATTGTTTATTTATTCGATCAAATTCATAGAGATCAAAATTTTTCAAATATTGGCCTTCGATCTGGATATCCTCAGTTGTGTGTGAAGAAGGAAGACATTCTGAAAACAACATTTCGAACTAGGTACGAGCATTACGAGTTTATAGTAATGTCTTTTGGACTGACTAATGCACTATGTATCTTCTTGGATCTAATGAATAGAGTTTTCAAAGAATATCTTGATGAATTTTTAGTGGTATTTATTAATGATATCTTAGTATTCTCTAAAATCTATGGAGATCAAGAAAATCACTTCCACACTATTCTAAAAACCCTCAAAAGAAATGAATTATATGGGTTGTTTAGAAAGTGTGAATTCTGGATTCAGAAAATTTCTTTTCTTGGCCATATTGTCTCTAAGGATGGAATCTTTGTTGATCCTTCAAAGACCAAGGAAATCCAAGAATGGAAAACACCAACAAGCATTATTGAGGTACATAGTTTTATTGGTTTAGAAGGTTATTATCGGCATTTCATCCAGAATTTTTCCCAATTGGAAAACCCATTAACCAAGCTCACACATAAAGGGGTTAAATTTGTTTGGAAAAAAGAGTGTGAAGAATTTTTTAAAGAACTGAATAGAAGAATAGTCAATGATCCTATCTTAACTCTACCATCAGGGAATGATGGGTTTGTTATTTATAGTGATGCTTCAAAGAAAGGACTTGGTTGTGTCCATATGCATAATGATAGAGTTATTGCCTATGCATCATGAAAACTAAGAATTCATGAACAAAACATTGACACTCATGATTTTGAATCAACATATTTAATATTTCCTATGAAAATATGGAAACACTATCTCTGTTGTAAAAAATGTGAGATATATACATATGAAAAGAGTTTGAAGTATATTTTCTCACAAAAATAACTCAACATGAGGCAAATAAGATGGCCTGAACTACTCAAAGATTATGATTACACTATACACTACCACTCGGGGAAGGAAAATAAGGTGGAAATTTCTTTGAGCAGAAAGAATCATAGAGTTTTTAAAAATATGAGAGTTGAAAGGGATCCTATGTTCATGGATATAGTAAATATGTATATGAGAATAACCATGGAAGCTGAAACATCAATACTTTTTCAAATGGTTTCCAAACCATCTTTACTAGAAAGTATAAAAAGTTCTTAGACTCATGATGAGGAGTTTAAAAATAAAATTAAAGCTGTGAATGATGGGAGATTGATTGAATTCATATATGAAGATGGAATTTTGAAATTTGGGAAGAGGCTTTGGGTTCATGACATACCTGATCTAAAAAGGGAATTGTTGGATGATGCTCATAGCTCCAATTTCTCTATACATCCTGGTATCACTAACATGTATAGAGATTTGAAGGAACATTTTTGGTTGGACAACATGAAGAGAGAGATTACTAATTATGTGTCCAGATGTATGGTTTGTCAATAAGTGAATGCTGGAAGACAACATCCTAGAGGAGTCATGCAACCTCTTCGCATACCTGAGTGGAAATGGGATGGTATTATAATGGAATTTTTTATGGGACTACCAAAGACTCCTAGAAGGAATGATGAAATGTGGGTCATTGTTGATTATCTTACCAAGTCAACACATTTTCTTAGTATAAGAGAATATTTACCACTTGAAAATTTAGAAATACTATATATTAATGAAGTTGTAAGACTTCATGGAGTACCCCTATCGATTGTTTCTGATCGTGATCCCCATTTTACATCAAGATTCTCAAAATGTCTTCAGAAGGCCTTGGATACTGAACTTCTTTGAGAATTGACTATCACCCTCAAAATTAAGGACAATCAGAACAGACTATTCAAACCTTGGAAGACATGTTGAGATCTTTCTCACTTGAATTTTAAGGTATGTGCGATCAATATTTACCTCTAGTAGAATTTTCCTATAATAATAGCTTCCATTAAAGTATTCATATGGCACCATATGAAACATTATATGAAAAGATATGTCGCACACCAAATTGTTGGGATGATGTTAGTGAAAGAAAACTCTTAGTCCCAAAACTTGTTGAAGACAAAATGGAAAAGGTGAAGATCATCCAAAACCATATCAAAGCAGATCAAAGTAGGCAATAGAGCTATGATGACAACCGAAGCAAGGATTTGGAATTTCAAGTATGAGATCATGTTTTCTTGAAGGTATCTCCATGGAAGGGTGTTGTACGATTCAGTTAGAAGGGTAAATTAAGTCCCAGTTAAATTGGACCTTTTGAAATTCTTGAACGAATTGGAGTTGTAGCTTACCATTTAGAAATGCCTCCAAGTATCTCCAAAGTTCATGATGTGTTCCATGTATCACTATTGAGAAAATACATGCCTGACCGAATGCATGTACTCACCTATGAAGAAATAAAACTGGAACCCGATCTGTCTTATTGTGAAGAGACTGTAAAGATTATTGATTCTAGAGAACAAGTGTTGAGAAACCAGTCGACTCGTCTGGTAAAAGTTCTATGGAGAAACCATAAGATGGAAGAGGCAACATGGGAACCCATGGAACTTATGATGAAGAACCACCCAAATATTTTTATGCAGTAGTATTCTAGAAATTTTGAGGATGAAATTATTTGAAGGAGGGAATAATGTAACACCCCAAGCTTCTACGGTACGTTTCCCTTTTAATAATGCAATAGCTTGTGTTGTACGCAACTTCGAGTTCTAGCACACCATGACCAATCAAACTAGTCGTTTTGAATAGTAATACAAAATTTTTGAAATTTTATAAATTTTATTTTTCAAAATGGAATTAATTTTTTAATTATAAATATCAAAATTATCTTAGGGTGAATTTTTTGTTATTTTTCTGAAAAATTTCAATTTTTGATGAATAGTGAAAAACACTGTGTTATTATTTAAAACTGACTTTTTATTTAAATAATTTGAAATTTTATTTAAATTTATTTTAGGTAAAAATAGATACATAATACCTCTATATGTTCAATGTAATTCATTGGAGTCATTTTATAATAAGATTAGATATATAAAATTTTATTGAACTTTTAACGTCTTTTACCCACATTCTAGGCAAATTTTCAAATTTGCATAAAATGTAATATTACCACTTTTGTGAATTGAATTTAAAAAATATGAGAGATACAATTGACATTATTTAGTAAAATGTGGTTCAATAGGATGAAAATAATTTTTGGTGAATAGTAACTTCTGAATTTATTTACCACGGTTAAAAGCAAATAGGGTAATTAAAGATAAAAATGATATTATAATTAGCATAACACATGTCTTAATTCTATTGGATATGTTTATTTCGAACAAAATAAACCTTAATAATAAAATATGATCCTTTTGGTCCACTTGGATTAGATTAGGATAATTATTATTATTTTATTGAAAGAAGAGTTAAAAGTGTTAAATTCAAAGTTTAATAACTAAACCATTTTTAATATAGGGTTATAAATAAGATAAATTCTACTATAAATATTCATTATAAAGATAACAAAATTTAATACATAATTGTATTTTATTTATAATTTTTAGACAGTAAATAATTAAATTTATTTATGATACAATGAGGATGCAATAATTACCATATAAATGAAAGATTAAAATAATTGATATTATAAATATCTAAATAAATGTAAATTGAGACTTATTATGAATTAAACTAATTTTATAGGTAAATATGACATGTTATAGTTAATTAAATAAATTGTTTTCAATGTGATAAAGTTTTTATGACTTTCACAAAAACAAAATACCAAATAGTGTCAAAATTGTCATAAATAAGTTTTTAAAAAAAATACTATATTATTAATTGATATATTATTTCTAAAAATATAATATTCGGCCAAAGGACTTAGATAAAGTTATATATGTCAATAATTAACCACTTGGGGTTCTCTTTAATTTTTATAGTAAGTTTATTAACTATTTATTTTAATAATACAAGAATGCATGTTAAAATTTAAACTATTTAACTAAGAGTTAAATATAAAAGATAAGGTTAATATGGTGACATAAACCTATATAAAACCTATTTTTTGAGAGGTTTTAGACCCATATACACCTTTTCCTCGAAATAAATCTTTTTTGAGCCATTATAAATCGAATATAATTGTATAATAAAATAATATTTCAAGCTTTTCCTAAATTGAACCTCACCTCTCTTATAAAAGGGTACTTCCCCTTCTCCCAAAATCACACCTCCAAAGCCATTTGGATCGGCCAAACCCCACTCAAATATCCTATTAAATACCCTCCATTCAACCTAGATGCATTACATTGATCATAATTCAACATAAGTATCCCTTTTGATCAAATAAAAAGGAAGCACCCGAAGAAGAGGTAATAATTTCCTCACCTCTTTTAAAGTTATATTCTTATTCCACTTATTTTTCTTTGTTGTTTCCATACCAAAATAATAACTCCAGTAACTTCTACATACTTTTATGTTATTATAAATATGGTACAACCATATTCATTATTCTATCCATCCTATGTATAACAAATTCACCATACATGCGTACGTACAACATACTATCTCCACGTCGTTGTGTAATTTTTTATTCAACACTTCATTATTTTGATGGGTATAATAAGGAATATAATTGATTTAAATAATAAATATAACATTTCAATGATTCTTTATATATGATATACCATCCAATTATATACGATTTCACCATCAATATAATGATATTGTCGCTCGTGCGTATGTACAGATTACCGTCTCCACAAACACGATGAGATTCATTCCCCATTGTAACCATTCAAGAATAATTTTTATTTGATGATTAAAAATAATGTTGAAGAACTTAATATCATTATGGATATGAATAAATTAGATCCTATCCATAACAAACATTACATACATAACAAAACATATAAAGTAAAATGAATCAGTTAACACTCGAAACAATGATACTACTGAAATATTATTAACAAAACAATATTATAAGATCATATAAGATATCATATTTATGTATATAGTTCTTGTATAATTTAATAACAATGTTTTAACGATTATACATGAGGTTATCATACCATCAACTAAGGAAAATTACAAGGTAAGGTTCAATTTTACAATCTCTTTATTATTAGAGGTTGTTTATATGTAAGTATCTACTGAGACCTTTTTACCATCCAAATCTATGTTATTTCAAAACATTTTTAATATTTAAAAGACTATGGGTTAAATTCATTTATACCCTTATTTTACTTTTTATAAAATGGTTTTATCGGAATCTTTCCATCATTTTCGAAACAAGGTACTTTATGACCTTTTGGAAAAATTAAGGTAAGAATGTTTTTTAACTTATAGGGCGGGTGCATCTATTTTCTGCTGTTATAAAACCTTCAAAGGTTCCCTTACAATATTATAGTAATATTTTCAAAATAAATATTTTCTTTTATAATTATGTTACTTTTAAATGATTTCAAAATATAATGAGATATTCCTCTCAAATAGTTTGGATTTCATTTATGTCAACATCCTTTGATGGATTTTAAACTTGTTTGAAGTTGATTTATTATGATACAATCTTCCATATTGTATTGAAGGTTTTGTGATATGTTTGACTGTGGATGTGTTATTATTATTCCATTCATGGTTTATGGTTAAAGTATTAACATTTTATGCTAGTTTTACTACTAATGTTGATGTTATGTTTCAACCTTTTCATATGAGGAATAGATTTGACTTAGTAAGTGATAGGTGGAGCCCGATATAGCTCCTCGATGCATCAGTAGGTCTCATGAGACAAACTAGTGTCTTGGAACAAGGAATTGAAAAAAATATTATTTGTAGTCTTGGCACGAGGTCTTGACTATGCGGTTATGATGTCCAATATTATGCAATCCATCATTATGAAATTGGATATTGATATTACATGTGATTATTCACCTAGTAGAATATCCATGTGAATAAGGAAATGGAATTATTTGATTTATCCTTGCCATATTATGCTGAAATTTAATTTTAAGAGGCTTGTGGTTTAGTCTTATACATTTCCTTAAATGTTTATGATTATTTATGAAAGTTTCCGCTATATTGTTATCCTTACTGAGCACCTGAGATCACCCCTTTCTATATTTTATTTTTCATAGGATGCGAAGAAGTATATTATGGCTGACCTGTAGGTATAGTATAAGGGAGATTAATGTGTTAAAAGGAGACACAATGTTGTTATTTTTCAATTCATAATATAATGTAAAACTTCGGTTTATATCTAGTAATTCCAAGGCTACTAAACAGATCAGTCTTTTGGGATTTGATCCCTTGTGATCATGAAAATGTTATGTAATAATGCACCGAATCTGGGTTACTAGGGTCGGGGAATTACGGTTGGTATCAGAGTAAGTTAAGTATAAACCTTAGAATCTAGATTTAGAAAAACTATAATTAAAGAACATTACTCTAAGATAGACTTTGAGGATTAGTATAAAAGAACTTCCTAGAATTTTGGTAATGTATGGATTTCGTGAATTTTTCAAACAATACATCCCTTTATGGATACTAGTAGGTAGAGGTGGCTCCGGCACAAATGTACTAAGGAGTGAAAACTCCGACAAGGAGTTTTGGGCTTGACCCGAGGTATCCTGGTACATGACAAAAGGCCTTGCTGCACTCTTGGTTATGAAACTCCTGGGGGATATGCTTAGGATAATTCACATTTTAATTAAAAGACATTATGAAGGATTTATGAGTATATACTTCCTAAAAGAAAACATTTTTATGATTATGGATTATATTCATAAACTGTTCAATTTATGTTAAGTATTTTACTAGTTTGGAATTATGTATTACGATTCATAAACTAATCTACTGTTTGCTATTGTTTAGAAACGGTGCCTAGTGGAAGGAATAGAAACTGTATCAACATATGTAATCCATGTAGGGATTTAACTCCCACTCAAGATAATTATAGTGGAGATCATGATGCAACCGATACTGAAAAACTTATAACCATACTGGGACAACTCACCACTAGTAGAAATAAGCCCTATACCAATAGTTTTGGTCAAACTGTTGGTAAAGGTCACTAATTTGGACCTATACCAATGGTTTGGCCAAAACCATTGGTATAAGTCACTTATATGGACCTATAACAATGGTTTGGCAAAAACCGTTGGTATATGTCACTAATTTGGACCTATACCAACAGTTAGGCCAAAACCTTTGGTATAGGTCACTTCTATGGACCTATACCAACTCTTTTGGCCAAAACATTGGTATAGGGTGGACCTATACCAACGGTTTCTCCAAAACCTTTGGTATAGCTCAAAAAAACAAAGCACATATGCCAATGGTTTTGAGAACCGTTGGTATAAGTACATACATTATTTTATGGATTCTTTTGTTAAATAAAATTAAATAAATCAAAAGTTAAAATACATATTAAGATATATATATATATATATATATATATATATATATGAAAAAATGTTCATAAAAGTCATGTTGGGTTAGTGGTTAGGTCGTTGGATTTTAAATGGGAGGGGTTGGGATCAAAACCAAGAAAAGTTTATTTTTTTGAATGACCTATACCAACGGTTTTATGAAACCATTGGTATAGGTTTTTCATATGACCTATACCAACGGTTTTACAAACCATTGGTATAGGTCTATACCAATAGTTTTCCCAGAACCATTGGTATAGACCTATCCCTATGCCAAACTAGCCAACGGTTCTCCAAACCATTGGTATAGGATATACCAACGGTTTGGAGGCCTATAAAAATAGTTCCAAACAATTGGTATTGGGTATTTTTATACTAGTGCACTCAGGTTATGAATAATAACCTTACCCGTATGGAGAACCCTGATCCACAACGCGGAGGATCAATGTTAGACTGCTTTATGAGGAAACAACCACCAACATTCAATGGGACTAAAAATCCTTTTTTACTTGAGAAATGGATAAGTTCTTTAGAGAAAATATTTCATAATTTGGGGAGTAGTTAAAGGGAAAAAGTTTTCATGGAAGTTTATCACCTCACGATAGATGCAAATCAATGGTGGTCATTAATTCAAAACACAAAGGAAGTTGAAGAAGTATCAAATATGGTATGGAGGGAGTATAAAGAGATTTTCTTAGAAAAATAATTTCTTCATGACCATCAAGTGGATATGGAAAGACAATTTCTGAGTCCGAGGCAAAAAGAGGATGAGAATGTTGTAAAGTATGAGGATAACTTTACAAGGTTAGCAAGGAATGCAGGAGATTATATAAGTAACCCAAGGAGTAAGATTGATTGATTCTTTGATGGGTTAAAACCATTTCTCTGTCGAGTATTAGTCTAAAAATCCTTCTCATCATACGAAGATATTGTCACATGTGATATCAAGATAGAAAATTAATTCTCTAAGTCTTACAACTTTAAAGCAAAGCAAGAGAAGAATAGATCTTCTGAACACTATGTAAATGGAAATAAGAGGAAGAAAGGAAAGTTGAATTTCCATCCTGTGGTAAATGTGGGAAGAAACACCCCGGTACTTGCCTGAAGGGAATGGGAGTATGTTACAAGTGTGGTGAAAAAGGACACCAAGCTTGTGATTGCAAGGGAAAGAAAGAGACTGTCAATGTTGAATGATACAATTGTAGGTAAGTGGGGCATTATGAAAATGAATGTCCTAAGTTACAAGGAAACTTACCTCAGAAAAGGACAAGGGAGTAAGGCCAAGCATATGCGATCACTACTACTGAGGTTGATGCTCTAAATGATCAGGTGGCGGGTAATTTAATGGTTTCTTCAAATTTAGCCAATGCATTACTTGATTCTGGATCATTGCATTGTTTCATATCTTCCCATTTTTCTAAGAAAATTATATATTTTCAATATGATTTAACAAGGAAGTTTTCAATAAAAAATCCTAAGGGAAGTCTCATTGCAACAATGTTTTGTGAATCTGTCCCCATTAGGGCATATAAATTTTCTTTATCTGTGGATCTCATCGTCATACCCATGATTGAATTTGATATAATCCTTAGTATGGATTGGCTTCCAGACCATGATGTTAAAATTTATTTTAAGAAGAAGGAGGTTACAATTTTCGATGATGATAATGAGTACCTTATCTTTAGAGGATAAATGTCACCACCTGATTCTTATATAGATCCACCCCCAGTAGCTCTACTAAATTCAATTGTTGGGGAGGAAGAGAATGAAATAACTATGGGTGAGGAAAAAAATGTTAAAATAGAGAACGTACCTATTTTGCAAGAATTTGTTGATGTGTTTCAAGAGGATTTACCTGGACATCCTCCAGAATGATAAATTGAGTTTTCCATTGATTTAATTCCTAGTTCAAGGACCATATCTAAGACCCCTTATAGAATGACCACCATGTAATTAGTGGAACTAAAGAAAAAAATAAAGGAATTGAGTAATAAAGGATTTATTATTCCTAGTGTTTCTCCATGGGGAGCCCCTATTATTTTTGTTAAGAAGAAAGATGGATCTATGAGGTTGTGCATTGACTACAGGAAGATCAATGATATAACAATAAAGAACAATTATCCACTACCTCACATTGATTATTTATTCAATAAACATCATGGAGCTCAATATTTTTCAAATATTGAACTTCGATCTGGATATCATCAGTTGTGTGTGAAGAAAGAAGACATTCCAAAAATAGCATTTAGAACCAGGTGCGAGTATTAAGAGTTTACAGTAATACCTTTTGGACTGACTAATGCACCCTCTGTCTTCATGGATCTAATGAATAAAGTTTTCAAGTAATATCTTGGTGAATTTGTAGTGGTATTTATTGATGATATATTGATATACTCCAAAATCTATTAAGATCAAGAAAATCACTTGAACACTATTCTAAAAACCCTCAGAAGAAATGAATTATATGGGAAGTTTAGCAAGTGTGAATTCTGGCTTCAGGAAATTTCTTTTCTTGGATATATTGTCTCTAAGGATGGGATCTCTGTCGACCCTTCAAAGACTAAGGCAATCCAAGCATGGCCAGTACCAACAAGCATAACTAAGGTACACAGTTTTATTGGTTTAATAGGTTATTATGGCATTTCATCTATAATTTTGCTCGATTGGAAAACCCATTAACAAAGCTCACATGTAAAGGGGTTAAATTTGTTTGGAAAAAAGAGTGTGAAGAATGTTTTAAAGAACTGAATAGAATATTAGTCAATGCTCCTATCTTGACTCTACCATCGGGGAATGATGAGTTTGTTATTTATAGTGATGCTTCAAAGAAAGGACTTGGTTGTGTCCATATGAAAAATGATAGAGTTATTGCCTATGCATCACGACAGTTAAAAATTCATGAAAAAAATTATTCCACTCATGATCTTGAGTTAACAGCTGTAATCTTTTCTTTGAAGATATGGAGACACTATCTATATGGTGAAAAAATGTGAGATATATGCCGATCACAAGAGTTTGAAGTATATTTTCTCACAAAACTAACTCAACATGAGGCAAAGAAGATGACTTAAACTACTCAAAGATTATGATTTCACTATACACTACCACCCAGGGAAAGAAAATAAGGTGGCAGATGCTTTGAGCATAAAAGATCATGGAGTTTTGAACAATATTAGAGTTTAAAGGGATCCTATGTTCATGGATCTAGTAAAGATGGATATGGAAATAATCATGGAAGGTGAAACATCAATAATTTTTTCAAATGGTTTCCAAACCATATTTACTAGAAAGGAGAAAAAGTACTCAGACTGATGATGAGGAGTTTAAAAAGAAAATTAAAGCTGTGAATGATGGGAGATTGATTGACTTATTATATGAAGCTGAAATTTTGAAATTTGGGAAGAGACTTTGGGTTTCTCACATACCTAATCTAAAAAGGGAATTATTGGATGATACTCATAGCTCCAATTTCTATATAAAACTAGGTAGCACTAATATGTATAGAGATTTGAAGAAACATTTTTGGTGGGACAACATGAAGAGGGAGATGTTGATTATGTGTCAAGATGTATGGTTTGTCAACAGGTGAAGGTTGGAAGACAACATCCCAGAGGAGTCATGCAACCTCTTCCCAACCCTAAGTGGAAATGGGATAATATTACAATGGACTTTGTCATGGGACTACCAAAGACTCCTAGAAGGAATGATGCAATATGGGTCATTGTTGATCATCTTACTAAGTTAGCACATTTTATTGCTATAAGAGAATATTTACCACTTGAACATTTAGGAAGACTATATATTAATGAAGTTGTAAGAATTCATGGAGTACCCCTATAGATTATTTCTGATCGTGATCCCCGTTTTACATCAAGATTCTAGAAAAGTCTTCTGAATGCATTGGATACTGAACTTCGTTTGAGCACTGCCTATTACTCTCATACTGATGGACAATCAGAACAGACTATTCAAACCTTAGAATACATGTTGATATCTTTCTCACTTGACTTTGAAGGTATGTGTGATCAATATTTAACTATGGTACAATTTTATTATAACAATTGATTCCATTCAAGTATTCTGATGGCACCATATGAGGCGTTATATGGAAAGAGATGTCGCACACCAACTTTTTGGGATGATGTTGGTGAAAGAAAAATCGTAGGAGATCATGTTTTCTTGAAGGTATCTCCCTGGAAGGGTGTTGTAGGATTTGGTAAAAAGGGTAAATTAAAGCCCAGGTACATAAGACCTTTCAAAATTCTAGAATGAATTGGAGTTGTATCTTACCGTTTGGAAATGCCTCCAAGTCTCCCCAAAGTTCATGATGTGTTCTATGTATCACTATTGAGAAAATACATGTCTGACCAAACACATGTACTCACCTATGGAGAAATAGAATTGGAACCCGATCTGTATTATTGTGAAGATCTTGTCAAGATTATTGATTCCAGAGAACAAGTGTTGATAAACTGGACGACTCGTCTGGTAAAAGTTCTATGGAGAAACCATAAGATGGAAGAGGAAACGTGGAAACCCGAGGAACTTATGATGAAGAACCACCCGAATCATTTTATACAGTAGTATTATAGAAATTTCTATGATGAAATTATTTAAAGGAGGGAATAATGTAACACCCCAAGTTTCCACAGTACATTTTCCTTTGAATAATGCAATAGCTTGTGTTGTACGCAACTTCGAGTTCTAGCACACCACGACCAATCAAAATAGTCGTTATGAATAGTAATACCCAATTTTTTAAATTTTATAAATTTTATTTTTCAAAATGGACTTCATTTTTGAATTTGGAATATCAAAATTAGCTTAGGGTAATTTTTTTGGTATTTTTCTGAAAACATTCAATTTTTGATGAATAGTGAAAAACACTACATTATTGTTTAAAACTGACTTTTTATTTAAATAAATGGTTATTTTATTTAAATTTATTTTGGGTAAAAATAGATAAATAATACCTATATATGTTCAATTTAATTCATTGTAGTCATTTTATAATAAGATTAGATATATAAAATTTATTAAACTTTTAATGTCTTTTACCCACATTCTAGGAACATTTGCAAATTTGCATAAAAAATAATTTTACCACTTTTGTGAATTGAATTTAAAAAATATGAGAGACAATTTTGATATCAGTAAGTAAAATTTGGTTCCATAGGACGAAAATAATTTCTGGTGAATTGTAACTTTTGAATTTTATTTACCACGGTTAAAAGTAAATAGGGCAATTAAAGATAAAAATGATATTATAACTACCCAAAAACATGTCCTAATTCTATTGGATAAGTTTATTTCGAACAAAATCAAACTTAGGAATAAAATATGATCCTTTTGGTTCACTTGGATTAGATTAGGATATTTATTATTATTTTATTTAAAGAAGAGTTAAAAGTGTTAAATTCAAATTTTAATAACTAAACCGTTTTTAATATAGGGTTATACATAAGATAATTTCTAATATAAATATTCATTATAAAGATAAAAATATTTCCTAAATATTTGTATTTTATTTATAATTTTTAGACATTAAATAATTAAATTTATTTATGACACAATGACGATGCAGTAATTACCTCTTTAATGAAAGATTAAAATAATTGATATTATAAATATCCAAATGAATGTAAATTGAGATTTATGATGAATTAAACTAATTTTATACGTTAATATGACATGTTAGGGTTGATTAAATAAATTTTTTTCGAAGTGATAATGTTTTTATGACTTTCACAAAAACAAAATACCAAATAGTGTCAAAATTGACATAAATGAGTTTTTAAAACAAATACAATATTATTAATTGATATAATATTTCTAAAAATATAATTTTCAGAAAAAGGACTTATATAAAGTTATATATATCAATAATTAACCACTTTGGGTTCACTTGGATCTTTATAGTAAGTTTATTAACCATTTATTATAATAATACAAGAATACATGTTAAAAAATAAACTATTTAACTAAGAGTTAAATATAAAAGATAAGGTTAATATGGTGACATAAAGCTGTCTAAAACCAATTGGTTGAGAGGTTTTCAAACTATACACACCTTATACTCAAAATAAATCCTTTTGGAACCATTAAAAATTGAATATGATTTTATAATAAAATAATATTTCAAGGTTTTCCTAAAGTGACCCTCACCTCTCTTATAAAAGGGTACTTACCCTTCTCTCAAAATCACACCTCCAAAGCCATTTGTATTGGACAAAACCTACTAGAATATCCTCCCAACTACCCTCCCTTAAATCTAGAGGCATTAATTTGATCATAATCCAACATAAGGATCCCTTTTGGTCAAAGAAAAAGGAAGCACCCGAAGAAGAGGTAATAATTTCATCACCTCTTTCAAAGTTACCTTCTTCTTCCACTTCCTCTTTATTTGTTGTTTCCATACCAAAATAATAACTCCAGTACCTTCTACATACTGTTATGTTATTATAAATATTGTAAAACCATATTCATTATTCTATCCATCCTATGAATAACAAAGTCACCATACGTGGGTACGTACGACATACCGTCTCCACGCTGTGGTGTAGTTTGTTATTCAAAACTTCATTATTTGGATGGGTATAATAAAGAGTATAATTGATTTAAATAATAAATATAACATTTAAATTATTATTTATATTTTATATACCATCCAATTACATACAATTTCACCATCAATATAATGATATTATCGCTCATGCGTACGTACAAATCACCGTCTCCACAAACGTGATGAGATTTATTCTCCATCATAACCATTCAAGAATAATTTTCATTTGATTATTAAAAATAATGTTCGAGAACTTAATATCATTCATAATATGAATAAAGTACATCATATCCATAAAAAAGATTACTTACATAACAAAACATATAAAATAAAATGATTCACTTAATTATCGAAACAATGATACTACTGAAATATTATTAACATAGCAATATTAGAAGATCATATATGATATCATATTTATGTATATAGATCGTGTATAATTTAATAACAATGTTTTAACCATTTTATAAGAGGTTAACATTCCATCGACTAAGGAAAATTACAAGGTAAGGGTTAATTTTACAATCTCTTTATTATTCGAGGTTGTTTATATATAAGTATCTACTGGGACCCTTTTATCATTCACATCTGTGTTTCTTAAAAATGTATTTCAAAACATTTTTAATATTTACTAGACTAAGGGTTAAAGTCATTTATACCCTCATTTTACTTTTTATAAAATGGTTTGAAAGGAATCTTTCCGTTGTTTTCCAAACAAGGTACTTTATGACCTTTTGGAAAAATTAAGGTAAGAATATTTTTTTAACTTTTTACGATGGGTGTGGATATTTTCTGCCGTTATAACACCTTTGAAGCTTAATTTAAAATATTATAAGAATATTTTCAAAACAAATATTTTCTTTTATAATTATTTTACTTTTAAATGATTTCAAAATAGAAAGAGATATTCCTCTCAAATAGTTTTGATTTCATCTATGTCAACATCCTTTGATGGATTTTAAACTTGTTTGATGTTTATTTATTATGATAAAATATTCCATATTGTATTAAAGGTTTTGTGATATGTCTGACTATGGATGTGTTATTTTTATACAATTCATGGTTTATAGTTAAAGTATTAACATTTCTTATGCTAGTTTTAATACGAATGTTTATGTTATGTTTCAACCTTTTCATATGAGGAATGAATTGGACTTAGTAAGTGACGGGTGGATACTGCTATAGCTCCTCGATGCATCGATAGGTCTCATGAGAGACACTTGTTTCTTGGAACAAGGCCTTGAAAAAATCTTATTTGTAGTCTCGGCACGAGGCCTTGACTATATGGTTATGATTTTCGTCATTATGCATTACATCATTATGAAATTGGCTATTGATATTACATGTTATTATTCGACTAGTAGAATATTCATGTGAATAAGTAAATGGAATTATTTGATTTATCGTTTCCATATTATGCTGAAGTTTAAATTTAAAAGGCTTGTTTTTTAGTCGATACATTTCCTTAAATGTTTATGCTTATTTATAAAAGTTTTCACTATATTGTTATCCTTACTGAGCACCTGAGCTCACCCCTTTCTATGTTTTATTTTTCCCATGATGTGAAGAAGTATAGTATGACTGACTTGTATGGATATTATAAGGGAGATGAATGTGTTAAAATGAGGCACAATTTTTTTTAATTCACAATGTAATATAAAACTTATGTTTGTATCTAGTACTTCGAAGGCTACTAAACTGATCCATATTTTAGGATTTGATCCCTTATGATCATACCAATGTTATGTAATAATGCAACAAATCTAGGTAACTAGGGTCAGGAAGTTACATATATAGTAGGTGAGATCATAAGGAAAGGCCCACTAATATAAACACCACATGTTTCGAGTTTCATTGGTTGTTCCTATCTATGGACATGTGTATTAGTCTCTTAAAAAGATATCATTATTAATGTGTAAAATTTGATCACATACTTTGATGAAAGTTGAAAACCATGACAATAAATTCATAGTAAGGTAGCTTGTGTTGGGTTCATCATTGGTGGTATGACATTGTTTGAATGGTCATGATATAATTTGTCACTTCTGAGTTTAGGAAGTGATAACTCGAGTCTAGTTGAACAGGATGGTAGTACCTTCATAAATCCTTGTAAAAGGTAGTTAGAGGTAATACCATCTAGTTAGATCAACAAATAATAAAGAAATAAAGGATGATGAAATAAGTGTGTGTCCTTCATTATGAGATATAATGAGACAAAGCGATTATATTACATAGTATGTGTTCCTAGGATGATTTTCATTACTATAAGTTTTACTCATCTCTTTAGGGTCCTTTATGGGATTCTATAATCCAATCCTGGTCTATTAATACTATACACTATGATCAAGATAATGGCCTAGAGTTTCACAAACAATATCATATTCAAGAATCTTCCATATTCTGGTGTATGGGTATATAGGACATGGTGGGACCTACCATGGGGTCTGAGAGTTTTCCAAGTATTAACGATCACTGATGAATAAATAAATTCATTATTATTTGAGTATAGAATAATTTGGTTGAATTTATTTATTAAAAGTATTAACATGGTATTAAGTGAATATAGTAAAAAATATTATATGAACGAATATTATTTTAATATTCAAGGTTCATGAAATATTGCAGGGATTATGAGTCAAGTTAATGACTTGGGTATATCACGTAATATATTTAATATATATTACAAGTATATGATAAAATTAAAACAATATTTATGACATTGTTAGTTCATCATAACTATTTATTTATTTCTTATTTAGTGGATGTTAAACATATGAGGCCTGGGGAACCCTGTCTAGGTATTTTAAGTATCCAATAGATAAAGAATATGAGAAGTTCATTGATTTTTTTAATTCATTAAGAATGGGATATTGAATCTCATACCTGATTCAAGATATAAACATTATCTCTCCAAGTGACCGATCCAATAATAACTTTGATAGATCAAAGGGATGGGATCAGGGTGATCATTGTGACAATGAAGGATTCTTAAAAGCTTCATGATAACACTCAGAATTTGATGAAAGATGAGTGTGTGGACTCTTGGAGCATGTGTATACTATATATAGGGGTTCAAATTCGGATACTTCATGAAACATTCATCATTGATGAGTTCTAGTAGAGCATTATTCATTTTGAACAAGGTATTTGTTTAGTTTTAATTTTTGTTCTTATTAAATTTAAGAGAGATCCTCAGACCTCTACCAGGGCTTGGATAGTAGAAGATAATAAGTTTTTTTGATACAGTGTTGTAGTTTTTTAAATACACTTACCACTGGCTTCTGTTACATTCCTTAGTACCATCAATTGGTATCAATGAGATCACTTGAATTTTCTGATCCAAGAAAAAATAATTTTCATTAAATTTACTAGAGGGTTTAATTTCAGTCCCAATGGATAGACTGCAAGTCGATCCAATTTTGAACATCCATGTTTATGACCATATGAAATTTTAATATGAATTGATTTTCAATTTTGGGGAATTAAAATTTAAAGAAAATATATATTTATATATGTTAATAATACCCCGATTCTGTGTTATAGGTGGATTTTGATGATGTTTCTAGTGAACCTATGTTTTACAACCCTGTTCTGACTAGAATATAGTGTCCAGAATAGGGATATATAGCTAATACACTAATTCCACCAAATGTGGATTATTTAAAAATAAAATAATATTAAGAAAAATTCTAAATTATATTTTTTTGAAGGTTTTTCAAAAAACCTATAATTCGGTTTTTTTTATTTTTAATATAAAGGATGGACTTGAAAATGTGGGTCAACAAAATTATAAAAAAGGGATTTTGATTATTCTGAGTGAAGATAAAGGGGTGATACCCATGCTTTCCTCAGTCACCTACTCTTCCCCTTATCATGGCCTCCCACCTCCAGCAATACACTACAACCCACCCAACTAAGCTAGGCAACCTTCTTCTTCCTTGATAACTGGTGCCATCCAACTCTGCTCATGGTGAGCCCCATCATTGTTGACCTCATGCAACACCTTCTTGTATCTTGTCACAACTAATGAATATATAGATCTTGTCCACCGCGCCATGTTTCGTTGCTGCCCATGGGCAGATTGGTCGTCTCCTACAGTTGTCATCTCAGAATGTAACCTCCATGGATAGATCCAGATCTGGCCCGCCGACCTCCCAAGTGGTTTTGATTCCACCATCACACACTTTTGGGGATCACCCTATCTCCCATCACCCCACCATTATTTATGCCTCCAACCAAACTTCTTGAACGAACGTCTCTGCCCTTACTACCTCAGACCCCTATAAACTCACAGAAACCACCCCTATTGTATGCTCCAACCTCTGATCCAACCACCAATGGTTATCATGCACATTGGAGGTCCATACTGTCACTGGTATGATGATGTCAGTTACCATCCCACTTACAAACCCAATTACATGGTTCTTAAATCCTAGTTTAGGAAACCCCTGGTGCGAGCCCCACTTGTGAAATGATCAACCTTGCTGTGATGTGCCTCAATCAGGCCCCTATTGGACTCTTATTGGTACTTTCTAATCCAATACATCCTAAAAAAATCCTAATCAGGTCTTCCCAATCTAGAAGAGGTCAAGGTATGTGTTCCTAGCCCAGAACACCCTTGCATGGAGTTTTCCCATCCTAGAAGTGGTCTCTGTGAGGTTGGTCAGACCCCCATTGCTCCTATAGAGGGTTAAATGACCCGAGAAATTTTAATATAACCAATATATTTAGTAATAATTTTTTAGAATTTAAAATAATAATAATTTTTTATTCAAAAAATTAATTGAATTATGTTTCAAAATTATTATTATTATTGTTTTAAAATTAAATTAATTGAATAATTTCATTTTTTAAAATTAAAATTAAATTAATACTAGGACTGAATGAAATTAAATTATTTAAATTTAATTAATTAATTTAATTTATTTAAATTTCCTCATACCTTAAATTTAATACAATTTAATTTTATTGTGCCTTTATTTTACCCATTGATCGGTATTGAGCAATTGACCAAACATTTGTATGTAATGTTTATTTTATTTAATTATTTATTACCTATGTGTGATTCTTGTAATAATTAGTTAATTTATAATGGTATGCACCTCATTATTTTTCTCATTTAATATGTATAAGGGTCTGTGCACCTAGATAAAACTGAGTAATCTGTATTTTTCACTCATGATACACCCTCAACTACATGTGAGTATACTTGTACATTTGATGATGGTGCTATAAGTTGTAAACCATGCCAAGTTTAGGAGAAATATAGATAATAAATGAACACCCTAAATGGAGAAAGAGCTGCATCATGAGTCCAGATATGACTCAGGTATGACACTACTAGGTCATGGTTGGTCCATTGAGTTTAAATGGATCAACATATATTAGATGCTCAAGACTAGACAGATAATATTATTTCTATTATGAATTGTTTTATTATTTTATGAAATTATATGACTATGGGAAACATATAAAATAATAAATAGAAAAAAAATCATAAAGAGGAAATTAATGTATTCTAAAAATGTTTAGTTGTGAGAGTGAAAAAATAGTATGAAAATATTTAATAAAAAAATATTACATTCATCAATTTTGTTTGAAAAATCCTCACATAAATATTAAATCAGAAACACCTTTTATTGTTTTAATTTTAACACAACTAGATATTCATGGTTCTCATCATCCATAGTTGAGGGTGCCTCCAACTACTGGGGAGTTATTATAATAGTTATGAATTGACTTAATGGAAGTTAGAAGAAAAGGAGTATCCATACCTATCTTGTTCTAACACTAGAAGAAAGTGTAGAGTAAATCAAGTTTTTGATTTCATAATTTGGTACTTCACTCAATATATCAAGAAAACATGTGGAAATGTGGTTGTCTAATCAAATTCTTACCTTGAACTCTTTGAGTAGTGGCGTATCAACATAATTTAGACCATGAGAAGAGGTTTCAGGGATCATCTATAATAGAATACTCAAGAGACCAATTATTCTGATTCTAGTACAGAGGGTTGATATATTTTTATAAAATAGTGGGAGAAATTTAATGATTAGATCAATCAAAAATTTCATAATTGGTAATGAAGAAAAAATAACAATCTTACAGATTTTATTTTTGTATAAAATGGAAAGTAATAGCATAGGTATACTGTGATAACCATTGGTCATATAGAATGAAAAACTAGAAATAGTTTCCAAAGATTAGTATAGGAAATTGTTAAAATTAATATGATATTGTAAATTCAATGTGTTTGTGTCCCCAATACCTTTTAAGCCACCTCAGGAAGCGAGGGTGTACAAATGATTATAGAAGAATCATGTATGTAAGATCCCGAACTTCATGGAGGTATGTATATGTTTAATTTTTGGTTTGGATCCCTTGTTTTGGGGTTAATGAAATGTTTACTAAGAGTACAGGGGTCCTAAAGGGTGTTTGGGACATGAAAGGAAGGGAAATTGGGATAATCAATGCAAGGAGAACGGTTTGCAAACAATTTAGTAAACCGTGCGACCTTTCCAGAAAAACCATACAACCTTGGACAATGGAATATCACATGGTTGGTGCATATTTTTTAAACTATGTGGGTATACTTAGGTAATTGTGAAACCCAAATTTCCTTGGATATTTTATTGCACATGGGTTTTACATGGTTTGGAAAACCATATGGGTAAACCGTGCACTCCTTTAAAAGATGGAAAAATTACAGTTTTGAAATACCATGATTTTAATACCCTCACCCAAATTTCTCCCCCATTTCTACCCTTGTATCCTTAGTGATGAAATCAAGTGAACCAATATTACTAAGGATTGATTTCCCTCATTTTAGGCCATTTTGAGCACCGTTGGTTTCATATCAAAGTTCCAGGTAAGTCTAATCTTCCCCACTCTTCTCTTTTTTCAGATTAGGGTTTAGAGCTTGGTAAGTATTATTATAAGGTCCTAAAACCCTATTTTTCTAGTGTAATATTGGTTGAGGATTCAAATGGTGTTTTAATCTTCATCTAAGGTGATGATTAATATTTTGTTCATCATCATATTTGAGGTAGGTGGTTTACACATTATATCCCATAATTTTTAACTAGATTTTTGCACGAGTATGTGTTCTTTCTTTACTCTTGTTGTTCTTTGAATTACATTGGTTAGTTTTGGTAAAATGAACATCCAAATGATGATTTAAACTCATAACAATCCCCATGGGATGCACTGGGATGATTTGACCAATTTGAGCCACCCATGGGGTGCGCCGATATTCTAAAACCTAGGAATTGGTTGAGTCAAGTGGGGAATTGATGCATGATAACATAGAACCCTTGTTGAATATGTTAATATGTTTATTTTATTTGAAAATGGAATATTGATAGTCTGCATAGATTTGATAGTAGATTGCGATTTGATGGATATGATTAATGAGTTAAAATAAGTGAATTTTTGAATATACCGAATGATATGGGGCATGAAAATGGGTTTAAAGGGACTAATGTAAATGTGCCAAATGGATTATGATTTATACTCGAAATTTATAATGGGGTTAATACATGGGAAATGATGAATGATTTATACGAGTTAACATATAGAAATGGTTGAATATGTTAAATGGGTTAATATATGGGAATTAGTGAATATGATTAATGAGTTTAAGCATAAGAAATGGGAATTGGGCTAAACGAAAATGTAATGTAAATGAAAAAGTGTTAATGGGTTATGGAATAATATTTATTCTAATGTTTATTATTGTGGATTATGATTGTTATTTGTATTGGTTGTGTTTGATTGCGATATGGAATGTGAGGTGAATGGATATGTATAATCATGTGCACATGGATTGGTAGAGTGGGGTATTGATTGAGGATCTACACCCATGGGTCAAGTTATAGAGAGGCTCTAAAATCCACCCCAAATTACATGGGTAAGGGAAGGGTACAAAGTTCTATTCCCCTAACAGTCACATTCCACCTGGACTGAGGCTTCAAGGTGAAGAGAATGTGGTTATTTTGATGTGTTTACACCTAGTGAGACAGGGACCTGACTTATTCCATTACGCACAGTGATGAATGAGGTGAAACCTTGTGTGAATTATGTAAATGTCTAACCCATGGAACAGATTTTGATAAATAATTAATTAATGAAGAAGATGAAAATAATGAATGTGGTACCAAGGTTAGAAATGGTCAAAGTAAATGTTTTTAACTAATGATACCTAAACTATTATTTATTGACCTTTAAATTATTTAGTACTTGCATGAAATATTTCTTTGATTGGATATTTTGTAGACACCATTGGTGGTGGACTACTAAGTTGGAATAACTCCCTTCTTGGGCCTATGTTGGGTACCCAAGTAGATTTCATTATTGTAGGTCAGGAAAAGGGAAAATGCCTCATGATTTGGAGTTGAGTTGGGCTTGGGATGTACATGGATGAGGTTCTAAGCTTATATTCAGGACCATTTTGGGAATTCCATTGTTTTTTTTATTTTAAGTTTCGTTCACTTGTCACTATTAGCATTCCATGACATATTTACTGTTGGCTATGGTCTGTACCCAGATTTGGGAAATGTTTGTTTATAAATGTTCATTAGTTATTGATTATAGTTTCTATTATTTTATTTATTTTATGATATGGATTACTCTGGTAAAGAGGGTAAAATCACCCCATCCAACCTTTTATACCCTCACTTCTAGTTGGTAACCTCTACCATATGGAGAGGTATGCTTGAGGTCATGTGGTGACCCGACTCAGGGCACCAATTTAGTGGATTATGGGTCGGGGACTTTACAAAGTGGTATCATAGGTGATATTTTTTTTGTAAATTACTATTTTGGAATGGTAGATAGGTGGTTAGGAAAGTGTCAGGTCTTAGTAATGAGCTCATTCTTGGGATTATATAACCCACATATGAGGGAAAACCCAAGTCACCCCGAGTGAGAATTGTTGTTCTTGTTGTGCATTGTTACATTTGATGATATTTCACCATTAAGTGATGCACTTGTTGTGTGACATGATAGTTTTATAATATTTAGATCATGGAAAAAATGACATGGCATTGTGCATTCATGCATCATTATAAGAACTTAAGTATGTAAGAAACATGCATCATGATAGGTACACACATAGGACAGTTGTGTGGGACATAAAGGGTATAATGCATTTTACTTTCTTAAAATTGAATAAAATGGTGTCTAATGAAATGATGCAAATGGGTAAAAAGGGAAATAAAATATTAACTATGGTTAAGGAATTATGCTTAAAGAAGGATATAAATGGATCAAAATGATAATTTTAGAAAGTTGTGGAATGGTAAATATGCATAAGAGGAATGAATTTCATGGTGAGGAAATAATTTTGAAATGGTGTCCAGTGTAAGATTTATGACCATTTAAGTTAGTTTACTCATGTTATCCATGGACCTCATTAGGGATAGTATAGGGTAGTGTTTGGAATGTGATGAAGACCTTTGGGATGGTGTATGCAATGGGTTGTTTATAACTAGTAGATCACCTTCTTTTATAAGAACTACTGGATATTTATGTTATGTGTTCCAAACCTATTGTTTGGAATTGTAGAGAAATAACACCATGAAGATGTGTGCCGGAAGGGAGACAAGAGGATGTTTCCAAGAATTATTCTTTATTAGTAGAGCAAGATGACTCGGCGATTCATGGAAATAGAGAAGAGCAGTTGTCACGACCCGTCCTCGGGGCCCGTGCCGTGACTACCCCAAGCCCGCCTTCCATAGGCCAGGGGCTGGCGACTAGCACCAAGGCGTAAATCCCAACAAAAAGGGAAGGCATTGCCTTTGAAAAGTAAACAAGCACCATAGAGTAAGCAAGCGGAAAAGTAAACACTAAGTAAAAACTGTACAAGCTGTGCTGAAAGTAAAAGGGGCCGGAAATACAAGTCCAACTGTAAAGTACAACTGAAAGGAAAAACAGCAACTGAAAGGAAAAACTGCAGCGTCGAGCCGTCCTCTGGAAGTCCCACCTGAAGGGTGGGTACAGATAGCCTCCACTACTCCTTGGGTCCACCTGACCGCTCCGAGTACGTCCCGCCCAGTGGTCCACCTCCAGGTACTGTCCTGCTCCGCACGCCTCTTCCACGATCAGCGCTGTCCGTTGTCTGCAACCAACACCACGAAGTGCGGGCATAGCCCGTGCAGGGGTGAGTATAAGCTACTCAGTAGGGACCCCGAGACCCCTGATGGTCTCCCGAAATCCACAAAGGATAAGCCACAAAGGAGAGATACAATCACGAAATATCATCTGACACGGCTTAGGTATATGCCCATACATATACCTAAGTCATCAATTTCCCGATCGGCTCCAACGTCCGAGCCCTAGCACAACCCAGTCCACACAGGAAAGCAAAACGCATACCCACACAGGATAGAACAACACAATCCACAAAGGAGAGTAAACAGTAAATCCACACAGGATAGCTCAATACAATCCACAAAGGAGAGAAACACAAGATTCAGCTCACACAGGTATACTTCTTCGGATGACGAAAAGATGATCTCTGATCCATATAAGTCGTCGGACCCACGAAGGATCGATAGGTAACTAATCTCTGCAGTGACCCACACAGGATCGGACCCACACAGGATCGGGCCCACGCAGGACCTGTAGGAGTTGGCTCACACAGAACCGCTGAGTGTTGACCCACACAGGATCGGATCCGCACAGGATCGGGCCCACACAGGACCAGGCCCACGTAGGACCTGTATCACTGATCCATGTAGGATCGCTGAGTGCAGTAGTCGTCGCAGTCCACTGAGGATCTCTGCACAGTCGTCGCCGCAGTCCACTGAGGATCTCTGCACGGTCGTCGTCGGAGTCCACAGAGGATCTCTGCACAGTCGTCGCCGTCGAGGAAGCAGTCGCAGCCAGCACTAGGGTTCCCGCACACAGCAAGCTCGTTCGGGAGGGTCCGCTCCACGAGCCGAGAGGCTGATACATCAACTGACACAAAGTTTGAAGTTGATGTATCCAAAAGTTCCGTATCGTCAACAGGAACTCAACGTCGCAGACGGCGCGTCAATCGGACGCCCGGTCTGAGAGTTATTGGCTTTTTTGTCCCAGGGGCCCGGTTGGTTTTTAAGGCAAAACCAACCCGACCGTACTTCACCTGCGTCCAAACCTCGGGCGGAGTAAGCCAAAAGATCCGTCTCACTTAGAGGAATTCAACAAAGCTGACGGCACGTCAATCGGACGTCCGTGGCTCAAGATATGAGCGTTTCTGCTCCGAGGGCCCGGTTGGTTTCGTGTACGAACCAACCCGGCCGAACTCAAAGTATTCCGAAACCTTGAGTTCGATAAACCGAAACGACCGTCTCGATCCAAGGATCGCGTTGCCGCTGACGGCGGGTCGTTTGGAGGCCCGTAGCTCAAGATACGGCCATTTGAACGAAGTCTGTCCGAAGACGGGGGGTCCGGGCCCGGGCCGACCCGGCCCGACCCCCCTGGTTGGCCCGAACCGGGTCGGGTCCGACCCGGTTGGCCCGGCCCGGCCCGGCCAAGGCCGGTCCGGCTCGGCTCGGCCGAGCGGCCGAGCGGCCGACGCGGGGGAAAGCCGCCGCCCCGCATGACACCCCCGCAGCACCCGCGGGGTGTCGGCCAGACACCCGCGGGGTGCCGCGTGACAACCCCGCGGCACCCGCGGGGTGTCGCCCTGGACACCCGCGGGGTGCCGCGTGACAACCCCGCGGCACCCGCGGGGTGTCGCGCTGGACACCCGCGGGGTGTCGCGCTGGACACCCGCGGCACCCGCTGGGTGTCGCGCTGGACACCCGCGGGGTGCCGCCGCCTCCGGCCGCCGGCGCCGCCGCGCCGGCGACCCGCGCCGCCACCGGCTTCCGCGGGCCGCCGGAGTCGCTTCGGTGGCCCGTTTTCCTTCCCGTTTGCGCCGTTGTTCCTCCCGGGTTCCGTTCTTTACTGCGGGATCATCAAACACCCATTGCGGCACGTTCCGTCGTCGCCCGCCAAATCCGCAAAACACGAAGAACGGTGGAGGGTTGCCGGGCCGTGTTCATTTGACCCGCACCCTCCGCGTTAGAGATAAACAACCGGAAAAAAAAAGAATGTTCAACACATGAACCAACAATTTTAATAAAATAAAATTATTTCTTTGATTCTGGTTCTTTAATTTTTAAAGAACGTTCACGGGAATAAAGAGGGGTATTCCAAAATATGAAATCCCTACCTCGATGATCGTCGCGCGCGGGCGTTCTTCGCGGAAAAGCTCGTCGCGGAAGAGAGGGATTGTCGCGTCGTCTCGGGGAGGTGTCGCGTCGTCGCGGAATCCGACGTTGAGTCGGCGAACTCAACGCAACATGAAACAGCAGATTTAATTTAAATTAATTAAATCCGTGTTTTGGTTAAGAATCACGAAGGAGATAAAAAGGAAGGTCCGAGACTCTTACCTCAAGCAGCCGATCGAAGATCCGTTGTGGAGGAGAGACGTCGCAGAAGATCGTTGTCGGCGATGCGGATCACGGCGTCGCGTCGTCGATTTCTGGGTTCGGCGTTCTTCGCGTTCTTCGCGTTCTTCGCATTTTTCGCGAAGGAGGAAGAAGAAACAAGAATCCTCTCTAATCTTCTCAAAAGATTTTGGGTTGGTCTTATTTTATTAATATGCCAACACACGAAAACAGGTTAAGAAACGATTGAATTAATTCGTTGAATTAATTCAACAAAAGAAACAGGCCATTTAATTCACGAAAGAAACAGCCCATTTAATTCACGAAAGAAACAGCTCATTTAATTCACGAAATAAACCGCCCAATTAAATGGTCTGTTAAGAATTTAGAAAACGCATCAGTTGAATTTCATTAAGACGGGTTTTCACGGGTGCGTTTCTTAGCGGAAAGAAACGGCGGGGCTCGTGCGGGCCCCACCTCACAAATATCCTACCAAGGGGGTAGGATATTTCTGGATAGCATCTTATCCAGTTCAACTCAGTTCAAGCCACCATTAAGTGGCTTCATGTGGCTTCCAAGTGTCTTAAGTAAAATAAAATAAAGTTGTCGCAAAATTATTTTATTTCTTAACTTTAAGCCAGAAAATTAAAAACCACACCCGAGCAAACGCAACTCCGTAAGAGGCGTTTCTAAGCGAATACCGGCGCTGCGATTTCATCGGAGCCCTCAGAATTCGATTCCGGGCACCGGTTCAAAAGTTAGAAAAACCCGCTCGTCCGTTCACTGAACGTACCCGAGCCAAACTTCAGAAAATGATTCCGGGCACACCGGGCCTCAGAATCAGGTGCCGTCAGAAACTACGCTCTTGTAAAATTCCAAAGAAAATTAAGAAGAAAAAAAAAATTTCCTTGAAATTTACGGGTCTTTACATTACTCCCACCTCAGGACTTTACGTCACCGTAAAGATACATCAAAAACTAGGGAAACAAATGTGGGTACTGAGCACGCATCTGAGCCTCCCGCTCCCAAGTGCTCTCCTGGAGGTTCCCGTGCTGCCATCTGATGCGCACAAGAGGAATCGATCGCCCACGTAGGACCCGCTCCTGTCGATCCTCTATCTCCACTGGGACCTCCGCAAAATTCGCCCCATCATCCACGTCTAGCTCCCCATAGTCAATGATGTGCATCGGGTCGTGCACGTATCTCCTCAGCTGGGATACGTGGAAGACATCGTGCACCCGGTGCAACTGAGGTGGCAGAGCCAGGCGATAAGCCACCTCGCCAACCCTGCTGAGGACCTGGAAGGGTCCAATGAAGCGTGGAGACAACTTGCCGCCTCGGCCAAATCTCCTCAAACCACGTCGAGGTGAGACCCGCAAGAAGACGTGGTCACCATCCTCGAACTCTAGTGGCGTCCGCCTCCTGTCAACATATGACTTCTGCCGGCTCTGAGCTGTCCTCATCCGCTCCTGGATGACCTGGACCTTCTCTGTCGTGGCCCGGACCATCTCTGGTCCCACAAGTGCTGACTCCCCAGGGTCTGTCCAGCACAAAGGGGATCTGCAAGGCCTACCGTACAACGCCTCGTAGGGTGCCATCCCGATGGTGGAGTGGTAGCTGTTGTTGTACGCGAACTCCACCAGGGGTAGGTGGTCCTCCCAGCTGCGACCAAAGTCGAGGAAACATGCGCGGAGCATGTCCTCGAGAGTCTGAATAGTCCTCTCCGTCTGACCATCCGTCTGAGGGTGAAAGGCGGTGCTCAGACGTAGTCGCATCCCGAACGCCTCCTGCAACCCCTTCCAAAGCCGGGAAGTAAAACGAGCGTCCCGATCAGAGACGATAGTCGATGGAACACCGTGAAGTCGTACAATCTCCTGAACGTAGAGACGCCCCAAGCTCTCCACTGAGCCCTGCTCTCGTATGGGTAAGAAGTGTGCCGACTTGGTGAGTCGGTCAACAATCACCCAAATGGAGTCGTGACCTCTGGAAGTGCGTGGAAGTACAGTCACAAAGTCCATAGATATCCCATCCCACTTCCACTCTGGGACCTCCAAGGGCTGTACCAAGCCTGCTAGTACCTGGTGCTCTGCCTTCACCTGCTGGCAGGTGAGGCACCTTGAAACGAACTCTGCCACAACCTTCTTCATGCCCGGCCACCAGTGCTGTCGCCTGAGATCCTGGTACATCTTCACCACTCCAGGATGTACCGCCAAAGGAGAAGTGTGAAACTCTCTCAGCACCTCCTCTCGTAAAGCGAATGGTACCAAGGTACGTCCTCTGAAAAGGAAATCGTGCTCTGCTCCAAGGGAGAAACCATCAGGTGCTTGTCCCGAGGATATCTGTGCACGCCGTGTCTCACAGTCAGCGTCCCCACGCTGTGCCTCTCTGACCCGCTGAAGAAGTGGAGGAGAGAATGTGAGAGACTGAAGGAAGGCTGCTCCGTCTCTATCCACGAAGGATATCTGCAAAGCGGCTAGCTGCTCTGTCGCCTCCTCAAGTAGCTGGATGCCCGTCCTCCTGCTGAGGGCATCAGCCACCACGTTCCCCTTACCAGGAGTATAGACTATCTAAAAGTCATAGTCCTGGAGGAACTCGAGCCATCGCCGCTATCTCAGGTTCAGGTCCTTCTGAGAGAAGATGTACCTAAGACTCTGGTGGTCAGAAAAGACTGTGAAGCGCTCGCCCATCAGATAGTGTCGCCATGTCTTCAGGGCGAAGACCACTGCTGCCAACACCAAGTCATGGGTCGCGTAGTTCTGCTCATGAGGCCTCAACTAACGTGATCCATAGGCAATCACGGCCCGCTCCTGCATCAGGACACACCCGAGTCCGGTCCCTGATGCATCGCAGTAGACTACGTATCCAACTCCCTCCTCAGGAAACCTCAAGATAGGTGCGCTGGTCAACCTCTGCCTCAGCTCCTGGAAGCTCTACTGACATCTGTCTGACCACACGAAGGGTTTCCCCTTCTTCGTCAATGCTAATAGTGGGGCCGCAACTCTGGAGAAGTCCGGCACAAATCTCTGATAGTATCCGGCTAGGCCCAAGAAACTTCGCACCTCTGTCACGCTCTTGGGTGGCTCCCAAGCTAGCACTGCCTCGATCTTCGCGGGATCCACTACAACTCCCGCCTCAGAAATGATGTTCCCCAAGAAGTGGACCTCACGTAACCAGAACTGACACTTCGAGAGCTTGCCATAAAGCTGGTTCTCTCGGAGTGTGTCTAGTACAACACGCAGGTGGTAGGCGTGCTCCTCCTCCGTCGTCGAGTACACCAAAATGTCGTCGATGAAGACCACGACAAATCGATCGAGGTATGGCTGGAAGATCCTATTCATGAGGCTCATGAACACTGCTGGAGAGTTGGTCATGCCGAAAGGCATAACCAAGAACTCATAGTGGCCATACCGACACCTGAAGGCCGTCTTCGGCACATCCTCGTCTCGAACTATAAGCCGATGATAGCCTGACCTGAGGTCTATCTTTGAGAACCACCGTGCTCCCTTGAGCTGGTCAAAGAGGTCATCAATCCTGGGTAGCGGATACTTGTTCCTCACTGTCACCTGATTCAGGCGACGATAATTGACACATAGTCGCAAGTTCCCGTCCGCCTTCTTGGCGAACAAAATCGGGGAAGCCCAGGGCGAAACACTGGGTCGGATGAACCCCTTGCCCTGCAAGTCCTCCAACTGTACCCGCAGCTCTCGAAGCTCATCGGGGGCCATATGATATGCTGGAGTGGATATCGGGGCTTTCCCGGGGTACAGGTCAATATAAAAGTCTACCTCTCTGTGAGGAGGTAGTCCTGGAACGTCGTCGGGAAAGACGTCCGTGTACTGATCCACCACTGCAGGAAAACTGGGACTTCGCACGTCAACTGCTCCCAGGATGAGGCTAGACAACTGATGAGTGATGGGCTGACCTCTCCTCTGCGTGAGTCCATCCTGTGCTGCTAAGGCTCCCTTCTCGCCGGTGAAGGTGAACCTGCTCCCGTCGGTGTGCACACATCGTACCTTGCGCCTAATGCAGTCAATCTGAGCATGGACCGTAGATAACCAATCCATGCCCAAGATGACGTCGTAAGGCCTCGACGCCGCTACAAGAAGATCCCAGCCGAAGCTCTCGCCTCCTAGAGTAAGCTCACACTGCCGGCACCAGTGCGTAATCGTCGAGTCTGCTCCCGTAGGAGTCTCTAGCCGTAAGGATCGAGCCAACGGCTCTGTCGGAATCTCCGAGATCCGAACAAGGGCAGTGGCTATGAAAGAGTGACTCGCTCCTGTGTCTATCATAACTGCAACAAGGGTGGAATAGACACATATTGTACCTCGAATCATCTCTGGCGCACCGTGGTCGTAGGCCTCCGCTGCCTGGAGCTGAGCCTGTCTCTGCCCGCCAGCTCCCTGTGGTCTGGGCGGGCCTCCTGGTGGTGGTGGTGGCAGAGCCTCAAAGCGTCGCCCACCACCTGCTGCTCGGCCAGCTCCTCTGCCTCGTCCACCTCCTCCCTGCGGACCGCTACGGTCGACCCTCTGCCTCTGCCTGGGTGGTCCCTCCACCGTCTGCTGACCCTCGGTACGACGGGTCGGGCAGTCACGAGCCATGTGGCCCCGCCCGCCGCACTCGTAGCACTGCCTACCTCTCGGAAGACTGGCTCCGGGCTGGGTGCCCTGCACTGCTGAGCCAGTGTCCCGAGGTCGCCTGCCGGAAGGTCTGGTCCGCCTGGAACCCTGAGTCATCCGCCGGATACCAGCTGCCGAAGACTCCGCTATCTGCCGCCCTGCGGTAGGTCTCGCTGTGGACTCAGCCAGGAAGCTCTCGATCAGGAGGGCTCGCTCCAGTACTCCTGCCTGGGTCGGGATGCTGAGGGAGATCAGCGATGCCCTGATCTCGTGTCTCAAACCCTGCTCGAAGGTCCGGGCTCGGAAGAAGGGGTCCCGTACCATGTCTGTCGAGTACCGAGAAATGTCGGTGAACCTCGCCGCGTACTGAGCGACCGTCAAGCTGCCCTGCCGCAGCTGAAGAAGCTCCTGGATGCGCACCCCACGGAGGGTGGCCGAGACGAACTCTGAGCGGAAGAGGCTCTCGAAGTCCGTCCAGATGAGGGTGGCCTTATTGTGTACCTGGAGCATCAGGCTCCACCATCGTCCTGCTGCTGCGTGCAGTAGGCTCGCCGCGAGGATCACCATGAGGTCTGCTGGTGTCCTCACTAGCCTGAAAACTCGGACGACCGCCTCCAGCCAGTCCTCGGCTGCCTGGGGGTCCGACTCCCCACGGAACCTGGGTGGTCGCTGGCACTGGAACTCGTGCAGAGCTCCGAGGTGTCGTGCGTCATCAGCTGCCAGTGCTGGAAGCATCGGGGGCTCGGCGGGTAAAGGTACCGCCGGTGCCTCTGCTGTCAACGGGCCCTGTACCGAGGCCTCGTCGCTCGGCGGGCTGTCGTCGCACACTACTCTAGGAACCCTAGCTGGCTGTTGTCGTCGTGCCATCCTGAAAAGGAAACAAGTGCACCACAGTCAGAACAGTATACCTGGTGAGCTGACACACGTAATCCCAAAGAAAACTTGAAACACACATGCAATCAATGTTTTCGTGCATTAAGTCGGAAATCAGAAGTCAGGGTCCTGGTGTATGGATACATCGGCCGCCGCACCAACACTGGACTCCCTAGACTGATAACCACACTTAATACGCTAAACACTATTGCTTCACATAGAAGAAAGATCAGAGTCTGCGGTAGAACCGACCACCTCTGATACCAATTTGTCACGACCCATCCTCGGGGCCCGTGCCGTGACTACCCCAAGCCCGCCTTCCATAGGCCAGGGGCTGGCGACTAGCACCAAGGCGTAAATCCCAACAAAAAGGGAAGGCATTGCCTTTGAAAAGTAAAAAAGCACCATAGTGTAAGCAAGCAGAAAAGTAAACACTAAGTAAAAACTGTACAAGCTGTGCTGAAAGTAAAAGGGGCCGGAAATACAAGCCCAACTATAAAGTACAACTGAAAGGAAAAACGACAACTGAAAGGAAAAACTGCAGCGTCGAGCCGTCCTCTGGAAGTCCCACCTGAAGGGTGGGTACAGATAGCCTCCACTGCTCCTCGGGTCCACCTAACTGCTCTGAGTACATCCCGCCCAGTGGTCCACCTCCAGGTACTGTCCTGCTCCGCACGCCTCTTCCACGATCAGCGCTGTCCGTCGTCTGCAACCAACACCACGAAGTGCGGGCATAGCCCGTGCAGGGGTGAGTATAAGCTACTCAGTAGGGACCCCGAGACCCCTGAAGGTCTCCCGAAATCCACAAAGGATAAGCCACAAAGGAGAGATACAATCACGAAATATCATCTGACACGGCTTAGATATATGCCCATACATATACCTAAGTCATCAATTTCCCGATCGGCTCCAACGTCTGAGCCCTAGCACAACCCAGTCCACACAGGAAAGCAAAACGCATACCCACGCAGGATAGAACAACACAATCCACAAAGGAGAGTAAACAATAAATCCACACAGGATAGCTCAACACAATCCACAAAGGAGAGAAACACAAGATTCAGCTCACACAGGTATACTTCTTCGGATAAAGAAAAGATGATCTCTGATCCATATAAGTCGTCGGACCCACGAAGGATCGATAGGTAACTAATCTCTGCAGTGACCCACACAGGATCAGACCCACACAGGATCGGGGCCACGCAGGACCTGTAGGAGTTGGCTCACACAGAACCGCTGAGTGTTGACCCACACAGGATCGGATCCGCACAGGATCGAGCCCACACAGGACCGGGCCCACGCAGGACCTGTAGCACTGATCCACGTAGGATCGCTGAGTGCAGTAGTCGTCGCAGTCCGCTGAGGATCTCTGCACAGTCGTCTCCGCAGTCCACTGAGGATCTCTGCACGGTCGTCGTCGGAGTCCACGGAGGATCTCTGCACAGTCGTCGCCGTCGAGGAAGCAGTCGCAGCCAGCACTAGGGTTCCCGCACACAGCAAGCTCGTTCGGGAGGGTCCGCTCCACGAGCCGAGAGGCTGATACATCAACTGACACAAAGTTTGAAGTTGATGTATCCAAAAGTTCCGTATCGTCAACAGGAACTCAACGTCGCAGACGGCGCGTCAATCGGACGCCCGGTCTGAGAGTTATTGGCTTTTTTGTCCCAGGGGCCCGGTTGGTTTTTAAGGAAAAACCAACCCGACCGTACTCCACCTGTGTCCAAACCTCGGGCGGAGTAAGCCAAATGATCCGTCTCACTTAGAGGAATTCAACAAAGCTGACGGCACGTCAATCGGATGTCCGTGGCTCAAGATATGAGCATTTCCGCTCCGAGGGCCCGGTTGGTTTCGTGTACGAACCAACCCGGCCGAACTCAAAGTATTCCGAAACCTTGAGTGCGATAAACCGAAACGACCGTCTCGATCCAAGGATCGCGTTGCCGCTGACGGCGGGTCGTTTGGAGGCCCGTAGCTCAAGATACGGCCATTTGAACGAAGTCTGTCCGAAGACGGGGGGTCCGGGCCCGGGCCGACCCGGCCCGACCCCCCCTGGTTGGCCCGAACCAGGTCGGGTCCGACCCGGTTGGCCCGGCCCGGCCCGGCCAAGGCCGGTCCGGCTCGGCTCGGCCGAGCGGCCGAGCGGCCGACGCGGGGGAAAGCCGCCGCCCCGCGTGACACCCCCACGGCACCCACGGGGTGTCGGCCAGACACCCGCGGGGTGCCGCGTGACAACCCCGCGGCACCCGCGGCACCCGCTGGGTGTCGCGCTGGACACCCGCGGGGTGCCGCGTGACAACCCCGCGGCACCCGCGGGGTGTCGCGCTGGACACCCGCGGGGTGCCGCCGCCTCCGGCCGCCGGCACCGCCGCACCGGCGACCCGCGCCGCCACCGGCTTCCGCGGGCCGCCGGAGTCGCTTCGGTGGCCCGTTTTCCTTCCCCTCTGCGCCGTTGTTCCTCCCGGGTTCCGTTCTTTACTGCGGGATCATCAAACACCCGTTACGGCACGTTCCGTCGTCGCCCGCCAAATCCGCAAAACACGAAGAACGACGGAGGGTTGCCTGGGCGTGTTCGTTTGACCCGCACCCTCCGCGTTAGAGATAAACAACCGGAAAAAAAAGAATGTTCAACACATGAACCAACAATTTTAATAAAATAAAATTGTTTCTTTGATTCCGGTTCTTTAATTTTTAAAGAACGTTCACGAGAATAAAGAGGGGTATTCCAAAATATGAAATCCCTACCTCGATGATCGTCGCGCGTGGGCGTTCTTCGCGGAAAAGCTCGTCGCGGAAGAGAGGGATTGTCGCGTCGTCGCGGGGAGGTGTCGCGTCGTCGCGGAATCCGACGTTGAGTCGGCGAACTCAACGCAACATGAAACAGCAGATTTAATTTAAATTAATTAAATCCGTGTTTTGGTTAAGAATCATGAAGGAGATAAAAAGGAAGGTCCGAGACTCTTACCTCAAGCAGCCGATCGAAGATCCGTTGTGGAGGAGAGATGTCGCAGAAGAACGTTGTCGACGATGCGGATCACGGCGTCGCGTCGTCGATTTCCGGGTTCGGCGTTCTTCACGTTCTTCGCGTTCTTCGCGAAGGAGGAAGAAGAAACAAGAATCCTCTTCAATCTTCTCAAAATATTTTGGGTTGGTCTTATTTTATTAATATGCCAACACACGAAAACAGGTTAAGAAATGATTGAATTAATTCGTTGAATTAATTCAACAAAAGAAACAGGCCATTTAATTCACGAAAGTAACAACCCATTTAATTCATGAAGGAAACAACCCATTTAATTCACGAAATAAACCGCCCAATTAAATGGTCTGTTAAGAATTTAGAAAACGCGTCAGTTGACTTTCATTAAGACGGGTTTTCACGGGTGCGTTTCTTAGCGGAAAGAAACGGCGGGGCTCGTGCGGGCCCCACCTCACAAATATCCTACCAAGGGGGTAGGATATTTCTGGATAGCATCTTATCCAGTTCAACTCAGTTCAAGCCACCATTAAGTGGCTTCATGTGGCTTCCAAGTGGCTTAAGTAAAATAAAATAAAGTTGTCGCAAAATTATTTTATTTCTTAACTTTAAGCCAGAAAATTAAAAACCACACCCGAGCAAACGCAACTCCGGAAGAGGCGTTTCTAAGCGAATACCGGCGCTGCGATTTCATCGGAGCCCTCAGAATTTGATTCCGGGCACTGGTTCAAAAGTTAGAAAAAACCGCTCGTCCGTTCACTGAACGTACCCGAGCCAAACTTCAGAAAATGATTCCGGGCACACCGGGCCTCAGAATCAGGTGCCGTCAGAAACTGCGCTCTTGTAAAATTCCAAAGAAAATTAAGAAGAAAAAAAAAATTTCCTTGAAATTTACGGTTCTTTACAGCAGTTCTGCGAGAACTTCGCTTGCTTTATATAGATGATGGAATGGGACCCAGGGTGTGTTGTGCCAAGTATGTTCGAGATAACTAGAGAGTTTTAGCCACAAAACATCCTAAATTTACTAGAGAAGGTGGCATAGAGGCATCCAAGTTACGGATAGAGTCCATCCATAAAATTATTGATCATTTGGAGACTCCTTCCAAGAAGAAAGTCAAGTTAGAGACCTATATGCTGTGAGGTAAGGAAAATAATTGGTGGGAAATCACGGTTCAAAAAAAGTAGATTGAAGGAATGATAAGCAAATGTTTCCAGGAAAAGTTTCTAGAATAATTCTATTCAGAGACCTTGAGGCAGGATAAGGCTGAAAAGTTTATGAGTTTGACCCAGGGGAAATATTGGTGATGGATTATGCTATCCATTTCACTAATTTACAATGATTAATCCTAACATTGGTAGGATATGAGGAAGTTTTGGTGAAATGTTTTCAGGGTGATCTTAGACACGAGATCAGATATCTGGTGAATATGTTTAGGTTGAAAAGGTTTTTAGAGGTAGTGGACTAGTACCTTATCTTAGAAGAAAACCTGAAGAAAGATTTAGGTGGTGGACTTGTGGTACCAGCTGGGTGGATGAGTGGTACAACTTCTGAGGATAAGAAGCATCAATTTTGGAATTTCTATTTGGGAGAAAGTGTGTGGAGTAGTCAGAAGGGAGGGCCATATTCCTTGTGTGGTGATCAGGTGTTTTGTTACCAGTGTGGTAGGCTGGGGCACATGCGCAGTCAATGTCCTCGACCACCAATTAATTACCAAGCATGTGGAAGATTGGGCCATATAAAAAGGTTCTACTGAAAATCATGATAGCCAGGAAATAATGAAGCTCATAGGAAGATTCTAATTATAGGTAGGGGTTCTTTTACTCCATATCAGGTAGTAAGTTGGAGCTACATAGTCTATACCGGTTGAGGTGGTGGATGTGGAACTCTGAGGAAAAATCATCTATATCATAAGGGTAGTGCAGTGAAAGGTAGTCAAGATGGAGCCCAGGGTGGAGGGGCAGGTCAAATTCCTGAAATTCTGTATACACCTAGAGGTGGTGAGGATGGACTATCTACAATTTGGGGTACGATTCTTATAGCTTCCACACTCACTAGTGCTTTATTTTACACATACACCACACACTATTTTATCTCTATTCAGTTTGTATTCGGGTTGGTCTTAGAAAGGGAATGCACGTGTGGGGTTATGTTGATTGATACTTTTTTGGGGGTGAGAGCTACAGATATCATACAATGTAATAGTTTTTCTCTAGAGGTTGGTGGGTACCATTTTATATGGAACTTGCTTGTCATTGAAATGTCAGGTTTTGAATTGATTTTGAGTATGCATTGGTTGGTTTTGTATTAGGACCATACCAATTGATACTGACATAATGTACTGTTAAATTCTCTTGAGGGATGAACGTATGTCCATCATGGTGAGTGGGATTTTCTAGCGGGCCATGAAGGGATAGTTTTCTAACAGTTGGTAGAACTCACATCCCAAGTGGCTTGTCTTATTCTAGATGATGGAGGATTTGAAGAGAATGTATTTCCTCATATGGTGAATCAATTTGAGGATGTGTTTCCTAAGGATTTCTTAGGGCTGCCACCTGAGAGGGATGTTGAGTTTATGATAGAGTTTTTTCTAGGAGCAAAGCTAGTTTCCATTCCATCATATTGAATGAAATCAAAATAACTCCATGAACTTAAATCTTAGTTGGAGGAGTTAGAGAAAAAAGGGTTTATCTATCCTAGTACATCGTGCTGGGGGTATCCCATGCTATTTTATAATAATGAAGATGGATCTTTGAGGTTATGTGTTTATTACAGGAAGTTGAGTTAGATTATAATTAAGAATATATACCCTCTTCCTTGAATCAATGATTTGTTTGACCAGCTGAGAGGTGATTCTATGTTTTCTAAGATCAATTTATGACCAGGTTATCACTATCTTAGGGTGAGGCCTTCTGATATACCATAGAATACATTCAAGAGTATGTATGGTTTTTATGAGTTTATGGTGATGTATTTCAAGTTAACCAATGCACCGACTATGTTTATGGATTTAATGAACCGAATATTTCACCCATATATGGATTAGTTTTTAGTTTTCTTCATTGATGACATATTGGTGTAATATAGAACTCATTCATATCATGTCAAACATCTTGACATAATCCTAAGTACACTAAGAGAGAGTAGGATTTGAATGAAGCTATCGAAATTTCATTTTTGGATTGATAAATTGCATTTCTTAGGTTACATAATCTCTAAGGAAGGTGTTTTAGGGGACCCGAAGAAAGTGCAGGCTGTTGTGTCATGGGAGAAACCCAAAATTTTTTATGATGTTCAGAGTTTTCTAGGATTGGCCGATAATTATTAAAGGTTCATTAAATATTTCTCCTATTTGGTAGTGCCACTTTTTTTCTTAACCAAGAAGGGAGTTATGTTTGAATGATCTGAGGCATGCTAGAATGATTTTCAGGAGTTGAAGAAGTGGTTGAAAACCACACTGATCCTAATCTTTCCTGAGCTAGGTAAGAGGTATACCTTGTTCTATGATGCGTCCAGTGTTGTACTTAGGGAAGTGTTGATGTAGTACAATTGATTTGTATCATATGGGTCAAGATATTGGAGGCCTAATGAAATAAATTACCCTAATCATGATTTTTTATTGGCTAATGTGGTCTATGACTTAATGTGTTGGAAACATTAATTTCTGAGAAAGAGGTTCACAATGTTTACTGATCATAAAAGTCTTTAGTACATATTTTTTCAATGTGATTTTAATCTTTGAAATAGAATATGGGTTTAATAAATTCAATAATTTGACTTTGTGTTAGTTTACACCCTATAAAAATGGAATAGTGTTACAGATGCTCTGAGTCAGAAGACTCAGAATCAGGTTGCTCAGGAGTCCAAATATGAGGATAGAATGATATTCTTGTTTTCTAAGATGCACCTGGTGGTACATGATAGGCACTGGAAGATGACCCTTGCATCGATAAAAGTTGATTTCGTGCTTTTGATTCAGGTTAAGGGGAGTCATCTTGAGGGCCCAAAGTGTTTTTCTAGGAAGGAAAGTATTAAAGGTGGGTAGTCACCTTCTGTTTGGGATATTAGTGCTGATGGAATTGTTTGCGTTCATGTACATGTTATGGTGCTAGAAGGTGTGCGATAAGAGTTAATGTGTGAGTTTTATTCATCGAAGTGGGAAGTGAATCATGGTTTTACTAAGATGTATCATGATCTTATTAAATAGTGTTGGTGTCCAAGAATGAAGAATGAGGTTGTGAGTTTTGTGGCATGTTGCCTTACCTATCAACAGGTGAAGGATGAGAATCAACACCTATGTGGTTTGTTACAACCATTTCCTATTCCAAAATCTTAGTGGGATAAGGTAAAAATATAATTTTTAGTGGGTATTCCAAGGATTACTTGGAAGAATGACATGATTTGGGTAGTTGTGGATTGATTGACAAAGGTGGATCATTTCTTACTAATCCATGAGAGCATCATTGTTGATTAGTTGGGTGAGTTATATGTTTAGAAAATCACGCGGTTTCATAGAGTACTACTAACCATAGTGTATGATCATGATCCAAATTTTACTTCCTAATTTTGAAAGGGATTGCAAAATGAGTTGGGTAATCAGGTGTTTTTTATTTTGGATTTTCATCCACATATAGATGGGAATTCAGAGTGTATGATTCAGGCACCAGAGGATATGTTGAGCACTTGTGTTCTAGATTTTGGTGCTTCATAGGGAAAACACATGTCACTTGTTGAGTTCACCTGCAATAATAATTTATAGGATACAATTAATATGTAACCATTTGAGGTGATCTATGGAAGACCATGTAGATCTCCATTGTATTGGTTAGAGGCTAGAGAGTCTGAGTTGTTGGGATCGAGTTTCATGTAGGAGACATCAAAAAAAGGTTCATTTGATATAGAAACTCATGAAAATGGCTCAGAGTAGGCCTTAGTCATATAAATATTGGTGTCATAGACCTATTGAGTTTATGGTGGGTGATAGGGTGTTTCTTCGGGTGTCACCAAGGTCAGGTCACCATCGAATTCGAAAATAGGGAAAATTGGCACCCAGGTACAAGGGGCAATTTGAGATTATGGAGAGGATAGGACCAGTGTATTATCGATAGGCTCTTCTATAGTGGTATAGTGAGAATGAATGATGTATTTAATGTTTTAAAACTTTGGAAGTATCACCTTTTTCTATCACATGTGGTTAACATTAAAGATGTAGAGCTTGAGGTTGATGAATCCTTTGAGGGGCATCTAGTTCGTATCGTGGACCATAGTGAGAAAGTCTTATGTTGAAAGGTTGTGCCTTTAGTTTACATTCTGTGGAAGCATGGAAATTTTTAGGAAGAAACTTGGGAGCATGAATTAGATATTTGAGCCTAGTGGCCACATCTCTTTTCTTTAGAGTCTTAGTGATGCTTGGGTGTGCAGCTTGAGGATGAGGTGTTATAAAGTGGGGAGGTTGTAAGATCCATGACTTTATGTTGGTTTTTATCTATTTAATTTTTAGTTATATCCCTTTTCATGGGGTCAATGACATGTTTACTGGGAGTATGGGGGCCCTCAAGGGTGTTCTGGGGGTTTGGGACACAAAATAAAGGGAAATCGGGGTAATCTGTGCAAGGCGTATGGTTGGCGCATGGTTGAGTAAATTATGAAACCTTCCTAGGAAAAATACACAACCTTGGACAATGGAATATTGCACAGTTGGAACATGGTTTTTAAATTGTGTGGGTCTCCCCAGGTAACCTTGCAACCCAACTTTCCTTCGATAGTGTTCTACGCAAAGTTCGTAATATTGTGCGGGTAAATTGTGCACCCCTTTAAAAGTTGAAAAAATTATATTTTTTCCATTTTAGGATTTTAAGACCCTCACCCAAATTTCTTCCCCATTTATCCCTTGAAACCCTAGTGATTAACTTAAGTAAACCAATATTCCCAAGTATCTATCTGCCTAGTTTCTAGGTTTTTTGGAGTTCCATAAGTTTCAAATCAAATATCCGGGTAAGCCTAATCTTCTCCTCTCTTCTCTTTTACAGATTAGAGTTAGTATCTTGAGAATCATTCTTCCAAATCCCTAAAAACCTATTTTTCTAATGGAATTTAGGTTAATTATTTAAAGGGTATTTGAATTCGAATCTAAGGTGATGATTAAGAATAAATTCATCATTAGATTCAAGGTAGGTGGTCTACACATTATATCCCATAGGTTTTTAGTGGATTTGTGCATATGAGTATGGGTTCTTTCTTCCCTATTATTGTGATTTGAATGAATTTAGTGAGTTTTTGTAAAATGAACATCCCAATGATGATTTGAACTCATCACAATCCCCACAGGATGTGTTGAGGTTGATTTGACCAATTTGGGCTACCCATGGGGTGCATCGACATTCCCAAACCTAAGAATTGGTAGATTCAAGTATGGAATTAATGTGTGATAACATAGAGCCCATGTTGAACATGTTAGTATGTTTAGTTTAGTCTAAAATGGAATATTTATAGTGTTCCTAGATTTTATAATGGCTCGTGAATTGATGAATATGATTAATGGGTTAAAATAAGGGAATTGTAGAATATGCTGAATGGGATGGGGCAAGAAAATAGTCTTAGAGGGATTAATGTGAATGTGATAAATGGATTGTGATTTGTACTTAAATTTAATAAGGGGGTTAATACATGGGAATTGATGAACATGTTATGTGATTTAACATATGGAAATGGTTGAATATGTTAAGTGGATTAATGTATGGGAATTATTGAATATTCTTAATGATTCTAGGTATAATAAATGGGAATTGGGATAAACGAAAATGCAGTGTAAATGGAAAAGTGTTATTGGGTTATGGAATGATATTTATTCCCATGTTTATTGTTTTGGATTATGATTTTTATTTGTATTGGTTTTATTTGATTGGGATATGGGATTTGAGGTGAATAAATATGTATAAGCATGTTCACATGACTTGGTAGAGTGGGGTATTGATTGAGGATCTGTGCCCATGGTTCGAGTTAGACCAAAATACACCCCACAATGCATGGGTTATAGAAGGGTATGTTCCCCCAACTGTTTAATTCCATGCAGACCAGGGATTTTAGGTGAGGATAATGTGGTTGTTGTGATGTGTTTACCTATAGTGAGATAGGGACTTAACTTATTCCATTATTCATAGTGATGAATGCCTTGAACCCTTGTGTGAATGATGTAAATGCCTAACCCATGGAACACTTCTTGATAATGAATTAATTAATGAGGAAGATGAAAATGATGAATTTGGTACTAAGGTTAGAAATGGTCAAAGTAAAAGTTGTTAACTAAAGGTACCCAAACTATTCTTTATTTACTTTTCATTTATTTAGTACTTACATACACTATCTATTTGACTAGATATTTTGTAGACACCATTGGTGGTGGCCTACTGAGTTGTACTCACACCCTACTTAGGCTGCCGTTGGGTAACCATGCTTGGGATTTGAGTCAGACTTGTGATGTGCATGGATGAGGTTCCGAACTTAAAGTCAAAATCATTTTTGGAATTTTTCTGTTTGTCTCTATTTTGGGTTTTGTTCACTTGAAACTATTAGCATGACATGACATATTTTTTTGTTGGCTATGGTCTGTACCCAGTTTTTGGAAATGTTTTTTTATGCATGTTCATTGGTTATTTCTTATCATTTCTATTATTTTATTTATTTTTTGTTGTGGATTATTCTGGTAAGGATTATATAGTCTACCCACATAACCTTTTAGATCCTCATTGTTAGTTGGAAACCTCTAGAATATGGGGAGGCACACTTGAGGTCATATGGAGACCCGGTTTAGGGCACTGATTTAGTGGATTCCGGGCTGGGGTCATTATAATGTATGAATCATATGATGATTATATCATAATGTTATTATCAGCATCCGATGTGAGTTATCGATACAACATCGGACATGGATGATTTTACATGTTGTCTTATATCTGAATATCTTCTTAGGAGAAAGCAAAGCAAGATATTAATGTGTGATGATTACACTGAATATGTGTAAATTGAAATATGGATTGGGATCATTCAATACATATTTCATATTTATTTCCATCCAATTTCTCCATATTCATGTAAGATTACAAAACAACAAATCTGGATAAAACACTTAATTACTTTTTCGGTAAGGATCAATAAGTTAATAAGAACTTATAGAAAGTATAATATTTATTTATTATGGTGAAAAAGTTTAAAGACAAGCTGAAAAATATAATGGAAATAGTGGCTCCAAAGGAACCTTCATAATTCCCATCAATGAAAACTAGTTATCATACAAAATTTTATTTTCTTCACATACTGTAAAGTAAATATATGGGAGTTAAAACGATATAAATATAATTAAATAAGAAAGTAATCTATTATTATTTTGGTTTATTCATCAATTGTAATTAATGTTTCTGTTATACTTTTTCGGTATTTAATACAATATTATTATCATATATGTGTATCAAACTACATTAAATAGGTAAGTAATAAAAATGTTATAAAAAGTAATGTGTGTACTCCAAGAATATGAATAATGTGCTTCCTAAGTCAGTAGTGAGAAGCACACAACTTCTTTATTTCCAATTTTAATGGTTATAGTTAAAATTTTGGTAAGTATTACCAAAACATTTATATCACAAGTCCTTTGTACATAAGTATATATTATTATAGTTCAAGAAGGAATATTTTTTGTGGTTTTTAATACTCAACCAATAGTTCAGTAATTCTTGAATCATTAGCAGTACCTAATGAATATAAAATGTGAAACTCATTTAACTGGTTTTGGAAGGATAAATATTTTTCAAGGATATACTACACATGGTTATAGAATCATTAGAGTTAAAGACCATATATATTATTGACATACTTATGTACTTAGTTTTGGAAAAATAAACCTTTAAAAATAAAGAAAAACCACCATGCTTTTGGAATTAGTTTATCTTGAGAGAACGAACTATTCCATAGGTAAATTAGTGGTAAAAATACTTTATAATATTAATTTAATTATTTTTAATGAATTTGAATGTGAATTATGGTATATTGATGGTTGAAGGTATGAGTTTCATCGAGCTGGTGTCCTGAAGAATATATTGACCAAGCATTAATAGATCAATATAATGTAGTGCGGAGTATGTAACACCCCGATATTTTGAGAATTATTATTTTTTCAAATTAATTTAATCTTTTTGATATTTTTCACTTCACACAACATTGAATATAGTTTTTTATAAAGGAACTAAGTTTGTATTTCATTATACACAATAGAAAGTAAATATTTCACCACACACAACACTTAGATTAGCTTGAGGCACACAAAAAACTATATTTGTATTGTATTACACACAATATTTATTCCCTTATACAACTTTAATTACATGCATGACCAAGTTTTACAAAGCTATAATATACTATTAACATGATTATAACAATATTATTATAGCCACCACCTAGCTATCGGATAGGAAGTTACGAATAAGATTAACTGAATTGTGAAAATGTGATTTACAAATGTATAAAAAATTAATCCTTTGGTTATCAATTATTAGAAGTGAATGTAAGAACTATTTGAAAATAAATAAATTACTTTTCTAAGAAAACTATTTTCTACGTAAAAACAAAATTTTATATCAATAAATTAAACAAACCACTTTTGATTAATTATTTAAATAAAATTTATATATTATATATCCAATCAATACTTTTGATACTCATATAATAAATTTTATAGGTATAAGATAAGAATAAATCCAATTTTATGAATAAAAAGATGTATTTTTCTAAAAGGCAATTTCACCATATTTTAATGGAGAACCCATTTTAAATATAATTTTTGAAACTTTTATGATTTTTATTTGAAAAAATAAATTTCATTTTCAGAATCGTAATATCATAATTTACTTTGGGTGATTTTGTTTTATTTTTCTAAGAAATTTCATTTTTTTGTTGAATAGTGAAAACCACTGAATTTTAATTCCAAACTGCTTTTACATCTAAATTATTTATAAAGTTAAATTATATTTTTATTTTTTTAAAGTTAAGTTAGATAAAATTTATATCAATTAATATAATTTAGGTTATTATATTCAATTTCAATTATAAATTGGATATAAAAACTTAGCAGTCTTTTGAACATTTTTACTCATCACCTGTCTACGAGATTAATTTGATATTAATTTAATACACCTATGTTGTTGGAAATTGGAAAAATGGATTCTATAATTGGATTAATCATAATTTATAATGTCTAATAATGTCAAATTAGTTTTTTTATAAAAAATATTAATGAAAGTGATAAAAATTTGTTACAGTGATTAAAAGAAAAATTAGCATAACAAATGACTAAACCTTAAACATAAGGCCCAAAATTACCTATAAACTGGTCCAAAATCCATTGGATGTTCATATTTAGACCCTATAATAACTTGGGTATAATGTTTACCATTATTGGAGCCACTTTAAATGGGAAACAAATTGGTGGAATTCCCTTATAAAAAATTTACAATAATCCCACTCCTCCTCCAGTTTAAAAATCCACTCACCCCTTATACTTATTCACACCTCTGAAGCTCTATTTCTTACCAAAAATATACTAAAATAATATTATAATGTTCCTAAAATTATCCTATAATCCCCCCTTTGTGTATAAATCCATCTAATGAATCCCTTTGGTGCAAACCAAAATGAGTTACCCAAAGAAGAGGTAACATCCTTCCTCGTGGTGCTTTGTTTTATTTTCATTCTACACCACCTAAATTTTTATTACTAAATGATTATATAATAACCTAATAATATTAAATATACTTATATTTTGTTTCTAAAGACCCGGAAACTTCAAGGAAATTTTTTTCTTGATTTTCTTTGGAATTTTACAAGAACCTAGTTTCTGACAGCGCCTGATTTCGAGGCCCGGTGTGCCCGAAATCAATTTCTGATGTTTAGATCAGGTACGTTCAGTGAATGAATGAGTGGGTTTTTATAACTTTTGAACCGATGATCAGAATCGAAATCCGTGGGCACTGATGGAATCGTCGCACCGATAAATGTTTAGAAACACCTTTTCCGGAGTTGCGTTTTCTCGGGAGGAGTTGTTAAAAATTATGGAAGTTAAAAATAAAATTGAGCTACAAATTTTATTTTTTCCTTTTAAGTGGTTATGACCCTTTGAGTGGAAGTTGGAGAAACCACCCAAGTGAGGTTATGAGGGCGGTGGGGCCCACACGAGCCCCACCTTTTCATTTCTTCAACCCCCCTTTAATGAAAGTCAACCCTTGCATTTATGTAGATTAATAAACGCCACATTAATTGGGCGGTTTAGACGTTGCAATTAATTCAATTAATTGATTGATTCAATTTTGAATTTTAAAACGTTTGGCGTAAGTAATAAAATAAGGCAACCGTTATTTTATTGTTTTTTCTTGGGTTGTGCGGGAGGATTTTGGAGAGAATGGCTCAAAGTCTTGAAGTTATACCTCCTCAATGAAGAATGCGAAGAACGCCGAACTCCGACGACGGACGACGATGAGAGATGCCTTCCTCGGAGATCAACGACCCGACGTGCATCTCCTCGTTCCTTATTTCCGCATCAAAGGAAGGGAGACACCATTCCTCTGTGACACAATGATCCGCCTTATTCCGTGACGTTCAATTCCGCGACAAGACTTCGTTCAAAAACGCTCGAGGTAAGGGATTATATTCATTTTGTTCGTGATTACTTTAATCGCTGATTTATTGTCTTTTTGGGCCGCCTGTTATCGCAATAACGAGAGGAGGTCAGACCGCACGAACACAGCCGACCCTCCTCCCCCTTTGATGTGTGTTCGTTGCGACTCAAACAGAGGCGGCGCAGTGCAACGACGCTGTGTGGAAACATGAAGGAATGCGACGAAGGAGCGCGGCGCCGTCGAGGCCGAACCAAACCGCGGCAGGAGTCGGGGCTGCAGAGGCGAATCGAAGACTCCGAAGTTGTTTATTTGATGTGCGGATCGACAGGCGTTGATGAAGCGGGTCGCAAAGGCGATTTTGACCCTTCCCAGTAATCTATGTGTCCCAGGAGGGCCTTAGGCGCAGATGGCAGGCGAATCAGACCACCGGAGCGCCTCTGGTGGTCCGCGGAAGGTGCTGCCGGCGCGCCGCCGCGGCTGAAGCCGTGGTGGAGGCGGGATCCCGCGGCCGCACGAGATACAGTGGGGAAGACGTGGCGACCCACCGCGTCACTGGCAGAGGAGCGGCCCCCACATGGGGTCCGCTGTTTCCAATCAGGGGGGGCAGTGCGCCCCCTTTCCGTTTCATCCGCTCGGCCGTTTCGGCCGAGCCGCCTGGTCCGCGGGCACCACGCCGCACTAGCGCCAGGCCAGGCCGGGCCGCACCCTAATGGGCCAAACTCGGACCCGGTTTGGGCTGACCCGAGGGGGGGATATCGGGGCAGGTCGGACCGGGCCCGAAGCCCCTCTTTTTCAGACAGTTTGGTTCAAACGCCCATATCTTGGGCTACGAACCTCCGATCGGTGAAACGTCAGTTGCATAGCGATCCTTGGATCGAGAAGGTTGTTTCGATATATTACACTCAAGGTTTCGGAGAAATTTGGGTACATCCGGGTTGGTTTGAACACGAAACCAATCGGGCCCTCGGAGCGGAAACACTTATAACTTGAGCTCTGAACGTCCGATTGACGTGCCGTCGACTTTGTTAGATTCCTCTTGATGAAAAGGAACGTTTGGAATAAATCTCTAGAGTTTTGGATTCATTTGGATAGTGGTCGGGTTGGATTTTACCCAAAATCTAACCAGGCCCCTGGAACGGAAAAACTGATAACTTTCAGACCGGACGTCCGTTTGACGAACCGTCAGCGGCGTTGGTGATCACATTGAGAAACGGTCCCTATGATAATACCCTATGAGAGTTTGGGGTACATACAAGATATGTCCAGGTTGGTTCACACACGAAACCAACTGGACCCCTGGGACGAAAAGGATAGTAACTCATAGACCGGGCGTCCGACTGACGCGTCGTCTATTGCGTTGATACCCCTATGACGAGGCGGATCTCTGAGATACTTCTTCGTGGGACTTTGTGATACTTGGAGTATCGACCAGTAGCTCGTGGAGCAGACCCTCCTAGTGACGAGCTAGCAGAGTGCAACGACCTAGTAGCTGGCTGAGACTTAACGACTGCTGATCTATCGTCTCGGTGTGTTTCAGATAGCCCAGTGGGGAGCGCTTGGTTGTAGCGGCAGACCCATGGTGAAGGAGTTCTTGGTTGTAGCGGAAGACCCGCGATACTCAACAGAAGGAGTACCTCTGGAGGCTATGAGGGGGAGCGCTTGGTTGTAGCGGCAGACCCATGGCGGAGGAGCGGTTGGTTATAGTGGCAGACCCGCGGTACTCAACAGAAGGAGAACCTTTGGAGCCTATGAGGGGGAGCTCTTGGTTTTAGCGGAAGGCCCATGGTGGGAAGTGATTGGTTGTAGTAGCAGGCCCACAGTACTCGACAGGTGGAGTACTACAGCAGTCCAAGGTTAGTGGGGCGCGCTTGGTTGTAGCGGGAGGCCCACTGTACTCGACAGAGGAGAAGTTCTCCAGCAGCCGTGGTTTCGACTTCATGATTAAATCCTGGTTTGATCTGAGTATATAATCTTTGTGTTTCCTCATGATTGAGATGGGTCACTTGATAACTTAGGTATATGTATGGGCATATACCTGGGTAGTGGTTATCCGTTGATTTCATAATCTTTGTGTTTTCTCATGATTGAGATGGGTTACTTGATAACTTGGGTATATGTATGGGCATATACCTAAGTAGAGGTTATCTGTTGAGATCTTCTTTGTGGTTATCCTTGTTGGATTTAGTGAGACCTTGAGGGTCTCGGGGTCCCTACTGAGTATCGTTATACTCACCCCTGCACAGGCTATGCCCGCACCTCATTGTGTTGGTTGCAGATGACGGGCAACGCAGACAGAGGCTGAGTGTTCGAGGACTGGACGGTACCCGGAGGTGGACCTCACAACGAGACAGTATCCGATGGTGGACTTCATGATGAGATGGCACTCGGAGGAGGTTGACGGGCGAGAGCGTTGTGGAGGCTATCTGTACATACCCTTCAGGTAGGATCCGTGGTGGACGATCCAAGAGCTGCGCTATCTGTACCTACCCTTCAGTTAAGATCCTTGGTGGACGATCCGAGAGCTGCTTGTCACCTTCCGAATGTTTTATCTTTTTCCTTGTACTTTACAATTGGGCTTGTATTTCCGGTCCCTTTACTTTCAGCACAGATTGTTTCAGTTTTACTTAGTGTTTTACTTCCGCTTGTACTCTATGGTGTTTTGTTTACTTTTATAAAGGTAATGCCTTCCCAGTTATCAGGATTTATGCCTTTGGTGCTAGTCGCCAGCCTCTGGACTATGGAAGGTGGGCTTGGGGTAGTCACGACATGGGCCCCGAGGACGGGTCGTGACAAATTGGTATCAGAGGGGTACAGTTCTACCGCAGAACTCAGGACTCTGATCCTTCTTCTATGTGAAGCAATAGTGTTAAGGGTATTGAGTGTGGTTATCATTTCAGGGAGTCCAGTGTTGGTGCAGCGGCTGACGTATCCATACACCAGGACCCTGACTTCTGATTTCTGACTCAATACACGAAAACATTGATTACATGTGTGTTTTAAAAGTTTTCTTTGTGATTACTTTGTATCAACTCACCAGGTATACTGTATTAACCGTGGCACACCTGTTTCTTTTCAGGATGGCCCCACGACGACAGCCAGCTAGGGTTATGAGCGTTGTGCGGGACGACATCCCACTGAGCGACGAGGTCTCGGTACAGGTCCCTTTGACAGTAGAGGCACCGACGATACCGCTACCCGCTGAGCCACCGATGCTACCATCCCTAGCCGCTGACGGTGCACGTCGCCTTAGTGCACTGCATGAGTTTCAGTGTCAGTGACTGCCCAGGTTCCGCGGGGAGACGAACCCTCAGGCAGCCGAGGATTGGCTGGAGGCAGTTGTTCGAGTTTTCCATTTAGTAGGGACACCAGCTGACCTTATGGTGGTCCTTGTAGCGAGCCTCCTGCATGCGGCAGTAGGCAGATGGTGGAGCTTGATGCTCTAGGTGCACGAAGAGACATCTCTCCTTTGGACGGACTTTGAGAGCCTTTTATTCTCAGAGTTTTTCCCAGCCACCCTCCCTGCGGTGCGCATCCAGGAGCTACTACAACTACGGTAGGGCAGCATGACAGTAGCCCAGTACATGGAGAGGTTTACCGATCTCTGTACGAGACCCATTCTTCAGGGCCCGAACCATCGAGCAGTGGCTCGGGTGAGAGATCAGAGCTTCAGTTATTTCTCACAACATTCTGACACAGACAGGGGTGTTGAAGCGAACCCTCTTACTGGAGAGTTTTCTTGCTAAATAGTATCCAACAACAGGACCCACCACTAGCCGGCATGTGACAGAGTCTTCTTCAGCGGGCAGTAGACAGATGAAACAGAGTTCCAAGAGGACTAGACCTATAGGTGGTTGACCACATGACACAATATCATTTGTGCGAGGCACCCAGGGTGGACAACGATTTACCATGATCGGACAGTGTTACTCCTGCGGCGGGGTTGGTCACATGGCTCATGACTGTCTGACCCGCCATACAGATGACCAGCAGATGAACGAATGAACTCCCAGGTAGAGGTAGAGGTTCGATCAAGGCAGACCGCATGGAGCAGGAGACCGTGGCCAGGGAGCTGGCCGTGCAACTGGAGGTGGACGACGCTTCGAAGTGTTGCCACCACCACCACCCGGAGGTCCAGCCCGACTGCAGAGAATAGGTGGACATGGGAGAGCTCAGCTTCAGGCAGCTGAGGCCTACGATGATGGAGCTTTGGGAGCAGATGGACAAGAGAGGGACTAGCTCTAGACCTGGAGACTTTTGTTCATGTTGCTTCTAGCTTTGTTGATATTTGTTTGTAGATGCTTTGTGTCTTTGTACTTTGAGCTGCAGTAATAAAAGACACCTTTCTTGTGGCGTTTACCTTCTTGTCTTCTCTTTATGTTGTTACTAAGAGGTTCCGGTTTAAAAAACCATTGACTTGACCCTCACTTTGAGATACCTACTGGAGGAGACCCAGTGACCACACACTGATGCCGATAGTGTGACTCAACCTTTGGAGGCGAGAGTAATGTTTGAATCTCTTGGTAGTAGCATCTAAGCCTTACGACGTCATCCTTGGTATGGATTAGTATCATCCATGTCGGGATTGACTGTATTAGGCGAAGAACGTGGTTCATCCATGGGATGAGACCAGATTTCTCTTATCGACAAAGAAGAAATCTCAGCAGCTCTTGTAGGACCAGAAAGGTCCAAGTCATCCAAGAGCGGATGAGGACAGCTCAGAGCCGGCAAAAAGTCTTGTGCTGACAGGAGGTGGAGACCACTAGAGTTCGAGAAAGGCGACCTTGTTTCCCTACGGGTCTCACATCGACGTGAGTTACGGAGATGTGGCCGAGGCAACAAGTTATCTCCGAGGTTCAATGTACCTTTCTAGGTCCTCAGCAGGGTAGGCGAGGTGGTTTACCGCTTGACCCACCCACCTCACTTACACCAGGTGCACGACGACTTCCATGTATCTCAACTGAGGAGACACGAGCTCGACCCTTCGCTTTTCATCGACCATGAGGAGTTGGACTTGGGCGATGGGGTGACCCTCATGAAGGATCCAGTGGGGATTGAGGAACGACAGGAACGGATCCTACGAGGATGGTCGATTCCTCGGGTGCGCTTTCACTGGTAGTATGGGAACCTCTAGGTGAGCACAGGGGAGCGAAAGACTCAGATGCGTGCTCAGCACCGCTTTTGTATCCCTAGTTTGTGTTAAAGCTTTACGGGGACGTAAAGTCCTGAGGTGGGAGTAATGTAAAGACCCGGAAATTTAAAGGAAAATTTTTTCTTGATTTTCTTTTGAATTTTACAAGAACACAGTTTCTAACGGTGCCTGATTCCGAGGCTTGGTGTGCCCGGAATCAATTTATGAAGTTTAGCTCGGGTACGTTTAGTGAACGAACGAGCAGATTTTTCTAACTTTTGAACCGGTGCTCGGAATCGAAATCTGAGGGCACCGATAGAATCGCAGTGCCGGTAAATGTTTAGGAACACCTTTTCCGGAGTTGCATTTGCTCGGTAGGAGTTGTTAAAAATTGTGGAAGTTAAAAATAAAATTGAGCTACAAATTTTATTTTTTTCTTTTAAGTGGTTATGAACCTTTGAGTGGAAGTTAGGGAAACCACCCAAGTGAGGTTATGAGGGCGATGGGGCCAACACGAGCCCCACATTTTCATTTCATCAACCCCCCTTTAATGAAAGTCAACCTTTGCGTTTATGTGGATTAATAAACGCCACATTAATTGGGCGGTTTAGACATTGCAATTAATTCAATTAATTGATTGATTCAATTTCGAATTTTAAAACATTTGGCATAAGTAATAAAATAAGGCAACCCTTATTTTATTGTTGTTGCTTGGGTTTTGCGGGAGGATTTTGGAGAGAACGGATCAAATTCTTGAAGTTCTTCCTCCTCAACGAAGAATGCGAAGAACGCCGACCTCCGACAACGGACGACGGTGAGAGACGCCTTCCTCAGAGATCGACGACCCGACACGCATCTCCTCATTCCTTCTTTCCGCGTCAAAGGAAGGGAGACACCATTCCTCCGCGATGGAACGATCCGCCTTCTTCCACGACGTTAAATTCCACGACGAGCCTTCTTTCAACAACGCTAAAGGTAGGGTATTATATTCATTTTGTTTGTGATTACTTTCATCGCTGATTTATCGTCTATTTTGGGCTTCCTGTTATCGCAATAACGGGAGGAGGTCGGACCGCACGAACACGGCCGACCCTCCTCCCCCTATGATGTGTGTTCGTTGCGACTCGAACAAAGGTGGCGCGGTGCAACGAAACCGCGTGGAAACATGAAGGAATGCGATGAAGGACCGCGGCGCCGTCGCGCCGCGCCGTTGAGGCCGAACCAAACCGCGACCGGAGTCGGGGCTGCAGAGGCGAATTTAAGACTCCGCAGTTTTTTATTTGAAATGAGGATCGACAGGCATTGAGGAAGCGGGTCGCTAAGGCGGTTTGGACCCTTCGCAGTAACCTACGGGTCCCGGGAGGGCCTTAGGTGCAGACAGCGGGCGAATCGGACCACCGAAGCGCGTCCGGTGGTCCGCAGAAAGCCGCGGCGGAGGCGGGATTCCATGACCGCACGGGATCCGGTGGGGAAGAAACAGCGACCCACCACGTCGTTGGCAGAGGAGCGGACCCCACGTGGGGGCTGCAGTTTCTAATCAGGGGGGGCAGCGCGTCCCCCATCCATTTCATCCACTCGACCGTTTCGGCCGAGCCACCTGGTCCGCGGGCGCCGCGCCGCGCCAGTGCCAGGACAGGGCACGCCCTAATGGGTCGGACCCAGACCCGGGTCGGGTTGAACCAGTTCGGGCTGACCCGAGGGGGGGGGGGGTATCGGGCCGGGTCAGACCGGGCCCGAACCCCCTATTTTTCGGACAGTTTTGTTCAAACACCAATATCTTGGGCTACGGACCTCCGATCGACACACCGTCAGTTTCTTAGAGATCCTTGGATCGAGATGGTCGTTTATGTATATTACACTCAAGGTTTTGGAAAACTTTGGGTACGGCCGGGTTGGTTCGAACACGAAACCAACTGGGCCCTCGGAGCGGAAACACTTATAACTTGATCTCTGGACGTTCGATTGACATGTCGTCGACTTCATTGGATTCTTATTGATGAGACAGAACTTTTGGCATACATTTCCTGAGTTTTGGATGCATTTGGATAGTGTCCGGGTTGGATTGTACCCGAAATCCAACCGGGCCCCTAGAACAGAAAAGCTGATAACTTTCAGACCGGACATCCGTTTGACAAACCATCAGCAGAGTTGGTGATCACGTTGAGAAACGGTCCCTATGAGCATACCCTATGAGAGTTCGGGGTACAGTCGAGATACGATCGGGTTGGTTTGCACACGAAACCAATCGGGCCCCTGGGATGAAAAGACTAGTAACTCACAGACCGGGCGTCCGACTGACGCGCCGTCTATTGCGTTGAGACCCCTATGACGAGAAGGATCTCTGAGATACTTCTTCATGGGACTTTTTGATACTTGGAGTATCGACCAGTAGCTCGTGGAGCGAACCCTCCCGGTGACGAGCTAGCAGAGTGCAGAGACCTAGTAGCTGGCTGAGACTTGACGACTACTGATCTATCGTCTCGGTGTGTTTTGGATAGCCCAGTGGGGAGCGCTTGGTTGTAGCGGTAGAACCACGGCGGAGGAGCGCTTGGTTGTAGTGGAAGACCCACGGTACTCAACAGAAGGAGTACCTATGGAGGCTATGAGGGGGAGCGCTTGGTTGTAGCGACATACCCACGACGGAGGAGCGCTTGGTTGTAGCAGCAGACCCGCGATACTCAACAGAAGGAGTACCTCTAGAGCCTATGAGGGGGAGCGCTTGGTTGTAGCAGCAGACCCATGGTGGGAAGCGCTTGGTTGTAGCAACAGGCCCACAATACTCTACTGGTGGAGTACTACAGCAGTCCAAGGTTAGTGGGGCGCGCTTGGTTGTAGCGGCAGCCCCACTGTACTCGACAGAGGAGGAGTTCTCCAGCAGCCATGGTTTCAACTTCATGATTAAATCCTGGTTTGAGCTGAGTCTATAATCTTTGTGTTTCCTCATGATTGAGATGGGTAACTTGATAACTTAGGTATATGTATGGGTATATACCTGGGTAGTGGTTATCCGTTGATTTCATAATCTTTGTGTTTCCTCATGATTGAGATGGGTTACTTGATAACTTGGGTATATGTATGGGCATATACCTAAGTAGAGGTTATCTGTTGAGATCTTCCTTGTGGTTATCCTTGTTGGATTTAGTGAGACCTTGAGGGTCTCGGGGTCCCTACTAAGTATCGTTATACTCACCCCTGCACGGGCTATGCCCGCACCTCATTGTGTTGGTTGCAGACGACGGGCATCGCAGACAGAGGCTGAGTGTTCGACGACTGGACGGTACCCGGAGGTGGACCTCACGATGAGACAATATCAGGTGGTGGACTTCACGATGAGGTGACACTTAGAGGAGGTTAACGAGCGAGAGCGTTGTGGAGGCTATCTGTACCTACCCTTCAGGTAGGATCCGTGGTGGACGATCCAGGAGCTACGCTATCTGTACCTACCCTTCAGGTAGGATCCTTGGTGGAAGATCCAGGAGCTGCTTTTCACCTTCTGACTATTTTATCTTTTTCCTTGTAATTTACAGCTGGGCTTGTATTTCTGGCCCCTTTACTTTCAGCCCAGCTTGTTTCAGTTTTACTTAGTGTTTTACTTCTGCTTGTACTTTGTGGTGCTTTGTTTACTTTTATAAAGGCAATGTCTTCCCAGTTATTGGGATTTAAGCCTTTGGTGTTAGTCGCCAGCCCCTGGCCTATGGAAGGTGGGCTTGGGTTAATCACGGCACGGGCCCCGAGGACGGGTCGTGACATTGTTATTTTAAGTTTTCCACCAACACTTAAACAAAATTCCATAAATGGGTAATGAACATACAGTTCTTGTGTACGGCGAACTACTGCCACACAAAACAATGTTGTTTGTTTTTCCTTTAACACCTCTCCTAGTTGTGAGTTATGATGCAAAATATATTTTCATGTGATATTTATGATATTTATGATTTATTTAATTATTATATAAATCAATCCTTCATTCTTTTCATCTTGTGTAAATACGATAACTTCGTTTATGGATGTGTGGACCACTGCCTTCTCAAAGTGATGCAATTTATTCACACTTTACATAGAATATATTTAGGAAGAGTTTAGTAAAATTATAATATATAAATGAAAAAATAATTCTAATTTAATTATATTATATATATACACATATATTTTATTTAATTTTTTTAATATGACAATGAAACATAAACAATGTTTTTGCGTACGTACAACTTACCATCTCCAAGAACTGTGTATTCCATTTAATATTTATATATTTTATAATTTATTATAAAAAATGTATAATTATTATATATTATATTTATATTGTTAGGACCAAGATGAAGGAAGATATGGTTTGCATGGTTTGTCTTTTTTTGATCTTGAGGAAGTTTTCATAAAGGAAAGACACCTTGAATTTATAAGAATTCAGAAGATAGAAGTTTGAAGATTCAGAACCGATAATATTGAACATTCGAAACCTAGTGTTTGAAGAATTCAGAGTCTAGAATTCGGAGTCTGGAAATTGAAAAGTTCATAACAAGGATATTGCAAATTCTTGAAAGCTGGATGATAAGAGATGTGAATTCCCTTAATCTGATGATGCTTTCCTAATCTTAAAGTTCTCACAAATAATTAAAAATTTCATGATAAAATATGGTTGAAGATATGGTGAAGAAGAAGTTCATAGCGAGAAGTTCAGAGTCGACTTACTGAGTCAGAAGTTTGTAGCAGGAAGTTCGGAGTCGACTTACTGAGTCAGAAGTTCATAGCGGGAAGTTTGGAGTCGACTTGCTGAGTCAGAAGTTCGGAGTGACGAAGTTCGGAGTCGACTTCCTGAACCTGAAGTTTGTAGCCAAAAGTGAGAAGTCATACCGAGAATCTGGTGAAGCTGTTCCGAGAATCAGGAAGATCCGTTCCGAGAACCAGAAGTCGTTCTAAGAACTTGAAGTCATACCGAGAATCGAAGAAGTCATATCAAGAACCAAAATCCGTTCTAAGAATCAGGAAGAGCCGTACCAAGAACCAGAATGCCATACCGAGAACTGGTGAAGTCGTATCGAGATCCATAAGAGTCATACCGAGATTTCAAAATCTTAGGTATAGATGAATATAAAAGGGTCATACCGAGAATTGAAATGGTGTCATGCTGAAGAAGCGGTGAAGAGTCATGCTAAGAATTGAAAGTGATACCGAAGACTCAAGAAGAGTGGATACAAGAAAGTGATTCTGAAAAATCAATAAGGGTGGATCCGAGAATATGATTCCAAGAAGACAGATGAGTGAATCCGAGAATATGATATCGAGAAATCAGAAGAGTGGATCTGAGAATGTGACTCCGAGAAACCTGCGTAACAAGGTCGAATCCGGAAAAGGTCAAAGCTCTAAATAAAGGGAAGGGGAAGAAGATTCGAGAATATTCTAAAAGCGTTGAAAAAGTATTAATTACTCTGAGATTTCTGGAGAAATTAAGATTTGGGTTAATTTAAGTGAGCGGGAAAATATTTTGGTTTCCCGCCTAAGCACACTTTGGAGCACCTATAAAAGGAGATTAGAGTACTAAGTAAATTGATTGATAAAGCTATAGTGAGAGAAGCTCTGATAATCTAGAGAGAGAAATAAGTGTGTGGCTAACTGAGTTTTCCTTGCAATTTCAATTGAAATGATAATTTGATACTGGTTGAAACCGTATTGAGTTTCTCGGATTAAAGAAAACTCATATTGAAGAATCAGAGTGAAGAGGGGAAATTCAGAGTGAAGACTTTGGAGTGGAGATTCATAATGGGGAATCAGTACTAGCTGTCACCGTATTGAGTTTCTCAGACTGATGAAGACTCAGATTGAAGAATCAAAGTGAAGAAGAAAATTCGGAGTGAAGAATTCAGAGTGAAGAATTCAGAGTGGAGATTCGGAATGGGGAATCAGTACTAGATATCACCGTATTGAGTTTCTTATACTGAGGAAAATTCGGATTGAATAATCGGATTGGGAAATTTCAGAGCGGAGATTCGGAATGCGAAGTTTAGACTGTAATTGATCTATCTCATGTCCAAGGGGTCCTTTCCTTTCTTCTAGGTAATGAAGTGAAGATTTGTGCTGAACTTTCTTACACTTGTGTATTTGAAAGGAAGTGCAGGTAACATAAGTTGTTACAATAAAAGAGACATTGCCCTATTGTGCTAAGAGGGCGCACACACACTGGAGTGATTGTTTCATAGTGCTTCATGAGTGTAAGGGTATATCCTACTCGTTGTAATCCAATGATTGTTTTCTTAGTGGATTTTATGGTGTTGGACTGTTTCCAACCATACCAAGGACGTAGCTATTCTTATTGAATAGTGAACCTTGTAAATTGATGCGTTCCTTTGGATGTGTGCTTGTTTTTTTTTCTAAGAAAGGAATTATATCTTTAACTAGAGACAAATGTTGTTCTCAATATTAAGGGAACTTAAAAAGAAAAAGGGTTACCACTGATTCACCCCCCTCTCAGTGGTTCATTACTTTAATTGGGTCCTTACAAGTGGTGTCAAAGGGAGGTTGCCTTTGTTTTCCTTACTGATGGAGAATCTGAATTGTGTGAATTGTAAAGGCATTCCGGTATTCGATGGGAAGAACTATCACATCTGGAAGGACAAAATGCTACCATATCTCATATCTATTAGTTATGAAGTTCTTGAAGCTGCAATAGTTGGGTTTCCCCCCATTGAAGACAATGTTCCACTCACACCTATTGACAAAAAGATCTTGAGTATTCTTCCTGATAAATTCGATGTGAAGGTATCTTCATTAGAAGACAGAGACTCAAAGACTCTAACTCTTGATGATTTTCATAGCACATTCATTTCTTACGAGATGAGAAGGGAACAGGATATGAAGACCAAGACAAAGGTTGACAGAGAATTATCTTTCAAAGCCATAAAGAAGAAAAAGTCTAAGAAGATCTTGATTGAATAAGATAGTGGTGACTCTGATTCTGAAAGCGAGGTATGTAAAAGTCTTAACGATATTTTATACATGTTTTCAAAAAATGTTAAAAGAAGCACAGGTAAATACAAGGTAAAACTTCTCTTGAAGTGTTTTTAATGTGGAGGCATTGGCCACTTTGCGGCTAACTGTCCTTGAAGGGAGAATGAAGAAGATAGTGATGAAGAAGGAAGAAATCCAAGAAAGTTATGGAAGAAGCAGGGTGGTAAAGGAAATTCAGGGAAAGACAAGAAGTTATTAAAATCCAAGAGAAAAAGTCTTCTATCTATAAATGAAGAAGATGAAGAAAGTGATGTTGAATCCGAAAAATCAGTTGAGCATCGTGTTGAAAAAACATTCATTGCAACGGTGAATGATGAAAATTTCAGAAGCAGCATCTCAGAAGAAGAAGAAAATCAGCTTGAGATGCATCTGAAAGAAGAATTGAAGGAGTGTTTAAGGAAGATTAGAAGGCTAGATAAACTTAACAAAAAGTTGGAAGATGAATGTTCCTCAGCATGCAATCAAGCTAATTTTAAAGAAGAACTTGAGAAATAACTTGAAAGTTTGAAGAAGTCTCTTAGAGATGATAAAAACAAAAATGATCAGATGATAGTTAATTTGAAAGAAAAAGAGGAAGAATTAGAGCTCGTTGAAAAGAATCTCTTAGAAGTTGAGTTAAGAAACATATGTTTTCAAAACTCAAATACTTTTATAGGTGAAAGCTCCCAACAAGAAAATCCTGAAAAAATTCAATAGAAGAATAAAGTGGTTGCTGTGAAGAAGAAAGATGAGAAAGCTATTTATGTGGCCAAGACCATTGTTGCTGGGAACTCTGAATTTTCAAGGAAACCTAAGTCTAACACTGGTGAAGAACAAGCAAAATCAGAATTCCAGCAGTAACAAAAGAATGGTTGGTGGGGCTGAACAAAGAGCAAAAAAGAAGTATCAGAACAAAAGCTTTAGAGGAAGGTACTCCTTTTATGGGTACTGTTGGTATTGTGGTGGATTCGGGCATACAATAAATATGTGTTGGTTCAATCAACATTATTACCACAACCCCACATGTTATGAAAGGCATAGATTGAGGGGGAGTCAATCTCCTCAAAGGAAGAATAATGAAAAGGTTTTCTTAAAGAAAGTTGAGAAGAATGAAGTCAAGACAGAAAATAGGTTCCAGCCTCTGGATACTATTTGCGAAATATGTGAACAACCTGGACATCTTGCAAAAGGATGTCTTGTGTTGTTACCAGCTCAAAAAAAAGTTCTTAATTCTCAGAAGCTGAAGGAGAAGAAATAAGTGAAAGAATAAAAATATCTTGTTGTTGAAACTACTCTAAAAGTCACAAAGGAAGAACGACCTTGGATACTTGATAGTGGGTGTTCTTCATATATGACAGGAGAATTGAAGTTTCTAAAGAATTTGAAAAAGTTTAAAGAAGGCACAGTGACATTTGGCAATGATGAATCTTTAAAAATCAAAGGTGTTGGATCAACCATCATTGGGAAGGAAAAATTGAAGTCCAAGAAAACTCTGTATGTTGATGGGATGAAGCACAACTTGCTGAGTGTATCATAATTATGTGATGAGGGTAACAAATTTATCTTCAAGAAAGATGGATTTTTTGTGAAAAGTGAATAAGATGAAGAGATTGTTACAAGAGCACAATGAACTAAAGGAAATTTGTTTCAGGTTCGAAATTCACAAAACTCTTGTTACATGAGCTTAGTGAAAGAAAATCAGTTTTGGCATAGAATACTTGGACACATGTGTCAGAGAAATATGATCAAGTTATCTAAAAGGGATAGTGTTCGAGATATTCCAGATTTTCCAGGAAGAAGAGATTGGGGTTGCACTATCTGTCAGAAAGGAAAGATTACAAGTGTTGTGCATAAGAAGGTTGACATTTGTTCAAAACAACCCCTTGAGCTAATACATTCTGATATATGTGGTCCGATGAGCAAACAATCAACAAATTGAGACAAGTAATTCATCACCTTCATTGATTATTTTACTCGCATTACATGTGTTATGCTTATGAAGCACAAGTCAGATGCCCTGAAATTGTTTAAAAGCTTCAGAAGGAAAGCTAAGAAAGAATGTGAGTACTTTGTAAAGAAATTGAGAATAGATAATATTGGTGAGTATAGAAGTGAAGAATTTGAAGACTATCTTGAGAAGAATGGGATTCGGCATGAATATAGTTCTCCATATATAACTCAACAAAATGAGGTTGCTGAAAGAAAGAACAGAAGCTTGGTGAAAATGGGAAGAACCATGTTACTTGAACATGGCCTTACTCATTACTTTTGGAGGCAAGCTACAAGTATAGCTGTTTATATTCATAATCAATGTTTTTACTGGACCCAATAAAATAAGAATCCATATGAACTCTTCTATGGAATTACTCCAAGTATAAAGCATGCTAAAGTTTTTGGGAGCCCATGCATCATAAATAAGAATGGTGGAAGTAGTGGAAAATTCGTGCAGAAATGAGAAGACGGAATTTCTCTTGGTTATGCTCCATAAGGAAGAGGTTATAGATGCTTTAACAAAGAAACATGATGAATGGTTGATGTAGTTGATGTAAAAGTCATAGAAAATAAATGGAAAGATAAGCATGTCCAAACAGACAAGGAAGATGAGGAAGATGAAGTTAACGATTCTGATAAGGATGCAATGAATTGTAATTCTAATCAAGATGAAGAATCAGATTCAGCCATATCAAGTGATGAGGAAGGCACATGAAAAACTTATCCAAGGTTGATGAAACAAGTGAAAGCTCAGAACATAATTGGTGATCAACATCACACGGTTCAAATAAGAAATTCCATATCACATACTTCCTTGTATTCCAAAGTGGAACCAAATGATGTTATAAAAGCCTTTGAGCATCCAGAATGGGTTCAATCCATCAATGAATAATTGGATCAGATTGAAAAGAATGATACATTGGAACTCATAAACAATCCTGAAAATAAGAACATTATTGGCACACAGTGGGTCTTCTGGAACAAGCTATATGAAGAAGGTGAAGTTATCATAAATAAAGCAAGATTGGTTTGCAAAGGCTACTCTCAGATTGAAGGAATTGACTTTGAAGAAACTTTTTCTCTGGTGTCCAGATTAAAAACTACCCAAATCTTTCTTGCTATTGCTTCACAAAGAGGCTACAAAATCTTCCAAATGGATTTTAAATACGAATTTATTAATAGTGATCTCAAAGAAGAAGTTTATATTGAGAAAACATGTGGCTTTGTTGTTAGGAAAAATGAAAGTTATGTGTGCAGGTTGAAGAAAGCCTTGTATGGGATAAAGCAAGCTCCAAGAGCATGGTACTCCAAACTGGGTACTTTCTTAAAATAGATGAACTTAAAGAAAGGAAGAGTTGATAGCAATCTGTACATCAATGAAATCCAACATCTTTCTCTCATTGTTATTTTCTATGTTGACGACATTATTCTTGCTGGAAATGATGAAAGAAACTGTGAAAGGTTTGCTGAAGAAATGAAGAATGTCTTTGAGATGTCCATGTTGGGTGAAATGAGATACTTTCTTGGGTTACAAATTTTGCAACAAAAGGAATTCATTTTTCTCTCCCAAGAAAAGTATGCTAAGTAACTTCTTAAGAAGTTTGGGATGGAAAACTCAAAACCTGTATCAACTCCTATCTCAGTGGGAACGAAGCTAAGAATAGATGATGAAGGAAAAGAACTTGATCAGAAAGAATATCGAAAGCAGATTGGAAGTTTATTATACTTGACTGCATCAAGACCAGATATTGTTTTTGCTGTTACCCTATGTGCAAGATTCTAGTGTGCTCCTAAGGAATAACATCTTGTTGCTGGAAAAATAATTCTCAGATACATAAAATGCCTATCATAATTTGGAATAAAGTACAGCGGTTCAAATAACATTGATTTTTTTGGATATTCAGATGCAGATTGGGCAGGAAACGTTGATGATAGAAGATCCACATCTGGTATAGTGTTCTTTATGGTAAAAAGTTGTGTTGGCTGGCACTTGAAGAAGAAGAACTCTGTGACACTCAGTACAGCTGAAGCTGAATATGTTGTTGCAACCATGGCTGCTACTCAACTTATCTGGATGAAAACATAGTTGGAAGATTTTTTAGTTGAAGTGAAGTTTCCCTTGCTCTTGGGCTATGATAATCAAAGCAAAATTAATCTTACCAAAAATCCAGTACAACATTCTCAATTGAAGCATATTGACATCAAATATAATTTCATCAAAGAGCATGTGGAAAAGAATGAATTTAAACTTGAATATGTTTCATCTGCTGAACAAGTTGCTGATATTTTCACGAAACCCTTGCCGAAGGAATCATTCTCAAGATTGAGGTTGAACATGGGTGTCCAACCTCTTTCTCTTCAAGGCTAAGGTATGTTGCTCCGTCCCATCTCTCTTCTTACCTTTGGATTATTTTTTCAATGGGGAGAAGTTGTTTGTATCATAAATATATTGTCTAAATAGAGAGTTGTGGGTAAGATGTGAACTCAGCACTGCTTGTGTATGTGAACTATTCTAACTGTTTGTTGGAGTGGTTGTTGGAAAGAACTTGAAGTTGTCTACAAGATGTATGAAGCTGAAGATGTATGAAGTTGAAGATGTCATTTTCACTACCTATGGACAACATGGTTTTTCTGTCGATCATTTTTGTTTCCTACAATGAGTTAGCTCACATAGGCTTAGAATTATTGATAAGTAATCCATTTCTTAAGGTTACAAAGTTTGGTGATTTATGAAAACTTGGTTGACAACAAAATCCAAAGGGGGAGATTATTAGGACCAAGCTGAAGGAAGAGATGGTTTGCATGGTTTGTCTTTTGTTGATCTTGAGGAAGTTTTCATAAAGTAAATACACCTTGAATTTCTAAGAATTCAGAAGCTGGAAGTTTGAAGACTCGGAACCAATAATATTGAACATTCAGAACCAAGTTTTTGAAGAATTATGAGTCTAGAATTTGGAGTCTAGAAATTTAAAGGTTCAGAACCGAGATATTGAAAAATCTTGAAAGCTGGATGATAGGAGATGTGAAGGCCCTTAATCTGATGATTCTTTGCTGATCTTAAAATTCTCACAAATCATGAAAAATTTCATGATAAAAGCTGATTGAAGATATGGTGAAGAAGAATTTCATAGCGAGAAGTTCAGAGTCGACTTCCCGAGTCAGAAGTTCGTAGCGGGAAGTTCGGAGTCAACTTGCTGAGTCAGAAGTTCGTAGCGGGAAGTTTGAAGTCGACTTGCTGAGTCAGAAGTTCAGAGTCGACTTCCTGAACCTGAAGTTCATAGCCATAAGTGAGTAGTTATACCGAGAATCTGGTGAAGCCATTCTGAGAATCAGGAAGAGCCGTTCTGAGAACCAGAAGTCGTTCTAAGAACCTGAATTCTTACCGAGAATCGAAGAAGCCATATCAAAAACCAAAAGCCGTTCTGAGAATCAAGAAGAGCCATACTGAGAACCAGAATGCCATACCGAGAACTGGTGCAGTCGTATCGAGTTCTAGAGGAGTCATACCGAGAGTTCAAAATCTTTGGTATCGATGAATAAAGAAGGGTCATACAGAGAATTGAAATGGTGTCATGCCGAAGAAGCGGTGAAGAGTCATACTGAGAATTGAAAGTGATTCTGAAGACTCAAGAAGAGTGGATCTGAGAAAGTGATTCCGAAGAATCAAGAAGGGTGGATTTGAGAATATGATGCCGAGAAGACAGATGAGTGAATCCGAGAATGTGATACCGAAAAATCAGAAGAGTGGATCCGAGAATGTGACTCTGAGAAACCTGCGTAACAAGGTCAGATCCGGAAAAGGCCAAATCTCTAAATCAAGAGAAGGGGAAGAAGATTCTAGAAGATTCTAGAAGCATTAACAAAGTCTTAAGTACTCTGAGATTTTAGGAGAAATTAAGATTTGGGTGAATTTAAGTGAGAGGGAAAATATTTTGGTTTCCCTCCTAAGCACACTTTGGAGCACCTATAAAAGGAGATCAGAGTACTAAGTAAATTAATTGATAAATCTGTAGTGAGAGAAGCTCTAATAATCTAGATAGAGAAAGAAGTGTGTGGCTGACTGAGTTTTCATTATAGTTTCAATTGAAACGATAATTTGATACTGGTTGACACATTATTGAGTTTTTCGGATTAAAGAAAACTCAGATTGAAGAATCTGAGTAAAGAAGGGAAATTTGGAGTGAAGAATTTAGAGTAGAGATTCAGAATGGAGAATCAGTACTGGCTATCACCGTATTGAGTTTCTCAGACTGAGGAAGACTCGGATTGAAGAATTAGAGTGAAGAAGAAAATTCGGAGTGAATAATTTGGAGTGGAGATTCATAATGGGTAAATAGTACTGGCTATCACCATATTGATTTTCTCAAACTGAGGAAAATTTGGATTGAAGAATCGGATTGGGAAAATTCAGAGTGAAGATTCAGAATGAGAAGTTCAGACTATAATTGATCTATCTCAAGTCCAATGAGTCCTTGCCTTCTTCTAGGTAAGGAAGTGACTATTTTTACTGAACTTTCTTACACTTGTGTATTTGAAAGGAAGTACAGGTAACATAAGTTGTTACAAGAAAAGAGACATTGCCCTATTGTGCTAAAAGGGTGCACACACACTGAAGTGATTGTTTCATAGTGATTCATGAGTGTAAGGGTATATCCTACTCATTGTAATCCAAGGATTGTTTTCTCAGTGGATTTTATGGTGATAGATTGTTTCCAACCGTACCAAGGATGTAGCTATTCTTATTGAATAGTGAACCTTGTAAATTGCTGTGTACCTTTGGATGTGTGCTTGTTTGTTTTTCTCAGCATGGAATTATATCTTTAACAGGAGACAAAGGTTGTTCTCAATATTAAGGTAACTTAAAAAGAAAAAGGGGTACCACTGATTCACCCCCCCTCTCAGTGGTTCATTGCTCCAACTGGGTCCTTACAAGTGGTATCAAAGGGAGGTTGCCTTTGTTTTCCTTGTTGATGAAGAATCTAAATTGTGTGAACAATAAAGGCATTACAGTATTCGATGGGAATAACTATCACATCTGGAAGAACATAATGCTACCGTATCTCATGTATATTAGTTATGAAGTTCTTGAAGCTGCAACAGTTGGGTTTCCCCCCATTGAAGACAATGTTCCACTCACACCTATTGATAAAAAGATCTTGAGGATTCTTCCTGATAAATTCGATGCGAAGGTATATTCATTAGAAGACAAAGACTCAAAGACTCTATCTCTTGATTATTTTCACAGCACACTCATTACTTACGAGATGAGAAGAGAAAAGGTTATGAAGACCAAGAAAAAGGTTGAAACAGAATTATCTTTCAAAGCCACAAAGAAGGAAAAGTCTAAGAAGATCTTGATTGAAGAAGATGGTTGTGACTCTGACTCTGAAAGCGAGGTATGTAAAAATCTTAACAATATTTTATCCTTGTTTTCAAAAAATGTTAAAAGAGTCACAGGTAAATACAAGGGAAAACTTCCCTTGAAGTGTTTTGAATGTGGAGGCATTGGACAATTTTCGGAAAACTATCCTCAAAGGGAGAAAGAAGAAGAAAATTATGAAGAAGAAAGAAATCCAAGAAAGTTATGGAAGAAGCAGGGTGGTAAAGGAAAGTCAGGGAAATACAAGAAGTTGTTTGAATCCAAGAGAAAAAGTCTTCTATCTATAAATTAAGAAGATGAAGAAAGTGATGCTGAATATGAAAAATCAGTTGAGCATGGTGTTGAAAATACTTTCATTGCAATAGTGAATGATGAAGATTTCGGAAGCAGCAACTTGAAAGAAGAAGAAACTCAGCTTGAGATGCATCTGAAAGAAGAATTGAAGGAATGTTTAAGGAAGATCAGAAGGCTGGAGAAACTTAAAAAAAAGTTGGAAGATGAATGATACTCAACATGTAATCAAGCTAATGTTAAAGAAGAACTTGAGAAAGAACTTGAAAATTTGAAGAAGTCGCTTGAAAATGAGAAAAACCAAAATGAGCACATGATATTTAAGCTGAAAGCAAAAGAGGAAGAATTAGAGCTCGTTCAAAAGAAGCTCTCAGAAGTTGAGTTAAGAAACATATGTTTTCAAAACTCAACTACTTTTGTAGGTGAAAGCTCCCAACAAGAAAATCCTTAGAAAATTCAATAGAAGAATAAAGTGGTTGGTGTGAATAAGAATGATGAGAAATCTATTTATGTGGCCAAGAACATTGTTTCTGGGAACTCTGAAGTTTCAAGGAAACCTAAGTCTAACACTGGTGAAAAACAAGAAAAATTAGAATTCTAGCAGAGCAATATTTCTAAGAAAAGAATGGTTGGTGGGGCTGAATAAAGAGCAACAAAGAAGTATCAGAACAAAAGCTTTAGAGGAAGGTACTCCTTCTATGGGTACTGTTGGTATTGTGGTGGATTCAGGCATACAATGAATATATGTTGGTTCAATCAGCATTATTACCACCACCCCACAAGTTATGAAAGTCAGAGATTTAGGGCTAGTCAATCTCCTCAAAGGAAGAATAATGAAAAGGTTTTCTTGAAGAAATTTGAGAAGAATGAAGTCAAGATAGAAAATAGGTTCCAGCTTTTGGAGACTATTTGTGATTGGTGTGAACAACTTGGACATCTTGCAAAAGGATTTCTTGTGCTATTACCAGCTCAAAAAAAGTTCTTAATTCTTATAAGCTAATGAAGAAGAAAGAAGTAAAAGAAGAAAAAGCTCTTGTTGTTGAAACTGATCTAACAGTTACAAAGGAAGAACGACCTTGGATACTTGATAGTGGGTGTTCTTCACAAATTACAGGAGACTTGAAGTTTCTAAAGAAAGTGAAAAAGTTTAAAGAAATCATAGTGACATTTGGCAATGATGAATCTTTAAAAATCAAAGGTGTTGGATCAGCCATCATTGGGAAGGAAAAATTGAAGTCCAAGAAAACTCTATATGTTGATGGGCTGAAGTAAAACTTGCTGAGTTTATAACATTTGTGTGATGAGGGTAACAAAGTTATATTCAAGAAAGATGGATTTTTTGTGAAAAGTGAAGATGATGGGGAGATTGTTATAAGAGGACAACGAACTAAAGGAAATCTGTTTTAGGTTGGAAATTCACAAAACTCTTGTTACGTGAGCTTAGTGGAAGAAAATCAGTTGTGGCACAGAAGACTTGGACACATGTGTCAGTGAAATATGAGCAAGTTATCTAAAAGGGACAGTATTCGAGATATTCTAGATTTTCCAAGAATAAGAGATTGGTGTTGCACTACCTATCAGAAAGGAAAGATTACAAGTGTTGTGCATAAGAAGGTTGACATTTGTTCAAAACAACCCCTTGAGCTAATACATTATGATATATGTGGTCCGATGAGAAAACAATCAACAAATAGATACAAGTACTTTATCACCTTCATTGATGATTTTAATCGCATTACATGTGTTATGTTTATGAAGCAAAAGTCATATGACCTAAAAATGTTTAAAAGCTTCAGAAGGAAATCTAAGAAAGAATGTGAGTACTCTGTAAAGAAATTGAGAACAAATAATGGTGGTGAGTATAAAAGTGAATAATTTTAAGACTATCTTGAGAATCATGGAATTCAGCATGAACACAGTGCTCCATATACACCTCAAAAAAATGGGGTTACTGAAAGAAAGGACAAAATCTTGGTGGAAATGGGAAGAACCATGTTACTTGAACATGGTCTTACTCTTTACTTTTGGAGGCAAGCTACAAGTACAACTATTTATATTCAAAATCAATGTTTCTATAGGACCCAATCAATCAAGACTCCATATGAACTGTTCTATGGAATTAATCCAAGTATGAAGCATGCTAAAGTTTTTTGGAGCCCATGAATCATAAAGAAGAAATGTGGAAGTAGTGGAAAATTCGAGCAGAAAGGAGAAGACAGAATTTTTCTTGGTTATGCTCCAGAAGGAAGAGGTTATAGATGATTTAACAAAGAAATAGGAAGAATGATCATTGTAGTTGATGTAAAAGTCATAGAAAATCCATGGAAAGATAAGCATTTCCAGATAGACAAGGAATATGAGGATAATGAAGTTAATGATTCTGACAAGGATGCAATGAATTGTAATTCTAATCAAGATGGAGAATCGGATTCAGCCATATCAAGTGATGAGGAAGGCACACAAAAAACTTATCCAAGGTTAATGAAACAAGTACAAGATCAAAACATAATTGGTGATCAAAATCACACGGTTCAAATAAAAAATTCCATATCACATACTTCCTTGTATTCCAAAGTGGAACCAAAAGATTTTAAAGAATCCTTTGAGCATCCAGAATGGGTTTAAGCCATGAATGAAGAATTGGATCAGATTGAAAAGAATGATACATGGGAACTCATACCCAAGCCTAAAAATAAGAACATTATTGGCACAAAGTGGGTCTTCCAGAACAAGCTAAATGAAGAAGGTAAAGTTATCAGAAATAAAGCAAGATTGGTTTGCAAAGGCTACTCTCAGATTGAAGGAATTGACTTTGAAGTAACTTTTTCTCCAGTGGCCAGATTAGAAACTACCTAAATCTTTCTTGCTATTACTGCACAACGAGGCTATAAAATATTTCAAATGGATGTTAAATGCGTATTTATTAATGGTGATATCAAATAAGAAGTTTATATTGGGCAACCATGTGGTTTTTTGTTGGGAAGAATGAAAGTTATGTATGCTGGTTGAAGAAAGCCTTGGAAGGGGTAAAGCAAGCTACAAGAGCATGGTACTCCAAAATGGATACTTTCTTAAAAGATATGATCCTCAAGAAAGGAAGAGTTTATAGCAATCTATAAATCAAGGAAATCAAACATCTTTCTCTCATTGTTATTGTCCATGTTGATGACATTATTTTTGCTAGAAATGATGAAAGAAGCTGTGAAAGGTTTTCTGAAGAAATGAAGAATGTCTTTGAGATGTCCATGTTGGGTGAAATGAGATACTTTCTTGGGATATAAATTTTTCAAATTTTTTTTTTCTCTCCTAAGAAAATTATGCTAAGGAACTTCTTATGAAGTTTGGGATGGAAAACTCAAAACCTGTATCAACTCCTATCTTAGTGGGAACGAAGCTAAGTAAAGATGATGAAGGAATAGAAGTTGATTAGAAAGAATATCAAAGGCTGATTAGAAGTTTATTATACTTGAATGCATCAAGAACAAATATTGTTTTTTCTGTTACCTTATGTTCAAGATTCTAGAGTGCTCCTAAAGAATCACATCTTGTTGCTAGAAAAATAATTCTTATATACATAAAAGGCACAGAAGAATTCGGAATCAAGTACAGTGGTTCAAATAACATTAATTTGTTTGGATATTCAGATGCAGATTGAACAAAAAATTTTGATGATAGAAGATCCACATCTGGTGGAGTGTTCTTTATGGGAAAAAGTTGTGTTGGCTGGCACTCGAAGAAGTAGAATTCTTTGACACTCAGTATAGGTGAAGCTGAATATGTTGATGCAAGCATGGCTGCTACTCAACTTATCTAGATGAAAACACAGTTGGAAGATTTATTAGTTTAAGTGAAGTTGCCCTTGTTTTTGGGCTGTGGTAATCAAAGCACAATTAATCTTACCAAAAATCCATTCCAACATTCTCAATTGAAGCATATTGACATCAAATATCATTTCATCAAAGAGCATGTGGAAAAGAATGAACTGAAACTTGAATATGTTTCATCTGCTGAACAAGTTGCTGATATTTTCAAAAAACCCTTGCCGAAGGAATCATTCTCAAGATTGAGGTTGAACATGGGTGTCCAACCTCTTTATATTCAAGGCTAAGGTATGTTTCTTCGTACCCTCTCTCTTATTACCTTTGTATTGTCTTGTCAAAGGGGAGAAGTTGTTTGTATCATAAATCTATTGTTTAGAGAGAGAGTTGTGGGTAATCTGTGAACTCAGCACTGCTTGTGTATGTGAACTATTCTAATTGTTTGTTGCAGTGGTTGTAGGAAAGAACTTGAAGTTGTTTACAGTATGTATAAAGCTGAAGATGTATAAAGTTGAAGATGTCATTTTCACTACCTATGGACAACATGGTTTTCTATAAATGATTCTTGTTTCCTACAATGAGTTATCTCACGCAGGCTTATAATTATTGATAAGTAATCCATTGCTTAATGTTACAAAGTTTGGTGATTTATGAAAACTTGGTTGACAACAAAATCCAAAGGGGTAGATTTTTAGGGCCAAGTTGAAGGAAGAGATGGTTTGTATGGTTTGTCTTTTATTAATCTTGAGGAAGTTTTCATAAAGGAAAGACACCTTGAATTTATAAGAATTCAGAAGCTGGAAGTTTGAAGATTTAGAAATGATAATATTGAACATTCAGAACCTAGTGTTCGAAGAATTTGGAGTCTGAAATTCGGAGTCTGGAAATTGAAAAGTTCAGAACTGGGATATTGCAAATTCTTGAAAGCTAGCTGATAGGGGATCTGAAGGACCTTAATTTGACGATGCTTTACCGATCTTAAAGTTCTCACAAATCATGAAAAATTTCATGATAAAAGCTGGTAGAAGATATGGTGAGAAAGAAGTTCATAGCGAGAAGTTCGGAGTTGACTTCCTGAGTCAGAAGTTCGTAGCAGGAAGTTAGGAGTCGACTTTCTGAGTCAGAAGTTCATAGTCGGAAGTTCGGAGTCGACTTGCTGAGTCAGAAGTTTGGAGTGACGAATTTCAGAGTCGAATTCCTGAACTTGAAGTTCGTAGCCAGAAGTGAGAAGTCATACCGAGAATCTGGTGGAGCTGTTCTGAGAATCAGGAAGAGCCGTTCTGAGAACCAGAAGTCATTCCGAGAACCTGAAGTCATACCGAGAATTGAAAAAGTCATATCAAGAACCAAAAACCGTTCCGAGAATCAGGAAGAGCCGTACCGAGAACCAGAATGCCGTACCGAGAATTGTTGAAGTCATATCGAGATCCATAGGAGTTATACCGAGAGTTCAAAATCTTTGATATCGATGAATAAAGAAGGGTCATACCGAGAATTGAAATGGTGTCATGCTGAAGAATCGGTGAAGAGTCATGCTTAGAATTTAAAGTTATGCCGAAGACTCATGAAGAGTGGATCCGAGAAAGTGATTCTGAAGAATCAAGAAGGGTGGATCGGAGAATATGATGCCAAGAAGACAGATGAGTGAATCAGAGAATGTGATACCGAGAAATCAGAAGAGTGGATCCAAGAATGTGACTCCGAGAAACCTGCGTAACAAGGTCGGATCCAAAAAAGGCCAAAGCTCTAAATCAAGAGAAGGGGAAGAAGATTCAAGAAGATTATATAAGCATTGAAAAAGTCTTAATTACTCCGAGATTTCAGGAGAAATTAATATTTGGGTGAATTTAAGTGAGCAGGAAAATATTTTGGTTTCCGGCCTAAGCACACTTTGGAGCACCTATAAAAGGAGATCAAAGTACTAAGTAAATTGATTGATAAAGCTGTAGTGAGAGAATCTCTGATAATATAGAGAGAGAAAGAAGTGTGTGGCCGAATGAGTTTTCATTGCAGTTTCAATTGAAACGAGAAGTTGATATTGGTTGACACCGTATTGAGTTTCTCGGATTAAAGAAAACACAGATTGAAGAATCAGAGTAAAGAAGGGAAATTTGGAGTGAAGAATTCGGAGTGGAGATTCGGAATGGGGAGTCAGTACTGGCTATCACCATATTGAGTTTCTCAGACTGAGGAAGACTCAGATTGAAGAATCAGAGTGAAGAAGAAAATTCGGAGTAAAGAATTCGGAATGAAGAATTCGGAGTGGAGATTCAGAATGGGGAATCAATACTGTCTATCACCGTATTGAGTTTCTCAGACTAAGGAAAATTCGAATTGAAGAATTGGATTGGGAAAATTCAGAGTGGAGATTCGGAATGAGAAGTTTAGACTATAATTGATCTATCTCAAGTCCAAGGAGTCCGTGCCTTTCTTCTGGGGAAGTGAATATTTGTGCTGAACTTGCTTACACTTGTGTATTTGAAAGGAAGTGCAGGTAAGATGGTGCACATGCACTGGAGTGATTGTTTCACAATACATCATGAGTGTAAGGGTATATCCTACTCATTGTAATCCAAGGATTGTTTTCTTAGTGGATTTTATGGTGTTGGATTGTTTCCAACCATACCAAGGATGTATCTATTCTTATTGAATAGTGAACCTTGTAAATTACTGTGTTCTTTTGGATGTGTGCTTGTTTGTTTTTCTCAGCAGGGAATTATATCTTTAACAAGAGACAAAGGTTGTTCTCAATATTAAGGGAACTTAAAAAGAAAAAGGGATACCACTGATTCCCCCCCTCTCAGTGGTTTATTGCTCCAACTCGGTCCTTACATATATAATCTTTTAAATTCTTGAAATAATCAAATCATAATCTAATTAATAGGACCAAGAATACAATCCAAAACATATATGAAAAACAAAGTATATATTACCCAAAACGTAACATTAACATGGAGTTGTTAATAAATAGGTAATATAAAGTCATAACCAAATAATATATGGTATTAAATATAATAATATTGATCTTTTTTAGATTTATAATAAAATTATATTTATTATATATTAGGTTTTAACTTTTACGAAGAAATTCAAGACTTAAGGTAAGAGTTTTTTTATCTCACTTTAATTTTTTGTAAGACACATGCCATGTTCACACCATATTTCTTATATGTGGCATGTATACTAACCATGTATGTATTATATGATTATTATAATTAATTTACTGGGTATTTACATATCTATGATATTTCTTTCATGTGGTTTATATTTTAAAAGTTACCAAATCCATAAAGTAATTTTGTCTCAATTTGTTTTCATTGGGACACATTCCATGTTAAGAACCAAAATTTTTCTATGAGGTGTATATACTTACTTTTAAATGTTATATCATGAATATAATTATTTTTGTGATATTTTAAGCATCATTTAATGTTATTATTTCCATTTAATTATGATTCAAATTTACCAAAGTGGTAATGATTTATTTTTATAATCTCATTATTTATCAAGATTGTTTATGATTATGATTCCATTTATGAAATATGATGATCCACCACTCAAGAAATCTCATTAAGTTTCTTAAAATATGGTTACTAATGTTATATCCAAGCAATGGTATTGTTTTTACACTCTATGGTACTTAATATAATTAAGAAAATATTTTAATGAAAATCTAAATTCATTTCTCCTTTCAGTCGGAAATCTATATTCATTCAAAACCATGTTTTTTAAAAATGTTTTCAATTTTTTTAATATTATCCCATGATTATTAAATTAAATTTTTACCCTTCTATTACCATTTTAAAAAACTATTTCAAAATGAATCCCCTTGTTTTTTTCCAATCAAGTCACTTTTCCAAAATTTTAAGGCGCAAAAGGAATGTTTGTTACATACGGATTTAGATGCTGTCATGACTATCATTTACTTGATGATTCCTTTTTATGTTTACAAGGTTATTTTTTAAACAAATTTTTTCCTAATAAATTTTAATTTTTTTTGATTTTAAAATGGGTTTCAAAGAAAAAGGGTTTTCAAAAATTATTTTATTTTTAAAAAGTGTTTTAAATGATTTTAAATGATTTCTTTATATGTTTTCAAAAGGTTGTTTTAAAAGAAAATTATTTAAATGATATTAATGATTATTTTTTAAGTTTTTAAATAATTTTCAAAGAAAAATATTTTCAAGATGTTTTCAAGAATCTTTTATAAAATTTTAAGTAAAAAGGGTTTCAAAATTATTTCATGATTCTTTATATGTTTTCAAAGTTATTTTCAAGGAAAATGGTTTTAAAAATGTTTTATGTTTTTTCAAAGATTAAAGGATATTTTACTTAATAAATGTTTTATAATATTTTTCATGATTCATTTATATTTTTTTAAAGTGGTTTGTAGGAAAAGGATTTTGAAAATGTTATATGTTTTAAAAAGTGATTTTCAAAGAAAAGTTATATTTTAAGTGATCTTTAAAAATCCTTATACATATAAGAAAAAGTCTTTGGTTATAGTTTATAATTTACTAGGGATATTATCCAAGGACACTATTCACTTTATTTCTCTGAATGAACCATGTTTTTATAGATTGATTTTTATTAAACCCGTTTATCTTCAGTGGGTTATACCATGATAAACGCTTTTGAAACCCGCTTCCCTTCATGGGTTATTCTAGGATAAAAGGATTATGAAATATATCTATTTTAAATAGGTTATGATATGATTAAATATTTATCATGCCTATTTCATTTCCTAATTTATGATATGATGTTTATAAAATACATCTCTTTTTATGGGCCATGATAAGAGGAATATTTTTTGGAGTATGTATATATGAATTCATTGTGAGATGGGTGAGACCTATATCTACCTCCAATTAATTGGGTAAATATTTATATATAATGATATAATTATAGGAAAAAATTCAATCAGCATAACACACAATGTGACATAGGCGTGTCCTCATCCACTATTGGAAGCAGGTGTGTCTTGATCAACTATGTGAAACATGTGTGTCCTAATTCACTATGTTGATGGTCTTGGAAGTTAACCTTGACACATGAAATGGTTTTATACATTTATGATGGTTATGAACTTATAGGACATGATTTTATGGATCATGATTGATTTATTATTATTTATCACCCTTCTGATTCATATCTTATGAACTGCCAATCTTTATGCCACGATTCATGTTTATGATTTTTGATATCTAGGGTATGATCTTTTAGAATCATGATAATATTATAATACACTTATTCTCATGTTTATTATAACATATATCCTCATTAAACTTATTAATAATATGATATCACCCCTTTATTATGTTCCCTTTCCCCAGGTTATGAAGAAATGTTTTAATTATAATTACTAAAGGGGAAGATCTTTATTGGAAACATTTAATATATTTAACCAAGTTAGAATATTTTGTTCCATGTTTCCTAATAAAATAAAATATTATAGTGATAGGGAATTTATTTATTGTAATGTGCTTAATATTAATCTAAAATGATGTAATATCGATGTATGTTAAGCCTAGGTCACTATAGTTAATATCAAAGGAATAATTTAGTCAACCTTTGGAAACTAGGAATAGAAACCATTATTTAGACCCATATGGATATTTCTAAGAATATGTTTTGGAATGTATCAAAGTATAATATGAAGGTGTTATAGATTAAAGGATTAGGTGTTATTGTTTTGACATCATATAAGTAATTTTTCATTAATATGTTGTTTTATTCTATGTTAAGTGATACTCACACTATGGATACTGGTCTTAGTTAATGGATGGAACCTGAAGGAACCATGTAAATATTAAATAAAATGGAAAATGTGATGATTTTACTCATAAGAAACCAAATTATATGTGATTTGAAATAAAAATTCCTATATATATTCTCTAATAACATTCCCAAACTATGAATAATATTGAAATTACAAAAAATGAAAGGAAGAAACAACTTTCCATTGAGTCCTTCACGAGGAAACGTCCACCTTCTTTTAGTGGTTCAAATGATCCACAAGTAGATGAGAAATAAATTTTCACCACTAAATATATGTTTTCCATTCTTCAGTGCTTCAAGCATGAAAAATTGATTTTTGATACTTGTCATTTGGAAGGTGAAGTTGATAAATGGTGGTCTCTAATTAAAATTCTTGGATATATTCTTCAATAACATTACCAAACTATAAATCACGATGAAATTCCAAACGATCAAAGGAAAAAACAATATTCTTACATATCTCAAGAAATATCATGAATTTTCTTACCCTATGGTTAGTCATGTTATAACAAAGTAATGAAACCATTTTCCACTCTACGGTACTTAATATAATTAAGAAAATGTTTTAACGAAAATACAACTTTATTTCTCCTTTCAGTTAGAAATATATGTTCTTTCAAAACCATGTTTTCTAAAAATGTTTTAATTTTTTTACTATTATAATATGATGATTAAATCACATTTTTACGCATGTATTAAATTTTTTTTTATAAAATGAATCCCCATGCCATTTTCTGATCAAGTCACTTTTCTAAACTTTTATGGTGAAAAAGGAATGTTCGTTATGCATGGATTTAGCTACTGTCATGAAAAACATTTCCTTGATATTCCTTTTTATGTTTACATGGTTATTTTTTTTGAAGAAAATGTTTTTTCAAATAAAATATTTTTTTTGATTTTAAAATGGTTTTCACAGAAAAAGGGCTTTCAATTTTTTTTAATGTTTAAAACGTTTTTTAAATGATTTTTAAATATTTATTTATATATTTTCAAAAGGTTGTTTTAAAAGAAAAGTATTTAAATGATATCAATGCTTATTTTATAATTTTTTTAATTATTTTCAAAGAAAAATGTTTTCAAAAATGTTTTCAAGCATCTTTTATAATTTTTCAAGGAAAAATGTTTTTAAAATGTTTTCAATATTTTTTATATGTTTTCATTGTTATTTTACAGGAAAATGGTCTTCAAAATATTTTATGTTTTTTTCAAAGACTAAAGGAAATTTTCCTTATGAAATGTTTTTAAAATATTTTCATGATTCATTTATATGTTTTTTAAAGTGTTTTCTAGGAAAAGGATTTTGAAAATGTTATATGTTTTAAAAAGTTATTTTCAAAGATATGTTATGTTCCAAGTGATATTTAAAAATCATTCTCAATCTAAGATAAAATACCTGTTTATAGTTTATGACTTACTAGGGATATTATCCAAGGATACTATTCAATTTATTTCTCATAATGGTATATGTTTTTATAGCATGATTTTTATTAAACCCATTCCTCTTCAATGGGTTATACCATTATAAATGCTTATGAAACCCACTTCCTTTGATTGGTTATTCTAGGATGACAGGATTATGAAACCCATCTATTTTCCATATGTTATGATATGATTAAATTTTTATGATACCTATTTCATTTCCTGGGTTATGATACGATGTTTATAAAACCCATCTTTTATTATATGTCATGATAAGAGGAATATTTTCTGGAGCATGTATGTATGAATTCATTATGATATGGGTGGGACCTATATCTCCCTCAAATTCATTGGGTAAATATTTATATATCATGAGATAATTATGGGAAACAAGTTGAAGGGAATGATCCACAATGTGAAACAGATGTGTCCTCATCCACTATAGGAATTTGGTGTTTCTTGATCAACTATGAGAAACAGGTGTGTCCTGATTCAGTATGTTGATGGTATTGGTAGTTAAACTTGACAGATGAAATGGTTTTCTACACATATGATGGTTTCACACTTATATTACATGATATTATGGATCATGATTGATTTATGATGATTTATAATCCTTATGATTCATGTCTTATGAACTGCCAATATTTATGCCATGATTTATATTTATGATCTTTTCTATATAGGGTATGATCTTTTAATTTCATGATCATATTATCATACCCTTATTCTCATGTTTGTGCTAACATATCTCATTGTTAAAGTTATTGAGAATCCTAGGTCACCCCTTTATTATGTTCCCTTTCCCCAAGTTATAAAGAAATGGTTTAAGTAGAAGTACTAAAGGGGACGATCTTTGTTGGAAACATTTCATATATTTCACCAATATAGAATATTTTGTTCCATGTTTCCAAAGAAACTAAAATATTATGGTTCTAGGGAATTTTTTTTAATGTGCTGAATATTCATCTAAAATGATGTAATATCCATGTATGTTAAGCCTGGGTCTCTATAGTTGATATCAAAGGAACATTTTATTTAACCTTTGGAAACTTGTAATAGAATCATTTAGTGAGACCCATAAGGACATTTCTAAGGAAATGTATAGGGATGTATCAAATTATAATCCTAAGGTGTTATAGATTAAAGGATTAAATTTTATTATTTTGATATCATATAATTAATTTTTCATGATTTTGTGGATTTCTTCTATAATAATTGACACTCACACTATGGATTTCAATCTTAGTTAATGGATGGAACCTAAAGGAACCATGTAAATATTGGATGAAATGTAAAACTTATTGATTTTTCTCCTAAAAAACCAAATTATATCTTATTTGGAATAAAAATTCGTATATATATGCTCCAATAACATTCAAAAACTATGAATCATGTTGAAATTCCAAAAAATCAAAGGAAGAAACACCATTTCATTGATTACTTCATGAGGAAAAGTCCACCATCTTTTAGTGGTTCAACTGATCCACAAGTAGATGAGAAATGGATTTATACCACTAAAAATATTTTTTTTCCTTTTTTCAGTGCTCAAAGCATGAAAAATTTATTTTAGATATTTGTCATTTGGAAGGTGAAGTGAATAAATGGTGGACTCTAATTAAGAACACAAGGGAATAAGAATAAATTAAATCTATGTAATGGGAAGAGTTTAAGGGGATATTTTTTAGTAATTAATTTCCTCCTATTATACGAAGAAATATAGAGAAGTGATTCATTAATTTAAAGAAAAAAGATGATGAATCTATTGGTACCTATGAAGATAATTTTAAGAGTCTTGTAAGGTATGCTTCTAGTTTTATCATCATCTATGAAATAAAAATAGATTGATTCTTTGGTGGAATGAAAATAATTATTCGAAAGGACTTGGATATAAGAGAATTTAATAGTTATGAAGATGTTTTTAGATGTGAACTGAAGTTAAAAATGGATGTTATATATTCCCACAATTTATCCGAGTTTGATAATAAAAGAAAGTTTTAGTTTCATGTAAAGTCAAATTGTGGAAATAAATTCCATAAATATGTGTGCTAAGAATGTGGGAAGAATTATAAAGGGAATTTATTTAATGTAACTGGGATGTTCTATTAATGTTTAAAGGCAAGTTATAAAATCTTTTAATGTATAAATATGATTAATGTGATGGTTTATGTAATGGAAGATAAGATAATTACAACTAATGCACCACCCACAATCTAGTGTTTCAACTACAAGGAGTTTGGGAATTATGAAAATAAATTCCCTAATCCAAGGGATAATATGAATGATAAGACACAAAAACCTTAGTGGACAAAGGAAAAAATGAAAATCATATGCAATCATAATGGATTTAGTGAATCATGATAATTATGGAACACTTATCCTTCTCCCTTAGTTGGAAAGTTTTTGTTTGATTTTGTATGAATAAGCCATATAAAAATATTATTATTCATCCTTTAGTGACATTTCATGTAATTATCTCCCTCTACATGGATTTTAGAATAATAAAATCACATTTAATATTATATTGGTGCAAGGATAAACCCAATTTTCAAATAAAAATGTTTTTGGTATAATATAAGAGATTATTTAAGGAATAAATGGGGAATTATATTTTGTAAGGGTTATAAGGCTTACAATTTATGGAATGGTTTAAGTTAAACTTCATATGAGGTTTTAGAAATTAAATTATCATATTTCCATATTATAATTTATGTATATTTGATAACTTGTGATAACCTTTTTCTGTGATAAATGGAATGACCTATCATTATATTAATGATTTAGGAATGAAAAATTCCCCTTCATTTCTTGGAATAAGAGATTATGTAGAAGTTGATCATGGAAAAAAATAGGGTAATGTTTTACTGAAATCATTTAATTATATCTTATCATGAAAATTATTTAACATTAGGAAAAGGGGTTTTAAAATAAAATATTTTCATGTTAAAATTATTTTTAATGATATCAATGACTCTTTTCAACCCTCTTTGGGTTATGGATTTGTGATTGTTAACTTTTTAATAACTATGTTCTATATTACTCTTCATCAGAACTTGATTGTTAGATTTCTCATCCATGTCCATGTTTTCACTTTCCACCTATGTTTCATTATGTGGAAACTTAGTTATGTGTTACTTTGGGTAACCATTATGTTTCCAGATTTTATTTTTAAAATTAAGTTTTAGTATTTATTTTTATGATGTGGGTTTCTATGAATGATAATTTCAAGCATTAAACCTTTGATAAACCAGAAAAAATTTTATAGCGAAATTTAATTTAAAGGGGGTATAATGTAACACCCCAAGATTTTTTGAATTAGTTTTTTTGAATTAATTTAATATATTTTATATTTTTCACTTCATGAAACACTGAATATAGTTTTTTCATAAAAGAACCATGTTTGTCTTGTGTTATAAGAAACAGAAAGTTAATATTACACCACATGAAACACATTGATTACCTTTTGGTACATGCAACACTGTGTTTGTCTTATATAACACACAATATCGAGTCCCTTTGATAGCTCGCGTTACACCCAAGGATGAATTTTACCGAACTAAAATATGCTATTAACATGATAATTAAAATATTATTATAGATACTACCAAGAATTTGGAAAGGAAGTTACTAATGATATTAACTAAAATTTTAAAATATTATATACACATTTATATAAAATGAATCCTTTGGTTGTCAATTAGTATAAGTGAATTTACAAACTATTTGATGTATATAGAAAATTTTATCTCAATAAATTAAAAAAACCAATTTTGATTAATGATTTAAATAAAATTTTTATATTATATATACAATAAATATTTTTTATACTCATCGAATAAATTTTATAGGTATAAGATAATAATAAATCTAATTTTATGAATAAAATGATGAATTTTTCTAAAAGGTAATTTTACATACTTTTAATGGAAAAACCATTTTAAATATTATTTTTGAAACTATTATAAGTTTTATTTGAAAAAATATACTTCATTTTTAGAATTAGAATATCAAAAATTACTTTGGGTGAATTTTTGGTATTTTTCTAAGAAATTTTATCTTTTTGATTAATATTGAAAAAAATAGAATTTTAATTCAAAAATGCTTTATAATATAAATTATTTACAATGTTAAATTATTTTTTTACTGATTTTAAAGTTTAATTTGATTAATTTTATGTTAATTTAACCAATTTACATCCTTATAATCAATTTGACTTTGAAATTGGATAAAAAAACTCAGTAAATATCTAAACATTTTTACTTTAAAAATCAACCTTGTCATCCCGTTAGCAGGATTAATTTTAAATTAATTTTGGTTAATTATGAGATTAGAATTTTGATAAATGGATTAAATATTTGGAACCATCATAATTTATAATTTATAATAAATTTAATTTAGTTTTTTACCCAAAATATTTGTAAAAGTTATTAAAACTAATTACAACTATTAAGAGAAAACTTATCTTAACACAGGACTAAACCATAAACTTAAGGACCAAAATGACCTATAAAATTGACAAAAATCCATTTAATGCTTGTATTTGGAACCTATACACCATTTTATATAATATTTAGCATTATTAGTTCCACATGAAAAGGGAAAAACATTGGTGGAATTCCTTTTTAAAAAATTTGCAAGAATTCCTATCCTCCTCCACTATAAAAAGGTACTCAATACTCCCAATAATTCACACTTATAAATCCATTTGAATTACCCAAAAACTGATCAAATAATCTCACAAAATACCTAACTAAATCCTATAATACACCCTTTGGTCATATATCTAACCAATGAATCCCTTCAGTGCAAACCAAAGGAGTTTCCCAAAAAAGAGGTAACATCCTTCCTCAAGATCCTTTGTGTTATTTTCATTCTCCACCACCTCAATTATTATTATTCCATTATTATATAATAAAATAAGTATAATAAATATAATTATATGTTTTTATTATAATTTTATATGTAAAATTATATACACTTCCATCTAATGGGTAACAAACTTACCATTCTTGTGTATGGAGAACTACCGACTCAAGAAACGATGTTGTTCATTTTTTACTTTACCACCTCTCATGGTTGTAAATTATGATGGAAATTATATTTTTATATGATATATATGATATTTATTATGTATTTACAGTTATTTAACTATTATATAAAACATATCTTCATGATTTACTTTTTTTTATAAATACGATAACTTCATTTGTGGATGTGTGGACTACCACCTCCTCAAAGCGATGCGATTAATTCACACTTTACATGGAGTGTATTAATGATGTGTATAGTTAAATTATATGATATATATGGAATAATAATGCTACTAAAATGATATTATACATACATATATATATATATAAATATACATAAATTTCATTTACATTATTTCTTTCAATATAACAATGAAATGAATACAATGTTCATGCGTACATACAACCTTCTATCTCCATGAAAAGTGTATTCCATTTCATATTTCTATATTTTATATATTATTAAAAATAAATATATAATGAATATATATGATATTTATATCAATTTTTTAATTCTTTAAAAAATTAAATCATGATCTAATGAAGAGTATCAAGAATAACAAGAAAAAACATATACAAAAAACAAAGCAGATATTACCCAAAAAGTAACATTAACATGAAGTTTTTAATAAACAGGTAATATAAAGTCATAAATAAATAATATATTGTACTATATATAATAATATTTTTATTTGTTATATTAATAATAAACTTATATTTATTATACAGGTGGTTTTAACGTGTATGAAGAATGTCATGACGTATGGAAAGGGTTTTTTTGTCTCAGTTTTATTTTTCTCGAGACACAAGCAATATTTACCTCATATTTCTTATAATTTGTATTTATACTAACCATTGATGTATTATATTATTCTTATAATTATATTTTTGTGTATTTACATATCCATTTTATGAAATTTATTTCATGGGTTTTATGTTTCAAAATTTACCAAATCAGTGATGTATTGTTTTCTCAATTTCCATTTTGTAGACACATGCCATGTTATGCACCTATATTTTTATATGATTTTGATATACTGAATTTTAAGTTTTATATAATGAATAGAATTATATTAATTATATTTCAAGCTTCATGTAATTTTATTTTTCCATTTTATTATGATTCAATGTTACCAAAGTGGTAACGATTTATTATTATAATCTCTTCTTTTATCGAGATTGTTTATGATTATGTTTCCATTGATGAAATATTAGGATACATATATCAATAAATATAATGAATTTTATTAATATATGTATATTTATATTATATAAAAGTAATATTTCCATTTTTTTTCACTCTTTGGTAGTTAATATAATTAAGAATATGTTTTTATGAAAATCTAACTTTACTTCTCCTTTCGGTCAAAAATCCGGATTCTTTCAAAACCATGATTTATAAAAAAAATTCTAAATTTTTTATTATTAAACTATGATGTTTAAAGAAAATTTTACCCATATATTAAATTTTTGAAAAATAGTTTAAAAATTAATCCACTTTTAATTTTCTGATCAATGTACTTTTCTAAACTTTTAAGGTGTAAAATGAATGTTCGGTATGTATAGACTTACCCATCGTGATGGACATAATTTCCTTGATGATTTATTCTTATGTCTATATGTTTATTTATTAAAGTTTTTTCATAATATTCTAGAAATGTATTGATTTTAAAATTTCTTTAAAGAAAAATGTTTTTCAAAAATGGTTTTATGTTTAAAAAGTTTTGTAAATGATTTTTAAAGCTTGTTTTATATGTTTTAAAAATATTATTTTCAAAGAAAAAAATGTAAATGATCACAATGATTATTTTATAAGTTTTAAAAATATTTTAAATAAATTATTGTTTTCAAATTTTTTTCAATATTATTTTATAATTTTTCATGGAAAAATGTTTTCAAAATGTTTTCAATATTATTCATATGTTTTCAATGTTATTTTTATGTAAAATTGTCTTCAAAATGTTTTATGTTTTAAAAATATTTTTTCAATGTATAATGGATATTTTTCTCAAGAAATGTCTTAAATTATTTTTAATTATTCATTTATATTTTTTTTAAATTTGTTTGAAGGAAAAGGATTTTGAAAATGTTATATGTTTTAAAAAGTGCTTTTGAAAGAAAAGTTATGTTCAAAGTGATCTTTCAAAATACTTCTCTATATAAGATAAAATACTTGGTTATAGTTTATTATTTACTAGGGATATGATCCAAGGATACCATTAATATTATTTAGCTTAATGGTATATTTTTTGATAGATTAATTTTTATGAAACCTTTTTCTATTTAATGGGTTATACCATGATAAATTCTTATAAAACTTACTTCCTTTCACGTGTTTTTCTAGGATGAAATTGATATAAAACCTATCTATTTTCCATTGGTTATTATATTATTAAATGTTTTGTGATACCCATTTCATTTTCTGGGTTATGATATAATGTTTATAAAACCCATCTCTTTTTATGGGTAATGAAAAAGATGAATATTTTGTAGAACACATCTGTATGACTTCTTTATGAGATGGGTGAGACCTATATCTCCCTCCAATGTTTTCGGTGAAGATTTATATCTCATGAGAAAATGATGGGAAATTTGTTTAAGGGATTTATTGATAGTGTTAAATATGTGTGTCCTGATCCATTATGTGATATAGGTGTGTCCTGATCGACTATGGGAAATAGGTGTGTCAATCCACTATGTTGAGGGTCTGGGTAGTTAACCTTGACATTTGAAATTTTTTTGTATATATATAATGGTTCCAAACTTATATAATATGAGATTATGGATCATGATTGATTTAGCATGATTTATCACCCTTATGATTCATGGCTTATGAAGTTCTAATATTTATTCCATGATTCAAGTTTATGATCTTTGATATGCAGAGTATGATCTTATAATGCCACGATCACATTATCATAAACTTATACTCATGTTTATGCTTACATATCTCCTTGTTTATATAAGGCCCCGACCTTAAACCTTACTTAATATTGAATTAAATGAATAATTCACATTGAGGATCTTTTCAGGTTTAGAGTTTTAGAGAATTAGAACATAACTATTACATCTCAAAAGATTACAAAGTAGTCACTTCTACTAAGTTTCCATAATAAAAAAAAACTCTTAAAAGAAACATGTCTAGTTCCATGTTTTATATAGCATGACATTCCCTTGATCCTATCCTTGACCTTATTCCACATTAAGTCCTGTGAAAAACATTTCAAAAAAACTTGGGGTGAGCATAAAAAGCTCATTAAGGGATACACAAAGAATGAAAACTATTAGTTTTTCAAACATCAAGTAAACCATGTATACTCTATCAAAGTAATACCTTCACCTTTATGAAGTAGTAAAAACTCTTCTCTGAATAAAGTATCATTACTTACCTTTTTGTAACCAAAGGATTACCATAAAACCCATATAAAGAACACATAATATATATAAAGGTAACTTGGGACATAAACATACTTAAGTGGAATAACCATACGGTCGACTTGTACACATATCACTTAATGGAATAGCCATACATCCAATTTCCATACATACTTAATGGAATAGACATACAGCTGACTTACATACCCAATGCATTAGAGGTTATAACGTAACCACCCGTCCTGGTATTCACGGCACCACCCGTCATATGGTTTATCACGTAACCACCCGTCAAAATGTCCAAGTACCAATATAAAATCATAAAACATAATACCAATATAAAGGAATGATAAAATTTCCACATTTCAATAAAAATATATCATAAATATATTGACATAATAGAATCCTTTATGAAAACCATTTTCAATACAAAAATACATAAAAGAGTATATGGTATTTATTTTATTTTAAAAATATTACGGATTGTTGAGGAAGCCAAAGACCAAATACTACTCGCGGCGGCGGAAAAGGTCGTTGTCACCGCGTACGTAAAAAAAACATTCCTTTTTGTCGTTTAGTAAAACTCTTCGTAGAAAAAGATTCCTTTTGTATAAAAGTAAAAGTCAAAGGGGTTTATACACCGTATAAAAGAAAGTTGTGTATAAAACGAAATATGCCTCAATGAAAGGAGATTGAGACGAAGTCCCTTACATCGGGTCCGACTTGACTCGATCGTTCTTTAACGTCCTGAATATTAAACTTGAGTTAATTTATACTTGATTAAGAACCTTTTTAAAGTTAATTATTCCTTTTATATCACTTATTTCCATGTTATAAACATTATGTAACTATTTAAGTTAATAATGTTTGTTTTGTCAATATTTGGTTCTTAAGTCGAAAGTGGACTTCTTACAATTACATGTTGTTCGTGTGGTCAAAGGTTCTTTATATCCAGAATGAAATTACTGATTTGGATATCATATATATCATATATATCCAGCATATACATGTATTTATAATATTACATAATCATTTATAGGTAAGAAATGAAATGCACCGTTCATGGAGACGGTAAGCCGTACGTACGCATGAACGCTACTTTCATTTCTATTTCGTATTTTATAGTATGGAATCATAATGATATAAGAGTATATTATAATTCCAGTATAATAACATATATAATATCATTAACTTTATCCTTTACACATCCCACATATGGTATTAACGAATCAAATCACTTTCAGGGGGCGGTAGTCCGCACTTCCTAAAATGTAGATATCATGTTTACCCATAATGGAAACAATAATGGTATGCCATAAATAAAAAATACAGAAGCTTAAGGAAAGAATAAACATATTATATATCATATATAAAAATAGTGACATCATAATGGCCACCTTTGAAGGTGTTAAATGAGTATTGAACAATCATCATTTCGGGAGGCAGAATTTCGCCATCCACGGAAACCGTATGTTCTTTAACCATTTGATGTAGTTGTGTGAGAGTGTAGCTCGAATAAATCTTATAACAACATCCTATTATATTTAAGATACTGGTGTTGTTACAAAAGAAGTAAATAAAAAGAGTTTATGGGGTTGGAGAAGCAAAATAAAACAAATGAACAAGAGAGAATGAATTACCTTTAGAAATGTAACTCCTTTTAATTTGAGCCTAAAGGATTCCTTTGAAAGGATTCTGCCCAATGGGAATACTCTAGGATGAGGAGAGGGATGTGGAAAGAGTAAATGGTCAGGGGTTGGCCGAGCCAAAGGCTTGAGGAGTGTGTGAAATGAGGTAGAGGTGGGGGCCTTTTATAAGAGGAGAGGAGGGGCACTTTTGGAAACCATGAAACTATTATTTTATTTGAAAATGTGTTTCGGTTTTAAAAGGTCCCACATTGATATAATTCGTGGATAAGGTGATAAGGGTTCGAAATCCACCCATCCAATAAGTTTTGGACCTGTTTAGTTCATAGATTTTACATTATCTTTCTATTTTATTTAAATCGTCAAATAATGATGTCATCGCTGCATCATTATTATGTCATAAATAATTTAATTTATTTAATGTCTAAAAATTATAAAAAAAACTATGATTTAGGAAATCGTTTTATCTTTCCAATGACTATTTATAATAAAAAATATGACTTGTATAACCCCATTTAAAAATTGTTTTAGTAAAACAACTCATGTTTGTGTCAATTTAATTTTAACATTAAATAAATATATATTAATGTCATTTTCCAACCAAAGTGGCTCCATGGGGTCCCCAAGTTGACCCATGGGTTGTATTTGTCGGCCATGACTCATCCAATAGGATTAGGACAACTGTCATGGTGTTTTCATATTTTTATAATATCATTTTTACCTTAAATTACACTAATTATCACTAATCGCGATTAAAACTTAATAAGTTACTATTCACCAAAAAATTATTTTAATCTCATTGAACCACATTTTACTTCTTAATGACAACCATGTATGTCGGATTTTTGAAAATCAAAACACAATGATGGCAAAATTTCATTTAAACGGAAAAATCAGTTTTTATAAGTACCACTTAGTGGTTTCACTATTCATCAAAAATTGAAGTTTTTCAGAAAATTAACAAAAATTCAACCTAAGCTATATTTGATATTACGAATTCAAAAATGAAGTCTATTTTACAAAATTAAAAACATATAAGTCAAATTAATTAATTTAATAATTAATTCCCGCTGTCATGACAAATAGCGTGTTTTTGTGAAACAATAAGTATCAAAAGATTGACACTAGTTTAAGTCCGATTTCAAAGTGAAATTAATTCCAACAACCACTATTGGATTTAATGGTAAAAATATTTTCTAATTTCACTTTAAAACCAATTCAAAAGATAATTTAATCATATAAATAAATTATATTAAAAAGAGGTTTTGAATTAAAATACAACATTTTACACTATTCATTAAAAAAATGAACTTTATCGGAAAGGTACCAAAAATTTACACAGGGTAAATTTTGATGTCCCGATTATAAAGAAGAGTTATTTTTGGTCCAATAGAATTTATAAGATTGATCAAAACTATATTTAATGATGGTTCGCCGTCAAAAGGTGATAAGTGAACCCTTAGTGAAAATTAGGGTATAAATGCCTAAAATTGAACTCTTTCCGTATTTTAAGCCTTTATCTTTTATTGGGTAAATGTAAAAACATTTAAAAACATATCTAATCATATTTTAGTTATTTCTATCCATTCCCGCCAGTACAACGACTACTTGTTAACTAACATTTAAAATAATATTATTTTATTACTTGTGTGCAACGTAAGTTTTCAAAGAAACTCATCGTTGCGTATCGAGTACGCTATCGAACGTAGAAACCCCTTTTAATTAAAATTAATATTTAATTCGTAAATTTTAATAAATATGAAAATTCTTTATTCTTTAATTACCTTGGATGTTACAGTTTACTTTTACCGAGAATCTAATCTCACCTAGTTTTTTTGTTTAATTTATCCAAGTTATGAATAAAGGTTTAAAGTAGAGGTAATAAATGGGAATATCTTTATTGGAATCATTGAAGATATTTCACAAAGTAAGAAGATTTTGTTCCATGTTTCCAAAGACTAAAAAAATTACAATCGCCAAGCATGTATTTTTGTAAGGTGATTAACACTCTTCTAAAATGATGTAGTATCCATATATGTTAAGCCTTAGTCATTATAGAGAAATTCATAAAAGCACATTACCTTATACACTCAAATATTTGATGATTATAATGAGGATCAATGATGGGACTTACATAAAAAAATTAATCAATAAAATGTATAATGGATAAATTCATAAATTCACATTTCTTTATACACATTAGATACATGGTGTAAGTATAAGAAGAATCAAATTTGAGATATATATACATTATAGAAACATACATTATTTGTTAAGAAATGAATTTAATATAATGGTGTTATCCCACAACAATATGACAACTATCCTAAAAATTGATGTAATATGAGTTATAGTATGATGGAAATCCATTATGTCCTAAGAACATGTTTTTTGATGAAAAGTTTTTGATAACGATATAAAACAATTTCACCAAGAAAAACAAAATATACATATAAATTTATTATCCTAATGTTTTATAAGGATATTATAGAAATTACCAATATATAAAATTGATAGTTAATGTAAGAGACTATGTTTCTATATAATGGTGAACCTCTCTATTTGAGATATTGGGAGCCATATTTACTTGGGTTTAGTTAATTAAAATTATGAACAATTAGTTTTCATAAGAATAAATTTCACAAGACCTAGAGTGAAAATAATGTTATACAAATACATATTGCATAGGAAGGATAAAACCATGGTGATGGTTTTATATTCACCGTGGACGATGATACATTATTAACTGAGAATAATAATTCATATAAATAGGAATTATATAAAAATTAGTTAAAATTAAATAATTAATTAATATTTAATAATGGATTCCATGTATCAAAGTACATATGAATTATTATTTTGAATACTATGGTGGGTATTTAAGTGAGACTATAAATGGATGGTACAAGCATGGTACCAATAAATATTGACTTGTAACACCAAGTCATTATACCCAAATATATTATAATTTTATATGTCATGTATTCATTTCATGATCATTAAAATTGGGAATTTTATATAAAGACCAAAAATCTTGCGAAGAGTCTATATGACGAAAACAGAAAGAGATGCTGACACTAGAAAATGCCAATAAGGGGTGAAAATTACTAAAATCTAATTTTAGGATTAAAGTTAGAAAAAAGATCATAGAATATTATTTTTTAATGAATTTTTCCTATGTGTCTATAAGAGCTTAGTTGGATCACCATAGGTTTCCAAGTTAAATATGTTTGGTAATATATGGAGAAAAATAGTGGTCTTACAATTTGTTAAGACCATGATTAAAGTAACTCTCTATAGGTTAGATTAAAATAGAAAACTATCTTTTAGGTAAATTGATCTATTAAGGTAGATCTAATAGTTTATAATACCTACTGAATATTACATATGTTATGTTATGTGGTATATATGATATGGCCAAAACATACTTTATAGTAGGAAAATATTAGTTGTATCTAGGAGAATTGCTAAAGGAGCAATCAGAAACATCCAATTGTAATTGAATAAGTATAAAATATATCTACTTGGTATTTGTGGAGGAAATAATACTATTTTTAGGGGATAAAAACCAGTATTACTTGGATCAATGTGATCTAATATAATAATTATGATAGGGTAATGATAAAGAAAAGATCTTATTAGCTAGTTCTAGTCATATATATAAATAATGAGTTCATTAAAGCTTCTAAGGAAGATATAGAAGTAGTGTAAAATATTTAATAATTTTTCCTGTTCTTTTAATCATACCGAGTATGTAATGATTTATCATTATGATAATTCTATTACTAGTACTAGAAAAGATGTCCTATTTAGATAGTAGAAAAAAGGATATCTACTCAGGGATGAAATCTCTTGAGAAGTCTTACTCAAAGAGATAAAGTCATAGATAAAATAATAGCCATGTAGTGGAAATGTGGAAGACCTAGTGACTAAAGCCATAACTTAGTAGAAACATGATCTTAATCATGTGAGATCTAAAAAGAATATTTAGCACGTTAGACCTATTGCAAGTGGGAGTGTTGTAAAAGTGGGCTCCCTAGACCCAACTAAACATTACATTTTAATTACCATATGATGGATATAGTGAGTTATATACGATGAAAAATTTCTATAATTGTGTAGATATTTATGAATCCACTATTTAAATGGTAATGCATATTTATTAATTATTGTATCAAAAGTTATAGTACTTACATGACTATAATGAGAACCTTGAGATACTATGACTTTAATATTAAACATATGTAATATAGTCTAGATACATCATACTGACTAGACATAATTTATGTCTAACTATCAGAAGTTCGGGGCTCATAAGCATTGATACTTCTTCTTATAAAGATATCACTTGGATATTTCTAGTATGTGAGATCAAGAGGAGAGACCCTATAATATAAACACCACATGTTTCAGGTGTCCTTAGTTATTCTTATCTATGGAATTATGTGTTGGTATCTTGAATCAAGATCATTATCAATGTGTACCATTTGATCAAGTAAATTGATGAAAGGAAAAATCCATGACAATGAAGTCATGGTGAGGTAGATTATGTTGAGTGCATCATTGGTGGTATTACATTGGTTTAATAGTCAAGATAGTTTTTTCTTCTTCTGAGTTTAGGAAGTGATATCTCAGGCATAGTTGACCAGAATGGTAGTACCTTCATACATCCTTGGACAAGGTGGTAATAGGTAAGTCTATCTAGTTATATCAGTAAATAATAAAGAAATAAAGGATAATGACACAAGTGCATGTATTTCTTTACGAGATATAATGAGACAAAGAGATTATATTACATAGTTTGTGTTCGTAATATGGTTTCCATTTATATGACTATTCCTTACCTCTTTAAGATACTTGATGGATTTTTAGACTTCAATATTGGTCTATGAATACTATTCAATACTATGAAGATAAGTTCCTAGAGTATCACTCAAAATAGTGTATTCAAGAATCTTCCCTATTCTACTGAACTGGTATATATGACAAGGTGGGCCCCAACACGACATCCAAGAGTTTTCTAAGTATTAATGATCTCCAAAAAATAAAAATATTCATTATTATTCGAGTATAGAATAAAGGGTTGAATTTTTTTATTAAAATTATTAATAATTTATTAAGTTAATACAAGAAAAAATATTATACGTATGAATAATATTTTAATATTCATGGTTCATTTAATATTTTAAGGATTATGATTCTAGTTAATGAATCTAGTTTATCACATAATATATTTAATATATGTTATAAGTAGGTGATAAATTTCAAAAAAAAATTATGATATAGTTAGTTTTTATTATCTATTTATTTATTTCTTATTTAGTGGACGTAAAATATACAGGGTTCGGGGAACCCTTTCTGGGTATTTTCAATATCCAAGATATAAATCAGAGGATAAGTTCATTATAATTTTTTTCCCATTAGGAATGATATCTTCTTTCTCCTCCCACATTATAGAGAGATAAAGTCTCTATCTAAGTGACTGATACAAGGATGCATTTGATGGATTGAAGGGATGAGATTAGGGTGATCTTCATGATACAGAAGGATTCATCAAAGATCTATGCTAGAACCCAAAAATTAATGAATAAGAGTGCATGAATTATAATATCATGTGTGGATGATCTACAAGGGTTAAACTTTGGATCCTTCTAGCAATGGTTAATGGTGAAAAGTTGCCATCAATTATTCTTTGTTTTGAAGAAAGTATTTGTTAAATTTTAATTTTTGTGATTATTAAATTAATGCAAGATCCTAAGACCCCTAATGGGGATCTGATCGATCGATATGAAAAAAATTTACCACTCTGATAATGATTTTTTTTTAAATCCCCAACACATTGGCTTCTGTTGTGTGCCCTGGTACCATCACTGGGATCCTTGATCACATTGAATTTTTTCCTATCAGCTACCCCTTCTAGTAAAAAATGGCTATAGTTAATGATTCATTCCATGTATCTCTCTTAATCAAGTACATACATGATCCTACACATGCAATGAATCCAAATTTGATACAACTGGAACATGACATTTCCTAGAAGGAGCAGACAGTAAAGATCTTTGACTATACAAATAATGTTCTATACAACAAGACATCTCACCTTGATATAGTGATTTGGTAAAATCACTAGTACAAAGAAGGAACATGGGAACCTTTATAGGAAATGAAAAATAAGTACCCTCATCTATTTTCATATGAGTATATGAGTTGAAATTTCAATGATGAAATTTATAGTGAGGAAGAATGTAACATCACAAACTTTTATATATCTCAAATTTTCATTCTAAATAAATAATTGTTTTAATATTTTTGAATATAATATAGTATAAGCACATGAATCACATATTTATTTATTTTATTAATTAAAAAATTATTGAATAAATATACCCATGAAAAAGGAAACTAGTATAATGGGATAATACATATAAAAAATAAAACAAGTCATACTCGAAAATGTGGATTATGTTGAACTTCTATAATTATCACACTCATGAAAAACACTGTTAAAAAGAGAAAGACCATTAGTAATCCAATCAATATTTTATAAATTATAAATATTGAAACTTTATTTGAATTTAGTTTAATGATGAATAATGGAATTAATGGTTATTTATAGGGGTAATAAGATCATTGGAATAGTATCCAGCCTATTAGTAATAGTAACCTGACCATTAGGAATAGAAACCTAACCTTTAGGAATAGTAACATACCATTGGAATAGTAAATTGACCTCAAAATAGTAAAATTTGATATGAATAATATTTACCGTGAATAGTTTAAGAAAATATAAATATTATTATTTCATAAACTAAATATCACGATTAAAAAACCAAAAGAACCTATATGCACATTTTTAATAAAGTGAATTTTAATATATTTCATAAAAATAATAATTTTAATGTTAATAAATAAAATTACCTCTATTATAAAATTATTTTTTTAATTTATGTCTAGTTTTATAATTATCATGCCAAAATTTTATAAGGGTTATTTTTTGGATATTTTTAGAAAAACCTCAATTTTTCGATGAATAGTAAAAATAAAATTTTTATGTAACTAATAATTTTTAAATTACATCATTTAATATATAACAATGAATAAATAAATTTTATAATTTTAGTCTTGACTGGAAATATGTTTAATAATTTAAATAATTCATGAAATTCAAATCTCAAACCTAAAAAGTATTTTTTTAATGTCCAAATATTAAAAATATTTTGTTAAAAGAAACAATCTTTCAATTTTACAGTTTTCTATTTTAATAATTTTTTTTATAAAGGGTTTTAAAGTCTTAAAAAACACATTTTTAATAAAATATAATTTATAATGTAAAAAATATCACTATTACATGGTTTACCTTGAAAATTAAATTTTATTCAATATTTTATCCTAGAACACCCCTCTACTAAAGTATAAATACACCCTCTCCATCCCCTTGGAAAACCACTTCCCTTCCACTTAACAGAAATAAATATATTCCCAATTACCATATATTAAGACTCTTAGAATTCTTAGGGACTTTATAGATTCATAAAACTCCATTCTTTCAAGTAGTTAAGGATTTTATAAAAGGAATAACATTATGAAACAAGTAATGTCCTTTCACCTTATTATTTCATTTTCCTTTTATAATTCCCGAACATTCTATTATTTTATAAAAAAACCTTCTTATGAATATTAAATATTATATATAAGTTATATTGATAATTTTAATCTCCTATTAAAATTTATTTATAATATAATCATATTTTATATATCTCTCACCTCCTCTTTTGACAATGTATCGTCAACGGTCGATTAACATCCCACGGGCATGTCACCAACTATATACTTATCAACAATTTTATGGATGGTTATAATAAATTATATATGTATATATAAACTTATAAATATATTTATTTCCATGATCCCAAATTTAATTTTATCAATGTATAAATTGAAATAATTAAAATGACATAATTGAAACAAGAAGGGATAATTTTACGGACAACTTAATATAAAAAAATTACACCATTAACAAAGAAAATAGAAAAATAAAATCCAATAATTATAATTTATCAAGTGTAAAAAATGAACATAATTTAATACTAGTTTCATTTCCTAATAAATTTAATTTTATTATATATGGAGTATAAAGGTGACGAAATAAAATTAGATCTTTAGCAAGGGGGATATCAAACCCAACCCTTTTCTTTTGGGTTATCTCATATTTCTCTTTATTTTCATTATGGATTCTTCTATAATTCCTCAAAAATTTCATTTGAAAATTATTTTCATTTTCATTTAAGTATATACTTATTTATACCATTTCAAAATGATTTATTTGCTAACTACAAAGAATTTTCGAGAAGGCTATATTTTTACAAAACATTTCATTGGATCCTCTTTAGTTTTTTCTTCTCCACTCAAGAATGGCGATCCTTTATGAAAAAATATGATCTAACTTATTCATTTGGTAACAAAAAATTTTATTCATTAATGCATGATTTATGACATATTTATGAAACCCATCCTTTTCCCTAAATTTATTACATAACTATGATTATTATATATTATCTTTCCGTATAGCATGCATGATTATGGGAATTTTCTGATGTGATGGGTGGTCCTTGAATTATATAACCCTCCATGTATTTGGAAAAATTATATATATCATTATATAAGGTTTATTATGTGTAAAAATGATTCTATATTTGTTTATAATTATGATGTTATGATTTATACACATATGTTTTGTGTGAACTTGATGTTAACATTGTCCACAACTATGTGTGGAATTTGGCCACTGTGTTATGTTGTTTCATTATTACTCATATTCCACATTCCATAACTTTTTTAAAATTATTTTCCCATACTTATGATGATGATCCTAAGCTTATGATATCATGAAAATGATTATGCTCACCCATGTTCTATTGATTCATATATATTTCCTTCTGTGATATTCCTCTCTATAGTGGGATTTAAGCCTACCCCTCTATTTGATATATATACTTAGGTGAATACATGTGATAAGAAAAATATGAGAGATTTTAGGAGGACAAATAAGATGGATTTAAATAATTTTCAATTTTTATTATGTGCAAGTGATGTGTGAAAAAATATATATAAAGTTACAAAACCTTTTGATTTTGGAATATATTACTATTATATAATTTATCTTAAAAATAATGTATTAGTTATGTAATAAAAATGTATGTTTCTATAATATATCACTAATGAAAGTACCCCCAATTCCATATCACTCAAGGTGAGGCCAGAACTTGGGACCCATCACCCCATAATGACATTATCACCTACAGGATCATCTCAACTTAGACCTCAAGGCCCCATCCACCTTATAAAACCCCTTATCACTTATTCTCTTTCTACCCATGGACCATCCCAAGTTTTCCCACTCCAATCCACATTAAAATCCTGATTACATGTCCCAAAAAAGCCTAACCATCAATAGGTCCCATCTAACATTTTTAAGAGAGATATCTTAATAAAAAAATTAAAGCAAACCCCTCTATATCACACCCCATCTCATATGAAATATCACATCCTGATCACATACCTCATGAAGAGATCAATCCACCCTTTGGACGGTGTCACTCATCACGTGTGAGATGTATAATGGTCTCACCCATCGTCATTAGGCCTAAGACTCTCTCTCTTACCTGACTAGCCCTAGGGAAACCATCCTAGGCTAGACACATTTCATTTTACATCTCAGGACCTCCTAGGGTTCTCTCATCAACTCAACCAATACACAAGACCCTTGAAAATGTAGTCTTTGGGTGATCCCAATTTACCTAATTTTTAAATAGTACTTAAACTAATCATTATAGGATTAAAACTATCCTATATAATCTACTTAGGGTACTCTTAATCCTTACTCATTTACCTAGTACCATATAATTATTGTAGGAAAGAACACCGATGCATAAAAATGATATGGATTTGTATTAAAGGGACCACCTACCTCTATAAAGGAGTAAATATCCTCACTAAAATATATTGAGCATTGACCAAGGTAATCCATTCCTGACCCAAGATCGTACCACACCTGATCTCCTATCTAACTCCATACAACATAAATAAATAATTATAATAATTTATAAATGTTTTATTTAAATTAAAACAATGATACGTAATATTAGAAAAATCATTGGGAATTATCATCATACCAAAACTCAACCAACCATCCACGAATGGTCCATGGTATACCATTAACACCATACCACCTCAAATTTCTATTAAGCATCACCTAAAACTCATTAATTTAGTCTCATTAAAAAAACTAAATAAATTTGGGTAGAAAATTAAATCAATTTAAATGATGATAGATGTTGTGTAGAAACCTTCTCAGGACATCCTCAACCCACCATTATTAAAATACCCGTATATTTTTTACATGACTCCACCTTGATCTGGTGGAATCATCTTCAAATCATAACCAAAATAAATCCAAATAAAAGGTAATTAAGTTTAAACCAAAAATGGATTATGAGGATAGGGTATAAAAACCTAAAATTATCACTAAGAACTATCCTATATAATGTGGAATCATGGGGGGATAAGGGAGGAGTCCGTCAAAATACCCTCCCAATATGCATCTATTCTACCAACAACAAGGGGGTATGATCCCCCTTTTTAAAAGTCCCCAGCACACCTTTCATGACATAAACTATGGTTCAATTCATAAAATCCTCGAGAAAAGTGTCATACCACTTGGACATCCCCATTTACTACATGGAACCCATGGTTCATGCCATAAAAGTATGAAACTGATGAAGTTCAATATCCTGGGTCTCTGGCCCTTCTCTGAAATCCACTCAAGCACCCAAGAAATTCTTCAAGACTCAAACTAAAATTTAAAATACCCTTTAAGGACATCCAAAATATCATATTACCATCCAAGTCTCGATTCTCAAAATGAAACTCCTACCAAAGAAAAAAAAAATCAAACTCATTCAAAAATGTAACGACCCAAAGATTTATAGGGTGTTACAAACTCCCCACCATAACGATTCTCATCCTTGGGAATCTATGGTTTTAATAAAACCTATAGTGACTTGGAATTATAATACATATATATTACATCATTTTTATGAATATTTATTACATTAAAAAAACACATTCATTTTGATTGTAAAGTTATAATGCCTTTTGAAACATGAAAACATAAAAAACAGTTCATAGGTGAACTATGTTATCTCTCACTAATTTGTTCATATCTAGATCCCTTCTTAGAAATATCATACATATTACATTTATTCATAACATGGGGGAAGGAAACATAATAAATGGTGATCTTAGATGCACATTAATGGTAAACGAGGGAGATATGTAAGCATAACTTGAACATAAGGGTATGAGAAAATGTGAATACAATACATTTCAAAGATTATAATATTAACTCATGGAATAAATATTGGAAGTTAATAATACATTAATCATAATATAATCAAATAAAATGATAAATTATAGCATAACATTAGAATAATACATGGATTTGAGTCATACACATAAGCATAGAACATAATTTATATAGTAGACAAGGCTTACTACCAAGGATATTATAGTGGAATGGGTTCACTCCCCAAACCATCATAGTAGTCAAGGTTCACTCCCAATATCATCATAGTGGAAAAAATCCCTTATTGAACCAGGTTCACTCCCCATTAAATTGATGTCAGTCTCATGAGATATAAATCTTTACTCAATGCATTAGGGGGAGATATAGGCCCCACATGTCACATGATGAAAGTTATAAATATGTTTTCTACATGACCATAAAACATTCATCATATAATAAACTCTTAAATCCAATATATATCATCAACATTTCATCATACCATACCCTATAGAAAACATATAGGTTTCATAATATTTTCATCTTTTCATCATTTCATAACTCGTGAAGAAAGAAGCGAGTTTCACAATAATTTTATCATGTTATAACATGTGGAAGATAAATGGTTTTCATAAACATCTTTTCATCTATAAATAATTCAAAGAAATAATAATAATGGTATCCTTAGTTCATATCCCCATAAAAGCATAAATTAAATCAAGGGATGTCATCTTAGATGGATGATCATTTTGAAATATCATTTAAAACATTTCGTGAGGAAAATATCCTTTCCCCTGTGAAATAAATACTTTTTGTAACATAACACATTTTGAAAATCCTTTTATTTGAAAATAACATTGTAGAATTATAAATGAATCTTTAATGAAAATAATGGTCATGATAACAAGAAGTTTCATTCATTCCATACAAATTAAAAAAATATTCCTTTCAAATTTTTGGTAAAATAAAAACAAGAATTATTTGGAAAATGACATGAATATTACTTTAGAAATATTTTTTAAAGATTTAAACATGGTTAAAAATTTATTTTAAAAATTATCAGATAATAGTAAAAAAATTTTGAAAACATTTTAAAAAAACATAGTATTAAAGAAAATGTATTTCTAACAGAAGAGAAAAATATAGCTGTATTTTATTAAAAAAACCACTAAATTATTTTTTAAATTCAGGTTTTAATGGTATATGTATTATAATATTTTATCATTTGAAACATAATCATAAAAAATACTAATGAACGATGATATTGTAACATAAAATCCTCTAAACTTTGGAAACTTTGAAATGTAAGCATCATGAATGAACATCATTAAATAAAAATGAAAATATCAATATTATAAATAAATTTATGATATCACATATCAAATTTTCTTTAAATACACCTCATAAGGAGAGGTAGTTTGATAACATAACACATGTCTCAAAGAAAGAAAATTAAGACAATAATCCCTTACTGCTTTGGAAGCTTTTGAACCATAAACCAATAGAAAGAGATGTAATAAAATAGATATTTAATTAAAAATAATTTTTTGTATAAGAATCATAATATTCATTCATTGGAAGTTTACAAGAAACATAAATTAAAAAGGTGGTGAATATGACATGTGTCTCTCAGAAGAAAAAAGTGTGACAAAAATCCATTACCTTAAGTCTTAACTTCCTTCGTACACATTCAAACCTCATGTATAATAAATACAAGTTTAATATAAATTTATTAAAGAAACATACTTATATAAATCATACTATATATAATTTACTTATGACTTTTTATTACCATTTATTAACAATTATATGTTAGTTTGATGTTTTAGGTAATAACCACTTTGTTTTTCATATATGTTTTGATTTATAATTTTCAGTCCTATTATATTGGTCATGGTTCCATAATATAAAGTTTATTAAACATGATATAAATATCATATATATTTAGCATATATTTATTAATAGTGATCCATAAAATTTAGATATTGGAAATTAAAGAAACTGTTTATAGAGACAGTAGGTTATACGTATGCATGAACCTTGCTTCCATTTTCCCGACGAAAATAAAAAAAGAAAGATAAATAATATATTAACATTAAAAAATTATTTTTATCTAATATATTTCAAATATTTTAATTTAATCCATCATAATTACCTTCCATGTAAATCATTAACGAATCTCAGTGCTTTGCGAGGTGTAAGTTCATTGTACACACAAACGATGTTATCATATTCTTATGAAATGTAAAGTAAAAAACATGTAATATTATGATTAAAAAAGAATAATAATATAATAAATAATAATATATATATATATATATATTCATTTTATACATCACTATGACCACACATTAAAGGTGGTAATGGAAAAAATGAATGACATCGATTTGCAAGGAAATAGTCCATTGTACACACAAATGATGATTTCATATCCCATTTTTTGTAAGAGGGGATGTTTGTAGGTCATGAGATTAACATAAAAAAATCTTATTATATGAAATTTAAAGATTTTATTATATAATTATAATTTAATAATAATTTTAGTGTGTGTATTAAGAAATAAAATAAAAACAAATAATGAAAAACATTACCTATTCATCGAGTAACCTTCTAAGGTTTGTACCAAAATCCATCATATTTTGGATTTTTCCCAAACCAAGGATTATAAGAAGAGAGGAGTGATTTTGGTAAGACATTAGGGTAGGTATTTATATAACAAAAATGTGTTTAATGTGGGAATATGATATTGTATTGGGTGGCCTTTTATAGGTGAGGTGAGTGGAACACTTGTAATGTTTTTAAAAAGAAGGCATAACCATGTTTTTCACATGATAAAAAGGATAAAAAAGGACCATTTTATATCCTTATAAATGATAAGGTCTAAATATTTCCATAAAATAGATTTTATATAAGTTTTTATCTTATTTTATTTTTTATCATTTTAGTTTAATCCCCTCATAAACCCATTTTACCTTACCTGTCGTAAACAATTTTTACGTTTTTACTATTCATTATGGTAAAAAATTATGATGAACTTATTTGATAATATAAATAATGATTATTCCAAATATTGAATTATTTTTTTAAAATTAAATTCATAGAATTAGAAAATTTTAGTTTAAAATTAATCTCACAGACATGACGAGAAAGAAGATTTCTAAAGAGAAAAAGGCTTAACAGTTTGAAATATTTTTATATCAAAATTAAATATCAAATTAATTTAATTGAACGAAATTGGATTAATAGTAATATAATTGAATTAATTTTACTTTAAAAACAAATTAAAATAAAATATATCATTTTAAATATATATATATTTTTAAAAATACATGTTTTAATTAAAATTCAGTATTTTTCACTATTCATCTAAAAATGAAACTTTATAGAAAAATCCCTAAAATTCATAATAATATAATTTTTTAAATAATTATTTCATAAATTAAGTTTAATTTATCAAATTAATTTTCTAAAAGGTTCAAAAATTAATTTTATTATTTTTCAAAAAAAGGCATAAAAAACATTTTTTTGAGAAAGTTTTATTTTCAAAACATATAAATACTTTATTCAAAATTATGTATTTTATTATAAATATGGTTTCTTTATATAAAAAATTATATTTAATATTTAGAAATTACTTATTACTATTCATTTTTCTATGTTTAATGTTCAGGTAATAATGATACCATTTAAATAATTATATTAATAATATATTATGGTCTTGTTAAAACTCAGTGTTGTGTGTAATGAAAGATAAACTCGGTATTGTGTGTAATGAAAGATAATAGAGAAAATTAATTTATTTGAAAAAGTAATAATTCACAAAATATCAATGTATTACATTCTACCATACTTAAAAATGAATTTCAACCATAAAATTCATCAATCCAATAGAAAAAATAATGGATAGTTCTTCCTCATAATATCCTCATGTCCCCATTTAGATTCTTCAAACTAGTGGTTTCAACACATAAATTTGACCAGGTGAGTGGCCTTGTTTTGTATAACTTTATCACTATGATCCAAAATCTCAACAAATTATTCTTTACAATAAAGATCATGCTCTAACAGTACAACCATTGAGTTTAGTACATATGAAAGGTCAGATATGTATTTACTTAGGAGAGATACAAGGAACACATCATAGACATAATAGACGTTTGGTGGAAGCGTCAATCAATAGGCTTCCATCCCAATATGATCAAGAATTTAAAATGGACCAATATACTTGTGGATTAGTTTCCCTTTATTCTAAAATCTCATAACCTTATTACATGGAGAGATTATTAGATACACCTTGTCACCAACTTCAAATTATAGATCATTCCAATGATTATTAGCATAAATTTTCTACCAACTCTAAGGCTCTTTCATGTGTTTCTGAAAGGTTCTAACCATATCTTCCATTTTATTAAATTTCCTTGATCCCAATAGATTTATCTCTCCAACATCATTCCAATATGTTGGAGATCTAAATTTCTTTCTATAGTGGGAGTTATATGGATCCATCTGAATGCTCGAGTAAAATCTATTGTTGTTTGAAAACTCAACTTGAGGAAATTATTGTTCCCAACTACACTTTAAATCAAAATTAAAATATATAAACATTTCTTATAGGGTCTTAATTTTTGTCTTAGACTGACCATCTTTACGAGGATAATATGCAATGCTGAAACTTAACTTGGTATCAAGAAATTGAAAAAAACTTGGCCCGAACTTTGAGGAAAAAATTAGATCCTAATTAGACATAATGAAATGTTGTACTCTAGGAAACCTTAAAAATTAATTAATGTATGTCCTGAAAAGATGATCCAAAGAAAAATCTTATCTATTAGTGATGATGTATGCTGAATTAGTAAGATGATCAACTACACCAATACAACTCTATTCACTTTAGTCATTTTAGGAAGTCGAAAGGGAAAATCCATAGAGATTTTTCTAATTTCCATTCTAGTAGTGGTATTGGATATAACATCCCCTTATAATTTTATCATTCAGACTTTAATTACCAATATTCAAAGATATATTATTTTTTGTGACATCTCTCTTTATACCATCCCACTATAAGTACACTTTAAAATAACTATACATCTTCATACTTATAGAATGAATAGATAATAGATAACTATAAACTTTTTAATACCTCTTCAAATCTGGTATGGAAGTAACACATAAATGGTTCTTTAACCTTATCATTACATCATGATCAAGGTTAAACCCATTAACATTTCTAACTAACTTTTACTGCTCGAAATCTTCCTTATGTGCCTATTTAATCTTCACATGGATAGATAGTTGGACATTCAATTGAGAAAGATAATAATTATCCCCTTTATTCTAGATTTCAATATTCATCCTTCGACAAGTTAATAACATTGGATCTTTTATAATCCTCATGATGGATAAGCTATAATGATCCTTTTGACTCAAAGCATCTACCAACTTGTTCTATTTCCCAAGGTGGTAATGTATTCAGAAGTCATAATATTTAATCAACTATAACCATCTTCTATGGTTCATATTCAACTCCTTCTATGTGAAAATATACTTTAAGATTTTATGATCTGTATATATATCACACCTTTCTCCATAAAGATAATTCATCTACATATTTATTAAAAAATTACCACAACTAACTCCGAATCATGATTTGGATAATTTTTATCACGAATCTTCAATTATTATGAGGCATAAGCTATAACCAAGTCATTCATTATAATTACACATCCTAATCCATTTTTTCATGCATTAACATATATTACAAACACTTATCCACTATAACGTAATATAAGCATATGTAGATTGACTAATATTCTCTTCAGTTCCTTAAAATTTTCCTCACATTCATTTATCTAGAGGAACTTGCATCCCTTTCAAGTTAACTTGGTTAGTGGATTATATATTCATGAGAAGTTTCCTAAAAGGCATCGATAATATCCAGCTAAACCAAGAAAACGATAGATCTCAGTCAATGAAGTTTGTCTCGGACAACACTCAATAGCCTATTTCTTTGATGGATCAACTGATATACCCTCTCTTGAGATTATATGACCCAAAATGAAACATTTTTCAATCAAAATTCAGACTTTGTAAATTTTTTATATAGTTACTCATTCCATAGGGTCTTTAGTATAATTCTCAAGTGATCCTTGTGCTCTTCCTTGATCTTTGAATAGATAAGAATATCATATATAAAGATTAAAATGAACTGATCAAGGTAATATCTAAAGACTATATTCATTAAATCCATGAAGATAGTGGGGAAATTAGTAAGACTGAATGAAATTACTATAAATTTGTAGTTTCCATACCTTTTATGGAATTTTTTATTGGGCATATCCTCCTTATTAACCCTCAAATGATGATATCCAAAATGAAGGTCAATCATGGAAAAGTATTGAGATCGCGTAGTTGATCAAACAAGTCATCAATATGGGGAAGGAGATACTTGTTATTAATCAAGATCTTGTTCAACTACCGATAATCAATATAGGGTCGCATAAATCCATATTTATTTTTAATGAAAAGAACAAGTTCTCCCCAAGGTGATAAACTTGTCCAAATGTATCCCTTTTAAATGTTCTACTATAGTTTCTTCTTCAATTACTAAAAATAAATCAAGTACATTATATGGGGATACATTAAAATTGGTGTATCACCAGGTACAAGTTCTGTTGAAAACATAATTTCATGATTTAGTGGAAGATTAGGTGACTCTTTCAAAAACACATCAATAAATTCTTACAAAATTGGCGTACCATCGATGTTAGGTTTCTCCCCAAACTTCAAATATAAACATCACCTATTAATGTAAATTAAGACCCATACAATGGATGTGATCTACATTGGCTGTTCATACTTATCGTCACATTAATAAACAATCATAGGTTGGTTTTTAATATCAAACGTGACTTCCCTACCTCAACAATTGTTGTGGGATTTATGTAGAGAAAGTAAATCCATGCCTAATATGACATAAAATTTAACAAGAGGAAGAATTATCTGATTTTCAAGAATCAAATTACCATGAATGTCAATTGTAGATGAATAATATTCCTAAAATGCAATCAACATACCATTCAGGATTTTCAATTATAATTCTACATGTAATCATTTGGGTGGAATATTTATAACCATATAAAATTATTTAGATATGAAATAATGTGTGGATTCATAGTCATTTAAGACATTAATAGTTCTATAGTGGATGGTAAGTGTACCTTTAACCATGTATTTATCACACACCTTGTTAGAAATAATTATCACATGATATTTCCCTTTGTTACTCAATTAAGAGGATGCTGATGTTGACCATCATCATTAACCTTTGGATTTGGGAATTAGTTAACATTTTTCTTATTTTACTTGTCTTTGAAACACTATAGTGTGGGTGGTACATTCTATGCCATATTATCTCTATTCGCATGGTTAGATAATTTCTTCCCATCACTTTGGAAATAAATATCTCGATGATCTTTCCTTCCATACTTAAAACATTTACTAGTCCCCTTAAGAAAATTTCCTCTATACATGTACCCACACTTTTATAATAAAAGAAAGCATATCTTCTTTTCTCTATGAATCTTATATTTTCCCTTGAATTATATTTTTTATTCTTATCAAAACCATGAGATTAATACGTATATCCAACCTCTACTTTCACCTTGATATCACATAAAAAAATATCTTCATATCTACTAAAGTATATAATTGATAAAACCCTTCAGATACTTTGTTTTAGTCCACTAAAGAATCAATCAACCTTAATTTCAATTTGGATGATAATACCAAAAGTGCACCTTGAAATAATTGTAAAATTTCCTTCAAAGGTACCAAGATATTCATAATCCTTTTTTATTTTTCTCAAGGAACTCCTTCCACATCTTCATACAAATAATAAAATGAAATTATATATTGAAAAATAATTTCTTTAACTTTTTCCAACCCATGGAGTCAATTTAATCATGTTTCCTTGTATTAATAGTAAGGGTTAACCATTGATCTACCTCACCTTTCAAATAGTAGACAACCAACATGATTTTTTCATGCTCTGAACACCAAAGAACAAAAAATATCTTTTTAGTGGTACCGATCCATTGCTAAAAAACTAGTGGATCATAAGTACCCCTGAAATAATTTGGAATTTTCCTTAGGAAGGAATCAATGTAATGTTGTTCTCTCCTTTATTAATTTGGAATTCTAACATGATTCATAGATTTGGAAAGTTGTTTAAGCTTAGTAATAATATTTTTAATTCCATATCCCTTAACCTTTAGATTATTAGGGAATAATCATTGAATTTTACATTTCACTCAAAATTAACATGGTTCTTTTGGGTCCCAACTATTTAATAAAACCAAAAATCATAGTGTAACAATAATCATAGTGGGTAACCACATAATTATGAAAAATTTCTTATAGGATGTCTAAATTGTGGCCTCTTATTTCTAATGTATGAAACCTTGGGTTTATACTAGGTCGTTCATATTCAACATCTATTTAAATACTCCATGATGGTTTTTAAAGAGTGTGTAAATTTCCAAATCATATCCCCCCGGGAGTGTTAAAAATGGTGTGCAGCAATTCCCATTGTCATGTAATAGGTAAAAATCAAGTCAAGATCAATGCACCCTTTTTAGCTTTATCATCCCTTAGTATATCTTTTTCTGGAGCCACACCCACTTGTAGTGTCCAAACATAGATATAATTTCATGGAATCAACCTTCTATATCCTTTACCAAAATTCAAGGACATTGTCCTGTACATTGACTCATCCTTATACCCATCCTTAGACATGTTCTTAGAGATATCACTAATGTTTTCTAATCATACTTTCCAAAGGTTAACCAAACCTATCCTATTATACCAACTATATAGACCTGAGATTATCATAAATATATATTACATCATTATTTATGAACATTTATTACATTATAGAAACACATGCCTAAGGACTAGAAAGGTATATTGTCTTTGGAAACATGAAAACATAAAAAAATGGTTCCTAGGTGAAATACATCATCTTCAATTTAATCCATCATATCTGGAACCCCTATTAGACATATTATACACCATACATATCTTCATAACCAGGGGAAAGGAAAAATAATAAAGGGTGAGATTAGACTCTAAGTAAGGGTAAATAAGGGAGATACATAAGCATAATGTGAACATAAGTGTACAAGAACTTGATCATAACATTTGAAAATAATACCCTGCATATCAAAGATGATAATCATGATTCATGGAATAAATAATATAATTTCATGACACATGAATCATAAGAAAATCAAAGAACATGATCTATAAGAACAAAACATTTGCATAAGACATGGATTTTTGGCATAAATATAAGTATAGAAAATCATTTCCATAGTAGTCAAAAACTAATTACAAGGATATCATAGTGGAATGGGTTCACTTTCCAATCCATCATAATAGTCAGGGTTCACTCCTAGGACCATAATATTGGAAAAATTTCCTTACTAAACCAGGTTCACTACAAATTCCATTCATATCTATCGCGTGAGGTATAAATCATTACCCAATGCATTGGAGGAAGATATAGGTCACACTAGTTATATAATTAAAATCAAACATATGTGTTCCATAAGATCATAAAACATTCATCATATCATAATTAATGAAATTAAATAGAATTTATAAACAATTCATTATGTCATAACCTTTGGAAAAGATACAGGTTTCATAATCTTCTCATCATTTCATCGTTGCATAACCCAAGGAGAAAAAAGTGGGTTTCATAAGAATCTTATCATGGTATAACCTATAAAAGAGAAACGAATTTCATAAAAATATTTTAATTTATAAAAAATTCAAATAAATAATAATAATTTTATACTTGGTTAATACTACCCAAAAAAGAATAAATTACATCTAGGTATTTCATCTTAGATGGAGAATGATTTTGAAAGATCATTTAGAACATTTATTGAGAAAAATATTATTTACAATTTGAAAAAAACCTTTTAAAATATAACAAATTTTGAAAATACATTTATTTAAAAATAAACTTTATAAATTATAAAACAAACTTCAAATAAAATAATGTTCATAATGACGAGTAGTTTTTTCATGCTGTACACATTAAAACAGAGATTCATTTCACATTTTCAGTAAAATCAAAATTGGAATTGTGTGTAAAATGACATGATGGTTCCATTCAATTTATTTTGTAAAAAGTAAAATATGTATACTTTAAAAATCATAGTATAATAATAAATGTTTTTAAAACATTTTCTAAAAACATGGTATTGGAAGAAAATGGATTTCCAACTGAAGAGAGAAATAAAGTTGGATTTTCTAAAAAATATTTACTCAATTATTTTAAGTACAAAAGAGTGGGAATATGGTACTATTAATATCATTAATAATCATTGGATAATAAAACTAATTATTTTATTGATATATTAATCACAATATTTTATCATTGTAAACATAATCATAAATAATCCCGATAAACAATGAGATTATAACATAATGTATTTACCACTTTGGAAACTTTGAAATGTAAGTACCATAAAGGAAAATAATTAAATGAAACCTAAAATATCATGATTATAAATAAATTTATGATATTACATGTCAAAGGGTCGATATATACACCATGAAAAGGAATATAGGTTCATAACATAACATATGTCTAAAATAATGACAATTGATACAAAAACCCTTTACCACTTTGGTAACTTTTGAACTATAAACCCATTGAAAGAGAGGTCCTAAAAATGATATGTAATTCAAAATAATTTTTAGTAGAATAATAATAAAATAAATTTTATGGGCAGTATACACACCACATTAATGAAATAAGAGGTGAATATGGTATGTGTGATACAAAAGTAAAAAGTGAGACGAAAATCCCTTATCATAAGTCTTGACTTCCTTTATACACGTTTGAACCTACTGTATAATAAATAAACATTTATTATATATCTATTAAAGAACCATAAATATATATGTCTTACAATAAATTATTTACTTATAAAATTTTATTACCCATTTATTACAACTTCCATGTCAAAGTCATGTTTCGGGTAATAACCACATTTTTTCATATATGTTTTACTTTTTTATTTTCAGTACTATTATATTTATCATGGTTAAATCATATTAAAAATATTATTAATGAAATAAATATAATATATATTCATTATATATGTATTTATAGTGATCCAAAAAAGTTATAGATAGAAAATGAAATACACTATTCATAGAGATGGTTGGTCGTACGCACGCATCAAGGTTGTTCCCATTTTCCTGATGTAAACAAATAAAGAATTGTAAATAAAATATTAACATTAAAGAATAATTTTTATGTCATATATATCACATATTTATACTAAAACCATACCTATTAACTTTCATATAAATTGTGAATGAATCACATCGCTTCATGAGACAGTACTCTGTCGTACACACAAATAATGTTATCACATTCCCACTGAATGGAAAGTAAAAAAATTCACTTATGATATTATTATTATAAAAGCATAATAATATCATAACTATAATAAATATATATATATACATTTAATACATCAATATAAACATCTATGATAGGTGATAATGGAAAAATGAATTACATCGGTTCGCATGGTGGTAGTTCACCGTACACACGAACGATGATTTCATAGACCATTTGATGGAATAGGGGATGGTTGTTGGTCATGAACATAAAATAATAAAATATTAGTATATATAAGACACTAAGTTTATTATATCATCATGTTTTAATAAAAAAATTTATGATGTTGAGGATGAAATAAAATAAAAATACCAGATGAAGAATGTTACCTCTTCCTTAGGTAACCTCCTTAGGTTTGCACCCAATGATTTCCTAGGATGGATTTAGTCCCAAACTAAGGATTATATGAATATATGAGAGATTTTAGGAAGTAATTTCGGAATTTATTTTATGAACAAATGGGTTTAAATGTGTGAATAAGAGAGGAGAGTCGGTGGACTTTTAAAAGTGAGTTGAGTGGCCTACTTGTAATTTTTTGAAAGAAAAAGGTTTACCCAAGTTTTTCACAAGATGAAAGGCTCTAAAATGTACCATTATCGATACTTAAACATGATAAGTTAAAAATATTTCCATATAAAATCATTTATATAAGTTTTATGGTCATTGTTACACTTATATGTTTATGTTAACCCTCGGTAAACTCATTTTTTACCTTAATCATGGTAAATAATTTTTACTTTTTTTTACTATTAATTATGGTAAAAAATAAATTTTAACTTATTATATTATATAAATTATTATGATTCCAAATATGAAATCATTTTTTTTCAAATTACATTCACATAAGTGGAATATTTTAATTTAAAATTACTCTCATAGGCACGATGAGAAAGAGAGTTTTCAGAGAGAAAAATGTTCAAAAGTTTGAAATATTTTATATCGAAATTCAATGTCAAATTGATTAAATTTACCTAAATGGGATTAATAGATATATAATTGAAATATTTCACATTAAAAACAATTTAAAATATAATCTATTATTATAAATAATTAAAATAAAAAGAAAGTTTTCAATTAAAATTTAATATTTTTCCCAATTCATCAAAATAAATAAAACTTTTCAGAAAAATCCAAAAAATTCACCCTTAGATAGTTTTAAAAATTTTATTTAAAAAATTAAGGTTGTTTTATCAAATTAATTTTCTAAAAGTTCGAAAAATTAATATTATTATTTTTTAAAAAAATACTTAAAAAACATTTTTTTTGAGAAAGTGGTATTTTTGAAACAAAAAACAAATTTTCTGAAAATTATGTATTTTATTTTCAACATGTTTAGTTTATATAAAACAATTATATTTTTTATTTAAAAATTAGTTATTAATATTCATATATCTATGTTTAATGTCTAGGTTATAGAATTCACATTTAAATAATTATATTAACAATATATTGTGGTCTTGTTAAAAATCAGTGTTGTGTGTAACACAAGATAAACTCTGTGTTACGTGTGATGAAATATATCAAAAAAATTTGAAAAAATTATTTTAAAAAAATTTGGGTTTTCACAAAACCACATCTTCTAATCTATCTTGGAAATCAACTCACTGAGAACTCACATTTTCTACCCCAAAATGCCAAATGGTCTTCAGCTATTAATTCAAATCGCCAAGCCTAGACACACTAACTTTTACTCTAAGATATTTAGTCCAATCCTAAGACCACCTCTACCATGTCCAAAATTATTATTCTATCACACTTCATATCTCACCGAGTACCGTTATGCACTAAAATTCTTGTTGGACCTCCTCCAGATGAATTTTAAGAAAAATGATCAGTTTCACCAAGTGATGCATTATCTAAACATCTGATCATGATTCCATAACTCTAAGAGGTGCCCGAAGATTTTAAAACGATTCACTATGATGTCCAAACCCGACTCATGCAATTGCATGATCAAATCACTAACCTCTTGCTCCAACCATCATGATCTAACTAGATCACTGACACACCTCTAATATAACCCTCCCATAGATCACTTGAAAACAACATTGAGCTCGATCCCAATTCATCAACTCCAACTAGAAGCACATCTGAATACCTAATGTGACACAATGGTAATTCCCCCACAACTAGAATGATTCTTCATACTATAGGAGTATCGTTGTTTTCACCTCACTAACCAAACACCTAATCACCATGTCTTATGCTCTATCTATAATTGAAAACCAAGAATAGACATGGTCATATCGCTCTCACCTGAGCTACAACAAAAAACAACCAAATTTATATCATTCCCAATTCACCAAGAATTAAATCCTCCAACAACCAATGTTTTTCCATAAACAAATTAGATTCCCTTACTCAATTTCTTGAGAACCAAACCAAATGGTTCTCATTATCACGTTTCCATAATAACTCCACCAATGAAGGACCAAAACCTAGAGCTTCCAAGAATTCTTGTATCAAACCATGAACTACTACCATAAAACCTATTGGATTCATCCTCAACATGGTCAACTCTTAATGCACCCACACATGATCCATTGAACTATAAGAAACATAATTAGGAACCACACATACCCAATGTGCACCTTCCAACACACATTGAGACTTTCTCCAAAAATCCATGTCAATTCTTACTCTCATCCTCATGTAGTCTTATCTTCAAATATCCATCTCATAGGTTCTCACTGGTGGTATTACTCAGTATTAAAAAAAAATCCAATGGTGTATCCTAACTCGCAATCCAATGTATCATGTCTCACCAAACCTAGGATCATGTACCTATCCCGATGTCCACGCTTCTCAAGATTATCAAGCTCATGCAATAACCAAATAAATATCACTTATGCCAAGGTTAAACACATAACCACCCACCAAAAGGGAATCATTATAAACCACAAGACCCTGCCCACACTCCCACCATTCTACTTAAAATCACTTCCCAATAACATACATGACTAGGAATATTTCCATTCCTTACCCCAAAACTAGAACCGATACCAAGAAAACCTCTCACAATATACGTCCCATCCTATGGAATATCACTCATTCCTTTCTCCAGATACCCTTCGGGATTACAAATCCATAGGTAAATAAATTTTGATACTCAATTAATCTATCATTTATTTCATACACACATCTAGTTATCACTAAGACATTAAATGTTCGAATCAACCCACTAAGGATCTACAAATATAACATAATGAAGTGTCTGTATTTCCATCAATGGAGACCCTAATGCAACAATATCCACTTGAAATACCATTAGAATAATTTTTTGGTTTATTTTATTAGAATGAAACCAACAATATATATCACAAAATTTCATATAAGTTATATTTTACACTTTAAACAATCAAAACCTACTGTCAGAAAAACCAATTGTATAAAGGCAGGTGTGTTTCATGTGAGTCCTACATAATTTATCATGATTCATATAAATAGAATATCACTAAATAAAAAATATAGAAAAATATCAAAAAAAAAATTTAATGAACCCATCATATTCAATAAAAATATCATTCATATAAAAAAACTAAGAACAACGATTTCATACCTCTGCTAACCAGGACTTCCCATTAGAAATTTGTTCATGAATCAATAGTTTGAGGTCAAAAACAATCTCTAGAACATTCCTAGACTGTATATTTACCATGTAACTAAATCATAAATAAAATAAAATAATTTTCCAATTCCACATTGTGATACTAACCACACATAACACATGATCCGATAGCACTTTGTGATGCCACAGTTAGGAACCATCATCCGAATTGAAGTTCCATACAACTCAGGTGTTTCCCTCATATGCCAAAGGCTTTTGACTAATGGTGAGGGCCTAATACAAATAAAGGGGAGATTATTACCTTGAATCAAATTTAATCGTCAATAAAAAAACAATATCCATTACAAATATTAGAGTACACATAATAAATAAACACAATCCTTAAAAAAAATGTACCAGGAAGAATTTATATATTTATACATAAACCAACTTCCAACTAGGTATATCACATATTAAAATAAAATAATACAAAAAATAAAACATGCATAGTGCCCCTAATTCCATCACGAGGCCCACACAACCTATCTTTAAATATCCTCAAGATAATTCGGCCCCATCTAACACTCATATTGTATTGAAACTGGATATTGACATAAAATCTGCATGTGGACCAGGGTTCGTATATAGGATGTGAGAAATACATATCAGTTGGGTCTCACCAATTGTCCCTATTATAATCCATCATACATGTGTAAACATGGGGAATGTAACCATGTCACACATGTACATGGACATCGTATGCCAATAAGGCCACTATGGATCCTTGTGCATCAAGTCACTATATTATTACTAGGACACCCTGAAACACAATTATTCCTACTTCAGTTCCATGCTAGAAAACTACCTTATCATGTAATATCATTCCATTTTATCCAATTTCCATCTCGTACCATAATACATGGGGTTGGGTGTCATACACACCTTGAATAACTACATAAGGGGACATGTAATATTCATACAGTTATATATCAACCGACTTCATTATCACTCAAGGAAAGTTACATCAGTCATGTCTCACATCACATCATGATCCATTCCCTTAATGGGTAGTCCTTGACCAAAGACCCTCAAGGTAAGGTCACATTCATACACATAGCCAGCCCCTAGAGTAGTCCTTGATCCATACCTCCTCAAGGAAAGGTACCTATTTTTGTTTCATGTATCATACCATGACTCAACCCTCTCATGGGAGGTCCTTAACCCAAGCCACTAATAGCAAGGTCCTATGATCATCTGTCAACCCACACCTTATCACTCAATATGTGGTCGGCTAGGCCATCTCACTCAACGAAAATTACCCTTCCACAACCACTACCTTATCACTTAAGATATAGCTCAACTTCATGAACAACAGGGATTCAATTATCACTCATAGAATTTATACTAATGACATAACACTTATAAAGAAGCTAGGCCTTGGGACCAATCACCCCTTGGTGACGTCACCACCCACAAGATTATCTCAACCCAGACCTCAAGAACTATTCCACTGCATCAAGTCCCTCTTCACTTTTAGTCTCACTATTGAGGGACCATACTAAGATGTGGCCCCCTTGGCATCTCAATTTCAATTCCCAAACACACCCCTGGCCCTCACTAGGTCCCATATCTCAAGGGATATCCATCAACCAAAAAACCAAAGGAAACTCATATATGTCACACACTACTTCTTTTCAAATGACTCATTCCACATACAATGCTCACCAAGATACCACTCCACCCTCACGAGGGTGCCACTCATTATATGTGAGACATAAATCCATATCACCTATCTTTTGTAGGCCTAATTATCTCATACATACCCAACTAGACCTTGGGAAACCATAATAGGATACCCATGTCTCATATCACATCCTATGACTTATTAAAGGTCTCTCATCAACTAAACTACTATACTCACCCCTTGGATACATAGTTTCTGTGATCCCAATTCAGATAAGTACTAAAGGGAACTTAAAAACTAAGAATAGTATGCCTGACACTATCCTATGTCATCTACTTAGTGACCCCCAGTCCCTATCCATATACCAAGTCTAATTCAATGAATAAAATAAATTAAACCCGTGTATAATAAGTTAATGATTTTTTATTAAAGGAATCACCTACCTTTGTAAAGGGGTTACCATCCTTTATAAGCTTAAATAATACTTATCTAAGAAAATCAATTCCTTTTAAAAGATTTTTCTACCACCTAAGTTCTTGTCTCAAGAAATAAAACATATATAATTAATTATAAAAACTTATAATCAATTATTTAATATAATCCAAGAGTAAAAACAAAAAAATCTCATAGAGCATTATCGTCATAACAAAACCTCAGCCAACCACCCATGGAGGTCCATGGAATATCTCCAATATCACCTCGGCCAAAAAAAAATCATAATAAAAAATATATATATTAATTTCATCCTATTTAATTAAAACCATAAATAAATTTGGGAAGTGAATTAACTAAACTAAAAATATTACATGATACATGTAGTAATCTTCTTAGGACATCTTATAGACACAACATGTAAAATCCCCATCTATTCCACCATATTTCACCATGATCTGGTGGAATCAATATGAAACCCTAACCAAAATCAATCCAAATAAATTTTATGTGAGTGGATGCCAAAACTAAAGTATAGTAGAGGCGATACACACTTGCAATCACCACCAAGAACCATCCCCTACCATGGGGAATAAAATGATAGGGATAAGGGAGGATCAGATCAAATGGACCTCCCCATGCAGGTTTGGTCATCCATGAATATAGGATTCCAACCCCATTTTTTTAAAATACCAAGCATACCTTTCATCGTTTCAAGTATGTATTATGCCCCCAAATCCTCATATAGAGGTTCAAACCCCTAGACCAGCCTCATTCGGGGAGGTAACCTGACGGTTAATGATGTGAATGGATTAAGCCACCAAATTTTAGTCTCTAAAGTCTCTTTACACTTATATAATTTTGACCCAAGCACCTGATGCATTCCTCTAGCCTCAAAAAATGTCTTAAAACACCACTTCAGGACATAAAAAAGCTCATGTACTGAATCCAATTCACAGTTATAAAAAAAATATCCAATTAAAGAAAAATTTAAAATCCCTTAGAAATGTAAGGACAAAAAAAATCTACTGGGTGTTACAATATCCATAAAAGTAATACGTTTATGAAAACATCATTATTCACTTTGGTAGCATAAAACAAACATAATAAAAGATGTTTTGCAAAAAAGTTTAAAAGTAGAAAGAACTGAACAAATATTTTTAGTTTTATAAAATCATTATATTAATAACAAGATAATTTTTAGAGTTAAATTTAAAGATTACTTAATTCATTGAAATGAGTAAGTGAGAGTTGTGATGAAAATTCAAAATTTTAGAAAAATCCATATTTTGATATAGTAACAACTTATGAAAAGGAGTTCACTAAGGGGTAACAAGCAATCTCTCATTACCAAAGGATAATTTTTTTCCATTATCATAGGAACAAAATAAAGGAAAAACATATAAGAATAATTAAAAATATTTTTAATATAAGAAAACATAAATAGTAAAGAAGAAAGAGGATTGGAAACCTTTACTTGATCCACCTCCTTTAGATTGAACTTAAATCCTTCATAGAAGGGACTTATGGAAAGGCTAAAGCCTTATAAATGTTGAAATGGATATTTATTGATTTATGTGGGTATAATATTGAGATAAAATCATACTTGAAATGTGATTTGGAAAGGGTATAATGAGTCCCCTTTATAATAAGATTTTATGGCATTTTAATAAATATTAAGTCTTTAAGGGTCATAATTTCATTAAAAATATGATAGTGGATAATAAATATAAATTGAATGGTATTATATAACACACCTAATCTATATATTAATAATAATAGGATTTTATGAATTTTTATTGATTTATAATTAATTAATAACATTAAATACCTTTTATAATCACTTTCTTTGTTATTCACATAATTTTAATTTACAAATACCAAGATAAGAACACAATTCAGATATAAATAGTTAAATCAATACTTATAATTTATAATATTCTTTGAAATTCATGGAAAACCCAAAATCATCTATACCATATCACTTTTATTTTTTAAAAATTATTTACATTGAATATTTTATAGCTCGCATGAGCCTTGTGTCGATGATACGCAAGAATTTTTATATAATTGTACTAGTATTTAAAATTGAAAAACATTACTAACATAAATATAATTTAATATCCACCATTATTATCATCTATAATAATTCATTATTAATATTTACCATCATCAACATCATGAAAACTTATTTGGTAAATATATTTTTTCTTATCTCACCATGTGTAAGAATTTGGATTAGTTATTCGTTATATATTAATAAAATTCATAAATATCCATAAAAATAATTAATTAGTTATAATATTTATTACTAAAGTCGATAATATACTATTTTATTATCTAATATTATCTCAAGGACACCAAATTTTACTTTTCTAGTGCTATGTAAGCATTGCATCAATATCGATAATTATTTTCATATTTATCTTGAAAAAAGATTTAATTTATATTATTTGTATAATGTTTATGTGATATTTTTAAGTATATTATCATGTATTAGTTTTTCCATAATATTATAAAACATTATGTCATATTTATTTCATGATGATATCATAAAAGGATACAATATTCAAAAAAATGGTATTTTTTACTATTCAAAAAAAAAACTTTCTTAGAAAAAACCAAAGATTTCACTATAAGATAATTATAAAATTATGAAAAAAATTGAATTACATATTATAACATTAAATTTAAAAAATATATAAATTTAACTTTTGAATAAAATAATATAATACATGGAAAAACTGAATATTTAAAATAGAACCTATTTGTTTTCAAATGAAAAGCCATATTTTCCTTCATACCATGATTAAATTGTTTCTAAGATAATAATAAATATCAATATGAATTTTTAGAATTAAAATAAATTTTTAAGTCTTAAAATTTCAAATTATTCTTTAAATTGATCATACTAATAAATAATTTTATGAAAATATATTTAACTTTTAAACAATACACCATTTTTTATCCCAAAGTAAGCAAAATAAATTTAAAAATATTATTAGTTTCTGATTGATTATATAATACCATTTTGATATATTATATAAACACACACACACATATATATATATATATTTGTGTGTGTGAGTGTGTGTTTAAAAAATATATATAAATTTATAATCTTGAATATTAATCAACTATTAAAGAGATATCATATTAAAAATAAGTGGGTTTATACATTCTTCTCCACAAAAACAAATTACAAGATCATATTTTTCATATTAATTTTGATGAGTAAGTGTAGAATCAAAGTACACCATTTTTAAAATCCATTTATAATGGTGATATAGGAATTACAAAAACATTATTTTCAATTTAATCCTTGATTATTATACCTTGAAAATAAATAAATTTAATGATAATAAATGTAGATTATAAGATAAAATGAATATATATAAATGTCAAGAAATGCTTTTTAGGTTTTTTATTTTACTACTTTTTAAGGATACTTACATAAAAATGGAAATATAAAATTTATTTCTGGATAGAGATGATTTGAGGTATGAATTATTCATAAGAGAATACATATTTATCTGCTGAAAATAAGAAAAAAACACATTTTTTGTACAAAAAATAAAGGAGATAGAGTAGAAAAATAGTCAATATAAAGGAGAGAAATTATTATAAAAAATATCATAAAATTCATTAAAGAAGAATAACATGATAGAAAAATGTAATTTCCTTTAGAGAAAAATACTATTCAAAAATAGAATAGTAAAATATAATAATCATAGAAATCCATGGTCAAATAAATATTATTATGGTATAAGAAATCGAGATTGTATCAAGAATAACACTTGAGAATTTGGTATAGTATGAACAAAAATATAATTAAATGTAGAACCTATAAAGTAATTGAAAGTTCCTTAAATCATATGTAAATTCAGATAAGACATTTCAATAGAGCGGTGTGTAAATTATAGAAAAATGTCTCAATAAAAGAAAAATGAGATGAATAACCTTTATGAATTATGAGAAAAAATTTAAATTCATAGAAAATAATAATGAATTATAGTATAATACAAATATTAAGGTATATTAAACCAATCTTATAGGTAAATATTTAATGAAAAGAGTATATGATTCAATAAAAGGAGTTTGAGTAAAAAAACATTACTAACAACATAGATTATGAACTATAAATCTATAATATTGGATAAAAGACCCTAAATTCAACAAAAATTATTGAAAAATAGTTAAAATTTCATTTCATGATCTTTTAGAGGAGAACATGGAATAGAAAAACAATACATAAAAAGAATGGAGATCCAAAAAAGAGATCCTAAATATTCGTAATTTTAATTTTTAGGTCAATGATAGTAATATAACAACCTATGTAATGATTATTTATTAATATTTATGAATTAGATAGTAATTTTAAATTTAAAATGATGATATGTTCAATAGTCCATACAATAAATCATGTTTTACAATTAAAAACTGATTTTTTTTCTTCTAAAAATTAGTTTTACTGCCTTTTGATGGAGCAATTTTTTAATTTTTTTTAAAAATTTTATAATTTTTATTTGAAAAAAAATTAATTTTTTAAATATGAATATCTAAATTTACTATGGTTAAATTTTTGGTATTTTTATGATAAGTTTTATCTTTTAATGAATAGTGAAAAAATACTACATTTTAATTGAAAACAACCTTTTCGTCTTCACAATTTATAGTGTTAAATTATATTTTTAGTTGTTTTTAAAGTATAATTAGATAAATTTTGTATCATTTAATCCAATTTATTACATTGGAATAAATTTTACATTGAATCTTGACATAAAAACATTTTAATCTTTAGAATATTTTCAGTTTAATAACAAGTTTTCTCACCCTATCAACAAGATTAATTTTAAATTAATTTTAGCCACTTATTTGTTTTGAATTTTGAAAAATGGATTCTATATTTTAAATACATGGGTTCAAATTATGTAAATATGTCCCTTTTATTTTTAGATAGTATGAATAGTAACATTAGAAATTCTTATTAGCACGCTTAAAGGTAAATTTGGTAATTAAGGGTAAGAATAATGTTACAAATATTAGAAAATTACCATAACACTTATTATAATTCCATTTTATGAGTGATTTTTGACCAAAATTATCCATGGGAAAAAATTATGACCTTTGGAATTTGATTTTCCGAGAGTATGACATTTGTAATATTTTAGTTGAAGAAAAGTCAAAGATGTTATATCCAGGTTTTTATAACTATTACATTTTTTATATAGTGTTATCCAAAATATATATTCTAATATACATGTTAATTAGAAAGATAAAATATTGATATACATCATGTTATTTTATTTATAAATTTTAGTGAATAAAGAATTTCCTTAAGGTCTTGCACAATGATGATGCGATAATTGTTTAATTAATAGAAATATCAAATAAATGATATTAAAAATATTAAAATAAATATAATTTGAGATAATTAATTTAACAAAATAATTTTATAGATAAATTTTATATATTATTGATATTTTAAAATATATTTTTCAATATATCATGTTGTTATGATATTTTTAAAAAATTTGAGTAATGAATAGTATTGAAATTGACATTAATGTTATTTTAAAATAAATAATACTTAATTAAATGATATAAAATTTCTAAAAATATAATACTTGACCAAATTATTGGGATAATTTTTAAAATTTTATAAATAACCCATTTATGGTTATTTTATAGTTTTATAATAACTATATTAACCCTTGAATATTAAAAATCCAAGTTTTCACGATAAGAGTTAAAGGGGTTAAATAAGTGATAAAAATGAATGAAAAGGATTATAAAATAGTCAAACATGTCTAAAATTTATTTTAAAAATTTATTTAGTTTCAAAATCAACTCTTTTATAAATAATTAATTTTTTATCCATTTGGATTAAAAAATTAATTTATATTAATTTAATATTTTGAGGAATTCCAAGAGTGCCCCTACCCTCTCTTATAAAAGGGAACATCTTCTTTTCTTTTAATAACACTTAATTTTTTTTTAGGTTAGACCATGATCTACACCAATACCCTAATATAATACCTCCCCAGATTTTTTAGCCCTTATTTTTGAAATAACACCACCCATAGTTGTCCAAAGGAGTTAAGTAAAGAATATTTTCCAATGAAGTGGTGTCATTTTTAAACAATTATATATATATATTTTCTAATTCTTTCAAATATTCTTCAATGATGATAAAATAATAACTATTTAATCCTCTATATACATATATTTTATTATGGTTATGGAATGAACTTTATCCATATCCACTTCCATCAAATGGGAAAAGAATTAATCGTTCGTGTGTATGGAGGACTACCAACTTACAAACTGATATAATTCTCTTTCGATCACCATCTCCCAAGACTGGTTATAACAATGAAATTAAAGTTTATAAATGATATTTATGAAATATTATCATTATTAAAGGGTAATATATAAATTAAAATCTTACCTCTCCATTCACATAAAAATGATAATGTCGTTCATGCATACGTGTGAACTATCACCTCCATGAAGCGATACAATTATTTTTTACTCACCACATAACATGGATTATATATATAAGTATATTTAAATGATTAATATGTTATTAAAGACATTATGATCATTATGGAAAGATAAAATAATACTTACCTTGCACATCCATGACTTCAACCCCCTTGTTAGTAGAGTCACCGAGAGGATTCTCAACTGAAGAAATAGGTACCTTTCTTTTAGGGAGAGGATCACATTGGTTAGAAGTGTTCTTTTCTCCCCCTATTTCATGCAATTTCCACCATTAAATCCCCCAAGGGCGTCATCCAAAGCATGGATAGTGCTCTTGCTGGCTTTATTTGGGATCCCCCATTCAAAGGAAAACAACACTAGGTCTCCTAGACCAAGATGGTGAGGTCAAGTAGTGAATGGGTTATTAATGTATGCAATCTTTAGGATACCATCGCATGCATTCATGTGAAATTAGCTTGGAAAGTGTTTGAGAAACACTCGCTATGGTGTATATCCATGCATGCATGCTATGTTGAGGAAATGGCTGCTCCTGCTACACAATCCTTTGGCCTCTAGAAAGAAGTTACTCAGCAGATCAACTCCATCTTCCCCCATGTTTGTTGGATTTTTGGTGCAGGCGCCATTTAATTCGGGCATGAAAATTGGTGCAGTGAGGTCATCGGTGACCCGGGCTGCCCTGTTATGAATATCTCTTTTAGGGAGGCTAGCTGCTATCCTTCATTCATCAACGCAGTTCTGGACAGGAACTAGCAGGAAGCGTTCTATCTCATTAAGCTTTCCTCTGTCCCCAATAAATGTGTGTTCACTCTGTCATCTTCGTGTTTATTGTCCACCAAGGATTACCACCACACTATTCCCCTATAGCATGGAGGAGATGTATGGAATGCGGTTTATGGGACAGACTCACCCTATCTAAATAAAACTTTCTCTTATGGAGAGGTAATAATAGAGTGCTTCCCAATGAAGAAAACGTTAAGAGATGTGGTGTGATTGTGGCTTCCAAATGCGTCTGCTGTAGGAGGAAGCAGGAGGAGACCTCAGGTGACCTGTTCCTAAAAAGTGAGAGGGAAGAAGCGGTCTAGGATATATTGGGAAAATTTACATCAGCCTTTGTCCAAAACCTAGAAGAGGATCCCTTATGGTTCATTGGTTCCATGGCTCGGGTGAGGTGGGTTCAGAGAGAAAGGCACACACCCTTGTTCTGTAGGCAGACTGCCGGTGTTTATGGAAAGTGCAGAACAACTACATTTTTGTTGGGGTGGTGCTGTTTGGTTGAGTGATCATCTCCATAACCATTTCTATTATTCTTGACATAAAAATGGCTCTCAACCTATGCAGGGAGGCTCCTACGCTAGAGCGGCTCAACCTTAATCCCTACGACGTCCCTTTCATCATTAACATATCTTCAGGTAAATAGATAAGGTGGATCCCTCCTCTTTCTGGTTTAAAACTTAATATTGATAGCTCCTGCATATCTAGAGTCATGAGAGAAGGATGGCTTGTCCATGATTATACTGGCTCAGTCATTTTGGCGTTCTTCTTCTAGCTGGGGCATGGTACCTCGCTTTTGGATGAAGCAAAGGCTATGCTCACAGGGCTCTCGGTTTTCTGGTACAGAAGTTTACATCTCATGGAAGCAGAAATAGATTCAATGGTGGTTCACAATGCTATTTAGGGTGTGAGATCTACTCCTTTTTCTATTGAATACATTGCACATAAGTGTCGTGTTTTTCTCATCACCCACACCAAAGTGTCCCATACTTGGTGAGAATGTAACATGGCAGCAGATTACTTGGCGTCTCTTGACTTTCTAGAAATAGTGTGCTTGTTTTTTCATGACTTATAGAGTCTGAAACCAATTGGTATTAACATCCTAAGAGGGGATGCTCTTGGAATCCACAACTTTAGACCCCTGTAATATGTCTCCCTGCCCCTCTTTGTGATCCTTGTATGTTTTTTCTTTCTTTTTGAACAATATATATATATATATACATGATGATACATATGAGGATATCATATGTTCTTGTTCAATATAGGATATTTACTTAAAAGTACAATATAGTAGATCATGAATATATATATATATATATATATATATATATATTTAGAAAGGTTCTCAACACCTTCTTTTCCACTAATTTAGCCACCTTCATATCCCAATGATTTACATATTGGTGCTCCCATACCTTCCAATGTTAATATACTATAACCACATGCAACAACCACAAACCAAATTTACATACCACCATTATATACCAAATATTCATACCACAACATAGTCCACCACTTTTTTGCAGCCACTAGCAATACCACAACCATGCTACGACTAAAAGGAATATAATGATATGATGAGTTCTCTATTATCTATACCACCCACATCCAAGATGTTATAGGATCACCTGGTGCCAAAAATCTCATATGTAATTATGTTAGGTTATTTGAATTGGGTAGTGGTGCATAAGAAACAAAAATAATAATAATATAATTAATAATACCACACAATCCCAACCAAGGGTCCACTCCCTATTAAACAACTCTTCAATTATGTCCCATCACCACATAAAAAAACCACTACCACATATAACCACACAATAACCAACAACTGTGCCACAAAGAAAATACATATATCTTCCCATTACCAAATTTTATTATCAATTCCATATCATTCATTATTATCCACCATAATTTTATTTTACAACATTAAATTTCTAAAAATTACATTTTATAAAGAACTACAAATAATTTTCAACACAATTTGTATCTATATTAATTTAACACATAATTTTATATTATTTAAATCAAGCTATTTTCACTATATTAACTCAACATCATTGATTCCAATTATTTACTATTTAATATTTCATTAGTATAATTTATTTCTATATCCTTGTGTAAATAAAATTCCATAACCACATAAATCAAATCTTGTCATCTCAAAAATGAATCACACAAGCATCCATCCTACAAAACAATAATGAGTCACACCAAAACCTATTCCACTACCATATCAAATTAAGCTATATAAGTATGCCACAAAATAGATAAATAAAAAATCCATTTATCCATTATTTAATTGTCATTTTTTCCAAAATAATATGAATCAATAAAAAAATACATTTTTCATTTATTTATTATATTAATATGTTTTAATTTATCCTTAAATTTTAAAACAAAGTTCCTAATATTTGAAAATTAATTTCAAACATAATTTGATTTTTACCAGGGTACTCAAGTAAAAACATAAACAACAATAAGGGAAATCAAATAAATCATCGATTACCCAATTCCATCTAAAATAAATTTAATTCTTTATCTTTATTAAGTTGAAGTAAATATATTTACCCAATGAAAGAAAAAAAAAATATTTTAAAAAATAATAATTTTAACAATTAATAGATATTCTAAATCATCTACCACTAAAAAATCTCAAAATATCACAACACTTCGAGGCAAGGGAAAACGGTAATCAAATGGACACAATATCATAAGGATTGATCCACCAACATATTATGCATCACCCAGACACCAATTTTCCATCAATTTATCATAAAATATATGAACCTTTCACTTCTATAATACTATATATAGAAATGAGAATACGGAAAGGTCAGAAAGAGATTACAATAATGACTTATATCATAAAAACATGATATAATGAAGTTATAGACTCAAGAATCCACAAAAGGTTCCCAAAATCATGAAAGAAGAGATCCAAAATCTCCTAGGGTTCCAAGAATAATTGATTAACTAAATTAAAGGAGATTGATACATTACATATATATTAAAACTTAGGGGACTAAATCATGACATGGTTTAGTTTGGTCGACATCGATCTGAAAACCAATGTGCCTTAAAATTACTAATATCTTAAATATATATATATTTTTTTCTTTAAAAAATGTGCTACTACTAAACCATGGTGTAGTTTCTTTAAACCATGAATATTTTCTCCCCATGCACCCCATAAAACATAATTCTACCATAATACAGTGTTATCCAAACTATGATGTTTTTTATACCATGAGGCCTATCATGAGTGATTCCTCCCCATGGAAAACATGAATCCCATGAAAAATCAACCCAAAAACATGAACATAAATTAAGGAAATTATTAAAAGCTCACTTTGGTGTAAAAAATGACATAATTCTACAAAATAATAGATAGAATCAACTTAAAATCATTATAAATATAAAAAAATTCCACCATGATGAGAAATACAAACATGAGGAAAATAAGGTAACTATGATGTGGTGAGGAAAGGGACATTATATATTTTCCTTCAAGGCTAAAAACAGAATTATACAACCAAAAAACTCCTCCAAAATCACATTTTTTATCTCCAACACATAAAAAACAACAAGTAGAGGACCAGAAAAATATAATACTCTACATAAAAATATCAACCTATTGTCTATTTTATTTTAAATTTCCAAAATATAAATGTTATATTAGAAAAAATTCTCTTATACAATTTTCTAACATCCTAACCCTACACTAATTATTCATTCGAGGTGAAATTCCATATGGCCTCAAGTTAACTCCTTGATTACCAAAGAGTAGAAACTATCACTATGGGACTAGAGTATAACTTATGGATAAATATACCTTCTAATATATAATTATAATAATATAAACATAATCAGAGAAATGAATAATCACAAAAAAAATTAATACACCACAACATCAATAAATCACTAATATAAACCTCACCATTTCCCCATATACCATACATTAGAAATAGGAACAAGATACATCATGATTAAAAGTATATTAATGTAATAAATAAAATATTATTTAAATAAATGTTAATAATAACAACCCCAATATATCATCATAATACTTCACTAAATAATATAATAGTGGTTGTGGTCACCACTACTAAGAAACACCGTATTTTTATGCTTTTCTACTTGTACATGAATGAAGTATGCATGTTCACATGATGTGAATATCCAAGGTGTGAGGAATACACCTTAGTAATATTCCACCAGATATCCAAAATGTATTTTAGATCACAACATATTCATGAGTGTATCATGAAATGTTATGCTACGAATTTAACAATAATAAAAAACACAAATCAAACATCAAATCTTGTTAATGAATCCACCTTGATAAAATTTTATGTTTCCCTAAAAGAATGTGGATATAGTCCCAATTTATCTATTAAAGAAGCTATATCTAAACACATGGAATAATAGTAAAACTCATGGATTATCTCTTGTAAGGAAAATAAATGACTTATTTAAGTATATCTCATCATAATTATCAAAAACATTACCCATCCCCCACATGAAAAAATAGATGTATCATCACACTATCACCATATAATAATGTTCCCAAACTTATTAAATATAACATCATAGACAAACACATGGCTTAACATCACATAACATATCTCTAAGGATTCCATATAAAATATAATCAAACATGTTTCATTTTCAAAATAATACTACATATAAAAATATTATATAATAATATTGATAATTTTTATCACACCACACAATTATAATTCAAGCATTTTATCATTACACATAGGTTATATTCTCAATTTTAATTCTTCAAAAATTATTACATATCTATTCCTTAATTTATGTGAACATTTTAGAATATTTATAAAAAAACTATATAATGAAAAAACATTATATTAACATCTCTTATAAACTAATAATCATCTATAAAGTTAATAAAATTCACAAAACACCATTATGAATCCATAATGGTAATTTATTTCACAAAATTCACATAAATCTATATTATTACACATACATAAAATAATTTTCATCATAAAAAATTCATCAAATAATATTCAATTTAATTTTAAAATATTAGTTTATTATTATATGATTTTAATATTAAGAAATAAACATAGATTATTAATTTTACTACATTTCACTGAATAAATTGAGCTCACAAAATTATGATTTAATAATATTTCTTAACCAAAGATATTTTTTTACAATAATCTCATTTTACTCGAAAAATAAATATCATATTAAATTTTAAATACAATTAACAATATTAAATCATGACATAAGATCATCATTTAATATTCAAAAGAAGTTTGGATCATAATATTTCTTTGGATTAGATTTTTTATAATAATAGTTTTCATTCCAGTATAAATATGGGACCATTTGAGGCATTATATGGAAATTAGTGTTGAACTCTATCATTTTAGGATGAAGTGGGTTAAAGAAAATTGATGGGACCAGAATTGGTATAGGAAATGGCATAAAAATTTTAGTTAATTTATAAACACCTGAGGATAGCTCAGAGAAGAGAGAAAATTTATGCTGATAACTGGAGGAAGGATCTTTCTTTCTTTTTAGATGATTATGTCTTTCTCAATGTTTCTCCATTGAAAAATGTGATGCGTTTTGGTAAGAAGGGGAAGTTGAGGCCAGGGTTCATTAGACCCTAGGAAATACTAGATAAATTTGTATTATTTTACTACTACTTATAATTTCCTCCAATTTTATCATAGGTACATAATGTATTTCATTTTTCAATGTTAAGGAAATATGTTACGGATTTATCTTATGTTTTGAGCCCAAAAGTAGTTCAGTTGGAAGAAAATATTTCTTATGAGGAACAAAAAATTCCAGTTATTTACTAAAAAGAGAAATTTTTTCATAATAAGGTGATTCATCAGGTTTAGTTTTTATGGAAGAACCATATGGTTGAAGAGGCAACATGAGAATATGAAAATGCTACAAGGGAAAGATATCCCCACTTATTTAATAAGTGAATAAAATTACAAGGTTGAAATTTACAAAGGGGGGAAGAATGTAGGAAACCAGGTAAATATAGTGTAATTATTTGCTAATATTTATTAATTAGATAGAAATTTTAAATTAAAAATTATTTTATGTTTAATATTTTATATAATAAATCATGTTTTATACTTAAAAACCATATTTTTTTCTTTTTAAAAAGCAGTTTTACCGCCTTTTGATCTTGAAATTTTTTTAAAAATAAATTTGGAAAATTCTATAATTTCTATTTCAAAAAATAGAATTCATTTTTGATGTTTGAATACAAAAATTTACATTGGTTGAATTTTTTGTATTTTCTGTTAAGTTTCATCTTGTGCATAATAGTGAAAAATACTGCATTTTAATTGATTTTTTCCATGTAAATAATTTATAGTGATAAATCATATTTTTAATTTTTTTAATGTATAATTAGATCAATTTTATATATTTTAATCCAATTTAGGAAATTTAAATCGATTTTTCTTTAAATTTTTATATAAAAACATTTTAATCTTTTGAATGTTTTTACTTTAATAACCCATTATCTCAACCTGTCAATATGATTAATTTTAAATTAATTTTAACCAATTATATGTTGTTAAATATGGAAAATGTATTAAATATTTGGAATTAGTGGGTTCAAATTATGTAAATAAGTCCCTTTTATTTTTGAACATTATGAATAGTTACTTTAGTAATTTTTATTAACACGATTAAGGGTAAATCTGGTAATTAAGGGTAAAAATAATATTATAAATGTTATAAAATTACTCTAAAACTTATCCTGATTTAATTGGATAAGTGAGTGTCACCCAAAACCATCATTGGGATGAAATTACAACCTTTGGAATCCATTTTTATAAGAGTATGACATTTATGATATTTTATTTAAATAAAAGTCAAATATGTCATACTCATGTTTTTCATAACTATAAATTTTTTAATATAAAGTAACACAAAAGGTATCTTTGACTATAAATAATTATTTTAAATATAATTTATTTATATAAATCATTTTATTTTATTTCTATTTTTAGGGAATAAATAATTACCTTAAATTCTCGCACAATGATTTTGCAGTAATTTTTTAGTTAATGGAAATATCAAATAAATGACATTTCAAATATTAAAATAAATAAAATTTGAGATAATTAATGTCATAAAATAATTTTATAGATAAATTTTATGTTTTAGTGATTTTTAAAAATAGTTTTTCTAATATTTCGTGTCATGATATTTTTGAAAAAATTATAGTAATGAATAATGTCAAGATTGACATTAACGATATTCTAAAATAAATAATATTTTATTAAATGATATAAATTTTATAAAAATGTAATTTTTGGAAAAACGTTTTGGATAGAAATTTCTTCAATGATTTGATTATGGCTATTTTTTCATTTTATTGTAACTATATTAACCCTTAAATTGTAAAAATCCAAGTTGTCGTGGTAAGAGTTAAAGGGGTTAAATAAGGGTTAATGCCAGAAGATAAGGATTAAAAAATAGTAAAAATAGGTATAAATTTCATAGGATGATTTTATTAAGACCCAAAATCATCTTATATAATAACTAAATCAGTTTGGATCCATTTGTATTAGAAAATTAATTTATATTAATTTAAAATTTTGAGGAATTCAAATAGTTCCCCTCTCCTCTCATATAAACGGGAACCTCTTATTCTATTTTAATCACTCCTAAAAACATTTTTGGTTTGACCAATATCTTCCAAAATACCCTACCATAATCCCTCCATGCATTATGGATTCATTAGTTTATGAAGAAATCTACCTTTATTGGTTTAAATCTCTTATGTAAAGATGATTGACCGAAGGAGTGATATCCTTTTTAATCAAGTATTTTTGTTTTATTTATTTTTCTACTTCCATAAAATATTATTCAACAAGGATAAATTAATAAATAAATTATCATAAATATATTAAGATCTTATTATGTTTTTTTAGGACCTATATCCATCTACACTTCCATCAAATGGGAAAAGAATTAATCATTTGTGTGTACGGAAAACTTCCACCTCGTGAACCAATATAATTTGTTGTTCATCACCATCTCTCAATAATGGTTATAAAGATAGAATTAATATTTATATTTATGATATTAATGAAATATTTATCATTATTAAAGTATAATATATCATTTATTTTCTTACCTTTTTAGGAACATAAAAATGATAACATCATTCATGCATAAGGGTGCACTATCACCTCCACGAAGCGATGAGACTTATTTTTCATCACCACATGAAATGGATGATATATATATAAGTATATTTAAATTAATAATGTTATAGTGATTATATTATTATCATTCTTCAATGATAAAACAATACTAACCTTCTCTCTGTAATGATCATTAAAAAATGAGAACGTTACTCATGTGTATGTATAACCTACCGTCTCTATGATTGTAACACAGTTCTTTTTTCATATCCGTATGTAATGGATAGATTTAAAAGTATAATTTATTTATAAAAATGGTAATTTTTTCATGATTATTCTTCTGGGTATGATATAATAATGGCCATTTTGACTATAGACATTATACCAAATTCATTTTGGACTCATGCACCGAAAATCACTAAAACATCCAATGTGAAATTAAATAAATAATTAATTGTTATAAAATGGTAATAAGTTATATAAAAGTAATAATAAAAATTAAAAAGGTTCTAAATAAAGTAAATAATTATAATTAGTTTATTATTTAGGAAGATAAATGATAAATATGATGAATCAAACTTAAGGTAAGGGACATCGTCTCAATTTATATTCATTGAGGAAAATCTTGATGTTATGCACCTTTATTATTTATAAATTATATATACATTACCTTTGAAATTATATGTTAATACGTTATATGTTATCATGATATTTAGCATTTTTAATGTAATTCTTTAATGGGTTTTATGATTTAAGTGTCTCCTAATTGATAAGGGGATTTCCTTTTCAAAAAACCTGTTTTATGGTTTTCCTTAAAACTCTTTTTCTTCTATTTCCATGTCTTTAAAATAATATTTTATATGTTTTATTGTGTAGTTATTAGAAATTATAAATTATGGGTGTTCTTATATAGTGATCCAATTCATTGTGTAATGATTATATTCAGTGGAGAATTATATTGGAAGTTGTTCATATGGTTATTCCAACATGTAACGGTTATGTATGGGTTCTGTAAGGGTTACATAAGGAATATATAAGGGTTTTATGTGATGATGTACCAAGGTACCTATATTAATTTTCTATACTTGATAATACATTTTTATAGGATTGAATTTTTTTTCAAAAGGTAAAATAAATTATGTTTTTTAAGGAATGATATTTACCTTTTTCGGTAAAATGTTATGCTTTCAAGAAAAGTGTTTTCCATGGGTTTTCATGTTTTTAATGAACAAACAGTTTCCTTTCTTTTTATATCCCTTACTAGGCTTATATTCTCATCCCATGTTTTAAATTTTTTTTATAGGATATAAGGGATAATACAGACAAGGATGAGATTAAGGAGTAAATTTAAACTATTGATATCGAAAAGAAACCATGTTTTGTTTTAGAAATTTCTATTTTGTGAAAAATGGATATTGAGTAGATGTGTATAATTTTTAATATTTTAGATGTTATGTATGATTTATGAAATAATTATATAAAATTTTAAACCCTAAAATATCCTCAATGTTAAAGAAAGTAATTTATGGACTAAAACTCAAGATTTTGTAATGTTTGCAGTCGAGTCCTTATAGGTAAATTTATCAAAAACTTTTTTTTTCTAAACCATACTTATAATTTTATAATATTCATACTAGTGAATAAATTTATAAGGAATACCTTGTTAGTTAGCTGATTGTTTATACACAATAATTTATATATTTATATTTCTTTTTCTTAACATTGAGGAATTATTTTACCACTATGATAGAGTATATGATAAAACCTACAAACATTATTTTTTATTCCATAAGTGAAATTTTATCCTTTGGTTGTGTGTTTTTATCAGTTTCCATTTAAATTTGATCTCACATTCAAAATGGTGAATATATAAGATGAATTATTCATGTCTTAAGCATAAAAATCAACACTTAATGGATCATGAGATCTAATAAAGGATAATGTTCTTCATTATATAATTTATTTTTAGAACATGTTATTCCCCATGTTTCTAACAAATTTAAAAAAAACCAAAAAAGATGTGCATGCATAAATATAATTCCCAATGAGAAATGAATAAACTATATTATTAAGAAACAATAATTGAATCTCCAAAACTTCAATATAAACAACAAAAACCCATGTTTAACATAAATCATTCCATAAATAACTAAACCCTAAAAATATTTAACGTATTATTGACCAAATTAGAAACCCAAAAATAAGAAAAACATAACCACATATTTATTAAAAATAAACATAAATTTTATCCACATAATGCCACTCATAATTTCACATACCCAATACATATATTCCTTAAACATATATCCTCTTAAAATATTGAAATATTTTCCAAAAAAAAACAAATCACCAAGACATAAAAGAGTAAAAAAATAATACATGATTGTATATTTAAATACCCAAATCTATCTATGTTACTCACCTTATTTTCAAAAAATAAAAAAATAAATTATCAAAATAAACCATAATTACCTTAACATCAAAGAACATATTATCCCAATAGGTAATCTATACCTTTCAGAACATGTCTCTAAAAATATAATAACATTCTTCCCAAGTAACCTTCACAAAAAATTAATTATTAAACTTGAGGGTTATATATTCCAAAATATTATATTATTCATAGAAAACCCAATAAAAATCTCCAAAATATCATTAATCACCTTAAAATCCAATCACATAATACCTAAAAAGGATATATATTCTTTTGAAAATATAATAAAGCTTAACATTATTAAACATTGATGCTATCTATAACTCTTAAATTATCTTCAACTGATAAAATACTAACCTTAATATTTATATAAACCATAATTGGATACCAATAATAACAACATGTATATAACTATCCTATAATTATAAGAGTTATAAAAAATATTTTATTACTTACATTCCCATAAACTCTTAGGTTTATATATTTAAAGAATTATAAAATACCTTATATAATAAAACATATAATTTTCCTATATATGGAGATTTTATCCACTAAACCATACTCTTTAAATGATACACTTGATTTGTTCAAGACCAACAACTCATACTCACTGAAAGACTTCCTAGTAATTTTTACTCATCCTTAATCCTTTTTAAAAACATTTAGAATCACAGGATGAGAAAAAAAACTCAATAATGGGTATAAAATAAAGAGAAAATCAATTTGGACATCTAAATAACTAAAAACCATTGAAAATTATTTCTTTTAAACAAGGAACATCATGTTTTGAAATTAACATAAAATTACTTTAAAATATGAAATAAAGTTATTTTCAAAAAAAATTCCATAAAATATTGTTTTTAAAAATAATTAAATAATATAATAATCATGAAGGTCACTTATAGAATAATATTAATATCACTCTTTCAATGAAATAACTTTACCAGTTAATTACAAAATCATTCATAATGGAATAACATAACTAGTTAATTCCAAAATCATAAACCCATAATGGTATAACTTTAATAGTCAATTAAAAAATCATATCACTAGAGAATAAATCATTACCCAATGAATTGTAAGGAAATATCACAGGAATACATTTCATTATCTATAATTTCTAAGAACTATAAAATTAATAAAACATATATGAGATTTTATTTAATAGTAAAACTTATATAGAAATTATTTTCAACCCATAATAAATAACTATAATGTTAACCCATAAAAATAAAATTATTTCAAAAATGGTTTAACCAATTTCTTGATGAGAGGATAATAAAATAGAAATACACAATATTATAATAGTTTTAAAAAATTGTTTTTAAAATACAAAGAAATAGCCTTTTCTTTTTATAATTTTAAAATTAAAAAATTCACAAAATAATGAAAATAAAAATTTCTTTGGAATCCCATGAAAGCATATAGAGAGTAATTGATAGTATGGAATATACATAAAATGGTGAAAATTAACTTCTTCAAGAAAATGATAAAAAATAATATTATTTTCACTCTTTTGTAAAGAAAGTAAAAAATATCCATACAGAAAATGTTAAATGATTATTTATAAACCATTATAAAGAAAGTCAAATATAGTGAATTTTTTTCAATAATTGAAGTATAGATAACATAATTGTTGAAACAACATAAATAATAAGTAAATGGAAGAAAACGTGTTGAGATAAATACTTGAAACCTTTTAAAGGGAATTCTTAGAAGAAAACCGCTTACCTATAGTCCTAAAATTTCTTATACATCCCATAATATTATAAATAATTTTTTATTAATTAAATATTTTATTAAATAAAATATTCATGTTAATTTAATTATTATCATTCCATATAATTCACTTATTATCATATTTTATTCTTTAGTAAATTTTTATTGTTCAAATTGACCATTCAAGGTCATTCAGTTCATAATATCAAAAATAGATTTCCTATTTTTGTGTTAGTAAAAGGTCCTTTTAAAATAAGTCCATAATTTTTATAAGTGTTAATGTATATTTTTATTATCATTATAGAGGTTAGAAGATCAATATTTCATGAAATAGTTTTGTAAAAATCATCCTCAATGAGTATGTTTTTTATGGTTAACAATATATTTAATCGTTTGAATTTAATTTCATTATTATGATATATTTAATTTTGTAGAATCATAAAAATAAAATTAATTTTATATTCAATCACAAAATAAATTTTTAATAGTATCCATGAAAGCCATAATTTTATGAAAATTCCATTGTTCACTTGGTACCACAAAACCAGCATAGTGACTGGTGTTTTCTAAAATAGTTTAAAAAAAGGAAAAAAACAATATATATTTTGATATATATAAAAAAATTGTATTATTAATAAGATTATATTTTAGTTTTAATTTCAAATATTAATTAATTTATTGAAAAGGGAAAGAGAATAGTTGAGAAAAAATGAAACAATTTTTGATTTTTTGAGGTAGTAATGGATTATAAAAAATTGTTCAATGAGGGGTAATGGTTCAAATTTCTTAATTGAAGGATAAAACGTATACCAATACCATGGAAATATAATTATGGAAGAAAAATTATAGAGTTTTTAAAGTATTTTCAATATAAGGAATCATAAATAAGAAAGAATAAAGAATCATGAAAAACTTTACTTGAATCACCTCCTTTATATTGAGCTTAACACCTTCATAGATGTAAATTTTGGAATGGATAAAGGATTATTAATGTGGAAAGAGGTATTTAGATATTCCTTTAGGTATAATATGGAGAGATAAAAAAACGAAATGTGTTTTGGAGAGGGTAGAATGTGTCCTATTTTATAGTTAAAATCCGATAGGAATTCCACAAATATTATATCTTTAAAGGCTAAGAATGTCTTTAAAAATGGAAAGTGGATCATAAATAGAAAGTGGATAAAATTATAGTTCATATATCCACCAAATATTTTTGAAGATAATATTTTATTATTTTTACTTATTTATAATTATTTAATAACTCTAAATACCGATTAAATACATTTTCAATGTTATTCACATAATTTTTATTTTAAAATACCAAAATTACAATGGAATTCAAATATAAAATCTTAAATTAGTAAATATAATTAATAATAATCTTTGAAATCCATGTAACATCCTAGAAAATTTAAAACTTATGACTTTTAATGATTTTAAAATCATTCACTCTGACTATACTACTATAATTACAAGACTTGTGTCAATACTACATAAACATTTTAGATATTTATACTGTTAGTTAAAAAGAAAAAAATACTAAAATAAATATAATTTATTAAAAATCATCATATTATTCTTAAATAATTCATAATGCATATTTACTCCCATCTATATCATGAAAACTTATTTAATATGTTATTTTTACTTTTCTCATCACATGAAAGCATTACAGAAAATTTTGGATTAGATAATTGTTATTTAACTATAACATTCAAAAATATACATACAAATAATTAATTATTTATCATATTTATTACTCATTTATATAATTGAATTTTCCCTTTAGAAATATTTTCTCCAGGACACTAAGAATAACATTTACATAATTATGTAAGCATTGAATAGACATAGATAATGATTTTCATACTTATCTTGACACAAGATTGAAGTTATTTTATGTTCATAATATTTATATTATATTTTTAATATATTATCATATATGTTGTTACATAAGTTTCATAAATGTTTATTCCATATTTATGTCATGAAGATATCATAAACGATACAATATTTATATAAATTGTATGGTGATCTTAAAATCTCTCTGCTCTCATTGGTGCTCCTCCTAGGGTTTCCTTGCAAAATGATGATAGATTGTTGATTAGATCTATATCATTATTAATGATGTTGATTATCCCCTATAAAGTTAGATCTTGCGAGGAGTCTCATTTAAGAGTTCTTATGGTGTTGGATCTAGTGATTTTACCTCTTCTGGTTATATATGGGAGTCATTTGTGTTTTTCTATTGATCCTTATATTGGTGTCTCTCCCCTACCCTCCCAACTTTCCCATTGACACTAATTTAGAATTCCTCCTTACATTATGGTGGAGATAGGTATTCAAAGACCCCTTTTATTGGTCAACTTTTATAGCCTATATGGGATATATAAAGGTAGAGTCAGGTTTTCTAAGGGAAGTGGAAAGTATGAATACTTCATCAATATGATGATGCAAATGTACAAGGTAGTGATGAAAGGGTGGAAGGATAATCTTGTTCATCCAGGGGAACTTTAGCTGGAAGTTTCCAGTTTTGGTTATCAAGGTGATGACGAAACATAGGGCTATTAGGTATTGTGGGATTCAAGAATTTAGGAATTCACGATAAATATCCCAGGTAATGTAGGTGCATGGAGATATTGGATTGAATTCCAACATATTTGGAAGGAAACACACACATGGAAACATGTTTGGTGCTATCGGGGGGGGGGGGGGGAGTCTCAAAATAAGGTTGGCTGTATTAACACCAATTATTCGACCATATATCCTCTAATGTGGTATGGATGGGTTACCTTCTATGTGATTACTATATAGGGGGACTAAGATGATGATGTGGAGATATATGTTGGTACTGTTATGGGGTGTTACACAAGCACCTTTGGGTGGGAATATTTAAGGAGAGATAGGTGTGCCAAAACCTATCATCCAGCCTTCATCTTACACATCATTATGGGATAGAGGCATTCCATGTCACGGTGATTCAGTCAAGAATCATGTATCATCTTTGGGGGGGGGGGATAACACACTGATATATAGTACCATATGTGTATTTAATCTATAAGGGGGGGGGGGGGTGGATTATTCCTTTTGGAGTGACATGGTTCATGCTTCACATGTAAGGGGTTACCATGCATTCAGCCTTCAGGCCATTAGGCCTTCAAGTCACCCATGTTATAAGCACTTAATGCCTATGGGAATCTGAGTCATGTAAGGGGTTCAACATTGTAAGAAATTGGTCTTTATTTTCATAATAATAAGGGTCTTGACCCCATTTTAATTAAAAAAGTAATAAACTAAAAACTCTATTTTTTACTATTCCCCAAAAAGTCTACTTGCTTAGAAAAATTTCAAAAATTCACCCTAATATGATTTATAAATGTTGAAACTGAAAACTAAGTCCACTTTATCAATTTCAATTTTAATAATATAGAGATTTTACTTTTAAATAAAAATATATAGTACATGAAAAAACTGTTAATTTAAAAAAAAATATTTGTTTTCAGATGAAAAACCATATTCTTACAATATAACATGATAGGATTATTTATATGAACATAATAAATATAAATATGAATTTATTTAACTAACATAAATATTCATTTCATAAATATTTAAATAATTATTTAAAAATATAATAATTAGAAATCATTTTAAGAAAATATATTTAATCATTAAATAAAACACATTTTTTACCAAAAAATAAACATAATAATTTAAAAATTGTAATTGGTATATAATTAAATATATAATATCATCTTGAGATATTATTTGAACATATATATATATATATTTTTAAGGAATATATATATATATATATATATTTATAATTACAAAGATTATTAAACCAAAAAAGTATTGTCTTATTAAAAAAACATGTGATGTCACTATTCAAACTCTAACCTAACTCCCAAAAAAAATTTCTCATACCAATCCATCACGACTAATACCTAATAGTGCCCCTTCTTAGTCAATAGTGAAGATAGAAGTGACTCCATAATTCTTCATCTAATAGTACATGTGTATGAATCTAGCATTGAGGGTATATAACTCTAAATATAGAAGGAACTACCCCTTCTTAGTCCCATAATAATTATAACATCTAGAAATAAAACACAACTCCATAAAATAAAATAATATATAATCGAAAAAATGGTATATTAGGCTTTAATGTCATATAAAAAGGATACCTCTAAGGAAAATTCCAATAATAATGCATGTAATAGAAACCCCACCAAAATGAACCAAATATCATATCATGAGCTAGTAATGTCCTTCCCGATAATCGTTTATATCATAAAAATCTACAAAAATGGTATAAAAAGTTCAAAATTACTATATAAGTATAATAATTATGTTCCTCCCTAAAAACACCCATTCTAATTTAGAAGAATTATACTAAAGCCATGGTGAATAAATAGTAAAATCAACTCATTTCTTAGACCAGGTCAACCATAAAACCAAATCATAAAGGATTTCTCATCAATATGTACTTAAAAGTATAATAGAGTAGATCATGAAAAAATATATATCTATAAAGTTTCTTAACATATTCTTTACCATTCATTTATCAACATTTTCATCCCAATGATTTACATCTTGGTGCTACCATCACTTCCCATGTTAAAATACTATAACCACATTCCACAACCACATACTGTATTTACATACCACCATTATATATCACATATTCATGCCAAAATATATTCCACTAATTTTTACAACTACTACCAATACCATAACCATGCTATGACTAGAAGGAATGGAATCATATGAGGAGTTCTCTATTATCTATACCACCTACGTCCAAGATGTTAGAGGATCACCTGGTGCCAAAAATCTCATATGGACTCTGTTAGGTTATTTTAATTGGGTAGTGGTGCATAAGAAGTATAAAAAAATATCATAAATAATACCACACAATCCTAACCTAGGGTTCACTCCCTATCAAACAACTCTTCAACTATGTCCCATCACCACGCAAAAATAACCACTACCACCTCTAACTACCCAATAACCAATAACACATAAAAATCACATATATCTTCCCATTACCAAATTTTATTATCAACTCCATATAATTCATTATTATCAACCATAATTCTATTTTTCAACATTAAATTTTTGGAAATTCAATTTTCTAAAGAACTACGAATAAATTTCAACACAATTTGTATCTATGTTAATTTAACAAATAATTTTATATAATTTAAATAAAATTATTCTTCACTATATTAACTCAACACAATTGATTCTAATAATTTTATAATAAATATTTCATTATTATAATTTATTTCTCTATACTTGAGTAACTATAGTGCCCAAACCACATCAATCACATATAGTCATCTCAAAAATGAATCACACAAGAAACCCTTCTACAAAAAATTAATAATTTTCACCAAAACCTCTTCTACTAATATATCTAATTAAGCTATATAATTATACAACAAAATATATAAATAAAAAATTCATTTATACATTATTTCAATGTCATTTTATTTCAAAATAAAAGGAATCAATAATTTTTTTTTAAAATTTTCAATTGGTTATTACATTACTATATTTTAATTTATCCTACCAATTTAAAACATAGTTCCAAATATTTAAAAACCACTTTCAAACATAATTTGGTGCTTACTAGGGTACTCAAGTAACAACCTAAACAATAATAAGGGAAATAAAATAAATCATTGATTACCCACTTCCTTATAAAATAAATTTAATTATTTTTCTTTATTAATTCTAAGTAAATATATTTAACCAATGAAAAAAATAATAAATAATTAAAAAACTAATAAACTTAATAATAAATATATATTATGAATAATATACCACAAAAAAATATCAAAATATCACAACACTTATAAGTGAGGGAAACCAATAATCAAATGGACACAATATCACATGAATTGATCCACCAACCTTTAATGCATCACCCACATACCAATTTTCCATAAACTTCTCATAATATATATTCACCTTTCACTCCTATAATACTCTATATTGAAATGAGAATATAAAAAGGTGAGAAAGAGAAAATAATAATTCCTTAGATCATAGAAACATGTTCTAATGAAGTTACAAACTCAAGAATCCACCACATGTTCCCAAAATCAGCAAGGAAGAGATCCAAAATCTCATAGGGTTTCGAGAATAATTTTACATCTAAATGAAACGAGATTGATACATTAAATTTATATTTAAAATTTGAGGACTAAATCATAACATGGTTTATTTTGGTCGAAATCGATCTAAAAACCAATGTGCCTTAAAATTACTGATCTCTTAAATATATCTTGTTTCTTCCTTATAAAATGTGCTCATACTAAACCATGTTATAGGTTCTTTAAAACACAAATGTTTTATCTCCATGAACCCTATAAAAAATAAGTCTACCACGATGTAGTGTTAACCAAATTATGTTGTTTTTTATACCATGAGGCCCATTACGAGTGATTTACTCCCCCTGGAAAACATGAATCCCATGTAAAATCATCCCCAAAACATGACCATAAAATTATGGAAATTATTCAAACCTAAATATAGTGTAAAATGACATAATTCTATAAAAAAATGGCTAGATTCAACTCAAAATCCTTATCAATATAAAAAATTCCACCCTACCTAGAACTATAACCTTGAGGAAAAGAATTTAACTATGATGTCGTGAAGAAAGAACCATTATATATTTTTTCCATTCAAGGATGAAAACACAACCATTCACCTAAAAAACTCCTCCCAAATCAATTTTTTCTATCTCCAACAGATACAAAACAATAATTGTAGGACCAGAAAAATATAAACCTCTACATAAAAATCTCAACCTATTGTCTATTTTATTTTAATTTTTCCCAAATATAAAAATTATATTAAAAAAAATCTCTTATACAATTTTCTAACATCCCAACCCTACCCTAATCATTCATTCGAGGTGAAATTCCAATGGAATCGAGTTAACTACTTGATTAAAAAAGACTAGAAACTATCACTAAAGGACTAGAGTATAACTTATGGAGAAATATACCCTCTAATATATCATTAAAATAAAATAAACATAATCAGAGTAATGAATAACCACAAAAAATAGATACAAAACAACATCAATAAATCACTAATATAAACCTCAATATTTCCCCATATATCATACAACTCAAACAGGAACAGGCCATACCCTGATTAAAAGTATCTTAATATAATAAACAAAATATAATTGAAATAAATGTTGAAAAAACAACCCAATATATCATCATAATACTTCACTAGATAATATAACAATGGTTTTGGTCACCACTGCTAAGAAGAATAAGATCTTTATGGTTTTCTACTTGTACATGACTGAAGTATCCTTGTTCACATGATGTGAATATCCAGGGTTAAAAGAAAAAATCTTAGTATTATTCAACCATATATACAAAATTTATTTTATATCATAACATATTCATAATTGTATCATGAAAATTTATGCTATTAATTCAACAATAATAAACAACACAAATAAAAGTCAACTCGTATTTATGAATCCACCTTGATATAATTTTATATTTCCCTCAAACAATGTTTATATAATCCCAATTTATATATTAATGATTTTTTATCCATACAAATGAAATAATATGTCTCACAGTTAAAAAATGTTCTTCCATGTTCATGAAAAATCCTCAGGATAATAGTCAAACTCATGGATTATCTCCTATACGGAATAATAAATGACTTCTTTTATTATATATTAGGACAATGATAAAAAACAATACCCCTCCCCACATGAAAAAATAGATGGATCATCTCAATATCAACAACCAATAACATTTCCAGACTTATTGAATATCACATCATAGCTAAATAGATGGATTAACATGACATAACCTATATCTAAGGAATCCCCTTATATAATAATCAAACATGTTACATTTTAAAAATTATATGAAATATAAAAATATTCTATATTCATCTTGATCATTTTTATCACCCCACACAATGATAATTCATGAATTTTATCATCACCCATAGATCATATTCTCAATTTTAATTATTCAAAAATTATTACAAATCAGTTACTTAATTCATGTGAACATTTCAGAATATTTATAAAAAACTATATAATGAAAAAACATGCTATTAACATTTCTTATAAAATAATAATCTTCTCTAAAGTTGATAAAATTCACAAAACACCATTATGAATCCATAATGGTAATTTATTTTACAAAATTCACATATATCAGTAATATAATACATACCTAAAATAATTTTCATCATAAAAAATTAATCAAATAATATTCTATTTCAATTTAAAATATTAGCTTACTATTATATCATTTTCATTTTAAGGAATACACATATATTATTCATTTTACTAAATTTCTCCAAAAAATTTAACTCACAAAATTATGATTTAATAATATTATTCAACCAAAGATATTTTTTTACAATAATCTCATTTTACTCCTAGCGATCAATATAATTTTAACTTTTTAATACAATTAACAATAGAAAATAATGAGATCAGATCATCATTTAATATTTCATTACATATAAGAATGTTAACATACTATCAGCCTCATTTAATCACTAACTATTCTAATTATTTTAAAAAAGTATATAATATTTCAGAATAAATACACATTTTAGTCACATAATTAAATCATATATATTCCTATAATTAATTAATAATTAATATAATTATCCATTTCACACCATTCAATCCCACCACAATTAAAAACATGCAATGTGTTATCAAAATAAATGTTTAAAAATAAATTAAAAATCCCATAGAAGGTTGATATCACCTACCTAAAGATAAATCAATACTTGTCATAATGAATATAATATAAATTCTTTATTGATGTATAGAAAAAAAATAAACCCCTGAACTGGAAAGTAAAATTTAAATTAAAACTAAATAGATATCAAAACCTATTCATCTCCAAATAAATCCTATTCATCAATGGAGAGATTATCAACCTACCTTTTGGATAGATAGAAGGTGTCATATAACACACAACACCATCTCACTAATGTAATACACATAGAATATACTTCCTCACATCACTCACTCTTTAAATACTTTATCACTCACATTACACTACACAACCGCGCTATACTTCTCACACTTATGAGGTACACATTCCATAATAATTAAACATATACCTCACATTATTCTCAGACATGTATTATTAAAAATACAACAAATATGCTCTATATTTATATTATTAGTAATTAAAATATATATAATTTTATAAAAAAGATAATAAAATAAAATGATACGTTTCTTTATCAATTTACATACTTATATTTCTATATTGATTTTCACGAAAAATTAATAATTAATATAAAACAATAGTGTTTAAAATACTTAGAAGTTTAAAAAAAACTATACAATACCACTGTATAAAAGTTTACTATTAAAAATAATTAAAGACACACATTAAAATATAATAATGGGAGAATAAATTTGTAACTCAGTAGGAAAACGTAGATTCACTATAATAATGATCCATACCACCACATGAGAAGCAGACAAGACCCTAACTATTTTTTTTGGTCATGAACTACTTACTCTTAAATTCAAAGAAAAATATATTAATTGACTCCTTAGATCAAACCTGAACATTGAATATCATTTAGAAGAGAAATTATAAGTCTTGAAATCATGTAGGGTATATATGTTTGTTAAAAAATGTACTATTTTTTCATGATAAAATTTAATTTTAATATCCCCATAATTATGATAATTTAATGATAAATAATTTTTTTCTAACATTATTGTTTTTTATAAATTAATTGAAAAAAATCACATAGTTTAATGATTTTATTTTTTTATTAATTATTTTTTTAATTGTTTTCAATAGAATAAATATTTAATTTATTTTTATTTTATTAATATGTGAAGTATGTAGATCCAAGATATGAAATTGTTATATAGTCAATGGGATATAAAGAAGAAATCTTGACATAAATATTGAGAATGTTGGATAACTGCTTGTACTATAACCAAAGAGGGATACATATGTATATTAGTTTATATGCCACACAATAGGAATAAAATAACACTATAATGATACTAGAGAACCTAGAATATGTACTAATAGTTGGATAATGGTTCATACTTCTCTAATATGTTCTAGAGTATATAAATGATGAATTCACTATCACAAATCAAGGTAGTGATAAATAATAATTTTATCTAAATTGTTTCTTTTTAAAATGATATCTCCCCCAAACTAATTTTTTGGTTGAAACATAAAGTTAAATATTCCTAATAGTGGTAGTGGAATGTTTCCAAATTTTTAGGATGTGAGGGGGGAATGTTAAATCCCAAATAATTATCTACTGTAGTAAATGTCAGACTAAAAATATATTATGTGGTGATAACATGAGCATAAAAAATTCATATTAGAGTAAATGTTTCTAATACAGACAATTTATTCTCCATATCAATCATTATTTTATAAAAAATATGAGATCACAAAGAGGTTATGTTCATGATTTGAGAATAGAGGATATAATGGATATGAATAAAAATTAGCTACCACATGACTACTGTGAAGACTGAAAGATTATCTAGATACGGATTTTACAATTAAATAGGGTAAAAACTAAAATACAGGTCATGTTGTTCTTAATAAAAGGGTGATGTTTTTATTTTATGTAGATTCCTCAGAAAAATATAATCTTAATATTGGTTATAAAAGATATAGTTTATGATTTGTTTTCTTTTTTCTATTTCATTTTCATTATATAATTCTATGTGTTCTTATTGATATATTTTAGAATCTATCTCATGGAGGGATAACTGAAAATGGTTAGTCCAAGGAAGAAACTAATATAGTTATTTATTTCCTTTTAATGAATATTTCATTGTCTCTTAGTCTATTTTATTATTTTCAAGATTCAATGTGTTGTGTAATGGGTTTTGATGAATGTTTCCCACCATTTCAATTCACAAAGATTTCTTCTATATAATATTGGTTCATTAATTGATTTTCTTACTTAGTTATCTTATATATTATTGGAGAAATCGATGTTCAAATAGGGTTTAGTCCACAATAATGTATATATAAGCTATTTTATATTACCTTGGATTAGTTTCTGGATAAATACACACCATGACAGTGTATGTTTTGAGTGATTAAAAAAAGGGAACTACTATACATCCTTTGAGTGTATTAAAAATCCATACATGAATAAGAGATCAATATTTTATTAAAATAAATGGTACTAAAATATAAAAAATAATTATGTATTAGGATACAATAATATGTACTCTATTGTGGATAAGTAGATTTTTGGAAATCAATAAAGAACTATGATAAAATAATATTAGAAAATCTTAAAGTCTAACCCACTGATTATTTTGTAACTAATTTTACTTTTCATAAATGCATATTTTATTCATATATTATTTTCATTTAAAACCAAATTACCATGTTTTCTTACTTTCCGTAATCTATAAAAAGATAAAAAATAAAAATATAATAATGTATATCAAGGATTATCATGTGACATTTTTCTTCCTTGAGAGCTGATCTGAAGGTTATCCATTGTACCTAATTCTTAATATTTTATAAATTTTTAGATAAGTGAAGACATTTTGAAAAGGTTTTTCACCTTGTAAATTTTGGTACCATTATTTAGGATGCTAAGAAATTTCAAGAGTTATTATTATAATTATTTTTTTAATATTTTTTTTTCATTATTTTTGAATTTTTTTTATTAAATGCGACCCCACATAGAAAAATGAAACATATAATGGGTGGGAATAATTTTAATTTTTTTTATGTTTATTATGAAATTTATTGACTCTACTAATGGAATTATAGATACAAAGAACTATGGAAAAAAGATACCAAGAATAAGAAAAATATCTTGACTCATCCAACAATAAAATTAATTTTTTAAAAGTTAAAGGAGATAAAATAAGGAAAAGAAAGGATAAAAAAACTTTTATAATCTTCCAAATGTAAAACTAAGAACTAAAAATTTTCAATGAGATAATGATTAAAATTTTCCATGATTATTTTTAAGTTAAAGGTAAAAATATTGTGATAGGGTTGGAGGAAGACATCCCACTACCAAATTCCCCTATAGTCGTATTTCTAAAAGCATTTCACAAAGAATATGAGTTATATACTAAGATGAATTAATGATATATTTCTACTAATAATTTATTTTCTTCATATTTTATTATAAAAAAACTTCAAACTCATCTTATTTATTATAATATTATATATATTTTTTCAATGTATTATTTTCCATGATGATTTTAAAGAAATATCCATAGAGAGGGTAAAAATTATTAAAGATAAGATATCAGATCTAGTTTGGTTATCCACTAATATTTAAGATTGAGATACAAAATAAATAAACTCCCCGGAAAAGAATCATTTCTCACCATAAATAAGAAGATCCACTCCACCTAAGTGATAAAAAACAATTAGTGAATATTAGTACTCTTTCTGATATAGAGAAACAAGACCCTTACCTTCTTCCACCCCCAATATGTAATCTATTCTTCATTAGATAGGTGTGGTAGTTATTTTGGCCCCCATTTTATCATATACCCTATTTCTATCTAAAAAATTATCCCCTAGCCATATGGGGTTCCACTTCACGGATTTCTATTTCAAAGTGACCACCCTTTCATTGCTTCCCTTTACTATGTAGTGGTCCCTGGGTTCACAACTACTTTGCATTTATATTTGCCTCATGTATCCTTCTTTCTCACTGTTATATCATCTTTAAGTAATTTTTCACATAGTATAAGATTTGATCTACCCCAAATTACCTTATTACTAGATCCTTAGAGAGTGTCTGCATTTCTTGACCAAAACAATTATGTTTAAGTGTCTTGGGAATATGTGGGTTTGAGTATTTGATGATATCTTAATAACATTTCATCAACATCTAGTTTTGGTATTTTTTTATACTGTATTATTTTGGATCCCCTTTTGCCCTGTTATATACATGACATCATGATTTAACCCATTTCTAGTCTCATGTAATGGTTAATAAAGAAGGTTGATATTATGATAGGGGTTGTTTCATCAGTGGTTAGTGTTCATTAATCATTGATTATTTTTTCATTTCAACAATTTTTCCTTTGGATATTTTGTCTCTTTATGTATAGTCATATATTAGTTTTTTTTATAGATTTTGGGCAACTATTTTTCTTCTCACAGTATCTATGGTTTTATATATTTATGAAATCATTTAAGGGAAGTTGTGTAATAGGGTAAACAATTATTTTTCGGGTATAAGTAGTGTGTCTAACATTGCGATTTTTTTCGAGGATATGTTGAATGATAGTGAATAGCGTGGAATAAAGTTTATATATGATTATGGTGTACATGCTTCATTTGGTCAGGTATTGGATTTTTGTGTGTGTTTTTTCTCCTTATATGTTTATCTTAGCTCCGTGGTGTTATTTATATGATGATTTGTGGTGTATTTGGTGTATCGTGATGATCTGTGTTCTTTGGGGCAGTGGTTATTATTAGAACCAAGGCTGATCTTTGATATAAATCTAATAGTGTGTCTTTATTTTCAATACACTTTGGGTTGATTAAGGGGTTTTCATGTTAAGTGATCTTACAGTATAGGTTGAAGAAAGTGTTTAAGGTGGTGCAGTTTCCCAGTGTTTTCAAAATTTTTGGGCCTCAAAATTGAGAGTTTATTTTTGGAAAAAAAAGGATTTATGCAAAGGAAGTATGTAGAATGGGATTTATAGGAACAATTAGTGGATTAAAAAATATGGTACATAGAATGGAGAACTAAGAACAATGTGTTGGGAATGGTTCACAGAACAAAAAATAGTTCTTGGTAATGAATTTTGGTATGCAGGATGGATTGTTGTTGGAGAAATTTAGGTGGTGATTTTAGGATCCATGAAGGGCCGCCGTGAAGGAATAAATGGTATGCAGACCACATAGGGAAGAACAGTTCATAAGAGAATAGTATGCAGAGAAGATTTGGTAAATCTATGTTTAACGGATTATGTAGATCTATTTTTATATATAAGGAGAAATAATACCTTCATTATGTCTACGACACTGAGATTAAAAATCCACCAGGAATTCATTGTAGTCTAGAGTGGTATGTGGGAAGACAACCCCATGAAGGAGACTTTAATTAGAAATCCAAGAGTAATTTGGTGAAGTCCAGGATGGTTCTTGGAAGAGGGTTCACGAACGATGGTTTGCAAAAGATGATTTTAAGAAGACAATTAATGGAAGAGAAGCTCGTCTGCAGAGAAGCATCAATACGTGAAAGCGGTACGCAAAGGAAGTTTGTGAAGGTAGTACATGAAGGTGATTCACAAAGCACCTGTAATACACGACATAGTGTAGTATGCAGAGGAAGAAGGCTAGTTCGTAAAGGATAAGTTTACAAACGAATAGTACATGAAAAATTAGATTACATATACAGGGGAAAATAAGACTTCAATAGATAATATATCTATAGTTAAGGATGCACGATTTAATGAAAACCCATTGATGTGACTTTCAAGTCGATAATATGAGTTCAGATTCTTCCCAATTTAGTGATCAAGGGGTAGTCAAAGGAAGTCATCTGTGGGATGCAATGTGATATCTATAAAGACTTGTAAAGGAAGTGTACCTAGAATAAATTGAATATGCTAAACTTTTTTAATCCATAAGTAATGAATATTAGTGTAATTTGGTATGATCAATAACTGGTCAGCATATGCTCCTTGGAATAGCCCTTAGTGGTGAACCAAGTAAAATTGTTGTGTGGGCCTTCTAAGTGTGAATATTTACGTTGCTGCACATTACCAACAAAAATATTTAACAGGTTCCCACCAACATGGGAATAAGATCTATAACTTTAAAATAAATATTTTACACCCTAATTCACCCCTCCCCTCTTAGGGTGTTCTAGGGGCCTTCAGTTCTATCAGTATGGAGTTCTTAAATGGAATTATCTTAATTCAGAAATCTATGTCAAATGCACTTCCTAATTATATATTATACAATAATAATACATTTATAAACCTTTTTATATATATTAATACATTTCCTTATATCTTGATAGAACTTAAGTCATTTAATTCTTACTAGAACTTGTTACCGTTCATTATGAAGGATTTTTGGAATTTGAGGTCATGTGTGAAAATAATTGAAGCATATCATTTTGAAATACCTTTAATATATTTATTTTTGAAAAAAAATTGAATAAGAAATTTATTTAAATAACTAGAAGATATTTACAACCTAATATTTTGATAAATTGAGTGTCTTATATTCTCACATACTCAACTCTTGAGCATGTTTCATGGTTGTCATTGAAAACTTGTGTGTAAGAGAGATGTTTCATTAGAATAAATGTATGAAATTTCCCTTGTAATAAATATGTGAAATTATTTTTATCGTTTATATGTATGTGAGTTAAAAATATTCATTTTAATTTAAATATCCCAAATTTCTATAAGAAAAATAATATATTTTTTGTATATAAATTAGAGAAAATAGGGTGCCTCATTCACTATTTTTATTATTATGTGAACATATATATTAAAAATATATGTCTTGATATGGGTGAATCATATGAAAGTATAATGAGTTAGGTAATTTCTTTGAGTGATCGACTCATAAATCATGTATTATTTCTAATGAACTAAATCTTATCATTCAAGACATTATTTTTTATTTAAACCTATAAAAATATTACCCTCAAAATTATCTTTCGAATTCCATAAGATTGATAATAATTATTGATTAATTAGTGTATAAATAAGAGGGATAAAAATACCAATTCATACATGAGATTGATAATTTTAATGACTTGGATAAATCCTACTTTAAGTGTTTATGGAAATATATCAGAGAAGGCAGGTGTAAGTGTGAATGGGTGGAATTATGTGATGAAGTAAGATAAATGGGAATAAATGAAATTAAGTATTTGAGATCATAGAAGATGATATATATTTTTTAATGGTCATTTAATTTTAAAATGATTGTCACTTTTCTTATTGATTTTAATCATGACTTGGGTATGTATTTTTAATTAAATTTATTTTTATCTATTACTCAAGAGTGAAATAGATAATTATAGGTGTGATTGAAGAAAATATAAAAATTTATTAAATTTTTATAAAATGATATTATCCCAATAATCAAAATCATTTAATGGTAAATAATTCATTTTCATGTAATGGGAATTTTCATAACTTAATCATAAAAGAGGTTTAATCTGATGGAATTATTCTTTTATTTAATTTTTGAGATCAAATTTTTTGTTTTAATTTTTGATGATAAATTGGTGAAGTATATATTAATGAGGTATAAAATTTTTAAAGAATCAAGGGGGTATAAAGAAGAAATCCTAATAAAGATATTAAAAATACTAGGTCACTGCATGTGTAGTAACCAAAGAGAGAGACAAATGTATATCACTACCCATGTGTTGTTTTCTATAGGATGAGTGTAACCATACTGGGGGTTATTTATTCTAGAAAACTATTTAATAATTTGAACCCTTTTCATTTACCTCTTTTCTGGATAGGGAGACTCGATAATAATGAATCAATTAAAACTTAGTTTTCATGTTGTAAATATACACAAGAACATAAAATAATACAACACATAGATATTTAAGTGGTCCACTCCCAATATGGGTGACAATATCCTCATTGTAAGGTGGTTATTACCCCATGAAAACTTGTTTGATATTATATTATTAAAATCTACCAAGGGTAAGGATATTAACTTAAATAAAATATTGAAAAAATACTATAAACACTTAAACGAATTTACAGTTTTATTAGAACCAATTTTTAAATCTAGGAGTATAAATATTTTTTTCTCTAAGAAATATTGATAAGGTAGTCTTGAGTCTCCATTAAATTTAATTGAAATTATGTTATTCATCAATTATATTATGACAACTTCTCATCATCAGAATGATCAAGGAATAGATATACAAAGATCCTCTATATTGTCTTCTTTTTCATTATTATTTAATCATTCTAATAATATTTAATAGTATTAAATCCTCATAACCCCGATGATAATATTTTTCAAAAATATTTATTTAATCCTATCACTTATATTATTATTTTTCTATAACACATATGAAATTAATAAAATGACTAAATATATATTCAAGTAAATCATATATCTTTGGTCATCATATATAGAGTCCAAATATTTCCTTTTGAATATATATATTTCATGCACAAAGATCTTATAAAATCTATATAATATTTGATTTCCAAAACTCATACAATTTGGAAAATATGCTTCAATTTAAATTGGTTTAAACAAATAATACAATATTTTACTCTCTATAAATCTCATATTCTTTTACACAACATCCTTATTATAACTTTCATAAAATCCAAAAACTTTTTTTCCATATCTGTAGGATCAACTGTAGAAATAATTATAGTGAAAATTTCTATCTCATGGTATAATATTACTCATTATGTAAAAAATTAGCAAATATTTTAATAAATAATTTTCATGTATTATTAATATTCATTAATTATAATTGATAGAGTTATAAGAATATTACATAATTTTTCAGTCAGAAGTTAAGAAGCATTATTTCTAACCAAATTTTATTTTCAGTAAAATAATAATTTCCAAATTATATAATTGTAATTTGAAAAAATTAAATTATTTTTCAAATTTAGATGTTAAAATTTATATTAGTGTGAATATTTGGGATTGTTTAAAAAAGTTTTTTTCAATGAATAGTGAAAAATACTTAATTATATTGACAACTGTCTTTTTGTTTCAAGCATTTACAATGGTAAAATTTATATTAAAATGGGGTAAAATAAAAATTTATGAATTATACTCTTAATAATTCAATTATGGTCTTTGTAATTAATTTTATACTAGAATTTGGTTTAATTTTTTTATATATTTAAAAATACATTTTTATAAAAAAACCGTTTTCATCGTGTTTTTCAGGTGTAATTTTAAATTAAATAATTTCACTTTTGTGAAGTGAATTTGATAAAAAATATTACATAGTTGTAATAAAAATAATAAAAATTAGTTAATTATTTAAACTTAATAATTTTCATATTTACTAGTAAGCATACTAAAACTATGTTATCATAGTTAATGTTGAACCCATTTATCAGGGGGGATAAAATATTTATATAAGGGTTAAAATGACCTAAAAGATTATATAATTTTTCATGGTTGGAAATATTTCTACCCTTTATCATCTAATATTCTTAAATGTTCTATTTTTGTGTTGTTTTTATTAATTAATAGATTAATATATTTTATTATTTTTAAAAATTCTAAGTGTATCCTCACCTCCACTTATAGTAGGATACCCCATAACCACTACTATATACACTTTAAGAGCATATGTTTTCAGAAAATACCTTCCCAAATTCCTTAATTACATCCCTTCTCATGACCTATGGTCTTTAGTTTGATAAAAAAACTATCTTATAAAGGCTTTACGTACAAACCTAAAGAGGTCTTCTAAAGAATAATTATAGTTTTTAAACATGCATTTTTGTTTTATTTATTCTATAACCTCTTTATAATCTTATTAAACCATGATAAAATAATAAGAAAGATATATTACTTATATTAAGATATTATTATATGAATTGGAAAACCTATACCCTTATTTTAAATTAAATGGGAAACAAAACGGTCATTCTTGTGTACGGTGGACTACCGCATCACGAACTGATGTAATTCATTTTCCATCACCATATATCATAGTTGGCTATATTGAAAAATTCAATATATATATATATATATATATGAAATTAATTATATATTTATCATTCTATAAAATTAATATATCACAATTTTTCTTACCTTTCCATTAACTAAAAATTAGTATTGTTGTTCATGGGCATGTGTGAACTACCACCCCCACAAAGAGATGTGATTTGTTTTCACCACCTCATCAAATGGACAATATATATATGTTTTTTTAAATAATTTATATTTTATTTATGATAAAATGATCATTCTATATTGATAAAATTATTCTTATCTTCTTTAAATCATGATTCTTGGAAAATAGAAACGTTATCCATGCATAATTACAACATACCATCTCCATGATTGTACCATAGTTCATTTATCATAACCATATTTGTTGATTGATTTTATAATTTTAATTAATGTATAAAAATCATAATTATGTTATGATAATTCTATATATTATGGAATAATTACCACTTTTACCATAGTTAACCTAATAAAGTCATTTTAGACATATAAACTGAATATCATCAAAACGTCCAACATATACTTAATTGACTATGTAATTAAATATAAAATAATAATAAATAAAATAAAAAGAATAATAAAATTTAAAAATTTTCTTGTGAAATTAAATAATTAACATATGTTTATTTTAAGTAATATTAATAATTTATGTGATGAGTTGAACTTGAGGTAAGGGATTTCATCTCAATTTCCACTCCATTGAGACATATTTGGTATTGCGAACCTATTTACATTTTTTGGTGTTTATAATTCTCCTTTTAGGTATTTAAAATGAATAATAATTTATTTATAATGATTAGTGTTTCAATTAAATATGAGTCTTTCAAGGGGTTATAGTTCGAAAGTTATCAAATATGTGATAATTTATTTTACAATCTCATTTTTGGGATTGCATTAATTTTCATTAAAGGAAGATTATAATCTATCCTTCTTAAACTCCAACTATTTTCTTATCCTTAATATATTTAAATAATTTATTTAATTTTATTCCAAAATTTTTAATATTTTTCATTATACTTTTTCAAATAAATGTTTAGAATAAAAGAAAATATTATTTCCATTTTTGATCAGGTATATTGTTTCTTCAATGTTCTTATTTTTCATAATTGTTTTTAAAAGTAATTTTTATTAATCAAATGATTTTTTAGAAAAGTTTATGTTATCCTTTAGTTTTTACATGGTTTTAAAGTAATATTTCTATTTTTTTCCAAAAAGGGTCATGTTTAACTTTTTTTTATAAAAAGTAAAAATAAATGTTTTCTTTTAATGTGATGAGTGTTAATGTATATTCTCATTGTCATAATTGTTTTACAGCCTTTATATTATTATAAAAGTTTTAAATTGATTTACAAATAGAACTATTTAATGAAATATTTTTTTCAATGTTTCAATTCCATTTCATTTTGTTCTTTAAAACACTTTATTTTACGTATTTGATGGTCATATCTCATATATTGATTAATTTTGTTTTTATAAAAAGTATCTTTAACCATTCTATTTCTTTTGATAAATTTTCCTTGGACATTATATTTTTCTTAAAAATAAATATTCTTTGTATCATGGATGTTCTTATAGATCAAACCATATAACATTTATATATATGATGTTATAATATTTAAGTTATCTAATTGACTGAGTAAGCCTTGAAAAATCTATACTCCTTAAAAAATACATATATTTTTGATAAGATATTTTATTTAAGAATTGAATTGATCATTCAATATATGAAGAATGAATTGGACAAGAAGTGATGGGTGGGTACCCGTTATTGATATCCCCTCAATTCATTGATATGTGTCACTAGTTAATACAGTTGGATATACTTATTTAAATGGGTTTTTTGTGAACGTATACCCATAGTTTAAATTTTCTTTGTGAAAGGATTTGATGGTAGAGATATCATGATGTCTGAGATCATGACATCCAATAGTATACATTTCCTTTATTAAGAATTCATTTATTATTATCCAAGATACTATTTCATTTTATATTATCCATATGTGAATTTCATGCTCACATTATTGATTAAATTGCACATGCTTTAGTTATTTACCTTTCTATATTTATTATTCCTTATGGATTCATGATATCTTCTATTGTAAATAACTTTTACTGGGAATACGAACTTACCCTTTATATGTTTTCTTTTCCACAATATATAAATAAAAATATTATGAATAACATCAAGTATGAAAGAATGTTTTTTCAGATATGTATTTTATATTACCAATGTAATATGGGAATCATGTGTGTAGATTACCCTTAAAGACTAATAAACTATCCAGTCCTTTAATATGAAATCCATTAAATCTTATACAAATATATTAGAGTATACATTAGATCTTGGATACTGAAGTTGGGGTTATAACCATTGGTATCAGATGATGTTTAGTAGAAACCTTGGGGTCTATATTTTAAATTAACATGGATAACATAATAAGTATAATAATTCCTTATAGTACGTGATAACTTTTACCATTATAGGGATTTTATTTTATGGATAAATATTTATGATGATAAAGAACTAACTCATTGTGATCCGTTATTTATATATGGAACTTAATGGAAGAAATGGAATAAATATATATAGAAAATGTATAGATTTCACTATTAATAAATCCAATATAATAGGTATTTAAATTTAGAAGATCATGGACATATTAGGGAAGATTACTCATTTTATAAAGAATAACCATTCCTGAGTTGAGAAATATATTGTTCCTTAGCATGATTATATTATGTTGGATCACTTCATATGATATAAGCCTCCATATTTTAGTGGAAATACTAATCTATTGGTAGATGACCAATGGATTGAGGATATCAAAAAGACATCCCTCACTTTGAGATGTAATGAAATTGAAAAATTCATTATGGCAATGTTTTTTTAAAGGAGACGTAGAACAATTATGTTCATTGATTCAAAACACTAAAAATATGTAAGAAGTAGATTGTATGGAATAAATAAATTTTAAGGTGGTTTTTTTGAGAAATATTTCCCTTGTGAATAAAGTGTTTAAATTGAGAGGATGTCCCTCAATTTATAGTAGATGGAAGAAGAAATTGTGGTAGAGTATTATAATAACTTTGCAACATTATCCAATCATGATTCAGACTACAAACATAATATGAAAAACATGATTGACCATTTCATTGATGGTCTTAATATGTGTCTTCAAAGGGAACTAGATTTTCAAAAAAAAATTAATCATATGATAATAGAACATCAAGTTACATTAAGACATATAAAGAACATTCATGATACTATATATTCAATGGATATAAAGTTTATTGTATGATGTCTAAAAACCAAAAAAAATTGAATGATTCAATGAATAAGAAAATAATGAATAAATTTACATTATGTGAAAATTGAGAAAAGAAATATATAAAGAAATGCTTGAATGGATTGAGAGTTTGATACAAGTGCTGAGAGAAGGGTCATCTAGCTCATGGATATAAGAAAAAAAAAAGATACCATTACTATAAAATTCTTCAATTGTAATTGAATGGAGACTTATTCAAACCAATTTCTTAAGATTCAAGGGAATCTAGCATATAGGAAGCCAAGGGGATAATGATAATCTTATGCGATCACTGTAGATGAGGTTGATGTTCCAAAAGGTTCAGTGATAGGAACTATAATCATAGCCTAAGATTTAACTAATTATTTTTTTGATTCTCTATCTACATGCAATTTTATATCTTCCATGTTTTCCAACAAAAATATATATTTTTCTAGTATCTTAATAAGGCAATTGTTAGTCAAAAATCCCAGTTAAAATATCACTACAATAAGGATGTTTCAGTCATATCCAATTATGAAACATTAACATACCCTATTTTTAAACTTTATTTTTTTACCTATGGTTTATTTTGATGTAATTATTAGAATGAATTGTCTTTCAAAATTTGATTAAAAAATTTATTTCAAAGATAAGATAATTATGATTTTTATGAAAATTTCTAATTGCATATCCTTATAAGGGAGAATTAATCATCTAAGTCATGTTTAGATACACCCGAGTATATCTTTTGATTGAGTTTATTTTTGAAGAATAGAAAACACAACCTATAAATGTAAAAGGTAATCTTTAAATTTAGAATATACATATTTTTCAGGAATACATTTATGTATTTTCTATAATATTACCTGGATATACACTGGAGTGTGAAGTTAAGTTCTCTATTGATTTAATCCCTAATATAATACCTATATCAGAGAATCACTATATAAGAGACACTTTGGAATTAATATAGTTAATGAAAAGTATATAGGATATGTGTGGTAAGATATTTATACACCCTAGTGTTTCACCTTAGGGTTACCTTGTTCTTTTCCTTAAGAATAAAGATGGATATATGGGGATGTGAATCAATTATAGGGAAATAAATTCTATCATGATAAAGAAAAAGTATCCTCTTCCACACCTTGATGACTTATTAGATCAACTTCATAGAGGTAAATATTTTTTAAAAATTAAACTTCATTTTGGGAATCATAAATTTTGAGTAAATAAAGAAGATATTATGAAGGCAGTATTTCATATGCGGTAAGAACACTTAAAATATGAAGTAATTACATTTTGATTGAAAAATACTCCCTATGTTACTATAAAACTTATTAATATAATATTCAAGGAATATCATGATATTTTTTTTATTATTTAAAGATATTTTCTTTTTATATTATAAAATTTATGAGGACCATGATAATGAATTTTTAATTATTCTTGAGACTCTTAGTAAAAAAGAGTTATATGAAAAATTTTGAATGTTTGAATTCGAGCTTCATAAGGTTTATTTTAATGGTCATATAGTCTCAAAATATGTAATTTCAGATGATCCTATAATTAAAAAGGTAATAGAAGAGTGGAGTACAACAATGAACATAACCACGGTAAATATATTCATTAGTTTGGAATGTTACTATCAATATTTTGTTCAAAATATTTCTTGATTGTATAACCTGTTAACCAAGATTACACATAAAGGTATTAATTTCACATGTATAAATTAATGTGAAGAATTGTTTTTAATAATTTAATAGCATATTTTTCGATGTTAAAATTTTAACTCTACCATCAGGAAATGATGTATTTTTGATATATAGTGATGCATCAAAGAAGAGAAAAGGTTGCGACCTTATTAAGAATGATGGAGTTTTTCATATGAATTAATTTATTTAAATACTCATGAAAAAAACTATACAAATCATGATCTTGAGTTGTATGTTGTAACCATTATTTTAAAAATTTGTTGATATTATCTCTATGGTGAAAGATATCACATATACACATATCATAAGAGTATTAAGTACATATTTTTACAGTAAGAGATCCAAATGAAGTAGTGAATATGGATTTAACTACTCATGGGTTACAAGTTTTCAATATAGTACCACCAAGGGAAGGACAATAAAGTGGAAGATGCATTTAATAGAAAAGATCATGGAATTTAGGTGAAAATGAGGTTTGATAGGGTTCATATGTTCACGAGCATTTTAAATTTTAATATCGGAATTATTAAGGAAGGGAAAAATCACTAATTTTTTAAATTATTTCAAATCCTTATTTATTAGAAAATATAAAAATTCCTCAGCCTGATAATGAGAATTTTCAAAATAAAATTAAAGTTGTGAATGATGGGAAATTGGAAGATATCATATATGAAGGTGGAATTATGATGTTTTGAAGGTGTCTATGAGTACCAACTATACTAGATCTAAAAGGTAAATATTATATGATTCTCATAGATTTAATTTCTGTATACACCCTAGTTACAACATGATGTATACGAATTTGAAGGAACATTTTATATGTGATTACATGAAGTAGGAAATTGCTGATTATATATCAAGATGCTTGGTTTGTCAATTTATAATGGATTAGAGAATGAATCCTAGAGGTTTCATGAAACCTATACCCCTTATTTTGTGTAAATGGTATGATATTACAAAGGACTATATAACTAGATTACTAAAGACTCAAAAGAGAATGAGGTAATATGGGTTATTATTGATCGCCTTACCAAAATTTCATATTTACTTTCTATTTGGGAGGATATACCTCTTGAGTTCCACGCACAAATATATATAAATTTTGTTTCAATACTGGAACAAATCTTTTAATTTTTTTTGATCTTGATCTATGTTTTACAGGAAAATTCTAGAGAAATATTCAGAATGATATTGATGTCGAGCTTCATTTGAGAATCGTTTATCATACTTTAATATATTGGTAGTCAAAAAGGAATATTTAAACATTAAAATACATGTTGAGGTCATTCTCACTTGACTTTAAAGGTATGTGGGATCAATTTTTACTTTTTTTATAGATTTCCAATAACTATAGCTTTAATTAAAGTGTTCAAATGGCATCATATGAATCATTATATGGAAATATATGTTAAACTCTATACTTTTGGGATAAAGTTAATAAAAGGATGATTTCTGGACCAAAACTGCAACACCCCGAGCTTCCACGATACACCTCTCCTTCAATAACGCAATAGCTTGCATTGTACGCAAGTTCGAGTTCTAAAACACCGCGACTAACCAAATTAGAAGTTATGAATAGTAATACCCACTTTTTAAAATTATAGAAATTTCATATTTCAAAATGGACTTCATTTTTGTATTCGTAATATCGAAATTATCCTAAGTTGAATTTTTTGTAATTTTCTGAGAACTTCCAATTTTTTATGAATAGTGAAAAATACTAAAAACAAATTTTTTAATAAAAATAATTTATAGTGATAAATTATACTATTGAGTGGTTTAAAAGTATAATTAGAATATATTTTTACCATTTTATCCAATTGTGTTCATTATAATTAATTTCACTTTGAAATTAGACATAAACAATTGTCAATCTTTTGATATATATTGTTTCTTAAAAACAATCTATTTGTTGTGAAAGCGGGAATTAATTATAAAATTAATTAAAGCAACTTATATGTTTGTAATTTTGTAAAATAGACATCATTTTTTAATTCGGAATATCAATTATAGCTTAGGGTGAAATTTTGGCATTGTTCTGAAAAACTTCAATTTTTGATGAATAGTGAAACCACTAAGTGGTAGTTAAATAACTGATTTTTCATTTAAATGAAATATTACCACTTATGTGATTTGATTTTTAAAAATCCGACAAACATGGTTGTCATTAGGATGTAAAATGTGGTTCAATGGGATTAAAATAATTTTTTGGTGAATAGTAACTTTTAAGTTTAATTAATCGCGATTAAAGGTAATTAGTGAAATTTAAGGTAAAAATGATATTATAAAAATATGAAAATACCTTTACACTTGTCTGACCCCTATTTGATGTGTCATGGCCGACCAAGAAAATCCATGGGTCAACTTGGGGACCCCATGGATCCACTTTGGTAGGAAAATGACATAAATAACTTTTATTTAAAGTTAAAATAAAAATGTCACAAACATAAGTTGTTTTACTAAAACAATTTTTAAATGGGGTTATACAAGTCATATTTTTGACTATAAATATTAATTATAAATCTAAAAAGATTTCCTACATCAGGATATTTTTTTTTATAATTTTTAGACATTAAATAAATTAAATTATTTATGACACCATGATGATGCAGCGATTACCTCATTAATTAACGATTTTAATAAAATGGAAGGATAATGTAAAATATAAGCATTACACTTGTCCAAAACCTATTGGATGAGTAGATTTAGAACCCTAATCACCTTATCCTTGAATTATATAAGTGTGGGACCATTAGAATCCGAAAAGCATTGTATAATAAAGTAACATTTCATTACTTTCCAAGAGTGCCCCTCCTCTCCTCTTATAAAAGGCCCCGACCGCTACCACCTTACTCACACTATCAAAGCCTTTTGGCTCGGCCAACCTCTGCTGAAATACTCTCCCAACTTCCCTCCCTTACTCCTAGAAGCCTCACTTTGGGCATAATGCTTCCCAAGGAAGCCTTTGTCTCAAATCAAAAGAGTTACCCGATTTTAAGGTAATGTCTTCTCTTATGTTATTTTGTTTTATTTTGCTTATCCAACCCCCTAAAATCTTTTTATTCATTTCTTTTGTAACAAAAACAGTATCCTAAATATACTAGGATGTTTTTATAAGATGTATTTGAGCTAAACTTACACACACCTACATCTAATGGTTAAAGAACATACTGTTTCTGTGGATGACGAATTTCTGCCTCACGAAACGATGATTGTTCAACACTCATATAACACCTTCAAATGCGGCCATTAAGATGTAACTATATTTATATATTATATATAATATGTTTATGTTTTACTTATGGTTCTGTATTTTTCATTTATGGCATACCTTTATTGTTTCCATTATGGGTAAAAACGATATTTTCATTTTAGGAAGTGCGGACTACCGCCCCCTCAAAGTGATTTGAATCGTTAATGCCACATGTGGGATGTATAAAGGATGGAGTAAATGATATTATATATGATATTATACTGGAATTATAACATACCTTTATATCATTATGATTTAATTAAATACGGAATAGAAATGAAATTAGCGTTCATGCGTACGTACGGCTTACCGTCTCCATGAACGGTGCATTTCATTTCTTACCTCTAAACGTCATGGAATATTACAAATGCATGTATATACTGGATATATATGAGATAAATGATATCTATATCATGAATATAATTCTGGATATAATGGATATTTCACCACATGAACAACTTGTAATTATAAGAAGTTTATTTTTGACTCAAGTACCAAAGATCGACAAAACGACCGTTATTAACTTAAATAATTACATAATGTTCATAACATGGTAATAAGTGATATAAAAGGAATAAAAAACTTGAAAACGGTTCTTAATAAATTATAAATTAACTCTAGTTTATTATTCAGGAGGTTAAAGAACGGTCGAGTCAATACAGGACGCAATGTAAGGGAACTTCTTAACCTAATTGCAATTCTTTGGGTTAATCTCCTACTTTCAAATTATATCATGATATTATTATGTCCTATCTTGTATTTGTACTTTATTTATGTGTACATATAGTGAATACACATAATAGATCTACTTTATTTAAAAAAAATGATCTTTGTAAGGGTCTTCATCTCAATGTCCTTTCATTGAGGCATATTTTGTGTTATACACAACTTTCATTTATACGATGTATAAACCCCTTTGACATTTATTCAAAAAGGAATCTTTTTTTTACAAAGAGTTTTACTAAAAGACAAAAGGAATGTTTTTGTCTTACGTATGCGGTGACAACGACTTCTCCGCCGCTGTGACCATTATTTCTATTTCCGCTTCCTCTACAAGCCATAACTCTTTTTTAAATGAAAAGTAAATAAAAAGTTTTAATTTTATTTTGGTATTGAAAATGGTTTTGATAATGTTTCATTTATATCAATGTGTTGTATTGATATCTTGTGATTGAAATGTGGAACTGTTATGTTTCCTTTCTGCATGTTTTATGTGATATGATTATGTTATGGTTTATGATATGTTTAGACTTGTTCATATGAGGAATGCATTGGACCTAATAAGTGACGGGTGGAGCCCGCTACAGCTCCTCGATGCATCGGTAGGTCTCATGAGACAAACTAGTGTCTTGGCACGAGGCCTTGACAAAATATTATTGTAAACTTGGCACGAGGCCTTGGCTACGTGGTTATGATAGTATGGAATTATGCATTCCATCATTATGAAAGTGGTTATTGATATTTCATGTGATTATTCGACTAGTAGAGTATCCTTGTGAGTATGTAAATGGAATTATTTCATTTTACTTTTTCCATATTATTCTAAAGTTCAAGTTTAAAAGGCTTTTGTTTTAGTTATACATTTCCTTAAATGTTAATGTTTATTTATGAAATCTTCCGCTATATTCTTATCCTTACTGAGCATCTGAGCTCACCCCTTTCAATGTTTTAATATTTTCCAGGATGTGAAGAAGTATTTTATGAATGACCTGCAGGGATAGTCCGAAGAGGATATGATTGTGGACTAAGAAGACTTTGTTATTGTAGTTTTTCACTTTATGATGTAATGTAACATTTATGAATGTATCTAGTGTTTTTAAGGATACTAAAATAATCGGTCTTTTGAGACTTGATCTTTTGTGATCATGCCAATGCTACGCAATAATGCACCGACTCTGGGTAACTGGGGTCGGGGCGTTACAATTGGTATCAGAGGTAGTTTAGTAATAACCTTGGAAGCTAGATTTAGATACACTCTGATTAGAGCACATAGCCCAAAGATAGACTTTGAGGATTAGTATAGAAGAACTTCCTAGAATTTTTGTATTATAGAGATTTTTTGAGTTTTCCAAGAAATATATCCCTGTCTGGATACGAGCAGGTAGAGGTGGATCTAGCATAGATGTACCTAGGGCTAAAACCCGAAAACACCGCTTTGAGCTAGACTCGAACGGGAACTGGTGCACGACAATGGGCCTTGCTGCACCCTTGGTTACGACACTCCTGGGGGATATGCTTAGGATAATTCTCATTTTCTTTAAAAACCACTATGAAGGGTTATGTGTATATACTTCTTCAAAGAAAACATTTTTATGATTATGGATTATATCCATAAATAGTTCAATTTATGTTAAGTATTTTATAATTATGGAATTATGTATTTTGATTCATAAACTAATCTAGTTTATGCCATTGTTTAGAAATGGTGCCTAGTGGAAGGAACGAAAACCATATCAATGCACGCACTCCGTGTAGGGATTTACCTCCTGCTCAAGATAATTATTATGGAGCTGGAGATACAACTGGTGCTGATCAACTTATTACCATACTGGGACAACTCACTCAGGTTATGAATAATAACCTTACTCGTATGGAGCACCCTGATCCGCAATGTGGAGGATCAATGTTAGACCGCTTCATGAGGCAACAACCACTAACATTTAATGGGGGTACAAATCCATTAGTATATGAGCAATGGATAAACTCCATAGAGAAAATATTCCACGCCTTGGGGAGAAGCGAAAGGGAAAAGGTTATCATGGTAGTTTACCGCCTCACTGGAGATGATGATCAATGGTGGTCATTGATTCAAAACAAAAAGGAATATGATGAAGTATAGAATATAGAATGGAGAGAGTTCAAAGATCTTTTCTTAGAAAAATACTTTCCACATGACCATCGAGCAGATATGGAAAAGCAATTTCTGAGTCTGAGGCAGAAGGAGGATGAGAATGTCGCAAAGTATTAGGATAACTTTACAAGGTTAGCGAGGCATGCGGCAGATTATATACGTAACCCAAGAAGTAAGATTGATCATTTATTTGATGGGTTTAAACCATTTCTCCGCCGAGCTTTAGTATCACAATCCTTCTCATCGTACGAAGATATTATCTCGTGTGATATCAAGACAAAAAAATAATTATCTATATCTTATGACAATAAAGTAAATCAAGAGAAGAAGATAATGGTGGAACAAGAGACAGATAAAGGGAAAAAGGGAAAGAAGGATTTTCCATTATGCGATAATTGTGGGAAGAATCACCCTGGTACTTGCCTAAAAGGAATGAGAGTTTTTTATAAATGTGGAGAAAAAGGTCACCAGGCTCGTGATTGTAAGGGAAAGAAAGAGGCTATCAATGTTGAATGCTACAATTGTAGGGAAATGGGACATTATGCAAATGAATGTCCTCAGTGTCAGGGAAACTTACCTCAGAAAATGCCAAGGGATCAAGGCCGATCTTATGCAGTGACTACAGTTGAAGCGGAATAATTAATGTATTGGTTCTTTTGGACTCATGGATTATATTTTGGTTATTAGAATAATGTGATATATATATATAAGGATTGTACTACAGTACTTGTTGTTTTCAATAAGGATTTAATATGATGAAGGTAATCATATTTTTAGTATGTGACAATAAGAGAATCTTTACTTTGTTTGGGGAATCTGATGTTACAATTGATTTTGGAATTTAAAGACCTTTTAGAAAAAGTCTGGACAAAGGTATTTTGGATAACTATAAAGGTTGGAATAAATTAAGTTGAACTTTGTATAGTATTGTTTAAGGTTAAAACATTTCTGAAGATTATTTTTGGAATATTATAATACTATAGTTTTAGGAAAAGGTCAACCTGTAGGTTGGGGGATAACCCGTCGCGTCAGACAAATCTACAGGAATCGAACCCACAACCATAGTGCGAAAAGCCTTTATTACCTACCTCTAGCCTACAGGAAGTCCCTAGTTATTACAAAATAGTTTTACTAATTTAAATGGTATGTGTTAATGTTTGGAACCTTATACAATTAGGATAAATATAATATTTTTGAGTTCTATTACCTTTTAGAGTGAAAGATAGGTTTGTGGTAAAAAAATTTATTAATGAATGAAAGTCTACATGACAAGTGTGTATATTCCCTTACATTCTTAGTAAATCTCCTAAATAAATTCCTCAACTTTATAAAAGGTAACTTAAAACAAAAACGTTGCCGGTTAACTTTTCCAACTGGGGATTCAATGACCGTTTAACCAATCACAATTTTTTGATTTTCTTATGGTTAACTTTCTCCTAATCCAGTTTTCTAAAACTCTCCATCAGACCTTGATGGTTTGTTTTTCTTCCATATGCATATTTTCATAGAATCCTAGTGTGGGCTATCTCGAGTGACCTTTGTACTTATCTTGCTTTCTTTTAATGTTATATTCTTATTAACCCTATTTCCGATGTGGGTTTTCCACAAAGGTATTTTCTATTTTCAACCTTTTATTTTCAAAGAAAAATTTCAAATTGCGAGGACGTAATTTATTTAAGGAGGGGAGAATGTAACACCCCGAGCTTCCACGATACGCCCCTCTTTCAATAATGCAATAGCTTGCATTGTATGAAAGTTTGAGTTCTAAAACACTGCGACTAATCAAAGTAGCCGTTATGAATAGTAATACCCACTTTTTAAAATTATAGAAATTTTATATTTCAAAATGGACATCATTTTTATATTCATAATATCGAAATTATCCTAAGTTGAATTTTTTGTAATTTTCTGAGAACTTCAAATTTTTTATGAATAGTGAAAAATACTGAAAACAAATTTTTTAATAAAAATAATTTATAGTGATAAATTATACTATTGAGTGGATTTAAATTATAATTAGAATATATTTTTACCATTTTATCCAATGGTGTTCATTATAATTAATTTCACATTGAAATTAGGCATAAACAATTGTCAATATTTTGATATATATTGTTTCTTAAAAACACGCTATTTGTTGTGAAAGCGGGAATTAATTATAAAATTAATTAATGAAACTTATATGTTTGGAATTTTTTAAAATAGACATCATTTTTTAATTCGGAATATCAATTATATCTTTGGGTGAAATTTTGGCATTGTTCTGAAAAACTTCAATTTTTGATGAATAGTGAAACCACTAAGTGGTAGTTAAATAACAGATTTTTCATTTAAATGAAATATTACCACTTCTGTAATTTGATTTTCAAAAATCCAACATACATGGTTGTCATTAGGATGTAAAATGTGGTTCAATGTGATTAAAATAATTTTTTGGTGAATAGTAACTTTTAAGTTTAATTAATTGCGATTAAAGGTAATTAGTGAAATTTAAGGTAAAAATGATATTATAAAAATATGAAAATACCTTTACACTTGTCCTAACCCTATTGGATGTGTCATGGCCGACCAAGAAAATCCATGGGTCAACTTGGGGACCCCATGGAGCCACTTTGGTAGGAAAATGACATAAATAACTTTTATTTAAAGTTAAAATAAAAATGTCACAAACATAAGTTGTTTTAATAAAACTATTTTTAAATGGGGTTATACAAGTAATATTTTTGACTATAAATATTCATTAGAAATATAAACAGCTTTCCTACATCATGATATATTTTTTATAATTTTTAGACATTAAATAAATTAAATTATTTATGACACCATGATGATGCAGCGATTACCTCATTAATTAACGATTTTAATAAAATGGAAGGATAATGTAAAATATAAGCATTACACTTGTCCAAAACCTATTGGATGAGTAGATTTAGAACACTTATCACCTTATCCTAGAATTATATAAGTGTGGGACCTTTATAATCCGAAACGCATTGTATAATAAAGTAACATTTCATTACTTTCCAAGAGTGCCCCTCCTCTCCTCTTATAAAAGGCCCCCACTACTACCACCTTACTCACACTATCAAAGCCTTTTGGCTAGGACAACCTCTGACCAAATACTCTCCCAACTTCCCTCCATTACTCGTAGAAGCCTCACTTTGGGCATAATTCTTCCCAAGGAAGCCATTGTCACAAATCAAAAGAGTTACCCGATTTTAAGGTAATGTCTTCTCTTATGTTATTTAGTTTTATTTTGATTATCCAACCCCCTAAAATATTTTTATTCATTTTTTTTGTAACAACACCAGTATCCTCAATATACTAGGATGTTTTTATAAGAATTATTTGAGCTAAAATTACACACACCTACATCTAATGGTTAAAGAACATACTGTTTCTGTGGATGGTGAATTTCTGCCTCACGAAATGATGATTGTTCAACACTCATATAACACCTTCAAAGGTGGCCATTAAGATGTAACTATATTTATATATGATATATAATATGTTTATGTTTTACTTAAGGTTATGTATATTTCATTTATGGCATACCTTTATTGTTTCCATTATGGGTAAACACGATATTTTCATTTTAGGAAGTGCGAACTACCACCCCCTCAAAGTGATTTGAATCGTTAATGCCATATGTGGGATGTATAAAGGATGGAGTAAGTGATATTATATATGATATTATACTGGAATTATAATATACCTTTATATCATTATGATTTAATTAAATACTAAATATAATTGAAATTAGTGTTCATGCGTACGTACAGCTTACCGTCTCCATGAATGGTGCATTTCATTTCTTACCTCTAAATGTTATGGAATATTATAAATGCATTTATATACTGGATATATATGAGATAAATGATATCTATATCATGAATATAATTCTGGATATAATGGATATTTCACCACATGAACAACTTGTAATTATAAGAAGTTTATTTTTGACTCAAGTACCAAAGATTGACAAAACGACCGTTATTAACTTAAATAATTACATAATGTTCATAACGTGGTAATAAGTGATATAAAAGGAATAAAAAAATTGAAAAAGGTTCTTAATAAATTATAAATTAACTCTAGTTTATTATTCAGGAGGTTAAAGAACGGTCGAGTCAATACAGGACGCAAGTTAAGGGAACTTCTTAACCCAATTGCAATTCTTTGGGTTAATCTCCTACTTTCAAATTATATGATGATATTATTATGTCCTATCTTGTATTTGTACTTTATTTATGTGTAATTATAGTGAATACACATAATAGATCTACTTTATTTTAAAAAAATGATCTTTGTAAGGGTCTTCATCTCAATCTCCTTTCATTGAGGCATATTTTGTGTTATACACAACTTTCCTTTATACAGTGTATAAACCCCTTTGACTTTGACTTTTATTCAAAAAGAAATCTTTTTTTTACAAAGCATTTTACTAAACAACAAAAGGAATGTTTTTGTCTTATGTATGTGGTGACAACGACTTCTCTGCCGCCGTGACCATTATTTCTGTTTCGGTTTCCTCTATAAGCCATAACTCTTTTTTAAATGAAAAGTAAATAAAAATTTTTAATTTTATTTTGGTATTTAAAATGGTTTTGATAATTTTTTTTATTATATCAATGTGTTGTATTGATATCTTGTGATTGAAATGTAGAAATGTTATATTTCCTTTATGCATGTTTTATGTGATATGATTATGTTATGGTTTATGATTTGTTTAAACCTGTTCATATGAGGAATGCATTGGACTTAATAAGTGGCGGGTGGAGCCCGCTACAGCTCCTTGATGTATCAGTAGGTCTCATGAGACAAACTAGTGTTTTGGCACGAGGCCTTGAAAAAATATTATTGTAGACTTGGCACGAGGCCTTGGCTACGTGGTTATGATAGTCTGGCATTATGCATTCCATCATTATAAAAGTGGTTATTGATATTTCATGTGATTATTCGACTAGTAGAGTATACATGTGAGTAATTAAATGGAATTATTTCATTTTACTTTTGCCATATTATGCTAATGTTCAAGTTTAAAAGGCTTTTATTTTAGTTATACATTGCCTTAAATTTTAATGTTTATTTATGAAAGCTTCCGCTATATTGTTATCCTTACTGAGCATCTGAGCTCACCCCTTTCAATGTTTTAATATTTTCCAGGATGTGAAGAAGTATTTTATGAATGACCTGCAGGGATAGTCAGAAGAGGATATGAGTGTGGACTAAGGAGACTTTGTTATTGTAGTTTTTCACTTTATGATGTAATGTAACATTTATGAATGTATATAGTGTTTCCAAGGCTACTAAACTAATCGGTCTTTCGAGACTTGATCTTTTGTGATCATACCAATGCTATGAAATAATGCACCGACTCTGGGTAACTGGGGTCGGGGCATTACAAAAATGTTTTGAGGATACAATGATAAATGTAAAGACCATTCGTACTCATATTAATGTATTTCAAAGCAGGAAAAAGGGTTTTTTTGAAAACTGAAGGAAAGATTTGGAATTTCAAGGGGGATACTATGTTTTCATGAAAGTGTCTCCATGGAAAGGTGTAACAATGTTTGGTAAGAATGGAAAACTGAGCCCAAAGTACATCAAAACTTTTTATTTTTTTAATGAATTTGATTTTTTTATTACTGATTGGAAATTACACCAAACTTTTCTAATGTTTCTGATGTGTTCCATATATCTTTGTTAAGAAAGTATATTCCAGACCCACACATGTGCTCGTCGATGAAGAAATAAAACTAGAACAAAATCTATCATTTTGTGAAGAGAATATATAAATTATTGACACTATTTTCAAATTATTTTGGAATCATCCAACTCAACTAGTAAAGTTACTTTTAAGAAGCATAAAATTGAGGATGAAATAAAGTACCTTAAGGTTATTATGAAGACAAACCACCCTCTTTTGGTTAGAAAGTAATATTCATAAAAATTTCAAGGAAATTTTCTTTCTTGGAGGGAATAATGTAACAACCTAGTTAATGTTAAAATAAATCAATTTCATGTCTTATTAATACATTCTAATTATATTTTATGGGTTTATAATAATATTAGTTACCTTTTTAATTGAAATGAAAAAATTGTATTTCAAACCAAATTAAATTAACATTAAAATATTTATTTAAAAATAATAAGATTTTAATTATAATAAATGAAAATAATTTTTAAATTCATCAATTAAAAATTATCTTAGGAAGAATATTTGGTATTTTTCTAAAAAGGTATATATTTCATTTAATACTGAAAATACTATTTTTATTGAAACATTTCATTTCATTTCAAGAATTTATAGAGTTACTTTTTGATTAAAAATGGATTAAAAGAAAAATTTATTAAATTATATTATTATTAGTCCAATTATTGTTTTTTATGAATTTTATACTTGAATTTGGTATCAAAACCTTTTTATACTTTAAAATAATGTTTTGAAAAAAACCCATTTTTGTCACATTTTTTGGGTGTAATTTTAAATTAAATTCTTCTAATTATAGGTTTTGAAATTGATAAGATTGATTAAATATTTTGAATCATTATAATTAATATTATTTAATAAGGTCAATAAAATTTTTGGTCATACTGAATAGTAAAAACTGTAATATTTTCTTATGACGATTAATGTTGAAATCTGTTTAACGAAGGGTTAAACTAACGAGATGTGGGTTAAAATTAGATAAATATTTACATAATTTATTTTGGATGGAAAAAGTTTTACTCTATAACATATAATACTCCTAAAAGTTTCATTTTGGAATAATTTTTATTGGGCGATACATTTATATAATTTATTCTTTTTGAAAATTCAAACTGTCCCCTCTCCCCTACTTATAAATGGACACTCCATATTATATATTCTTAAACTTCAAAAACCTTTTGGTTTGGACAATACCTAATAAAATATCCTTTTTACATTCCTAACTATTACATAGAGTCCTTGTTTTGAATTCAAAATCATCCTATGAATGATTTAGGTATAAACAAAAAGAGGTTGTCTGAATAAGAGGTATAGTTCTTAACCATGCATTTTTTTACTATTTCATATTCCACATCCTTAAAATCTTATTCAACCATAATAAAATAATAAAATAAGTATATTACATATAATAAGAGTTTATTATATTAATTTCACAAACATTATCCATATCCTCTTCTATGAAATGGGAAACAAAATAGTTGTTCATGTTGTCATGACCTGTCCCCCAGGGCCCGTGCCGTGATTAACCCAAGCCCGCCTTCCATAGGCCAGGGGCTGGTGACTATCACCAAAGGCGTAATTCCATAAAATTGGGAAGGGATTTCCTTTATAACCAGTAAACACACACAACAAATATGATCACGAGTAAAATGAATAACCAACTAGTGAGTATATTAATTAAAAAGGGGCCAGAATACAAGCCCAACTGGAGAGTAGAAGAAACTGAAAGTACATGTACAATTGAGGAAATAGGAGAAATAGATGCTTGTTCATCCTCTGAGGTTCCTACCTGAAGGGTAGGTATAGATCACCTCCTAAACACTCCATGTTTGCCCATCTCCTCTGTGTACCGACAAACTGTAAGGTCCACCTCTAGGTACCGTCTAGTCCGGGTACTCTCAGCCTCGGTCAGCGCTGGCCATCGTCTGCATCCAACACAACGAGGTGCAGGAATAGCCCTTGTAGGGGTGAGTATAACGATACTCAGTAGGGACCCCGAGACCCTCAAGGTCTCACAAAATCTAACAAGGATAAACTAAAAAGTATAAAATCAACAGATAACCACACTTAGGTATATGCCCATACATATTCTTAATTTATCAATTAATCCATCTCAATCATGAGGAAAACACAAATGTTACTGACTCAGCTCAACCAGGATTTTTAATCACATTATCAAAACCACATTTTCTGGAGAACTCCTCCTCTTTCGAGTACAGTGGGCCTTCTGCGACCCCAATGCGATTCCCACTAACCTTGGACTGCATAGGTACTCTTCTTGTCCAGTACCGTGGGTCTACTGCATTACCAAGGTGCTCCCCACTATGGGTCTGCCGCCATAACCAAGCTCTCCCCTTAACATCCTGTAGAGGTACTACTTCTGTCGAGTATTATGTGTCTGCCGCCATAACCAGGTGCTCCTCCACTGTGGGTCTGCCTCCACAAACAGGTTCTCCCCACTAGGCTAGTTGAGTCACTCAAAGTCAATCCGTCAGTAGTCATCAAGTCTCAGCCAACTACTAGGTCTCCACACTCTGCTGGCTCGTCACCAGAAGGATCCGCTCCGTGAGCTACTGGTCAAAAATCCAACTGTCACGAAGTCCCATGTAGAATTATTTCAAAGGTCCTCCACATCTTAAAGATCACAACACAACAGACAACGCATCAATCGAGATCCCGATCTGTGAGTTATTAGCCTTTTAGTTCCGGGGGCCAGGTTGGATTCTTGCGTGATCCATCCTGACCGTATCTCATCTATACCCCAAATTCTAGTGGGGTATACTCAAAGGGACCTTTATTCTCCAATATTAACATAGCCACTAATGATTCATCAAATGAAATCTTGGTGCCAAAGATATGGTCAAAATAAAGTAAGGGGCCATAGTGGGATCGGGTCTGGTCCGACTCGGTCGGACCGAACCATCCCGACCCAGTTTGGGCCGACCTGGTCTGGGTCGACCCAGTTTAATTCGTTGGGTCTGCCCGGCCCATTGGGATGGCCGGTCTGTTGGGTTTGGATTGGCCCACTGGACCCAACCCAGCAGGCCGCGAGGGGCCGCAGAGGGCCGAGCGGGCACATACCGACCGTGAGGGCACAAACCAGTAGCGGTTTGGCCCGAGGTTCTGTGAGGGGCGCGGGAGGCCGGCCCAGCCGGGGCGCGGGAGGCCGGCACAACTGGGGCGCTGTGAGGGGCATGGTTCGGTCGGGGTCTCGGGAGGCCGGTTCGGCCGGGAGTCGGTTTGCCCTGCAGGCGCGCGTGGCCAGGTGGGCGCGGGCGGATGGGATGCGCGGGCAGCCAGTAGGACGCCATGGTTCAGCCAGGGGGGTGGATCTGGTTTGACTGGCTGACGGGGTGGTTGGGGCCGGTTTGGCCGGTTCGGTCGGACGAAGGGCACGACTATAGTGGCACAGCTGGGGCGCCGTGAGGCCGAGACTGGTTCAGCTAGGCGCGGTGCGACTCAGGCCGATTAGGTTGGTGGATGGCACGGCCAGTGGGCAACACAGGTCGCGGAGGCCACGTGTAGTGTGGCCGTTTCCTTCGTCGCATTCATCTTCTCGTCTCCGCATCGCCATTCTGAAGAACATCACAAACAAGAACGACAGAGGGGTTGGACCATGTTGTTTTGGCCCGCAACCTCCGCATTTAGGGTGGTAGCAAGAGGATAAATTATTTCGTGAATTTCAAAGAATTAACAAGAAAATAAGATAGAAGAATAATCAATCCAACACCCCACATCTTCCCACAAAAACAATTCTGAACCCACAAGGAAAAACATCCACAACAATTATTTGCTTTAGAAGGGAAGAATTAAAGGAATAATATCCTATTCAAATAAATTTCCTACCTTTGTTCGTTGTTCATCGATGTTGGTGTGAGAAAGTTGAAGTCGATTCATTGTAGACGAGCACGTCCTACATTGAAGGAGGTTTTGAGGAAGAAAGTTGAAGTCGTTCTTCGTCGGTGGAGCGTTCTTCATCGGGAGATGAAGTTATTCATTGGAAGCCTTCTCCCAAGCTCTCTCCTCTCCCAAGCTCCACAAAAATGAAAGTGAACCAAGAAAAAATAATAGACTTAAGTTATCTATTATTTATTTGTTGGCACAAAATTCAAAAAGATTTAAATTAATTAATTGATGTGCTCAGTTAATTAATAGGGAGGATTTGGCACATTAATGGAAAGTACATTGGCAGAATTATTTCGGTAGAGGAGGTTAAGAGTTCCCCCCTCATTAATGAGGGGAGTTGAGTGGTTTTACACAATTAAAAATGGGGGTTTAGTCTCGGGTGGTCCCCACCACCATAACCTCTCACGGGAGGTTAGGTTCGGGTGGGACCTACCACCATAACCTCTAATGGGAGGTTATGGTTGGGTGGACCCCACACTTCAACTCTCTCAAGGAGGTTTAGTTCTAGTGGACCCCACCTCCAACTTCCACATGGTGGCTCAAAAATAAAATAAAGTGTAGTTAATTTTATTTTATTATTTTCCACGAAAAACCCAAAAATCAATCTTTTATTCTCGACCCACTACCGTCGAGGTGAAAGTCTCCTTTAGTGAATACTGGCACTGTGAGTTCATCGGTTCCCTCAGATTTCTATTCCAAGCACCGGTTCAAAAGTTATAAAAACCCACTCGTACGTTTACTGAATGTACCCAAACAAAACTTCAAAAATTGATTCCGGGTACTCCGGGCCTTGGAATCACATGTCGTCAAGTTTCACGAACTCATAAAATTCCCATTTAATTAAAAAAAATTACATTGAAATTCCGGGTCTTTACATTCTCCCCACTTCAGGGCTATATGTACCCATAAGATACAACTCATAACTAAGGGAACATGTGGGGGTGCTGAGAACACATATGAGCCTCCCTATCCCATGTGCTCTCTTGGAGGTTCCCGTGCTGCCAAAGAACACGCCCCATAGGTATCGACCGTCCATGAAGGACCCGCTCTTGTGGATCCTCAATCTCTACTAAAACCTCTTTAAAAGTATCCCCATCTTCGACGTCCATCTCACCATGGTAGATGATGTGGGAAGGGTCATGCATGTATCTCCTCTGCTGGGATACGTGGAAGACATCATGCACCCAATGCAACTGAGGTGGAAGAGCAAGCGGTAAGCCACCTCACCAAGTCTGCTGAGGACCTGAAAAGGTCCGATGAATCTCAGAGATAACTTTTCACCAGGCCAAATCTCCATAGACCTCAACGAGGCGAGAACTGTAGAAAAGAATGGTCGCCATCCTCGAACTCCAGAGGTCTCCATCTCCTGTCAACATACAACTTATGCTTGCTTTGTGCAGTCTTCATCCTCTCCTAGATGATATGCACCTTCTCCCTGGTAGCCCGTACCATCTCTGGTCCCACTAGTGTTGACTCCCTAGGGTTAGTCCAACACAAAGGTGATTTGCAAGGTCTCTCGTAAAACACCTCGAAAGGTTCCATCCCAATGGTGGAGTGATAGCTATTGTTGTATGCAAACTCCGCGAAAGGCAGGTGATCCTCATAAATATGAACGAATTCAAGAACACAAGCACATAGCATGTCCTTGAGGGTCTAAATGGCCCGCTCAGTCTGGCCATCCGAATGAGGATGAAAGGTGGTGCTCAAACGAAGCTGCATCCCGAAAGTTTCCTGAAAACCCTTCCACAATCGGGAAGTAAATCATGTGTAACGATCGAAGAAAATCTTCAAAGGTACTCCATTTAGCTGCATAATCTCATGCACATAGAGACGTCCTAAGCTCACTACTGAACCCTACTCTCTGATTGGTAGGATGTGGGCTGACTTGATGAGTCGGTCAACGATCGCCTAGATCGAGTCATGAACTCTGGATGTATATGGAAGTCCTATCATGAAATCCATGTATATCCCATCCCACTTCCACTCTGGGACCTCTAAAGGCTGAACCAAGCCTTCTGGTACCTGATTCTTCGCATTCACTTGCTGACAAGTTAGGCACCGAGAAACAAACTCTGCAACTGATTTCTTCATTCCCAGCCACCAGTGCTGTCATCGAAAATCCTAGTACATCTTCTCCACTCTTGGATGTACTGCTAGAGGGGATGTGTGGAAGTCCCTCAACACTTCCTCCTGAAGTGACATTGATACCATTGTATGTCCTCTGAAGAGGATGACGTGCTCCCCACCTTCAAAAAATCCATCAGGTGCCTGTCCTGTAGATATCTGAGCATGTCGTGTATCAAATTCAGCGTCCCCATGTTGTACCTACCTAAATCACCGAAGAAGTGGGGGAGTGATTGTAAGAGATTGAAGAAAATCTGCTCCATCTCTATCCACAAAAGGATATTTGTAAAGTATTCAGCTGCTCTGTCACCTCGCCTAACTGCTGTATACCAGTTCTCCTACTGAGTGGATCTCCAACAACGTTCCCTTTCCCAGAAGTATGGACTATCTCAAAGTCATAGTCCTGGAAGAACTCAAGCCAACATCACTGCCTCAGGTTCAGGTCCTTCTGATAGAAGATATACCTGAGACTCTTGTGATTAGAGTACATGATAAAACATTCACCCATCAGATAGTGTCGCCACATATTCAAGGAGAAGACCACTGCTACTAACTCCAGGTCATGGGTAGCATAGTTATGCTCATGCTGTCTCAGCTAATGAGATCCATATGCGATCACTCCTTTCTCCAACATAGGACACATCTAATTCTGGTCCCTGATGCGTCGTAGTAGACTGCGTACCCTATGCCTTCCTTTGGAATCCTCAAGATGGGGGCACTAGTCAGCCTCTGCCTCATCATTTGAAAGCTCTCCTGGAATATCTCCGACCACAAAAAGGGTTTCCCATTCCTCAACAATGTTGATAGTGGTTCTACAACTCTGGAGAAGTCTGGTATAAACCTTCGGTAGTGTCCATCCAAACCCAGGAAACTTCGTACCTCCATCAAACTCCTGGGTGGCTCCCAACCAAGTAAGGCCTCAATCTTCGCTGGATCTACTGCAAATACATCCTTAGAGATGACATGTCCCAAAAAGTGGACCGATCAGATCCAGAACTGGCACTTAGAGAGCTTACCATAAATCCGGTGCTCTCGGTGTGTGTCCAGTACTACCGACAAGTGGTAGGCATGATCCTCCTTAGTAGCCGAGTAGATCAGAATGTCGTCGATGAAGACTATGAAAAAGCGATCAAGGCATGGCTGAAAGATCCTGTTCATGAGTCCCATGAACACTACTAGAGTGTTGGTTATGTCGAATGGCATAAAAAATAACACGTTGTGGCCGTATCAACATCTGTATTCCGTCTTCTGCACATCCTCGTCTCGAACTCTGAGCTGGGGATACCCTGATCTGAGGTCTATCTTCGAGAACCACCATGCTCCCTTCAACCAATCAAAGAAGTCGTCAATCCTCAGGACTAGGTACTTGTTCTTCATGGTCACCAGGTTCAGGCGCTGGTAGTCATGACAAATCCTCAACCTCCCATCCGCCTTCTTGGCAAACAGAATCGAGGCTGCCCATGGAGAAACACTGGGCCAGATGAATCCCTTCCCCTACAAGTCCTCAAGCTGTACCCGCAGCTCGCGAAGCTCCACAGGATCTATCTGATATGTTGGAGTAGATATCGGTGCCGTCCCCAGGTACAATTCAATGTAAAATCATACCTCCATGCGAGAGGGTAGACCTGGAACATCATTAGGGAAAACATCCGTGTACTGGTCCACCACTACATGATAGCTCAGACTCTCTACATCAACTTATTCAAGGGTAAGGCAAGACAACTGATGAGTGATCGGCTGCACCCTCCTCTGAGTAAGTCCATCCTATGCTACAAAGGCTCCCTTCTCACCGGTGAAGGTAAACATGGTCTCATAAATGCTGACACACCGCACTTTTCACCTAATACAGTCAATCTGGGCATGGACTGTAGATAACCATTGCATACCCAAGATGGCATCGTAAGGCCTCAACGCCTCTACTAGAAGATCCCAGCCGAAGCTCTCTCCTCTTGGGGTAATCTCACACTATCAGCACCAGTGCGTAATCATCGAGTCTCCTCCCATAAGAGTCTCTATCCATAAGGATCGAGCCAACGACTTCGTCAGAATCTCCGAGCTCTAAACGAGGGCAGTGGCAATGAAAGAGTGACTGACACCTGTGTCTATAAGAACTACAAATAATGTGTAAAAGATAAATTTTCTACCTCGTATCATCTCCAGAGTGTCGTGATTGTAGGCCTTAGCTTCTTGGAGCTGAGCTATCCCCTGTCCACCTGCTCCTTGCAGTCGGTGTGGACCTCCTGGTGGTGGTGGCGGTAACACATCAAAACGTCGTCCACTGCCAACTACACAACCAGCTCCTCTGACTCATCCACCTGATCCCAAAAGGCTACCTCAATCAAATCTCTATCTATGCCTGGGCGGTACTTCAACCATTTTCTGATCATCTGAATGGTGGGTTGGACAGTCATGAGCCATGTGACCCTACTCGCTGCATGTGAAACACTGCCCGCTTTTGGCATGTATGTCTCTACTCTGGGTGACCCGCACAATCGATACTGAGTCATGCGGTCGTCCACCTGTAGGTTTGGTCCTCTTGGACATCTATGAAATATGTCTTCTTCCAGCTGTAAAAGACTCCGCTACGTGTCGACTGGTGGTGGATCTTACTATTGGAGAAATCTCAGCAAGGAAACTCTCCTCATGGAGGGCTCTCTCTAACACCCCTTCCTACATCGAGATGTTGAGTGAGATCACTGAAGCCCTGATCTCCCACCTAAGTCATTGATTGAAGGTCTGAGCCCTGAAGAATGGGCCCCGTACCATATCGGTGGAGTAGCGTGAGAGGTCTGTGAAGCTCGCTGAGTACTGAGCTATAGTCACGATGCCCTGTTGTAGACGAAGTAGCTCTTGTATGCGCACTGTGCGAAGAGTCACTGGGACAAACTCTGTCTAGAACAGGCTCTCGAAGTCTTCCCAGAGAAGCGTCTTCTCATCGTGAACTTGGAGCATCAAGCTCCACCATCTGCCCGCTACTTCCTGTAGAATTCTGGTAGCAAGAATCACTATGAGGTCGGATGGTGTCCCTACCAGTCAGAAAACTCTCACCACAACCTCTCCAATCCTCAGCTGCCTGTGGGTCTATCTCTCCCCTAAATCTGGGTGGCCTCTGGTGCTGGAACTCTCGAAATGCGCTCAAGAGGCGTGCATTGTCTACTGCTGGTGCTGGTGGCATCGGTGTCCCAACGGGGAGTGGTACCACTGGTGCCTCCACTGGAAAAGGGCCTTGCACCGAGGCCTCGTTGCTCGGTGGGATATCTATGCATACAACTCTCGAGACTCTAGCTGGTCGTCCGAGGGGATCCATCTTGAAAGAAACAGATGAAACACGGTCAAAATATTATACCTCATGAGCTAACCTGGTTGAGCTGAATTAAAGAAAACTTTTGAAAACACACATGAAATCAGTGTTTTCATGCACTGAGTCGGAAATCAGAAGTCAGGGTCCTGGTGTATGGATACGTCAGCCGCCGCATCAATACTGGACTCCCTGAACTGAGAACCACACTCACTACTCTTAACATTATTGCTTAATATAAAAGAAAGATCAAATTCATATGTTCTACGGTAGAACCGACTCCTCTAATACCAATTTTTCACGAACCGTCCCCCAGGGCCCGTGTTGTGACTACCCCAGGCCTGCCTTCCATAGGCTAGGGGCTGGTGACTAGCACCAAAGGCATAATTCCCTAAAACTAGAAAGTCATTGCATTTATAACCTGTAAAGAAACACAACAGATATGATCATGAGTAAACTGAATAACCAACATGTGAGTACAATAAGTTAAAAGGGGCCAGAATACAAGCCCAACTGGCGAGTACAAGAAACTGAAAGTACAAGTACAACTGAGGAAATAGGAAAAACAGCCGATGGGTCATCCTCTAAGGTTCTTACCTGAAGGGTAGGTACAGATCTCCTCCTCATCAGTAAACATATGTTCGTATCCTTCGTGTACCGACACACCATAATTTCCACCACCGAGTACCGTCCAGTCCTGGTACTCTCAGCCTCGGTCAGCGCTATCTGTCGTCTGCGTCCAACCCAACAAGGTGCGGGTATAGCCTGTGTAGGGGTGAGTATAACGATACTCAGTAGGGACCCCGAGACCCTCAAGGTCTCACAAAATCCAACAAGGATAAACCAAAAGGTATGAAATGAAAATATAACCCCACTAAGGCATATGCCCATACATATTTTAAGTTATCAAGTAATCTATCTAAATCATGAGGAAATTAAAAAATTTACTGACTCAACTTAACCACGATTTTTAATCACATTATCGAAACCATGGATACTGGGGAACACATCCTATTTCGAGTACAGTGGGTCTTCCGCGACACCAAGGCGCTTTTCACTAACCTTGAACTGCTTATTTACTCCTCCTGTCGAGTACCTTGGGTCTGCTGCATCACCAAGGCGCTCTCCACTGTTGGTCTACCACCACAACCTGGCACTCCACCTAATTGCCTGTAGAGGTACTCCTCCTATTGAGTGCTGCAGGTCTATCTCCACAACCAGGTGCTCCTTTGCCATGGTTCTGCTACCAGAACAAGGAACTCCCCACTTGGATAGTCATGTCACTCTGATTCAATCGGTCAGTAGTCGTCAAGTTTTAGCCATCAACTAGGTCTCCACACTCTGCTCGCTCGTCACCGGAAGGATCCAACCCACAAGTTACTGGTCAAAACTCCATTTGTCACGAATCCCCAATAAGATGTATCTCAAAGGTCAACCACGTCATAGAGGTCTCAATGCAATAGACGGTGTGTCAATCGGACGCTCGGTCTGTGAGTTATTAGCCTTTTAGTCCCGAGTGCCCGGATGGATTCGTGCGTGATCCAACATGACCGTATCTCATCTATAACTCAAAATCTAGTGGGGTATACTCAAAGGGAATTTTATGCTCTAGAATTACTAGGGCTTCTGAAGGTTCGTCAAACGGACGCCCGGTGCCAAAGATATGGCCAAAAGAATGTAAAGGGCCATAGTGGACCAGGGTCCACTCCGACTCGGTCGGACCGACATGGCCTGACCCAGTTTGGGCCGACCCTGCTTGATCCAGTGGGTCTGGCCTGGCCCATTGAGTGGGCCAGTTCGTTGGGTTCGTCCTGGCCCGCTGGGCCCATCCCAACGGGCCACGAGGGGCCGCAGAGGGCTAAGAGGGCGCGGACCGGCCACGAGGGCGCGTAGCGGCCACGGTTTGGCCTGAGGGATGTTCAGTCCAGGTAACCATGAGGGGCATGGGAGGCCGGCTTGGCCGGGGCACCGTGAGGGGAATGGGAGGCCGAGGGCTCAGGAGTCCGGCTCAGCCGGGAGCCAGTTCGGTTGGAGGCACTGGCGGCCGGGAGGGCGCGGGCCGCCAGGAGGCGTGAGCGGCCGGTAGGGCACAGGCGGCCGGGAGGGCGCCATATCTTGGCTCGGGGTGGCAGAGCCAGTTCGGCTGGAGGACAGGGTGTCCAGGGCCAGTTTGATTGTGCGGAGGGTGCGACCAGGGCGGCATAGCTGGGGTGCTGCGAGGATGATGCCAGTTCAGCCAAGGAGTGGCGTGGCTCATGCTGATTCGGCCGACGGAGGGTGCAGCCGGTGGGTGGAAAGGTTCGTGGAGGCCACGGGTAGTGAGGCCGTTGCCTTCCTCTCATTTTCCATCTCGTCGCCTCGTCACCATTCCGAAGAACAACACAAACAAGAACGACAGAGGGGTTGGGCCATGTTGTTTTGGCCCATGCCCTCTGTGTTTTGGATGGTAGAAAGAAGATCCATTATTTCCTGAATTTCAAAGAATTAACAAGAAAATGAGATAAAAGAAAAATCAATCCAACACCCCAAATCTTCCCGAAAAAACAATTCCCAACCCTCGAATAAAAACATCCACAACAGTTCTTTGCTTTAGAAGGGAAGAATTAATGGTATGATATCATATTTAAATAAATTCCCTACCTTTGTTCATTGTGCGTCGACGTTGATGGGAGAAATTGGACATCTATTTGTTGTAGATGAGTACATCCTATGTCGAAGGAGGTTCTGAGGAAGAAAGTTGAAGTCGTTATTCATCAGTGGAACATTCTTCATTGGGAGATGAAGTTCTTCATTGGAAGCCTTCTCCCAAGATCTCTCCTCTCCCAAGTTCCACCAAAATTAATGTGAACCAAGAAAAAATAATAGATTTAAGTTATCTATTACTTAATTGTTGGCAAAAAATTCAAAAAGATTTAAATTAATTAATTGATGTGCTCAATTAATTAATGGGGAAGATTTGGCACATTAATGGCAAGTGAGTTGGCAGAATTAATTGGGTAGAGGAGGTTAAGAGCCCCCCTCATTAATAAAAGTATTTTGAGAGGTTTTCCACAATTAAAAATGAGGGTTTAGTCCCGGGTGGTGCCCACCACCGTAATCTCTCCTGGGAGGTTAGGTTCAGGTGGGCCCCACTACCATAACCTCTCATGGGAGGTTATGGTCGGGTGGTCCCCACAATTCATCTCCCACAAGGAGGTTATGTTCTGGTGGACCCTACCTCCAACTTCCACATGGTGGATCAAAAATAAAATAATGTGTTGTTCATTTTATTTTATTATTTTCCACGAAAAACTCAAAAAACTATCTTTTATTCTCTTCCCACTGCCTTCGAGGTTAAAGTCTCCTTAAGTGAATACCGGCGCTGCGAGTTCAACAGTGCCCTCAGATTTCAGTTCCGAGCACTGGTTCAAAAGTTATAAAAACCCGCTCGTACGTTTACTAAACGTACCCAAAAAAACACCAGAAATTGATTTCGGGCACTCCCGGCCTTGGAATCACGCGCTTTCAAGTTTCACGGACTCGTAAAATTCCCATTTAATTAAAAAAAATTTACGTGGAAATTTCAGGTCTTTACACGTGTGTATGGTGGACTATAACCTCACGAAACCGATGAAATTTATTTTCCATCAATACCAATAACAATTGGTTATAATGATATATTATATATATATATATATGATATTAATTATATATTTAATATTTTTTAGGATTAATATGTCATATATTTCTTACCTTTCCATTAATTGAAAAAATGATAACTTTGTTCATGTGTACATGTGGACTAACACCTCTATGAAGAGATATGATTAATTTTTCACCACCACATCACATGGATGGTATATAAAATTTTATTTAAAGAAATAATATTTTATTTATTATATAATCATCATTTTTTAGATATAAAATAATACTTACATTCTTTCCATCACGATCATTGAAAAATTCAAATGTTACTCATGTTAACGCACGACCTACCGTCTCTATGATTTTTATGCAGTTCATTTTTCATTACCATGTTTATTAATTAGTTTTAAAAGTAAAATCAATGTTTTAGAATAATAATTATTTAATTATTATTCTATATATTTTGTAACAAATTCCTATTACCATAATCAACCTACCAAAGTCATTTTAAACATATGAATGGAATATCATCAAAACATCTGAAGTGAAATTAATTAATTAAGTAATCAAATTTAACATGGTGAAAAATAAAATAAATGGAATAATAAAAATGAAAAAGGTTTTTAATAAATTAAATAATTAACATAATTTTATTATTTTTGAATATAATGAATGTACAACATTAATTAGACATGGGGTAAGGGATTTTCTTTCAATTTCAACTCTATTGATACATATTTGGTACTATACACATATTCAATTTTATTTGTTCTAGATACAAAGATTGAGTTATTTTACATGATTATGAATTTATTAATTAATATTTATGTTTTAATTTATGTTTCATTTTTCATTGGGTTATTATTTAAATGTTACTAAATATGTAATTATTTATTTTGTAATATCATTTTTTGATTGCTCTTATTTTCTTTTAAGAAAGCATATAATATATTATTCTTAAACTCTAACTATTTTTTTTATCCTCTATATATTTTGGATTTTAATATTTTCATCCAAATTTTCATTTATTTGGAACATGAATTAAGAAAATAATTTTTTACCAGAAAAGTTGATCTTATTTTCCTTTTCGATTGGGTATATTTTTTTCGATGTCTATATTTTTCAAATTTATTTTACAAAACTACTTTTTTTATCTCAAATAATTTATTAAAGAAATTTTAAGTTATCCTCAAATTTTATCATGGATTAAAAATAATATTTCATATTTAATATTAAAATGGTCATTTTAAACTTTCTTTATAAAAAGTAAAAAGGGATGTTTTTGTAACATATATGTTTTTTATGATTGTTACCACCACTTTAACCATTTGATGCACAATTTAATATTATAATATTTTTCAAATATTTTACAAATAAAACTAATTAATTAAATCTTAATTTAAATTTTATGTTTCCATTATCTTATATTCTTTAAAATTCTTTATTTTACTTATCTTATGGCCATCTATTGTCTCTTGATTAATTTTATAGTCCTTAACTTACTGTTAAAACATTCACTCTCATATGATATTTTTCATTGGACATTTAATTTCTCTTAAGTAGACACATTCTTTGTATAATGAAAATTATAATTTTTTAAAGCATATATCATTTCTTCATAAATTGATTTTCCATGAATGTTAAATAATTAAATGGGGGAAACCTTGATAAATATATATTTTTTACTCAATATGGATATTGGTTGATAAGGAATATTGTTTATGAATTGAATTGAATATTAAATATATAAGTAATTCATTGGAAATGAAGTGATGGGTGGGCCCTAGTTATAGATATCCACTTGATTCATCAACATGCTCCATGAGAAGAACCAGCTAAATAACCATATTTAAATGGGTTCTTTGTGCATTCATACCCATTTTTTAAATTGTATCAGAGTATGACCTTGATGATAGAGATATTATGATGTTTGAGATCATGACATCCGAGAGTATTCATTTCCTTGATTGTCTATTTAGTTATTATTTTCTATGATATTATTGAATTTGATTTTTCCCATGGATGTATTTAATTCTAAAATAATTGATTAAATGGAATGAGTTTCAATTATGTTCCATTACATATTGACTATTCCTTGTTGAATATGATAGATTCTCTTGTACATAACTCATAATGAGCATCAAAGATCACCCATTATTTTTGTTCTTTCCCCCATGATATGAATAATGATATTATGAATAACATCTTGGATGAAAGAATGTTTTTATTCTATAGATTTTATATTTAAAACGTGATATCAGAATCATGTATGTTTCTAGTTATTGAAGACTACTAAAATGATTGGTACTTGACTGACTGAAAATTATTTTTTATTTTATTATCAAAAAACTTTTAAGGGGAAGTGAGCAACCCCATGTCAAACAAAATTCTAACAACAACAAAAAACTCCAAAAAAATACTGGTCCTGCCTCTACCTAGAAGCTCAACGTTAAAAGGCCTCCACCAAAGCATGGTACTTGGAAAACTGTCCCGTGCAAGGATGCACGAGCATGGTACCGATGGCCAAGCCATACCCTCTCAGTATTCCGATCCAATTGACATTCAGAGGTGACGACCTTGTGCTCTAATCCTCATCTAAGGCAAGAACATAAAACTTGTTCGAAAAAAATCCTAAAAACACCACGATACACACAAACTGAAGAAGCACTGCCACCTATCCAAAAATCTCAAGAAGAAGAGAGCACCCCATCATTAGTCAAATAATGGTAAAGCATCATTGTTGAAAAATAGATTAACTCTACCTGTAACCGTATCTCTAAACAACCTCCAGGATATATTGGATACCTGGATGTGCGGGTCTCCCCTTACCAGGACTTCAAGAGAAAAGGTCAATTGGTCCTAGAACTGTATGTACTCCTCAAGTATAATTATCCTCTTATTGAAGACCCAAACAAGGATCGTGTCCTGTTTGTCGACCCGAAAAAATTGTTCTTCATTAAGCTTCACTTCAATGTCCCGACCCATCATCTTGGCCTCTTCCTCTTTCGACGCATTGAGAAATAACACCTACTCTGTCACCTCATCATCCGAACATAAAATCAACTCCAAGGGAAGTGAAGAATGGCCAGGAGGTTCCAATTGACCCCTGACCTCACTGTTCAACATCTCGTCCAATTTCTTTTTTGCTAACCGAGTCTTCATGGGTGGTGGTAAGGATGAGTAATCCTTCCTGCCCATCCTCCTCCTATTTCTCCTATTGCTCCTCGGACTGGACTCTCCATCAGATAAACTCTTGTTGTTTGCAATGTGTTCCTCCACCCCAAAGCCATCGAGATTCTTCCTTCTAGTCTCCTCTCCCTCAACTGAAACCAGTGATACATCTCCCGATCCTACCTCTACCAGACCTTCAGACCTATTACCCAGGAGGATTGGGGTCCAAGTTGAGGAGCCCTCACCCCCTTGCCTCCCCTTACTGACATCTGCCCCACCCTTCCATTATTTCTCAGTATCCAAACCAAGTAAATCCACTTGCTCACTGCCAGACAAGCAGTCTAAGAATTGGCCCCCATCCAACTTGCCTTCCACCTGGACCTCCATATGCTGGGATTCACCTTTTCTATCCTGCATCCTACCGCAGGGAGTTCCCGCGAGATCTGCATTTAGCCGGTTGAAGTGGGAGTCTAGTGTGATCACCGAATCTTTCAATGAGCATGGATCAGCACCAAACAATTCAGTGCTGACCAGTAGGGACTGATCAGAATCATCTGCATTTGTTACATGGTCAAGACCACGTCCCATGAATTGATGGCCACCACTGCTAGCATTAACTTGAGTCTGCAAGGAGGGCTCCATTTCCTCCCTACCAGTGTCGAAGGCATTAACCCTGAGATCATCCTTGAGCCTGCTAAAAACACTAGACACAGAGGGGTTTTCACCCTGCTTTGCAGCAGGTGAGGAGTGTTCAGCAATACTGAACCCATTTCCTCTAGGCTCGCGATCTCCTCCATTGCGGACTTTCGAAACATCTCTAGCCTTCACAGCATCAGATTTCTGGTGGCCATCGTGTCGGCAACAAGCCATGGTGTGTACCAGTCTACGACAAACCGAACAAAAATCTATCCAATGGTCAAAGATCACCGGTTTCTTGCATCGGATCTCCTGAGCAGCATCAATCCAAATCATCCCCACCGTTGCTCTCGAGGTATCAACCTCCACGCACATCCTTGGGTTAATCAGGTGGCTCACCGAGGCTGTACGAGAATCAATACACAGAAAGAGCCCAACCATCTTCCCCAACACACACATGATCGCTGGGTTTTGAAAGGAAAGGGGAAGCAGGGGAAAGCTAATCCAGACCTGAATGAGAGGGGAATCACGGTTCATATGAAAATAATAGGACCATCTGCATAAATGGAACTCATACCTTCCGCACTTCCTGGGAGCGAATGACAGCACACGAACCATGTCCTCTGATGAAGAGAAACATACAATCAAACTCCATTTATATAGAAAACCAACAACCAGCTAAAACTGAAGTCCCCAAGATTTGGCGACGAACCTGTCGAAATCGTCCACCGAAGGTCAAAACTTCCTGAATCGAACAATCAAGGTCAGATAAAGGAGACTCTCAGCTTCCAAGATCTCCAGAGCCAAAAGAGGGACCATGATGTCTCCGTTCTAAAATCCATGAACCTTCGGACCAATCTGAATCTCAGGAAAAGGTGGATACAAATCAGGGTCAGAAAATTGGGTGAAACGATTTCGCCGCGAGACCTCCTTCTCATCCCCACCCCCTCCGGCTAGAAGCGGAGGGGGGGGGGGGGGGAGCCGCCGAAGTTGTCAACTTAGACAAATAAAACTCACCTATATAATAATCTTATATATCCTATGACATTTGAGGTTAATCTTAGATTTCATCATAGTACTCTTACATATACTCTAAGTTACTCTTACATAACTCATGTGAGATTTTCTCATAGACTCAGAATTTTTACATAACCTTTGATACCTTGAATTTTTTCTTACATAGAGAAATTAAACATCATTACATTATTATACAACTATTTCCCCAAATTTATAAAATTCATATATCATACACATACTTTTAAAAGAATTATTTTTACCTATATAAGTAAAAGGATTTGCAGTTTATTGATACTTATATAAAAACTTTGCTAAATCTCCAAAGTTGTCAACTTAGAAAAATAAAACTCTCCTCTATACTCCTTGGATCATCTCTAAACATGCTCAGTTACCTCAAGTTAATGGAAAATAAATCAAGAATTCTTCATATCGTCTTTATACATATCATAATTACTCGTAAATATTTTAAAACATATAATAACCATTTTTATTCTTAAATATATTTTAACTACTTTAACTATCTTATGTATTCTTTAGACTCATAAAATGCCTTATGTTTATAGTGGTTTCATAATTTACCAACTATTTCATTCTTGTACCAATTTAACCTAAACTCATTTTCTAAAAATATCAACCATATAAATATTGCATACCATATAAATGTTTTTATGCTAAAACCAAAAATACAATCCTATCCATAATTATCAGAAAACATCATTCTTGTTCAATAAATTAGTTTCTCATCAAGTTATGTCATAGAAAACTTCTTATTTCTTTAATAATATATTTTATCATATATTACAATCCTTATACTCCATGAAACACACTAGGTTTTAACTAAAAAACTACACATGATAAGTGATTCATTTTATAATATCCTTTAGATTGAAAAGATAATTTTTAATTTTTAATATTCCGTAACCATCTCATGTAGTCTATTTAATCTTAATTATTTTGATCCATAACTCATAAAAAATTCATCACATTCGTCTTGCTTATCAGCTCATCAATATTCTCTATGATTATATACAGAGAACTCCAAACAAAAAAATAAATTACTCATTTTTTTTATTTTTTAATAGTAAAAAATTTTCCATATGAATGTTAAAAGTATAACAATATGATAATTTCATGAAATATTTCTCTTTTTTTTATTTCCTCGATAACTTTTATTACCCGCAACCGCATGTTTAGATAAACTGCATAAAATTACAAAAATATTATGTGTCTATTATCACCAAACTATTGGATTAGTGGATATGAATAATAATAGCTAAATTATAAAAAATATGTGTCCAAAAAATTTATAAAATTATTTCATTGGTTATCAGATGATTAAAATTTTTAAAAACATTATTTGAAAATAAAAGTAATGTTTTTTCTAAAACAATATTTTTATTTGCGCAGCGTATTTTTATATTAATAAATTAAATTTATCACTTTTGGTGAATGATTTTAATGAAATTTATATATTATTTACTTGATCAATTTTTTTATGCATTCAAAAAATATTTTTCTAGGCATAAGATAATAATAAATACAGTTTTATGATTAAAAATGCATTTTTTATAAAAAGAATTTTTTATCACATTTTTCACACTTACACTAAAATTATTTTATAAAATTTATAGGTATTTGATGAGATAAAATGAATTAAATATTTATAATTAGTAGGATAAAATTTGGAAAATATACCCCTTTTAGTTTGGGTCAATAAGAATATTAACCATGGTAAAATTTATCACTTCGCCAAAAAGTTAATTGGGATAATATAGTTTAAAAACAAGTTATAAGGACATATGTTTTCATACCGATTCTTATTAAATGAATGGAATTCAAACTTTACCACCTTAGTATTGAAATTGATCTTTTTAATAGTTAATTTTTCATGAAAATGGCCTATATAATATTTAAATCAAATTCATTTACAAAATGTCACTCTCTTTGTTTTTATTATATTTTATGTGTCTACATAGAGACAAAATATAGTTATTTATGAATCCCTGAGTCTATTTTTAACATAGTTAAAAAAGTTTAGGATAGTAATTTACATATTATTATTAGTAAGTATTTAATGACCTTATTTTCTAATGCATCACTGATGTAGTATTTCTTCATTTAAAAATAAAAATAAATGATTTTTAAAATATTTAAAATGATATAATTTGAATAAGTTAATGTTTCCCATAACTTTTCTTGATATATATGATAATTTTTGGAGTTTTTAAACTAATATAGTTTAATTTAATATTTGTATTGATATGTTTAATGTTAAATTAAATTAATGGTGTGATAATTTACAATTATTATATTTTATCAAAATAATATTTAATTAAATTATTTAAAAATAAAAAATAATAATAAGAAAGGTTGAATTTATAAGGCATAAAATTTTATTAATTATTCTTTTATCCACCAATTAACACCTTATAATTAAAAATTACAAACCTTTAATGTTGAAAAAATTGTTACCGTAGTTAAAATTAAAATTGGTTAACTAAGGGTTAATCAAAATGTTAAGGTTTAAAATTGACACAAAAAATTGTATAAATTACTTTGGTTGATGGGGTTGTAACCTATATAGACATATATTAAAAACAAAGTCTATTTTGAGGCACTTTTCTTGACAATGAATTTATTATAATTTTATCTTTTTCAAAATTCCCAAAGTACCCCTCACTGTAGTTATAAAATGGCACCTCGTCCCTCATTTCTTTACAAAACTTTTAGGATTATATCTTAGACGACATATACCAATATTTCTTTTAAAGTTCACTGGAAACATTATTTGAGTTTTTATCCCAAAAAACCTACCTTGGATCCCTTTAGAGGAGAACTAAAGGAGTCATTGCAAAGAACTGGCAATCCCCTTAACTAGTCACTTTCTTTTCTACTATTATTGATCTCCTATAAATATATTTTATTTATCATACAGTAAAAAGTTAGTATAATAAATATGATTAAATATTATTATTACAATTAAAAAACCCTTATACTACTCATTTCATATCAAATAAGAAGTGAAAATATTGCCTGTGCGTACATAGGACTTACCATCTCCATACAACGATAGAATTCATTTTTCATCACCATATTAAACATATGGGTATTATTATGAATTTAATGTTTATATATGATATTTATGACATAATTATACTTCTATAATTATAACATCACATCTACTTACCATCCGATCCTATGGGAAACGATAATGCTATTCATGCGTACGTGTGAACTACTACATCCACGAAGTGATGCAATTAAATTTTCATTGATATTTTACATGGATGGTAATAAGGAAGGATTTTATGAATATATATGATATATATTATACAATAATGATCCTATAAGGGTGAATAAATATTTACATTTCTTTCCTTACATCCATAAAAAAATGAAAACACGGTTCATGAATTTGTACGACCTACCGTCTCCATGAATGGTGTAATTCATTTTACATTCCTAAAATTTTGGAATGACTCTATATATATCATTAATTTATATTATATTTATATAAGTATTAATATTATCAATATTATGGAACCAATATTAAATTACAAGGACTAGTACTACTGAGTTGAAATTCTAATGATAAACGAAATGGTTAACTCTAAGAAATGATGATTTTAATAATGAATTATTGATAAAAGGGGGTGTTGAAATGTTTTAAATGGATAATATATGATATTATAAGTACTAAAAAGATTTTGTATTGAATTATTATAAATTCGAATTTATTATATAGGAGGTTAGACAACTTTTGGAGCATGTTGAACTCAAGGTAAGGTGTTTTATGTTATAATCTCATTATTTATCAGGATTGTATATAATTAAGATTTAATGATTAAATCATATAATAAAAATCTCAAGGTAATCATTTATTTTCTTCTTATATAGTTATTTCATGAAAAACAATTTCCCTTTATTTTCTCACCTTTTTTACTAAATAGATTGAAAATACGTTTTAAGTAAAATCGAATTCATTTCTCCATTAAGTTGAAAACCCTTATTATTTTATATCTATGTTTTCAAAAAAATTTTTTTTGATGGATATTAAAATTATCATATGATTTTCTAAATTCATTTTATCCTTGTATGACTTTTTAAAATAAGGTTTAAAAATAATCTTTTTTATCATTTTTCAAATGCGGTACTTTGTGAATTTTACGAAAACATTTTTGATGAAATGATTTTTAAATTATAAAACATGAACCAATTTTCCCACTTTCATGAAATTTTTTTATTTGGGGATTCCTTTACAAGTATATATTTTTAGTTTCAAAGAGTTTTTTTTCCATTATAGTTACACTTTTTTAAAATAAGTGATTTCAAAATGGAAAGAATATTTTACTAAATAATGTTTTAATGATATTTTAATGGTATTTATACTAATAAAAGACAACAAACCTTGATATAACTTATTATTTATTAGATACACGATCCAAGTATATCATCCTTATTATTTCTTTTTATACTTTGTGATTATTATGACAAGATGATTATGGAACCCATTTCTTTTCTATGGGATATACTATGATGACTTGTTTATGAAACTCATTTATTTTAATGGGTTTTTATAAGATGAATGTTTTTTTATATTTTGGTAGAAATGTGAATGATTTTTATTATGTTATGAGTGAGTCCTATATCTCCCTTCAATACAATTGGTAAAATTAATATCACATGAGATAAATATGACTAGAATGGGGAGTGAACCCAGTTTAATATGATAATTTTTACACAATGATAGTTTGGGGAGTGAACCTGAAATACTATGATTTTTTGGTGATTGAATCCATTACACTATGATTATATTGGAAAAGGTCCTTGAATATTAAGGAAATGTTTTTTAAGCTTATGTGTATGCAAAAATTACATGTCCTATGTCAATGTTATTCTCTCATGGATCATGTTCTTTGATTCCCTTATGAATGATGTCTTATAAACTACCATGATTTATTACATGAATTAATATTATGATATTTTATATTTATAGTATGGTTTACAAATGTTAAGATCATGTTTTGATACCATTATAATCTTGGTATGCTTCTATGATCATTGTTATCTCCCTTATTTACCCATACTAATCACTTGAGATCACTCTTTTCTTATTTTTCCCCTATTTTATATAGAAAGTTTTTATGTATGATATGAATAAGAAGGGTTATAATTATAAAGAATTAAGTGGGATAAAATTTCAATATTTTATGGACCAATTGTATATATTTCTATGTTTCCAATGATATTATACCTAAATTAATCTGGCATGGATCAGAATGTTATGTAATGAATACCAATCTATTAAGATGTGATATTTATATATAGAAAGTATGGGTGGTTATAGATGGTATTTGAGAAAGGTATATTTAACCTTTAAAAACTAAGATGAGAAAAATTTAGTAATAACCCTAGGGAAAAGTCTGAGTATTATACAAAATCCTATTATTTTTGTAATGATCTTGAATAAACTAGGTTAAAACTAAGGTGTCATAGAAGAATGTGTAATTATTTAGACATTCTATAAGTTATTTTTCTTGATTATGTTGAATCCTACTATTATTATTATTGCTTACACTATTATTTTTGGTTTTTTTCAATGGACAGAAACCGAAGGAATCATGTTAATGATGAATGTGATGGAAAATTCAAAGATTTTCTATGTAATAAAATTAATGTTATGATAGATAGAATGAAAAATATTTTTGTTATGATCACAAATAATTCGAAATATATGAATAAGGATGATCATTCAAGTGAGAAAAAGAGGGAACAACATTATGTTTAGTTCTCTATGAGGCAACATACACATTCTTTTAGTGGGTCCCCTAATTCACTAGTCATTGAGAAATATATCAATACCACTAAAAATATATTTTCTATTCTCTAGTTTTTTCAAACATGAGAAAGTTATTCTAGATATTTATCATTTGGATGGAGAAGCAGATCATTGGTGGAATTTTAACAAGAATATGACAGAACAAGGATAAATTTAATCTATAGAGAGAGATTAATTTAAAATATTATTTTTTTAATAAGTACATTCCTCATATTCTTCATATTAAATTGGAGAAATAATTCATTGAGTTATAGTAGAAGGATGATGAATCTGTTTGTACTTATAAGGAAAAATTCACAAGGCTTTCTTGGTATGTTTCTCATAACATCATCCTACCTCAAAGTAAGTTTTATGGATTATTTAATCTATTAAAACCTAGTCATAAAAGTGTGTTATCCCTAAGGGAATTTGGTAGATATGAATAGATCATTTTATGTGCTATCTAGGTGGACAGTTAGATTAGAGTTAACTATTAATATCATGGTTTTGATAGGAAAATAAAAATGGCCTTTAAAGGAAATTTTAAAAACTGTAAATGAAAGAAGACAATTTTTCTTTTATGCTTAAAATGTTAAAGGAAACATGGGTCAAATTTTTTAAGTGAACCAAACTTTTTTACATATGTCGAAAGGAAGGTCATCAGGAAATAAAATTCCAAAGTGGTGGGAAGAATTTAGATAATGATGAAAATAGAGATAAATATACACATAATGCTCTATCAACACTCTAGTATTTTAATAACAAGGTGTTTGTGAATTATAATAAATAGTTTCTAAATTTGAAGGTTAATGATGATGACCACTATCAATAAACTCTTAAACCTAGAGACCAAGGGAAATATAATGTTATAACTATTTTTAATGAGGTTTATGATAATGACGTGTTGAAAAGTACTCTTAACATTCACTCTAGAACTATAAATGTCTTATTTGATTCCAGATCAACCCACTCATTTATATATAAATAATTTTGTAAGGGTATAATTATATTACCTAAAAAATTAGATGTTGATTTTATAGTAATGATTCCTGAAGGTATGATGACCACATCCCAAGTCTATGATTCTTATCTAGTTGAGGTTTATGGGAATGTGTTTCCTAAGAATCTTATAATTCTACCTCGAGTTGAATTCAGTTTAATTTTGGGAAGGGATTTTATTTCTTTACATAAATCCCACAACAATTTCCAAGGAGGGCAAGTTACATTTGATATTCCAAACTAACCTATGATGTCCTATTTGTGTGATGATAAAAATGAAAATTTAATGGTAATTAAATCCATAATATGGGTCATGTTTCCTATTAAAAAGGGGGTGTTTATATTAGATTGTTGGGGAGAAACTAAACATTGAAGATATAACTATTTTGTAGGAGTTTATTGATTTCTTTCGAGAAATTTTTCTTGGACTTCCATTGAATCATGATGTTTCTTTTCAATAGATTTCATACATGGTTCAAAAAATATTTCCAAGAATCTATATAGAATGACCTAAATTAACTTCCAAGAGTTTATGAAGTAAATATAGGATAATTTTGAAAAGGGATTCATTGGACCAAGTGCATCACATTAGGGGGCACTTATTCTATTTATTGAGAAGAATGATATATTAATTTGAATCTACATTGATCATCATGAAGTTAACAAGATCACTATCAAGAAAATGCATCCTGTACCCCATATTAATAACATATGTTATCAAATGTGTGGATTCTAATAAATTTCCAAGATTGATATTGATTTTGGATATCATTAACTGAGGTTCAAGAATGAGGATATACCCAAGAAATAATTTCTTACAAGGTATAGACACTATGAATATATAGTGATTCCATTTAGCCTTAATAATTCCCCACTATCTTCATGGATTTAATTAATAGAGTCTTTATAGATTATATTGATAAGTTTCTGGAAGTACTTATGGATAACATTATTATTTATTCTAAGGGTGAGTAAGAAAATAAAGATATTTGATAATAATCCTAAGTAACCTAAGGAAGGAGAGGATTTTTGAAAAATTTATCAAGTGTGAATTTTAGCTTCAGAATATATCATTATTTGGTCATATAATTTTCTATGTTGGTATATCAGTGGACCCTTCAAAGATATAAGTTATTTAACATTGTACAATACCAACCATTATGACTAATATCTATATCCTTCTTGGTTTGTCTGGATATTAATTTCACTTTGTAGAGATTTTTTCAAATATACCTAATCCAATCACCAAGTTAACTCAAAATTAAGCCAACTTAATTTGGATGGATGGATGTGGGTATTGTTATACGTAATCTAAGAGAAGTATAGTAAGTTCACCTGTTCTTACACTACCCTAAATTTGAGAATGGTTTATAATATATAGTGATGTATCAAATAAGGGACTCAGATGCATCGTCATGTAGAATGATATGGTTATATCTTAAGCCTCATTATAATTGATGGACAATGAAAAAAATTACCAAACTCATGATTTAGATTTATTTATAGTAATGTTTCATTAAAAAAATGGAGGACTATTATCTATGGAGAAAGACATAAAATATATACAAATCATAAGATTTTAAAATATATTTTCACTTAAAAAGAGATGAACACACACCAGAGAATATAGTTGGATCTCATTAAAGATTATTAATTCTAGATACATTACCTATAAATAACCCAACCCTAGTATCCTGGATTTGGTGCCTTAATTTATTATATTAGAATAATAAACAAGGAGTCACATCTCAAAGGACTGAATAATTTAGCAGCTTTAGAAATATAGATACAAACATAATTGTTACATTAAAACTTGAAATAAAGTTAAAAATTGTAACTACATTGGATATACCCCTATCTTCATATATTATCCTTTTATGTCAATCATAGTATACATCTTGGCATCCTAGGAAAAAATTAAACATTAGAATGGGGTAAGTTCAGATGATCAGTAAGGGTAAGCATGCAGCGTAAGGTAGAATAAATAATCATAAATAATAAGGCATGGTGAAGAACTAAAAACACATGACATTAAAACATATTCATAAACATAATATGTAAGGAATAAAAGTTGAACAAATAACACCATATAGATAATCACTTGAGAATGATACTTACCCACGAATATTATACTAGTTGAATAATCACATGGATTATAATTAAATAATCTCATAATGAGGGAATTCATAATAAAAGACATCATAAACATACTATGAATGACTTAACAAATAGGTATACATAAATGGGTAATTCCTCGGCCAAAAATCGGTCAAGTTTGTCTCATGAGACCTACTGATGCATCGAGGGGCTATAACGGGTTCTACCCGACACTTACTATGTCCAATTCATTCCTAATATGAAATTGGTGAATCATAATAAACATATAAATTAATATTGAAACTAGCATATTAAATGTAAATAATTTCCCTAATCAGTAAACATATTCATAAACAGTCTAGAGTAATAAGGTGAATGATATCCAAATAGTACATCCCCAATCAAAATAAAAAAAATCAATAAAATATGGTAGATGGTATCATAATTGATCAAACTCAATTAATAATAACATTCAATAGATGGTGTTTTCATATATGGATAAACTGTAAAAAAATTATTGACAATATCTTAAGAAGAATAATTTATTTAAAAAGTCATGCAATTTTAAAAGAGAAAATTTTCTTTGGAAATAACCATGTAAACATGTAAAGGATTGATGAAAAAATTTAGGAATCATGAACGTGGGAAAATAAACTAATGGAGTATAAGTTAAGAAAACATTTCTTCTAATTTTTTTTAAAAATATACTTTAAAAAGATTATTTTGAAAATAAAATGTGAGCATTGACAAAATAAATCAATTTTGAGTATTAGAAGAAAATACAATAATAAAAGTGTAAATAAATCTTAATATGATAAAAATCATTTTAAACATAATAATATAATTACATAATCATTGAAGTAGAGTTTTAACCCAAATAATGGAAATTAGGTTAAGAATTCCCTTACCACTATGCAAATAGTTGAACTATATGCCCCATAACATTAATGATCATCAAACAAAACATTGAATAACAAAAATATAAAGAGATTCATGATATGATATATCAATTGGTTGTATACATACACCACACATAATAAATAATGAGTGAATAAGGCATATATCACAGAAAAAAGTGAGATGAGAAAACCCTTACCTTATGTTTGAAAGCATTCTGCACTTGTACTTAATGTCCTCTTGTCTCCTTGGTAAATAACTTAAGGCACTTGTAAATGGCCTTCTGGTGATAACATCAAGACCATAATGTAGGGAAGATGTTTAAGAGATGAATTGGGATGAATATAATCAATCTCCAAGGCCTAGGTGGCGTGATTAGAAGAGGTGGTGAGAGGTGATATTTATAGTGGGATGAGAGGGGTGTTTTTGATTATTTTTTTCATTTGTTTATTATTTTGGCTTAAGAATATTAATAATGTAAATTATTTTGACTAATTCAAGTAACTAGATCATGTTATTTCTAACTAATGATTTATTACATCAGGACTGACTCCAAATTTCATGTATTTGGAATAAAATGTTAAATATCGTAAATTAATGTATTTCACTATTCAACAAAAATTCAACTATTTTAGAAAAATTCCAAAAATTCACCATAACCATTTTAAACATTTATATTTTAAAATTAGATTCCATTATATAAAAATAATTTTCTAAATATTTTAATTTTTAATTAAAATCATGATTTATTTGATTGTTTTATTAATAAAATAATTAATGCATCATCGTTGTATAATTTTTTATGGTAATTATTTATTCATTAAAATTTTTAAATAAAATACCATGAAATAGATAAATATTTTATATTTAAAAATAATATCTAATTATTAATATATATTTCTAATAAAACAATATTAAAAATAATATAGTTATTAAAAATATGAAAGTGGGATTTTGTGACTTTCTTTAATTTAAATAACTTCAAAGTCATTTTCTTAAACAAATATCCATTAAATAACTCAAATTAAAACCTTAGGTGTTAAGGGTTGAATATAAATCATAAAATAATCTTTTAAACGTTTTAGGGTAATTTCTTAGTTCTTATCAATTTATTTTTAACCTAAATTACCCTATTTACCCCCTTTACTATGGTAACAAAAATTACCAAGGTTACTATTCATATTGGTCAAAAATAATAGATGAATATTTAATAAATTTTTATATTCTAAATAAAAATATTAAATACATTTTTATGTACTTAAAATACATAATTTTTAGAATTTATTTTAAAATTAATCCTGCAAAACGTAGTGAATTGTTTTTATTGAAAAATGTATTTTTAAGCCTAAAAATGTACTTACACAAAAATAAGGTAAAATGATAATTAAAATAAAATAAAATAAAATATTTATATCTAAATACTATTAAATTTTCATTGATATAAAATTCAGACCATAAATATACATTTAATATAATAGAATTGATAGTTTTATAAAAACGATTCTTTTTACTATTCACTAGAAAATAAATATTTTCATAAAAATACAAAAAATTAATCCTAAAATAATATTTAAATTAAAATTATTAAAATGAAGTTTATTTTTTTCAATATAATTTATTAAAAGTTTCAAAATTTAGATTTCAAACAAGTACTCCATTAAAAGGTAGTAAAATTGCCTTTTAGAAAATATATCATTTTATACATAAAATTGATTTTTTTTCTTATCTTTATCCTATGAAAATTATTAGTTGAATTTATAAACATTTTATTTGATATTTAATATATAAATTTCATTAGTATATTTCAATAATAGTGATTAATTTAATTTATTAAGCTAAAATTCTATCATGGTTATAACAATAGTTTTTTATAAAAACACATCCATTATGTTCAATTGGTTTTTATCTTCATTTATAATAAATCAGTAATATACGAAGTATTTTTATAAACTTGTGTAAACTATATTTTAATAATTTAATTAATCTCATTCATTCTCACAAATTTAATGGGTAGGTTATAACAATAATAATATTTCATTGTTCATTTTAGCTAGGTGTTTAGTTCAAGTAAGCTATTAGAGATATTTAATTTATTTAAGAAGAGAAATACCATAAAATATTTGGGGGTTACATTCTCCCATCCTTCAATAAATTTCTTCCTTTCTATATTTAAATTTTTGTTTAAAAATTAAAGGTTAATCGTTCAAAATTTATTTGTGACAAACCCATATCATAAATTCATTTTATAATATGTCCTCTTAATAATAGGGAAAGGGAAATGATAAGGTTACAAAAAATTAAGAATTTTAATATGATAATATTAGTGAAAATTGAAAATATGAGAATGGAAGAAAAATATAACTATCATGTTCTGATGAATATTAATAGATAACATGGTCATTATAATGTATACTATTAAAAAACCGTAAATTTTTGATCGATTAAAAGACCACTGATTTCTTAGTAAGAAAAGTAAATAGATGAAATTTTTGTTCCAACATACTTTTCCTATAGTTGAGGGTTTCTTTTACAATCCAGAGAATAACTTGATAAACTAAACTTACTTGATTCATTTCTATGTATAATATTATACATCATTTGTTCTTTAATCTATATTCACTTCATTTCTTAAATTTGAAGATGGATACTCCAGAAAAAAATATTATTCCCGAAGCACTTTTTTGAATTATAAGATCCACAAGTCATTCCTTCAACCTTTAAATTTTTACTAAAAAAATGGTTAGAACAGGTTATCCGCTATGATAAATAATTCTTTAATATTAATGAATAATATCCTTAATCAATTCTATAAGAAATTGACCTTAAGACTAATAAAAAATATGTCTTTACAAATTCAATGACCAAAAATATAGAATGAAGGTCACTAAATTTTCAAAACTAACTTGACATAAGATTTTCCCAAACAATGTAGCTCTTATTATCACATACCAAATATAATAATAAAATAATCTATCTTAAACCTTTATGAAACATGCATTATTACAAGAGTAAAAATATCAAGTTGTTGAATATTTTCCTTAAACCCCATAATCTAATATTTCTAGTAGAACATAAACCATTAGATCACTAACCACATTCATGGTGACCAATACTTTCCCATACATATCTTTTTATTATTATCTCAATATCAAGAACATATTTAAGGTTATATTTCCAAATTAAAGTGTTTTCAATAAGGCTAAATTACAATAGAATAACTTCTCATGATTAGTGGTGGTATTCATCACATTCTTCCAATCCCTTAAAGAAGAAGTACTACTGTACAATCCTTATATATCTCATGATTCTTATAACCAAATTATTATAGATAAAAAAATAAAATAATTATTGAATCTGAACATAGTTATATTAATCATTCCTCTTCATCTATGGAAGTAGAATAAACTTAACCATGATCTATTATCATATTTTGGGGTATATTCCTTTAAAACTCGAGGCATTGATTTGTGTAGTTTCACATATCCTTGAAGTTGTATTATTTTACATTGGAAATATTTTTCTTACCCATGAAATCATAAGAACGATGGAGTTTCTCTCTACACTTGTAGAAAAATCTCATTCCTTTTAAGAAAGTACCAGTGCGTTTCTTTTCACAATCATGAAACTAGGAATAATAATTCTTTCTCTTCATTCATTTATCCAATGTTTTCTTACATGTAATATTTTTCTCATGTTTCCCTCTGAATCTATTATACTTATAAAATTCATTTGTTTTCTCATTAGCACATGATACTATATCCTCATATGATGAGAATGTTTTGGAGACTTGTTCCCTTTGAAATATTTGCATAATACCATAAAATATTTGATCCTCCTTATGCTTTGGATCATGTGCATTGGTGACGTTCTCATTCCTTCCATGTAGTTCCTTTTCTAAATGATGATATACACTAGATTAGATCATATAATTATAAAACATAATGTATAATCCTAAAACTAGGGAACAAATTTATGAATATCTATTCTCAAAATAATAAGCATAGTTACCTTGGTAATATTATACAAGTTAGTTATATAGTTATATTTACCTAATCTATGTTTTCATAAATCTAGTTTCCAAAGTTTTTGCTAAACTTTATCTAATACCATCTATAAATACCCTGACCCAAATACCCTAGAGCCAATGCCTTACTTTATTAAATTGGAATAATAAAGAAGAAATCACAAACAGAATTACTGAATGGTTTAGTAGCTTAGTAAAACTAGATAAAAACATAATTGTTTACAACTTGAAATGAATTAAAAAATAGTAAATCCATTTGATATGCCCCGTATTCTCCTAGACAATCCCTACATGTCAATCATGATATACATCATGAAATACTAGGGAAAAATAAAACATAAGGGGTATTATTAGATTCTCATTAAGGCTAAGCATACAATATAAAATATCATAAATAATCTAAAACAAAAATTCAAGGCGAATAACTAAAAATTCATACCATTAAAACATAATCTTGATCATAATATGATAGGAATAAAAGATGATCAAATAACTATGTATAAATAATCAGATGAGAATGATACTTACCAATGAATATTCTACTAGTAGAATAATAACATGGATTGTCAATAACTAATCTAATAATGAGAGAATTCATAATTTGGGACATCATAAACATACCATCAAGGTCTCATCCAGGAAGTCCACAAAAATGGGTAAAGCTTCAGCCAAAACTCAGTCTAGTTTGTCTCATAAGACCTACCGATGCATTGATGGGCTATAGCAGGCCCCAAATGACACTTAATAAGTCTAATGCATTCCTCATATGAAAGGTGTGAAGCGTAATAAAATATACATTCATATTGAAACTTTTATATGAAATTTAAATAATTTCCCCAATCAATAAACATAATCATAAACTATTCAGAGTAATAAGGTGAATGGTATCAAGATAGTACATTCCCTGTCAAAATGATCATACACCATTCAATAAAATATGGGATATGGTATCATAATAGGTCAAACTAAATTAATCAAAATATTGAAAAAAGGACGTTTACATAGTTGAAAATAACCTAACAAAATTACGGAAAATTTCTTGAGAGGAATCATTTATTTAAAAAGCCACACAATTATAAAATAAAATATTTTCTTTGGAAATAAACTTATAAAATTTTAAAGTATTTCTAAAAACTTTAAGGAATCATGAATATAGGAAAACCATATTATTCCATATACTTTAATAAAAATATCTATGTATTGAAATTTAAAAAAAATAAAACATTTAAAAGTACATTTCTAAAATAAATTGTGATCCCTAACCAATTGAATCAATTGTATATTTTAGTTATAAATCCATATAATAAAGTGTAAATACAACATAATAAAATAAAAATTAATTTTATACATAATAATAGAGATAAATTATCATTGGAGTAGATGTTTAACCCAAATAATGGAAATTGGGTTTAGAATTCCCTTACCACAATGCAAACAGTCGAACTGTATGCCCCATAAAATTAACAATCTTCAAATGAATCCTTTAATATCATGAAGCTAATGAGATTCATGATATGATATATCAAAGGGAAACATATATACACCACAAAGATGAAATCATTGGTGAATAATTTATATTTCATAGAAATAAAAGTGAGATGAAAACCCCTTACCTTTTGTCCGAACGCATTCTGCACTTGTACTTAATGTGCTCTTCAGTGTCATCTCCTTAATAAACTACTTAATTAAGTTTAAAATGTTATTTTGGTGATACCAGTAAGAGAAAAACATGGGAAGAGTTTTAGTAGATTCTTGGAGAATAATTTAATCAATCTTTATGGTTTATAAGGTATGAGGAGAAGAGGTTGTGAGAGGTGGTATTTATAGTGGGAGGAGAGGGGTCTTTTTGATTATTTTATTCATTTGTTTATTATTTGACCAATGACTATCAATAGTGTTCATTATTGTGGCTAATTAGTGTAACTAGAGAATGGTAGTTATAAATAATGGTTTATTACATCATCTGTGACTGGAAAATTCATGTATTTGGTTTAAATTGTTAAATAACCTAAATTACTGTATTTCACTATTAAAAAAATTCAACTATTTCAAAAAAATCCCAAAAGATAACCCTGATTTTTTTTCAACATTTGGATTTAAAAAATGGACTCCATTTTAGGAAAATAAATTTCTAGATATGATAAATATATTTTTGAATTAGAATCATCATTTATTTGATTACTTCATTAATAAATAAATTATTGCATCATCATTGTATAATTTTTTGAGGTAATTATTCATATATTAAAAATTAAAAATAAATCACCGGGATAAAGATAAATAATTTAGATTTAAAAATAATATATATAGATTAATATATCTTCTGAACAAAACTATATAAAAAATAATATAGTTATTGAAAATATGAATGTGAAATTTTGTGATTTTCTTTAATTTAAATAATTTCAAAGTCATTTACATGGAAGAGTTTCCATTAATTAAATAAAATTAGAAAATTAGGTGTTAATGATAGAATATAAATCCTCAAATTCTATTTGGGAATATTTTTTTGGTAATTTTATAGTTCTTATCATTTTATTTTTAACCTAAATTACTCAATTTACCCCTTTACAATGGTTACAAGAATTATCAAGGTTACTGTTTATATTTGTCAAAAATAAAAGAGAAATATTTATTAAAATTTTAATTTCTATATAGAAATATGATATAAAACTTATCAATATTCAAAACATATAATATTTAGAATTTAATTTTAAATTAATCTTGAAAAACACAATGAAAAACAATTTTATTGAAAAATGATTTTTAAGACAAAAAATGTACTTACTCCAAAATAAGATATGATAATGATTAAAATAAAATAAAAGAGTTTATTTATATTTAATATTAATTAATTTATATTGAGATAAAATTAAAATCATAAATATTCTTTTAATATAAATAAATAAAAACTTTTATAAAAACTTATATTTTTCACTTTTCACTAGAAAATAAATGTTTTCAGAAAAATTTCAAAAAATATTTTTAAGATAATTTTGAAATTAATATTTTAAATTATTTTCATTTTGTTAAATTGAATTTATAAAATTTTAAAAATTTAGATTTCATACAAGTGTTCCATTAAAAGGTGGTAAAATTTCCTTTTTGAAAATATATCTTTTTTATGCTAAAAAATGGAATTATTATTATCTTAAACTTATCAAACTTATTGGATGAATTTAATTTTTTTATTAAATATGTAACATATAAATTTCATTAATATATTTTAATAATGGTGACTAATTTAACTTATTAATATAAAATTCCGTTGTGTTCATAAAAACATTTTTTTATAAAAACATATCCATTATATTTAATTGGTTTTTATTTTCATTTATAATCTATCAATAACCAATTAATTAATTTTATGAAGATGTGTAAACTATATTTTAATAATATACTTAATTTCATTCACTCCATCCAATTTAATTGTCAGGTTATAAAAATAATAATACTTTATTGTTCATTTCATCTAGGTATTGTGTGAAACATTATCCATCAAAGATATTGAAATTTTTTAAGAATAGACATACCATAAAATATTGGGGAGTTACATTACCACTTTTGGAAATAGAACAAGGTGTCATATGATCTTATTAAAAATAATATTTATAGTATATATATGATGAGTATCATAAAACATTTAATATTTTTGGACTTTAAAATTATGGATCTTCAAATCTTAATAGAAGAGGGACAATATCATCTTTATCAAATGATATTTTAACCATTTAACCACGTAAAGATTAAAGTGTCATAAAGGGAGGTTGTAGAGAATAAAAATAATATTGGAAATGTTTATTGTGATGTAATAATAAAGTTGAAGAACCATGTATGTTTCCTTTCAAAACCATATTTGAAGATTGAGATGATGGATGAAGCTCCTAGTTCTTCATTCTATATTCACCATGGATGTATAATGATTTAGATAGATTTAAATGAGTATTTAAAATGGTAAAGTATGAAGATATATATTAAAAAATATGTTTTCTAGTTCTTGATATGTCATAAAGTTATAGTTGAGAGATAGAAGTATAACAAGATGTTATAACCATTACCACTACCAGAATGGAAATGGGAAAACATCACCATGAATTTTGTCGTCAGACGCCACAAAATATCTGAAGGGAATAATTCTATTTGGATTATAGTTCATCACCTTATGAAATCACCATATTTAATTTCCATCATATAACATTTCTCTCTTAATCAAGGAAATCATTTATTTAATATGAAAGTGGTAAGATTTCATGGTGTACCACTTTAAATTTTATCTAATTAGGATATGAGGGTTACCTCAGTGTTTTTAGAATTCATCAGTAGGCTCTATAAATAGAGTTAATTTTCATAATTCCTTATCATCCTTAGATAGATGGATGGTTTGAGAGGACCATTCAAACTCTATAAGTCATGTTTAGTGACTGATATATGGATTTCAAAGGTGGTTAGGATCTATACTTTCCTTTGGTAGAATTTTCTTACAATAATTGTTTTCACTCTAGTATTCAAATTGATCATTATGAATCCCTCTATGGAAGGAAGTGTAGAACTCCAACATGCTAGAATTAAGTTGGAGAAAGAATACTATTGGGACCTGATCGAGGTAAGTTAATGATAGAGAATGTTAGATCCATTCAATGGTATATACGAACATCTCATAGTTGACAAAAAATTTATATTGGAAATCATTATATAGATCTAGAGTTTGAAGTTGGTGAAAAGTTATTCAAATGAATATTTACTTGGAAGAGGGTGATAATATTTGGAAAGTAGTTAAAGATAATCCCTAGGTATATTATTTCTCTTTAAAATTCCTCATCACATTTGGATGGTATCTTATCAATTGGTGCTTCGACTAAATCCTTCTTAATCTCTTAATAAGATCCATGTATCTCTAATGAGGAAGTACATACTTGATACTTAAAATTTATTAAACCCAGAGGTCGTAAATCTAGAGAAAGGTATTTCTTATGAAGAATAAATAGAAAATATTCTGGATCATTGAAATAAAGTTCCATGAAATAATACCACTTACCTAGTCAAAGTTTTACTGTGATACTACTAATTTGACGAAGACACATGGGAACATGAGGATATGATGAGTTAGAAGTATCATTATCCTTTTATAACACAATTATGAATTTCAAGGGTGAAATTAATTTTAATGGGGGTAGAATGTAACACCTTAAGAATTTTATTGAGTCATTATATTGAAATAATTTGATTTATTTAATAGCTTGTTTACATACAACAACGAGTTTAGATGAACCATGAAACATTATAAAAATATCATGTTTATGTTATCGCCTAGACATTGGAATAGAATATGTGAATAGTACTAAATAAATTAAAAAAATATATTTCCTAAAATGTTATAAAATTATTTCACTTATTATCAAATTATCAGAATTAAAAATAATCATAATTTGAAAATAAAAGGTTTGTTTTCTCTAAAAATATTTTTTATGTGAAAAATGTATTTTTTATAATAATTTAAATTAATTACTATTGGTAAATTCTTTTAATGAAATATATATATTATTTACTTGATCAATTTTTTTATACAATCAAAAAATATTTTTTCTAGGAATAAGATAAGAATAAATCCAGTGTTTGGCTTAAAAATGTAATTTTTTTCTTCTGAAAAGAAGTTTTTATCTATTTTTATGCATTTAAATTAAAATTATGTTATACCATTAATTTTTATTAAATTAGATAAAATTAATTATATATTTAGAATCAGGAGTATCAAATTTTCTAAATTGGCCCCTTTTATTTTTGGCCAATATGAATAGTAATAGTGATAAAATCATTTACATCAATAAAAAGTAAATCATTTTAATATAAGTTAAAATTATGTGATAAGAATCTATGTTTTCACCATAATTATTATTGTATGAATTAAATTCTACCCTTATCACCTTTGTCTTGAAATTGAGTTTTTTAATGGACACTTGTCCTTAAAAATGACCTATATAACATTTAAATTCAAGAAAGTAAATTTTTTTCACTCTCTTTGTTTTTAATATATCTTATGTGTCCACATAGAGAAAAGAGACAATTATGAAAAAAATTTAAGTTCTGATTTTTATTTTAATAAAATTAATTTAATGATAGAAATTTATTTCTAATTTTTAAGAATTATATAATGACCTTAATTTCTTATGAATCGTTGATGTAATATTTTACCATTTAAAAAAAATATAATGAATGATTTTAAAAATATTAAAAGTGATATAATTTGAATAGGTCAATGTGTGCTAATAATTTTCTCGATCTATATGAATTATTAATGAGTTTTGAAATTATTAAATCGTAATTATAACTTTGTCTTGATGTATTTAAATTTAAATTAAATGAATACTTTCAAAATTTAAAATAATGAAATTTTATCAAAATAATATATAATCTATTTTTTAGAAATCACAAAAAACCTTAAATAAGTCAATGTGGATATTATATGGTATAAAATGTCATAAATTTACCATTTATGGGAAAATTTTCACCTTATAAGTAAAATTTATAACCCTTTAATATTGAAAAAGTTCTCACAATATTTAAAATTAAAATTGGTTAACTATGGGTTAATGAAAATGATAAACCTTAAAATGAAACAAAAATATATCTAAATTATTTTTGTTAATTATATTACAACCCTATAATACCTTATATCTGAATAAATGTTCATTTGGAGGCATTTTTACTAAAAATGAATTTATTATAAGTTAATATTTTGTAAAATTTCAAAAGTTTCGCTCACCTCAATTATAAAAGGAAACCTCCTCCCATAATTATTTACAACACTTTGAGAATTATATATCAACCAAAATCAGAAAATTTATCCACTCTATTTACTATAAACATTATATAGGTTTTGTTTTTCCAAAAATACCAAACCTAGATCTGTTTAGAGTATATCTAAAGGAGTCGTTTCAAATAATAGGTAATCTCTTTAATTAATCACAATATTTTAAAATATTTTTTAACTCCTCTAAATTTATTTTATTTATAATAAAATAATATCTTCATCATCCTAATTACTATGAAATTTTATTATTATAATTAAAAAATATTTATTCTTCCTCTTTACCATCAAAAGTGAAGTGAAAATGTCACTCCTGTGTACTTACAACTTACCGTATCCACGTAACGATACAATTCATTTTTAATCACAATATTTTTTGGATCGGTATTATGATGGGTTTAATATTTATATATTATATTTATGAAATAATTATACTAATTTAATTATAATATCATGTTGACCTACATACCATTCAGTCCTTTGAGAATTTATAACCTTGTCTGTATGTATGTGAGGACAACCACCTCCATGAAGCGATGTGATTCATTTTTCATTTAAATTTATCTTCAATGGAGTTGGGGAATAATTTGATGAATATATATGATATATATGATATATTAATTATCCTTGAAATATTAATTAATATTTATCTTTATTTAATTCCATCAATCAAAAAATGAATACAATGTTCATGCGTATGTATGACCAACCACCTACAAGATTTGTGTAATTAATTTTTCTATTAAAACCTATATTGGATGAATATATATATTTGTATAATATATTTATTTATATCATTATTAATATTTTTGAGAGAATGTAACCAAAATAAATGTATAATTACTAGAATTACTAAGCTAAAATAGTCATGATAAACGAAATAATTAACACCTAGAAATGATGATTTTAATAATAAATTATTGATAAAAGTGTGTGTAAAAATGTTATAAAAGAATCATATATGATATCATAACTATGAACATGACACTTTTATTGAATTATAATAAATTTAAATTTATTATATATTATGATAGAGTGCTTTTCAAATTAGGAAAAGGTAAGGGGTTTTATGTTACAATATTAATATTTATTAAGATTGTGTATTATTACATTATGATGATGAAATATTATGATCAACCTCTTAATATTGTCATCAATTTTATTATCCTAAAGTAATTTATTAAAAATATATATTTTTTGTTTTATTTTTCTCACCTTATGTACTCAAGATAAAAGAAATATGTTTATAAGGAAAATCGACATTGGTTCTCCCTTTGGTGGAAAAACCATTTTATTACACTTACATGATTTATAAAAATTATTTAAAGAATGTTTTAAAAATATACTATGATTTTTAATATATATATTTCCCATGTTTTACTTTCTACAAAATGGATTGAAAGGAATCTTTTATCATCTTCCAAATGAGGTACTTTGGTACTTTTCCAAAAAAGTATTAAAGGATTTTTGTAACTTATATAGAATTAATGAATTTTCACATCATCATGAATATTTTTTAATTTTAAGATTCCATTAAGAAGTTTACATGGTTTTTTCAAGTAAAAATTTATCCTTTATAATTATGTAGTTTTTTTAAATAAGTGATTTAAAAATGGAAAGGTTATTTTCCTCATCTAATTTTTAATGATATTTTAATGATATTTATATTAATAAAAGATAAAAACCCTTTATGTAACTTACCATCCTTATTCATTATCGAGATGGTTTATGTCTATGATAACAAGATTCTTATAAATCCCATTTCTTTTCCATGGGTTATACTATGATGAATTTTTTATGGAAATCATTTCATTTCATGGGGTTTAATATGATTAATGTTTTATGATCTTGTAAAACACATATGTATGATTTTAATTATGTGATTGGTGGTCCATATATCACCCTTCAATATAATGGTTAAATATTAAATTTTCATGAGATAAAAATGATTTTAATGGGGAGTGTAACTATTTTAGTAAGGAAATTTTTCCACTATAATAGTCTTGAGAGTGAACCTTTAATAATAAGATGGTTTGGGGACATCAACCATTCCACTATGATAGTCTTGTAAAAGTGTTTATATTACAAATGAAATGAATTTTTTTATACTTATATGTATACCATAATTCCATGTCTTATGTTAATATTATGATCTCATGTCTCATATTAATTGATTCTCATATGATTCATATTTTATTAACTACTAAGACTTATGCTATTAATTAATATTAAGATATTTTATATGCAGGGTATGGTTTTCAAATGTTAAGATTGTGTTATTATACCCTTATGGTCATGTTATGATTATATTATCATTGATATCTCCCTTATTTACCATTAATAAGTATCTAAGATCAACCTTTTATTATGTTTCATTTACCTAGGATATGAATAATGGTATTAAGTATGATATGTCTAAGAAGGGTGATATTTATGAATAAATAAGTGGGATATGATGTAGATATTTTAGGAACAAGTTGTTTAAGTTTAAAAGTTTCCAATGATACTAGACCTAAACAATTTTAGTATGGATTTTAATCTTATGTAATGGATATTAATCTATTAAGATGTAATATCTCTATATGAATAATATGTGTTTCTATAGATAGTATCACAACCTTTAATAAAAACTTATTATTTCACAATATATGATATTTAAAACTAATGATCTAAACCTGCTTCTCAACTATATCATTTTAACAGATTCCTTAATATTATGATTTATTGGGTTATTGATCTTCACTCAACATATATTTGAATCAATAATTATTGAATAAAAATTAAACATCATCATCCATGGGAAAAATAATATATTACATTAGATATTTTATCAATACCCATAAAGAAATATTTGTCAAAATGTTATATTTTTTTTTCATTTTCTCTCCCTTATTCATAATAAATACATCGAATTTTATAATATGTGAGTTTTCTATTAATAAACAAAAAGTACACATGAAAAATAATTTAAGCCCAACATTATCCTGAACATCCTTGCGTCTCTCAATGTCTTCTCATTTTTCATGCCATTTAAAAAATTAAATTTAACTCTTAATTTAGAATCTATTTATTATATACAATTATAAGAAAATATGGTAAATAAACCTCATTAAGATAATATTCTAGTATGTTCTGGGGTGTTATCCTCATATAAAATATTGGTTTCTGATAATGTTCTCAATTTGTATCCCTATGAATGGGTTCACTCTATTTTATCTTCATTAAGGCTGATATATTATTCAAATAAACTCTAAGCATCATTTTCATAATGTATATTAAATAAATAATGAAATTACGGTATATCACTACAATATAGATAATTTATATTTTATTTTTTTCACAACATTCTCATCTAACCATTTCCCAATGAATGAATCACCTTTAATCCCCTATATAGAAAAAATGAACACAATTTTAAATAGGAATAAGGTAGTTTCTATTTGTCTTCTCAATATGAAAATCATGGTTGATAGTTAATTCTAAATATATAGTCTCCTTTAATTTTAGTTATAATTTAATGAGAAATATTTATACATAGTCTTATTACTCTCCAAAATTTTATTTACATATATAGCATGGCCTTCTTACTCATTTCATTTTTTTCATTGTGTGAAACCTTCTATTTCACTTAAGTAATCATAGTTTATATATTACTTGGAAACTGATTTATTTATTTTATAACTTCAAATGGGACTAGAAGTATGATCATAAAATTATTTTATATACATCAATCTATTTTTCAACATTAAAACTTCTTCCCAGTAAATCATTAGCCACCCCATTTAGAGTTTTATTAATAAATACAACTTCTTCTTTATTATCATATAAGTATTTATCTAGACTAATCATTTTATTTATTTATTATATTAACACTCTTATTTTTATTTTTATCTTACTTAAATCAACAATCACACTCATGGTTTGTTCTCAATAGTTCTTGGTGTGCTTTTACTTCTACAGTAGAAGTATATTCTCCTTTTTGGTGTAACATATTTCTCAACCTACTTTGGTGTATGTTAGTAAACTCTTTAATTTTAAACACATACTATAATAAACAAACCTTCTATCTACCATTTATTATTTCTAATATTTTATTATTTCTTTCATTAAAACCATTTGTCACATACCTATTTAATTTGAACCAGAAATATTCTTCATAACGAACAACTTTGTTATAACTTCCACATATATTTTTCGAACTTCCAAACCTATTAAAGGAAAATATATTTTTACTATTATTTTGCTTTAATTACTTTAAATCATAATAACTATACTTAATTTTCTATCTTATCCCTTTATTATAGGCCTTATTTTTTCTTCAATAAATCAATATATTATGCAAACAGTCAATTCGATTTTTACTAAAATTATTAAAACACCAAAAAATAGCCAGTGAACCTTGCTTATATTTTTTGAAACATATTCTATATAACATTAAAATCATATTTTTTTTTTGTAAAATACACATTCCTTTTGAGTACCTTCTATTGACATAACTCTTCTATTATTAATTTTATTCACCTTTGATGTTGTGGTGGATTTATCAAAACTTTTATAAACCCATATTTTTCTAGAATTTTATTTGTAACCTATATTATGCATTATATTTATATTTATAAAAAAAATTTCTAGAGCATGTGGTATTGCTATAATATTTAATGATGGGTCTAATATATCTACAAATAATTTCAAGACCTTCCTTTCAATAGATAAAGGTTTTCTAGAACCATGGTCCTATTCTAAAATATGTATGGAATAAACTCTTATCTCAAATATTTGTGAACATTTATCTTGAACCTCTTTCATATTTTTAAATCTTAATTCTATCTCAAGACACTTCATGTTTAAAATATTTTTATCACATTAAAATGAATTTATTTTATATCTATACTATTTTTATAATCCTATCAATATTCTTTTCAAACAATTAATGTTTTTAATTATTCTTATGAAAAGAGTTTTCAATATATTTTATCTTTTATTCTTTGATCTCCAACTAATAATTGTTGAAATAAATGATATTCCTTTATTTTTATTGAAACTAATGGTTATTATCTTCATGAAATTTAATAATATCAAATAACGCAAAAGTTCCATCAATTATTCTTGTGAATGAATCTTTTAATAATTTCCCCTCTTGGATTAATCTTTCATTTTAACTACATTAAGAAATTCTTTCCCAACTTTTGGGAATACATCTTCAAGATACATATACCTAGAACCTTTGAACTATATTTTTTAATTTTTTCTTATAAGAAAACTTCCTGAGAGTTATTCCTCTATACATTTATATTATACTTATAGTTCAGTGATATCATACTACAAGTCTCTAAAAGTGACACAAATTATAATAAATACTACATTGAGAAATCTCATCAGGGTTCTTCTGAAAAATATATGCATCAACTTTTGATTACCAAAAATATGACATGCCCAACTTTTACTTGGTTTATCTTGTGAAAATTAATAGAAATAAAATTTAGTTACCTCATATTAATGTATAAATATTGAAACTTCTATGGTTAAAGTGGTTTCTATATTCTAACAAGTGAATTTTCCCTTAGATATTCACTATTCATGGTACATCATATTTATTTTTGATTAAAACAAGTTAAAGTTATTCTTTTTTCCCTCTTTACACATAAGGAATGTCTTTCCAATTTTCTCATCTTTTTTTTTATTTTTCAGTTTTTTGTAAGAGATAATATTCAAATTTGTAGATGTTATATTTAGTCTATTTTTTCACATCATGATCCTTTCTAAAATAGAATCTCAAAAATGAAAACCTTATTTGAAATTGAATTCATTCAAAGTTAGAACTATTTATATGATACCAATGTTTTTCTCTATATAATAGGTAAGACCATGAAGGGGTAAATCATTATGAATAATTATTTATCAATTTAAGACTTTTTACCTATACACCTATTAGTGTGACTAAATATAAATAACTAAATTCACACTATATTTTTATATATAAGTGGTGGATAAAAGAATAAAATACTATAATATATATATTTATGAGGTTCTCTCCTGATGGGGGTGACTACATACTTGATGTATGGTGGTTGTTACCCTACATATACCTAGTTGATACTTTATGATCAAAATCAACCAAGGTTAGGAGCAAGAACTCAATTTCATAACTAACTAGTTTTGAAAGAACCAATTTATAAATTTCAAAGTATATCAATTTTTCATATTAAAAAAAGATAATTAAGACAAGATTGAATCTCCAATGGAGTGATCAGATAAAATTTTATTCCCTAACTATGTAAAATTATATTTTCAGTTACCTCTTTCTCAATATTTATTCAAAATGATTAATGAATAGATATGAAAAATCATCTATGTTTCCTTATTTAACCTCAATATTTTTTAATCCTTATATTAATATTTAACTTCACCAACTTATTATAACCTTGAAAATAATATTTGGAAAAGCTCTTCACATCAACCCCTATCTTCTCTTATTCTTATTTATCTTCTTCAACACTTAAGATATTAAAACAAAATGTTTGTGTCTCAATCCCCCACTACATCTTTTATTTTTACCATATTATATTCATAATATCCACATTATCAGGTGGATATTTTTTAATTTTCAAATATTGAATCTTCAAGTAAAATAGAATGTGATCATCTCTTACTCAAAACTGGTTAATTAAAAATGCATAAAAATCACCCAACATTGATAATATTAAATTTGTGTCAAAATCATTCATTTTAAATATCTAAAATTATCTCACAATGATTTTACCAAATTTCCATAATCTTTGGTCTAAAAAACTCATCCATTTTAGTCAAGATGTTTCCATTTACATTTTGTTAAATAAGGAATATCATGTTTAAATATATATATATATACATGATTATTCTCATTAACTTCCTTATTAATTATTTTAGGTATCTTGTAATAGTCATTTCAATGACTATATTTTTTCCCTTTGTTATCATAATATTGCATTACATAAAACCCCTATTTCTTCCTATTCATAGTAATTGAATGAAAAAATTAACCACCCTATCTTTACTTTCTATAAGAGGAATTATATTAAGGTACATCAATACCTTTACCTTCCCCCAAGGGTTTATCTTGTCCATCTCTTAAATAATCATCTTATTTCCCAACCACAAAATTCTTGGTATGGACTAAAATACTCTTCCACATTGGAAATATAACTTTTCAACCATAAAATTTATTTTATCCCCTATATTCTTCACTTAAATGCTTAAAATGATTGTGTAGCACTACATATATAAAATTATCCTACTCATTAATCCCTAAAATAATCAACTACCTAATAAAATATCACATGAGAACTAGCTATAAAGCTCAGATGGCATCTTTCTCCTATAATAATCTCAACCAATTACCTGCATGATCACTAAAATACCTAATCCTGAAGACTACAAATGGTTATCTTGTCAAATGAGGATATACATATGAACAATTAGGGGTTATAACTATTCAAAAATTATTTACATAGGTATGTATAGAACACGAAACACATGTTTTCAGACTCTAATAGATGATCCTCCCACCTACTACATCACTTCCCTTGATGATAAGGAATACTTTAAAACTTTAGGTGTATAATGGATTAGAAGTGGAAACCCATTATTCATACCATTCATAATTTCTTAATATCTAACATCGTAGGCTTTATAAAAACCCACACTAAATGATGAATCCTTCCCCACATAACCCAAAAGAGATACCTAGTGATGGTGACATAACTAATAGTAAGAAGAGAATAAATAACACCAACAATCAAAATTCACCACCTCATAACAATGAAATCCTCTGTAAACTCAATACAGATCAATTCAAATAGGGTCTTACAAACATCAACTTACATGCATAAATATATATGTACATTGTGTATATCATATAAATATATAAGCACACATGTCTGTGCATCTGTGTGTACATATATATATATATAAACATTTAACATTTATAAACATATATAAACATATAAACATATATAAAAATGTGAAATGATGTATTCTTATATAAAAAAAATCATACATAAATTAAATCCATATTTAAAAATAAATATATCATCAAAATATATAAAATAAAAAAAACAAAGACTCATAAACAATATGGATGTTAGTAGTAGATCATGATCAAAAATCAAGGTAGGTGGTTGAAGGTATTGAAACATGGAATAGTGTATTGAAACATTTTTGAGGGAAGAAAATCATAACCAAGGGGCACAAAACATTGCTAGAAGTGGTAGAAAAGTATGGAGGGAGGAAAAATGAAAGAAAAAAACTAGGAATAAAATAGTGGAATATGGTTGAAAGAAGAGTGGGAGGGTTATCTCAAATTAGGAAGGTTAGGGTTTTAGAAAAATCCGTGTTAAAAAATTTAAAGAAAAGAAATAAGTGTATGACTTTTTGTTTTTTTAAAATGGGTTTTGACATCATTTATTATATAATAGATAGTAAATTCCTTGGGTTATAATGTTGATTATATAATAACTAATGTTAAAAACATTTGTTAACATTAGTTATTGAAAATATTGATTTGAAACCATACAATAAAAAGGTTTTGATATTTTTTATTATATATAAAAAATTAAAAATAGTTTTAACATTTTTAATTAGAAAATAGATGTTAATATCCCAACACATATTCGACTTTTTATACCAGTTTGTGCTTTTGAAAATTCTTCTTGATGAAATTCAAGGGTAAAGTGGAAAACGTAATTGGTATTGATATCTTTATAAATTGATCAAATAGATTTCTTGGACTAATTAAAAACATATATATTGGTAAATTTTGAAATATATTTTTCTTCAATAACACCAAGAAAGATTATTTAGAAGAATTGTATTGTATAAATATACAATAGATTAAAGATCCTACTAAAGTGTTATAAATGATGGATATAATTCTTTTTGATTCCTCTATAAGATATATCATGTATTCCATTTCATGTACTTAACTAGATTACACTTGTATTTATATCATAACAAGAAGATACTAATCCAATCCTAGTAAGAGTCACTGGATTAATTTCAAGAGTATCCTTAAGTACTTAAAATAAAATGAGAATATGATTATGGTCTCTTGAAAAGAGGATGTGATCATTGTAAGGGGTTGAAATGATGATAGTTTCTAAATGAAAGGTATGGAATGACAGATCATTAATGTTTTTTAAATAATGGAATGAAAAATTAGAAGAGTTATATACAAGTCATTGTAGCGAACTCGACAACAGAGCTAGAGTACATCGATGCATCAAATGTTATGATGGAAGGTACTTGTATAAAAAATTTCATCAATAATGTTGTGTTGTTTAATATAATTAAGGGATATAATGATTTTTATTGTGATAGAAAAAGAGTAATTACTTAGGAAAAAGAACCCCATCAATACCTAATGAAATCAGATATCCTTCAAAAGTACCATATAATTTGAGAGAACAATAAGAGGGTGGAAGTAATGGTCTATTGGGTGGTTATAAATGATAATGTAGTATATTCTATATGTAAACAATTAGTTCCATAAGATCATTAGGTTATTTTTGACTATATTAGAATTATATACAAGGGAAATTATATGTAATAGTTACAACATGTATCATGGTATTGTAATAAAGGAAATATTAATTTATCATTAATTCATGTGTGTCGTTTATATATATATATATTAAATGAATAGTGGAATGATAATATCCCCTAAATATATTTCACTCAGTTGTCCCTAATTTATGATCATCACAAATTATTATGGGTTTTGATGATATATTAAGATTATAATTAGTCGGATATTGTATACAATATAAAGAGTTGTATGTAGTATAAATAATAATACCATGAGATAATATGTAAAGAATTGTTATCCTGATTGAACAGCTAATGAATGTTACATAAAATTTCATATATTCATCGATATACTTAGGATTGAATTATTATTATGATTCCAAATTAACTATGGTTAGTGTGACGCCTATAATGATAACCTTAATACATTTATTACTTTATTATGAAAGCCTTAGAACTTACCTAATCAGGGGGTGGTTGGGTATTTTTTTAATCATTTCATCGGTTGGAGATCAACCAATATATGATTGTCAACTTGTATGAAAAGAAAACAAATATAGTCCATTTATTGAAATTGAATAAGGAAATACATGGTCATGATTATTTCAGTTACATGTGATGTGCTTAACTAATTAGACAAATGAGTTGTGTTGTATTCATTCATGCCGGTCTATTTATTTAAGAAAATCATGAATATATTGGTTTACTTATAATATATCGACATGTTCCATGTCTAGTGGTAAACTGATGCATTGTAAATGTGAATTATATAATTTTACATATGATTTATATGATACAACTTATACATGATGTGTTAATATGGATATATGAGTATGTTTTACTAGGATCACACAAGAACCATTAATATCTTCAGTAGCATTGACATTTTTATAGAGGCTTTTCTTTGTTTACATTTATGATATTTGAAATTTATATACTTATCAATGTTATACAAGACCATAGGGTCATAATATTAAAACTAATAATAAGGATTAACTTTGGGATAAATATTTTTCTCTAAAATGAAAACAGTAGGATAAATTATATCCAAATTTTTTTATATGTATTCAGAAAGAGTTGTACATGATTGCACAAAGTTATTATTGGATTTTAGTTCAAGTGGAAGATTGATGGATATTCACTAGAAAAACAGAAAAATCATATTTCATAATTTTTATATATCATAATAAAATACATTAATGATATGTCTATTGTAGGATATGAATGATCCATATCACAAAAGGCACAAATATGACTCTATCACACGTTCCAATTAGCCTATGATTGACTAAAAAATCACTTCTACATATTTTAATAGGTTTAATTTGGTTTTATATCATCAGTATGATTCATTTTTGGCTTCAAAAACATATATTTAGAATTATAAACACTTATATGATTATAAATCAATGGGAATGAATTTTGAGTAATGCATGTTAGTTGTTAAGCATTGGAAGCTAAAGATCGACTTCTTTCCTTAAATGAGTAAGCCTATGTAAAGGACAAGGATAATTTTTTTATGTATACCACTATCTTACCAATTTAATAAAATATATTCATTCTTGGTTCTTTATTTTTTTTCAATAAAGAAGGTTATATCACACCACTTGGATTCTACAAGGTTATCTCATGGAATACAATATTCTATTGTCCAGTGTACATCCCGTGTAGCCCATAGTTAATCTATTTTCACTTGTTTATCACTATAAAACATACTTCCTCAAGATTTGTATATGTAGATCACTCATTGATTTAAGTACTTTGGTTTATGTTTTATCTTATTCATTTAATTTTTATTCAATATTTATTGATCAAACATTTGTAAATACATTTTCCACTACGTTGATCATGAGATGATACAAAAAAACTATATTATAATTAACATACACACAAAAAATATTTATTCAATCCTAAATTGATATAAATTATATATTTCCTTATTATGTGACTTTAAACTATATAATAACCACACACATACACATCCCTATTCAATAATCACGAAACACCCCATGTTGCGAGTGTAAGATGATATACTCTAATATCGTGTCAATTTAAATGTCTCTATATTGGTTAATCCGTATCATAAAAAGTGTGTCCCACACTAAATTGGAATATAATTTAAATTAAAATAGTGTTTTTAAAGTAATTATCTAAAAAAACATGTCTTAAATTTATAAGATATCCCCAAACTAGACAACAACCTCCTTTATGGGATGAGTTAATCTCCCATCCTCTCAGTTTCAATATGTATATCCTAAAATTCTTGTTATCGATTTAATTTTATAATCTAGGTAAAAGGAAAATAAAAATAATGTTGGGGTAGTATGGAAACATTTAAAATATATTTTTAATGTCATAAAAGTCAAATGAACACAATAAATCCAAAATCCAACACCATTCCATGAAATAACTCCCAAAGAAAACAATTAGAAACTCATTTAATGTCTCTCAAAGATTAATTCCATTAAGTTTAATGGATAATAATGATATTTAATATGATCATAAATATCAATAATAATAATAAATAGAAAGAAAGGAGAGATTATAATACATTATTTTGATGTTCCTCTCCAAGAACTTTCATGTTAGTATTAAAGAATCATACTAAAGATTTAGTGAATTAGTAGTAAAAATGATTCCTAAACATTTCTCAAGTAAAATCATCATCTCATATCATCAAAATAACACTTTAACAAATCCATTCATAGTATAAGTATAAATAATCATGAAAATATAACAAAAAGGGCAACTTGTACCCACTTCTCCATTGATCCAATCACCCTTACATCATAACATCATAAATTTTAGGACTACCATCCCTTTCCATTTATGTATACCATATCATACCATGGTCACATCATTTTATACCAATTCCACATGCAAGTCAATGTCATACCATAACTAAAACCTCAACATATTTCTAAAAGGAGAGTATTATAGGGGGTAGACATCCATCTGTTTCCACAACATCCTTAATATTGGGGGTTTACACAATACCTATATCCACGTGGTGACTTGTAAGGTTATACAACTAGTGTGGTGGTGCATATCAGTGGGGAATACTAAATAAAATATTATTAAAATAAAAAAATATGTTATCAACAACTATGTTCCACATCCTTCCAAGGTATTTTATACCCCTACAATCGTATATGTTACCATATTTACACAATTTTACTACTTTATTTAACCATATAACATAATTAAAACAACTAAAAACATAATTAAAATTAATCAATTTAACACATTAATCTTTCATCCATAAAATAATTTATGTATTTACCTCATATTTCTATTATCAATTATAGAATTATTTACAAAATTTATTAATTCATTGCTTGTCCAAACCCCATCCAATTCATCTTCTTTAATTAATTTTATCTATATCCAATGCACCTATAATTTAATATATTCTACTTATTCCAAATTCACAATGCATACATATCCTTATCACATGACCACATAAACAAAATGACACTTAAAGGTCAATAATAAAATCATATAATTATAAAAATTAGGAAATCTAATACAAAATATATCATAATAGTTCCACATCCCACTTATATTTTGAATTTACCTTACAATGTTTGTCTATTTTGACATAACTAATCAATAAGACAAAATCATGATAATTTTATATCAAATAGTAAAAATAAATATACAAAATATCATACCTCAATCTAGTTATTGAATATTTATATCATCAAATAATAAGATTTAATTCCCAAACTTATATGCCCGTATAAATTATTTTTAATGAATATATTATTAACCATTTTTATATCAATTATATATTTAAATGATACATTTCTTTATATCATTAGATCCCTAAGAATATATAATAATATATTAATTAATGAATAATGATAGAAAATATACCTTTATTCATCTATATTTGATCACATAAAGAAATAAATTTTGAAATTAATCAAAGGGAACCCAAAATCATAGAAAAAATCTCCTTCACTTCCTGGTATCACCCATGAAAAAGAAAAATTGAATGAGTGATAAGGTAGGGATAGAAATTTATAATTAAATGAGGGTGAACCAAATTATAAAATTATTTACTACACCATGTTGTAGTTTGCATCAGTCAACCCATATTCAAGAACTAGGACACCCAAATCATGACCCCTTGTAATCTCACTAGTCATTTCATTTTATTTCAATGGTTTTTAAACTATAAAATCACATAATTAAATTAACCATGTGTGGATTTATATACTATGAAAAAAACATGTAGTTAAATTATAGTTTAACTAATATTCTCATATTAAAAGGCTGAAACATTGAAACTCCTTCACGAACCATTCTTATATTTTTTCTATAAGTACAAAATGAATTTATAACTTTCAATTTAGGTATCATCATCAATAATACATTAATAAAATTCTATAAATTATAAAATTTATAATATAACCATGATGTAGTCTAAAAAACCACACTATAATTCATAATCCATATCATCCAACAGTATCATAAACTCTCTTATCCTCCATTATTCCAATAGTTAATCAACGCCAACTACTCTCAGAATAAACCATAACATGTTTTAATTAAATAATATTGTTTTCAGGTTAGGTTGAATTTTCCCCAAATTCAATCCTTTTTCCTAATATTTCTCCTCTATATCCCAAAAAACACACACAAATAATGAAATATGTATTAAAATACATTCATCCATGATCATTCTTCTAGTGTATTAATGTTTGTATATTTTTCTTATTTAATAGATATTTTTTTAACTAATGATAATGGTGTTAAATATTTTTTCTTTTATGGGTATTTTTTGTATTGATTCATGTTATATTAATTTCATATGTCATGTATTTCCTCTTATCTTATATCTATGGTTATAATATTATTTATCCTAAGTGGCAGGATAATTATATTTTTTTTTCTGTTTGGGGATATTTTGACTTATGGATAGTTCTTTCCACAAATTTTTTTAAATTTATCAGGTATAAGGGTTGGTTAGTTTTGAAGTAAGAAATTCCTATTTACTTATGCGTAAAACCTCATTATTTATATCTTGGTTATTGAGAACATGAAAAACCATGTGAGGACTTATGATTGATCTAATTGGTAAATGAATAATATGATAAGGTTGATTTATTGTATTTTACACATCATGTTGGTCAATCTTTATCTCTATACGTGACATGTTGGAATTTGGTGTCTTCAGTATCCACCACTTGATTAGGGTACTAGCCAAACATTGACCAATAAACACATATTCGAATATAAAACTCCCATGAATATTTTAACATTAAATATTCTTTATTATAGAACCATATGGGTGTTAATGATAATCGTGTTATGTACATAATATTCTAAAAAGAATATCCAAATGTATTTTTATATATATTGTGACAGTTTTGATTGATTTTTTTTGTAAAATATAAAATATACCATGGGTCTAGATCATACCCCATAATATTTAGAGATGTTACGTAAATATAGTATCTATAAGTAAAAAATTAAATATTCAACTTAATATTTCAAGAAATAAATAACAAATAATATAAAGACTTTTGGACTATAATATAACAAATATTTAATAAGAATAATAGTCTAAATATTGGTAAAAAAATTAATTTTTTAAAAAATTTATTTATATGATAATGATGGATCATTTACATTAATAATCATATTGTTATTCTAATTTTATCAAAATTATCTATAATGGGTATTCCTGAATTGAGACCATGTTTTTGTCAGCAAGTACGAGTGTGAAAGTATAATTGTACTAATTAAAATTAACTCAACCAAACCAACAAAAACTAATCAGAGTATGTTATTATTAGTTATTTATTTAAAATTGATTAGATAATATTTTATAATTTTATTTTTTTGGTTCATTTATTTTTAATAGGTTTAATTGTTCTTAACCAAAAATAACCAATCAATCAAAGTATATATTGAAATTATAATTGGTTATTATTTTTCATTAATAAAACTTGAAAATAATTTAAATTCATATTATTTTTTATTATAATGGAATGTTATAGACTAATGTGAAGTATATGTGACGATAATCCACAAAGTTAAGTTTCAAAGATTGAATATATGTTTTGTTTATTTTAATTAGTTTAAAACATTTATTTTTATTTACTAATTGTACAATAGATACTAAGTTAAGATTTTTCTTTTGTATTTACTAATTTTTGGTTTATTTATTAGTCTTATTGAAATTGGATTCTTTATTATAACATTTTAATGATCAATTTTTTTGTGCGATCATTGTATTATGAATGTTAATATAATTTAAACATTTTTTGAATCATGTGGTGTAAACACATGTTTTTAAAAACTATGGTATAATCACATCTTGAAAAGATGATTTATTTACTTAATGATTTAATATGAACTTGGTTATTGGTCAATGAATGTTTCCTTAATAGTATTAGACTACATATATGTGATATAAATCAATTGACTCAACTTAATATGGTTTTGGCATGATTATTGTTAAATTTTGGTTTTTCAATTAAGTTTATAAGTTATCAAAAATTTAGGTCGAACATACACCCTTAACCAATTAAAATTGTCCATGCACATGAATATCAAACTATTCATTTTATTTCAAATATGAGTTTATTTTTTTACTACCATTTAGACACAACAATGATGTATTTAATAAGAAAAAGTGATCATCACCATTTATAATCCATTGTCTTTCCTCTCCAATTGTACAACAATATTGATTGTAATAGTTCATAAGTGCATCCTTCCAAAAAATAGGATCCACAAATGGATCTCATGTCACGCATATAGCTAAAATTTTTTTAATCAAATATAAAAATTTATATCATAATATGTAAAAGTATCCAAAATTATATTATTTTTTTCTAATAAAACCATTTGTACATATCCACTAACTTCTGTGACTAGATCATTTCCCTCAACATTCTAAAATTGTATCTTTTATCAATCTAAACACATAACATAGAATATTGATACATAACATTTAATTACCATGATATCTCATTTAATGTGTCTCCTGAATCAAATTCCCAAAATTTAGACCTAATTTTTCTTCACACGCCCACTGCAAAAATAAATTCACATAACGATAACAAATATAACCAATATTGTGATTGGTAATGTTTATAACCCATTGGAGTGTATTTTGGTTAATTAAAAAGTCTCTATTGACATATATTTATATTAGTTACTATAAATATATACCATATATAATTTTTTCATAAATATTATCATCATGAAACTAAATAAATCATTGTTAACTATTCAAAGGTTCTCTAATTTATCATTCATATTCACTTTTCTTGATTCATCTACAATAAGAATAAAAAATATTTTTTTATAAACATATAATTTTTCTCAATAATTTATTATATTATATTTTGAGTAAAATGAATACAAATTTTTGATATACCTTTATTAACTTTATTTTCACTAAGTTTTTATATACATTTATTTTAATTTGTCTTATAGAGTAATGAGAATAAACCTATGGTTCTCACTAAAAAAACCATTAGTAGAATATTATTTCTTTATTATATGATACTAATATATGATAAATAAAATTAGATTTATATTTATAATTAGGTTTCCCATATAAACCACCCTATAATTAACCAATCTTTAAAATTATAGCTAACGATAAAAATATTAGGTATATATATAAGGGGATTAGTTTAGGATGAGAGAACACAGTCCCTTGGATCTCATGGACCAAGATTGGACCATAATATTGGTTAGATCACTTTATATATATATATATATAAAACAAACATTCATTCCCCATGATTGGTTGTGTTTTGGAGGAAATAATCTATGGTGTGAGAGGTCAAACCCAACTTTTTGACTTGAATTATCTATAATATATAAAAATATTAAATTGTAGAGTTTATTGGGTAGGAAAATAGAAATTATATATATATAGAGAAGTTATGAGTGGATATTATAGGTTTTATGAAAATAAAATAGTGGAGGGGATTATGGAAGGAGGGGTAAAATGAAAAGAAGTTAGTGAAGGTTTTTTAGTTTAGGGTTAGTGGGGAGATGATCAATGAGAAAGGGGGCCAATCAACAATAGAGAGGATAGGGTTTTGTTTTGGTGTATAAATTTTTGGTAGAGGAGATATTTACACAATTCAAATTGATAAAAACTAAATGGAGATTGATTTTTTGGTTATATGGTAATCTTATATTACTCCAAAGAAATATAAAAATAGAAAATAATGATCTACCCGGAGAAAAATCAATAAAATAAAATGAAATAATTAAAATAACTGACTTATAGCTTCCTATATTGAATTAAAATATTATATGTTTGATGAAAACCATAATAACTAATCAACATATTAAAGTATCTTTATTTAATCCACTTTTTATGTAAATCTGGGACTATGTCTCAAGTAATTCTATTTATCCAAGACTTTTTAATTCCAAAAAATATAAAGGGATGTGATAAATATAGATATATTCTATCATAGAGTTTCCAATTTAATTAGTATCTAATTCTACAATGATTTAGTCATTTATAAAACTTAATATTATTTAATGATATGTTCTCTAAGAGGTTGTTTTGAAGTGTTATAGAGTAAATAAGTTGAGCATTAAAATTATAAAACAAAATACCATAAAACCCTAGTGATTATAAAATTTTTAACAATTAAATATTCAAAACAACATGTTTATAACATTATTCCATATCATTATATGATGAGTAATTAGTTATTGAAAATTAAATTGAATATAATTGAATAAAACATAATTAGTATCTCATACTATATAAATAAACCTAATTGTATGTATAATTATTGACGACTAACTTATCATAAAATATATTTAAAATTATTTTAAATATTATATATTTATTGAATAACTATATTAATCTCCCAATTTCATTAAATCTTCAATAATTATTAATAAAATATAATCTAATTGGAAAATTATCCAACTGGTCAACATGTGGCCTAGGGATAAAACACTAACTACCTTAAATGAACATTTTTCATACTTTTTTCATGTGTGATTGATTTTTTTGTATCACACACACACACACACATATATATATATATATTAAATTGAAGTAGGTTTATTCATGAGGGAGTGTTTTTATAGGAAATGCATCATCAAAGTGGGTGGGGTTGTCTTCTATGTGTGTTTGGCACGATTGAGAGATATCACCAATGGTTGATTTGATATGATTGGTGTTTGTGGTAAATGATATAAAAGTGGAAATAATTTCTTTGGGATATATTTTTTCTTGGGTATGGAAGTGTTGGAGTGGGTGAAAAGGAAACTCCTGGATCATTAAAGAAATACTAAGAGTGGGGTGAATTAGTGATTTAATTTCTTTTTAATTTTACTTTATGAAGAAACCCTCATCATTAGTTAAAGAGAATCTTGATCACTAGAAAACAAACACATAGAAAGGTTAAATAATATTATCTAGGTTCACTTATCAAAAGGATAAAGCTATTCATTAGAATGCTCCATATTTCACTAAGACTATACTACCCACTAGTTTCAATATATAGGTTCAATGAGAAATTTTTATCCTTAAAATCATGTTAAGAAAAGTATCCTGACTATGATAGTTCTTACTATACTTTTATAATTATCAATAAATTGATATAAATAAAAAACCCTTTTAGGAAAGACCTTTATATATTGATGCAGTGCTACTCTTAATCTATTTCTTTGATCTGTAGAAACTCTTTTATAATATCTTCACTCTATTCTAATTTATACCGAAACTTGTTCTTCATCTTATAATATTATTAAACTCTCTTCTCTTATTCTTATTACATGAATACCATAATTTTTATAGCATTAATTTCAAAACATAACTTCCAATTTTTATTTTCAAATTCAAAATCAAACCAATAAATTATTTTAACCAACTAAACTTATCAAGCTTTATCTTGAACCATTCGTCCTTTTGGATATTATAAATATAATCACTACCACTCAAAAATCACCAATTAAGTTAGCGATCCATGAGATAATCCAAAAATACATGTCATAAGAACTACATGTAACTGAAAAAACCCTGTCAATATGGCTTGAACTATGTCTTGGTGTGGAATGGATAGCCATTTTTCCTTCAAAATTCCTTGCACCAAAGGTGTATTCCATATTGATTTGGCTATTTTTGTTTTCTCCTGTACCAATAAACTATGGATGCCTTTAGAAAACACCATAGGCATATTGGGATTTCTAATTTTTCACTAGTAGACTAAATGAATACCACATGGACTACCATGACAAGTTTTTCAATATTCTTTTCTCTTAGTCACAATTTAAAATCACTTTGGTGCCCACTGTGACCATTTTAAATTTCATTATTCCAAATAAGAACATAGGAATACCACCATGATCATCAAAAGACACCTGCATGGGCATGCCCATTTAGACATACTTCTCATTAAAACACCATCAAACATGGTCAAGGCCATTTTGGATTTGTAATTTTCTTCAAAGAACCTTCATCACATAAAGAACCTTCTAGAAACCAAATAGAATCCTTCTAAATTTATAAAACACATGAATCTTGATAAACCAATCATAAATATTATAACCTTGATAAAAATTTCACATGAAATCGTATAATTTAACTTTGAATACAATTTATTTATTAATAAAAAAGTACAATACACTCCACTATATTATCTTCACCAATTCTTAATTCTCACTTATCATAATAACCATCTCAACACCTCTTGGGATTAACAATCTTCCCTTTGTTTTTTTGTAAACCAAGGAACATAAATCATTATGAAACTCTGAAAACATATAAATGGTTCATCATACAATAATTATAATCTTATATGAGAAAACATGGAATATGAAACAAGATCATTAAATAAATAATACAATGTTCTCCATAAGATAGTCATCTATATTCATCTTCCTAAACATGAACCTTTAAAGCATCAATCAAAACATCCTTATTACACCATCTCTGAAATATTCCTACAAAAACGTATAATAAACTTATAAAATCATTAATCACATGTTTAAATCAGATCTTACCCATTTTAAATACTATCTTTAAGTATATAATTTTTATTTAGATAAATAAATCATATATCAATGGATACTCCACCTATATTATATTCCCCCATTTGAATTATAATAGGAAGATAAACATCAAGGAAATATTTATGTTGTCAATTTTTCTCCCCATTTTAAAACAATATAAAAATATAAGATAAGAGTGGTGATGGAAAAAACATACCTTAGCCCTATAATGAATTATTTTGAAAACCTAACTTCAACCACAAATTCTAAAATGCATCTTTTGACTACATCTTAGTGAACACAAATCCAATCTTCTCCCTTATAGGAAAAGATCCCATTTTTAACACATTATTCTCTACATTATCTTTGTTGAAGTGATATTTAATATAAATGTTCTTGGATTTTGAATATTGAACTAGATTCTTTGATACATTAACACCCCTTTGATTATCACATTCCAAAGGAAATGACAACTTTACCTCAAATTTTAAATCTTCTAGTTGAGTCTTCATCTATATAATTTATATTGAGGCTTGGTTGGTTGTAACATATTCAGGCTTGAAAGTGATCAAGGTGATTGAATAATGATTCATTGAATGACAAAAAAGTCACCTCTCTTCATGATATACAACTCTATTGGATATAGACCTCTTCTCATCGATACCTCCTACCCATTCAGCATTTGAGAAACTAAATAGATCAAGCTTCCCTTTACCCTCATATTTCAACCCAAAGTTAAATATTCCATTGATGTATCTATGTATTCAATTACTATACATGAAATGAGACATGTTTATAATAATTTTATATCTTGCACAAATTTTAACACTATAGACTATATCCAGTATTAAATATGTCAAGTAAAGTAAACTACAAATCAGCTTCTGGAATTATATTAGAAGAACATCCTTTACCTATTTATCATTAGTTACATTTTTACCTTTAAAATTAGTGAATAAATAGTATTGTAATGCTCTATACCACAATTATTTAACATTTCATTAGAATACTTTTATTGATATAGAAAAATAGAATCCTTTTATTGAGAAAAATTTAAAGCTAAGAAAATATCTCATCTCACTGAGCATAAACATTTCAAAAAGAACATTCATTCCTTTGGAAAACTCTTAAAAACATATTTATCATTTCCATAAAAAATGATATCATATACATAAATTATCATAATTATAAATAATAAATTATCATATTTAATGTTATATTATTGTCAATACTTCCTTTTCTGAATCAGAATAGTCGATATTTTCTTTATTGAATTTCTTCTTGTGCTTATGTATCTTTGAGGCATTAAAAAATATTTCTTTTTCGTCCTTACAGTTATTCCTGATATAAAATCATTCCCTCATCTTAGAGGAAATTATAATTCAATGTAAATAATCTAGAAAATTAATTTTATATATTTATATTAAATATGAGAGCCTTTAGTATCAATCATGTCTAGTAAGTTATAAAGTATCTTCTCAACCATTATAGTATCATCCAATTTATCACCATAACTTTTACCTATAATAAAAATATCTTTTAATCTTATGTATAATTCTTCAACAGTTTCAACATTTTATATTTTCATATATACATTTTTCATTCTACAAATCTATATCATATCTTACTTCACCTTCTTATTTCCTTTATAGATATTTTCATGTTTATCCAAAATTCCATTATATGTCTTGAAACCTATCACTTTGAGATTTTTTTTCAGATAGTGATGACAGTAAATCATTACTTCCATGACCATCATTCCCAATATTTCTTTAACATATTGTTTTCAAAGAAACTATCTCAGTGTGTGGTGGAAATAAATTCATTTCTGCCTCAAGAACATCTCAACTAAAAGAAAAAAATAAGGGATCATTTTATCCTTATAAATATGATAATTATTTCCATTGAAGGTTGGAAAACCCTTTTTATTCATTAAATTATGATTGTCTATGACATACATAAGATATTCAATGACAAAAATATCAAATATATAGAAACCAATTTTCAAAATTCGTTGAGAAAATCACCAATAATGGTCACTTTATCTCTAATATCATATTAAAAGGAACCTCCTTGACAAGAAAAGAATAACTAAGTGGGGGGAGAAATGATTATTCAAGTTATTTTAAAATTTACTTGGATAAAAAACCATTTTCATTGGTTAAAGTGAATATTTTTTATTTTAGGAAACACAAACATGAAGGGAAAATTGGATTTATAAGGTTCACCTCTCAAAATGAGAAGGCTATTACTTAGATTGAGCACTAACTTTTTTATTGATTTTGTCAAATACAAGCCTCAAAAGGATGTATCAAGGGGTCTAATGTAATAAAGGGACAAAGAATTAATAATAATAAATTTTATTCCCTTAGTGGTAAAGGAACCCAAATTAAGTAAGTATGATATAATTTGGTTCGTGGGATCCGTGGATGCTAAGAAATCAACTACCGTGTTCCCCTCCCACCAAGTATGAGTGATCTTTGTGTGGGAACCCATAAGCTACTTACATTTCCTAATAATATAATCAATGTTAATGGGATAATTTTCTGTTCTTGATAATTCTTTACAAGGTACCATTCATTCTATCTATACCACCTTTAGGTTGATGTACCTTTTCACGCATAACTCCAGCCCGGTGACCATCACCAGGACCTCTGCCAGCACTACATCGCCTCTTCCATATAGTATGAAAAGGAAGCTAATACCGACCCCAAAATGTCCCTAATAAAACCTCCACCACGTATATCCCCGTTGAGAAGAGACCCGTCTGAGTTTAGTTTGAACCCATGACTAGTACTTAGAATAATCCAAATTTCAACTAGACCATACTATCCACTTGTTTCAACATGTATGTAAAATGAGGAGGGTTGATCCTAGAAATCACTATAAAATAAGTCTCTTAATAGTGATAGTTCTTATCTCACTATTACAATGATACATAATACAATATTAATAATAATAAATACTTTTAAAAATAGCCTTCCTTTATTGATGCTGGGCTGCTCTTCCTCTTCCTCTTCAACATGTAGAAACTTAGGTGGAATCTCTTCACTCTATTCCATTAGGCCCAAACTCTTATTTTTTCTCTTATATCCTTATTCTACACTCTTATATTTTTATTCTTAAATACACATAATATTTTTTATAGTACAAATTTCAATTCATAAGAGCCTATTTTTTTTAAAATTATAATTAAATCTAATAACTTCATTCAAAATAATCACCCACTTTTGTTTCATTTTGAGTTTGTGGATCTTTTTAGATATTCTAGATACTGTTTATGATTAAAAAAATGATATCATTGTATAACCATTTTTCCTTAAAACATCACTTTTCAACCAAAAATACCTTCAAAATATACCATGGGAATAATGATATTTCTCATTTCAAATAGGTAGTATCAATGAACAATAATGTAGACACCTTGACCATTTTCGCCTTGGTTGTTTTTCATAGGTACAACAAAAGATCCCCACGAGGACCACCAAAACTATTTTATCCTTGTATTATTTTACATAAGAACACTGAAAGATCACTATAGCCATCAAAAACACTCCACCATAGGTATGTAATTTCCCGTTTGGAACATAATTAAAATCAACACACCCTCCAATATGGATATGGAACTAATAACTTGTATGTCCTTTACTCTAAAAAATATAAACACTTCAAGAAACTTCTAGGAACCAAATATTATTATTACAACTTAAAAAAGTTCTGAAAACTAAAAACCAATCGTGATGATTATAAACTTGAAGAAAATTTCACATGGAATCATATAATTTAAATTTGAATATGATTTATGTATGGAAAAAAATATAACACACTCAATCATATCTATTTAAAAAATTCCTCAACCTCACTTATCAAAAAAAGAATATTAGTACTCCTTGGGATAATCAACAAGAATTCATTTGTGAAAGAATACAAGGTTATCAACTCAGGAGAAATAGAATATATGGGATATGGTCTTGGATGATATTATTTGGCAAGTTTGGGTGACAGTAGCGATGTGTGGACATTGTCTAGTATGTACATTGACGATAAAATTTATCTTATGAAATTTTTTAATTTTCTTTTAAAGATTTTTTATACCCCCCTAAAGATGGTATTTATATCATATAACTTCATTCCTATCATAAAAGTAATCACCTCAAGTAATTTGGACTCTTTAATGGGTCTTCATCTCATTATTATTAAGTATATATTTTATCTAATGGGTCTCTTTAATATGTTGCAGTAAATTATTTCAGGACCCTTTTGAAGAAATAATTTAAATAAATTTTCCCAATATTAAATTATTTCATCTCAAATGTAACAATATATAAAATCATGTCCAAAATCCTTTGGTTATACAACTATTTTTTAAGATATATCATATTTAAAAAAAATTAACCGAAGTTAATCAACATTTTAATATCTTTTTGTGTGGCCTTACAAGAAATTATAATATTGAGAAAATATGAATCGTTTATACGTAGTAAAAATAATGGAATTGTATCTAAAACAATCGATGTTTCTATAGTTATAGGGGGATTTGGTGTGATCTTCTTAAATCACATATATACCCATACAATCTTTTTATCTAAGACATTGAGTATATTCATGATATATAGATCACATAAATTCTATCCTGAATAATCCATCTAATGTAAATTATCAGGTAGACTAACCGAAATAGATAAATATAACCAATATCATTCAACTAAATAGATGAGTTCATCATACATTTATTACCTAATAATGAACATTAATTTCATCAGTCATACTTAAATGATGGCCCAAATTTCATAATCATTATATCAGATGATAAATCATTTATCAATTCATAAAATCCCATTAACTTATAATCATCAAACCCAACCACACTTTAATTTACTTATTCTCATGAATGATATAAGATGGGTAACAATATAAGATGGTTTACATATATAGAACATTGATAAACTTATTTATTTTTTTATTTTTATATAGTATACACTCTTAGAACAAAAAATATGTCATGAATCAGCCCTACTAATTTCCTTCCCTATTCAACTAACATGATTGATGGAGATATCCCAATCACACATCCAATATTACAAGGGTCAGAATTCCAAACTAAGGGTATAAAACATACAAACATAAGGGATTTATTTCCATCATAAACAAAGATATGATTATAGTATAATGTGAAATAAAATGTAAATGTCAAGTAAAACCACAGAAGAATGTTATGTAGAAAATTAATGTATGTATGGAATACAAATGGTGAATAAAACTGAATAATTCATAAATAAATTAAATACAATCCTTCCTATGTATATCTCAACAATAGTATACATCTAACATGCTCCAACACTTGTTATAAAAAAATTTATCAGGATAGAACTTCTTGAATAAACGTCTAACATGATCCTACATATCATATAATATATAAGAAGTGTGGGTGAATATAAAAAACTATATATTTTCATCCAAAGTATTTCAGATATACTAGTGTGATTAGATATTACCAATGCATTTATGTGTGTATAATCTAAAATTGAAAAGAATATCACTCCTTCTTAAGGTCTATAACATCTAGAGTTATCCTAAAACTCAATATAAGCACACTAAAAAAATAATATGGTCTGTAAATCAGTGTGTGTGATACACATGTAATGACTCGATCCAAATATCCAACCTTGGAAAAAAATTAGAGTTAGTACATGGCCTTAAACACATTACCTAATTGTTATTGTCTAAAAACCTATGTATATGGATATAACATAATCATTGGGAAATTTTTTAGCCTCACAAGAATAAATAAAATTTTATAAATTAAAATGATTTTTTAAATAAAAAACATCTATAAAATTGATTTTTAAAGAAAAAATACCAAAAATGAAACATGATAACAATAAAAAAATGTACATAACTCATGTTGATAGAAAACTACTACCCTTCCAATATACCCAATATTCTATGAAAACACATGGTTAACACCATATCAACTTTATATAAGCATAGCTCTTAAGATTCATCCCTAATACATAATGGAACCTTTTCTCTTCCTTCATCAGTATAAGAAAAATATGATCTCACAATAGAATGTTTGGGTAGTGATGAGTAACAATATACTCAATAATGTTTTCCTAAATCACTCCCATGAATTCTTCTATATGATTTATCTAAAACAATATAATAATTTTTTAAAACAAATAAATAGATTATATTTTAACAGTTCATAATTTTTTTTAGAAAACCATTATAAATTCTAAGATGTTTATCTAAAATTAATATTCTAAAAAATATTATATTATGATATTTTTACTGAATAAATCTTAATTTTATAATTTAAGTGATTTTGATAAAGATAATATGTATGAAATCATGCATCCAAATGTAAAATAACCCATCTATGATCATAGTGCACTTAATACGAGCCATTACCCCCAAGATGAGTGCAAAAAGGTATTTAGACCATGAACATGACTATTTTAACCACTCCACATGGTCATTTCCAATTATTAATTGCATGACTCTTATTACTATTAATTAGGTTAAAAAACATTTTCTTTTTAAAAATGTTTCTCTATATAAAATCTATAAAATTAATATATTATAAATCAAAACCAATTAAATATTACTTTTTTACATATCAAATATCATGATCTTGATAAACCGGTATTCCACATTTTCATTAAAAAAAATACAATTATGGTTTTATCAACAATTCAAATAAACTACAATTTTATAAAATTAATTTCACATAATTATTTAATAAAATAAAATTTTAAATAAATAAATTTAAAGTGACATTAATCAAATTCTATGGAATTATAACCAACCAAGGTAGTAATATGACATACCTATATAAGATGCTTTCCATTGAATTAATTATATATTTTTGATCTAATGACTTTGAGAGAATACTCTACCAATTCATATTATTTTAATTATACAAAAACAATAACTCTTAAACCAATTGAATTAAACTTTACATTTATTGATGTTTGTAATTAAATGTACACATTTAGTCAAACATTATACTATATTGATATCACTCATGATGAAATGGAATAACCCTGGTCAGATTCTTGAGTTTAGAGTAAAATCCAACAGTAAGTGGGAGAAACTCTATACCACTTATCAAGATACAGTTGTAACAAACTAATTCTATGGTATGAAAGAATAAGGTTAAAATGGCAATATCAATATAGTAACATGGACCTCATGATAGTTAGAATGACCTCATTTAGAATATCGTAAATCCATCATTTTCTTTTTTAGAGAGTGGGAGGTGTAAAATTAGACTTTTTGGGATTAAGGGTATATTTTCGTACAGAATAAAAATTTCTTTAATAATATAACATAACTATAGAGTATACCTTAATAGTCCATCAATAATCCATATGACTTTTCATACTCTAATAACCATATGCTAAGACTTTCCCTACCACTAAAGAAGACTATAGAGAAAGATCAATGAGGAGAAAATAATGAAAACCTCCTTAATTTATAATCCATATTACTATATGATCTAAAATAAATTTTCTACGTTTAACCTATTTATGAATTGACTCAAATAAATTTTATTCTCCACCATCATAATATATCTCTCTATATAACTCTCTACTATTAATCCTTGTTTATGAGCTTATAGCTATTTTCAATCCTCAAATAATTATATTTGTAATGTCAATATATTACAAATCCTCTAAATCCTCTAATTGAACACTATTAAATATATTTCATCCATTCCCATAATTATAATCCTCTAATTACTATAAATTATTCCAAATTCATCGTATCAATTAGAATTCCTAAATTAATTTCACAAGTCAAATTTTCACTATTTAAAATAATCGAGTATTCCTCATGCGAGAAAGGAAATACCCTTTTATACAACACATAAAAATTAATATCTAATAATTAAATAACCAAATAATGATAAGAATAATTCCATTTTCCTTGGAAACAATCATTTTTAATATACACATAATTATATTTAAGTTAATTTAATAAAATTTAAAAATAAATAATGTTATAATTTTCATAATCATATGATTTTTTATCCATAAAAGTCACTAAACCATATTTAACTAAAAAATATATACCCACTACTGTTACATGAAAGATTTTATTTATTATATTTTCTCCTGAATCCATATTTCTGGCTATGATACACAACCTAAAAGAAAATATTTTATTCTCAATATCTTCTCTTTCCAATCAATAATCCTCAGTAAGCATTTAAAAACCTCATGTTTTATTTTAAGTAAATAAAGTCCCATTAGTCGACATGATGTGGTTTTTAAGTTACTTTCTTAATTTTGAATCATAAAACAAAACAAGAACTAGTACATAAATCAAGGGAAACTCAAACTGATACAATATATTTCCAATTCATAGTATAATTACAAATTAACCTATATAATGAGGAAAAAAATCCCTTTTTTCTCAATTTATTGATGTCCCATACCCATTGAAACTCATAAAAATAATTATTCACAACTAAAGACTCTATATATAAACATTTACAATCCTCATAAGATTATTATTTTTATTAATCTATTATCAACATGTTTTGTATTATGTTAATATATTATCCTATCTCCTTCCCCAAATCTAGTCCCAAAAGATTCTTCCATTCTACCTTAAGCTATAAAAAAGGTAACAAACATCAACTTCTATAAACTTATTAAAAAAGGAACCATTATAATCAATTCTAGATAAATAACATTCTATGGAAATTACATCAAATAAATATAATCCCCTTGTGATCTCCCCAAATCCAACACAAAAATTGGTAGTATATCCACTAAAGTATGCATAGTGAATTTTGATACCCATTACGCTAAAGATAATAAAATTTAATTATACTAAATTGATTAGTCATCTCCTTCAGCAATAATATCCAAAAACATAAAGAAAACCAAGGGCCATATTCATACAAAATACATGAAAAAAATTCATTTAACATTACTATTTCCATAATAAAAAACATACCATTTCACTGAAAAATAACATAAATGGGCAGTAAAAGAGTTCATTTTGTATGTTGTTATAAAATGTTCCATACAGTGTCATGATTTCATGGAGACCTTGAAAAAAAAACTAGAAAATATACCACAATTTTCTCAAATTTAAAATTTTGAATAGGAAATTTTTCTAAAAGGATTGTAAGTTGTTGATGCTTAACCTTTACATGTGAAAAAATCATTCATCAAGATAAAAAATATGTTATATTCCTTATAATTCATTCACACTAAAACATCCACCTAATATTGGGATATATCTTCATCACCCCAGATTAAACCACCTAAATAGAGTTATTAAATAGTTCCATAAATTCTTTTATACCCAAGGGAAAAAATATTCTACCCTTGAAATAGAGCATCAAATCCATTGGTAGAGACTAAAATTTAATGGTATCCCCATAATTTAGGGCATCATTCATCAACTTGTATTAAGTATTAGTTTTTTAATAATCCTTTACTTGATCTAAAAAATCATAAAGGATATCTATCTAATAGAATAATATACGGTTTCTCTTCTCATGTGACTCTAGATGCATATCCAATATCAAACTTATCAAATTACCCTAACCTTATGGTTTTCATACCACTTGAGTTTTTCACCTCATGGAATTTGTATCATAATTAATATTGGTTAGTGCATAAGATAATTAAAATCCAAAATTATGAAGATACTAAAATGTTATTCATTTCCTCAGGTTTAGATATCCTTAGGATAAGATACACTTCATATTTTTATAATTTGAATATTCTATGTACCTCTCACCAAAAAAGTAATATCTCATACTCTAAAAATAATAAAAAACTATTAATAAGTATAGTTCATGAATTAGATAATGCTTCTCATGAGTTTGAAATTATAATAATAAATACACTACTATATTCACCGTTTTTCTTAGAATGAATTATAAAGCAGCTTCTGACACATCAAAATACACCAAATATCCATAGATGATTCTTGGTTAGATAAAAAATGCATCATAATTCAAACATATCTTCAGATCATCAAAATCTTCTCAACACTTTTCATCCCACTCAAACAATACATCCATCTTTTTTAACACCATCATTAGTGATAATAATATTAATAATTCTTGAATGGATTGTAAATAATAACTTTCCAACCCAATAAAAATTTGAATCTGAAAAAAATTCATGGTAAATTACCAAGTCATAATCACTTCCACATTATCTGAGTCAAAAAAAGAACCCATCTGAAAGATAAAGTTTCTAAAGAACTTTAGATCTTTAATCCAAAACTAGTATTTGGATGATTATTCATAAATCCATATTTCATAAACATCTAAAGGAATATCCTAAAATTACTTCTAATATCTTCCTTTGAAAATGAGTAAATTGTGATTTCATTCATAAATACCACTATGAATGAGACAATGTATTTATGAAAAATATTATTTATTGGGAAGATAAAAATAGTACGAGAATTAGTAACCCCAAATGACATTAATAAAAAAATTTAATAATTACACTTAATTAATAATGTTTTATTTTGAATATCTTCACTATTTACCCTTAATTGGTGATAAAAAAACTTAAGTTAATATTTAAAAATAACTCATATCTTTTTAATTGTTCAATTAGATCATAAATTTAATGTAAATGGATGTCATTTATAGCAATCACCTAGTTTATATTTTAGTATTCAATGCACAATCATAAGCGACTATCAACCTTCGTGGAAAATTGAACTAGTCCTGCCCAAGGAGACAAACTTAGTCACCTAACTCATTTTCTCACCATATAATTCATTTGAGAATTTGGATCATTCAAATCTATAGGTAATATATGATATAAAGGTAAAGTTTTAGGACTTTTTCCATGTAATAAATTAATAAATAATTTTATATGTATGTCTAGTGGTAGTCAAGGAAAATCTATTGGAAACACATTGAAGAAATATTTTACCACCCATAGAAACCAAGGTTTATCCCTTAAATCCATTTTTATAATAATAAATAAATATTATTGAAAGGATAAAGACGTTATGTTCCTAATAATAGGGTATTCTCAACTCAAATGAAAATCCCACTCTCCCCAAAATATTGAAGACTCCCATCACATAATGTGAATGATACCATATGACCATAATATTCAATATGATCCTTCATTCTTACCATACCAACCATTAAAATTATAAATTCATATTTTATTATCTCTAGAACAAAAAACACATTATATTGAATAATAAATAATCATAATGGAATAAAAAAGACACCCAAATCCTTATTTTATATTTACTCTAATAGGTTGCTCAATATTAATTGAGTAATGAATTAATTACATATGAAAATTTAACTAGTTTAATGCATGCCTAGATATAAATGAATACGATTCACTCATATAAAATATAATATAGATCATAGTAGATATAATAATAAAAGTACCTCATATTGTCATACGTCATTATTTTGATTCTTCAGAAACATGATCCAAACTGAACAACTTCCCTAACCTCTTACACAACTATCTTAGATGAGGATTAAAACTTGTTTTCACCTATGAAACTACTATATCATTCTATTGTCTGATAAAATTCCTACTTTTTCCTCACATATAATTAAAAGCTTCGCTAATAGAATTTATATAAAAAAACTTCACATTACCAAACTTCCCACAGTAATGAAACTTCTTAGTCTCATTAGGAAAATCGAAATTCAAATACACAATACAACTTCACTAATAAGATGAATGGTATCTCCACCATTGTAATGAATATAAGACCAAAAATTTCTTCTGATTATCTCATTACATGGATTTATTTAGTTTTATTTTCTTTTTATTAGAGAAATTATTTCTTCTATTATAAAACCCAAAAATTATTATCCTAGAGTCAGTGGTTACTATATTACATTGGAAAAATATAAAAGGAGTCACATTCGGAAGGACCAAATATTTTAGTAGTGTTGGTAAACTAGACATATACATGAAATTTACATTACATTTTAAAATAAAAAATACACAAATTATTTTGTTTTATAACACCATTAATCCCATTAGTGTAGCCTAATATATCATACATCAAACACATCCTGGTATCCTAGGGAAAAACAAAACATAAGAAAGGGGTGAGATCAAATACTCAATAAGGGTTAAGTACAACATAATCTATCATAAATATGTAAGTATAATCAATACGGAAAGGAAAATAACTGAACACACAAGGAATTTAAAAACCATTGACTATCATGAAAATATAAGGAACAATAAATATGCATGGTAACTGACTAAAAAAAATTATATTTAAACAATAACTTGTGTATAATATGGAAGGAAAAAATGATGATCAATTAATTCCCTAATAACAATAACATAAACCTAAATCTTAACCATGGATATTATAACTAATTGAATAATCACATGGAATATTAAAAAAATGTATTCATAATTAATGAATGTATAATTATGGACATCTAAAAAATACTGTTAAGGCCACTTCCAATACATATACATAAATGGGTAAGGCCTTGACCAAAGCCCGAACTAGTCTGTCTCATGAGACCTACTAATGAATAGATGGGCTATAACATGCCCCTCCAATCACATATAATATCCAATTAATTAAACATATACTTAAATGATCTGTTTAATTAATTAATCAATATATATTATGAAAAAATATCTATATTGAGTAAAAGATATAAATTTACCATTATTCCCCATGTTATTCAAATAACTTTCAAAGTAATCATTGTTTGTAAAAAGGATATAAGACTTAGGAAATAATCATATACATGATGAAATAATATTAAAGGTTCAATGAATCATGGTAATAAATAAATAAAATGGGTAGTATATACACCATTTAAAAGTAATTATCTGCATAATATTAGTAAATTACCCAATGAAGCAAAATTGAGAGTAAATACCTTACAAAGAACAAATAATTGATGTTATAATTAATCAAATGAATTGATTGTTTTATTAAAATGTATATCCATATAAATAGTGAAAATCAACTAAAATTTAATCATAATTCATTAGACACATAATCTTAGCATGAAATAATATATGATGTTGAATTTTAACCCAATGATTGAAAATTGAGTTAGGAAATCCCTTATAAATATTGTATCATTATGGTGAGAGTTAATCAATGAAGTGATTATTTTTAACAAATGTATATACAAAAAAATAAAAATGGAAATATAACATATATTAATAAATAGAAATTTCTCACATAATCTTATCATAATATAATCAATGAAGTAGATTTATAAACCAATGAATAGATGTTGAGTTAAGAAACCCCTTACCTCACACTTCCTTTTTTGTTGTGCGTACATTATCCTCTAAAATAATGGTTTACATTATATTATTAATTTATTAAATAATCATATACATATATATAATAACTTATATGATCCTTTTATAACATCTTCCATTTATAAATATTATTTCATTATTTTCATCATTTCAGGTGTTAATTGACATGTTTTCTGATGTATGTTTTTTCATGAATGTCCTAGTTATTTTGTATTAGATATATATTCATCATATTCAGAATTATATTAATTTTATAAATATCATATTTAATTATTAAATAATTTTTTAGAAACATTATTTAATGTTGGACATTGAAAATGAATTACATCGCGTTGTTGAGATGATAGACCATATGCGCGCCCAAACAATAGTATTATTCCATTAAATATGAATGGGTAAGGAAATGGATGATATAATAATTTTATTGAATCAATATCATTTCATAATTATTAAATATATGTAAAAAATTTCCATCATTATTACCATACAATTACAATGGTGGTGAAAATCAAATTATATCGATGCATGGAGACAGTAAGTCATATATACGCACAATGCTTTCATTTTTCAAAGGATGCATAAAAGTCAGAATGTGGTTGTATCATAAAATTAATAAAATATAAATATATATATTATAATATATTTATTAACTTATTTTTGAAACAAAACATTAATAGGATGTATTTGAAGAATGAATTTTTAAAGAGTTAGAAAAAATGATTACATCTTCTATGAAGGATATTATTTATAAATTATCTTATGGGACCTAGGGTGGGTATTTTGGAAGGAATAGAACATAAAATTTTATAAAAGGATTATAGTAAGATAAATTGATAGATTTTATTCCATATATATTTCTCAATGTGGTGTAAATTGGTGAAGTAAGGGGTTCCCTTTTATAATTTAAGTGAGGGAACTTTTAGAATTTTTTAAAATATTAAAATCTAATAAGACTATTGTAGATCAAAATAATTGAAAATGGTATATAAATTAATAGGTTAAATTTTTTTAGACTATATATTATCCCATTTTATATGATTTAATATTTTTATAATTTTTAAATAATTTACTAAAATACCATATTCATAAATTATCATTATTATCTAGTTTAATTCTTTTCATTACATTAAATTTAAAAACATCAAGAAAAAAAAGTAAATTTAGATAAAAATATTTTATTATATCAAAAAAATGTAAATTTAACAAATAAAATTCTTGTATTATATTATATATCTAAAATTATATTTATTTTAAGGTTTTTAATATCATTTATTTGATTTTCTCATTAAATGACTAATTACCGCATCATCATTGTGTAAGAATTTAAGATAACTATTTATCCACTAAAAATGAGATATAAATATACATGATGAAGATAAATATTTTATCTTTCAAGGAAAAAATTTATAGAAGAACATATATTCTAGATAAAACCATATTAAAAATACCAACCATATTAAATACAAGAGCGTGAAATGTTTGACTTTTCATTAAATAAAATAATATAAAGGTTTTAATGTCAAAAAATTGGATCCAAAAGATAATTAATTAGACCCAAGGATAATTATGGTCAAATAATAATCTTAAAATAATATTGGGTCAAATTTTAGGGTAATTTTATAATCCTTATCATATTATTTTTACACTTAATTACATGATTTAGCATTAAACATGGTAACAAAAATTACCAAGGTTACTATTCATATTGACAAAAATTTAAAGTGAACTATTTACTAAATTTGGACCTTTAGAGTCCAATTATGGATACCATTTTTCAAAATTATAGACAAATAAATGGAATAATTTTATTTTAAATTAAACTGATAAAACACAATGAAAAACATTTTTTAGAAAAAATATCCTTTTAAGTATAAAATTTTTATATACTAAATTCATATATAAAATTAATTTCAAATACCAATTTTAGATTAATAAGAAACTAATTAAATTTTAATACTAATTCGGAATAGAATATTACTTTTTAAGTACTTAGAAAATACAGTTTTCAATGTACATTAGTTTCTTTCACTATTCTTTAAAAAATTAAAAATTTCAAAAAATTAACAAATATTAATCCTAAGATAATTTTTACATTCTGAATAAAAAAAAAATTATTTTGTAAAGTAAATTTCCAAAAATTTTCAAAAATAAATTATATTTATTTTCTAATATAATGTAATAAATATCTTGTTTTGAGTAAAACATATTTTTTAAGAATAAAATTAATTTACTTAAAATTAAGTGTTTAATTTCTATAAATTAATAAATAAATGTTTATTGAACATAAAATTCACATATATTTTATAATATGGTTATTTATATTCTTACTCATCAATTCAATGCGTAGGTTATAACGGTCGTGTTAAAATAATAATTTTTTTAATAGTATATCGTTATTATTTTAATCTTGGTATAGCGTGCAACATGTGCTATGGAATATAATATTCTCTTAAAATATCTGGGTGTTACATTCTCCCCCCTTTAATAAATTTCATCCTCATAATTTCAAATTTCACTTAGAAAACAATGGTTGATATTTGCAAATTCCATTATGGGAAACTCACATCATAAAAAGGGTTAATAAATATTCCCCTTAAAAAGTGGGAAAGGAAAATTGGAAATTCACCACAAATATATGATTCTAAATATGATAACATTAGTGGGACATGAAAACATGGACATGGAAGAGAAATCCAACTATCAATTTCTGATGGAGTGTGATAGAAAACCAAATCTTGAGAATTTTAACCATCAGAAAACCATAAATCTTTGATGGGTTAAAAAGGATATTGATTTCTTTGTAAGAAAAGAATTTGTATACCATTTTTATTTCAAATTCATATTCTCAAAGTCGAGAAATTATTTTACCATCTAGATAAATTACTCATGAAAATAAACATACTTGATTTCTTTCCATGTTATAAGAATAATATCATCATTTGGTTGTGTTTTTATCTATTTACACATCATTTATTACACCAGTATATAGATATTCAAGATGATTTTTTATGATAGAAACAATTTTGAAAAAATAATAAGGTATACAATTCATTCCTTTAGTCTCAAAATTTTTTCCAAAACCAAAATGTTTAACACATTTTATCAAATATGATAAATCATACTTTAACCAGTAATAATAATATCTAATGTTCGACTTAATACATTCCACAAGTTTTCAATATTAAGGATCATCCAAAATTTTTATGAAAATATTATAGATTCCAAAAAATGTATTAATAAGGTCACTATAAAAACTTATAATTAATCACCCACAATGTATCTCTGAACATCACATTTAAATACCTTTATCAGATAAAACATGTAAATAACTTGAATCACCACTAAAACTTAACAAAAACATGCATGCATTCTCATTAATAAAATAAAATATATATTTTTGGATATATTACTAAAATATAAAAATATTTTCAAGTAAATCAATGATAGAATAAACCAATTTTTCTACAAACCATTAATCAGTTCCAAGGTACTCTGTACTATCCAATTTACTTTGTCAGTACTATCTAATTTACTTTATCTATATCATTCATCTATTTATCTCAACATCATTATCTTAACATCAGGAAAATATTAAGTGTTATACTCCCTCAATCATGTGTTTAAAAAAATATCAACTTTCCACTGAATCACTTATCATGGTCATTGGTACCATTAAACATATGCTCTAAAATGCTTAAAGAAAAAGTACTGCAGTACAATCCTTATACGTTTCATAATAGCTATAACCAAAATTTCATTGATAAAATACTCCAAAAGAATAATTATTTAATCCAAATACAAGAATGTTAATGATTTCACTTCATCTATGGTAATAAAATATTCTTTAACTTGATCCCTTAGCTTCTTCTGAGTCATATTACTTTGATGCCCGAGACATTGATTTTCATAGGGTCCCATATCCTTATATTTGAAGCAATGTAAATTTGAATTTTTTTACCATTGAAATAAAAACCATGGTGTCCTTTCTCTCCACACTTATAAGAAATTAAAATTTCTTTTAAACAAGTACTAGTGTGTTTCATTCCATATTTATTGCATGTGGAAAAATAATTCTTTCCCGTATTCCCTTTATCAATATTTTTATCTATAATCCACTTATTATCTTGATTCCCTTCGATACTATAATCTTAGATAATTAAATATATATCCTATTATAACATGATACTACATCCTTATATTATTTGAATGTTTGGGAGACTAGTTACCATAAAAAATGGGCTTAATATCATCAAAGGGATGACCATTCTTACTATTTGGATTATGTGCATTGATACAATTTGTATTACTTCTTCTAGGAACCATTAATAAATAATTTGATACACTAGATTAGATCATAACATTATGAAACATAATATATAATCTCAATACTAGCCAAACAATTAAAAAAATTGAATATTTAGGTTTAAATAGTATCTAAATCCTAAGATTGGTTTCTTTGAGAATATTTTCAAATTCTATCAAATATTTTCATTATCTAATATATGTTTTCCAAAATATAACTCCCAAGGATTCTACTAAAATTCCTTTGATACAAACTGTAACAACCTTTACCCCAATAAACCAGATTAAGTGGTTACTTTATTACATTATCACATGATACAAGGAATCTCATACTGAAAGACCGAATCGTTTAATAGCTTTGGTAAACTAGATACATACATGAAATTCACATTATATTTTAAAACATAAAATATAAAAAGAATTTTAGTTGAGAACACAATTATTCCCATTAGTGTAACCCTTTATATAAACACCAAAAAATTTCCTAGTATATTAGGGAAAAATAAAACAAAAGAAAGAGTGAGCTCAAATGCTGAGTAAGGGTTAAACACAATGAAATATATCATAAATCAATAATAATAATAAACATGGAAAGGTAAACAACTGAACACACATTCCATTTAAAAATAATCAACAATCATGATAAGATAAGTAATAATCAATATGGAAAGGTAAATAACTGAATCACATGTCATTTAATTGACAACTTGAGCATAATATAGAAACAATAAATGATGATCAATTAATTCCATATAAATAATCCCATTAAAATGAATATTAACCATATATATTATAACTAATTGATTAATCACATGGAATATCAATAACTAAATTTAAAATAATGGAATTCATAATTTTGAGAATCTAAAGCATAACTTTAAGGCCTTAAACAATACATCTATTTAAATGGGTAAGGCCTTAGTAAAACCTAATATAGTTTGTCTCATTCGACCTACTGATGCATTAAGGGGATATAACGGGCCCCTACAGTCACTTACTATGTAAAAATAATTTCACATATATAGAAATGATATATTTAAATAATGAATCAATAATACTTATAATATATATATATAATGAGTAAAAGACACGAGTTTAACATTATTTCCACAATTATTCAAATATCTTTCAATGTAATCACCATATTTAAAAATGATATGCGGATCAAGAAATAATCATATCTATTATACAACATTATGAAATTTTCAATGAATTATGATCATAAATAAAAAATGGGATGTATATACACTATGTAAAATAAATTACGTGCACAATATTAAAATAAGCTTTAATTAAGTGAGCTTGAGATGAATTCTTTTATAAAGATCAAATCATTGAAGTGAGACTTATTCAAATTAATTGATCACATTTTTTATCTATATATACATATAAAAATGTATAAATAAAATATAAGATAATCAGAATTCATTTCACTCATAATCTCATCATGATATAATCAATGAAGTAGAAGTTTAACCAAATGAATATAAATTTAGTTAAAAGATACCTTAATTGTTTTATCATTTTTGTGAGTGTTATTAAATGAATTAATAATGTGTGAAAAATGAAGATAAAAAAAAGAAAAGAATAAATACAATGTACATCAATAAAATGAAATTTTACACACAATCTTGGCATAATATAATCAACGAAGTATACGTTTAACCCATCAAATGTAAATTATTTTAAGAAACCCCTTACCTCAAGATTAATTTTAGTTGTTAATATTTTTTCCTTATTTATAATGGTTTAAATAATGTTAATAATTTATTATAAAATCATATTTATATTTATAGTTCCCTATATTATCATTTTATTACATCTTAAAACCCGTTCATTAAAAATATTTCCTTATTTTCATTGTTTTGTGTGTTAATTTTCTTGTTTTTTATTGCATGTTATTTCTTGAATGTCTGGTGTATTTTTAATTTGATAGAGATTAATCGTATAAATTATGATATTGAAGTTATCAATGTCATATTTAATATTTAAATATAGTTTTATAACCATTCTAGAATGCTGGACTTGGAAAATTAATCGCATTGAATCATAGAGATGAAAGGTCGTACACAAACCCAAGAGATGGTATCAATAACTTAATTGTGAATGGGTAAGGGAATGTATTATATATTAATTTTATATAATAAATATAATTTCATAATTATAATATATTTATATCATTATAATCATACAAGTAAAACGGTGATGAAAATAAAGTTTCACCGCTTTGTGGATATGGTAAGCCTTATGTACGTACGCATGGTGATTTAATTTTTTATAAAATAGATAAAATGTTAAATATGGTTCTGTAATTATGTTAAAAAAATAAAATAATATGTAATTGAATTTACTTATTAATTTAGTATGTAAATAACACATGAATTGGATGTATAATAAGAAAGAACTTTGAAAGAGTTAGTAAAGATGATTACATCTTCTATCAAGGATCTCAATTATAACTTCTCTTATGGGACCTTGGGTGTGTATTTTGGAAGTACCAGAACATCAATAACATAAATAAGGATTTTAAGAAGACAAATGGTTAGTGTTTGGTATATATATATTTCAAAAAGTGGTGTAATTAAATGAGGTAAGGGGTTCCCATTTATAATTAAATTGAGGGGCACTTTTAGAATTTATCAAAATAATAAAATATAATAGGACTATTTTATAGAAAAATACTTCAAAGTAGATAATAAATGAATAGAGGATGAACTTTTAGACAATATATTATCCATAGTTTTCACATTTAATATTTTATGAGTTTTAAATAACTTAACAAAATTTTATATTCATAAAATATCATTATTGTCAAATTTGATAATATTCATTATCTAGGCATTAAAAACATCAAGTAAACAATTAAAAATAGAAAAAACTATTTTATTATATCATAAACATGTATATTTAATCTATAAAATTTTATTATTACATTATTTATCTCAAATTATATTTATTTAAATATTTTTTAGTATCATTTATTTGATTTTTTCTATTAAATAAATAATTTTTTTGTCATTATTATGTAAGCATTTAAGAAAATTATTTATCCACTGAAATTTAAATATAAATTAACATTATGAATAATAATTTTTTATCATTAATATTACTAATATAATTCAAGGATATCTTCTGGATAACACCATATTATTAATATCACACGCATTAAAAACAAGAGTGTGACATGTTTGACTTTTTATTAAACTAAATACTATAAAAGTATTAATGTAAAAAACTTTGATAAAAAAGGGAATAAATTAAACATATTTAATATTATGGTAGAATTTTAAAAATACAATATTAATTTTTAATGTTTTACGGTATTTTTTTAATCCTTATCAAATCAATATTACCCTCAATTACCTGATTTACCCATAACTATGGTAACAAAAATGAAAAAGGTTTCTATTCCTATTAAAAAAATTTAAAGGGACCTTTTTAATATATATTTAACTTATGAATAAAATTATTTTTTCCATTTTTCAAAATTCAAAACACCAAAATAGAATAATTTAATATTTAATTAAACTACCAAAGTGAAACTAAAAACAATTTTTTCAATCAAATATCCTTTTAAGTATAATTTTTTATACTAAATTCATGTACAAAATTCCTTTAAAAGACAAATATTAGATTAATATAGAACTAATATCATTTTAAAAATAATAAAAAATAGTTTTTTTAATTTTTAATTATTTAAAATAAAATAAATTTTTTAATGAACATAATTATTTTTCACTATTCATTAAAAATTCAAACTTTTCAGAAAATTAACAAAAACTCATCCTAAGATAATTATGACCTAAAGAATCCAAAAGTGAAGTTTATTTTATCAAATAAATTTATTAAAAGTTTCCAAAATTAATTATATTTATTTTCTCATAGAAATTAATAAAAATCATGTTTTGAAGAAAAAATATTTTTGAAGAATTAAATGACTTTACTAAAAATTAAGAGTTTATTTCCTAAAAATTAATAAATAAGTGTGTGTTGAATGTAAAATTTCCATATATTTTAATATATGGTAATTCTTATTAATACATCCCAATTCAAAGACTAGCTTGTAATGGTCATGTTGATATAATAAAATTTTAAAAGTATATTGTGGTTTTTGTAAACACAGTGTTTCATGGTACATAATATATCAAACATATTTTTCTCTTAAAATCTTGTGGTGTTACATCTTATGTGTCATGGAAAAAAAGAATTTACAAAATTAAAATCCATTATATCTACTTTTCCAACTCTACTTCACTCACCCATATAGTATAGGTGGGTAAGTATAATAAGTAAGTATTTAACAAAATATCAGGTTTAAGACACATATAAAATATTTTATACATGATATTATGCTCTAGTATCAACTTGATTGTAAATAAAACTAGATCTAAAAATGAATTATTTACTCTAGAACCATCATGTTCCCTTCCTCTAACTCTAGAAACACCCATGATTTCCCCATCTTTAAATTATATGCATAAAACTCTAAACATATTTTTATATACTATTTCAATTATGTAAGTAATGATCTATAACCTTGATATTTCAGAAGTATATTGGTAATACAAGATTCATTTGATTATTTCAAACCAATCCTCCTCTAATTACACCTCATCATCTATTCTAGATTTGGTAGGATTATCATTTGGAAATTAAAAATTTTGTTTCACTTCCACTGGTCATTTTTTAGTTCATTCCATCTCTAAAAATTGGCGTCACTTGGACTAAAAATTTAAAAATATCTAGGATACTCTACATGTTCTTTTATTCTTACTCTTAAATATGTTCTCTATATAACAGAATTTCTATAAGGAGATAAAAAAAATTAACCGATGCACTGTATAAGAATTTCTTCTACACATATAACATATGTTCTACAAATTCTATGAAAATATTTAAAACTAAATCTATGTAAATATATTCACCTTCCAACTATTACTTCCACCCATGTTCACACCATGTAATCAAAAATAACTTCAACCATACTCTATCTCATAATAAATAATTTTCAAAAACATTTGTATCCATTTCAAAAACCATTTTTAGGTGAAAATAATTTTTTTAAAATCCAATTCACATGTATTACATCATTATCCATATCCATCATGATATATGAAAATTTCTCCCCTATCAACCCATACAGTATTCAAACCCCTCTAAAACTACAATTATTTAATAGATCATCTGATTAATTATTATAATTAAAATCCTTGGTAACACATGTTCCACTATAAAGTGGTTATATACAACATTTTATTGGTACCTAAAGAGTTTCATCTATATTAATATACAAATATACTATTATTAACAAGGGTTAACATTAAACTATGCTCTAACTCAATTTTTTAATAAAACAATCCAAATATCAAAATATAGAATTGGAGTCTGATTTCCACATGGCCTTAAGTGCAGTCCCCAATCATTAAAGTTTTTCCACTGATACTGAGGGATATAATATAATAATTAGGGAATTATTAGCACAAAGAAATAAACAACGATATATAAATAAAATTTATATTTTTTAAAACCAAAATATTTTAAAATAACTTCTCCAAACTAATAAATATTGAAAAATAACATAGAAGAGAAATAACTGGAAATGACATATTACAACCTAATAGGATGGTCAAAACATACCTATATATGATATAAAATCTCCACTAATTATGTATGACAAAACAACATCTCATCCCTCCTAGGACATAGATCCTATGTTACATTACCAATGAACAAGGGATCTTTTCATTTTCCTACATAAAAATAAACAATATCTATAAACACCTCAAGATGTTTGGGTATGGGTGAGTAATAGTTTACTTAGTAGGATTTTATTAGATCAATACCATGAATTCTGATGTATAATCTTGTATAAACCATGTTACTAATACTATTTGGAAAATAAAATATATAGTTTACAATTTAAACATTTTTAAAAACCATTTACGAACTGTACTAAATTTCAACACACTTGCTTGAAAATACATATTTATGAATTTACTAAATTAATGTATATATAACAATGAAATAACAATTCCATAATTTAATTAATCATGAAAGATATAAATAGTAATAATTTATAAAACCAAGAATAAACCAAAAAAGTAATTTCATAGTGTACATATAATGAATTCCCATTCACCTAGATGAATTTTGTAAGGTCTTTCCACCCTAGACAAGGTAATTCCAACCATGAAGTCCCTTTTTTCCTTTTATTTCAATTAATTTCCAAAAATACCATTTTATATTAAAAAATAAGCCTCCATTAAAAATATATAAAATCAATATATCTTGAATTAAAACCAATTAAAGATAAAAATAAAATTTCCACAAACCAATTCCTTGGATCTTGAAAACGTAACATTTTATATTTTCAATAAAAATAAATTTTCTTGATTTGTCATAAATCTAGATAAGCCTCCATTTTATGAAATAAATTGAATGTAATTGTTTGATAAAATTCCATTTAAAACTAGACAAATGAAAATCACAACAATAAAAACCCATAGAAGAATAACCAATTAGTGAATGAATATGAGAACCGACTATATATCATTTCCTTCAAATTATAAACATAATTCTAAGTTGATGAATACAAAAAAATTCTTATTATTATGTTATTAAAAATTTCCCACAAACCATAGCTCTTAAACCAAAAGAACTCAATTTATATTTAATGGTTTTTAACATGGAACATGCATATTAACCACTTACCCATGATTAATTGGAGTGACCTATGTTAAATTGACATAAACCTCATCTAACTCTCTAGATTACAGTATAATACCTCTAGTAAGCGACACAACCCTTATTACACTTATCAAAAAATTTGTGTAACTCATTGTATGTGAGATATATAAGAATAAGGGAGAAAGAGGAAATATCGAGAGAGTAGAATAAACCACATTCTAGTTAGTATGAATCTATTCCAAATTTCATAAATCTATAAAGACTTTGATTTTATCATATATTGTTCTAAATATTGTATAGATTATTTTTCAAGTTAGGCATAGAGGAGACATGAGATTTCGAGGCTTGGTGTGCCCGAAATTAATTTTTTAAATATATTAAATACATTAAATATATTAAATTCAGGAATATATAGTTCTCCAAAAAAGTGGAATAAATTCTAAATTAAGGTTCATATTAGAAATATAAGTCCATCATTGAGTTCAGAGTGTCAGTTTTACTGTAGGATTGATTTATCCTTGGATTGCATCGAGCATTCGGTTTGAGTTTCATCATCTAAAAATTAATAAAATAAAGTAATTAAACTATTTATTATTTTATGTGATGTAGTGACCTAATTTTATTTCTCTATAAATATGTTTCTATGGATAATTTTTAGGTTTATATGTATAAACCTTCAAATTGAGAGAGAATGTTGGAGGGCCTTCTATTGGACATGGGAAAAAAGATCTAGATTGAGGATCATTGTGCCAACTAGACTTGTGGAACTCACCAACAACAGTGGTGTCTGATCATTCTTTGCTGGTGATTAATATTAATCAATGTAGGATGATTTTATATTTGGATTCTTTTCCCATTGTTTGTTTATATGATAAACACAAACCAATTAACCAACTAAATGATTCAAAAATCAATCTTATTGTGGGTATGAGTTATATGTATGGATTTTTGGAGATTTATTTATTTTGTTTGGACCTTCATTAATCATTCTAATGGAAACATATTGAGGCCAACCAGAACATGGCCAAGGTTCATTACTCCTTTGTGTTTTCTTGGATTTCTTTCACTATTCATCATTCATCGTGGGTAATTCCTTTGGCCCTAGGTTCAAAAAATATGAGATACACAATCATTTAAAACATATTTATTGGTTCAATAGATTGTTATCATAAATAAAGATTTTTGTGTTGATAATAGATCAAGAAGTGATGAGAATAATGATGGATCTAGACCAGATCAGATCCATTCATGCTTGGGTTTTTGACATACGATAGAAGAATATATTTAGGTAGTGTTTTCCAGAAAATCAGAAGATGAAATCTGGACATAAGTAAGAACAAGGTTTATTGAACCCCATATATGAGTTCCATGGGCACTATTTATGGTATCATTGTTGGATTCTGTTATCCACTTATAGAACCTACATAATTCTAGAAATCATGATATACACATCTTGTAGTCTAGGATCACACAATGTGTGGGGCCCTGGCTATGATTCTAGGTTTTCCATGAGAAATATCAATATTAAACAGTGTGTGACACCTATCACATGCTGTATAACCCTTACCTAGTTGAACGGTGATTACCTAGGACATTATATGGGTGTGGCCATAGGAGTGGCTAGCCATAAATAGACAGGATGTGTCAGACATAGACATGGCTAAGAGTATAGGTGCATGACAATGCCATGTACTCAAGTAGGGTCATGGACATGAGCATGGGTCCTGAAACATGGGTTGGAATCTGGGATGAAGGGGCATGTTGTGCACTTCAAATAAACATCATGTACTCTTTTAGAGATGGCTTGGTTCACTTTTCCCCCTCATCTTGAAAAAGTTTCATTAGGGTTAGTTTCCTTGATCCATTCCCTGATGGTTTAGTATATAATTTCATCAAATATATAGGATGGTGATCCCATCAGTGGGACTTCAGTATTGGATAGAGTTATTATAATACTTCCATAGTCTTGGAGTGAGATACTATATCATCATATTTCTCTAGATAGAGTTCTTGGTATCATTCTAATTAACACTAAGTAGGAATCGATCCAATACGTATCAGGTTACTCTAGAGTGATTTTTTGGTATACCCTGTGGTAGTGGGTGTGGCACTCATCTACATATTATTCTACTCATACTTATAATGTATAATTATTATGTAAATACTTGATGATCATGACATATCAGATAGACACCATTATAGCTATATGACTTATGGAGTGTGTTCTTCTAGATGGGAGTTATGTGGAGCCTTCAAACAAGAATCCTAGGATGGCATTATGTTTGTGACTTTACTCTGAGTTTTTGTGTCTTTTTTATTATATCTAGAAATTCATGTTATATGTGTTGTAGATATATTCCTGTGATTATATGACTATTATTATTGATGTTATATGCTTAGTGATTTTAGGGTATCCTACTAGGTATTGTTATACACAACACTGAATGGGATTTTCCCACATGTATCATGTCTTATATAGACGATTGACCTTTGATAGAGTCCTAGAGAGACCAGGACTAGACATGGATTAGTGAGCTAGTCAGATTGAGGTGTGTTCCTATAGTTTCATTGATAGGAGTACACTTATATACTTTCAATCTATAGTTGTTTTTAGTTTCACTGTGGTGGGATTTTATTTTTTCCTTTTTCTTTCCAATATGCATTTTCATACTTTGACATGGGGATTTAGATGTATGTATTCATGGTTTATCATTTATTTTAAATTTCATCATTGTATGTGCTTGGAGATGTGTACATTTGTACAATTCTATTACCCTAAGGTCTCCCATATGATGATATGAATAATAGGTTCAAGTATCCATCCTAGGTCCTACTGGAGGAAGATTAGGATAGTTATGACATGTGACCCTTAAGAAGGGTTGTGAGAGAGTGGTATCATAGCAGTAAAATTTACCTTAGGACAAAATCATGTGAGATTGGTTTGGGGAAGCAGTGTTATGAGTTTTGGGTAAAATATTTATGGATAGGGACTCCAATGTTGGTGTGGAGGAAAATATATCCACACACTAGAACTCTGATAAACTATATTTTAACTCTTTACATATAAGCACTGGTTTTAGGGAAAAAATTGTAACATGCATCATATAGGAATGAGGTGTGGTATTAGTGTACTTTTTGAGTTCTCTCTCCAGATATATGCATTGAACTTTTTACATATTCTCTTTCTTAGGATTCCTCCATGAACATTTACTTCTAGGATTCAACATCAAGATCAGAAGGATGACTCCCTCAGTGATGAGTAATTGATACAGGGACCAGTTCGAAAGGTGTTACCTCCAGGTGGTGCACTAGTTGTACCACCACCAATTGAGTAATAGATGATACCAGTTGTACTAGAAGATTAGGTGTGTATACTGAGTACACTTCATCAAATTTAGTGATATTGACCCGTAAGGTTTTGAGGTGGTCCAAACCTAGAGGTGGCTCAGGACTGGATTAAGGTGGTGACATGAGTTTTTTGTCTTGTTAGGATACCGACAGATAAGACGGTGGTCCCAAAAGCAAGCCTTCTCCATGGGTCTGTAAGAAGATGGTGGGTTTTAGTTATCCATTCATTTTATGGGGTGACCCTTGCATGGTCAAAGTTTGAGCACAATTTCATATAGGATTTTTCTCTATCTATGTTTATTAATGAGCACATCTAGGAGCTACTATTTCTTTAGAAAGGCAGTATGACTGTGTATGAGTATTCATCAAGGTTTACCAACCTCTCTCGGTACTCAATGGATATGATTCGTGGCCAATTATTTTAGGATATGAATTTCAACTGAGGAATACATAGATTAATCTAAGTAAGAATTATAACTTGAAGAATTCCTACCTATACTGGGGTGCTAGATCATTATTTGGTGGTCGAGAGTTTCTAGCTAAGCAGATGCAACAATTTTTCTAGCAATGGGTATGTGGGAGATGCGTATTTGGAAGCAGGTATCCAATGTCAAAATAAGGGACCTGGATGTATGATATGTTTTAATAGGTGATCCCAATATATATGGAGTACATTTTATCACTCATAAGATAGATTTAGTTATCCTAAATCGAGGATGTGAGAATCTTATGATCGTAGGGGACATCTTGTACGGGATTGTCTAACCCACCCTATGACTGATAGAGAGAAGGTGGATGGGCCACCTAGGAAGAGGTAGTAGTATGAGTAGGTAGGTCTGTAGGGAATAAAATGTGGAATAGGTGTTGGGAGAGCTGTTGTAGGTGGTAGAAAATTTTATTTGTTACTAAAACCACCCATAGGTGGTTCATGTTAGGCTGAGGGAGCTTGGGGAAAAGGGCGAGGGAAGCTCTAGGTGGTTGAGGCTTATGATCTAGAGGATATAGGGATGATTCAAGGCATGATATGTGCCTTTTATACCTTATATTCTATATTTATAGACACACACATATGATTCATTCCTTCATTTCCTCTTTTCTGGTTTGAGACATAGAGAATATGTTTGTGCCCTTAGATAGGCCCTTGCGCACATAGGCTCCAATAGAAGGGGACTCAGTGATCAAAAAATTGTGCCAAAAGTGTGACCTGAATCTTGCATCTGAGTGTTTTATTTGGGATATATTGTAAAGACCCGCAAATTTCAAGGAAATTTTTTTCTTAATTTTCTTTGGAATTTTACAAGAGCGCAGATTCAGACGGCACCTGATTCCGAGGCCCGGTGTGCCCGGAATCAATTTCCGAAGTTTGGCTCGGGTACGTTCAGTGAACGGACGAGCGGGTTTTTCTATCTTTTGAACCGGTGCCCGGAATCAAATTCTGAGGGCACCGATGAAATCGCAGCGCCGGTATTTGCTTAGAAACGCCTCTTCCGGAGTTGCGTTTGCTCAGACGTGGTTTTTAAATTTTGCGGCTTTAAGTCAGAAATAAAATAAAGTTTGTGCGACAAATTTATTTTATTTCACTTAAACTGCTTGGAAGCCACTTAAAGTCACTTAAAGGCGGCTTGAACTGAGTTGAACTGGATAGGATGCTATCCAGAAATATCCTACCCCTTGGTAGGATATTTGTGCGGTGGGACCCGCACGAGCCCCGCCGTTTCTTTCGCTAAGTAACGCACCCGCGAAAACCCGTCAAAGTAACTGAAAAGTCAACCGACGCGTTTTCTTTAATTCTTAACAGACCATTTAATTGGGCGGTTTATTTCGTGAATTAAATGGACTGTTTCTTCGTGAATTAATTGGGTCGTTACTTATGCGTTTTACGTTTGTTGGCAAAATAATAAAATAGACAAACTTGTCTATTTTGGAGGATTGCTATCGTTGTGCAATTCCTCTGAGCCTCCACCCTCTCCGCGAAGAACGCGAAGAACGCGAAGAACGCGAAGAACGCGAAGAACGCCGGAACCGGAATCCGACGACGCACGATCCGCGACGTCAACAGCTTTTCCGCGACCTTCTTCTTCTTCTTCTTCGGTGCCTCTTCTTCCGCGGCGAACCTGCGATCGGCGGTTAAAGGTGAGAATCGAAACTTCTAAATTCTCCCTTCTTAATTTCAATAACAACGGATTTAATTAATTAAATCCGTTTGTTCTTGATCCGGAGATTGGCGACGCGACGCCGGATACCGCGACGACGCGACGATCTCCTTCCTCCGCGACGAGCGATTCCGCGACGACCCCTCGTCCGACGACGACGACAAGGTAAGGGTTGATTGGAATATTTTATTCCCGTGATTATTCTTTTCAAATAAAGAACCCGAACGGAACAATTTTAATTTATTTAAAATTGTTGATTTGGTTGATCCCTTTTTCCTCCCGATGATTTTATGGCTAACGCGGAGGGTGCGGGTCTAACGAAGAAGACCCGGCAACCCTCCGCCGATCTCTTTTGTTGTGCGGATATGGCGGACGACGACGAACCGCGCGGCAGGGGCGATCCGTTGATCCCGCAGTGAAGGTCGGCATCCGGGAGGGGCAACGGCGCAGACGGGAGGCAAATCGGGCCACCGGAGCATTTCCGGCGGCCCGCGGAAGGAGGCGGCGGCGCGGGTCGCCGGCGCGGCGGCGCCGGCGACCGGGGGCGGCGGCGCCCGGCGCGCCGCCGGAGGAATCCACCGCGGCTCGGCCGCGGCGGCGGCGAACCAGCGGACCCGCGGTCCGCGGGTCCGGTCCAACCGGTCGGGACGCGGCAATGCGCCGCGTCCGCTGACCACCCGCGCGGCCCGCACGCGGGCCGCGGCTACCTCGACCGCGGGCTGCGCCCGCGGCCTTCCACCCGCGCGGCTGGCCAAGCCGCGCCGACCGAGCCGGCCGGTCCGGTCGGCCGGGGCGCGCCCAGGCCGGACCGGACCCGGCCTAGCCGGTTCGGGCCGACCCGGTTCGGCCGACCCCAGGGGGGGTTCGGGCCGGGTCGCCCCGGGCCCAGTACCCCCGTTTCGGGCCCTCTTCGGTCTTTCGCCCATATCTTGGCCCTGGAACCTCCGATTGACGAACCGTCAGCGGCTACGCGATCCTTGAATCGAGACGGTCGTTTCGGTATATTATACTCAAGGTTTCGGAAGACTTTGGGTTCGGCCGGGTTGGTTCGTACACGAAGCCAACCGGGCCCTCGGAGCGGAAACGCTCATAACTTGAGCTACGGACGTCCGATCGACGTACCGTCAGCTGTGGTAGTTTCCTCTAAGTGAGACGGAACTTTTGGCATGCTCCTCCTGAGGATCGGATACAGGCGGAGTACGGTCGGGTTGGTTTTGCCCTAAAAACCAACCGGGCCCCTGTGACGAAAATGCCAATAACTCTCAGACCGGGCGTCCGTTTGACGCGCCGTCTGTCGCGTTGAGATCCTGTTGTCGATACGGAACTTTGGATACATCAACTTCGGACTACGTGTCAGTTGATGTATCAGCCTCTCGGCTCGTGGAGCGGACCCTCCTAAACGAGCTCGCTTTGTGCGGGAACCCTAGCGCTGGCTGTGACTTCGACGACAGAGCAGAGATCCTTCGTGGACTGCGACGACGACAGAGCAGAGATCCTTCGTGGACTGCGACGACGACAGAGCAGAGATCCTTCGTGGACTGCGGCGACGACTGTGCAGAGATCCTCAGTGGACTGCGTCGACTACTGCACTCAGCGATCCTACGTGGATCAGTGCTACAGGTTCTGTGTGAGCCCGATCCTATGTGGGTCCTTACTACCGGTTCTGTGTGAGCCACTGCCTACAGGTTCTGTGTGAGCCCGATCCTGTGTGGGTCTTCTGCGGGGGTTAGTACCTATCGATCCTTCGTGGGTCCGACGACTTAGACGGATCAGTGATCGTCTTTGACGTCATCTGAAAAAGTATACCTGGTTGAGCTGAATCTTATGTTACTCTCCTTTGTGGATTGTGTTGAACTATCCTTTGTGGATTTACTGTTTACTCTCCTTTGTGGATTTGAGTCTTGCTTTCCTATGTGGATTGAGTTGTTTTTGAGCTCGTGAGCAGAGCTAGAAGTGGGGACTTAGGTATATGTATGGGCATATACCTAAGTCAAGTCAGATGTTACTTCGTGATTGCATCTTTCTTTTGTGCTATATCCTTTGTGGATTTCGGGAGACCTTAGGGGGTCTCGGGGTCCTTACTGAGTAGCTTGTACTCACCCCTGCACGGGCTATGCCCGCACCTTGTTGTGTTGGTTGCAGACGATGGACAGCGCTGATCACGGTTGGGGCGTGGAGCAGGACGGTACCTGGAGGTGGACCACTGGGCGGGACGTGCTCGGAGCGGACGTGGGACCCGAGGAGCCTGGAGGCTATCTGTACCCACCCTTCAGGTGGGATTGCCAGTGGACGACACGAGGCCGCCGTCTTTTCTTCAGTTGCTGTACTTTACTTTTCAGTTGTACTTTACAGTTGGGCTTGTATTTCCGGCCCCCTTTACTTTTCTGCACTTTACTTTCCGCTTGCTGACTCTGTGTGGTTGTTACTTATAAAGGCAATGCCTTCCCTGTTTACTGGGATTTTACGCCTTGGTGCTAGTCGCCAGCCCCTGGCCTATGGAAGGCGGCTTGGGGTAGTCACGGCACGGGCCCCGAGGACGGGTCGTGACAAATTGGTATCAGAGGTGGTCGGTTCTACCGCAGACTCTGATCGTCCTTTCTTTCTATGTGAAGCAATAGTGTTTAGTGTATTGAGTGTGGTTATCAGTTCAGGGAGCCCAGTGTTGGTGCGGCGGCCGACGTATCCGTACACCAGGACCCTGACTCCTGATTTCCGACTTAATGCATGAAAACATTGATTGCGTGTGTGTTTCAAGTTTTCTTTGTGATTACTTATGTCAGCTCACCGGGTATACTGATCTGCTTTATGAAAGTCTCAAGTTTTCCTTGTGATTACTTGTGCCAGCTCACCAGGTATACTGTTCTGACTGTGGTGCTCTTGTTCTCCTTTTCAGGATGGCCCCGCGACGACTGCCAGCTAGGGTTCCGAGTGTAGGGCGCGACGGCAGCCCACCGAGCGACGAGGCCTCGGTGCAGGGCCCTTTGCCAGCAGTGGCACCGGCGGTAGCTTTACCCGCCGAGCCACCGATGCTACCAGTACCAGACGCTGACGATGCACGTCGCCTCAGGGCACTGCACGAGTTTCAGAGCCAGCGACCGCCCAGGTTTCGCGGTGAGGCGGACCCCCAGGCCGCCGAGGACTTGCTAGAGGCGGTGGTACGGATCTTCAGGCTAGTGAGGACACCAGCGGATCTCATGGTGATTCTCGCGGCCAGCCTCCTGCAGGCGGCGGCAGGACGATGGTGGAGCTTGATGCTCCAGGTTCACGATGAGGCATCCTTGCTCTGGGCGGACTTCGAGAGCCTCTTCCGCTCTGAGTTCGTCCCGGCCACCCTCCGAGCGGTGCGCATCCAGGAGCTTCTCCAGCTGCGCCAGGGCAGCATGACGGTCGCTCAGTACGCGGCGAGGTTCACGGACCTATCTCGCTACTCGACCGACATGGTACGGGACCCCTTCTTCCGGGCCCGGACCTTCGAGCAGGGCTTGCGACAGGAGATTCGGGCGTCTCTGGTCTCCCTCAGCATTCCGACCCAGGCGGGAGTGTTGGAGCGAGCCCTCCTGATCGAGAGCTTCCTGGCAGAGCCTTCTTCAGCGGCGAGACCTAGCGCAGGGCGGCAGGTAGCTGAGTCTTCGGCAGCAGGTAGCCGACGGATGACTCACGGGTCCAGGCAGACCAGACCCCCACGCAGACGGCCTCAGGACACCGGCTCAGCAGTACGAGGCACACAGCGGAGTGCCAGCCTTTCGAGAGGCAGGTTGTGCTACTCTTGCGGCGGGCAGGGTCACATGGCTCGTGACTGCCCGACTCGCCGATCAGAGGAGCAGCAGACGGTGGAGGGGCCACCCAGGCAGAGGCAGAGGGTCGACCGTGGCGGTCCGCAGGCAGGAGGCGGACGAGGCAGAGGAGCTGGCCGAGCAGCGGGTGGTGGGCGACGCTTCCAGGCTCTACCCCCACCACCACCAGGAGGGCCACCTCGACCACAGGGAGCTGGCGGGCAGGGACAGGCCCAGCTCCAGGCAGTGGAGGCCTACGACCCCGACTTGCCAGAGATGATTCGAGGTACGATCTGTGTCTATTCCACCCTTGCTGCAGTACTTATAGACACAGGAGCGAGTCACTCTTTCATAGCCTCTGCCCTTGTTCGGAGCTCGGAGATTCCGACTGAGCCGTTGGCTCGATCCTTACGGCTAGAGACTCCTACGGGAGCAGACTCGACGATTACGCACTGGTGCCGGCAGTGTGAGCTTACTCTAGGAGGCGAGAGCTTCGGCTGGGATCTCCTTGTAGCGGCGTCGAGGCCTTACGACGTCATCTTGGGCATGGATTGGCTATCCACGGTTCATGCCCAGATCGACTGTTTTAGGCGCAAGGTGCGATGTGTTCGCACCGACGGGAGCAGGTTTACCTTCACCGGCGAGAAGGGAACCTTTGCAGCACAGGATGGACTTCCGCGGAGGAGAGTGCAGCCCATCTCTCATCAGTTGGCTAGCCTCATCCTAGGAGCAGTGGACGTGCGGAGTCCAGCTTTTCCTGCAGTGGTGGACCAGTACGTAGACGTCTTTCCCGACAACGTTCCAGGGCTACCTCCTCGTAGAGAGGTAGACTTTTACATCGACTTGTACCCCGGGACAGCCCCGATATCTACTCCAGCATATCGGATGGCCCCCGCCGAGCTTCGGGAGCTGCGGGTACAGTTGGAGGACTTGCAGAGCAAGGGGTTTATCCGACCCAGTGTTTCACCCTGGGCTTCCCCGATTTTGTTCGCCAAGAAGGCGGACGGGAGCTTGCGACTATGTGTCGACTATCGTCGCCTGAATCAGGTGACGGTGAGGAACAAGTATCCGCTGCCACGGATTGATGACCTCTTCGATCAGCTCAAGGGAGAGCGGTGGTTCTCGAAGATAGACCTCCGGTCAGGCTATCATCAGCTCAGAGTTCGAGACGAGGACGTGCAGAAGACGGCCTTCAGGTGTCGGTATGGCCATTATGAGTTCTTGGTTATGCCGTTCGGCGTAACCAATGCTCCAGCAGTGTTCATGAGCCTCATGAACAGGATCTTCCAGCCATACCTCGACCGTTTTGTCGTGGTCTTCATTGACGACATTTTGGTATACTCGACGACTGAGGAGGAGCATGCCTACCACCTGCGAGTTGTGCTAGACACACTCCGAGAGCACCAGCTTTATGGCAAGCTCTCAAAATGCCAGTTCTGGTTACGTGAGGTCCATTTCTTGGGGCACGTCATTTCTGAGGCGGGAGTTGCAGTGGATCCCGCGAAGATCGAGGCAGTGCTAGCTTGGGAGCCACCCAGGAGCGTGACAGAGGTGCGGAGCTTCTTGGGCCTAGCCGGATACTATCGGAGATTCGTGCCAGACTTCTCCAGAGTTGCAACACCACTCTCAGCCTTGACGAAGAAGGGGAAACCCTTCGTGTGGTCAGACAGATGTCAGCAGAGCTTCCAGGAGCTGAGGCAGAGGTTGACCAGCGCACCTATCTTGAGGTTGCCTGAGGAGGGAGTTGGATACGTAGTTTACTGCGATGCGTCAGGGACTGGACTCGGGTGTGTCCTGATGCAGGAGCGGGCCGTGATCGCCTACGGATCACGTCAGTTGAGGCCGCATGAGCAGAACTACGCCACTCATGACCTGGAGTTAGCAGCAGTGGTCTTCGCTCTGAAGACTTGGCGGCACTATCTGATGGGCGAGCGCTTCACAGTCTTTTCTGACCACCAGAGTCTCAGGTATATCTTCTCTCAGAAGGACCTGAACCTGAGACAGCGGAGATGGCTTGAGTTCCTCCAGGACTATGACTTTGAGATAGTCTATACTCCTGGGAAGGGGAACGTGGTAGCCGATGCCCTCAGCAGGAGGACGGGCATTCAGCTACTTGAGGAGGCGACGGAGCAGCTAGCCTCCTTGCAGATATCCTTCGTGGATAGAGACGGAGCAGCCTTTCTTCAGTCTCTCACAGTCTCTCCTCCACTTCTACAGCGGGTCAGAGAGGCTCAGCGTGGGGACGCTGACTGTGAGACCCGGCGTGCACTGATATCCTCAGGTCAGGCGCCTGATGGTTTCTCCCTTGGAGCAGAGCACGACATCCTTTTCAGAGGACGTACCTTCGTACCAGTCGCTTTACGAGAGGAGGTGCTGAGAGAGTTTCACACTTCTCCCTTGGCGGTGCATCCCGGAGTGGCGAAGATGTACCAGGATCTCAGACGACAACACTGGTGGCCGGGCATGAAGAAAGCTGTGGCAGAGTTCGTTTCGCGATGCCTCACCTGCCAGCAGGTGAAGGCAGAGCATCAGGTACCAGCAGGCTTGGTACAGCCCTTGGAGGTCCCGGAGTGGAAGTGGGACGGCATATCTATGGACTTCGTGACTGGACTTCCACGCACTTCCAGAGGTCACGACTCCATTTGGGTGATTGTCGACCGACTCACCAAGTCGGCACACTTCTTACCCATCAGAGAGTAGGGCTCAGTGGAGAGCTTGGGACGTCTTTACGTCCAGGAGATCGTACGGCTTCACGGTGTGGCATCGTCTATCGTCTCCGATCGAGATGCTCGTTTCACTTCCCGGCTTTGGAAGGGGTTGCAGGAGGCGTTCGGGACGCGGCTCCATCTAAGCACAGCCTTCCACCCTCAGACGGATGGTCAGACGGAGAGGACCATTCAGACACTCGAGGACATGCTCCGTGCATGTGTTGTCGACTTTGGTCGCAGCTGGGAGGACCACCTACCCTTGGTGGAGTTCGCGTACAACAACAGCTACCACTCCACCATCGGGATGGCACCATACGAGGCGTTGTACGACAGACCCTGCAGATCACCGTTGTGCTGGACAGACCCTGGGGAGTCAGCACTCGTGGGACCAGAGATGGTCCGAGCCACGACAGAGAAGGTCCAGATCATCCAGGAGAGGATGAGGACAGCTCAGAGCCGGCAGAAGTCATATGCTGACAGGAGGCGGAGGCCACTAGAGTTCGAGGATGGAGACCACGTCTTTTTGCGTGTCTCACCTCGACGTGGTTTACGGAGATTTGGCCGAGGTGGCAAGTTGTCTCCACGCTTCATCGGGCCTTTCCAGGTCCTCAGCAGGATAGGAGAGGTGGCTTATCGCCTGGCTCTGCCACCTCAGTTGCACCGGGTGCACGACGTCTTCCACGTGTCTCAGCTGAGGAGATACGTGCACGACCCGACGCACATCATCGACTTTGGGGAGCTGGACGTGGACGATGGGGCGACTTTTGCGGAGGTCCCAGTGGAGATCGAGGATCGACAGGAGCGGGTCCTACGTGGGCGGTCGATTCCTCTTGTGCGCGTCAGATGGCAGCACGGGAACCTCCAGGAGAGCACTTGGGAGCGGGAGGCTCAGATGCGTGCTCAGTACCCCCATTTGTTCCCCTAGTTTTTGATGTATCTTTACGGGGACGTAAAGCCCTGAGGTGGGAGTAATGTAAAGACCCGCAAATTTCAAGGAAATTTTTTTCTTAATTTTCTTTGGAATTTTACAAGAGCGCAGCTTCAGACGGCACCTGATTCCGAGGCCCGGTGTGCCCGGAATCAATTTCCGAAGTTTGGCTCGGGTACGTTCAGTGAACGGACGAGCGGGTTTTTCTATCTTTTGAACCGGTGCCCGGAATCAAATTCTGAGGGCACCGATGAAATCGCAGCGCCGGTATTTGCTTAGAAACGCCTCTTTCGGAGTTGCGTTTTCTCAGACGTGGTTTTTAAATTTTGCGGCTTTAAGTCAGAAATAAAATAAAGTTTGTGCGACAACTTTATTTTATTTCACTTAAACTGCTTGGAAGCCACTTAAAGTCACTTAAGGGCGGCTTGAACTGAGTTGAACTGGATAGGATGCTATCCAGAAATATCCTACCCCTTGGTAGGATATTTGTGCGGTGGGACCCGCACGAGCCCCGCCGTTTCTTTCGCTAAGTAACGCACCCGCGAAAACCCGTCAAAGTAACTGAAAAGTCAACCGACGCGTTTTCTTTAATAACAGACCATTTAATTGGGCGGTTTATTTCGTGAATTAAATGGACTGTTTCTTCGTGAATTAATTGGGTCGTTACTTATGCGTTTTACGTTTGTTGGCAAAATAATAAAATAGACAAACTTGTCTATTTTGGAGGATTGCTATCGTTGTGCAATTCCTCTGAGCCTCCACCCTCTCCGCGAAGAACGCGAAGAACGCGAAGAACGCGAAGAACGCGAAGAACGCCGGAACCGGAATCCGACGACGCACGATCCGCGACGTCAACAGCTTTTCCGCGACCTTCTTCTTCTTCTTCTTCGGTGCCTCTTCTTCCGCGGCGAACCTGCGATCGGCGGTTAAAGGTGAGAATCGAAACTTCTAAATTCTCCCTTCTTAATTTCAATAACAACGGATTTAATTAATTAAATCCGTTTGTTCTTGATCCGGAGATTGGCGACGCGACGCCGGATACCGCGACGACGCGACGATCTCCTTCCTCCGCGACGAGCGATTCCGCGACGACCCCTCGTCCGACGACGACGACAAGGTAAGGGTTGATTGGAATATTTTATTCCCGTGATTATTCTTTTCAAATAAAGAACCCGAACGGAACAATTTTAATTTATTTAAAATTGTTGATTTGGTTGATCCCTTTTTCCTCCCGATGATTTTATGGCTAACGCGGAGGGTGCGGGTCTAACGAACAAGACCCGACAACCCTCCGCCGATCTCTTTTGTTGTGCGGATATGGCGGACGATGACGAACCGCGCGGCAGGGGCGATCCGTTGATCCCGCAGTGAAGGTCGGCATCCGGGAGGGGCAACGGCGCAGACAGGAGGCAAATCGGGCCACCGGAGCATCTCCGGCGGCCCGCGGAAGGAGGCGGCGGCGAACCAGCGGACCCGCGGTCCGCGGGTCCGGTCCAACCGGTCGGGACGCGGCAATGCGCCGCGTCCGCTGACCACCCGCGCGGCCCGCACGCGGGCCGCGGCTCCCTCGACCGCGGGCTGCGCCCGCGGCCTTCCACCCGCGCGGCTGGCCAAGCCGCGCCGACCGAGCCGGCCGGTCCGGTCGGCCGGGCCACGCCCAGGCCGGACCGGACCCGGCCTAGCCGGTTCGGGCCGGGTCGGGCCGACCCGGTTCGGGCCGACCCGGTTCGGCCGACCCCAGGGGGGGTTCGGGCCGGGTCGCCCCGGGCCCAGTACCCCCGTTTCGGGCCCTCTTCGGTCTTTCGCCCATATCTTGGGCCTGGGACCTCCGATTGACGAACCGTCAGCGGCTACGTGATCCTTGGATCGAGACGGTCGTTTCGGTATATTATACTCAAGGTTTCGGAAGACTTTGGGTTCGGCCGGGTTGGTTCGTACACGAAGCCAACCGGGCCCTCGGAGCGGAAACGCTCATAACTTGAGCTACGGACGTCCGATCGACGTACCGTCAGCTGTGGTAGTTTCCTCTAAGTGAGACGGAACTTTTGGCATGCTCCGCCTGAGGATCGGATACAGGCGGAGTACGGTCGGGTTGGTTTTGCCCTAAAAACCAACCGGGCCCCTGGGACGAAAATGCCAATAACTCTCAGACCGGGCGTCCGTTTGACGCGCCGTCTGTCGCGTTGAGATCCTGTTGTCGATACGGAACTTTGGATACATCAACTTCAGACTACGTGTCAGTTGATGTATCAGCCTCTCGGCTCGTGGAGCGGACCCTCCTAAACGAGCTCGCTTTGTGCGGGAACCCTAGCGCTGGCTGTGACTTCGACGACAGAGCAGAGATCCTTCGTGGACTGCGACGACGGCAGAGCAGAGATCCTTCGTGGACTGCGGCGACGACTGTGCAGAGATCCTCAGTGGACTGCGTCGACTACTGCACTCAGCGATCCTACGTGGATCAGTGCTACAGGTTCTGTGTGAGCCCGATCCTATGTGGGTCCTTACTACCGGTTCTGTGTGAGCCACTGCCTACAGGTTCTGTGTGAGCCCGATCCTGTGTGGGTCTTCTGCGGGGGTTAGTACCTATCGATCCTTCGTGGGTCCGACGACTTAGACGGATCAGTGATCGTCTTTGACGTCATCTGAAAAAGTATACCTGGTTGAGCTGAATCTTATGTTACTCTCCTTTGTGGATTGTGTTGAACTATCCTTTGTGGATTTACTGTTTACTCTCCTTTGTGGATTTGAGTCTTGCTTTCCTATGTGGATTGAGTTGTTCTTGAGCTCGTGAGCAGAGCTAGAAGTGGGGACTTAGGTATATGTATGGGCATATACCTAAGTCAAGTCAGATGTTACTTCGTGATTGCATCTTTCTTTTGTGCTATATCCTTTGTGGATTTCGGGAGACCTTCGGGGGTCTCGGGGTCCTTACTGAGTAGCTTGTACTCACCCCTGCACGGGCTATGCCCGCACCTTGTTGTGTTGGTTGCAGACGATGGACAGCGCTGATCACGGTTGGGGCGTGGAGCAGGACGGTACCTGGAGGTGGACCACTGGGCGGGACGTGCTCGGAGCGGACGTGGGACCCGAGGAGCCTGGAGGCTATCTGTACCCACCCTTCAGGTGGGATTGCCAGTGGACGACACGAGGCCGCCGTCTTTTCTTCAGTTGCTGTACTTTACTTTTCAGTTGTACTTTACAGTTGGGCTTGTATTTCCGGCCCCCTTTACTTTTCTGCACTTTACTTTCCGCTTGCTGACTCTGTGTGGTTGTTACTTATAAAGGCAATGCCTTCCCTGTTTACTGGGATTTTACGCCTTGGTGCTAGTCGCCAGCCCCTGGCCTATGGAAGGCGGGCTTGGGGTAGTCACGGCACGGGCCCCGAGGACGGGTCGTGACATATATTTATATTAGTGATGAGGCATTATGACATTTTCAATGTTATTGACAAGTTATCTACAAATCATGTCCAGATAAACGGTTTCCGGTGGAGGATACAATGTGTCCACAATGATGGGATGATGTTTTTATTTTTGGGTGTAAAGGAGACTTAGGAAGTGTAGGATGTAATCATGTGTAATAGTATGTATCAGATTAATCCTCTATTAATTATCATTACCCTTGGTGTAATGGATGCTATGAGTTTTTATTTTCCTGCAATGGTGGAAGAGTACGATGACACTTTTCTTGAGGATATTCTAGGATTACCTTCCGATTAGGAGAGACTTATTCATTGATATACATACTAGGATTAATCCAATATCTATGTTATCTTACCAGATGGATCCCTCAGAGCTTCATGTTCTTAGGGTGATTTTTGGGGACTTGCAGAGGAAGGGATTTGTCAGACCCAATTTTTTACCCTGGGCAGCCCTATTGTTTTTCACCAAGAACACAGATGGGATCTGGATGTTGTGTGTAAATTACCATCATCTAAACTAAGTTATTATAAAGAAAAAGTATCCAATAAAGAGGTTCAATGGACTCTTAAATCATTTTAGAGGGGAATGACTGTTCTTAAATATTGACTTCAGATCAGTCCTTCACTAGTTGGTAGTACGAGATGAGGATATATGGAAGACATTATTCAAATGTATCTATGGTCACTATGAAAACATGGTGACACCATTTAGTGTGAGGAATGACTCATAAGTGTTTATGGGACTAATGAACTGGATATTTCATTCTTTCTTAGATCAGTTCATTATATTCTTCATTGATGATATCCTAATTTAATAGGTATATGAGAAGCATGCAAGACACTTGAGGATTGTTCTCGACATACTCTGAGAGAACAATATATATGGGAATCTCTTGAAGTGGTAGTTAGGGATCCTGAAGTCCCTCTTTTTAGCCCATGTTATCTTAGCAGATTGTGTGGTAGTGGATCCACTGATGTTTGAGGTAGTGTTAGCTTGGGAGTCACTCAAGAGCATGTCAGAGGTGCATACCTTACTCGTGATAACAAGATACTATAAGAGATTCATACTTGATTTCTACAGGATATCAGATCCCTTGATAGCTTTGAACCAAAAGGAGAATCCTTTCATACAGTCATAGAGGTTCCAATAGGCTTTCTAGGAGTTGAGGAAGATATTGACGAGTACACCCATGTTGATATTTCCAAAGGAGGGTTTCGAGTACATAGTGTTCTAAAATGCATCAGGAATCAGTCTTGGTTGTTTTTTGGTGCATAGATATGTGATTATTGAAAATGTTTCACATCAGTTGAGACCACATGTTTAGTACTAGGGTGAAAAAATCTTGAGTTAACTATGGAAGCATTCACAATGAAGTTTTAGAGACATTACAAGATGAGAAAGTGACCTATATTCTATTCTGACAACAAGATTATAAAGTATATCTTCCATCATAAGTATCTTAACATTATATAGAGTTGATGGACAAAGTTCCTCATAGATTATGAGTTCAATATTGTATATACTTATGGGAAGGGGAAAATGGTGTTAGATTATCCTAGAAGAATTATTGTTTGAAAATGCTGAGTGAGGAATCAGAGAAGTTTCCCTTGTTGTAGTTATCCATAGTGGATGTAGATAGGGAATCTTAACTCCAATCTATAATTGTTAGGCCTCCAATTTTATAGCGATATAGTGTGTAAGAGCATGGGGATACAAACTATGAGACCTTACACACTCAAATATCCTCTAGACATGCTCTAAATCATCTTTATGAAGGTGGGGATAAACTTCATCATTTCGAAGGACAGACGATGTTACCAGTAACATTAAGGGAGGAGGTTTTGAGATAGTTTCATACATCAACTTTGGAAATACATCAAGGTATGGAAAATATGTACCAAGACCTTTAATGTCAATATTAGTAGATAGGTATGAAGAAGGGAGTTATAGAGTTTATCTCTCAGTGCCTTAATTTTTATAAAGTGAATGATAAGAACTAGGTTCTAACAGGTTTTGCTCAATAACATGAGGTGCTAGAGTGGAAGTTTGATGGGATATCCATGTACTTTTCGATGAGGTTACCACATACATTCAGGCGACATGATTTCATCTAGATAATCATGGATTGACTCACCAAGTTGAACCAATTCCTAGATATCTATGAGAAGAGTTCATTAAGAGGATTATGACGCCTCTATGTGCATGATATAGTCCGATTACATGGAGTTACCTTGATTATATTTTATTATCATGATGATTGCTTAACATACTATTTATGGAAGGTATTTCATGAGTATTTTGGGACTCATATACATTTGATAATAGTGTTTCATCCCTATAACGATAGAAAAATTATGTGTATCATTCTGGAATTAGAGTAAATGTTGAAGGCCTTCTTATTAGACTTTTTCCATAGTTGGGAGGATCACCTACCACTAGTGGTGTCTGCATACAAAAACATCTACCATTCTACCATTAGTATGGAACTATGTAAGGACTTTTTCCAGTGACCCACTAGGTCACTGATAAACTATACTGACATAGAATATTCAAAACTTATGGGTCTAGATTTTGTGTAATCCACTATAGAGAAGGTGTAGACAATCCAGGAGAGGAATGGAACAACCAAGAGCTATCCGAAGTCCTATTAAGACCAAATATGGAGGCCTTTGGTGTTCAAGGAGAGAGACCGTTTGTTCCTATGGGTTTCACCTTGACATGGATTATTGATATTTTGCTGGGATGGAAAGCTATCTTTGATATTAATTGGCCATTTATAGATATTTTTCTGAGTTAGTAATGTTGTATACCACTTAAATCTACCACCACAGTTAGAAAAAGTATGAAAAATATTCCATGTGTCATAGGTGAGGAAGTACGTGATGATCCATCTCATGATATCCAATGGGGAAATATAGACATTGAGGATGGAGATAACTTTGTTGATTACCTGATGTAGATCAAGGACCGACATGATAGGATCCTTCAGGTGTGATCAATTCCCCTATTTTGTGTCTGCTGGAAGTAGAGGAATCTTCAAAAGAGCACTTATGAGCTATATACTTAGATGAATGCTCGTTACCCACATATCCTTGGGTGAATTTTTTTCTTTCGATTTATAAGATGTAAATTACCAATGTGGGGAGAATATAATGACACTAATTTTTCCTTGTATTGTTTTGGAATATTTTATGGATTATTTTCAGAGCTAGGTGTGGAGACAGTATGAGATTCTGAGCCCAGGTGTACCCATAAGTATATATTATATATATTTAATGAAAGTGACTACAATTTTAATAAAAAACTAGAATAACTACTAAATGGAGAGTTAGATTATAAATCTAAGGTCCTCTTTTGAGTTCGAAGTGTGGGTTTTACCCTAGGAATTACTTATCCTTAGAGTGCATTGGGTGTTTTGGTTGAGCGTTATTGTGGGAAAATTAATAAAATAAATAAAACAAATTATTAATTTTTTATATGATGTAGAAGACTAATTATATTTATCTATAAATATGCTTCTTTGTATAATTTTCAAGGCTAGCTGTATAACCCTAAAATTTGAGATGGAATATTATAGGAACCTCCATAAGATTGCGATGATCAGATTGGGATTAAGGATCGATGCACTAATGAGATATTTGGATCTCAAAAATGATAATTTCTTATGACCATTATTCACCAGTGATTGATCCAAATCAAGGCTAGAAGATTTTTCATTTAGATTTTTTTCCCAATTGGTTATTTCTATGATGAATGAAAACCAATCGACCAATAGATTTATTCGTAGATTGATTGTATTTTAGGGGGTGGCTATCTTTGTGATTTTTTTTGGAGAATTGTTTATTTTTTTGGATCTTTATATATTGTTATAATAGAAATATATTGAGGCCAAATTGAACATGGAAAAGGTTCATTCATACTTTTTTTGTTTCTTGGATTTAAACCACCATTATTTCTTTATCACAAGAAATTACTTTGGCTCTCGGTTTGAAAAATACCAGATAAACAATTGATTCACACTAGTATCTTGGCATAATAAATTGTTATTGTAGTTTCATGTTTGATATTTATGATAGATTGAGATGTGATGATAAAAATGATGGAATAGTATAAGATTCGATGCATTAAGGTGTGGATTTTTTATGTATTACCATGGCATGGATTTTGGTATCATTTTCCAGAAAATCTGAATCACGAATCTGGCCACTTGTTATTGTAGGGTCGGTCAAACCCAAGATCAGAGTTCAATGGGTGTGATTGAAATTAGTAGTACTAGATTAATGAATCCACATGAAAAACCTACATAATACTATAAATCGTAATATACATGATATATAATTTGAGATTACATAGTTTGTGGGCCATTTCTACTATAATAGGATTTATGAGAGAAATATAAACATCACATGGTGTGTGACACATGTAACACATCACGTGAGACTTACCAAGTGGATAGGCATGTACCTGGGATGGTACACAGTCATGGAAAAGGGCACAAATAACTATACTAAACCAAATCCATCCAGACACATAAACTTTCAACAATACACTAGAAAAGACATGCGGTGAACTCAGGCACAAACATGGACATGGACACATACCGTGATACACAGGAATGAACTCATGCTAAAAGGAAACATAGTTTACTTCTTGAACACTCTATATTATCCTTCAAATATTCCTTGGATCCCTTTTCCTTTTCATCGTGGACATGTTTTGTTTGGGTGTGTTCCCTTGATCCATTCCTTGAGTGTTTAGTATGGAATTTCATCTTATACCTTGGTTGGTGACCCATTCAGAGGGACTTTAGTCTTGGATAGAGTTATTGGAATCCTTCCATAAGATTAGAGTGAGATCTTATATGAAAATATTTCCCAAGGTATAATTCTTGGTATTTTCATGACCAACACTACGTGGGCATCAATCCTCTTCTTAAAAATTTATTCTAGTATGAGTTGTTGGTATTCCCTATGTCCTTGGGTGCGATTTTCATCTATATATAATTCTATTATAACTTCCAACATATACTTATTATGGCGAGACCCGATGATTATGACATCTATTGAAGACACCATTAGTTATAAATGACTCATGGAGTTTGTTATCCCAGAAAAGAGCTATGTGGAACCTTCGAGCAGGAATCTAAGCCTGACTTTATGATTGTGACTTTAACCTGAGGCTGGGTATCCTTATTGAGTATATTTGAATATTCTTGTTATATATGCTATAGAAATATACCAATGATGACCTGACTATTGTTCTTGATGTTATATTATTAGTGATTTCAGGGTTTCCTGTTGGGAATTTTTATACTCACCAATTCATGGGATTTTCCCACATGTGTCATGTCTAATGTAGATGATCAACCTTTGACAGAGTCCTAGAGGGACCAGGATCATGAAGAGTTCTGTGATCCAGACATACCGAGGTGCATTATTATGGTTTTATTGATAGTATTCCTCTTATATACTTTCAGGTTGGACTTATTTTTAGTTTCGTTGTGATGGGATTTTATTTGGCCTTTTTTCGTTCTGGTACTTGTTGATGTACTTTGATGGTGGTATTTTGATGTATACATGCATGGTTTATCAGGTTTTAACATTTTAGAATTGTATGGGCTTAGAGATGTGTGCATGTATATTGATACATCAGGATAAGTCCTCCCAAGTTACCGATATTCCTACTCAGTACTAGTTTCCAACCTATGACCTATTAGAGGTGGGCTCTGGGTAGTTAAAAAACAGGACCCCTTAGGATTGGTCAGGAAACAAATCCATCATTAACACCTTCTTAGAGATATAAAGAATAAAAATTAATGTTTTAGGGATTACATATATATATTATTATAATATATATATATATATATAATAATTTGAAATATTACCATAGTATACCTCCATGATCCATTGATAATTCATTTAACCCACCGTCCTCTAATCACATCATTCCAAGCCTTCACTGTCATCAAATGAGAACATATGATGAGATATAATATTTAAAAATAATGTGAAACTATTTTATATATAATTAATATTTATCTACCATATATAATAAATTCAAAATGTGTAACCTTATTTGTAATTTAGTCAAATCCATTTAATTCCCCTTAATCACAGTTTCTCTCTCTCTCTTCTATCACTCCTTTGCAAGTATTTTCAATTTTTTCCATTATTCAAATAATAATATCCACAGTGTAATTATCTTTCAATTCCACTAATTCCTTTAATTTTCTAGTATTAAATCTAGATTAACTATTATCATAATTACAATCCTTTATTTGATGAAAATTTACTCATATGTCATCATTTCAATTAGAATTCCCAAATTAATTTCCCAAGTCAGTCATTACCCATTTAAAATCCTCTCATAACCATCATTTGAAATAAGGAATATACTTCCATTTAATATATATAAAAATAACATCTCATAATTAAATAATTATGTAATATTAAAAATAATTCCATTTTGTAAGGGAAAAACCATAATGACTGAAATCAATATTATCTCCATATTAATAATTTAAAAAATAATAATGGATATTATTACATATAACCAAAAGATCATAATAAAAGGACCCCCAAAAATAATTCCACTCCACCTAAGTAAATAGGTCCCACTATCATCCATATTTCCATCAACCACATCGAGTAATATCAAACCACTTTCAAAACCATAACTATCAATATTTAACCACAAGTGGAATTTTATTATTGTATACTCAGTTATCCGTCCATTAGTTCATGCAGTACATGGATATAGGATCATAATTATCCTCCTCTAACTTTGGTGTCGATTCATGCATATAATTTCTTTTCATAATCACTCAAAATAAAAATAACACACAATATAAATATTCATATAATTCATACTCACAATAATTTAATATCTTAACTTTTACCATGGGATCTCTACATGATACATCTAGGTTATATGTCACAGAACATTTATAGAATCCCATGTCTAATGAGTCTACATAGATATTACAACATCTCACCAAACCATCACACTCCCTTGTATTTAGGAATCACCAGTTTCCTTGGTAGAATATGTAACACCCCAAGCTTCTACGGTACACTTCTCTTTGAATAATGCAATAGCTTGTGTTGTACGCAACATCGAGTTCTAACACACCACAACCAATCAAACTAGCCATTATGAATAGTAATACCCACTTTTTGAAATTTATAAATTTTATTTTTCAAAATGGACTTCATTTTTGGATTCAGAATATTGAAATTAGCCTAGGTTGAATTTTTGGTTTTTTTCTGAAAAACTTCATTTTTTGATGAATAGTGAAACCACTAAGTGGTAGTTAAAAAACTGAATTTTTCATAAAACTTAATTTTACCGCTTCTGTGAGTGGAATTTTGAAAATCCGAGATACACGGTTAATATCAAGGAGTAAAATGTGGTTCAATGAGATGAAAATAATTTTTGGTGAATAGTAACTTTTTACTTTTATTTACCACGGTTAAAAGTAAATAGGGTAATTAAGGGTAAAAATGATATTAATATTACCATAAAACATGTCCTAATTCTATTGGAAAAATGTATCTCAACCAAAAACAACCTTAGTAATAAAATATTATCATTTAGGTCCACTTGGAATAGATTAGGACATTTATTATTATTTAATTCAAAGAAGAGTTAAAAGAGTTAAAATCAAAGTTTATTTACTAAAACATTTTTAATATAGGGTTATACATAAGGTAAATTCAATTGTAAATACTAATTACAAATCTAAAACGATTTCCTACATAATGATATTTTATTTATAATTTTTAAACATTAAATAAGTTAATTTATTTATGACACAATGATGATGCAGTAATTACCATAATAGTGAAAAATTAAAATAATTGATATTATAAATACCCAAATAAATATAATTTGAGACTTTTTATGAATTAAAATAATTTTATAGGTCAATATGACATGTTATTAATGATTTAATTAACTTTTTTCTAAGTAATAATTCTGTTATGAATTTTAAAAAAATCCATTTTCTAAATAGTGTCAAAATTGACATAAAAGAGTTTTTAAAACAAATATTATATTATTAATTGATATTCAATTCCTAAAAATCTAAGGATCAGAAAAGATACTTATATCATGATAGGTGTAACATTAATGGACCACTTAGGGGTCTCTTGGAGGTATATAGTAAGTTCATTAACTATATAATATAAAAATACAAAGTGACATGGTAAGTGTCAAACTAATTAACTAAGTGTTAAAACTAAAATATAAGGTTAATATAATGACCCAAACCTGTCTAAATTCTATTGGTTGAGTGTTTGTCCACCCATACTCACCTTAGCCTTTAAATAATCTACTTTGGAGCCATTATAAACCGAAAATGAATTTATTATAAAATAATATTTCTAGCTTTTCCAAAGGTGCCCCTCACCCCTCTTATAAAAGGGAAATCCCCCTTCTCATAAATTCACACCTTAAAAGCCTTTTTGTTCGGCAAAAACCTGCCCAAATACTCTCTCAACTTCCCTCACTTCATCCTAGAGGCCTTAATGTAGTCATAAATCCACCCTAAGGATCCCTTTTGATCAAATCAAAAGGAAGAACCCGAAGAAGAGGTAATGATTTCACCACCCCTTTTCAAGTTCATTTCTTCTTCCACTTCTTATATCTTTGTTATTAAAATTCTAAAATAATAACTCCAGTATATTATATATATTTTTATGTTATTATAAACATGGTACAACCATATTTCAGTATTCTATCCATCCTTTGAATGCCATATCACCATACATGCGTACGTACAACTTACCATCTCCACGTCGTGGTGTAATTGTTATTCAAACATTATTATTTGGATGGTTATAATAATGATGTGTAATTCATGTAAATAATAAATATAAAATGATAATTATTCTGTATATATGATATAACATCCAATTAAATATTTTTTTAATATCAAAAGAATGATATTTTCGCTCGTGCGCACGTACGGACTACCGTCTCCACGAACGCGGTGAGATTCATTCTCCATCGTATCCATTCAAGTATAATTCTCATTTGAAGATTAATAATAATGTTTAAGAACTTAATATCATTCTGTATATGAATAAGATACAACCTACCCATAACAAACATGGCTTACATAACAAAACATATAAAAGAAAATGAGTAAGTTAACACCCAAAATGACGATAATTCTAAAATATTATTAACAAATCAATGTTAAAAGATCATATATGATATCATATTAATGTATATGATTCTTGTATAATTTAATAAAAATTATTTCACCATTATACAGGAGGTTAACCTACCCTCATCCAAAGAAAATTACAAGGTAAGGGTTTATTTCGCAATCTCTTCATTATCCGAGGTTGTTTATACGTAATAATTTACTGGGATTTCTTCATCATCCACATCCATGTTTGTTAAAAATGTATTTCAAAACATTCTTACTATTTTACAGAATATGGGTTAAAGTCATTTATACCATTGTTTGACTTTTTATAAGAATGTTATAAAGGAATCTTTCTATCGTTTTCCAAACAAGGTGCTTTTTAACCTTTTTGACAAAATTAAGGTAAGAATGTTTTTTTAACTTATACGACGGGTGTGGATAATTTTCGCTTTTATAAAATCTTCGAAGCTTCCCTTACAAGCTTATAAATTTTTTTTCAAAGTAAATGTTTTATTTTATAATTATGTGACTTTTAAATTATTTTAAAAAAAGGGATATTTCTCTCAAATAGTTTTGATTTCATCTATGTCAACATATCCTTTGATGGATTTTAAGCTTATTTGAAGTTGATTTATTGTGATACAAAACTTCCATATTGTATTGAAGGTTTTGTGATTTGTTTGACTATGAATGTGTTATTTTTATACCATTCATGGTTTATGGAGAAATTATTGACATTTCGTATGCTATTTTAATACGAATGTTTATGTTATGTTTAAACCTGTTGATATGAGGAATGTATTGGACTTAATATGTGACGGGTGGAGCCCGCTATAGCTCTTCGATGCACAGGTAGGTCTAATGAGACAAACTATTTTCTTGGCACAAGGCCTTGACAAAATCTTATTTTTAGTCTTTCCAAGAGGCCTTGGCTATGTGGTTATGATAGTCTGGAATTATGCATTCTATCATTATGAAAGTGGTTATTGATATTGCATGTGATTATTCGATTAGTAGAATATTCATGTGAATAAGTAAATGACATTATTTCATTTTATTTCTACTATATTATGTTGAAGTTCAAGTTTAAAAGGATTTTGTTTTAGTTATACATTGCCTTAAATGTTTATTCTTATTTATGAAAGTTTCTGCTATATTGTTATTCTTACTGGGCATTTGAGCTCACCCCTTTCTATGTTTTATTTCTCCCAGGATGTGAAGAAGTATTTTATAAATGACCTTAAGGGATAGTATGAGGGGATAAGAGTGTGGAAAATGAAGACTATATTGTTGTAGTTTTCATTTTATGATGTAATGTAAACTTTATGAATGTATCTAGTTATTCTAAGGCTACTAAACTAATCGGTCTTTCGAGATTTGAACTTTCTTGTGATCATGCCTATGTTATGTAATAATGCACCGACTCTGGGTAACTAGGGTCAGAGCGTTACAGAATACACGAAAACACACATAATATTTTAAATATTCCATTTAAAAGACACTATTTAGTGTCACCCTCTATAAATCAACATCCCAAAACACCTTCTATATATCACTATCCAGAGCCACCCTCTATAACCACAATTATAATTCACACCATCCAAAAATTACTATCCATTCCAAAACATCGAAGAAAATTTCTAAACAAAATGGTCAACACTAGAACATTTTCAAACCAAAATATGAACCACTGATACATTTTTTAACACATCACTATTTATATAATACACTATCCATTCATCACATATAAGTTTACATATATCAAAAAATATCCTCTCTTGATTTTAAAAGTAAAATAGAAGGAAAGAAGGAATAAAGGAAGGAATTAACCTTCTAGACCCTCTAGAAATATTTCCTTTAAATCCTAGTAAAATAAAAATACTTAACCCTTGGTGTAAATACCATTAAAAAATATAACAAAAAATAAGGAAGAAAGTTATATAAGAACCATAACCACATTATATGAATTGATACTCCAATTTCACTCAATGAATTACTAAAACTCATATATCCAAATTTTTGTAACATAGTACATGAAAAATATCCACCAATAATTAAGAGTGATAGGGAGAAATGACTATAAATCTCATAAAAGGTTAAACTAACTTTTGGAGACATCCAAACATCTAGAATCACTATATATAGTTCTAATAGTGAAGCCTCACCATCTATTAATCAGGTATAAGAAACATTATAATGTCCAAAACATTATAAAAAAAGATATTCAAACCTATTGGTTTGGTTTATAACTAAGAAAAAGCTATATAGGAACACCCCTATACATATTTTTTTTTAAAATTTAAACTATTCATACATAAAGATTCTTCCACATCATATCCATATATTTACACTGTTATATTACTTAATAAAGAAAAATAAACAAAATGAATGGAAGTCACAAACACATTTACAATAAAAAATATGGTCTATCTAACTTATACACTCATATAAAAACAAAGCCATTCTCTAATCACAAAATAAAAATTAAAGAGGAATACAAGAGTCGCCAACCATAAAAATTGAATAAGATAAGAGAATGACTAAAACTATAATGACCCTATTTATGAAACTTTGACTCCCTTAGAACTATGATTGGATCTCCCTTAAACTGGATATAAACTATAAAATACAGAATAAGAGAAAAAATGAATATAGGACAGGGTATGGAGAAATGATACTAGTAAATAGAATCCCCCACATTATCTAGAAATATTATATAGTGCTCACCATAATGTCATAATTAAAACTTCATGAAATATAATAAAATTTACAATGATGGTAAAAATCCACATTTATGATGTGATATAATAGATTAAAATTAAATTTGGAATAATTTACCAGATATAAACCTATTATATTTCCCATAAGATATAAAATGATAAAAATATCCTTTGAAATAGATCAACCATTCAAGAATATCTACGTCCTACATACCTTAAAAAATTTTCTTCCTCAAGAATACCAAAGACAATAATAAAATAAGAAGTAGAATGAACCATTATATTAATCAAAATTATCTATATTATAATAAAAGTGTTCATTAAAAATAGAGAAAATATAAAACAACTAAAAATTATCTAAGAAATTTACCATAATACGTGACTCTCACTCTTAGATGATTTCCTTAAATATATTATTAATTAATAAAATTTGAACTAAAGGAATTGTGCAACACCCTAATGTTTTATGATATATTTCCCTTTTAATCATTTTAATTTATTTATTATCTTGCTTCACACACAACACTAATCTTAAATAAATGGTAAAAAACTATTGAAATATTACCACCTAGCCATTAGAATGGTGGTATTAAATAATATTAACCATATTGTGAAAAAATATAAATATTTTATTAAATTTAAATTAATTGATTAACACTCGGGATATAGGTATATAATTTTGAGTAATGCAATTTTATACTTAAATAATATGATATTTATCCATTTTGTGTGCTGTTATTATAATTATTTTATTATAATTTTAGTTATTTAATTTCATAAAAAGCATATAATTTTTAAATTTGAATGTTAATATTATATAATGTTTAGTTTTTTGGATTATTCAAAAAACTTTCATTTATCAGTCAATAATGAAAAATACTATTTTTTGTAAAATTGTATTTTCTTTAATTTAAATCATGTAATTTAAATGTTAAATTATATTTTGGATCTGATATTAAAGTGACATAATATACATCTTATTTATTATAATTTAATTAATTAAATAATGAATATTGTTTCAAAATATTTTTATAAATGTTAATATTTTGGATTAAAATTCATTTGTCTGTAATTCCATTCTATATCAAAATTTTTAGGTTAAATTTCAAAATATTTCTTAAAAACTACAGGAATTTAATTTTATAAAATAGATACCATATTTAGAATCATTATCTTTATATTTGGTAAATATTTTCCTTTTATTTTTAGACATTATGAATATTAATAGTGGTAAAATTTATCCCCTTGGTAAATGGTAAATTGGGTAACCAATGGTTAAAAAATTTGGATAAGGCTTTAAAATTTATCTAACACCTACCTTTAGCATAATGGATGAGTGTATTTCATCCATACCCATCCTTGTTTCTAGAACATGGAAACTTGGTTTCATTTTTCTTTTATTATGACCTTTATAATATTTTAAGAAAAAAATAAATACAAAATGACAATCTCTTGACTTTAATAAAACTAATTTTTTTAGATAAGGATAAAAAGACGATAAGTAAAATTAAAAATATTTATTTTAAACATGATTTTTTTTTCATCGTAGTACTTTTTAAAATTTTTTTCATTGAATAATTACCTTAAATGGTTATACAACACAGACATAGTATTTTTTCAATTAATTAAAAATTAAAATAAATGATTTTAAAAATATTAAAAGTAATAAAATTTAGATGAGTTAAATTATTTCATGAATTTTGGATATGAATATGTATATTTATTATTTAAAGGATTATATTCAAATTTGTTATTTTTCTTGGGATCTTTAATGTCTAATTAAATAAATGGTTTCAAAAAAGGAATTAATCATATTTTATGAAAATAATATTTTATTAAATTGTTTTAAAACTATAAAAATATTTAAAAGGGTTAAGGAGGAAATATTTCATCTAAATTTCCATCCCATATTCCTTTAAGGTCCATTTATCTCATTATAAGTTCAATTATAATCCATTAATATTAATAAAGTCATTTCCACAGTTAAGGTTAGAATTAGTTAGGCAAGGGGTTAATCCAAAAGATAAGGTTTAAAATGATATCTAAACCTATACAAATTTTTTATATGGTTATATTAATAACATATCCTACTTATATTTTATTCCATGTCATTTTGAAACCATTATACTTGAGTCAGTAACATTTTAATTTTATAATATTTCAGGAATTTTTAAAAGTTAACCCCACTTATAAAAGGTTTCCCCTTCTCTATTTTAATTACACTAGTTTTATTCATCTAGATCAAAAAATAATTTCTAAATTACATTATATAATTACCTATCTATTAATTATGACTGATTTTGTTTTCTTGAAATACCATTCCAAGGGACCTTAAGAAGGTATCTAAAGAAGACCCATTAAAGAATAGGTAATTGTCTTTACTGAATCTTTAAAATGTATTCCTTCTTCTAATTAATATAAATCTATAGTAAAAATACTATAATAACAACTATATTATCATTAATATACTTTATTATTATTATTATTACGTTACAACAATTTTCATCTCTTTTTCATCCTTTGAAAACTGAAAACATCGACTGTACGCACATACGGCTTACTGTGCCCACATAGTAGTGTAATTTTTTTATCACCACAATACATGGATAATTATAAATATAAAACTAATTATTATATATTATATAATAATTATTTAACATTATTTTTAAAAGTAAAAACAATATTCATGCATACATACAACATACCATACACTGAAGAGTGTAATTCATTTTTATATCTCTATATTTTATAGATGACCAAACTTTTTATATAATGAATATATATATGATATTTATATCATGTTTAAAATTATGGAGATAATGGAACCATAATAAATTTACAATTATCTCAATTAATGAACCCCAATTCTCATGAAAAACAAATCAATTAACACCCAAAACAATGATAATAATTAATGATTATTAATAAACCAGTGATATGATGTTATAAATGGATAATATATGATATTATAGATAGTTATATGGTTATGTTATGTATTTATAATAGATATAAATTTATTATAAATAGTTTAAAAGAACTTATAAGGTAAGTCAAACTTGAGGTAAGGGATTTCATCTCAATTTCCACTCTATTGAGACATATTTGGTATTATAAACCAATTTATTATTATGTTGTGTATAAAATAACCCTTGTATATAATTAAAAATAATATAAATTTATTCATGATTTTAATTATTCAATTAAAATTTACTCTTTCAATGGTTAATAATTTAAAAGTTACTAAAGAGGTAAGAATTTATTTTACAATCTCATTTCTTTGGGATTTCTTATATTTTTCATTGAAGTAATATTATAATAAATCCTTTATAAAATCGGTATATTTTCATTTCATATATATATTTAAGGACATATAATGTTTTATTCCAAATTTTCCTCTCTATTTTTCATTAATCAATAAAAAAATTTAAAATAAAATATGATCTTTTTTCACTTTTTGATCAAGTGTATTTTTCTTCAATGTCAATATTTTTCAAAATTGTTTGATAGAAATTATTTTAATTTTACAAAATAATTTATTAAAGTAATTTTATGTTTAATTTATAAATGGTTCAAAAAGAATAATTCTATTTTTTTTTACCGAAGTTCCATTTTTACTTTTATTACAAAAACTCAAAGGGAATATTTTTAACATATATGGAGTTAATAGATTTCCCCAACGCCATAACCATTATATGAATTTTTTATCTCCTTATATATATATTCATTAATTTTATAATTAAAATCTCTAATTATAATTTAATTTAATAGTTTTATTCCATTTTAAAAAATAATTGGTTTTACTACAAACCTATATTAATGGTTAATTAATGGGAAAATTTTATCTCTTATTAATTTTTTTTCATTAACATTTTCTTGAAGCAGTCACTTTATTGTGATAGTTTTCATTGGAAATTAAATTTATATTAAATTTTAATTATCTAGGTATCATGGATATGATTATTACCTAAAAAGTATACCATTTTTACAAACAATGTTTTAATTTGAAAGTTATCGGATTGTTTTTTAAATCCTAATATTCAATATAGATATTTATTACTAGGAATATTGGTTATGAATTAAATTTATCCTTAAATATATAAGGAATGCATTGGAAATTTAGTGATGGCTGGGGGCTTGAATTATATAGCCCCTTGATGCATCGATAGGTCTCTTAATACAAACCAGTTAACTATCCTTAATAAAATAATCTTGTGTATACCTACCCATTGATTAAAAATATTTTGGAATAAGGAATTTATATAAATGATATCATGAACCCTGAGATAATGATTACCAACATTAAAAATTTATTTCGTTCAAAATTTGGTTATTATTATCCAAGAGATTACTGAATTTATATAATCCAAGGATTAATTTTTTTTCTCAATATATTTAGTAAATGTCATATGTTTGTAGTTATTTACATTTAAATATTGATTATTAATTATTTATTCATGATATATTCCACTATATGTAACCCTACCTGATCATATAAGACCACCATTTATTTTTTTCCTTCAACCAGAATATAAAGAAGGATATTATGAATAATATTAAGGATATAAGAATGTTTTTTCATGTTGTGAATTTTATATTATCATTGTAATATGGGAATCTTGTATGTATCTAGTTTTTCAAGACTACTAAAAAACTTGATCCTACATAGTGAGATCCAATATATCTTACACCAATATAATAAAGAATACACTGACTTTGGGTTACCAGAGTTGCAGTTTCTATAGTTATTATCAGATAAAGATTAGTATAAACATTAGGAATAATGTATTAAAAAAACATTGCAAAATAATTGTGATAATCCCATATAATATTTTAAAAAATTTGTTGTTAGAAATATATTTATTTTATGGATCAATAATCAAAATGATTATGAGATAACCCAGTGCGTGCCATTATTTAGACATGGTTGTTAATGTAATAAATGGAATAAACACTCATAGACAATGTATGTATCAGCCTACTGAGCAAGAAATTACATATGTTGTTGGAATTGAGTATATCATTTCCAAATTTATACAAGTGACTTAGGTTATGATAAATATCCTTTACTGAATGAAGAAAAAATTTGTTCTATAGTGTGATTTGCCTATGTTGGATAGCTTCACCTAATAGAAGCCTCTATATTTTAATGGTTTTACTAATATATTGGTAGTTTTGAAATGGATTAAGTCCAACGAAATGATATTCCTAACTTTGGGATGTAATGAGAGTGAAACGTTTTTTATAAATATATTGTTTTAAATTATATACTAATTAATCATGGTATTTGATCCAGAAAGCTAAATATCCTAATGAAATATAATGCACAAAATAAATAATGTTTACTATGATTTCTTAAATAAATGCTTCCCCAAAGAATAGTTGTATAAAATAGAGAGGAAGTTCCACACTTTAAATCAAAAGGAATAATAAATTGTGGTAGAGTATATGGATAACATTACAAGATTATCCTAAAATTCTTATAACTTCATAAGTAATATCAAGACCAAGATTGACTGTTTCTTTTGTGGAAATAAGCTAAGGCTTCTTAGAGCACTTATTTATCAAAAAAAATTATTATATAATGATATGTGATCACATTCCATTTAGATGGAGAAGACATTTTATAGATCATATATCTTCAAGGGAAATCAAGGGAATATTAGTTTAGTTCAGCACTAAGAAAAATGTAATGAATAAAAAATATATATTAGGTAATAAATCAATTACATCATGTAAAAATTGTATGAATAAATATCCTAGAGAAATATTTATGGGAATTGGTTTTTGTTACAAATGTTAAGATAATGTTCATATGGATAATGAATTTAAGTTGAAGAAATTGAAAAATATTATCCAATGCTTCAATTTTAAAGAGACGAGGCATTATTCATACCACATCCCCATGTGTCAAGGGAACTTACCATAGAAGAAGTCAAGGTGGATATAGAAAAAAATATATTCAATTACTATAGCTAAAGTGGATTTTTCTATTGATGTGATGAAAGGTGCAATTATCATCCACTATAGAAATGATTTTTTTATTTGATTCGATTTCTACCTACTGTGTTATATATAAATAATTTTATAAGGGTATCACATCACCACCTCAATGATTAAATGTTTAGTTATCTGTGAAAACTCTTAGTGGTATGATGATTATATCTCAAGTTTATTTCTCATCTTAGATATAATTTTGTAATAATGTTCTCCTAAAAATCTTATTAACCTTCCCCTTGTTGAATTTGATATAATTTTGGGTATGTATTGCTTCTCTTAGTATAGATCCCACACCAATTTTCAATGTATGGAAGTCACAATGGGTAATCTAAGTCAACATACAATAGTATTTTGATGAAAGGATGAACCAAGACTCCTAATATAAATTTCTTCAATCATATGGGTATTATTACCTAATCATGAGGGATATTTCTCTCTGATGGTTAGGGAGAAAATCAACTTGACGATATGCCTATTGTATGTGAATTTTTTGAGTCTTTATAAAAGATTTTTTTATTATTCCCCATGAATCCTAATGTTGAGTTTTAAATAGATATCATGTCTGGAACAATAACTATTTCAAAGTTTCCATATAAAATAGCCCTAATCGAGTTTCATGAATTAAAGAAACTCTTGGATAATCTAGATAAGGGATTCATTCAGTCAGGTTCTTCTACATGGGGTACACCTATTTTTTCATTAAAAAGAAATTTTGGTCAATGAATATTTTCATTTATTATCGAGAACTTAAAAAATTAACAATTAATAATAAGTACCCTCAAACCCATATCGATGGTCTATTTGATCAATTATGTGAAGAAATTTTTCTTTTACTTTATTTTTATTTGATCTAGATATCAATAGTTAAGGATTAATAAGGAGGATATAACCTTGATATCCATTAAAATTATTTATGGTCATTTAGAATTTATATTAATGATATTTTTACTTACTAATTCCTTTACTGTCTTCATGAATTTAATTAAAAGTGTCTTTTTAGACTACCTTGTTTAATTAGGTATTGTATTTATAGATGATATTATTATATATTCAAAGTGTAAATAAGTGCATGAATAACATTGGATAATTTTGATGAAGACCCTAAGGAAGGAGGAGATATTTTAAAAAATTTACAACTGTAAATTTTGGCTATAAAAATTATCATTCTTTGGTTACATATTTTCAATTGAGGGTATATCATTGGATTCTTAAAAGTCTGATGCCATTGACCAATGACCTAGATAATCCACGATAATTGATATCCATATTTTTCTGCGTTTCTATGGATACTAAAGAATATTTATAAGATATTTAACACTACTATGTAATCCACTCACCAAGTTGAATTTGAAGGGGGTTAGGTTATTGTGGATATATGAATGAGAGGATAATTTGAGAGGACTAAAGAAAATATTGGTTGGTGCACTTGTTCTTACACTTCCCCATGTTGGAGATATTTTGGTGATATATAGTGATGAATCAAAGAGTTTATTGGGATGTGTTATCATGAAGAATGAAATGGTGATAGATTATGCCTCTCACCTATTAAAAATTCATGAGAAAAATTACCCAACTCAAGATTTAGAGTTTGAAGGGACAACTTTTTCATTGAAGATATGTAGGAATTGATTATATGGTGAAAGGAGTGATATATATACTTATCATACAATCATGATATATATATTTTAATTATAAATAATTCAATATAATCTAAATAGGATAGTTAGAGATGATTAACGATTTTGACTACACAATACACTACCGCCTTGGGAATGAAAAAAAGGCAGCAGATGCTCTATGTCAAAAATAGCTTTCTAGTTTTTATATGGATAATATTGAAATATATATAATATTTATGGATTTTATGAAGTTTTATATTGTAATATTATGGAAAGGGGATAGATCTTATCTTTATTAGATGAATGTTCAACCATCCATCCATGAGGGGATAAAGAAGGTGTAGAAGTAATATTTGGATTTACAGAAGATGGTATGGAATGATTCTATGTTCAACCATAATCATACTAGAATGATAGGGTAAAGGAACTGAGAATGTGCCTATTTAATACCTGATTTGAAGAAGGAGGTGTTGGATGAAGCTCATAGTTCACCATTCTCTATTCAACACGGAAGTAAAAAGATTTATAGATATCTGATAGATTTTTTTCTGGTTGTTGAATATGAAAAGGGGTATTTCATAGTATATATCTCAATTTCTGGTGTCTCAGAAGCTTAAATATGAGATATATAATTATAAAAGGATGTAATAACCATTACCCATACCATAATGCTCATGGAAAAACATTACAATGAATTTCATCATCGGACCCCCCAAAACATCTAAAGGGAATAATTTTATTTGGTTGGTTGTCAATCCCATTAAGAAATAAGTGAATTTTTTTACTATTAGAGGATATTTTTCCTTGAATATATTACTTAGTTATACCTTAATGAATTGAGGAGATTTTATGGAGTAACAATATCAATTGTATATGGTCAGGATTTGAGGATGATCTTGAAGTTTAGGATAATCCTTTAGCATAATCTAGATATAGATTTGAGTTTCATTAAAAATTATCATCCTCAAATAGATGGTTAGTATGAGAGAACCATTAAAAATATAGAATATTTTTTGAGATCTGTCACTTTGGATTTCAAAGGTGGTTGGGATCAAAATCTTAATTTGGTATAATTTTCTTATGATAATAGTGTCCACTCAAGAATTCAGATGGTTCCTTATGAATCCCTCCATGGAAATAATTTCAAAACTCCAATGTGTTGGGATAAATTTAATGAAATAAATCAATTGGTATGTGATCTAGTTGAAGAAAAGTAATAAAGGGTTAGATTCATTCAACAATATATAAGGGTATATTAGAACCAAAAAAATGTTATACATACAATCATTGGTGAGATATGGAGTTTAAAGTTGGAGATAAAGTATTTTGATGAATATATCCTTGGAGGAATGTTATGATATTTTGATATAAGGGAAATTAAATCCCTAGATGTATTACTACCTTTAAAATTATTTATCTTATGGGGAAGATCACTTATCGCTTAGAGCATCCTAAAAACATCTCTCGAGTTTATAATGTGTTCCATGTATCTCTCCTAATAAAATACATATCCTATTATTTAAATGTACTGAACTCATATGGCATACCGTTATAGTGTGACTTATATGACGAGGAACAACATGTTGAGATTCTATATAATAGATAAAAAGTTAAATGAAACAAGACCACTCACCTGGTCAATATTCTTTTGGTGAAATCATAAAATTGTAGTAGTTATATAGGAACCTGAGAATGTGACGAGGTAGAAGTATCCTCAGTTGTTTATATCATAGTGATAAAATTTAATGGGAGATATTCTAATAATGGTGGTATAATGTAATACCCCAAGGTTTTAAGATATATTTCTCCTTAAATAAATTTAATTTCGTTGGTATCATGTTTCAAACACAACTCTAAGTTGAAACAAATTATGAATAAATTTTAAAATATTATTACCAAATCATTGGAAAGGTTTTTATTAGTAATATTAAATAAATTATGAAAACACCATGAAATTTTATTTCATTTAAATTTATATTTTACTCTTAGGAAATAAGTATTTAATTTTGAGTTAATCAATTTTAAACTTTAAAAATATGATTTTTGTTGCATTTTTTGCACATATATTATCATTAAGTTTTTCCAATTTTAGAAATTTAATTTAATAATAATGATATAAATTTTTAAATAATCATATGAATATTATCTAATGTTTAATTTTTGTGATTTTTTTTAAAATTATTTATTTTTCAGTGAATAATGTTTTTTTTAATTTTTGTCAATCAATATTTTATTTCCTTTAAATTAAGTAATTTAAAAGTTACATTGTATTTATGAGTTCATAATAAAGGTATATAAGATGATTATTATTTAATATTATTTAATTAATTACATTATGATCATTATTTTACTGGATTATAATTTAATTCAATTTTTTGGTTTATGAAAACATTCCGAAAAAACAATTTTAATATCATTTTATAGCTTGAATTTGGAATTTATTTCTATAACATATAGAAACTGAATTTAGATAAATTTATAACGTATTTTAAATCATTATATTCAATTTAGGTAAATATTTAAATATTTTTTAGACATTATAAATATTAATAGTGGTAAAATTTATCAGCTCAATAAACAGTAAATCGGATAATTAAATGTTAACACTTTGGGATAAAGATTTATAATTTCTATAACAATTTCCTTTATCCTTTTAGATTAGTTTAGTTGAGTCATACTCATCTATGTTTTAAAAATATAGAAACTCAGTTCCATTTTTCTTAAATTACGACCTTTTTATTATTTTAAGAAAAGAATAAATACAAAATTTCACTTTCTTGAATTTAATATGACTTATGTTTTTGTACATGAGGGTAAAAAGAGGATAAATTTGGTTTTAAATGTTTCTTGAGAGATTAATTAATTTTTTTCATCTTTTTTTTTAATTTATATTTATTGAATAATTACATTAAATGTTTACACAAGACTTACACATTATTTATTCAATTAATAAAAAATTAAAATAAATAATTTTTAAAAAATTAAAATTCATACAATTTGAATTAATTATTGTATTTCCTGAATTTAAAGGTTAATATTTTATATTAGAGATATTTGAAAGTATTATATTCAAATTACATTTGTATGGTTGTCTTTGATGTCTAATTGAATAAATAGTGTCAAAAATGACATAAATGATATTTTATAAAATTAATACATTATTAAATTATTTAAAAATAATAAAAAATATTAATATGTGAAAAAGAAGATAATATATGGTGTAAAATGTCATCCCCGATAAATTTATGAGAATATGTTCACCTTATATGTAAAATTATGAACCCTTAATATTTAAAAGTCATTACCACTTTTAAAGTAAATTTTTTTAACTAAGGGGTTAATCCAACAGATAAGGTTTTAAATGATATATAAACCTATTATAATTTTATTTTATGATTATATTAATACCAAATACTTCTTATATTTGAATACATGTTATTTTAAAACTGTTTCCCATGAGTTAAACATATATTATATTATAATATATTAGTAAATTAAAAAAGATCCCTTCTCCACACTTATAAAAAGCCACCCCTATATCTTTTATTTAAACCATTTTTCCATATATATTGACGTAAATATATGAATTTATCTTCTATAATTACCGATCCATTAATAATAAGTTCCGGTATTCTTGAAAGATTATTCCAAGGGTACTTAAGAAGAGATCTAAATAAGGCATACTAAAGAATCGGTAATCATCTTTTCCAACAATTTAAAATTGACTTATTCTTCTAACTATAATTATGTTGGACCCATCATAACATAATAACACCATTACAATTAATATACTTAAATTTTGTTATTATTATTATGGTAAAACCATTTTCCATCTCGTTTTCACCCTATAAAAAGAAAAAAGATCGCTCCTGCGTACGTACGACTTACCGTATTCACATAGTAGTATAAGTCATTTTTCATCACTATTTTACTTGGACAGTTATAACGATAGAATTAATAGGTATATATATGATATAATATTGATTCTATAAAGGTGAATTTTAATTTAACTTTATTTCAAAAAGTGAAAAGAATGTTCATGTGTACGTATAACCAACCATCTCCATGAATAGTGTAACTCATTTTTCTGTCTCTACCTTTTGTGATTGACACAAAATATTTATATAATTAATTTATATATATTATATTTATATCATGATTAAAATTATATATATAATTCAACCATAATCAAATTACAAGTATCCCAATTGCCGAACCAAAATTATCATTAAAAACCAAATTGTTACCACCTAAAACAATGATAATAATGAAATATTGTTAAAAAATGGGTTATAAGATGTTATAAATGGATAATATATTATATTATATATGGGTATATGGTTCTATTATGAAATTATAATAAATATTAATTTATTTTAAAGGAGGTTAAAATAACTTACAAGGAAATTCAAACTTGAGGTAAGGGATTTAATCTCAATTTCCTATCCATTGAGACATATTTGGTAGTGTGCATCAATTTATTTTTAGGAAGTCAATATACTGGATATTTGACTTATTTTTCATGAATATATATTTATTCATGATGAATACAGTTTCAATTAAACATTAATCTTTTAATGGGTTTCAATTTAAAGTCAACCAAAGAGATAATAATTTATTTTACAATCTCATTTCATTGTGATTGCTTATATTTTTCATTAAAGAAATATTCAAATATATCAATCATGAAATCCATATATTATCTTATACTCTAGATATTTAATCGGTTCACATGTTTTATTCCAACTTTTCCTTCCTTGGTCTCTTGAATCAAGTAAATAAAATTTTAAAATAAAAGCTGATCTTAGTTTTCTTTTTGATAGGATGCATTTTTCTTCCAAGTACATAATTTTTATAGTAATTTTGTAGAAGACTTTTAAATTTCCAAAAATGTTTAATTAAAGACATTTTATATTATCATTTACTTTTTAAAATTATTTAAAGGAATATTTTTAATGTTTTTATGAAAGGTTCATTTTTTTACATTCTTAAGAAAATGTCAAAAGGTGTGTTTTTTTCCGTATAGAACATTAATGGATTTTCCAACCTCCATATATTTTTTTTTGAAATTTAGATTATTATACAAGTTTTCAATGTTTTTATAAATAAAAATCTTTAATGAAGGCATATTTTAATATTTATCATTTATTTCCCCATAGATATTATTTTATTATATAACATATATTTTAGAAACATTTATGGGCATCTTTTATCTATAATTAATTTGTTGTTGTCAACTTTCTATTGGAACATTCAATTTCTTGTGATCATTTTTCAATGGATATTACATTTATATTAAATATTAATTTTCTTTTATCATGTATATAATTATTTCCTCAAATTTATAGCATTTCTATATACAGTGTTTTACTTTTAATGTTATTTGATTGTCTAGGAAATCCTAATATTATATATTCCTTACTCAATGTGGATATTTATTAATAAAGGATATTTTGTATGAATTATTTTTATTATTCAATATATGGGGAATGTATTGGTTATGTATTGACTGGGGGTCCCAAAATTATATATCCCCTCATTTCATTGATAGTTCTCATGAGATACACCAGTTGGCTAAACTTATTAAATAGGTTTTTAGTGTACACCTACCCATGGATTAAACTGTCTTTGTATAAGTCATTGATGGTAAAGATATGGTGATGTATGATATAATGATGTCAAATATAAATAATTTTCTTAATTTTTAATTTATTTATTATTTTCCATGATATTACTATAATGAAATTATCCAAGGGTGTATTTCGTGCTCCAGATATTGATTAAATGAAATATGTTTTTTAGTTATTTACCTTACCATTTTGTTTTTGTCTTATTTACTCATGATAAAATCTACTCTATATAACCCTTACTAGGAAACTAATCTCACCCTTTATTTATTTTCATTTCCCCACAACATAAATAATGATATTATAAATAAAATCAGGGATAAACGATTTTTTTTATTCCATGTATTTTATATTTTCACTGTAATATGGGAATTAAGTACGTATTCGGTTCTTCAAGAATACAAAACTAATAGATACCATGTGGTGAGACCCCCTGTATCTTGTTCCAAATTATTAAAGAAGACATCGACTCTGGGTAATTAGAGTCGCTGTTTTTTTAAATAGAATAAATATATAAAATATTATCTTAAAGATCCTAAATATGTGATGGATACTAATTTTTTTTATCCACATAAATATACAATTATTCCCAATCTGTCACATGATAAATATTATACACATTCATCTCCTATTAAATAATAAATACATCATGAACTCTCTCCAACTGGGGATGTATTTATACTCAGTACACCACATCGCTATACTATTACAACACCTCAAAAGTGATAATAAACCCTATATATAACTTATTTAGTTTTCAAAATATACATTTTTATTCCATAGAAAAACTCATGAAAATACATTATACTTGATCTTAGGCTCTAATGGTCTACATATTGAGTCAACATAAAACTTTTTCATACTTTGATATGTCTTTATCCTCACATAATATATATATATAAATAATAATTATATGCTCTAAATTGGGACTAATAACTAAATTTTCTTTTATTTCCTCCCACCATAATAAAATATAGAAAATTTTGAATATATAGTTCCTTATATGCTTCCAAAAAAATGGATGAATGTTAATTGTTTTTATAGGATAAATCTTTCTAAGGAAAGTGAATTTGCCATGAACCACTAAAATACAATATGCATGGCAACACCATATGATCTAAATCCTATAAATTCATCTCATTCTATAATAAAAAAATTATTCCCCAAAACAAAATCTTGTAGTCCACACCTATAAATAAACCATTTGGAATATTTATGTTAATGATAATATCCCACCATACCTATATCTCGGGATGTCATAACTGAGACACAACCACTTATTTCACCAAGGAATAATCCCCTAATATCTTATTAATATGGCTTAAAATTTTTTCCGTATTCACTTCAATATGAGAATATTCTAATTCGGTTAGTATTCTATACTGATCAATCAACTCTCTAACTAATCACTATAATATTTCTTACTCAAAGTCCCTTCGTCAGGGAATATGTGGTCTAAAAATCATAATCTTAAATAAACTTGATCCATCTTCTAAGCCTCAGATTCAAGTACCATATGGAAAAGTTATCACACAATATCTTAAGATTCGTAAAAACAATAAAATGAAATATATGTAGATAATTCCACAAAATATTAAATAAAAATACCACAACTACTGATTCTAGTTCATTGGTAACATAGTTATGCTCATTATGGAATAAATATTGATAAACACAAAAAATAAATCAGATATTATATACCACAACACATGATTATATTTGATGAAAAGAATCACAATATAACTTATAAGAAACACCCTACTCTAGAAACATTAATATTAAAATATTGGTCATCCTCTCTCTCTGGTGTTCAAAAGAAATTTTACATTTTTTTCCAAATCAAATAATGACCCTTTCTAGTCAAGGAATATAAATTTGTCCTAATAAAATAAAATTCATATACAAAAAACTTATAATTTTTCCAGAAACCACACCATTGAGATATTATTGAGTTATGTAAATAGTATTATGGTACATGTAATCATGATTCCCACTGCATAAATATAATTTTTTGTTGTGTAATCATGAAGAAAATATACATAAATATCAATCTAGGTTTTGCAAGAATGAATCTATCTATGTTGGAATGATAACCTTAATAATAATATTATTATCATAAACATCAATGTGTTGTGTAGGAATCAATTATTAAAAAAAATAAAATAGTGTTGTACATTGAAATACAATGTTCCCAAATTTTACATTTAAAGGAGAAAACTAATCAATGTGATGTCAAAGTTGTTCTTAAATGATCAAAACAACACATTTAAAATATGATTCAATAAAAATAAATATTGTTTGATGAATATATCATGAAAATTAAAATTTTTAACTTATACATCCAATTCAGAGACATATCAATGGAATTGAAATGCCTTTTTTAGGAATAATAGATGTTTTAATTGGGACAATTATTTTAAACTGTTTAGGTCCTAAATCATATGCTAATAAATCTATGATGCAAGATGTTTTTTCAATTTTTTGAGTATTTATTTTTCTATTATATTCTATGTAGTTGTTCCAGAAGTGTTTTCTTTGTGATGTAATTAGGTAGAATAAAATGAAAACTATGGAAACCAATATTCATATTCATGTTGTGAGAATGTTGGAGATAAATGATAATCATATAATAATCAAATATAAGTAATAATTGATCATGTAGATATGTGTCTTTGTTTTATTATCTTCTAATAAGAAGATGAGGGTAGTTTTGTGACCCCGCATGAGATCATGGGAGGATGGTCCTCTTATCAGGTTTGGTGAGATTTTCATGAGTATTGTGGTGGTTTTACTTTTATGATTCGTTTCTGATGACAACATTTTATGCATGCATTTTTTTTCAATTTAATAACATGTAATTAAAAAATTATGTGTTAATGGTTTACAATTTATTATTTTTTATTAATTTTTTTGGTTATTAACTTTTTAATATTGATCTTATAAAAAAATAAATTTAATCAAATTCATATCACTTTAAATATTATTTTTTAATGAAACATGTTTATTGATCAAGATAAAATTTAAAATTAAAATTAAGGTGGAACATGGCCTAAAAATATTCCTATCACCAAGTAAAACCCCTATCCAAGACACATTACACATGGATACACTAAATGGAGACATACCAAGTAGCTGAGACAGTTAACTACTGGTATGATAGAGGGGAGGCATAAACAAATCATAGAACACGATCACACACACGTGGGGGGTGGGGGGGGGGTGGATAGCCACTCATTTTCAGGAATTAATGAGAATATGTAGGATTACATTGGGTCTATACAAACATAAATGAGCCATGTTCACTATGGGATCACTTATTAAGCGAATCCCACCACACAAGAGATTTTATGTGGGATACAAAAAGAGTTTCTGGTAATGTTTACATATTCAAACACACTACATCAACCATATCAAATTATTTACTCCTCAAACATAATTATTATGTTTTATCCACATATCCATGAATTAATACCTCCCTGAAAAATGATCATGGAGCTCTATGACCACTATAAAATCAAAGTATTCCATGCCACAAGTTAGCCTTTATTCTATAGTTGAGCTGAAATGATGAATCAATGAAGGTTCTATGATAGAGGCTGTAAACTACACAATGAGACATGAAATCCATGCATCAATGATATGAAATAACATTTTATTAAATTTTGAGAGAAGAGATCAATAGTGGTGTGATTTGTTTGGCTCTTAATGGACTCTGCCCCAAAGGTTCTCTTCAACTATATATAAATATTGAATAGAAATGAAAAAATATTTGAATAACGGTTTGTGGGGTAGCATTATTCTCTAGTTTGGAGGTGTAAAATATAATAGATACATGAGTTTTTAAGGAAGGGGTGTTTCATAGAGAGTGTGTTGCATCATGGTCCATATATGGAAATATAGGAAGATGTCGAGGTTGTGTTGTGATACAAGTTTATGTTGGAGAAGGTATATATGTATATGCAGATTTAAATACTCAAGGTTTTCACCCCATTTATATGTTCATGGATATTTTGAGAGGAAGAAGAGGGGATCATACACATTGGACATATCTCACATATGAAGAGTTATAATACTCTAAAAATTGGGGAATATAGATAAAAGAATAAGGGATGTATTATATTATAAACAGAATGAAAGTTGAACCCATTTTTATCATTGATACAAATTATGGATATTTATCAAAAGGAGATATGCGAGGGTTATGTTTTTCAAGGAATAATTTAAAAATGTGTTGTTGGTTCAAATTAATATATCTAATGAATAATGTGTCTGATCCAAATTAAAAGATAAATAAGGGCTGATTTGACTCAACATGATGATGTTTTGAAGATATAAAGATAGAGTTATATCAAAGCATATTTACCTATTAATTATGGAGGAGGGATACTATGAAGTATTTTTTTTTCAAATGAACTTATGGATTTATAGTAGAGGTGTTTCTAATACTACCGTGAGGATGGAGATTTTCTTCCAAGTTCTTCAATACATTTATTTCTACACTCCCTCATAAATTATATGTGGGGGTAACCTTTTAATTCTAAGAAATGAATTTATGGGTGGCTGTAATTAGTGATGTTTGGTTTCATGTTTAATTTTGTTTATGTTTATTCATTCATTATTTTATTTTAATATATTATTCTATTCTCATAACATGACTATTTGGGGTGGAGTGGGAAATTCTAGTAAATTCATTAACTAAAAACTCATGTTTATTCAATGACCATTGGGTATGATAAGGTTTTTATATTCCAATATGGTATTATATTACCTATATATTAGATTAACCGAAGTACCAACATGCCAAAAAAAGAGAGTCATTATAATAGAGGGTGAGTATATAGAGAGGGGTCTCACTAAGATCTAATACCGATAACTTCTAGACTAGGCTATCATCTATCACTTCAAAAATTTATGAACATTGATTTATAAAGAATGATATGATTTCTCATTGATTATTTATCAACCAAAATTACTATTTTGTTTTCAGTTTTTTTAAATCATTCAAAGTTCATTTAAACTATTCTCTTGGTTATTTAGCTGGACTTCTATATATCACACTCATTAGTTAGTTTGTAGGCTGTTAGACTTTATAAATTACTAAATAGAAATCCTAATGGAATTTATAACACCCATTGGTACAATAACATTATAATTAAAATACAAGGAAATTTTATAAATGTTTCACGCTATTATTTTTATGAAATAATTCTTCTTAAATAAATTTATTTCATTAATATCTTTCGTTACATGAAATAGTGAGTTTGGGTAAACTGCGTAGCATTATTAAAATATATTTTTTCTGTTATTTACTTGGAGTTTGATTAGTAGGTATGAATAATTATAACCAAATTATGAAAAATATATGTTCTCAAAATTAATAAAATTAATTAATTAGTTATTAAATGATTATAATTAAAAAAATTATTTAAAAATAAAAGTTATTTTTTTTTTCTGAAAAACCGTTTTATGTGTGAAATGTGTTTTTATAATAATAAATTAAATTATTCAATATTGGTGAATTATTTTAATTAAATATATATAATATTTTATTTATTAAAATTTTTAAACATTTTTTAAATATTTTACTCTAGATCTAGGATAAGAATAAATCTTGTTTATGGTTTAAAATGTATTTTTCTAAAGAGATGTTCTTATCGATTTTGCATACTTACATTAAAGTTATTTTATTCCATTTTTATGAATTGAAATATATAAAATTAATTATATATTTATATTTAGTAGTTTTTAATTTTATAAATAGGACCCATTTATTTTTTATCATTAAGAGTAGTAATCGTGATAAAATTTATCACATCAAGAAAGGTAAATTAGGTTAATCTTGATTAGAAATAAGTGATAAGGCCATAATTTTTCATATAATTATTATTGGATGAATATTACTTTATAATCATCACGTTAGTCCCAAAATATAGTTGTTTAATGTAAAATGTTCAATGTAAATTACTTATATATTATTTGAATTGAAGAATGTTAGAAAAAGGCACTCTCTAAGTTTAAAATATACTTTATATATTCACATTGGGAAAAAATAGTTATGAAAGAATATAAATATTTTTTTTATAATGATATTATATTCATGATGTTAATTTCATTCTAATTTTTTGGTATTATAAAATTACTTAAATTCTTATACCAGTCCAAAACATTATTTTTTCAATTAATGGAAAAATAAAATAAATGATTTTGAAAATATTAAAAGTGTTATAATTTGAGTAATTTATGTTTTTAAGAGAATTTTTTAAATATATATGACATATTATTATTATTTTAAAATATTATAATCAAATTTAAAATTTCTATTTATGTATTTTATGTCAAATTTAATGAATATTTTCGAAATTTACAATAATGATATTTTATCCAAATAAAATTTTATTAAATTATTTTCAAATAATAAAAATATTTAAATAAGAAAATTTGGATATGATAGGGTCTAAAATTTCATGATAGGAAGTTTATGGGAAATTTTTTACCTTATGTGTAAAAATTTGAACCCTTGAATATTTAAATAGTAGTTACCATAGTTAAAATTTAAATTCCTTAACGACAGGTTAATCGAAGTTATAAGGTTTAAATTGACACCATAACTATTATAAATTATAATTTTTGATTTTATTATTACCCTATATAACCTTATATTAGAATAACTATCTATTTTAGGCATTTTTTTGAGAATGAATTTCTTATAATTTAATCTTTTCAAGAATTACTAAAGTTTCATCCACATCAATTATAAATTGGAACCTCTTATCCCATTAATTTATACAATTTTGAGCCTTTTCTGTTAACCAAAATATATTAATATCTCTTCTTAAATTCACTATACACATTCTATAGGTTATTTTATTCCCAAATGGCCAAACTAGGGAAATAGTAACATCATTCATGCGTACATGGGGATTACCAATCCCACGAGGTGATGTGAATTGTTTTTCATTTATATTTTACATGTATTGTAATATGTAATAATTTGATGAATATATATGATAAATATGATATAATAATTATCCTATAAAGGTTATTTCAAATTTAACTTTATTTTTTCCCATCTGTCTAATAATGAAAATAACGTTCATACGTACATATAAAGTATTATCTCCATGAATGGTGTAATTAATTTTTCCATCTGTAAATTTTATGGATGACTATAAATATGTATATAATGAATATATATGATAATTTTATAATTATTAATATTATTTATATGTTTTAACCAATATAAATTTAGAAGGATTGGAATAAGTGAACAAAAATAGTCATGATAAATTAAATAGTTAACACTACGAATTGAATATTTTAATATAAAATTATCAAAAAAGGGTGTATTAAAATGTTATAAAGGGTTAATATATGATAATATAAATAGTAACCTGACTCTAATATATAATTATAATCAATTTAAATTTATTATACATGAGGGTAGAGTGCTTTTGAAGGAAGGGAAACTCAAGGTTATTGTTTTATGTTATAATCTCATTATTTATCGGGATTATTTATGATGAAGTTTATAATAAAGAAATCTTATGATATAACTCCAAATAATCTCATGATATTTATTATACTATGGTTAATTATTGAATATAAATTTTTTCCTCCCATATCCTCACCTTAATTACTCAAGATAGAAATAATATGTTTTTAAGGAATTCTCACTTCATTTCTCTCTTCGGTGAAATATATTTTCTTTTCCATGTCCATGTTTTCTATAAATGATTTCAAAAATGTTTTTAATATTATCTAAGGATCGTTTAAATTCACTTTTAATCATGTTTTATTTTTTTTAAGAAAATTATAAAGTAATATTTTTTTCATTTTCCAAATGCGGTACATTGGGAGTTTTTTGATAAAACTATTGAAGGAATTTATTTTAAACTTATATGGAATGAAGGGATTTCCCACCATATTGTCTTTTTTTTGAATATTTATTTACTAGTTTACTTGGTTCTTTTAAAATAATTTTTTTTCATCTATAATTGTTCATTTTTTTAAATAATAAGTTATTTAAAAAATGAGATGATATTTACACCAAAAATGTTTAAAGACAATTTAACGGTATTTATATTCATAAAAGATAATAAAACTTGATATCACTTATGATTTATAGGAGATAAGATCAAATAATACCATCCTTATTATTTCTCTAGATGTTTTTGGTTTATGATGAAAAGATTTTTATGATAACTGTTTCTTTTCCATGGGTTATGATATAATGAATTGTTAATGAAACCCATTTCTTTTCATGGGTTTTGATATGATGAATGATTTATGATCATGTGGGAAAAAATGTATGCTTTTATTTATATGATGGGTAGGACATGTATCTCAATATGATGCATTGGGTAAATATTAATATATTATGAGATAAATAGGACTGGAAAGGGAAGTGATTCTAGTTTAGTAAGGGACTTTGTCTACTATGATAGTCTTGGGATTGAGCACTGACTTCAACATTGATTTGTATAGTGAACCCATTCCACTATGATAGTATTGAAAAAGAGCCTTTACAACTAAGAAAATTATTTTCTATTCTTATGTATACAACAATTTCATGTCATATGTCATCGTTATGCTCATATGACCCATGTTCCCTAATTTATGTATGATTTATGTCTTATAAACTACCATGATTTGTGACATGACATAATATTATGATATTTGATATGCAGGGTGGGGATTTCAAACATTAATATCATCTTATTATATCTTTATGCTCATGTTATGATTATATGATCATTGATACCTCCCTTGTTTACCCTTACTAAGCTTCTGAGCTCACCCTTTTCTTATGTTTCTTTTCCTCAGGTTACGTAGAAAGGTATCCATTTTAATATATATAATAAGGGTGACCATTTTGAAAAAAATATGTGGGAGATAACATTGGTATTTTATGATCTAGTTATTTATGTTTCCAAGTTTCCAAAGATCCTAAACCTAAATGATTCTAGCAAAGATCGATATTTTATTTAATTAATATTTATTTATTAGGATTTATGTCAATATATGATAAGTATGGGTCACTCTATCTAGTATTAGAGAAATTCTTAGTTAAACATTTTAAATTCCAATGATAAAACTTTAGTAAGAACCCTATGATTAAGTCTAAGTATAGGATAAAATCGTAGAGTCTTAGTAATGACCATGAATTCCCTTGGTTAATCATAAGGTGTCATAGAATAATGTGTCATGATTTAGACATCCTATAAGTGATTTTCATGATTATGTGGTTTACCACAATGATTATTTCTTATCACACTATGTTTTTTTTAACAATGGATGGAAGATGAAGGAATATTATTTATGTTGAATGATATGGAGAATTCAAAGATTTTCCTCATGTGAAATTGAATGTTCTCAGGGATATAATGAAAAATATTCTTGTTATGCTGAAAAAAATCTCTCATGATATAAATCACACTATGTTTCCGAATGATAAAATGAGGAGACAAAGTTCTATTGAGTCCCTCACGAGGTATCATTCAACTTCTTTTAGCGGGTCTAGTAAAGAACTAGTCATTGAGAAATGGATCAGTACCATTAAAAATATATTTTTCATTCTTTATTGTTCAGGGAATGTGAAATTTATTATTGTTATTTATAATTTTAAAGGAGAATAAAATAATTGGTTCACTATTATCTAAATTATGATAGAATAATAATAAATTTAATCTATAGAGTTAGAATAATTTAAAAGCTTTTATTCAATAAGTACTTTCCTAGAAATATTCATAAGAAAATATAGAAATAATTCATTGAGTTAAATAATAATAATAATTAATCTATTGGTACTTATGAGGTAAATTTCACCAAACCTATGAGGCACACTTCTAGTATTATCATACAATATTAATGTAAGGTTTATTGAATCTTCAGTGGCTTAAAACCAAGTCTTTTAAGGAAGATAAATATGTGGTGAATGGTACACTTTCTATCCACTCTATAACTACCAATGTCCTATTTTATTTTAAATCTACACTCCCTTTTATTTTTAAAATAAAATTTTAAGGGTATCAATGTACCAACTCAAAAATTAAATAATTATTTATCCATATACACCTCTAATGGTTCAATGATCATATCTAAAGTCTATGATTCTTCTTTAGTTGTTTTTTTGGGAATTTATTTCTTGAAATTTTTTTCATTATTCCCCTATTTGAATTTAATGTTATTTTGGTCTTGTATTGGAATTATATACATAATAATAGAACATTTTTTAGTAAGGTTCCTATATAATTCTATATCTACCATCTCTTTTAAAAAAAATCAATTTATAAGGGTATCACTGTACCACCTCAAAAATTAGATATTGATTTAGTATTGAAAACATATAATGATATTATTATCACACCCAATGTCTATGATTCTTCTTAAATTTATGTTTTTTGTAATTTATTTAATGAAAATATTATAATTCTTCCTCTAGTTTAATTGTATGCTATTTTGGTTATGGATTAGATTTATTTACAAATTATCACATCAATTTTCAAAGAAAGAATTTTATTTTTGATCTTTCATATCAAACTTTTATCAAATATCAATGTGATGATAAAAATTAACTTATGATAGAAATTATATCCATCGTATGGGTCATGGTTCCTGTTGAAAAGGTGTTTTTATCTCTAATGGTTGGGGAGAAAGTCAATATCGAATATATTCTTCTTTTGTGTGATTTTATTGAAGTGTTTAAAAAAAATCTTGGACTTCCACCAAATTATGTTGTTGTGATTTCAATATAAATAATACCTAGTAATACACATATTTCCAATTATTTATATAGAATTGCCTAGAATTATTTTTTGGAATTTTAGAAGCAACTCTAGATGAATCATGAAAAAGGATTCATTAGGAAAAGTGTGTCACCTTAGGGGGAACTTGTTCTTTTTATTAATAAGAATGGTGTGTCAATGTGACTATGTATTTATTATCAATAACTTAACAAGATCAAAATTAATAACAAGTATCATATACAACATATTAATGTCTTGTTTGATCAACTCTGTGAATATCAATTCTTCTCCAAGATTGATCTTTATTTTAGATGTTGATAATTGAGGGTCAAGAAGGAGGATATACCCAATAAAATATTCTATAAAAGGTATGGAATCTATGAATATATAGTGATTCTATTAGGTCTTACTAATTCCCCTAATATCTTTATGTATATAACAAATAAGATTACTATGATTAGTTTGGGGTAGTACTTATCAATGAAATTATTTTTTATTCAAAGAGAAAGTAAGACCACGAATATCACTAAAGGATTATGATGAAGGCCCTGAGGAAGGAGAACTATTATGAGAAATTTTATATGTTTTAATTTTGTGTTTGTAAAGTTTTATTATTATTTCATATAATATCAAGTGAGGTTTTATCAAAAGAAACATCAATGATATAAGTTATTAAACAATGGCCTAGACCAAACACTATGACTAATACCCATAGTTTTCTTGTTTTGGATGGCTATTATTGATTCTTTTTGGATAATGTTTCAAAACTATCAAATTGACATACCAAGATAAATCATAAGGGAGAAAAGTTACTTTGGATGAATGATTCTGAGGAATAATTTAAGGAACTAAAGAGAATTCTAGTCAATTCACTTGTGCTTAAACTAAACTATAGTAAAGAAGGGTTTTTAATCTTCAGATATGCATTAAATAAGGTAATATGATGTTTACTCATGAATAATTATATGGTTTCAATTTATGCCTCATGACAATTGATAGTCCATGAGAAAAATTACCCAACTCATGATTTGGAGTTAGTTGCGGTAATTTTTGTATTATCTCTATAGAGAAAGGTGTAACATATATATTTAATAAAAAAATTTAAAATATATTTTCAATAAAAAAGAGATGAACATGCTCAAAAGAATGTGTCTAGAGATTAATATGGATTATGACTACTATATAAATTACAATAGAAGGAAAGAGAACAAGGTGGAAGATGCTCTGAATAAAAAAGATCATTCTACATTATCTATGATGAGGATCACAAAAGATCCAATATTTCTAGACATTCTATGTATGGATCTTGGAATATTGAAGGAAGTGGTAAAATAATTTATTTCCAAATTATTATCAACCATCTATCTAATTTAAGATTAAAGAGGCATAAAAATAAGATGTAGAGATAAAAAATAAGGTGATAAATGTTTTTGGGTTAAAATTTGATTTTAATGAAATAATAAGGTTTTATAACCATGTATTTGACCCTATGGTACCATATTTGTAGAGGGATTTTATTGGTAAGGCTCATAATTATTCATTATCTATTCATCCTAGAATTAAAAATATGTATAGTGATTTAAAATATTATTTATTGTGGGATGGAATTAAGAGAGATATTATAGATTATGTTTCTTGGTTCTCAGTATGTCATTAAATTAAGGCTGATAGATTGAATTATAATGGGATTTCACAACCATTACCCATACAAGAATATAAATGAGAAAACATTACCATTTATTTTATCATCAGACTCCCCAAATAATCTATAAGGGATAATGATATTTAAGATATAGTTATTATCCTTACAAAATTAGCACACTTAATTTCAATTAGATAATATTTATATCTTAATAAACTTACTAAGTTATAAATTAATGAATTGGTAAGGTTATATAGTGCACAGCTATCAACTGTGTCCGATCAGGATCTGAGGTAAACCATGATGGATTGGAGAAGTCTCTAGTAGTCTCTAGATGCCAAGTTGGGTTTTAACACTACTTATCATCCTTATAAATAAGTTTAGTTAGATAGGTGCATTCAAAATATCGAAGATATAATTATTTATTTCTATATGGATTTCAAAGGTTATTTTTGTCAATACCTTCCTTTATTATAATTTTCATATGATAATATTTTTTACTCCAACGTTAAGATTGATCCTTATAAAATCCTCAATATTAAGAATTTTATAACTCCAACATGATTAAATGAGGTTGTAAAAATAAATCTATTGGGACCTTGTATAAATGAGTAAATGTCACCAAATGTTATAGGAATTTTATAGAATAGAAGAGAAGATCAGAGTTGAAAAAAATATTATGCTAAAAATAATCGAAAAGATATAGAGTTTGATGTTAGTGATAAGGTTTTCTTATAAATATCTCCCTATAAGAGGATGATGAGATTTGGAAAGAAGGTCAAGATAAACCCTAGTAATATATTTCCTTTTTATGTTCTTGATAGTATTAGGATGACATATTCTATATTGGAATTTCCAATGGATCTCTCTCAAGTTTCCGATGTGTTCCATGTATCTCTCTTGAGGAAGTAAACACCTGATCCTTCACATTTAATGAACTCATATGTCGTACCAGTAGATAAAGATATTTCATATTAAGAATAATCATTAGAGGCTATAAATCATAGAGAAAAAGTTCTATGAAATAGTACTACTTTCCTAGTAAATGTATTATAGAGAAACCACCAATTTGAGGAAGCTATGTTGGAACCTGTGTATATGATGAGGTAGAAGTATCCTCATTTGTTAATATTAGAGTGATAAGTTTCAAGGATGAAATAAATTTTAATGGGGGTAGAATGTAACACCCTAATATTTTTATAAATATTTCTCCTTAAATGTTTTGATTTCTTAGATGGCTTATATCATACATAATATTCAGTTTTAATACACCACATGGAATTATTAAAATATTATGTGTCCATTATCACCTAGATGTTGGATTGGATGGTATGAATAATAATAACTAAATTTTAAAAAATATATAGTTTAAATAGTTATAAAATAAATTCATCAGTAATCTGATGATTGGAATTGGAAAAAATTATTTGAAAGTAAAAGGGTTATTTTTTAGGAAAAATTATTTTTATATGTGGAATGTATTTTTAAACTAATAAATTAAATTAATCACTACTGTTTAATGATTTTAATGATATACATATAAATATATATTAATTACTTGATAATTTTTTAAACAACCAATTAATATTTCTTTTTCTGGGCATATGATAAGAATAAATCATGTTTGGATCCTAAAAATGTATTTTTTCTAAAATTAGGGTTATATCTCATTTTCCCACTTAATTTAAACATATTTTTTTCAATTTATAAGTATTGAATATGAAAAAATTTATTACATATTTAGATTCTGTAATTTAAAATGTGATAAACATGACTCTTTATTTTTTGTTAATATTAATAATAACCATGAAATGATTTTTCACCTTGGTAAGGGGTAAATAAGGTTAACCTAGATTAAAAATATGGGATAATACTATAACCATTGTACTATCACAACACCCAACAATCTCTATCTGGGTCCATATATAACTATGGGTAAACCAACTTCCATGTTTTAGAAGTCTCACATTTGAAACCATTTTAGAAACTTTAAATCTTTAAAGAGTTTCAACATCCCTATTAGGAACTAGTTTAACCACTTTAATTTTCATCTTTCTATTTTAAAAAGTTAAAATCTCTTTATTACTCTCCACTCCTTTAATTTTGTAGGAGAAACCGAAAATTATTATATTTTTCCAATACCGATATTTTTTCAAGTCTGTGATCAAAATGATGCATGTCAAATGAATACTTGAGTGCCCAAAAATATGAATTCATATATAATATAATGGAATACTATCCCTTGATTAAATTCTTAGAAAACAAGAACATCCCACAACATTTCCATCACCAAGTTGAAATAACATTAAACTATAATAATAGAAAATCATGAACTTCAATCATTCCCTAGGGAACATGAATTTTTCCCATACTTGGGTAAGAAACCCCAATGAATGAGATCATTAATAATGCCAAACATATCCTAGAATCCGTCTTGAATTTAACAAATAATAATTCAATAGAAAAGGAAAACCTCAACCAATACCACTTTGTAACATCTCAACCTAGGAGCCACTAAAATGGTGCCTCGATCAAGTTCTCCACATGATATCAAGCACTCCTCCCCATATGCAAGAGGTTTCCCACTAGTTGTGAGGGTCTAATATAATATATGTGGAGACTATACCCTCATTAATAGATTAAAACATTAGTACAAATAAAATTAAAAATATCATGAAATAATAATCAACAACCAAACCTCACATAACTAATTCGCAAAATAGGGCGAGTACAAAAATCCAAAATAAAAAGCATGTCATGTACTAATGGTCTAAAGTTTTAAGTAGAAACTAGAATAGGTCACCAAAGGAAATCTACCCAATGGATACCGATCAAATTTTGTGTCCCATTGTCTATGCTCTATCCCAAACCAACCACTTATCATTGGGACCTTGCCCATATCTAGCCCTAAAACATGAATTCTGCTTGGGTACCCAAAAACGACCCAATTAGGTTGCGAGTACAACTTATTAGGCCACCACCAATAGTGTTTAGAACAATATCCAATGTAATATTACAGTATTTTTAAGTTATATCAAGCAATAAAAAATATATTTAAAGTAAATAGATTTTTAGTTAAATAATTATCAATTAGCCCCATGGGCTCTTAGTTTCCACTATGGCACCAAAAAATCATTCTTTGTCCCATTACATATTTTTGAACTATTCTATATAAAATGGTTTAACAATATACATAAAGTGTTTGATCATTAATCATTTTAATAATTTCATTTTACATTGAAGACATAATGTAGGTATCTATATCATTTATAGACTAGGGTATCTTAGAGAATCAGTTGAACATCCCATCCATAACATCCATCAATAGGGCCTAGAGCATCATTCTAGCCCAACCCAAAGATAAAGTGCCTCATCACAATATCGCAAACATATTATCAATTATCATTTCCATGGTTCATCATCAGTGACTATTTATGAAAAATATAACAATGATGGTGCATCTATTCATTTAGAAACATTACCATGGTTCATCACTTTCAATACATCTAACTTAATTATATAACTATCTAATTTTAACATTCATTCGCAGACAAAATCATCAATCATACTTTTAAACCATTTTATAACATGTAAATTTCCCCTTCAAGAATTTATAATTTCACCCTTAATTAACTCACAACCCATTTAACATTCCACGTTAAGAAAAAAAATCCATTTATGGAATGTTAATATGATATACACAATTTCAAATTATTAGATTTCATAAACCCTTCAATTAATCATTAAAAACTCAATTCTTATTTTTAAAGAAGTGGAATGCCACATGGGTGGCCTTAAACCTAGTCTATTCATCATCAAAAGATTCAATGGGGCCCGTGAAATGGTCCAAAACACCTTCTAGACACCAAATTTATCATTCCCTAGAAAGGAATCAATTGTATACTATTAATACATAATTTAAAAACAAACATAAATGTGAATAAACATCAATAATAAAGAAAATAACTTTTATACCACCAACCTAAATCTGAAAGACAACATATCACTTAAACCTGACCCTTGATTCAAGCTCAAATAATCCTCAATACCCGATTATGGAATATTTTGGAAAACAATGGTTTGAGGATTAAAAAGGAGAGAAAATAGTAAAAAATGATTCTTTCAGAAAATAAAATAAATAGGACTCATAACTTGCCTGGATATTTGATTCATAACCAACGATTATTATAAAACCAATGATTTAAGGATAATCACCCTAGGAGAGATTGGGAGATCTTGGTTTGAACTCTTAGATTCTGGAGGTGAAATGAGAAAGAAAATTAGGTATGTACCCATAAATCCTACAGGGAATAAATGGTAAAATACACCTATTTTAAGAGGTTCATGTTTTGGATGTATGTTTGGCCAAACCATGCATAAAACCACGCATCACCCTCTATCCAAGAAGGGGCCAAGTTGCACATATTGTTCAGGCCACCCACATGGTTTGATAAACTATACAGTGGTTGGGCACTCACATACTTCCAAGAGAGACTTGAGATGTATGATTTATTGGGCCAACATGCATGGTTTTCTAACCACGAACCTTTATTGATGAAGACACATAGTTATTAGGGATAGTTAGTACTAACTAGGTTTCAAGAATTCAATATACACTTGATTGCCACTTTCCCCCATTTTCTTGTGTCGAACTTTACAAACACTTTCTGAGAACTGTCATACTCCTGAGAAGAAAATAATTAACCATTTTAAAATTTAATTAAACCAAAACGTAAAATGAAAACATACCTTATCAAACATTTGGATCTTACAACAATTATACAAAAGTCTAAATTTGAAAAATATCTTTAATAATTAAAGAAAATTAATTCATGTATAAAGATTAAATTTATGGATTATTTAATGTTGGGTTCTATATAGTTGGTATCATTGAACGGATTTAGATAACTATAGAGGTTAGGATTTTCTTGAAGAATACATAAAAAGTACTCTATAACCTCAAAGGATAAGTTATTGTAGAAAATTTTGGTTATTTTGGATAACTTGAATGTATCGAAAAGAAGATGACAAGGTTAAGGGTATCTTACAGTTTATCCTCCATATAAGATGGATTATTATAATTTTATTGATATAGTCACACTAATAATTTTCTGTTTTAGCAAATGGATGTGACTATAAGAAACCAAATTAATAATGGATGTAAAGGAAAATTTGATGGTTGTTTGAAAGAGAAACCAAATAGAAAAGAATCTTTAGTGAAAACTCATATGGTTATTCTTAACTAACTATAAAAAATTATGATTAACAACCTAATATTAGGTGAGTTTTCTAGTTAGCTAATTTAATGAAAAATGGAGTTCTATATAAGTTAAGGTGATAAATATGATAAAGGTTAAAATATTCAACATATTAGGTTTCATGAATGTGGAAAGAATCATATAGTTAAATTTATTAAAGGAAGAGGAAGATATTTTGTATGTGGTAAAGGTAGTAATAAAGCAATAAACTTCTAAGGAAAAATGAAGAGTTAGATTATCACCAAGAATACGAATAAATTACGTCCATAGGTATGAATTGAATCTTTAAATGTGTGGAGTATGGGAATTATGAAAATTGATGTCCGATGGGTGAATAATGAGAAGATAATTAGTAATACTATACACATAAAGTTTTAAATTTTTTAAAAGCCATTATAGTTGAAGATGAGGAAATTGTGAATGGAATATAAATTTTATGGATTATATTTTTCCTTAAATTTTTATATTGATGAATCTTATAACATGATTTGTATTTTTTATTTAAGTAAGGAAGTAATAATTAATAAGATATAAAAACATGGTTAATGGATTATGAATTACTTTAGAATATTTAGGTTTCTGTATATAGGGATTCAAGAGTTATAATGTGGTGATAAATTTATGGATGATCATAAGATTAAATATTTAATACTCTTTTGAAGTTTTATTTGATGAGATTACTTTGGGAGATATTTGTTGATTTTTAAAAAATGTTTGAGGTATATGTAACCCCAATTTTTAACATGTTTTTTATTGAAGATTTTATCCGAGGAATAATTCCATTATATTCTTGTGGAGATAAGTTTAACGGTATTGTTAATCTTTAGTGTTAATATGACCTTTGGTGTTAAGGTAATTATTGTTAATTAAGATAAAAGGATTGTTACATTTTTGAATTATATATTTTATAAAATAGATATATTCCCTAAATCATTATATATATATACATGTTATATACATACATATATACATAAATATATACATACATACATATATATATATATTATAGATTTCATGGAATTTTTGATTTTGAAACATAGTGGGATATATATATATATATATATATATATATATATATATTTCCAATGTTGGTAATATTGTCTGTAAAACTGATCAATCATCGACCTTGGATATCATTAAGATATATGTTTTATAGGATAAAATTAATAGAAGTTAAATGCATTAATGTATATGTTTCATGAATTAGATGAGGCATTAATACAAGTGTTAGAAATGCATGAGTTAATGAGGAGGCCACCAAGGAACATCTGAGGGTTTATGTAAAAGCTACAATCATATAATGGTTGTGTATATGGATATTCGGCCACTGACTCTTAAGAACCTAGAGATCTCTTTCACATTCCCCCATTAAATATAATGGTACTAAAATACCATGGAGAAAATGAGAATTCCATATGAATGTTGGATGATTTAGATCATATTAGAGATTCTTATAGAGGTGGGATGCTTTTTTAACACTTTGGTGATATTTATCGAACTCATCAAATGGAGATCAGACGGTCATAGTGGCTCTTCGATGTAAGGTACACACATTTATAATATTTATTCATTTAAATAATTTACATAGTTTCATATTTTATTTCATAAAGATCTTTGGATTTGGTTTCGAATTTCTTTTTCAATGTCTAATAATTGTTATAATATTTATACGGATCCTAGAAGTTATATTAGATGAGTTATATGGATTAGTTTTATAAAACTCAAGATTAAATGAATAAAAACTAGAAAAATATAGCATCATTTAAATTTTTGGAAATTCAGTTTCATAATAGGGTTTACCCTTATGTAGTTTAGAGACAAAAAGGTAAACAACACCTTACCCTTAGTGGATAAGATGAAAAATTCTGACTAAGGCCTTACACTTACGTAGAGTGGTCTAGATAAGGATCATCTATTCTTACCCTAATGTAGATCAGTCTATGTAATGGTAACCTAAATTTACGCTTATGTGTTAAGGGATACGTAAAGGTCATACCCTTAAGAGAGATGACTACATGTATAAAGTAACCTTTCATAGTAATTCCTAAAGACCACATAAAGGTAGTGGATCACTTTAATCTTAAATTTATTGGTACCAGTTCAATTACTTAAATTTCCTTGTAATGTAAGAAGTTTAAATATTGTCTTTAAGAAAATGACATGTGAAAAGGTATTACCTATATGTGAGGTTTTTCATAAGGTGTTTTTCTCCTTTCCCTTATGCAAATGGTACTATGTAAGTGTATTACCCTTATATAGAGTTTCTTTATAAAGGTTGGGGATATTTACCCTAGAACAGAGTGTTTTTATAAGGGTAAAGGTAGGACAACCTTACGTGGGAGTGAGTTACTATGTAAGGGTAAACAAAAAGTATTTAAAAAGTGTTTTTAAATTATAAATTGATTTTGTGGTCTATAAAATGATTATAAATCATTATAAAAGGATTTTTTGGAATATTTAATTTATAGAGGGATTATAAATAAATAAATAAATTATATGTGGTTTATAATTAATTAATTAATTTTCTATGCAACATTTAGTTTTTCAAAATATTAAATGTTAATATTTAAAATACCTTTTACAAAATTATAAGGAAATTAATATGATATAGAAATGAATGTGTTTATTTAGAAATCATATGAAATAATATATAATGGGTTATATGTTAGTGAATAAGGCTATAACATAAAATGTTTATATTAAAATTATGAATGCTTCATAAATAATTAATTTCAATAGTTAAAAATTAAAAGGGGCCTTATTTGGAAATTATTTAATCCATATCATAAATGTACTGATAATTTATATGATCAAGGTTTAAATAATGATTGAATATAATATATTCAGATTATGTAAAATTTTTACATAATAGAAATTAGATTATAAATTGTTTATAATTTGTATAATATCATATATTTTAAAAAGAAATGTTATATAGTGATAAATTTAAAAGTGTTAATATTGTAATGAATAAAAAATGTTTATATTAATAATTATTAAATGTATATAATGTCAAATCATAAATAAAAAAGGTTTTATAGTTAGATTTTATTTTCGAATTGTCCATGAATGTTTATCTCATGTTCAAATATTTTATTTATATATTTATTTAAATGGATAGATCCTTCTATTTTCATGTTTATTAAATTTTTAGGAAAGTTTAATATTATGTATAGTTTAGTTTAATTTTTAAACAGATTATATGATAGATCCTTACATTACATGCCATATATGAAAGTGAATATAGTTTTTCATTTAACATGACCATATTTTGTAATTTAAGTTATATAGATGAATCTAGTTATTTAATATACTTAGATCATATTAGGTGTTATATTTATGAGTAATTAGATTATCTCTTGAGTAAATAATCCTCAGGTAAATCGATATGGGGTTAGACTACCTATATACCTAGAGGATTATGCCTTCTCTAGGCTAGTTAAGGGGGTTAGAAATAAGTTTCTCTAGGATTACTCATTTGAAGATTGTAAATTTAATATAATTATAAACCTTTACATGAATTTTTCATATACCTTATTCATATGATGCATTTTTATATATGTGAATATAATTTAATTCTATCTTTGGGTGAGTAAAAAAAACTTATGGGTTGTGTAAAGTGTTACACATCAATATGGTTTAAACATATTGATTTCATGGAGAAAATATGATTACAAACAAAATAGCTATAATCATTCATAAATAAAAGAGAATAACATGATATAATATGGTGATATTAAATCCCCTTAAAATAATAAGAGTAAGATACCTTCTAAAGTGGCATTTTTTATGGCCTCGATCATACAACTAGGTAGGCTATGCTAAAATAGGATCTTATGGATTATATTTTATAAGGAAAGAAATGAAATGACACTAAAACATTCTTATGTAGGTAAAGATAAATATGGGTACCCCTATATTTTAATTTTTTATATTTTTTTGTGTTTTTTTGGTTACCCTAGCCGGGAGGCCCTAATATGATTAAGTTACTACAGGAATAGAGTCAACTTTATCTATGTGATGATTAGAATGTGGGTTATCTAGTGAAACATCCAAGAGTAATATATGATATAATTGGTATGATTACCTACCTAAATAGATAAAAAATGGTGTAAATGATAATGCAACTGAAATATTAATGAAATATAGATCTTAGACCACAAACATGTATAATTTATTATAAGAGGGGGTCATCATTTTAGTGGGTGTCCATTTGATAAAATTATTTATTTATTGGTTAGAAAACATGATAATAGACTCATTAAATATTATATTATAGATAAATGGAATCATTATCAAGATTTAACTTAATGATTTCCTTTGAAAATAAAAAACCAATGGTATAAAAATCATTTATTGGTATAGAAATTTAATAACTGTTCTCAAAACTGTAGAAACATTCTATCTGTTTGAACAACCTCTTTCGAATATTCCAGCTAGTGAAGCTATTCAATAAAAGGATTTAGATTACTATGATAAAAAAATAGGATAAATAGGAATTATCTACACTAATACTATTTTAGATGTATTCAAAATTGAAAAATAAAAAAGTGAATCTTAATTCCTTTCAAATGATAGAAAACCTAAAAAGTATATATCAAGAGAAAGAAAGGCATGGATGGTATAAAGTAACTAAATCTATTTTTTATTGAAACATGGTATAAGTTACCTAAGTATCCACTAATGTAAAAAAATATTATTTATACATCAATGAATTATATATTCAAGGTTTATCTCTAAAGATTGATTTGGCCACATATTTTATTCTATATTCACCACAAAAATGGTTCTGATAGAATTTTTGTGAATTTTAATACGAGTAACCTCTATAAACTTCTACCTAATCAACTCAATATATTGAGGATTTCTAAAAAGTTAATTGGTGGTCTTGGTTACAATACCATTTTGAAGGTATAAAAGGATATGGGTGAAAGTACTCGCCAAAAAATGAAGACAATATGTCTAAGAAATGATGAAAAATGTTTTTGTTATTCCAAATTCATACATTGTAGAATAATTTTTCCAAATTACTTAAAGAGATTAAATAATCCATATAGATAATACAATTTTGTTATGATGTTTATATAATTCATTTTTTGGTATGTGATATCAAATGTCTATTTTACACATTTTTCAAATATACAAGACACAAGAAATAAAAGAACAAGAAATAGATTAATGATCAAGGATGTAGTTGATATTAAAGTAATAGAATAAAGGTGTTTCTATATTGGAGAGTTAGATACTTCTGGATCAACTGAATATTTCATTATATGGGTATTTTCTCATTATTATCTTAGTAAGTGCTTGTAAACAATGATTTGATAAATTAAATGAGATGGAACTTGATACACACAATAGTAATTTTTGCAATTTCTGTATCATGTAATGAGAAGAAAATATAGATAAAAATATTTTAGCCCAGATAAAATGTGTTTCCAAATATTTGTTAAAAATATATGGGAATGTTTTCCTACCACCCGTCAGGAGAATATTTCAATAAATTCTTCTCTTATAATAAAATATTCCAAAAACATCGAATAATATATAATATATAGTTTATTTATTTAATATTCATACTGAAAGGAAATAAATATTATTTCGTAAAATAAATGGTTTTGTGTATCCTAGAAATATATTATCAATATCATATGATGTCTGAGAGCATATTGGGAGTATTTTTTAAAATAAGTTCATAGTTATTAAAAAATAATTACATAAATATTCATTTAAAATGAATTTTATTTAATATCCTAAGTGAGTTAGGATGTATTAGTAAACAAAAATATAATTAGTTTCATTATTTCAATGAAATATTTTAATGGAATAGGGTTTTGAGGATGATTATTGAGAAATCAGTAATTTAGACAACATAAGTTGACATTGTAACATTTGATGTTTTGAAGTTAATAAGTTTTAATACATTCAAAAGTTAAAAATATAAGAATATGATTCCTAAATATCACCAATATTCAAACTAGTTTAATTCATGGATGTTTCTCAATAAATAGTTTGTGATAGGGTTCTGTTAGATGGTTACATATATAAGTGACATTTATTACATATCATGTAATGTGATAAAAAAACCTATAAAGTTTAGCAAACATAAGATTACTATGGAAGGGTATCATATATTATATAATAAATTGGTTCTTATGCTGGTTTTGTTAAATATTATTAAAGAGTTTAAGAATATTAATATGTATCATATTAAATTAAACCTCTATTTTATAATTATTTAATGATGGGAACACAAATATATATATAGATATATATTTAATGAAGTTTAAGGATAATTAACATATCAAAGTATTACATTGAGATTATCCCTAATTTATATTTATTATGGAGTATTATAGGTTGTAATGAAATGTTGAGGATGGTTAGAAACCTCGCCTGAAAACCTTCATAAATTAATACCCTAATTACACAAGTATATATATTTACTTAGCTAATAAGAGGGTGGTTGGGAATGCTACTGATCATGTAGTTTGTTGGTGTTTAACAAAGATGTGATTTTCCTCTCGTTTGACGAGTATGACATAAAGTACCTCATTTGAGATAAACAATAACAATGTGTGTCTATAATTAGATATTTTATATCTATCCGGATAAGTGATATTTGATATGATTATCCATAAGGATGAATGACATGTGATATATTCACCGATCAGATCAGTCTACACCTAGATAATCAAGAATAGATGAGTTAGCTATATAGGATTGACATGATTCGGGCCCCATGGTCACTCAATGTCTTTGAAAAGGTGAAAGATATGATAATTCACATTTTTATATAATGAAGACTAGTGGAAATTGATATAGAGATACATGTACTTCATGGATATCACACCAGATCCATTTATAACATGAGTAACATTTAATCTATTATAGAGGATGATCTTTTCTTTCATTTATGGATTCAAAGATTCAAAAAATTTAACACTATAAAGGAACATAGGTTCAAACATTCTGGTTTACTAAATGGGGATTGATTTGGGATTTTAGAGTGTCTCTAAAAGTGTTTAGAGTTTATCCAAAAATGTTTTAAATGGTTATTCATAAGTTAATACACATTATGTGATATAAGGTGAAGTTAATGAAAACTTTACAAATTTATTTTAGAATATATCCAATCGGATTTTAGAATATGGTTTTCCAATATATTATTTGTGATAAAATATATTGTAAAATGGAAAAATGTATTCAAGGCTTTAGATTATATGGTAGATTGAGAGAGAGATATAACCTAAATTCTTATGTATATATGATATATATATTCAATATGGAATCCATGAAATTTATGTTTTGAATGAATAATGGGAAACACACACATACACATATATTATACTACATACGTTGGTTGTATTGGAATGATAGTGGATCAATCCCCCACGTTAGATATCATTAGGATATATGTTTCATAATATGAAATGAATCAAAGTTAAATTAATTTATGAATATAATTCATTAATTAGTTTTGGTATTAATACAACCATTATAAATTCCTGATTTAATACGGACACCACTCAGGAGTGTCCTCATATTCTATACAATCCCAGCCACCACATGATATAAGGGAAACACACAGTCGTTTTATGAAATATTTTCTTTAAATATTTTTTATTCTTTAGTAGCTTTATTTTCATTAAATCATGAGTTTACATGAACTGAGATGTTCCCTTATTATAAAATTACCATTATAACCTAGCTGTTAGGTTAATGAGAATAATTATAACTAACTTTTGAAAATTCATTATGAATTCATGGGTTACCAATTATTTATGAAAAATATAAATCAATTAGATATTTTTATTTTGAGTAAATTACTTTTTTTAAGGAAATTAATGAGATATAGATGAGTTATATATTTAATAAAATATTTTTGATGTTCATCATATGGATATTTTAGTCATAGGTTATTAATAAAACCCTATTTGATGTATAAAAACCTATTTTTTTAAAGTGTAATTTTACACCTTTGAATGGTGAACCAATTTAAAATTAAGATTTTGAAACATTAATAATTTTTATATGACAAGATAAACATGTTATTTTGAAGTGGGATATAAAAATTTACTTTGAATAAATTTCTGATATTTTTATAATAACTTTCATGTTTTGATGAATAGTAAAAATACGCTAAATTCTGATTATAAACAAATTTTTCTGTCGAGATAATTTATATGGTTAAATTATAATATTTAATGAATTTAAGTTATAAATATTATATATTTTTACCATTTAATATAATTAGACTCATTTTAATTAATTTTTCAATGAATTCATATGTCAAAACATTAAAATCTTTTACAATGTTTTAACTTTTAAAAGACTCTTTCTCCCATTCCGACAGTGAGATTGATTTTAAATTCATTACTGCAACTTCTCTGTTTTGAAATTTTCAAAAAGGATTCCATATTTCGAATCAGTAGGTCAAAATTATGTTAACATGCTACTTTTATGTTTTGGCATTGTCAACAGTATCTTTGGTAATTAATTTTATTACCATGGTTAAAGGTAAATCAGGTAATTAAGAGTAAAAATAATATTATAAAATTACCTTAAACCCTATAAAAATCCTATTGGATGACTAAATTCGACCCTTATCATATATTTTATGTAATAGAAACACTTTATGGCCCCTTACCTATGAATATGACATGAATGTATTAAAAACTAATGAATGTGACAAAATGTCACAATCTAATTTTATATAAGTATATTAAATTTAATATATATATAACTAAGAGATAATATCGGCTATATATAGAACATGGAAATATAAAAGAATTAACTACATCATATAAATTTATTTATAATTTTTAGAGATTAAATAATTTCTATTAATGATGACACAATAGTGATGTAGAAATTATTTTATTAATAGAAACATAAAATAAATGGTTTTAAATTCTTTAAAATAAATATCATATGAACTAATTAAAGTTCTCAAAGAATATTATAGGTGAATATGACATTTTAAGAGTGTATTAAATATTTTTATTTTAATTTATATTCAGATTTAATTTTATTTAAATCCAAATAAATAAATTGTGTTAAGATTGACAATATTGTCATTTTATAAAAATAATATTTTATTAAATTATTTAAAAATCATAAAAAAAGTTAAAAATTGTAAATTTATAATTATAAGGTAATAAATGTCATAAAATATCGATTTATGGAAAATTAACAACATATAAACAAATATTTATAACCATTAAATATTTAGAATGTTATTACCACAATTAAAATTAAATAGAATAAATAAGTGTTAATTAAAATGGTAATGATTATATTGACATAAAAACTTCTCTGAAATTTATTGGTTGATGCGATTACAACCCTATATCATATAATCTATAAAATTTTGACATTTTAGAGGATTTTATGTGGGGTTTTATTTTATTATAAATTAATATTTTTGAGGTTTCCAAAAGTGACCATCACCTCAATTTTAAAAGGGAAACTACTACCTCACCTCTTCACATTATTTTGAGCCTTCAAGCTTGGGAAACCCCTAAATTATTTCCTTATAAACTTCAATATTTTCATTATAGAGGTTCTTTTCTTCTTCAAAGACCAAATCTAGTGCCCTAAGAGGAAATTTATAGGTGGCATATCAAGGAAGAGGCAATCTCTTCTATCGATTCTTTCAAATTTCTTTCTTCTTCTACTTCCTGTTCATTAGTTTTTTCTTTATAAAGTAATTATATATGTATAAATAACATAATGACATGTTTTTATAAATATGAAAAAACCCTATTTCAACTTCTATCCATTCTATAAAAAATGAAATCCATGCACGTTCGTACATATGACTTACCGTCTTCACGCCGTGGTGTAATCTATTTTTCATCACCACATAATTGAATGGATATAATGGTGGAAATAATAACTATATAATATTATTATAACATGATACTAATTATGAGATATTATACACCATACACTTCAATACTATTCAACAATTCTGGGAACGATATCGTTGCTCGTGCGTACGGACGACTTACTATCTCCACGATGCGATGTGTTTCGTTAGACGTAATATTCATTAAGGAATGAATATATAAATGAATTTAATGAATAAATATGATAAATATTATACTAATATATTCATTTAAATGATATAACTATAATATAAAAATAGGAATAAGAACTTATCTGACAAAACATGCATAAGAACATAAAGTACTTAATACCCAAATAACGAGTATCAATTAAATGTTATTGACAAACAGATTGAAATATGATAAAAAATGTCATCATAATAATTATTATGATTCTGGAATAAATTACTAAAATTATTTAAATCATCATACATGAGTTTTAGATACATACAAAGCTTATCAGACCTAAGGTAAGGGATAAATTTGCAAATCTTTTTTTTATCCGAGATTGCTTATTTGTAAGTATTTACTGGGTGTTATTTATCATCCATGTCCAAGTTTCCTAAATATGTGTTTCAAAATATTCTTTATATCCTTCAATTTTTGTTTAAACTCAATTTTACCCTTTGGTAAATTTTTACTAAATGCTATGAATGTAATCTTTTTTCGTTTTCGGTACGAGGTACTTTTTTACATTTTCAGCAAAAGCACGATAAATTCTTTTTATTCGTACGACTAGAATGTATTTTTATGCTTTTAGAATGATTTATTTCCCTGAATATTCCCCTAAAATATTACAAGTTTATTTACAAATAAAATTATTTCTTCTAAAATTGTGTTGTATTTTGATGAAAGAAAACAATTTTGTAGAAGAAAGGATATTTTCTTCAAGAATGAAGCTCAAGTGTATTATAAAAATTATTTTCCATATAATATTACATATGGTTATTCTTATATACCTATTATAAATTTCATTTTATTGTGTAAATGATGTAATTTTGTTTATGAAATCCATTTATGGATTATGTTATGATGGAATGATGTTTAATAAACCGATTTTATTTCATGGGTTATGCTATAATGAATGTGTTTTTTTATTTTTTTTGTGGAACAAGTAAGAATGGTTTCATTATGAGATATGTGGGACCAATACCTCCCTTCAATTCTTTTGTTAAATATTTATATATTATTATATAGACATGACTAGAATAAAATGTAAATCCGGTTCAGTAATACAGGGCTGGAACGAGGAGTGAAGTCGGTTCAGTAATGGACTTTGTCCACTATGATGGTCTTGGAAATGAGCCTTGACTAATATGAAATGATTTTATATGATTATGTGTGTATGACACAAAATTTCATGTCTTATGTTATGATTATTAGGATTATATTTCAGTTTTATGATTTATCCCAAGACATGTGTTGGACTTCCTATGTTACAATGGTTTTCATAATCACAAATCATGTCAATCTATAGATCCAATTAATTATTATATTAGGTAATAAATAAAATTGATCATGTCATTAAATATATCTATATAAATCAATTTTTTCATAATGTACAATACATTTCATTGAGTCAATAAACTATGAATATTTATGCTTCAATATGTTTACAAGTATATATTTACATGTATTTATGGATGTCACTATCTTGTAGTGTTTTGTGTAAGGCATCCACTTTATAAGTTATTCAGAGTCCCATGCACTGATAGTTCCTGATCGACTCACAAATGGACGACAGACCGATGATCGACTCACCGATGGACGACACAAAAATGATCAACTCACCAATGGATGACACACCGATGATCGACTCACCGATGGGTGACACACCGATGATCGAATCACCGATGATTGACTCACCCATGGACAACACACCTATGATCGACTCACCTATGGAAGACACACCGATGTTATAAAATGAGTCACTGATTATGACTCGCTGATGCCCTGACATACCGATAACACAAATTACTCATCAATACATTGAGTCACCGATATTGATAAAAATAATTGACCGATACTCAATGTCACAGATGCCGAGTCACCGATGCTGACAGACCGATGATGGCAGAACGATACAATTGAGTCACAGATACTTATAACTCACCAAGAGTCATAAAAACTATCTTTAAATTTATTTATTCAAATTTATATCTAACAGTCATATTTAGAAAAGTTAATGTTTCCAACATCATTTAATGGTTCCTGTAAGACTATTCATAGACAGTATGAGGTACATACACATGGGAAGATCTTTATGCCTACTGGACCTTAAAGTATAAAAGGATTAAAAGATAAACCTTATAATATAGACATAGAGTGACCAGGAAAATGTGCAGAAAAGTGAAAACAAAAGAAGAGCTGCAATCTCTTACAACTCTCGAAGATACCTTCAAAATATCAAGAACTCAAAGCTAGATAACATAAGGAGATCAATAACACAAAAAAGAACCTACTAAATTTCTCTAAATATCCTAACATTGAAGAGCTGAAATTTTCACACTTGGAAGCTAGAGTAAAGGGGCTGTGATACTCTGTTCTGATGCCAACTTCTAGAAGAGGGCTCTAATATCATTGCAACTACTTAAATCTAGTCCAAATCTTCACTACATAACAAAAAATAATTTCTAAACTATATTCTTGATCAATATATCAATTTTGTCCTTCTGTTTACATCTTCGAGCAGTGTGAGTATATGTCTCTCTCTCTCTCACACACACGTTGTCTTCTACGCTTAACTAAAGGATACATGATATACTTAAACTCACCAATATTATTCTCATATCCCATTTATAATAGTGGAAGAGGTCAAGTGTGACCTATTTATTGTTTTTCCCATGAATAACTGTGGTAGAGGTCAGGTGTGACCTAAATAGACTTTTGTGCTATTGTAAACCCTGATCCATGGTGTGGATAAACAAGATTATTAATATAAACTACTTGATGGAATGTGATCACCATGTGGAGAGGACTAAGTCTCATCTTGATACTGAACCACTTATTTTTCCGTTTTACCTTTCCCTTTTAGTTTTTTGTGTTTATTGTATCTTACATAAAACTAAATTCAACTTTAATTGTTAGTTTAGTAAGTGTTTATATGTGTTTTGAACTATTAGATTAGTTACAATAGTTAGAATAATATTTATATTAGTATATTTGAGAACTAATCAATCTTTTGAGAAATTAATTGAACATTCAGTACTTTTATAAATTCACTACAAACTAACTTTGATAATTTATTTATATTTATTTGGGGAAATTTTCCATGAATCTATTTTAACAGAAATTTTTATAGAAACTCAATTCACCCCCTCTTATTGAGTAATCTAATCCGACCGACATTTGGTATCAGAGGTTTAAAATTTTTGTTAGTTTTCAAAGCTTTTCAAATGTGATTATAGTTGTTTTTCAAAGATTATAAAATTTCTCTTATTTCTAAATTTTTATCTATTTGAAATCCTTTCTCAATTTATATCATGGGTAATAGACTAGAACGGGATGCTACTAATAGAACATATTTATTTAATGGAACCAACTATGCTAAGTGGAATCTTAAAATGAAAATACATCTAGAAAGAATGGGATTTGAAAATTGGAATGATATTGAAAGTAAATATGAAATTCTTGAAACTGCTACAAACACTTGGGATAGACCTACCAAGACTACCTATAATAATAATTGTAAAGAAATGAATGATATGTATTGTGAACTAGGAGAGAAAGAGTTTAATCATATTTATTCTTGTAAAACTATACATGATATTTGGGACACTTTGTTTATTTCTATTGGGGGAACATCTAATGTTAATGAAATGTGATTAAATAATTATACTATTAAATATGTCAACTATAATGAATCCTGATGAATATATTTCTGATATGTATCTCATGTTCAACAAAATTGTAAATATCATGATTTTATTAGGAAGAAATGTTAAAGACAAAGAGAAGATTATGAGGATTCTACGATTCTTACCAGAGAGATGCAGAGGGACATATGTGTCCATTAGAGAATTGTGCAACATTGATAAGATGAAAATGAAGGGATTGATTAAAAAATTAATGATGTATGAAGACGAATGAAAGGTAAATCAATAAGATGAGGAATTAAAATGAAAGTTTATAACCTTCAAGAATACTACCTCTAAAATTAAAGATAAGGAAAAAGTTCATGCTACTTTTGAAAGCTTCAGTATAGAATAATCAACTTTAGACAGCGATGAAGAAATGACCCTACTGTCGAGGAGATTCAAGAACTTTTATATGAAAAATATTTTTTTTTTCAGAAAGCCCAATTACAAAGGAAAGTATGATAACATGGTAAATTAGGAAATGGATTGTAAGAGAAATAATAAATCATAAGAGATAATTTTCTATGAATTTAAAGGGAAAGGACATGTTAAAGTTGAATTTCCAAATCTCAAATACAAAAAGAAGTATGATAATAAAGATAGAAAATATAAGAAATCAATGAATTCAACCTAGAGTTCCTCTAAAGATAGCTCTAATAAATCTTATTCTTCCCATGATGAGAATGATAATATGGGTAATTTGTGTTTTATGACAAAAACTTCTCAGGTAAAATTAGACTCTCCTATTCAAAATTATTATTATTCTAAAAATGATAGTGAGTACGGGAATATATCAAATGATAAATTATTTGAGTATTGAAACATGCTAGAAGAAACATGTAATGAGTTAAGAGATAAGTATAAATGTTTAAAGAAATAACTTTCTCTTACTGTAACTGTTAAATATGATACTACAATTGAAAAGAGAATAATGCTCAACTGCTCAAGGAAAACAATGAGTTAAAAATGACTAATGAGAAATTGAAGAAGGATATAGAAATGTTTACCAATGAAAAAAATACCATTACCCAAATTCTTGGTAAAAAAATAACTCATAAGTACACTTCTAGGACAGGATATCAACCAGGTAAAAGGAATTTATCAAAAACAAATTTTATAACCAAATCTAGAAACTCTGTTTCTTTCTTAAAAAACCAAAATTTTTCTACAAGTTCCAGTTCTACGAATTCTTTTGCTACATCTAGTTCTTCTAGAACAAACATAGTTTTTTTAAAATACGCTATATTCTTCATATGGAAATCCCATAAGAAATTGTGGTTTTATAAATCTTTTATCACTAATGTATGTGCACCCAGAAAAATATGGGTACCAAAATTGTTTGTTGGATGAACTGTGTTGTAGGTGAACTGCCTAAAGAGTTCCTATAAAAACCTATGGTACATAGACAGTGGGTGTTCAAGAAATATGAATAGGGACTATTCAAGCTTCAATAGTCTTATCAAAATCGATAGAGGATATGTCACATTTGGTGACATTGGTAAAGGAAAATTCATCGGCCTTGGCCAAATTGGTAACCCCTAAATCTGTTTCAATTTCCAAAGTACTTTATGTTGATAGACTAAAGTATAACCTACTAAGAATATCTCAATTTTGTGAAAATTTATTTAATGTTAAATTTAAAAATGATTCATGCCATGTTTTTGATTCGAAGAATAAATTAGTATTTTCTACACATAGAAATGATAATGTATGTTCCATAAATTTAAACACTTTGGCCTTATAGAATGTTTATTGTCTAAGTGCCTTCTACAAAGAGTCTTGAATCTGGAATAGAAGACTAGGACATTGCAACAAAAAATCTATTAAGAAGTTAACTATAAAAGGTTTAGTTAAAGACCTACCTAAATTAGAGTTTCTAGACAATAAAGTGTGAAATACTTGTCAAAAGGAAAAGAAACATAAAATCTCTTTCAAATAGAATAAAGAAGTGAATAATTCTGAACCTCTTGAGTTGGTTTACATGGATTCGTTTGGACCATCTAGAGTTTCAAGTCTCAATGGGAAACACTATGTTTATTTTCTTGTAGATGAATTTTCTAGATCTACTTGGACCTTTTTCTTAGATCACAAAAGTGAATCATTCTCTCACTTTTCTAAGTATTCTTGGATAAAAGAAAATCTTAGTGGACTTAAGATTAAATCCTTAAGAAGTGACCATGGCCCTGAGTTTGAAAATCAATACTTTGAATCTCTTTTCTCACAAAATGGTTATAGGCACAACTTCTCTACCCCTAGGACACCTCAACAAAATAGTGTAGTAGAAAGAAGAAATTAAACCATCTAAGAAATTTCCCAACCTATTCTTAATGAATATGACCTATCCATTTACCTCTAAGATAAATCTATTAATAAATATTGTTACATAATAAATATAGTCTTAATCAAAACCATACTTTAAAAAACTCATTATGAGTTGTGGAATAATAGAAAACAGAAATTGAATTATTTTAAAGTGTTTAGATGCGAAGTTTATATTTTGAAAACAAAGTAAAATTTAGATAAATTTTCTTCAAAGTGATTAAGGAGTATCCCTTCGATATTCGACATCAAGAAAAACCTATAGAGTCATTAATAAGAAAAAAAATGTGTGTAAGAATCTTTACTTGTCAAGTTTGCTGAAATAGATCCACATGAGCCTAAGAACACTCTATATAATCTTGAAGAGGATTTGTCAAATTTGGACATTAATTCTAAAAACTTAAATCATACTATGAAAGAATCTAGGAAAAATTTGGATTCTAAAAATTCCCAAGAATCTAGCAATAATGAACTAGATCAAAATGATGAACCTGAAATAACTAGTCCTACCTTTTCTAGACCAACTAAGATCCTTAAAAATCATCCCTTAGATGCTGTTGTTGGAGATTCAGATATAGGAACACAAACTTGAGCTTCCATGAGAAACCAGGTTGAACATCAAGCATTCCTGTAACAAATTTAACGTAAAAATATCTATGATATAGTCAATGATGAATTTTGGGTAATGGCTAGGAAAGAAGAACTTAACCAGTTTTAATGAAATAAAGTTTTGAAACATGTAGATAGACCAAAGAATAATTTGACCATATGAACCAAATGGGGTTTTAGTAATAGAGTGGATGAAGCTGGAAATATAGTTAGAAACAGAGCTAGGTTGGTTTCATAGGGATATAATCTAGAAGAAGAAATTTATTATGAAGAGACCTTTTCAACAGTATCTTGGATTGAAGCCACTATAATTTTACTTGCTTATATCAAAAGTTTATTATTTAATGGTTATATAATTGGGGATTTTTTATTTGAACAACCCGCATGATTTACAATTCTTCATTTTCCAAATCAAGTTTTCAAATTATCTAAAGATTTATATAGTTTAAAATAAGCTCTAAGAGGCTGGTATGAAAGATTAAGTAATTTATTTATGTTTAATTTTTTTAAAAAAGGGGTTTCTGATACTAATCTATTTATAAAAATAATTTCAAAAGAAGTTTTAATAGCTCAAATATATGTAAATGATATTATCTTAAGATCTTCTAAAAATTATTTTTGTAATGATTTTTTAAAAACGATGCAAAGTGAGTTTGAAATAAGTTTGATGGGTGAACTTAAATATTTTCTTGGATTTAAAATATTTCAAAATAAACAAGGTGTTATTATAAATCAAATTAAGGACACTAAAGATCTTTTGAAAAGATTTGGTTTCGATAGAATTAAGAGTAGTGAAACTCCTATGAGTTCTACATGTAAGTTAGATCTTGATGAAAATAGAAAATCTGTTGATGAAACTACTTATAGAGGAATGATTGGGAGTTTTCTATACTTAACTGCTCGTAGTCAAGATATTAGGTTTAGTGTGTGTATTTGTACAAGATTTTAAGAAAACCCAAAAGAGTAAAATTTAAATGCTATTAAAAGAGTTTTCAAATACCTTAAGTATAAAAACAAATTAAGATTGTTTTATAATAGAGGAAAACCTTTTGATTTAGTGAGTTATTCAGATACTGACTTCAGTGGAATAATGTTAAATAGAAAGAGTACCTCTAGAACATGTCACTTTTTGGGAAAGTCTCTATTATCATGGTTTAGTAAAAAAAATTCTGTTTCATTATCTACTACTGAAGTAGAGTACATTGTTGCTGGTAGTTGCTGTGCAAAAATTTTGTAGATGAAACACACTTTATTAGATAATGGATTTTAGTTCAGACATATCCCTATAAATAGTGAAAATACTAGTGCTATTGAAATTTCAAAAAAATCCAATTTCTTATTCCAGAACAAAACATATTGATGTAATATATCACTTTTTTTGAGATCACTATCAAAAAGGTGATATAACTATTGATTTTATCAGGACTGATCATCAACTTACCAACATTATCACTAAACCCATAAACTCTGAGAGAATTAACTATATCAGACATGAATTAGGAATGATAAATCTCTCAATTCCTTTCCAACCTCTTTTTCATTAGGAAATATCTATTTATCTGTGAAACTGATCATGTGAAACTGATTTGTGAAACCGATCTGTGAAACTGATCAGGTGAAACGGATCTGTGAAACAGATAAGGTGAAACAGATCTGTGAAACCGATTAGGTGAAACTGATCTGTGAAACCAATCAAGTGAAACCAATTTATTAAATCGATTAGGTGAAATAAATTTGTGAAATCGATCTGTGAAACCAATCACTTGAAACCGATTGTGTATCACCGGTTGTGTGGAACTGATGCTTTTAAGGACCCTTTTGTAATTCTATTTGTTTTAAATAAACTAATGCTGTTTTGGGTTTTTTTATTGTTTTCCAATTTTATATTTGTATGATTTAAAATCCCTAAATGATAAAATGAATTACATCCACTTCAAACTTTCAATTTCCTCTATTCCTTTGAACCTTCTGCTCTTCAACAATATACTTCTTTACCCCCGACCTTTTGACTCTCCTCGAATCCAAACCCTCGAAATGGAATGGATGAAGTGCGTGATGGATGATCCAAGTGAATATCCATTAGCTAAGTGTCAGAAGGGTGAGTCTAGTGGTACTGCAAATCCATGTTTAGGAAGTCGAGTTGTTAAAAATGAGAATGAAGTATTTGAAAAATGGATTTTTTCAAGCAGGTCACTTTTGTTGAGGTTGCTAGAATCTCAAGGATGGCTAAGTTGGTTCTTGAATAATGAGAGACCATTTTACCACCAACTTGTTCATGAGTTTTATCTAAACATGAAGATATCCATGGATGGAGCTGAAGAAGTGTGGATGAAGTACGCATTGAAGGGAAAAGAGATAAATTTTTCATCAAAGGAAGGGGTGAATGCTTGGAAATGCATCATGAAGGTGTATATGCTGATTATCAGGGTGACATTCCTCCTTCATATGCTTTTTTCTTAGGAATATTCCATAAAGGAGCTGAATAAAAGTGACTAATTGAGTACAACTTATGACATTGAGTTATATGGAGAGGCAATATTAGTCTTTATGTTAATTCAACATCTGATCTTCTTAAGGAATAGAGATTTCTCTATTGTGAAGTATCAGGATGTATTCCTGATTAAACTATTGAAGAATGGGATAAAGGTGAATATTTTTTGGTAACTGATGGTACATATCTATGATATGATAAAACCATACAAGAAAGTAACATATTTGTACTATCCTTGGATAATCTCTGCAATGCTAAAGAAACTGGTCTGTGGGGAAGATAGAGATAAAATGATTAGTTCCTGTAGGGGTTTCTACCTTCAGAAAGATATTTTCAAGAGAATTAAGATTTTCTAGAATCCTTGGAAGAACGTCTGGGTAGGAGATGGGGAAATACTGTATAAGTATTAAAATCTAATTGACCATCCTACCAGATCAAAGGATCAAGCTGATCCATGCCTAAAACCAAGAGAAGAAGCTATCTATTCAGACGAGGAAGCTGAGGTTGAGTTCCCAATGGAAGAAGTATCTCTTATTGATGTCATGAGTGATCTTGATATTACATAAATTCCAAAAGACATGTCTAATAGACATGCTAGTCCACCGTTGGATTTAACCTCAAGGGAACCTTTTTTAGGAGATGAGGAAGAGGAAGAGACAAAATTTACTAGTTTAGAGGGCTATGTAAGTAAGTCAGGTGATGAGTTTGATGATGATGATGATGAGGAAGAGGAAAATGATGATCATGTAATTGATTCTTTGAAATTGGGTCAACAAGTGGTTGAAATATCCTGTGATGAATCTATACATGGAGCTGCTAATGGAGCGGATGGAAAGGGTGGGGCTGATCTTGTAAAATAGGAGGCTGATAATCATGGAGATGCTGGTAATGAGAACAGGCTTGACCATCCTGATGTTAATAATCAAGAAATCATTCAGGATTTGAATGAAATTATGGCTGGTGTCCATGATGAAGAGGCTAAGGATCAAGTTGAACAGTTGCCTCAGGTTGAGGAAGTGCCTGGTGAAGCTGAAGTGGCCAGAGTACTTATTGAAACTCAAGTTTAGTTGGTACCTATGACCAAAAATGTTATTTTGGCTAGAGGAAACGATGAAGAAGAATATAAAGAAGATATTGAACCTGAGACTGAGGGAAGAAGAGTCGGGATTGACACTGTAGAACCAAGAGACTGGAATTGTACTTGTGAGTGGAATAGAGATCCAGGATAAATTCTATTTGGATTGGAATATAACGTAGATGAGGATATAGTAGCACCTACTCTAGATCCACAAGCTTGATTTGAAGATGAATCCATTGCACCTCTTGCAATTAGTCCAGCAGCACAACCAGTGCCTTGTGACTATGTAACTAAGGCCGATTTAGAACAATTCAAAACTTATATACGTGAGTCAGTGAGAGACTCAGTTGGATCCAAAAGTGAAGCCTCAACTTCTATAAGAATTTTAGATGCTGATGCTGCCAAAATTGCATGGATGGTGATCCAAGAGATTCAACCTAATCTCATTACCCCAGATGAAACCATCATTATACATAATAAATTGCTGGCAGAAGAAGTACGAAAGATTAGGAGTGAGTTAAATTTTCTTACCGCTGATTTCATAACCACATTTAGTAGTGTGATGGAAGTTCTGAGGAACTTAGTGACACATTTACTAAGTTTAGATTTGATGAAATTGAAAGATGAGTTGGCAAGATGATCACTGGTCCATCTAGTTCTAGATGTGGAAGAACCATTTTTGCTGATTTAGAGTCTCTTAAGGTTGTGATGAGAGAAGAACTCAAAAATTATCACAGTGATTTGGACAAAGAAACTATTTCCATGGTTCATTGAAATACCGATCTTGTTTACAATATGGTGAGGAAGTGCGAAAATGTAGCCTCTGCTGCTCAAAAAGAGATTATAGAGAAAGTGGATAAGTATTTTTCCAAGATCTATACCAAAAATGATCTTATCAATAACTTCATTTTTTGGCAAAAAATCTCAAGATTCCTCTAGTTACAGAATCCTTTAAGAAACAAGTGACACAATTGAAGGAGTTTACTCTTATACTAGATAAGTTCATGGAAAATAAGGATAATTTAGTGAAGTATATGCATATTCATGTGAAATCATTAATGAATTCATCAAAATTCTCAATCCATACTTGCATGTTCAAGTTGAAGCCATAGTGGTTCCACCTACTACTTCTTTTGGAACTACCTCATGGCCTCTTACTCAGATGGATGTCTCTTAGGAACTTTCTGAGATTCTACGAGTAATTACAGAGAAACCTCAGAGCCATGTGTTGTCAGAAAGGAGACCTATCCTTAAAGAAAATGTCCCTACAGGTGTTTCCTTGCCTGATGTTATCATCAAACAACCTCTTCCTACATCCAAACAAACTCCTTCTAATCCTACTCCTGATCCATTAGATAAAAGAAAATCACCACAGAATCCAAACCCTTAGTGATGGATCGGGTATTTTATAGGGATTATTATCTTTTTTTCCTTATTGTACTTTCTTGAAACTTAATGTTGATCCTTTTTTTTTCGTCCCTGTGTTTCTCTTTTTTTCCTTCAGTTATTTCTCTTTATTTTTTCTCATTCTCTAAACATTTTTTTCTAATCCCAAAAGGGGGAGAAATGTTATGACATATATTATTAATCTCGGGGGGAGAAACTCTGGCATATGACACATGGAATGTACTCAACATAATAAATATACATATCTTTCCTCTTATCCAATAATTGAGGGGGATCTTTGTTTAAAAGCACAAACAAGGGAAAGCCTTAGTTATATTGAATATTCTCATTCAATGAGTTATGATAATTCAATTCATTATTATTCTATAACAACACATGTATGGAATAATTTGTGATCATCAAAATGGGAGAGATTGCTAGACCCTCTATGATATAGTAGTTTTCATAATCACAAATGCTTGTAAATCTACATATCCTATTATTTCTTATATTAAGTAATAAATACACTTCATCATGTCATTGAATAAATCTATGTAAATAAATTTTTTCATAATGTAAAATACATTTAAATGAGTCAATAAACAATGAATATTTATGCTTCAATATGTTTACAAGTGTATATTTACATGTATTAATGGATGTCACTTAATTTAGTAGTGTTATGTGTAAGGAAACCACTTTATAAGTTTTTTAGAGTCTCTAGCATTAATAGTTCTTGATCGACTCACTAAAGGATGAAACACTGATGATCAAATCACCGATGGAAGAAACACCAATGATCGACTCACCAATGGATGACACACTAATGATCGACTCACTGATTGACGACACACCGATGATCGACTCACAGATGGAAAACACACCGATGATCCACTCACCAACAGACGACACACTGATGATCGACTCACCGATGGACGACACACTGGTAGTACAAAATGAGTCACTGATGATGACTCACCAGTGTCCTGACAGACCGATAGCACAAATGACTCACCAATACATTGAGTCATTGATACCAATAGAAATAACTCACCGATACTTAGAGTCACCGATGTTGAGTCACTGATAGTCATAAAAACTTTCATTAAATTTATTTATTCAAATTTATTTGTAACAGTTATATTTAGACAAATTAATGTTTCTTACATTATTTAATGTTGCTTGTAGGATGATTCGTAGACAGTACGAGGTCCATGCATGTGGGAAGATATTTATGCATGTTGGACCTTGAAGTATAAAAGGATTACAAGATAAAACTTATAAGATAGATAGAGACATAATGAGAAAATGTGCTAAAAAATGAAAATAGAAGAAGAACTGCAATCTATTACAACTCTCAAAGATGCCTTTAAAATCACAAGAACTCAAAGCTAGAGTACATAAAGAGATCAATAACACAAGTAAGAACCTGTTAAATTTTTTTGAACATCCTAACATTGAATAGTTGAACTTTTCACACCTAGAAGCTAGAGTACAGGGGCTGTGATACTATTTTTTGATGCCAACTTATTGAAGAGGACTCGAATATCATTGCAACTACTTTAATCTAGTCCAGATCTTCACTACATAACACATAAAGATTTTTAAACTCTATTCTACATCTATATCTATGTTGTGATCTTCTGTTTACATCTTCGAGCAGTGTGTGTATCTGTCTCTCACACATACACTATCTCCTGTGCTTAACTAAAGGATACATGATATCCTTAATCTCACTCATATTATTCTTGTATCCCACATAGAATAGTAGAAGAGGTCAAGTGTGACCTATTTGTTGTTTCTCCCACGAATAACAGTGGTAGAGGTCAGGTGTGACCCAGACAGCCTTGTGTGCTGTTGTGAACCCTGATCCAGGGTTTGGATCCGCAAGTTTATTAATATAAACTAGTTGGTGGTATGTGATCACCAAGTGGAGAGGACTAAGTCTCAACTTGAGACTGAACCTATTATTTATCCACTGCGCCTTTTCCTTTAAGTTTTTTTTGCATTTATTGTATTTTACATAAAACTGAATTCAACATTTATAGATAGTTTAGCACATGCTTATATTTATTTTGTACAAGAAGATTAGTTTCAATAGTTAGAAATTTTTTTAGATTAGTATAGATGAGTACTAATCAATCTGCTAATAAATTAATTGAACATTCAAGACTTTTATAAATTCACTACAAACTGACTTTGACTATTATCTTTTATTTATTTGGGGAAATTTTCAAAGAATCAATTTTAGCATAAATTTTTATAGATACTCAATTCACCCCCCCCCCCTCTTGAGTAATCTACTCTGACCAACAACATGATATTGTGATATTTTATATGCAAGATAAGATTTTCAAATGTTATATTCTTATGAATATGATATGACTGATATTTCATTTTTTTACCCTTACAAATCATTTGATCTCACCCTTTCATATGTTTCTTTTCCCCAGGTCATGAAGAATGGTATTAAGTATGATATGCCAAAAAGTATTCTAGTTATGTTGAAATAAGCAGGAGATAATGTAGAAGTTTTATAAACCAGTTGTTTATGTTTCCTAGTTTCTAAAGATACTATACATATATGGTCCTATCATGTTTTTGTTATATGTTGTAATGAATATACTTCAATTATGAAGTAATATCAATGTATGTAAATTATGGGTCACTATAGTTGGTATTATAGGTAAGGTATAATTATAATTTGGAAACTAGGATGAGAAATACTTAGTAAAAACCATAAAGATATGTCTAAGTATAGGATACAATCTTAGTGTTTTAGAAATGACCATGCATAACCTAGGATAAAACCTAAAGTATCCTAAATTGAATTTTTATTCTCGATTAAGTGGTTTTATTGTTATTTTTAGTGTTACTCACACTATGCTTATTGGTTTTAGTTAATGGATGGAACCCAAAGGAACCATGTTAATGCTGAATGCGATGGGCAATGCAATGATTTTCCCCATATGAAACCAAATGTAATGGGAGATGGAATGAAAAATATTGTAGCCATTCTCAAACAACTTTCACATGTTATGAATCATGCTGGACTACCAAATTAGAAAAAGAGGGAGCAATATTCTATTGAGTCCCTAATGAGATATCATCCACCATCATTCAACGAGTCTTCTGATCCATTAGTGGCTGAATAATGGATCAGTACCACTGAAAAGATATTTTCTTTTCTACAATGTTCTAAACATGATTATATAATCTTAGAAGTATATCGTTTGGATGGTGAATATGATCAATGGTGGAATCTTTTCAATAATACAAGCCAAAAAGATAAAATTGATTCATGTAATGGGATAAGTTCAAGAACTTATTTTTCAATAAGTACTTTCCTTATATTATTCGAACAACTATAGATAAGGAGTTCCTTGAACTAAAGGAAATGAATGATGAATTTGCTGGTACCTACAAATTAAATTTTACAAGTCATGCAAGGTACTCTTCTAGAATTATTATCCAACCAGTGAGTAAGATTGATTGATTCTTTAATGCCTTAAAACCAAGTCTCTTAAGGGAATTATACATACATGACTTCAATAGCTAGAAGGAAACATTTTGATGTTATCTTAAGGTTGTTATGAATATTGGAGTAACTCACTAGTCATATGGGTTTGATAAGAAGAGAAAAATGAAATTCAAAGGAAAATATAAATACCACAGTAAAAATAAGATGATTTTTCCCTTATTCTCAAAGTGTGAAAAGAAACATGAAGGGAATTGTATTAAAGGGGAAAGTAAATGTATTAAGTGTGGAAAAGAAGGTCATCAGGCAATTGAATTCCAAAGTGAAGTGAAAAAGATGTCTAATGATGTGAGTAAAGATGAGGCTACACATATTTCACCTTCTACACTTCAATGTTACAAGTGCAAGGAAATAGGGAAATATTATAATTAATTCCATAATCTCAGGGTTATTGATGATATTCAGCTTCAACGAAATCTTAAGGACAAAGAAAAAGGAGTGTCACATGAAATAATAATCGGTGACGCGGAGTATGATAATGAAGTAGTGATAGGTAAACTTACTATCCACTCTAAAGTAGAATTTTTTTATTTGATTATGGATAAACCCAATATTTTATTTCTAATGAATTTTATAAGGGTATTGTCGTATTACCTCAACAATTAGATGTTGAGTTAGTTTTGACAACCTCTAATGTCACAATAGTCACATAAAAAGTTTATAATTCTTCTTCAGTTGAAGTTTGTAAGAAATTGCTTCTAGAAAATCTTGTGATCCTTCTTATAGTGAAAATTGATGTGATTATTGGCATTTATTGGCTTCTATATATCGAGTTCATATCAATTTTCAAGGAAGGAAAGTCACATTTCATATTCCAGATCAATTTATGGTTATCTATCGATGCAAGGATGACTATAACTTTCTGGTAGAAATTTCTTCTATGTTATAGGTTTTTATTCCAATAAATGAAAGTTATTTATCTAAAATGGTTGGGGAGAAACTCATGATTAAGAATGCACCCATTGTACATGAGTTTGATGACGTCTTTTCAGAGGAATTTCTTGGTCTTCCACCAAATCGTGAAGTTGATTTTTCAATAGAACTCATATCAGGTGCTATTCCTATTTCAAAGACACCTTATATAATAACCCAAATTGAGTTTCATGAATTTAAGAAGAAACTCTAAGAGAATCTTTATAAAGGTTTCATACGCCCTAGTGCGTTACCTTGGTGAGCACCTATTATATTTTTAAGAAGTAATATGGATCAACGAGACTCTACACTGATTATCAATAACTAAAAAAGATCACTATAATGAAAAAATAGCCTCTTACATGCATTGATGACTTTTTTGACCAACTATGCGAAGATCAATACTATTCCAATATTGATGTTCGTTCATGATATCATCAATTACGAGTCAAAAAGGAGGATATAGAAAATATGGTATTTCGTACAAGGTATAGACACTATGAATTTATAGTGATGCCTTTTTGTCTTACTAATTGCCCTGCAATCTTCATGGATCTAATGAATAGATTATTTAAAGACTATCTTGATTAATTTGTGGTAGTATTTATAGATGATATTCTTGTCTATTGAAAGATCAAGGATGTACATGAAGATCACTTGAGAATTGCACTGAAGACCCTAAGAAATAAGAAGCTTTATTCCAAATTTACCATGTGTGAATTTTGTCTTTAGAAAGTTTTATTTTTGGGTCACACAGTCTCAAGAGAGGGAATATCTGTGGATTTAACAAAAAATAGAGGTTATTAAAAGATGGTCAAGACCAAAAACAGTAACTGAGATCCAAAGGTTTCTTGGTTTGGATGGATATTATTGATGTTTTGTGAAAGTTTTTTAAAAATTATCTAATCCACTTAGAAAGATGACTCAGAAATGAGTTTTGTTCATTTGACAGAGGAATATGAAGAGAATTTCAAAGAGTTAAATAGAAGGTTAGCCAGCGCACCTATGCTCACACTGCCTTGTAGTGAAGAAGGGTTGTGATCTATAGTGTTGCATCAAATAAAGGGATAATATGTGTCCTTATGAAAAATGATATCGTGATATCTTATGCCTCACGACAGTTAAAAATCCATGAGGAAAATTACCTTACTCATGATTTGGGTTTATCTGTAGCAATATTTACATTAAAGATATGGAGGAATTATCTTTATTGTGAGTGGTGTGATATTTATACTAATAATAAAAGTTTATTGAATATTTTCACACAAAAGGAGCTAAATATGAACCAAATAAGATGGTTGGAGTTGATTACAGATTACAACTACTCAATACATTACCACCCTAGGAAAGAGAACAAGGCATCAAATGCTTTGAGTCTAAAAGGCCATGCTAGCTTATCCATGATGAGGATCATTAAAGATCTACTATTTATGGATTTGTAAAGGATAGATCTAAAATTTTTAATGAAATTGGAGAAATATTATCTTTCTCAAATGAATTTTCAACCATTTATACAGGTGAATATTAAAGAGGAACATGAGGAAGATGCAGAGTTACAAAATAAGCTGAGAAATGTTACTAAATTAAACCTTGATTGTAATAAAATAATAAGGTTTAGGAACCAGGTTTGTATTCCTACCACACCAGAATTAAAGAAGGATCTATTTTATGATGACCATATTTATTTATTCTCTATTCACCGTGGAGAAAAAAAAGACATATAGGGATCTAAAAGAGTACTTCTATTGGGATAGCCTGAAAAGAGATGTTTCTGAATATGTCTGTCGATGGTTGGTTTGTCAGCATGTTAAAGCTGATAAATAGAATTCTAAGGGGATATTCCTTGAATCCATATTTTTATTTTATAATAACACTTTTAAAGGATGAGTGTGAACCTTTACAGAGTTCCAACTATGTTAAACATTTTTGATATTTGAAACCACCACAGCTCGCCAACCTAAAAAACCAAAAACAAACACGACATCAAGAAAAAATATAATTTCAAAATCCATATCGAAGCTGCGCCATATGCCAACCTAATTTGGTCCATGTAAAAAACCATCCTCCACCATCAATGTCTTCCATGACTCCGCAATGTCATCAAACAAAGAAGACATTTCAAATATTGAAATTCTAAGTGCAGCCAGACCATCTTCCTCAATCGCTATGATATCAATATGCACAACCGTATCGAACCAAAGACCACCTCGCGATACGAACCATGACAGAAGATGAACCCATTTTCGTCACCAAACACATCACCATAATTCACATAGAGGTCAATTTAACCTTTTTACTACCATCACCGACAAGGAATGACATTGGAGGCCATCATAATCACTAAAGAGATATTGACGTTGAAAATAATACCCCACCAAACATCTTCACCCTTCAACAACCATTGCTGATGAGGAAGGCCACCTATGTCGGAGACGAACCCAACCTCACCACCAACAATCGAATCTTCATCACCATCAACCTCCTAAAGCCACCCGCTTAGACACACATCCCAAAGACCTTGAGGACCTCTGCCCAGATCCACCTCGGAGAGAATGGAGGAATCCTAGATCCAGAGTAGAGAAAAAGTAGGTATTTTCAAGACAAAATAATGAAAAGAACCTCTGAGAATCATCGATGCCCAAGGTCACCACCCCAGGAAATTTGAGAAACATTGAAAAAACAATCAAAAACTGCAAAACGTCTTCAACATGATCGAGAAGCAACATGGATGTCATCATAAGGAACAACACATCATCTTCACCACATGATCACCACCGGTGTCTAAATCCAGAACAATGGACCAAAACTGACAAGGAAGAGATGCCTTGAACTCTGATGACCGCTTGAGAATCCTATACCAAAGCTTCCTGCAAACCACCCCTCTAGACTGACTGGGAGAGGAGTGGTGGAATGATTAATCTAGGGTAGATTGGAAGGACTTGGACGTCAACAGCAAGCTATGACCACACCAAAAATCCAACCCAAACCAAACCAAGAATCTTGAAACAAAACAAAAATGAAATGACAACAGAAAACAACAAACATAACTGCATCCTAAGATGAATCCAGTATAAAAAGTGCCTCCTGGAGAACCGTCAACTGATCTGCACATCCCAAAGCCTCTGTAAGACCACTGCCGTGAACCAACTAGGAGAGCAGTGGCTGAACCACATGCCAGAGAAGTGATAATTAGGGAGGGTCGAAACAGAGAAGCACTTCCACTATTGAGCCACCAACCCTGGACGACGAAGCCACCTCCTTGCAAAGACATACCTGAAATAAAACTAGAGGAGAAACAACTCTAGGAAGAAACCACTGAGTGAGGAAACCAAAAGGAGGGAGAGAGGGAAGGGGGATACAAAGGTGAAGATGACATGCCAACCTCCCCCCCCCCACTGAGGCACCACCAAGGGAACCCTAGCATAGAGCATTGTGGGAGAGAATCCACACAGAGGATATTTGATAAGTCTAAGGGGATGTTACAAAGATTACCAATACCATAATGGAAGTGGGAAAACATCACTATGAACATTTTCATCAGACTTCCAAAAACATCCAAAGGCATTAATGCTATCTAGGTTAAAATTTATCACTTTATGAAGTCAGCACACTTCATTGATATTAGTGGGGATTTCTATCTTGATCATCTTGATAGGGTATATGTAATGAAAGTGGTAATATTTCATGGAGTAAAACTTTCCATTATATCTGATCAGGATCTAAGTTTTACCTTAATGTTTTGGTGAAGTCGTCAGCATGCTCTATATATAGAGTTTTGTTTCAGAACTGCTTATCATCATCATAAAACAGATGGTTAGTCTGATAGGTCAATTTAAACTTTAGAAGACATGTTGAGAGCTTTCTTTAAGGATTTCAAAGGTGGTTGGGATCAACTCCTTCCGTTGGTGGAATTTTCTTAGAATAATAGATTTCACTCCAATATTCAGATGGCTCCTTATGAATCCCTATTTGGAAATAATATGGGATGAAGTTCAGGAAATAAAGCTATTAGGACCTGATCATGTTAATAAAATGGTAGAAAAGGTTAGATCTATTCAATAACACATAAGAGACGCTCAAAGCCGAAAAAAAATTTAAGCTAAAAACCAAATAAGAGAGCTGGAGTTTGAAGTGGGTGATAAGGTGTTCTTAAGAATATCTCCCAGAAAGAGATTATTGTGATTTGGAAATAAGAGAAAGCTAATCCCTAGGTATATCAGTCCTTTTGACATTCTGGATCGTGTTGGGTAGGTAGCTTACCAATTGGAGCATCCACCAAATCTCTCTCAAGTTCATGATGTGTTCCATGTATCTATCTTGAGAAATTACATTCCCGATCCTTCATATGTACTAAGCTTAGAAGGTGTACCATTGGAGCAAGATCATTCTTATGAAGAACAACCGATAGAGATTTTGGATCGTAGTAGAAACGTTATACTAAACAAGACAACTCGCTTGGTTAAAGTTTTATAGAGAAACTACTAAATTGAAGAAGATACATGGGAACCTAAGGATATGATTAGGGATAGGTTTCGTTATCTGTTTGTTTCCAAGTGATGAATTTCGAGGGAGAAATTCAGTTTAAGGGGGGTAAAATGTAACACCTGGATGTTTTTATGAATTATTTTCTTTAAATAATTTTTATTCTTCAGAAGATTTCTTTGCACAAAATTGTGATTTTAAACAAACCTCAAGATGCCCTTATTATAAAATTATCTTTATATCCTAGCTGTTTGGTTAGCAATAATAATTATAACTAACTTATGAAAATGCATTATGAATTCATTGGGTATCAATTATTTATGAAAAATATAAATCAATTAGATATTTTTTATTTTTAATGAATTAGTTTTGGTAAGGAAATTAATGAGATATATATGAGATATACATTTAATAAAATATTTTCTATATTCATCAATTTGATAATTTAGTCACAGGTTATGAATAAAACCCTATTAGATGTACAAAAACCTATTTTTAAAAAGATAATTTAAACCTTTGAATGGAGAACCAATTTAAAATTAATATTTTGACACATTAATAATTTTATATAAAAATGTAATCATGTTATTTTTAAGAGAGATAAAAATTTACTTTTAATAAATTTCTGATATTTGTCTGATAACTTTCATGTTTTGATGAATAGTAAAAATACACAAATTTTTAATTAAAAACAAATTTTTTTTATCAAGATAATTTATATGTTTAAATTTAAATAATAAATGGTTTTAATGTATAAATATAATAAATTTTTACCATTTAATATAATCACAGTCATTGGAATTAATTTTACATTGAATTCATATGTAAAAACATTTCAATCTTTTGCAATGATTTAACTTTTAAAAGACATGTTCTCTCATTCCGACAACATGATTGATTTTAAATTAATTAATATAACTTAATTGTTTTAAAATATTAAAAATAGATTCCATATTAGTAATCAGTAGTTCCAAATTTTGTTAACATGCAACTTTTATTTTTGGGAATTATGAATAGTAACTTTGGTTATTATTTTTATTACCATGTTTAAAGGTAAATCAGGTAATTAAGGATAAAAATAATATTATAAAATTACCAAAAACCTTTAAAAATCCTATTGAATGACTAAATTTTACCCTTATAATCTATTTTTATAAATTGAATCCCTTTATGACCACTTATTTATTAATAATACAAAAATGTAATAAAAACTAATGAATGTGACAAAAAGTCACAATGCCATTTTATATAAGTATATTAATTTTAATATATGCATAACTTAGAGATAATATCAACTATAGATAGTATCTAAAAATCGAAAATAAAATTCATATCTCATCAATTTTTTTTATACTTTTTAGAGATTAAATAATTTCCATTAATGATGACAAAATAATGATGTAGAAATTATTTTATTAATTGAAATATCAAATAAATGGTTTAAAAAATATTAAAAGAAATATCATATCAACTAATTAAAGTTCTACACTCAATTTATAGGTGAATATTTCATACTAAGAATGTAATAAATATTTTTTATTGAATTTGTCTTATGTTTTGTTTTAATTTAAATTCAAATAAATGAATAGTTTCAAAATTGACACCATTGATATTTTATAAAAATAAAATTTTATTAAATTATTTTAAAATAAAAAAATATTTAAAAATTACAAATTGATAGTTATGAGGTCTAAAATGTCATAAAATATCCATTTTTGGTTAATTAACACCATATAAGAAAATATTTATAACCATTAAATATTTAGAATGTTATTACCACAATTTTAATTAAATTGACTAAATAAGTGTTAATTAAAATGATAAAGCTTAAAATGACATAAAAACTTCTCAAGAATTTTATTCTTTATGATATTACAAACCCGTATCATCTAATCTTCATAATTGGGCATTTTGGAGGAATTTAATTGGGTTTTTATTTTATTATAAATTAATATTTTTGAGGTTTCCAAAAGTGTCCCTCACCTCAATTATAAAAGGTCACCTATTACCTCACCTATTAACATCATTTTTAACTTTAAATATTGTAAAAACAATTAATTTTTTCCTTCTCAACTTACCTATTTTCATTCTAGAGGTTCTGGTTTTCTTTAAAGACCAACTCTAGCAACCTATGTGGAAATTTAAAGGACGCACGTCGAGGAAGAGGTAATATCTTTCACCGATTCTTTCAAATTTCTTTATTATTATATTTCTTATTAATTAGTTGTTTCATTATAATGTATTAATATAAGTATAAATCATATTATTATATGCTATTACAAATATGAAACAACCCTATTTCACTTTCTATCCATCCTATGAAAAATGAAATCATCACGCGTGCGTATGTACGGATTACCGTCACCACATTGTGGTGTAACCTGTTGTCCAAACCACCTTACTTGGATGGGTATAATGGTTGAAATAATAAATAAATTTGATTATTATAACATAATACTAATTATGAGATATTATACACCATCCAATTCAATACCATTCAACAATTAAGGGAATGATATCGTCACTCGTGCGTACATACGATTTACCGTCTGCATAATGTGATGTGATTCATTATACATAATTTTCATTAAAGAATTATTATATAAATGAATTTAATGAATAAATAATTTATATATTATAATAATACCATGATTTAAGTGATATAACTATAACATAAAATTAGTAATAAGAACTTATCTGATAAAACATACATAAGAACATAAAACAATTAATACTCGAATAACAAGTAACAATGAAATGTTACAAACAAACGGATAAAAATATGATTATAAATGTTATCATAAAAATGATTATGATTATGAAAAAATCAGTAACATTATTTAAATCATCATATAAGAGGTTCAAATACATACAAAGCATAGCATACCTAAGGTAAGGGATAAATTTGAAAATCTCATTTTTATCTGAGATTTTTTATTCGTAAGTATTTACTAGGGGTTATTTATCATCCACATCCAGGTTTCCAAAAAATTTATTTCAGAATATTATTTATATAATTAAATAATTTTTTAAATTAAATTTTACCCATTGGTAAATTTTTACTAAACAGTATGAATTGAATCTTTTGTCGTTTTTTGTACGAGGAACTTTTTGAATTTTTCAGAAAAAGTACGAGAAGGATGTCTTTTTTACTTGTATGACCTGAATGTATTTTTATAATTTTGGAATTATTTATTTCCTTTAATATTCCCCTACAATATTAGAATGTTATTTTCACATAAAATTTTTTCTTCTAAAATTTTGTGGTATTTTGAAAACAGAAAATTTTTTTGAAGAAGAAAGGATATTTTCATCAGGAATAAAGCTCAAGTGTTTTATAAAAATTATTTTCCATCAAAGATTAAATAGGTTTATATTTCTATAATTAATATTAATTTCATTTTACTGTGTAAATGACGGAATTATTTTTTATGAAATCCATTTACGAATTACTTTATGATTGAATGATGTTTAAGAAACATATTTTATTTCTTGGGTTATGCTATAATGAATGTGTTTTTATGTTTTTGTGGCACACGTAAGAATGGTTTCATTATGAGATAGGTGGGACATATATATCCCTCTCATTCATTGGGTAAATATTTTTATCTTATGATATAGAAATGACTGGAACAACGAGTAAATCTAGTTCAGTAATACCGGGTGGAATGAGGAGTGAACTCAATTAAGTAATGGACTTTGTCTGGTATGATAGTCTTGGCAATGAGCCTTGAATAATATGAAATGATTTTCTATGCTTATGTTTGTATGCCAAAAAATTTCATGTCTTATTTTATGACTATTTGGATCACTTTTCACTTTTATGATTTATCCCATGACATGATTTTATGATATTTTATATGCAGTATAAGATTTTCAAATGTTATGTTCTTATGAATATGATATGATTTATATTTCTATTGTTTACCCTTATTGAGAATTTGATCTCCCCATTTTCATATGTTTTTTTCCATAGGTCATGAAGAAGGGTATTAAGTATGATATGACCAAAATGAGTCTAGTTATAATGAAATAAATGGGAGACAATGTGGATTTTTTATGAATGAGTTGTTTATGTTTCCCAGTTTCTAAATACACTATACCTATACAATCATGTCATGGTTTTGATATATGTTGTAATGAATATTCTTCAATTCTAAAGTAATATCAATTTATGTAATGTATGAGTCTCTATAATAAGTGTATGAGGATATTCATCTAGTGACTCGTAGGAACCCGAAGTACTATTTAATCTTCATGATTTGATTATAGAGTTACAATTATACCATGGAGGAGAAGTGAATCTCTTCAAAACTTTGGATGATTCATATCATCTTGTGGATACATATAGGTGTGGTATTCTTTTGTTTTCATCTTTATAGAACTTTATGAAACTCATCAGATAATGATTATAAGGATGTAGTGGATCTTCGGAGTAAGGGACACACATTTATAAATTTTATTCATTTTACTAATTTATACAATTTTATATTATATTTCATATATATCCACCTATTTTGTTTCTAATTTCTTCTCACACGACGAATATGTATTTTTAGATTCTTATGAAAACTATCATTTTATGATTTAGATAATAGTTGGATTAAAAATCTATTTGGTGCCTAATTGGTAAATTTTATTTATGAATGGGTTCACTATTTTGGGAACATTATATAATTAACGTATACTGAAATAATTTTGGATAATATGAGATTTTATTTAAGGAATAATGGTTGATTTATCTTTTGTAATAATAGATGAATTTATATTATATTTATGACGATTAAATATATTTATGGAAACTAATATAATTTTTTGAGGTTATATAATTAGGCCGTGTAAATTTTTGGTATATGAATTTATGCATGTTTTTATTATTTAGAGATCATTTTTAATTTGGTCATGAATGAATATGAGATGAAATCATTCTAATCATTGGGTTTCAATTTTGGTTAGCTCTATTTTGAAGAGTTTTAAGGGTCAATATTTTTGGAATGTTTAAAGATTTATTTTGGGTGTTATTAGTGAGGATTTTTATATTAATAAAGTATTTATTTAAATTTGATATTATACTACCTTGTGATTAACAATTTTTATTTTAATTAATGGATAGTAGAAACAGTAATATGTTTTCATCCCTTTTACAATATTTTGATCTGTTAAAATTTAATTTTAGTGCTTCGAGTACGAAAAATTCATCTTGAATATTCATTTCACATAGTAAAAAATGAAATTAAAGTGTAAATTTATCATATAACAACCAATGGATGAAATTTTACATATCAAATTAAAAGGATACAACTAATTAAATTTTATCATGTTCTCTATCTTGATAGTAAAATAATTTATCAACTCTGGAAAAATAAAATGAAATAAAAATAATATTATTATGACTTAATTTATGATTAATTGATGGTCATATTTATTCTATACTACTTTATAAGTTTTTTCATCATTAACATTTTCATTACTATGTTCTCTATCACTCTCTTTTATTACCTGAATGTTATGTTTTTATCAATGTTTATATTTTCACTTCCCAGTAAGGTTCTCCTATTTTGAATCCTGGTTATAGGTTATTATCTATGTCTATCATATTTCAATTTTCATTATCAAAATGATGTTTTAGAAAAACTTTTTATGATTTGGTTTTTATAAAAAGTATATTTAAATATCAAAAAGTGTTTCCTTTCATGATCATATGTTTTATCTTAGAATCCTTGAAATTGATTTTGATTTTTCTTAAAAAGTTTTTAAACATTATGAGATAAAATTGAGAGGATGGAATTTTAGGTAGTGTAATAAACGAATATTTTATAATTTATTTTATTTAAATAATATATCAGATATCTTGTGGTATATACAATATCAAGCTTAACCAAACCATGATAAACTAGTATTTAAATATAAAAATTACAACATAGCTATTGGATTAGCGGGTATGAATATGAATAAAAATATTATGAAATATATAAAATTATTTTCCTTAAATAAAATTAATAATAAATTCTACATTTATTATCAATTGGATAGAAATGTAGATAAAATATTTTGAAGTTAAATGATATATTTTTAATAAAACTCTTTTTATGGGTAAAATGTATTTGATTATTAATAGATTTAATTTATCACTATTTATAAATTATTATAATGAAATAATTATATTATATATTAAATTTAATTAATTAAAGTTTATTTAATAATTTTTATAAGGAAATTGATAAGGATAATTTCATTTTATGCTTTAAAAACTCTTTTCTTCAAAATTGGTTACTATTATTTTTTTGTGCATGGATAATATAATTAATTTCTATAAATTTTATAAAAATTACTTAATATAAAATTAATATTTTTTCAAATCTTCATGCCAGAATTATCTTATATAGAATTATTAATATTTTTGAAAAAATTGATTTTTCAAAAGAATAGTAAATATACTGCTTTTTATTGAAAATTTTGTTTCATTTCAAGAATTTTATAATTATAAAATTTGTTTTAAATAGTATGAAATAAAAATTAGATAATTTATATTATTAATAATCCAATTTTGTTCTTTGGAATCAATTTTATTATTGATTTCGGTGTAAAAACCATTTATACTAAAGAAGACATATTTTTAAAAAAATTGCTTTTCATTGTGTTTTTCAAGTTTATCATTAAATTAAATTATTACAATCATACTAATTGAATATGATAAAATTTATTCCATTTTTTATTTAAAATAATGAATATTATTTAATAATTTCAAATTAATTTTGGGTCATAATAAATAGTAAAAGCAGTAAAAATCTGTTACCACGGTTATGACTAAAATAAGTTTATCGGGGGTCAAACTAAAGTGATATGGTTTAAAGTGACCTTAAAATTGTATAAATTTTATTTTATTGTCCTATATCAACCATATATCATATTATATTCATAAATTTCCCATTTTTGGTCCATTTTCTTTGATTAAGATGTTAATATATTTTAGTCATTCAAATAATTTAAGTGTGTCCCCTCCCCCACTTTTAAAATGGGACCCGTGTTTTATTTTATCCACACATAAAGATACTTTTAATTATGAAAAGTTATATCAAAATACATTAAAAAAATCCCTATAAATTTTATATATTTCTTATTTGGGAAAAACATTATCCTCAAATGGCTTAAGGTGTAAAGAAAAGGAAGTTTTCTAAAGAAGAGGTATAATTCTTAAATGAGAATTTTAATTTTCGTTCTGATTCCAACTCCTTAAAATATTCATTAATCTTGATGAAATAATAGAATCATTAAATATAATACAATAAAATTTTATTATTATTAGGGTATAATATTTTTTCACCTATTTAATCATTTAACAAATAAACATCAATTGTTCGTACTTGTGGATTGCCTTCAAGCAAAATGATGTATTTAATTCTTCATCACTACCTCTTCCGATTGGTAAAAAATATAGATCAAAATGAAATTATATGATTTTAATTATATTCATCACATTATTATAATTATATAAATAAAATATATAATATATTTTATTTCCTTTCATTCTAATAAAAAATGACAACGTCATTCATTTGTATGGGTGGATAACCACCACCATGAAGTGATGTGATTAATTTTTTTCATCACCAAATAAAATGGATAGTATATATAATTTTATTTAAATAAATAATATTTTATTAATTATATAATAATAATTATATATTTATAAAATTATACCTACCTTTGTTCCCTAATATTATTTTAAATTTTGAAATGTTACTCATGCGTAATTACGACCCACTATCTCTATGATTGTAACATAATTCATTTTTCATAAGAATATCCCATAATTTCCTAAAAAAATAAAATTAATGTATAGAAATGATAATTTAAACATTATTAGGATACTATAAATTATATATTCATGATCTATTTGACCAATTTAAACCTACAAATCCATTTTGGGCTTGTGAAGAAAACATTATGAAAATATTCAATGTAAAATTAATCAATTAAATAATAAAGTTTAACATGGATATATGTGAAGTTAATGGAATAATAAAAATGAATTTTTTAATAAAAAAGTATATGATTGACACAATTTTATGATTCAGGAAGCTAAAAAAACTTACATGATATGTCAGAATTGAGGCAATGACCACAATACCTTAAAATCCTCATTTTCAATGGTTTAAAGATTTTTTTATAAATATTTTTTCTTCCTTATAAATTTAATTAAAATTATATATTTATGTATTTATATGGACTTAAATTAACTATAAAATACATTTACTTCCCTTTTTTAATTTCTTTTAAAGTATTTCCACATGAATATTTTTACATATTTTGTATGGAATATTTTTACTTTCATTGCAAAAGGAAAAAGGAATGTTCTATTTTAATATATATAAAACTAATGGATTTTACCAACCCCACAAAAAATTATATGATATTTATATTCCTTTATTATTTTTCATATTTAATTCAAATAAAAACCCCCCTTCCATTTGTTCTTTAGTTTTTAGTTTTTAAAATTAATTTTTAATGTAAAGGGATATATCAATATCAAAAAATGTTTTCCTCCTGGGTTTATAAGTATATTTTTATGTTATTGAAGATTGAAATGAAATATTATATGTGTTTTATACATTTTATAGTCCATTATATTTTTTTTATTGAGTGCTTCGGGTATTACTCTCCATTTTATTGGGTAATGATTATGTTCTTTGGAGAATTATATTATAATTTTACCATGTAAGTTATTCTATTGTTAGGGTTCTTGTAAGGGTTTTATGAAAATGATGTCCCAAGAAAACTACATGAATTTTATTTTCTTATTAATTATTTTAATTTAAATATATTGATTTCACAAGGTAAGATTAAAATATTTTATTTTAAATAATCGATTATTCCCTTTTATGTTAAAAAGGTATGTTTTTAGTAAAACTGTTTATATGGGTTATCATGTTTTATAAGAAACTATAATGAATTATATTTTTATTTATGTAACATATAATGTGTTTTATGAAAAATTTTATGAAGTCAATAATATTTAATATGTAAGTAAATGATTTTTTGGCTCAACATTTATTATATTAAAGGCAAACTCTATTTATGATCTCATTATTTTAAAATTGAACAACATGATCCTTTCTTTTTTCCAAATGACCGTTATGAGATTTTTTTTGATTATACCACATTTTCCATCATTTCCCAAGGTTTTAAGTTTTATTGTAAACAATGATGAATTCAATTGAAAAAAATGACGATTTTTCATGAAAATAAATTATGTTTTATTTTATAAGTTTTTATTATTGTAAAAATGGATAATGAGTGGAATTTTAAACTTTATAATATATGGGTCTATGATGTAAGAGTTATGAACTGATTATGAGACTCTAAACCTGGAAATATCATTAGGAATGCAAGAAAATTATTTCTTGACTAATGATTCCATTTAAGTATTATTTATGTCTAGTTCCTTATAGTTTGTATAAAATCAAGGGTTTATATAACTTTAGAGGGTAAGAAGTTTATTGGGCATAAGTTAAAATTAATTTATAACATCATATGTAAAGTTTTTATGGATAATTATGGTTATTTTTTTGAATTAGAATAGTTTAATATAATATGAAATGGTTTAGGTTATCTTATTGTTTATGCTCTTCATAATACAATTTATTGTTATTTTATTGATATACTCACACTAACCATTTTTCGTTTTCGTCAATAGTTGGAACTCAAAAGAACCAAATTAATAATGGATGGGAAGGAAAATGTAGAGGTTTAATAAATAAGGAACCAAAAAAATGATAACTGTAACAAAAAATATTATGGTTATTCTTAACTACCCATCAGAAGATATTATTGAAAACCTAAACGTTTTTTAGTTTAATAATATACAAAATAAGATTAAAATAAGGTTTCGTGGAAGTTCAAGTGATAAATATCATAAAGGTAAAAATATTCAGCATATTATGTTTGATGAATGTGGGAATGAGAACCCGTTAAAATGTATTGAAGATGAAGAAACTAAAACTAACATATAAAAGTTATTAATTATATTTTGGTTTATGTTTTTATATTGATGAATTTTAGGGAATGATTTTTATTTTGGATTGTAGGAGTTAAGTATTAAATAATAATATAGAAACCATGGTTAAGATATTATTAATTACTTTCAAAGATTGATGAGTCTATATATAGGGATTCAATAGTTATGATGTAGTCATAAATTTAAGGATGATTAAAAGATTAAATAAATTAATAATATTTTGTTGTTATATGTGATGGGAGTACTTTGGGATATATTTATTGTGTTTTAATAAATATTTTTTTTATATGTAACCCTTAGGTTTAACATATGTTTTAGTAAAATAGTTATATGAGGAATAATTATTTTATATATTTTTTGGAAATAAGTTTAAAGGTGTTGGTAATCTTTAGGGTTAAGATGGCATTTGATGTTGATGTAATTATGGTAAATTATGATAAAGATATCATTACACTTGGGAAAAATATGTTTTATCATATAGATAACCACGAGATTTAAAATTGATTTATGGAATATGTGATTAATGTTATTTTTAAAGAAGTTTAATATTTTGGGAACATTATTAGATTTAGGTAAATTGACATACTTTTTGATAAAATGGGATTTTATTTGTGGAATAAAAATACATGATTTTATTGGGGATTTATGGGAATTAATGATATTTATGGAAACTATTATCATATTATGGAAATTATATTAATAGTGAATAAAAAATTTAAATATGTAAATTTATTAGTGACTTCTATTATTTGAAGATAACTATTATATTGATCATGGATGAATATGAGATCAAATAATTCTAACTTTTTTGTTTAAATTTAATTCAATAATTTTTCTATGAAATTTTTGGTTAATTATTTATAAAATGATTAAAGTTTAACTTTGGGTACAATTTTTGAGGATTTTCAGATCAATATAGTATTTATTCAAATTATATATTATCCTACCTTGTGCTAATGTTTTCTATTAACCATTCGAAGTAGGATAAAAAACATATAATCTGTTTATAGATTTTTTGATTCATTAAAAGTTAATTATAGTGATTTAGGAACGAAAAATTCATCTAGAATATTCATTTATGTGATTAATAGATCGTATATGAGTGGAGATTTATCAAAACATAAACAGAGGAAGAAATCTTTTTGATAAAATGGATGGAATCAAGTAATTATATTTTCTCATGTTTTCTATCTTGATAATAAAAGAACCCATCAACTCTAGGAAAAAAATCTTGAAAAAATTGTTATCATTATACCTTCATTTCAGATAAATTTATGGTTTTTTTATTCCCTACTAATTTATGGTTTTTTTGTCACTAAAATTATTATGACCATGTTCTCCATCACTCTCTACTATTCTTTAGATGTGATTTTTTTCTCCCGGTCTATATTTCCACCCCCATGAATGATCTACTATTTATAAACCTATATATTTTTTTATTCTAGGTGACCTTAATATTTATATTTTCTTATTTTTAAAAGTAATTTTTATTATACGTTTTTATAATGTGGTTTTTCAACAAAAAATATTTTTAAACATTAAATTGTTTTTCTTTCATGATAAAAGTTTTTATATTTCACACTTTGGAATTTATTTTAAAATTTTTTAAAACCCTTTTATATTGAATGAGATAAAATTATAAAGAAATAATTTATTTAAGGGTGTTTAATATAACTCCCCAATATGATAGTATTTATTTTATTTAAATAATATATTTGATATATTCTGATATATGAAACATTAGGAATAAACAAACCGTGATATAATATTTTTTAAATATAACCTGTATTACCTTGTTGTTGGCTTGGAATGTATGGATAAGGATAACCATATTATGAAATTTATTATTAATTGTTTTCCTAAAATAAAATAAATAATAAATTATAAAATTGTTATCAATTTTTTTTAAATGAATATAAATTATTTTGAAAGTAAGAGAAATATATTACATAAAATTGTTTGTTTGGGTGTGTAGTAATCTAGGGATTCCATACATAGATATTATATCTATTTCGATTAATATTCAATACATTACACAAACACGCACATGAAAAACATAATAGTTTAGTGTCATGGGAGACTAGGTACATGATATTTTAATTTTGTTAAATATCTTTAAAATCCCTAATAAATATCTTCCGCTTTAAAACTCTTACCCAACGTACCCTACTTAAAACCTTTATTCATAGCATGAGGAAAGGAAACATAAGACAGGGTGATATCAAATGATGTTTAAGATAAAAATTTTAGATATAAATCTTTATATATGTATTAAAGGAGAATTAGGGTATAAAAACAAGATTTTAACATTTTAAATCCATACCCTGCATATCAAAGATCACAATCTTAGGACATGGCATAAATATTGGGAGTTAATAAGACATGAATCATAAAGGAATCAATGAACAAGATACCTGAGTGCATAAAATTGGCATAAGATGTGGAATTTTGGCATACACATAAGCATATAGAATCATTTATATAGTAGTTAATGATCATTTACAAGGCTATCATAGTGAAATGATTTCACTCCCCAAACCATTTTAGTTATCAAGGTTCACTCAAAAGACCATAATATGAGACAAAGTCCCTTACTAAACTGGGTTCACTTTCCATTCTAGTTGAGCTTATTTCATGAGATATAAATATTTACCCAATTTATTGGAAGGATATATAGGTCCCACCCATCACAAAATTAAAATCAATCATATATGTTCCACAAGATCATAAAACATTCATCATATAATAACCTATTCAATGAAATGGGTTTTATAATAATTTCATCATATCATAACCTGTGTAAGAAATACTAGTTTATTAATCATCTAATCATTGCATAACTTGTGAAAATAAGAAGGTTTTAAAGCATTTTATCATGGTCTAACCCAGAGAATTGAAACGAGTTTTGTAAATATCTTATCATTATAACCATAACCCTTCCAGATAAAGAATAAGAATAGTATCATTGAATCATCTCCGCATTAAAGCATAAGTATCATAAAATGATATCATTTTATATTGAAAATTATTTTTAAACATCAAATAAAACATATCTTGAGGAAAATAACTTTTCTTGGAAAATAATTTTAAAAAAATAAAAAATTCATAAAAAATTTCAAAAATCATTTTCTTTGAAAGTAGCCATGAAATATTATAAAGAAAATATTTAAAAATAATTTTAAACTTTTCTTGAGGAAAATAAATTTTATTTTAAAATAAAAAATTAATACTAAATATTCATAAAATATTTTCAAAATCCTTTTATCTGAATATAACCTTGAATACTTATAAAAGAAGTTACAAAAATTATTTTAAACATTTCTTGAGGAAAATAAACATTCCGCTTTTAAAAACAATTTTTAAAACCTAAAAAATTTTCAAACTTATTTTCATTGAAAATCAAAATGGAATATTATAAAGTAATCTTGAAAAAATTATTATTTATAAAAGAATATAATTCCGTTCATGCCAGACACATTTAAATAAATATTCCTTTCACATTTTTGATAAATCTAAATTAACACTATTTGGAAAATGAAATTAATATTCCATTAAATAAATTTCTAAAAAATTAAAATAAGGGTTAAAAGTTATTTAATAAAAAATTTATTAATTTGAAAAGGATTTTTTAAAATACTTTTAGAAAAATTTAGTTTGGAAGAAAAATGGGGTTCTACCGAAGTGAAGAATAAAGATGATTTAAAAACACATTATTTTGATCTATTGAGTACATAGAAAGATGAAAATTATGATAAAAAAATATATTCTCATGAACTATCTTAGTGATAATAAAATCGTGAGTTTTTTGAGATATAGATCATAATATTTTATCATTGGAATCATAATCATAAACAGTCTCGATAAATGTTGAGATTGTAACATAAAATATTTACCACTTTTGTAACTTTTAATTGTATTAAAATTATAAGAATAAAATTAAAAGAAATTTGAAATATTATGAGAATAAATAAATTCATGAAATTAAATATCAATGTGTATTTATATAATCCTTATAAAATAATATATGTACATAACATAAAATACGTCTTAATGGAGAAAAATTGAGAAAAAAACCCCTTACCACTTTGGAAAAAATTAGAATCATAAATCCCATGAAAGATAGTTACTAAAATGGATATGTAAATTAAAATAATTTTATGGAGAAACAAAATACATTCAAGGGATGTATATACACCACATAAAAGAAATATTATAAATAAATGAAATTTGTCTCATAGAAAATTAAACTGAGATGAAAATCATTTACCTTAAGTCCCGACATCCTATGTACATGTTTGAACCTCATTTATAATTATTATAAGTTTATTATAAATCTATTTCATAACAATTATTATATATTTTATAACATATATGATTTACTTATGACCTTTTATAACTCATTTATTAACAATTCCTTGTTGAAATCACGTTTCAAGTTATAACTGCTCTTTTTTTCATATATGTTTTGATTTGTTATTTTTGGTCCTATTACATTGATCCTAGTTCAAAAATAACCATAATTATAAACATGATAAAAATATAATATGAATTAATTATATATTTAGTTGTAGTATTCTATCATGTTTAGGTGTTGAAAATGAAATATATTATTCATGGAGATGATGGACCGTACATATGTGTGAGTGTTGTTTCCATTTTTGTGAAAAATGAAATAAATAAAGATAAATAACACATTACCATTAAATAATATAGTTTTTTAATATGTAGAATATATTTAAATTAAACCCATAATTATTACCTTCCATGTAATTCCAAAACTAATCACATCAATTTATGTGTCGGTAGTTCGTCGTATACACAAGTGATGTAATTTTATTCCCAGTGAATTAAAAGTAAGGAGGTATTTGTGATATCATAATTAAAAAGTAAAAATATTTTAACAATTTCATTTATATTAATTTAATATATCTTTATCATCATCCATGAAAAATATAAAAGAAAAACAAATCACATCTGTTCGTGAGGAGGTAGTCCACCTTACACATGAGCAACATTATTATTTTCCAATGGTTTTGAAGGTAAGAAGGTATAAGTGGTATTATAATTTAGGAGATATAACAATATCATAATTATAATATATAACCATTAATTAAATAATTATATCCATCCACGAGCGGTGGTGATGGAAAAAATTAACATCAGTTCATGAAGCGGTTGTCTGCCGTAAACATGAGCGATGATTTCATATCCCATTAGATAAAAGTGAATATGGTGGTAGGTGATGAAATTAACATAAAAAAGATTAGTATATATAATATAATAATGTTATTATGCCTTAATGGTTTAATAATTATTTATTTAGCTGAGGGATAAAATAAACAAATTCTTGTTTAGGGAGGTTACCACTTCTTCAAACAACCCTTTTTGGTTTGCACGAAATGCCTTACTATGTTTTATTTACAAAAAAAATGGAATCTAGGATGAGAGGATGAAGTTAATGAAATCATTTTGTTAATTATAGGCCAATACAATGGGTTTTGGATGTGTTTATAGGAGAGGTGAGTGGGTGGAATTTGATAAGTGAGTTGAGTGTCACACTTGTATGTTTGGAAAAGAAAAAGGCGTACCCATGTTTTTCACATAAAAATAGAATAAAAAATGGGATATTATAGAAAAAAAAATATTTATGGTATAAATATGGCCATAATATGGGTGTTGGACAAGTTTTTTGGTTATTTTTAACCCCTATCCTTTCTGTTTAACCCCTGTTAAACCCATTTTTACCTTAACTATGGTAATTTTTTTTTACTATTTTACTATTAATTTTGGTAAATAATTAAGTTCAATTTAATAGATAACATAAATTATTCTGATTAAAAATATGGAATCAATTTTTCCAAATTTAGTTTATATAAGTTTTTGAATTTAATTTAAAATTAATCCAGCAGACACGACATGACAAGTTGTTTACCAAAAAGAAATTTTTTAAAAGTTTAAAACATTTTTTTATAAAAAACTAAAATATGAAATTGATTCCAAATACCTAAATTATATTAAATTATATATAATTTGAATAATTTTACTTTTAAAACCATATTAAAACAATTTTTTTTGTTTTTAAATTCTTTAAAAGAAATGAAAATTCTTAATAAAAATGAGTATTTTTCATTATTCTTCCAAAAATTAATCTCGTAAAAAAATTATGAAAAATTATCTCTAAGGTAATTTTAAAATTATCATTTAAAATTTTAATTTTATTTTTTAAAATATTTTTTTTAAAATTAGCACCATTAATTTTAAAATATGTGCGCCAAATGAGAAGAAACTACTTTTTAGAAAAATACAGTTTTAGTGTAAAATTGGTTTTATTCTTATATCTTGTATATAAAAGACACAAGATTAATGTAAAATATTTGATTGAATAATATATATAAATATATATTTCATTAAAATTATTTACCATAATTTATCCATTTAATTTATTGATGTAAAACACATTTTTGTTCATAAACATTGTTTTTTAGAGAATTATTTCCCTCTATTTTCAAATAGTTTTTTATTTTAATTTCTAATTAATTAGTCGTCATAAAAATAATTTTATATAAATATGTAAACCATATATTTTCATAATTTAGTTAATAATATTCATACCCTCTATTCAAATGGCTATGTGATAATTGTCATATTAAATAATAATATTTTAATAGTATATCACGTTTCCTTTAAACTCAACATTACGTGTAATGAAAGTTACACTCAGTGTTGCATGTAATGGAAGTTAAACTTAGTGTTTCATATATTGTTAGATAAAAATGGAATTACATGTAACAAAAAATATCAATAAGTTTAACTTTATTTGAAATTTATATATTTCACAAAATTTGGGGGTGTTACTTTCTACCCTTCTTAAATAAATATTTTCCACACAATTTGACGTTCTGATTTGTAAATAAGGGTTCAAAATTTAAAATCCCATTTGTGGGAAAAACAAATAATAAAAAGAGGTAATAAAAATTCATATTCAAAATAGAGATATTTATTTTCAAATTTCATCTAAAATGAGTCATATTATGTTTCCAAATAGGAGAACATATATAGGAAGTGAAAACAAGGACACAGATGATAATAATAACACAAAAATACCAATGAGGAATGATATGGACCATGGTCATGATAATATTAACGAATAAAAATATATATTTATGCAATAGGTGAAAAGAAAATTCACTCATTAAAAATGAAGGTAAATATAAAAAGATTTAAATCAAGATCATTTTCTTAAGGTTGAATAATTTTACCGAGAAGATATACTTAATTTATTTTATTCCATTTCATAAGAACTTAATTTTTTTACCATAATATCTATAAAACAATGATAAATCATTCATTCTATATCTAGATAATATAAAAATATTATTATCACATGTTATCCAACATGAATAAATATTCATATGGTGAAATAAGAGATTAATATCTAAAACATTGTCCAAAGATTAACATAAATAATTTGATAAATAGTTAACCTTATGATCCTTCTACAAGATTAAAATCCAGAAATTTATAAATAAGGTAACTAAATTTTCCAAACCAGCAGATCATTAATCCTCCAAGCATCATGAATTAGATCTTAATTGTCACACAAAAAATATGTGGACACCTTTAAAATGTATTCTTTTGAAACATGGTGATAACATGAATTACCCTAAACCATTAATGAACAAATAAAATTTTCCTTATTACTTAAATAAAACAATGATTTTTGGGGGATATTCCTAAAATCCATAAATGTTGTAAACTCCATCGATGATAACATAAACCACTTTGTCCACAAATCATTAATCAGTATCAAGGTCAAAAATACTATCCAATTTATATTATTTATTTTAATCATATATTTATCCAAACTAAACATAATTTTCTCATTATCAGTAACATATTAAGGGTTGTCTTCCCTTAATTAACATAGAACATTTCCATTAAATAAATTTTCTTGGCCATTGGCACCACAAAACATATTATTAATACTCCTTAATTAAAAACTATTGTAGAACAATCATGTGATGATTTAGGATTCTAATAACCCAAACACCATTGATAAAAATATAATTCACTGAATAACAATACCTAGAAACATTAATAATTCCACTTTCTCTATACACCATTAAACAAGTTTCATCTTATTATTCCATAACACTTCATTCTTTTCATATTTCAGTTTTAGACTCTTCATCACTAGAAATATAACAATTATGTGAAAAATATTTCTTATATTATTCATTATATTTCTTTTTAGAACATTTATTTACATAATTCTCATAATTTCCACATTTTAAACATTCAAATATCGATTATATCTTAGGGATACCACTATTCTCATCCAATATGTTAATATAAATTATTATTTTTCCTCTATAAATACTTGGTTGTGCCCTTATTTACCAAATTCAAAACCTATTATCATTCCATTGATGCATTACCAAGAGTGAATATTCCAACATACTTGACAAATATAAAACTAAATATTTATTCCTTTATGGTCTCTACCACCTGAACTCTCAAAAAACTATATCATTCTCTACTTTCATGAATCTAAGAGATAATTAAGGTGTAAGTAATTAATCATATATCATGATAAATGATTAAGAATTATCACAATATACTTCACACTATTTATCATCCCATTTGGTTTCTCATTAACACATATTCTATCACATTAAAAATTGATTCAGTTCTTTCTTGTTCCATCCATTCACTTAAAATAAAAAAAACATAGTGTTTGTGATAATAATTGGAGTGGGGAACCACATAATCATGAAAAATAACTTATAATATGTCTGATTCATGACACATTATTTTCAATATATGAAGCCTTAGGCTTAAACTAAGTCATTCATGGTTATTATTTAAATCCTTCATGATGGTTTGTAAAGAGATCGTGAATTTACAAATCATATTTTGTAGGCGTGTCAGACAAGGTGTGTAGAAAGTCCCGTTTTCATCTACCAGGTGGTGATTGTGTCCATATAAATTAAACCTTTTCAAATTAATTACCCTTGGGTAACACTATTCTATATCCATATCCACTTACAGTATCAAAAGAGGGATGTAATGTTTTGGAAACAACTCACTCCATCCTTTACCAAAATTCCAAGATATTTTCCTATACTTTCACTCATACATAGACATATCCATAGCCATTTGCTTAGGGATATCCCTAATTTTTATCATCCTAATTTCCACAGATTAACTAAAACATTCCTATGATACCAACTATAGTGACCCATGAATTTAATACATATATATTACATATTTTTAGATGAATATTCAATACATTACACAAACACATACCTAAGGACTATAATATTTATGTTTTATTGGAGACTAGGAACACAATATTCTAATTTTGGGAAAGATATTCAACATTTACCATAAGGATATTTCCATTTAGAACAATTCACATAAATACCCAAATTAAAACCTTTCATTATAACCTGGGGAAAGGAAACATAAGAAAGGGTGAGCACAGATTCTCAATAAGGGTAAGAAAGTTAGATATCAATGATTACATAAGCATGACCCGAGCATAATTGTCTGATAATATGAGCTTGTAATTTTAAAAATTTACCATTAATATAAAATATCATAATCTTGAGGCATGGCATAAATCATAGAATTTCATGAGACAAGAATCCTAAAGGAATAAAATAACATGATCCTTTAGTGCATAACATTAGAATAAGACATGGAATTTTGGTATACATATAAGTATAGAGAATCCTTTTAATAGTAGTAAAGGCTCATTTACAAGGCTATCATAGATGAATAGACTCACACCCCAAACCATTTTATTAGTCAAGGTTTACTGACAAGAGATTCGTAGTGGACCAAGTCCCATATTGAACTAGGTTCACTAAGCATTATATTACTATCTATATCATGAGATATGAATCTTTACCAAATTCATTGGAGGGAGATATAGGTCTTACTAGTAAAAAAATTAAAATTACTCAATTGTGGGCCACAAGATCATAAAACATCTATCATATCATAAACCATGAAATGAAGTAGGCTTGATAAGTATTTCATTGTATCACAAGACAAAGAAAATAGATAGGTTTCATAATCATTTCATCATAGAATAACAAATTAAAATAATGAGGTTTCATAAGAATTTTATCATGGTATAACTAATGGACAAGAAATAGGTTTCTTAAAAAAATTATCATCATCAACATAAACCATCCAAAGAAAGAATAAAAATGGTATCCTTAGATAATATCCTCATTAAAGAATAATTAGCACCAAAGGATGTCATAATAGATAGAAAATTATTTTTAAGAATTACTTAGAACATTTCTAAAGGAAAATAAACTTTATTTGAAATCAATTTTTAAAACTAAAAATTCATAAAACATTTTGGAAAAACATTTCTTTGAAAATAAACCTGATAACATATAAATAATGCTTTAAATAATTATTTAAAATAATTCTTGAGGAAAATAATTTTCATTGAAAATTTATTTTTTAAACTAAAAATTCATAAAATATTTTAGAAATTTCTTTCCTTGAAAATAAACTTGAAACAATATAAATAATGATATAAAATTCATTTAAAACATTTCTTAAGGAAAATAAACTTTTATTTTGAAGAAAGGCTTTTAAAAAAATTAAAAATTATTAAAATACATTTATTTAAAAATAATATTATTGGATTATAAAGGAATATTTAATGAAATTATTGTTAATAATGGTGGATAATTCTGTTCATTTTATACAGGTTAAAATGAAGATTCCTTTCACCTTTTTAGTAAAATCCGCCCACATATTTTTTTGAAAAACTACTTAAATATTTGTTTCAATTTTTTTTTAAAATTAAAATACATGTGTAAAATTATCTATAATAAATAATTTTTATAATTTAACTTTTTTTGAAAAATCTTTTAGAAATCATGGTTTTGGATGAAAAATGAGTTTTTGATCGAAGATAAAAATAAACATGAATTTTCAGAAAAAATATTATTTTGAAATCTAGAGTATATAAAAAGAGGAAAATGAAGGGAAAACAATTATTCTTAGAAATGATCCATAGGAGAATAAAATTCATGATTTTAATGAGTGATAGATCAATTATTTTATCATTGGAAACATATTCATAAACATTCTCGATAAACGATGGGATTTTAACATAATATCTTTTCCAATTTAATAAATATGATTTGTAATACCATTAAAGAAATAAAATAAAATTAAATGTAAAATATCATGATAATAAATAAATTTATGATAATACATGTCAAATATGCTTTTATACAAATTATAAAATAGGATGTGTGCATAACATAACATATTTCTTAAGGAAGACAAATTGAGACAAAAATCCCTTACCACATTAGAAATATTACAATTTTAACCCCCATGAAAGATAGATTATAAAATGGATATGTAAATCCAAATAATTTTTTTGAAGAATAAAAATAAAATAAATTATATTTCAGTATATACACCCCAAAAACGAAATATGTGGTAAATATGGCATTTTTCGCGAAGAAAATAAAAGTGAGACGAAAATCCCATACATTAAGTCTCAAATTCCTTCATGAAAATTAGAACATACTTTATAATAAATATAATTTTATTATAAATATATTTAAGAACCATAATTATATATATCATACCATATATGATTCTATTATTACCATTTATTACCCATTTATTTAAAACACCATGTTAAAATCACGTTTCAGGTAATAAGTGCTTTGTTTTTTGTGTATGTTTTGATTTCTTATTTTTGATCATATTACTTTGATCATGGGTACATAATCACCAGGATGCTAACCATGACATAAATATCATATATATTCAGTATATATTTATTTATAGTAATCAATAAAAGTTAGAGGTATAAAATGAAATACACCATTCATGGGAAGGTAGATCGTACGTACACATGAACATTTTTACATTTTATTGATAGCTTAGAAGAATGAATGTTAAATAATATATTACCATTATAGAATAATTTTTATTCTATATATATATAAAAAATTCATAAAAATTATATTTATTAACTATTATGTAAATCATGAACAAATCAAATCGCTTCACGAGGTTGTATTCCGCTATACACAAGAGCGGTGTTATATTATTCCCACAGAATTGAAAGTAAGGGGTATATGTGATATAATAATTAAATATGTTTAAATATGTTAATAATTTAATATATACTCATTTAATATTTTCTTATCACCATAAAAGTAAAAATGAAATGAAAAACACATAACATCAGTTCATGAGGCGTTAGTCTGTCGTACGCAAGAACGTCATTATAGTTTTCCCACAGGATTGGAGGTAAGAAGGTATAAATGATACTATATTTTTATACATATAATACTATCATAAATATAATATACTAACATTATATACTTAATTATATCCATCTATTAGTGGTGGTGATGAAAAATGAATAACATTAGTTCGTGAGGTGATAGTCCGTCGTACACACGAGCGATAATTTTTTATCCAATTTGATTGAGGCATAAATATTTGTAGTTAATTAACATTACAAAACAACATGTTAAAATATTTAAGATACTTATTTTATTATATAATAATTTTTTTAGTTATAATTTAATTATTTAGAGGAAGAAATAAAATAAAATGCAGGGTTAGGGACATTACCTCTTCTTCGGAAAACTGCATTGGTTTTCACCAAACGCCTTCCTAGGTTTGGTTTATGAAAAAAATATGGATTATAAGAAGAGATAAGAGAATTAAATAATTTATTTGGGATATTATTTTCTAATCCAATTGGTTTTTGATGTTTGAATATGAGAGAAGAGAAGATGACCTTTTATAAGTGAGTTGAGTGGCACACTTGTTATTTTTCAAATGAAAAGGTGTACCCATGATCTTCAAATTGAAAAAAAATTCAATAATTATAAAACCTATATTATATAAGGTCTAAATATTTTCCATTAATTTTTTATGGATGACTTTTCGGTTATTTTTATCCCTTATATTTTCAGTTTAACCCCTTAGTAAACCCATTTTTGCCTTTACCAAGGTAAATAGTTTTATTGTTTTTTACTATTCATTATGATCAAAAAATAATTTTAACTTATTAGATTTTATAAATTATTATAATTGAAAATATTAATTTTTTTTCTAAATTTCATTCACATAAATTGAAAATTTATATTTCAAATTACTCTTGTGAACGTGATTAGAAAACGGCTTTCCAAAGAGAAAATATTGAAAAGTTTAAAATGTTTTCATATCAATATTCATTATAAAATTTATTAAAAAGAACTAAATTAGATTAATATATATATATATATATATATAAAATTTGACAAATTTTTCTTTTTAAACCGTATTAAAATAGTTTTTATGTTTTTAAATTATTTAAAAGAAATGGAAATTTTTAATAAAAACCAAAAATTTTAATTACTCACCGAAACATTTTTCTTCTCATAAAATTATGAAAAATTAACCCTGATATAATTTTTACAGGATGATTTATAAAATTAATTTCATTTTTTGAGATAAATTTTATAAAATTGGTAGAAAATAATTTTAAAGTGCACAAAAGGGGGAAAACTTCTTATTAGAAAAATACCTTTTAAGTATAAATTTTGTTTTATTCTTATATTTATTCCATAAAACACATAATATGAATGTTTAAATTTTTAATAAATATATAACATATAAAATCCATTATTTTTTTTCCAAAATTAATTTTTTAATTTGTTATGCTAAAATTAAATTTTGTGCATAAAAATAGTCTTTTAGATATCAATTTCATTTATCTTCCAAAAAATTATTTTCATGTATAATTAATTAATAATAAAATAAATCATTATATATATATATATATTTAAACCATGTAATTTCATAAATTTTTTTAATTCTATTCCTACCCACCATTCGAGTGGATAAGTTATAATTATCATTTTAAATCATAATATTATAATAGGATGTAACATTTCATTTAAACCCGGTGTTGAATTTAACAAAATATATATGAATTGTTCCATGTAATTCAAGATAAAATCAATATTTAATTTAATTAAGTAAAAAAATAGTGTTTCATTTATTAAAAAATATAAAAAGCATTAAATTTATTAAAAAAACAAATTTTGCAAAATCTCTGGGTGTTACAGAGCACAATGTATTTTAATATTAATAGATTAATTTTATCAACATTAATAAATTATTATAATGAAATAAGTATATTATATATTCAATTGAATTAAATAATATTGATTTAATTGCAATATTTAGGAAAAGAATGAGAATAAGGTCATTGATTTCATTAAAATTACCTTTCCTTCAAAAAACAGGTTTTATTACATTTATTACTTGGATAATATAATTAATTATTAAAACTTTTAGAAAAAATTATAAAAATTATATCAATTTTAAAAAAATTATGTCAAAAATATCTTAGAGTGAATATTTTAAATTTTTTGAAAAAGTGGATTTCTCAAATGAAAATTGAAAATATTGACATTTATTGAAAACTGTATTTTTGTTTCATGAATTTAAAACTTTTCAATTTGTTTAAAATAGTTTCAAATTAGAATTAGTTCATTTCAATTATGTATAATCAAATTAAGTTATTTGGAATCAATTTTTTCTTGATTTTTGGAGTAAAACAATTTTATATATAGGTAGTTGTAATATATGGAATACAATTATTCATCATATTTTGTGGGATTTTTTAAAATTAATTTCTATAAATTTTTTCAAATGAATTTGATAAAATGGATATAATATTTATAATCAACATAATTAATCTTATATAATAAATTCCATTTATAATTTACTCATAATAAAAAGTAAAAAATATTAATTTTTTATCATAGTTAATATTAAAACATTTTTACTGAGGATTAATACAACAAAATTAGATTTTACAATATAGTTACATATATATAAATTTGGTTTAATTTATATTTGTATTTATAGGTAAAATTTAGTTTATTCAAACAACATTATAACATTAAAATATATTTTTAACGTGATAGTTATCGTGTAGCTCTTTAATTGGTGGGTATGAATATGATAAACCAAACTATGAAATATATATTTATATAAAGGTCATATTATATACAGTTATGTTAATTAGTTCTTAATAAGTAACCAATAAATTTTTAGTAAGGTCCTTTTATTCTTCATAATATATTTTCTTAAAAATGGTTTTTATTGGTTTTTTAAGTGAATATTATATTTAATTTATAGAAATTATTGAAATTTTATTTCATAAAAATGATATCATTTTTTAATTCATAAAATTAATATTATCTTAGAATGATTTTTTAAGAATTTTCATAAAAGATTTATTTTCTGGTGAATAGTGAAAAATACTAATTTTTTGTTGAAATTTGTCATTTCATCTATAAAAGTTATAAATTTAAATTATTTTTTAGAAAGAATTATAGAAAAAATTATTGATTTAATATTATTTATAGTATAATTAAGTTTATTGGAATCATTTTTATGATTAAATTTAGTATAAAAACATTTTTATACTGAAAAAGGCACTTTTCAGGAAAAAATTGTTCTTCATTTTGTTTTATGTTATTATCTTAAATTAATTTATTCCTTATATAGAAATTTAATCTTGAAAAAGATTCCATATTTGTAATCTATAGGTATGAATTTGGTAAATAGGTGCCTTTTAGTTTTTATCAAAATGAATAACAACCAAAGTAAGCTTTCGTTACAATGGTAAATGTAAAATGGTTTAATTTGGATAAAAAATAATGTGATGAGGATTCAAATTTCTTCAAAAAATGTTAATTTATTTCATTGAATGAGTCTATTTAGTCCATAATTATCTAAACTTATAAAATATGACCTTTTCCCCATTTATCTTTTATTTTTACCATTATAATATTTAACTAAAACCTAAAGTAAAAAATGTCAATTTTTCATTTCATATATATAATATTTTGGGACGGGGATAAAAAACATCATTGGTTAAATTTTTCTTAGATATTATTGATTAATTTGTCATGTTATTTTATTTTTAATTTTTTTAATTATATTAGTAACTTAATTGCTTATGGAACAATGATACAATGCTTGTGTATGCTATAGAAAAATCAGTTAAATAATTTTAAGAAATCTAAAAGTAAATTTTTTGGTTGATTGATAGTGTACCATGAATTTTATTTATAAATTCATCATACTAGAGATTTTTTTAAAATATCATATTATATTTCTTTTCCTATCATGTTGTTTTCAATGTTAAATTAAATTAATAGATCAAAAAATGACATTAATGATATTTGATAAAACATTATATTTTATTAAATGATTTAAAATTCATAAAAATACTATATTCAGTAAAGGGAATGTTATTAGGTTCATAATATCATTAATGTTATGTTTCTGAGTCACTTTTCCTTTTATGAAAAAATTCATTACCCTGAAAGAGTATAAAAATTTGAAATTGGGATAATTGTCAAAAGGGTTGACAAGGCTAAACTAAGAGACAAGGGTAAAAATATAAACAAATTTTATTCAAATTTTATTATATGAGATTATTTTAAGGAATAAAAATATTATATTTTAATTATATCAATTTTATCGATTTTTTATAAAAATTATATTAATATAATACATTTTGTAATTCTAAGAGTGCCCCTCCTTTCACTTACAAGAGGGAACCCCCTCTTCTTCATTATTCACAATTTTTATCCTTATATCTCACAAAATACATGATATAATATTATCTTAACTTAAATCAGCACATATTATAGAATCTATTATTTCCAAAAGACTATCCTTTTAAGTCTTAAGGTGTAATCAAAATAATGTTTCTCAATGAAGTGGTATAACTCTTAACTAAAAGTTTTCAATTTTATTTATTCTTATACCTACTCTAAAGATATGGAGTACATTATAAGGAAAATAATTATTTTTATTAAAAATAATTAATTTTTATTATGATGATATAACAACCATTATTATCATTCTTCACATTTATTAAAAAACAACAATGTTGCTCGTGCATACGTATGGACTGTTACCTCTAGGAAGTGATGTGATTCATTTTTCTCTTCTATTTTACATGGATGGTAATAAGGATAAATTCAATTAATATATATTATATATTTGATATAATAATGATTCTATAAAGGTTAACTATTATTTACATTTCTTTCATTCCATCCATCAAAAAGAAAAAATAGCGTTCATGCTTATGAACGAGCTATCTTCTCCATGAACTGTGAAATTAATTTTTCCATATATACATTTTATAGATTAATATATATATATATAACGAATATATATTATATTTATATCATTATTTAAATTCTTTAGATGATGAAAATTTGATCTAAATATAAATATATATGAATGATGGAGTTATCACCTTGAACATTGGTTTTAATAAAAAATTTCTAATACATGGGTAATAACATATTATAAGTGAAACATATATAGTATTATATATATAATCAGAGTTTTATAATAGTTGTATAAGATATATATATTTATTATACATGAGGTTGGAACACATATGTATTGATATGATACTTGAGGTATGTGAATTATTTTTCAATCCAATTTTAATCGGGATAACTTATGATTTAATTTAAATTGAGGAAATTGTATGATTTTTATATGATAAATTCATTTCAATTTTCATCTTATCTGATAAACTGATTATGCTTTTCTATTTGGTTGGGAATTTTTTTCTTTCATCTCAATGATTTCATTAAAATAATTTCAAGATTGTTTGTGATTATTCTTCAATGACTGTTAAAATTAATATTTACCCATTTGTGACTTTATAAAAAAAATTTCAAAGGAATATTTATTTAGCTCTCCAACTGAGGTACTGTAAAATTTTTATAAAAAATTTAAAAGGAATATTTGTTTTCACATAAACAACATGAATCAAATTTTACACCATCATGACTACTCAGTTCTTTAAAGATTTATTTACAAGGTTCCATGGTTCTTTTCAAAGAAAATGGTTTCCTTATTATTTTAGGAATATTTTTATTTTAAATAATTGAGTTCAAAATGAAAAGGGTATTTTCCTCAAGAAATATTCTAGTGATATTTTAAAGGAATTTTCATATTTGATAACATCCTTTTATGTTAATTATACTTTACTAGGGATATTATCAAATTATACAATCCTCATTATTTCTTTTGATGTTTTATGTTTTAGTTGATGACATGTTTAAGAAAACCATTTATTTTCCATGTATTATTCTTTGATAAATTTATTAATTTTTTTATAATGTTATTTTATTTTGATGGATTATGGTATGATAATATGATTAATTTTTTATGATCTTGTTGTAGACATATGCATGGATTTTATTTTGAGATATGTGAACCTAGAATTATATAGATATTCAATGCATTAGTTAAAATGTATATCTCATGAGATGATTATGGGATGAAGTTGTGATACATGATCCACTATGTGAAACATGTAAGGAATTTTGATCCAATATGGGAAACATGTGGTGATTCTTAATACACATTGGGAAATATGTGATTATTCCTGGTCTATTATGACATGGGAAACAAGTATTCAGTTTTGACCCACTCCTATTTTATGGTCTTGGTAGTTAAACATGACATATTAAATAGGTTCTATGCCTATAATGGGAACACCCTTTATGGAAGTATTACGATCAAAATTTATGTTTCATGGTTGATTTATTTATTTTTCACACTCTTTTGACTTATTTCTTTTTAAATGATAATGTTTTATTCCACATCTCACGAGTTTCATCCATGATTGATTGGGTATGAACATAGTAAGTTATGGAAATTATCTTCAACCATTATGTCTATTGAATGCCCCAATATGGTAATGGATTGATATCTCCATTGTTTATCCCTACTGTGCATTTTATATCACTCTTTCTTATGTTTCCTTTCCCTAGATTATGAAGAATGGTTTTAAGTAGGGTTTTTAAAGAAGGTTATACAGTGAGAATATAAATATAATATATGATAAATAATGTACCTAGATAACATTTTTATGTTTCTAGCATCCATAAAATCTAAAAATTTATGGTAATGGCATGGATATTAATGTTATGTATTGAGTATTTATCTAAAAACAAGTAATATGTTTTTATGAAATGTTTGTGTTGTTATAGTTAAACTAAAGTAATTAGGGTTAAAATGACTTAAAAACTTAACTAAATTATATTTTATGGACATAATTAGACCTTATATCCTATAATATTTGAAAAAGGTACATTTTAGATCCATTTTTATTGAGTAAGGCGTTAATATATTTTAATCTTTTAAGAAATTTCAAGCCCCCCTTTTATAAAAGGTCATATTCTCTATTGTTTTCTCTACACTTCAAGTTATTTTTAATTCATCCAAGCACTACAAAAATACCTTCCTAAAATACCTCCAAAAATAAAATAGTTCTTATTATGTTCATAATGCAAACCTTTTTGGGATTATGGTGAAAAGAAAAGAAATTATGCTGAAGAAGATCTATATTTCTTAAATGATATTTTTTATTTTTTTCATCTTTTACCTCCTTAAAATGTTCTTCAATCTTGTTGAAATAATAAAATAAGTATATTCAATGTCCATAAATTTTATTTTTATTAGATTATAACCATTTATAATATACATAACAATATAATTATAAATAAAAAAATATCTCTTTCATATGTGTGGATTTCCACCTCTCTTGACAATGTATTACATTTTTCATCACCGAATATCATGGTTGGTCATAAAGACATATAAAAATTAAATAATATGATATTTATTACATAATTGTAAATCTATAAAGATAATATATCACATTTTTCTTACCTTTAAATCTATTTAAAAATGATAATGTCATTCCTGGGTAAGTATGGATTACCAGCCTCATGTAGTGATGCGATTCATTTTTTCATCACCACATAACATGGATAGTATATATAAGCATACATAAAAAATAATATGATGTTTATGTCATAATAATAATTTTTAAATTTAAACTTATACTTACATTTTACAATTCACAATTTAAAAAAAATATAAAGGTTACTCATGCATACATACGACCTACCATCTTTATGATTGTAACATAATTCATTTTTCATAATAATATTACATATTTAGTTCAATAATAACAATTAATCTATAAATATGACCATTATAAATTTCTTGAGATTATATAAATGAAATAATTAGGATCCATTTTACCAAATTTAACCTACAAAATACATTTTTGATTTATGAACAAACATCCTAAAAACATTCAAAGTAAACTTAATCAATTAAGAAACTAAGTATGACATAAATATAAGTGTAATAAAAGAATTAATAAACATGAAAAATGTTATTAATAAATTAAAAAAATTATAGAGTTTTTAATTGTGGAAGATAAATAATGTATTTGACAATTCAGACTCAAGGTAAGGGTAACTCTACCTTAAACACCTCGTTTTAAATGTTTTAAAGATTTATTTTATAAATATTTTTATTCCATGTACATATTCTTAAAATTATTTTATATATGCCTTTATATTAACATAAATGATTTACAAAGTATATATTTGGTTTCCTTTTTCTTTATTTAAACTGTTTTCAAAAGGAATATTTTTACTTATTTTTATATGGAATGTTTTGAATTTAGTTACAAATAATAAAAGGAATGTTATTTTTTTACAAATAATACATTGAAGGATTTTAAAACTATGATGGATGTTATTTTATATTTTTATTAATATATATTATTCCATGTTTACTTCAAAGAAATCACATCATTCACATTTTTTGGGTCTTTTAGTTTTGAAAATAGTTTTTTAAATGAAAGGGTTATATCAATGGTTAAAAATATTTTTCTTATGGGTTCAAAAGTATATTTTTAAGATTTTAATAAAGGAAATGAATTTTTATATGAACTTATAAATGATGTAGTCTTCTTTCATTTTTTATTATTGAGTGAGCCTAGTATATCTCTCCAATGGATTGGGTAATGATTATTTTCCCTAAAATATTATTTTGGAAGTTGACTATTTATGTTATTCCTTTTTTATTGTTACTTATAACATTTATATATATATATATATATGATTTCTCAAGTAACCTATATGACTTTTTTATGCTTTATAATGAGTTTTTATAAAAATATTTTTATTTCAATAGGTATGATAATGATTTATTTTTATGTATTAATTATTCTCTTTTAGGGTATAAATGAAAGTTTTTTTGGATATACTTTTCCTCAGTTCTCACATTTTTTAAGAATACCTCATGATTATGTTTTTTTTCATTTATATTTTCTTATAAAGTGTTTTAGAAATAAATTTGGATTGTTAAGAAAATTTCACGTGTAAGTAAATGATTATTTTATCTCAAAGATTATTAAGTTAAAGGTGAAGTATCTTCTATGATCTCATGGTTTTGAAATGGGTAGAAAGATTCATTTTTAATTTTTATATTTCCCTTTTAGGGCATTTTTGAGCTTATACCATGTTTTCATATGCTTTTAATTTCTTTTATGGATGATTTTGAATAATGATGAACTAAAATTGAAAATCATGATGATTTTTCATGAAATAAAAAGTTTTATTTTAAATGTTTTTTATTCTGGGAAAAATGGAAACTGATTGGAAGTTTCCACTTTATAATATAAAGGGTTTTCATGTATGAGTTATTAACTAATTATCTAATCCTCTAACTAAATAATATCTTTAGGAATATAAGAAAATGAATTCTGTTCTAAAGATTTAATTAATTTATATTTTAAGGTCGAGTGTTAATATAATATTTATACATCAGTATCATAAAATTCATGATAATACCAAAAACAAACAATATTTAAAAATAATAACATTATAAATCTTCATATTTTATAACAAAATATTGTAAGAAACATGATCATGAACTAATACAAGACCACATCCCAAAAGAACTCCAAAAATATAGAATATCGTAAAGTAGTGTCGAATCTCATGCGATCAGCTTAAAATCATAATATATAAAGAACATTTATGAATATGGGTTACAATAATAAAATAATAACATGCAATTGGGTTTAATAACAGATAAAGAAATAATTGGGAACAAGTAGTTCGTACTAATCACAACTCTTGTAGTATAATCATTACATGGATTGACAGACTACAAATATTCTCTATCTGTTTCTCCTCCATATTAAATATATTGGTTGATGATACCTATAGATAATTCATATATTAAATCTATGATCTTAATAGAACAAATAATTTCCTCCCTATACCAGATTCTTTTTTTATTAGTAGGTCAAAATAATGAAAATCCTAAGATTGAAACTTGAAATTCTATAATGGAGGTCTATGAAATTATCAAGGAGGACTATTCATAGTCACACCACAAAATTTTCTACACTAATATATTAAAAATATAGATAAAAAATTATAATTATTCCCCACACTTACACAAAAAAATGGAACTCAAGTAAATATAAAGGATATCAAATTTCAAAATCCTAGGGACTGAGATGGTCCTGGAAAACACCACCTATGATTATGTCAAAACCTATGTTTTCCTACTAAATAAGAAATATTATTTTTAGCTCCACTATACCTAAATATTAACTAAGTATCTAATGAATAATAATTAATAGGAATGTTTTTTATATCCATGATTGGGGACCATGGCTATAGTTCATGTGACTATGCTCATAGGTTACGAACATAGTTATAGTGCCTATGGATGTTATTAGTGTTGAAATAACCCTATAGGATATGGAAATGGGTGAAACCAGGGCTGTTATCCAGTATAGGGACACACTTGTTGGTATGATTTCCTTTCCATGTCTATATGGTTCATAAAAAACTCCACCGATTCAAACATGGCCCCTCTTAGTTACTACTAAATGACTTTACCACCCATCTAACACTATATATATATATGTAATATATATATATATATATTGATAAATATATTCTAAAATAATAATTAAAAAAATAATTAAATCTAATATTAATTTACCGCAAGCCTATGGCCTTGGATAGTCCGACCCGACCATCACCATAAGGGTTTCCCACACCATTCCTATGTGAAAAACATTTCGCACACTAGTGTGGGAAATCCTATTTCCATCATCAGGGATGACCATGTCAAGAGGTGTACCTATAGCCATGGTCATTCAAATATTTATAGAAATAAGATACATATAGTTATGGTAATCTCAACCATTTATATATGTGTATGTCCATAGGGTAAATTTACAATATTGAAGGACATGTACTTATCAAAAACCACTCTACTATTTTATTTAAATCAGTCACATCAACATAGGTACTCATCCACAAAGCAACTATAAACCACTAAATATTACAATAAATAACCACTATAAAATTACTATACCTTAGCTCCTCATCATCCAACATCTCTAAAGAATAAAAAAATGAGCTCATAAAACTAACATCAAACTCCAAAAACTAGAACTCCATTTGTTGATTGAAAATATCCCTTATTGAAACATATTTTATGGGTAGTATACGAGAACAAATTCTGTAACTACACCCAAAAATGATTATATTGTATTGAATACTTGGCATAATCTCTTATAGAAATCATTCACCACTTAAAAGATAATGCACTGACCAGTCTCACATCGAATGGTACAGTAGCAGCGGTGACACTGTAGTGGCTGAGGAACTATAGAAGTAACTGTAGTGGTGGTGGTACTATAATAGGTATTGTAGAAGCCCATAACTATAGAATGAGTATTCATCAATTGGCCCATTGGGCCAAAAAATGGGCTTTCATGCCTTGTATTTAGACCAATTGGCCTTAGGCCTTCGGGCTATATAATGGGACTCCTTGTACAAAAAAAATACATATTTTATTTAATAATAAAATGAGTCTTGGGACCCAACCTTTTTAAAAAATGAAAATATTATATTTGAATACCCTAGTAAATTCCTAGTGTCTTGATCTAAGATTTATCTATCTTACTTCAACAATGTATGTAATTAGAAACCCAAAAACATATACCTCATAAGCTTCAATCACCATACGAAATTAATGTATAAATATCTAAAAAACTATCCTAGGTTGTTATGGATCCACTTTCCACACAACCATGAAACAAAGAACCCATGATATAAAGAAACCCACCCTAACATTATCGTGTTGATGAGGTGAAATTTCACATAATTTCAATTGTGTTCCTTGATTACTAGAGCCAAAAATCTACTGTTGAATGTTTGTAAATATCATTTGGGGTGTGATTAACAATATAATGGTCCATCATAACACATATACCAATGTAAATTATATAATAAAAATAATAAATAAAAATGAGAACATACTTATTTAATTCAAAATTACATCCCACACATTCAAATATATGTCACTCATCTAAAAAAAACCTTAAAATAAAACCCTTGGACCTATTATTTTTAATACAAGTGAAATAATTAATTAATTATAGTGTAAAAATATCCACCACATGACTATAAATGAATGATAAATAAACTCCAAGTTTTATTGTAACATTATCTCCCAGCTATTGAGGCCTTTTTTTCCATTACCTATAGTATCATGCATATATTTTTTATACACATAAGGTGTGTATATACAAAGAGTGATAAATAAATCATTTGTAAAAACCACCGCAAACCCAAAAATACCATGGTGTTTAACATGATAGAATCTAAAGTTTGCAAATATAATAAATTATATGATTATATTAATTCAAAAAAAGCTATTAAAATTATTTGGTTCCAACCAAGTAACTTAAGAAAACATTTAGCCTTTTTATCCAATTCTAGTGGAAGTTATAAAATCAATAATAGAACGGGTTTCCAATAACATGTACTGTATAAAAACTATGATAAATACATGGAATATAATAAGACCAAGGCTTTATCCATGTTTTATTGAAAATCTATGGCTCACATATCTTCATCTCAAATTTTATAATAACTCAAGACTCCTAACAAGTAGCGAACATATTGAAATATCAAAAAAATAATAATTTTTTGAAATTTTAAAACCAAAATTTTATTCCAACTCAATATCCCAAATATCAACCCATATTCATTTCCTATAAATAACAAAAAAATTTCACAAATTTTTACACCAAAAATATAATCTCAAACCCACTTTATATGCATTAATAAAAAATTCATGAAAATGGATTTCAAATAAAATTACCCATTCTAAACTCTTAAATACATTTTTATAATAAAATCATTAATGACCAAGAACCCCCTATTTATTTACCCTTAAGTTAACATAAATTAAATTTCTTATAAATAAAATCCATTTGATAAATCCGTTCTTTATTAAAAAAATTACAAAAAACAAATTAAAAATTTCACTAATTCATTAATAGGCATTCCACCTAATTCCACATGAATTCTCATATAAAAATACAATTATTTCAATATTAAAAAACGAAAAAAACCAAAATAATGAAAAATAATTAATTCTTATTACTTCACTTAAATTTATACAATAGTTTTACAAATTTACAAAGAAGAAAACAACACAATAACATATTAAAATATCACAAAAATTCAATTTTTAGTATAAAATTTATTATCAATTCCATAAACAGTGATAAATTTAAACTCATGATTTAATCCTTCATTTTCCTCATTTATTTATTATTTTATGCATATAATTGCACATTAAAAACCATAAAACATTTTTATAAAACATTATTAACACTTAAGAGTTCATGTGAAATCATTTCATATTAATTAATCTTAATTTTATAAACATTAAGTCTAATCAAAGAATTTTATCACAAGGTCTATTGAAATTTCATATATAATCACTCAATTAAGTGTAAAATAATGCAAGAGGTTACCTACCTCAAACTTAGTAAATGAATTACACAACATATGATGCCAAATACCCCCTTAAATGAAATAAACCCTTAATTTTTCTAAACTAGGTGAATATAATAAGAATTAAAACATAATAGGGAGAAAATATTGATAACATTTCATAAATAAATAGGAATCATAATTATCATAACAAGATGAATCTAATACTTTCAATACAATATAATATTTCCAATAAATGAAGGAAAAATTATTCATATTTGGTAAATAGGGATATATATATTATAGAGATATTTTTTCATCTCAATGATACCATGGAAACTGAAAAAATAATTATTTATTACAAATCAAAAGATAACAAAAAGATACAAATTATCCTATTAAAAAAATTTCCAAGTAACATAACAGGTACCCAGTTACCAGCCACCAGACAACCGATGTCTCATATAAGGAAACATGTATCACTGTCATTCTACTAAGTAACCTATACCGTAAAATAAGGTACATAGTGGTCTATTCTATAATAAATTCAGAAATTACACAAGTATCTTACAATATATTCTCATTCCTTCACCCAGAACAATCAAAATTTATTTCATAATAGAAAATATAAATTCAAAAACATTAAAAATTAAAAAAAAACATACTTCAAGCCCAAAGATGTTATAATAAAATAATATAAGTAAATGGATACTTAATTAAACTCATCATAATGAAATGGATCACATGATTTTAGATTAATCTCCCTTGATCTTCACCACATGATCCAAAATTATATGTTTACAAAAAATCATCAAGGCATGTATAAAATAATATAATGGATGACATATAGATATAATAATACAATAGAAATGGTATACTCTCCCATAATAATGATAAATAGTTGTTCAAATTCCTTACATTGAATTACATAGGACATTTTCATTAATTTTTTGTTTTCCTATAATACCTCACATAAAAAGTTCATGTATACATTTATCATACAATATAATGTAATATAACCTATACCTACTCAAAACACAATCATTTTCTATACTATGGTACCACTCTACCATGAAATAAACCCACCGAGACCCTTCATTGGGCCATAATCAAGGTTTAGGGTTATACCCTAAACCAATATCCAATGGTCAATGAGATGTAATTTAATTTTTAAATTACAAAATAAACATATATATGGGATACATTTCCCTCAAAACCAAAGATTTGAATGAAAAATAAATATCAATGTAAATTTTAAGCACCACCTTGCATGGATTTTAAGAAAAATATAAAATTATAAAATAAATACTAATGAATAATTAAATTAAAAAACACCAAAAAACTATCCTTAGTATACCTTAGTAAAAACATACATCATCCTATCTCCAAAATAGGTTATGCACTAACCACCGAGGCTAATTCTACTATACACTACCACTAAAACTATTCTTAATATTCAAATATATATATAAATAATGGGTGACTATAAATATACTCATGATGTTCTTTCTCTATCCTATGACTATATTGATGTGATTAGAGCCTTCCAATGTATTCAAGAGTTTAAAATTTAGACCAAAAAAACATCCCAAACCTTGTTAAGGACTAAAATATCGAAATAAAACCTTAAACTCAACACATGAAAACTTCCCAAATCATAGTGTGTGTGTGTGTGCATGTTTAATAAACTCCAATATCATATCATAGGAAAAGTTACCTCACACATCACACAATACCACCTTAGTATTATGCTTCTAATGAAACATGTTATTCCACTACTCATTACTATAATTTTCAAAATATAACCATAAAAATAACAATCAATATTATACCACATGTTGTATGGGGATAAATTATTTCTAAACTCTATATTTATAAGGACACACACAACCTATAAGTTGGTTTTCACCAATCCTCCTCTTACTCAATTAGTTATTGAAAGTGATAATGACAATACCCTATTTCTCAAAATAAAAAATATATTACTTAAATACTAAAAAAAGAATCCATATTCTCTTTCATAAAATATAATCATCTCACCTATGTTATATTTACTTGATATAACTTGAGTATAAATTTATCCATATCTTTAGAATCCATTTCTCGACTAGAAAACATGGATCCCCCAACACCCTGTAAAACCATCACACTACCCCATGCCTATGAATCACCAAAATACATGGAAGAAACATTTGAATAACACATTTATGGGAAAAATATTTAGAATATCAAGTCAATAGAATAAAATAAAATATCCTTCTCTATATTTTCTTGTTAACTAAAATATTTTTTCATAAAACTACCATCCAAAATATATTATTTGAATCCAACTATCTAGATCCATCCTCAAAAATTTTCCATACAGAACCATACTCTGAACATCACCATCTAGATCCACTTTCTAAAATTATAATAAGGATTCAAACCAACCCAAAATTATACTTTTAATCATAGCCTCTTATAGACCCTATTTGTCAAATCACACTATCATAACTCAATCATATAAACTACACTATACAAAAACAACTATTTTCCTTAAAAAAAATATAATTCAAACATATCACTCTCTAGAAAATTAATTACTCAAATATCCTAAAAATGATAAAACCAATTTTTACCTCTAGTGATCGACTATAAATATTAGAATAATAAAAAATATTGATTGGAAAAAGAAAGTAATTAATTGAACTTTAATTCCCTCTATAAATTGATCAACCAAATACTGGTTAATGGACCCCTAGAATCCCTAGGTTCAAAGACTCCCAAAAAATAAAAGAATAAGAAGGGGAAAATGATATCTGAGAATCATAACCGTGCCATATAGACTCTCTATTTTACTTCACCCTCAATATTATAAACATTCAGACATCTACTTACTCATCATATAGTTCAAATAATCCATCCATCAAGAAACAATTACTGATGGGGAGGAATAATAAAAAATATCCTAAAATAGAAAACTAAATTCCAGAAACACCCAAAAAAGGAATCACTATATAGAGTTCTCCAAAGGAAGGATTCACCTTCTAAAAATCTAGTGAAATAAATATCTAAAAAGGAATAATATATTGTAAAACCAAACTCAAATCTATAGGCTTAGTATGCCATTAAGAAAAACTCTATTCAGAAACCATTTGACCAACAAGATATCTAGAAAACATAGTCTATCCATTTATCCATCATCTTTCAAAACAAAAAAATTTATTACCAATATCATCTATACAAATGATACACAAAGAACAAAATAAATAGATGATGAACACCGTTAAATAAAAATATATATAATATAGTAAACCTCTATAATTATTGAAAAATAATTTCATACACCTACTTTAAAAGAAAAATAAAAGTAGAATATATGATTCACATACCTCTAAAATGAAATAAGATAGTATAAAATATTCTCCTACTATTATGATTCCTCCCTCTAAACATCATTGGTAACACCCTCCATCCAAATATCTATTATAATCCACCCAATAAGATAGAAAATAGTGATCAGAAATGATTGAGAGAAATGATATTAACACCCATTTGATGACCCGACCCAATCGAGCTTGAGACACAACTATCCCAAGCCTACATCTATAGGATAGGGGTTGACAAAAAGCACTGAAATAGATAACTAATATGGGAGGTATTTTCCTAGTGTACCAGTATGCGAACACAAGACCATACCACTACAGAAGTATAGATGAATAAAAGAAAAAGATAAAATATCTTCAGTAATAACCATGCATGCGAAACCTCTTGGGAATACAATGAGTACAAAATGTAAACTGAAATGTAAATTGGAAAGATACATGCATAAAAAAAATATGTCCCAACTAGAAAAAATTATAATGTAAATTTTTTTATTGATCCTACATCCTAATCTCCATGATCTTACCACTGTACATGGTCTAATGCCCTAGGTATCCCTATACTGCTCTATAATCACCTTCAACCTATTTAATTTCTACATAATACATGATATGTGTGGTAATAGCCCATGCGAGGGTGAATATACATTTACCGAGTAGGATGCCTTGAAATATAATGGGGAGAAGTAAAAGACATGACATAAAATAGGTAGATTGATCAACCCATATAAAGAGATAGAAATTTTTAATGTCATGGATACAACCCCACACCTATATATTCTAAATCCAAAGAATCCCAAACAAAGAGAAAGATGATCTCCATGGGGACCTCCATCTTACATCCTAACCCAAAGAAATAATGCCATTGGTTCTAAATGTCCATCATCGATGCCCAACATATCATGTGTATATATGAAGAGACATTCAAGTCATGAAACACCTCTCAACTATTAATCATATTTGGGAGAAAAATCTCAAGGTAGAGGACCCATTCCCATGTATAATAGGAGGGTGACATTTAGTATATAGCTAGAGGACTCATCAAATGTCCAATTAGGAGGGTACTACATAAGTAATCAATAGAGAAATCTTGTGAAAACCAATTGTAGGGTGACAATATAATGGTAAGTAGATGACCCATTCCTAGCCCAGCTAGAGGGTTCTACTCTAATGGTTGGTAGAGGATCCATTCCCAACCCAATTGGTGGGTTCCAATGTAATGGTCAGTAGAGGAAACATGCCCAGACCAACGGTAGGGTTACACTCTAGTGGTCATAGAAAAATGACGTAATATTGCAGGAAGGTTCCACTTAGATAGTACACAGAGGACCCATGCCACATATAGTAGGAGGGTGAAACTCTAGTGGTTGACGACCCCTGCCCTGACTTCGTAAGAGTTTTCCACTTAGTAGACAGTTAGAGGACCAATTTCATATTCCAGTAGGAGGGTGACACTATAATAGTTTGTAGAGGACCCATTCCTGGCCTTGTAGAATGATTCGACTCTAATACTCAATTGAGGTCCCATACCCTGCCAGTAGAAATGTACCACTCTGATTTCTCTAATGACCCTTCCTAGTCACTATCAATATCAATCATTGATTAAATAAGATTAATTCTTCAAAAAACTCACATAGTATCCTAAAATCCACTATGAAGGACACCATCATATTTTTTTCAGAAAAAAACTTAGTATAGGCTACTCGAAGGCAAAAATCCATGTAAAAACAAATGAGATACAAGAGGCTAATGTTTCCTCAAAAGGAAAGAAAGGATACGCAGTGTTGAAGGGGTCCCACACAGCGTGTGGTCCTACATCTTTGTACAGTGATGTCCCTTATAGTACATGGATCATTGATCATGTTGTATTTCATAGCATGTTGGTGGAATAAAGGAATTCCTCAACCACATAAGGTTCTTACCATGCTTCTAGACATGTCTGTATACATCTTCCTCTTTCCATGTACTTCGGTACATGGTGTGTCCATCCCCATAGGGTTTCACTCGTGTGCTCCACCACAAAAATCATCTACCTAGGGATGGATACATGGCATGTGGCCCAACTACATGGCTTTCCATCCCTAAATTTCTCAAAACCCTAGTGTTGTAGCCAAAACCCGCACTACATGGCATGTGTTCATCATAGTACATGTTGTGTAGTTTGTTTTTTCAAAGAAGTTAGATCTAATTTCGGCATTCCATATTTGGCCTCACATCCTTGTATTAATCCTTTATGAATCCCATAATTTGTGTAAAAGGCCTCTATCCATCTTTTTCGGTCATCTAATGGCCAGAAAAAATATTTATATTGATACGTATAAATCCCGCACATTCCACCTCACAACATTCAACTTCTGTTCATCTTCCATTGCCTCAATGGAAATTTATTCCTAAGTGGAATAAAAAATAACCCAAAAATAATATAAATCTATACTCAATTATACATTACCTTTGTCTTAAATAAATATTTAGTAAATTAGGGGGTCCAATCAGTCTCGGTCCTACCTGAAAATGTTGAAATAAGACCACATAGACTAATCAGTGAAAATCACGAAGAATGATGGGGTGAAAAAACATAAATAATTGTGAGGTTAAAAACACCAAAAAATGTGTACAATAATTTTACAAGATTTATTGGAAAACTAAAATGATCAATGATATCAATATTGAGAAACAATTGAATAAAATATTTAAAATCGATACACGAGTGCATGAAGTGGTTTTCAATTGGAACATATCAAGAAATGGAATCGATCATGCTCAAACAGTTTAATCAATTGGGTTGGAATCCAAAAATTAATGATTCCAACCTAAAATTTAATAATTCTTTTATGAATAATGAAATATATAATGAATAGTAGGATTCATTACATTCACTACACTTCAATCTGTCAAAACCTGGATTTTCTTCATCACCAGATCTTGATTCACCAATGAGAGGTGGTGGGAGAATCCTCTCAACGGTCCAAGGGTTATAATAATAACACTGGAGATCCTCCATAAAAATGTATTTATAGATAAATTTTAGTTAGTTAAATTATTTAATTAACCCTCTAAATGTACCACCAATGGATGTTTTTTCTTAACACCCCATGGGGGCCTATTTCTGGTCACACCTAGTGTAAACCTCACATTATGGATATTATAATGGTCTCAAATTTATTATATGAGATTCAATTTATGATATATCACATTTTATGTAATAAAATGTGTGTGTACTATAAAATATATTTAATATTTTTATAAAATTAATTTTGGGCACAACATCCCTTGAAATCACACGCTATCTTAGTTCATGGATTTGAATATATTTGCAGATATATTTTAAACTTCTATAAGGAAATAATAGGGTCTCTACATCATTCCCTCATTCAAGTTTTTCATCCTATAAGAGAAAAAACAAAACAAAAAGTTCGGTATAATGAGACCTCATCTAGCTCTCCTGCTCCCATGATCTCTCTTGTATGCTCACTTACTAACACAACACATGAACCAAGGGGATGGTCCATTCACACAGGGTCCTCTCTTGTCGATCCTCAATAACTACTAGTTGATCCAAAAAAGTGTCCCCATCATCGATGTCTATCTCTCTACAGTCAATAATTTGTGTTGGTTTATGTATGTATATCTTAAACGGTGATAAATGGAAGATTACGTGCATCTGATCCAACTGTGGGGGTAGGATGAGGTAGTAAGAAACCTCGCCAACCCTCTATAGAAACTTAAATAGATCGCTGAACCTCAGGGATTGTTAGCCTCCCCAACCAAATCATTGAAATTATTATTGTGGGTAGACTCTCAGGAATATTTTTCTCCTTGCTTTTACTCTAAGGGTTTATGATGTTGATCTGGGTAAGATTTATACCTTATATGAATTTTCCTCATCTACTAAATGATTACCTCGACCTTCTCCATCATCACCAGCACCATCTATGAACCAAAAAGGTATATATTACCAAACTATGTATAACACAAGGGTGACCTATAGGGTCTACCATACTGGTCATTCAATGGGGCCATGATGATATTAGAGTAGAAGCTATTATTGTATACACAATCTACAAAGAGAAAGTGATCCCCCCCCAACTCAAGCTAAAATCTCACATGAAAACCCCAATCATATCCTCCAACACCTGGATAATGTGCGATGTATTCCCACATTTCTAGAGGTGTATGGTTGTACTAATCCTCATCTAGGTCCCAAATTCCACTTGTAGGCCACTCTAAAATCATGATCTATACCATATATCATGGTTTAAGACAATAGTTTAGGGATCCCCATGAAGGTGAATAATCTCTCATACATATTAATACCCTAAACCCTCCACTAAAATCTTCTCTATGATAATAATAAAGTGTGTCACTTCACAAGTCAATCAATTATCAACCATATGGTGTCATTTCCTATCACTGTATGATGAAGAGCTAACATAATTTCTATGAATATACCATCCTATTTCCACTCTGAGATTTCAAGGGGTGGATACAAACCTGCCAAAACAAGGTGCTCAGTCTTTACCTACTGATAGGTGAGGCACTGAGAGACAAACTTAGCCACACTTTGTATCATTATGACCCAAAAAAACTTCTATTTAAGTTCTATGTACATATTCCCCACACTAGGTAGCTAATGGGGAAGTTTGGAATTCTCTCATCACATCCTCTCACATCATGAATGGGGCCACCTTTCATCCCTAGAAAAGGATGACATGATTCTCTCCTTTAGAAAATCCATTGGGCGAATCTCGTAAGGATATAAGGTCACACATGACCTCACAGTCGATTCCTCCAAACTGGGATTCTCTCACACACTGAAGTAGTGGAGGAGCCAACACCATCAATTAAAGAAAAGCATCAACCTCCTTCTCAACTAAGGTTAGTTACAAGGAAGCCAACTTCTCCGATGCCTCTTTCACCAAACAAGCATGGGACTTCCACCAAAGGGAATCTACCACCACATTTAACTTCCCCAGAGTATTGAATATATTAAAGATATAGTTTTATAATAACTCCAACCAGAAACTCTATCTTAGGTTCAAGTCTCTCTATGTGAAGACATACATGATACTTTGTTAGTCTGAGTAAACAATAAATCACTATTCTAGAAGGTAGTGTATCCAAATACTCAGCGGAAAGATAAACACTTCCATCTTTAGGTCATGAGTCATATAGTTATGATCATGGGGTATGAACGACCTTAACTTATATGTGATAAGTTCCTTCCACTGGATGAACACACAACTAATCCCATCTATTGAGGAATTGTAATGCACCACGTACTCCATACCTTCCTCATGCTGTCTCAAAATAGAAGGGCTCATCATCCTCAACCTAAACTCCTTGAAGGATCTCTTTCACTACTTAGTCTTAGAAAAAATTCCATTTATTTCTTCTGGGTGTTCAAAGGTGATTCAATCCTAGATAATTTTACCACAAACCTCTCGTAGTACCCCTCTATGCTATTAAAAATCCCCACCTCTGACATGCTATTTGATGGCTCCCATGTAAGCACTCTATCAATATTCATTGGGTCATAAATAAACCACAATAAGAAATTACATGACCCAAAAAGTGAACCTCATGGATCCATAACTAGCACTTAGAGAGCATACCATAAAGCTGGTTCTCCCAAAGAAAATCTAGGACCACCCAAAAGTTCTCTGCATGATCCTCCTTTTATATAGATTATATGATATTGTATTCAATGAATACAACAAAACAATAGTCCAATTATGAATGGGATAATAGATTTATCAAATCCATAAACACAATGCGGGAATTCTTCATACCGAAATGCATCAATATGATCTCATAATGTCTATATAAACATCAAAATTCCAGCTTTAGAATATAAGCATCAAAAAATCTCAATCGGTGGTAGCTGAACTGTAGATCGATCTTTGAGAACCATCGTGTTCCTAAAAATTGATTGAACAGGTCTTCAATACTTGGTAAGGGGTACTTTTTTTTATCATGGTTAGGTTCAGGTGATGATAATCCACACAAAGTCATAATCTCCTATCCTTATTTTTTATAAATAACACTAAATCTTCCTAGGGGGATGCACTGGGCCTGATAAAACCCTTCTTTCAAAGGTCCTCTAACTATAATCAAATCTCACAGATCTCGATAGGAGCCATATGGTATGACATTGAAGATATTATTTAAATATCAAGATTCAATTTGATAAAAAAATTCATCTTCTACCTCTTAGGTAGTCCCGGTATTTCCTTGAGGAAGCCATCCATAAAATCTTCTATGACTAAAGGATTCTAGAATCCTGAAGATCTAAATTTCCCTAAGTGACACACTCTCCTACTGATGGGTGATTAGGATACGACCTCCTACTCACAAAACCCACTCTTCCCTCCATGAGATATCTATCATCCATAATGGAGAATCTCATCCCATAAATGTGAAGTCATCTGAATCATGTACGATGATATTAAATCTAGGATCACACTATGGATAACCAATACACACCCAAGATGACATCATATGGTTCCTTCATTAAAATCAAAAGGTCTCACAAGAACCACTCTCTACAAAGTGATAGCATTCACTTCCAACAGATAAAGGATATTGAATAATCATTCCATATAGGAACATCAAGATAATGTTGATGGGATAGCACCTCAACAGGGATCTCTAGTTCTCACAAAAGATGTATAGATATGAGGTAATGAATCAAAATTGTGTCTTCTAATACTGAGGAAATCATATAATAAACATAAATTTTACCTCTAACCATCTCATCTGCGATGGGGTTGTATGCCTCTATATCCTACATCTATCTGTCGCCCCAACTACTAAATACCTAGGCCAAATGTGGACTTCTTGTTGGTGATGGTGAAAGGGTCTCATATTTATCATACACCACCCAAAACCCCCGCTCCCAGAACTCCACTTAATCCACTATTAGCCCCACCTCTCTCGGGTTCACCCTAAGCTATCTAAGGAGATCTTTGATCACAAAATTTCCTCTACCATGGTGGTCCATACTGTACCTACCTATGCTCCTCAACATGTCAGGTTGGGAAATTATGTTCCATGTGACCTATCCCATAACATTTATAGCACCACCCCTCTTAAGGCTTCCATGTTCCTTTATGATTAACTTGACCACATGCTTGAGCCCAATCCTAGGAAGATCTCATACACTGAGATCTTATTAATGATAACCTGCTATATAGTATAGAAAAATCATCTTTATAATTCACACTACCAGCTCCAGCTGCTTAGTTTCTCTCTAATAGAAAGATCTATGTCACCAGTTCCTACTCCAACACCCCGAAATAGGTGGGGATGTCCAAGGGTACTACATTGGAACAAATATATCTATAGATACAATTATCAATCATTCTCAATCATAAGTATCTATACCAAATCATATTAAGGGAGTACATGATAGGGTGTGTGAACCCTATAGAATACTCCAACACTATTATCCCTCCCAAATGAAGCTCTAAGAAAAATCCTAAATTTGAACTGGTTATATGTAGGAGGGTTAGTTCACCTCACGTAAAAGCTGCTAGAAGTTAGGCCATAAGAGTGTTGAATCATCATGAATCTATGTAAAAATACTACACCAATGACCATCTACTCATTGGAAAAAGAAAACTACTATTTTAACCACCCAATTCATCAGTTTTTAGATAACCTGGAGGAAACAGATCACCGAATCTAGACAATCCTCCGCTTCTTGGGGATCCAGATCACCCCAAAACCTCAGTATCCTATGGTATTAGAACTCGTTGAGTGCACTAAGACTTCACACATACTCAACCTACTCTTTTGGTATAATCTAAAACTCAATAGGAGGGGTGATGCTACCTATACACCTAGAGGAAGAATCTCATGTGATGGACCTTAAACTAAGGCCTCATCACTCATCAGATCTTCATCATGTTTCAGAATCGGTAACATGGATAGCTATTGTTTTAGATGCATATTAAAATATTATTCAAGATGTACCATGGTCAAATTATCATATATATACATTGGGGATCTATTTAAATATGGATAGTCAAAATACTCAATCCAACATGATGCATGTACTGATGAACCATATAACCAATGTCTCGGTATTTTAAGTTGACAAGTGGGTAGTCATGGTCCTAGTGAATGGATATTTTAGCCACTACACATATAATAGATTCCATGGAATGAGATATAAAATCAATACACTGTTCATTTATTTCCCTAAGTCCCAAAAATATCTTCATAAGGGGTGTTGGTCGGAGTGGATACTCAAGAGGGGGGTGAATTGAGTTCCAATTAAAAATTTCTGTTAAAACTTTATGGTTAAGAAAACCCCCAATTTAAAAACGTCCCAGTTAATTAAGGCAGTATAAATGTAAATGTTCATTTGGTCAACAGGTTTCTCAAATGGTGATTAATCCTTAGATTAATCAATATAGAACACAAATTCAACTTTTGAAACAAGTTTACTGAAATAAAAAAAATACACACACTAACCAAAACTAACTATCAAAGTGTAAGAAAAAATAGTTTTATTTTTTAGAAAATATAAGCAACGGTTAATATAAAAATAGAGTATAACTAAATAAAGAACTCAGTTAAGTAAAACAAGAGGTTCAATCTCAAGTTGAGACTTAATCCTCTCCACTTGGTGATCACCTTCAACCAAGTAGTTTATATTAACAATAAACATGATTCACATCCTATAACAGGATTTACAACAGTTTTCACAAACTTTCCAAGGAACACACCCTCTACCAATATTCTTCAGGGGAAAGAAAAATAAGACAAACCACACACGGTCTCTTCCAAAGTTATATGTAGGAAAAAAATAGGTGAAGTTTGATGTGAGGATATTTAGTATCCATTAGTTCAAGCACAAGAGATAGTGTGTTCAATATATTGACACACTTCTCATAGAATAAAGAAACATAATATTTCAGTTATGATGGGAAAGAGTTTAGAAGGCTCTATGTGTTTGCAGTTCCGCTCCTGACTCCTTGGAATGAGAAATATTGAAGTTCGAGTCAATCTCTAGAAGTTGTTTCAAAAATAGAGTGTCAGAACTCTAGGTTCTATCATTCAGTATTCTACATCTAATGTTGATCAAGAATTTATGAAGCATAGAATGAAGAAGCAAATTTGTATTATAATGATCTTCATGATGCTTGTGGGTTCAGAGTATTAATGCTGGATGGTTCTTCTTTGTTCTAGGAAGTAATCTCTGTCACACTTCGTAAGCCACCCTTCTCTTCATGCACATATATGTCGCTTCTATTTGTCATGCCGTATCTATTTATCTTGTATCACTTTTCATTTTTATATTTTAGGTCTGATAATGGGAATGATTAGGTCACGTGCATGATTTCTTGTACCTCGTACTGTCCATGGTATTGTCTCTTGAAACATTTACAATCAACATTAATTAATGTTAGATCATTTATTTTATTAAATATGACCATTAGAAAAATATTGAAAAATTTGACAAAGTGTGGAAGGATAAGCATTGATAGACATGTAACGATAGCCTTTTTCTCGGTATGCTTAAATAGTGGTTTCACATCGGCAATCTCCAACTGTAACCTTTCATCGGTAGGATTCATAGGTAACCTTTATCATTAGGCTTACATCAGTGACCATGTAACGGTAACATTTTTGCGGTAACCTTGTAGCGGTAGCCTTGTAGTGGTGACCTTGTAGCGGTGACCTTGTAGCGGTATCCTTGTACTAGTGACCTTTGTAATGGTGACCTCTATAACAGTTAACTTTGTAGTGGTAACCATGTATCGATGACCTTTTTAGCTTAGATAATTTCTGTACTGTAAGCTTAACCAATCAAGTAGTGATATTGAGAGTATATGAAAACTGCTCTATAGAAACATAAAATATTACTGAAACACAATTAGCATAGAATGAAAACGTAGTTCTTGGGATTATAAAAACATGATTTTGGATTTCTAAAACATGATATGAGATTACTAAAACAAGATTTGAGATTACTAAAACATGATTTGGGATTACTAAAACATGATTTGGGATAATCAAAATAGGCGAGTCCAATAATCTCCCCCTTTTTGATAATCACATATTATGTCATTGAATCATTATATTTAAGAGTTTTCAATCAAGGTTGAACACATTTACTAATTTCATCAATATAATATATAAACTCATATAAACTCTTCTCCCCCTTGGGGTAACTGGAACAAGTGAAATATAAGTGAAATATTTTTTTTCTGATTTTTGATTAACAAAAAGTGCTGATAACAAAAATAGAGAAAAGAGAGTGTTTGTATTAATGAAATAGTAGTACAAAAGGCAAAAAGAATACATAAATCCCTATCAACTAAGATAGTCCTCACTTAGTCTACATCAGAGATGTCCGTTGGAGCTTTATCTTTGGAGGGTGAGGATGCAGGTCTTGAAGGTGGAGGGATATGATGAGGGATGGCAGTGAGTAAGGTAGGAGGAGCAGCCACTGAGGCAACACCTGACCTATAATGAGTAGATCTCTGAGTAATCGTTGGGGTCAGTCTTTTGATAGCCTGAGCAGGAGTCATCAAAGGAGCAACACTGGTGGAACCTGAAGCAGCAGAAGAAGTAGGCAGAGTAGGAGGAATAATGATTGGAGTGCAGTCCACATAGAGGAAAGGAAATAGAATATTCCTGAAGTCCATAATGATGCTGCCACCTCTCTCTATAGAAGAAATAAAATTATCCGTATTTTATATGAATTTTTCCAAAGCAAGAGTCAATTCCTGGAGTCTTTTAACCTGATCCTTAAAGGCCTGATTGATATGTGGGATCCTTATGTTTTCCAACAACAAATTGAAGTGCCCATCCATCAGATTCTTAGTGTAAACCTGTTTGTAGTATAAGTCAACTTGATCTTTTATGACCTTCTGATCCTGAGCAGATTCCCTTAGATAGTCTCCCAAAAGCTTATGAATTTTCATGGAAATGGAAATGACATGATAATCTAAGGAACTACCACTATAAAACTTTTCCACTTCATCTCTGATAAAAATCTTGAAAGCTACAGTGTTAACTGGAGGAGAAAACGAGGTGGAAGCAGATGCAGCTAGAGGAGCCAGAGAGAAGGCCACTGTCTCCTTGAAGGATTTGGTCAAGCCGCTGATAAGACTTTTTACATCATCATCTTTCCCTTTCATATGTGTTTCCATATATTTCTCTAACTCCTCAAACACTGTAACCATTTACTGAACCACACTTTTGACATATGCAAGTTTTCTGTCCACCTGAGCCCTTGAATCCATGTAAGCATCTAAGCTGACAATAGACCATCTCACAGAAACAATAGACTCTACCAACTCACGGATTTGAATCTGGAATTTGCTTACTTCTTGGAGAAGATTAGATTGAATACCAGAGTGCATTTTGGCTAACTCAGATGCTAAATGCTCAAGAACTAGAGCAACAGTCTTTTCCACCTCTGAGGAACTATTTCTAGACACTTTTTGAAGGTCAGATTTTAGGGATTCAAGATTTGCCTTTCTGACATAGTCCTGAGGGAAAGAGGTTTTTAGAGGGGAAAAGGTGAGGTTTGGCACTCAGGGTCTTCTTCTAGGCCTTTCATCTTCTAAGTCATCATATTCTAGAACCAACACCAAAAAACGGGGTTCCTTAGACCAGCCCTCAATCTCATGTACAATAGAAAATGAACCTATAATAGCAGGTTCCTCCCCCTTAATTGAAGCAATCCCCTGATCGGCCATATTCATTTCCTCCAGACCTCCTTGATCAACTACGACAACATGAAGGTTCACTTACACTTCCTCCTCAGAATCCTCAACTACCTCCAAAATAGGTCCAACATCAACCGAATTAGCGGCTTCTTCTTCTCCACTTTTTACCCTTTCTGTGTGTCCTATTAGCAGACTAAGACTTAGATATTCCACATCATTTTCAGCAGCAACTAACTCAAGGTCAGCGTGACTTGATTTAGAGTCCTCATCCTCATATTAGGTATCTCTAACTTCTCTTAAGACAATTTCAACCCCTTATTCCTCACTAGTTTCCTTATCACTGCCCCTTAGGACAACTTCCCTTCTAATCAATCTCTTTGGTGGGATAGGCTCACCAAAAGATAAAGTAGTCACACAAGGATTGGAGGGATGGTCAGGGTCACTCCTGTCATATATAGGAGAGTCCTCTCTTTCTTTCACAATAGTATCTTCCTCTTCTTCTACATCTGAATAAGAAGGCTCTACTTCATCGTGCTTAAGACTAGGGTCTATCTTATTCTTAGGCCTATTAGGAGGAGTCACATGATTAAACTCTTCATACACCTTAGCCTCATTATTCACCCATATCCTTAGCCTGGATTCCAGTTAATCTTCATCAGCTTGAAAACCACATTGGTGATGCCACGTTTGTCTTACAGAACAATAATTTCTTCATTATCTCCAGCAAATCCTTTCACTTTCAACATAAGAGATATCAACTTGGAATGGAATAGGGCATTGGATTTGGAACTAGGCTTGGTCATATCTTCCAGCTAAGCCATCAATAACCAACACATATTGATCTTAAGTCCATAAATTATAAAATATAGTAACAATATGTCCAAATAATTTAAAACAATGAATTCTCCTCTCCTGGGACTTATCAAATACAGAATAAATTTGAAAAGAAGCTTATCTTCTCCTGACATTTCAGCAGTAATGGATTTCCTAGGAATTCCATTCCCTCTAAATTCAGATAAAGCTTCTTCATAGCAAAATAACTCACTAGTGGGAGGCACCACTTTTGAGTAAAAGTAAAAAATCCCATCATGTGGAACCCTTAAGCATTCAGCCCACTCAGTAGAGGAGAAACTTACATTTACTCCATTTACTCTGGATGTCATTCGGTGCTCATCCTCAGACTATTCAAACTTGAGGTACTCATAAAACTCCTTCACTAACTTCGGTTAATATGGTCTACTATTGTTTTCAAAACATTCAACCCGGCCCTGAGCATCCAGTGCCTTAAGTACTAATGAACGACTCGACAGTAGCCACTCTGAACATAACTCTTTCTCAACGACTATTTCCCTCTTTGATAAATACAGGTTCAACACATTTGCTACTGTCTGGCTTCCGCTACTCGACTCAGATCTATGTCTCTTAGGATCAGATGCGTCTCCTTCATCACTGACCATCAACCTCTTCAATCTGGCCAGAAATCTAGAGCGGTTTGAGGTTTCAATAGAGGTTTAGGTTCTGAGATTTGAGAGCAAGAAGTTCGAGAGAGGGTTTGATGTGAATCAAAATGTGATTTGTGTTTTAAAATTAACATTTAGGGATCATAAAATAAAACAGATAAAATAAATATGATTACACAGAAAATGTTTCAGATTTCGGCTGAGATCACAAAAATGTAAAGTCCCAAACTCAAGTTGTCTATCGGTAAGGATGTATCGGTAAGCTCTAACGGTGGGGTCCTATCAGTAAGGTCTTACATTGAGGTTCTATCGGTAAGGTCTAACTGTGAGGTCCTATCAGTAAGGTCTAATTGTGAGTTCCTATCGGTAAGGTCTAATGATGAGGTCCTATCAGTAAGGTCTAACGGTGAGGTCCTATCGGTATGGTCTAATGGTGAGGTCCTATAGGTAAGGTCTAATAGTGAGGTTCTACCGGTAAGGTCAAACGGTGAGGTATTATTGATAATGTCTAATGGTGAGGTCCTATTGGTAACAATTTATCATACCTAACTCATGTGTGATGTAATTTAACCTCTCAGAACTCAAAGGCTTTGTGAATATATTAGCCAATTGGTGTTCAATACAAATTAATTCAAGAGTGATATCACCTTTTTGTAAATGATCTCTCAATAAGTGACGTATTACATCAATATGTTTTGTTCTTGCATGAGATACTAGATTTTTAGAGATGTTAATATCACTTGTATTGTCACAATTTATAGAGACATGTTTTAATTTACATCCATAGTCTAGTAAAGTGTGTTTCATCCACAGAATTTGAGCACAACAACTACCAGTAGATATATATTCAGCCTCTGCAGTAGATAATGTAACAAAATTCTGTTTCTTACTATACCATGATACTAGGGACTTTCCTAGAATGAGAAATGTTCCAGAGGTGCTCTTTCTGTCTAACTTGCAAGCAGAAAATTCATCATACAAATAACTTATTAAATCAAATAGCTGTCCTCTTGGATAAAATAGTCCTAAATTTATAGTATAGTTGAGATATTTAAAAATACTTTTAACAAAATTTAAATGAGAGTCTTTGGGATTGGATTGAAATCAAGCACAAATGCATAAAATGAACATAATATCAGGTCTAATAGTAGTAAGATAAAGTATACTCCTAATCATACCTCAGTAATTGGTTTGATCCACTGATTTACCAGTTTTATCAGCATCCAATTTGCAAGTGGTAATCATGGGTGTATCACTACCTTTACTACTATCCAAACCAAAACGTTTTAAAAGATCTTTATTATATTTATTTTGATTTAAAATAATACCATATTTGTTTTGAAAAATTTGAAATCCAAGGAAAAGTTTTAGTCCCCCCATTAAAATCATTTCAAATTCATCTTGAATCATTTTTGAAAAATCAGTACATAAAGAATGTTTAGAAGATCCAAAAATTATATCATCTACATAAATTTGAACTATTAAAACATCATTGTAAATCCTTTTAATAAAGAGAGTAGGATCTGTTATCCCTTTTGTAAAACCTTTTGAAATAAGAAAAGAACTAAGTCCATCATACCAAGCTCTTGGAGCTTGTTTTAGACCATATAAGGCTTTAGACAGTTTAAAAACACGATTTGGAAAATGGGGATTTGTAAATCCAGGAGGTTGTTCTACAAATACATCTTCAATTATATATCCATTTAGAATTTCACTTTTTACATCCATTTGATAATGTTTGAAATTCAGATGAGCTACATAAGCAAGTGGTACCCTAACGGATTCTAGTCTAGCTATAGGAGCAAAGGTTTACTCTTAGTCTATCCCTTCTTCTTGACTATAACCTTGTGCAAATAGTCTAGCCTTGTTTCTAACTATATTTCTTGACTCATAAAATTTGTTCCTATAAACCCATTTAGTGCCTTTGGTCAAGGTGTCTTTAGGTCTGTCTACTAATTCCCAAACTCTTTTTTTTTCAAACTGATTCAATTATTCTTGCATTGCTATTACCAAAATTTCATCACTTATTGCATCATTGATATTTTCAGGTTCAAGTTGTGAAAGAAAATATTTATGTTCAACATGTTTTCTCATAGATTCTCTAGTTTGTGTCCCTCAATTTAAATCACCTACTAAAATATCTAAAGGATGATTCTTGAGAGTTCTAATACCTCTAGAAAGAGTTGAACTATACTCCTCATGGTTGTCTATTGGTTCAGAATCAACTGGTGAAGATTCCCAGAACTAGTTACTTTTACAAGAGGTTCACTATCATTATCATTAAGGTCCATAATTGACATATCATCCTCAATATATTCAAGAGAGGTTTTGGGTTCATGTGGATCAGTCTCATCAAAATTTACATGAACTGACTCTTCCACACATTTGGTTTTTTATTGAATATTCTATAGGATTTACTTGAAATTTAGTAACCTAGGAAAATTACTTCATCACTTTTGGAACAAAATTTTTCAAGATTGTCCTTAGTGTTATGAATAATGACTTTGCAGCCAAAAACTCTGAAGTAGTTAAACTTAGGTTTCCTATTGTTCCAAATTTTATAAGGGGTCTTCTTAAGAATCAATCTAATCAAGACTCTATAGATAATGTAACATGCTATATTTACAGCTTCAACCCAAAATTAAATTGGCAAATCATATTCATTGAGCATTGTCCTAGAAATATATTGAAGTGTACTATTTCTTCTTTCCACAACCCCATTCTGTTGAGGTGTTCTAGGGGTAGAAAAGTTGTGACTATATCCATTGTGTGAGCAATAAGATTCAAACTCTTTATTTTCAAACTCATATCCATGGTCACTTCTCAAGGTCTTGATTCTATGTCGACTACTATTTTATACAAACTTGGAGTATTTGATGAAATAAGAACAAGCTTCACTTTTGTGCGCCAGAATGTATACCCAAGTGTATCTAGAAAAATCATCTACAAGAACATAAACATAGTGCTTCCCATTTAAACTTGAAACAGTTGATGGTACAAACAAATCCATGTGAACCAACTCAAGTGGTTCAGAAGTAGAAACTTCTTTCTTTGGTTTGAAAGAAACTTTGTGTTGTTTTCCCTTCTAACAAGGATTGCACACATTGTTAAGAGGGAATTCCAATTTAGGTAAGTCTCTAACTAAACCATTCCTAGTCAATTTGCTATGTGAGTGCACAATGCAGTGTATTATTATTCTGTTCCACAACATGGATTCCTTATGAAATGCATTTAGACAAGAATCATTTTTCTTAGCTATAGAATCTAAATCAATAGCATAAATATTCTCATTTCTGAGAGTAGTAAATATTAAATCATTTTTAGAATTAAAAACATTGCATGCATCATTTTCAAATTTAACATTAAAACCATCATCACACAACTGATAAATACTTAGAATATTGTATTTTAACCCATTAAAAGGTACTTTTAAAATTAATACAGTATTAGGATTACCAATCTGGCCTAGGCCGATGATTTTCCATTTAGCATTATCACTAAAAGTTACGTGTACACTATCAACATTGATTAGGCTCCTGAAGCATGAGTAGTCTCCTGTCATATTTTCTGAAAATATACTGTCCAAGTACCACAGAGCTTTACAAGAACTCTTTAGGCAACATCCCTGAAAAGAATATTTAGGATGGGGTAACATTGGTACCCAGATTTTCTTGGGTCCAGAGAGGTTATAAAGTAAAACTTTGGGAACCCATATTTGGTTCACAGATTTTCTATAATCAGAAGATATATTTTGAGACATAAACACTTTGTTTGGTCCTTTTGAAAATTGTTTTTCAAAATATGGTCCAGAACTTGAACTAGCTATGAACTATCCAAATTTTAGAAAAAATTTAGTTTTAATAAACCTTCTTTGTCCTGGTTGATATCCTAGACCCGTTGTATATTTGGGGAAATCTGTTGGCCTAGAAACTGAGTCAAGGTATCTCTAATAGCAATAAATTTGTCCAAATCCCTTTTTAATTGATATTTTGATAATTTGAGTTCAGTATTTTCTTGTAACATTTGAGCATATTTTTCTTTTTCAATATCCAAATTAGACATGTAATTATCATTTAAAGCATGTTTTCTCTTTAATAATTTATATTTTTCCTTGAGTTTATTAAAAGTATCCTCAAGCATTCCACAGTACTCAAATAGTTCATCCTTAGTCATATTTTCATCATTGTTTGATTCACCTTCATTTCTAGAGTAATAATCATTAGGAATGAGGGAATTGGGTGTTACCTCAGATGTGTCTATCCTGAAACATAAGTTGGAAAAGATTGTTCTGTTCACTATCAAAAGCATCAGATCCACTAGAGCTGTCTTCTAAAGCACTCCAGGTAGCGTTCATAGCCTTTTTATAACCCTTCCCCTTATCTTCATATTTCTTCCCAAATTTTAGCTTGGGGTAGTCTTCCTTCACATGACATTTCCATTTTCACTCATAATAGAATATTTTATTTGGGTTGTCTTTCTATTTCCAATCATTCTTCCTTTGTCCTCTACTATCATACTTTCCCTTGTAGTTTGACTTCCTAATGAATTTGTTCTTTCGGTAGAATTTTTTGAATATTCTAGTAAGATGATCCATCTCCTCATCATTGTCTGAGTCTTCACTTGTGGAAGTGTCTACAAGAGCTTTAACTTTTTAATTATCCATGTTCTTTGAGGTAGTAGTCTTAAATGATACAGATTTCTTCCTTGGTTCTTAATCTACTTATTGATTCACCTTAAGTTCTTCTTCATACATCATAATCTTTCCAATTAGTTCCTTCACTGGTAGTTTTCCTATGTCACAAGATTCTTTAATAGAAACAGATGTCCCCCTCCATCTATCAGGTAGGCATTGAAGCAGTCTCATAATCTGGTCCTTGCTGCCCACTGGTTTCCCAAGTAGACTCATATTATTTACTATCTCATTGAACCCGAGATACATGTCAGAAATGAGTTCATCATGATTCATTTTAAAATTATCATATTTAAAAGTGTATATATTTAATCTCATTTCTTTAACATTAGTTGTTCCCTCATGAGAAATAGCTAAAGTATCCCAAATTCCATATGTATTTTTACAAGTAGATATTCTACTGAATTCCTACTCACCGAGAGAACAGTACAAAGCATTCATTGCTTTATAGTTATTGTTATTTGTGGCTTTAGTCAACTAAGACAATGTGTCTCTATAAGTAACAGGAAGTATATTTTGTTCCTTAATTGTATTCCAGATTTCAGGTCCCATGCTTTCTAGATACATTTTCATTTTTAATTTCCACTGAGCATAGTTATTACCATTAAAGAAAGGTGGCCGCTTAGTAGCATCACCCTCAATTCTATTTTCAATATTTACTTAGAATTTAAAGAACTGAAAGTTTAGATATGATATAAATTTTAATAACTTAAATATAAAACTAAAATCATAGTTAAAAAGAATTTTCACATTGGTTAAAAATCCCTCTTATACTAAATGTTGGTCAGAGTGGATACTCAAGAGGTTGGGGGTGAATTGAGTTAAAATTAAAAGTTTCTGTTAAAAATTTATGGTTAATAAAACCCCTAATTTAAAAACAGCCTAGTTAATTAAGGAAGTAGAAATGTAAATCTTCAATTGGTCAATAGGTTTCTAAAAGGGTGATTAATCCTCAGATGAATCAGTGTAGAACACAAATTCAACTTTTGAAATAAGTTTACTGAATTAAACAAATACACACACAAACCAAAACTAACTATCAAAGTGTAAGTAAGAAACGTTTCATATTTTAGAATATATAAGCAGCAGTTAATATCAAAACATAGTATAACTAAATAAAGAACTCAGTTAAGTAAAACAAGAGGTTCAGTCTCAAATCGAGACTTAATCCTCTCCACTTGGAGATCACCTACCACCATGTAGTTTATATTAACAATAAACATGATACACAACCTATATCAGGATTTATAACAGTTTTCACAAACTGTCCAGGGAACACACACTCTACCACTATTCTTCATAGGAAAGAAAAACAATACATACCACAAACAGTATCTTTAACAATTATACGAGGGAAACAAAAATAGGCTAAGTTTGATGTTAGGATATTCAGTATCCTCATGTTCAAGCATAGGAGATAGTGTGTTAAATATACTGACACACTTATCACAGAAGAAAGAAACACAATAGAGAAGTTATGATAAGAAAGATTTTAGAAGGATCTATATGTTTTTAGTTCAGCTCTTCACTCCTTGAAATGAGAAATGTTAAAGCTTGAGTCAATCTCTGGAAGTTGTTTCCAAAACAGAGTGTCGCAACTCCAAGTTCTAGCGTTCAGTGTTCTACTTCTGATTTTGATCAGGAATTGATGAAGCGCAGAAGGAATAAGCGAGTTTGTCCTAGAATGATCTTTATGATGCTTTTGGGTTCAAAGTATCAATGCTGGATGGTTCTTTAATGTTCTAGTAAGTAAGCTTTGTCTCACTTCGTACGCCACCCTTCTCTTCGTGCATGTATATGTTTCTTGTATTTGTCACGCTGTATCTATTTTTCTTGTATCACTTTTCACTTTTTATATTGGAGGTCTGATAATGGGAATTATTAGATCACATGCATGATTTATTGTACCTCATACTTTCCATTGTATTGTCTCCTGAAACATTTTCAATCATCATTACTTAATGTCATAGCATTTATTTTATCCAATATGACCGCTAAGAATATATTGAGAAATTTGAAAAAGTATGGAAGGATATGTGTTGGTAGATTGGCAATGGTAGCTTTTATATCAATAGGATTCAATAATAGGTTCACATCGGCAATCTCCAATGGTAACCTTTTATTGGTAGACTTTAGCGGTAACCATTATCAACAGGCTTACATCGGTGACCATGTAACGGTAACCATGTCACGGTAACCTTGTAGTGGTAGCCTTGTAGCGGTGACCTTGTAGCAGTAACCTTGTACCAGTGACATTTTTAATGGTGACCTCTGTAACGGTGACCTTTCAAGCAGTAACCATGTATCATTGACCTTTGTAGCTTAGAAAATTTCTGCACTGTAAGCTTTACCAATCAAGCAGTGAGATTGAGAGTATATTAAAATTACTCTATGAAAACATGAAAAATTACTAGAACATAATTAGAATATAATGAAAACATGATTATTGGGATTATCAAAACATTATTTTGGATTACTAAAACAAGATTTGGGATTATAAAAAAAGGTGAGTCCAATAAGGGGAATATTACAAACAATGTCCCAAGGATCGAATCTCCCTTTGATACAAATTTTTAATCACCTGACCCAATGAGTCTTGAGACGCAACTACCCGAAGCCCACCTCCAAAGGCCAAGGGTTGGGGAGAAGCATTGAAAGGTATAAATAATATGGGATTAATTTTTCTAATGTACATGTATTTACACACCCAACCATCTTAATGCATAAGTGCATGATGATAAAAGAAATATGTTCAATATCTAGAGTAATATCCATTCTTGTGAAACTTCCAGGGAACAAAAATATTAATACATTGTAAAAAGAAAAGTAAATAGAAAAATACATGTACAAATAGAAATATTTCCCAACCTAAAAAAACTATTAAAGTAAAAAAGTAGAGATATCCAAACTCCTGATCTCCAATCCTAGACCATTGTATGTGGTCTAATGCACGAGGAATCCCTATGCTCCTCTATAGCCACCACCAACTTATCTATCATCTGTAAAAGAATAGACATGTGTGGGAAAAGACCATATGTGGGTGATTATATACATACCAAGTATGATGACCTGAAAGATGAATGTGAATTAGTATGAGACATGATATGAAATATATTGACAACTCAACCCAAACAAATCGAGAAACAAAATCCAATGACATAGATAAATAATTATATATATGATCAAAATAAAGAATCCCGAAAGAGAGAAAAAGGGATATATATATATATATATATCACTACCCAACCTAAGAAATGAGTTTGATAATTTCCAAATTCTATCATTGGTATAAAACAACTCATGTGTTTGTCTGAAGTGACATCCAAGTCAAGCCACACAACACCACTGTGATTTATTGTCGAGAGGCACAATATTTAGGCATATAACCCATGATCTAGTACAATAGGAGGGTTCCAATCAATATATATCTAGGGGAACCATTATATATCTTGGAATGAGGGTGCCAATCATGTAATTAGTAGAGGAATCATTCCCAGACTAGCGGAGGGTGTCCCTTTGATTGTTGATAGGGGTCCCAAGACCAACCCAATTGGAGGGTGCCACTGTAATGGTCCGTAGAGGACCTATGCCCCACCCAAATGGAGCGTTCCACTCTAATGGTTGGTAGAGGACACATTCATATCCCATATGAAGGGTTCCAATCTAGTGGTCAAGGTCCCATGCCCTAATACCATGGGATGTTTCCACTTAGATTGTAGATAGAGGATCCATGCCTCCACTTAGCAGAAGGGTTCCACTTTAATGGTCAAGGACCCTTGCCCTGACTCTGCCGGAGGGTACCACTTAGTGGATATGTAGAAGAATGATTCTCTATTATAGTATGACGACAAAACTCTAATAAACTATAGAAGAAACGTTCTCATCCACACTAGAGGGTTCCACTATAATAGCCAAATGATGACCCATACCCTTCCCAGTAGGAGGGTTCCACTCTTATCTCTCTAATGATCCTTCCTGATCATTGTCATCATTGAGAATCACCTAAATAATAACCAAACCCATAAAATATTTGTTCATATCCAAAAACCCACTACTAATGACACCATAAAATTATACAAAGAAAAAGAATCGGGATAGTCTACCCATAGGACAAAATCTGAATCCAAATGAAAGTGATACAGAAGACTGTAGTTTACTCAAAAAGAAATAAAGCATACTCTGTGTCTAAGGGGTCTTGCACGACATGTTGTCCTAATTTTCAATATAGTAGTTTCCTTGCTAGCATATGGTTCACTAATCATATAGAACTACACAATGTGACGACGGACTACATGACAAGTCTCAGCTACATGGGGTCCTACCCATACTCTTGGTCGTGTCCATGTAAATCTCTCCATGTCCATGTACTTCGATGCACGGTGTCCACATCTTCATGGGGTTATGAATATGTAATCCTAAACATGGATTGTCTACTTGGGTAGGGACACATAGCTTGTGTCCCATTCGTATGGTGTTCCATCCTTAACTTTCTTAAAACCCTAGCGCCACTTCCAAAAGGGGAACTACACGATGCGTGTAAACCAAATTACACATTGTGTAGTCAGGATTTTATAGAAAGTAATATTTGTTTATGATATTATAGATCAGGCCTCATCTCCTTTTATCTTACATCCATGCCTCCATATATCATTGTAAAAGGCCCCTATTCATCATTTTCTGTAATCTGATGGTCAGAAACCAATTTTTATTGATCCGTACAAAGACTGTGTGTTCCACCTCACACCATTGTGCCTCCATTAATCTTCTGTTTCCTAACAAGTAATCCATTCCTTAGTGGAATCACCCATATCCTATAAAACTTCCTAATATATCCCTTATTTTTCATTTTTTTCATTTCATTTGAATTTGCTACAAATATCGGGGTCTAATCAATCCCAGTCCTGCCTGAGAATGTTGAAAAAAAGTCTTTTATGTAAATCAGTGAAGAACATGAAGAATCATAGGGATAAAATTAAAAAAAGGTTTTTGATCATTTTACAAACTTTTCTAGCCAAATAACACAATCCGGGATATCCAGGGTGATAAACAATTGAATAAACTAATTAAAATTGGTACATGAGCACATGAAATGGTTTGAAATTGACACAAATAAAGAAATAGAATCGTTCATGATGAACTGGTTTAATAAATTGGGGAAGAATCCAAAAATTTGAGAGTCCTACCAAAAATTAGATCATTAATCTATGAAGAATTCCCTCACCAGTGAAGAATAGTAGTCATTGCATTCGTTTCATATCAATATGTCTAGATCCAAAGTTTCATCATCATCAGATTTGATTCTCTAATGATAGGTGGCAGAATAATCCTCTTAATGATCCCGGGGTTATGAGACTAACCCTAAAGATACTCCAAAAATATTTATTTATAGAATAATTTCTAGTAGATCAATTAATTAATTAATTATATTAATTATTTAATTAACCCACTGAAGGTACCGCCAAAGGCTATTTTATATGAACATCATGGGTCGACCTATATTAGGCTATACCTAGGGTAAAATTACATTTTAGATTCAATTGTGTTCTCATATTTTTGTTAGAATATTTCATTTAAGAAATATCCCATTTTCTTTAAGAATCCATGCACACGTAATATATAATATATTTTATATTTTTATAAATTTAATTTCGGGCACATCGTTCCCCAGAATTGCATGTTGTCTCAGCACCTAGCTCTGAAAATATATCTAGATATATTTAAAGTATTATAATGAAAAAATGACTCTAAAACCCCATTCCAAAAGTAATTATATTTAAGAAGTTCAAATCATGAACTATTTATATGGATAAAAATTATCGTATTTCCACTATTGTTTAACATGATGAAAATTCTCCTCAATCACCCATTATTGAATATATAAATCACACACAATTAAAAATAATTAAATTTAGTATAACTATAATAGATTAATATAGATAAAAAACTCCAACTTGTGTCCAAATAGTGGAATTGGTTTCTCTACATTATGTCCAAGTCATGTTAAATTTAACATATTATTATGACTCATGACATTCCATAATGACCCCCGATTTTGGATAACTTATAGTTTTACCTGAAACATGTTTATTGTTATATCACATTTTAATCATACATATATAAATGATATTTTATAACATTTATATTTAATTAAATAAATATAATCTTTAAGATTAAATCAAATAAAAAAACGCACATACCTAATTTCAGAACCATATACCCTAGAGTTAGTACAGTAGGTATCTACTACCTAAGCACATTGCATGGATCTTAAAATTTTATTATAATAATTATTTCATTAGAGTATTTATTACATCATAATTTGTGTCCTCCAAGAAATACTTTATCCTAGTAACTTTCTTCTTGATATATAATACCATAATTTATTTGGTCTCTATCATGAGATAAATATTAGTTAACTGGTTAGAACTATTTCAACTCCCTAATTCTATATTAAAATAGAATAAAAAACCTTATTAAAACCCTAAAACAACTTTTTATCTTTTAGAATTTAGTATTGGTGTAACCTCCTACAACTAGATTTTCATTAACTCTAATACCCACAAGAACATTCTTAGTAATTATCAAGTATTTAAGGATATTTTCTTAATATAATTTAGTGAGTTTAAATCTGGCCTAGATGGTTCCTTTATGTTATGATTAAATCATAAAAGACATAAAATTGAGTATATAAACGTGTGAAGATAATAGGCCATGTTTCTTAAGTGTTAGGGATATTACTCATGTGTTTAATATATATTTTTAGTAAGAAACTAAGACTTAATAATAATATTTCTTTATACTATTAGTAAGGATATTTTATTGGGATGAAAAATGATAAAAAAATATTTTTAAATTAACTAGAAAAATGTATTTTAATTATAAAAAATAAGATATTTAATCTATTATTATATATATTCATGTATATTATGAAACTTACTTCTCATATGTAATTCATTGTGAAACATTACCCAGTTAAAAATTTAGAGACCTAGTGTTGGGATATCATTTATATGAGAAGTATTTCATCTACATATAATACCATAAATATGGCCACACTTCTACTAACCTACTTGTATAAAAATGAATCCTATTTATTAATGATGAAAGCAAAAAATTTGACTGTATCATAAAAATTAGTATTCCAATGCAATAATGCTTTATTTAATTCATAATTAGATCAATGTTTCTTTAAAAACATTTAAATTACTTTCAGATCATTAAAAATTTTAGGTTGTATCATATACACATCATCAAAAAACATCTTATTAAATAAAATGGAATTAAAATACATATGGTATATTTTATAATCATAATATAATACTCTAAAAATAAAAATAAAATATATATATTTTATCATAGCTACTAGATTAAATCTTTATTCATAGTTAAGTGAATGAATTTTACTATAAAATTTAGTCAATAAATAACATATAAATGTAGGCATCATACTATTGGCATTAGTTTTATTTCTAAAAATTAATTTGAACCATATGAGTCTAACCCCTATTAATGGATCAACCAAGTTTAAAACATTATTAGTATACATGTGATTAATCTCATACTTCAGGACCTTTATACATTTCTCATAGATTACACTCTTTAAAGAATCTTGGTATGAAATGGATTTATACTCTAGGAATGTATCTTTTTCATTATCAACTATATAGAATTTATATCACTTTTTTATATGAAAAATATTTAAAATAAATTTACGATTACTTTATAATATGAATCTGTTATGTTTTTATATCCTTTTTTGGAATAGTTTCATCTTTTATCATAGGAATAATTATAATTTATTGCTTTTCAGTTCATTATTCTCAATTTTACACCATTTATGAATACCAATGTTCTCAGATAATTGTTTTATTAATTTGAAGCATTTAATTATTATCAATTTTTTTTAAAAAAGTATAAATATATCATAATATTAGATATTATGAGGTGAATATATTTAGATAAAATTTAAACTATTAAACATAATGATTAATATTTCTAATTTAAACATTATAAAAATAACATTTCTTCAAATATTTTATAGCACTGATGATTTAGTGGGACAGTTGATTTTTTAGATAACTACATGGTGATTTAGAAAACAAATACATGGTGATGTAATTGGTTCTATATAGTGATGTAATGTGTTTTGATAAAAAAAATAAAATAATTCAATCTTATGTACATTAAATGTTCTTACTGTATTTGGATGTGGTGAGACTTATAGCCATCTACATGATTATGGGTATATATTGAAAAGAGTTTAAGAATATAAAAATTTATTATATTATATAATAGAATATACACTTTATGGTTCATTAATGTATAATGTACATAACAAGATATGGGTAAAATAATTAACCCCATAAAGAAAAATAATTATGTTATACATGGTCAATGATCATTATGTAAATTCATTGTTTATAATTATATATTAAGATTAGTGTGATTATGGTCTTGTGTAAAAATATAAAGTTCACTAATGAGACATAAGGATGATTTTTACCCAAATTTAACATCTCAGTATACTATAAGTACACTCATACACAATTTTATTTGTATTTTTTGATAATTTTTAATAAAAATTACTATTATATGATGTTGACAAGGTACCTTTCATTTGAACTTTTATACATTGATACATATCTTACTTCACCCTTGTGGATTGTCTAATTAGGAGATAGGTGGTTTTGATGATGATTATGTGTGGTAAAATTATTAACCATGATGAAATTTTCCCTCATTCATGAAAGACATAACATAAATGGCCTTTATTTGAAATAATAAGGATATGTATGTTTAGATCTAGATTTTTGAAATGTGATATACACATTTACTTAGATTGATTAAATTATATTCTTTGATAGATATAAATGAAATCTAATGTATTCATCAATAATGATCAATATTTACCTAGAGAATCAAGAATATATGAGTTGAACTATATGAGATTGACCTATACAATGCCTCATAGTTATACATTATGTCTTTGAAAATGGGATTATTTGATTTTTCATGATGCATCAGATACATCTTATGGTCATTTTTATATAAATTTGTAATTTTGATAGTGATTACACTATGGCCCTTTTTATCATGAGTTGACTTGATTTTTAAATCAAGGATTATCTTTAATTATGTTTATGAATTAAGAATTCCTAATCATTTTCAATGACCTAAAGTCCCATTGGCCATATAAAATTTTTTGTGAATGAGTATTTGTTTTATTAAAATGTTATTACAGGAAAATTAAACAAATTACTTGATAGGATATCTTAAATGGGTTTGTATGGGTATGGTTTCACAAGTTGTTACATATAATGTGATATAAAGTGATATATGCATGAAGACTAAGAGGTATTAGTACACATTACATATTCAATGAATATTTGTATATAGTAAAGCAATATTAAAGTCTAAAATATGACTATGTCATTATATGTGATATAATGATATGGAATGTGATATGATCATGTCATTTATAGTGATATTGTTGAATAATGTATATTACTTGAAGTGATATTAGAATATTAATTGGATTGATATACATACAATATTATATATAAATCACTTTTATCTCAATTATTCTATAGAAATCTTTCAAAATTTATACTTCATATCATGAGACAATATTTATGGGATCTTTAAAATCATCAAAATTAATATTTAAGTGTGAAACATTAATATTAGATTTGACATTGAGTGGATACAATGAATATTATAAAATATGTGAATTATATTTCTTACTCACTATATTTGTGGAGTGTATAAGGTTTTATTATATAAGAAGGTATAAATTGGGAGATCGGTACTTGATCCTTGAGTGATTGAATATGATATAAGACAATTAAATGTTGAATCTCTATCTTTTAACCTTTTCCTTTAATATTATGGTTCTATCAACTCATTGAGTAATATAGATACAAATAATATTTTCTTTCTGATTAGATAAGCATTGGATTCCATTAGAGGTAAGAATTAATTATTTACCACTCTAGGATAACCATTAAGCATTACGAAGGATGATTCAATATGGATAATAATGCATGTTATTTATTATTTATATTTTCAATTTTAACCTCTCGTGGTAGATCCAATGGAATGTATTTTTGTTATATTATTCCACTATTTATGGTTGTGGAGATGTTCTTCAAAACCTATTAACATATTTTAAAATATATTTTATTATTGAAATTAGATGATTTTAAAGGGTTTCTCTGATATGTATTGAGGAAATAAGTAATGAGTTTTATTTTAGAAAATAAATTCTATTTATTTTTATAAGGCTTTTGTTACCCATTTTCATGATTCTTCTATATTTTAGTAAAAGAGAAAGAGATACATTAGTGAGAAGATACTTTTCTTTTTTACTATGTGATATTTTATTTTATATTTTAAAGGTGTCAAATTTGACATTTTGTATCATTACATGTTTATAAAATATATTAGAGTCTACTTAATGATTATTCAATTATATATAAATTTATAGCTACTTAAATTATTAAATTAATATGTTTATGGTCTAATATAAACTAAAAACGTTAGTTGTGATAATTATTTTGGGGGTTTTATTAACAATTATCTATGAAAAATAAGGATATTTTTTTCAAATGTTAAAATTAAAATGCTTAGTGATTTTAAGTATTTTGTTATTTCAGTTGATAGAGACACAAGTAGAAAATTTGAATGTTTTTTCACTAAAAATAGTATTTAGTATTATGGTCCCTTTTATGAGTATTGTAGGCATGAAGATATTCAAGATTAGAAGAAACTTCCAAGGACTCCCCAGCTTGATAATTTATCTATGAAAATAAATATGAATTTGATGTAAATTATTTAATGTATTATTTTATAATAAAAACTTATTCGGAATTTTTGGGTTAAATATTATTTTCTATTAATAATTTTATTAATATATCTCCCACTATTTTTTCAAAAACTAATCTGATGGTAAAATTTTATATGGCCAGAATGTCATATATATAATCACTTGAACATTTGTTATTATAAATATTCTATACATATATTAAAGGCTAAAAGGAAAAAAATAGATGGGAAAACTAAAAATTATGTTTTAATTACTTATATATATGATGAGTTCAGATACATATTTGATGATTCTATTACGAAGAGGATTTTTAAAAATAGAGAGGAAATATTTATAGAGGATTTGACCATTGCATACATTCATAAAGAATTTAAATCAATATAATTAAAATGTGATATTTTTAATAATATTGAAACATATTTTGATTCATATTTACATTATGTTATTAATATTTGTGATCCTATATATGTGTGAAATAATTTTTAGTATGGATGGGTTAGATGAGATGTTTCTAATTCAGTTGATGTTTCTGATGATATTTTTAAAATAATTATTAATGAACACATTAATCCACATACAATATCTTATCAACATCATATTTCTTATACTTAATATTCATGTGGTTGGGATATTCTCCTCATTAAATGGGGATAACTAAAATATTTTGATGAGATAATAAAAAGTGATCAAAAGGATAAATCAAGAGAAAACATGGTTGAGTTAATAAAATCAATGTATGAAAACTATACATTTGTGTTTGTAAATTTAACTAAAGGTAGGAAAAATTTACAAAAAAAAAGAATATTTATTTGAATAAAAATAGGGAATTTAATTTTTATTCCACTATACATGGGAACTTTAGTTGTTATAAGATACCATTAGAAGAAATATATTTATATTGAAAAAAATTCTCACTTGTTCTTAAAATTTCATATATTAAAGTTGTTATTAGTTTAAAATATATTTAAGAATTGAGAATTTGTATGTGAAGACTAGTTTCTTCTATAGTTACTTAGAAGAGGAGATTTATATTGAATAAAAAAGGGTCTTTTTTTAGAAATAGGTAGATAATATTTTTTTCATAGGTGGAAGAAGAACTTTTAGATCTTGAAAAAAGCTATGAGCCGATTTTATAATAAGTTTAAGTTTATTATATTTCATCAAGAATTAAGGAATAATAAATATGATCCTTTAATGTTTGTATATAAATTTTTAGAAGATTATTTTTATCATTTTATTACTTTTTTTAATGATAGATTTTTAATTTTTGATAATGCATCTGTATTTTATATATTGAAAAATGATCATTTTAGCCTTTTGTGATAAATAATTTGAGTTAGTGAGAAAATTTCTTTTTATGCTGATCTCTCATTATAGATAGTCGAATAAATAATGGTTATATAAAGATAGATTTATTGAATATATTATTTTTTATTTTAATCCTATCACTAGTAAATTTCATTTTAGTGATGATGGTAGAGAGAGAATAAAACACATTCACAATTCTTTTCTAGTTAGTTTCTGGGTGAATTTTATAGTATGCTTTGAGCATGATAATTCTCATGTAATCATATTAGTTTCAAATCTTGGTAGAGAGATTTCAAGAGATGTGAAATATATTCTCTTGATATTTTTCTGGTACTTCTAATATGTGAATTTTGTTTCATTATGAGAATCCTTTTTATTATGGTTTTAAAAATTCAAATTTTATGGAGACATTAATTATAATAAGTATACATCAGATTGTTTTATAACATTAATAACGGAGTTAAGTATTTTTAATCTAGATTATACAGGTGTGTTGTCTTATCGATCTCTAATTATATGTTTATTATAGATATATTGGATTTCAAGAATTTTTAATTCGATGAAGTCCTTTATTTCCGAGCTCAATTTAAATTAATTCAAATATATTTTATTTCATTTTTTAAAGAATATAACTTTTTAATATATAAAGAAACTATATTGATGTGTTTTATCATTTAATACATGATAACTTTAATTATAGATAGATGAAGATTGATATGACGCATACAGATAATAAAATGATATAAATATTTGATAAAATTTATATAAATATAAATTTCAAAATTATTAATTAATTTCAATTATGATGATTATCCTTAGTTGAGTGAGAAAGGTAAATTATTGTGGGTCCTTCTCACTAAATCCTACACAAAATTAAATAATTATTTAAATATTTAGAAAAAAATTGATCACAACCCATTTCAAACAATTAGTGTATTTTTTTATTATGGAATCTAATATTAATAAGATATTTTTATGTCTTTATCCATAATTTTATTTTTAAATAAGGTAGTGATGAGATATATTTTAGAGTTAAAAAAAATCTTGGAATTTCTAGACAATAAAATTATATGTGTAGTCTTTTGAAGTGATAGATTTATGAACATATTTTCAAGGATAGAGTACAAAACAACTTAATAGATTTTTAAAGATTAATTTTTATTCAGTAATTGATTTGGGTTTATGATCATTTGTTTTATAATTTTCTTGATTTTTTGAAATCTTTTTAATTATATATTATTTAGATCTATACAATTATATTTATGGTTTATTATTGTTTATTAGATAGTTTTATTTCAAAATTGTTGTCAACATTTAGTTTATATTATTTTACATTTCCATCATTAGTTCTATTTTAATTTTTGTAATTGGGTGCATAGTTGTGAGGTGAATTTATTTCCTTAAAATTTATAGGATTTATTAAACCCACAATATGTGGCATCTTAAATTATATTTTACAGTTATATCTATTAATATAAATTTCTTAGTAAAAAACATATTTACATATTTTAAATTTTTTCATATTTATTTTATCATCAGATTTTATTTATATCATCATTTATAAAAAATTATTTTAAATAAAATAAAAATTATTTTAGTATATATAATCATAAAATAAATAACGATTTTTTTCAAAAAAATTAAAAATTATTATATGAAATTTATTTAAATATAAATATAAATATAAATTTAAGAGATAAATATTATTATAACATGGATAATATTTTTATTTATATAAGTATTAATTTACTCTATCTTTTGCTGTTATAAATTTAATTTTTTAGGAAATATTTTTTCATCAAGGACCTTGAGAATAATTTATTTAAATTTTTCAAACAATGAAAAATATGCATATAATTGTTTTTGAAAATTAACATTATTAAATAAAATATATAGATTTATTATAATTATTTTTGACAATTATTTCGATAAAAATAACTTTATTGTTTTTTCAATCATTCAAAATTATTAACATTTTTTTTATAAAGTTAAGATATACTTTACTTGTAATATTATATCGATAAAAATACAAATAAAAATAATAAATTTTTAAATATTTTAAGACTATAAAAATATTTATCCCATATACAGTAAGAGATGTGTAAAATAGTATCAATTCAATATAATAAAAATAATAATAACCATACATTATATTTGTAATAATTTTATTCTGAGTTGTTAAACAATTATACAATTATTTTAAAAATCATAAGAAATTATTATCTTATTTATAAATGGGGATAGATTCAGTATAGAATACCGATTATTTTGAAAAATAAAAGATATCTTATCTATGATATAAGATAAATCTCACATACTATATTATATGTTTTGTAAAAAAGTAGTACTACTTCAAGTATAATATGTGATAACATTTACAAACATAAATACATGTTTTATAAAAAAAATTTATTTCACTCATGAGATGAAATTGATTTCACATACAATGATATATGTGTTATGAAATGAAATTTATATTATTTTCTAGATGGTAAAAATTTTATGTTCTATGTTACATATTATAATTTTGAATTTACACTAGGTCTATAAAAAGATAAATTTCTTAGAATGATACATATTTTTAAAATTAAAATTTATCTCAGGTATAATTTTAGATAAATATCACTAATAATAATAAATATTATATATATATATATATATTTATAATATTCCTCACATATGAGGTGAAATAAATTTCATATACCATGGTATATCTTTCAAAAAAAATAAATTTATAGCATTTATGATAAGAAATAAATTTTACGTATAATGAAATCTTATTTACTTTTTAATTCATTTTATGAATGGTGTGAAAGAAATTTCATTCAAAAAAATATATATTGTAAAACATAAAATGTATCTCATGCACATATTGATAAAAGTTTCACATATTATGTTATATAATTTAAAAAATAGATTTTATCTTAAGTATGTTATGAGGTACGTTTATAATGAAATTTATCTAATTAATTTGTTGATATAAGTTTCTCATTCATTGAATCATATTTGAAATAATTAAATATATTCATATAAGAGATGAGATAAATTTATTATATTTAATTATATTATTAAAAATGAAATTTATTTCATATATTGGGCAAGATAAATTTTATATGTAATGATACATATTTTATAAAAAAATTATCTCTTTCAGGAGATGAAATAGATTCACTAGTTGTACGAAATTTATAAAGATTAAAATTTATTTCATGCAAAAGATGAGATAAATTTGAAATATTATGATATATCTTTTACAAAGTGAATCTTGTCACTTGTATAAAATAACATAAATTTTACTTAAGATGATTCATATTTAAAAAATAGTAAATTTATCTCATATACTAGATGAGATAGATTTTATGTATGATTATACATTTTTTAGAAAATAAAAAATAGTTCATGTATGATATGATATAATTTCAATGTTAAAAGTCATATGTTTAAATAATGGGATTTTATCTCTCGCATGAGATGAGATAAATTTCCCAGCTAGTGATATATATTTTTTAAATGAATTTTATCATGTATGATGGGATTAAGTTCATGTACGATGTCATATTTTAAAGATGAAATTTACCTCATATACGTTAGAAGATAAATTTCATGTATTAAAATACAACGTTTTTAAAATGAAATTTATCTCACATATGAGATGAGATAAATTTCAATTACAAAGATATATTTATTGAAAAATGGAACTTATAAAATGTATGAAGTGTTAAAAATTTAATATATAATGATTTGTCTATTGGATAAGTTAAGATAAAAATACGGTCCAGAGAGTGGGGAGAACATACCTTTTAAAAAATAAAAACATATTTTTGAAATGAAAATAAATCTAATATATTATCATTATTACATGTAATAGTAATAGTCTAATTCTATTGTAGTATTATTCAAAGTAAAAGGTGGCGGAAATAAATAATAGGGACATGGTATTTTTATAGTAGTTTATATAAGAAGATATTATATGTACTATTTATTCTTCTCTTCCCAATGATAATAATTGTAATCACTAGTACTATACTTTTGAATGTAGTAAAAACGATTTTTATAATCATGCATTTTCTCATGTAAAGGTATATCCTAACAAGTCCTTCCCTTCTATAGACCAATACACAACTATAAAACACATGACTTGTGTTGGGGTGTCACAAAATAAGGGAATTCATATTGGTTAGTGGTTATATATAATGAGAATTTGAGAGGAAAAAAATAAACTGATAAATATAGATTGAACATATATAGAGAAAAGATATAGTGGGAAAAATAGAAATAGTGAAGAAAAAAAGAGAGATGAAGATCATAATGTCAATGTTTCTCTTTGACCAGTTAAATAAAATAATAAACACTGGAGATCTTCTTTATCACATAGAAATTGAATAATAGTCGTATGAGAATAATATAATAACTTTTTAAATTCTCATATGACTGACTTATCTCTATCTATTTGAATGATATATGTCATGTTGATTTATCAAGTTTTCACAAACACATTCCAATGGAAAATATTTTTTTACTTCATTCCATGATCTTTGATATTACATGGAAGTTTCTTTTGAACAAATCATAGATATCCATAATTAGAGATAATATATTCCTCAAATAATATATTATTTCTTATTATATTAAAATATAGTTCATGGTTTGAAAAACTTTTCCCATGCAGTTACGATGAAAAATAATGTAAAAATGATTCACATAGATTTATTAGTAATTAAAATTAATTAAAAAACTGTTAAATAATTAAAATAAATTTTGATAAACTTGGAGAATATTAGAATATGAAAACATGTATTATATAAGTAGTGAGATTTATATATCATTACGTTAACCTCTATGGGAAATAAAAAGTATGTCAACAAATTTATATAAAAATGTTGTAAAGATTATAAAATTAGGCATAAAAATAAGTTGAATCCCTAATTTTCATTTAAATATGTGTAAAAGATAATATAAAGTTATTCACAAGATCATATACATTATCACACACATAAAATCATGGTTCAAATTATCCACTCTGGTCATGGTCACATTTATATATAAATCTTAACTGTATATGTGTTTCCCACCTTCATGATTGAAAATTCTAGGTGAAGGAACATAGGATAATATACATTAAATAATTTCCCAAAATTTTAATAGGAAAATATAAAATGATTTAAAATTAATAGTAGATTTAACTATTAGTAGTAATATATCACAAAATTAATAAAAAATAATTAAAATGATGATGTTTAGGAATTATAATTATCCATTTATAAAAATTTTAAACTATTAACCTCATGTTTTTTTTGTAAATTTAAGTTATTTAAATGTGAGGTTAATTAATTTTAAAAAAATAAAAGAAAATAAATCTACTCATTTGATCATGTTAAATCATTAACAATACAACCATCCCATGATCAAACACTAACATTGTATTTTGAAACTATAATTTATAATATGTATGAAATAATATAAATTATAACTAGAATTCAAAATCTCTTAAAATTTTAAATTGATATTCCTAGAAATTTATTTTACATTTAGAGGTGTAAGAGGAGTTAAAATGGGTGTTATAGTTTATCTGGAGGTGAAATATTTATTTTTACCCTTGGAGGTCCAAAATACATACTTTGAAGGGGTCATTCCATGAAAATGTTAATTTTTTTATATGATCATAGTGGTCAAACTGTTATTGGATTGTATGGAGTTAGGGTATGAGAAACCTATTTTAAGAGGATTTATATTATGGTGATTTTTATATCTCATAGGGGAGGCCATTTTCCAATTGTTGAACTTGATGAGTATTGGTTAAATCCTACAGTGAAATTGTGATGGGAGAAACACCTATTGTAGTTGTTATGAAGGCATTGTGTCACATTCATGATGTTTCTTTATCCAAGTCACTCAGGTAGGTTGGTTGGAAATAGAGAGGATGGTTCATCCATTTGGTGTAGGTTCTAAATCTAAGTCAGGGGTCAAGCCCAAAATAACCATTTTGTGGTCCCCGACACTGTGGTAGTGGCCAACCCAATTTACGAAAAACCGCGATAATTATATAATATGGCTATTTCAAAAATGTAGTATTAAAAACATCTTCTAGAAAACAGAAATTATGCTATGGTGATAGATTCACAATGCAATGGGGGTGGGGGGGGGGTCAGATAATGTTTCATTATGTCACAAACAAATCTAGATAACCCACCTAAATGGTACCTAAACCATCTTGACATATCTCAAAGGGTATTACTAATCCCCATGGGCTAGTTACTAGTTCCTTCTCATTTAAACAAACAAGGGTGGAAAATTTCACCATAATAATAAATCAAAAATACAGAGTTGGGGATACGAATATATAAATATTTATCATTCCAAACACTCTTAAATTGATATGAATCACAAGTAGATAGATATAATTCCCAATAAATGTAATTCATCCAAATTTTTTCCTTAGAAAACCATTATAGGTATCAACACAAGATGTACACGCAACAAGTGGATCTTATGATCCACCAGTAACCTCCAACACCCAAGTACCACGAATGAAGAACAATAAAAATATTGAAGTGGTGACTTTCCTTTTCGTAGATCCAACGTAATAAAATCTATAAATTTCCAAATGAAAAATTAAGGTATGAGATATAATGGCCCAGTAGGGTCTCACCGAGTGTTCTATAAGAAATATGTAATAAATAAACTAAATACCCTCAATTTTAAAAAAACAAGGCACAATAATCATTACAAAATTTAATATAATAACATTATTTCCAAATCATTTAAATTTATAGTATAAAATAGTTATAGATGCACTTTTTTTTATCAATATTGGAATGAATAATTGTTTTTATTAAAATATAAATGAGTAAATTAATTCAAGATAATATCATGAATAATCATTTTCTATAATAAAACCATGGCCATCCAAGGTTAGTTAGATAAAGGCTCAAGGATCCTCACACATCTCATTGAAATATGGATCAAATTGTGCCAAAATACATAGATCTCAGGACTATGATGAATAGTATAACACCCTAAGAAATGAAATCTATTCCCTAATAAAGTTTGTTTCATTTTCTTCATCAATTCATGGGTAGGTAGAGAAAATAAATTCCTTGACTTCTTATCCTAGAATATCAACCTCACTACCAAGGCTCCCATGTGTTTCAAGTAAATCAATCATACAGGAGATATCATTCACATCAATCAATCTCAAATAATTTTAAACAACCACTTCAATCATCACTAAATTCATGTTTTTAAACATCCCATTTTATTTCAAAATCCAACGTCAAATGGTTTTCATCAAAAATCATGACTTTCAAAACAATTCATTTAATTTCAAACTCATAAAACAATTTATTTCATCATTTTTTAATGATAGACATCAAATTATTTAATCCATTCATTCTTTCATTTAAAATCTATTTTCCAAAAATCTTAATTTTATTTCAAAATCCATAATCAATAGATTCAATACACACCATTTCTTTAAAAAAAATTATCTTGAAACTCAATTAAAACTTTTTAAATCTTCTAAAATCCAATTATAAGTAACAAGAATCAAAAGTTTCAATTGATAGGAATTTCCTTATGAAACCACATACAACAATTCATGTTATCATCAACACCAAATAAGGGATATAGAAATTTAGTAAAGGAAATAAGGATCAATGAAGGATCCTTGAACCACAATTCTTGAATAAGAATCTCCAATTCAACATATGCATAACAATGGGTGAGAGAGAAACCAAATACTTCAACAAATTTCGGAGATCACACAACAAACAATGTGGATCCAATGAACAAAACCAAAATCCACGAATGATATATAAGAAATAAAAATATATCACGTCACAAACCATAGATCAAGCATCTGCATCCCCGATCTAGGACTTCATTCAATAGAAGAATGGTTTGTCTAGAAGGACAAAAAAGAATAATAAAAAAATGATACCATAGCTTCAAAAATATAGATCAAACAATCATAGATCCATCAAAATCAGTCACTTGGAAGAATGGAATCACTAAGAGGGGTATCCTTAGCCTAGATCCCATTCCATCATGATAATAATGATGTAATTTGTGTTTTTATCGATTCTTAAAATAAATATTTTGGTTTAATTAATACACATCCCAAATTTTGACAAATGAGTTATCAAATCATGCACCCCCTTATAGGAAACTAGAAGAGATGCACTATTTGGGCATAAAATTTTACAAATCATGTGCCAAAAATTCATGAATTTAATAACTTAAGATGCAAGGTTTGAGGGCTAGTACACACAGTTTGTACAAACTACGTGTCTAACCATGTTCTCTCCTCTGGGGCTCAAACAAAAGGAACCTAGTATCCTAGACTAACCTACACTGTTTTCTCTAACTATGCACCAACAATTCACATTCCCATGAACCATAAAAAACAAAAGAATTTTCCAAAAACATCCCAATATAAAATCCAAAAAATATGGATATAAAAAATGTATAAAAGTACAAAAAAGTGATCATTGGGATGTTATAATTCTTCCCAACAAAAATTCTTTCTTCCCACAGAAATAACATCAAGAAGATTCCATAGTAAAGTGGCAAGGCCAATACTCTCTCAATAAGGCCTCACACTCCCATATCTCATAATAGGTAGAACCATGTTACTATAGAACTAGATCTAGAGGTATGGAATTTTCACGAAGAACCTTTATTTGAGAGTTGAAAATATGAAGTGGATTCTTAGTCATGGACATATCAGGTTCCACATCAAATTATCCAAACAGAAAACATGATATGTTCCTGAAAAATACCTCTTGATCTATGATACATGGAACATATTTTAGATCAATTTCATCTAAAGTTGTAAATCCGAATGGTATTCCACCTTCCCAATCTATTCAACAAAAAAAAATCCACACTTATCCTAGTACTAATTTCCCCTATCTTCCAAGTGGTCAACAACCCAACTGAGGTGAGACTCTAAAAAACGTGATCAATAACTGTTAAATCCAAGGGGAATTGAAAATGATCATCATAAAATTTATATTTTCTCTGTGTTATTACCATTCTCTAACGAATCAATAGAATCTGTGTCATCATCTCTTGGACCAAACATGTTCTAATAAGGGAAGATTCACCTATCTCAAAAAAATAAAGTCATGATTTACAAAGATGGTCATACATGGCCTTAAAGGGTAACATCTTAATGGTTGATTTGTAAATATATTTATAATAAAATACCACCATTACTAAATGGAAATATCAATAACATCCAAATTCAAGGAAACAATTACAAAAAATGTCCTCCAATATATATATAACCCATTCGATTTGACAATCCAAATGAGGATGGTATTCCATGATAAACATTACATGACATCCCATTGAATCCTGGAGGTATCTCTAAAAATTATAATAGAAATTAGGATCCCTATCGAAAATGATAGTGGGATGTACTCCAGGAAATCAAAAAATCTCCTATGTATATAGATGTTCTGAGCCCTCAACTTTGGTCATATCATAAATGAGAATAAAGTTAATCAATTTAGTCAATTGGTCAACTAATAGATTATTCCCATGAGAAGTATATAGAAACACATCCATAAATTACACCCATATCACATCAGAATTTTATATTGGAACTAAATTGACACAAACATGAAAAGATATGCAATGTAAATGGTACTTGAATCTATCATAACATGTCCATAATGGAATTCTCGATCCCCATATATTAGTGGATAGAACCTAGGAATAAAAAAACAATAAGTAATGGTTTCTTAATAATAATAATTTAATAATACAAAGAAGAGGATAATAATCGATAAAATTTCAGTATGATAAAACACTCCCCAAGAGAATAAAAATACAAGAAGATAGGCATATGGGTAAAAAATTGAACATCAACGAAATTCTCCATAAAAAAACCATCAGATACATCAACCCAAGATCTAGGTTTAACATGTGGATCTCATACTCCATTGGTCACTTCAAATAGTTGATTCCCTCTAATAAAGAACCCATATCATCTTAGAGAGGTGCCTTTCCTTCTCTCGATCCTAGTACAAGAAAATACAGAAATGTAACGTCCCAGTTCCGGGTGCCACTCAACGGGTGCCTCGAACCCGGTTAGTCACATAACCTCCACCGCATTTCCCCGAACGCGAGAGGCTACCGACTATTAGCGAGGGCCAAGGTATGATAGTGGGGAAACTATGCCCTCATTTGTCAAAGTGTAGCGCAGCAGAATACAATATAAAACATACAACAACAGCGGAAGCAGTAAAATGTACACATTTAAAATGAAAAAATGCAGTAAAGAGATAACCAACAGTCATATAGATAATGATGCAACATGTCTCATGTTCTAAGATAACAACCAGAACATGTTACACAATAGTATAATACAATATAATAGAATGTACAGGTACAAAAAATCTAAACAAAACAGTCGGCAGAATCGTGAGCCTAAGCTCAGTCCCATGCTCCCCTACTCCTCAAAAACAATGAAGTACCTATATAGGGACCCTTTCCCTTATCCACACCAGCAGAAACATAATTTATTTGGGCTGAAGACATGACATAAACAGTGTGTGAGAAATAAATCCAAGTAGGCACCCACCAAAGGATCGTGCCCAACTGTGTGAAAATATGCAACAACAGTGTGAAGTAGTAAATGAAATAAACTAAGAAGTACTCAAATTATCTTACTTTACCAGTTATATTACCATTTTAATATTCATTTTATCCATTTAATATAAGGAAATCACCACAGCGAATTTTCTATGTAAATAGTCAGTGTCCTCAGATACACAAACCCTTACCCTTAGGTAATCATAATCGTAACCCGAAGGTAATTGCCCATAGGCATAACACATATTTTCCTTAGGCGTATGAAGTGTCTCCCTGAGGAATAGAGTCTATTTCCCACAGGCACGAAAGAAGCTTCCATCAAACTAAAATAACCAATGCCCTCAGGCTAAAAGGAAACACTTCCCTCAGGCTAAGTAAAGCACTACCCTCAGGCTAAGCATTTAACCGGGCCATGCCCAACATATAAACAAGAAATACACATGAAATTCCTCTAAAGGAAATTCAATAATTATTATTACAATGGAATACCCTCAGGTATCCGGCCAAACGGCTAAACAGAGAAATGCACCCCTGGGGTGGTCCTGGATCCAAGCAGCGATCCCAAACAGTAGTTTATTATCACATTTAATTACCTATAAAATTCTAGGTATTCAAAACAGCCAAGTCCTTAGCCACACGACACCACAACATGGGATCGTAGCTCAACAGTACACAAAAATGCACATCAGTTGGAATTTAAACACTAAGCCACCTACCTTAAACTCCCCTGATCCATATACGCGAATCACGATCCTCAAATCTTCGAAGAAAGATGTAGATATAAGGTGAACATAGCATCGTTAAAAATCAAATAACTTCTCTCAGAGGAAGAATTGGCAAGAACTACTCAAAGAGGAGGAAGAGCTCAACCGTACTGTTCCAGGGAGATCAATGGTGCAGAAAATGGATTCCCGGTACTCGATCGGGGGATCTCCAAAGGTCCGACCACCTCTCCTAAGACTTCCTCTGGTTCTAAGACTTCCATGTAAATAGGGGAGGCTGCTGCCCATTTTAAGAGAAAAAAACTACACGGAATGTACTATAGACTACACGACGTGTACTTTTCTCATTTAACTGTTCCTCTGGAGGATACCTTTCCCACCGCCACACTGTTCATCCGTTGACATGAGTACACGACGTGTGTTGCTGATCACATGGCGTGTACTATCGCACAGCTGGCGGCTGCTTCCACCGCCTTACTATTTGCCTACCGACTAACTACATGGTGTGTACATACCCACTACACGGCGTGTAGTCTATTTTTACACCTTTCATCGGCAACATGGATACACACCTTGTGTACTCATCCCAGATGGACAAAGTACACAACGTGTGGAAAAGTACATGGTGTGTACCCAAAAAAATTAGGATTTTTCCACACTTTCCTTATTTCTCAAAAACACATAAGGAAAAGAGAAAAGAAGAAACTCGAACCTCAAAAATAATAACCAGGTTCTTACAAACTTCCCCGTTAAAGCAATTCAACCCCGAATTGACCTTCCAAGGGTGGCGAAGATAGAGCTCAGAACAGCTCTGGCCACTAAGAACGTACATAGGTCTCTCGCTCCCAGGTTTTGTCCTGCACTCGGCCATGCTGCCATAGCACCCGTACGAGAGGAACTAACCAGCCTCAGAGAACCTTCTTGCTTCTATCCACGATACGAATCAGATGCTCCTCAAAGGACACATCTAACTCAAGTTCAACCTCCTTGGGCTGAAAGTTGTGAGACGAGTCTGAATGATAACAGCGCAACAGAGATACATGGAAGACGTCGTGCATGGCCCGATACATCTGTGGTAACTACAACCGATAGGCAACCAGCCCGACTCTTTCCAGAATCTCAAATGGATCCACATACCGCATTGAAGGTTTACCCTGTATCTTGATCCGTCTATGTACTAGCCATGGAGAAACACGTAAGAGAACTTGATCCCCAACTACGAACTCCAAGGGTTGTCTGAAACAATCAACATAAGATTTCTGATGAGACTGTGTGGTAGCCATCCGCTTCTAAATCAAATGGACCTGCTAAGATGTCTCCTGCATGAGACATGGTCCCAGTAAAGCTTCCTCACCTGCCTCTAACCAGTACAAGGGTGATCAGCATGGACTAACATATAAATCCTCACAAGGTTCCATCTCAATAGTTTCCTGAAAAATATTATTATAGGAAAACTCGACTAGGGGTATGTTCTTCTCCCAATATCCCCCAAAGTCCAGGATGTATGAACGCAAGATGTCCTGAAGCACCTGTATCATACGCTCTGACTAACCATCGGTCTGAGGGTAGTAAGATGTGCTCAGAATCACCTGTATACCTAGTGCCCTATGAAAACTTTTCCATAAACGGGACGTAAAACGGTCATCCCTATCCAAAACTATAGAATGAGGAAACCCATGAAGACGCACGACTTCTCGGATATACAACGTTCTGATCTCGTCAACACGGAAGGTCTCCTTGATCAGTAAAAAGTGAGCTACCCTCATGAGTCTGTCCACAACTACCCACACTGCATCATTGCCTCTAGGTGACCTCGACAACCCATTCATGAAGTCCATCGCGACATCATCCCATTTCCACTCCAGGATGGGTAACTTCTGTAACAGTCTGGCTGGCCTCTGATGCTTCGCCTTCCCCTGCTGATAGGTGGAACACCTCTTAACAAAACCTGCTATATCTCTCTTCATACCCGGCCACCAGTACTGACGTCTCATGTCACAGTACATCTTGGTAACCCCAGGATGAACTGCCCAATATAAATCATTAATCTCCCGCATCAACTCCTTGCATATATCCCCTGGAACCCACACTTGTCCATGGAAACACAGAACTTCATCATCTCTTATCATCCATCTAGGAGGAGGGTCCTCACTTGCCACCGAATCCTGTAGAACCAGGACTTCTGAATCAGATAGATATCTTATCCTCACTCTATCCAAGAGGGTAGAGGTCATATCTAATGAAGAATGATAGGTCTTCCCCTGTCTATTGTGCTCCTCCAAATGCATCTCAGAGAATAAAGACATAAGTTGCCAGTCACCACTAACCTTATGCATCGCCTGTATCTGAGTCCTCCTACTCAGTCCATCAGCTACTGCATTACCTTTACAGGGTGTATAGGAAAGCTCAAAATCGAAGGACTGAAGGTATTCAACCCACCTTCTCGGTCTCAAATTCAAGTCACACTGAGTAAAGATGTACCTGATACTTTCATGATCAGTGAAAACCACAAAATTCCCTCCCAAGAGATAATGTCTCCAACAACGCAACACATGAACAGCTACATCCAACACGAGATCATGCATCGGGTAGTTCCTCTTAGGTAGCCTCAACTATCGAGAACCGTATGCAACAACTCGATCTCCCTATATCAACACTTCTCCTATCCCTATACTTGATGCATCACAGTAAACTATATAGCTCTCCCATTGCTCTGGAAGTATCAGGATTAGTGCTGATGTCAACCTTCCTTTCAGGTCCAGAAAGGCTATCTCGCAAGATTTTGTCCAAACTAACTTCACACTATTCTTAGTCAGACCCGTAAACGGCGTTGCTAAGCGGGAGTAGTCCTAGATGAAGCATATGTTGTAACCAGCCAGCCCTATGAATCTATGTATCTCAAACACGTTATTAGGCTTCTCCATGGAAACTACTGCTCTCACATTCTCTGGGTCCATGAAATCTCCTGCCTTTGAGATGATATGACCCAGGAAGTGGATCTGGTCCATCCAAAAGTGTCACTTTGATAGGTTAGCATATAGCTGATTCTCTCTCAGTGTAATCAATACGATCTCAAGATAGGTGGCATGGTCATGTCGAGTGTGAGAGTACACCAAGATGTCGTCCACAAATACTACCACAGCAGAATCTATATATGGATGTAACACACGATTCATCAGAGCCATAAAAGCCGTTGATGCGTTCGTGAGTCCAAACGGAATATCCAAGTACTCATATAGACCATATCTACTCTAAAAAGACGTAACCAATATTTTCGATGGTCTCACATGCAACTAATGATATCCGGATCTCCAGTCAATCTTCGAGAACACTCGTGCTCCATAAAGTTGATCAAAAAGATCATCAATACTCAGCAAAGGAAATCGGTTCTTAACCGTCAGTTGGTTCAGCTTCCGATAATCCACACAAAGTCTGAGGGTACCATCTGCCTTCTTCGCAAAGAGGACCGGCAAACCCCAAGGAGAAGTACTGGTTCAGATGAAACCCTTTGACTGTAACTCCTCTAACAGTCTCTTGAGCTCCTGCAACTCTGGTGTAGCCATCCAATAAGGAGGATTGGACACTGGCGGTGCTCCTGGCACAATCTCAATATAGAAATCCACCTCTCACTCCGGAGGTAGACTTGAAAAGTCATCTGGGAAGACATCCCTGAAATGATCAACAACTAGGGGGAAATCCTGCTGAAAAGTCCCCTGATCATCTAGATAAATACTTGCAATCTGGGCTATGACTCCACCTCGCACATGATGCTCTGGTCCAGCTCGACTCACCTAAACATCCCATTCACCTTTGTATAGAAAATCTCTTTCCTCTAGTGACATGAAACTCACCCTACGGCGATAGCAATCTACAAATTCTCAAAAGGGAACCAACTAGTCCATCCTGAGAATGAAATCATAGCTCGCCATCTCTAAGACATACGGGTCCCATAGGAAGTGACACCCACCATCCTCAAGGTGGAACTCCTTGCACTGACGCACACATATCGTTTTCATTCCCGACGGAGAGTCTAGTTTCATAACATCAGAAGAATAGGAAACACAGATCCCAAGGCTCTCCACAATGGGCACATATATGAAACTATGTGTAGCACCCGTATCAAAAGGTACTGAAGATAAGACAGAAGCTACTGGAATAGTACCTATGACCATAGAAGGTCTGGGATCCTGCTCCTGATGGGTCTGTTGCACTGCATATTCCGGCCCAATGCCACAGCCCTGCGACGCATCATGGCTACCCTAAGCTATCCCGCCCTGTTGCCTCTGAGATCCTGGTGTCTGGCTACCATGACCATGAAAACCATCCCTTCCTGCATGCCCTGACATATTCTAGTTCCAGACTGGTAAGAAGCTTCTAGTCCTACTCCCGCACGTGGAGTCTGCAAAGAACCCCTCTCACTAGCCACTGGTGGAAACTCTCTACAAAAGCACTGCAGATGACCCATCTTGCCGAATGCTCGGCACTCCATTAGATCGCGTGGACACTGCGGTCTCTTGTTCCCCTCTTTACCACACTGGTAGCACACAAATTGAATAACTGAAACATTCTTCTGGCTGGTACTGCCACTATGGGAGAAATCCATCTATCTCTTCCTCTTACCAGAAAAAATAGTACCAGAAACGGGTGCCGAACCTCCCTGGCCTGCACCACTAGCTTCTCACAAGTTCCTCTCTATAATCAGCACCTAGTTCACAATAGCATGCACTTTAGGCAACCTAAAAACATTCACCATTGCTCAGATGTCATATCGAAGACTGTACTCAATGCGTCTGGCCCTCAACATCTCATCACCCACCAGAACGGGTGAAAAACGCTGAATCTCGGTAAAAGGAGAAGAATAGTCCATCACTGACATAGCTCCCTAATGCAGGTTCATGAACTCTCAAGCTCGATCTACCCTCAACATCTCTGGGAAGAATAAGTCCTAGAAAGCAGTCTGAAAATCTTCCGACGCCAGGTCTCTGTGATGCTTTGTCTGAGTGGTAACATCCCACCACCACTGGGCGGAATCACGCAGCATATAAGTCACAAGCTTGCCCCTCCACCCTGGAGGCATCTCAAGATGCTCGAAAACAGTCTACATAGACCCTAACCAAGAATACACAGCCTATGGTCCATCATCCCCTGAAAACGTAGTGGGATGCGGCGCTGGAAGAAATGACTCACCTCAGCCATAGATGTGGCAATCGGCGGTGCTCCCTAAAGGGTCTGCATGAACCGCATGAAGCCTTCGCAGAACTGCGCATCCACGCCTGTGTTCAGTATAACGGCTGGCACCACATTTGGCTATGCTGGAGGATCCACTGGTAGCCCATGGACCACCATCTCTGGAGTATAATCATTTCCGCTTTCCTGGCGAACAACGCTTGGTCGTCTCGGCGACATGACTCTACAAGGTCAAACGCCACCTTAGATAAAGATTATCAAAGATTGAAAACGAAGGGACCAAAAGGGGAACATGAGAAAGAAGACATTAAAGATTGCACAACAAGACTACACAGTGTGTATACTGACTACATGGTGTGTACCTGACTTTTCATCCCCTGTCCGGGTCCTTCTACACGACTAAGCCACATGGCTCCCATTGAACAAGACTACATGACGTGTATATCATCTACATGACGTGTATGGTTTAACTTTCCAACTGCCTGTGTCATTCGTGACACGACCGACTACTCGTCGAACAATACATGGCTTGTACACCACCCCATTTCCCCAGCCACATAGTCAGGTCCACACGGTTTGTCACTACTCAATACTACACGGTGTGTCCCTTAGGCACACGACGTGTACTGGACGAGCTCTGTTGACCTGTGTTGTTAGTTACATGGATGGATACACAGCTCACGCTACACGACATGTTATACATACACACAGTGTGTAATCGAAAGGATTACACCGACCCATGTTGTTAGTTACATGGCTGGATCCCGGGTTAGACTACACGGTGTGTTATATAGTGGACACGGTGTGTATGTCTTAAGGTCTCCTCCGTCTGTGTTGTCAGTTACACGGGCAGACTCTGGGTCAACACTACACGGCGTGTACATATGATACACGACGTGTTTTTCCCAATGTTTTCCCTTCCCCGTGTCCCCGCCCAGATGGTCTATGACACAGAAAGAGACTACACGATGTGTATTGAGGGTACACAGCATGTACTTAAAATGTTATCTTTTCTTCCCAAACAGAAGATCACACAACGTGTGTCCGAGGAACTACACGGTGTGTATCCTGGGTTTTCCAGACTCTAAGGCTTAGACACTACACCGGAACCTAGAAAATACTGAAAAACAACACCTAAGGGCCAAATTCTGATCCGTGAGGGCCCATACGCCCCACGAATCAAAGTTTGGCATCTTATCTGAGTTATAAATACATTAAACAGCCACTGATCCACCCAATTCCAGTCAATGAGGGCCCATACTCCTCAGTAACAAAAGATTGGTGTTCATTATTTCAAGGCCTCACACAAACATACCCTATCACATAGTAGGTATTTATCAAATCATCTATCACAACAACATTATTTTTCTAGCACAACAACTATCTCAACAACATGCAATTTATAATACACCTACATGGCATGGAACTATGCATGGCATGTGATTTCTAGCAAGTGCCTAAATGTTGAATGATATGGAATACCCTCATCTAATTGGGTTGCAACTAAATAGAACCCATGGATAAAATATAAACAGCACAATCACATGTGCGTCACACAACGGTGAAATAAAATCAACTGTAAAATTTGCAAAATCTGAAAAATTGCAAAAATACAAAGTAGACTGAATTTTCCCTGTACACGAGTTAGATATGCTCATGCACATCTTATTACCAACTACTGTTTCCATCCTATACCTGAATAAGGTTCCAAATGTTAAGTCAAAAAAAGAACCCCTTTGATACAACTTTGTAACGTCCCAGATCCGGGTTCCACTCAATGGGTTCCCTGAACCCGGTTGGTCAGATGACCTGAAGTGCATTTCCCCAAATGCCACAGGCTGCTGACTAGCAGCGAGGGCCCTGGTATGATAGTGGGGAAACTATTCCCTCATTTTTCAATGTGTAGCACAAGAGAATACAATATAAAACATACAACAACAACAGAAAAAATAAACCATACACATTTAAAATGAACAACTAAAGTAAAAAAGATAACCAACAGTCATATAGATAATGATGAAACATGTCTGAAGTTCTAAGATAACATCTTGAACTTGTTACACAGTAGTATAATACGATATAATAGAAAGTACAGGTACACCAAAGCAAAACAAAACTGTCGGTTGCATCGCGAGCCTAAGCTCGGTCCCATGCTCCCCTACTACTTAGCAACAATCAAGTACCTGTATAGGAACCCTTGCCCTTATCCACACTTGTAGAAACGTAATCTGTTTGGGCCGAAGACATGACCAAAAAAGGGTGTGATAAATAAATCCCAATAGGCACCCACCAAGGCCCGTGCACAACTATGTGAAAATATGCAACAACAGGGTGCAATAGTAAATGAAATAAACTAAGCAGTACTCAAAAGTAACTAACTTTTGTAGTTATATTTCCATTTTAATATACATTTTATCCATTTAATATAAGGAAATCACTATAGTGAATTTTCTATGTAAAAAATCAGTGTCCTCAGACACACAAACCCTTACCCTCAGGTAATCGGAATCGTAACCCGCATGTAATTGCCCATAGGCATAACATATATTTCCCTCAGGCATACAAAGTATCTCCCTCAGGCACAAAGTCTATTGATCACATGAATGAAAGAAGTTTCCCTCAGGCTAAAATAACCACTGCCCTTAGGATAAAAGGAAACACTGCCCTCAGGCTAAGTAAAGCACTGCCCTCAGGCTAAGCAAGTAACTGGAACATGCCCTACATATAAACAAGCAATACACTTGAAATTACTCACAATTCAATTCAATAATTATTATTAAAATGGCTTACCCTCAGGTATCTGGCCCAATGGCTAAACAGAGGAACACACACCCGAGGTGGTCCTAGATCCAAGAAACAAACCAAAACATGAGTTTATAATCACATTTAATTACCTATACAATTCTAGGTATTCAAAATAGCCAAGGCCTCAGCCACACGACACCCCAACATGGGTTGGTAGCTCAACAGTACACAAAAATGCACAACTGTTGGATTTTAAACACTATTCCACCTACCTTAAACGCCCCAGATCCATATACGCGAATGACGATCCTCAAATCGTCTAAGAATAACGTAGATCTGAGGTGAACATGACATCGTTAAAACTCAAATAACATCCCTTAGAGGAAGAATTGTCAAGAACTACACATGGATGAGGAAGATCTCACCTGTGCAGTTTTAGGGATTTCGACGGTGCAAAAAATGGATTTCCGGTACTCGATCGGCGGATCTCCAAAGGTCCAGCCGCCTCTCCCAAGCCTTCCTCCAGTTCTATGCCTTCTCTGTGAATATGGAAGGCTATTGCTCATTTTAAGCGAGAAAAGCAAACTACACGGTGTGTACTATAGACTACACAACGTTTACTTTTCTCATTTAACTGTTCATCTGGAGGCTACCTTTCCCACCGCTGCACTGTTCATCTATCGACATGAGTACACGGTGTGTGTTCATGATCACACGGTGTGTACTGTCGCACGGCTGGAGGCTGCTTCCACTGCCTTACTATTTTCCTGCCGACTGACTAAACGACGTGTACATACCCACTACACGCCATGTAGTCGGTTTTTACACCTTTCATCACCAACATGGCTACACACCCTTTGTACTCATCCTACACGGCCAAAGTACACGACGTGTGGAAAAGTACATGGCATATACCCACAAAATTTATGATTTTTCCACACTTTCCTTATTTCTCAAAAACACTAAAGGAAAAGAGAAAAGAAGAAACCCATACCTCAAAAATAAGAACTGGGTTCTTACAAAAAATTCCGAAACAAAAAAAATGGCATGACCAATAATAGCCCAGTAGGATATAACCATGTGTTCCATATGAAATCCATATCAAATAAACCAAATTTTCTCAATTTTTTTTAAAATGAAATTGTAATCATTTCACAATTTTATATAATTACATATTTTTTGAATCATTTCAATGGATAGTTTAAAGTGGGTAAAATGGTGGTTTTCTATCAAGTTAAGAAGGTATAAACTTTTTTATCAAAATAGTGAGGAGTAAATGAAATTATTAATATTGGTATGTATAATAATTTTAAATCATAGAATCATGGTTATAATGGCCTAGGATAGTTATATCGAGGTTCAAGGATCCTCACACATCTCAGTGACATATAAATCCATGTGTCCACACATCCCTAGATGTTAGGCCTAGGAGAAATAAGAGAACACACCAACAAATAAACTCACTACCATTAGAAGTTTTTTATCATTATGATCATCAATTCGTGGATACGTTGAGGTAAAACATGAATATAATGATTTTAATAGACTACACATATAACTACCTAGGTTCTCATATGATTGAAGTCTATTAATCATATAAGGTCTACCATACACTTACATAAATCTCATATAATTTCAAACAATCAATTCAATCACCCCTAGGTTCATGTTTCAAAACATACAATTTCTTTTAAAAACCAACATAAAATGGTTTCCATCAAAACTCATTCCTTTCAAAAAAATTCATTTCATTTTAAACTCATAAAATATTTTATGCCATCATTTCTCAATGATATTCATTAAATTATTTCATCAAATTATTCATTCATTTCAAATAAATTTTATAGAAACTATAATTTTATTTAAAAACCATAATGAATAGGATCAACACACCCCATTCCTTTTTCAAACCATTTACCAAGAAAATCAAATAAATCCTTGGACATCATTCAGGAATCTAATTCAAACTAACATTATCAAAGGTTTCAATTTATTGGAATATCCTTATGTTAATACATACATCAATTCAAGATATACTAAACCCTAAATAATGAATTTAAAAATGTTGGAAAGAATATAATGATCATGGAATGGTCCCTCAAACACAATTCTCAAATAAAAATCAAGAATTCATTATCATTAGAACAACATGTAATAGAGAAATCACAAACCATAACAAGTCTCGAAGATTAAACAATAAAAAATGGTGATATCAATGATGACAACCAAATCCATGATGGATCTATAGAAAATATAGATCCTGTATCACTACCCCTAATATATGATTTTTTCTAAGATAAAAAGGGGGGATCTTGAATAAGAAATAATAATGGTAAGAAACGGGATCATACCTTTGAAAATAAAGACCCAATGAGCAGAGATAAATAAAAAATCCATCACCAGGATGAATGAATCCCCAAAATCTAAATGTGGAGCCTCTTTGGTCAAGTTCCTATTCCAATTTGAGAAGAATGAGGAAATTCAGGCAATTATCTGGTATTAACATTAAAATTTAGAGTAATTAATACACATTACATGGTTTGGATATATTGTTTTTAAAACCATACTCTAGACATGAACCCCCATTCGGGCTACGGGAAGAGATGCAAGTTTTGGACACATGTTTATATGAACTATGTGCAATAATGAATGGTCCCATTGTCTCAAGATGCATTGTTTTAGGGGTAGGCTACATAGTTTGTGATAATTATGTGATCACCTATTGGAGTCAGAAATGAAGCACATGGTTTCCTAGGCTCATCCACATAGTTTTATCTTACTAATAACTACCCAAGAATAAGACCAAAACACTTTAAAAAAACTCCAATAGTCACCCAAAATATCTAAAGACAAGATCTAAACTATAGATAGAAAAAAAGGGATGTAAGTACCTGAAAATGGGTGTTAAGATGTTATACATTATAAATAAGGTTTTATATCTTCCCTTGGATAATTTTTTCCCTTCCTCAAAACATAAAAAACATTGTCCTTATATTAGAGATCCTTAGATTCCACCTTCTATATCTAAAACTCTTACATTATGAGATTGATATTACCATTATCAAAGGTGACTTATTGTTCATCTTTTCCTTATTATATCTCATATTATATATTCTTTATTTCTTAATTCTATAACCAAATCATTTCCTGTATTTGGATAGTGTTATAAATGGTTAGGTTTTTTAATTTGAATAGATCCTATGGTACATTCCATTGAGTTTTGAAGTGATTAGCCTTCAGTTTTCTCTCCTCTTGTACTGTTTTATTTAAAGATTCAACTGAATCCAGGGATTATGACTTTGTCCTTTTTGTTACTATTTGAGATGTGGATTAACCATGATTTTAGCTATAATGGGTGGATAGTTGGAATTGTATTATATAAAATAATTTTCTAGACATGAAATAATTAATGAGGTTTTGTGTTTGGACACTATTTACCTTTTTATCTTGTTATTTCCATCATTTATTGATTTTGAGTATATTATCATGAAATATTTTCTATAATGGTTATGCCCTAAATTTTTTTATGTAATGAAGATGTTTGTAATTAATTACTAATGTAGATGAGTTAATTAAATAAGACAATCAATAATTTTGAAATCTTCCATTTTTAAAGCCATGTGACGTGTATTAATTGACGAGGAATCTTGTTTAAATGAATTATGACTATTTTTACAACTGTATGACCCTTTTTCTTATTGTTATAATGTTGACTGATTGTTTTTTTCATGTTATAACAAGAATTATTGTTGTTAGATATGTATTTGTTTGATTCGATTTTTGTTTGGTGAAAGTGCTGGAGGGGAGGTTGATTTCTCGTGTGTGTTCATAGTTTAGAAAATATTGGTTGGTAATCATATACGAAAGTAAAAAATATGAAAGTGAAATGGAAATGGGTTGAATATATTTATTGAAATTGGTGGTTAACATATTTTGATAACTAAAATAGAAGGTGAGAAGAATATGTCAACATATCAATAGAAAAAAAAAATTAATGTGGCTAGTAATGTGTACTTGATAATAAAAAATAAAATGGGAAGTTCATGTCATTATTGTTGATGATAGGAAAGAATTATTGAGGTTAGAATGTGTTGTGGTAATGGTAGAGATAGTTGGTGAAAGGTTGTCAAGATGGAATATTTATCATGGATTGTAAAAGTGTTTTTTATAACTATACTTTAGGATATGTTGTTTTATATAACTTATGAATTGTATTGTACTTATTAATTATTTCCCACCACCAACCAGATCAGGTAACCTTATCGTTTCCCATTTGATTCTTCAATTTTAAGTGTTTTCCCTAGAATATAGGATAATATTGATATAGATATCTGGTTTCTCCCCATTACCATCACTATCTTTCTAGCGTAACATAACTTGTGATGGTTTGAGGTTGGATTATGATGTGTTAAAGATATGGGTTCCAGAAGGGGGGAAATGCCTGGAAGAATTACGTAACACGATTGATTCTCTTAATGTTTAAATTTACCAACTATCATGATGGTGTTGATATGTGTGTCAATGATATGGATATGTGTCATGTGAAAGTGGTTGTAATATGATATGGTTATGGAATATGGTATGATATTCGGTGGTGGATATGTTGTGGTTATGTGAAAATGGAAGGTATGGTAGAATAAGACATAAGTAATTGGGGGTGTGATGGTGACTATTGTAAGATCCTGGGTTTTTAGAATGGGTCAAAATCCTGACCCTATTTGAATTTTTGACTTGTTTCTGAGAAAACAGGGAAAATCTGAGAAGTTATGGAAATTTACAGACTACACATTGTGTACATTCAAGTACATGATGTGTACAGGTTAGGTGAGTACCAACCTTGTGCTCGTCGAGTACATGCCGTGTGATGACCATGTAGAAATTTCCTATTGCACGACGTGGAGTGTTACTCGACACGCCGTGTATCCTATCTTCTGCAAACCGACTGGGTTCAATATATGTGTCATCCCGTGTGGAGAGTCCAAGCCACGTGGCTACCCCACTGAAGTCAGAGTATAGAAAAGGCCACTACACGGAATATAATTCTTAAATATATGCTATTTACTTTTTTTTATTTGCTTTAGTGACATCGTGTCTATTGATGCTCCTTTCGTCACAAAATCTAAAGATAGGAAAAGGGAATATCCAAGCTCAAAGTGATTCATCCTTTGAAGAAAACATCAAAAATCAACAACGGAATGAAGACAAGATCCAAAGCAACCTCACCGCGCAAGTTTTCTAACTGGCGCGCAAGTGTACTTGCGCGGCTACCTTGGTCGCGCAGGTGACTTGCGCGACCTAATTGGTAACCGCCCGGTAACCACCCGGGGTCTTCTTTTGCCTATAAATAGACCCTGTGGGCCCCCCATTCGAGAGGATCTTTTTCCAGAAACTCGGATTGAAGCTCCCGACGCCCAAGTCTCTTCCCAAAGCTTCCGGAACACTTCTAAGGTAATTTCTTACCTAGAAGGGAAGATTTAAAGAGAAGAAGGAAGGCCTAAGTGTTGAAAATCATCAACACTTGCGCGCCGCTTTATTCCTTCAATATAACTTGCGCGTCCCTTTTCTGGAAGAACCTAAAGAGGATTATAAAGTGATTTAAAAGGAGTCGCTCAAGTATTCTAATACTGGTTGAAAATCGCGCAAGTACCCTTCATGTCGCGCAAGTATACTTGCGCGACCAATACTTGCGCGCCCACGGAAGACTTGCGCGCCTTCCAAGACTTGCGCACCCATTCCCTTTTTGGGTGCCTTTTCTGTCCATTTCACCCCTCTTAAGCCATTTCACCTTTCCTATTCAAGATTCAGTCTTCAAGATACTCTTCAAATCCATCTTTGACATGTTTTCTTGATTGACTTCCTTATCTGAAAGGAATTCTGTAGAAGATTTCATTCAACCTCATCATTCAAAGGATGAGAGAATCTTTAATTAGGCCTCCTCCTCAGGAGTAAGCCCTAATCCATAATTATCTTAACTTGGGCCTCCTTTTCAGGAGTAAGCCCCAGTCCCCTAAAACATAGGCTTCATTTTCAGGAGTAAGTCCTAAGTCTCCAAAAGACTTATAATTCCCTCAACCCGGGCCTCCTCCTTAGGAGTAAGCCCCAGTCTCGACAAATTCCCCTTTAACCTGGGTCTCCATTTTAGGAATAATCCCCAGTTATAAAACCTTTTAATCTTGGGCATCCTCCTCAGGAGTAAGCCCCAATCAAGTTCCCAATATGGGCATCCTTCTTAGGAATAAGCCCCAACCTCAAATATGGGTATCCTCCTCAGGAGTAAGCCCCAAACCTTAATCCTTAACCTGGGTCTCCTTTTCAGGAATAAGACTCAGTCATAACCTTGGGCTTCCTTTTTAGGAGTAAGCCCCAAGTCCCTTAACCTGGGTCTCCTTTTCAGGAATAAGACTCATTCATAACCTTGGGCTTCCTTTTTAGGAGTAAGCCCCAAGTCCCTTAACCTGGGTCTCATTTTCAGGAATAAGACTCAGTCATAACCTTGGGCTTCCTTTTCAGGAGTAAGCCCCAAGTCCCTTAACCTGGGTCTCCTTTTCAGGAATAAGACTCAGTCATAACCTTGGGCTTCCTTTTCAGGAGTAAGCCCCAAGTCCCTTAAACCTGGGTCTCCTTTTTAGGAATAAGACTCAGTCATAACCTTGGGCTTCCTTTTCAGGAGTAAGCCCCAAGTCCCCTTAAATTTCTCTTAACCAGTCATAATTTACCTTTGATTTGGGTTTCCTTTTTAGGAGTAAAACCCAATCATAAGTCCCCTCCTAACTTGGGCATCCTCCTTAGGAGTAAGCCCCAAGATTAGAGTATTCAAATCTCCATGAAGCACATATAACTTTATGGACCCTGTTCATGGATTTTCTCCCTAAAAGTAAATACTAAACCTTCATCTATCTGGGCAGTCATCCATACATAAGCCCCAAACAAATTCTTATGATTGCATCTTTCATGGCACAATTGTCTAATTTTTACCAATACCTCTTGTTTCTCACACCGAGCATGACTCACGTGAGCTTAGAGTGTAAAAGTAATTATGACATTCATCTTTGAGCCATCAATCATAAACATCATACTCCATTACTCGAACTACGTGGGTTCTGATTCCTTTTCCAAAACAAAGGATACGTAGGTAGCCCATTTATGGGTTCGATCCCAACTTTGAAATAATCTCTGTCCTTCTGAATGACGATAAACTTCAAGTGCCCCACTGAGTGGCTTTAAAACCAGCCTGGTCATCATAATGACCAAGAGACTTTTATATAAATGTTTTGAAGGATACCATTGACCAAGAATCTCTAAACAGATATGGATGATTCTCTATTGATGAAGAACCTTGAATACATATAAAAGATTCTCTAAATTTCTTTCATATTTAATCATTGATTGTTAAAACTAAAGGAAAGCACATTTTATACTTGGTAATGTAATAAGGATTCACGAACATAACTTAAATCTATAAAGAGAGTCCCGGAGTAGACAATAATTCCCCTCAAAAAGGTGTGATGAGTCCGACCTCCCATCCTCTCGACCAATGCAAATTCATAAGCCTCATTAGTCCACAAGCTAATGAGTGCCTGCCTTTGGAAAGTAGGTCCAAAAGGATGTGGAATCATTGGATGTTTCTGGTTCTACGAACAAACCCGTTAGAAACCGATCTGAACGTTTGAATCTCCCGTCCAGGAGGTCATCCCCGGATTCCGTGCGAAACAAAAATGGTGAACCCGACGTGAATCCTTAACCAAGTTAAAGTGATGTTTTTCTTATTTGTTAGGCCCATTGGGCCAACAAATCAATCATTGACATATGCTCATCCAAAAGATGCAGTGGCCAGATTCATCTTGATTTTGTCTGTTATATGGAATAGGCACTCCTTTCTCAAGATCTTCTGCAAAATGGCTTTCCTTAAATTTACCCATGTGAATACTGCTGCTGTGAACACCTCTACTGTGAGGTCTGCTGCTGTGAAAACCAATGCTGCTACTCCTGCTGGAACGTCGTCCGCTCCGAGGATGACATCACCAACTCAGCGTCTTCAATGCTGGGTTTCTAATGAACTGGTTAAGGAGTACCGTCGCAACGGTACTATCCCGACTCTGGAGGCCGCTCATCAAGCCCTCCAAGTTAACAACTCTACCTGGTCGTCCGGACAACGACGGCCAGCGATCAAGAAGCAGGCGGTGCTGACTACCGTCTCCAACCGTTTCGGGTCGTTATCCCCCGAACGCAATTTCCATTCACTCCCTTACTCCGAGGAAGTGAATGAGCAGGTCCCGCATGACCTTAATTCAAAAAGACAGGAGTCCTTCTCAAGGACTCCCATCAACAATCGCCGCCAGACTCGTGCGGTAGTGCGCCCTCAACATGATGAGGGTACCGACTCCAGGCATTCAGCTCAGGATCCTCGAACCCGAGTAGGCAAGATGAACCGGCAGAGACGGAATCCGGTTAACAATAAGCAGGTTGTCATCCCTTCCATCTCCGGAGAAGTCCACCAACCTAACTTGGTGGCAAACAACGAGCAGGCATACACACCTGCCCGTTTTAATTCAGCTGTCCAGCAGACTCGTCTGGCAGCATCAAGCCGATCCCGCCAGGCAATTCCGGCGGAGTACCATAGGCAGGAACATACATCTGCTTATACATCATCAGTTAGTCAGCAGGCTCGTCTGACTACATATGATGAATCTCGTCAACCGCATTTGGCGAAGTGTAATCAGCAGGCACATACACCTGCTAATACTAATCAGGCCTACCAACAGTCTCGCTTGGTAGCACCCGGAGAAGTCAGTCGGAAAGTCCCGACGACAAACAAGAGGCAGACTCAACTCTCTGCCTCCACACTTGAGTACTGTCAGGATTCACTGATAGGAAAAGGAGGACAGGAGCAGGCACATACACCTACTCCAAGCCTGGAATGGAAGTATATCCCCGTTCCGGCGGCTGAAGTCACCAAACATATTTTGTCAATGGTGAAAGAGCAGAAGCAAATTCCTGCTCATATTCTGGATGCTTGCCAGGATATCATAACAGCTTCAGCATCATCTCAGGGACAGACACATAAATCTATCCCTAGCAATGGAGTGACATATCAACGATTCACTCCGGAACAGACACACACATCTGTTCCAGTCCAAGAGGGTTATGGGGCATACTCCCCCATATCATACGGACAACCAAGTCAGGCACATACACCTGATTTGAGTCGAGATCGTCAGCCTAACCTGACCATCTTTCCTGATCAGGCACATACACCTGCTCAGAGCAATCACTTTCGTCATCAAGTGGTTTCTAAAGCGAGTAAGAAGGCATCTAAGAAAAAGATCCGCCCAGCACAGTCAGGAGATCAAAGGCCAATCTGTAACCAAGACTTGCTCGATGCTAGAGTTCTTGATGCTCTCAGACATTTATCTGTCAGAATTCAAGATTCTACTCCCTCAGTTCCCAATAACGGGAACATTAATCCTGAAGGTCTTCAACAAACACTTCCTCATGAAGACTTGCTTCATGAAAATTCGGTCAATCTTGAAGTTTCTTCTTCGGATGAGAGCCACAGGAACCCTCTGTGTGGTCAGAAGACCAAGGATCAAGAGATCTCATCTTTTGTTGTAACCCATCATGATGGTCCTCCTCATGGTGATGAACTTCGCTGCGAAAGTCCTCTCCGCAGTAGTGATTCACATTGCCTGGAAAATACTCCAGTAGACAATGTAGTACCGAGAAAACCCTCTTATCTTGAGGCACTTGCAAACGTAAAACCAGTCATGTCTGATGCTTTACTATCGGCAGGTGAAACTCTTTCTCCATCAGAAGATAGTCTGGGGTTCAGGTTATTCTCCGAACCATCCCTGGGTCATTCATCTTCCAGCATGAATAGTGATTTCTCTACCAATCTTGTTGAATCCGATGAAGCAACAAGGAAACACCAACTCTGGTCAAAACAGGTAGAAGAATCTTCATTTAATGATAAAGAGGAAATGCTGAACATGAGGAAAAAACTGGCAAAAGGTGAAGTACCAGTCATGTTTTGGCCTTTGGCTGACTCCCAGTACGACATTCCAAAGATGTTGACAGATGATGGAATCGATGATATTCGTCTCAACATATGGAAAACTCTTTGTCAATTAAAGAAGAAGGTATTATCTTACGATGAATATGAAAATCATCTTAAGATAATAGAAGGGTTACAACGCCAGATTGATTTGGCATCTCTATCAGTCTCTCGGTATCCGAAGGCTGAAAAGCAATAGAGAACCCTTCAACGTTCATGCCTTGGCGCGCTAAGAAAATTGCGTCAGTTAATTGCCAATGCTCCATCTGATGTTCATGTCAGAGGATGGGGTGTTCACGGAGCACTACATTTCACAGTGATTTCCGGTCAGCAAAGCCCGCCGAAAATGGTCTCATGCAATGTTATTGCCCATGGCCGGCCACAGTCAATGGGCTTTGTTCATAATCAAAAGCTTGCTCACGAACAGACTTCAACTAGTTCCTCTCAAAATCAAGTATATAGAGAACAGGTTGTTGAATTGCTCCTACATCAAGCAGACGAGAATATTGCACAAGCCTCTCGTCTGGAGCAAACATGTCATCAAATGACAGAAGTTTCGGAAATCATCCAACGGTCTGTTGAACCAGGTGATAAAAGTGGATACAGGTTAATGCATCCAGCTAATTTCCGAACTAAGATTCGCAAGATCAAGAGAGATTTTAAGAAGATCTCAGACATAGCATGTCAAGAGACACCCCAGCTTGCCAGACTGGGGACTTCTCTAACCCAACCCTCAGAGTCAACGAATGAGATTCGAGGAGTTGAGCGGAAGCAGCAGGAACATCCCCAGTCCACCGGACTGGGGACTTTTTCAAATTCTCAATCCCTCCCTCAGAGAAAGTCAGTATTCTCTCGATTAGGGAATAAGTCTCAAGAGGAATGAAGAGCCAAGCTGTCAGGAGATTCTCTCCAAGTGACGGTTCTCCAAGAAGTTCCTGAGGGATCAAGTCAACGGAATTCCATGTCTCATCATGGACATGAAAGAAGACAATATCACATAAATGCTGATAGAAAGGATTCCATGCAATATGCATCCATTAATGTCATCAATGCCGTTGCTGCTGATTCACCAGATGAGGCCCAATCAGAGGGATCAGACGAAGAGGTTCCTGCTCAAGAAGTTGCGCACACAGACTTAAATGAAGAAGGTGTGCGCACACGTAATCAAAGGCTTACCCAAAATCTGGGTATTCCTTCAAATAACCCACTTCCCCCTCTCCGAAAAGGATCCAATAAGGGTAAAGGAAAGAATCAGGTTACTTCTCACCCTTCCTCTGAAGGAGGTCAATCGCTCTCATTAGAGCAAAGGTTTACACAACAGGAGGAAGAAATAAAAGAATTAAGAAGGTTGAATGCAGAACTACTTCAGAGTAGTCTTCTTCTAAAGAATTCTGAAGTCCGAAAGCCGAAGGAATTTGTTGTAACTACTGATATGGATCAAGAATATCCTCCTTTATCAGTACACCCACAGAGGTCTAAACCTACGGGTCAAACGCAACAATGGTTGGCAGCACTACCATCAGTTGCAGCACCAACCACCACGTCTGTCCAAACTCCATTCATTGCACCTACCCAAAACCAAGTTCAACCTGGTATTTCTCAAAAGTTAATAACTACTATTGAGTCATTAACAGCTCGGTTAGAAACTATGGAAGGGAAACGGGCGCAAGTTCAACCTGAAAAGAAAGTTTACCCTGAATGGGTAGATTCAATTTCTCCTCCATCTAGTTTTGGAAACCCCATTTTCCCTACTTTCAATGGATCAGGCGACCCTGAACAACATTTGATGCATTACGTGTCTTGTTGTGATCCTATGATGGGAACTCCAGAACAGCAAGAAGCAGTGAAATTCAGATGCTTCGTGCGAACCTTGTAAGGACTAGCTTTAGTCTGGTATACAAGCTTGCAATCCCGGTCAGTCACCGGATGGGAGGATCTTCGTCAAAAATTCCTTCTTCAGTTTAGCTCAACTTTGCCAAAAACGACAGTTTTCGATCTTACAAACTGCAAGCAAAGGGAGAATGAAAGAGTCTCTGATTTAATTGCTCGTTGGAAGGGATTAAGGTATTCCTTGAGTTTATCACTCCCTCAGGAGGAATTGTTGACAATCTGTGTGGCAAATTTGCGTGAAGAATTACGCACGCCATTGATCCCTGTGAAATACACAGGAGGGTTTCGATACCTTACTTCAATCGCTCAACAGATTGAAGATTCCCTTATACAGGCTAAGGTTAAATCTCGTGTAATTCCATCAGCTCCAGGAAGAAGAATGGGTAAAGCAGAAACTGCTATAGTTATGCTTAAACAAGCACCTGTACCTATTTCTACTTCGAAACCGTCATCTTCTCGAAGGGCTCCACCTCCTGAACGCCAACAAGAAAGGCTGTTTCGTCCAAATGATCAAAAAGATCAACGACGAAAACAATTTGAGGATATGAAGAGTAAAACATACTCTTTCCGAAGTGAGCAAGTTCCTGGTTACTTCATTTCAGCTCTGGAAAATAACTTGGTTCAATTACCAGTGCCCAAGAGGCCAAACAAGGAAGGAGATGAAGACCGTCCCAATTATTGTCCCTTTCATCAAATGTTGGGGCATCCCATCCAGGAGTGTTTTGTCTTTAAAGACCTCCTGCAAAAGATGGTCGACTTGGGACAAGTCAAATTGAAGGGTTCTTCAGCTCATGTAGCGTGTATTACCGCTACAGATCCAGAGGAAGGAGGCGAGTGGCAGGAAGTCAAAAGCAAAACTGCGAAAAAATATGATGATTGGATGGTCAGAAAGACAATCAATCAGACCCATTCCATTTTGCGAACATAATTGAAGAAGCCAATTGTGTCTCTTACAAAAGCTGCAGTAAAGCCTCCATCAAAAGACAAATCCTCAAAAGGGCAGCGCAATTCAAAGAAGAAAGAGGAATCAGGAGAAGATGAGTATGTAGCAAAGCCTAAATTGTTTTTGGCTTTGGCATATTTCATGCCATCTACTTCGAAGCCACGGGCACCGTCCCACCAAACGGCACAGCCTAAACAGGCTAACCAGGCAGAGTCTTTATCAGACGAAGAATTAATCTTTGGTTCTGTTAATATGATTCAATTAACAGATTCATTTTCCAGTCTTGATGGGCCTGAATTCCCTGTATCAAATAAAGGAATCCGAGGAAGTTCTAGAGGTTCAGGATACAGGGGAAGACGTGGATCTTTCCGAAGCCACTACTCTAATTCTACCCCTACTAGCACTGTATATGCTGCAGAAACTCGTGGTAGAGCCCTTCAGTGAGCTCAAAAAGAACAAGCAAGTTCTTCTGCCAATGGCCAACTCAGTTTTGGAACAGTTATTTTGGAAGACCGATTAAAGGTTCCATCTTCTTTATCTCAGAAAGTAAATGGATCTAATCAGTCTAATCTTCCAAAACCAAAGATGTTGCCAACTTCAATACAAGATGCATCAGCTTCCAAAGCATCTGCTTCCAAGGTACCTGCTAAACCGCATATTCCTATTGGGAAACGCAGACCTCTAGATCAAAAGTATGATATATTGAAACACTTGGCCCAAGTACCAGCCAAGTTATCAATTTTGGATTCTTTGAATCTGTCAAGAGATCTTTAGGAAGCACTCATCGAAGCTTTGTCAAGTCCTCAGGAGTTTGAAGCTGAAATTGCTGCAGCTGAAATCTATCACATAGAGAATAATCCTACAGAATTCCATGCAGTGATATATTTTACTGATAAAGATGAAGATGATGTTGTGCATGGGCACATAAAACCTTTGTACTTATCTGGAAAAGTCAATGGTATAGATGTTCGAAGAGCTTTCATTGAAAATGGTTCAGGAGTCAACCTCATGCCCATTCGCACACTTCGTCGATTGGGCCTCACGGAATCTGATTTATCTCCTTCTACCATGATGTTGCAAGGATATGATAAAAATGAACAAGAACCAATGGGAGAAGTTACGCTCAGAACTCAGTTTGGAGATCTTGTTTCCAATTCGGATTTCATGATTGTTGATCAAGACTCAGCTTTCAATATCTTGCTTGGAAGACCCTGGCTACATCAGCATGCAGCTATTCCGTCATCATACCATCAATGTCTCAAATACTGTTTCGATGGTCAAGTTGGAACATTGTATGGTGATAAGGCCCCGTTCAAGACATGTGAGTCTCAATACATTGAGGCAGAATTTTATCACATGAAGGGAAGAGAAAAATCTACAATGAAGGAAATTACCAAAGTTAATGCTCCATATGGTTTGGAAAAAATTCCAATAAATCCATTTTCACATGTGAGTACAGATTATGTGCTACCTATCAGTAAAATTGACAAAATAGGCCCAAATCAAAATACTCTTATGGAAAGATCCATAATGTCAATTACGGCAATCGAGCCAGACAACATGGGAGAAATTGGTAACTTACCAAGCAGTGATGAAAGCATAAGTGGTGACGTTTTCATTTCGTCTGCTGAAATCCAACAAGTCTATACTTCTCTAATCAGGCTAGAATAAGTTATAGCAACACCAGAGGTGAATAATGATGTCGATTCTCAATCCATCATCTCCTCTTTATTTCCCAAAGAAGACCCTTTATCATCAATAGGGTCGGAACTGGAAGCTTCTTCTTCAAAATGTGAAAATTTTGACATCTATTATGATCATGAGAATTTCGTTTTTTCTTCTACTTTGCAAGTAGAAACGGAAGAAATAACACATGATGAAGAGGAAGAGGGAGATCTTAGAGATGCTCCTCCAGCATTTGAAGAGGGTATCTCTACCACTGTGGATGAACTCAGAGAAGTAAATCTGGGTACGGAGAAAGATCCACGCCCCACTTTAATTAGTGCGGCCATGACCCTTGAAGAGCAAGAGATGTATATTTCTTTTCTAAAGAAAAATAAAGATATTTTTTCTTGGAATTATACAGAGATGCCTGGCCTTGATCCTGATGTTTCCACCCATCATTTGGGTTTGCCAAAAGAACATCGAGGATTCAAGAAAGCCGCGAGAAGAACACACCCAACCTATGCTTCCAAAATCGAGGCTGAAGTGGATAAGCTTATCAAAGATAACTTTGTCAGAGAAGTTCAATATCCCAAGTGGTTGGCTAATATTGTCCCTGTAAAGAAGAAGAACGGACAAATTAGGGTTTGCATCGATTTCAGAGATCTTAATCGGTATTGTCCTAAAGATGATTTCCCAGTTCCGATTACAGAACTCTTAATTGATGCGACGGCTGAATATGAAGTACTTTCTTTCATGGATGGATATTCTGGATATAATCAAATCCGAATGGCCCCAGAAGATGAGGAATATACAGCCTTCAGAGCTCCTCAAGGTGTGTTTTGTTACCGGGTGATGCCCTTTGGTTTAAAGAATGCAGGTGCAACATATCAACGCGCCATGCATCGTTTCTTCAAACCTTTTCTAGGGATGTTTGTTGAATGCTATGTAGATGATTTGGTGATTAAATCCAAACAACTTTTTGATCACTTGGCTGATTTGGAAGTCATATTCCACAAGCTTCGACAACATAATTTGAAGATGAACCCCTTAAAATGTGCTTTTGGGGTAACCTCAGGAAAATTCCTCGGCTTTGTTGTACGCCATCGTGGTATTCAAGTCGATCCTGAGAAAACCAAATCAATCCTTGGTATGTCACCTCCTCGGAATTTGAAATAATTAAGAGGACATCAAGGACACTTAGCCTATATTCGGCGTTTCATCGCCAATTTGGCAGGCAAAAGTTTACCCTTTACCAAATTATTGAAGAAAGGAGTCACTTACCAGTGGACTGAAGAATGTCAAGAAGCATTTGATGTTCTCAAGAAATACCTCTTGAGTCCACCAGTACTCATGCCACCTGTTGAGGGTAGACCTCTTATCCTCTATGTGACAGCTTTATAGCGATCATTGGGTGCCTTTCTTGCTCAAAAGAATGATGCTGGGAATGAAAATAGTCTCTACTATCTCAGTAGAACTATGCTTGAAGCAGAAACCCGGTATTCATGTATTGAAAAGTGCTGCCTAGCATTAATCTTTGCAGTTCAGAAGCTGAGACACTACCTGCAACATCACGAGGTCCAATTGGTATCTCGTAATAATCCACTCAAATTCATCCTTAGTCGTCCAATGCTTACAGGACGTCTGGCAAGGTGGGCGGTTATTCTACAGCAGTTCGACATCCAGTATGTGTCTCAAAAGGCAATTAAGGGCCAAGCTCTGGCTGATTTCCTGGCTGAACATCCTTCAGTGGAAGACACATATTCATATATCGAACTCCCTAATGAGGAAGTTTTCTCTATTCAAGAGAGTCCTCAAACCTGGGAAATGTATTTTGATGGTGCTTCTAGAAGTCCAACAGGGAAGAAAATGGAAAATCCTAAATTCAACAAAGTTGGTTTAGGAATTGTGCTCATTTCTCCAGATAAGGCAGTGTTACCTTATTCCTTTTTGTTGTGGGAAGGTGGTACCAATAATGAAGCTGAATACCAAGCTCTCATTACAGGCTTGGAGTTAGCGCTTCAAGTACAAGTGAATCACTTAAAGGTGAAAGGTGATTCAGACCTGGTAATCAAACAAGTCAATGGGGATTATGCCATCAGAAAAGAAGAATTAATCCCTTTGTATGATTACGTCAGAGAGTTAATGTCGGAATTCCCTTCAGAACCGACATTTTCTTATGTCCCAAGATCACAAAATGCTCAAGCTGATGCACTGGCTAATATAGCCACAGCTTTAGCAGATCCAAATCGGGACGAGACAACCATCTGTATTGCCCACCGTCGTGCAATTTCACCTTATGTTCAAGTCAGAACAGAGGAAATTAATGAAATTAGCCCCATTCCTGAACCGTATGGTCATACTACAGGATGGATGTCACCTATCAGGGAATACCTTCAAAATGGAACACTTCCACCTGATAGAGCCGAGAAAGAACAAATTCGGCGACGTGTGGTCAATTTTACTCTTTATGATGGTCCAAACCACTTTGAGAAAATTCTCTACAAACGTGGTTTTGATGGCATTCTCTTCAGATGTATTGATGGTGAAGTGACAATGGATGTCATAAAAGAAGTGCATGCAGGAGTCTGTGGTGCCCACCAGTCTGGACATAGACTGTCTGATCAAATTCGAAGGCTTGGATACTTTTGGCCTTCAATGATACAAGACTGTGTTAATTTCACAAAGAAGTGTCATTCATGCCAAGTATATGCCAACTTCATTCATCAACCTCCAGAGTTGCTTCATACAGCCAAATACTCATGGCCATTTTCCACATGGGGAATGGATGTGGTGGGACCTTACCCTTCAGCTACGGCTAAGCAGTTTAAGTACATTCTTACTGCTACTGATTTCTTTTCCAAATGGGCAGAGGCAGTACCTCTCAAAGAAGTCAGTTCTAAATGCATTGTTAGCTTCATCAAGTCTAACATCATTACTAGATTTGGTGTCCCTCATACCATATTGACGGACAACGGCACTAACTTCTGTTCTTCTGAGGTAAAGAAATTGTATCAAGAATACAACATTAAGTCCAACCATTCATCTCGATATCATGCAGCGGCTAATGGACAGATAGAGGCCTTCAACAAGACTCTTTCAAATATACTGCAAAAGATGGTGGATAAAGATAAGAGGTCATGGCCTGATAAACTCTTTCATGCTTTATGGGCTTATCGGACTACCACTCGCAATGCAACACGGTCTACTCCATATTCATTGGTATATGGAACAGAAGCAGTCTTGCCAATTGAAGTTCAATTGCCCTCACTCAGAATAGCCATTTGTGATCAGTTATCAACAGATGAGCAATCCCAAAAGCGGTTGAATGAATTAGAACAGTTAGATGAGAAAAGATTGTGCACTTTGCACCACTTGGAAATCTATCAGAATCAGATAGCACGAGCTTTTAACAAAAAAGTTCGTCTTCGTTCATTCATTCAGGGAGAATTGGTATTGGTTCTCAGAGCACCAATGATACCAGGAAAAAAGCCTCCCAAGCTTGAACCAAAATGGGAAGGACCTTATTCAATACATAAGGTCTACTCTAATGGAGTGTATTTTCTAATCTCAATGGATGGAGAACACATCACGACTCCAACTAATGCCAGATTTCTGAAGAAGTATTTTGTATAAACACAAAATATTGTTCCCAGATAACATTCCTACGGTCCATGCATATGACCTTAAACTATTCGCATTTATGTCCCTGCAACATGACACTAAACTGTGCAGCACCAGTAGTCCTAACTGCAAGACTTTAAACTGCATAGTCCCTTTTTTATGTCCTATATGACATTAAACTGTGCATCGTTAAGGTTGTTATTACCTCTTGTTTCTCACACCGAGTATTACTCACGTGATCTTAGAGCGAACATCAACCATAACATTCCTACGGTCCATGCATATGACCTTAAACTATTCGCATTTATGTCCCTGCAACATGACACTAAACTGTGCACCACCAATAGTCCTAACTGCAAGACTTTAAACTGCATAGTCCCTGATTTTGTCCTACATGACAATAAACTGTATTATGTCCTATCTACATGACATTAAACTGTACAGAAGTTCATATATTTTGTCCGAGATGACATTAAACAATATTGTGTCCTAGCAACATGACATTAAACTGTGTGGCACTTCCAACGTCCAGCATGACGATAAACTGTAAAAAGTCCCCAGAACTGATATCTTCATATTGGTTCACCTTAGTCCTAGCTACATGACTTTAAACTGTACAGCACCAGTTCGTCCTTGCTATATGACGTTAAACTATACAGCAATGGTCCAGTATGACTTTAAACTGCAACTTCGTCCCACACGACATTAAACTGTGAAAAAGTTCCATGAACCGTCCAGCATGACCTTAAACTGCATCATCCCTGGTCCATGTATATGACCATAAACTATTTGCAAATATGTCCAGCAAGACGTTAAACTGTGACGTCCTAACTACATGACGCTAAACTGTATAAAAGTCCCTCACGTCCGGAAAGACGTTAAACTATATAATCATCAAAAGTCCAGCATGACATTAAAACTGCACAATCCCCCTTTCGTCCAATATGACGTTAAACTGTATTGTCCCCATCGTCCTAACTACATGATGCTAAACTGTACAGAAAGTCCTTGATATTTCCTACATGACATTAAACTGTTATTTTGTCCCTGCTACATGACACTAAACTGTGCAGCACCAATAGTCCTAACTGCAAGACTTCAAACTGCATAGTCCCTTTTTTATGTCCTACATGACATTAAACTGTGCATCGTTAAGGTTGTTATTTCCTCTTGTTTCTCACACCGAGTATGACTCACGTGAGCTTAGAGCGAACATCAACCATAACATTCCCTTTGGGCCACTAACCATGTGTAAGTCCGAACAATATTTTTTATTAGATCATTTTCCACAAGAACAACTTGATCATTAATTCATTCTTTAATTGAACTACACAGACTTTGATCCTCGCCCTCCAGGCTGGGTATGTAGGCAACCTCCCAGGGTTCAAGCCCAAAAACAATCTCTTCACATCGGTTCACCACCATCTCATATGGTGATGATTTGTGAAACCTCCCCTGGAATCAATATCTTTACATTGATTCACTTTCGTCCTTGTTATATGACGTTAAACTATATAACACTTTTGTCCGGTATGACAATAAACTACAATATTCTTTGATTTACTCATTTGAAAGAGAACTATTATTGACATTGATTTTTCAATCATGGTTTTCATTTTTTACGTGCATACATGGTAATGCCTGAACTTTTTTTAGGTTAAACCATCATTGCACTAAAATCCCCTTTCACCCTTCACATGTACGAACCAAATTTGTACAAAGGGAAATTCTAGAACTACGTGGACTTGATTCCCATCCTTATGGGATACGTAGGAACATTCGAGTGTCCCTCGAATTCAGTCCCAAGTCTTTTGGGCCTAACCCCAAATTTCACTTTCAGTCCCTTGGCTGAAAAGTCCACATGAAAACACACACTGTGTATTCATTATTATGGTCCGAATTCTATGACCCTAAACTAAGATCACTCATACTTTTGTCCTGCACGACGTTAAACTACATTTCAAGAACTACGTATGGCTTGATTCTCATTCTTATGAGATACGTAGTGAAGTCCAAGTTTCAATTCAGGACCCAGCCACAACATGATTATGGTTATCATTGACCTATGTATCTCTATATACATTGGACAATACCCATATTTATGTGTTATAATCCTAACCTTAAATATTTTCAGATCTTCATAACCCTTTTCATGACTTCTAGTCACAAAAATGTCAAACTTCTGAGAATTCTATTGCCTGACTATGCAGCACGTGCCCATAGGTGGCCTTGCATAAACAGTCCACATAACAGACTTGTCAGCCAAAAGATGCTATTTATTTGACCATGCAGCCAATGCCCATAGGTGGCCCTGCATGTTTCAACCCCCTAACGGGTTTGTTAAATAATAGTAACTTCATTCTTGGGAAGAATGCCTCTTTTGTCCTTATTTGTCTTAAATGACAATATGTAGGGATCCGCAAAAATAGCCATCCTTAACATATTTGTCCCATATCCTTTTTCATGATCTGAAAGTATTCAAGTCTATGGTTTATTCTTCTTCCCTATGTTTGGGTCAGACCTTCGTAGGAGTGATATTCATACAGTTCTTCTATGTTCTTATTCGGAAATATCTTCTCCATATTCAAGTACCTCTTTCCATACAAAAAACTCTATGATTTAGAAAATTTGAATCTCCATAAACTTTCACTGGCTTTTTAGCACTAGGAAAGTAAATTTCTTGGAGTTCTTTTGCCTGACTATGCAGCACGTGCCCATAGGTGGCCTTGCATAAACAGTCCACATAACAGACTTGTCAGCCAAAAGATGCTATTTTATTTGACCATGCAGCCAATGCCCATAGGTGGCCCTGCATATTTCAACCCCCTAACGGGTTTTGTTAAATAATAGTAACTTCATTCTTGGAAACTACTTCTTCTAATGCCTTTTAGCTCTTTTTCATATCATTCCTCATATTCAAATATTCTTAAGCCATAGTTTACATTTTTTCCCTCATACTTGAATATGGTAATATGTTTTCAGATAAATTGTCAAGGAATTGAATCCATTTTTAATCCATTTCGGTCAAAGCTATTTTGACCTTAAACATTAGCCCCTTTATGTCCGGCGTGCATGACTTTAAACTGCCCACACAAAAGACAAAGGAACTCTGAATAAAAGTCAAGTTCTAGCACACTTGCGCACTGCCCTCTGTGCCTTGCGCGCGCTCCCTTTTCCTTTGGAGGGATTCGATTTCCTCAGAGTCAAATCCTCATTTCTTTCCGGATCCAACTCTGAGGGGGGACTTTTATTGACACTCCTTTCGTCACAGAATCTAAATATCGGAAAAGGGAATATCCAAGCTCAAAGTGATTCATCCTTTGAAGAAAACATCAAAAATCGACAATGGCATGAAGACAAGATCCAAAGCAACCTCACCGCGCAAGTTTTCTAACTGGCGCGCAAGTGTACTTGCGCGGCTACCTTGGTCGCGCAGGTGACTTGCGCGACCTAATTGGTAACCGCCCGGTAACCGCCCAGGGTCTTCTTTTGCCTATAAATAGACCCTGTGGGCCCCCCATTCGAGAGGATCTTTTTCCAGAAACTCGGATTGAAGCTCCCGACGCCCAAGTCTCTTCCCAAAGCTTCCGGAACACTTCTAAGGTAATTTCTTACCTAGAACGGAAGATTTAAAGAGAAGAAGGAAGGCCTAAGTGTTGAAAATCATCAACACTTGCGCGCCGCTTTATTCCTTCAATATAACTTGCGCGTCCCTTTTCTAGAAGAACCTCAAGAGGATTCTAAAGTGATTTAAAAGGAGTCGCTCAAGTATTCTAATACTGGTTGAAAATCGCGCAAGTACCCTTCATGCCGCGCAAGTATACTTGCGCGACCAATACTTGCGCGCCCACGGAAGACATGCGCGCCTTCCAAGACTTGCGCACCCATCCCCTTTTTGGGTGCCTTTTCTGCCCATTTCACCCCTCTTAAGCCATTTCACCTTTCCTATTCAAGATTCAATCTTCAAGATACTCTTCAAATCCATCTTTGACATGTTTTCTTGATTGACTTCCTTATCTGAAAGGAATTCTGTGGAAGATTTCATTCAACCTCATCATTCAAAGGATGAGAGAATCTTTAATTAGGCCTCCTCCTCAGGAGTAAGCCCTAATCCATAATTCTCTTAACTTGGGCCTCCTTTTCAGGAGTAAGCCCCAGTCCCCTAAAACATAGGCTTCATTTTCAGGAGTAAGTCCTAAGTCTCCAAAAGACTTATAATTCTCTCAACCTGGGCCTCCTCCTTAGGAGTAAGCCCCAGTCTTGACAAATTCCCCTTTAACCTAGGTCTCCTTTTCAGGAATAATCCCCAGTTATAAAACCTTTTAATCTTGGGCATCCTCCTCAGGAGTAAGCCCCAATCAAGTTCCCAATATGGGCATACTTCTTAGGAATAATCCCCAACCTCAAATATGGCCATCCTCCTCAGGAGTAAGCTCCAAACCTTAATCCTTAACCTGGGTCTCCTTTTCAGGAATAAGACTCAGTGATAACCTTGGGCTTCCTTTTTAGGAGTAAGCCCCAAGTCCCTTAACCTGGGTCTCCTTTTCAGGAATAAGACTCAGTCATAACCTTGGGCTTCCTTTTTAGGAGTAAGCCCCAAGTCCCTTAACCTGGGTCTCCTTTTCAGGAATAAGACTCAGTCATAACCTTGGGCTTCCTTTTCAGGAGTAAGCCCCAAGTCCCTTAACCTGGATCTCCTTTTCAGGAATAAGACTCAGTCATAACCTTGGGCTTCCTTTTCAGGAGTAAGCCCCAAGTCCCTTAAACCTGGGTCTCCTTTTTAGGAATAAGATTCAGTCATAACCTTGGGCTTCCTTTTCAGGAGTAAGCCCCAAGTCCCCTTAAATTTCTCTTAACCAGTCATAATTTACCTTTGATTTGGGTTTCCTTTTTAGGAGTAAAACCCAATCATAAGTCCCCTCCTAACTTGGGCATCCTCCTTAGGAGTAAGCCCCAAGATTAGAGTATTCAAATCTCCATGAAGCACATATAACTTTATGGACCCTGTTCATGGATTTTCTCCCTAAAAGTAAATCCTAAACCTTCATCTATCTGGGTAGTCATCCATACATAAGCCCCAAATAAATTCTTATGATTGCATATTTCATGGCACAATTGTCTAATTTTTACCAATACCTCTTGTTTCTCACACCGAGCATGACTCACGTGAGCTTAGAGTGTAAAAGTAATTATGACATTCATCTTTGATCCATCAATCATAAACATCATACTCCATTACTCGAACTACGTGGGTTCTGATTCCTTTTCCAAAACAAAGGATACATAGGTAGCCCATTTATGGGTTCGATCCCAACTTTGAAATAATATCTGTCCTTCTGAATGACGATAAACTTCAAGTGCCCCACTGAGTGGCTTTAAAACCAGCCTGGTCATCATAATGACCAAGAGACTTTTATATAAATGTTTTGAAGGATACAATTGACCAAGAATCTCTAAAAAGATATGGATGATTCTCTATTGATGATGAACCTCGAATACCTATAAAAGATTCTCTAAATTTCTTGCATATTTAATCATTGATTGTTAAAACTAAAGGAAAGCACATTTTATACTTGGTAATGTAATAAGGATTCACGAACATAAATTAAATCTATAAAGAGAGTCCCGGAGTAGACAATAATTCCCCTCAAAAAGGTGTGATGAGTCCGACCTCCCATCCTCTCGACCAATGCAAATTCCTAAGCCTCATTAGTCCACATGCTAATGAGCGCCTGCCTTTGGAAAGTAGGTCCAAACGGATGTGGAATCATTGGATGTTTCCGGTTCTACGAACAAACCCGTTAGAAACCGATCGGAACGTTTGAATCTCCCGTCCAGGAGGTCATCCCCGGATTCCATGCGAAACAGCGTCTTATTTCGTAAAACATATTCTTCTTCCCCAACTTTGGTACCTCTCCATTCCAAAAAACCCTAAGAACATTCCTTTCCCTAGATTCTTCATCCTTCATCCATTCTTCGATCCGTCAGTGGCAGCGGGATCGCAATAGCAAGGCTAAACTCGTGCACCCTATTATTTTCTGGATTCCTTGCCTCACACCCTACAAATTCCATCCGAGAAGAGTTATCAGGTTTTGACAGAAACGTAAATCTATGAAGATCAGCTTTGAATTGGAGCTCGATATCAGATGTTCCTACGTCTATGAGTCTGAGGTAGGTGGTGCGTACCTTCTTTTGTACTTTTTTAGAACTTTGGGTGGCACGACTTAAAGCGCGTATTTGTGTATTTTGAGAGAGACCCTAATTTATATGTTATTTCCTATTTAATTGTTCATTGACCTATGGGAAACCTTTGGGTATGCTCTGTTACCTATGTTGCTTGAGCGGGGCCAGGTGAGTGGCCATTTCTCATCGGGGTATTTTGGCCAGGGAATCCTGAAATTGTAATAACTAAATTTATTTGTTTAAAACTATTGAGTTTAGTTTATTAAACCTTGATATGAATTGTTTGAAACATTAAGGACCACATCGCTGGTATAGGAAAACACTTAGTTCGTGTATTTCAACTGTTTAGATTGTTTTTCTTGTTTATTTGTTTTGTTTAAATGTGTATATATGTAATTGATAAATTTCATATGCTAGAACATTTTTTGTTGTGTTGGGAATGGCCCTGATATTTTTGAGTGATGAAGATCACAGGTTGGGCTAGGATAGGGTTACATTGGGTGGTTCTGACCATGAGATTGGGCATCACGGATGTTGGCTTAAATCAAGACGACTGTTAGGTTGGGCATGGCCTGGGTTAATTGGATGGAAAGACCGTTACACTTGAGCGGCATGGTCGTAGAGGCATGAGTTGTCGGAGACATTGTGGCTTGGGTACTATTTTGGTGATTACCACTCACTCGGAACTATGAGTAGTGTGCACATAGAGAGACTCCGTGATGAGGTGGTTTTGACCACTCATGTGAGTAGAGGCCCCCATTAGTTGTGGTTTAGGTACTATTGGTTGGGGGTGCTTTCCGTAGGAAGCCACGTGGAAGTTGAGGAGCCTTCAGGGGATGAAATATAGGATATCAGGTTGGGGACAGAGGCTCGCCATTATTTCAGGGCAAACATTATTGTCCCTCATGTTAAATTATTTGAGGGTAGACATCACTGTCCCACCTGTTACATTATTTTAGGGAATACATCAATTTCCCTCTGATTACATTATTTGAGGTCATGCATCAATGTCCCTCTGGTTACTTATTTGAAGATAGACATCGCTGATCCTCCAGGTTACTATTTCTAGGGTGTGCCTTCTGGACATCGGTACTTGAGACATGTGACGTCAAGGGGCACATGGTGTCGGGTTACATGACAGAGATTCCAGCATTGGCTGAAGTAGGTGGTACTTCATGGTGGCTGCTGAGCACCATGGGAGTTTATGTTTATTCATGCATCATATTGTTTACTGTTTTCCTTATAAATTCATTCTTTCTTAAACACTTATATTAGGTACACACCATTGGGTGTTATCCTACTGAGATTCGTCTCACACCCTATACAGGCCCTTCAGGATGCGTTCATACTTTATGGATTTACGTTATGGAAAGAGGTAGCTTGAGGAGTTGGGTTGCATTAGCTATTAATTGGAGATGGTATAGACCTTGAGGTCTTGCCTAGCTGAAGTTTATTTTGTTTTTATTTCTTTCCTGTATCAACATGCTCATTTTCTACCTAGATATAGTTGGTTAACCATTGGCGCCCAATATATATATGGATATTTAAGACCTTTTTTGGATGCATGTTTTTTGGTCAATAGTAGTTATACATGATCAACATGTTGTTGTGTTTACTTTCCGCTGCTATTGTTTATATTTATTGCTTCTGATTTTTATCGATATTGAATTTTCTTCTACTCTACGGGTCTAGTTTGAGTCTTCTGAGTCGTTTATTCTGCTAAATATTTATTATTATACTCGGACTAGTATCATTATTATCCTCTAAGAGGGTATAGACTCCCCACTATACTTATAAGTCCCTCACTACTAGTTGACAGCCTGTGGCATTCGGGGAGGGGAGCCTAAGGTAGTAACACCCGACCTGTTTAGCACTGTTTGGGTGGTTTTTGGATTATGGGTCGTAAAAAAGTGGTAACAGAGGAGTTCTTGACAGGGATTTAGTATCAGTGTTTTTCTGGCTACTATTGAGATTGAGACTTATCTTTTTATTTTTCGCTGGTTTTACTATTTGGGATATGGTTGACTCGAGATAGTTGCTTACTGGAACTGGGTTTCTAGCTTCTGCTTGGGTGCCTACAGCCCCTGGTATGAGGGATAAACCATGATTCCATGGATGGGAATTGTTATTTTCTTTTTCTCAGATTACAGTTTATATGATTTCCACCTTGGTGGCTCACTTGGTGTGTGATGTTATTGATTCTGATGTGTAACCCTTGACCCGGTATGGTAGGGGAGAATTGGACATTGATCTAGTATGGTAAGGCTTGTTTTCTTGGCTATTGATAGTCACATTTTAGGGTATTTCAATTTCATAACTACATGTATGCTTTGTGATGTGATAATACCATGTGAATAATGTCAAATTCCATGCTTTGTATGATTTGGAACATGAATAGGTGAAATTATAGATATAATTTCTTATTTATTTCAATGCGTTATTCCATGATTTGTATATTTATAGAATTACATGTGGAAGGGTATTTGGGTCTAACTCTTATGAGAGCAGGTAGGTACTACGGTTGAGGTGATTTTGATCACCCGGATTGAGCGACTCAGTTGTCGATTTGAGGCAACGTTAGTTGTCAGGACGGGCAAGGCCTGAGGTAATTTTGATACTTGGCTCTGTTAAGGGTGGGTAAGGAGGCCATGAGGCCGGGATGCCATGGGGCGTGGTTGCGATGGGGGAGTGTAAGGGTAGTAGTTATGCACTTCCTTTTACTGGTTTTTTATCTGCCTTATATATTTATAAATTTTTATATATGTGGGTTGTCTCACCATTTATGGTATTCAACGGGTTATTTTTTGGGTGACTCAGATGGAGCATTGGGCGGGAGATGATAAAATGCCACAATAGCATGATCAGGTTCATGATCTAGTGCAGGTAGAGCATGAGCCGCAGGTACAAGCATAGGGTTAGGATCAAGTTTAGGATATGGTGTAGGCAGGACAGTAGCTGGGTTTGGTAGTGTTTGGGCCATGGCTCGATGAGCAGCTCTGAGCTAGCTTGGTATGTGCCTTCTAGGAGATTGGTAGAGGTGCGCAGTGTATTGATCCATCTATGGAATATTTGACACGAGAGTTCCTTTCACAGCACCCGCCTCTATTTTAGGGTGAGGGTGGTTCGCAGGTGGCTGGGAACTGGATAGAGAGCATGAAGATGATCTTCGAGCAGTTGAGATGCCTCTGGGATGGAGGGTCAAGCTGGTGATGTACATACTGCAAGGACCGGTGAAGCGTTGGAAGGATGTGCAAGTTTAGGATTGTATACTCAAGGGACTAGCATGGAAGGAAATTGAGGATAGGTTCTTTGAGAACTTCTACCCAGAGACAATGAGGGATGAGAGAGATCGGGAGTTCTCGAGTCTTCGAAAGGGAGACTTGTGTCTCATGGACTATGAAACTACATTCATTGATCTATCTTGCTTTGCACCTGGTATGGTGAGATGATGCGACAATGATGAGGTTCTTTGAGGATGGCTTGCGACACACCATTTGGATCTAGGTGAATATCTTTAGGCTGGTTTAATTCTAAGAGGTGGTGAATCAGGCTCTCATAGTAGAGGGAAACCAGAGGGATAGACCCCAGGTTGGTCGAGGAACAATTTTATGAGACGGTTCAGACAACAAGAAGCGAGGATGGGATGAGTTCTAGCAGGGAAGTCAGGTCAAGGACTCATCTAGACCACCTCGTAGTCGTTCTTCAATGGTTTACTTTCAGTGTGGGAAGCCAGGACCTGTTCGGGCTCAGTGCGATAGGCCTTCAAAGGAGTGCCGAGCATGTGTATAGGTCGGGCATCTGGAGAGGTTCTACAGGCATCCTTGTTAGACAGTCGACAGACAGGGACCTAGACAGACTATGGCATCTGGAGTCGGTTCAGGTTCAGTACCAGGGGACGATAGCCGATGTTCAACTGTATGTGGAGGACAAAACATAGTCAGCGGGATCCAACTGAGGGATCAGTGGCTAGTGACTGGAGTAGCACCACAAGGAGGTCAGGAATCAGGCAGTCGTACATCAGGCTAGGTGCACACCGTGGAGTTTCCAGAGTCTGAGCATGTTGGTGAGCTGCTGACGGTTTGAGGTACACCGCGAGTGTGGCCATGGCATTCTCGTTTTCTTTTGGCATGAACTGCTGAGGCATGTCCATTTTGAGTGCACTTGGTGCACATGTTTTTTTTGGATTGGATAGATGCTGTTCAGTGGGATTAGTGACATATCGAGTGCATTATATATTTTTATATATATGTATGATATGTATAGCATTAGGCACATCGAGGATTCGGGTTACTTGAGGTGTCCTGGGAATCGGGGCATCAAGGATGCGGGTTACTTAAGTTGCATGGCATCAGGTTTTATTTTGTGCATCAATGAGATGTCGGACCTCATAGAGGCGGACACCGATGTGGTGCGGGATATGTTTGGGTGTCAGAAACGACACAGGAGCACCAATGAGGCGTAGGAGTGATGATTCCTCACGAGAGTACCATGGGTTCAGGAACAGGTTAGTAAACCTTTGCTTGTTTTGAGTTTTTTCGAGTTGACACCAATTTAGGCAATTCATAAGGTGGGAAGCCCCTTGAGGAATTTATCCAGAAACTTTGAGATCAGGGGAGTCTGGGTTTCTTTGATCGGCGTGGGATGTTCAGTTCCATCACTGAGTTTCGTTTGATAGCTCAGGGATGATATATATTAAGTTGGGGAGATTGTATGAATCCCTATTTTTAGAAAGGGACAAAATCCTGACCTTGTTTGAATTTTTGACTTGTTCTTGAGAAATTTGGGAAAATCTGGGAAGCTCTGGAAATTTCTAGACTACACGCCATGTAATTTCAAGTACTGTCCATGTATGGGTTAGAAAAGTACCGACTATGTGCTCACCGAGTACATTCCATGTGATGACCATGTAGAAATTTCCTACTACACGATGTTTAGTGTTACTCGACATGCCATGTATACTCTCTTCTGCATACCAGATGGGTTCAAGCCGTGTGTCATCCCATGTGGAGCATCCAAGCCGTGTGGCTACCTCACTTACGTTGGAGTATGGAAAAGGCCACTACATGGCTTGTAGTTCTTAAATACATGCTGTGTACCTTTTTTTATTAAATTAATTGAATGGTCGTCGTGTCTTATTTCATAAAACTTCTTCTTCTTCCCCAACTTCGTGACCTCTCTGTTCCAAAAACCTGATGAACATACCTAGCCATAGATTCTTCATCCATCATCTATTCTTCGATCTGTTGGTGGATGCGAGATCGCAATCGAGAGGCTAAACACACACACCCTATTCTATTCCTGATTCCTTGCCTCGCACACCACAAATTATATCAGAGCAGAGTAGTCAGGTTTTTATGGAAATGTAAATCTGTAAAGATCGGCTTTGAATTGGAGCTCAATATCGGACATGCCTACATCTACAAGTCTCATGTATGTGGTGCATACCATTTTTTGTGATTTCGCAGACCTTTGCGTGGTGCGGCTTGAAGCGTGTATTGGGGTATTTTGAGCGAGACCCTAATTTACATGTTATTTCATGTTTAATTGTTCATTGACCCATGGGATACCTTTGGGTATGCTCTGTTACCTGTGTTTCTTATTTGGGGTCGGGTGAGTGGTCATTGCTCAACGGGGCATTTTGGTCGAGGAATGCCAAAATGGTTATAACTAAATTGCTTTCTTTAAAACTGTTGAGTTTAGTTTATTAAACATTATTATGAATTGTTTGAGATGTTAATGACCTCATTGCTGGTATAAGATATCACTTTGTTCGTGTATTTAAACTGTTTAGATTGTTTTTAGTGTTTATGTGTTTTGTTTAAATGTGTATATATGTAATTGCAGAATTGCATATGCTAGAACATTTTTGGTTGTGTAGGGAATGGCCCGAATATTCTTGAGTGATGCAGATCATAGGTTGGGCTTCTCTTGGGTTATATTGGGTGGTTTTGACCAAGGTATTGGGTGTCATGGACGTCGTCTTATGGTAGGACGAATGTCAGGTTGGGTATGGCCTGAGTTTCATGGATGGCGAGACGATTAGACTTGAGCATCATGGTTGCAGGGAAAAGAGGTTTCAGAGGCATTGTGTCTTGGGTACTATTTTGGTGATTACCACTCACCTAGAACTATGAGTTGTGTGCACATAGATAGACTCCGTGATGAGGTGGTTTTGACCAATCATGTGGGTAGAGGCCCCCATTAGTTCCGGTTTAGGTACTATTGGTTGGGGGTGTTTGCCGTAGGAAGTCATGTCGAAGGTGAGGAGCCTTCAGGGGATGGAATATAGGCTATCAGGTTGAGGGTAGAGGCTCGCTGTTATTTGAGGCCAAACATCGATGTAGCTCTGGGTACATTATTTGAGGGAGGACATCACTGTCCCTCTGGTTACATTATTTGAGGCCAGACATCGTTGTCCCTCTGGTTACTTTATTTGAAGGCAGACATCTCTGTCCCTCTGGTTACTTATTTGAGTACATACATCGCTCATCATTTGAGTTTCTATTTCTAGGGCGTGCCTTCGGGACATCGGTACTTGAGACACGCGACGTCAGGGGGAACATGGTGCTGGGTTATGACATAGATTCTGCCATTGGCCGAAGAAGGTGGTACTTCATGGTGGCTACTGAGCACCAGTAGAGTTTATGTTTATTCATGCATCATACTATTTACTATTTTCCTTATAACTGCATGCCTGCTTGAATACTTATATTTGGTGTGCACCTTTGGGTGGTATCCTACCGAGAATCATCTCACACCATGCACATGCCCTTCAGGATGCACGCAAAATTTATAGATTTACGTGCAGGAAAGAGGTCCACTTTGGGAGTTGGGATGGATTAGCTATTTCATGGAGATGGTATGGACCGTGAGGTCTCACCTAGCTAGGGCATATTTTTTTCTTCATTCATTCCTATATCAGTATTCCCACATGCTACGTAGCTATAGTTGGTAAGTCATTGGCACCATATATATATATGGATATGTATGACCTATTTTGGATGCATGTTTGTTGTTCAGTAGTACTTATACATGATTATCATGCTGTTGTTTTTACCTTATTCTGATATTTTTTATATTTATTACTTCTTCTATTTATCGATATTGAATGTGATTCCGCTCTGTGGGTTTGGTTTAAGTCTGCTAAGTCATTTATTCTATTGCATCTTTATTATTATACATGGACCTGTAGTAGTGTTATCTTTCGAGAGGGTATATCCTCCTCACTATACCTATAAGACCCTCTCTACTAGTCGGTAGCCTTTGTAATTTGGGGAGATGCGCCTAAGGTAGTAACACCCGACCCATTTAGCACTGTTCGGGTGGATATTTGGGTCCGTGTCATTTCAAATATATAAGTAGGGAAGTGGTTTTTGGGAACCTTTAAATCTATATTCTTTCAATAATTATGTTACTATATTTGGTGAGATATTTTGGGAATGTCCCTTGGTAAGTATGGGTTGTATATATCCTGGTATAGGTGATGAGTTTGCTTCATTATTTTGATCAGGGATCCATTAGTTATATACATCCATATTCACACAAGAGAGTTTGGGGATGATCCTATTAACTGTATATATATAATAACCACATTTCTATATTCATGAATCTGTGTATTTATATGTTTCTATGAGTTAATTGAGGATTGAACTCGACCTTACATTTTCATTGAGTTCTTGATAGATGTTAGTGTTGTTGTAATTTGGTTTTTTTATTTTATTTGGGAAAAGTTTGTTATCGATAAAAGTAAAATGTATTTTAATATTATGGGTTACTTTTTATTTATGATACGGTGTGAATTAATGGTTTTTAACTTATTTTCAATTGATTTATGAGGGCCTCCAATTATTAATTTGTATAACCTCTGTGCTAGTTGTCAACCCATGTCCCATTGGATCTGGGATTCGAGGGTAACCCCAATATTCACTATGTTACCATGATGGGTTCCAATGTGGAAGGGATTTAATAGAGTGTTATTAAGGATATAAATTAGAGTTATTATGGAGTTTGTATTTTGGAAATTGTGTTGACTATAGGATATCCACATGAAAACATTGTCAAATTATCTTGGAATCTAATATGAGAACGTAAAACTGGATTCAACCCAGGTTGCTTTTATTAAACCATGATCCCATAAATGAACAATAAAATTATTTTTAATACTAATTATGATGATGAATGGTTTGTTTTAGAGTCCTAGGTGAGGATTTTGAATGATGAATCATTACACTTGTAGATGAATGAGGTAATTCTAGGAAAATTGAAAAGTTTCAAATAAAATTGTATTAATAGAATTCCATATTACTAACATAGAAGCTTCCTTATTTTTTGGTGATGGATATGGATGGTTGGGAATTGTTATCATGTGTTTCATATGGGATAGTTATAATAGGATTCTATTGTAGATCAAAAGAGGGTTTACCAGGATAAGAAGGATGGTTCTTAGAGGAAAAACATTATATGTTTTAGTTTAAGATAATAAGAAATTATGAGGCAAATATATATGATCAAGAGACATAGTAGTGGATAGATGATTTATAATATTTATTTAGGTGTGATACATGCATGGAAGTATTATTGGATCATGTTTGTTGTTATTCAGTTTAAAGGAGTTACTCGTCATTTGTGATTTTTTTCTTACTGATTGTGAGGGTATGAATTATCCTGATATGATATTTAAAATCAATTTCATGTGTATTGTATCTATTTTATGATGAATAAAGATAGGAATTAGAGTTTTATATTTCACTATTATAGAATATTGATTGTTAATTAGTTTAGATTTTATTTCAAGAAACTTCTTTGTTTTGATACTGATCTTTTAGATGTTTAGAAGGTTAAGTTGAGATATATTAAAGAGGTTTGGTTTCTATTAATATAATATTAGGCCACCCTAATTAAATAGATAAATGTATCTTTATGTGTTATTTGAGATAGAGGTGGAGGAGAAGATGTAATTTCTTGTGGTTTCATCATAAGAGTGGAATTATCAAAAATATGTTAGGTGTAAGGATATAGATGGTGGTTTTTGGTCATATAGGAATTTGAGGAGTCAATCAAAAGGGAGTTTGCCTTACCTTTATTCTTATTACTTATAAATATATTGAAGTTCTTGGGCCTCTAACAACAGTTCTTTTCCATTTTTTTCACTCATGTATTTTATGGAAATAATTTTTTTTAACTCCAATGCATTCTCAATGGTCAGTATAGAGTTGGTGGCTAGTTTTATGTGCATCCTCATTTATAGTTTCCTTCGATCCCTTATCATATACAACATGTTTTGTTTATGTTTTATAAATAGTGGGGAGATAGATCTAGTAGAGGTCATCCCCATGAAGTTCCTCATACTTGGGGAGATTATGGTCAACATTTTCAAGGAATTTTTCATCATCATGGTTGGTGAAGTAGAGAATTTGTGTGTGGTCAATAACATGCCATGGAATTACAAATGTCAAGAGATCCAGAGATTGTTTGAGGTATAATTTATTTATCTTCTGCAAGGATTTTGTTATTTTAATTAATATCTTTACAATCATTTATATCTTCATCTTTAGTCTGATATATTGGTCTTATGGTAGAGCAATTTCTAGTTCCCTTAGTGTTATCAATTATAGTTATAGATTATTATAATTTTTTTTGAGTTGTTTCAGAAATTTGAGTTTATTATAAATAAGTATCATTCATTATGTGATATATTTTTTTATAAAAATTGGCATATAAAATAATCCTTATCATGGATTAGGTGTAATATATTATTTCTTTTATTAATTATCTTTAGAGGATGGAATTTTTTTTTGGAAGGTGAGAATGTGATGATTTTTGGTGAATATTATCATGAAAATGATCATCATAGTATGGTTCCATTATCTTCTCAACTGGGGAAGATGAATTTCGGATTACTGGATATTCAAGAAGAACATTTTTCATGATTTTTATTATGGTTAACCAATGTATTTTATGGATATTTTTTAGTGTTACCCAACCAACATAAAATCATGGTTTGGATAAATTTATAACCCAATATCTCCCCAATTTGGATCTCTCATTATCCAATAGAACATTTTGAGTTATGAATGTTTTGGATTTAGATAAATGATCTATTTTAGAATAGTTTTATCCATCTCATTGAATCAACATTGGGTGATCTTGTTTTATTCTCCTAGAAGTGACATTGTTAGAGCTTGGTGTGTAAATTTTTTAATGATCCCAAACACCCTATTATGTTTTTAACATTTATTAATATATTTTCATGTTTTTTAAATACATTAAAATTTAATTTACAGAATCCATTTGACTATAAGTTAGATTCAAATAGTCTTAAGGAGACACTTTTAATGATTGTGAAATAGTAAATCACTAACTTTCCATTATAGTGAAATTTTATAGACATTGGAATATGAAAAATCAATAAGGACTCCATATGGCTCATTGAAGCACTGGTGGAACCCCATAGGCTAGCTGGTGGGAGAATGAAATATGAATGTAGTTCTATCAACACCATTGGATATGTGGTGTAGGCAACCTTTTATCTGATGGCATCCGGACACCTAATATAAAGATGTATTAAATATTGTAAAAAGAATCAATTTTGGGTATTTTATGTTCTGTATAACCCCTTATACCCTAAAACCCTATGAAGTGTATAAAAAGAGATCATGGAATGCTCAATTCTCATTCCACTTCCATAAAAATTTATAACAATAAACTAATTGTGAATATCAATGTTGATCCAATTCTATTAAAATATATATAGATCATAAAGTTATCATCTCTAATCATTCATGGGTGATCAAATGTTCATCATATGGAGAGACCAGGGAAGCCTCAATTCTAATTCTACTTCCACTAAATCAAAGTTATAACATTTGAACTATATCAATGATAAAACTTGATACAATTGTAAAAAAATATCCTAAGAGCTTAATGTTCACATAATTCACCATTCAAGGGATATCAAGTGTTTATAATTCGATGAGATCAAGGAAATGAATAAAGAAGGTCATGTTCGTTAATAACTTTATGCAATATTCCAATGAAACTCTTTCTCTATCTTTTGTTCATATTTTTATCTATTATTAGTGTTCCATTTATATAATCCCTCATCTGTCACTTATTATCCATCTCTATATCCATTTATATTTTGTTCGAATTATTTTAAGAGAGAGTGAAGTAAATTCATTTTAAAGGGATTTCAATTAAGCAAGTCATTTATTTCTCTTCTCCCTTAATTTATTTTTTGTTGGTTATCAATTAACACTAAGGGATTGAGGTTCTAGTTATTCTAGTAAAAGTAAGGGCTTTTGAGATTCTTGGTTTCTATTAAAACTAACGGTTTTTGGTTTCTTGGTTTCCATTCAATCAAAGGTCATTATTAAATTTAACATTATGATCTTTCTCACTCGGAGGATATTTAGGGGTAGATTTAGGTTCTATTTTAAAATTTATTTAATAAATTTATCAAGTATATATAATTTATGCATCTTACATACCCTAACACTTTTGTATAATATTCATGTTTTAGTTTTTGATTCACTTTACTTTGATTATATATATTGAATTATTTATATCATCCTAATTTTTATTACATCAATTCATTTAATCTCATTATTTTTTAAATGGAAATTACCCCCTCTTTACATTTCCTTGACCCAAAAATTGGTATCAAATGATATATTTTAATTTTTTTTCAAAATTTTATCATTTTCAAAAATATTTTTGATTCTCAAATATTAACCAATTTTTAAAGTTCTATTTTAAAATTGAATATATTTCTTATACACATGCTTATTTAATTGATGTTTCAAATTAATCATATTTGAGAAATTGCATGTTTAAAATTATTGGAAGCAATAGTTATCCCATTTGAAAGATAGTACTTCATGATAATTTTCTAACTAATAAATCTGAAGATAAATTGAAACCAAAATAAATAACAAATTTTGAACATAATATCAAATTTATAAAGGAATTGAATTGTGGTTTTGATCAAAATAATTTTAATATAATATCCTCTTGTAAAACTGTCATTAAAATATATAATTTATTATAATATTATCATTATGAAACTAATATATTCAAATATAATAGTTTTTATATGTATAATCATGATTTTGAAAATTTCTCCACAAATTAAAATTAATCTATTATATGCATGTTGACTCGTTTCACTGGAATTGTTAACGGAATAATATATATTTGTGATAATTTTTCCACATAAATGATTTTAAATAAGATCATATGAGTTTTAAATAGTTAATGGTATCCCAAATTCATAGTCCTCCAGGAATCCAAATATGTTAAAAATGTGGTGGTTGAAGAAGTCATTAACTCCATAATGACATATGAAATCAAGATGGATTTATAAATAGTTAAAGAATATATTATGGTCATGGAAACCAAAAATAATATTTCCTTCAAAACAATAAAATATGATAGCACTTAAAAAAGTTACTCCAATGATGATGTTTAATTTGATATTTTGTCAAAATGGTGAACAAACATATAAATAAGAAGATAAAATCCCAAAATTCAAAAAAACGATCATAATGATGTTCTATTTTTAACATGATGCGAGTGCAAAAAAAGGTCATATAAGATTGGATTCCCCAATATACAAAATTATGTTAAATGAAAATAAGAAATTTAATAATGCTATGAGTTTTTTCACAAGTATTATTTCATCCTCATCATGAAATTAGGGTCCAAAATTCATTATCGATCATTTCATGTAAGGTAAAATGGTTAGTACTCCAATGTCTCCCTCTCCAACTAATTCATTCTCTTATTATTTAATATGTATGTCCTATTAAGATCTTGAAAAATCATATGATGAACTTGTAAAAGGTTTCCTGAAACTTTATATTGATTTCATAAATCAAAATAAGAACAATTAAAATGTTTCAAATGAATAAAGATCACATTAAAAGGGAAAAATATGATTTTTCTTTTAAATTATAAAATCAACCTGATTATGATGTTTTCAAAACTAAAACCAAGGATCTCAAAATATGTCTTTCTAAATTTACATGAGGTTAAAAAAATATTAATAGGATCAATGATTGTTAATTTGTTAAAAGAAGGATTATGGTTTTATTTTTTAAAATAACAATCCATATTAAAAAATACACTACGTTTTTTATTGTTTTCTCTCAAAATATATTTTGAAAATATTTTCATAAACATAGGAACCTTATATATCATTGATATTGAAAAATTATAGATATGGAAGTCCAAATCCATACATTATTACTCTAATATTCTTCAAAAATTTTAACATATTTGGTTCCATAAATAATTACTTACCCAATTTTTTTGACCTAAATTGGTTTCCTTTCCCAAATCATCTTATAATAACTTTTTTGGATCCTCTATGGTATCAAGAACATCCTTTAAATGATTTATTATAGGTATTTTTTAAGAGAGATTAATAATATATCAAATGGTGGCTTGTTTTTTCAAATTTGGTGCTTCTAACCCCATGATGTGATTGATCAACTCTTCGTAACTTGAGTATAATACATTCTTCTCTATTTTATGGGGATTGAATATCATTATATTCTATATAATCTTGGTATATGAATCTTAGAATTCATGGAAATAGGTTCAACATTATTATTTTTTTAGTTATTTATTGAATTTAATTTCAAAACCTCTCTTCTCTCATGTCTATGTTTTCTTAAAATTGGGAGAAGTAAATTTTAAAAAAACTATTTTATTTGGATTTAATTTTACTTTTTGTTATGTTATCATTACCTAAATTGTGAAATCATTTTAGAGGAACATTTTATCTTTTTAAAATTCTTTTTGATTTTCCTTTTTAATTTTTTTTAAAAATTCTATAATATTTTAATTTATCTCTTATATTTTATTTTTAATTTATATTTATATTAATTGTTTTATATATGTTTAATTTTTGACATACTTTTATATTTTAAATTATCTTATTATATCTCTCTAACTCTTTTGAATTTAATGTATCTTTTGGATAATCTCAAAATGAGAGAAGGTTTTGATGGAGGTAAAAGGTAAAATATTTTTATGTGAGTTAAAATTTGGTTCCATCAAGTGGATAAATTTTGTTTCAAATTATAATAAAGGGGTATAAATAGTTTCATGAGAATTTTGTAAACTCTTTACTTCTTCTTTTTCCTATTCAATATTTTTTTATATCATGTTTTTTTTCATAAAAATAGGGGAGATTAATGGACCCCCAAGTGTAAATTTTTTAATGATCATAAAAACTATATATTTTTATAACTTATTTCTATGTCTTTATATTATTTGTCTATTTCTATTTATATTTAATGGGAGTAAGGAATCCATCCATACGTTAGAATCAAAACGACATAAAGGGCCATATTTAAATTTTATGCAGTAGAATAACACTGTGTAGTTGGTAGAATATGATAGATCAACCAGGATACTGTGAGTCCCACTATATGGCTGATGGATTCCCTATGGTCTACTGGTTCATGTAAGAAGAAAGTCAGTAGTTATAATAGCTCTACTATATAACTGGTGGATTCTATTGGGTATCTGGTAGTTCCAGGACTACTCGTATAATGAGTAAATATAAGTTGTAAAAAATTTCTATTTTGGGTCTTTAATATTATGGGTTGACCAATCTAACTCTAAAACCCTATGGAGTCTCTTGAAAGAGATTAGGGCTGCCTCAATTCTCATACCACATCCATTGAATCAATGTGCTGACTCTAGAACTCCACTGAAGCATAATGGTGATACAATTATCTCTAAATATCATAGGATATTAAATTTATCATCTTTATTCATACAAGAGAGATCTGGTGTTCATCTTATGGTGATACCACGACAACATCAATTCTAATTTCACTTAAATCGAATCAAAGTGCTAATACTAGAATTTTACCAAAGATCAAAGTTGATCTAATTCTACCAAAATCTACCAATTTCATAAAGTTACCATCTTTCAACACTGAAGGGAGATCAATTGTTCATCATTTTAGGAGATCAAGTCACTGAATCAAGAATGTTGTGTTCATAAATTACATCATACAAAGTTCCAAAAAATTATTGTTTTATCTTTTATGCATCTTTCTCTCTCCTCTTATTTACCCTTTTGTATAACAACTTAAATCACCCTTTTGATCCTCGTATATATCCCTTTATATTATTTCTAATTATTTCTAATTATTTCAAGAAACAATTATGTATGTATATTTTAAAGGGATTTTAATTGAGTAAGACATTTATTTATATTCTACCTTTATTTCCTTGTTTATTGGTTATATTTTCAATCAATGTGATTTTGTTTATTGTTATTTCATTAAAAGTTTGGGTTTTTGAGGTTCATTGTTTCTATTAAAATAAAGTGTTTTTTGTTTCTTGGTTCCCATTCAAACCAAGGGATTTATTAAATTAAACCCCATGATTATTATTATGGGGATGAGACATAGGGGTACCTTTGGGTACTATTTATGATATTATTTTACAAATTACCCATGTACATTCAATTTCCAAACATTAATTTCTGCAACACATTCACATAATTTCTATATTATAATTTTCACTATGCTTTTCATTAATTATATTTATTACATGAATTAAATCATCATATCTTTTATTACACTCATTTATTTATTATCTTCAATTTTTAAAAATTTAATCCACCCCATATTTCAATTTCTCTAACCCGTCATATAGTAGTTTGAGATTATGAATAGGAAACCAAAGGTTATACCAAGTGATAGTGAAGAACCATTATCCCTCATCAAGGATTAATCATACATACCATCTCTTTAATAGATACCACTAGATCCTAAAAATCGATATATGATTTGGATATCATTAGATGAGGGTGAAGGAGAATGATTCTGGAAAACATCATTCAAGTGTCATAAATGAAACAAGGATTTTATGGTAATTTCATTTGGTTTTATAAACACACAAGTTATTTTCATGTTCTAGATTGCAATAAATCATTTATTCATTGAGGCATGGATCGTTCCATTTTATTTTATACTTAAAAAAATTGGGGAAAATTTGTTGAGGGGTTACCTATAATCCTATTACATGGCATGATGGGGAACTACACACTATGTATGGAAGGATACATTCCATGTAATCCCAGTACATGACCATGAAATGCTATGGCCAGAATTTGTAAGTACATGGATTGTAGTCTCAAGTACGTATCGTGTACTTTTTTATTTATTAAATCAGGTAGTAGTGTCGTTTTTCTATAAGGAATCAAACAGACTCCCTTTGACGAGTATCATGCCTAGAAAATTCTAAATGGGATTTTCCTCTTGTTTCATCATCCAATATCCATATCGAACACCATCAGATGCATTGGATTCCCCATGGTGAGATCTCGATTCCTATTGAGCCTTCCTTCCTGATTTCTTATCACATTCTAGTTATTTAAGGTTTAGTGTTTATAACCATTTTTTAGATATACTCTATTCTAGTACTAATTGAAGATCGACTGTGGATGAGGAGAGTCATACTAACACGAGGTAGGTGGTCTTGTGACTTTCATGAATTGTCATGATGTTTATATATGCTGGAGTGACACACACCCGCTTTTAGGGTTTCATGTGATTGAATAAAGAAGGATGTTATTTCATATTTATGGTTAGGTAATTAATTGGGTAACTTGAAATCATTTTTAGGTTTGTGAACCTTGATTTAGGGACACCCCATGGATGTGTTTCCCTTGGATGGCCATTTGGTTGAAAATTCTTTTGAGGATTAACATGAATTTCCATTCTTGGATTGTTAAAAATGTATTTCTCATTATATGAATTACCCATGTGAGATAAATTTTGTGTAAATCCTTTTAATTTTTTATGTTACATAGTAGGCTAGATATATGTTTTTCCCATGTGAGTTATCCGTGTTTGACCATGTAATAGTTTAATTTACATGTGTTGGTTATTATATAAACTGAGATCATGTGAGTTGATTATGTCAAAGCCATGTAATAGATTAATTAACTTGTGTTTATTTTGAGATAGAATGTGTAATTTAATTGAATGATAAAAATAAGTAGTTAGAAATTGGTGAGCCATAGTCTAGGTAAAAAAGGAAAGGTTGGGCTCATGGGATTAATTACACCTTATATACCTTGAGTGAACCATTTTCTCAGTTAAAAGAAAATAGATAGAATCAAGAGGTTAATTATGTAAATTCCATAAGAAAGACACATATATGGTGGTTGATCTCATTGAGTCTCCTTTAAAATTTCAAGGAAACCTTGGATCTATTGTGGGATACCTAGGCTGGGATCTCTTGGAAAATGATTTAATGATTAATATGTCATGAGGTGATGGTGACTTTTATATGTCGGGTCTTTAGTCCTAGGCTAGACCTCGAGACATTTATATAATTAAATGGAGTTAAATATTGAAATACAATGACAAATGATGTGTCTGCCAAGCCAAATCACAAGCTTGGATTTAGTTTTTAACTATACTTGATTACATTTTCTTCTGAGACAACAATTTTTCTTACTTTGGAGTACGTATTGTTTACTACTTTCACTGTTATACACTACCTGTCATATATATTCATTGAGATTTTTTCATAGAACATGTGTGGTTTCTTAATGATATTTAGTCTCACACCCTGTTTGGTTCATGATTTTTTTTCCAAACAGATTATATGATTGTAGTTTTTGATTAGGAAAAGCACCCTGCTATAGGTACATGATGTGCAGATTCGGATTTGGAGATCATTGGACTGAGATGAGACTTGTTATGCTTCCTAGTCTCTTTTCCTATCTTCTTTTATTTTGAGAAATATACTGTGTATTACTTCAGTTTAATTGTTTAGCTACTTTGCTTGATCATGTGACATGCTCCATCATTTTTTCTATGGAATGATGCTTGGTTATTTATCTTATCAGTATTCCATTTTTTGTTTCAATTGTATACTATTTACTTCTTTCACTATGGTTTAGTATTATTCCTCTATGTTACACTATTCCAATGAGGTAATAGTTTCCCCACCATCACACCCAAGGACCTCGCTTCTAGTCAGTAGCCTCAGGTGTTTGGGGGAAATGCGCTTGAGGCCATGTTGCCGACTGGGTACGAGGCACCGGTGGAGTGGAACCCGAATCTAAGACATTACAAAGTGGTATCTAAGGATTTATTTCATGGTTTTCATTACTGTTTTTAGATGATATAAAGGAAATTGAATTTGGTAATTAACTGTGCCCAAGAGGAACAACCCTGTGTACTGGGAAAATCAAAATTACATTGAATGAAATTGTAATTTTTGGATTTTGAGCTATTATAGTTGATTCAATTTCACCATTGGGTGACACACTTATTTTGTGCTGTTATTATTTATATCATTATGGTCATATTTTGTAGAAACCTGAGGAGATCAGGGTATTCCATCTCATGCATCATATAGGATTTTGTTGTAAATCACATGCCATGCATTCTTTCCATGCCATTTAGAGATCATTACTGATTGCATGTTGCTTTGATATATGTCATGCTAGATAGAATTGCTTTTGTGATAGATACCGCGATAGATATGCCTACTATTATGATAAGTGTATTGGTATGTGTTATGGTTGAATTGGATAGATTCCAAACTTTGGTCCCTATGAAGTATGGGCCCTCTTGGATTTGAATTTTGTGGCTCATATTTCATCCATGGCATATATATTGTTTTGTTATGTGTTTTAAGTGGATTCCAAGCTTTGATTTGTGGGGACTATGGCCCCCCACAGACCATAAGTTGGAACACTATTGCCTTATTTTGCAAAAAATAGGGTTCCAAGGACGTTTTTGGGGCTTACTGTCTGGAAACCCAGGCAACACATTGTGTGGTCCTATGAACACATGCCATGTGTTCTTCTATTCAATAATAAACGAAATTTTTATGTAAAAAATTTGTACATTGAGTACACGCCGTGTGATTTTAGATCATGTATTCGGCTGTATGAGAGAGAGCATGGGTTGTTGAGTTTTGATCAAAACACTCCGTGTAACATCTGTACACCCCATGTAGTTTTACATAGACAGAACTGTGTGGCTCTGGCCATGTAAAAGTACATGTCCAGGAGGGATGCCTTGATAACACACCATGTGTCAACATGACACGCCATGTACCTAGGGCATTACATGACCAAGGTTGGCAGAGTTCCACAACAATGTAAGAGCATAAGTATACCTGCCAATTATGATCCCTACACGTCGTGTATCTGGGGTGTTTACACGGTGAGGCTAAAGAGAGTACATGACCATATAAGGGATTAAGTTCACAGGTTGTGTATTGTCATCACACTCCATGTACTAATATTTTGTTAACTTTTGAGGATTTTCTTTTCCACTTAAGTTATTATGCTCTTGAACTTTGTACCTTGATGAATAAGCTTATATTAAGGTGTATGTGCTGGACTTTATAGAATAATTCCACCACGACGACCTCTAGTAGTACTCTAGGATAGTGGTGATGATCATACCTCATAGGTGGTAGGCCATGGGCTTCCATTGGAACCTCTAATCATTCCTGTTATGGAACCAAATGTTATACAAGATGCATGTTCTGATGCACTTTTCCTTGACAATTTAAAGCGGTTCATGAAAATCCTTCCAGGAGCACCACAACCTGCCATGTATTTGGAAGAACTAACATGAGTGTTCTGGCAGTAGAATCTACCCAATTTTTCTACGGAATGTGGGCCACAGGCTACAGGGTCATGGCTAGAGTCCATGTTATCATTCAGTGAGCATCTTCAGATGCCTCTCAAGAGGAGGGTCAAGCTCACAACTTATATGTTGTGTGATTCCACCAAGAGATGGTGGGATGTTACCACATAAACAGAGTGTTAGAGAGACATGGAGTGGGAAGATTTTAAGACAGTATTCTTTGAATAATTCCCTCCCGAGATGATGAGGGCCATAAAAGCCCTTGAGTTTATGAATTTGGAGTGTGGTGATCTATTATTTATGGATTAATCTTACCACTTTATTGAGCTCCAGGGCTTCCCACCTATTCTGATGGGTGAAAATCATTCAAAGTCTAAGAGATTCGAGGATGGTCTCTGGTATGAAATCTGCTCGCAGGTGAATATCTTACGACTGACTACTATATCTACTATAGTGAAACAGGAATTGGTTACTGAGTAGAATCAGAGTGAATCTGGAGGTGTGAGTCAGGCGGTTTTAGTACCGAGATCTAGTACTATTTCAACTAACAATAGTAAGCATCGTCTGCATATTACACATGGTGAATATAGTACTCATGACATATCTTTCAGTACGCACATGAGGTGATTTTAGTGCGGAGGAATTGGGAATACTAGATCTCAGTGCCCGATGGACCAGTTGAGTGCTGATCATGTATCAAGATGGGACACTTACAACATTTATATAGGAAGTTTACCCCACCATCGAGTGAGAGAGGGCTTCACCAACTCCATGTTCAAGACAAGGCTCAACAGCTTCTCGCCAATCCGGGGAATAGAATGCGTTAGGTCGTTCAGATGAAGTTATTGGTCATAGGTGTGGTAGAAAATACCTAGCATCGCAGCAATAATAGGGTGGGTTAGCTGAGCATAGTCAGGCAGTGTCTCGGGCCATGGTACATGCTAGACTTATGCAGTGTAACAGACCCAGAAAGAGGAAGAACACATACCATCTACTATCATATGTACTATTATAGTAACCTCTATTTTAGATTATCCACTCTTTGATATGGGGCTTCACATAGTTTAATATATGTTCCTGTTGTGGAGATCCTAGGGATCCTTGTTTTTACTTTTGATGGTGTTATAAAATTGGATACTCCATTAGGGATTAGAACAACATGTGTGTGATATTTCCATGAGTGCCCCTTGAAATTGGTGTGTGTCATTTTATTTGGTATCTCTTTGTCTTAGAGATGACCAGTTTTGATATCATAGTCGGAATGGACTGGTTAGTATTTTTTAAGACTTTTTTGATTGTTATCGCCATAGGGTGAATTTTATGTCACCAGAGGGCAACTCATTTTTACTCAAGGGTTAATGGGATATCTAGGTGAGTTGATTTGAACTTGAGTATTGTGGGATGACAACACTGAATGCCAGTTTATATCTGGATGACTAGGGAACATGTCAGATGGACTTATTTCCATTGGGTGATCATTTCAATGACGTCTTCCATGATGAATTTTTGGGTTTAACTTTAGTAAGAGAGGCAGAGTTCTCTGTCAAGCTAGTAACATGAGAGACTAAAATATCCATTCATCTTTATAGAATGACTACGATGGAGTTTCGAGAGCTCAAGAGGCAGCTATATAATTTTTAGGTAAAAGGATTTATTGGACCCAATACTTATCCATGGGGTTTACCGATAATTTTTGAGAAAAATATGGACTGTACCCTCAATCTATGTTTGGATTATGGAAAATTAAACTAGTTAACAGTTAAGAACAAGTATCCTCGGCCGCAGATAAATGTTCACTTTGATAAGATCTGAGGATCTTGGGTATTATAAAATATTTATATGATATCTAGTTATCATCAACTGTGTGTTAGATCTTTAGAAATACCTCACACAACTATACAAAGAAGATATAGTCTGTACGAGTATGTGGTTATGCTGTTTAGTCTCATGAATACTCCAACTGTCATCATGGAACATATAAACTTAGTGTTCCATCCCTATCATTATTATTTTATTGTGTTTTTCATGGATGATATCTTGGTGTATTCTCATAATCGACACTTCCATTCCAAACATCTTGAGATCACTCTGAGTACACTGAGAAAGCATCAGTTGTATTCTATGATCTCAAAGTGCCACTTCTGGATAGATCAAACTCACTTCTGGGGTCACATCATCTTGGAGATAGAAGTATATGTGGAACCAGAGAAGGTGAGATCAGTTGTAACCTAGGTGCATCCCAAGAACGTCTTTGAGGTACATAGATTTCTAGGGATGGATGGTTACTACAAGAGTTTCACATAAGACTTCTCATGCTTAATAGTGCCGATGAAAGGCTTGAAAAAAAGTATAAGAAGAATGTTTGGTATGATTCTTGCGATACAACCTTTCAGGATCTCAAAAGGAGATTAATTTTAGCAATAATAATAATTTTTCTAGAGTTGGACATGACTTACATTGTGTACTACGATGCATCATGTATCGAGATGTGAGTAGTTGTTATGTATGGGGATCAAGTCATTGGGTATGGGTCTCAGTTGTTAAGGCCACATGAGAGTAACTACCCAACAGATGATCTTGAGTTATATGCGGTTGTTTATGACATATTCTATTGGAGACATTACTTTGTGGGGAAGTGTTTTGTGGTGTACACAAACTAAAAAAGTTTCAATTACATCTTTACTCAGTGTAATCTGAATTTGAGGTAGTGAAAGTGGGTGGAATACCTTCTGTATTTCGACGTTGATATTTCCTAAACACCTAGGAAAGGCAATGCAATGGCTGATCCACTAAGAAGGATGACTTTGATAAATGGTGTGCGATAGGCCTCTAGTGAGTGATAGATGATGGCATTCTTCTTTGAGATGCATCTGTAGGTGCATCATATGCAGTGATAGACTTTTCTTGCATCCTTAGTTGTTACATCCACTTTACTGGATTGAGTGAAGATGAGGAAGCTATCAGATTTTGAAGGCCTAGTTCTATGGGAGAGTATGTTAGGAAAGTAATATCATCCTGGTTGGACCATAGGCGAGTATGAGGTTCTAAAGTTACAAGGATTCGTATGGGTTCTAGCAGACATGTGCGAGGATTTGGTACCAAATATTCATACATCAATTTGAGAACTACATCCTCGTGTCACCATGATGTATCAGGATTTACATCATCAGTACTAGTGGCCATGCATGAAGGGAGATATAGCTAGTTTTGTCATGACATGTTCTACCTATCAGTAGGTGAAGGTAGAACACCAAAGACTGGAATGGATTTTGCAGAAGCTACCCATTCTAGAGTGGAAATGGAATGATGTCATGATGGATTTCATGATGGGTTTACCTTGGTGACCCCAAGGTAATGATGTATTACAGGTTGTGGTCAATAGTTTTATATAGCTTTCTCATTTTATTCTAATTAAGGAAACCTTCAATGTGGATGAGCTTGAGAGGTTGTATATCCGAGAGATTGTACGACTACACGTGGTTCCTTATTCTATAATTTCAGATAGGTACACCTATTTTACTTCTCGTTTCTAGAGAGGGATATTGAGGGATTTGGGTACATAAGATGTTCTAAGCACAAATTACCACCCCTCGAAAGATAGAGAGTTAGACCGCATGATTCATGTACTATAGGACATGCTTCTGGTATGCATCATGGATTTTGGGGGTTCTTGGGAGACACATATACCCTTTTTCAAGTTTGACCCCCACAATATCTTCTAGAATACTATTCAAATGGGGTCATATGAGGCTTTTTATAGTAGGACATTCTAATCACCCTTGTGTTAGCTAGAGGCAGGAGAGACTATGATTCTAGGACCTCATCTCATCGAAGAGACCATTGAGCAGGTTTCGTTAATTCAAAAATGGATTGATACTATACAGTCTCATTATAAATCATATGCTAATCACCATAAATGAACATTAGAGTTTGATGTGGGGGAATAATTTTTCATACGTGTCACACTGAGGTTGGGACACATGATGATCAAGATACAGGGTAAGATTTCACCGAGATACATTGGTCTATTTGAGATTCTGGAGAGGGTCGGTCCAATTTCTTATTGATTGAAGATACCTCAATGGTATAGGGATATGTATGACATCTTCCATGTTTATCAGTTTTGATGTCACCTTTTGGACCCGTCTCACACCTTTCATCTAGAGGAAGTGGAATTTCATGAAGATGCATACTTTGGGGAGTATCCCATTTATATTGTGGACCGTAGAATAAAGGTTCTCGATGACGATCTATTCCTTTGGTACGAGTGATATGGAAGCATGGTCGAGTGTAAGATGAGACTTGGAAGAGGAAGGATGACATACGACCGCAATGGATAGAATTATTCTATGATGTTCTTTCACCACCCTTGGAAGGGAAATTCGGGGACAAATTTCTTAAGGGGGGGGGATTTTTAAGAACCCAGTTCTTCCTTGGGGTATGGAAATTTTATTTTTAGTTTTTACTTAAGAAAATGGGGGGAAATAGGTTGAGGGGATGTCTACAGACCTATTACCCAATGTGACTGGGAACTACACTCTGTGTATTTATAGGTACACTTTATGTACAGAATGATAGATTCCATGTAATCATGGTACACAACCATGTAATGGTCTGGACATAATTTTTATAGACACGTCATGTAGTCTCAAGTATATGCCATGTAATTTATTCATTGATTAAATCTGGAAGTAACATCATTTTTCCATATGGATAGAAATAGACCCACTTCGACAAGCAGCATGCCTAGAAAAATCAAAACATAATTTTTCCCTCGTTCCATCATCTAATATCTATTTTGAACACCTTCAGATGTGCTGGATTCCCCTCTGTGAGCTCTCGATTCCTCTTGATCCTTCCTTCTAGATTTCTTCTCCTGATCTAGTTATTTAAGGTCAGTAAGTTATACCTGTTTTTTAAATTTACATTGTTCTAGGTTGAATTGAAGATCAACACTGGATGTGGGGAGTTATAATAACATGAGGTAGGTGTTCTTGTGACTTTATGGAATTATAATGATATTTATTTATGAAAGAGTGTCACGTGACCACTTTTAGGGTGTCTCTTGGATGAATAATGGACATTGTAATTTCTTATTTATGACTAGGTAATTCATTAGATAATTTGAAAGCATGTTTAGGGTTGTGAAACTTGATCTAGGGCCACCCATGTGTTCATTTCCCTTGGATGGTCGTTTGGATGAGAATGCCTATGAGGCTTGACATGAATTTCCATTCTTGGATTGTGAAAAATTCATTGCTCATTATATGAATTTCCAATGTGAGATAATTTTTTTGTTATGCCTTTCAATTTTTTAAATTTCATAAGATGATTGTTATATGTTTTTCCCTTGTGAGTTATCCTTGTTTGACCATGTAATAGTTTTGTTTACATGTGTTGTTTATTTAGAAAACCGAGCCCGCATGAGTTGATTATGTTCAAGTCATGTGATAGTTTTATTAATATGTGTTTCTTTTGAGATATATTGTGTAATTTAATTAAATGATAAAATTAGGTAGTTAAAAATGGGCAACCCACAATCTTTGTAAAAAGATAAGGTCGACCTCATGTAACTAATTACACCTTATATACCTTGGGTGAACCATTGTCTCCATTAAAAGAAAATGGAAGGGATCAAGAGGTTAATTATATAAAGGTCATGAGTGAGCCACATATATGATGGTCTAGCTCATTGAGTCTCCTTTAAAATGTGGAGCGAACCTAGGATCCATTGAGGGATACCCAGACCATACTCTACTGGAAAATTATTAAATGATTATTATGTCATGAGTTGATGGTGACTAGTATACAAGGGGACATCAGGCCTAGGCCAGACCTAAAGACTTTTATATAATCCAATGGAGTTGAATAATGAAATAATATGACTAATGACACGTCTGCCAAGCCAAATCACATGTTTGTATTCGATCTTCACCTATACTTGATTTCACTATCTTCTGAGACATCTATTGTGGATACTTTTGAGTACATACTATTTAATACATTTAATATTGTACACTTATTATATATATATATATATATTCACTAAAATATTGGAACATACCTTGGGTTTTTGCCTAGTGGTATTTAGTCTCACACCCTCTTTGGGTAATGCTTTTGGGCCCAAACAGATTATATGATTGCAGGTGTTGATCAGGGAAAGTGCCCCACTATAGGTACTTGATGTGATTGTTAGGAGTTAGAGAGCATGGGACAGAGATGAGGCTTGTGATTGTTCCTAGTGTACTTGGTTTTTTTGATTTTGAGGAATATATTGTGTATTGTTGTAGTGTAAATGTTTAGCTTATTTCCTAGAACATGTGACATGCTGCATCATCTTTTATATGAAATGATTCTTGGTTTTTTATCTTATCAGTATTCCACTATATATTTCAGTTGTGTGATGTTTACTACTTCTGATATTATATATTATTATTATTATGATGTGTTACACTATACAAATGAGGTAATAGTTTCCACACTATCACACCCTAGGCCCATGCTACTAGTCGACAACCTTTGGCATTTGGAAAAATTCCCTTGAAGCCATGTGTACAACAAGGTACATGGAAAAAGTGGATTGGAACCTAGATCCATGATGTTACATAGATGAACTATTTATTGTGGTATTTCTTGGATCAATTTTTAATTGTTTTCATTAAGGAAATCCTAGGGTATTTTAGGTCATAATAGGGTCATGTTGAGTATCAAATGGATAGTTCTAGAAGTTCTTTTGTAGTATTATATTTATGGGAAACTATATAAGTGATATTTTTATATGTGAGATGTATATTTACTTAGATATTTCTGGTATTAATATGGAAAATTGGATTGATTCTCATATCATCTTCATATTATATTAAGGGGTCAGGATTGAGGGTTTTTTTTTCAATTCCTCTCATCTCAGTCTGGTTTTTTTCTAATTCAAAAAGAAGAAGTGACCTCATATGGATTTCAATAGATACAACCTCCTGAATGTAACTATTCTACTAATGATATTAATATAATGTTGGTTGTATTTTTATATGAATCTATAATGTAATTACCACATCGATGAGTGATTTCTGGTCACCATCAATCACAAAATCCCAAGGTATATCTCCTCTTAGTGTGAATTGAATCTGGGTCTATGTTGGTGATGGATTTATTATAGGACTATGAATTTTGTATATCCTGAAAATATGAAATAAAATGTGGTATATAATGAAATAATCAAGAAATCATGAGGTTATGTTATTTTTCATTCCAATGATTTATAAAGGGTGATGGAGGGGCTTGTATACTTACATCTCAATATAGAGAAATTTGGTGGTAGAAGTTTCCTATACTAAATAACAATGGTTTATGTGTTTATATCCTTGAATCCAAATATATATTCTTAGTTGGGAGATATTGAGGTGTAATTTTGACATGATTGTATCATTTTTAGGGATCCTTTTCAGGTTTGATTGGAGGAAGATCGATATCATGTGTTGTTCCATGAGAAGCTATTTATTCCATTAGTGATGCGAGGGGTTGTTATTCATGAGTTTCATATATCTCCTCTATTATAAAATCCATATATATCCAAGATTTATCAGGCTTTGAATATTCCATTATTGTTATTGGGGGTAAATTGGTTGGTGGAAAAGTTAATATATTTATTTTGGGTTCTCAGTGGGTAAAGGATGGCATTGTGTTCATAATGGTTTAGTACATCCATTAGATATTCCTAATTGGAAGTGTAAGGTCATATCAATGAATTTAATTACTATTTTTCTTTAAAATCATGTCAGGTATGATTTTATAGGGGTTGTTTTTTATTGATTAACAAATACATCTCATTCCATAGAAATCAATAATTTAAGTGTAGTGAATTGTTTTTCAAGGAATTACATGGATGTGATTGTGCATTATCATAGGGGTTTTAGAGTAATCATCCATAATAAATATTATTGTTTTATACAATGATTTTTGAATGGTTATAAATGTGATTTTGGATCTCAATTAATCCATAAAATCACTTTTCATCCTCACTTGGATGGTTAAACATAGTAGACAATCTAAATTATAGAGGGAATGTTGTTTTCATGGGCTTTTTATTTTTGAGGATAATTGGTGAAGAACCTACCATTGGCTTATTTTACTTATAAAAACAGTTATCATTAATTCATTGGTATGTCTTTACCCAAATAATTTTATGGGTGGTCTAGAAATATCCATTTTTTAGAACCAATATTGGTATTCAATGGTTGTTGGACTATATTTGGTACAAAACATTATAGAGTAGGTATAGTTGACCTGTGAGTAGATGTTGGAAGTACAAGATCATAATTTTTTTCCAAATCATAGTAAGAGGCCTTTAAAGTTTTATGTTAGTGTTCATGTGTTATGGAATATTTATAATTATCATGATTAGTGGAGGTTTTTTTGAAGTTATAAAAATTATCCTTAGTTATCATACATTTCAAGGAGTTTTAACATGTTAGTGAGGTGGTGTATCAGTTGGTGATATCTCTATAAATGCATCATATCCACCATATTTTCTATATTTAATTGTTTTCTTAGTATATTTATGATGACTCTCATGACATTGATTTGGTTTAGTTGGATGTTAAGTAGGACAATACATTCATGTAGTGTCTTGATGAGATTTAGGATTATCTGGTGAATGTGTTGTATAGGCGTATCAATCCTTTGGTATGTGTTTAGTAGAGGCATGGTATATTGGTGGAGTTTACATGGTAACATGATTATTAAATAAATTATTTATATCATCCATTTGTTCAAGTTATTTTTTATTATTAAATGCTTTATTTCATGCTTATATAATTTATGTTTCATAATTCATTAAGATGAATTGTTATTTAGGTGGTAGAGAGATTCATGTATGAGTGGTATCTAACAATATGTTTTGTTTTGTGTTTTCATCATTTTAATTATTGGATAAATTTTTTATTCTCTTGGATGATAATAATTTGATCAGTATCTAATCAATATGTTTTACTTTCTTGGACAATTAGTTTGTTGTTAGGATGTGTCAAATGAATTATAATAAGTATTGGAGATGATATACATGTGAAATATTAAGTTTTTACTCTCATAGGTCTATGAAACCCATTTTTGGAAATAGGATATGTTGTCGTTATGTACATTTCTAGGTATTATACATTGAAGTATGGTTATTTTGAGGAGAATGTATTTGTGGGGTGTAAAACACCTATTATGAGAGGGGTTATGTAGTGGTGGGTTTTCTATCTCATAGTGTGGGATATTTTATTAATCATAGAACTTATAGAAACTTGATGGAATCCATTTATAAAATAGGGAATGTTGAAATTAATTTTTTGGTGGTCATAAAGTCACTATGTCATGTTCATGGTTTTTATTTGATATTTTCACTTAGATAGGATTGTTTTAAACATATATGGTAGTTGATCCATGTTGCGGTGGTTCTTCTATTAGAGTTAAAGGTTAAGTCTAAATGGTCATTTTTAGTACCTTTACGTCATGGTGATTTTCATCCATGTTTTTAGAATGGTCAATACTTTCAAAATAATTAGGTGAAATGGTTATTTCAAATTCCTAGGATTTTGGTTCTTGGTTATCCAAACTCCTCTACTTAATAGTGGGGACTTCACCACATCATGGAGGGCCCTACTAAGTGTCACTATAATCCTCTAAAATCATTTTTGATTTGTCCATTGTTATTATAATACATGAAGTGTGTGGGAAAATCCCTTGACGGGGTGGGTATATAAAGTTTAATCAAATAAACTTAATTTTCTAATTTATAATTTACAAATTATCTTAGGGTGAATTTTTGGGTTTTTTTAGAAAAATCATTTTTGGATGAATCGTACAAAAAACTGAATTTTAATTAAAAAATACTTTTTCATCTAATTTATTTATATAATTAAATTAAATTATAGGTTATATTTAAAGTAAAAATATATAAATTATACATCTAGTGATACAATTTTGTTCATTTGAATCTTTTTTCATATTTATGTTATATATGAAATCTTAATGAACTTTTGAAAATTCTTACTTTTAAAACCTGCTTTCTCGCCACATTTGTAGGACTAACATTAAAATTAATGTCTTTGTTTTTATGAATTTAATTTAAAAAATTGATAAAAATGGTATTAATTAGTATAATATTTAGTTTTTAATAAAATTAACATAATTTTTGGCCAAAAATATTTATGAAAGTGATTAAAAATAATTACAGCGATTAAGGTAAAATTAAGAATAAAAAAGGACATAACCTTATAATTAAGGGCCCAAATGACCTATCCACTTGTCCAAAACCCATTTTATGGACATATTTCGACCATAAAACTTATATTATTGATTGTGGTTGGTTTTTATGACTTTTTTGGGTGACAATGTGGGTATAACTAACTTGTTTTCAAAAATGCCAAGTGTGTCCCCACTATTCTTTATAAAAGGCCACCTCCTATCCCCCTTCTTCACCCCTATAAAACTACTTATTTTTAAGACCTGATCTGACCAATTCAGTTCCCAAAATATCTAATTTCTCTTTGAAGACTCCCTTTAGGTTGAAATACGGACACATAATCCCATTGGTGCAAACCAAAAGGAGATACCCAAAGAAGATCTAACATCTCCCCTAAAGCTCCTTCCTTTATATTATTTATACACTAAATAAATTATTATTATTACATGAATAAATAATAGAATCAATATAATTATTATAATGATATTATTTTATGATTATTTCATGACCAACACTTATTCTCTCTTCTATCTAATGGGCGACAAACTTACCGTTCACGTGTACAGTAAACTAATGCCTCACGAAATGATATTCTTCATTTTTTCCTTTACCACCTCTAATGGTTGGGAATTATGATGGGAACATTACTTTTATATGATATATATGATATATAGTATTTATTTATGATTCTTTAATTACTATATAACATATAACTTCATTCTTTTCATTTTTGGTAAATATAATAATTTCGTTTGGGAAAGTGTGGACTACAACCTCCTTAAAGAGATGTGATTCGTTAAGACTCTAAAAGGAATGTATTAAAGGTGGGTTCATTAAATGTATATGATATATATGAAATAAAAATTATACTTTAATTAGTATATATACATATATAAATATATGTTAATTACTTTGTTTCTATCAATATGATAATTAAACAGAAACAACAGTCTTGCGTATGTACAGTCTACCATCTTTATGAACGACGTATTCCATTTCAAATCTTCATATTTAATATATTATTATAAATAAAAATATACTAAATATAAATAATATTTATATCATGGTTCAAATTCCAGAAATTATGATATAATTATGAGGACAAAAAACACAACAAATTAAGACACATTTGAAAAACAATGTGGATATTATCCGAAACATAACCTTAACAAGGAATTGTCTACAAGAGGGTAATACAAAGAAATATATGCTATTATATATAATAATATGTTTATTTGGTATATTTATAATAAACTAATATTTATTAAAAAGGAGGTTAAAATGAGTATGAAGAGAGTCATGACATAAGGTAAGGGGATTTATAATTTTACTTTTATTTTTGTGATATTTATGCTTTATGCACCTAATAATTTCTGTTGTGTTGTTTATATACTGACCGAAAATATATTATATATTTTTCACCATTAAATTTATTGTAATTAACATATCTATTTGATTATCTCCCAATAATTGATGTTTATTTTTTAAGATTTACCAAATTGTAATATAGTTTTGTCTTAATTTTATTTCTTTGAGACACAAGCCATGAACTTCAAAAACCATGTTTTAAAAAATGTTATCAAAAATTATTATATAAGAACATTTTCAAGAAAAAATAATTTTTAATTTTTTTATGGTTTTAATTATTTCTTAATAATTTGTTCAAATTATTTTCAAAGAAATATTTTTAAAATTTGTTTTCAAGATTCCTTCCCAAAAAAATGGTTTTCTAAATGTTTTGATGATTATTTTATATGTTTTCAAGGAAAGGTTTTTGAAGTTTTTTTTGAACTTCATTTAAAAATAAATAGTTATCGAATTTTTTTCATGATTATTATATACATTTTCAAGGAAAATTGTTTTGAAAATGTTTTCAATCCTCCATTTTATAATTTCAAAGAAAAAGTTTTTAAAAAGGCTTTATATTTTATAATCATTTTTAAAAGAAGAATGAACATATTACTCAAGAAATTATTTTAAAAGGATTATCCAAAATTATTTTTCATCTAAGAGGAAATCTATTGGTGTTACTCATGAATTTCGAAGAAATTATCCAAAGGGTCCATTCATTTTATTTATCTGAAGAGATTATATTTTTATGGCCTGATTTTTATGAAACCCATTTATCTTTCACGAGTCATTTGCTTAAGAAATATGATTTTTTTCATGGATTATTATTTCATAAAATGATTATGAAACCTTTCTTTTCCGCATGATAAGATATGATTACATTTTTATAACACCCATTTCATTTCATGGGTTATGATATGATTATTTATGATTTTTTGGAACATGTATGTATGATTTCATTATGAAATGGGTTACACCTATATCTTTTTACAATGTTTTGGGTAAATATTTATATCTCATGAGATAATTGTGGGAATAAATTTGATAGGCTTGATCCATAGTTTAAGATAAGAAAACCCAATATTCTATGGAAAGATGGGGAAACCTGATACACTATGAGAAGATGGGGAAACTTGATCCAATATGGGTATATGGGGAACCTCAGTCCACTTTGGGAGGATGGGGAAACCCGATCAAATATAGTAAGATGGGGAAGCCCGATTCCTTACAAGTAAAGGACTCCGATCGTGGATTGTGGTGTGTCCATCCCATTAGGTATGGTCACCATGAAGTTCCTTTTTATGTTTTGGCAACGTACCTGTCTTATAGGGAGTTATTATACATGTTTATGTGTTTTAAAAAAATTCTATATCTTATGACTATGATTTTCTCACATGGTTAATATTTTTTATTATTTCATTATTTATGTCTTCTTCTCTGACAATATTTATGTTGTGATTTACATTTCTAATATTTGATATGAAGGGTATGATCTTCTAATGTCATGACAACATTACCATACCCTTATGATAATTTTTATTCTTACATATGTCCCTTTTTACATTTATTTAGCCTTTATTCTCACCCATTTTTATGTTTCCATCCCTAGGTTATGAAGATATGTATTCAGTATGATGTTTTTAAGAAGGGTAATAGTCATGAAGAACCTAGTGAGAGATAATGTAGCTAACTTATATAACATTGTTTATTTTTCCCTTTTTAAAATTAACTAGGATAATAAGGTCCTTGGTAATATTTTTATTTAATGTATTATGTTTTATACAAAAGTTAAGTAATGGCAATGTATGAAAAGTGAGGGTCACTATAGTTGGAATGAGAGAAAAATTTTAGTTTACTTGTGGAAACTATGATTAGGAAAACACTGTGAGAAGTCTAATGAAATGTCTAAGGATATAGAGATGTATAAGAAAATATCCTAGGATTTTGGTAAAGAATATAGAGAGAGTTTTCCTAGAAATACATCCATGTTTGGATACTACAGGTGGTCGTGGTTCCGGAATAGATGGACCTAGGAGTAACAACACTAACAAGGTGAGTCAAGCCTGACTCAAGAATAACCTGGTACACAATAATAGGCCTTATTGCACACCTAGTTTGACAATCCCATGACATTTTCTTGGGGAATTAAAAAACTCTTTATGAACCATCAGGATGAATTTATGAAATAATTTGGCTATTAATAATGTAAAATAAATACAAGGTATAATATATTAAGGAAGGTTTCATAATTTAGACATATTAAAAGTGGTTCTTTCATAATTATGCGGTTCCTCACTATAGAAAATATTTCTTATATTATTATTTTTTCTTTTAATCCACAGATGTAAGTTGTAGGAACCACATTAATGGTGACTACGATGGTAAATCCAATGATTTTTATCCTGAGAATCTGAATTCTATGGGATGTAGAATGAAAGACCTGATTGTTATACTCGCACAACTTTCTCTAGCTATGAATCATACTAAGCATCCAAACAGGAAATTGAGGGAACAAATTTCTGTTGAGTATTTCATGAAGAAACTTCCTCCTTATTGTAGTGGGTTTTACAATCCACTTTTTACGGAACACTGAATCAATACTAATGAAAATATATTCTCCATTCTCTAATGTTTAGATCATGAGAAAGTCATTCTTGATGTTTATCGATTAGAAAGTGAATCAGACTAGTGGTGGACTATAATCAAGAATTGAAGTAAGAAAGATGAAATTGATTCCATGGATTAAGATGGCTTAAAAAACTTATTATTCTATAAGTAATTTCCTTATTTCCTTCATATGAATATGGAAATGTAGTCACTTTTGTTGAAGAAAAAGGATACTAAATCTGCTATAACCTACAAGCATAATTTCTCAAGGCTTGTGAGTTATGCTTCTGGAATTATCATTAAATCAAAAAGTAAGGTTAACAAGTTCTTTAGTGGAATAAATCCAAGTCCTATAAGGGAATTAACCAAAAGAGACTCTAATAGCTATGAAGATATTATGCATTGCGAAACCTATATTGAAATGGAGGTTTGATTTACATATCAATCACATGTCTTTAACAATAAAAAGAATATTGTGTTCAAAGGAAAATCTAAAAAGCATGAAGAGAATAAGATGATCCTTCATCTATGCTCCATGTTTGGAAATAAGCATGGAAGAAATTGTCTTATGGGGTTTAATAAATGTTTTATGTACAGGAGGGAATGACATCGGGCAATTGATTACCACACTAATGGGAAGAAGCTGTCTAATGATGCAACTAGATGAAAATATGAATTTAATGCACCTCCAACACATCAATACTTCATGTGTAAGTAGGATGGACATTATGCTAACAAGTTCCCAAAACCAAGGGTTGGTGATGATGATTGGTGTTAGTAATCTCTTAAACCATGGGACACTAGGAAATATTAGATGATCATTGTTTCTGACAAGGGGAGTGATAACAATATTGTGAAAGGTATACTTACCAACCACTATGGAATAGAAAATGTCTTATATGATTCTAGATAAACCCATTCTTTCAAAAATAAATAATGTTTAAAAGGTATTAAGATACCACCCAAACCATTATATGTGTAATTATAAGGGAAAAACCCTAATGTTATGATGATTTAATCTAAATTATTTTCTATTTATTTGGTTGAAATTTATTGGAATGTGATTCCTAAAAATCTAGTAATTCTTTCTTTGGTTTACTTTGATGTCATATTAGGCAGAGATCGTATTTCTCTACATAAATCACTCAACAATTGTCATGGAATGGAATTTATGTTTTATATTTCAAACCAACCTATGATCATCTATCAATGTGATTGTATGTATGAATTTATTATGGAGGTTAAATATAGTGTATGGTTCCAAATTACCATTAATAAGGTGTGTTTTTTAAATAGTTGGGGAGAAACTCAACATCAATGATATGCCTATTGTTTGTGAATTTGTGGATATGTTCTTGGAATAGTTTCGTATCCTTCCACCAAAACATTGTGTTGAGTTCTTGATAGAACTCGTACTTGGTTCCACACCAATTTAAAATACTTCAAATATAATGTCCCCAATTTAGTTGTAGTAATTTATGAAAGAACTACAGGAAACCCTTAATAAGGTATTTATTTGGCCAGGTGCGTCACCTTGGGGTGCACCTGTTCTCTTTGTGAATTAGAAGGATGGATCAATGTTACTCTACAATTATTATCAGGAGTTTAACAATATCATGATCAAGAACATGTATCTTCTTCCTCACATTGATGACTTGTTTTATCGACAACATGGATCTCAATAATTTTCCAAGATTGAACTTCATTATGGATATCATCAATTGAGGGTCAAGAAAGAGGATATACCCAATAAGAAATTATGTATAAGTTATGAACAATATGGATATTAAATGATGACTTTTGGTATTACTAATTCCCCTACGATCTTAATGGATTTTATGAATAGAGTCTTTAGAGATTACCTATATCAATTTGTGGTAGTCTTTAATGATTATATTATTATTTATTCAAAGATGAGGTAAGAACATGAAGAACACTTCAGAATAGTACTGAAGACCCCGAGGAAGGAGAAATTATATGAAAATTTTACGAAGTGTGACTTTTTTTCCATAAAAGGATTCATTTTTGGGTCACATAATCTCAAGAGATGGTACCTTAGTGGATCTATCAAACATAGAGGCTATTGAATGTTGTCTTGACAGACCATGATGACTAAGATCCTTAGTTTTCATAGATTAGATGGATATTATGTACAGTTTGTGCTTAATTTCTCATAACTATATAATCCTTTGATCCAATTAACTTAGATGGGATCCATGTTCCTCCAGATAGATGAATATGAGGAAAATTTCAAGGAACTAATGACAAGGTTGGTAAGCACACCAGTGATTACATTACCCTATAGAGGAGAAGGATTTATAATTTATAATGATGCTCCAAAGAAGGAATTTGGTTGCATTTTTATAGTGAAAAACATGGATATCACTTATGTCATGTGACAATTGAAGATCCACTAGAAAAATTATGAAAACTCATGATTTGGAGTTATCAATGATAATTTTGGCATCAAACATGTGGATGCGTTATATTTATGGAAAAAGTGTGATATATATATATATATATATATATCATAAAAGACTAAAATATATATTCATATAGGAGTTGAACATGAAACAAAGAAGATGGTTAGATCTAATAAAGGAATATGACTACTCAATACATTACAACCATGGGAAAATGAAAATTGTAACACCCCAAGCTTCTATGGTACGCTTCTCTTTGAATAATAAAACCGCGTGTTTTGTACGCAACTTCGAGTTCTAACACACCACAACCAATCAAACTAGCCATTATGAATAGTAATACCCACTTTTTGAAATTTTATAAATTTTATCTTTCAAAATGGACTTAATTTTTGGATTTGGAATATCGAAATTAGATTAGGGTGAATTTTTGGATTTGGAATATCGGGCGGTGATTGGTCTTCTTGATCGAAGGCATATCATGATCCGATTTGGGTCTATGGATGATCTCATCACTGAATGGTCTAAAGCTCATCGAAGGTCTGAAGGTTTTACTTTCTATCTTTGTCAGTGGAATTTTTAATTTCATATGCAGCGAGATAATCCGAATATGGCTATTTGGGTATGTTTCCCTGACCTCCCTCTCTCATTCCAGAACCCTTCTATTTTTTCTATGCTTGGGAACATGGTCGGTCGTTACCTATGCTCTGATACCAAAACTGAGGTTGTGTGTCATCCCATCATCCAACATAAATGTGTGGAGATTGATGTATCCAAGCCACCAGTTGATTGGGTGTGGATTACTGATGGGAAAGAATTCCAGTGGAAACAGGGTGTTATGTTTGAATCATGGACTGATTTCTGCAGTTCATGCAATCGGCTGGGTCATGGTGTTTTGGCTTGCATAAATGGTTCTTTGAAACAAGAGGGTGCGCTGGTGGGTGAGGGATGGTTTGGTTGCTCGTGATGGTGCTACTGTGGGGATTTTAAAGATACAGGGGAAGGATCTGTTAGGAGGTGGGTTGCATGAAGAGCAATCCATGCTTCCTCGGCATGAGGTGGTGGATTTAGTGGACAATGGTGTTACTATCAAGGGGGATGAGCTGAAACGACCAGGTGTGGATCCTCCTGGATCAAAGGTTGGTGATATATTCACTAGATTGAAGCGGGATTTGGGGAAGGTTGGTTCCATGAATGGTAGTGGCGAATCTCCTTCTTCTATTACAGCTGCAGGGGTACTTGCAAATCTTCGCTGCTTGAGATACCCTCTTTGATGGTAATCACCCGAAGGGCGGTGGGTAATTTTGCACTGGGAGATCAATGTGACCAATTGACCATATCTAGGGAGCCTGAAGATATGAGGATTTTGGAGAGGTATGCTCCTTCAGAACATATTTTTGATGTTGTGGAGAAGACTAAAGACATTGGTGGACAAGCTGGTGGTGCGACCTCCCTCTGCTTGGACCCTGTGAGTGCATATGCAGCAAAGGATGCAGTACATGATGAACAAGACATTGATGAAGTTCCTCTTGATCCAACTCAAGATGGGATTGACATACATCCTCATCACATCGAACATGGGTTTGTGAAACCGGTTGGGAAATGAATGACCCTTTTGAAAAAATTTGTAGATGATAGTGGTGCTTCGATGAAGAGTCCAGCTGGGATACAGGCACTTTCTGGGCGACATGCGGCCATCATTGAGCTCAGTAATTGTTTTTAAGGTCTGGTGAATGCTGATTTGGTTTTGGATCAGGAGAGGATTATTGGAATGGCTCACGTTGATCCAAAATCGGCATCTCTAGGTGCCAGTGTTGGATCAATGGCAGTTTCTGTTGGCAATTTTGAATAGGAAGTGGAGAATGTGAATTCCTCTAATGCTGAGGAGGGCTCTACAATAAATGTGGATGGTGGTTCATTGATGTATAATATGGTTGGAGATTGTACTGTGAAGAATGTTATGCATGGTGGCTGTGATTTTTTAGATCATTCCCCCTGCCTTTCCATAATGGATGCTAATCATCAATCTCAGCAGGATCGGGGAGAGAGGGAAGGTTATTAGGTGGTGCACATCTCTGGTAAATGGGGGTATTGTTCTAATAGTGAGAAGGGAAATAATGGTGGTATGGTTTAGCCCTCCTATAGTTATATGGTTTGGGGTAGCAAAACGAAAGTGTCTCTGAATGAGAAAGTGAAGACTGAATCACCACGAAGAAAGCCACATAAAGACTATTATCACTTGCCAATGCTTATAGCTACCATATCTTCTCACGGGAAGGATGGATGGATTGCAAAATCTTCTAAGGAGATCATTTCATTGGAGAAGCTGAATCTTAGAAGGAAGTATGCCAAGATTTTGAAACACTATGAAAGTTTAGAGTGGGAATCAGCTACCGTAGAGGAAGTAGTTTATCAGGGATGCGGCGATGGGTCTAATTTTTATTATATGTAACTATCTTTCTTTCCATGTTGTGCATGCTTGATATACATTTTCTTTTATTTCTAATAAATGGTCAGAGGATTTCCTTTTCCTGAGATTTCTGGGTAAATTTGACTATAAATATTCATTAAAAATAGAAAAAAATTTCCTACATAATGGTATTTTATTTATATTTTTTAGACAATAAATAATCTAATTTATTTGTGACACAATGATGACGCAGTAATTACCTAATTAATGAAATGTTAAAATAATTGATATTATAAATATACAAATAAATGTAGTATTAGACTTTTTATGAATTCCACTAATTTTATAGGTTAATATGACATGTTAGGGTTGGATATATGAATTTTTTTTGAAAGTAATAATGTTGTTATTAATTTAGAAAAAACAAAATACCAAATAGTGTGAAAATTGACTTCAAAGATTTTTTAAAAAAAATATATTATATTATTAATTGATAATCTATTCCTAAAAAAATAAGGTTCGGCCAATGGACTTATATAATGATAGGTGTATCATTAATTAACCAATTGAGGTTCACTTGAAAGTATATAGTATGTTTATTAACCATATAATATAATAATATAAAGAGACATGGTAAATGTTAAACTATTTAACTGAGAGTTAAATCTAAAAGATAAAGTTAATATAGTGACCCAAACCTATCTAAAAACTATTGGTTGAGTGGTTTTCGACCCATAAAATCCTTAGACTTTAAATAATTAATTTTAGAGCAATTATAAACAAATATTTTTTTATTATAAAAAATATTTCTAGATTTTCCTAAGGTGACCCTCACCCATCTAATAAAAGGGCACCCCCCTTCCCTCTAATTCACATCTTCAAAGCCATTTGGCTCGGCCAAAACCTGCCCAAATAACCTCTAAACTATCCTCCCTTCATTCTAGAGGCCTTACTTTATTCATAAAGACAACCTAAGGAGCCCTTTTGATCAAATCAAAAGGAAGAACCCGAAGAAGAGGTAAATATTTCATCACCTCTTTCAAGTTCATTTATTATTCCATTTACTCTTTCTTTGTTGTTTCTATTATAAAATAATAACTCTAGTATCTTCAATATAATGTGATTTTGTTATAAATATGGTACAACCATATTCATTATTCAATCCATCATTTGAATGACATGTCACCATACATGCGTACGTACGGCTTACCGTCTCCACGACGTGGTGTAATTGTTATTCAATACATTATTATTTGGATGGGTATAATAATGACGATTAATTGATGTAAATACAAAATATAACACGATAATGATTATTTATATATGATATACCATCCAATTATATATTATTTTAATTTCAAAAGAATGATATTGTTTCTTCTGCGTACGTACAGATTACCGTCTCCACGAACACGATGAGATTCATTCCCCGTCGTATCCATTCAAGACTAAATTTCATTAGATGATTAAAAATAATTTTTAAAGACTTGATATAATTCTGGATATAAATAAGATACATCTCATCCATAAAAAATATAACTCACTTAAAAATAATATAAAGGAAAAAGAATTTGTTAACACCCGAAACAACAATAATACTAAGATATTATTACCAAAACAATGTTAAAAAGTCATATATGATATCATATTAATGTATATTAATCTTGTATAATTTAATAACAATTATTTCACCATTATATAGGACGTTAACCTACCCTCAAACAAGGAAAAGTACAAGGTAAGTTTTAATTTTTACAATCTCTTTATTATCCCAGGTTGTTTTTACATAAGTGTCTACTGGGACCTCTTTATCATCCACATCCATGTTTCTTAAAAATGTATTTCAAAACATTCATACTATTTTACAGAATATTGGTTAAAGTAATTTATACCTTTTTTGACTTTTATAAGATATTTATAATGTAATATTACCTTCATTTTCCAAAAAAGGTACTTTTTGACCTTTTCGACAATTTTAAGGTAAGAATGTTTTTTTACATATATGGCGGGTGTGGATATTTTATGAATTTATAACATCATCAAAGATTTCCATACAAGCTTATAAGAATATTTCCAAAATAAATGTTTTCTTTTATAATTATATAAATTATAAATGATTTCAAAATAAAAAGAGTTATTTCTCAAAAAAAGGTTTTGATTTCATCTATGTCAACATTCTTTGATTGATTTAAAGCTCATTTGAAGTTGATTAATTATGATGCAAAAATTCCATATTTTATTGAAGGTTTTGTGATATGTTTGACTGTGGATGTGTTATTTTTACAACATTAATGGTTTATGGATAAAGTATTGACATTTCGTATGCTTGTTTTAATACGAATGTTTATGTTATGTTTAAACCTTTTCATATGAGGAATGCATTTGACTTAGTAAGTGACTAGTGGATCCTGCTATAGCTCCCCGATGCATCGGTTGGTCTCATGAGACAAACTAGTGTCTTAGCACAAGGCCTTGACAAAATCTTATTTGTAGTCATGGAACAAGTCCTTGACTATGTGGTTATGAATGTCTGGCATTATGCATTCCATCATTATAAAAGTGGCTATTGATATTACATGTGATTATTCGACTAGTAGAATATCCATGTGAGTAAGTAAATGGAATTATTTGATTTTATATTTTCCATATTAAGAAGATGTTCATGTTCAAAAGGCTTTTGTTTTAGTCTTATACATTGCCTTAAATTTTTATTCTTATTTATGAATGTTTTTTTCTATATTGTTATCCTTACTGAGCATCTGAGCTCTTCCCTTTCTATTTTTTATTTTTTCCAAGGATGCAAAGAAGTATTTTATGACTAACCTGTAGGGATAGTCTGAAGGGATATGAGTGTGGCCTATGGAAACAATTTCATTGTAGTTTTTCATATTTTGATGTAATGTAAACCTTATGAATGTATTTAGTACTTCCAAGGCTACTAAACTAATCGGTCTATCAATACTTGATCTTTTTTGATCATGCCAATGATATGTAATAATGCACTAAATCTGGACTTCTAGGGTCAGGGCATTACTAAAGTGGTGGATGATTCTTTGAGTCAAAAGGATCTTGCCATCATATCCATTATGAGTATTGAAAAAGATGAAATATTTCTATATTTAAAAAGGATAGATCTATAAATCTTGAAGGAAGGTTAAAAATCTTATCTTTCTAAATTGAATGCTCAAACCTCAATCCAAGTAAAGTTTAAAGAAGTTAAAAAGGAAGCTGTAGAGCTACAAAAGATGGTTAGAAATATTCTTGAGTTTAACCACGATCACGAAGAAGTGATAACATTCAAGAACCGTGTATATGTTCCTTCCATACCTTATTTAACAGAGATTTTAGAGGAAGATCATAGATCTTAATTATCTATTCATCATGGAGGTATGAATATGTATAGATATTTATAATAATACTTTTGATGGTATGGAATGAAGAGGGATATCACAATGTCTGTATCTTAGTTCTTGATATGCTAGCAAGTTAAGTAATAAAGTTCAATGTCTAAATGTTGGTTTCATCCATTACACATACCAAAATTGAAATTATAGAACACCACTATAGATTTTTTTTTTGGAATTCCCAAAACCTCTAAAAGGTTTAATGCTATATGGGTGGTAGTCGATCACCTTACTAATCCATCACACTTCCTAGATATCAAAGAAGTATTCTCTCATGATCATCTTATAATGATATACATTAATAAATTGGTAAGGTTTGATAGATTACCACATTATATTATATCTGATTAGAATTCTAGATTTACATCAATGTTTGGGAGAAGTATTCAACAATAAATTGTTAAATAATTGAGTTTTAGTACTACTAATCCTCCTTAGAGGGATGGTTAGTCAAAAATAAAAAATCAAACCCTATAGGATATATTGAGATCTCGTTCACTCGATTCTAAAGGTTGTTAGGATCAACGCCTTCATATAATTAATATTTCTTACAACAATATCTTTCACTCAATCATTCATATGTCTCATTATTAAACACTCTATTGGAAGAAATGTAGAGCTCCAACATTTTGGGACAAAGTTAGAGAAACAAGGCTTTTAGGATTTGAGATAGCTGAAGAAATGACTAAGAAGGTTAGAACTGGTCTAAAACATATCATAGAAGAAAAAAGTCTACAAAAAAGTCTTGTTGATAATTTTTGGCATGATATAGAATTTAAAGTTGGTGAGAAAGTGTTTCTATAAATATCTCCCTCGAAAAATATTATGAGGTTTAGGAAGAAAGGGAAACTAAGCCCTTGGTATATCAGTCCCTTTTTTATTATTTATCATATTAGAATGGTAGCATATACCTTGGAACTTCCTTCAAACAACTCTCAAGTAGATGATGTATTCCACATATCTCTCCTAAGTAAGTGAATACCAAACCCTTCACATGTACTTAACTCATTGGTCATACCACTAGAGCAAGATCATTCTTTCAAGGATAAACCGGTTGAAATTATGAATCGTACAAAGAATGTTATATGAAATAAGACTACTCACCTAGTCAATGTTTTTTTTGGAGAAATAAATATTTAGGGGAAGATACATGGTAAATATAGAACATGATTAGGTAGAAATATCCTCATTTTTTCGTATCAGAATAAAAAAATTTGAGGAAGAAATTCATGTTAATAGGGTAGAATGTAGCACCTCAAGTTTTTGTGAATTTTTTTTGCATAAATTATTTTTTTGATGTCATATATTGCACACTACACTACTTAAAACATTTAGTATATGTCACACCAAGAAAATATTTCACTACACAAAACATCAACTTGGCATGTGTTAAACACAACAATGAGTTTCTACGAAACACCATTTTATTGTTATAATTAATTAAACGATATAGTTATAACCTAGTAATATAAAATTATAAAATTAATATAAATAACAACTATTTAAATATTATTTATAATTATTTAATTCAAATAAAACATATTGATAATAAAACTTGTAATATTGGTAATTTTTTTATATGTTTCAGAAAATTATTTTCTCAAATAAACTGCATTTTTATGTCCTTATGTGAATAATAATTAAATTAATTTTTGAAAATATTAGAAATTTAATTTGATATAATAAAATTAAATTTTGAATTCAGAATGTACAAATTATATTAGGGTGAATTTTTGGGATTTTTATGAGAAACATCATTTTTTGGATGAATAGTGAAAATACCAAATTTTAAATCAAAACTATTTATTCGTCTAATTTATTAATATTGTTAAATTATTTATTAAGTTTTTCTAAAATTTAAAAAAAAATATATCTATTAATCCTATTTAGGTAATTCTAATAATTTCTTATATTGAATTTAGATATGAAATATTAATGAAATTTTGAACATTCTCACTTTAAAAAGCTGCTTTCTCGCCACATTTATGGGATTACCATAAAATTAATTTTTTTACTTATGGGAATTGAATTTGAAATAATTAATATAAATAGTTTTAATCAGTTTAATATTTATATTCTAACAATATGAACTTTTATTTCTACCAAAAATATTAGTGAATGTGATTAAAACTTTTTGTAATGCTTAAGGTAAAATTAAGCTTAACAAGGAACTAAACCTTATAATTATGGTAAAAATGACCTAAAAACATTTCTAAAACCTATTTACTAGAAATATTTCATAAAAAATATTCTATTATTGTGTTTTTCCAGTTTTTTATTACCTTTTTAGTAAAAATTTGAGTACATCTAACTTGTTTTCAAAAATGCCAAGTGCATCCCCTCCCTCCTTTATAAAAGGGCACCAGCTCTCCCCTTCTTCACACCTCACAAACCACTTAGGATCTCCAAATATCTCCCCAATTAAATTCACAAAATATATTCCTTCATCCTAAAATCCTACCTTTGGTCAAAAATCCAACTAATGAACCCCATTGGTGAAAAACAAAATAGGTTACCCAAAGAAGAGGTAAAATCCTTCCTCAAGATCCTTTCCTTTATTTTCTTTATCCACTACCTAAATTCTTATTATTTTATAAATAAATACTAGACTAAGTATCTTTAATATAAACTTTTTTTATTATTAGGTTTCCACTAACAATTACAGACACTTAATTCTAATGGGTAACGAACTTACCCTTCTTGTGTAAGGTGAACTACCGTCTCACGAAATGATGTTATTAGTTTTTTCCTTTAACACCTATCATGGTTGGGAATTATGATGGGAAAATATATTTAGATGATATATATGGTGTATTTATTCTTATTTAATTATTATATAACATATAAATTCATTATTTCAATTTTGTGTAAATACGATAATTTTGTTTGGGGAAATGTTTTACCTCCTTAAAGTGGCGTGATTCGTTCATACTCTACATAGAATATATTAAGGATGAGTTTAGTAAAATTATTGGATATATATGACATAATAATTGTAATGGAATTATTATAAATAAATATATACATTTATTTCATTTAATTCATTTCTTTCAATATGATAATTAAATGGAAACAACGTTCATGCATACGTAGGGCCAACCATCTCCATGAATGATGTATCCCATTTCATATTTTTATCTTTCAAATATTGTTATAAATACAAATATAATGAATATAAATAATTTTTAAATAATTTTTTACATTCTATATATCATTATATAAGTAAAAGGATAAGAAATATAAGAAATTAATACACATGAGAAAAACGAAGTGCATATTACCTGAAACGTAACATTAACATGGAAGTGTTAATAAAAGGATCATATAAATCCATATATTGTATTAGATATAAGAATATGGTTCTATGGTACATGTATAATAAACTTTTATGTGTTATATATGAGGTTTTAATGATTACGAATAGATTCAAGACATAAGGTAGGGGGATTTATAATCTCACTTTTATTTCTTTGAGATTTACTCCATATTCACTAAAAATTTCTTTTGTGCAGTTTATATACTTACCTTGAATACATTATATGATTTTTATCTTTAAATTAGTTGTTATTTACATATCCATTTTATGATCTCTCTTTTATGGGGTTTATGTTTCAAGATTAAGCAAATTGGTAAAGTAATTTTCTCTTAGTTTTCCTTATTTGAGTCACATGCCATGAACTTTAAAACCATGTTTAAAAAAATGTTTTCAAAAATGATATTGTAAGTTCATTTTAATGGAAAACATATTTTATTTTTTCAGGGTTTTCTTGCTTCTTTTATAAATTTTCAAAGTATTTTCTAAGAAATTGTTTTCATAAATGTTTTCAAGATTCCTTCCCAAATAAATGGTTTTCAAAAAAAATCAAGCATATTTTATTTGTTTTCAAGAAAAATAATTTTCAATTATTTTTCATGATTGCTTTCCATAGTAATAGTTTAAAAAAATATCAATATTCTCTTATATATTTTCTTGGAAAATGGTTTCCAATCTTTTTTCATACTTCCATTTTATGTTTTCAAGGAAAAATGTTTTCAAAAAGATTCATGATTTAAATCAATTTTTTTAAACAAGAAATTATATTTTCCTCTAGAAATTTTTTTAAAAGAATATTTCAAACTTATTTTCCGTATAGGATGACATATGTTGGTATTACTCAATTATTTCTGGGAAATTATCCAACGGATGCACTTTTATTCTTTATCTGAATGGATTATGGATTGATGGCATGGTTTTTATTAAACAAGTTTTTAATTCATGGGTTATATGCTTATGAAACCCACTTATTTTAATGGGTTATGATTTAATGAAATGATCATGAAACATGTATTTTTACACTATTTAATATTTGATTACATGTTTATGAAATCCATTTCATTTCATTGGTTTTGATATGATTGTTTATGATTTTATGGAACATGTATGTATGATTTCAATATGATATGGGTGTGCCCTATATCTTCTTCTAATGTATTCGGTAATGATTTTTATCTCATGAGATAATGATGAGAATCATGTCGATGGACTTGATCCACTATAGAATATGGGGAAACATGTTCCATTATAGGAGTTTAAGGAAACCCAATCCAATATAGGAAGATGGGGAAAAATGATAATCTGGGAAGTTGGGGATACTAAATACATTACAAGGAATGGTCTGTGACTAGGAATAGTGTTGTGTCCCACCTAGTAGGTGTAGTCCACATGAAGTGCCAAATTATGTTTTGGCATTGCACCTTAGATTATAGGGAATGATGTAACAGGTTTATTTTTATCGAATTTTTTTTGCCTTATTCCTATGATATTCTCACATGATTAGTGTTATTTAGTCTTTTATGATTCATATTATATGAAATGCCAATCCTTATTCCACTTTTTTCATTTATGATCTTTGATATATCATGTATGATCATATAATTTTATGATCAAATAATCATACCCTTATGCTCATGTTTATTCATAAATATCTCCCTTGTTTACCCTTACTGAGCATCTAAGTTCGCCCCCTTTTATGTTTTCTTCCCCATGTTATGAAGATATATATTAAATCTTATGTTTTTAAGAATGGTTCTTGTCATGATTATCCATTTGGGATATAATGAATCTAACTTATATATTGGTGTTTATGTATCCATCTCACCAAATGAAATAGGGCAATATGGTCTTTGGAGCTATTTTTGTGTAATGTATTATAATTTCAACAAAATTAATGTAATTTTAATATTTGAAAAGTGAGAGTCTCTATATCCACACCATGGTATTATAGGGGGTTTCCAACCCTATCCTCTCTCTGATAGTACTTCACAATCACTACTGTAGTCAAGATTTTCCTAAAGAAGAGTCACACTCATAAAATTTCATATCATATCTCTAAATCCACTACAAAGGCTACCATCATGTTTTACATGGAATACTACACTTGATAGGCTATTTTCAATCCAAGATCCAAGTATGAAAAAAAGCTTGATGACTACATGAGGCTCATTATCGATCTATCAGGATAAAATGTAAATCAATTTATATGTCATAGATAATGTCCATTAATTTCCAAATAGATCACATTGTTATGATTATCATAGATGAAAACTCTGGAAAGGATTTTTACTTTCCCAAAAAGTACACCAAGATAAAAGAAAAATTTATCGTAATAAGTATGTATGTCACTCCATGGGATAGATCCATGAGTCAGGAAATGGTATCCAACATTGGTCTATAATCAAACACCTCAATGACCAGATCATGATGTCGTGGGAATATCTGCAATATGACATCACAAGAAAGAGTTATGAATGCGACAATATTTCATATCAATAATAAAAATGATAATATTATATATATATTTTTATAAAACCATATTCAAAGGGAGGTTCACACAAAAGGAATACCCAGTTCTCATGCACATAGTGATCATTCCATGGTGGTCTCCCCTCCACATTGAAACCTCCATAAATCATTAGTACTATAATAATAATAATTATAATTATTATTATTAACATAAATTTCCTCAATTTTACATTCCCAAGTCGCATGCCCACTGGGTGTTTCGGCCCTTCATTTCTATCATTAATAATAATAATAATAAATATCTGATGTTATTGTTATTAAAAATAAAAACACATCTCCTTCCATGTCCGTATGAAATAAAATTCCATCCATATTTCTCCAGAAAACTGTCCCCATTAATCTGCAGAAACTAAACGTCGCTCGATGCACCACCTATGTTCCTTAAAATCGATCCTATTTCTACTACGGATCCCATAACAATGGAGTATCACCTATAACAAACATCTTTAATCAATATTATTGAAAACCATAATTCCATCTATCATTTCTTATACTGTAATGAATCTGATGGTTTGATCACACTTGAATTTACCAAAACAAAGTCGAGTCATGACCCTATAGGCCACTTATAATGGAACCAGATGAATAGAGAGTGTAAAAATAAGAATAAAGTGAACCGTCATTGGCCAGGTTTTCTGATACAATTATTACATAAATGATACTATATCATGGAAAACATGATGTATAATGAATCAATTATACAACAGGGAAGCATGGCTCATATAGAGGAATAAAAAATCACAGTTCAAATAAAGATAATTAATCCATGCTCAATATTTTAATCAAAATGGAGACAAAAAAACTTAAAGAGTCCTACCTTGATTATTGATCAATATTTGGTGAAGTACACATTCTCTAGAAATGGAGAAGATCTGTGGTGTTTGATGCCTCTTGATCCACGTCGATCTGATTTTCATTTGTTGTTCAATGTTTATCAGAAAATTAATAATGACATCCTCCTCCCCTAGGATATAGAAAGGGTTACATATTTAACCATTGTAAAACATTAAAATGAGGGTATTTATATAGTATTTTAATTATGTCATTTAATAAAAAAAACAAGCAATTTATTTATTATTTTAATTAAATATACTCACCAATGGCTGCCTTAACCAAAATTCAAACACCGACTAAACTTAGGTCACGCCTAAGGTAAACAATACATTCTACACTCAAACATGGTCTCTAATTTCTAATATGATGCTTATTTTTTGATTTATTCAACTTTTTTATGAAATCAATGCATTTCTGGTATTAATTTTTATTGTTTTTATAATACGAATTTTGCGTTCACCAAGCCTCGGTATCTCACACTGTAACAACTCCTAGATATAAAGATATTGAAAGGAATATTCCAATGTGTTATAAGGTAATGCCAAAGTCACTATAGTATTCTTCCTTCAATGTTTTTTCCCTAAAAACCACAATATAAACAAAAACGTGGGGATACTAAGCCCACAAATGGCTCTCCCACTCTCAATATCTCTCCAGCATGTTCCCACGATGTCTACCAATATTCACTAAGGTGAAACAGATGCCCATGATGGGTCGTCCCAGGATAGTGCGCAACCACCAATGGGTACCTTAAAAGAAATCTCTACCCCACACACCCAAACCATCTAGGGAAACATTGTGCAGTAATTATTTCCCTTTTATCCTCAGTCAAGACAAGTGTAAAACACCAAGCACCTGGTATAAATAAAATCAAAATGTAAATAGGTACTCCACCTCATAAAACCAATATACTAATTGGAAACAAGCCCTACCATTCATAGATATATCCTTCTATCCTAACCAAAACTTAGTGACCCTGGACATGGTGAGATAGATCATAATAGATGATCTCCTCAACGAACTCCAAAGGTCACTATCATTAGTCCCCAGTAGACTCCAGATGTTTTTGTGGGAAGTCCTCATCCTCCATTGGATGATCTATACCTCTTTCACAACCATCACTAACATCAACTATAGGCTTACAAGTAGTAAGTCCCACTGGCTCTGACTAACATAGTGGTGACCTGTAGGGTCTCCCATACATGGCCTCAAATGGTTTTATGCCAATGGTAGAGTGATAAATGCTACAATACATACTCCACCAATGTGATCCTCCCAGATATGGCCCAAATATATCATGAAATCCCAAAGCATGTTATCAAGAACTAAATTTATTATCTATCCCTAACCATATTTCTGGGGTAAAAACTTAATGATCAAGGGATTTTGAGTCACAAAGGCATCATGAATCCTCTCTGTAATCATTAAATGAATTGAGCATCACAGTCTAAATGACTGTTGATGGAATTATATGAATTCAGACTACCTCTTACTCAAACAATCATTTAAAAAGCTAAACTAAGCTCTGCTCTCAGATGGGTAGGAAGTTGTTCACCCTTGTGAGTTAGTATATGATCAGTCAAATAGTATCATGAAATCTCATAAATATTATAATCCCCCTCATGATAACTATAAAAACACCTTCTAATTTACACTACCACTCACAACCTCAATCTCCACCTATATATAAGTGAAATATAAATAGTTAAAATAAAAAAGATGCCACAACATTCTGAACCATAAAACCCATTGCTAAAGGTTCTAAGTACAACCACCATTATTCTGGGTGTGCTACTAAGGAAAAAAATCTCCTCAATCCCATTTTATGCAGTATTACTAGTGCCACTGACCATCCATGAACACAGATTTAATGATCTCTACCTCCATGGATTCTATCAAGAATATTTCCAATGGATATTTGGTCACACGATATCTCCTAGAACATATCCCTAAGTTTTTCCTCCTTGACTTGATGAAGAAGAGGAGGAGTAACAACCATCAAATTGAGGTATGTGGCACCATCCTCATGCATAAGGGTCAATAGTAAAGTGGTCAACTACTCCATCACTTCTCTTGTCAATAGTGGATGGAAAACCTCTCTATGAGTATCTAATTACATGACCATTCTCTAGGTGGCCCCCAAGATTAGGTTGTCTCAACCTTTACAAGGTCCGATGTCCATCCCATGTCTGAGAAGACATATCTTGAGAAGTATAACTTCAAATATAGAACTGAATCCATGAGAGATATCATATGATAAGCACTCTCAGAGTATGTCTAGAAAAATACTCCTGTGTTTCATGTGCTCCAAATTTGACGCTAACGACATGATGGTACCATCATAGATGACTACTATGATGTGATACTAGAAAGGTTAAGTATTAGGCTCCCCAGTCTTGAAACCTCTTCTAGGGTGTTCAACATGCCAAAGGGTATCACTAAGAACTAAAATACATCATAGTGGATCTAGGAATAAACACTCCATACATCCACCTCTCAGTCCTAGAGTTGGTGATAACCCATTCCTAGGTAAACCTCTGAGATTGACTTCACCTCCATCCACTAGGAAAGGAGGTCATTAACTATTTTGGGTGGAAACTCCGCTAAGATAGTCACATGTCTTAGGTGATGCCAATCCACACCTAACCCCAAGATCTTATATTCCTCTAGGGGATCAACACATGGTTTCCCATGAAAAAATATAGGGACTTATGATGATCCTTCTTTGTAGACTCCTACAACCACACATCAATATCTCACAACAACATGGGGTTATCTAATATAATAGCATAGATAGAAGGTCTTACCTGGGTAAAGTCTATGTAGAAAAAAAACTCATTTGGGAGGTAAACCTAGAATATTCTCAAGATGGATTCCCTCATATTCTTCTATAATCGTATGAAACTATAAGATAAAATTATCTACTTATCCATGGGTAATACAAGCCAACTCATAAGGTAGATCCTGTAACCTCCTATGAAATAGATAATCCTTCCCTATGTGAAGATCAATCCTAATCAATGGAGTAAAAATCCACACCAATAAACTGGAAGGAATAATACACTCACTAGTAGAAATAAACAATTAATGGGTCATTAATTTCTATCCCATACTGAAGAAAACATTATTGTGTCCCACTACCGCTATAGAATGTTTTTTGAGGATCTATCTCTCTATCATTCTCCTTACACACTCAGGTTACACCATGGACATAAGAAAGTGTTAACTAATTCTCTATGAAGGAGCCTCTAAAACAAGGTATGATAATAAATTCATCCATTGGTATCTCTAGATATTGAATAGTGGGTATGTCTAGAGAAATGTGTCTTTTGACTCTATGCTAAAACTGCAGTTGCAGCAGTGGGGATAGTGGTCATACCTCGACCACACCCGAGCCTCTAGATTGATATCCCCTTCTTCTTAAAGCTCATCATTTCCTTTTCTAAACTTTTCACTTTAACTAGGTCCTTCAATAAAACATTATCACACCTATCTACATAGAAAATGATTGTTAAAGGAACTCTTCTACCAATCCTTAACACTATTCGAATAGAGAAACACTTACTATGCCTCATGAATTTAAATGTAGTCATAAAAAATTTGTCTTAGCGGGGAATGTTTCCCTCTTCCTTTCATGTCTGAATCTAATATAAACATCTCCATCATAGGGTTCTTCTAATGCCTAGCATCATCCTATAGAGGCCTCACCATGAGGAATAGCTTCGAAAGGAGTCATATCTGATAGGGACATCCAGACCACCAGATCAAGCCTAACTTCAACAACCTATGAATGGACATTGGATCAATACGAAACCTGGGTTATCTATATATCTAGAACTCACAATGCACACTCATCATAGGTGCATCATACCCTGGGACTACCAGAACCAACTACTACTCTATAAAGAGAACTGGTTGTGAGTTAAACCATCCAGTCAGTCAGGATTTAAATATGTCTGAAAACATAGATCACCAACTCATGCCAATCCTACAATGCTTGGGGATTTGTCTTAATAAAGAACATCAGTGGCCTACAGTTCTAGGACTCATCGATTTTTATAACACTCTATGCATCCTCATCCTTCTCAAATGGTACAATCTACTTCTCAATAGGAGGAGGTAATCTTACCTACCCATCTAGAAGAAATATCTCAAGAGATGACCCCTAAAATGAGGCTTCATCACCCATCATATCATCACCATTATTTAAAATTAGTAACCTATATGGTTGTCTTCAAGGAATAATCTTGAAATTTATCAATACGTACCATGTTAAAATGTGAATATATATATATAAGGGGAGATCAATCAATAAGGTGATTCAAAGGACTCCATCCTATATGATTCATGTACAAAAGTTCCCTCCAACCAATGAATTTATATTCCATGTTAGAAATCTAGTAGTTAGAGTCATGGTTTATGGACACATTAGCTGCAACATGAACACTAGTTTCCCTATCCTAAAATATGTTTTCAAGAAATATTGACATTGTTCCCCTAAATTCCCAAACAATCCTCATAAATTATAAGACTCCAAACACAATACCGTGGTCAAGCGACCTCGGATACCACTCTATAATAACCCAAAATACAGATTCCCTCCTTTATAGTGGAATATTGGGATGGAAAAAATCAAACCCCACCTACATTTTCTTTGTGATGGTAATATACATATAGAATACATAACTAAAATGTGAGTCCTTTGTCTTAATCACCTGTATGAATGCATCCAACCATATCTATGCAGAAGTGTAGAGGAATAATAATAAAAGATAGTAACATCTGTAGAAAAAACCACACATAAAATAACCATTATAGAATAAAAAAGGGTGTGACAGTGTAATCAAAAATAAAAAGGGGTAAAATAGAAGCCCACATAGGAAAGATGTCCCAATTTGAAATCATATAGAATAAATTAATATTGAGAAATATTATCTCTTGTTCTATAAGAATGAATTCTATATGTGGTCTACGAACCCAATTATCCCTATACTCATATAAAATCACCACCAATATATTATTCATATCCAAAAGACATGAAACATGTGGAAAAAATACCATACAAGGTTGAGTATATAAATACAACTCAGGACAACTGAAAAACTGAAGAGGGAGAAATAGAAGACACTATAGAACTTTTTAGCTCATCCCAACATATGAGGGAAATAAAACCATAAACATAAATATTTTCTTATAAGAGAAACTCAAGAAATAGTGAAATGGAATCTCCATCTCATAGACCAACCCAAGTGGACGAGTCTACCAACAGCTCTAAAAATCCCACCTTCGATTCCCATATCTCGTGTGTTTGAGGAAGTAACCATGTGGATGACCAATACCTTTAAATTTTTCCACACAATTGAGGAGGAAAATATCTAATATAATGATAACCAATTCCATATAAAATTATGGGATGTCACTAATAAGATAGGGGACATGTGCTCGTGTAGGGGACTACCATCTATATATATAATAATGAGTTTTGGGGGCCCATGCATTGGTATGATAGGGGAGTATTGTACCGGTTGATAGAGGAGCCACACCCTAAATAGGGGAGTATGTTGTCTTCCTATAATAATGAGTATGGGGCGCTCACACCCTAGTGTTAAAGGGGAGTACTATCCCCTTAGATATAGGACCTTCACCTTGAATAGGGGTGTACCATATCTTCCTTAAATAACAACTATGGGGGACCCCTTCCATTGTATGGTAAGGTAATACAATCCCTATAAGTAGACGAACCATGCTCTTAATAGGGTATTACCATCCATTCATGGAATAATTAATATGGGGGAATTTCAACCTAGTGTGATAGTGGAGTACCATCCACATAGACAAAGGACCCACACCCTAGTATGTTATGGGGTGCCACTAAAAAGGTAGATAGATGACCTATTCCCTAGTGCATTAGGGGGTATTAATCAGAGGGTAGAGGAACCACTACCTAGTTCACTAGGATGGGTTCCACTCAAAAGGAAGAGTTACCATGCCATAGTCCATCATGTGGTTCTACTCAAACCAGTGCGAGGAGTACAAGGGACCCACACCCTAGTGTGATAGGGGGTTACCAATCGGACCTCTCTCTGATGGTCATTGAAGATCACTTTTATCATTAAGCATCACCTAATGAAGTATCATATTCATAAAGTTCCTCATCATATATAAAAAATATACTATAAAGGCTACCTTCATGTTCTACATGAAATACAACATAGGACATGCTATTCACGATCCAAAATATATGTATTTCTCAAAACCTAATGAGAACATGAGGATTGTCATTAGTTCATCAGGATAAAATGTCAATCCACTGATATTTCAATGAAAACTTCCATGAATGGCCAAACTAGTCACACCATTATGATCCAAGAAAAAAACTAAAGAGATACTATTTTCTTTTCCAAATCAGGTATCAAATAAAATAACACATTTAATCATAATGTGCACATACTTCAATTATTGGGACAAAGACATGAGTTAGAAAATGGTATCTAACATTATTATTGATTATACTAACCCTAAATTTGTGTTATGATGTAGGAGATGAATCTTCATTCTATACCACATGAAGGTGTTAGGTTTGAAAATATATTTCATAACAATAATAAAAATGAAAATATTTTATATTATTATTTTTATAAAATATTATTCAAATGGAGATTTATGCACAACAAATACCTACTTGTCATTCCCACAATGATAATTCCCATGTATTCTACCCACTAAGGCGGCACCTCAAGTCATAAAAATTATTATTATTATTATTATTATAATTACTATTAGTATTATTATTATCATAACTCTCTTCCATTTTACATGCTCAGGTGGCATTCCCATTGGGAGTTTCATACCATTTTTTCCTATCAATATTTTCATTATTATTATCACTAAATATCTCACATCATTATTATTATAAATAATAACAAAGTTCCATCAATAGATATCTAGAAATTGTATTCGTCCATTATTCATCGGAAAACCGTCCACATCCATTTGTGGAAAACACACATCCCATGTTGCACCTCTTGTGCACTTGTAAGTTAATCCCATCATACCTTTTGATCATGGATCCATATAGTATCACCGATATCCCACATCATTAATCAATATTCCTAAAAAATTTCAATATGCATGTTTTGTGTTTTACTGTAATGAATATAGGGATTCAATCATGCTCAAACCCTCCCTGACAATGTCGCCCTATGGCCCCGTAGGGCACCAGTGAAGAATGTGGTGAATGGAGAGGAGAAAATAAAAGAAAAAAGTGTACCATCATTTTCCAATAATTCATGGAATCTATTGTATAAATTGGGTGATATCAATAGAAACAAGGGGTTTAACGGATCAATTATACCGCAAGGCACTATGGCTAATGAGAGGGAAAAAATGAATCACATAACAAAAGTAGATAATTAACCCATGCTCAATCATTTAATAAAAATGTTAAATCCATAATTTATGAGTCCCACATCGATTATGGATTGATATTTAGTGAAGAATCTATTCTTTAATGATGTATAAGACTTTTTGCATTCACTACCTCTCAATCCACCTCGATCAAGTTATCATTCATTATTCAATGTTGATCCACTAATGAAGAATTACCTCCTTCTCATCTCAAATATAATAATGATTTTTAATAATTCCATGGAAAAACATTATAATAAATTATTTATAGATCATTTTAATTAGTTAATTTAATAAAAAAATTAAATACTTTTTTTTTATTTTAAATAAATATACCCACCAATGACTGCCTCAAACTGATGTCTAGTGGTGACCAACCATAGGTCATGCCTAGGGTAAACCCCATGTTATATGATTAATCTAGGTATTGGAGTTTTAAGATGAGGCTTCTTTTAGAAGAAATGAAACATTTTTTGGAAGTCAACATGTGCATAATATTAATATTTAATATTTTTATAATATCAATTCTAGGCTCACTGGACCTTTGAATCTTATACCATCTTAAAAATTGGATCATAAAATATTCCAAGGAATAATACAAAGTCTTACATAGAAAAAACAGAGTTACTAAATATTTTATAGGTAATAAAATTTTTATTTTGAGCCCAATGTTATTTTAAAAGGAAATTTTTTAAGTATTAATGACCTAAAAGGTTTCTTAATTTATTATTATATACCTTACTAAAAGTTTTGTTCTCATTAAAAATTTTATAATGTTTTCAATATAATTAATGATTGATCAAAGAAAAGGAATATTTCTTGGTGAAAATTATAAATATATGTCATTAATAGAAAATTTGTTATATCCTAAAAGTTCTTAATTATAGAAAATATTAATACTATGTGGAACTTTCCACTTTGTGATGAAATATTTATTTATCTAAGGGTGGTGTCCTAATCCTATAAAACTATAAACCTGAAAAGATCCTTGAATTATAAGAAAGTGAATTCTATTCTAGATATTAAATTCATGAAGGGGTCAAGGTAGATTCCTTATAGTTGGAATCAGAGGAAAAATTCTGATAAATTTATAGAATAGAATATTTCCATGTGAGGTTAACTTAAGATTTATAGATATGATAGTGGGTTTATAATATTATTTATGATCATAATAAAAAAATATTAAAAAATCCTTTGAGGATTTAAATTATGGGATTTTAAACTGACTAATGATTATTTTTGGAGGTTTTTTATTTAGATGAGGTATATATAACCCTTGGGGTTAACATCAAGAATTATTTTAAAATAACTCTATTAAATTTTTAGGGATTTTCATCACATTTTTTGTAATATTATAGGAATTATATGAATTTATTTTTAATTAAAAGGATGTCATGTATACCAACCGACAACCTATCACATCCGGTAAAGCCACAGGGCTTGAACCCACAACCAAAGGGTGACAAGGTTGCATTACATACAACAAGACTATATGATTTCTTGGTTAGTATGAACGTTTTTTAATTAAATGATTTAATAAATAAAGATTAATTTGATTTTTTGAACATTTTTTTTATCATATAGATAACCATGGAATTGAAAAGTGATTTGGTGATTACGTTATTATTGATATTTTGGAAGAAGATCGCTGTAATTTTGGGGAACATTATATGGTTAAGGTAAATAGAATATTGTGGGATTTTATTTGTGGATTAATGGTTTGTATATATTTTGGACTCATATAATATTTAAATATGGATTTATAGTTATAAAATTAATTTATGAAATTGATCATAAAATTTTGAGACTATATGATTAGGGAATATACTTTTCTGGTTATATTAATTTACGAGTATCTAAAATTGATTGGTGATAAATTTTAAATTAATATCAAAATAATATGTGTTCCAAAAATTATGATTCTTGGGTTTCAAACATGGTTAGGAGTATTTTATAGAATTTTGAGGATTGAAATTTATCCAATGATCTAAGTTAAAATTTGGATATTACTAATGTGAATTTTGAAATGAATGTTGTATTTATTCATTTGAAGGTTTATTATTATAGGATATTGTCTCTATTTTTTCAAAAAATAATTATTTTTGATAATGTCTAAATATAACATTAATGTATTATTATCCTTTTGTTGATTATGTAGTCCATTGGAAGTTGATATTATTGCTTTAGGTATAAAAAAACATCATAAATACTCATTTTTTTGGAGAAAAAGATGATATTTTGATGGAAATTGATTAAAGGATGAAACTTTACTGATCAAGTATATTTTATTATGTTCATAGTCTATTTGTTAAAGGAATTATTTAAATTTTGGAAAAGTATCTTGAAAAAAATGTTATCTTTTTTATCTTCATTCCCAATGACTCGATGGTCCTTTTCACACATATTTCCCTTATGATTTAGTGGTTATTAACTTTCTCATGATAATTAACAATCTTGTGATAAATGATCTCAATCAATCACCATCAATATTTAGAAATTATGCTTTTTTCTCCATGTCTATATTTTCTCATCGCACTAATGTTATCCTATTTGGAATCATAGTGTGTGTTATTATATATAAAGTTCATATTTTCTTTTTCTCTATTTTCAAAAAAATGTTTTATTAACCATATTTATGATGTGGGATTTCAAAAATAGTATTATCAAATTTCAGTCATTTGATTACTGATCTCAAGATCAATTTTTAAGGAAAATATTAATTAAGGTCGGGGGAATGTAACAACATATTATTTTAAAATAAGAGCATTATGTTCAATAGCATATACGACACGCAACACCAATCCTAAAGGAACCATAAAATATTATTATTTAAATATTTATATTATAACATAGTCATTAAATTGGATAGAATAAATAGGATCAATTAGTTTATGATAAATAAATAAATATATATATATATATTATACTCAAAATAAGTTTATTAATAACTACTCAGTAAATAATATCTCAATTTTTAGTAAAATAATTTTATTCTTCAAAATATGTTTTCATCAAAATGGTTCTATTACTCTTTTGATAAAATTTTATAATTAATTTTTAGATATTTTATAAATTTTTATTTATTTAAATTATATAGTTTTTTAACCATCATATGAAAAGTATCAAATGGTAAAATTTTGATATTTTTTTTATAAATGATTGATTGTCAATGAATTTTGAAAATTATATTTTTTATTGAAAAATTGTTTTATATTAAATTATTTACGAAGTAAAATTATATTTTGGATCAGTTGAATTTTTTAATTCTTCTCTATATATTAGAAAAATGTAATTATGGTCATTTTAATTTCTTTTATACTTTACTTTTTTATAAACAAATTTTTATACTTAAAAAGCCTTTTTTTTAAACTATTTTTTGTTATGTTTTGAGTTCTAATGTTAAATTAATTTCTAGAAATTTCAGAAAATAAATCTTGAAAATGGATTCCATATTTGGAATCATTAGGTCCAAAATTGAAAACTATTTCCCTTTTATTTATTATCATTCTGAATGGTAACCAAAGTGAAAAAAATACCACTATGGTAAGGGTAAATTGAGTAATTAAGGTAAAAATAATATGTTAAGGACTTATAAATGATCATCAAACTTGCATTTATACTATTTTCTGAGTTTAATTAGGCAATTTACATACATTTTTAGAAAATATGGTAAGTTTTTGGCATTTTTATTTTATTTTTACCTTTATAATAATTAAGTCAAAGATAAAGTAAAAAATATAACTTTCTTTCAATTAATTTATGTAATATTTTCTGATAGGGATAGATACAAATTATGGTCGATTATAAATACTTATTGAAATAACATTAAATTTTTTTCATGGTAATATATTTTTAATTTTTATCAGTGAAATAATTACGTTAAATACTAATACAATGTCGGTAGAATAATTAATTAATTATTACAAAATAAAATAAATTATTGTTAAAATATTAAGAGTAATATAATATGAATGAATTATTTTGTTCCATAAATTATTTAGATTTAGATAACATAGTAGATAGGTTTGGATGTTTTAAATTATAATTCCATTGTTTTCACGTTATTAAAAAATTCTAATTAATAGAATAGTTCCAAAAACGCAATTAATGTTATTTTATAAAAAATTATATTTAATTAAATAATTTAATGTTTGATAAAAACTATCTTTGTCCATGTGATTTTTATATGTCTAAAAATAGTAAATATGGTCCATTTATGGAGCAAATTTTTTTTTTTATTGTAACTATATTGACCCCTAAATACTAAAAGCTTTTTTATCTTGGTAATTATACAAAAAAGTTATTATTGTGTTAATGTGTAATGTAAAGTATGATTTCTGAAGAATATGTATAGTATTTAACCGAATGCATCTGTTTTATTTCTTACTATAGCTTTTTAAAATATAACTCAAATATACTGAAATAATAACAATATTATGTTCTTTATTTTTTTTACATTTTTATGTTAAATTAATAACATGCATCCATAGTTTCTTTTATATAATGGGAATAAAAATTTCCCTTCATATTTGTGGAAGACTACCACCTCATGAACTGATGTAATTCAGTTTTCGTCACCACCTCTCATGGATAGTTATAATTATTGGTTATATATATATATATATATCTATGTGATATTCAAGAAATAATTACCATTCTGGAAAGATTATATGTCATATATGTTTTTACCTTTCTATTCATTGAAAAGTTATAATGTCATTCTTGTGTATGTGTGGATTACTACCTGCAAGAAGTGATGTGATTCAATTTTCATAACCACTCGACATAGATTATATATATAAATTCATTTAAATAAATTAGATGATATTGATGATATAATTGTGATTTATAAAATATAGAATAATACCTACCTTATTTCCATAATCATCATTGAAAAATGGAAATGATACTCAACCGTATCTATGACCAAGTATCTCCATGATTGTAATGTAATAAATTTTTCATAAACATCCTTCAGGGAAACTATTAAAAGTATAATTAATGTATAAAAATGATAATTTTTCATGATTATTATTATATGTATGATGTAATAATAATCTATTTGAACATAGTCATCCTACCAAATCCATTTCGGACATACGTGCCAAATATCATCAAAACATCCTATGAGAACTTAATTTATTAAGAAATTTTGTATAAAATTGTAAATAAAAATTAAATGTAATAATACAGTTTAAAAAAGTTCTTAAAAAAGTAAATAAGTAACATAATATTATTATTTAGGAAGATAACAAATGTACTTGACAAGCTAATCTATAGGAAAAAGACCCTTTACATTAAAAATAATGATTTAAATATTTTCAATATTTATCTTCCACTTCCATATTATTAAAATTAAATTTTATTTTTTTATATGAATATAAATGATTTATATAGGAAATTTTATGTCTTTATCCTATAGATGTTTTCAAAAAGACTCATTTTTTACTTTCTTTATAAAATTCAAGAAGAATGTCTAATTTTTACGTATATGGTTTAAATAGTTTTTCCCACCACTATAATCCATATTTAATTAATGAATTACTTTATATTATTCCATGTTTTTTTAAATAAAAACCTCCTTCCATATGTTCTAGGTATTTTAAAAAATGGGTTTTTAAGATAATGGATATTTTAATTTCCATGAATGTTTATTATGGGTGGAAAAAAAAAATTTTGGAAATGAAAACTTTCTTGTGTTAGGATTATGTTATGGTTTTTGGTAATTGATTTTGATGATGAGTGGTTTATTTATAAACAATGTATGGTTGGTTAAATTATAAACCAAGGAATGGTGGTTCAATTATAAGGAAAGGATTTGTGGTTTTGTTACAAACCAAGGATGGTTAGTTCAATATAAACAAAGGTTGGGTGGTTACATGATAAATCATGGATGAGCGGGTCTGTTATAGCCCTATAAGACATTGGATAATGTTCATGATTGATGTTTAACATGTAGGTTGTTCCATTTTTAAGAGTTATATAAATTTCATCTCTTAAGTTTCCCTCATGATTTATTTATTCTTGTCATGTTTTTTGTTGAAATATTTTGATTTCACAAGGCATGATAAAGATATTTTGTTTAAAGGAGGTATATGATACTTTATAAGGATGAAATCTATAATTTTTTTAGAAAAAATATTTCTTTTTTATGATTTTAGTGGAATGTTTTTGAGTGTTAAGTTTCCTTTAATATTTCTTATAAAATGTTTTATGAGGATATTTGGGATAAAAAGTTGATTTCTATGGTTACAAAATGTTTATTTTGAGTTTAAAGTTTATTTTTGAAAAAAAACAATATTTTTTATAAGTATTTAAGAACTAATATGTTTATTTATTTATTTTTATTTATTATACTAATATTATTGTGTTAATTCTAAATTTCAAAATATTTTTCATAGGTTTATATGGATGAGTAGGAAAAGGATGAGGTAAAGATGAAAATTCTGAAGATATGTCATGAAAAGTAAATTTTTTATATCATAAAAGTTCTGTTTTGTGAAAAAAAATGGATATAAAGTGGATTTTTCCACATTATGATGTAATATTTATTGGTGTATGGTTGGTTTCATATTTTCATAAAACTCAAAACCTAAAAAGACCCACAAAATATAATAATGTGAATTGTTTTCTAGAGATTTAATTCAAAAATTGAATAATTTTGTGTCCTTATAATTTATATGGTGATAGATACGTACACTAAATTAATACACATGATTTATTAGTTTAAACCACATCATGGTATATCATTATGTGCAACATGATACATTTTAAGTCTATATTTGATAGTGGTTGTATATGATATTATTATATTAAAACAATTCTTATTTCTTCCACCATCTTCAACACATGTGTGATTATAGATTACCACCATCATATGATGATGATTATGAAAATATGGATTTTTTTGTATATGATTTTTTAAACATTAATTGTTTATTATGAGGAATTGACCAAATTTTTTTGGGAGTTGAAAATTTAATTTTTTTGTGAAACACTTAAATAATGTATAGGATAATGTTTGGTTCTTGGGTTCCTTTATTAATCAGTCCAATACCCAAGTGGTATATGATAATTATAATATATTATGGTTCTTATTAAAACTTCATAAATTAATATTATTTCTTTAATATCATTCTCTATTTCCTTTATCAAATTGTTTTAGTAAACCATGGATAGCAGGGAAATCCTTCCCATGTATCAAGAGATTTAAGTAATCTATGGAAACTTTATAAGGTAAAAACACATTGGTTTCTCCTCAGTTATGATTATCAAACAATTTCTTGATGCATAGATCAAATTGTGTAAGGTGAACCATTAATCATTGTTTTATTATTATTTTTAAATGTAGAGATAGTTCCAAGCTGTTTTTTTGTTTTATTTTTTCTCTTCCACTATGTTTAGGATAATTAAAATACATTTGAAACCCTAAATTGGTATTAGATAAACATATAGAAATGATTGGATTGATCTTCAAATGGATAAATATACTAGAAAATATTTTTTACCATGCATCATGGCATAAAACATGTAATTTTTTTTAGTTATTCAAATTCCAAGAATATGGTATAATATTTATGTGAAATTCTAATTTTTAAACACATAGTTTGAAACAAAATAATTTTCAGAAATGAAATGATCATTTCACGAATTATAAAAAATAGGAAACAAAAATAGTGTATTGTATTTAGATTCCATTATGTTGGGGTTAATGAGTATCTATATCATGATCCATGCTTAAAATGGTTTAGTTCATGATATAGTCTTAAATGACAAGCCATTTCAAAAAATGACTTAGATTCCAAAAATTATTAGGAGAAAACTACTTTTCTTATAAAAACACAGATTCAATATTCCATGTCTAAGAAATAAATCATGACCAAAACCACTTGGCCTCAACTAAAATGGAATTTAAAAATCACTATTTTCATGGTCTGTATGGAATGGGATTCCATATGATCACTATGATTTTTTTGATGGTGACACGCTATAATTTTTTCTATAATGTTGTTCAATATATCATGGACCAATTCATTTCAAAAAAATAATATTGTTATTTGTCTAATAAAATTATCAAAAACCCTTGCTAGTGTGGGATTTAAGGGCACACATCAAATGAGGGGGGATTTAAACCAAATCAAAAAAAAATTAGAAGATGTTATATATGTTTAAATTGGATTTTTCTCATAAAAATAATTTGAAATATAAAAGAGTTCGTACTGATTTATGTCACATAAGAAATATAAATACAAAATTATTATTTTTGTAACCTTATTTTTAAAAATATTCGATATTAATGTTTATAAAATGTTTACTTAAATTATGATATGTTTATTATTTTTTAATTAAAGTGATCATGAAATATCAAATATTTTACAATATGAAGGATTTCGTATTTTAACCATGTAAATGATAATATAAATAATTAATATTGGTTAAAAGTTAATTTTTCATGTTTCCCATGCTTAAATTATAAAATATTTGTAATTTTTCTTATTTATGAAATTTTCATAAATTATTAATCTCATGTAAAAATTTATGGTTTCTCCATTTATTTAGTATTATTCTATGCTTTACTATTCATTAATAAAAATTTTATATTGTGAATCAAGGCATTCCTTAGTTTAATATTTTTAAACTACTGCTTTAAACTATTATACATGAATTTAAGGAGTGATATGTCATGTACAATAACTGATTTAGTTTTATTTTTCTATAAATTTAGCTCTTAATTTTTTTATGATATTGAATTAAAGAATTTGATAATTATATTTAAATAATAGGTGTCATAATTATTCTGGAACTGAGGAATCTCTTGAGTACAAAACAAATAGTATATGGACATTGGATCTAAATTCTCGATAACCAAGAGGCTTAAATTGTGTCTAGAAAAGTGGAAGTTTCATACATGTCACTACATGATTAGTCTTATCTAGATTGTTAATTTTATATAATTCTATGTATTTACATGATTGGGGTTCATATACCATATTGTAATAACATAAATCTTGTTACCTTTGGTTGGTGGTTATTTTATTACATTGGTTCAAAATATAAGAGTTCACATTACATAAGATACAAAAGTTTAGTAGTCTCAAGAGGATATTAACATAAATGTCCTTCAGTAACATTTAAAATTATAAAATACATACTTTAACCCCAATGACACGTTATAAATACTCTTAGAATAACGACTAATCACTGAAAATACTCATTTTGGTCTTCTAGTGAATAAGTAAAAAAACTAATATGGTGATATCATATGCACAACAATCAATATCTTATAGTGGGAGCTAATATGAAATAAATAAGGAATACATAATATAGTAGGAAGAAATGATGAAAAAATTTCATATAACTAACAACATCAGTATAATATTTCCATGGAATATGTAATATATATAATAAATAATTTCATGGAAAAAAATAAATGAATTCATAATTATAGAATACATAATTCCAAACATCGTAATATTATCTTTAGGAACATGGAAAAGAAGTCATACATAATAAAGAAACAATGCACTGAATACCACAAAAACATTTGTATCATGAGACCTACCAATGCATCAAAGGTATATACAATTCCAATCCACACCTATTATATAATTTTTTAAAAAGTTTTGTTGAAATGTGAATGATGAAAATGAAGGATTTATTGGTATTTTTTTTGTCAATTTGTAAATCACTTGACAATGTTACGACCTCCTTTTGATGTTTTTTATAAACTATACTGAATCGAGAAACCGAAGTACAATGGATTCAGTTGAGATTACTGAATATGGAATATAATTTTTGTCTAATTATACTCATTGAAAAATTGTATGGAGATGAATGGTCTATGGTGGAGAAAACAGTCTTTATCGAACTGAACTATTAATAAAAAAATCAAGAAATTCCTTGCTGGTCATAAAAGTTCAAAAAATCATGGTTGATTCTAGAAAAATTTGGTTGAAGGAATAAGTTGTTGTAATTTCTTGGAAGTATGGTTACATGAAAAAGAGAATGGTTTTTAATGTTTTCAATTAAGTTGTATTAGATGAATAGATGTATGCAGTCTTGTAGGTAGGATTGAATAAATATCAATATAGTATGTGGTGAATTTTTGATGAATGAAAAAGAATGTTTGTTGGAACGAGGTATCTAGGATAGTGTAAAAATGTATCTAAATGATAAAATAGAAGTTTCTAAAAATATTCATAAAAAAGGGGAAGCAAGGGAAGTTAATTATAGAGATATGTTGTTTTTGAAGATATGGATAAATAATAATATTGATTAAACATCATAAATAAGTTTCCAAGAAAATGCATCCAATTTTATGTTTCTAATTTGAGTCCATTAGAAGGAGGATTGATAAGTCATCAGAAGGAATATTATTGGACAAAGAAGTTCCTATGAAGGTATAGTGGATCAATAGTTTGTGTTATTTAAAATGTTTAATTAATGTCATAGAATATGAGGATATTGATTTGGACCTTTAATTACTGTATAATTATGTTAAAAAAATTATGATTCTAGCCAAGATTTCTAAAAGTTTGAATAATATTGATTTTGAGTTTTGGGGAATGTGTTTATAAAGAATTTTTAATCTTATTTGTGTGTAAGTTTGAAGGAAATAAATTGAAGGTCATTTAAAGTGGTATATTTAATGTCTGAGTGGGAACTTTAAATATTAAATGCATGGTACTGCCAATGTTTTTGTAGAAACTATGCCTATATAAAGGGGAGAAAGTGTAATGATAAGGTTTTTTATACTATGAGAGTTATTTAAGATGTGAGGTATTGAATGTAGAGATTTGGAAATCTTTTATAGAAGAACAAGATGCAATGACACTAAACAGAAGATATCAGATGAAGTGGTACTAAACTGAGGTTACCGAATGAAGAAGCTATAAAATAATAGGGCATCAAATAGATCATACCTGACTAAGGTTACCAAAAGTAGAAGGTATCAAATTGATATGCTCAAAAATAGAATTTCAGTTAGAAAGATCTTGCTCACTTTTCTGAATGAGATTAATGTTGAATAAGAAGACCATATAATAATGGAAGTGTGAATAAATTAATTAGTACATGGAAAAAAAATTAGAGGTTTTTTTGGTGGTTCATTATATTATTAAAAACATTTATTTATCTTATTATCTTTGTGAGGAGCACATTCACTTTCAAAAGACAATAATACTATGAAAGTGTTGGATATTACCTTGTTTTCATTAACCACCATTGAATTTTTTTCAAGTGGTTTTGTGATCATGAATAATTTATAAACTATGCTAACGACTAGATACTCTTATTGAGTAGTGAACCTTGTAAATACTTCTATTCTGGTAGGTTTAGTTGTTTTTAGATTTCTAGTAGATTCAATTCTCACTACCCAGAGGTGAAGGTTATTAGTAAATTCAAAAAAATTAAAATACAAATTCACTAATTCAACCCCTCCCCTATCAGTAATCACATATATCATTGTTGATTATTATAATTGGTATCAGATACTAGGTTCTTTCATAGACTCTTTGTTGTGTGAAATTTGAAGAAAATAAAGGATTTTATGGATGTTCATAACTCTATTAACAATGAGGGGATTATTTTATTCGATGAAAATAATTATCATATCTAGAAGGATAAAATATTACCCTATATTTGATTCATTATCTATGAGGTTATTAAAGATATTATATATGGTTTGATAGTTTCTATTCGGGATTCCACCTTAATAGTTATAAATAAGAAATATATGGATAATATTGGGTGATCCATAAATTTTATTCTTTCCTAGCTCACATAAAGTGAATTTATGAGGGTTAAAAGAATTATAATAGATAAATTCATTTGTATAATGTTGAGGACTATTTATGAATGAAATATGAAAGTAAAGATAGAAAATATATATATTTTTGAGATTGAAGTATGAAGATCACAAAATGGGAGATAATGAATCTGTTGGTGAGTTCTTCACAAGGGTTAAGGACATTTTTATCACTATAATATTTTTTAGTGACAAGTTGGAAGGTTAAAATAATATTTAAAAGATTTTAATAAATCTACCCAAAATATTTGATGCCTAGGTATCATCTCAATAATATATAGATCCAAAAAGTACCTCTCAAGAATATTTAAATAGAATTCATAACACATATGAAATGAGAATATAAAAGGATATCATGAATAAAGATAAATTTAATTGAGAAAACTATTTTAATGTTGTGAATAAACTAAAGTATAATAAATTTCTAAAAAAAAGATGTAAGTTTCTATAAAAGTGAAGATGATAGAAGTTTACCCTTTGAGGAATTCATGTCTTTATTTTCCAAAAATATGAAAATATTCATGAGAAATTATACATGAATCTTACCCCTAAGGTGATTTAGTTGTGGAACCACTATAAATTTCAATAAAAAAATTCTAATAATAAAGTAAGATGTAGATAGTGATGAAGTAGTTCACAATTCAAGAAGAAAATTGAAGAAAAATATAGAAAATTATAACCTAAAGGGAATAATTAATTTTAAGGGGAATATGTGAATTTAATAATGTATAAAAACTAAAAAATAGAATAACTAATGAATAAAATTTAGATATTAGTGAGTTTGGGGTAAAAAACAAGAGCTGATGATATTAGTTTATTATGAATTTAAAAACTATTTATCTGAATTGGTTTTAAAATAATTGAGATAAGGAAGTAGATTTTGTTTTTGAAAACAATGGTTGAATTAATTATAGGGGTTTTTTAAATTCTAGGTCTAGGTGTTGATGAATATAGAAATTAAATTGGTTTTGTAACGCCCCGACCCCAACTACCCAGAGTCGGTGCATTACTTCGTAACATTGGCATGATCACAAAAGATCAAGTCTCGAAAGACCGATTAGTTTAGTAGCCTTGGAAACACTAGATACATTCATAAACATTACATTACATCATAAAGTGAAAAGCTAATAACAAAGTCTTCATAGTCCACACTCATATCCTCTTCTGACTATCCCTGCAGGTCATTTATAAAATACTTCTTCACATCCTGGAAAATATCAAAACATCGAAAGGGGCGAGCTCAGATGCTCAGTAAGGATAACAATATTGCGGAAGCTTTTATAAGAAAACATAAGCATTTAAGGCAATGTATAACAAAAATAGAAGCCTTATTGAACTTGAACTTCAGCATAATATGGCAAAAGTAAACTGAAATAATGCCATTTACTTACTCACATGGATATTCTACTAGTCGAATAATCACATGAAATATCAATAACCACTTCCATAATGAGGGAATGTGTAATGCCGGACATTCTGAAACATTTTGTCAAGGCCTCGACCAAGACGTCTAAAATGATTAAGGCCTCGGCCAAAACCATAAATCAAATTGGGAAAGGGCCTTGGCCAATTCCACGTCTAGTTGTCTCCTGAGACCTACCGATGCATCGAGGAGGTCTCATGAGACAACTAGACGTGGAATTGGCCAAGGCCCTTTACCAATTTGATTTATGGTTTTGGTCGAGGCCTTAATCATTTTAGACGTCTTGGCCGAGGCCTTGACAAAATGTTTCAGAATGTTCGGCATTATACATTCCCTCATTATGAAAGTGGTTATTGATCTTTCATGTGATTATTCGTCTAGTAGAATATCCATGTGAGTAAGTAAGTGGCATTACTTGATTTTACTTTTTCCATATTATGCTGAAGTTCAAGTTTAATAAGGCTTTTGTTTAGTTATACATTGCCTTAAATGTTTATGTTAATTTATGAAAGCTTCCGCAATATTGTTATCCTTACTGAGCATATGAGCTCACCCCTTTCAATGTTTTGATATTTTCTAGGATGTGAAGAAGTATTTTATAAATTACCTGCAGGGATAGTCAGAAGAGGATATGAGTGTGGACTATGAAGACTTTGTTATTAGCTTTTCACTTTATGATGTAATGTAATGTTTATGAATGTATCTAGTGTTTCCAAGGCTACTAAACTAATCGGTCTTTCGAGACTTGATCTTTTGTGATCATTCCAATGTTACGAAGTAATGCACCGACTCTGGGTAGTTGGGGTCGGGGCGTTACAGTTGGTATCAGAGGCAGTTTAGTACTAACCTTAGATTCTAGATTTAGATAAACTCTAATTAGAGCACATAGCCCAAAGATAGACTTTGAGGATTAGTATAATAGAACTTCCTAAAAATTTTGGTATTGTAGAGATTTTGTGAGTTTTCCGAGCAATACATCCCTGTCTGGATACGAGCAGGTAGAGGCGGCTCTGGCACAGATGTACCTAGGGGTAAAACCCGAAAACACTGCTTTGAGCTAGACTCGAACGGGAACTGGTGCACGACAACGGGACTTGCTGCACTCTTGGTTACGACACTCCCGAGGGATATGCTTAGGATAATTCCCATTTTCATTACAAACCACTATGAAGGGTTACGAGTATATACTTCCTCAAAGAAAACATTTTTATAATTATGGATTATATCAATAATTAGTTCAATTTATGTTAAGTGTTTTACAAGTATGGAATTATGTATTTTGATTCATAAACTAATCCAGTTTATGCCATTATTTAGAAATGGTGCCTAGTGGAAGGAATGGAAACCGTATCAATGCACGCACTCCGTGTAGGGATTTCCCTCCTGCTCAAGATAATTATAGTGGGGCTGGTGATGCAACTGGTGCCGATCAGCTAATCACCATACTGGGACAACTTACTCAGGTTATGAATAATAACCTTACTCGTATGGAGCACCCTGATCCGCAACGTGGAGGATCAATGCTAGACCGTTTCATGAGGCAACAACCACCAACCTTCAATGGGAGTACAAATCCTATAGTAGCTGAGCAATGGATAAATTCCTTAGAGAAAATATTCCATGCCTTGGGGAGTAGCGAAAGGGAGAAGGTTATCATGGCAGTTTACCGCCTCACTGGAGATGCCGATCAATGGTGGTCATTGATTCAAAATACAAAGGAAGATGATGACGTATCAAATATGGAATGGAGGGAGTTCAAATATCTTTTCTTAGAAAAATACTTTCCTCGAGACCATCGAGCAGATATGGAAATGCAATTTCTAAGTCTGAGGCAGAAGGAGGATGAGAATGTCGCAAAGTATGAGGCTAACTTTACGAGGTTAGCAAGGTATGCTGCAGATTACATACGTAACCCAAGGAGTAAGATTGATCGTTTCTTTGATGGGTTAAAACCATTTCTCCGTCGAGCTTTAGTATCACAATCCTTCTCATCATACGAAGATATTGTCTCGTGTGCTATCAAGACAGAAAAGGAATTCTCTAAGTCTTATGACAACAAAGTAAAGCAAGAGAAGAAGAGAACGGGGGAACAAGAGATAGATAAAGGGAAAAAGGGAAAGAAGGATTTTCCATTATGTGATAATTGTGGGAAGAATCACCCTGGTACGTTCCTAAAAGGAATGGGAGTTTGCTATAAATGTGGAGAAAAGGGTCACCAGGCTCGTGATTGCAAGGGAAAGAAAGAGGCTGTCAAAGTTGAATGCTACAATTGTAGGGAAATGGGGCATTATGCAAATGAATGTTCTAAGCGTCAAGGAAACTTACCTCAGAAAAGGCCAAGGGATCAAGGCCAATCTTATGTTGTGACTACAGTTGAAGCAGAATAATTAATGTATTGGTGCTTTTGGACTCAAGGATTATATTCTGGTTGTAAGAATAATGTGATATATATAAGGATTGTACTGCAGTACTTGTTGATTTCAGTAAGGTTTTAATATGTTGATGGTAATTATATTTTTAGTATGTGAGAATAAGAGAAACTTTATTTTGTTTGTGGAATCTGATAAATTGATTTTGGAATTAAGAGACCTTTTAGAGAAAGTCTGGACAGAGGTATTTTGGATAACTATAAAGGTTGGAATGGATTAAGTTGAACTTTGGATAGTATTGTTTAAGGTTAAAAAATTTATGAAGATTATTTTTGGAGTATTATGATACTATTGTTTTAGGAAAAGGGCAACCTGCAGGGTGGGGAATAACCCATCGCGTCGGACAAAGCTGCAGGAATCGAACCCACAACCATAGGGCGACATGACTTTATTACCTACCACTAGCCTACAGGAAGTCCCTGGTTATTACAAAATAGTTTTACTAATCTAAATGGTATGTGTTAACGTTTGGAACCTTATACAATTAGGATAAATAGAATATTTTTGAGTTCCGTTACCATTTGGAGTAAAAGATGGGTTTGTGGTAAAAATTTATTAACGAATGAAAGTATACATAACAAGTATGTATATTCCCTTACGTTCTTAGTAAATCTCCTAAATAAATTCCTCAACATTATAAAAGGTAACTTAAAACAAAAATGTTGTCGGTTAACTTTTCCAACTGGGCATTCCATGACCGTTTAACCAATCACAAGTTTGTAATTTTCTTGTAGTTAAACTTTCTCCTAATCCTGTTTTCTACAACTCTCCATCAGACCTTGATGGTTTATTTTTCTTCCAAATCCATATTTTCAGAGGATCCTGGAATGGGCTATATCGGGTGACCTTTGTACTTATCTTGCTTTCTTTTAATGTTATATATTTATTAACCTTATTTCCGATGTGGGTTTTCCACAAAGGTATTTTCTATTTTCAACATTTTATTTTCAAAGAAAAATTTCAAATTGCGAGGACGCAATTTATTGAAGGAGGGGAGAATGTAACACCCCAAGCTTCCACGGTACGTTTCACTTCGAATAATGCAATAGCGTGTGTTGTACGCAACCTCGAGCTCTAACACACACCACAACGAATTAAACTAGCCATTGTGAATAGTAATACCTACTTTTTGAAATTTTATAAATTTTATTTATCAAAATGGACTTCATTTTTGGATTTGGAATATCGAAATTATCCTATGTTGAATTTTTGGCATTTTTCTGAGAACTTCTAATTTTTTATGAATAGTGAAAAATACTTAAAAAAAACTTTTTTAATCAAAATAATTTATTGTGATAAATTATACTATTTAGTGGTTTTAAAGTATAATTATAATATAATTTTACCATTTTATACAATGGTGGTCATTAGAATTAATTTAACGTTGAGATTGGAAATAAACAATTGCCAATCTTTTGATATAAATTGTTTCTTAAAAACACGCTATTTGTTGTGACAGCGGGAATTGATTATAAAATTTATTAATGAAACTTATATGTTTGGAATTTTGTAAAATAGACATCATTTTTGAATTCGGAATATCAATTATAGCTTAGGGTGAAATTTTGGCGTTGTTCTGAAAAACTTCAATTTTTGATGAATAGTGACACCACTAAGTGGTAGTTAAATAACTGATTTTTTGTTTAAATGAAATATTACCACTTCTGTGATTTGATTTTAAAAAATCCGACATACATGGTTGTCATTAAGAAGTAAAATGTGGTTCAATGAGATTAAAATAATTTTTTGGTGAATAGTAACTTTTAAGTTCTTAATCGCGATTAGAGGTAATTAGTGTAGTTTAAGGTAAAAACAATGTTTTAATAATATGATATGAGTTTGACACTTGTCCTACTCCAATTGGATGAGTCATGGCCGACCAAGACAACCCATGGGTCAACTTGGGGACCCCATGGAGCCACTTTAGTTGGAAAATGACATTAATATATATTTATTTAAGGTTAAAATTAAATTGACACAAACATGAGTTAGTCTACTAAAATAGTTTTTAAGTGGGGTTACACAAGTCCCAATTTTGACTATAAATATTCATTAGAAATATAAAAAGATTTCCTACAACATAGTATTTTTTTTATAATTTTTAGACATTAAATAAATTAAATTATTTATGACATCATTATGATGCAGCGATGACATCATTATTTAACGATTTAAATAAAATGAGAAGATAATGAAAAATCCAAGGCTTACAATTGTCCAAAGCCTATTGGATGAGGATATTTCTAACCCTTATCACCTTAGCCTTGAATTATATAAGTGTGGGACCTCTAAAATCCGAAACTCATTTTATAATAAAGTGACTTTTCTTTACTTTCCAAGAGTGCCCCTCCCCTCCACTTATAAAAGGCCCCCACCTCTACCACCTCATTCACACTTTCAAGCCATTTGGCTCGGCCAACCTCTGCCCAAATACTCTCCCAACTTCCCCTTATTACTCCTAGAAGCCTCCCTTTGGGCAGAACTCTTCCCAAGGAAGCCTTTGGCTCAAATCAAAAAGAGTTACCCGATTTTGAGGTAATGTCTTCTCTAATGTTGTTTTGTTTTATTTTTCTTCTCCAACCCCATAAACTATTTTTATTCATTTATTTTGTAACAAAAACAGTATCCCCAATATACTAGGATGTTGTTATAAGAAGGATTAGAGCTACACTTACACACACATACATCTAATGGTTAAATAACATACGGTTTCTGTGGATGGCGAATTTCTGCCTCAAGAAACGATGATTGTTCAACACTCATATAACACCTTCAAAGGTGGTCATTAAGATGTCACTATTTTAATATATGAGATATAATATGTTTATGTTTTAATTATGCTTCTGTATTTCTCATTTATGTCATACTTTATGATTTTCATTATGGGTAAAACGCGATAATTTCATTTTAGGAAGTGCGGACTACCGCCCCCTCAAAGTGATTTGATTCGTTAATGCCATATGTGGGATGTATAAAGGATGGAGTAAATGGTATTATACACTATATTATACTGGAATTATATTATACATTTATATCATTATGATTTCATTCCATTAAATATGAAATAGAAATGAAAGTAGCGTTCATGCGTACGTACGGCTTACCGTCTCCATGAACGGTGCATTTCATTTCTTACCGCTAAATGTTACGTAATATTATATATGAATGTATATACTGTATATATATTAAATATATTATATCTACATCATGAATATAATTCTGGATATAATGGATATTTTACCACATGAACAACTTGTAATTATAAGAAGTTTATTTTTGACTCAAGTACCAAAGATCGACAAAACGACCGTTATTAACTTAAATAATTACATAATGTTCATAACATGGTAATAAGTGATATAAAAGGAATAATGAACATGAAAAAGGTTCTTAAGTAAATAGAAATTAACTCTAGTTTATTATTCAGGAGGTTAAAGAACGGTCGAGTCAGGACAAGACGCAAGGTAAGGGAACTTCTTAACCCAACTTCCATTATTTGGGTTAATCTCCTACTTTCAAATTATGTCATGATATTATTATGTCTTATTTTGTATTTTTACTTTCTTTATGTGTACCTATAGTGAATACACATAATATATCTATTTTATTTTAAAAATTATCTTTGTAAGGACTTCGTCTCAATCCCCTTTCATTGAGGCATATTTGGTTTTATACACAACTTTCTTTTATACGGTGTATAAACCCCTTTGACTTTTACGTTTATTCAAAAGGAATCTTTTTTATACGAAGCGTTTTGCTCAACGACAAAAGGGAATGTTTTTCTTTCCGTACTTATGCGGCGACAATGACTTCTCCGCCGCCGTGACCATTATTTGAGTTTCGGATTCCTCTACAAGCCATCATTTTTTTAATGAAAAATAAATACAATGTTTTAACTTTATTTTATTTTGGTTTTGAAAATGGTTTTGAAAGCGTTTTTATTATATCCATGTGTTGTATTGATATCTTGTGATTGAAATGTGGAAGTGTTATGTTTCCTTTATGCATGTTTTATGAGATACGATTATGTTATGGTTTATGATATGTTTAAACCTATTCATATGAGGAATGTATTGGACTTAATAAGTGACGGGTGGAGCCCGCAATAGCTCCTCGATGCATCGGTAGGTCTCATGAGACAACTAGACGTGGAATTGGCCGAGGCCCTTTCCCAATTTGATTTATGGTTTTGGCCGAGGCCTTAATCATTTTAGACGTCTTGGCCGAGGCCTTGACAAAATGTTTCAGAATGTCCGGCATTATACATTCCCTCATTATGAAAGTGGTTATTGATCTTTCATGTGATTATTCGTCTAGTAGAATATCCATGTGAGTAAGTAAGTGGCATTATTTGATTTTAGTTTTTCCATATTATGTTGAAGTTCAAGTTTAATAAGGCTTTTGTTTAGTTATACATTGCCTTAAATGTTTATGTTAATTTATGAAAGCTTCCGAAATATTGTTATCCTTACTGAGCATCTGAGCTCACCCCTTTCAATGTTTTGATATTTTCCAGGATGTGAAGAAGTATTTTATAAATGACCTGCAGGGATAGTCAGAAGAGGATATGAGTGTGGACTATGAAGACTTTGTTATTAGCTTTTTACTTTATGATGTAATGTAATGTTTATGAATGTATCTAGTGTTTCCAAGGCTACTAAACTAATCGGTCTTTCGAGACTTGATCTTTTGTGATCATGCTAATGTTACGAAGTAATGCACCGACTCTGGGTAGTTGGGGTCGGGGCGTTACAAGTTTTTCATGAATATTGTTCGATATGAGATAAGAGAGAGCCTTGGTCTCATTATCCCTTATTTAATACATAAATCCCATATTTCTAAGCGCTCGATATTTTGGTTTATTAATTAATTATGTCTTATAAATACCGTTTTTAGAATAAATTACCCATAACCATTCAATGTCCATGCAAGATTTAGGGTAATTAGATAAAAAATAAAAAATTTCTTCTAGATTAATAAATTAATTTTCTTGAGGCAAGAAACATTATTAAATTGGAATTCATTATGATTGTGGAAACCCAAAAACATGAGAAAAATAAATGAAAATAAATTCAAATAACATTCCCCTTTATCTTCATCGCTTTTCATAGATCCTGAGTTACCCCTAATGATGGGCATAAGGTAGTGAGAGGGAAGAATAAAAGAAAAGTGATACATAAATGAATGATTAGAAAATAACTATTGAAGGGATCTGCAATAGTGGAAAAACATCCCCAAAATTTGACCTTCGAATGAGTGATGTCTGGAAACACCAGTCTATTTATCTATATATAGTCATCGATGGTTCCTAGTTCTCCATTAAATATCAATTAATGTGGTATTTAATTAATAATAGGTCAATAATAGGGATATATGGTGGTTTTAGTTCATCCATAAGGATATTTGGGTTATTATTTGAGCATTGAAGAAGAAAATATTTCCCATCCACATCATTCATGACATGACACAACGTGTCACGTTGGGATTTTTCAGCCTCATCCTCCAAGTGAGTTTTTTCATGCCTTGAATTCATAGCTTTTGTTTTAATCTAGTTTCACAAATTTAATGGTCCATTAAAAATATGAGGGATGTATTCTGAATTTGTTAAGAACAGTTTCATCTTTCTTTTTTAAATCTGAGCATCAAAATTGTCCCTTGAATTTTTGTATGTTGTGGGATAACATTTTACTCAAGAAATTATTAATATTATGCTCATTTTACAATATTTCTTGTATCATACCATAAGTAAAAAAACCAATTAAACAATTAAAGATAAAAAATAATGCTTAATAAAATAAAAATAAACATAAATTAAAATATTAAAAACATTATGTATGATATATCAGTATCAAATATGCCACACCTGAATTTAGGCTTGTCCTTAAGAATGTTATCTTATTATAATACAAAGGACACTCACCCGAACATGATTTAAATGAAGTTTACCAAAGAAACAAGTCAACCATGTGTTTTAATTTCCCCCTTTCAAATTAATCATTCTATTTCATTCTACAAATTTTATTTTTTAATTCACTATTGTAATGACCTGAACTTTTATAAAAAAAATCACGTTGCTTTTTAATAAAAATGTCTTATTATATATTCTGAATATAGAAAAAACATTCAATTATTTGATTTTATTTCATCCTAAAAAATTTAAAATACCATTAAACATCATTTTCATTGACAATATAGACATTGGACAATGATCACATGATTAGTATAAATATAGATTTTTAACAAATCCAATTGACACAAACAATAGAAATAATGTTCATAATAAGTAGGATCACACCCTATGAAGCCCATTTATCAGAGCTTTTGAGGGAGATAGTGTCACAAGGATTATCTTTTGACCAAGAAAATTTTTAGATACAGCAAATTAAGCATGAGTGAAACCATTTATAGTAGAATTTCAATCTCATCGAGATCACGACCCAAAACTTGTATGTTAAACAACACCGTGAGAGTCTCATAGTCGCACACCTTACCCTTGGGATGTTTTCCAGTGTGTTAAATGGATATGTATCAAAAACATAGAAATATGATTATATATATTATTTTTTATAGAATAATAAATACATTTTCATCCTATTATTGTTACATTATAAATTATGTTTATTTTGATACAATAAAAATCAAATACTATTTTTGGGTAAAATTAATATTCAATTAAGGAATTTATTTGGATGAATTAATGTATTTAGGAAATAAATATTATTTTAATAAATAATTAGTTTTTAAATAATTTGTATAAAATATAATTGATCATTTTTATGAAGTAAAATGCAATTTTTATAATGTTTCAAAAACTATTATTGTAAAAAACCATACATTTCTTAATAAATGTCGACTATTAAATTAAAAGTAAGAAATTAAAATTTTTAAAAATTTATTATGAAAAAAGGAATATTATTTCTGGAATCATAAAATAAAAATATCCAATAGTAAATTTGTCATACTTTTATGAGATAGTCTGATTTTATGGGATAAAATAAATACCTTATAATTATACGGTGTGTATTATGACACAATAATTACTAAAAAGTAATGAAATAAATACTATATTGTGCATCTACGACAAAATATTTGTTTTACCTTTAAAATAATGTGATTATATATTGGTTTGATTAATATTATAAAGAAATATTGAATCCTCCAAAACATATAATATATTTCAATGTTATAAAATAATTTCATTAAGAGCATGATTCACTACCACATCAAAAAGGGAATTATTTTATTAAATTAGACACTTGGTCATATAAAAGAATTAAAAATACCTATATTAAGAAGAAGCCAAGTGGAAAACAATGGTATGTTTTTTGGTTTTGGTTATGGTATTATATATAGTCCAAAACCTATGTTTAAGAAATAAAAAAGAATTTCGCACTCATTTCCTATATAAACCCCCAACAAGATCCAATTTATCTTAATTAAAAATCCTTGGAGAATTCCCTTAATCTCTAATTTCCTCCCTAGATTCCTCCAATGGTTCCCCCAATATCTCAAGAATCACCTCTCAACCATTTTGAGTCACACTCTCATGGTAAGGGATCATCACTTTATCTTATTTATTCAAATTTATTTATTGTATTATGCCTTACATTTAAAATTAAAAATTCTGGGATATGTATTTCCATGTAAATAGTACTGAAAATTTTATGTCTAAGTTATGAGAGACCCCTCTCTATCTCATCAACCCATTTTAGTAAATTTTAAGTGATTGTGTCATGCTACCGAAATTTCACCACGATTTTCCATGCCAAAACAATCATGCCGTGAATACCATAATTATTTCTTATCAAGGTTGTTAACTTTTCCACACATATAGTTATTTGAATTGTTATTTAAATGAATCTATTACACAATCATTAATCATGGAATAAAATAAGATGACGAGTGGATCCATTTTGTACGATCCATGCGGCACTCTTAAGCAAGAGAATGAAATGAATAGGATCGGTGCACCCAAAATTATATAGTGCTTCAATAAATTGTGTAATGTTTAGTCTCATGATACATCATGTTGGGATATGGAGTGGACCAGATTATTTTATGTGACTTTGTACATCATGATTTCTTGGAAGTTTTCCTTGACCAATTTTTATGATGCAACGTTTAAGTTGTTGCTTCATTACCCATGTTGCCTTTATGATTATTTGGATATATCATTTCTCATTATACATGTTTATGATCCTCACTCCTTTTATGTTGCAATGATATACCTATTGTATAACATATATTATTTTCTTCATGTTATTCCATGTTTATTGCCTTATAAGGCTTTATATATCACCCACTTTTTTATGTATGTCCCCATGTTATCCCATACAGATTTAAGTGCGAGCATGTAAAGGATGTTTTCAATAAAGATAATGTATTTAGTATTTTAAGATATTATATAATATTCCTAATTACTAAAGGCACTTTAATTCTTGATGTTCCTGGTTTTATTAAGTGCAATTTTATGTAAAAATATTTTATTAATGTTTAATTAACAGAATGTTTGTTATAGTTGGTATGAAAGGAAAAGTTTATTTTTTTTTGGATATGGATTAGAAAACTCTAGAAAAACCAATAGGGGTAATAATATGTATAAGAAAACTTCCCTAATTTTTTTATGTGTGGGGTAATTATATTATAAAAAAAACACATCTCTGTCTAGACACTATAAGTTGATATGACTATGGAAAAGATGTATATAGTGGTACAACATGAAAAAACCGTTTTAAGCTCAACTTGACCAGGAACTAATGCACAAAAACGATCCTTTTTGTACACCTGGGTCGAAAATTCCCGGGAATATGATTTGTTAAATTCATAATCTCATTAATAAACATTATTAAGGGAATAAAAAACACCCATAAAAATATATGTTAGAAAATAGATCATGGATAACATATATCCAATCCTAGAAATCCACAAGTTAATGAAATACATGTAATTTTTAATTCATCTATTTAATGTCATTAGATTCCCGTATATGTTTTTAATAGTTTAAAAATTATCATCCCTAATTTTCCCTTCATTGTAGCTAGTGGACAGAAATATGAAGAATTAGGTAAATGATCAATGTGACAGGCAATGTGATGACTACCCCAATCAGATTCCCAACCCAATGGGAGTGGGAATCGAAAACCTTGTAATGATACTCTCTCAATTGAATTAGGTTTCGAATATAATCCTAGATCAAGAGAAGTTGTGAAATCCTCCAAATATAGAATAAGCTACAATTATGAGCTTTATGTGATAATGGCCTCTAACATTAAACGAGTCCCGTGATCCATTAATTGTGGAATAATAGATAAACTCCATTGATAAGATCTTCTTCAACCATTAATATTTGGAGAAAGATAATGTTCTACTAGTTGTTTATCATATAGAGGGAGAATCTAATCAGTGGTGTACATTGATCAAGAATACAAAGCCCAAGGAAGTGATCAAAGTGATGGAGTGGAATGAATTTTGGAATTGTTCTCGATAAATAATATCATTGAACTATATGAGTTTAAATGGAAAGGGGTTTCTTTACCTCATGAAAAAAGACAGCGAATCTATTAGGTTGTATTAGGAAAACATCAAAATACATGAATCACATTCCTTTAACTTTGTTGTTACCCCTAGAATTCAAGATTGTCCACTTATTTGATGGGATAAAACCTAATATATGAAAATCCACGGAAATCCAAGACGTTGATATCTATGATAGAATTGTTTAATTTTCCCTAAATGTTTAGATGGAGATTATAAAATCTCAATAGTATTATAAGGATATGAAGCAGAAAGTTGAGTTTAATTCTAGTTGTTTGATGGATAAATATAATGGTGCCAAGAAATTTCAACATCATACTTGTCAAAGGTGTAGAAATAAGCACCCTAAAAATTCCCTAATGGGGTACATGAGAGACTTTAGGTGTGGGAAGGAAGAACACCATGGTGGTGATTACCGAAAGGGGAAACCCCCTAATTTGATGGAATAAAAGAATGATCTAATAAACCTTCGATGCATTGATTATTTATTTAACTTCATGGAACCAAGGAAATTTTCAAACCATTACACTAAGCTAAGGGTTTTCAGAGACAACCAAAAACCTCTAAGGAAATATAGCTGATCTTTTTCCATCACAAATGTTGGGGTAGATCCCAACAAATAAGTGATGAGAAATAAGATAGTTATTCATTCCAAAATATAAATTTTACTTTTTTTTCAGGTTTTATGCATTGCTTCATATCACGAAAGTTTAGTAAAACTATTCAAACACCACCACAAATCATGGAAGTAGAGATGTCAGTGGAAAAAAAGAAAATGGGGAAATTATGGAATCCTAAGTATATAACTCATCCCCTATATAAATTTTTAGGTTGAACATCCTAGTAAACCTTTTCATACTCTCTTTAGTATAATTTGAGGAAATTTTGGGAATAGAATGTATTTCCCTATATAGATCCAACATAAAGATTCATGATATGTAAATTAATAACTATACCAAAAATTGAACCCCGATTCTATACATGTTCATGGAGGATGAAGAATATTATTTAGCACTAACATCTCAAGAATGTATATTATTTCCCTATTAAAAATCTTATTTAGCTCAAATGATTGATTCTATGTAATATATGCTAATTGAAAACATGCCCATTATGATGGAATACACATATGTGTATCTTAAGGAATTTAATGTTCTTACTACTAGCCAAGAGGTTGAATTTTTAATCAAACTTATTCCTGGGGCATTACCATTATCCAAGAATACATATTGAATGGATGTTATGGAACATGAAGAGATGAAGAAACAACTATAGGAGAATTTGGATAAAGGGTTAGTTCACCCAAGTTCTTTACATTGGGGGACATCATTCCTCTTTGTAATGAAGAATGTTGTGTCATTGCATCTTTTTATTCATTATCATAATCTCAACAAGATCATGATAAAGAACAAGTATCCTCTTTCATGAGATTGATGACCTGTTTGATCATCTATGTAGATTAAAATACATCTCCAGGGTGGATCTATTTTTGAGATATTACCAATTTAGGGTGAGGAAGGAGGATACCCCCAAGGATAATTTTTGTATAATGTATGGGAAATATGAGTTCATAGTAATGCCATCAGACCCACGAATTCTCCCATAATCTTCCTAGACATGATAAATAGAGTCTTTAGAGATTACCTAAATAAATATGTGGTTGAAATTATATATGATATTATAATATACTAAAAAATAAGAGAGGATAACGAGGAGGATCTGAGTAATTTTCTAAAGAAATTATGAATGGGGACGATTTATGGTAAGTATAACAGATGTGAGTTCTAGTTGAAGGAAGTATCATTATTATGATGGATCATTACAAGTAATGTGATGTATGCAGACCCTTAAAAACATATTCAATTAAAGGATGGATGAGGTCCACATTTGTGAAAAATATCCATTGTCTCCTTGAATTAGCTGTGTACTATCAATGACTTCTGATAAATTTCTCATCACTTTCATACTCCCAATCCTAGATAACTTGGAAGGTGGTAAAGTTTTCTTGGAATTATGAATTTGAAGAGATCTTCAAGGGGTCAAAATGTAGGCTTATCACTGCACTTATAATCACACTACTCAAAAGTGGAGACCTTTTCCTGGTATCTAGGCATGATTTGATTAATGTATTTTTATGTGTGTTAATAAAAAATGACAAAGTGATAACCTATGATTCAATGAAGTTGAATGATCATGAGAAATACTACCCAACACATGATTCAAATTTGAATATAGTGATATTCAATTTGAAATTATAATGGAATTATTTCTTTGGGGATAACTGTGAAATATATATAGATCAAAAAATATTCAAGTATACATTCACATATAAAGAGATGAATATTCACTAATAAAGATGGTTTAAGCTAATCAAGGACTATGACTGCTCAATTCACTACCATAATGAGAAAGATAATAGAGTGGTAGATTCTATAAGTAGAAATGATCTAATAAATCTTTCATTTATTATAATTGAATATGATTTAGTCATCCTATACTTGAAAATGATGGACATGGGAATCATAAAGGGAGGAAAAACATCAATCCAGTAACAAATTATTTCTCAACCATCCCTTCTAGAGAGGATAAAATATTCTCAAAGATATGATGAGGAAATTTAGAAAAAAATAGAAACAATAAGAAATTGGAAATCCTTGGAGTTAAATGTTAATGAAGAAGGAGTTATAAGATTTGAGTTACAAATATATGTATTATACAATCATGAATTAAAGAAGAACTTGTTGGATAATAGAAAAATTTAGACTTTATTCATACATACAAGAAACAAAAAAAATATTAAGATCTCTGGGAGAACTATTGGTGGGAAAATATAAACGAGATCAAAAAATATATATCAATATGTCATGTATGCAATCAAGTAAATGAGAAATGGAATAAATACAAGGGGATGATACAAACACAACCCATAACTACATGGGAATGGGAAAACATCACCAAGGACATTGTCACTAGTCTTTCAAATTCATCAAGAGGAAATAATTCAATATGAGTTATTATGGATTGTCTTACAAATACTGCACACTTTGTTGCACTTTGAAGGACTTAATCTTTGATCAACATGAAAGGATATACATTAGAGAAGTGGTGAGACCGCATGAAACACCATTATCACTTATATTTGATAGAGATACAACATTTACCATGATGTTTTGGAGGAGTCTATAACATGATCTGAATAATTAGTTAATCTTTAGCATTACTTATCATCCCTAAATTAATGTCCAATCAGAGAAAAATAACTAGAAACTTGAGGAAACAGTGAGATCATTCTCAATTGACATCAAAGGGGTATGGGATTGACATCTCCCTCTAGTCGAGTCCCCATAAAATAACAGTTTCCACTCTAGAATCTAAATGGCTCCCTAAAAAACCCCTTATGGGAAGAGGTGTAGAAACCTACATGTTTGGATGAAATTGAGGAATGAAAAATTCATGGTCCTGAAATGGTTGAGGAAATGGTGGAAAAGGTTAAGACCATTCAGTTGCATGTCAAGGGTTCTCAGAGTTTATAGAAGAGATATGTTGGAAATCATTGACGAGGCCCAGAGTTGGATATTTGATACAAGGTATAAGAGGTACACTCTACAGCTCTTCTACTTTTTGAAGTAGAATTTTTAGACTCTATGTGTGAAATTTTTTCTCCCTTGTCCTTGCTTGAGTTGTTTCCAGGGTGACTCTGGGTGTCAGTGTAACCCTATGTTAGTGGAATAGAAGGCGTGGAACCTTTCTCTTTAGTCGATGGTGGCTAATCCTTATCCTTTTGAGAATGTAAGAGAGTATTGGTTGTGGGACATCAACTGTGAAATCTCACGTGGCCAGATATCCTAGGGTGTTTCACCATATTGATATTCTGAAGGAGGGAATCATCGGGCTTTGTCCCAGGTCCAAGAGGTGATTTTAGTTGCGGTGTGGAACGTGGGGGTTCAACCAGGGAGGTGAGCTACCCCTGAGGGCCTTCGGGCCGTTTGAGAATGTGCGAAGGGATGGAGAGGTCCCCAACCGCCTTACCCAAAACCCAAAGGCTGGTTTGTGTGCATGACTTCCCCCACGTGACTTACCTGAGGAGATGTGGGCGTGCTTCTATGCACGTCATCGGGAAGGAAAGACCTTGCGTGAACAATTCAAATTCTTTGTTTCATGCACGGTGACGCAGAACTATGCAAGAGTTCTTCTGGGTATAGGAAAGCCAGGTGTGGGCTTAGTACCCTAAGTTGTTTCCCTAGTTTTTAGTTTCGGGGATGAAAAGCTTGAAGGAGGAAATGATTTTTTCTATAAAATACATTGGAATATTCATGATTTTATTCCAAAGTAGGGTGTTCAGACGGCGTGTAATTTCAAGGCCCGGTGTGCCCGGAATTAATTTTATAAAAATGCTAAGTGTTTTTATATTACACACGTGTGGTTTACTAAAGAAGATATGATATATCTTAAAAGTTTGATCGTATCGGAAATCTGAGACCATGGTTGGGTCTAAAACGTGGTGTTTACCCTAGGCACAACATAAAATAAGTCTTCGCAGGACGTTCGTACCCCCGACTCATTAGCGGTGTGTTAATTGGTTAAATTGAATTAAATTATTCATTTAATAGTACAAACCCAAGTAACTCCTAAATGGTTGCTCGGATGCAAAAAATAAGGGCGCCGTTGAGTCTGGAGCGTGACGTTTACCCTAGGCAGGCTATAAAAGTTGTGGGAGCGGGCTTGCTGTGAGAGATGTCACCCAGGGGCCAAATGGTCATTTTGAAATGACCACTTAGTGATTTTTATCACTGACGCTCCTTTCAAATAACTTTTAAACGGAGTCTCAGAATGGAAATTTGAGACTCTTGATGAGTTCAAAATGGGGTGTTTTGCCTATGCGTGATATAAAATGGGCGGGCGCAGTGGTTTCAGAATCAGCGCCCATTGGGAGAGTTTTAATGATTTTTTTATAAATTCACCAAGTGTTGGGAGAAGACCCACTTCTTCCTCCATCCCTCTCTCTCTCTCTCCCTATCTCCCTCTCTCTCAGGCTGTTCTTGACCATTCTTTTCCAGATCGTGGAGCGATCTTCACCGAAACCTCGGAGGTTCGAAGGTGGAGACTTACAGACGCATCGCCTACGACGCGCATCAAAATCGAGGAAGGTTTATTGTGAATTTTTTCACCATAATCTATTTATTGAGTTTTCAACAGTTTTTTTGTCATTTTAAATTCATTAATTTTAGAATTTGGGGCATTGGTCGAACAAACACGGCCAACCCCAAAGCACTGTTTTGTTCATCTTTCTTGGGCGTTCTTCATCCAAATTTTCGGACACGTTAAATCGTTTCAGATCAATGGTCAGCGGCAGGCGCTGTGAAGGACTCGTCCCGAGGAAGCCGAACCCCCCCCCCCCCTTCGAATTTGAAATCGGGCCACCAGAGTGGTGGCGACGTCCATAGGAAGCCTCGTCTCCGGTGAGGGCAGTGGTCGGAGGTCGGGCGTCAGGCAGCGGGTGCAGCCGGAGGTGGGTTCGGACAAGTCACCGGCGTCGGGTGTCACCGTCGCGGCCAAGGTAGTTTTGGGAGAAGCCAAGGAGGTTCTGCTAGGGTTTGGAGGTGTCGGCAATTAGGGCGGCCGACGTGGATGGCAGAGAGGAGCGTAGAGCAGGTGTAGGCTTGCGGTCGGTTCAGGGGGATTCGAGCGGGACGCGACCGAAGCAGGCAGCCGAGGCATGCGGCGGTGCACGGGCGAGCGGCGGCGTCCAGAGGGGAAGTCAGCAGAGGAGCAGAGATCCCAGGCGGAGGCGCCAAGGGCGCCGGGTTCTCACGATTGGGAGGACCCCAAGGCGCTGACATCGGGGCGTGCTGTGAAACAAGGACCCACATACCGCGGGTCCTGCTGCACGACGCGAAAGTCCGGCCAATTGGCCGGTCTGTGTGGAGAAAACCGGACCTGCTCGGGTCCTATTGTGCTGGGCGGGCCGCGGTATGATGGGTCGAACCAACAGCTGGGCCGCAGGCCGACGATTCGAACCGGGCCAGCCGGGGTGAAATGGCCCGGTTAGGCCCCCTTGAATTCGAGGCGGAGGGGGGGGGGGCGTAACATCAAAATGGCGCATCTGTTTGAGGTGTTGTCTGTGGCTGTGAGTTTGTATCGACGAGGCGGACTTTTTGAAATTAGTTCCGGGGATTTTGGGTTCTGATCCCAAAGACAGGTGCCCCGAAATGCCTTAATTTAATAATATTAAATTATTATTAATGTTTGCAACGAATGGGCTTCACGAGCTGGACGTCCGTTTGATGCGCCGTCAGAGGCGTTGTGGCCCTGGAGTTGAGAGTGTCCTTCCAAGGTAGGTTCGGAGCCATTGTTTGATTGTTTAGTTTCTCGGTGGCACGAAATGCTAAATATGAATAATTAATTAATTAATTGTTGTGTTGGACCTAACTCTTTCTTGGGATGTCTGATTGACGCGCCGTCAGCGGCAGCGTGACCCTAGTCCTTGTGCGGACTTTTTGAGATGCTTTCGGAAGTGTTTGGGTTGGAGACAGGGTGTTGGTTCCACAGGGTCTAGATCGCATGCTTTATGATGAAACACCACTTTTTCACCCAACATCTGTTCAGGGTGTTCGAGTACTCATTTCCATGTGTTTTTCTTAGCGTATTTCAATGGTGCAATCCACCCGTCTAAATTCGGGCACGAGGTGTGAGCCCCACAGGGCCATGTTTGCCTATAACGTGAGAAGTTGCAGCTTCGGCATCTGGAGTCCATTTTAGGCACCGTCAGTGGCGTTGTAACCCTGACATCGAGATGAGGTTGACCATGGTGGTTTTAGGCGATGGAGCCGAAGTTGAGGCATGGGCCCCATGGGATGTCTTTTGAGCTGTGTGAAGCATACTGCACCTTTTTCACCAAACGTCTGTTCGAGGTGTTTGATTAGTCATTTCAGCATGTTTTTCCAAGATCGTCATGATGACGCAGTTCACTAGACGATTATCGGAGTCAGGGTGTGGGCCCCACATGGGCTGGTTATGGTGAATAGTACCTTATTCACCGGTTGTCTGTTTCGGGCGAGTTAGTAGTCTATCTCGTCTATTTTTATATGAGGATTGCAATAGTGTGATCTGTTTGGGTATGTGGAGCCTTGTTTGAGATCTTATTAAATGTGGAAACCTGAAAGAGTGTTGGATGGAGGTCCCTTTGACGCACTCCGAACAATCACATGGTAGCGATGTTGGTAACACCCGGTGATGTCAGTTGCAATGATGAGTTATTGGACCAATTTTGGGTCTACCCTCCAGAAAGGCTGCGCAGTGGGTCGCCTGTCGACTTCTTAGGGTCTACCCTCCAACACAGTTGGGTAGTGGGTCGCCTGTCGACTTCTTAGGGTCTACCCTCCAGCAGGGACTGGGTAGTGGGTCACCCGTAGACTTCTTAGGGTCTACCCTCTAGCACGGCTGGGCAGTGGGTCAAATGTTGACTTCCTAGGGTCTACCCTTTAGCAGAGACTGGGCAGTGGGTCACTTGTTCACTTCTTAGGGTCTGCCCTCCAGCATGGCTGGGCAGTGGGTCACCTGTTGACTTCTTAGGGTCTACCCTCTAGCATAGACTGGGTAGTGGGTCACCCATAGACTTCTTAGGGTCTACTCTTCAGCACGGCTGGGCAGTGGGTCGCCTGTTGACTTCTTCTATGTCTACCCTCCGGTAGAGACTGGGCAGTGGGTCGCCTGTTGACCTCTTAGGGTCTACCATCTAGCAGAGACTGGGCAGTGGATCGCCTGTCAACCTCTTAGTGTCCACCCTCTAGCAGAGACTGGGCAGCGGTTCACCCAATGACTTATTAGGGTCTACCCTCTAGCAGTGACTGGGCAGTGGGTCACCCGGTGACCTCTTAAGGTTTATCTTCCCCCGGGGCTGGGCATTGGGTCACCTGATGACTTCTTCCAAACTCAGTGCTTTCTAGTAGGCTAGTATGTGACCTTTCTCTGTGAACACCAGAGCGGGACCCTTGGTTGTATGGGTTGGCGATGCGATATCTTTAACATTTATGACCTCTCGGTTGTGTGACAGCGATGAGGTGTGGTTTGACTTTCCCCAAAACACTCAAGTACGAGGGGATCTTTCCCCACCAAAAAGTGTCCTTGAGATGCGATCTAAAACCATTCAGGCGAGTCAGTACCGTCCAAAGAGGATAGTGTCAAGGTGCGGTGATTTGAGCCCCTTGACTTACTGTTTGGCGCAAACGGTTAGGATTCTAGGCATCGATGGTGTTTAATTCTGGGACTTTTGGAGACTCACTTTCTTGGGCTGAGCTATGAGATAGATATTCCCCATACGATCTTGTTCGGTTTTCGTGATTTGATCATATGGATATGTATATACCTTGTTCCAGTGCCCAGTTCGTGGGTTTTGGTTACTCTCCATCCAGGAGAGGAGAAGACACGCGGGGTATGCCACATGCTTTCCATGTCTATATTCTCATGGCTGGAAGAGTCTACTCTCTTACTATATGTAGTGAAGACTCAACGGGAAGTTAATCTTCTCACAGTTTCTAGATCCTTGTGTTAGGATGAGTTTACTTACTTCCTCTTGTTGGGTTGAGTTGTACTCTTTACTGCACTCTTGGTTTTACTTCTTTACTTTTTCTAATTCGATCTACTACTCACCTCTTCAGTACCTCATTTTTTGCTCCCTCGAGCCTTTGGGGCATCCTACTATGTATTTTTATACTCATCCCTGTTTGGGCTTTGCCCTCAATTGGTGTTCCCTTACAGACGACAGACAGGTTGGTCGTGACTTCAGTGGAGCTTAGGAGTTTGGGACCTTGGACTGCGTATGGTGGTCGTAGTTGGGTTCTAGGTGTGGGACTCTCCCAGATGTTTTACTTTTTTTACCTATTGCCGGGTTGTGGCACTTTTTCGGTTGGGCGCGTGTTTTGCCCTTTTCTTTTCAGTTTACCTTCAGCGCTTGATTGGTACTCTGTTGTGGTTGATGCACTTTGTGGTTTATTTATAGCAGTGTTACTTTACTTTTCTCTTTTTACTCTGCACTTCTGCATTGAGTGGGCTGTGTTTGTTTGTATAGGTACTCAGGAAAAGGCCTCCCCGAGTTGTTTAGCCTTCGGCTCTTATCGTCAGCCCCTAGCCTATGTAGGCGGGCTTGGGGTAGTTGCGGCTCGAGCCCGGGTAGGGTCGGGTCATGACATATATGAATTTAAATTAACAAATATAGATTTATATTACATAAATTTTATTAAAACTATTCCACTATGGGTTATCTTAATTAATTAAAATGGAGAAAAATTACACACTTTAAAATAGTTTTCATACAAATGTGCTTTAAGCATAAAAATAAACTTATACTAAAATCCAGAATAAAGGTGATTTAAATGTTATTTATTGGATTATATCTAAATAAATAGTACTTAAATAACAATCAATTAAAATTAAAAGAGTAATGGTACTTTAAAATAACAAAATTTATTAAAAGAAATGATAGTTTTAAAAAAATCGCTATTTTTTCTATTCACTAAAAAAATCATTATTTTCTAAAAAATCACAAAATTTCACCCTAAGTTGATATCAATGTGGTGAAATAAAAAATTATTTTCATTTATAATTTAACATTTATAAAATATTAAAAAAATTATTATAATATTTTCTCATGGAAAAAATATAATTTTTTTTGAAATAAATATTTTTATTAAAAAAATGAGATATTATTTCTTAAGAATTTTAAATAAATTTATAGTTATTATGGAATTTATATTTATTCCATATAATATTAAATCCAATTTATATTGATCAATTTAATGTCGTTGTTATAATGCTCAAATTTCAATATAACATTTTAATAATATTTTGGGGTTCATTCAATCTTAGTGTTGTGTGTGGTATACGCTATCGAACATATATTTATATTAAAATATATAGGTGTTAAACATAATATATGGGTTATATAAATAATAAATTTTCATCATAAAAAATTAAATAAAAAACAATCCCAGTAAAAATGAGATTGAAACATAAAACCCTTACCTAAAGTCTGTCTTTATTTGTAAGTGATATGAACTCCTCATACTAAATTTAAGTTTATTATACTTATATACCCTGACAATATTAATACCTATAATAACATATGTGGTTTCATTATAATATCTTACTACATAATCATTAACAATATTTCATTATCATCATCATTTCATGGGTCAACTACTTCATTTTTCTTGTATGTTTTAGTTTTGCAGTTATGTCCTTGCACTTTGGTCATGGTTCTTTCATATAATTTATTTTAATTATGATATACATATTATTTATATTCATTATATACATATTTATAACCATTAATAAACAAATTTGATGAAAAATTAATTATATCATTTGTGGAGAGGGTAATTCATACATGCACATGAGTGAGGTTTCTACTATTTAATGGTTTGTAAAAAGAAGGTTAAATTATAATTCAACATAAATAATAATTATTATGTCTTAGATATCTTATAAATTACTTAAATATATACATATTAAAATCTATGTTATGTATAAATGAAAAATGAATCACATCACTATGTGGAGGTGGTAGTCCACATGCATGCACAAGTGACAATATAATTTTCCAATAGATCGGATGGTAATAAGGAAGATAATATATTATAATTAATGATGTAAAATTATTTCATAAATATATTATATAAATATTAAATATACCATATTAACTAACCTGAAAATATGGTGATGTAAAATGAATTATATCACTATGTGTAGGCAGAAGTCTACACATAGGAATAAGAAATACATTCATTTCCAATTTGATAGAAATAAGGTGGTAAAGGATATTTCATCATCATGATAACATCTTAGTATATTTAATATATTTTATTAGTCATGAATTTATTGATAAAAAATTTTATATAACATGAAAGTATAAATCAAATTGAAATAGCTCGGTTCATATTGATACATCTTCTTTGAGACATCTCTCATATATTATAGCTTAAGCCTTAAAATATTAGAATAAAGAGAATAAAATAAGATATAAGATGAATTTAAGGAATATAGAATTGTTTTTTATTAGGTATTTTTTGATTTATATGGCTCACGTTTTGTGAATAATGGATGAGAAGAGCTGCCCTTTTATAAAAAAGGGGAGGGACACACATGTAATTTCATAAAATATTTCAACGACATAGGGTCACTTTCATGTGAAAGTGGATTCAAATGGGAATGAATTAGAATGTATGATAATATAAGGTTGATATATATTCCAAAAATAATAATTAGAATAATTTGTTTCTAAATTCTACCCTTCTCTCTTGGTTAACCCCTTGTAAACCTATTTAAACCTTAATGGTTGTAACAAAATTTTACTATTTTTAATTTTCAATGCGATAAAAATTAACTTAAACATATTAAATTTAATTAATTATTATGATTACAAATGTGAAATCAATTTTACCAAATTTAATTTCTATAATTTTCAGAATTTAATTTTATACTACTGTGTAAAATAAAATGAAAACCTGGTTTTAGAAGAATTATTTATTAAGAATAAAAAAAATTCACTTCAATTAATTGCCTTTTAAAATACATAGAATGAATATTAAGATATTTTATTTAGTATGTAATGTAAATATTTCTTTAAAACCATTAATAAATAGATATTAAATTAATTTACTAATATAAAAACACATTGCGCACATAAAAACTATTTTTTAAAAAACTGTGTTTTCAATCCCAACAATGAACCTATTCCAAAATCAAGTATAATTGTGATTAATTTTTAATTAATTATATTATTTTTAGTTAATATATAATTATGTTACTTTAATATCAAATCCAAAAATTATTGGTAATTCTACTTGAAGAGAAATGATGTTTTTCTAGAAAAATCATTGTTTTTCATTATTCCTTGAAAAATAAATAATTTTATAAAAATCCTAAAAACTCACCCAAAGATAAAATTGACATACTTATTTTAAAAAAACACTCCTTCCATTATTTTTTTTGAAAAAAAATTTATAAATAAATTATAATATATTTTTCACCAAATTCTATAAAAATAATTTTTTAAGACAACATATTTTGAAGCACAAAATGACTTTACTAAAAATTAAGTACCTTCGTATTATAAAAAATGAAAAAAATAATTATATAAAAAATTTATAAATTGTTTTTATATTTTTTTTTATTTTTATTCATTCATATCAATTTAATAGCTTGGTTATAAAGGATTACTATATCATGGTTCATTTAGACTGAGGGTTGCATGTAAAGCAAGCTTATCAAATGCTTACTATTTATTTAAAGAAAATTATATTCTAAAATATCAGGGTGTTAAATTCTCCCCACTTAAATAAATGTTTCTATTATAATTTTTCTATTAATAATTAAAGGATCTATATTTAAAAAACACCTTTGTTTAAAGCCCAAATTATAAAATGTACAATAAAACTTCCTTTGAAATGGGAAACTGGGAGACATAAGAGTTATATAAAATAACTCAAAACTAAGTTCCTTGAAAAGTATACCATTAATGGGAACTGAAAATATAGACATGGATGAGAAATATAAAGTCAAAAAATGATATATATTCATATATAATATATTCATAATAAATTTAATGACCAGAGAACCATAAATCAATGAGGTGAAAAAGACCATCAATTCTTTATTAATGCATATAAGAAGAAGAAAATATCATTCCTAAGATCTATTTACTAATTTCAAAAATTCTATTATAATCAAGATAGAAAACATGGTATGATATACTTACTTTATTTCTTTCCATTTTATATACATGATTCATCATTTGGTTGAGATTTAATAAATTTCCACTTCTATATCATCCCTTAATCTATAAAATGAATATCTAATATGATTTTTTCACGACAAAAAACACTAAATTTAATGGTCAAAGTCTCATAAGATCCATAAAATAATGACAAGTCATTTCTTATGTCTCTATATATTTATCAAAACCAAAATGGTTTGTAAAAGTTATTTAAAATGGATAAATATTAATTTGATGATATAAGACATTAATATCTAAACCCCCAAAAATAACAACAAAATTTCAACATAAACATTTCCATAAACAATTAACCATAATACTCCTCCTAAATATTTTCAAAAAAAATTAAAAACCCAAAAATTTATAAAACTAGTAACTAAACATTCAAAATAAACTTAATATTAATTTCCTAACAAGAAAATGTTCTCTTGATTCCATATACCAAACATATTAATAAAATGATCATATTTTCTCATAAAACATGTTAAACGTTCCCCAAAATACCCTTAATCGCCATAAAATCTCAATGGAAACATAAATTTTTCCAAAATATTACTGTATCTTTATTCATTAAGTGAAATCTTATACTATCAAATGTATTCCATTAATCCAAAAATGCAATATAATTCATCATAAATCTCTTGGTAAAAAAATCACTAATTAATATCAGGGTCAAAAATACTATCCAATTCACCTTATCAGTATCAATCATCTATTTATCACATCTAAAAATTATTCTCTCATTATCAGGAACATATTAAGGTTTATCTTTCCCTCAATCATGTTTTCTCTAAAATATATCACATTAACCACTAATTCACTTATCTTTTTTATCGATGTCATTCAACATATACATTAAAATATTTAATTCATAACTATTATAGAACAATCATTAGATGTGTCATATTTCTTATAACCGTATTATAATTGATAAAACACTTCTAAAATGTAATTATTGAATCCTAATTCATAAAAAAAATCAATCATTCCACTTCTTTCATAAAACTTTTACTAATCTTCATCATCTTCTTTCTTAATAAATCCTTCCTAATATATGAAATATGAACTAGTTCATTAAATTAATAAACCTCAATGTAATCATGCTTCCTTCTTTTAACATAAGTAATACAGTTAAAATAACACACACCTTTTATATTTTGTTTATAGTCACTTAATCATCAATAGTAAAACCATTACATGTACAATAGTGATGATACTCTTCTCAATATTTCACCCTAGTAAATCAATTTTTCATAAATCTGATATTTATACATTTAAAAACCCCAATTACATATTATACCTTATTGAAACTATAATTATCATCCATATTGTGAACTGAAATTTTCATTTTTCTTCAAAAATTACTTACTATATGTCCTTATTTTACACTCCCAAAACATATTTCCATTTCATTAAGATATTTATCAAGGAGTTTCTTCCCACATTCTTGAAAAGTAAAAAAATAAATCTTCATTCATCCATAATATTCATAAAACTCTATTTTTTCTTATTTGGTGTATTAATAATATCTACTATGTTCATATTATTAATCATATATTTAGATATCTATTTAGAAATTATCATAGTATTTCACATTCCATACCCCATTTCATTTTGATTATCATGAGTAAAATCTTTTTTATTGTCCATAAAATTCTGACAAACATCATTTCTCTTAGTTCCAAACATCGAAAAAAACCAAAAAAAATATAGTGAGAGAAACAATAATCACGGTGAGTAAGAATATAATCCAGAAAAACCATTCATATTATGTCTAAATCATGACACCTTATTCTCAATCTATTACACCTTAAGTTTAATCTAGGACATCCATGGTTATTATGTACCAAAAAATTCATAATGACTCCAAAAGAAAATATTAATTAACTGAATCATGACCCCTTAAGGTGTCTATCCATGATTATAGTTTTATGCCCATTCATCGTGCCCTGTAGATGATCAGGTTAATAACCAATATTACACATTTAGAGTTGTGACCCCTAGGTTAAAATTTTTCATAGACACATCAACTTTATAGTATCTAGACAATGATATTTTTTCTAGGAAAACCAAACACTTTTCTTTACGATAACATAGGAGGTTCTCTTATACTTAGACTTATACTAAAGGTTCTCACTAAACTTTTCTCATCCAGGTTTCTAAAAGAAACTAAAAATTTCTATAATTCTAACTGTACCAACCCAAACATTACATACATAAATACTATATAATATTAGATTAATATTTGTTACATATCTATAAAATACACTCCAAAAACATATAGTTCTAGTGTATTTTCAAACATGGATACATAAATAACATGTACATGAAATATTTGCATCATCTCACACTTAGTTCCTCACAACTTGAACCCTTCTTAGACATATCATACCAAAGACCTTTATTCATAACTTGGTAAATGAAAACATAGTAAAGGATGATATTATAGGCTCTGTAAGATTAAACAAAGGATATATCAATAAATTATCATAAGTTATCCTAAGATAAGAATAGGGGTATGAAAACATGATCCAAACTTTAAATAATAATAAAAAATCAATCATGAATCTTTAATCATGAATCATGAAATAAGTTTTTTTTGAATCAAAATAAATAATAAATTGGAGTAAAAAATCATTAAAAATAAATCATGATCCTTGAGTACATATCATAATCATAAGACATATGTTTTTTGAATTGAAATAAGTATAGAAAATCACTTCCTTAGTAAAGGTTAACTCCCAATATTATTATTGTGGTCAAAGTCTCATAATGGAAATTACCAACTTGTCATTTCTGATATTATCTTAGGAGTAACATCCATCTAATTAACTTTGTTTCCATTAGGATTTTATTAACTCTATCTCCTCTTAGGATTTCCTCAACTAAGTTATCATTACCTAATCCATCTAAGGGCTATAATAGATCCAACCATCCTTCGTTTCTAATATAATCGCCCATCCTTGTTTTATAATTTAATCACTCATCCTTGATTTATAACAGAATCTCCCACTACATAATCTCAATCACTTCATATATATTCCATGATATCATTAAAACAATTATCATTAAATAAAATATTAACCCATGGAAAGGAAAATAGGTTTCATAAATATTTTATCAGCATGATCATAAAACATCCAAAGAAAGAATAAATATGGAAACATTAGATAATATTCTATTAATGTATAAAAAACTAAAATGATGATGTTATAGATGAAAATACCTTTAAAATATCACTATAACATTTCCTGAGGAAAATAACATTTTCATTGTGAAATCACTTATTTACTATCTAAAATTTTCAAAATTTTATTGAAATATTTTTTTCTTGAAAATAACCATGGAAACATGTTAAAGAAGATTCAATGAAAAGAGAATACAGTATGGTGGAAAAATCCATTCATGAATTATATATAAAAAAGATTACTTTCATATTTTCAGTAAAAATATAAAATCACTATTAGGTTCACTTTGGGTTAACCACACTAAGTAGGTGGGGGTGAATAAATATTGGAAAACTTTTACTAATTTAAACTTTTATCCCTTTCTTTACCATTTTTACTTATTCATTAAATGGATATATTGATTCCTTCAGTTCTAATTATTAATAATTCCTATTAAACATTAAATCACAATGGACACCTGGGTTTTTTAATGGGGATTTCCTCTATTGTTGATTAATACATCCTTGGTGTATTGTTGTTATTACCTTAATCTCACACATATTTCCTTTTTTATCAAGAAATTCCTGAAATATGGTATGAAAATGAACTTTTTTTCACGGAACTGATTAGGTACAAGAAATATTTAACATTGACGGAAAAGATAAATGATGTACACCTTCCAATTTTAATGTGATCAATTGTGTAGAACAAGTAATTTTCTCTGGACACTAGTGAATGTGATCAACCTCCTAAAAATAATGAAATCAAAATTATTACCTAGATTATAGAAATCACTAAGTTTGGTTAGTTTTAGTAATCAATGGGATAACATAATTATGAAACAATATAGAGGGTTTCCTCTTCTTATTCGTTATCAATAATTATTTTAATATTATTTTGGATTGGTAATCATTAATTTCTTCTTTGTCCCAAATGATAATTAGAATATACAGGCTCAATCACAAATTATTATTATAACATTCATCTTCGACATAAGATATGAGATATCAAAGTTAATTGTCCTATTCTCAATGTATATTCCTAAAATAATGTTTTATATAACATGTAGAGAATATATTCAATATAAAAATCATGTATAATGTGTGACCAGCATAGTATATTTTAGATTGTCTTAATTTCATGGGGTGAGACACACAAAGTCCTGAATGTTTAATCTATTTTATGGATGTGTGCACTATTATGTATTTCATCATTCAAGGATTAGTGCATGTATGGATTTACTCAAGTTCATATATTTCATGAAATATTTGTTATTATTATTCATATCTTCCTATAAAAACTAGAATACTTTGTATAATAGGTTATATAGGTTCATTTTCTTCTTCATCCATTCAATAGATGGGTGTGAGATCTCATTATTCTAAAAAGTACTAGGTTAGTTTCAAGGAAAATATAATATAATACTTCTTAGAGACAGTATGTTCTTTTTGTAACCCTTGTATATTCATTGAATAGTCTAGGGTACATGGAAACATTTGCATACCAGTGTGAGTATGTTGTTATTATTTTTGCAAGATGTTCACATAACATTCATTCATGGAACCAAGTGGTTGTGGGGTTCTCTTCCCTCATATAAATGGATCATGTGAGAACACTTCATGTGAACAATTTCGCATGGAAAAATAATAGAGATATTTTTTTAATAGAGCTTTAGATAATTTTAGAAATATCTCCTAAACATGGTGTTGTGGTATATATTTACATATTGCACCACCTATTCTTCTTATTTTTATGTGGTGTCGAGATACCTAGAAAACATGACATGTTTATCAACAAGTTTGAAAGACCTGAAGATCATAGTATTTTTAATTATTTGCACATATGGTTTGTTTATTATTTTTTTGATGATGCTGAATTTCATGGAATATTCACATTTTTTATAATTCTTTCCTGATAGAATACTCACATGAATACAAAAACTAACCACATACATAATCTTTAATTGTGCATACTCATTATATGCACCATTATTTCATTCCCATTTAATACAAGTGGAACATCCTCAGATGATAACTTACATGAAATTAAGATTTCATGTATGTCATTTGTTGTCTTGTTATATCGAGATCCATTTATTCAAGCATGGTTAAATGATCGTCGTAGATGAGGGTCATTAGGTGTCATGGAATTGAACTAATGACATTAGGGAGATCGTATTTTAAGTCAATGAGAAGAGTTTGAAGATAAATATTTGTCCTGGTGGGATGATAGTGATCAAGTTAATTTGGCAGAAATTATTATATGCATAAAATTTTACCATGTGCAAATTATCCCACATATTTCTCATCTTGCATCATACTTTAGTGTGTTCTTCAACTACTTAGTAAATAATTTTTTTTATACCTCTCGTGATAGCACCAAGGTTGACACCAGGACACACTATGCATGCCATGTGTAACCCATATGTATTCCCTATAGTTGTTATGAGAGCCCACTAATTCCTTCCACCATGAGAAGCTAGGTTGAACCATTCCAACATGGTTGACCCCTAACTCACAGATGTGTAGTTGTGTGGGTCCTTGTATTGGCCAATGGTTGGTATTTTTTTCACCAATCATATATATATATATATATACTTAGTAATTGCTATGTAATAAAATTTCTAATACAAAATTATTAAAATATTCTTCATACAGTGAATATTAATGTTGTTTCTCTTATTTTTCATAGACTTCAATGTTCTTCATAAAAATAAATATTTTCATGATCTCTAAAAAATATTTAATAGAACTAATCTTCCTGATATTAATTTGTTTTTTCATGGTTCTTTGAACTTCACTTCAATAAAATAACTATTTTGATGGTCTTCCACCATTATATATTATTGTAAATAGTGTGAAACATTATACATGTTATTGAATTAATGAAGACTAGTTCTTCAGTCATCATACTTAAATATACTTCATCCAAAATATAAAATATGACCATTGGATTTCTTATAGATGTATATTCTTCAAAACATCATAAACATCCAATATTCTAGATGTAATGCTTATAATTTCATGGTAATTTCAATACAATAACTAATAAGCATGGTACCTACATTCAAGTTATTCTGATTCCTTAATACATATTGAAAACAAGTGTTTCATCTTTTGATGACTTATTTAAAAAAATACTGCACAAATACATTGAAGAATTATTAATCTCCCCTTTCTATTTTTTTTCAATACCATTGTTCAAAATGGGATGTTAATTTTTTATCTTCTCTCTATTTTCATATTCTTCTCTCACTAGTCCTATTGATGGAAAATAAGAGAGGATGGTAACATTGGTTTCTTAAGTAATGCGCTATAAATTATTACATTATAAGTGTACTTGGGATAACTAGATATAGAAATATATATGTATTAGTTTAGGAATCAGTGTTGTTTATTATAAACATAGAATTTGATATTGACTGATATAACACAACATTCTTCTTTCTATAGAGGTCATTCAACTATTTTTTAGTTAATAGAAATTGGTTAGTACCAATTATTACATTGCAAGTGGAAATTGTCTAATTATAGTTTTTGACAATAATATTTTCAAGAAAAATTGATCATTAATTCCTAAACTTATCTTAACACATATATTAAAACATTAATTTACAATTTAATGGTTATGTTCACGAAATAATTCATGAAACATCTTTAATAATTATTATTTTCATTTCACTGATTCATTTAAGTTTTCCCCTTTTTGATTACGTATTCCTTCCATTTTTATGAATAGGGATGAGAGTGTAATCTCAAATAAATTATCAATGAATTATTGAACATATACCTTCTAGATATATAAAATTTAGATAAATATAATGATCTAAAAACACTTTTGATACAACACCTCAAGATAGGATTATAAGATTCAGTTTATCAAGATAGATCTTATCATCAATTGTTCTTCTAAAGTCCAATAAATGTGAGTATCAATTATTGGGATCTCATCCATGATTATGGCTTTAACATTGTTGATTATTTATGGTATCTTGATCATCTCCATCAAGTATGATCTCTAATATTTTTCTAAAAAATATCTTCAAGATATTATGAGATATTTAAAACAAGGATAGTGACTTCCATAAATCTTGGAATGAAAATTCCATATTACAAATGTATCAATATAGTTTCTTTAAATAAGTTCTCCCCCTCATTATGTGCATCACCTTCAATTATGTAGAAATAATTAATAAAAATGAAGTATATGGGAATAAGGTGGATATCCTTTACTTTTCATTGAGAGAAATAACATATAGAATTGTTTCTTAACCATGAAAATCCTTTATTTGGTTCTCCATATGTGGGTGAACTCTTAATGCTATATTTTTTGGATTTCATAGATGTTTTGATAAGAACAAAGTATTTAATTTAATTTGTGATAACATTGTGTGGAATTTTCATTTTCACATTGCCCGTCAAGGTACATTCCTCACATAGTGTTTTTTATAATTCTTTTGTATTTCTTCTTGAGTTAGATTTAGGAATAGAAAATCATCATAGATATGTCCAACACTTTTTCACCTTCCACACAATAATTTTTAGATTCTTTGGTAATAATTTTCTGAAAACCACTTAAGAAATTATATTTCTTCATGTGGAATATTTTTTTTCTTTTTACAACAACTTTTATCTATGATTCTTCCAATTTTATTTTTCTCTACAGATCATTAGGAAAAATTACGAGTATATCATTTGTAATATGCACAACATGATTAGTGGTTTCACATGGATTTTCAGGTGTTCCCTTTTCAACTTCGTTCCTTTAATTTTTTTAATGGAATTGTATTCCACTTTATTTCTTAATCATGATTCCATTTACTATTATATACATGGCTTTCTAATAGTGATCCACAGTGTAACCTTTTCTTCCATAAAACAATTAGCTTAAACATTTTGTTGTGTCACTCTTCATGATATTCTTTGGTTTTCTTTGAATATGAGTCTTCTTTTGATTTTCACTCACAATATACTTGTTCTCCTTTCTTACTAAATTCATGGCAATATTTTTCATATCATTACTTCCCATGTTTTACTTTTGTAACACCTTTAGTTTTTTAAAAAAATTGCTAATAAATTTAATTTCTTCGACAGATTGTGATACACACAATCTTGTGTCTAAATGAACATTAATAAATTCTACTATTATAACATATACATTAAATTGTTGGGTGAGAATTATTATAAATAAGTTATGAAAATTATATGGTTTACATGTTACTAAAATATAATCCATTGTTATCAATTAAATAAAAATTTAAATAAAAAATAATTTGAAAGTAAAAGAAATATTATTCGGAAAAACTATTTTTATTCATGCAATGTGTTTTTATCCTAATAAATTAAATTAGTCATTATTATTGAATTAATTTAATGAAATTTATATATTATATATTAAATTAAATTTTTTATCATTCAACTAATGTATTTTCTTGGCATGGGATAATAATAAATCCAATCTTATAATTAAAATTGCATTTTTCTAAAAATTGCTTTCATCCTGTTTTGAGAACTTATTTTATAAATATTTTTTGAAAAATACAGAAAATTAATTTTAAAAAATGAACTTAATTTTTGAAATCACAATGTAAAAATTATCGTAGGGTGATTTTTTGTTACTTTTCTTAAAGGAATAATTTTTTGATGAATAGTGAAACATACTTATTTTTATTATTATTTTTTGTTTAAAGTATTTAAAAATTACATTTTTTTAAAATGTTTTTAAAAGTAAAAATTATTTAATTATATTTTTATTAATCCGATTTATTTCATTACAAACAATTTTATGTTTAATTTGGATATAATAGTTTTTATACTTATGAAAAAGTTTTCTTTTGAAAACCTCTTTTCTGTCATGGCTGCTGGTTTAATTTTAAACTAAATTATGACACTTATATTAATTAAATTTGATAAAATTGATTATATATTTTTAATCAGCATAATTATTTTAGTTAATAAGGTCAAAAAAAAATTCATGATGAATTATAAAAATAGTAAAAATTAATTGTCATGGTTAAGGTTAAAATAGGGGTTTTTGTGTTACATGAGTGTCACACCCATGACATATTTTAAATGAATTTTACATTTAATTTCTATTCTTTCTTTGTTTTTTATTTTTCTCATTCATTTTGGAGGAAGTGGTGGGTTTTCAAAATTTTGGCCAAACTGTGAGCCCATTTTTAGATTTAAAAAAATTGTTTCTTTTATAACTCTTTCATTTTTCAACATTTTACACCCATTCTACTTCCCAATTAGTGTCCCTGGTATATTAAAACCACAATATCAATTTGGACCCCAAAATAATACATAATAATGATGGATTTGGGTATTTTTATTAAGGTTTTGGGTCAGCCTGTAAGCCTATTTCATGATATAATTTATTTTTTTAGTCATTCAATATCTAATTCATTTTGTACTATTTTTTTGTGATTTGATCTCAAACACAAATTAAAAAACCCTAGTCCAACTCTCCTTATATATTTATCAACTTTGGAACTCATTCAGATCACCGATTAGGGATAAAATTCTCAAGGTTTCTTAAATCATCCAGATTTGAGAAGGTAATTTGATTCCTTCATAAAACATTATATTTTCACTATTTATCCCATTTTTTAGTCCCCACTTGACCTAATAATCCTTATTATATCCTAACTATCCGTTTTGGTTTCTTGAATATTCATCCTCTTGTGAATTTGGGGTGATTTCTTCAAGATTATTCAAGGTAAGTGATTCCTTATTGGTTTCTTCCATTTTCGGTGGGGTTTTCTCCCTCTTTCATGAAGTTCTAAAATGTTCGGAATTGAGGGTTCTAACCTAGATTTTTATTTTTTTTATTTTTGGTCAAATATTGTGGTTTAAGGTTGGTTTTCACCCCCTTGTGTTGTGGTGGTCGTGCGGTTGATGTTTTGTACCACGTTTTGAGGGTTTCGACCCAAAAAGGTAGTCGATTCCATGTGTAAAAATTTTATGATGAGTTATCTTTTTTTATTTACTAATTTTTCATATTCCTAATATATTTTTTGTGTTAAAATTCTTTTTATGATTTATTTGGTTAAGAGTTTATTTTTATAGTTAAATTTTAGCTTGAAATTGGGTGTTTTCATGTGTAACTCTTGGTGTATTATTTGGATGTATTTTATAACATATTAAATTGGTTTACTAAATCTTGTTTGGGATAAAAATTATACATTTTTAGGGTCTTGGTGTGCCATTGGGTTTGAAATAGGGGTTTTTAATTGGTTTTAGTAGTAAAACCATGTTATGCATCTTGAAAGTGTTTTATGAAAATGTGTGTGTCTTCATGTGCATATTTTGTGGTATTATTCAAGGTGAATTTGTAATACTTGAGAGTGGTTTATTAAATAATTATAAGGCTTTCAATTCTATTTTTTATTGGTAATGGTGTGATTTTGTCCTTGAAAGACGGTTTTTAAATGGGTTTTTGTTCAAAGCTTGGGTATACTCCATAGAATTGTTTTATGAAAGATTTGAATAGTTTAATGATTTATATAAGAGGTGAAACCATATTGAAAAACTAGTTCTGGATTGTGTATATCATTAAATGGTCCATTTTAAATGTTAATGGGTCTTTCATGTGGTTTTTATGCTCTTCTAAATATTTTATAAAAATGATTGACGGAATTACTGAAATGTGAAAGTGATGTCAAAGTGATGTGGGCTATTTTGTTTTTGTGTGATGTGAGAAATAGATCGTGTTTATGAAAAAGGTATTATGTAACATGTGATTTGGATTTTATATGATTTTTATTATCTTGGTAAATATTTTTTAAATTTTTTAAAGGATGTGTTGAATTGTGAAATATATGAAAAATGTGTTGTGGGATATTTTGGTGAGAGTTGGATTTCAAAATCAGTTTGAATAAAAAGGGGGATGATGTGATTGTGTGATGTAAATGTGGTCTGTTTGCATGATGTGTGATGTGGAAATGGTATTTTCATGTGAAACTTATATTTCATGGATTGTTGAACTTGTTTGAGGACAAGAGGGAAACCCGTGTATCTGGGTGGTTAGATGTGTACTAGTGTGCTAGTGATCCTGAGGGTTTCGCCTTAGTTTCACATAGAAAGATTGATGCTTACAACACTAACTAAAATATGATTATGATTATTATTATTGGGTACCACTAGGTTATGGGTATATTCTCTACTAGTGTCTCATGCATGAGAACATATATTGGGATGGTCACTCTCATCGAGATACAAGGTACCTGGGACCCACAGTGAGCTAGTGCCTATGGGTTATTTCCTATTTCTTGTGATCATTTGATGCTTTACTCTTACTATAGTCATATGGTATGTTGGGCTAAAAATTTTAGTATATTTTTATTTTTATTAAATAGTTATTATTCTTCAAAATATCCCACTTGAAAACTGTTTTATTTTTTGAAGTTGCACCTCTTAGAAATTGTAACTAGCATTTCATGTTTTCAAAAACTTTCATGATTTTTCCCATTTAATTTTTATCACATAGAATCTCTTAGTGGTGGTATCCTACTATTCTTTGGATCACACCATACTTACACCTTTGAGTGTTAGTAGACTTGCTTATTTTTTTGTTGTAGGTTTGGGTAAAACTTTTGTGCCTATGGTTCGGGTTTTAGTGGTCCAACGTGATGCGGTGTTGTAGAGATGGCTTGAGGGAGGTTCCTCTTTACATGTGGAGGTTATGGGGCTATCATTTCTCGTTTTGTACCTTTATAATGGTCTTTGATCACTATTTCAAGTTTTTTAATTAAATTCTTAAATTTTATTAAAGATGATTTTTTTTGAAAAATCCAGATTCGGTTTATTGGATTCGTTTGCTGTTTTATGTTTATAAACTCAAGTAAATCATTCCCAATTTTTAGTTTATGATTCACAATAACTTTTTCCAACCTGTGGGGATTAGTAACACCCTTCGGGCCTTGTCATGGGCCAGGTTTTTTTCTAGTTTCGATGGTGAACAGATTTGGTTCGTGACAAAACGTTATGACAGGAGGTTCACTATTTTCGGTCATGTTATATGGGAAACTGTCAGGATATTCTGGAGTTAAGACTTTCAGGACTTGAAATTCTAGTTATGGGCATTGTTCCTAGCTAGAACACCCCATGACGAGATTTGAGTTGTTAGGGAAAGTCAGGATTTTTCTAAGTCTATTGGTTTTCTTCTTTTGATGGTGATTAGGGGAAATGAAAAGAGAGTTGGGTTAATGGTTTCAATTAGATCATAGGTCCTGGGAATCCATGTGGAGCCAGGGATATTTTCCTACAAAACTCTCCATGAAGGTGAAGTGATTGGTGTGTGTGCTCCAACCATATGTCCAATTAACCTACGGAAACTAGTTTCCTCTCTCATTGTATTGTGTTTTTTTAGTTTTGAAATCTTGTAAGTTTGGTTTAAAAGAAAAAATGACTGGTTTTTAAGAAGAATAATGTTTCTATGAAATGATTTTCTAATAAAGAGGGAATGGTTTGATTTTTAAATTGGTGGAACTGAATTTTCCCAATTTTTTGGAAATTTAAAATGGTGTGTTTACACATCTTTTGAAAGCAGGAAATTATGTTAAAGTAGGTTTTGAGAATGTGTTCCCAATAGAGTTTTCTAAACTATTAAAAGTTATTTTAATGGGATGAGATGTTTTGAAATTTATTTATATGACTTGAAAGTGAGTATTCATTTGAATTGTTGGGATTTTTATTTTTTGGTTAGTGGTCTTGAGAAAAGGGAAGTATTGTTTGATTGTTTTAGTTTTGAAAAGTGGAAATAATTTTTGTTTTAACCTTTGGTATTTCCATGAACAACCAAATTCATGGGGTTATATGGGATGATTTATGGTTAATGGAATGACTTGATGAGTTCTATTATGGATATGAGGAGGTTTCCCAATGTTTCACCGAAATGTGCATGTGTGAGGCCCATGTGGTACCATTGGTGGATACTCTAACTATTGAACCTTTTGTTTTCAATGAAATGTTTTTAAAGGAAAACTATATTTCTTGATGGTTGGTTTGGGATGGTGTGTAGTATGTGTTTTTTTGAAATTTTTATATTGTGGGTTGTTTTGAGTCAAAGAAAACTTTCTGTTTGAACTGTGTTTTGGTTTTTTCTTTTCACTACTGGAAATCTGACCTTTCCCAACGATTCTATACCAACAGTTTGTAAAAACCATTGGTATAGGTCGCCTTTCCCAAAGGTTTGTCCAAACTCTTGGGAAATCCCACTTTGAGGTCACCTTTCCCAATAGTTTTCTAAAACCATTGGTAAAGGGTATGTCTTTCCCAACAGTTTGGCCAAACCGTTGGAAAAAGTCCACTTTGTGGCCACTTTTCCCAACGGTTTGTCGAAACTATTGGGAAAAGGTAGGGTTTTCCCAACGGTTTGGCCAAACTGTTGGGAAAAGAATACTTTGGAAAGGGTGGGTACCTATCCAAATGGTTTGGGCAAACTATTGGTATAGGTCCCCTATACACCTACGTCACTCCTAGAATCAAAGGACCTGTACCAACGGTTATCAAAACTGTTGGTATTGGTGCTTTAATTTTTTATCGGATCTTCTTACCAAGAGCATTATATAAATCAAAATTTAAAATAATTATGAGAATACATATATATATTTTTGAAATTATGTTTACAAATTTCATGTTAGGTTAGTGGTTAGGTCGTTCAATGATAAACTAGGGGACCTGGGATCAAATCCCGGTGAATGTTTTTTTTGAAATACATATACACTACTACAAACACGGCCTTTATCAGCGCTAAAAATGGCCTTTATCAGTGATAGAAAAAGTGCTGATAAAGCCAGCGTAGATAAAGGGGGGGGGGTCCCCTTTATCAGCGCTTCCTTTATCAGTGCTTTCGTTTTAGCACTGATAAAGGACCATTTTATCAGCTCTTTTAAAAAAGCGCTGATAAAAGTTAAAAAAATTAAAAAAAATTAAAAAAAATTAAAAATACTGCGAATCAGGTGGGCTTTTATAGCACTTGAGCCCCCCATTTTACTGTGCTTTTCTGCCCATGTACAGCAACCCACGCACCCCCTTCACCCTTTAACAACGCTTGCTGTTATATTCCCCCATGCGCGCGCGCCCCTGCCTCCCACAGGATTTGAACTCGAGACCTCCCCCCTGCGCGCCTAAGCTTTTACCACTACTCTATTTTGATTTGTCTTCCAATTCATGATATCTATATATATATATATATATTTAGTTATATTTATTCGTATAGTAATATATATTTATTTTAATATATATATAGTTATTAGATTATAATATATATATAAAGTTATATTTATTCGTATAGTAATATATATTTATTTTAATATATATATAGTTATTAGATTATAATATATATATAAAGTTATATTATAATATATATATATATATAGTTATATTATAATATATATATATATATATAGTTATATTATAATATATATATATACAGTTATATTATAATATATATATATATAGTTATATTAATATATATATATAGTAATATTAATATATATATATAGTGATATTAATATATATCTATATCTATATATATATATAGTTACATTTATTCGTATAGTAATATATATTTATATTAATATATATATATGGTTATATTAACATATATATAGTTATATGAATATATATATATAGTTATATTAATATATATATATAGTGATATTAATATATATACTTATAGTAATACTAATATATATATATATGTAGTTATATTAATATATATATAGTTATTAGATTAATATATATATATATATATATATAGTTAGATTAATATATATATATATAGTTAGATTAATATATAGGTATATAAATATTCATATATTTGTATTTTAAATAAAATGGGTGTTAGTTATTATTTAGATAAAGCTAATATATTTTATATGTAAATATATTTTATTATTTATATTTATAATTAAATTTTTTGGTATGAATATATAAAAAAATTGTATATATAGTTATATATTTGATTATAAATACATTGCATTATCAAAAAGGATAACATTTCAAATACATAATATCAATATGAATGTAATAACTTGTAATAAATTCAGTCCCCACCAAAAAAAGCCAATAATACCCCCTTAAACGAGGCTCAAAATCCACACAATGTTAAAATACTTGGGTACCCCGACAAAAAACTCAGTTTTGGAGGCCTTCTAGGCCTCTTTTGGCCTCGAAAAACGCTTGACTGGGGTCCCCCTGGGTCACAACGACGTAGAGCTCATCGCGTGCTTCGATTTGATATGTGGTAGAGCTCAAACGGACACCCGGATCAAAATTTATGGCCGTTTGAAGTTTGAGTTGCGTTTTTAACATATTTTGGATCTTTTTTTAATTTTTTTAATTATTTTAGTCCTCAAATTGTTATTAAATGACTATTACTCCATAATGATTATCAAATTATTAATTACAAATATTTTTTTAATTTTTTAAGAATCCATTTTCACTAAATATCTTATATATATATATATATATATATATATATATATATTAAATATAATAAGTGTAAATGTACATTTATACTTATCTAGAATATATTTAAAAATTATATATTATATTTATATAGCAATATAACTATATTAATATATTAATATATTAATATATTTTTTATATTTTTTGAAACCGAACCTTTATCAGCGCTTTTAAAAAAAAGCGCTGATAAAGGCCCCCCCTTTATCAGTGCTACTAAACAAGTGCTGATAAAATGGGGTCCCTTTATCAGCGCTAAAAAAAGTGCTGATAAAGGGGTGCCTTTATCAGAGCTTTTTTATCGCTGATAAAGGGACCCCCCTTTATCAGCGCTTTTTCGTTAGCACTGATAAAGGGGGGGTGATGCGAAAAACTATTTTTGTGGTAGTGATACCAATGGTTTTATGGAACTGTTGGTATACATTTTCATATTACTTATACCAATGTTTTTCAAAACTGTTGGTATAGGTCTATACCAATGGTTTTCCCAAAACCTTTGGTATAGACCTATCCCAATGGTTTACATGGAAACTGTTCTCCAAACCGTTGGTATAGGCTATACCAACGGTTTGGAGGCATATACCGAGGGTTCCAAACCGTTGGTATAGGTTAGTTTTCTAGTAGTGTTTCTCGGTAAGTTGGGTTGAAGGGCTGGTTAGTGGTCTCTTCTGAGAAAAGTTTGGGAAGCATTTACGGTGGATCCCTTCACATGTTTAATTTTGGTTTGTGGCATGTTTTGACCAATGTACCAGCATGGTTGGGTCCTTGGGCTCTTTCATTGGCTAAGGTACACCCCCATTATGGGTAAGTGCATGATTGAAGTGAAACCTAGATTGAACCTCCAATGGAAAATCATCAATTTGATCAATCTAAATAATCCTTTTCTCGAGCATGGGAGGTTGAGTTTACACCATTTCATTTATTTATTTTTTGGACCCTCTTATAGTGAGAGAGTTTTCATGGAATGTTGAAAGAGACCTTAGTTTCTTAAGTTACCTGATCTATTGAAGGTGTAAGTGGTTTGGGGTTATAGTGTGGATGAGTATCTGAATGGTGTCTAAGAAGGCCTCTATGTCCTTCATAGTCTCTTCAAAGTAGGGGTTTATGTTAAACCACCAGTGTGGGAAATCTGGTCCTGAGAGGATATTATGGACACTTGCTGGAATTGTGTATTTTTTGGGGGACATGGAATCAGCTCCCCTTCCATGTATTCTTTTTATCAATTGCAATGTTCAGGTTTGTTAATTCCTTGTGATGTCATGTTCATGTTGAATATAAAGGTGAAGGTTGTGCAATCCTCTGAGAGTCTCTGAAATGTTGGGAGTATGTCTGCCATGGAAAACATCAAAATACTCTGTTTTATGGGAATGTGATTATATGTTTTGTTTCCATCTATTGTTTCTCACCCAAAGAAACATGGTGTGATGTGTGTGTGCATCTTATAAGCCATTTTCTCAGTGAAATTCCGGGTTAGGGTAAGGTGAGTTTTGGAATATTTTATGTCTTAGTGAACCCATCTGGGATTAGGGTATAGTTTTCATGGCACCAAAAGGAAATGTTCAGTTCAGGGGTTTCCAAAGCCTAATTATGAGGCCGAATATTCTTCAATCATTTGAGCACCATCCATAGGTCCCAGAGAGAAGCTGGCATGTAGTCAGGTGAAATCCAAGGTTTGGTTAAAACATTGTACAAAGTCCTATCCTCAGTATAAAAGATGGGGAATTTTTTAAACCTCTGATTTTTCCATCTTGATTTTTTTGTTCTCCTTCGATGGAAAGAGGTGGGAAGAACTCATGTCTATGTTATCGGCCAATGTCAGTATTTTCCCCTATGGTTTCAATTGAGTTTTTTAGTATGGTTGGGAATTTTTCTAGACATGTTGATTGAATAGTTTGAAAATGGTTTTTATTAACCATTCCCAATAAAACCATTCAAGTATAATGATCCACACGGTTAGCACACAGTTTCTCAAACTATGCGGATTGACTGTGCAACTGTCCTAAGTCTTCAAATTTTGGTTCCTCTTATGTCTACCCATGCTGGTGGGTTAAGATGGTTGGTTTTTATAGTGGGGAGACCCACTATGATTCTCATGTATGTTTCTTTGGAAATCTCGAATTGAGGTCTACCCCCAGTATTGGGGAGTCCATTCAGGCCTCCCCCATTTAGTGTCTGGATCCTGTCTCAGAAAAATTTGAGTTTTCTCTTATGGTGGGGAGACCATTTATGTCTCCCCATACTAATAACTTAGATTGGTCCATGGTCTTGGATTGGTAGTAAGTAGTCTTGTTTGGAGCTATCTAACTACCTACATCTTCCTTGGGTAAACATTGAGAGTCGAGAATGCCCAATGGTCTGGTTAAAGCATGGTAAGTGTCACCTTGTTCGTTTTTGTGGTTTGTTTGGGTAAATTTTTGGAATCCTATTTTCATAGTGTTTGAGGAGTTTTCTTTAGGGATAAAATTCGAATATAATTTATCATTTTAGGAAGTGGTGTCAGTTTTTTTTGTGAGAGTATTCTTTACTTGATTGATCAATTGGAGGTGTTTCGGCCTTTTGGGGGTGGGTGAAACATGGAAAAGGAGTCCATTTTGGCCTTTTGGTTGGGTTTGGTTTTTTCCTTCAGCCTTACTGTAGATTTCTAAGGGTGGAAAGTTTTATGGTGGAAAGAATAGTCACTCCCATGACTTATTTCAAAGGTATTTTTCATTCAATTTCCATTATTTCATTTTTTTGATGGTTTCCTTTTCATTTTTGTGGAAATTGTGGGTTTTCAAAATTTGGGGTAAACTGTGAGCCCATTTTCAGATTCAAAAATAAAGTTTGTTTCTTTTATAAATCCTTAATTTTTCAACATTTTATGCCCATTACACTTCCCAATTGGAATCCTCTGGTATATTAAAACCACAATATAAATTTGGACCCCATATGAATCCATAATAATGATGGATTTTGTTTTTTATTATGGTTTTGGGCCAACCTGTAAGCCCATTTTCTACATTAAATTATTTTTTAATTTTTCAATATCACATTAATTTTGTACTTTTTTTCTTTTATTCTACCTCCCACCCAAATCCGAAGACTAGAGTCTCACTCTTATTATCTATTTCGCCATTTTGGAGCTCATTTGGATCTTGGATTATGGGAAAAATTCTCAGGGTTTCTCAAATCGTCTATATTTTAGAAGGTAATTTGATTATTTCATAAACCATTCAGTTTTCACAATTTCTCCCGCATTTCAGTCCCCACATAATATATAAACCATCATTAGAGCCTTCTTATTAGTTTTGGTTTCTTGTAGATTCAACAGTTTGTGTATTTGAAGTGATTTCATCAAGATTGTTCAAGGTAATTGATTCCTTCTTGGTTTCTTCCATTTTCATTAGGGTTTCCTCCATATTTCATGAAGAGATAAAATTTCTAGAAGTTAGGGTTTGAACCTAGGGTTTTATTTTTTTCCATTTTGGTCAAATATTGTGGTTTTCTGTTGGTTTTCACCCCCTTGTGGTGCGACGGTGGTGCGGTTGATTTTTTACACCATGTTTTGAGGGTTTCGACACAAAAAGGTAGGTGATTCCATTTGTAACCATTTTATAATGAGTAAGATTGCTGTATTTACTCTTTTTTCATATTCCCCGTATGTTTTTGTGGTGAAAAAACTTTTTATTATTTATTTGGTTAAACGCTTAATTTTATAGTTGCATTTTAGCATGAAATTGGGTGTTTTTCATGTGTAACCCATAGGATATTATTTGGTTGTATTTTATAATATATGAAATTGGTTTAAAAAATATTATTTGGGCTGAAAATTATTATTTGGTAGGTTCTTGGTATTCCATTAGGTTTGAAATTTGGTTTTTTTAATTGGTTTTATGTGTAAAACAATGTTATGCCTCTTGAATGTGTTTTATGAAAATGTGTGTGTTTTCATGTGCATATTTTGTGGTATTATTTGAGGTGATATTATAATACTTGATATTGGTTTATAAAATCTTTCTAGGTCTTCCATTTCTATTTTCTATTGGTATTTCTATGATTTTTTCCTTGAAAGATGGTTTGGAAATGGGATTTATTTTCAAAGCTTGGGTATACTCCTTATAATTGTTTTATGAAAGATTTGAATGGTTTAATGATTTATGTAAGAGGTGAAACCATATTGGAACACTATTTTGGATTGTGTATATTTCGAAATTGTATATTTTAAATGTTAAATGGGATGTTATGTGATGTTTATCCTCATGGAAATGTTTTATAAAAAAATTTAACGGAATTACAAAAATGTGAAAGTGATGGGAATGTGATTTGGGCTGTTTGGTGTGTGTGATGTGAAAAATGGATTTTATTTATGAACGGGTATTATGTAACATGTTATTGGGATATTATGTGATGTTTATAATCTTGGGAAATATTTTATAAAATTATTAAAGTATGTGTTGAATTTTAAAAGATATCCAAAATGTGTTGTGGGTTATTTTGGAGTGAGTTGGATTCCAAAATAAATTTGAATGAAAAGGGGGATGATGTGATTTTGTGATGTACTTGTGGTATGTTTGGTTTATGTGTGATGTGGAAGTGGTATTTTCATGTGAAAATTATATTTCATTTCTTGTTTAACTTGTTTGATAATAATAGGGAAATTCGGGTCTCTTGGTGGGTGGATATGTACTAGTATGCTAGTTATCCCGTCGGGTTTGGCCTCAGTTTCACTTAGCAAAATTGAAACTTACAACACTAACTAAACTATGATGATGATGAAGATTGGATACAACTATGTTATGGGTATGTTCCATACTACTGTCTCATTCACGATAACTGATATTGTGATGGTTACTCTCACCTAGATACGAGGTACCTAGGACGCACAGTTAGCTAGTGCCTAGGGGTTATTTTTTATTTCTTGTGCTCATTAGATGATTTAATCTTACCATAGTCATATGGTGTGTTTGGATAGAAATTTCATTATCCTTGTAATTTTATTTAAAAGTGTTTATTCTTTAAAATATCCCACTTAAAAAAGGTTTTAATTTTTAAAGTTTAATCTTTTAAAAATTGTAACTAACATTTCAGGTTTTTGAAAACTTTCATGATTTTCATATTTGAATGTTTATCACATGGAATATCTTAGTGGTGGTATCCTACTGAAATTTTCCTCAAACCCTACATACACATTTTGGTGTAAGTAAACATGCTGATTTTTTTTCCATAGGTTTGGTTAAAACTTTTGTGAATATGGTTCAGGTTTCAGTAGTCCAATGAGAGGCGGTGTTTTAGAGATGGATTGAGGGCGGTGCCTCTTGCCATGTGGAGTCTCTTGGGATGTCTTTTCACCTTTTTTACCTTTTTAATGGTCTTTTTGTATTGTTTTAATTTGTGTAATTAAATTCTAAAATTTTATAAAAGATGATGTTGTTTCAAAAATACAGATTTGTTTTGTTGGATTCGTTTGTTGTTTAATGTTTTCAAACATGGGATAATCATTCCAAATTTTCAGTTTATGATACCCAAGAACTTGTACCATACTATGGGGATTAATAATTACCTTCGGTCCTTGTCACAGGATTGTTTTTTTCTAGTTTAGATGGTGACCGGATTCAGTTTGTGACAAAATTCTTTCAGAGGAGGTTCACACTTTTGGGTCATGTTATATGGGGAACTGTCAGGATAGTCTCGAGTTAGGATTTTTGGGACTTATAATTATGGTTATGGGTAGTGTGCCTAGCTTTCACACCCCATTACGGGATTTTAGTTTCTCGGGGAAGTCGATATTTTTATGAGTCCTTTGGTTTTCCTGGTTTGATGATTATTCGGGTAAATGAAAATGAGTTGGGTTAATGGACTTAGTGAACTCCGAGGGCCTGGGAAGACATGTGGAGCTAAAGATATTTCCCTAGAGCACTCTATGTGATGGTGAAGTGATTTTCTTATGGAAACCAACAATATTTCTAAGTAACCCACTAAAACTAGTTTCCTCTCGCATTGTATTCTGTTCTCTAGTTTTGAAATCTTGGAAGTTTGGTTTTAGAGAAAAAATTACTTTGTTTTAAGAGGCGTAATGTTTCTATGAAATTATTTTCTAATAAAATTGTAATGGTTTGATTTTTGAAATTGTGGAACTTAATTTTCAGAATTGTTTTTAAATGGAAATGGTGTGTTTACACCTCTTTTGAAAGCAAGAAATTATATAGAAGTAGCTTTTGAAGAAGGGTTCCCAAGAGAGTTTTCTAAACTATTGAAAGGTGTTTTAATGTAATGATATGTTTTGAAAATTATGTATATGACTTTAAAGTGAGTAATCATTTGAATGAATGGGATTTTGATTTCGTGGTTAGCAGTCTTGAGAAAAAGACAGTATCGGTTGAATGTTTTGGTTTTGAACAGTTTAAAGAAATATTTTTTTAACCTTTCGTATTTTGGTGAGTGACCACATGCATGGGGTCATATGGGATGATGTATGGTTAATTTCATGACTGGATGAGTGATGGGATGGATATGAGGAGGGTTCCCAGTGTGGCACAAAAACATGCATGTGTGAGGCCCATGGGGTACCATTGGTGGATACACTAACCGTTGAACCGTTTTTTTTCAAAAAAAATGATTTTAAAGGAAAACATGATGTCTTTATGGATAGTTTAAGATGGTGTGTATTATGTATTTTTTTTAAATGCTAATATTGTAGGATTTTTTTATTCCAAGAACCCCTCCTGTTTGAACCATGTTTGGGGTTTGTGTTTGGTCGGTAAGCTGGGTCGAAGGTTTTGTTAGTGGTCACTTCTAGTAAAAGTTCGGGAAGTCTTTATGGTGGTTCCCCTCATGTGTTCGGTTCTGGTTTGTGGCACATTTTTACCAATGTATCTGCATGGCTGGGTCATTGGGTTCTTTCACTGCATAAGGTACGCCCCCATTAAGGGTTAGTGAAGGATTGAAGTACAACACAGATTGTTTTGCCATTGGAAAACCCTCCCATTTATCAATATAAGGAATCCTTTTCTAGAGTTTCATATATTAATTTTACACCATTTTCAGTCTTTATTTTGCAGACCCTCTTGTAGCGAGAGAGTTCTCATGGAATGTTTAAAGAGAACTTAGTTTCTTAAGTTACCAAAATCATTGAAGGTGGATGTCGTTTGGGGTTGTTAAGGTGGATGAGTATTTGGATGGTGTCTAAGAAGGCCTCTGGGTCCTTCGTAGTCTCTTCAAAGCAGGGGTTAATGTTAAACCACTTGTGTGGGAAATCTGGTCATGAGAGGCTATTATGTCCACTTGTGGGAATTGTGTGTTGTTTGGGGGTCACGTTTGGTAACGCATTGTCATGTCGTGTTCTTGTTGATTGTAAAGGTGATGGTCGTGAAGTCCTCTGAGAGACTCTAATATGTTGGGAGTATGTCTCTCATGGGAAAACCTCAAAATAATTTGTTTTAGAGGAAGTTGATTATATGTGTCATTTCCTTCTGTTGTTCCTCACCTGAAGAAACAAGGTGTGATGTGTGTGTGCATCTTATAAGCCCTTTTTTCAGTGAAATGGAAGGTTAGGGTAAAGTGTGTTTTGGAATGATTCATGTATTGGTGAACCCGTCTAGTATTAGGGTATAGTTTTTATTGTATCAAAAGGAAGAGATTATTTTAGGGGTTTCCAAAGCTTAAATATGAGCCTGAAGATGCTTCAATCATTGGAGCTCCAGCCATATGTCCCGGAGAGAAGCTGGCGCGTAGTCAGGGGAAATCCCTGGGTCCCTTGAAACCTTGAACAAATTATTATCCTCAGTATAAAAGATGAGGAATACTTTAAACCTTTGATGTTTCCATCTTTATTTTGTTGTTCTTGTTAAATGGAAAGAGGTGGGAGGACCTCATGTCTTTGTTATTGGAGAATGTTAATCATTACCCCTTTGGTTTCCATTGAATTTTTGTAGTATGGTTGGGAATTTAGCTAGATATGTTGAGCGCACGGTTTGCAAATGGTTAGTAGTAACCATTCCCCAAAAAACCGTGTAGGTAGAATGATCCACTCGGTTAGCATATGGTTTCTCAAACTGTGAAAATTAACCGTGTGACTGTCCGAACTCATTAAATTTTGGTTATTCTAATGTCGGACCATGCAGGTTGGTTAAGATGATTTGTTGTTAGGGTGGGGAGACCCACTATGATTCTCATGTGTGTTCCTTTGAAAATTTTGAATAGAGGTCTACCCCCTGTACCAAGGAGTCAGTTCGTGCCTACCCATGTTAGTGTCTTGATCTTATCTCGGGAAAATTTGAGTCGTCTCTTATGGTGGGGAGCCCATTTGTGTATCTTGATACTAGTAACTCATATTGTTCCGTGGACTTGGCTTGGTATTAGGTATTCTTTTTTCGAGCTATCTAACTACCTATGTCTTTTTTGGGTAAACATTGGGAGTGGAGAATGCCCAATGGTCTGGTTAAAGCATGGTATGTATAACCTTGATCGTTGGTGTTGTTCGTTTGGGTAAATTGTTGGAATCTTGTTTGGATAGTGTTTTAGATGTTTTCTTTTGGGATAAAATCTAAATATACATGATCATTTCAGGAAGAGGTGTTTTTTTGTTGAGTGTATTATTTCCATGATTTTATCAATTGGATGTTTTTTGGACTTTTGGGGGAGGGTGAAACTTGGTAAAGGAGTCCATTTTGGTTGTTCGGTAGGGTTTGGATTTTGCCTTTAGCCTTACTGTGGCTTTCTAAGGGAAAAAATTTTTATGGTGGGAGAATTGTCACACCCATGACTTCTTTTAAAAGTTTTTTTTTAATTTTTATTATTTCTTTGTTTTGGAGGTTTCCCATTCATTTTGGTGGAAATGGTGGGTTTTCAAAATTTTGGTCAAACTGTGAGACCATTTTCAGATTTAAAAATAAAGTTTGTTTCTTTCATAACTCCTTCATTTTTCAACATTTTACACCCATTACACTTCACAGTTGGAATCCACTGGTATATTAAAACCAAAATATCAATTTTGACCCCATACAAATACATAATAATGATGTATTTGGGTTTTTATTATGGTTTTTGGCCAACCCGTAAGCCCATATCCAACATTAAATTATTTTTTTAATTTTTCAATATATCAATCATTTTGTAATTTTTTTTAGTGATTCAACCTCCCACCCAAATCCAAAAAACTCTAGGATCACTCTCATTACCTATTTCACCACTTTATAGCCCATTTTGATCGTGTATTTGATTAAAATTTCTTTTGGTTTCTCAAATCTTCCAGATTTGAGAAGGTAATTTCATTCTTTAATAAACCTTTCAATTTTCACTCTTTCTCCCCCATTTCAGTCCCCACATAACCTACCAATCCTAATTCGAGCTTACCTATCATCTTCTGTAACTTGTAGATTCAACCTTTGGGGTATTTGGGTTGACTTATTCATGATTTTTCAAGGTAAGTGATTCTTTCTTGGTTTCTTCCCTTTTCCTTAGGGTTTCCTCCCTCTTTCATGAAGTTTTTTTTTTCAAATATTGTGGTTCATGTTTTTTTTCACCCATTGTGGTGTGGCGGTAGTACGGTTAATGTTATGCACCTAGTTTTTAGGGTTTCAACACAAAAAGGTCAGTGATTCCATGTGTAACCATTTTATGATGAGTTATCTTTCTGTATTTACTCATTTTTCATAATCCTCATATGTTTGGTGTGGTTCAAAAACTTGTTATTATTCATTTGGTTAAGCGTTTAGTTTTATAGTTTCATTTTGGCTTGAAATTGGGTATTTTTCATGTGTAACTCTTATGGGATTATTTGGGTGTATTTTATAATATATTAAATTGGTTTAATAAAACTTGTTTTGGCTTAAAATTATGCTTTGGTAGGGTCATTTTGTGCCATTAGGTTTGAAAGAGGGTTTTTGAATGGATTTTATTATAAAACCATGTTATGCCTCTCGAAAGTGTTTTATGAAACTGTGTGTGTTTTCATGTGTATATTTTGTGGTATTATTCAAAGTGATTTTATAATAATTGAGATTGGTTTAGTAAATCTTTCAAGGGAGGACAATTATGTTTTATATTGGTATTGGTGTGATATTTTCCTTGAAATATGGTTTTGAAATAGGATTTATGTGAAAAGCTTGGGTATACTTCTAAGAATTGTTTAATGAAAGATTTGAATGGTTTAATTATTTATGTAAGAGGTGAAACCATATTGGTAAACTTTTTTGGATTTTTTATATTTTTAAATGATCAATTTTATATTTCCAAGGGGATGTCATGTTATGTGTATCCTCTTGGAAATTTTTTATAAAAATGTTTAACAGAATTACAAAAATGTGAAAGTGATGTGAACGTGATGTGGGCTGTTTTGTGTGAGTGTGATGTGGAAAATGAATTTTGTACATGTGTTATGGTTGGTTTATGTGTGATTTGGAAGTGGTATTTTCATGTGAAAATAATATTTCATGGCTTGTTGAACTTTTTTGAGCACAAGAGGGAAACCTGGCTATCTGGGTGGGTGGATGTGTACTTGTATGCTAGTGATCTCATGAGGTTTGGCCATAGTTTCACATAGTAAGATTGACGCTTACAACACTAACTAAACTATGATGATTATTATTATTGGTTACCACGAGGTTATGGGTATGTTCCGTCCTAGTGGATCATGCACGTGAATAGATATTGTGATGGTTACTCTCATGGAGATACGAGGTACCTAGGACCCATAGTGAGATAGTGCATAAGGATTATTTCCTATTTCTTGTGCTCTTAAGATGCTTGACTCTTACCATCATCATACAGTATATTTTCCTAGAAATTTCAGTAGCTTTGGAATTTTATTTAAAATTGTTTATTCATTAAAATATCACAATTCAAAACTATTTTAATTTTTAATCATTTATCTTTTAGAAATTATAAATAGAATTTCATGTTTTTGAGAACTTGCATTATTTTTGTCCTTGAATGTTTATCATATGGAATATCTTAGTGGTTGTATCCTACCTGGCTTTGTCTCACACCCTACTTACACCTTTTGGTGTATGTAGACATTCTGATTTTGTCACTGTAGGTTTTGGTACAACTTTTGGGCCTATGGTTTGGGTTTTAGTGGTTCTAGATGATGTGGTGTTCTATAGATGGAAGGAGGGAGGTTCCTCTTACCATGTGGAGGTTCTAGGGATATAATTTATTATTTTTTACCTTTTTAATGGTCTTTGAGAATTGTTTTAAGTTTTATAATTAAATTCTGAAATTTTAGAAAAATTATTTTTTTTGAAAATCTAGATTCTTTTTATTGGATTCATTTGTTGTTTTAAGTTTATAAACTCAGGTAAATCATTCCCAGTTTCTAGTTTGTGATACCAAGGAACTTGTGCCAGCCCATGGGGATCTAGAACGCCCTTCGGGCCGTGTCACATGAAGAGTTTGTTACCTGTTTAGATGGTGACCAAATTCGGTTCGTGACAAAATGGTATCAGAGGAGGATCGCTCTTTTGGGTCATGTTATATGGGGAACAGACAGGATAGTCTCATGTTAGGACTATCGGGACAAGAAATTATATTTATGGGTAGTGTTTTTGGCTAGCACAACCCATTATGGGATTCGAGTTTCTAGGTGAATTCGGGATTTGTATGTGTCATTTGGTTTTCTTGGTTCGATGATGATTAGAGGAAATGAAAATATAGTTGGATTAATGGTCTCAGTGAGCTCTCATGGGCCTGGGAAGCCATGTGGAGCTGAGGATATTGCTCTAGCGAACTCTACGTGATAGTGAAGTGATTAGCATATAGCTTCCAACCATATGTTCAAGTAACCCACTGAAACTAATTTCCCCTCGCATTGTATTGTGTTATTTAGTTTTGAAATCGTGGGAGTTTGGTTTTAAAGAAAAAATGGCTTGGTTTAAAAAATCATAAAGTTTCTATGAAATAATTTTCTAATAAATAGGTAATTGTTTGATTTTTAAAATGGTGGAACTGAATTTTTAGAATTTTTTTGAAATGGAAAATGGTGTTTTTACATCTCTTTTGAAATCATGAAATTATTTTAAAGTAGGTTTTGAAAAAGTGTTCTTAATAGAGTTTTATAAACTATTAAAAGGTGTTTTAAAGTGATGAGATGTTTTAAAATTGATGCATATGACTTGAAAGTGAGTATTAATTTTAATGATTGGGATTTTGATTTTTTGGTTAGCAGTCTTGAGAAAAAAGGATGTAATGGTTGATTGTTTTGGTTTGGAAAAGTGGGAAAACATTTTGTTTTAACCATTGGTTTTTTTGAGCGACCACATGCATGGGGTTATATGCGATGATGGATGTTTAATTTCATGAATGGATGAGTGTTGGGATGGATATGATGATGGTTCCTAGTGTGGGATGGAAACATGCATGTGTGAGGCCCATGGGGTACCATTCGAGGATATGCTAACTGTTGAACCGTTTGTTTTCAAAGAAATGTTATTAAAGGAAAACATGATATCTTGATAGCTATTTTGGGATTGTTTGTATTATATTTTTTTTTTAAATTTTCATATTGTGGGGTGTTTTGAGTCCAAGAACCCCACCTATTGGAACTATGTTTTGGGTTTGTTTTTGGTCGATAAGGTGGGTTGAACGGCTGGTTAGTGGTCTCTTCTGAGAAAAGCTCAGGAAGCCTTTACGGTGATTCCCCTAACGTGTTCGGTTCTAGTTTATGGCATGTTTCGACCAATGTGCTAGCATTGTTGGGTCCTTGGGTTCTTTTGTTGGATAAGGTACACACCCATTAAGGGTTAGTGCACGATTAAAGTACAACCCAGATTGTTTCGCCATTGGAAAATAGTCCAGTTGATCAATATAAGGAATCATTTTCTTGTGCTTATGAGATTGATTTTACACCATTTCCTTTCTTTATTTTGAGGACCCTCTTGTTTCAAAAGAGTTCTCATGGAATGTTGAAAGAGACCTTAGTTTCTTAAGTTAACTGAATCATTGAAGGTTGAAGTGGTCTGGGGTTGTTATTGTGGATAAGTATCTATATGGTGTCTAAGAAATCCTTTGGGTCCTTCGTAGTATCTTCTAAGAAGGGGTTTATGTTAAACCACTAGTGTGGGAAATCTAGTCATGAGAGGCTATTATGGCCACTTATTGAAATTTTTTTTGTTTGGGGACATGGCATAAGGTCCCCTTTAATGTATTGTTTCTTTTAGTCACAATGGTCACATTTGGTGACCCCCTGTGATGTCTTGTTCTCATTGACTGTAAAGGTGAAGGTCTTGCAATCCCTTAAGACTCTCTGAAAATTTGGGAGTGGTTCTCTTGTGGTAAATTTTCAAAATCCTCTATTTTAGAGGAAAGTGATTATCTGAGTCATTTCCTTCTATTTTTTTCACTTGAAGAAATAAGGTGTGATGTGTGTGTGCATCTTATAATCCCTTATTTCATGAAATGGAGGGTTAAGGTAGAGTGAGTTTTGGAATGTGTTATGTCTTGGTGAACCCATCTGGGATTAGGGTATAGTTTTTATGGCACTAGAAGGAAAATTTTAGATTAGGGGTTTCCAAATCCTAACAACAAGGTCGAAGATGCTTCAATCATTTAAGCACCAGCCATAGGTTCCAGAGAGAAGCTGGTGCGTAGTCATGGGAAATCCCAGGGTTTCTTAAAACCTTGTACAAAGTCCTACCCTCAGTATAAAATATGAGGAATATTTTAAACCTTTGATGTTTCCATATTGATTTGGTTGTTCCTGTTTGATGGAAAGAGGTGGGTGGACCTCATGTCTATGTTATCGGCCAATGTCATTCTTTTCCCCTTCAGTTTCCATTGAGTTTTTAGAGTACGGTTGGAAATTTGGCATGAAAGGTTAAGCGCATGGTTTTCTCATGGTTAGTAGTAACCATTCCCCATAAAACCATGAAATTATAATGATTTAAATGGTTAGCACACAGTTTCTCAAACTATGTGGGTTAACTGTGTGACCATTCCAACTCTTTAAATTTTGGTTCTTTTTGTGTTGGCCCATACTAGTCGGTTAAGATGGTTGGTTGTTATAGTTGGGGACAAACTATGATTCTTATATATGTTCCTTTGGAAACTTAGAATGGAGTTCTACCCCTATGTCGGGGAGTCCGTTTGGGCCTCCCCCTTTTAGTGTCATGATCTTGCCTTGGGAATATTTGAGGTTCCTCTTATGGTGGAGAGCCCATTTGTTTCTCGCCATACTAGTAACTCTATTGGTCCTTGGTCTTGGCTTTGTAGTAGGTTGTCTTGTTTGTAGTAATCTAACTACATACATCTTCCTTGGGTAAATTATGGGAGTGGATAATGCCCAATGTTCTTTTTAAATAAAAGTTATTTTACCCTTGTTCTTTGTTGTTGTTCATTTGGGTAATTTGCCGGAATCCTATTTGGATAGTGTTTGAGGATATTTCATTTGGGATAAAATTTGAATATACATTATCATTTTAGGAAGTGTTGTATGTTTGGGTTTTTGAGAGTATTCTTTCCTTGATTGGTCAATTTGAGGTGTTTTGGGATTTTGTGGGCAGGTGAAACTTAGAAAAAGAGTCCATTTTGGCCTTTCGGTTGGGTTTGATTTTTTCCATTGACCTTGGTGTGGCTTTTCGAGTGCGAAAAGTTTTATGGTGGGGATAATTGTCGCAACCATCACTTATTTTAAAGTTATTTTTCAGTTATTTTCCATTATTTATTTGTTTTGGAGGTTTCCCATTCATTTTGGTGGAAATTGTGGGTTTTCAAAATTTGCACCTAACGGTGATCCCATTTTCAGATTTAAAAAATTAAAGTTTGTTTCATTTATAACTCCTTCATTTTTTTATCATTTTACACCCACTTCACTTCGAATTGGTATCTCCAGGTATATTAAAACCAAAATATCAAATTTTGTACCCATAGGAATCCATAGTAATGATGGGGTTGGGTTTTTTATTAAGGTTTTGGGCCAGCCTGTAAGCTCATTTCCATATTCAAATTATTTTTTTAATTTTTCAATATCTCGTTCATTTTGTAATTTTTTTCAGCGATTCCACCTCCCACCCAAAACCAAAAACCCGAGGTTCACTCTCATTATCAATTTTTCTGCTTTGGAGCTCATTTTGATCATGGATTAGTGAAGAATTCTCAGGGTTTCTCAAATCCTCAAGATTTGATAAATTGATTTGATTATTTCATAAACCTTTAAATTTTCACTCTTTCTCCTCCATTTTAGTCCACACTTAACCTAAAAATCCTCATTCAAGAATACCTATCAGTTTTGGTTGCTTGGAGATTCAACCTTTTGTGTATTTACTGTGATTTCATCAATATTGTTCAAGGTAAGTGATTCCTTGTTGGTTTCATCCATTTTCATTAGGGTTTCCTCCCACATTCCTGAAGTTCTAATATGTCAAAAAGTTAGGGTTCAAACCTAGGGTTTTAGTTTTTGACTTTTTTTGTCAAAATTGTGGTTTAGGGTTTATTTTCACCTCTTTGTGGGGTGGTGGTGGTGCGGTTGATGTTTCACACCATGTTTTGAGGGTGTCGACACAAAAAGGTAGGGGATTCCATGTGTAACCATTTTATGATGAGTTATCTTGTTGTATTTAATCATTTTTTGTATTAATCATATGTTTTTTTTGGTTCAAAAACTTTTTATGATCAACCTGGTTAAGCTTTTAATTTTATAGTTTCATTTTATCTTGAAATTGCATGTTTTTCATGTGTAACTCTTGGAGTATTATGTTGGTGTATTTTATAACAAATGAAATTGGTTTACTAAATCTTGTTCGGGCTGAAAATTCTGCTTTGGTAGGGTCTCAGTGTTGTATTGGATTTGAAAGAGGGTTTTTGAATGGGTTTTTTTGTGTAAAACCATGTTATGCCTCTTGAAAGTGTTTTATGAAAAATATGTGTGTCTTCATGTGTATTTTTGTGGTATTATTCGAGGTTATATTATAATACTTGTGAGTGATTTATTAAATATTTCTAGGTCTTCTAATTCTATTTTGGATTGGTATTTTTGTGATGTTTTCCTTGAAATATGGTTTTGAAATGGGATTTATGTGAAAAGCTTGGGTATACTTCTTAGAATTCATTTATGAAAGATTTGAATGGTTTAATTATTTATGTAAGAGGTGAAACCATATTGGAAAACATTTTTGGATTGTGAATATTTTGAAATGGTCTATTTTAAATGTGAATCTGGATGTCATGTGATGTGTATCCTCTTGTAAATTATTTATAAAAATTCTTAACGGAATAATGGAAATGTGAAAGTGATGGGAACATAATATGGGCTATTTTGTATGAGTGTGATATGAAAAAATGGATTCTGTTTATAAAAAGGGTATTATGTAACATGTAAGTGGGATATTATGTAATTTTTATCATCTAGGGAAATTTTTTATAAAATTGTTAAAGGATGGGTTGAATTGTTAAAGATATGAAAACTGTTTTATGGGATATTTTGGTGTGATTTGGATTTCAAAATCAATTTGAATAAAAACGTGGATAATGTGCCTGTGTGATGTACATGTTGGTTGTTTGGTTGATTTGTGATGTAGAAGTGGTATTTCCAGTTTTGTACCTTTGTAATTGTCTTTGAGAATTGTTTTAAGTTGTGCAAATAAATTCAAAAATTTTATAAAAGATGATTTTGTTTGATAAATCCAGATTTCATTAATTGGATTCGTTTGCAGTTTTAGGTTAAGAAAATTGGGTAAATCATTTCTAATTTTCAGTTTATGATACTTAGACACTTGTTCCAGCCCATGGGGATCTGGAATTCCCTTCATGCCTTGGCATGTGCCGGTTTTGGTTCCAATTTACATGGTGACCATATTTGGTTCGGAACAATGAGTTTGTGTTAAAATTAATTTTACACATGCGTATTTTTTTAATTTATAAATTGGATTTCATATATATATTATGTTGGTACTTGTTATATAATAATTATCATTTTGTTTTTAGTCTTAATGGATAAATTACCCACGTAAAAAAAATAATCATCATAGTGAAAGCTAAAATCTTAAAAGTAAGTAACCTTAGTGGTTAAGAGAATAACATGTTTAAAACATTTGTTTTTTTAGTAATGTAGTTGTGGATAAATATTATTTCCCTTCCACTCTATTATTTACCAAATTTTTGGGCACTTTTCTTGAGAGTGACTTCTTATTATTGAATAGTTTTGGGTATTTGCAAAAAATGCCACTTCTTCTCACTTATAAAAAGTAACCTCCTATCCTATTTTATTCACACCTACAATGCCTTTTGGTTCGGCCAAAACTAGAGCAAATACCTTAATTACATACCTTATCACCAACTAGACACCTTGGTTTTATTAATAAATTCTTTTAATAAGCCTTTTGATTCAACCCTAAAGAGGTTTTTCGAAGAAGAGATATCCTTATTAACCGATCATTTTTGTTTTATTTCTTCTTCCACTAACTTTAAATATTCTTCAACTATGATAAAACAATAACATAAGTTTATCAAATATAATAAGATATTATTATGTTAATTTAATAACCTATATCCATATCCCATTCCATAAAATGTGAAATGAAACCATCAATCATCTGTCTGGAGGACTACCACCATGCCAACCTATGTAACTCATTTTCATCACCACCTATCACAGCTAGATATAATGATAAATCTGATGTATATATATAATATTTATGATATAATTATAATTTTAAATTATAAAATCACTTCTACCTTCTTACCTTAAATTTTTTTGTAAAATGATAACATCCCCCATGTGTATATATGGACTACCGCCTCCACGAACCAATGTGATATATTTTTCATTTTATTTTAACACATATTGTAATAAAGATAGATTAAATATATATATATATATATATTATCAAAAATATAAAAAAAATTCTATAAATTTTAATTAATACTTACCTTTCTTTAAACCCATATGTCAAAAAATGAAAACATTATTCATGTGTATGTATGACCTACCATCTACATGAACAGTGTAATCCATTTTTCTGACTATAAATTTTATGGGTGAATATAAATATATATATAATGAATTTATATTATATTTTTTATCATTATTTTGATTATTGATATTATGGAACTATTATTAAAGTACAATGATCAAAATTAACAAACCAGAACATACGTGTAAAAACAAATCAGTTATTAACCGAAATAGTGACTTTAATAAAGAATTCATAATATATGGGTTATAAAAGGTTAAACTTAAATAATATATGGTATGATATATATATATATACATGATTATGGTTATGTAATATTTTTATAATGAATCTATATTTATTAAACATGAGGTTAAAATGTGTATAAAGGAAGTTGAGAGTTGAGGTAATGGATTTTCATCTCACTTTGATTTTTGTGGGATACATGCCACATAGCAATTGTTTCTTTTGTGTGGTGTGCATACTACGTGTGAATGTATTTTTATTATTTTTTATATGAAAATTATGTTATATACATATCCAAATATGTTTTCTTATTTCATGGGTCATATGATTAAAAAGTTACCAAAGTGGTAAGGGTTTATCGTCTCATTTTTTCTTTTTTGAGACATATGTTTTGTTATGAACCTATATTATTTTATGAGGTGCATATACATCCTATTTTACATGTTATATAATTCATACCCTTATATTAATTATATTTTAATATTTATTTGAAATTATTTATTCATGGATATTATGATTCAAAAGTTTCCAAAGTGGTAATGGTTTATGTTCTCAAATTGTCTTCTTTCAGACATATGTTATGTTTTGAACGTATATTATTTTATGAGGTGTATATACAACACGTTTTACATGTTATATCATGAATATGATTATTATCTTTATATTTAAATTTTTATTTGAAATTATTATTTCAAGGGGATTACAATGCAAAAGTGACCAAAGTGGTAAGGGTTTTAAGTTACAATCTTACTCTTTATTAGGATTATTTTTTATTATGGTTATGATAATGAAATTTATTGATATACCTATCAATAATCCCATTAATTTTATATCCTATGGTTATTTATTAAAATTAAAAAAATTCATTTAATTTTATTCCCTTTATGTGTTAAAGAATTAAAAATAATATTTTTTAGGAAAAATAAATTCATATCTTTTTTATCAAAACTACTTCCTCTCCCATATCCATGTTATTTTAAAAAAAATAATGATTATTTTAATTATTATAACATTATTTTTTAAAGAAAGTTTTACCCCTTTTTACTTTTTAAAAAATATTCAACAGTAATATTTTTATTCATTTCCAAACGAGGTACTTTTGAATAATTATCGAAAATGTGAAAGGAATGTTTATTTTAACTTCTAAAAAATGAATTAAATTTACCACCATCATTAAAAGTTAATGATATAAATATTTATTTATAATTTTCCATGGTTATTTTAAAATAATATATTTTAAAAAAAAATAGGCAATTTTTAGACTTTAAATAAGTTGATTCAAAGTGAAAAGGGTATTTTATTCAACAAAAATTCCACGTGATATTTTAAAAGAATATTATATATAATATGGAATCCATTGATGATTCATAATAATTAATATGGATATGATTTAATGATGTCATTCTAATTATTTATCTGTATGGTTTATGAATAATATGTAAAGATTTTTATTAAACTCATTCCTTTTTCCATGGTTTATGTTATTATGAATTGGTGTAATTATTATGGAACATATATCTTTTCCATGGGTTATGCCATAAAGAAATATTAATTAAACTCATTTTCTTTTCATGGTTTGTGATATAATAAATTTTTTATAATCTTATGGAACACATATATATGATTTTCATTATGTGATTGGTGGTTTTTCAATTATATATCCCTCTAATTCATTGGGTAATGATGGATATACTATGAGATAAATAAGACCGGACTAGGGAGTGGACCCAATTCATTAAGGTAATTGATCTACTATGATAGTCTTCAAAGTAATGCTTCACAACTATTATTATTTTTAGAGTGTACCCATTCCACTATGACAACCTTATCAATGAGCCTTGTCTTCAAAGGAAATGAATTTCGTTTCTTATTTGTATTCTAAAATCTATGTCTTATTCCAATTTTATGATCTTCTAACTTATGTTCTTTGATTCCATTATGATTCATGTCTTATGAATTTCCCTGATTAGTCCCATGACTCGTGGTTATGTAATATTATATGTAGTTTATGGTTAAAAAAATGTTATTCTCAAGTTCTCATACCCTTATGCTAATGATATGTTGATATATCTCTTATTTACCTGTACTAGGAATCTAGGATCACCCTTTATTATGTTTCCTTTCCTTAGGTTATAATGAAAATTTCTTTATAATAAGTCTAAAAAGTGTTCTAGTAATTAATAACCTAGTGGGAGATAATATATTTCACTTATGGACCAGTTCCCTATGTATTCATGTTTCTAAATATACTTGACCTATATGATTCAATCGTGGATATTTTTGTTATATAATGAATATTCATCTTTTAAGATATGATATCTATGTCTAAATATTATGGGTTTCTATAGTAGGTATTATATAAAGGTTTAATAAGCCTTTAGAAACCTTGATTATATGACATTATTGAGAACCATTAGGATAATCATAAGTATAGGATGGCATCCTATGTTATGGTAAATAAAAGAGTTTGGTTTTCCTAGAAGAACATCCTTATCTGGATTCTGCAAGTGGGTGTGGCTCTAGAAAATTTTTACTTAGGGGTAATAATCCTAAAAAGGGTGCATTGGTCAATGACTCAATCATCACCTAGTACATGATTAAGATGCCTTGTTGCACACCTATTTTGACACTATTTGGGGACATGATTGAGTTAATTCACATTATCTTTATGAAACATTATAAAGGATTTTAACTAATGATTACCATGAATGAATTAGGTTAAACCTTAGGTTTCATTGTTTAAATGGAAGGTTTCATGATTTAGTAATCTTGTAAATGATTTTTCATGATAATGTATTTTTACACTAATGATATTTTTGTTCAAACTATGATTTTTAGTTTTAGTAAATGAATAGAATCTAAATTAATTTTTTTAATTATAAATGTGACATAAAATGAAATGATTGTTCACCCATGAAACCAAATTTTAGGAGAGATATTATTAAAGATTACATTTCTATTATCACACAACCTTCTCATGCTATGAATCATGTCGAACTTCCAAAAGACAAAAGGAGGGAACAACATTCCGTTGAGTCCTTTGTGTGTAAATGTTCACATTATTTTAATATTTCCATTGATCCTCTAGTTTAAAAAAAAATGTATTAGTACCATTGAAAATATATTTTTCATTATCTAGTGTTTGGTGCATGAAAAAATCATTTTTTACTTCTGTAATTTGGATGGTTAAGTCGATTGATGGTGGACTCTTATCAATAATACAAGGAAATATAATGAAATGGACTCTCTTTAGTGAGATGATTCTAAGAGAGTGATTTTTAATAAGTTAGTTATTCATTTTCTTTATATGAATAAGTAGACAAAATTTATTGTGCTAAAGAATAAAGATGATGAAACAATTGGTACCTACATGGTAAATTTTAGAAGACATAAAAGGTACGATTCTGGAATTATCATCTAACCTAAATGTTAGTTTGATTAATTCTTCAGTGGATTAAAACTAAGTCTCTAATGGGTTTTATCCACAAGGTAATTTAGTAGATATGTATAAATTTTTTGATGTGATATTAAGGTAGAAATAGATATTGTAGTTACCCATAAATCTCATGGTTTTGATAAGAAAAGAAGTTGGAATTCAAAGGAATCAATAAAAAACATATAGATAAAAAGAGGAGTTTTCCTATATACTTGATGTATGGAAGGAAACATGTAGAAAGCTGTCATAAGGGTAATAGTAAATACTTTAATTATAGAAAGTTAGTTTATTGAGTGGATAAATAATGAAGTGATGGTAAAAAGTTAACTAATGATGTAAATAGAGAGAAAGATCCACATAACTCACCACCCATGATCCTTCTTTTCAAATGTATGGTGTATGGGCGTTTAGATAACTAGTTCTCAAATCTGAAGATTAATTTTGATAATTTTTGTTGGAAACCTCTTAAGCTAAGACACAAAGGTAAATATCATGTGATCACTATTTCTAATGAGGGTTATGATAATTAAATGGTGAAAGGTATACTTATCATCCACTCTAGAATTACTAATGTTTTATTTGACTCTATATCTACCCACTCTTTTATATCTCAAGTCTATAATACTTATCTGGTTAATTTGATAATTTTCTTTCTATTAATCTTTTTATGTTCCCACTAGTATAATTTTATGTTATCTTAGTCATGGATTATATTTCTCTACATAAATTACACATCAATTTATAAGTAAGGGAATCCACATTGGATAGTACAGACCTACCTATGACCATCTATCAGTATGATAATAAATATTCAACTTGGATGAAGATAATATCCACTCCATGGGCCTAGATTATTATTAAAAGGGGTGATTATATTATATTTTTGGGTATAAACTCAAACTCAATGATATAACTATTTTTATATAGTTTATTGAAGTATTTTTGGAAGAGTTTCATAGTCTTACCTTGAATCATGAAGTTGAGTTTTCAATAGAACTCATACACAGTGCCACACCAATTTCAAAGAATCCATATAGAATAGACCTCAATTTGTGGAATTAATTGATAAATAACCTATAGGATAATCTGAACATAGGATTTATTCATCCAATTATTTTTTTTATGGTGAACTAGTTTTTTTTATTAATAAGAAATATGGATTGATTTGACTTTATATTAATTATCAGGAGCTTAACAATATCACAATCAAGTACAAGTACCATCTACCACATATTGAAAAATATTTTGATCAATTTTGTAGAGCTTGATACTTTTACAATATTAGACATCATTCAGGATATCATCAATTGAGGTTCAAGAAGGATTACATAACCAAGAGATCATTTTGTAAAAGGTATAGACATTATCAATATATAGTGATGTCATTTGATCTTACTAATTCCCTTATTATCTTCCTAGATTTAATGAATAGATTATTTAGAGATTACCAGGATCATTTTGTGGTAGTCTTTATAAATGATATTATAATATATTAAAAGATAAATAAAGATCATGAATATTACTAAAAGATTATATTGAATGTCCTAAGGAAAAAAATATAAATAATAAATTTAATAAGATTGAATTTTTGTTGTAGAAAGTTTCATTTTTGGTTATATAATCTCAAGAGAGGTTATATTGATAGATCCATCAAATACAAAAGTTATTTAATGTTTGCCCAGACCAACAACTATGGCTGAGATGAGAATTTTTCTTCATTTTTCTTTGTATTATTGCCGGTTTCTATTGAATTTCTCATGATTGTCTAATTAACTCACAAAGTTAACTTAGAATATATCCATGTTCATTGTGAAAATGGAATGTGGATAAAATTACAAGTAACTAAATAGAAATTTATTCATCACACCTTTACTTATATTATCTTTTAGTATAGAAGGTTTTGTAATCTATAGTGATGCATTGAAAAGGTACTATGATAAATTCTCATATATAATTCCATGGTTATAGCTTATCCCTCAGGGAAATTGAAGGTTCATGATCAATATTACCTAACTCATGATTTGGAATTATATTCGTTAATTTATTAATTAAATATATGGAGGCATTACCTTTATATTGACATTTTTTATATATATATTTATCATAATATTTTAAATTATATAGTCACTCACAAAGAGTTTAATATGTGCCATGGTTGGAGATGATTAATGATTATGACTAGTCAATATATAAGAACTCAGGGAAATCGAAAAAGGTGGCTGATTGTTTGAGATAAAATGGCCATTCTAGCTTATCCATGATGAAGTTCACAAAAGATCCAATATTTATATATTTTCAAAGGATGGATGTTGAAATCTTAAAGGAATGGTATAAATTTTATCTTTCTCAAATAAGTGTCAACCGATCTATTCATGTGAATATTAAATATTTATATAAGGAAGAAGTAGTTATAAAGATAAAGGTGATATATTTTCTTATGTTTAACCTTGGTTGTGATGGAATGATACAGTTTAGGAGCAGTTTATGTGTTCCGTCCGTACCATATTTGAAGAAGGAGCTATCAGATGAGGCCCATAGTTCAAATTTCTCTATTCATCCTGGAATTACAAAGATGTATAAATATTTTAAAGAGTATTTCATATATTACAACATATTGAAATATATCTCCAATATTATATATTTATGATTAGTTAGTTATAAAGTTAAGGATAAAAGGATAAAATACTAAGTAGATGTTACAACCATTACCCATACCAAAATGGAAATGAGAAAACATCACCATGGAATTTTTCATCTAACTCTCCAAAATGATATCGGTTATAATTGATCACATTAAAAATTCATCACACTTCATTTTTATTAGAGAATATTTATCTTTATATAATCTTTCCAAGATATAAATTAAGGAATTGGTAAGGCTGCATGTATTTCCACTTTCTATCATATCTTATTGGGATCTAAGTTTTACCTCAAAGTTTCGGGGAAGTCTATAAAAAGATCTTGATACATAATTAATTTTTATCACAAATTATCATAATCAGACATATGTTCATTATGATAGAACCATTAAAAACCTAGAGTTTATTCAAATATATTTTTCTATTGATTCGAATGGGTTTTAGGATCCACATATCCTCTAGTTGAGTTTTCTTACAATAATAACTTTAACTTGAGAATTAAAATGTATCCTTATAAATCCCTATATGGAAAGAAGTGTATAAATCTCACTTTTTGGGTTAAAGATGGATAAATAAATATATTTGGACCTATGTTATATGAGTAAATGATAGAGATAGTCTTAACTATTCAATATCACATCAAGGTAGCTCAGAGTTGATAGAAAGGTTATGCTGACAGTCGTTGGTGAGATTTGGAGATAAAAGTTTGATAGAAGGTGTTTATAGGAATTTAAACATCAAAAATGTTTTTAAGATTTAGGAATAAAGAAAATATTATCCTTATGTATATTTTTTCCTTTTAGATTCTGGATCGAGTAGATATGGTAGCTTATCGCTTGGTGCTTCCTCTGACCCTTTATCTAGTTCCCAATGTGTTCCATGTATCTCTCTTGAGGAAGTACATACCTAATCTCTCAAATGTTATGAACTCATAAGTCATACCACTAGATCATAACCTTTCCTATTAAGTTAAAAAATAGTATATATCTTGGTTCATAGAGATAAGGTTCAATGAAATAAGACCACTCACATGGTCAATGATTTTTGGTGAAATCACCAATTGATGAAGCTATATGGGAATCCAAGGTTATGATGGGGAAAAGTATCCTTTATTGTTCCATCCGAGTAACAATATTTTTAGGGTGTAATTATTTTTAAGGGGGTAGAATGTAACACCCCTCGATTCTGTTTAATTATTTTCCAAATAAATTTAATTTCTTTGATAGGTTGTGACACACGCAACATCGAGTCCAAATGAACTCTAAGATAATATACCATTTTAAATTTTCCACTAAATTGGTGGGTATGATTAGGAATAACTAAATTATGAAAATTTTATGGTGTAAATATTTATAAAATAAAATCATTTATTATTAATTAATAATAAATTAAAATTAAAAAATCATTCGAAAGTGAATGAAATAATTTTTTATAAAAACATTATATGCACATAATGTGTTTTTATTCTAAAAAATTAAATTAGTCTCTATTGGTGAATGATTTTAATAAAATTTAATAATTATATAATTAATAAAATATTTTATCATTCATCTAATATTTTTTATAAGCATGGGAAATGAATAAATATATTTTTATGCTTAAAAAATATCTTTATAAAAATTGGTTTAAGCCCATTTTGGGAACTTATTTTAAAATTAATATTTTTACAGTTTTAGAAAATTTATTTAGAAAAATAAAATTAATTTTTCAAATAAAAATTTTAAAATTATATTACAATGAATTTTTGAGAATTTTCTGAAATGATTAAATTTTTAATGAATAATGAAAATACTGATTTTTATAAAAAAAACACTTATTTTCATTTAAAACAATTACAATGTAAAATTTTCTTTTAAAACCGTTTTAAATGTGAAATTACTTCAATTATTTTTTTATTAATAAAATTTAGTTCATTTTATTCAATTTTATGTTCATTTTTTATATAAAAATTTGATACTAATGAAAATTTTTTCTTTGCAAAACCTCTTTTCTGTCACATTTGTGGGTTTAATTTTAAATTTAATTCTTAAACGTATATAAATATAATTTTATAAAATGGATTCCATATTTGGAATCATAATAATTAATATTAGGTAAAAAATTAAAATTAAATTTTGGTCATAATGAATAGTAAAAACAATAAAAATTAATTAATGTGGTTATGGGTAATACAGGGTTATTCATGTTACACGTGTATGTGTTAAAATTTATTTTCCAAACGCAAAGGTTTTTTAATATATAATTTATATTTCATATTTATAATAATTGTGTCTTTATTATTTAATAAGGATCATTTTATTTTTTAGATTAAATGATAAATTACCTAGGTAAAAAACTAGTTACAATTGTGAAATCTATAATGGTAAAAGTAAGTAACCTTAGAGGTTTGGGGAATAAATTTTTTTAAAATATAACACCCTGGGATTTTATTAAATGTGCCTTTTCAAATAAATTTAATTATATTGATAGCTTTTGTTAAACACAACATTGTGTTTTAATGAATCGTGATGTACGATGAATATTATTATTTAAACATGATCGCTATAACCTAACCGTTAAACTTGGAAGTATAAATTAAAATAACCACATTTAAAATTTTAAGTATAATAGTTTATATAAAGAAAAAATATTTATAAAAATATTCTTATTTATTAGTAAATTATTTATATGTCTTGAAAAAATATTTTCAAAAGAAACCTTTTTTATTGGATTTTGTGAATAAAAATAAAAGCAATTTTCACCACATTAAGAAATGTTAGTTGAAAATAAGGAAATATACATGGTTATATCAGTAGGATGTTGGATAATTTGTAAGGCATGAAACATATCACAATGTGATGGGATCAAATACACAAGTAAATCCATGACTATTATAACCAAAAAGCTTTTGGTTGACATGATTTGGATCTTCAAGAACTGGGAAGAAGAACACACTCTCATGCCACTCTTGGATGGAATAACATCCCTCCATTCAATCCATACAGCCACTTAGGGTTGTTGGTTTCACTGGTATCCTCGCACTATTGGTTCTAGGCTCAACACGGATGGTTCATACAGTACGAGTATCATGTGGGGAGGTGGCATGGTTTGTAGTCCAAGAGTTTATATCATCTTTACATTCACTACATACATTGTTAGTGGTAACTCTCTATAGGCTGAATCTAAGGTGATGTTAATATAGATTATTTCATATATTTAGAAGAATATTATCAAGGCAGCTATTGAAATGGGCTCCATAATAATCTATAATTCCTTTTATGGCTCAGTTATCACCCCTTGGTATATATCCTATATCATAAGAAGGTGTGGGGGACTTTCCAAAAATCACATGTACGTCCTTCATACCTGGAAAGAGGGTAAAACATTTAGGGTCTTCCTTTCTTCCATGGTTATCCAAGGTTAAAGTATTACTTTCATCCCTATCACGAGATCCTTGGTGCCTGAGGGGTGAACCTTATGAGAGGGGATGCACTTGGGCTTCATTATTTCATACCTCCTTAATGTTAGGTGTTTTAATAATATTAAATATCTTATATTTTTTGTACCTAAACTTCATTTTTTTAATAAATAATTATGATTTTCATATTAAAACATTCTATAATTATGAAAATTTTCTCTTGGGAAAACTGCTTTTTTATCTCATCTATGAGTTTAATTTTAAAATAAATTTTACCAATTCTATGAATGGAATTAAGAATAAATGATTCCATATTTTGAATTAGAATAATTTATCTTATCTAATATGTTCAAATTAAGTTTTTCTCAAAATGAAAAGAAAAATTGAAAAAATTATTTATTACGGTTATGTTTCAAAACTATTTACCGAGGTTAAACTAAAAAATAAGCTGCAAATAAACTGTTAATTTTAAAAAATATTATTTTATTGTCATATTTCAACCTTAATTAACCAGATGTTTGATAATGATCCATTTTTTATCCTTTTTTCTTGTTTAAAATCTGGGTATCCTATTTTCTTTTCAAAAATTCAAGTGTGTCCTCTCCACTACTTATAAAAGGCCATCTGTTATCATATCCTCTTCATAGTTCCAAAACCCTTTGGTTTATAAAATTAAAACCAAAATCATTCTTTAATTCTATATCCACTTCATATAGGAACTTTTTAATAGTAAACCCTCCTAATAAGGCTTTTGATATAAACCTAAAGGGGTTGTCTAAAGAAGTGAAATGATCCTTAGCCATGTGTTTTCATTTCTTGTCTTATACGACTCCTTATAATATTCTCAAAACATGTTGATATAAGAACATTAGTATCTCCTATAAAATAATATATTATTATTTTAATTTCATGACTTACATATTTCTCCTCTTTCTTCAAGATGGTAACAAAACCTCCGATCATGTATACAGTTAACTACCGCATCACAAACCGATGTAATTTTTTTTTCATAACCACCTCTCATAGATAGATATAGTGATAAATTTAACAAATTTAAATTATATTTATGACATAACAATTCATATATAATTATATTATCACATACATGTTCATACATTCCATTATTTGGGAATACAATAACACCGCTCGTGTGTATGGAGGACTTTCGGCACGTGATGCGATGTGATTATTTCTTCACTTACGATTTAAAAAGAAGGTAATAAGGATCTGTTTAATAAAAATATTATATATATGAAATTAAATTGATTTAACAGTTTTAATATATTATTTACCATTCTTTCCATTCATCCATTGAGAAAATGGAAGTAGTGTTCATGGGCACATACGTCCTATCATCTCCATGAATGGTGTAATTCATTTTTAATCAATAACTATAATGAATTATTATAAATAAAAACGAAATTAATATAAATGATATTAATATATTTTTTAAAATTTATGATATTATGGAACCATGATAAAAGTAAAATCATAAAAAATACCAAACATAAACATACATGAAAAAAGAAGTAATTATTACCCCAAAGGTGAATTTAACAAGGAATTGATAATAAATGGGTAATAAAAGGTCATAACTAAATTATTTGTAGTATTATAAATATGATTACGTTTATTTAATATATTTATAATAAAAATATATTTATTATATATGAATTTTGAATATTTATGGAAGAAGTCGAGACTTCAGTTAAGGGATTTCCGCCTCACATTGTTTATGTGGGATATATACCTTACACAACACTTATTTATCTAATATGGTGTATGTATGGCACATGAATATATTATATGATTATTGTTATGAAAATTATGGGAATTTAAATATCCATTTATGGTTATTTGATTCATAGGGATTATAATTCAAATATTACCAAAGGGGGAAACTTTTTCTGTTAGAATATTATTGTTTACTGGGATTGTTTATGATTAATTTTATGAAAATAAAATATTATATAATAACTTTCAATAAACATATTTATTTTATAATACTATGTTTAATTTTTAATAATACATTTTTTTACATTATTTTCCCTCTCTAAAATTACTAAATAGACCAAAATAAATTTTATAAGAAAAACTAAATTTATTTCACTCTTTGGTCGAAATCTTGTTTTCTTCCATGTAAATTTTTTATAAAAATATTAAAAGAAATATTTACACTTCTCTAATGATTTATTAAAGATATTTCAAACCATTTTTTGATTTTTTTTTTAAAAAAAATTAAAAGTAATCTTCTTGTCATCTTTCGAACAATGTTGTTTTGAATTTCTACAGAAAATGTGAAATAAATATTTGTATTAACATGTATGACATGAATATAATTTATCATAAATATTGAAATTCAATTTTTTAATGATTATTTTACATCTTTTCAATTTTATTTTAATAAAAATATGTTCATTAATATTTTTTGAATTTATTGATTTTAAAGAAGTGATTTCAAATGAAAAGGATATTTTAATCGATAATATTTTAAGGATATTTTATGGGATTTTTATTCATTAATGATAGAAAACTTTAATGTTGATTATTTTTTATTAGGTATATGATCCAATGGTACCATTCTTATTATTTATTTATATGATTTATGTTTATGATTATGATTAATAGATCTTTATGAACCTCATTTCCTTTTCATGTGTTATACTATGATAAATGTTTTATGATCTTGTGGAATAAAAATATATAGAATTTTAATGGGTAATACCTATATATCCCTCTAATTAAATTGTTAAATTATTATGTATCATGATATATTTATGAGAAATATTCTAATGTTTTTGATATACTGGAGGAAACATGTCAATGAGATTGTTCAACCATGGGGAACATGTAATAATGTTTCATCTCTTATGAAGTGGGTATCAAATGTTGATTCCTCATCCATTATGATTTGGTGGTATTTTTTGTTAACATTTATATATTAAATGGTTTTTATACAAAATATGGTACAAAACATATATGACATAAACTTCGTGTTCATAATATATTTATGACGATTTCTCACTCCTATGGTTTATTTCTTTTGAAATGATAATGTTTTATGGCATGGATCATGCTTATAATCCATGATAGATTGGGTATGAATTTTTTAATTTATATTTATAATATCATAACCTTATGTATATATTATTCTTTCATAATATCGTCGATTAATATCTTCCATGTTTACCCTTAGTGAGTATTTGATTTCACCATTTTGTTTGTTTCCTTTCCTCAGGTTATGAAGAAAGGTTTAAGTAGGTAATTTCTATGAAGAGTACGAAATTGGAAGCTATTTATGGGTGATATTTAGTATCTTTTATGAAATATTATGATTTTTTATCAATTCTACAAAGACACTAAATCTTTATGAATCTCATATGTGTATTTGTGAAATGTATTGAATATTAATCTATTAAGATATAATATCTATATCAAAATCCAATATCATTATATAAAATATGTGAGTTTTTAAGTGTATTATGATATTCTATAACATATCTTGCATCCACTCGAATGTTAATAATTTTTTGTGGCACTAGTCTTGATAGTGACTTCCATTTATTGAATAGTTTTGGGTATTTACAAAAATGTCACTTATTCTCACTTATAAAATGACACCACCTATATTTATTTCTTCACACTTACAAGTCCTTTTGGTTAATAAAATACAAATCAAAATTACTTACTTACTTTATTCCCATATCTAGGAAACCTTTTTTTATTAGGAAACCCGCTTGTGAGGGATTTTGGTGAAAAACTAAAGAGGCTGTCCGAAGAAGAGGTATCATTCTTAATCGATTTTTTTGTTTAATTTCCTCTTCTACCTCCTTAAAATATTATTCAAATATGATGAAACAATAACATAAGAACCTAACATATAATGATATGTCATCATGTTAATGTAATAACCTATATCAGCCTCCTCTTTCATTAAATGGGAAATGAAATCATTGAACATGTGTAAGACTGACTACCACCTCATAAAATGATGTAATTAATTTTTTATCACCAAAACTCATGGGTAGAGATAATGATGGGTTTAATGTTTATGTATAATATTTATTACCAAATTATAATTTTTAATTATAATATCACACCAACTTTTTTATCATCTAATCCATTCTAAAATGATAATGTCGCTCGTGCGTACATGTGGCAACTATTCCCACAAATTGTTGTGATACATTTTTCATTTATTTTTTGACATTGATAGTAATAAGGATAGAATTAATAAATTTATATTATATCTATAATATAATAGTGATTATGGGATTTTGAATTTATATTTACATTAATTTCATTCTATCCGTTGAAAAATGAAGATAATGTTTATGCATACGTACTACCTACTGTCTCCATGAATGGTGTAATTAATTTTTCCATATCCAACTTTTATGGATGAATATAAATATGTATATAATAAATTAATATGATATTTATATCATGATTAATATTTTATAGATTATTTAACCATGATAAAAGTTCAAGTACCGAAATTACCGCACTAAAACATACATGTAAAACATATCACTTATTCCCCGAACTAGTGAATTTAACAGAGAGTTGTTAATAAATGGGTTATAAGGGGTTATAATTAAAAAAATATATATGTATGATATATATTAGTATAGTAATGGAATATATTTATAATAAATCAGTATTTTTTATAAAGTATCTTTTATCTTGTATGAATGAAGTTGAGACTTGTAATAAGGGATTTTCGTCTTAAAATTATTTTTGTTGGACACATACCATATACACCATATTTTCCTTTTGTGTGGTTGATATATATAACATGAATTTATTTTATTATTATTATTATTAAAATTTGGGAATATAAATTTTCATATAAGTTTTCTTATTTCATTTGTATTATGATTAAAAAGTTACCAAAGTGGTAAGGGTTTATTATCTCAAATTGACTTCCTTGAGACATATGTCATGTTAGGTACCTATATTATTTTATGAGGTGTATATACAGCCTCTTTGACATGTTATATCATGAATATAATTATTATTATGATATTTAAATTTTTATTTTATATTATTATTGCATGGTTCTTATGATTCAAAATTTATCTAAGTGGTAAGGGTTTATCGTCTCAAATTGTCTTCTTTGAGACATATATTATATTATGCACCTATGTCATTTTATGAGTTTAATATAAATCCCCTTCGACACGTTATATCATTAAAACCCATATTTTTATAATATTTATTTTTTTAATTTGAATTTATTCTATCATAGGTATTTCAATTCAAAAGTTACCAAAGCGGTAAGTGTTTTTTGTACCAATCTAGTTTTTTATCAAGATAGTTTGTAATTATGTTTCTAATGTTGAAATTTATTAATATACCTCTCAAAAATCACATTAATTTTATTTTATTATTGTTATTCATTGAAATTGGATATTTTACTTTCATTTTCCTCTATTTTTTACTCATGATACCAAAAATATGTTTTTAAGGATACATAAATTTATATATCTTCAGCTGAAAATCATTTCTCTTACATTTTTATGTTTTCTTAAAAAGTTTTATGATTTTTTTTAATATTATTAAAAAAAATTAAAAGTTATTTTTACCCTTATTGAAATTTAAAATAAATATTAAAAGGAATCTATTTTTTTATTTTCCAAAATAGGTACTTTTGACTTTTTTCTGAAAATGTGAAAGGAAATTTTGTTTTAATGTAGATGGAATGAATGGTATTTCCTATCATGATGAACTCTCAATGAATTAAAGATTAATTTAAAAGTTTCTATTATTATTTTAAAATTAAATAAAAAATCCTTAATATTAGGAAAATTTACATTTTTGAAATAAGTGATTTCAAAGTAAAAAGGGTGTTTTACCCAATAAATGTTTCAAGTCGTTTCTAAAATAATTTTTATAAAAAAATGACATGATTTGATGTTTATTAATTATTTATTGGGGATATTATTCAGCGATATCATCATTATTATTTATCTGGATGGCTTAGGATTATAATGAAAATATTTTTATGAAACCTGTTCCTTTTTCCACTAGTGTTGTTCTGATGAATTGTTGTAATGATTCTGAAACCCATTCCCTTTCCATGGATAATTCCATGAAGAAATGATTATGAAACTCATTTCTTTTTCATTGGTTATTATATGATGCATGTTTTATGTTCTTTTGGAAAACAATTTGTATTATTTCCATTATGTGATTAATCATCCATGAATTATATTGTCCTCTAATGCATTAGGTAATAAAGGATATATCATGAGTTTAACAGGACTAGAATTGGGGTAAAATAAGTTAAATAACAGAAAATGTCTCATACGATATTCTTGGGAGTGAACCATGACTACTATAATGGGTTTGGTAGTGATCCCATTCCACTATTATATCCTGGTAAATGAGCCTTTACTATAAAGGAAATTATTTTACGTATATGTGTGTATTCTATAAATTTATGTCTTATAAAAATTTTATACCATAATGGATTATGTTATTTGATTCTTACATGACTCAATTCTTACGAACTATTATAATTTATTCCAAGACTCATGTTTATGATATAGGTTTTATAGGGTGTGCTTTTCAAATTTTATTCTCATGTTATCATGCCCTTATGCTCTTGTTATGTTGATATCTCCTTTTTTTACCCTTACTGAGCATCTCAGCTCACTCTTTATTATGTTTCCTTTCCCCAAGTTATAAATAAATATATTATGTATGATATGTATGATAAGGGTTCTATTTATGAAGAAATTATTGGTAGATGATATAGTTAACTCATGAACCAGATTCCTATAAATCCAAGTATCCTAAGATACTAGACCTATACAATTTTTGGTATGGAAAATTGTGTTATGTAATGAATATTTATCTAATAAGATGTGAAATATTAGTATGAAAAAATATAGTTCACTATAAATTCTTTTTATTGACAATATCATATAATATTTTATTAACAGTTGTTTTTGTGTAATTCTTAAATGATAAATACTTTCACACTTATTCACTATGGCCAATTCAATTAAAAATACCACAAAATCCCTCCAAAATTTAAATTTGGTTATAATAGTTAGAGTCTTTCATTCTTTTTGTGGATTTTACATATCACTACTCTTCTCACCCTTTATGTAGGAATGATTTTATTTTCATACATTATCCTATTATAACAATAATCAAATTCCATGTGCCTTAATCTATCATAACACAAACAATATCCAAAAAATTGTAATCTCTTATTTTTTATTACAGTACAGACGGATTTTAATTCTTACTCATTATTTTTCATTTTATTCTTATGATGGGATTATTTAGAAAATAGTTCATTCTACACTTATCTTTATTCACTACAGATATAGTGGTGGGAACATCATTTCTCTTCTTTATCGACTTTTGAAGAGGTATTTATTTTAACCTAGTACTTTTAATATTAAAAGAGTTAACATATATATTATTATCAAAGGTGGATTTAACTTTCTTTTTTGAGACTGATTGACATTGGACATTGAATTATTTTAGTCAATATTTCCACTAGATAAAGGCCTCTTAGGATAAGATTCCTACCTACATGTTTGTATAGCTACCAATATTTACGTAATAGCTCTTCTTTTATATTATTGTGAAAACTCATCATGACCATTTTCAATATTCTCCAGTTTGACTCCATGTTTAAGACATTTCATATTTAGGATGCGTCTTTCATCCTCCACTAATTTTACTCTATATTCATATTCCCTTTTGATCTTCATAACTTCCTTTTCATTAATTTGATTTTTCTACTACAGTAATGTTCCAAGCTCCTTGATCTTGTTTTCATTGATTTTAAGTTAATAATTCTTAACATTAATGATATCCTTATAATTTTATTCCCAATTTGTTTGCAACATCTTCTACTCATTAATTTTATTTATCCAATGATCTTTAACACTATAAAAACATATTATAATTATAGAATTCATTTCTTATTTGGATCAATTTATCATAAAGATATTTTTATTGGATTTCATTATTTTTTTCAAATCCTTTCTCCAAGTTCTTCAATTTTTCTTCAAGGTTATTGATATCTACTAGTATTACTTTGAATGATAAATAGACCAAATCAACTATTTATTTGGGAAAATTGTGTAGCGTATCATTCAAAGTAGTAACCAATTCACCATGAAAGTACTTAGATATATGAGAAATTTATCTAATTCCTAGATCTTCATGAAGGAAGTTTTAGACAGAGATTTTTATTACCCCATATTTATGTAGGTTTTTAATGCAGCTTGAGGTAGAAATATTATCCCTGTGTTTGCTAGTATATTGTACTAATAGATCTTCTTCTTCCATGTTAGACTTGTATTTCTCATAATTTCAACATGGGGAAACTAATCTATCATCCAATTTAAACAAGAGGGTTACCTTTATCATCATTCTCAACACATTATTCTTTATGTTTCACAAGTTTGTGGCTAAGATATAATTATTATTTTCAATTGATAAAAATCCTAAAAGTTTACACTCCATTGTAAACTGAGAATAGATATTTCATATCATCTACAAGATTCAAAATTGAGAATCCAATAATAGGTTTGACAATATCTAATTCCAATTATTAGGGTCACATTGGGATAACCACACTAAGAGGTGGGGTAAATCAGTGTGGGGTAACTTTTACCACTATAAAATTTTAAATCATTCTTTAACTCTAGTACTTATTCAATAAATGGACTTCTTATTACCTTTATATTTAATTAGAAAACATGCATATAAAATAGTAACAAACAATGGACACCAAGGATTATTAATGAGATCACCTCTAGTCTAGAAAATTGTATCCTCGATGTATGGTGGTCAATATCCCACTCACAAATATATATAATTTAATTATCAATAAAATCATGAGAATATGTATGACCATGAACTCATTTTCCAAGAATTAATGAGGTATAAGATATCTTTGACTTTGAAACACAAGATGTGGGATATTGGTCTTCCCCTTCTAAAGTGATCAATAGTGTAACATAATTTCTCTTCTCTAGAATCCAATGTATAAGATCAACTTCCCCAAAATGAAGTAATAAAAAGTACTACATTGACAATAGTAATCAGTGAGCTATCTAAAATTTAGAAATTTGTTGTATAAAACAATTATATATTAGCCTAGAGGGTTTTCTCTTATTCTTCTTCTTCATTCATAACGATATGAATATTAATATGGACTGGTAATCTTATATTTCTTCTTCGACTCAACGGATAATTAGTAGATATAGTCTTGGTCAAAAAAATTCTTCTACCTTTTATCTTTGATAGAAAATATGTGATATAAAATTTTAGTGTCATATTCTCATTGTATTTACGTGAAATCTTGTTGTATATAACATACATGTTATATATTTAATATCACAATCTTTTATTATATATATCATCCAAGGAATATTCTAGAAAACCTTCATTTTATTTGGTGCAACACAAATCTACCTGAATATTAGTACCCCTGGTTTGAGGAATGTGGCATTTTTTATGCATTTTTATGTGTTTAAAGTGCATGGGATTAGTTGGGAAGAGATTGGGAGAGTTTGGAATGGTTTTGGATAAGTTTGGAGGCTCTTATAGGGGAGTAAGGTTTGATCACGGTTAGGGGAAACCATCCGGATGCTCCATGAAACCGTATAGGGGGAGATAGTAGGCTTCACACGGCCAGTGCACGGTTCTCCAAACCATGCGAGGCAACCATGCGGACCCTCTCTTCCAAAGCAGTAGCGTGTGTGTGCTTAGCGCATGGTTTGCCAAACCGTGCGGGATAACTGTGCGGCCACTTAAAACCAGGGTTTTAAGTTCCAGGCTCCCTCGGGCTTAACCAATTCCTCTCCAAATTCTCTGCCACTAGAAACTCTCTTGGGATTTTCGGCACTCAAGGGTTGTAGGTACTCTCCCACACATTTTCGAAGCAAATATAAGGTTTTTCAAGGTGGTTTGTAGGTGATTTCTACCAGGTAAGTCTTATCTCATGGTTCCTTTTGGTTTTCTCTAGATCATTTCTTCTCCCTTCTTTAGTTTTCTAGATCTACATCTGTTTCATGTATATATAGGATTGTGGTTGCCTTGGATGTTGATTTTAAGGCTTGTGGATGTTAGGGAATGGGATCTAGAGAGGTTTTAGTGGTGCGTTCGCTGGATTTGAGGTGCGATTTCTTATGGGTCGATTTCGTCAAAACCCTAAAGTTAGGTGGCTTCTCTCTCAACTCAACTTGGTTATATCTAGTGGTTCTTTATTATAATTAGTTTGTTGTGATGAAAAATTAATTGTGATTTGTTCTGCAAAATTGGTTGGAAATCCCATGGGTGATGTTTTGGGGATTTTGGGGGAAAAGGGATTTTATGGTGAAAGGATCTTGTTGTGGAGTTTAAAATGGAAATTTTAAAATGGGTTGTTGAGATTGATTTGGAAAAATGGTTGATGAAAATGGTTTTCAATAAAGATGTCTTTTTTATTGAAATGTGGTGTGGAAAGGAAATGGTTTTCTATAAATGGATGATTTATTGAAGTGGATTGGTATGTAATGGAATTGGTTGATTGCATGTTGTTGTGACATTGGTGGGTTATCTTCTTGGTCGTGATTGATTTGAATATTGTGTCGAAGTGGTGAGAAGTACCATTATAAAAAGGGGATGGACAGTGGACGAAAGGGACACCATCATAGGATAAGTATACGGGAAGAGCCACTAGTTGTGAATGGGTGTATGGGTTAGATGGAAGATCCGCTATTTGGTTGTGGTCAGGAAGTACCACTAGGTGTGAATGGGTGAACGGGTGGGACAGAATCTCCACTATTTGGTTGTTTTGGTTTTCTTTTGTGCATTACTTTGTGAGATGGAAATTGTTGGGGTAGTATGTGAATGATGAAATGGCTTGTGGAATGTTTGGTTTACTTTCCCTTGGTTTCTTGGATTGGGTGTGATGGCTTGGTAAGGGCATGTTTGGCTTATGGTAATGGTTATACTTGTGATTATTTTATATAAATTGTTTTATATAAATGTGGTAACAGTTTTATCCTAGTGGCGTGTGTAGGGAAGTCATTTGGGTAAATCCTACTATGTTTTGGTACTCACCCCCTACTTTGTCATGTTGGGGTCTTTGTAGATGTTGTGTACTGTGAAGTGGGCAAAGGTAAAGTATATCCCTCCTTTAGTGGTGAATTGTGATGTCTTGGTGGATCTTGGCACAAGGAGCTTAGATCTTGGTGTGGAGTTGTGGTGTTGTCATGGCTCATGGTGTTAGTTGTTGGTTTTCGCTTATACTCTGATGTGGTGTAGAAATTTCTGGTTGTATTTTTTTTCAGTTGTATTGTGGTATAACTTGGATGCCTTTTTCGAATGCAAGATTGAATGTTTTATTGACATGAATCATATAGTGGTTGTTAGTGGTTTTTCAGTTGGTTTTGTCTTAAGGTAAAATCATTCACCAGTCTGTTTGATAAGCCCTCAGCATTTATTTCAAGCGTTTGGCACCTTGGGAACGTCGCTTAAGGACAAGTATCCCTCACTGCCTCCTCAATCCAATGAGGTAGGGGTGGGGTGTTACAAGTGGTTTCACCTTGTTCGATCATTTGGTGTTGATCATTGGTTTTGGTGTTGAAATTCATTGTGGTATAGTCCTTGAGTCGGGATGGTAGCAAGGCATAGGAATGTTGGAACTTGGAATGTATAGCATAAAAGGACATAGTTAACCCTCTTATTCTGAACTTTAAGTTACAAAGGAGTTGGGTATATAAGTGTTTTGGAGTCACTTATAGGCATTAGATATCTCATTGTCGGGGTGTAGCCAATGAGATGAGCATGACATGCATGGTAGAAATGACTTCCCACTATGATGCATATTTCATTGGGGTATAATGATTTATTGTGTGATATGAATGTGTGAAATTGTAATGTGAATAAATTTGGTATTTTGAAAATGTTTTTGGTTTTCAAAATGGTGAAACATGGAAAATGTGAACTTGTGGAAAGCCTTGTGAGATAGTGTTGTGTAATGTGATAAGAAATGGGAATTCTTGATGTCTACGAATGTGAGGCTCATGGTTGTTTGTTTTTTGTTGATAGAAATGGAACTAGGTAGGCGTCGTAGAGGCCAACCGGATGAGGATGTTGAGAATGTGTTAGCACCTGAGCCTTAGGTGAACCAACAGCCAGTGTAAAGCATAGTGCAGGCTTTCCAAGATGTTGAAAGTAGAAACAAAATGGATGAACCAAGGCATGTGGATCATACAGTTCAGTTTCAAAAGCACAATTCAACCATATTCGGGGGTGATTCAGAGCCGGATAGGGAAGAACCATGGTTGAATAGAATGAAAAAGATTTTCGAGTTCTTGGGAACGCTAGTAGAGTTAAAAGTGGAGGTGGCCATGTATATGTTGGCAGATCTTTCCCTTCAGTGGTGGGAGTTGGTAGTCCAAGCGGGGATAGATCCGGGTGTGACATCGGAAGGCATTGAGGAATTTTTTAATAAACAATTCTACCCACATACATTCATAATTAAGAGTATAACTGATTTCTTTTGTTTGAAGCAAGAGCTTATATTTGTGAAAAAGTATACAGCTAAGTTTCTGAACATAGTGAGGTTTGCACCTGAGGTGATGGGTAGCACATCATTGAAAGCAAGGATCTTTGAAGTGGGTTTAAGGCAAGAAATCCATTCAAAGATTGCAGTACTACGTATAGATGATTACAAAGAGATGGTGAAAAGATCCACAGTGGTTGAGCATGATCTGTTGGGTGCTCTGGGCAGAGGAAGCATGGTGCTGCCAATGGGGAATTGTGGGAACTCTAATGCTAGGTTCAAGTGGAGGATGGACACTTATTACCAGAGAGGAAGTATGGCACATAATCTGACGGCATGATCGGTGAATCTTTCTCTGAAGCCCCAGATCAAACCAGTATGTTTTCAGTGTGGTTCGACGAGCCACACTAAGAGATATTGTATGGAAAAACCTTGAAAATGTCATAATTGTAAGCAGATGGGGCATCTACAGTGTTATTGTTAGAATGATATGAGGTCAGCTGCGCGTGATACTTCTCAGGTATCACACACTTCATATTCTTCAAGTGCTAGAAGTACAATAAAACTCTAATGAAAGGAACCAAAACAATGAAAATAGCAACGACAACTATCCCAACATATGAGCTAGTAAAGTACAACACAGTCCTCAAATTCCTCATGGAAACCTGAAAGTAGTTTTATATACATAGGGTGAGTACAAAGGTATACTTGGTAGTAAAAACCAAAAGCTGTCATTCACAAGTGGGGAGGCATTCTAATGCCCCATGAGAAATAAAGATAACCAAAACACATAGAAAGGGAAACTATCCCCCCTGGGTTCAACAAGGAACATTCCCCAAATAACACAAGACATGTAAAGTAATAGTAATAGAACATCGATATTTGGGTACCCTGCACCGCTTTCCCACTGGTTATTAAAGACATCATACGCATCATAAATCCCCCGCCATTTTTATTGTAGTCCCACTACCACCCCAACAATAACCTTAAGGGCCACCACAACCATGTATACCGCCCGAAGACCCCTAGGCCACCAAAACCATGCATCCCGCCCATAGACACCTTGGCCACCACAACCATACATAACCACACCCGCTGACACCTAGGCCAAAACAAATACCACCACGCTCGAAGACACCTGGGACTCATCTCGAAGATACTTGGAAAACAAACCTTCCTGCATGAACTTGGGTTGACCACCACAACATAACCTACCCGAAGATTCTTGGGCTATAATGGACCTCAGGCCGTCATAACTTGCCTAAAGAGTCTTAGTCTATAATGGAACTCTAGCCATCACAAATGCACAATATCCACAAAGAGAGCCCCACCCGTTCAACCCATTCTTGTTATAATATTCAAGTGATTTCCTTAGAAATGATTCTCCACTACTAGGAAAATAATAGGTACATTCACAATTCAAAGAAACTATGGACTGAAGAAGAAAACAACAAAATAGAAATTTATGCATTCACACCCGGTTCTCTTGTATATTAAAAAACAGGGATCTGTGAGATCCCATAAAGTATTGGAACCAAACCATGACCCAAAATATTTCCCCACATAGCCTCACATCCACAAACCAACAACTAGACAATAGGGGATACCATCCCCATCCTTGTTACCCCATAAGGCTCATTTAGAACAACTGTTCTTATTAGCAGAACTAAGAAAAGGAGTTTTCACATTTAACCACACTATTTCTCAAGTTCATTCTTTCTGTTTGGTTTAATAAGGTGATCACAAAAAAGTTTCTTATTCATTAGGAATCAATTAAATTAACCGAGTTTATGTGATTAACCAGTTTCCATGTTACATCCCTTCAATCAAAAGATTATCAAGAAAATAGAGGTCCATATGTATGCAAGAAATGAACACCAAAAGAAATGATTCTCAGTGGGCATAAGTCTGTACAATTTACAACATATCAATAAAGATAAAAGAGTATAGTAGCATCATCATCAAACACACCCCTTCATTCTTTAAAATTCTATTTATTATCTTTGTTAAGGTTCAGTTTCATCCATACCCTGGGGAAACATTATCATACCCTCCCAGCATGATTCATAGTAAAGAGAGACGAAGGAAAACCCTACTAGGATGATCAACGATTAATGTTTTCTTATTTCACCAATAACTAGGGATGCGTGAATTGAAGAAGAAGTTATCTGATGACTATAAGGGTGAGCATTAAAGGCTCCAGTATAAGTACATGATTCTTCTCTAGAAGGGGGACTCTGAACGCACCAAAGAAATGAAAGAGATTAACGAAGAAGAAGATCTGGGTGTTAAAAGACCAGATTAGGGAGTTACGGAATATGAAATCTTGAACGACTAAAAAAGTATATCATGGTTTCACCAGGTGGTTGGGTTATTACACATGATGGAATTGAGTTAGATTTAATAATTCTCCTAGGAGGCTGTGATGATAGAATAGCCGACTTTATGGATATATGTTAAATGAAGAAAACACATTAGAGGGACTAAACTAGAAACTCGGATAAGGTTTGACATGGGGTCACTCTACCGTTAGAGGATTTAAGATACCATAAATGACCTTAAACCATTTTAAAAGATGTAATAAAAATTAAAAGGGTACTTGCGGGAAAGATAGGGGAAGGAAACCCCGAAAACCACATGTGGCACTCTTCGGGTGCGTCACTGATCGGTGGCACCATGGTGATACCCTATCACTAACTCCAATGACCTCCTGACCCACCGATGGGGTCCATGATGGCCCAGACATAATAATTTGACAAATTAATGGACCACAAGGTTCTGGGATATTACATCAGATACCTATCAAACTATTCTTGCCCTCGATAATTCCATAGAAACCCCAAAGAGAAAAGAGGGGTCCGAACAACCTCCCTGTAAGATATCTCTCAGGGACATACCACCCCACAGTTGTTTGAAAGCCAGAACAAACCTTTACATCTAGGATTATCTCTCTCACCCGTCTCCTAAACAACTTTAGAAACACTAAGAAACCACCAGACATAAAAGTCAAAAAATCTAGATATATGGATTAGGGAGTTTCTTCTTCCATGTCAAGATATTATCTGCTTTGGGCGGCACTGACTCGCCTGAATAGGTTTAATCGCATCCACCTTAATGCATCTTGACTAGGGATCAGGTCCCCCCTTTCCATAATTAGGGTTGTTCATACACATTCATAAAACGAAGGGAAAATTCACATCTCATAGTTAACAAGTTCAAGCATTGCATTACAACAAATCACAAGGAAAAAACATGATCAAAACATAGAACAACTCTAGGTACTGGGCACGTATTTGTGCCTCTAGTTCCCAAGTTCTCTCTCCAAGCCCACCATGCCTCAATGACACACAACCCAAGGGAATGGTCTGCCCTCAAAGCACCTTCTCCTCAAAATCCTTGATCCTCCATGGTCGCTCCTCAAACATCGCATAATCCTCGATATCTATCTCTCCCCAGTCGAGGATTTGGGAGTCATCGCATAGATACTGACGGAGCTGATACACATAGAAGACATCATGCACCCTCAGTAGTGGCGGTGGTAGCGCCAGCTGATAAGACACTTCATCGACCCACCGCAACACCTCAAAGGCTCTAACGACCTTGGGAGAAAGCTTAATCCCCCTTCCGAATATCTTTTTCTCATGCCTAGAGGAGGCCTTTAATAACATATGGTCTTGAACCTCGAACTCCAAGGGTCTCCTCCTATGGTCGGCAAATGACTTATGCCAGTCCTGAACCACCTTCATCCTCTCTTGTATAAGCTAAAGCTTATCTGTCATGATATACACCACCTTCGGGCCAAGAACACTTGCTTCCCCAACCTCTATCCAGCACATGGGAAAATGACACAGTCTTCCAAACAAGGCATTGAATGAATCCATGTCAATGGTTGAGTGATAGCTATTTTTTTATGTAAAATCTACTAGAGGAAAGTGTTGTACCCATGATCCCCCAAAGTCCAAAACACATAACTTTAGCTTATCTTCCAATGTTTGGCTACTTCTCTCTGTCTTCCCATCTATCTATGGGTGGAAAGTAGTGCTAAGGCATAGCTGGGTGCCAAAAGTATCTTGAAATATAATCCAGATTTTTTAGGGTAACATAGTATCTAGATTCAAGACTATGGACCTCAGAACTACATGAAACTCCACCACCTCTTCCACGTACATTCATGTTAATATATCCACTACACTCGACTCCTTGATTTCTAGGAAGTGAGATTATTTAGTTAGTTTATCTACCACTACCCAGATAGCATCGTAGCCTCATTGAACCCTGGGTAGTCCTACAACAAAATCCATCAAAATGTCATCCCACTTCCACTTTGGGACATCTTAATGCTACAAAAGACCACCCTAAACACGGTGCTTAGCCTTCACCTGCTGGAACATGAGGCACTTAGCCACAAACTCTGCCATTGCCTATTTCAAACCAGACCACCAAAACTGATCCCTAAAGCCCTGATACATCTTGGAAACTCGTGGGTGTACCACCAAGGGTGAGTTATGGAACTCACCGATAATTCTCTCAACATTTACACCAGGACAAATAACTTTCCATGAAACAACATTTGATTCGCACCATCCTCCAACCATACTTTTAGAGCATTTCCCAAGATAACACGATCATGCATCACTTCAGCCTCTAAGTCCACCCCACTGAGACTCCACCACCTACTATACCAAGGAATAATACACTATGATCTGGAATGGACAGCCTCTACCACCATCAACCCTTACATCTAGGTGTAAGGATTCCAAATCCTCCACCCCCTTCCAAGCATTTGTTGATTCTCGAACCACATCCTTCTGTAACTTCCTTTTCAAGGAATCGAGCACTATGTTCCCCTTTACTAAGGTGTAGGAAATCTAGAAGTCGTAGTCATGAAAAAACTTTATCTGCCTCCACTGCCGCAAGTTCAGGTCTTGTTGGGAGAAGATGTACCTCAATATCTTGTGATCTGTGAAGACCATGAAGTGTTCCCCAATGATGTAATTCCACCACAACATAAGTGGACACACAGCCACTGTAAGCTATAGGTTATGGGTGGCATATTTACATTCGTGAGGATGTAACTTCCTATAACCATAATAGATCACTCCTAGTCATTCCATCAGCACATGACCCAAGACTATTCTAGAAGCATCACAAAACACTTCAAACATCACCCCTTCCTCTAGAAACCTCAGTACTAGGGAAATGACTAGTTTTGAATTCATATAACTGAAGGCTTCCAGGAACTACTCACTCCATACAAAATCCTGGTATTTCTTGGTCAAGGATTTCAAATGTGCTACAAATCAAGAGAAGTTGGGCATGAACCTCCTGTAGTAACTTGCTAGACCTAGAAAACTACAAAGCTCTACCACATTCTTGGGTGTTGTCCAAGAAATAACCACCTTGTCCTTTGACGGGTCCACCTCTATTCCCTACTAGGACACCACGTTTCCAAGGAAGTGTACCTCTCGTGTCCAGAACATTCACTTGGACAAATTGTCGTTGAGCTTGTGCTGTCGGAGGACCTCTAAAACCATCCTTAGATGATCGACATGATCATCCTCTCATCTTTAGAAGATCAGGATTTCATCGATAAACAATACTATTAACTAGTCCAGATATTACTAGAAGACAGAGTTCATGAGCCCCATGAACAAGGCTGGTGAGTTTGTAACGCCGAATGGCATGTCCACGAGCTCAAAGTGCCCATATATGCACCTAAAAGCAGTCATCAAGATATCAACCTTTTTAACCCTAAAATGGTGGTATCTCAAATGTATGTCAATCTTAGAGAACCTACATGCTCCCTTCAATTGGTCCAAAAGCTCATCAATCATTGGGAGGGGGTAACGGTTCTTGACCATCACCTAATTCATCCTTCAGTAGTATATGTACAACCTAATACCACCATCTACTTTCTTTCTAAACAAGACTAGAGCACCCCTGGTGACACACTTAGTCGGATTAAACCCTTCTTCATTAGGTCATCAACCTAGATCTGTAACTCCCACAACTCAGAAAGCACCATCTGATAGGGTGCCTTGGAAATTAAACGGGTACCAGGGTACAATTCTATCCCAAACTCAATATCACGTTGAGGGGGTAGAGTCCCCACCAATATATGGAATACATCTAGGAACTCACTAATGATCCCTAGTATTTCTATAGTCTTTGTATCTACTGACTCCACTGATAGTTCATCTAACACTTAAATAAGGGGCTCCACCCATCGGCTGCCCTCCTGAAAACCTCGGTTGCCAATGAAAGTTACGCGTTGGCCACCCATATCTGAAAACACGACCCATTTCCAGAGGCAGTTGATAATGGAATACACTGAGAACAACCATTCCATGCCTAAAATGACATCATATGGCTGCATGTGTAGAAAAATAAGGTCCCCATTGGACTGATGTGGCCCTAACATCAGTCTACATCCTCAGAAAACATAACACAATCTGGTATGACCTCTGATTGGCATACTCAATACCCGGGGCATGGGAAGTCTCTCTGAGTCTAGACCCAGATCATGGGTTATAATGGGTGAAAAAGGATTGTGAAGCTCCTAAATCAAATAAGTCAAAGGCAAGAGTACTAAATAATATGATCATACCTCGAACAACCTATGGCACTACTGGAACTGATACATCTGCGACGTGAAACTACCAATTCCTAACTCCTCTTCCCCTCGGCTATTGGATGCCTCCTCAACTATGCCCTAGTCTACGTACCTTAGGAGAGCCCTAAGGTCGGCCTCCTCCTGCAATGTCTACTCTCGGAGAAGTGGGAGCTCACTGTCTTAGATGTAGATGCTAAAAAGTCCTAGCTGGAAACTACTGATGTTGAGGTGGGCGCTGAACCTACCCACCTACACTTTACTACAATTAGTCCAAACACTAATTCTGAAGGTACCCAAGGCTTCCACAGATGAAGAATCTCGGTCTTAGGCCTGCAGAGAAAGGGTGAGAACCGGGAGATCGAAACTAGAACGATTGGGGCCTTCTCCCCATCGGCCAAAACCTAGAAGGCCCTAAGGCAAGATGTCTTCTACTGACAGAATTCCCCTTTGATGAACCCAACTAGATCCTCTCTCGTGGCACACCTCCAAGTGTGTGAATCCTCTCTACCTCTTCATCCTTTTTCTAAACCTTCTGGTATGTTAGTAGAGTGAATGGAGTAGCCATATACTGAAGATAAGGTCGGAGTGCCTACTCTAAACCTCTCGCCCAAGACTCCTCATCTAAAAATCGGTTCAGAGAAAAACATATAAGATCCTTGAACTTGATCCCCAATTCCCTAAATGATATACTCCCCTACATGAGGGGGAGTAACTATTATCTCTTCTCAGCCTTCATCCTAGAAGAAAGTAATTCCTCCTGGAACTCCTACTCGAAGTCAATCCATGAAACCTCAACTTCCTTCTTCTCCTCGAGGTAGAGCATCCACCACTAACTCACCACCCCCTAAATTTGGCCCATAGCTAGAGGAGCCCAGTACTTATAAATATCCCAGATCAAGATGAAATCAATCACCAACTCCATGAGCCGTCTCCCAGTATCCATGTCTGAGATGCTGCTCTCTTACTTCCCGAGGGTCTGTCGCTGAAAGGACCTAATAATATTCCACCACTGGTCATCTTCCTCCTCTCAACCAACCGTCTGTTAATCAGATATATCTGCCTAATAGGCCTTGATCGGTCGCACTACTCATGGAAATCACCCCAATTCCATAACTACAAGGTAAACGACGAAATGACCAAGCCTAAGTTGTGTGTAAGGTCTCTTTTAATTTTTTCTTAACTTTTTATTCATTATAAACTCCCCAAAAACCCAGAAAACACAAGAACACAAGTCATTATGATGCATGTACCTTTCTTATGGTCTCTACCTTGCAATTAGTGTAGCCTATCTTGGCCATTTGATAGGACCAGAGTCCTCACATCAGATCGTGGGGCCCCTAAAATATCGTGTCTTAGCAGGTCTTCCCTATCCTATTTCATGCAACAAGATTGCCTAAAACTATTTCCCTACCATCCCATGAAATCCTCATTATGCCTAACATCAAACTCTATCCTATCTATCAACAATCACCCTATGATACCATTCTGTCATGTCCTACCTTCACCAAGATGAGGGAAGGGACAAAAAACTGCCAGACCCTTACTTTTTCAAGTTGATGGAGAGATAATGACCATCGAGTCCCCCCTTCAATAGGCCCCAGGGTGGAGACTAGAACAAAGGGTATAGAATCACATGAAATATGGAAGGCGTTAACCCTTTTACAGAAAAAGATAAAGAGACAATATGTTAAATCTCAAATAACTTCAAATACAAAATGTAAAACTAAAACAAAACCCCCTTTTCCACTTTCATGTTCAAAATAAAGTTCTACAAGTACAAGAAAACTCTGATGAAAAGTACCAAAAGAAATAAAAAATTGATGATAGTTGTCCTGGTGTTTGAGTTAGTGAAGTCTGGAATGGTCCTAAAAGTCCTCTTGGAAACCTGAAAGTAGTTTTATACACATAGGGTGAGTAAACAGGTATACTCAGTAGGGAAAACCAAATGATATCATGCACAAGTGGGGATTCATTATAAGGACCTGTAAAAATAGAGAAAACCAAAACACCTATCATGGGAAACTACCCACATATCCACACCAAGGCACACTCCCTAAATAACTCAAGTTAGGTAAAGTAATAGTAATATCACATTGATATTTGGGTACCACACACCACTTTCCAACTGGTTATTGAAGACATCCAACATGCCAGACCTCCCCTTTCATTTTCAATATAGTCCCACTACCTCCCCAACAACAACCTTATGGGCCACCACAACCACATATCCCACCCAAACACACCGAGGCCACCAAAACCATGCATCCTTTCTATAGACACATGGGCCCCACAACCATATATAACCACTCCCTCAGACACCTGGGCTAGAACAACTACCACCATACCCGAAGATACTTGGGCCTCATCTCGAAGACACTTGGGAAACAAACCTTCATGCACACCCCTAGGCCGATCACTAAAACATACACTGCCTGAAGAGTCATGGGCTTTAATGGACCTCATTCCATCAAAACCTACTTGAAGAGTGTTGAGATACCTGGGAGAGGGAGCCGAAAAGGAACTAATGACAGACCACTTATAGAAGTGTTGCGAAAAACACCCTCCCACATGAAATGGGGGTGTTCTTCATGAAGTGCTCAACATGGGTGGGGTGTATATAAGAAACAAAAACTAAACATTTATATAGAGGAAATAAGCCACTCATCCCAACCTAAGGGTTCTAAAACTAGCCCTTACACAAACACCCTCATTACTATTCATACATGCACAAATGTACAACATCCACAAGGAGAGCACCACCCATTAAACCCATTCTTGTTATCATGGTAAATTTATTTCATTAGAAATAATTATCCACTATAGGGAAACTAACAGGCACATTCACAAGTCAAAACAACTCTGGACTAAAGAAGAAAATAGCCAAATAGTCATTTAAGCATTCACGCCTGGTTCTCTTATAATGTAATAATATCAAAAGGGATCCATGAGAACCCTCAAAGTACTGGAACCAAAACAAGCCCCAACATTTGGCCCCACAGGACCTCACATCCACAAACCAATTACTGGACAACAAGGGATCCCATAACCATCAACATTAACCCACAATCATCAATCAGAACAATGATAATTATTAGCAGAATAGAGTGAGGGAGTTTTCATATTTAACCACACCATTTATCAAGTTCCTTCCTTCCATTTGGTTAACAATGGTGATCAAAAAATGATTCTTATTCATTGGGAATCCATTAAATCAACTGAGTTTATATTATTAACCAGTTTCCATATTACATCCATTCAATCACAATATTATTAAAAAAATAGAGGTCCATTAGTACACAATAAAAGACCTCAAATGTCCATGATTTCAAGTGGGAATAATCCCATACAATTCACAACATATAAATAAAGAGAAAAGAGTATAAAAACATCATCATCAAACACACCCCTTAATTATTTAAAAGTTAGTTTATTATCATTGTTAAGGTTTGGATTCATCTATACCCTAAATAAACATTATCATACCCACCCCACATGATACACAGTAAAGAGATATGATGGAAAATCTTACTTGGATGATCAATGACTGATGTCTTCTTGTTGCGCCAAAAAGTGGGGATGAACAACTCAAAGAAGAAGATCTTCAACAAATCCAAGGGTGAGCAGTAAAATTTGTAGCATGGGTGCATGATTCATCTTCAGAAGGGGGATTCCAAACACACCAAATAAAGGAAAGAGATCAAAGAAGAAAAATATCTGGATGTTAAAAGGCATGATCCTAGAATTACGAAATATGAAATATCGAATGGCTAAAAAGGGGGATCATGGTTTCACCACTCAGTTGGGTGGTTTCACATGATGGTATTAATTTATATTTAATAATTCCCTTTAGATACTCTTAAGATAGACCATCTGACTTGATGGATATGTGTTAAACAGAGAAAACACATTAGAGGGGTAAACTGGAAATGCAGCTAAGGTGTGACATAGGGTCGCTCTACCATTATAGGATTTAAGATAACTTAAATGGCCTTAAATTATTTTAAAAGAGGTAATAAAACTTAAAAGATATGTTTTGGGAAAGCTATGGGAAAGAAACCCTAACAACACCTCATGGCACTATTTGGGTGCGACACTAATCAGGGTGACTGATCGGTGGAACCACGATGATACCATTCCACCAACTCCAACACCCTCTTGACTAACTGATAGGGTCCATGATAGCCCAGACACTGGAATTTGGCAATGTAATGGACCACGAGGGTCTGGTCTATTACAATAAATATCATAACCTGATTCAAATGGCCATAAATGGTCATTTAAACTGAAAATTAATTGGCTGTGGATGAAATTGAATAAAAAATAAAATTTAGACAAGTCTTAGGGTCATTTTCTAGTCCTCATCATTTTATTTTTAACCTAAACTACTATATTTACCCTTTACATTGGAAATAAAAATTACCAAAGTTACTATTAATATTAGTAAAAAATAAAGGGATATATTTACTGAATTTGGAACATCTGAATCAAAAAATTACATCCATTTTTCAAAATTGAAAAGGCATAAGTGGTAGAATTTAATTTAAAATTAAACCAACAAAATTCAATGAAAAACAATTTTTCAGAAAAATGCCCTATTAAATATAAAAATGTTTTTCACCAAATTCAACCATAAAATTGATTAAAACGAACTAAATTAGATTATTAATAATAGAATATTCAAAATTTAAATATTAATCAAATATAAAATATATCTTTTAAATAGTTGAAATAAAAATACAGTTTTCAATAAAAATCGTTATTATTTACAATTCATTGGAAAATAAATATTTTTTGGAAAAATACCAAAAATTAACCCGAAAATAATCTTCAAATTACACTTTTAAAAATAAATTTTATTTTAAAAATAAGATTTTATAAAATTTTAAAATTTAGTTTTAAAAAAAGTGCACCATTAAAAGGAGACAAAATAACCTTTAGAAAAATATAGCTTTTTATGCGTAAAATTGTATTTATTCTTGAATTTTTCTTATCAAATATATTGGATAAAAAATTTATTGAATATATAATATGTAAATTTAATAATATGTTTAATAATATTCATTCTCGCCAATTTAATGGCTAGTTTATAAAAATATTTCATTTTTCATTTAAGTTTGGTGTTGCGTTCAATATAATCTATTGAAGAGATTTTCTTTAAAAAGATGCATACCATAAAATCTTATAGTGTTAAATTCTCCACACATTCAATAAATTTCATGCTCTAAATTTAAATTTTTACTTCCAAATTAAAATGTAGATAATTGAAATTTCTTTTTTGGGAAACCCACATCGAAAATAGGGTCAATAAAACATCCTCTTAATAAGAGAGAAAGGGAAATCTAAAGGTCAACATAGAATTTGGATTTATAAATGGATAACATTAGTGGGTAGTGAAAACCTGGACATGTATGAGAAATATAAATATCAAGTGTTTTTGTATAGTGATAGATATCATGGTCATTATTATAACAGCCCGAGATTTTATGAAAAATATTCTTTTTAATTTTATTAATGTCTTGTGTTGTACGCTACACCAAAAGGAGCTTGCACAACACGCATCCTTGACTTGCCTTGCATTACACGCAATCACAACCTTCCTCGATAGCGTGTGTAGTACGCAATACTGAGTTTCACGAAACAACGATATGCTGTTAAAATATTATTAAAACTAGCCGTTATGAATAGTAATAACCACTTTTTGAAATTTTGAAAATTTTATTTTTCAAAATGGAATTCATTTTTAGATTCGGAGTATTGAATTTAGCCTAAGGTGAAATTTTGGTACTTTTCGGATAACTTTTATATTCTGATGAATAGTGAAAATTACTAAATTATAATTAAAAACAACTTTTTTAATCGAAATAATTAATAGTGATAAATTATTAATTTGAGTGGTTTTAAAGTATATTTAGAATATATTTTTACAATTTAATACAATGTTGGTCATTGGTTGTAATTTCACATTTAAACCAGACATAATCAAGTGTCAATCTTTTGATAGATATTGTTTCTTAAAAACACGCTATTTGTTTTAACAGCGGGATTTAATTATAAAATTAATTAATGCAAATTCTATGTTATGAATTTGGTAAAATAGACTTCATTTTTGAATTCAGAATATGAAATATAGCTTAGGATGAAATTTTGGCATTGTTCTGAAAAACATCAATTTTTGATGAATAGTGAAACTACTAAGTGGTAGTTAAAAAACTGAATTTTTCATAAAACTTAATTTTACCGCTTCTGTGAATGGAATTTCAAAAATCCGAGAGACACGGTTGATGTTAGTAAGTAAAATGTGGTTCAATGAGATGAAAATAATTTTTGGTGAATAGTAACTTTTTACTTTTATTTACCACGGTTAAAAGTAAATAGGGTAATTAAGGGTAAAAATGATATTAATATTACCCTAACACATGTCCTAATCCTATTGTACAAGTGTATCTCGACCAAAAACAACCTTAGGTGTAAAATATTATCATTTAGGCCCACTTGGATTAGATTAGGACATTTATTATTATTTAATTCAAAGAAGAGTTAAAAGAGTTAAAATCAAAGTTTATTGACTAAAACATTTTTAATAGAGGGTTATACATAAGATATATTCAATTGTAAATATTCATTAGAAAGCTAAAAAGATTTCCTACATGATGGTATTTTATTTGTAATTTTTAGACATCAAATAATTTAATGATGCAGTAATTATCTTATTAATGAAATATTGACATAATTGATATTATAAATACCAAAATAAATGTAATTTAAGACTTTTTATGAATTCCACTAATTTTATAGGTTACTATGATATATTAGTGTTCATTTAATCAACTTGGTTCGAACATATAATTATGTTATGACTTTCACAAAAATCATATATCAAATAGTGTCAAAATAGACACAAAATAGTTTTTAAATCAAATATTATATTATTAATTGTTATTTTATTCCTAAAAATCTAAGGTTCGGCCAAATGACTTAGATAAGGATATATGTATTAATAATATACAATTTGGGGTTCGTTTGGCATGTTATAGTAAGTGTATTAACCATATAGTGAAAGAAAACAAAAAGACACGGTAAAAGTTAAATTATTTAACTTAGAGTTAAATCTAATTGATAAGGTTAAAATAATACCCTAAACTTGTCTAAATCCTATTGGATGATAGGATTTCGACCCATCCCAACTTTAGCTTCGAAATAAGACCCTTTGGAACCATTATAAACCTATTTTGACTTTAATATAAAATAATATTTTGAGATATTCCTAAGGTGCCCCTCTCCTCCCTTATAAAAGGGCACCTCCTCCCCCTCCTCCTCACACCAATTTGAGCACTCAAGCTCGGCCAACCCCTGCCATTTTCTCCTCTCCACTTCCCTAGAATAATCCTAGAGGTCATGGTCTTCTTCAAAGACCAATCTTAGTTCCCTAAGTGGATGATTCAAAGAGGCGTTCCAAAGAAGAGGAGGTTCGGACACTTACAAAGCAAGTCGGACCTAAGGTAAGGGAAATATCACAATCTCATTTTTACCCGAGATTGTTTATACTTTGGTATTTACTGGGGTGTATTTCATCATCCACATCCATGTTTTCTCAATATGTAATATTGTTTCCATCCACTTACAATAGTTTAAATCCAATTTTTCCCTACGGTGAGTTTTTAGTAAAGAATATGAAAGGAATCCTTTGTCGTTTTTTCGTACGAGGTACTTTTTGACTTTTCCGACAAAAGTACGAAGAATGTTTTTTTTATCTTATATGGCATGAATGGATTTTTGAAACATTATTTCCAAGAATCTTTCCTTACAAGATTTCAAGTTTATTTTTAATCAACTTCTTTTAGTTAGAATTTTATGACATGTTAAAAAAGGAAAATTGTTTTTAAAGAAGAAAGGATATTTTCCTCAAGAATGGAGTTCAAGTGTTTTATCAAAATTATTTTCCATCTAAGATAATAAAGGGTTCTGTTTCTATCCCTATTATTACATGTATTTGATTATGTTGTGATGGAAATATTTTTATGAATTCATTTATCTTATATGAAATGTGTTATGATGTCATGTTGTTTAAGAATCCCATTTTTATTACATGGGTTATGTTATGATGTATGATTTATGATTTTGTGGCACACATAAGAATGGTATCATTATGAGATGGGTGGGACCTATATCTCCCTCCAATGAATTGGGTAAAGATTTTATATCTCATGAGATAGACATGGCTGGAATGGTAGGTTATACCGGTTCAGTAAAACAGGACTGAAACGAGGGTTACTCGATTCAGAAAGGGACTTTGTCTACTAAGATAGTCTTGGAAATGAGTCTTGACTAACAAGAAATGATTCTCTATGATTATGTGTGAATGCCACAAAGTTTCATGTTTTAAGTTATGATTATTGTGATTACATTTCACTGCCATGATTTATCCCATGTTATGAAATTTTGATCTCTTTTGCAGGTTAAGATTTCCAAAAGTTATGTGCTTGTGTATACGATGTGATTGATATTTCTTTTGTTTACCCTTACTGAGCATTTGAGCTCATCCTTTTATGTTTTCTTTTCCCCAGGATATAAAGAAAGGTTTTAGGTAAAAAATGGAAGATCTTTATGGGAGATATTGAAGATCTTTAACCACGATTAGAAGATTACGTTTCGAGTTTCCAAAGACACTAAACTATTACGATCCTTATGTGTGTGTTTTTGTTATGTACTAAGTATTCCGCAAATGTAATGTAATGTCAATGTACGTCAATCTTTGGGTCTCTACAGTTGGTATCAGAGGAAAGGTTTAGTCAACCTTTGGAAACTAGGATGCTAAAACGTTAGTGAGATCCCTAGAGATATTTCTAAGGTATGTCCAGGGATGTCCCTAAGGTTAAGTATACGTATAGGTTATAGTACTAGAATTACGCTAACTATCATAGAATTAAACCTAAGATGTTAGATATTGAATGTACTCCCACTTTATTATGTTGTTTTCCCTAGAATTATTTTTGCCTCTCACACTATTCTTTTTGGGTTTTAGACGATGGCTGGAACCCGAAGGAATCGTGTTGATCAATGCAATGGACAATGCAATGATTGTCCTCCTGAACAAACAAATGTTATGGGAGATGGAGTGGAAAATCTTATTGCTATACTTACACAAGCTATGAATCATTCTGGACTTCCAAATGAGCAGAGAAGGGAACAATATTCTATTGAGTCCTTCATGAGGCAACGTCCACCTTCTTTCAGTGGGTCTTCTGATCCACTTGTTGCTGAACAATGGATCAGTACCACTGAAAAGATATTTTCAGTTCTACAATGTTCTGAGCATGATAAATTCATCTTAGCAGTATATCGTTTGGAAGGTGAAGCTGATCAATGGTGGAATATTATCAAGAATACGAGGCAAAGAGATGAAATTGAGTCCATGGAATGGGACGAGTTCAAGAACTTGTTTTTCAGTAAGTACTTCCCTCGTATTCTTCGAACAAAGATGGAGAAAGAGTTTCTTGAACTGAAGCAAAGGGATGATGAATCTGTTGGTACCTATGAAGCAAATTTTACAAGACTTTCAAGGTACGCTTCTGGTATTATCATCTAACCTGAAAGTAAAGTTGATCGATTTTTCAGTGGCTTAAAACCAAGTCTTCGAAGGGCATTAGCTATAAGAGACTTCAGTTGCTATGAAGAAATTGTGCGTTGTGCTATCAAGGTAGAAATGGAAGTTGGTGTTACATATCCATCTCATGGTTTTGACAAGAAACGAAAGATGGAGTTCAAGGAGAAATCTCAGAATAATGGTGAAAAGAAGATGAATGTTTCCTTATGCACAAAGTGTGGAAAGAATCATGGTGGAGATTGTCTTAAAGGGACTAGAAAATGTTTTAAGTGTGGAAAAGAAGGTCATCGAGCAGCTGAGTGTGGAAGTAATGGAAAAAGGTTTTCTAATGATGTGAATAAAGAAAACACTGCAGAGAACGCACCACCAACACTTCAATGCTTCAAGTGCAAGGAAATGGGGCATTATGCTAATAAATTCCCTAATCCAAGGGTTAGTGATGATCAACATGAGAAACCACTGAAGGCAAAGGACAAAGGGAAGTCACATGCGATCACTATTGGCGATGTTGAATATGACAATGATGTGGTGGAATGATTAAGTGTTTATGTAATGGGATTCCAAAATAATATTGTATCATGGAGTATTGGAATATTTATGTATTGGTCTAATGTGGTATTCAAAGTGATTCAGATATTTTTGGAAATAAGATGATATGTGCATAATGAAGGGAAAATGAGAAAATGAATTGTTTAACAGTATTCATGAGCTCATGATTGATATAAGGACTAAGTGATATCATGGTTTGAGTATATAGAATTTTGAGGATTTTGGTATGTAGAATGTGTTAAATTTTAACTGCATTCATGTTTTCACTAAGGTATTCAAGAGAATACATGATTAACGACTTTGAATGTTTGGAATGTGACCAACAAAACATATCTTATGATATATGGGAGTGGATTGCAGTATTATGGATAAGCCTAAAGATTGGAATGGATTATGTTGGACATAAGTTATTATTGTTTAAGGATAGAAGTTTTCTCAATATTATTGATGGGATGATATAGTTTTAGAAAAAGGACAACCTGATGGATGGGCGACAGCCCATCGCATCGGACAAGGATGTGGGAATCGAACCCACAACCGAAGTGCGACTGGCCTTTATCGCCTACCACTGGCCTACAGGAAGTCCCTGTTTATTAGAAACTAGTTTTATTATATTAAGCAGTATGATATATGAAGTATAAAGTCCATTTTAGGAACCATATATGATTAATCTCACTATAGATCGACTTATGTATATAATTTTTGCTAACCTTTTTTTTGAGACAGATGGAATGACCCGTCATTCTATCACATGATCTGCTAACACTTCACGAGTAACAAATTCAACTTCATTTATTTAAGATATGAAGTGGAAATTGTTCAAGGCACGAACAACAGTGAGATTGTACCAAAATAAATTAATTATTTATTCTAATTCAAATTTTCAACTTTAGGGAAATGATCTTGAAAACCAAAAATGTTGTCCTGGTGATCTTATACCTGATGAATCAGATGGTACCTTATATCATCACAAATCTATGGATTTTTGATTACTGGATTTTCCATAGCCATGTTCTCTACCACTCTCCATCAGAACATGATGGTTAGATTTCGCTTCCATATCCATATTTTCACCTATGTGGAAACCCAGTGATTAGTTTATTTGGGTAACCGTTACGTTTCATACATTTGTTTTTAAAGATTGGTTTTGATATTCCTTTTTACGGTGTGGGTTTCTATAAAAGAAACTTTCAAATAGTAAACCATTTATAACCCCGACGAATTTCGAGGGCAAAATTCATTTTAAGGGGGGTAGAATGTAACAGCCCGAGATTTTATGAAAAATATTCTTTTTAATTTTATTAATGTCTTGTGTTGTACGCTACACCAAAAGGAGCTTGCACAACATTCATCCTTGACTTGCCTTGCATTACACGCAATCGCAACCTTCCTCGATAGTGTGTGTAGTACGCAATACTGAGTTTCACGAAACAATGATATGCTGTTAAAATATTATTAAAACTAGCCATTATGAATAGTAATAACCACTTTTTGAAATTTTTAAAATTATATTTTTCAAAATGGAATTCATTTTTAGATTCGGAGTATTGAATTTAGCCTAAGGTGAAATTTTGGTACTTTTCGGATAACTTTCATATTCTGATGAATAGTGATAATTACTAAATTATAATTAAAAACAACTTTTTTAATCGAAATAATTAATAGTGATAAATTATTAATTTTAGTGTTTTTAAGGTATATTTAGAATATATTTTTACAATTTAATACAATGTTGGTCATTGGTTGTAATTTCACATTTAAACCAGACATAATCAAGTGTCAATCTTTTAATAGATATTGTTTCTTAAAAACACGCTATTTGTTTTAACAGCGGGATTTAATTATAAAATTAATTAATGCAACTTCTATGATATGAATTTGGTAAAATAGACTTCATTTTTGAATTTGGAATGTGAAATATAGCTTAGGATAAAATTTTGGCATTGTTCTGAAAAACATCAATTTTTGATGAATAGTGAAACTACTAAGTGGTAGTTAAAAAACTGAATTTTTCATAAAACTTAATTTTACCGCTTCTGTGAATGGAATTTCAAAAATCCGAGAGACACGGTTGATGTCAGTAAGTAAAATGTGGTTCAATTAGATGAAAATAATTTTTGGTGAATAGTAACTTTTTACTTTTATTTACCACGGTTAAAAGTAAATAGGGTAATTAAGGGTAAAAATGATATTAATATTACCCTAACACATGTCCTAATCCTATTGGACAAGTGTATCTCGACCAAAAACAACCTTAAGTGTAAAATATTATCATTTAGGCCCACTTGGATTAGATTAGGACATTTATTATTATTTAATTCAAAGAAGAGTTAAAAGAGTTAAAATCAAAGTTTATTTACAAAAACATTTTTAATAGAGGGTTATACATAATATATATTCAATTGTAAATATTCATTAGAAAGCTAAAAAGATTTCCTACATGAAGGTATTTTATTTGTAATTTTTAGACATCAAATAATTTAATGATGCAGTAATTATCTTATTAATGAAATATTGACATAATTGATATTATAAATACCAAAATAAATGTAATTTAAGACTTTTTATGAATTCCACTAATTTTATAGGTTACTATGATATATTAGTGTTGATTTAATCAACTTGGTTCGAACATATAATTCTGTTATGACTTTCACAAAAATCATATATCAAATAGTGTCAAAATTGACACAAAATAGTTTTTAAATCAAATATTATATTATTAATTGTTATTTTATTCCTAAAAATCTAAGGTTCAGCCAAATGAATTAGATAAGGATATATGTATTAATAATATACAATTTGGGGTTCGTTTGGCATGTTATAGTAAGTGTATTAACCATATAGTGAAAGAAAACAAAAAGACACGGTAAAAGTTAAATTATTTAACTTAGAGTTAAATCTAATTGATAAGGTTAAAATAATACCCTAAACTTGTGTGAATCCTATTGGATGATAGGATTTCGACCCATCCCTACTTTAGATTCGAAATAAGACCCTTTGGAACCATTATAAACCGATTTTGACTTTAATATAAAATAATATTTTGAGATATTCCTAAGGTGCCCCTCTCCTCCCTTATAAAAGGGCACCTCCTCCCCCTCCTCCTCACACCAATTTGAGCACTCAATCTCGGCCAACCCCTGCCATTTTCTCCTCTCCACTTCCCTAGAATAATCCTAGAGGTCCTGGTCTTCTTCAAAGACCAATCTTAGTTCCCTAAGTGGAGGATTCAAAGAGGCGTTCCAAAGAAGAGGAGGTTCGGACACTTACAAAGCAAGTCGGACCTAAGGTAAGGGAAATATCACAATCTCATTTTTACCCGAGATTGTTTATACATTGGTATTTACTGGGGTGTATTTCATTGTCCACATCCATGTTTTCTCAATATGTGATATTGTTTCCATCCACTTACAATAGTTTAAATCAAATTTTACCCTAGGGTGAGTTTTTAGTAAAGAATATGAAAGGAATCTTTTGTCGTTTTTTCGTACGAGGTACTTTTTGACTTTTCCGAAAAAAGTACGAAGAATGTTTTTTTTATCTTATATGGCATGAATGGATTTTTAAAACATTATTTCCAAGAATCTTTCCTTACAAGATTTCAAGTTTATTTTTAATCAACTTGTTTTAGTTAGAATTTTATGACATGTTAAAAAAGGAAAAGTGTTTTTAAAGAAGAAAGGGTATTTCCTCAAGAATGGAGTACAAGTGTTTTATCAAAATTATTTTCCATCTAAGATAATAAAGGGTTCTGTTTCTATCCCTATTATTACATGGATTTGATTATGTTGTGATGGAAATATTTTTATGAATTCTTTTATCTTATATGAAATGTTTTATGATGTCATGTTGTTTAAGAATCCCATTTTTATTACATGGGTTATGCTATGATGAATGATTTATGATTTTGTGGCACAAATAAGAATGGTATCATTATGACATGGGTGGGACCTATATCTCACTCCAATTCATTGGGTAAATATTTTATATCTCATGAGATAGACATGGCTAGAATGGTAGGTTATACCGGTTCAGTGAAATAGGACTGAAACGGGGGTTACTCGATTCAGAAAGGGACTTTGTCCACTAAGATAGTCTTGGCAATGAGTCTTGACTAACAAGAAATGATTCTATATGATTATGTGTGAATGCCACAAAGTTTCATGTTTTAAGTTATGATTATTGTGATTATATTTCACTGCCATGATTTATCCCATGTTATGAAATTATGATCTCTTTTGCAGGTTAAGATTTCCAAAAGTTATGTGCTTGTGTATAAGATGTGATTGATATTTCTTTTGTTTACCCTTACTGAGCATTTGAGCTCACCCTTTTATGTTTTCTTTTCCCCAGGATATAAAGAAAGGTTTTAGGTAAAAAAAATGGAAGATCTTTATGGGAGATATTGAAGATCTTTAACCACGATTAGAAGATTACGTTCCGAGTTTCCAAAGACACTAAACTATTACGATCCTTGTGTGTGTGTGTTTTTTATGTACTAAGTATTCCGCAAATGTAATGTAATGTCAATGTACGTCAAGCTTTGGGTCTCTACAATTATAAATTTAACCATCATAAAAACAATAAAATTTTTATCTGTTAAAATACCATTGATTTTTTATAAAGAATATTAAACTGGTGAAATTTTTGTTCCAAAATAAATTTCCCTAGAGTTGAGGGATTATTTTAATATTAGAATAAGAACTTGAGAAAATAAATGTACTTTATTAATTTCCATTTCATAATCATAATCTCATCTTTTGGTTGTCCATCGATTTATTTTCACTTCATCACTTACGCAAGGAAATGAATTTTTGCAATGATTATTTTTATACCTAAATCACCTTAATAAATCATAATATCCACAAGTAATTTCTTACGTTTTTAAATTTTTACTAAAACAAAAATGTTTAGAATATGTTATCAAATATTATAAATAATAATTTATCCTTAAACAATAGTATACAATGTTCAACTTAATTCACTCCATAAGTCGTAAATTTTAAGACTCATTCAAAACATTTCTATCCAATTTCAAAGACCAAAAATTTATAAGAAATGTCACTAAATTTTTTAAAAATATCTTAATATTATATTTTCCCCAAAAAAATAATGTAGCTCATATTATCACATACTAAATATATAAATAATTGGATCACCGTAAAACCATAATGAAAACATACATGCTTATAAATCCATAAAGAAGAAGTACTAAAATGTAATTGTAATATATCTCATGGTCCTTATAACTATAATATCATAAGATAATTCGTGAAACCAAAAAAATAAATACTTTAATTATTCCACTTTGTCTATATTAACAAAATAATCCTAACCTTAATCCCTTTGCTTCTTTTAATATATATTCCATTGATTCTTAGTAGATTCATTTGTGTAGTGCTCTATCTCATTAAAGTTGAAGAATTGGAAAACCTCGTTCTTTCCTTTGTAATTACTATCATAGTGGTCTTTCTCTACACACTTGTAAAAAAATACCACTCTTTTGAATCAAGTAGTAGGGTTCTTCCTTTCATAATTATCACATTTAGGAAAATCCATCTTTCCCTTATTCCTTTTATCAATATTTTCTATTTCTTCATTTCTAATTCACAAGAAATGGATGGTTATTTATCTATATTGATATCACATGATACTATATCTTTATATGATGATAATGTTTGGAATACTAGTTCCCTTCGATGAATTGGATTAATCCTCTCAAATATTCGATCAATCTTGCTCTTCAGATTATGTATGTAGTATGCAACATGCCTTAATAACCTTTTAAAGTTGGCTTCATACATAGAAACCATCTTAACCTAATTTTTTTTATCATAATCAAGACTTTTATCTCCATATATTCTCAATGTTATTGAGGAAAATATTATTCTAATAAAATTACTATAAAATCCATTCATTTCGTACGTATTATTTATTTTCATCCTTAATGTTTTGAATCAATTACCATTATTGATATTCATCCCGTAAGAGATTATAATCTACCATTACAATCTACTCCCTTACATTACAACCTAATGAGATAAAATGGTTTCATAGTATAATTGAATGATGGTGCCTGCTGATGCATAAAGTGGTCTAACATTGGTACACCATGGTATGGATCAGAAAGATACTCTATATGGGTTAGGTTGTTACTTATAACTTGAGTCATATATCCAAATATAGTTATAATTTTTTCATCTCCAGATATATCTCCAACTCGAGTTTTATTATCCTTACTAGGAAGATAATCCGTGTATGAATTGATATAGTTTTCATTCCTTACACATGGCTCCATTTATAAAAAATTAAATACACTATATTACATCATAAATTTATGAAACATAATGTATAATTTTATAACTTGTGAATCACATAATATAAATTGAAAGAAATATGTGTAACTAATCCCTAAATAAAAATATTGGTTTCTTAGGGAATATTTAAATATTTTATCATAGGGTTTCGTTCTCTAATATTTGTTTTCCAAAATACGGTTCCCATTGTTTCTACTGAACTTCCTCTGATACCACTATAATGACCCCATCCCTAGTATCCCAAAGTTGGTTGTTACTTAATTACATTGGCATAATATACAAGGATTCACATCTCAAAGACTGAATATATTAGTATTCTTGGTAAAGTAGATAATTTTTTTGAATTCACACTAGTTTTAAAAAAAATAAAATAAACAAATATTTTATTTGATATTTCCATTATTCCCCATTTTTGTAACCCTTCATATCAATAACAAAACACTTCCTCTTATCCTGGGGAAAAGCAAAACAAAATAAAGCGTTGAGCTCAGATGCATAGTAAGGGTAAACATATAATGAAATCCATGAGTAAATTAGGAATAAAAATATGGAAATGTGAATAACTAAAACACATTACATTAAACATAATCTTGAGAATAATATAGTAGGAATAAATTATGATTAAATAATTCCATATAAATTATCACATGAGAATGAAATATAAACATATATATTCTACTAGTCGAATCATCACATGGAATATCAATAAATAATCTCATAATGATGTAATTCATAATTTCATATTTCTAAACAAACCATCAAGGCCTCGATCTAGAATTACACATAAATGGGTAATGACTTGGTGAAAACCATTTCTAGTTTGTCTCATTAGACCTACTGATGCAACGAGGGGCTATAACGGTCCTCGTACAACACATACTAAGTCCAATGCATTACTCATATGAAAGTGGTGAAACATAATCAACATATACATTCATATTTAAACAATAATATGAAATATTAATTACTTTCCCTAACCAATAAACATAATCATAAACCATCCAAAGAAATATAGAAAATGATATCAAAATAGTACATTCCTAGTCAAACTCATCATAAAAAATTCAATAAAATATGGGTGATCGTATTATTAAAGTACATACTTAAAATAATATTCAATAAAGTATATTAAAATATATTAGAATACTTTAATGTTATTACTAAAATATTTCTTAAGTAAAAAACACATTTTATATTTCAAATAATTTTTAAAATCTAAAACATCCACACGTAATAAATAAACTATTTTCATTGAAAATAACCCTTTAAAATTATAATGAAATCTTTATATCATTAATGAATAATTATGGTGGGAAATTCAATGCATTTTTTATAAGTTAAAAAACATTCCTTTTATACTTTTATAAGAGAAGTCATAAAGTACATTGTTTTGGGAAATGACATGAAGATTCTTTTTAAAACATTTTTTAAAAAGACAAAAAGGGTTAAAATTAAATTTAAAATTCATTATAGAAGAATAAAAAATTGAATAAATTTTTAGAAAAAATGTACATGAATGAGTAATATTCCCCAGCGGATACTTAAATAAAATTAATCCATAATAATGATGAGATTTTTAAATAAAATCTTACCTTAGGTGTGAGTTTCTTCGTACATGTTTGAACCTACTATATGGTTGTTTTATCATATTAATAACATATTCAAATAATAATAATATTTTTGATAGCATATATAATCCCCTTATAACATTTTACCACCATTTTATTGATAACAATTTAATCATTTTCCAGTTTTGGGTTTTAATTACATTATTTTATTATGTTGGTTTTGTCTTGAAAGTCATAGTTATCTTCAATATAATTTGGATTCAACATATAATGAATAATATTAATGATATAAATAAAATATGTAATCTTTAAGTTTATTTTTAGAAACATTCTTGAGTTTTGAACAAAGAAAATTAATCACATTGCTTCGTGGAGATGGTAGTTCTTACTTAGGTACAGGTGATGATGTCATTTCTAAATGGATGAAAGTGTAATGAATTGGTTGGTAAATTAATTTTAAACAATAAATATAATTTTATAATTACCATATATATCTCATATTTTCATCATTATAACCATCCCAGTAATGTGGGGATGAAAAACGAATTACACTGCTACATGGAGACGGTCAACCATATGTACGCGCGTATGGTGCTTTCATTTTCCATAGGATGGGTAAATGGTAGAAAATGGTTATTTAATAATAATAATATCATATTAATATATATATATATATATGATATAGGAGTTGTTATTTTATTATGAAAACAACACATTATTAGTAATTAGAAGAAGAAATGAACTTGAATGCGTTGGTAAAATTGATTACACCTTCTTCGGAAAACATCCTTTAGATCTATTTTCAAAGGATTAATGATTGGTATTTTAGAAGATAAAGATCCACATAACTTTTATAAATATGTTGGTAAGATATATGGGTAGGTTATGGTCGATCTATAAGGATCAAAGTGGTGTTAAGAAGTTAAGGAGGGGTTCCCTTTTATAATTGAGGTGAGGGGTACTTTTGGAATTTACCCAAAGATTAAATTATAATAAATTGATTTATCATTAAAAATGCCTAAAAATGGAAAATAATTCTAATATAAGATTTTTAGGGTTTAATACCATCATAAAATAGAATTTATATTAGTTTTTGTATCATTTTAAAACATATCATTTTGATTTTCCCCTTGGTTAGTTATTTTTTACCTTAACTGTAGTAACAACATTTTTAATCATAAAGGGATAATAATGTTACTATAAATGGAAAAATGACTCATAAATGAAAAAATATATTCATTTTTTACTATATTTTATTCACATGGTCAAATATAATATTTATATGAATTTTATATAATTAAAAAAAATATTATTTTGATAAATTATCATTACTGTCACTTTGAACACTATTTATTTAATTTTAATTCAAATACATAAAAAAAGGGTCAAACAATAATATAATTATTTAAAACATCTTTAATATGTAATATATATCTATAAAATTAATTTCACACATTAAATAATTCAAATTATATCAAAATTAATATTTTTAAAATCATTTATTTTATTTTATTTGTTAATTAAATAAAAATTTATTTTCTTTTCATAAACATTTAAGGTGTTTAGATAAATTATTAAAATTTTAAATAAATTTGTATAATAAAAATAATTTGATTAAGATCAAAATAGAAACTTATTTTTGCTAATATCTTGTTTTTTCCTATGTTAGCACATAAAAGATATTAAATAAAAAGAAAGTGACATTTTGTAACTATCTTTGGTTTAAATAATATATAACTCATTTTTATGGATAAGTTTCTATTAAATAACTAAAATTATAGAATAGGGTTATAAGGGTTGAATATTATTAATCCAAAAAAATTATACATGTTTTCCCATGGTTATACCCATATATTTTTTTTAACCAATATTTATCTATTTTAACTCTAACTTTGATAACATCGATTTTTATTCTTTGAGGGTTAATATAGTTACTATAAAATATCCAAATACACATAAATAGATCATGTATGATATTTTAATCCGTATACAAATTATTTGGAGGAATCTAGGATTTTTAAGAGTTTTATATCATTTAATAAAATATTATTTACTATAAAAACATCCACAATGTCAATTTTAAGATCTATTCATCAATTTCACATTAATTAAATAAATAAAACATGATAACTATGAAAAAAATATTTTAATACATCCCTAATATATAAAATTAATCTAAAAAATCATGGATAACACTAATTATGTAAAATTATATTTTTTTTATAGTTTTAATATCATTTATTTGATATTTCCATTAAAAAAATAATTAATGCATCATTGTTGTATAAAAATTTAAGGTGTATATTTATTCACTAAAAATTGAAAAAAAATATGATGAATAAAATTAATTTATATTTTAAAATAATATTTATATTGAAATTATATTCTGGATAAATATATATTTAAAATGTTATATTTATTAAAAATATGAGTATGACATATTTAAAATTTCATTAAATCCAATATTATAAATATCATAAACTCAAAAAAATTCCATAATTGGTCATACAACTGAAAATTAATTTATTATGGATGAAATGGTATCATAAAATAAATTTTTTATAAGTGTTAGGGTTGTTTTAAAGTCCTTATAATTTTATTTCTAAACTAAATTACCCAATCTACCCATTAAGTGGTAACAAAAAATTTCAATGTTACTATTCATATTGGTAAAAAATAAAAGGGATCCATTTAACAAATTTTAAACTTATAAATAAAAATAATAAATCCATTTTAAAAATTCAAAATACATAAGTGGAATAATTTAATTTAAAATTAAACAGACAAAACCCAATGAAAATAGTTTTTCAGAAAACTACCATATTAAATATAAAAATGTTTTTATACCAAATTCAAAAATTAAATTGATTCTAATAAAAAAATAAAATTATTAATAATATAATATAACTAATTTTACTATGAATCCAATAGAAAATTTAATATTTAAATGGTCGAAATAAAAATATTTTTTTAGTAAAAATTAGTATTTTAAACTATTCACTTGAAAATAAATATTTTCTAAAAAATAAAAAAAAATCACCCTAAGGTAATTGTTAAATTTATATTTTAAAAATCATGTTTATTTTGGGAAAATATAATTTATAAAAGTTTAAAATTAATTTTTAATATGACTGCACAATTAAAAGGTAATAAAAACACCTTTAGAAAAATATATTTATATATATATATATAATTAGATTTCTTATTATCTTATGATTGTCAAATATATTGTATAAAAATATTTGTTGAATATATATTATTTAAATTTCATAATATGGTTAATACTATTCATTACAGCCAATTTAACAGTTGGGTTATAATAATATTTCATTGTTCGTTTGAGTTGGGTGTTGCATGAAACGTAAGCTATCAAAGAGATTTACTTTTAAAAAGAGCATACCATAACATCTTGAAGCATTATAATAAAATATACACCCTTCTTCATAAACAATTCCCAAAAACCATAACATAATCAAAACACAGGAAATAATTCATTTCCATCATCATAGTCATATAAATATTCTTTTCACCCATAAGAAAAAAATTTAGAAAATAGAAATATCCATTCTATTTAAAACCTTTTGGAAAATATCTAGAATATAGAGAGGGAGGGTTTTATTTGAAGAAAATATGGGATATTTTAAATTAATTAATACAATAAATAATGATTATGGTGGTGGTAAAATCCATCGACGCCATATACATTAAAATATAAAATTCATCTTCTATTTTATAAATAAATTCAAAACATTCCATAAAAGGAAAAATTTTGAAAAAAATTTAAGAAAGAGATATAAAATTTCTATTATAATTCATTTATTTCCATCTAAATACATGTAAAATTTATTTTTAAGACTATGGACATTTAATATAAGTATTTATGAAATAAATCTTCAAAAATATTTAAAACAAGGTTTTAAAAGTTAAGTGTCCCTTACTTTGTGTTTGACTCATGATGTTGGTTATTTATCTTAAAGAATAATAAATTCATGTTAACTATTTACTTTATTAGGGAAAAAATCGATTTTATTATTCCTTTTATTTTATTTATTATAATTTCAAATTCAATTACAAAATCATGTATGTGCATATTAGGTGTTTTTATGATATTCTACTAATATGTTCAAAATGACTTTAGTAAGTTTACTATGGTCAAAGAGGATATTGTTAGGTCCACAAGGATGAATACCCTGAGAGGGGGGTGAATCAGGGTATGACTAATTTAAAATTAATGCTCGTTCTGATCTTGTTTCGCTGTTAAGAAAAACACTCTTCTCTCTCTTTCATGTTTCACAATATAAACAGAAAGTAAAGAAAGCACAAGACACAACAATTTTACATGGTTCACCGCTAAGGGCTACGTCCAAGGAGCATACGCCGACAGGTTGTCGGTCGTACCAAATTCCACTATACTTCACTAGCTGTGGATTACAATGCTCGGGTACAGTCACTTTGTCTCAGGCTCACTACCTTTGCAAGGTTTAGGGTCATCTCACTGCTTTCCCAAGAGTCACTCCCTATTTCTCTCTCTCTAAATCACTGACGATGGAGAAAATCACCTTCTTCCTCTTCCTAAGCTCACTATTCTGGAAGGGAATCCACTCACAGTTTATAGGCCTGTAGGTCTCTTCATTATCACTAATGAATGGATCCTCAACTGTTGATAGATGCTCTGTTGAAGTCCAACTTTCATCCACTGATGAATACCTCTTTGCCTCTTAAACACTAGGCAATTCCTTTGAGAATTCCTTCGCAAAGCACCCTACTTCGCGAGGCTCCCAATTTCGCGAAGCTCAAACAAGGCTTCACAAAGCTCCTGCCTTTTCATGAAGCACTCTCGCAAAGCACTACTGCGAAGCTCAAGTCTTTGGAGAGAAAATTCCCTCGTGAAGCTCAATGAGCCAACGCGGAGCGCGCAACTTTCACGGAGCTACAATAGCCGCCGCGAAGCTCTTGTTTCGCGAAGCACACAGGATACGCGAACTACCTTCGCGAACCAAGAGAAAATGATTTTCTCTAAAAATTCTCTCTACTTCTCTCGAGGGGGTCTACCTCTATTTATAGGTGATTCCACCGACCCTCAAACATTCCCCATGAATTCAACGCCACATCATCTCAAATCACGAAGCTCCGAAGTTTCCGCCGGAATTCTGTCTAAATCACGAAGCACCATGGAAATTTTCAGATCACGGAGCTCGTCGTAATCGTGGAGCATCACCATCAACATTCCTTCATTCCTTCGCCTCAAACCTCCCTCGCAAAGCCATTCACCACCGCGATGCGCTTCAACTCTTCCGTTCGTGAAGCGTTGACGTAATCGTGAAGCATCACCACCTCCATTTTTTTGGTCTTCATGAAATCCAATACATGCATCCCATATTTGCGAAACTCATGCCTTTGCCATATAAAAATATGATCTTCATAGAAATCCTATTTTCACGATGCTCACCAAACTCCAAATTTTGGACCCCAAAAATTTGGCAAACACTGGGAAATGGTGCCACCTTGTTCTACTCTTTTGTACCGCCTCCAGATCGTCCTTTCCTTTGTCATCGTTCATTGTCAACATGGATTGTCAACAAATTTTCTGAAACTCGACAATTCTGCATGGAAACCTGCTTTTTCAACAAACACAATTAACAAAAAAATATTGCAATGATACCTTGAGGGATTTTTGCCCAAAAATCTCCCTCTTTGGGTTTGTTGAAAATTATTCATAACTCTTCTCAGAATGATTTTCTGCACCTTGATACCTCACTAAGTCTTCTTCTATCCGCTACCATCATTCGCCTCTTGAGATTCTGATAGCGTTCAAGGATTCACTTAACGCGTACTCTAATCCCATATGAGCAATGCTCGGCGTGAGAAACAAGAGTAGTATGAGAAGTTCATCAATGAATCACTTCATGTCAAACAAAAATTTTCGATTCCAAACTGATACCAATTCTTAAATTGATACCAATTTTGAACCACATTGATCCCAATTGGAGATAGCTGGAAACCTTCTCTCGCCATTCCAACACCACTATTCTGCTTTTATCACGATCCTCAGCTGTCGTGATTTCTATGCTTTGATCGATCACTTCTAGCATCGTCAGATTTAAAAATCCCCCCCTTTCTCATTTCTCCCCTATCCGGCTGCTCCATTGGTCAGCTTCTCCCTGTATCTGTCATGATTTCTCAAATAGCCACATTGTCTCCCCCTTGAACAATCACTATTTTCTCCCCCTTTGTAAATAAACCCAATGGTCACTCCTTTGTAGTCTGTAACATAGTAGAGAACACATATCAGCACATTAGAGAAAAACACATCATACCTCGGGGAGAGGGGGGGTTCTACATCCACACTCTTTTAAGTGCGGGGAGTCGACTGAACTCCCAGAGCTAGTCGATGCCTCTCAAAAGCTTCCTTGGGTAAGGCCTTTGTCAGGATGTCGGCAACCTGTAGTTCTGTAGGCACATACTCCAACTTCACGATCCCCTGCTCAACCTTATCCTTTATAAAATGATACTTTATCTCAGTGTGATTTGTACTTGAGTGATTTATGGGATTTTTGATGAGATTTATAGCACTTGAGTTATCACACTAGATTTTGATCGGAGACTTCACTTCAACTCCCATATCGTCAAGCTGCTGCTTCATCCATACTAACTGTGTGCAAGCTTGAGTGGTCGCAATATACTCAGCTTCTATGGTGCTTAATGAAATGCAATCCTGCTTCTTGCTTAACCAAGCAATACATAGTCTGCCAAGATAGAATGCACCTTCATATGTTGATTTCCTATCATCCGTTGAACCGGCCCAGTCTGCATCAGTATATCCCAATAACTCCATCTGATATTTGTCGTTATATGTTAATATGAAGTCCATCATTCCCTTGATATACCAAAGTATTATTTTCACTGTGAGCATGTGACTTTCTTTGGGATTACTCTGATATCTCGCTGCTTGGCATGTGGCGAAAACAATATCGGGCCTTGTCGCGGTCAAGTGCAACAGCCTTCCAATAATTTTCTTGTATTTTATGATATTAATTGCCTTACCATCCTCATATTTTAATAATTTCATCCAAGTAGCAACCAGAGTTTTCATCTCCTTATAATTTTCCATACCAAACCTTATTAACACCTCCTTGGAATATTTGGATGGAGAAATGAATGTTCCATTCCTTCCTTGTGTCACCTATAGACCAAGGAAAAACGTTAGTTCTCCAATCATTGACATTTCAAACTCATGTTTCATGAATTCGGAAAACTATCTACACTAAGCTTCATCTGATCCACCAAATATTATGTCATCGACATAGACCAACACCATCATCCTTTGATTACTATTGTTGTTGAAATAGAGATTGTAATCAACTCCACCACGCTTGAAACCAATATTCTTCAAGTACTTATCAAGCCTTGAGTACCATGCTCTTGGTGCTTGTTTCAGCCCATACAATGCCTACATCAGCCTGCAAACTTTGTTCTAATCTTTATGAATGAGAAAACCATTTGGCTTCTCAATATACACCTCCTCTTCTAGAACACCATTCAAGAATGAGGATTTGACATCCATCTGGAACACTTTGAACTTTCTTTTCACTAATAGAGCCAAAAATAATCTGATTGTCTCCAGCCTTACAACCGGTGAAAATGTCTCATCAACATCTATTCCCTCTATCTGGGACTATCCCTTGCACACTATTTGTGATTTTTTTTGAATCACTGTGCCATATTCATTCATCTTGTTGCGATAGACCCATTTAGTCCCGATGACATTCTTGTCTGCTGGCCTCAAAAAATCTCCCATGTATGGTTCTTCTTGATTTGATCATGCTCTTCATTCATAGCCTGAACCCAGTTCTAATCTTCAGCTACATCGAAAAAAACATTTCTCCTCCACTTGAGATAAAAATGATGTTTACTGTAATGAAATCATTCTTCGAGTCTGAATTTGAGTTGTCTGATCACCTTGATATTCTGCCTATCAATTTCAGCTCAACTCTCTGGCTTCCTTGCAGACACAGACTTGACACTTTCTTGTTCATCATCAGTATCTTCTTCTGAGTCAGCTTCTGCCACTTCTACTCCCCCTATGTCTCTTACCTCATCATCACTTTCATCCCTAAACTGTTCACTAGGTCGTTGAGTATTCTATTCATTTTCAACTATAGTGACATCATTGCTCTCAACAATTTTTCCCAGCCTTTTGTTAAAGCATTTATATGATTTACTTTTCCCTAAGTAGCCAAGGAATATCCCCTCATCTCCTCGTGCCTCAAACTTCCTGTGATTTTCTTTTTTGAGAATGAAACACTTACTTCCAAAGATTTGAAAGTATTTCAATGTTGGCTTCTTTCCGTACCAAAGTTCATATGGACTCTTCCCTAGCTTCGGACACAACAGAGACCTGTTCAAAACATAGACTGATGTCAAAACTGCTTTCTTCCCAAATTTATCCAGTAGTTCTTTATCAAAAAGCATCATTCTGGCCATGTTGTTGATGATCCGATTTCTCTTTTCAACCACTCTATTCTGTTGGGGATTTCTCACTGATGAAACATGATGCTTTATCCTGTGTTTCTCGAGATAGTCTTTAACTTGACTGTTTGTGAATTCAGTACCATTATCAGTACGAGACTTCATAATTTTCTGCCCAAGCATCTTTTCTGATTCCCTCTTATATTACTTTATGCAGCTAAACACCTCTGTCTTATGGGTAATGATGAATACCCAGACCATTCTAATATAATCACCAATGAAAAGGACATAGTACATTTTCCCATTTATAGCTCATGGTGAAATAGGTCTACGTACATCAACATGTACCAATTCGAGCACTCTGGATGATTTCTGTTCCTTTGGCCTGTATGTTTTTCTGATGATCTTCCCTTATTGACAAGCATCGCATGTATGAGCATGATCACATGATAGTTTTGGAAGGTCTCTAGCAATATCTAACTTTACCAGATCTTCCATAGATGGTTGGAATAGATGACCAAGTCGCTTATGCCACAAATAGTTTTCTTCCTCTCTGGATAAAATACATATGTCTTCTTCCCCACTTACAAGGTAAATATTTCCCTTTGTCCTTTTTCCTTGCAGAAAAATTGCCCGATATTTTCCTGTGACAGTACAGGTCTTTTTGTTAAACCGTATAGAATGTCCTAAGTCACACAATTGACTGACACTGAGCAAATTGTTTCTGAGACCTTCTACAACCAAGACATCACCATGTCTGATTTCTCTGCCCCCAAACCTAGCCTTTCCTGATCCAATTATATTTAGGCCTTCATCATTTCCAAACTTGAAAACTCCTTCTTTGTCATATTTTATGCTTGTAACCAGATCCTTGTTGCCTGTCATGTGAGACGTACAACCACTATCAAGAATCCACACGCCAGAACGATCTGATGCTTTAAGGGAAATTTCATCAACTACTGCCTTCCCTGCTCTCTTCTTCTTGGTCCATACTTTTTCCTTCTCACTCGGCATAGATTGAGACTTCTGTTCTTTCTCAGAGTATGATGGACCAGCTTCATCTTGCAAAGCAGCAAATCTATTCTGCATTTTTAACTCACCTGTGGATTTATTGATCTGCTGCTTGCAAACATTTCGATTCTACTTTGGATTATTTCTCTGTATGTTTGAAGTATAGTACCCAGCCATGTGTCCAATTCCTCCACCCCAAAAACAATGTCCTTCAAAATATGTTCTGGACAATCGTTCTCTGTTTGGATGCCACCTCTGTTCTTGTTTTCTTCGATATATCTTGGATGTGGAACACACATACTATGAATGTCCCATCTTCCCACAATAATAACACCTGATATATGGTGCATTCCTTCATGGTACTTCAGTACTACGATTTTCCCCTTGGGATCTCTAAATATTCTGATTCTTCTTTGTGCCCAAATCCACCTTCAATATCAGAACGGGTGCTTGTTGTCTGACTTCAACTACCACAGATTTTTTGTTATGATTAAGCCCTGAATCAACCTTAACTTCTGATCTCAATTGCTTCTTCTTTCCTACTGAACTACTAGGCTATTATTTCTTCTTTTTGGTCTTCTTAATGACTTGATTTCCCAAGAATGTGTTGGGATTCAAAGGTTTTTCCTAGTCTTTAACTTTTCTCCACAGACCGACAACTTCCTCTTCAAGCTCTTCGATACGCATGATGTGATCATTCAATTTTCTATTCAACCAACCGATCTCCCTTTTTTGTTCATCAATCTTGAGATTATTCTCATCAACATTTTTTGTGCACTCTGGCATGGAATACTTAAGATTTTAAATTTCTTTCACTAGTTCAGACTTCTCTTCTTCTTACTGTTGCATGTAGAGTTTGGCATCATGTACCACCTTGTTGGGTTTCTTTGTTTTTGCTCTCCAAACATCTATCTCTTTAAGAGCTTCTTCTAATTCATCGTCCATGTCAAATCTCTCTTCAATTTCTTCTTCTTCCTCATCATTTTTGGTTTCTTTCTTTTCTTGAGCACTACTGACAACAGCCACCATTGCATTTTGTCCACGATCATTGAAGTTTTCTATCTCTTCAATTTCTTCACCCTCAGACTCATCTAAACTGTCTATTTCTTGAGAAAGAATATTCTTCTTCTTGAAGAAATTTCTCTTGAACTGCTTCTTCCCTTTCACATAGGATAAATATTTTTTTCTTTGGAATTTCAACTTCATCTTCATCATTTTCTTCTTGAAACTATTTGGGGAACCTTGCAATAAGATGAACAACTTTTCCACATATAAAGAAAGCAAGTGGAAGCTTCCCTATGAACTTTACTTTTCCTCTTTGAATATTTGAAGAGAGGAATGACATTACCTCATCTTTCTCTTTTTCTTCCTGAGAATCTTCAATGGTAAGCTTCTTCATGGCCTTAAATTCCACCTATTTGGACTTCCCCTTTTCCACAGCCTCATTATCGTCATTCCTCATTTCATATGCAACCAAGGTACTATGCAAATTGTCCATTGTCAGCTCTTTTGGATCTTTATCTTCTAGTACTAAAACTTTCGTATTAAACCGAGGTGGAAGTTTCCTCAAGATGCACTTTAAGATCTTTATGTCTTCAATGACTTCTCCAAGACCTCACATATCTTCCACAACAATGTTTACCCTATCAATCAATGCGTCAACAGACTCATTCGGGTTCATTTTCAGATCTCCATATTTGTTCCACAACACCTGCAGCTTTGCCTCTCTAACCTTTGTATCCCCTTCATATAAATACAAAATCTTTTCCCACATAGCATGTGCCGTTTTTCATTACATCACCTTCGTGTATATGTGATTGGAAAGGGACCCCCCTACGGAATTGATTGCTTTGGAATCAGTATCCAAATCTCTATGCTCATCTTCTGATAGTGAACCGCTATTAATATCATCTGTGATACCATGCATAGCTGCTGAAAACACATCCATTCCCAAGGATCGGAAATAGTTTTGCATTCAATTCTTCCATATCTGTAAATTAAATCTGTCGAAGATCGGAATCCCTTTATGTTTAGTGACCTCCATTGAGAGAAGAACTAATATCAACCTTTCTCTCTGATACCAATTTTTAGTTTCACTAGGATTATACCCTAAGAGGGGGGTGAATCAGGGTATGACAAATTTTAAATTAATGCTCATTCTGATCTTGTTTCGCTGTTAAGAAAAACATGCTTCTCTCTTTTTCCTGTTGCACAATATAAACAGAAAGTAAAGAAAACACATGACACAATAATTTTACTTGGTTCACCGCTAAGGGCTAAGTCCAAGGAGCATACGCTAACTGGTTTCCAGTCGTACCAAATTCCACTATACTTCACTAGCTGTGGATTACATTGTTTGGGTACAGTCACTCTGTCCCAGGCTCGCTACCTTTGCAAGGTTTAGGGTCAGCTCACTTCTTTCCCAAGGGTCCCTCCCTATTTCTCTCTCTCTTTGGCTCACTGGTAGTGAAGAGGATCGCATTCTTCCTCTTCGAAAGATCACTGTTTTGGAAGTGAATCCACCCACAGTTTATAAACATGTAGGTCTCTTAATTATCACTAATGAATGCATCCTCAAATATTGATAGATGCTCTGTTGAAGTCCAACTTTCATCCACTGATGAACACCTCTTTGCCTCTTAAACACTGGGAAATTCCATTGGAAATACCTTTGCAAAGAACCCTACTTTGGGAGGCTCCCAATTTCACGAAGCTCAAACAAGCCTTCACGAAGCTCCCGCCTTTTCGCGAAGCACTCTCGCGAAGCACTACCACGAAGCTCAAGTCATTTCAGAGCAACTTCTCTCGTGAAGCTCACTGAGCCAACGCGAAGCGCGCATCTTTCGCGGAGCTACAATAGCCGTCATGAAGCTCTTCTTTCGCGAAGCACACAGGCTACACGAACTACCTTCACGAACCGAGAGCAAATGATTTTCTCTGAAAATTCTCTCTACTTTTTTTTAGGGGGTCGGCCTCTATTTATAGGTGATTCTACCAACCCTCGAAATTTCCATGTGAAGTCAACGCCACGTCATCTCAAATCGCGAAGCTCTGATGTTTCTATCAGAATTCTGTCTAAATCACGAACCACCACGTCAATTTTCTGATCGCGGAGCTCGTCGTAATCGCGGAGCATCGCCATCAACATTCCTTCGCACCTTCTCTGTGAATCTCCCTTGCAAAGCCCTTCACCGTCACGATCCGCTTCAACTCTTCCATTCGAGAAGCGTTGATGTAATCGTGAAGCATCACTGCCTCCATTTTTCTGGTCTTCTCAAAATCCAATCCATGCATCCGATCTTCGTGAAACTCATGCCTTTGCCATATAAAAATATGATCTTCATGGAAATCCTATTTTCGCGATGCTCACTATACTCCAAATTTTGGACCCCAAAAATTTGGAAAACAATGGGAAACGGTGCCACCTTATACTGCTCCTTTGTACCACCTATAGATCGTCCTTTCCTTTGTCATCGTTCTTTGTCAACATAGATTGTCAACAAATTCTCTGCAACTCGACAATTCTGCATGGAAACCTACTTTGTCAACAAACACAATCAACCAAAAAATAATGCAATGTTACCTTGAGGTATTTTTTCCCAACAGATATTATAATATAATTTATAGAATAATACTCATGAAATAACTATTGTTATTATAATTTAATTATACTTTTAAAAAAACATGAAATCTGGTTATGAAAAATAAACTATATTACAATAATGGAGATGATAAGTCGTAAGTGCATATGTGCAATATTTCCATTTTCAATGATCAAGATTGAAAGAAGGTAAATATTATTTCATTTTTTCATAATTATTGTCATATCACTAATTAAATATTTTTTTACTTCAATAAACTAATATATATCATCCATGTGATGTTGTGATGGAAAATGAATCACATCAATTTGTGAAGGTGGTAGTCAACATGAACGCACGAACAATGTTATAATCTTTCACTGAAGATAAAGGTAACAACTTAGATGATATTTTATCTAATAGGATTTATAAATATGTTATGAATATCAAATATAAACATTAAATCCATCATTATAACCATACATGAGTGTCAGTGATACAAAAAAGAATTATATCTGTTTGAGAGGTGGTACTCTGCCCTACACACAAATGATAACTTCATTTTCCATTAGATGGATGAAAATATAGTTATAGGGTATTAAATAAACAAAAAAATGTAAATATATTTAAGATAATTGTTTTATTAATTTATCATATCTGAAGAATATTTTAATGAGTTAGAATAAGAAATAAAACAAAAACATTCGGTTAAAGTCTAAAACTCTTCTTCAGACAACTTCATTTGCTTAACACATTAAAACCTATAAGGTTGGTATTCCTACAAAACCAAGACCTTTTTAATATGTGGATGTGTTTTTAAATTTTTTTGGCGGTTATTTTCTAAACTAACTGGCTTTCTAAGTGTGAAGATAATATGATAAGGGGTGAACTTTTATAGAAGAGGAGAGGGGTACCGTTGTAACTACATAAAATATTAAATTAATATTTATTAATTTTCTAATATAAAATTCTCCAAATTAATGGGTAAATTTTTTATCATCCAATAAAATTTAGACAAGTTTAGATTATTTTTCCACGCTTATCTGTTTTTTAACCCACAATAACTGTTTTTGAAAATTTCCATAATAATAATGTTTTTACTCTTTAGGGGTCAATATAGTTACTGTAAAAGGAAAATTGGTCCATAAATAGACCAAATTTTATATATTTGATAATATAACTATCAATTTTCTGAATATAATATTTTTAGAAATATTAAATCATTTAAAAGAATATAATTTTTTAGAAAATAACATTAATGTCGTTTTTTGGAAATATTTATTTAATTTAACATTGAAAACAATAGAAATATAATAGAATTTAAATATAATCCATTAAAAATCATTAATATGTTTTTTTATGTAAAATTATCAGGGTAAAAAATAATTAATTCATATTATATTATTTATAACATTTTTAAAATAATTTATTTGATTTTTATTTTAATTGAATCAATGATGTGTCACTATTGTGAAAATATATAAAGTAATTATATCATCAATAAAATTTAAAAATAAATTACCATGATAAAAAAATAATTTATATTTCAAATAAGTATTTATAATAAAAAATATTTTGTCTCTATCCCTATCTGAAATTATTATTCAAATTGAAAGTAAGAAAGTGACATTTTCACTTTATGTTTTACTTAAATATTATAAAGGTCAATATCAATTATATATGGCCCTATATGGTTATATTTTAAAAAAATTATGGAAATGGATGAAATAAACTCATCTAATTGGATAAAATAATTTTTTATGGTTATTTTTAAGTTCTTATCATACTCTTTTTTACCTTAATTACCCAATTTTCCCTTACCGATGTGACAATTATTTACTATGTTTTCTATTCATATTTACCAAAACTAAATATGGAATATTTTAAAAAAATTAAATCTTGATTAAAAATCTAAAATAAATTTTTCTTATTCATTTTCTATAATTTTAATAAAATAATATAAAATTTAAATGAAAAATTAAATAAAATACATTATTTAGAAAAATGCATTTTTAATCAAAAAAATTAACATAAAAATGAGATATAATAATGATCCAAATTAGATTGTATATAATTAAAAAATAATTATATTGATTTTATATCAAATAAAGTTAATAATGGGACTTCTTTAAAGTAAATGAAAATTTTACAAAAAAACTATATTTTTCTCTGTTCACTGAAAAATAAATCATTTAAAAAACTAAAATTTAATGTTAAGATAATTTGGATATGTTTATTTCAAAAATTGAGTTCAATTTATAAAATTCATTTTATAAAATCGAAAAAAAATATAATATTTTCTCCCAAAAATCAAGAAAAATCATTTTTGAAGGAAACGACTTTTTGAAACATAAAATGAATTTACTGATAATTTAATGATTATTTATAAAGTATTAATCAATACATTTGTATTGAGTAGGATATTTATTTATCTTTCATAATGTGTTTATTTTTATTCATTCCATCCAATTCAATTGCTAGGTTATAATAATCATATTTAAATAATAATATTTCATGGTTTGTTTAACCTCAGTCTTGCATGTCGTATACGTTATCGAACATAATATTATTCTATTAAAATATTAAAATGTAACATTATTCCCCCATTTAGTAAATTTAATCCTCATAATTTTTACATGAACCATGAAAATTAAAGGTTTGATATTTTAAAATAAGTTTATTGAAATCCCACATTGTAAAAAGATTTAACAAAACCTCCTCTAGAAAATAGAGAAACAGAATTAAGAAGGTTACTGAAATAACACATACTATGTTTCCAAATAGTATAACTTTAGTGAAAAGATAAAATATGGAAATGTAAAAAAATTAGGGTTCAAAATAATGATGGACATTGGTAGAGATCATATATCACAAGAAAGTGGATGATCATTAGAAAGTTAATGACCATAAAACCGTAAACCAAATAGGTGTGAAAAAGACCATCAATTCATCATTAATAAAGGTAATAATATAAAAAAAATTATTTCAAAATCTTTTTACTTGAGTTGAGGAATTATTTTACCATCTAGACTAATAAAATTAAGTAATGTACTTACTTGACAAGTATAATTTAATTATTTAATCAATTTCTACCACAATATAATCTTTTATACAAAATAATGAGTATTCAAGATGAATTATTTCAGTGAATGAAGCACTAACATAAATTTCTAGTCAATAAGAAAATCCAAAAAAGGATTTAAAATATTCCTCCAATATTTATATATCATCCAAAACCATAATGGTTAGAACGAGGAAAGATAATTCCAAAAATTAATAAACCATCTTATGAATAAATAATATATTTATCTCCAAATTTAGAAATATCATTCAGAGTTCAACGTAGATCATTCCATAAATAAATATCCTTAAAATTCATTAAAATGTTCTTGAATAATATTAAAACTCATATATTAGAGAGTTTTTATTAAATATTATTCCAATATTAAATTAACATTAATCTCTAAATAACATTAATCACTATTAAACTTTCATAAAAAATGTATATGACATAGTTATATAATATCCAAGATATGTTAATTATTTCTATAAATTATATGAATCATTGTAATCCACATTAAAATAATTTATTTTTCCAAAATATAATTCAACCTTTATTTCATAAATAAAATCCCATTATATTATGCTTACCTTAATCATATAAGGTTCTTATAATAGTTAACTTCTCTTAAAATATCATTAATCACTTAATGAACAAATCACTTTTCATTCCCACGATTATATGGAAATCATGTAGGATAATTGTAGGTATTTTACACTTTTCTCCATTTAGTTTTTGGTTCCAGCCCCATGTCCTTTCCAAACAGGATTATTTGTCCTTTAACTAAAACAATATTAATATAATTCCTATAATGTTCCCAAAATATGAATAACATCTTCAAAAAACCATAATAACTTCAATATTAAAGAATTTTTTTACCATAAAGATTTTCTCATACCTTTTATATTACATTTCTAAAAACCTAATAGAATTATTCTAAAATAATCCTTCACATTAATCCGAAGGGTTACCTATACTTCAACATAATAAAATGTATCCAAAAATATCTTTAATCACTTTCAAATTTCATCACTTAAAACATCAAAAGGGTGTTTAAGATTATGAACATATAATCATCCTTAAACTTATAAACCCATGAAGGTATCCCTAACACTTAAGATAACCTCTCGTAAAAGAATCTGAATATCCAAATATTTCTAAACATTTCTCTAATACCATCTATAATAGCCCATATCATGCACTTCCATATCAAATGCTATAAACATAATATTTACATTTCTGGATTTGTTAATGAAAAATATGATCCAATATTATCCATATAAAATTAACATACTAAAATAAAATATTGAGTTAATTACATAATCAAGGAGATTTTTATAATTATAGTTTATGAAAATCAGGAAAATATCTTTCAAATTATACATTTCCACACATTATTGATTTTACCAGAAAATATGTTCTTTATAAATAAATGTATGTTTTTCTCAAGGCAACTTCCATATCTAGAAATCTGAATTTATTAACTTTTATACTCATCTTTATACCATGTGAAAATAATTTAAAAACACGGTATGACCATAAAAATATTATTAATAGAGGTATAAAAAGAAATAAGAAAACTTTAAAATCTATGAATATTCATGAAAAAAATTATTTTTGAAATAAATCTTGAGATCAAAATAAGAGTTTTTGTACCCAAGAAATAAAATTCATTGCCAGAATATTTACATATAACATTTCATAAATATTAATGAAAAAATTAAAACTCATAAAGGATTATTTTAAATCATTTATAAATCAAGGAAACTTTTTCAAAAAGGTATACATTTCACCCTTATGAAGTATAAAATACTTTTATTTAAATATAATCTCTTTAGATTACCTTGTAGAATAATAATATCTCCATAAAAACTATCTAAAGAATAAAAAATCATAAAATTAACTTGGTATAACATTTTCATATCACTCTTAAAAATGGAATAACTTACATAGTAAACATCCATCATGATCATTTCCCAATGAATTGTAGGTCTACAATGGACCAAATTTTTTAAAGAACCAAAGACCTATTATATAAATATTACATCTTAATAGAAATATATCCATTATATAAGATAATAATCCACACCATAATCATTTGGGCCTAGTGCCTTTGTAAACGTGGACACATAAAAAATTGGTCCATAAGTGAGCTATGGCATCTCCCAAAAAGTTATTCATAACTAGCACCCTTCTTAGAAATATCATACAAAATACCTTTATTTATATCATGGGTAAAGGAAAGATAATAAATAGTGATCTTATATGATTAGTATGGGTAAAAACTGAAATACTTAAACATAATGTGAGAAAGAGGGTCTGAGACAGGAGAATAACATATAAAACCCATACCCTACATATAAAAGATCAATATCTTGAGACATGGAATAAATATTTGAAGTCAGTAAGACATTAATTATAATGAAATAAAATAATATTAGCATAATGGAATATCATTGACATAATATATGGAATTGTGGAATATAAATAAGGACAAAAAATAAGTTCATTATTATTCAAGGATCATTTCCAAGGCTATCAAAGTTGAGTGGGTACACTCCCCAAACTATCATTGCAATCAGGGTTCACTCACAAGAATATCATAATAAATAATTTCACTTACTATAATGGGTTACCTCACCATTAAAATCTATTTTATTTTATGAGATATCAATCTTTACTCAATTCATTATAGGTAGATATAAGTCCCACCTGGCACGTAATGAAAATAATATAAATATATTCCACAAGATCATAAAAAATCATCATATCAGAACCCATGAATGTAAATAAGTTTCATAAAAATTTCATCATTGCATAAACTATATAAAACAAATAGGTTTCATAATCATTTCATTATATCATTAACTATGGAATGAGAAGTAGGTTTCATAAGAATTTTATCATGGTATAACTGGTCGAAGAGAAATGAGTTTCATAAAAATATTCTCAACATTATCACAAACCATTCAAGGAGAGATTAATAATGGTATACTTGGATCATATCCCCAGTAAAGAATAATTTTTATCAAAGTATTTCATTATAGATATAAATGTGTTTCTGAATATCACTTGAAATATTTTTTGAGAGAAGTACTATTTTGACTTTAGAAAAACTTTTGAAAACATAAAACATTTTCAAAAATATTTTATTTGAAAATAACATTGTAAACTTATTAAGGAATATTTAAAAATAATTAAAAAAGTTTATTAAAGAAAATATTCTCTCTAATTAAAAAAAATAGAAAATATGAAACATTTTTAAAATAATTTTCCTTAAAAATAACCTTTTAAAATTGTAAAGTAATCCTTAAAAATAATTTAAAACAATTCCCAAGTAAAATATACTTACCAAATTAAAATAAGAAAACATAAACCATTTTCAAAATCCTTTTTTTGAATAGAACCATATAAATGAATAAAGTGATATTAAAAACAATGAGTTTTTATTGAATGTAGAAATTATGATTCATTTTATGCACATTAAAACAAATATTCCTTTAACATTTTTGGTAGAAAACAAATAGGCGTTGTTTGGAGAATGACACAAAGATTAATTTCAAAAACCAATTGAAAAATTTAAAATTGGGTCAAATTTTATTTAATAAATTATTTTTATAATTTTAAAAACATTTTTGAAAACATTTTAGAAAACATGGTTTTGGTAGAAAATTATTTTTGACTTAAGATAGAAATAAAAACGATTTTGTAAAAACATTATTTTGAACTCTCGAGTACATAAAGAGAGGAAAATTAAGTTAAAACATGTAATATAATTACATAATAAAATTATAATATAATTCACTAGTTTTTTTATAAATGGATCATAAACTTTCATCATCAAAATCATAAACATAAAAAAATCCCGATAAATGGTGAGATTGTTTCATAAAACCATTACAAAATTGGTAACATTGAATCATAAACCTTGTGAAAGAAAAAAAATGAAATTTAAAATGTCATGGATATAATTATATTCATGATATAAAATTTTAAATGGAATTATATAAACCTCATAAAATAGGATAGGTTCATAACACTACATATGTCTCAAAGAAGAAAAATTAAGACAAAATATCATATCACTTCGGTATTATTTTGAATTGTAATCCCAAATAAATAATAACATCAAATTAAACTTTAAATATCATTAAAATAATTATATTTTTGATATAAAATGTCAATGTTTTATTATATACACCACACTAAATAAACAAGTGGTGAATGTGGTGTATGTCTACCAAAAGGAAAAGATAGACTAGAAATATCATACCTTAAGTCTTAGTATTATTTAAAATAAGTTAAAAACTAATTAATATTAAATATAAGTTTATTATAAATATATCATAGAACCATAATTATATATATAAATATAGATCATTTACATGGGACCTTTTATTATCCGTTTGTTAACAATTCCTTATTAAAATCACTTTTCAGTTAATAACCACTTTGTTTTTCATGTGTGTTTTGATTTGAAATTTTGGGTCCTCGTGATTTGATAATGGTTAAATAATATAAAAAAATTTAACCATTATTTAAATATAATGTATTTTTATAATATATTTATTTATATTAGTTCATAAAACATAGAGATATAAAATGAAATACACTATTTATAGAGACGGTAGGTAGTACGTACACATGAATGTTGTTTCTATTTTCTCGATGGATTGAATGAAATAAAGATAAATAATATATTACCATTAAATAATAATTATTATTTAATATATATATATATATAACATATTTTTATTTAATCATATCCATATTATCGTCCTAGTAAAACCTAAATGAAAAACGTATCACATTGGTTCGCGAGGAGGTAGTCTTCCGTACACACAAGGGATGTTTTTGATTTCTAGAAAGTTATGAGGTAAGATTGTATATATTTTATTATAATTATGGATATATAATAATATAAAAAATATTATTTATAAACATTAAATCCATACTTACATCCAAATGTGAGAGGTGGTGATGGAAAATGAATACCATTTGTTTGCAAGGAGGTAATCTGACATACAAACGAATGATGATTTTGTATCATATTTGATGGAATATGAGAAATATTTAGGTTATAAATTTGAAATAATAAAATCTAATTATATATTAGATACTTTATTTATAAATTTATCATAGTTTTAAAATATTTTAAGGAGCTGGAAGAATAAGTAAAACAAAAACGCATAGTTAAAAACAATTCCTCTTCTTTGAACAACCACTTTGGGTTTAACGTAAAGACTTCCTAGATTAGCTTTATGATATAAATAATGCCTCTATTATTTTAATATCAATTTAAAGAATACATTTTTTGTGGTTATTTTATGAAATAAATGGTTTTTTTAGTGCGAAGTAAAGAGGATAGTGGGTGGCCTTTATAAATGAGGTGAGTGGCATAGTTGTATTTGTTCAAAAGAAAAAGGTGTTACCATGTTTTTTCACATGAAAAAGGGATCCATTATGGTTCATTATCAAACATTAGAGTTTATAAGTTTGAAATATATCTATAAAATGGGTATTTTACAAGTTTATAGGTTATTTTACCCCTTTTATTCTGAGTTTAGCACCTAAAAAACCCATTTTTACCTTAACCATGATAATTAATTTTTATTGTTTTTACTATAAATTTTTACCACAAATTAAGTTGAAATTGTTATATAATATAAATTATTATGAATATAAATATTTAATTCATTTTCCCAAATTCCAATCACATAATTAGAAAATTTTAATTTAAAATTAAACCAGAAGATGTGAAAGATTAAAGAATTTTTATATAAAAATTCAATATAAAATTTATTACAATGACCAAATTGGATTAATATATATATAATTTAACTAATTTTAATTTTAATACCATATTAATAAAATTAATATTTTAAAATCTTTAAAAGAAACAATAATTCTTAATAAAAACTTGTATTTTCACTATTCATCCATAATTTATCTTCTAAGAAAATTCAACAAAATTTACTATAAGAAAAAATTGTACATGATAACAATAAAAAATAATTTATTTTTTTCAAATAAATTTTCTAAAATTTTAAAAAATTAATTTTGAAAAATAAGTGCACAAATTGTGATAAAAATATTGTTTAAAAAAATATAATTTTTTAATGTAAAATTGTATTTATTCTCATATCATTTCTAGAAAACACATAAGAAAAATGTAAAATATTTTATTGAATATAAAATATGTATATTCCATTAAACTAATTCACTAAAAGTTATTTTTTTAATTTATTTAGGTAAATATCATTTTTGGGCATGAAAATATTTTTTGAGACTAATATTTCCTTCATTTTGAAATGGATTTTAATTTCAATTTTTATAAATAATTATTCACCAAATATTCCATTTTATACACATGTTTAAACATATTATATTTTAATAATATATTTAATTTGACTCATACCCATCATTCCAACAGGTAGGTGATAAAAATCATATAAATAATAATATTTTTGTAGTGTGTCCTTTTTCGTTAAGACTAAGTATCACTACTACAAAAATGGCCTATATCAGCACTAAAAATGGATTTAACAGTGTTAAAAAAGTGTCCTAAAGCTCAGTGCTAATATAGGGGGGGTCCCTTTTATCAGAGCTCTAAAAATTGCTGATAAAAGGGACCTTTATCAGCGATTTTATAAAGTGCTGATAAAGGTCAAAAAATTTAAAAAATAAAAATAATTAAAAATAATATGGGGGGTGCTTTTATCAATGCTTCACACCCCATTTATCAGCACTAGGAGGTCTCCCACGCACTACCCTTCTCACAAATCCTCATACGCGCGCACCCCCTTCGCTTCCACACGAACTCAAACCCGGGACCTCCCCCCTTTCGTGGCTGCACCTTTACCACTATGCCATTTCATTTTGTTCTCTATTTAGTGATGTATCTATATATACATATATATTAATATTTATTCATATATTGATATAGATTAATATTAATATAAATATATTTATTCATATATTAGTATATATATATTAATTCGTATATTAATATATTTAAATATATATATATATATTTAGTTATAATTTTTATACGTATATTTATTTGTATATTAATATATACATATAAGATTAGTTTTAAATACATTTATGAAAAAATATGTTTTTTATGTGTGTTTATAAATAAATAAATACATAAATATATACAGAGATATATACAATACACATACATAGATATATACAACACACAGACACACACATAGACACACACACACAAATACATTTATATTTATGAATAAATACATATATATGTGTATTTGAAAATACATATAATGTACATATAAGATTACTTTTAAATGCATTTATGAAAAAAATATGTTTTTGATGTGTGTTTATAAGTAAGTAAATAAATAAATACATATATACATATATACAACACACAGACACACACATAGACATCCACACACATAGAGACACATATATATTTACGAATAAATACATATATATGTGTATTTGAAAAGCCATAAAATGTTAAAACGACCATAACTTATATTCTATAATTCCATTTCAACACCATAACTAGTAAAATTGAAGAAAATAAACCAATTTGCGATATGATATGTGGTACAGGCCTAACAAACATCCATATCAAAAGTTATACTTGTTTAAATGTTAAAAAATCAGGTTATCCCGACTAAAAACTCAGTTTTAGAGGCCTTATGGGCCTTTTTTGGGCTAGAAAAATGTGATAGAGGCTTCGCCTGGGTCAAAAGCATGTAGATCTTGCCAAAGGCATCGATTCTATATGTTGTAGATCTCAAACGGACACCCAGATCAAAAGTTATGGCCGTTTGAAGTTTGAGTTACATTTTCAATATATTTTAGATATGTTATTAATTGTTTTGATTTTTTGGGTCCTCAAAATGTTATTAAATGATTTTTCATTGATAATAATTAGAAAATTATTAATTAAAAATATTTTTTTAAATATTTTGAAGCCAGTTTCACAAAATTTATTATATATTAAATGTAATAGTCTATTTATAAGTATCTAGAACATATTTAAAAAATATATATTGTATTTATATCAATATAAATATACTTATATAAGGATAATTTATTTTTCAAGATTTTTTTTTGAAATATAAAATTTTTCAGTGCTGATAAAGCCCCCCTTTATCAGTGTTACTAAAAGAAGCGCTGATAAAGGGGGCCTTTATCAGTGCTAAAAAAAGCGCTGATAAAGGGGTAGCGCTTCCCTTGCCATTTTTTAACGTTGAGTATTGAGTGTAATGAAAGCTATCAAAGAATTTAAATTTATTCAAAAAATATATTTCATAAAATATAAGGGTGTTACATCTACCCCCTTTAAAATGAATTTTTCCCTATAAATTCCATCACTTTGGTATAAGAAACTAAGTATACTTTTGTTTCATTATATCATCAGGTTCCTAGGTAAACTCCTTAAGCTATTGATTTTTTCATAACACTTTGACCAGGTAAGTGGTAAAGTTTCATAGAAATTTATTCCTATCATTTAGAATCTATAACATATTATGCTCATAAGAAAAATATTTCTCTAGTGTTATAGGCTCTGAGTTGTATTTATGTGAAGGATTCGGTATGTACTTCCACATAATAGATACATAGAAGACATCATGGAATTGAGAGGGGTTTTGTGAAGTACCAATTGATAGGTTACCATCCTGATACAATCAATAATTTAAAAGGTATTAATATACTTAGTTGTTATCTTTATTTCATATCTAATCACAATTTCATCCTTTGGTTTTTCTTTGATCAATTTCATCTTCATCTCTTACTCTAAGAAATAAAGATGAATTTTTCATGTCTGAAGCACTAGTAGATCACAAGATCTATAATATAATGATAAATAATTACTTCTACCTCTTATTATCATCAAAACATATAGTTAACAGTGGTAATACAATATTCATGAATCTTAACGTAGTGATATAATACATCAATCACTAAAAAATCAACTTAAAGCATTCAATAAATGGTTAACCTTATAACCCTTCCAGAATTCAAAATTTATAATGGTCCCTAATTTTTCCAAAACAAACTTAAAATTAACTCCCCAAATATCAATAAGTAGCTCGTAATGGTCACATACCAAATATGTGAATACCTTGGTCATATATTCCTTTGAATCATGGTAAAAACTATAATTATTATAAAACCTCAATTAAAACTTACATGATTCAGCATTCCTTACATAAAACCATAGATTATTTAATATATCACATTAATCCAAAATTTAGATACACTCTAACAATGAGAACATATGCAAATTCATGAAAAAAATCATTTATTAGTTATAGGGTCATCAATACTATACATTTTACTTTATCTGTATATATCATTTAGTTATCAAAACTAAACACCATTTCCCAAACATCATGAACATATTATGGGTTATATTCCCTTAATTAGGTGTTTTTTTATAAAATATCACCTCTAAATTAAATCAATTTTCTAATTCATCAGTACCATTCAACATGTTCTTTCAAATCCTTAATGAGAAACTTATGCCGTAGAATCCTAATAAATTTCATAATTCCTGAATTACAATACATATAAACTTCAATCATTCCACTTCATTATTAAACCATTAACTATGATTAATCATATTATTCCTTAATACCTTTTTACTAAAAAATGAAATGTAAATCATGTCTTTACATTCACCAACCTTTATTTAGTCAAGCTTCTCACTTATAACATAAAAAATATTATTAGAGCATCCCATAACATTTATATTTCTTTTATACTCTCATCATCATCAATGGTAAAACCCTTAATCATAGGGCCTTTATAGTCATCCTCTTGATCTTTCCACACAGGACATTGATTTTAATGATTCCCATGCTTTCTGCATTTGAAACATTCATCTGATGATAATACCTTATGGAGACCAATATTCTCATTCATTGCATTAACTGAATTTTTCATTTTTCCTTGACAAATACATTTTATTTTACCTTATTCTCCACACATAAAACATTTTCTCATTCCTTTTAGGAATTACCTTGAGTGATTATTCCAATATTCTTAACATATAGAAAACTAATCTTCTTTCCTCAATGGTGTCCACCACCTGAACTCTCAGAGAACTCTATACTTATCATCTTTGGTGATTCCAAGAATTTATTTAGGTGTAAGTTGGTAGTCACATATCGTGACAACTGATTAGTAACAATCCCAATATATTTCGCTACAGTTATCATCCCATTTTTTTCTCATCAACACATTATCTATCATATTCAACATTAACTCAGTGCCCTCTGGTTACTACTATCGAATGAAACAAAAAAGCATAGTGTAAGTAACACTAATCACAGTGGAAAATGGTATAGTCATAAAACATATCTTATATGATATCTATTTAATGACACCTTATTTTTAATTTATAATGACTTAGTTTTATCTTAGGTCATTTATATTCATCTTCTATTTGAATCAATCGTGATTGTTTATAATGAGTTTTGTTAATTTTCGATGCATACCCCCTTAGAATGTCAAATCAGGTGTGTAGAAATTCCCATTTTCATGAACTAGGTGACAATGAAGTCTATGTCAATGCACCATTTTTAGAGTTATTTCCACTACGTACATTTTTTCTAGAGCCACATCCACTTGCAGTATCCACACATCAATGTAATTTATTGGAAACCACTTGATCTTTCCTTTACCAAAATTACAAGACATTTTCCTTTACTTTTATACACCCATAGACTTGTCCTTATTCATATTCGTAGATATATCCTTATAAATATCACTAGTTATATCACTAAAGTTTTATTATCCTAGTTTCGAATGGATAACTAAAACTTGACCTGATACCAATTGTAAAGACCCAATCATATCATACATAAATATTACATCTTAATAGATGAATATTCCTTAAATAACATAACGATCCATGTTATAATCATTTAGTTCAACTGCCATTAGAAACATAGTCACATAAACAACTGATTCAAAAGATTGTTATTTAATCTCCCACTATGTCCTTCATAACTATCACTTTTTTAAAAATATCATATATAATACAATTATTCATATCATGTGGAAAGGTAACATAATAAAGGGTGAGATCAGATGCTCAATAATGGTATAAAAGGGAAATACATAAACATAACATGTGCATAAGGGTATGAGAACATGATAATAACATATGATCGCTATACCATATATATCAAAGATAAAAATCTTGAGAAATAGAATAAATATTGGTAGTTTATAAGACATGAATCATAAGGAAATAAATTAAAATGATCCACAAGAGCATGACATTGACATGATGCATGGAATTATCACATTAACATAATCATAACAAATCATTTCCTTAGTATTCAAGGATCATTTACTAGGATATAATATTGGATTTGGTTCACTCCTTAAACCACTTTAGTATTCATGATTCACTCCTCAGACAATCATATTGGATAATGTCCCATGCTGAACTGGGTCCACTCTCCATTCTAGTCCTATTTATCTCATGAGATATCAATATTTATACATTACATTATTGAGATACACAGGTTCCACCAATTATATAATGAAAATAATACAAATTTGTACCACAGGATCATAAAATATTCATTATATCAAAACCCATGAAAATAAATGGGTTTCATAAACATTTAATAATAGCATAACCTATTGAAAAGAAATATGTTTCATAATAATTTCATCATACCATATCCCATTAAAAAATAAGTGATTTTCAAAATAATTTTATCATGGTATAAACCATGGAACAGAAATGTGTTTCATATAAATATTTTCATCATAACTATAAACCATTTAGGGGGAGAACAATAATGGAATCATTGGATCATATCCCTAGTAAATCATAAGTTACAAAAAAGGATTCAAACTAAGAAGTAAAATTACTTTTAAAGATCACTTGGAACATTTCCTTAGGAAAATATCATTTTCACTTCAATTTTTTTTATTGAAAAGATAAAACAATTAAAAATATTTTATTTCATAAAAAATGTGTAAACATATAAAGGAATATTTAAAAATAATTTAAAACATTTCTTGAGAAAAATAGCTTTTCCAATTTGAAAAACACTTTTGAAAATATAAATCATTTTCAAAATCCTTTTATTTGAAAATAACCTTGTAAACATTCAAAGGAAGATTTAATATTATATAAAACATATCATAAAGAATTAATCTTTCCACTTTTAAAAACAATTTTGAAAAGATAATAAAAAATAAAAATACCATTTTTTTTAAATAACCTTTGTAAATTATAAAGGAATCTTTAAAAACAATTAGTTTGTTAGGATGTTGTAAAATACTATTCATTTTTTACATGTTAATATGAATATTCCTTTCACATTTTTGTTAAATTACAAACAAGAATTTTTTGGATAAAAACATAATGATTAGTTTCAAAAAAAATTAAAAATTCAAACATTAGTAAAAAAGTATTTATTAAATAATTTTTATAATTTTAAAAAATTATTTTATAACATTTTTAGAAAATAATATTTAGGAAGAAAAAATATTTTCAACCAAAGACATAAATAAATGATATTTTTATCAAAAAAAATTCTTGAACTCTTAAGTACATTAATTGAGGGAAAATGGGAAAACATGTATTCTCATCAGATAACCACAGTATAAAAAATTCATTAGTTTATTGAGAGATGGATCATAATATTTCATCATTGTATTCAAAAACATAAACAGTCCCAATAAACGATGAGATTGTATCATAAAAACATTACCACATTAGTAACATTGAATCATAATCCCCCCAAAATTAAAACATTAAATTGAACATGATATATAATTAATATAAGTATATTCATGATATAACATGTTAATTTGGTATTATATACACCTCGTAAAAGAAGATAGGTGCAAAACACAACACATGTCTCAAAAAAAGGAAAATTGAGGTAACAAATACCTTAACCCTTTGGTAATATTTTGAATTATAAGACCTAATATACCATAACATAAAATAAAATAAGCATATCATTAAAATATGGATATTAATGATTTAACATTTCAAAGGGGTAACATATAAACCATACAAAACAAACAACTGTTGAATATGGCATATATCTCTGAGAAATAAAAGAAAGACTACAAATCTCTTAACTTGAGTATTTCAATTATTTAATAAACATTTGAAACTCTTATAAAATAAATATAATTTTATTAAACTTATATTTAATAACAATACTTATATATATTATACCAGATAATATTTACTTATGACCTTTTATTACCCATTTATTACCAATTCCTTGTTAAAATCATGTTTTGGGTAATAGTCGCTTTGTTTTTTGTGTATTTTTTTATTTTATTTTTTCTATTAATTTTATCATGGTTACATCATATACATAATTTTAAAAATGAAATAAATATCTTATATATTCATTATATATGTATTTATAGTGGTCCATAAAAGTTAGATATTGAAAATGAAATACATCATTCTTAGAGACGACTTGTCGTATATATGCATGAACGTTGTCTCTATTTTATCGATTGATTTAAAAAAATAAATTAAAATAATATTCCACCATTAAAAGATCATTTTTGTTTCATATATATGTAACATATTTTTATTTAAACATATCCTTATTAATATCTAAGTAAAACATAAATGAAAAACACATCACATTTGTTCATGAGGCTCGACGTTATTGTTTTCTGGTGAGTTTAGAGGTAAGAAGGTATATTTGTTATTTTAATTAAATAGGTTTAATAATATATTAAAAATATTATATAAACATTAAATGTATCATTATATCCATAGGTTATAGGTGGTGATGTAAAATGAAAAACATTGGTTTGTGTGGTAGTAGTTCATTGTATAAATAGATACTGATTTTGTATCCCATTTGATGGAAGCTAAGATGTATTTATGTTATTAAATTAACATAATAACATATTAGTATATATTATATACTAGTTTTATTATTTTATCATATCTATATGGGATTATAAGGAGTTAAAAGAAGAAGTAAAACAAAAACTCATAGTTAAAAACTATACCTTTTCTTCAGAAAAACTCTTTAAGTTCAACCTAAATCCTTCATAGATTGATTTTGTGATCTCACAAAGGACTATATAATTTGGGTAGGGAAGTTAGGAATAAATTTAGATATTTATTTTGTTAATTAAAACGTTTTTGAATTGTCAAAATAAGAGTATAAGGGGTGGCATTTTCTAAGTGAGTTGAGTGGAAAACAAGTAAGTTTTTAAAATAAAAATGTGTCCCTGTATTTTTTACATGAAACGAGGCCGAGAATGTGATATTATAGAACCATATTGGTTTTATGGTCAAAATACTTCCATAAAATGTGTTTTGGACAACATTATAGGTTATTTTACCCCTTGTTGTTTTAGTTTAACATCCCGGCAATAAAATTTTACCTTAACTATGGTAATTAGTTTTTAATCTTTTTACTATTATTTTGGAAAAACATTAATTTTAACTTATCATATAATATAAATTATAATTATTATAAACATGGATTCCATTTATCAAAATTCCATTAATATAAATGTAAAAGATTCATTTAAAATTAAACCCGCAGATGCGATGAGAAAACGATTTTCCAAAGAGAAAATGATCAAATGTTTAAATGTTTTTATATCAAAATTAAATATTAAATTGATTAAAATTACATAAATTGGATTAATAGATATATAATTGAAAAAATTCAACTTTTAATCCAATATTAAAAAAATTGGATGGTTTTAAAAGCTTTAAAATAAATGATAATTCTTAATAAAAACCAGTATTTTTCACTAAACATTGAAAAATTTAACTTCCTAGAAAACTCTTAAAAATTAAGCCTAAGATAATTTTTAGATTATGATTTAAAAAAAAATTATTTTTTAGAATTAATTTTCTAAATGTTTCAAAAACTAGTTTTAAAAAATATGTTTTCAAAATGCCATAAAACTTCATTTTAGAAAAATGTAGTTTTTATGTCTAAAATTGGGTTTATTATCATCTCATTTATAAAAAAAATATGGTTAATGTTAAAAATTGTATTTAATATAATATATATATATATATTTTATTAAAATAATTCACCAAAAGTTATTTGTTTAATTTATTAAGGTAAAAAACATTTATGCACATAAAAATATTTTTTCAAAAAAAGATTTCCTTATTTTTCAAATAGATTTTAATTTCTATTTATAAATAATTGGACACAAAATTATTAATTTTATAAACATATATAAACCATATATTTTAAAATTTTAGTTAATATTATTCATACATGTCATTCCAATAGCTATGAGATAATTATCATATTAAATAATAATATTTTAGTAGTTTGTCATGTTTAATTAAGTATCAGTGTTGTGTGTAACACAAGATATTGAAAATTTTAAATTTATTTGAAAAAAATATTTTATAAAATCACATAGTGTTATAACTCGTGATTATTTTATGATGTAACCATCCATATTTTGTTTAGAACAGAACCACCCATCCTTGGTTTATAATGAAACCTTCTCACCTTGGTTTATAATAGAACCACTCGTCCTCGGTTTATAACTGATTCAACTATCATTATAAACAATTCATAATACAAATAAAATTTTAATAACATATGAAATATTTTATTACCATCATCATACTCAAAAAAATATTCTTTTCACACATAAGAAAAAATTTATAGAAATTGAAATATCGATTCTGTTTAAAATGCTTTATAAAAATATATAGAATATATGGTGGGAGAGTTTTTATTTTATGAAATATGTAATTTTATAATGGAATCCAAAATATTAATGGTTATTATGGTAGGAAAACCATTGACACCATATACATTAAAATATAATATTCTTTTTATCTTTAACAAAGAAAGTAAAAATGTTCCATAGAAAATTCATTTTTAAAACCATTGAATGAAATTGATATAAAATTTATTTTATAAATAATTTATATCCATATAAATATATATAAATTTTATTTAATACTATGGATATAGAAGATACAGATTCAGAAAATAAATCTTTAAAATATTTATAAGGTGTTTTTTTAAGTAAAGTGTCTTTTATGTTGAGTCTGAATCATCATGTACATTCTTTATCTTCATGAATAATGAAATTATATTAAGAATTTACTTTTATAAAAATATTTTTTTTACCGTTCCTTTTATTTTTTATTACCATGTTATATTAAATTACTTAATTAAGTAATTTCGTGTTGAACATTTTGACGATATTCAGCACATATATCCAAAATGCCTTTGGTATTTTGATTATAGACAAAGTGGTCATTATTCTATCATATCTAGTATAATAATCATGAAATAATTATTATCCTTATAAATAAATTATACTTTTAAACCAACCAAAAAATATGGATATGAGAAATGAACTATGTTACAATCATGGAGATGGTAAGGCGTATGTAAATATGAGCAATGTTTCCATTTTTCAAGGATTGTGGTGAAAAGAAGGTAAGAATAAATTTATCCTTAAAGAATTATAATTATATCATAAATATATATTATTAATTTAAATATACTTATATATATAATTTTATTGATGTGGTGATAGAAAATGAATCTCATCATTTCATGCAGGTGGTGGTCCACACATATGCATGAACATCATTGTCATTTTTTTCTGGATGGAAAGGTAATAAATTAAATGAAATATTATATTTTAAGGAATACAAAAAATATCATTAATATAAAATGAAAACATTAAATTTATAATTATAATCATCCATGAGATGTTGTGATGAAGAGGAGATGGATATTTTGATATAGATTAAGAAAAAAATATATTAGTATATTTAATATATTTTTTATTATTTCATCATCTTTGAAGAATATTTTAATTTATTATAAACATAAATACAATGAAATCATTCAATTAAAAGTTATAATTATTCTTTGGATAACTTTCTTTACTTTAATACTTAAACCCTCTAAGGTTGGTATTCTACCAAAACGAGGAACTCTGTAATGTGTGGAGTGGATTTTCGAAGGTATTTTAGTATGAATTTGATGAATTAAAAGGATTTTTAAGTGTGAATAAAGGATGATAGTTATGCCCTTTTATAAGTGGGGGGAGGGGTACTCTTGGAATTACATAAAAAATTATATTAATATAAATTAATTTTTATATAAAAAGGACCAAAAATGATACAATTAGAATATAGGATAAGTAGGGTTCGAAATAATATCATCCAAAAAAATTGATAGTTTTATATAAGATTTTTACCCTAATCTCTCTATTTATACCCGCTCTAACCCTTTTTGATAATTATCACAATAACAAAGTTGTTACTCATTATGGATTAATATAGTTACTATAAAAGGAAAATTAGTTCAAAAATATAAAAAAATTGTTTTTTGTGAATATATATAAATAAATTTTTAAAATATAGGCTTTTTATTAATTTTAATTAATTTAATATAATATTATTAATTATAAAATTACATTAATGTCATTTGGGAACTATTCATTTAATTTGAATTTGAAAACAACATGACAACAATGGAATTTGATTATAATCAACCAAGACCTTTATTATATGTTATTTTTATTTAAAAAAATCATGGAACATAATAATTTAATCAAATTATATAACTTCAAATACTTTTAAAATCATTTATTTTCTTTTTATATTAATATAATAAATGATGCGTCGGTGTTGTGAAAAATTTAAGGTAATTATTTAATTACTAAAAATAAGAAATAAATTGACATGATAAAAATAATTTTTATTTTAAATAATTATTTATAATATAATATAAGATGTATTTATCCCTTCCACAAAGTATTATAGATATTAAAAATAAAGTTATATTTTTGAAGTTATCTTTTATTTAAATATTATAAAAAAAATCAAATAAATATGGAACATAGTTGTAATATTTTATAAACTTTTATGCATAAGCGTGAAATTAACTCTTCTAATTGGATGAATTCAAGTTAAATGGTAATTTATTAATCCTTATCATATTATTTTTAACCTTAAGTAACTTATTTACCTTTTCCGTGATGAAAATTATTTACTATGTTAACAATTCATATTGATAAAAAATAAGAATCCCCTATTTAAAAAAATCATCTAATTATTATAAATATGGAATCCATTTTTAAATATTAAATTTATATAAGTGGTGTAAGTTAATTTATACTAAATTTAAAAATATAATGAAAAAAGGTTTTTTAGGAAAATGTGTTTTACGCCCAAAAATGAAATGCTACCAAAATGAGGTATGATAATGGTCCAAATTTCATTATATAAAATTATATAATAAATATTTTATTTTGTATAAAATTAAAATAATAATGTTTCTTTTTAAAAGGAAATAATGATTTTCCAAAAACCTGTATTTTTTCATTATTCACTGAAAAATCAATCTTTTCAAAAAAATACCAAAATTTCACACTTAGATAATTATGATATGATGATTTAAAAAATGAAATTAAATTTATAAAAATTATTTTATAAAATTTTCAGAATGTAAATATAATATTTTTCTCACAATAATAAATAAACACATTTTTTAAGAAAACATATTTTTAAAACATAAAATGAATTTACTATAAATTGGATGATTATTTACTAAGAATTAATTAATATATTTTTGTTGATTAATATATTAATATATATTTCAAAACATTTTTATTCCTATTTATACCCTCCAATTAAATGACTATGTTATAACGATCATATTTAAATAATAAAAGATTGTGGTTCGTTTAAGCTCGATGTTGCGTATTGTATACACTATCAAACATAATGTTTTTATTTTAATATATCATAGATTTACATGAATAATCCACTTTTATGGTCACATTTTGACCCTATTTATTATCTTAATTGATTTTGAGTAATATTGGAACCATTTTTATTATGTAATATATTAATATATTTTAATAATTTAAAAAATTTCATGTGTGTCCTCTTTCTCACCTATAAAAGGATTCCCCATACTCCCACTTCTCTACATTTTGAAAGCCTATAAGATCAAATAATCTCAACCAAAATATTTTCCTAACATCCTTCCCCATTTCTTACTATTTTTGGTTTGATCATAATACAATCCTAATGAGGATTAAAGTATAAACCTATGGATATTGTCTAAAGAGGAGGTATAGATCTTAACTAAGTGTTTTATTTTCTACATATTATTATAAATCCTAAAAAAATAACATAAACTTTATGATATAAGAACATTAGTATCTTCAAAATACTAAAATTTTATTTTGTTTATTTTATAACCCTTTATTCATCTTCTTCTCCATCAAATGGGAAAAGAAACCATCATTCATGTATACATACAGACTACCACCTCATGGACTGATGTATTTCATTTTCCATATCCTCTTCACAAGTATGGTTATAATAATTTATTTCTTATATAAAATTAGTATATTAATGACTAATTATAATTTTTAAAAAATAACATGTCATATATTTTCTTACTTTTCTATCCATTGAAAATGATAACATTGTTCGTATGTACACGGGGATTACCACCTCCATGAAAAAATGTTATTTTATTTTCATCACCACCTCACATTAATGGTATATAAAATTTAATATAAAAATATTATATTTATGATATAATAATCATTATGAGAGGATAAAATTATACTTATTTTTTCCCTCTCTTTCTATGAAAAAAGAAAATATTACTCATGTGTACGTACAGACAATCATCTCCAAGATGCAACATAATTCATTTTTTATAACCACCTTACCGTATTCGTTTTAAAAGAATAATTAATTTCTAAAAATGATATTTACAAAAAAAAATATTTTTTAAATGATATATTAATGATAAAATTTTCCATGGTCAACCTACAGTTGTCATTTTAGACATATGATATGAATATCATAAAAACGTCTAATTTAAACTTAATTGATTATGTAATTGAATATGAAATGAGAAAATTTTAAATAAAATTAATAATAATCCTTAAAAATTTTATTTATTAAGTAAATAGTTAGCATAAGTTTATTATTCAGGAAGATAAATAGTGTGTGATGATTCAGACTCGATGTAAAGGGTTTCTAGTCCCAATATCTCTTATTTGAGACTTAAGAAATTTTCACCACAAAATATCACTTTTATTGTGTAAAAAAATACCTTATTGGTGTATTATATCATTATTGTCATTAAATTAAAATATTTAAAATTACACTAAAATTTATTTCCTTCGATTTTTTATTATTTCAAAATTTATCAAGTCATAAAGAATTTTATTTAAAAAATTAAATATATTTATCTCTCCTTTAGAACTCTTTTTCTCAAATATACATATTTTCTTTTCAATTTTTTATATTTAAGATATTATTCTCTCAAAAATAGATTATAAAATATTTTTCATACAACCTTCAAATTTCATTACAATATTTTAAAATAAATCTTCATATCATTTTTTCAAATGAGGATCTTTTATCGAATGTGTGAAAGGAATCATTTTTTTAGATCTTACAGAATTAAAAAAATATCCCACCATTATGAATTTTAATTGATTTAAATATTAATTTTTAATTTTTCATAGTTATTTTAAAATAAAATCATTTCCTAAATATTTTTGGAACATTAAATTTTGAATTTTATTCAAAATAAATGGTTGTTTATAATTATAGATAAAAATTAAAACTGATATCTCATGTGGTTAAAAAGAGTTCTTCAAGGAATTTCTGAAGAAAAGTGACATATTAAAAATGTTTTGTTCATGATATGGTACTTGTGAATTACAAATGATGATTGGTGATACTTATATAGGTTTTATGATGAGTGATCTCAACACAACCTATACAGAAAATGAGCTCAATATAGTTCTTCAATACATTGGGTAATGTTCCTTATATTCAATGGAAAGAATGATATATTTAATAGGGTAGGTTTCTTTTATTGATTTAACTAGTATCAAGTTATTTCTAACATATGTAAGCATGGATTATGAATATTTTTCTTCAAGATTAATGTAAGGGTCTTTATTATCTTGTTATGGGTTTTTAATGGTTTTCTTTTATTAATAAATGATTTAATAATATGGATATTTTTTTATTTATGTGCTCAAATATTTATAGTGATAAAGTCAAAAAAATTATTATTTGTTATGTTATTCAATGAAATAATTTATTTCTTTCTTTTATATCCCTTACTAAGATTTTTTTTTTCATCGCATGTTTTCAAATGTTTTCCACTGGGTTTAAGGATTAGTTTGAATAAAGAAGAATTCAAGGTGAAAGTAATGAATATTTTTCATAAAAAAAAATGTTTTTCATTATAAATTTTTTTTACTATGGTGAAAATTGATCCTATATGAAAGATTCCACTTTGTAATGTATGGGTTTTTTATGTAATATTTATGACCTAATTCTCTAAAATTCTAAACCTAAAAAGCTCTTCTAAAATTAAATAAAAAGAAATATTGATTTAAAAATCACCAATTTATAATTTTTTAAGGATGGTTCATTATACTTTCATGTAAACTATCCTCAGGTAAAGTTACACTGGGTAGAATTATTTACTAGCATGGAGGCCTATGAATTATTTAGAAAAGTAAATGTTGAATATTTGTGGATATAGGGATACTCATTTAGAGATTATTGATTTCATAAAATTCCATTTATTTACATGAAATTTATTTATGTTTCTTATAAATAAGATGCATTCGGATGTGTATAAATATTACGAGATTTAAATTTTTGTTAGTGTCAAAATTTGTAAGTAATAAATCTATTTTTTTTTACTTGTAATACTTAAGAATATTCCTAGGGATATTTTTAGATCCAAGAATCGATTTTGCATAAGATTTTGTGGGTTAAAGATCCTCAGTATTGATATATTTAAAATATTAAAAATATTATATCAAGTGTGTGAAATTTTTCATAAATAATTGAATATATCCCGAAAAAAAAGTATTAGATTTTAAATATGAGACCATGTTTGATTCCAAAATGTGGGGTTTATCCTATATGAGACATAAGTTTTTTCAATGTCAAAAGTTTCATGATAGGTGACTGTTAGAGGGCATGTTTAATAAAATAGATAAATAATTTATTTATTTTTATTAAATTACCCTATACATAGAAACCAACATTAAGTACCATGTTATGAAAAAATTATAGGGTTATACATATAACCTATGGATATTAGAGAGGAGTGGGAGGAGTGATCAATTAGAAGAGATAAACTGGGAACATGGATCGATGATAGTGATCAAGGAAAACATGATTCAGATGATGAACACAGTAGGGTATTCAATTCCATAACAAGAGATATTTTTATTCACCTATAATAGATCTATTCTCAAGATAGAATATTTTTTAATCCTCATTTTTAATTTGATATAAATTAATATTAATTACAACTAAATTAATTCATTAATCTCTCTTCATTGGTTTTCCAATGATTTATTTTATCTTCCTAAATATAATAATTTGTGGTTTATTTATCATTTTCCATAATTTTTGAATTGATAACCCCATTCATTTGATTTTGTCAATGATGGAAAAAATAAACATAGCTATCGATCGAGGATCACATTGTGTTATGTAACCTTCTCCCTTCGTTCTTTTCTTTCATCATTGATACTTTGTTTGGTTGGTGATTCGAAAATAAAATGGAAAACTTATCACTGTGAATACATCCTTTGGCAGAAAAAAAATATATTTTTTTGGGTTTAGTTTTTTATTTCAGATACTTGAAGAATGAGTGATGATTATTAAAAAATCCAATGATAGGTCGGGTAACATTAGACCTAGGATCCATATTGAGTGGGTTTTTTGGGGATCAAGAGGATAGTGATTCTAAGAAAAAGGTTCCTAGAATCTAGCCAATGGGGGTATGAATAAGTATAGGTAGTAGTGTTCTTGTGGGTTGGTTTTTGTGGAATTTTGGGATGTGACGATGAGGTGTGTGATGATGGGAAGGAACACCATATATTGGGGAATCCCAGGCAAGAGGTAGTGATGGTAGCTCAGTGGTGAAAGGGTTGATGCTCAATGTCAGATCGTGTAGATGAGGCATGATTGGTGCTTTGTGTGGCAAGAAAAACAAGCCTTGAGGGTTCCTACTGAAAATATTTGAGGAATAAGATAATATAGGACAGAGAGAATGAAGTAAAACAAAAAGAAACCGAGAAAATAATAATAAAAAAGGTGATTTCATGTGATCCTATTTAAGAATGGAGAATGAGTGAGTCCATCCGAGCCCTTCCCTCATCTTATACATTTGATAATAATAATAGTAATAGTAATAATAATATTATTATTATTATTAATTTTATAATTATTAATACCTTGTTTCTGATGTATCTTCATCATAGGACATCAAAATGATGATTCTTCTATATAATTGTAACCCTTATATTGAGCCAATTGATTCAAGGCTAATTTTGGGTTCCTTTTTAGGCTCATGACTTGGGTATATGAATCTCTATGCATGCATAATATGGAGAAATTCATTTTTTACAATAGATGAGTGTTTAGGGAAAGTAATTATCACATCCTTAGTATTTTTCATTAGGATTGCAATGGAATGATATTTTTGTCTATTCAAGTCCATTTGTGTTAACATATCAGTCGATATATGAAATGTGGTGATGCTAGTGGGAAACTTATTTTAGGGACACATAGCTGGTGATAGTGATTGGGTGTGATCGGAGTGATGTTGGGTTCGATACTCCCTTATTACACCATGTATTGGGACCCCCATACTCTTGATTTTGGTAGATTTGAAACTCCCTTACATTGGGAACATTTCCTCTATCTATATAGTGGTTATCCCCCTCCTTTGAGCACCTATGGCATACGGGTCCTCCCCGAGAGTTGTGTCTCTCTTGGATATAGAGTGTAATAGTGGGTATTGGGCCTATACACACTAATTCTATTGAGGATATTTTGGATTCATTTTTTAGATTTTCATCTCACTAATCTATGGATCATAGGAAAAATGAGCAAGACCTTCCACACTAATTCTTATGAATTTGTACATGATGGTTGCCATCAGAGATGGAATATTAGATCTAAAAGAAGAATCACTACTCTTAGCTAGTCTTTAGATATGGAGATCCCCTATCTATCTCATTTAGTTTTCTTTTTGAGCATATATCAGTTATTTTAATGGTTTTTATCTCGTGTTCTTCTTGGTATGCTATTGTTTTGAAGAGCTGACTACTCTCACATGATGATTTGTGTTTGGTTATTTTAGAGTGTCTTACATAGTATGTATATATTCCCCCATGAATGGGATTTTCCCACACAAGTTGTTATTGTCCAATTGATAGAAAAATTAGCATTTACTATGGTTGACCTAGTTCAGTCGAGCTTAACAATAAATGGTGGTGTTGAACGTGTTTGGTGTTCCGACTCTGGGGTCTGAATTCATACACTCTCCCACTCTACTCTTTATAGTGGTTGTTAGTTTTGTCCCCCCCCGGTATTTCTAGTTGGTCATGTATTTTTTAACTTTATATCATTTTAATTACACCCTTCCAACGGACCGAAGGCCTTAATTTTTTTTTTATATAGGGACATATGCATAAACCCCCTTTTAAGGGAATAAGGGGGGACCCAAGTCATCATCGACTTAAAATAATTCACGACTCGAAGGTCTAGCAAGGCAAACAAAATTGACACATGAAGCTACCCCTCCCTAGAATATGAACATGGAAAATAACTCCATCGTTTTAAGGCTTAACAGTAAGCAAGTGTCTTGTGTCAAATAACTGGCCTGATCCAATGACAGATTTCATACCATCTCAAACATCCAAATCTGAAAAACACTAAAAAGATGAATAGAAACTCTAGATCCTTTTCTGGGGCCTAATACACAGGTCGAGTCCGAAGGAATCACCATACCAACAAACCTCACAATAAAAACCATTCACCCTGATGAAGTGACCATTACAAGAACTACCATCAATGTTCATCCTGGACTAACTCTGCTACCCTCCTCAAACACCCCACCCACCAAAGTCGCATAAGCCCAAAAGAAAACTCAATCGGCATCAGATCAGGCCATCATCACCTAGGACTGCGTGTCCCAACCTCGCACCAAGAGTGCACCACCGATGAGGGGATCAGGGTCATTATGAAATAAAAGTACTACTATGGGCATGATTTTAATTTGATCAGAACCACAGATGCACTCTAACCAGGTTCTGAAACCTTGCAGTAATAAGAATGGAAGTAGGAAAGGGCATAGAAGAACCAACGAGATCGAACCAGAACAAACAAAACCAGATCCATCCAGAAGAAACAAATCACAACATACCAAATCACAGAATACCAAAAAGAGAACCTGAAAACCCCAAAGAAGCCACAACACAATACCTCCCCCCTCCATAGCACTGAAACCAGAGAGCATGCACCGAACCTCCAAAAAACCCTAGCCACCTGACAAATATGGATGATAAAACTGATCCTCTAAGCTGAACGCACAACAATCCTTGTTCTTGAGGGAAGGGGGCGATCCCTTCTAAGCATCAATGTTGCACCGCCAATATGGTCTCACCAGAAGAGAGTTGGACCCATGGTGAGGATTTTTTGGGAACTTTTATAAATTATGTTGGAGTGTCTTGATTGTGGATTTTAGGATAGGGAACCCAGTGTTGGTGCGACCATCAACATATCCATACACCATGACTTTGACTACCTCTTTGGTGAATCAGTATATAAATACCTAGGTTGTAGGGAAAAAATAGTACATCCATCTGATAGGATTGAGTATTCTGAATTCTCTTTTATTCTTGAGTTGGGTTCACAAATATTCTCATTGACCATGGTACATATTGAAAACTTTTGAGATGTCTCTATGAAGACAACCAACAAGTATTTTTAGATATTGTTATGATGGTGAACAGTTGAGTGATGAGACCTCTAATCAAGGACCCATTCATCAGTTTTTTCCACTAGGAAGACATTAGGTAGAGATTCTGGAAATTGAGAAATGCGTGGACCCACCTCCAGTTGTTCAAATGGGTGTCATTCTCATATTGAGTAGTGGATGTCTCCTTCCAGATAGGAAGATAATGTAGATAGGAATATAATGTTGTGTGCGATTTAGTGATAGATACAACTCAAGTTTTCCAATGATATATACCCTTAGGAAGTGGAGGATTATCTTGAGGTAGTTTTATGGGTTTTATATATTATGCAAACCCAGACAAATCAATAAGTTTACCAGGGTGACCATTCTCTTTTTATAGAATCTACTTGCTCCAAAGGTACTCAAAAATGATAACATTGTGTAGTGTGATCATCATGAGTCACAAAGATAGAGTTCACCTAGGTTTTGTGGTGGTCCATACCCCTTCTTAAGTGGTAGAGTATTGGAATAATCCCATGGTGTAAAATTCCCTCTTGGATAAAACACCTCTTGATAGTGGTCTTGACAGTGATACTTATTTAGAGAAAGGTTGGTTAGTGGTATAGGTCTATGTTTTTGATGTTTGATGAGGATAAAAACATAAAAGGAAGAGGGACATTTCACCCATTAATATAAGTTCTTATAACATGATCTAAAAATATTAAAGTGAGTTAGTGACACCCAAATTAGGTAGTAATGGGGTGTGGTGTATTAGTTTATTTGAATTATTTGTTTGAGATCATTTTTTTGTGATAAGGTGTTAGAGTATTTCCAAATTAAGGAGTAAATACTAGTAAGGTGAAAGATGGATTCGAGATGTAGGGTATTATGACCCTGATAATCCAGATGTGATGAAGATATGATCCATCAATTCTCGACTATAGTTGTAGTTTTTTTGTGTGGGTGTAATCTAATTTCCATTAAAATAGCCCATGGTTGATGATTAGTGATTCAAGTATATATTTTTTTCTTGACCCTTGTGTTTGGAGACTTCAATAGAGAGGATTAGTGATCACACACATTTTCTAATAGTGTGACCTAACTCTGGGATGAAAGAGAGTGCCTTATGTAGAATCTTTTCATAGTTGGTGGTGAGTGTCTATGGTTTTACCATAGTATGGACTAGTTTCCTACTGACCATGCCCAGTTGACTATAACTTTTGAGGGTTTTAGTGTACCTGATTTAGTGGGACAAGGTTTAGAATTATTTGGTGAGAAATAATCCCCAGAATTTTGGGGCGATCTTGTTTGTGGGAGGATACAATTGATTATTTATTAGTTGTCTAGTATGACCCTTGGAGTAGAAGATTATATATTTATTAAGTTCCTATGATATGGGAGAGGTATGAGGACATCTTCCCTAAGGATTATCCAAGTTTAACTCCCCAACATGAATTTTTTTTATACATGGGATTTCACCAGGGATGTACTAAAATTTGTACTAGAATATTAGATGAACTCGTGTAGTAGTGATAGATGGATGTGTGGGTTGAGGAGTCTGCATAGCAAGGGCTTGTTAGATCCATTGTTCCCACATGGGTAACTCTATGTTATTCTCCTAAGAGGCATATGAGATCTTTCTTTTTTGGTTTAGATTGAAGTTAGTGGAATTAGGTGATAGTTATGAGGGAGTATCCACCCCTGAGAACTGATGACTTCTTTGACTAGTGGTTTAAGGAAAAGTGGTTCACTATCTCCTGTTTGGAGAGGAGGATAACCCAGTAATGGATTCCTAGAGCAGTTGTGGTTGATTTGAGTTCTTGTTGATACACTTTGGTGTGTCAAACTCCCCATAATACTTCATGATACTTATTAACTAAATCCCTAATATTCTTGGATTAGGTACATGGTAGTATTTTTCATGGAATCCTAGTGTGTTTTGAATCTAAGAAAGAGCATGCAGGACACTTGAGGATGGTTTTGGACATGATCATGGAAACATTTTTTTTTCTCTATTATATATAGAGGTGATAGAGTAGTTGAACTCTTCATGTTGACCCTTGTGGGTGAGGATGGTGCATCATATATTTATCTGATGTTTGTTACAACATCGTTTCTTTAGCACGATAGGGAGGGTCAACTAAGAGATACCAATTGTAAGATATTGTCTGGCCAAATATCCACTAGACAAGATCATGATGTATTTTATGAAGATGGGGAGCATGTCATCCTTGTTTGAGGATGGATGAAAATAAAATTCATGCTATGGGATGACATGTATAGGAGGTTGATTTCCCTTAGTAATACACCTAAGAGAGATGTCATTGTACCAAGATCCTTTGGTATTAGTATTGGTGGACAAGGATATTGTAGCATGTTGCAAAGCTAAACTCTGGTTGTCTCACCTTCTAAAATTTAGAGACGGAGGTTCTTGAGTGGAAGTCAAAATGGGATGGTGTTTTTTGGTTCTCATGATGAGGATTCCAAAATTATAAAGAGTTCATGACACTACCTAAGTGAATGTATAATAACTCACTATGTTGGTCTAATTCCTAACCACCTGAGGGCAGAGTTCAATGATGATTTTAGGATGCATGTGCCTCCGAGATGTAGTATGACTTTAAGAGATTTCAATAAATGATAATTTTATATAGTAATAATTTATTAATTTAATTATTATATTTAGGATACAAGAGACTATTACGAATTAGTATCAATTGAGCACAGTTTTTATATCCAAGACACATGGATAGGTGAAATGGATTGTTTAGATTCTCGTGCACATATTTGGGTTTACATGTTATTTATTGTCCATATTAAAGAGGATAATAAAATATCAGTGGAGTTTGAGTATCATAGTAGTTACCACTCCACCATTAGTGTATCATCATTTGAGGTCATGTGTGGGAGGCCTTGTGGGCCACTATTGCACTGGTCAAAGCTAGTAAGAGACATCGTTAGTGGGTCTATAGTCGTTTCTAGAGATGGTCATGAAAGGTGTAGTTCAACTAGGGGTGGATCAGAACTTCTCAGATCCACCAGGATTATTTTTTGGACTAGCGATAATGGTGGCCTTTGGAGTTTGATAAAGAGATCATGTGTTCCAAGGGATCACACCTTGTCGTGGATTTTGGAGATTTGGTCGGGATGACAAAAAACTTTAGGGTTCATAAACATTTTTTGGTTACTATGATGGGTTATAGAGGAGGAATATATATTGAACTAGTGACCACTGTTAGACAAGGTGCATGGCGTTCTCCACATGTCATAGATAAGGATACATGTGCATGACTCACTGCATGATGTCTACTATGGTGAGCTAAATATTGAGAATGGATTTACCTTTTTGAATTGGGTTTTATAATTTAAAACCAATGGGAGAATACCCCTCATGGGAGAGTTCTCTTACTTAGGTTCATTCTCTTTGGAATCATTGGAACCTACAGGTGAACTCATTGGAATGGTAGACCTAGATCCGAGCTCAGTATCCTCACTGAGAGTGGGTTTTAGCTTTTAAGGGTAAAAATACATGAAGTTAGGGAGATTTAAAAGACTCTATTTTTTATCATTTGGACTTTAGAATATTCCCTAGAAATATTTTCAGAGCTAGGCACTGAGTCAGAGCAAGATTTTGGGGCTCGGAGAGGCTCAATATTGATATATTCAAAATATTAAATATATTATATCACACACACCTGAGTTTTTAGAAATAATTTTATTTCTCCAAAAAGGATTCTCAGGTCAAAAATCATAGACTAAGGTTTATTTTAAAACATGGGTTTTACCCTAGGCATGTCATATAGTTGGTCAGCGCTAAAGGTTCTATGGGAGTTGACCATTGGCGGGTACGCTTAATAAAATAAATAAATACATTATTTATATTTATTAAATGACCCTAAAATGAGAAACCATATTTTAAAACAATTTTATGTTAAATATTTATGTTTATCCATTAAAACATTATGATATTAGCATCATGGGTAGCAAAAAGACGAGAATTTGGATTGAGGATGGAGATCGAGGAAAATCATGAGATAGATGATAAACATAGTGGGATCTTTAACAACATCACTAATGAGTGTGTTATTCACCAAAAAATGATAATTTCTCTAGGTGGGATGTATGATTTTTTTAATCCCCATTTATAATTGGAAAAGATCACAAATTAATTCCTCCAAAATTAATTCTTGAATCGCTCTTTGCCATTTTTTTAGGACTGATTTTTTCTTCCTAGATCTAGAAATTTGATGTTCATTTGTTCGTGTGGATTGTTTTTTATTTGATAACCCCATTCATTGAAGTTGGAAAATATATATTCATTGATCAAGGCTCACTTTGTGTTATGTGAGTTTCTCCCTTTGTTCTTGGCGTTCATCATCGGTACTTTTGTTGGTCGGTAATTGGTGATAACCAGGAAAACTAATTATTTATTATTCGTACATTGGCACAATGAATCAGGGTTAAAATTTTGGGTTTAGGTTTTGGAGACATAGTGATGGTGTGACAATGACCGCAAAAAATGGATGATAGGTTAGGTAATGGTGGATCAATGATTTTGATCGAGCGGATCTTTTGGGGAAGTAGTGCATTGTAATTTTGAGAAACATGTTGATGAAATCCAGCCATTGGGGGCCTGATGAGGTATGGGTGGAGGTGTTCCCACAGGTAGGTACATGTGTCAATTTGGGATACGGATGTGAGACATGTAGTGAGGGGGAATCACAGAACATTTTGGGGTTGGCCCATACAAGAGGGAGTGATGATAGCTCAGAGGTACAAGGGTCACTTATCAGTAAAAAAGTGTGTGGATGAGGCATTATTAGTCCTATGTGTGGTTTGAAGAAGGATCCTTGAGTTTTTTCACTAAAAACATAACAGTAATAATATTATATAAGAGAGATAAGGTGCTAAAATAAAAATAAAAAAAAAGAACAAAATAATAAAAGAGGGGATGTAATGTGAGCCTCTTAAAACATCGAGAGGGAGTGAATATAGAAGATCCCTACCTTCCTATTATATATTTTATATTTACAATATTAATAACAATAATATTTTTATTATTATTAATACCTTTCTTTTGAAGTATATTCATCTTACGATGTTGTAATGATGAGCTTTTTATATAATCATGACCCTAACATTGAGGATGTCGATTCAATACCAATTTTGGGTACCTTTTGGGCTCATGGAATGATACTATAAATCATTGTTCATGGGTAATATGGAGAAATACTCTGTTTCACCAGGTGACTATTCAGGGAAACAAAATAGATTATACCAAGTATTTTTCCATAGAAATTTCAACGGGGTGATCCATTTTTTCATCCATGCCCATTTATGGTGACAAATCAGTGGATTTATATTTTAGTCCATCGGAGCAATTATGAGCCTCGGGCATTCATCGGTCATTTTCCAAACTTGAATTTTGGACTATGAGTATCCTATACAGAGTATTTTTTCATGTAGAACATGATGATGACCTTTTCTACAACAATTGAGACAAGACACAAGGTGATGTGAGTAGTGTGATTATTTTATCGATGCATGGCTGGTGATAGTGATTATGTGTGATCAAAGAGATACCAGTGTCAGTAATCTCATGTCTCACTAGGGCATGGTTCACCCATAATTTTTATATAGTAAAATTTGGCACTCCTCTACCCTAGGTATGGATCCTCTATCTATGGATTGATACTCCCCCATCTTCGAACTTTAGAGTCATGCAGGTCCACCAAAAGTGTTCGGGCTCCATTGGTTGTGGACTACATTAGAGAAGAGTGGGGCCCACCACAGATATTCTAGTGAGGTTACATGTGATTTATGGTTTAGAGTTGTGGATCCCTAGGTTGTAGATCATAGTTTCAAAGACCGAGACCATCCATGGGGACTCTTATGTAGATGCACTATATGTTCGGCATTAGAGATGAACCTTTAGAGCTGTAGGAAGACTCATTGTTCTTATCTAGGTTGTAGATATGGGGATCCCCTTTCTCTCTCATTTTTGAATTTTTTATCATATTTTGGTTATTTTGTGGATTTTATCTCATATTCTTATTGAAATTTCTTCATTATGATAATCAGACTACTCTCTCTGGATGCTTTGTGTTTGGTGATTTCTAGGTGTCATACTAGGTTTATTTATACTCATCCTTGCATGGGATATTCTCATATGTGTTGTGTATTGTTCAGTTCATAGACATATTATCATTGACTATGGTGGACCTAGTTCAATGGAGCATAGTAGTACAGGTGGCACTGATAGATTTCAGCAATTCTACTTTGGGATCTTTAGTCGGTATCTCCCCCACTCTACTATTCATAATGGTGGTTATTTTGGTTTCCCCAATATATTTCTATTTGGGAATGTATTTTTCCACTTTAAATCATTGTTATTACACTATTGTACATTGATATTTATTTCAAAAATGTTATCAGATGTATTTTTTACACTCTAGATGTTTAGTATTTTATTATACCTCTATACTATTGCATAGAGTTGGTTGTGTGTTCCTGTGAAGGTACATGGATAAGGCCTCCAATTTTATTATTATCCCTACTTGGTTATTATTTCCAACCCATGACATATTGGAGGTGAGATAGGGGTCATATAGACTCTTCATTTCACTAACTAGGTGGGCTCTGGTGGGTCATGTCATTACATTTTATGTTGTGTAACGAGTTTCATATCAATATAGTTTGAACATATTTATTTGGTTAAATAAATAGGATTCCATATTAAGTCATTATAAGAATGAATACATGTAAATGGGGTATATGATATAATATGGTGACATTAAATTTCTTTTAAAAATTATTTTTGTTATATTCGTTCCAAAGTGAACAATTTTGAAATCCTTGATCATTCGATCGAGTTAGTCAGGTAAAAACCTAGGAGCCCCTATATTATCTTCTATTAGTGAATACATTAATGGGTGGACCTAAAAATATTAGGTTCTAGTTCTTGATATATTATTTGTGTTATAATTAGCAGGGGACCGTAATAAGATAAGGTTACTTGAGGAATGGGGTTATGATTATTAATCCGATGGATTGGATAAAGAGTTATCTGCTTAACTATCCAATATTCATATTTGATATGATTGGTATGATTCCCTAATTATATAGGTTTGTTATGGTATAAGTGATAATGCAGCCCCAATATTATTTAAATATGGATTTTGGTCCAAAAATAGGTATAATGAGTGAAAATGGGGTCATCATTTTAGTGGGAGAACATTTAATAATCGTTTTTATTAAATACTTCTCAAACATGATTCTCATGTGATAAAATAGTTTATTGTTTATAATAGAATCAAAATCATCAGGCTTAACTTTTATATTAATCCTTGAATAGGATACGTTTAATGTAATCAACTCCTGAGACTATTAACTTAAGAAAAAATATTATGTAAAATAAAATTATTTTTTTAGAGTAAAAACCTCTTGAATAACCGACCACTGAAGTTGTTTAATAAGTGGAATTAAATTATTATGTGGATCATAGAATTATTCACTTATGTTTTTAAAGGAATTTCATAAAATGTGACCCACGTACCTTTACTATCCACTCATATACTCAATATGATTATGAATGCCAAAGACTAGGTGAGACTGAATATATCATCTTAAGCTTGTTCTGGTTATGCAAATTATTTTATTATCATCTATGGAAATATTATAATGATTTGAATGATTTCAAGAAGTTTTTACCTTGTTTTCTCAATGTTTTGAGGATAAATAAACTAGGGAATGTAATGTCAAGGTTCTATATTTTCATTGTATTGTTTAATTTGATATACCTAAAAGGGATAGAATGTTTTTTATTCTTCTAAAATAAGGAAAAATGTATGATGTTAAAAAAATTAAAGGAGTATAATTTCATTATAGATAGAGGTTATGTTAATTCCTTAGAAATTTATAAGAATAGTTTTGAATAATATGAATAATACTTTCCAAACAATTATTGAATATCTCAAAGAGAGTAAGGTTTATAGAAATTATAAGAAGTTTTTTCCCATATCTCTTGTTATTGATTAACCTTATATGAATTTTCATCATGTTATTATTTTTAAAAATAAAAAATGAGAAATTTTGAGAAGATATGAATGTTTAACATTTTATAATTTTTTATTTCATTTTTATTAAAAGGGAAAAGAGTTATTTTTTATTGAAATACTTATTGTTAATAACCTTATGAGTTTATTAAAGGGGATATTTTAGTTTCTTGTATGTTATATCTAGGAATGTTTCATTATAAAATTCTATCAAACTTATATTTATTTCATATTTTTTATTTTCAAGATCGGGGAGGTGTTTGATCCAAATAAATCTTTTATATCCTTATTTCAAAAACCACAATACACTTTACCTTGAATTTATATTTACATGATGTTTTTGTTTAAGTTATATTTATATAGTTTAAAATATTTGATTTTATAAGTTCTATTGAACTAAATATCAAATTTTCATAAATTTTATATGATTTCCTGAATTTAATTCATCAAAATGTTTTGTTGCTTCCAATGTTATAATAAAAATACCCTATGTTTGTGTATGTTATAATTAGAGTTAATTACACACATTCATATCAATTTTACTGAGGAATTTGAGTAATGGTATATATTAAGATACTACAAACAACATAATCACTTTTAATTGAGATGTACATCATATCATTACATTTAAGTGATTTCAATTATATTTTGTTTTCTTTGTTTCCTATAACTTACATTATGAGGAAATATATTACATAAGACATTCTGTTTAAAATTTTTCTTCTTACAATCATTATGAATGATTAGATTTTAGGTATTGTATATGTCTACTTTGAAATGGTTTTTTTATGAATTCTAGGATATTATAATTTATTTTAATCATTATGAGTATAAGAGGATATTGGGGATAGTGCTATATAATACCAGTAATTATATCGAAGAAGTTCATGGTACAGAAATTATAACTTCCAATGGGTTTAGTCGATGAAGCTTTTTGTATTCATCTTTCAAACCTAGATTCTGGTTATCAAACCTCCTACTATTTTGGGATTAAATCAAAGGGTTCCCTTGATAGGGATTATTTTCTACTAAATATCCTATAAATAAATATTCATATTATTATCTAGTACATCATTTTTTTCATTGTATCATTAGTATAATATTTTATTGCATTTATTTTATCAATTTAGTTATTTAACTTCTAATTTATTATTTCCTAATGCATGCATTATGTGTTTTTACATTAATCCTTTGATATGTTAATAAATTTTATCTTATATATGTTTTAATTTCTAATTGGGATAAAATTATATGTTTTCTTTGACTTCAAATAATATCACCTATTTAAGCTTCCATATGTTTACCTACTAGGACAACACTTGTAATAAAATCTATTATCATTATCATTTAGAACATTCTCTTAATTTTTTTCCTATTTTTTTCATTTTCATTCACTAACATGTAGTAACGAAAGGATATTTTTCATTTAATCATGGTAGGGATACCAATTAGAACAACAAATAATTTTAATCTAAGATGGAAACTTATATTTAATGGTTCAAACTATGAATATTAGTGATATTAGATGAAGAACTTCATATTTAGTATGAGTGTGGATTAGTTTATGATAACGATCATTGATTAAAAAACATCCAAAGAAGTAAATTTATTTGTTTACTCTTGAGGAGAATGTTGAATATTAATCTAATTACAATTTTTGGAACACTTTTGTTTATTTAATAAAAGGGAACATATACAATTAGTTTTTATTATATGAGATAGAAAATGGAATTTTGAGAAATCTAGAAATTACACACTTCAGAATATATAAATTTTTGAAACCAAGAGATATATGCTTTGATATGACTAGAAGGAATTTTATTTTCACCAGGATAATCAGTTGATCAAATGTACTATAAGTTCATTAAAATTATGAATAACCTTCTGTTACATGGAAATAAATAGATCAATGATGATCGGATTATGAATAATATCATATGAATTCTTTCAAAATAATAAGAATCCAAGATATAAACTATCAAAAACACTAAACATATTACGAATATTAGCCTTGATTATTTGATTGGTACTTTTATGCAATATGAGAGTAGGCTGAAAAGATATGCTAAAAATATAAAAAATAAGAATGAATTTGTGCTTTATTTAATATGTGATGTTTTAAAATTTAGTTTCAATGTTGTCAATCCTCATACAAAAAAGAAAAAAAAATTTAAACATCATTTGAAAACTTGTTGTTCGGATGTACGTGAAGTTGAAATTGCTAAAATTGAAAGATTCATGAATAGAAAAATTGGAAAGGACATTCAAAGAAACCATTTGAATAATTAGAAAAATAAGTATAACAAGAATGATTCTATATAAATTAACTTCTTTTAGTGTAAGAATACTAAACATATTAGACCAATTTTTTTGAAACATAAGAAGAATGAAAGATGATATAGGATAATTTCTAAAAGGAAATGGAAGAAGGAATTTAGAGTTATTAAAAATACATGGATAACTATTGAAGATCTATCTAGAGATGAAAAAATTGGTTTGAATATGGATGAAATACATAATATATCTTGATTTTACACAAATTATTCACTTAATGAAAAGAGATTAATGTTAAAGGTATCAACAAAATCTCTTAAAAATTCATTTTTGGACCCTATTTTTTATTTTACATTGGATCATTAGGATTATTAAATATTATTTTTAATAAATGAATATACACATGACATTCCTGAAGAAGAAAAATATAAATTTGATGAAATACAATGACTTGACTAAATAAGATCATTTTAAGTAATCTGATAGTATTTATAATCATTATTTAGAGTAGGATATTAATTTTATTAATGTTTCTAATCATGATAACTAGTACAAAGTTACAAAACTAAATTTAGTATCTATTATTTAGAAAATTTTAATTTATATTTCAACTTTATGTATGGATAATTTTTAAAATATCTTAATATGGTTGAATTAAACTCATATATCTTTTAGAATAGGTTTTACTTAAAAAAAAGTCACATTTATAGTCCAATTATTTCATCCATAAAGGTGAACCTTTTGGTTTTAAGTTTCATATAGGAGATCACTGTAAAAAAAATATTCTTTCAATAATATTTAGTCATTAAAAACTCATATAGCTTATATTTCAAGAGAAGAGGTAGTTTTTCAAAATTTATGGATTTGATAGAGGTGGTTTCATAATGATTTTTTTCTAATATTTTTGAATCAAATAGAGTTTGGGTACTAAAATTTTAGCCTTTATTATTTTTAGGATAGAAGGATGAGTACCATTAGCTAAAATACTTGGTACTTGTACAACTTCTGTTCTTATCACATGAAAAGAGACATGTCAAGCCATCCAAACTTATAAAGAGTGAAGGGTGTATATGTTACATATGAAGACAAAATGATATGAATTTTATTTGGTATTAGATATGTTTGTTTTATCGGTATGTATTTAATTTCTAACATTCTTTATGTTTAATGACATAATAACAACCTTATCAACATATTCCAATTATGTGAGTTGGGTTTCTCTTTAATATTTATAAATAATACATGTAACTTCACAAGGTCAAAATTAGTACACATTTTATCTACCAATATGCACAATACTTTATATACATTAGACCTAAATGAACTTAATTTTTAAAACTTACCTTTTCTTAGTGAAACTAAGGATAATTCTTATCTTTGTCATAAGAGGTTAGGACACTTCAATGTTTGGAATTTAGATAAATTTTCTAGTAAATAACTAGTGAGGGTCTGTTATAACTTAAGTATAATAATTTTAGATTATGTGACCCTTTAAAATATGGTAAGTAACATAATTTGGATTCAAATCCATTGGTGAAGTATCTAGTTCCAAACATTTATATTTAGTTTTCATAGACCTTTGTGTACCTATAAAAATTGGAAGTATTGTAGTCAACCCCAATTTATATGTCTTAATTTATGATTACACTAGATATATTTGGGTTTATTTTCATGCATTTAAATCTAAATAACCCTCTTATTTTATAATATATTTTTTTGTCATTCATAATGATTAAACCCGACTAATTATCACAATTTCGAGTGGTCATTGTAAAAAGTTTGTAAATTATAATTTTTAAATTTTTTAGTTTATAAGGAATTACCCATGATTTAATGTCTCAAAAAACTCCAATATAGAATTTCATGGTTGAATGGAAGAATATACACCTTCAAAATATTTTCAAACTTTTTAGTGTTAATATTTTATTACTAAGTATTTTTTGGCTAAATCCTTTTATACTGCCTATTACACTATAAATTGAGTATTACTTCATCTAGGTTTTAATAAAAACACCTTATGAATTGTGTAATGGTAGAAAAGAACATAATTAATTTAATATTTTCCAATTTGAAGTGTTCATCATGAATAATAAATATAATTTACCTAAATTTGATCTCAAGGATGAAAAAAGTAAATTTTTTGGTCACTCTACCACTAGTAAGGATTAAGGAGTTTTCAAAAAAATGGGCATATAACATTAAATAAACAGTACATGTCTAGTTTAAGGAAACAAATTAATTATAAAGATAAAACATTTGTATTATGAAATTAACATGGTTTTTATTTTTGAAAATCTTTTATTTTTTACTTTTAGAAGTTGAATAAAATACATCATAAATTAGCTTACCAAAAACAAGACAAATAAAATAAATAATACCAAAATTAAGTTTATTGAATTTAATCATCTAGTAGATGGGTAAAATATTCCTTTTATCTAGGAACCATATAGTCTAACAGAATAATAAAATTTGAAATATCATTGGTCTTGTAGATTGACCGTTTATAACAGGATTTTTATTATGAAATAAATGTTTTCATAATTAATTCTTATATTAACTTGAACATAAAATTATAGATCATTCTTTGGGTGAAAACAATTATAATTGATTTTAAATAAGATAATAATTATTGAAAAAATTAATTTTTTATTTATTTTTTTAGTTGTGTTTCTTGAAAAAGTTTTCTAAAGGTGTTAAGAATAGGTAAGAACAAGTTTTGGATATAGGAAAAAAGCCACCACACAATATTATACATTGTTTTTTGGAATGAGAGTTACATGAGATAATTTAGTATATGTATGATGTTTCAATTTACATATTTTGATAAATTATATCTTGTTCCATGGTTTTTTTAGTCATGATATAAACTTTATATGGAAATTTTCAGTGGATCTACCAATTTGGGGACCTCTGATCCATGGTTATGGCACGGTATCACAAATTCTTGGTTCACAAGACTTGGTAGTTTTGGTATCCTATTGCATGCATTGTACGGTTGACTGTCATATTTCAAAGGTACTTTTATGGATTTCAATGGTTCTACCATTTTTTAAAGTTACACATTGTAGGATTAATATATGTCATCGTAATGTTAGTCAACTAGTTTTCCATGACCTAGAGGAAAAGGACCACACCAAAACCATTTTGGAGATCAATGGAGTTTGAGAAAATTATGCTAAGATCATGGGATAATTTAAATATAATATTTTATTACATTTTTTGGATTTTATTCATTGATCAATCACTATGCTACAGAAGGGAGACCACACCATAGGAATACTAAATTTTAGACATACCATGTTGTGGTGAGGGGTACCATCTCATTGTTAGGGTTTTTTATAGTTACTAATATGAATCAAAAATAATGATTTGTTATGGATTTATAAGGGTTATATTAGCTTAATTTATAAATAATTATCGTATTAAAATATATGGTACACCCAGAATGATCTCATAAAATTGTGAAATAGAAAATTAACTCTAATATTTGGATTAAGGGCTCATTACTACAAAAATTAGAAAAACTATTTGGGGTTGTTTTGAAGAAACTACAGAAGAAACGGGATTTGTAGAATCATTGGAAAAAGGAAATGAATTATTGACCAATATAATAAAGAATAATTATGAACTGAAGAGTGTTATGTGGGATCTCTCACTAGATGTTTTTTGAAGTTCTTTCAACTGAATAATTTAGAAAAAAACCGATACACAATCATTAGTGTTATATAATTCCCCTTTTTTGTATATTGAAAACAATATTTCTTAGATGACCAAGGAATTACTTTTGAACTTGAGAGAAACACTTTATATTATCCATGAAGGTTTTTAATCAGATATTCATTATAGACTCTATGAACTTGTAAAAAAGTAGTTAGATTTATTGATTATATTTCATAAGCACATTTTCCTGCATTCTCTTTGGATTATCCCACTTGTTTAAACAAATAAAAAATGTTTTCCCTTTATATTTTTATTTAGTTATTTATATCGGATAGGGATAAGTGAGATGTGTTCCTTTTGAAATCAAACAATACAATTTCAAAGGATTGAGAATAGAATTAACAATAGTATGATTCACCCACCCCCTGGATATTCACCCTTATTGGGGATCAATATTAATCAAATCGAATAATTTTTTAAATTATGTTGAGAACTCAAAGAATCTTTTGGTAATAAGAGTTAAGTGGTTATTCTGAAATATGTGAAATTATAATGGACCATTTTTTTAGAATAAGGAATTACTGGTTTCTAAGGTTTATAATTAGGAACAGGTATATATTTGGTAGAAAATTTTCACTAGTATCTAGAATTGAATTCATCCAAATTATACTTGATTTTATGGATAATCTAAACTTTACTAAATTTTAAGTGAATTTAAAGAGTGAATTTGTTATTTGATATGTTCAAAATGAATTTTATGTTGAAAAACCTAATGTTTTGAAGATATAAATATTTTTTAACATATATATAAAGTTATAAAGTGGCTATATGAACTTTATCAAGCGTTACGAGGCTAGTATGATTGATTTTCTGAATTTTTTCTTCCAAATTAATTTGATAATATTATAGAATATCCTATTATTTTTATAAATAACTTTTTTAATGATCCCTTCATTTTATAAATCTATTTTAGTGAAATTATTTTTTAAATAACCCAAAAAACACTTGTAAATTGTTGTTTAGAACTTAAGCAAACTGAATTTGAGAAGAGTATGATGGGTATGGTTAATTACTTTCCTAAATTCCACATAACACAAAAATAAAAAAGAACTATTTTTTAATAAATATAATAATAGCATATATTTACATAAATGTTTTGGTTTTTATAATTCTTCTTGTTTTATCACATTAGTTGGAACCTTATGTAAACTTGATCTCAATGAATCTAAGAAATTGATTGATCAATAAATGTTTAGAGTGATGATCATAAGTTTAATTTACTTGATGGATAGTTAACCATAAATTATGATTTATGTTCTCTTATGTGTGGAATTCCAAACCAATCCAAAATAATCTCATGTTAAGGTAGTTAAATAGATATTTATTATCTTTAAAGAACATTATAACTCAAACTCTCTAAAAATTATTGATCTAATTTTAATTGAAAGGGTTATTATTTTGATGATTTCAAAAGTTTTATAATGGATCAAATGATTTATTTTGGACATTTTCATTTTATTGGTGAATAATTAGTCTCTTGGTCCATTGAAAAGAAATATTCAGTTTCACTTTCTACTACTTTAGATTAATATATGATGATTAGATGTTTTTTGCTCAATTTTAGGGAATGTAGCATATACTAATAGATTTTAGAATTATTTTTACTCAAATATAATTCTTTATGATATAAAAACGTTCATTTTCATTATCTAAGAACATAGCATTTCATTCAAAATCTAATAACATCAATATAATGTTTGGTTTAATTTTACAAGAATGGTTTTTAATTATATATATTCATATTATTTACTACTATGTATAAAAATTATTTTATTTTATACCTTTAATTGTGATTTTCTCATATATTCACCACTAATTCATAAGTTTGTTTTCCTTTTTTTGATTTCATATATTTTATATTGCTTAACTTATTGATAATGGGAGTATTTTTTTCTCCTGAATCTTATACAATGAATCATATTTTTTGAGATTTTATATAGAGGTTAAGAAATCATTTTCAATAAAACATATTGAACTACACTATTCCTAATAAGATCATCTATAAGTATTGATAGATAAATTTTAGAATATTCTTCTTATTTTTACGTAACTCAAAAGTTTTAATATTATAATATATTCTTTGATCTATTTTCTTGGATAATCCCAAAATAGAGAGAAATATGGTTTTTTTCTGAAAGGAGAGAATGATTAATTAAGTTAAAGGTGGATAATTATATTCTAGATTATAGTTTTATGAATGAATAAGAAATTTATTAGAAACAATTTGAGAAAGATGAGGACTACTTTTGAAACATTCATTATATATCTCAAATATATTGATATTTATAGAAATTATAGGAAGTTTTTATACTATATTTCCTATTGTTTATTAACCTTTTAAACCTCTTATTTATGTTTTATATTTGAAAATCATAAAGGGGGATAAATTTTAGAACAGAAGGAAAGTGTTTCTTTCGTTATTTTTCCATTAATTTTTATTCAAAATGGGGAGAGTTATTATTAAAGGGGGGGACTTATTGTTACTAACCCTATGTGTTTCTTGAAGTGGATATTTTATTTTCATAAACACTATATTCAATAGGTTTTAATTAAAAATTTATATCAAACTCTCTTTTTTTGTTTATTTTGTGATTGTTAAAAAAGAGATATTATTTATTTGAATAAGTCTTTTATATCCTTGTTTTGAAAATTATAATAAACTTTACGTTAAATTTGAGACAACTTAAATTTTTTTACATTATGTTTATGTAGTTTATAATTTCTAATTTTATAAGTTCCAATGAACTAAATAGATCTAGCTAATTTAGAGAAAAACTCTCATAATGTATTAAATTTCATTCATAAAAAACTATGTTTCTTCTTTCGATATAATTATTATTGTTCTCAAAGTTTAATGATGTTTCCCTTTGGTTGTTGTTATAGAAAATATTATAAATTATAGTAATAAATACAAGTAATAGTTGATAAAAATATAATTGGAATAACTAAATCTCTTAAAATATAATCATTCATCATCTCTCTACCTTTGAGTGATTTAAATTGACTTTTTTCAATGTTTTCTTATAGATTTTTTTGTTAGGAAATACAGCATAAAATCTATAAAACCTTTTGTTTTTAATTATTATTATTCAATCATTACACTCAATGATATTTCTGGTGTGGACTGTGTCTGCTTCAAAATGGTTAGTTCGATAAATTCATAGGTACTAATACTTTAAATCGATCATTGATAATAGAAGAGGGGATCGAGGATAGATCTTCCAAGTTCATATTCTGATTTTGAATAAGTTTAAAATTAAAAACATATACCTTTTAATGGTTTTCCAATCAAGACCCTAGGGTAGAGTTTTTGCACGATTGTTCTAGTTAATGAACTGGTTATGTCTTTGGGATAAAATCAAATATGTCCCTTAATAAGAACTATTTGGTATTAAATTTCCACTATATGAATATTAAAATTGATAAATGATACTCCTTTTTTTCATTATATCATTGTTTAATTATTGATTTCACTACTTTTATTAGTCATGTTGTTTAATATCTCGGAATTTATAGCGACCCGATCCTTTAACATAAAATATTTCATGATTTTAAGCATAATTAATCATCAGAGTACAAGCCAAGGATCGTTAAGTCTAGTGTCTTGGAAGACTAGGTATATATAACATAAAACATGGGGAAAAACTACTTTATTTAATCTCCATAAAGAGCTTATAACTTCCTTTGAGCCCTTACATCTTCACAAGGTACCTTGGGCAACACATGAACAAATGGATGAGCTAAAAAGCCCAGTAAGGGACTAAACATAAGGATACATCTCAATCACATGAGTTAGGAGGCATGAAATAATGATATCCAAAGCATGAAACATATAAAATTATTTAATATAAACATGGGATCATATAAACATGGAATCTTATATATGTGGTAGAATCATAAAACATTTCTTTAGTATGGGTCAAGGCTAACCGCCAATCCTATTTCACATCGCATCTCATGAGACTTATCCTTTCCCAATGCATTGGAGCACTATCTGGGCGCACCCATCTCAAAATTTTCATGAATATTCTTTCCCCATTTATATTATTACCACATAAATCTTCTTTCCACATGAGTAATAACAAATAATCAATTGTTCATAAACATAAGGTTGCCCATTGAGAGAATTGGGTACCACAATAATGACATAAAGCATAACCAATGAGTGTATCATGAAGGTGTACTTAAAAGAAAAGTATTAGAAAATAAATGGAAGTTAATAAGTTAATTTAGGGATAAAACATGGTAGGTGTTAACTAATATAAGTGACATTGCATAAGAAATGTATTTGAAAGTCATTAGCATTAAAACATTTTTGTGCGGTTTTAAGAAAATTACTATAAAGATTTTAAAATAGTAAAGAATAAATTCTTTTATATCAAACCAGAATTGAACCAAGAAGGTTTTCATAATAAAAATAATTAATTTAAGAAGACATTGGTGTCTTAAAATAGAAGATAGAGTGCACTTGAAATTGGGTAACAATTCGGGAAGTTCCTTTAAAACAAGTGTGCTTATTGAGAAGTATCAAGGAGAGATTCACATAAAAGCATGTATATCCCTGAAATAGAATGAGATATGGATCTTAGAACATGATTTCGAAGAATATGAATATAATTTTTAAGTTATACATAAAAATAAAGGACAACTATATTTTGGTAAAAAGAAAGATAGAGCAACCTGAAGGGATAAAGGAAGTTTGGGTAGAATCCATTATGGTTTATCGGCATGGTATCAGGTGTAACTAAGAGGGCTTGATGAGAGATATAAGAGGTTTATCATCACTTATAAAACATTAGGGTAGTATGGGGAAGGTGTATATAAATTCCCCATCACTTGGTATTACACAAAAAAGCATATCATAGAGAACAATCTTGATTAAGAGTGAAAAGGGGAGGATCCCTTACCTTAAATCTGTTTGTGTTCTCCACTTGTTATTAACGACCTGAATAAAAAAATTATGATTATTAATTAATAAGTCCAGAAACTCTTCTATATTAAATTTATTTATTAGAACCCTTTTTAGTTCATTCAAATCTTTTTTTATTTGTTACAATGTTCAATTTCATTGTTTGAACTCGTTTGTTTACATGGATTTAAAAGATCGGTTCACTTATATTCAAGTTTGGATTATTTTCAAGATGAAATTGGTTGTATAGAATTGAAGTTATATTATTTAGTTAATATCTATAAGATTATAGGGTTTTAATTTTAATTAGGTTACTTATAGTGATGTAAAATTATTATATATATATATATAACCATAGTGATAACCGTTTTGGTTAATTGGTGGATTTGATTACAAAGAATGTATTTTGATTTATAAATTAATTCCATTTGTACCAAAGGAATAAAAAAATATGATATATTACATATATAATAATCTAGCTCAACCATAACACAAATGTTTTCATGACCATAATTAAAGATAATAATAAAAATTGATAAATTGTTGTCCTTGAATGTGCTAAATTAGCACATCTCAAACGGTGCTTTCATTTCTTTCAAATAAAAGGGTGGGGAAAAGAAAATAAGATAATGAAATATAAAACTAGCATGAAGAAATTCTATTACATGTATGTTACTGGATTTATCATACTATTATGGTGAGGGGAGATGAGTAAAGAAATAAAAAAGAAATGAACTTAAAAGAAAAGAAGAAATTGGGAAGAGGAATTTACCTCTTGAAACTTCCTCCTTTGAGAATCTCTTAATGGGTGAGGTTTTGGTATTTTGGGGAGGATGAGAGATTTTGGACGTGGGGAAGGACCTTGGGAAGATATTTGGGGAGAATAATGGCAAGTAACAGGTCTTTAGAGGAGTGGGGAGAAGATGGAGTGAATGGGGGGTTTTATAGTGGAAGAGAGGAGGGATTTCATAATATTATAATCATTAATTTATTATTTCTTCCCAAGAAAAAGAATAGTAAGTCTTTCATGACCAATAATAGTGATTTTATCATTTGATCCTGAACCAAGTGGGATTACATAAGCAGAACATCATCGATGACTCAATTAATCCATTATTTAGCATTTATTGTGAATTATCAGATTCTACTATTTCATAAAAAATTCAAGTATTTCAGAAAAATCCCAAAAATTCACCCTAACCATTTTTCGACGTGTAGAATCCAAAAATGAAGTCCGTTTTTAAAAAATAATATTTAAATATGATTATTTTTATATTTAATTAAAATAAAAATTTATTATCAAAACCAGTTTTAAACATTCATCAACTTATTCTAAAATATAGGTATATCGAACTTCAAACTTGAATATTATTTTTATACCACCATAGGTGATGTTACTATTCATTAGGGTATATCATTATTCATACAGTTATGTTACTATTCATTATGGTAGGTTACTATTCACCAAAAATTAAGTTTTCCTTATCGGACTCCAAATAACATACTGATTGCAACCGTGTAAGCCGGATTTTCAAAATTCCAAACACAGAAGTGACGAACTTATGTTTAAAGGTCACTTAGCACTTATTATTTTATTATGTTGTGTTTTCATGTGATTTTATGACATACTTATGAGAAGGGAATTTCCATTGAAAAACATTGGGTCGTTAAATTCTTCCCCACTTATGAAATTTCACCCTCAAAATTTCATTTTACATTCTAAGACAAAACATGTGTGGGTACTTTTCCATCATTTCTTCCTCCAATTCCCATGTTGCCTCTTCATACTAATGGTTTCTCCATAGTACCTTGACCACATGAGTAGTCTTGATGCGTATAACTTTTTCTCTATGATCCAAGATCTTCACTGGCTGCTCCTTGTAAGAGAGATCATCCTTCAACTGTACCACCTCTGAAGAGAGTACATGTGAAGGGTCTGGTATGTGCTTCCATAATAGGGATACGTGAAAGACATCATGTACTTTCGACATAGTAGGTGGAAGTGCCAGTCGATAGGCCACAGCTCCGACTCAATCAAGGATCTCGAAGGGGCCGATGTACCTGGGACTTAACTTACCTTTATTCATAAGCCTCATGACCTTCTTCCATGGGGATACACGTATAAATACCATTTCTCCAAATTTGAACTCAGGGTCTCATCGACGGTTACCTGCATAACTCTTCTTTCAACATTGGGCTGCCTTGACATGCTGTTGAATGGTTTTCACCTTCTCCAACATTTCGTTGACCATTTAAGGTTCTAGCAGCTTACGCTCACCAACTCCATCCCAACATTCTAGTTTTCTACACCTTTTCACATAAAGGGCTTCATATGGTGCCATTCGGATGCTCGAGTTAAAACTATTGTTGTAGGTGAAATCAACCAGTGGAAGATGTTGGTCCCATCCTCCTTTAGATTCTATTGAACACGCTCTCAACATGCCTTCCAATTTCTGAATAGTTCACTCATATTGGACATCAATTTGAGGATGATAGGTCGTACTGAAGTTCAGTTCAGTGCTCAGAGCATGATGAAGACGTTTCCTGAATTTCAAGGTGAAACTCAGATCACGATCAGATACAATAGATAGTGGTACTCAATTTATCCTTAACACTTCTTTGATGTAAATCCATTCAAGTTGATCCAATGAGAAGTCCTCTCAAACCATGATAAGGTGAGCTATATTCGTAAGACAATCCCTAATGACCCATATAGCATTGATTACTCTAGATGTCTTTGGAATTCCAGTGACAAAGTCCATGGTAATGTTCTCCCACTTCCATGCTGGTATGGGTAGTGGTTGCATCATCCCCTTATACTTTTGTCTCTCAGCCTTAACTTGCTATCATACGAGGCACTTTGATGTATATTCGGAAATATCCCTTTTCATATTGTCCCACCAAAGGTTTCTCGAAGATCTCGATACATCTTTGGGCTTCATGGGTTGATTGAGAAGGTCAAGATATGTGCATAATTAAATAACTCCTTCTTTATCTCTGGATCAGATGGTAAAAATAATCGTGTCCCAAATCTTACAACTCCTTCCTCATCAATTTTGAAATCGGAGGATTTCCCATTTTTAACAGCTTCAACCCTTTTCTGAATTTCCACATCCATTCTTTGAGCCTCATTTATTTTCTCCAAGAGGAATGATTGAGAAATCATTTGAAAAAGGATTGATGATGTTCCTCCCTTAATTATTCCCATTTCCATCATTTTTAAATCTAAAAATATCATATTCTTTTCAATTCTCATCATTGATAAAGATGTAGGATCATTTCTACTTAGAGAATTCGCCACCTTTTTTGCCTTACCGAGATGGTAGTGAATTGAGCAGTCATAATCCTTGATGAGCTCTATCCATATTTGAAGGCACATATTAAGCTATTTCTATGTGAATATATATTTGAGACTCTTTTGGTCAGTATATACCTCACATTTTTTCCCATAGAGATAAGGCCGTCAGATTTTCAATGCAAAGATCACAGCCGCCAACTCCAGATCATGCATGGGATAGTTTTTCTCAGGGATTTTCAGCTGCCTTTAGGCATAGGCTATCACTTTATCATTTTTCATTATCACATAGCCTAATTCTTTCTTAGAAGCATCACTATACACCACAAATAGTTCTCCACTTGAAGGTAGTGTGAGTATCGGCGTAGTGATAAGCCTCTTTTTCAACTCCTTTAAACAGTCGTCACATTTCTGTGTCCAGAAGAACTTTACTCCCTTCCTTGTCAGCTTGGCCATTAGGTTTGAAAATCATGAAAATTTCTTCATGAATCGTTAATAATACCCAGCTAGACCTAAAAAGATGCGGATCTCCATTATAGAAGTTGTCCTCGGACACTCTTCAATTATCTTTATCTTGGAACGGTCCACAAATATCCCTTTCCTCGTGATAACAGGCCCCAATAATGATACTTCCTTCATCTATAACTCACATTTACATTAATTTTCATACAACTTCTCCCTTTTCAAATTCTTTAACACAGTTTCCAAATGCTTCTCACATTCCTCCTTTCTCTTGGAGTATATCAGAATGTCATCAATAAAGACCACCACAAATTTTTCGAGGTAATCTCTATAGACTCTATTCATTAAATCCATGAAAATTGCTAGAGCATTAGTGAGTCTGAAGGGAATCACTATGAACTCATAGTGTCCATACCTCGTTCGAAAGGCAGTCTTGGGAATATCTTCCTTCCTCACCTTTAGTTGGTGATATCCCGACTGAAGGTTCAGCTTAGAGAAATAACTGGCCCCACGAAGCTGATTGAACAAGTCATCTATCCATGGAAGGGGATACTTGTTCTTTATAGTGATTTTATTGAGCTCATGATAATAAATGCATAGGTGCATTGATCCATCCTTCTTATTGACAAATAGGACTGGATCACCCAATGATGAAGCACTCGGGCATATAAAACCCTTCTCTATATTCTCCTGTAATTGCTTCTTCATCTCTTCTATCACTATGGTGGCCATTCTGTAAGGTGTCTTTGAGATTAGCAGAGATCCAGGGATAAGTTTTATTGAGAACTCAACCTCTCGGTCAGGAGGAAGACTAGGCAACTCTTTGGGGAATACATCAGTGTAATCCCTCATGATGGGCATGTCTTCAAGAATGATTCTATCCTTTGTCCCAATCATTTGAGCTAGATATGATTTTTCACAGGAAAGCAGTATCCAAACTTGAGATGAATATTCTAAAGGAGACTCATCTTCTTCCTTACACTTGTAATGAATCTTAGGATGCTTCGGGATGTGAAAAGTGATCACCCTTTCTCGAGAATTGATGTTGACCTTGTAAAAAGATATTCAATCCATGCCCAAGATAGCGTTAAACTACACTAAAGGAAGTATGAAAATATTTGTTGGGAGGTTCAGTCCACAAACACTAACCGAGGAGGAGTTATAAACCATGGATTCAAAAATTTCCCCATTCTATGTTCTCACAGATAACTTTTCTTCCAAATCTTGAGGTGGTGTTTGAATATTTCTACTAAACATGCAAGATATGAAATAATGCGTAGAACCAGAATCAAATAGTAAGTTCGTTATTCTTGAATGAATAACAAGTGTACCTATCACCACACCATTTTCAGGCTCCACCTCAGTAGTAGTGATATAATAATCCCTTCCTTGTTGCCTTGGAGATTGTTGCTGATTGCCTCCGATAACCCTCGGCTTAGGGAAATTATTCACATAATGCCCAAGCTCCTTGCAGCTATAACACTGCACTGCAGGCTGAGTGTTGATATGAGCCTTCCTTTCCTCTTCAACATTAGCAAGATTTTTCAAAACCCTTCAGTAGTTCTTGGCCAGATAATCAAACTTCCCACATTTGAAGAAATTATTGTTTCCCTTGAGACAGTAACCAAGATGATCCTTCCCAAAATTTTTGCAAAGGGGAAAGTGAGGCTTCTTTCCATCATGGGATTTGTTTGATGAACCACCCATGTTGTTCTCCATTTTACGCTTCTTGTCACTAGGCCCATGAAACCACTGAGAGTCTCCAATATCTATTTCAACCTTGATTGCACAACGGAAAATCTCCTCATAACTATCGAAATCTCGAATCACCAACACATTTCATAGACTCAGCTTTAGTCCGCTAAAGAAGCGATCCACCTTGCTTTTGATGTTCATGAAAAATCCAGAGGCATACCTTGTAATCCTTGTAAAGTTCGCTTCACACTCCCCGATGGACTCATCTTCCTTCTAATTGAGTCCAAGGAACTATTTTTTCATCTTGAGATGGAGGGTTCAAGGAAAATATTTGTTGAAAAACATCCTCTTGAGTTCCTCCCATTCTATGGAATCAATTTCTTCTTGGGTCTTTGTATTATTGATCAGTGTCCACCACTGATCAGATTCCCCATCAAAACGATAGTCTTCCAGTACAAATTTCTCTTCTTTCGAGCACTAGAGGATATAGAAAATATTTTAAATGGAGTTAATCCATTGTTCTGTGAGGAGGGGATTAGAAGACCTGCTAAACATGGGAGGCATTTTCCACATGAATGATTCTACGACAACATACTCTTTCCTTGGAGGAGGGGGACGTTCCACCTGATTCAAGTTATTATTTATAACTCGAGCAAGCTGATCAAGTACTGCCATGAAGTATTGAGCATCCGCTTCCGTCACATCGGGCATGTCATTAGGGAAATCATCACATTGCCTATCACATTGGTTGTTGGAACTTGTTCTTCTATTTCCTTCCATTAACTAAGAAAAAGAACGTATAATTAGAGGTCTTGAATACTTAGCTATTGAGGATAAAACGAAACTTTGAATATAAAAGTATGAACTTATAAAGAAGAAGTATATCCTGACTTGTGATTCCTTTGGTTTATATCTAGGTTATCCACGATCTGTTTCTTAACTAATATTCTTATGTTCTTCTTTTTCTCCCTTAATAATGGTTTGTACTAAGCTTGTGAATCTACAGAAGAATATCCCCCAAGACTGTCGTAACCAAGAGTGCAGCAAGGCCCGTTATCGTGCACCAGTTCCCGTTCGAGTCTAGCTCAAAGAGGTGTTTTCAGGTTTTACCCCTAGATACATGTGTTCCCGATCCGCCTCTACCTGATCGTATCCATGAAGGGATGTATTTTCTTGATAAACCATTTACTCTATACTCACCAAAATTTAGGATTGTTTTCTTATACATAGTCTCATCCTTAAGGTTCTCTCTGAGGTGCTCTATTCTTAATCTCTAAAAATAACTAGACCATCCTCTGATACCAACTATAACGACCCAAGCCTTTAACATAAAACATTTCATGATTTTAATCATAATTAATCATCAGAGTACAATCCAAGGATCGTTAAGTCTAGTGTCTTGGAAGACTATGTACATATAACATAAAACATGGGGAAAAACTTCTTTATTTAATCTCCATAAAGAGATTCTACCTTCCTTTGAGCCCTTACATCTGCACAGGGTACCCTGGGGAACACATGAACAAAGGGATGAGCTAAAAATCAAAGTAAGGGACTAAACATAAGGATACATCTCGAGCACATGATTTAGGAGGCATGACATAATGATATCCATAGCATGAAACTTATAAAATCATTTAATATAAGAATGGGATCATATAAACATGAAATCATATAAATGTGGTAGAATCATAAAACATATATTTAGTACGGGTCAAGGATAACCGCAAATCCCGTTTCCCATTTCAGTACGGGTCAAGGCTAACTGCCAATCTTGTTTCACATCCCATATCATGAGACTTATCCATACCCAAGGCATTGCAGCGCTATCTGGGCGCACCTATCTCAACATTATCATGAAAATTATTTACACTAAAATATTATTACCACATAAATCTTCTTTCCACATGAGTAATCATACATAATCAATGGTTCATAAACATAAGGTTACCCATGGAGAGAATTGGGTACCACAATCCTGACATAAAGCATAACCAATGAGTGTATCATGAAAGTGTCCTTGAAATAAAGGGATTAGAACATACATGGAAGTTCATAATTTAATTTAGGCATTAAACATGGTAGTTGGTAACAAATAGAAGTGACATCACATAAGAAATTTATTTGAGAGATATTAGCATTAAAATATTTTTGTGCGGTTTTAAGGAAAATACTATAGAGCTTTTAAAATAGTAAAGAAGACATTCTCTTATATCAAAATAGAATTGAACCAAGAAGGTTTTCATAATAAAAATACTTAATTTAAAAATACAATTGTGTCTTAATAGATAAGATATAGTGCACTTTAAATTGGGTAAAAGTTTGGTAGGTTCATTTAAAATGAGTGTGCTTATTGGGAAGTATCGAAGAGAGATTCACTTAAAAGCATGTATATCCCCGAAAGAGAATGATAGATGGATCATAGAACATGATTTATAAGCATATCAACAGAATTTTAAAGTTATAAATAAAAATAAAGGACAACTATATTTTGGTAAAAAGAAAGATAGAGCAACCCGAAGGAATAAAGAAATTTCAGGTATAATCCATTATGGTTTATCGGTATGGTATCGGATGTAACTAAGAGGGATTGATGAGAGAGATAAGGGGTTTATCATCACTTATAAAATATTAGGTATGTATGGGGAAGGTGTATAAATATACCCTATTACTTGTTATTACACAAAAAGGAATAGTATAGAGAACTATCTTGATTAAGAGTGAAAAGGGGAGGATCCCTTACCTTAAATCTGTTGGTGTTCTCCAGCTGTTATTAACGACCTGAATAAAAAAAATAGGATTATTAATTTATAAGTCCAGAACCTCTTCTATATTCAATTTATTTATTATAACCCTTTTATTTTCATTCAAATCCTTTTTTATTAGTTACAAGGTTCAATTTCATTTTTTGTGCTGGTTTTTTTTCTTGGCCTTAAAAGATCGGTTCACTTATATTCAAGTTTGGATTATATGCAAGATGAAAGTGGTTGTCCATAATTGAAGTTATATTCTTTAGTTAATATATATTAGATTTCATGGTTTTAATTTTAATTAGGTTACTTAGAGTGAAGTCGAATTATTATATATATAACCATAGTGATAACCATTTTTGTTAATCGGTGGATATGATTACAAAGAATGTTTTTTGGTTTATAACATAATTCCATTTGTACCAAAGGATTACATAAACAAAAATATGATATATTACATATATAATAATCTGGTTCAACCATAACACAAATTTTTTTCATAACCACAATTAAAGATAATAATAGAAATTGATAAAATGTTGTCCCTAAATGTTTTAAATTATCACATCTCAAACGGTGCTTTCATTTCTTTGAAATAAAAGGGTGGGAAAGGAGAGAAGATAATGAAATATACCACTAGAATGAAGACATTATATTACATGTATGTCACTGGATTTATTATACTATTATGGTGAAGGGAGGTGAGGAAAGAAATAAAAAAGAAAAGAACTTAAAAGAAAAGAATAAATTGGGAAGCGGAATTTACCTCTTGAGACTTCTTCCTTTGAGAATATCTTAAGTGGAGAGTTTTTGGTATTTTGAGGAGGCTTAGAGATTTTGAATGTGGGGGAGGAACTTGGGGAGAGATTTGGTCAGAATAATGGCAGGGCAGAAGGTTTGAGAGGAGTGGAGAGAAGAGGGAGTGAAGATGGGTTTTTATAGTGGAGGAGAGGAGGGATTTCATAATATTATAATCATTAATTTATTATTTCTTCCCAAGACAAGGAATAATAATTAATCCATGAACAAGAATTGTGATTTTATCATGTGATCCCGAACCAAGTGGGATTATATCAGTATAACATCATAGATGAATCAATTAATCCATTATTTAGAATATATTGTGAATTATCAGATTCTACTATTCATAAAAAATTCAAGTATTTCAGAAAAACCCCAAAAATTCACCCTAACCATTTTCCGACGTGTAGAATCCAAAAATGAAGCCAATTTAAAAAAAATCTAAATAATATTATTTTAATATTTAATTAAAATAATAATTTAGTATCAAAACCAGTTTTAAAACATTCATTTACTTATTCTAAAATATAGGTATATCATACTTCAACTTGAATATTATTTTTATACCACCATAGGTGAGGTTAATATTCATTAGGTTATATCACTATTCATAAAAGTATGTTACAATTCATTAGGGTAGGTTACTATTCACCAAAAATTAATTTTTCCTTATCGGACTCCAAATAACATACAGATTACAACCGTGTATGCCTGATTTTAGAAATTCCAAACACAGAAGAGACGAACTTATGTTTAAAGGTCACTAAGCACTTATTAGTTCATTATGTTGTGTTTTCATGTGATTTTATGACATACTTATGAGAAGGTAATTTCCATTGAAAAACATTAGGTTGTTACAGAATTTATTTTCCACTATATGAATTAAATGTTTCTGCATTGATGCTATGGGTTTTTCAAAAATTGTATCTTTGAAAAAAAACCTTTTTGAGTGGGGTTGAAATAATAAGTTGGTTTTTGACTTCAATTAACCCCCTTCTTGAAGATTCCAAGAATTTAGAAAATGGGATAGTAGTCAACCTTTGTTATTAAAATATCGAGTTATTAGGAAGGGGGATTAATGATTCCCTAGGATTGAATTATATAGAATACTTAAAGGGGTTTTTGAAAATATATGGAATGTCAATATTGGGTATCAATGTTATAGAAATAAATTATTCAGTTTTGAAGGGTATATGAAACTAAGTATATACTTTACAAGTGTTTTAAATATTAAATAGTTCAAAATCTGGGAAATAATTAGTCAAGCATGTAGTTTACATTCAAGTGATAAAGAAAATAGTTTTTCAAAAAAAATGATAAAGAAAATAGTTCATACATGAAATATTTGAGTGTAAATAAATTTATCAATCTCATATGGATATAAGTAAATTATATATATATTAATCTCATTTCTCTTATATAAAAGTAGAATTTTTTCACCTAATAAAGAGTTTTTATGGAAAATATGAGGGGATAGATTAAATACCACTAAAAAACAATTAACTTTTTATAACATGGGTATATCAGTTGGAAAAGGTACATTTTTTATAAATAGTTTGACCAATAGATATGTCCATGTCACTAAATTTTTGATAAAAACTTTATCGCTAAATGTTATTGTGATAGATAAAATAGTTTTTTTTTTAAATATAAAACTACCAACATATAATATATATGTTCGTAAAAAACTTTAGTAATAGATTCATAAAACATATTTATCTATTTAGAATATAATTATTAACTTTTATAAGAAATACCAACCATTAATATATTTTTCTAAATTATATTTTAAATATAATATTATATATGGGTATTTGAGTATTTGATTCTATAATTCTACATTATGTTTATTAATATAATTTTATATAATTTATATATTGAAATTTTAGTATAATAATTATAAAATTATCATATATGAAACTCCAACAAACCAATTATTTATTTGAAGAAAACATATCCAAACATTATATAGAAACATGTTCAATCTCCAACAAAAGACATAAATCACCAATAAAAGTGTTTACATTTGTTCAAACTCTAAGATATTTACATGAGACTATAAAACTTCATTTGTAATTTGTTTCTCTCAAACAACAACAATTATTGTCATGGTTCAGACTGATGGTACAGTCTATGTATGTAGTTCACTTAATCAGTCATGGCATGGATATAATGACGACGATCACATATAGTAGGATCACATTGGAAGCATGTACCTAGTCATCCTAAATTTCATATACAAGTGGATGGAAGCATAAAATCATCCCAACTCATATAATAAGTTCCCCTTTCTTGCAGTTTTGGAGGGAAGAAGATAATCCCAAACATCAGAGTGGTAGTAAGGAAGAGAAGTGTATAAGACCATTATATTGTTTGTGTAATATTAGTTGAGTCACACTTAGATTGTATTAGACTAATCATATTATAGTCTATGTGTATAATAGAAACATGCATCTTTGTGTGTAATATAAGAAAATTCACTAATCATATCCTATAGTGGAGTCTACTATAGCCTATGTGTGACTCTACTACTATTATTTATGATGTATTATGAGTATGATCAGCCTAATACAGTCTATGTGTGACACTACTACTATTACATAAACATCTAGATGTATGATGTAATAGTAAAAAAGTCACTAATATGTCTATTGTATAATATCACTATAGACATTTGAATATAAAAAATTCACAATAAATAGGTATGAAAATAAAAGAATTTTGTAAATAAAATAGTTTTACAATAAACCGACCAGTCTAAGAATGGTTATAAATGATTAGTAGTTTGATGATATATTAATAATAAAATAACAAGATTTGTTATAAGAAAACAAGGTAGAACTAGTTTTTCATCTTAATTTGAGAAAAAATAATTTATTTAAATATCCATCTTATTTTTTTATAATCATAATTCTAAAATAATTTCTATTTACGGATTGAGAAAAAAAGTAAAACTAGCTAGTGAATAACATGAATACTATTGTAATACATTTTTGGGCTGAAACCCATGAAATATTAGACTTTTTAAAAAAGTAGAGTATAGGGTCTACTATTGAAGGCATTGATCACTAATGCCTACAATACATAAAACACACATTAATACATTTAAAATCTATTAAGAATTTACACCTAAAAATTTTACTAAAGAAATCAAAATGTTAGTCCAACCACCCAAGAATAATAGAAATGAAGAGGACTCATGCCTTCCGACATAACAAAATTGAGTACACTACCTACTATGACTTAGATAATAGCTCATCCTTGAGCTATATTTATTAGGGGATCAATCTATAAAGATTCTTATTCTTTAAAAAAATATTGTAGCTATTATCTGACAAAAAAATCAATTCATTAATATTACCAACATATCTACATAGTATTATTAATATATATTAAAAATAATAATAATATATAAATTTAAGAAATTATCTCAGAATCAATTCATAACATGTTAATTTACATGAATTTTCCCTAAAAATAATCATACTTACATGTTATCCTATCATCATTACAGATAAACATATAATAAATACATTAAAAACAATTAAAATGTCATCATATATATGCACTATATAAAATTTTATAAGCTCACTACAACTCATCTGATTAAACTAATCTATTTATCTCATTCATATTTATATCAATAAACAACTTAAGTAGTTTTATGAGGATGTTTCATTTGAAAACAACAATATAAGTAATGAGTTGTAGATGAAGTAAAAATAGTGAGTGATGATAGAGTGAAGCCAGGAAACCTGTCCTCCTATTACCATACATTGCACTATTATTTTATTACAATATAGATAAGATAAATGGACTATATTAGATATTCATATTCTTTGAGCTAGTGGTGTTAGTTTTCATTTCAATGCATTTACCATAGTGGATATCCACATAAAAATCCATACAGATGAACAACTTGAGAATATTACAAAATGTGTACTTAATATCCAACCTGAAATACACCCACTATGGGTAAAACAATGTTTCAATACATTAATATTTATAAAATAATGAACATTCATAAATAATGGAAGATCCTTCTTCAAATATTTCCTTGACCGAATATAGATCATAGTACCCTTTCTCATAATTAGATGATCATTCAGATTGTTTTTTTAGAATATAGATTAGATGAATTATTTCCATTATTTATTTAGATGTAGAAGATGAGGTAGTACCATATTTAGATCTGTCATAATTATCAAAAAATAGGTTATGTTATCTCAAAGACCCTTATCTTGCATAGCATCCTTAAATTTAATATGAAAAGAATTATTTCATATATATATAATACATGTCACAAAGGATAAAATATCAAATTAATATTAACATTTTATTTTATTGAAACGTCCATTGATATCTTGTGATAATAATAAAAATAAATTTCATGGATTACAAAATCCCAGGAAACATCATTAGAGATAATAATATTGTCACTAGTAGAAGAAAGTTACACCACAACATATATTTTAATTATAAACAAATCTTAATAATGTGAATCATTATACCTAATAAATTATTAAGGTTATGACATAAAAATAAACCATTTATTTATAAATTTAATGAATATAAACAATAAAATCACTAACATCCATGCCTCAAATACATATAGAAAGACACAAACTATCCATTATAGGATTACTTCTCCATATAAATATATATAGTTGTAATTTTTATAGATTGTAAGATCTTAAGGATGATAAAAAAATAGGGTTTAGTGGTTATTTCTAAAATTATTAGGGACATTTAATGAAGGGAAGAAAACAATCTACTATAGAATTTTAAGAAAGTCTAGGTCGTGTCTGTGGTAGCTAAGAATTCTGTGTTCTTATCTTTGTGTACACTCCCACCACTTGCATAAATGGCCCATATTGGATTTTATTTGGTATATTTTATTCAAGAATTGAATTCCATATCAAGGAGTGTGGATATAAATCACATAATTTCCCTATAAGTGGAGTGTTTTTGGTGAAACTAAAATAATTCATTTGTTTTATCTAAAGATGTTTGACTTCTTTAGGATTCACATTAGTGACACTCAATGAGTTTTAATAATTAATCAAATATGTGATTTTTGGGTATAATGTTGTTGTCTATAATGAACAATCTTGGGTTGAAAAAATACATCACCTTACCTGTCTCACAATAAGGCCTCAATCATCCCTTCCTAAATACCAAAGCCTATTAACTAGTGGATAGGGTCTAAAAGGTGTAGTGGGGATACTATACCCTCTTGTTAAAGTGAAATAATAGTTGAAAATAACCAAACACGTACAGGGAGATGATCATCAGAGTACCCATATTAATTAATTCAAACAAAAGCATGCTATAATAAATGAAATATAGTATACAATCAAATATAACTAAGGGATGAAGAACATAAAATAGCAGGTCTCCCACTAGGCTGACCAAATATGCAAAATAGAAAAACTAAAAATAAAAAAACATTCTCCACTACTAACATCAATCCTAACCACATTCCTAATCATCTCGATGCTCGAGTTTCACTATATCATCTCAATACCCATCATGAGAAGCTCTAGTTGATAAAGAAACATTGATACTTGGACCCATCCACTATGCAACCTATGTTCCAACCTAAAAGAAGACATCAGGTATACAAACACACCGTGGTGCACATATAGGGGGTGAGAAATAAATATCTATATAAAACCCCTAATAGTGGACCTATAATCTTTCATCATAACAAGTAAATTCAAATTTCATATTCCTAGCCTAACCAGAATTAATAATAGATGGAATAAAAAAGAACAAATTCATAAAAAGGGAATAAACAAAATTTGAAATAGCCAACCATGGGTTCTATCCTAACATCTGGGTTAAATCTGCTGCCACTTTGTCCCATGCTGGAGTATATAAATCACAAAGATAACCCTACCACAAAACATCAAGTGTGTCTGCCAGATCTACATAGGTGCTTTAAGATTTATAAATAAAAAGAGCATGAATTTCAAACCCCATGGAATAACCATAGTTTTTCATGACTGAAAAGTGAATATACTAAGCTCTAGGACTCTAATAACATGAATGGAACTATTTATAGGAACACTTTGGAGAACAAAACAAGATAACTTGTTAGTCCCGAATGATCTATAAAAACAATTTAGGCCCCCGTGATGGACTCTGAGTAATAATGCCCCAAAGAATCTATTTATAATCGTTAGTGCATAGCATCCACGATGTCGAGAACTTATCAACTAGAGGGGTGAACTCATCTATATTATATGTTTCCTCTTAAATCATATCTAACTATAACCATCCAAAATATGATAGAATCAGATCTTTAATCCAAAAAAAATCTCAATATTCCATGATATCACATAGGCATCCTCCACAAACCATAGTCTATAGTAGAAACTACCTAAAATGTCTTGGACAACAACGAAACAAACATGGTACAATATAACCTTGAGACCACAATCTAGATATCCAAAGTAAGAAACATCGATCATCTCTAAGACAATATAGCATGGGTACCCTCTCGGAAACCTAGATCTCAGCATACAACAAAACTACCACTAGGGGCTATCAAATACCCACCTCATGGCCAAACTAAAAATCAAGTATCCCAGGGTCCTTGGGGTTATAGTACAAAGGTGTAATCCAACTAGGGAATCCTTAGCTACACCCAAACTCACATAACAAACCTTTATATAGATCATCCAAGGGACCAATGGCCATCTTAAGATCAAGAAACCCTATGAGGGGTTACTGTAACTCATACAAAATCACAAGAAACATCTAGTGAAAAAAACATCTCAAAATAGACCTCAGTGGATTCCAACTAATCCTTAATAAACAACACTCCCAATAGGAATCCAAAATAAAATCACACCAAATAGGGAATTCCCAATTGTTCTCACAACAACCTTAAATACAGGACACCATAGGGCTCCTCAGCATAAGAAAAAACAAACCAAATAGGAATTCTCAGTAGCCAAAGTTTATAACCATTGATTAATTCATCATAATCCATACCATTATGAATCATCAAGTGTCCCCTAGTTATATCTCAATAACTCAATGTCACCTAACTGTAAATACCATCCCACTACATCAACCTAGACCAAAGGCTCTAACAGTACTAGTCCTCAGCCATAGGAACTAAACCACAACTAATCCAACTTCGATCAATACGTCTTGACAAGAAGGGATATATCATGATCTCCTCATATATTCTATACATTCATACCTTCTGGGATCTCTCCAAAAGGACTTCAAATAGATCACTAAGGAATGCTCGAGTTTGGCCAATCATTGAGGTCACAACTCTCACTCGGGCCTCATAGCTCACAATCCAACCCAAGGAGGATTATAAATATAAAATGTAAATACATATACCTAAAAAACTCTCCCATAAAAACACCATGAAAACAATCTATAAACATCTATATTATTCCACCATCATGATATACATGGAAAAACACTCATAATGGGATACTAACATGTCCAATTCCAACTCCAACATGAAAAACATGCAAAAAAGGATAATGTGGGAAAAAATTACATAGTTTGTACTTTGGATACATGACATGTATCACCAAAGTTCCACCCTGAAATGTTCCCCAAACTACATGGAATTTACTTTACCAAAGAACATACCATGTTCCTCTCAGTACATGGTATGTAATACAACATTAGAACTTGATCATGTACCTCAACCTGCACTCGGTGTGTACACTACTAAACTAAATGTCGTGTACCACCCCATACAAGGTGTGAACAGCACACCAGGTGTCCAGACATATACCAAGCTATATAGCCCATAAAAGGGGTCTAGATAAGAATAATACATGTCCAGTGGTTGTGTACCTCACATGGGGATGGTCGTGTACCATAAACAACCATGTTCCCAAGAACACCATGAGTCACCACTACACATTGTGTACCCCAAGTACACAACATGTAGTCTTAAATCCCCATCTTTCCCAAACAGAAAGAACACACTAAATGTGTTCTTTAAACTGCCTATCATATACAAGGGTATTCCTAAATTGAAAACCGCCAAATCACCTTACAACACTTGATTTCTCCCCAAAAGCTATAAATTGGCCTCAATGGGTCTTGAGTAACACAATACAGGATTAAAACTTTAAAAAAATATTTATGAGGATTTGTAACATACAACATAAAATTGTCCTACCTTTGGGTTGAAACTATCAAAACTTCAATCTAATCCATGATCTTTAGATGTTACAGGATGATTTGATGTGACCAACACTTCGCGGTGGTGCCTCCTCCTCTACCTATCCCTCTATCTCCCTATCCCTCTCAAAATTGTGAAACACAAAATATCCCAAGGGATGTGAATAGGAATCCAATAGGAAAAGTGATAAAATAAAAATAAAAATAAAAATAAAATGTAAGAAAAATAAAATGAATAGAAAAAGGGATTAGTCTTGGTGCTCGTGAGGGGTTATACCTCACCTAAGAAAAAAACCCCATTCCAGACTCAACCATGAATATAAAATCTCAATATAATTATATATTTGAAATATATCACTGAATAATGATGTGTAAATAAATTAATATTTAATTAAAAAAATATTAAACATTATGTGATAATTCGAACATCTTTGATTTCCACAAAAATCCTTGACAATGGTAGACACTCTATTCCGGGACCAATGAAGTGGTCATTAAAATTATACTAGATCATCTTATATGATGAATTTCTATTTTTCCCTAAAACACTTCTGCTAAAAATTCAAATTTCCCCATATTCTTACAAATCATGACAACATGGATCGTCCCAAAATCCCCACCGCAAATGCTTCTCATCCCTGATATACGTTGTTGGCCAACCAACAAGAATGCTCTGCCCAAAGCACTGGAGCGACAAACACTATCTCAACCATCCAATAACCAGTCTTATAGAGTCTACAACTCTCTCCTAATACGAGATTCATTCAACTATGACCAATGGAACACCACATGTCTCATTCTAAATCTATCTATGAATAAAATGGATTGACATGTCCAAATTAACTCACACCGAGGAACAAGAATAAATATAAAAATACTCATTCCCAACCCAACAAGAACAAAAAGTACATTCCCAAAAACCACTTAAATGAGTCTCACAACCTCTAAAATCCTATGGTGAACTCCCCATAACATGGGTTTCCTTACTCTACTACTCAAGTGTAAAATAGGAATCATTATCACATGGGCCATGTCTAGATGAAACTAGGATAATGCATCCAAAACCCATCAATAATTATCCTCATGTTGGCCAATTTTAACAAACAAGATCACCCATGGAACTTCTCTTTAAAAAAAGGCATCTCCCTCATTCCATGATCAAATACATGACCATCTTCCACTTAGGAATCAATCTAAAACCAGAAGAATCCAACCATGCTTCCGATGTTCTACCTAAGGTAAAAAAAAATTATAGGACCAGAAGTCTAACTAAATCTTCACTCTAAATATATTAGTGAGACATGAATCACTCCCAGCACTCCACCTCTCAAACACTAGGCTTCCTCATGGCTAACCAAATCCTAGTGGAAGTAGTCCTGAACTTATTGATAAATAAAAAATAGTCAATCCCACCCAATCCATCAATGATATCAAGCACACGGACCTCACCACATTACACGATAGACAACACAAAACAAGAATAGTTCCCTCCCAAGGAACACAAACCTAGGAATTTAGGAGAACCACCACCTCATAGAATCTTAACCCTAAAAAAATATCCCTCGACCATCCTTCTCCTCATTGAGCCACCAATATAAACTCAGAGACCATTATCGACCCACAGGGGTTTCTATGCATTCCCCAATAAAGGGACCGCTTCTCCATCATTAGAGAATATCTCAACACATGATCCATGTGACCTATCATCAGATGAAAATATATAAATTTAGTTTAATTGAATATAATTCCACCAAGTACTTATACAAGAAATGATCATATTGGAAGTTTCGGACACATTAAACAACTGAACCTCCATAGAGAGTAGAAAAACCAGAGGCACACATATGTCATGGGAATGATATGTTCCTATAATAATGCATGAAAATTGGAATCTTTCTTATTGTAAAATATCCAAATACTATAACAAACTATAAATCCACAAACTCAAGTGAATAACACTAGGTGAAATCAGACAACTGTAAAAATGGAATAAAATAAAAGAAATCACATTCCTTGGAAAATTGGAATTCCTATCAGAAAAGGTGTTAACGACACACCAGTTTGATATCCATCATAGTTTCTAACACATCACAAGAACATATGTCTTCCAACACACCATATCATAAAACCAAATAACATTGATTCCATTTTGTAATAAACTGTCCAGGGTAAACCTAACACGTCACCCAATCAAGATCACCACAAGGCATCAAGTGTGTCTCCCTAAATACCAGAGGCCATCAACAAATGGTGAGGGTGTAAAATTTGCAGTGGGGGATATTGTACCCTCTAGTCATAGTGTAATAACAACAAAAAATAACCAGACACATACAGAGGGATGAACATTAGAATACATATAGTAATTAATAGAAATATAATAATGTTATAATAAATGAAATATAACATAAATGAATTGGTAACTAGTGATGGACATCGAGAAATAGTTTCCACAAGGCTCCATCTATAACAAGGAACTTAGAGAATCCATGGAGTCAGAGAAGCCTTTTCATACATTGTGTTATTCCCTTGAGTGGGTGTAATAATTAAAAAAGGGTTAAACTCATACAGATAATTGATTAGCTCCCTAATCATGTCTAAATACAATTATCCAATGGGGGAGAGAACCACATCAATACTCAAGGATAACGCCCATTCCATGATATCCCAATGGTCTTCTCTTCAAACCATATTCCTGATAAAAAATTACCTAAATTTTATGGAAAAGTTCTGGTTAAATTTCATATGATCTAATCTCAAACCCATTATCCAAATAGCTGAACTAGAATCACGGATAAACTCTCAACCAACAAATAATTAGTCCTCTCTCATCACCCTCGATCTCAGCCTCCCAAAAAATAGCCTCCACAGGCTCTCAATGGCCCACCTAAAGGCCAAACCAAATATTTGGTATCCCATGGACCCCATCGTCACCTTATAATGGTGATATTCTACTAGGGACTCCCTTTCTACACCTAATATCTTGGTCCATGACCATCCATAGATACTCAAATAGACCAATGTTCATAACAAGGGTATGAAACCTTGTGAGGAAATCATCTAGATCATCAAAAATCACAAGATACACCTAGTTTAAAAACCTATAAAATGGACCTTGGTGGCCTCTAACTGATACTCGATCAGAAACACACACAACGATAATCTAAAAAAAAGCATCCCAACCAAGTCGTTCACCATATTCCTCATGAACAACTTAAAAGTAGGACCCAATATGGATCCATAATAAAAGACAAACAAAGCCATATAGGCATTCACAACTATCAACTATAGAAACTACTGATCACTTAAGTAGAAACCATCCCACTAGGGAATCCACAAGAGTCCCCTAGACTTATCTCAACAACTCAATCACACCTAGTTATAATCTCCATCCCATTGCGTTTACCCATCCCAAAGGCTTCAACATATCTAGTCCTCAACCACTTGATCTAAACATAAAATCCTCTAACCTTGAGCAATTGATCCTAACATAAAGTTAAAAACCAATTTATCTTCATAGATACAACAAATTTCCACCATTTGGGATCCTTTAAAAAACCTCAAATAGATTTCCATGTAACACTCAATATAATTTGATCACCAATCTCACAACTCTCACATGTGCCTTACATCTCACAACCCAACCCCTATGAGGATTATAAATCCAAAACATAAAATATCCTCCTAAAATTTATCTCCAATCCAAACAGCCTCTAAAGGATGATAATCTTCCACCATCATGGTCTATGTGAAAAAACACTCAAAATGGATGACTTACAAATCTAATTTTAACTCCATGGGGAAAATATGAAAAACATGCCAAGGATAGAAAAATGTACACAGTGTATACTTTCAGTGCATGGTTTTTACTTTGGGTACGTGGTGAGTAACCCCAAAGTTCCTCCTTATCTATATACCCTAGGTCATTTGACAAGTAATTTAACAAATTACATGGTGTGTTCCTCTCGGTATTAGATTTTTAACCCCACATGGGTACTTTCCATTGTACCACATCCCCCACTGAGTTAGTACAAAACTGAACTACACAGTGTGTAAAACCCTTTACATGTTATTTACACAACATGGGGTCCTTATCTATATATCGATCCATGTACCCCCCACATGGGGTCAGTCCAAGTACAGTACCCAACTAGTGTCCTTGTGCCTCACACATGGTTTGGTTGTGTACCTGACACAGCCATGTGCCCAAGAACACCCTTAGATAAAACTACATGGTGTGTACCATTAAAACACAAAATTTAGTCCTAAAACTCATATTCCCAAAATATTAAGAAAACACAATAATATTTCTTTGAAATATACAATGTATACATGGATATTACCAAACAAAAAACACTCAAATTGCCTCAGAACTTTGATTTCTTCCAAAAAGCCATGGATCAACCCACAAGGGGTCACCGACAACCCAAAATGGTATTATAACATTAAAAGATAATCTAAGGTTATTTTAAACATAAAACATAAAATGGACCTACCTCTAGACAGAAACTACTGAATCTTTAATCTGATCTATGATCTGCATATGCCCCATGATGATCTGGCACGACCTATGATCATTAGTGGTGAATCCTCATCTCCCCCTCTCCCCATATCCCTCTCTTCACCTCATGATTATAAATAACATAATGGTTATACATGGAAAATATATAAAATAAAATGGAAAAGAAAAAATGGAAGAAAAATAAAAGAAAATGGGGTCGGGCTTGGTGCCCATAACAGAATTATACCTCACCTAGGACACCCCCCTGAATTTCATACTCAATCATGAATATTTAATCTCAATATGAAACTATATTTGAAATATATCACCAAACGAACACAAATATATAAATAAATTGATAATTAATTAATGATTAAATATTTCATGAAACTTTGAATGATTTGGTTTTCCACCAAACTCTAATCTTAGAGTAAAAAATTAATCCAATAATAACATGGTGGATATAATAATTATCCAAGATAATAATATATGAAAAATTATAATTTTACCTTGAAACACTATTGGGATAAAATATTCATATTTCCCTATATTTTCTCAACCCATGACAATGTGGATCATCACAATGTCTATAACTTGATCTATATGAAGTATAATCAATTAAAAATGACATATAAAAAATATAAATGGGAAAAATATTATATGGATAAATTTTAATGACTAGTATACTATTATAAAGAACTTCATGCTGCAAAAAGACACCAAGTAGGTAAAATAACCATAGTGTAGAAGTTTTATTTGGATCTTAAATAATTATTGGATCCATGGAAAGATTCAAGGTAGAGTTTATTTAATTATAAAAATTTCATTGCAAATCTATGTGTAGAGTTAATTTAATATTGAATTTTGTTATTTTCATATATACCTATGTTTTAGGGTTTGTTTCGTATCAAATGAAAACAATAATAGAAAATGAAATATGAAAGTATGTGTGGGGTATTTGTTTTAAAAACTATAATCAAGTATTCAATGGTCAAGAAATTTAACTTTTGAACCAATCCAATCATCTATTCTTGGGTTGTTTAATTATTTTATGATTTCTTAGTAAAAATGAGATTGATAATAAAAAAATACTATATCTAGTTTATCATAGATTTATCCATATGAAAAAACTCCTCCATGATAAACATGATAAAGACAATGCTTATTTTATTCTTCTTATCATCCTTAGTGGTTATAAGAACCATATTAATATCCTTTCTAGGATGAATGATGACATTATTTATATTTTCCAAACCTAGTGTATGGTAAAATTGAATAGAAATAAAACAATATCTTTTAGAATAAATGGGAGGAGGGATCTATTATAATTATAAATTTTCATTTTGATCCACTAGAATAACCAGATAAATGTATAAAAATAAATTATTATTCATTGTATTTATCTTCTAAATTTCATTGAGAAATTAAAACATGAACAATAGAGAAATTTTAATTAATAAAATAGGAAAAACAGTATTCTTTAAAACAAAAATTATCTTACTAAAACTGAAAGTGATATAATAATCCAACATATCAAAGGAAAAATTAATAGATTTATTAAACTATATTCTTGTGGTACCTTTCCCAGAATGATTCACCCAAAATTCAGTGTTCCCCATCAAAATCCCCCAATCTAAAGGCCCCAAAACTATTTCCAATTTTATCAAAAACTAATTCTCAAAAAAAAATATTTAAAAACTTAAATAGTACTAAAAAATAGTGTGGTTGTTGATATTTTTTTACTTTATCCAAACAATTGATTATATAAAAACAACCCCAAAAATAAATTATACACATATTTATATAATAATAAAAGGAAAATAATATTGATTAAATTTTTTTTCAAATTTATTTTAATATAATTAATTTTAAAATTTTAATTTTTGGTCACAAATAAAAGGAAAAAAAATTTAACAATAAAAATATCCATAAGCTATATTATTTTCATTCTAATGTAAAAATATTTTTACTAGATTTTCCAATTTCGAAGATAGATATATTTTTAAAAAATATGAAAAACAAGCTTCAATATATCAATATATGAATAGAATACAATCTCAAAATAAACTGTTTATAGTAAATGAATTTTTAACAACATACATATAAAACTATAAAATGAATGAGATCTATAACCAACAACAACAAAATAACAATAACCTGATTTTTCCATGTTTCGGCCAATATTGGCTATATCCCCAATATGAAACATTCATCTAGGGCTTAATGGTGTTATTAATCAAAGTGAGGATCAAACATTCAAAAAAAGAAAAATGAGAACAATAATTTGATTTCAAAAAAACATGACTATAAAAATATTTGACATCCCAAATCCAAAATCAAACCACTGATAAAAAAGGGGAAAACCCACAACAAACAGATCTAAAACCATCCAAAATAGAGGGAGGTGGGAGGAATATAAACAACATGGTGAGGGATTATGGTGTCAAGGAGGAGATCAATGAGAAGGCTGATATATGAAGTTGGGTGATGATAGTGGTTCCAGATGGGTGTACTAGGGATTTAGAATAATAATACATTTTTAAAATTTTTGCGAAAATTTTTTTTGATGTTACAAAATTATTATTTTTTATAAGTTTTGGGAATTCATCCAAAATAATTATAAATTATTTTTAAATTATTTTTCATAAATTAAAAAAAAATGTTGATTCTAAATTTTTCATAAATAAGATTTTATAGGATTGGTAATTTTGATTAATCAAATAATTTAAAAAAATAAAATTCCATAAAAATGTCATTTTTGTGATGGATAATTTTAAAAATATAATATTAAGAAAATTGATCTAATTATCAATAATTATATATATATATATATATTAAATTAATTTTAATAAATATTTTATGTCCTCTGTAATTTAATTAATTGTATAAGTAAATATTTCTTCTAATGAATCATGTGTTATTTATGACAAATTAATAAATATATATTCATATTTTAGTAAAAATATTTTTATTATTGACCAATTTATTGTAACATATTTTTTAATTGTAAAATATTTTTTCTTCATAATAATTAATACCAATAGATTTATTTTTTAGTAAAATATTTTTTTATTAATATGATAATAAATATTTAATTATGAGTAAAAAAATGTTGTATTAAATGATTAATATCAATGGACATAATTTTTGGTAAAAAACAATTTTTGGTATGTATATTTAATCCCAAAATAGATAATGCCTTTTGGAATTGTTTGTTTTACCAATAAATTTAATATCTTCCTATAAATTTATATTGGTATAGATCACTTTTTTACTGCACACAAGGTTTTTGATTTATCAAATCCTATAACTTCTTTGAAAATTCAAGAGGGTTGGAAATATTTTTATCCAGGGTAAAAGTGTTCATCTAAATGTCTGTTAAAATTAATGATTTGATATTCCACCTCCATCAGTAGAATATTTAATAATAAATTCTTATTTACTGAAAAAATTATCTAAACTCATAGTATAACATATATGATATGGATATAATAGTTTATCTTTTATGTATTCATGCTAAAAGGAAATAAGAGTTACTTCTTAAACATGATGAAGTTTGTGTATCTTATAATAATATTATGAAAACAATATAGTGAATAGTAGGTTGGTGGGTGTATGTTTGGAATTAGTGAAGTTAAAATTTAACAGTAAAGGATTATACAAGTCAAAATTCAATGTGAATTTCACATTATCCTAAAAGAGTTTAGGATGGGTTGGTAGAGTATTAATTTAAATAGTTACATTAGATTTTAAGGAAAAAATTTTATAGGAAAGGGTTCCAAGAATGATGATGTTATACTTATATAGAGTTCTAATTAGATAACATAATTTATTAACAATATATCATTAGATGTTTTGAAGTAAAAGAGTTTGAATATATTTAAGAATTAGAGCATTAAGAATATGATTTCTAAATCTCTCCATTATTCAAAATAGTTTTATATATAGATGTTACTCACTAAAGAGTTTAGTATGAGTGTTTCATCATAAGATCAAAGAGTAATTTGTAAACAATTACATGGATCTCTAATTAGTTCAATGAAACCACTGAAAGTTCAACAAACATTAAGATAATTTGGAATTATATTATACATGATATGTTATAAATGTGTTTTTGTATGGTTTCGTTTAGTTTTCTTAAAAGGATTTTAAGAATATAAAATGTATCATGTTATATAAAAAAGTTATTCTTCACTGTATCATTCTTTAACATTGGTTTTACATGTATATACACTCATATATATATATATATCATAGAGTAGAATTATAATTTACCTCTCAAAGTATAATTTTGAGTTATCCTTAATTAATTCTCATCATGGAATATTATATGAAGAAATGTTTTAGTTAGCATGAGTATGATTCTTGTAATTTGATACAAAATACTTTTCATGAGGCACAAAATGGGTATTGTACACTGGATATCCCATGAAGTATACCAAATGCAGTGTTATACACAATGTCTTTGGTCTAGTAGTTCATGGTTCATCTTTGGAATTTCCATTACCTAAGGTTGGCACAATACCAATCATGAGAACCTTTATACTTTGATAACTTCCATATGAAATCCATGAGACTTACCTAATCAGGGGGTTTAGGGTTATGTTGTTGATCATGTAATCATTTGGATCATATCCAAGATGATATTTTTCCTATCGTATGATGAGTATGAAATCCAATCCCTTGATTTAGATAAACTGAGGAAGTGTGTGGAAACACCGAGATAGTACATATTTTGTTCTAATTTATTTAGTTAAAGGGCATGTGACATGCTCATCTATAAAGGTAAATGACCTGTGATATATTAATCTACCTATTCAACCTACACTCAAAGAATTGAGAATACATTAGTAAGATATATATGATTGAAATAATACATGTCTCCTGGTCATATGATGTCTTAGAAAAAAAGATCATATGAAAATGAATGCTTAAAAATGATGTTGTCGGTAGAAACATGTATAGATATATATGTGTTTAATAGAGAAGATGTCAGATCCCATTGTAACTTGATTAGTATTGATTATTTTATTTATGGACACTCTTCAAAAAAACCATATATATCAGATGATTCATATTTATTGTCAATACTACAAATTCTTGTGGGGTCACACTTTATATTTTACATAATATGGATTGAGTTTCACTTAGAGAGATGTTATAAAATCATTTTAGATTTAATCCAAAAGAGTTTTGGATGAGCATTCACAACTTATTGGATATGATGTGATATATGGTGAGGTTAATTGTGGCATTCCAAAAGAGTTTTGAAATATATACAAAAGGTTTTTTGGACATGTTTTCAAAATTTATTTTATATAAAAAATATAATGTGAAATGGAACTAAATCTATGAGGCTTTAATTTCAGTAAGAAAATATTGGAGATATTCCATAATCTTTTATAGTTGTGATGGATATGTGCGCCATATCGTATTTCATGATATGAGCATGTCGTATAAAATGAAATGAAATGAATGGAAACTCAAGCCAATATTATACATCATTCATGCGATATCATACTAATAGACACTACCTTTTCATGGATGTTAAATTTTAAAAGGTTTTATGTTTGAATCTCTATCATATACATTATCATTAATAAATTGTTTTGTGGTGAAACACATGGGAGTTGGTTTATCTCTATGGTTACAATGTTTTTTTAATTGCATGTATAACTTATATATTCTATAACATATGAGTTAATTCATAGATGATATCAAGAGCATCTCATGGATTATAAAAAGGAGGTTGAGGCATTGTTTGTGTGTGTCCTTTTCTCTAATCATTTGATAGGTTATTTTTTATATCTAAGGGCTTGAATGAATGGTCAAATTTAAGAATCCATGACAATCAGAACATCATGATTTGTTTTGACTTAAAGAATGATTTGATCCTGGAATGGTCTATAAATCTATATATTTGCAATAGATCTCATTTTTACTTATTTAGATAAACTTAAGATTTTCACATGAAATACAATACTCTGACCATGGTTTTGTGGGTTTGTTTCCAAAACTGGTACTTTGTTTTAAAAATCATTTGATCGTTCAAATGTTATGGAATATGGTTGGATAATATTTTATATTCCTATAGTATAACTATCTATATTTTTATACTGTATCCTTGTGAATTTTTATTAAAGTCGATGTTTCAAGATCACTAATAGAATTTTTTTAGATTTCGGTTGGGTAATAGTTTCATTGTATGAAAATTGTTGTCTCTGATATGTGGTTGATATCTGTTCTTATTCTAAGATATTGGTTCACATGATTTTTGTGTTCCATTGTGGGATCAGTAATCACTGCCATAAGATTGACACTAGTCTAGGTAATAGTATAGTTATAGGTAAAAAGAGTGTCTTCTACTTCTATTTTCGATCCGAATGAACAGATCCATATTGGTTACATTTCTTCAGGTACATGGGGATTGAGAGGGTGTGTGAATAGGTTCTTCAAACCTAAGAACTGTTATCTCAAAGTATTCATCTTATGCAGAGTCACTGCATATTAGAAATTATTATACACATGAGTTTCTGATAAAGGTGGCATGTGAGCAAGGTACACATATATCCATGCCCTAGTGATGTTCAAGGCAGGTCACCCCTAATCGAAAGGAGGGTAGTGTGAATATAGAGAACAAAATGAGTCCCATAAAGACCATTCTGACTATTAATCTGAGTAACTAATTTGAAGGTATGCAATTTGGGGGGGTCAAAATAATGAATAGGGAGAATAGAATATGGTGACATCAAAACTAGAATGTTTATCATGGGTATATATTGGCATCCAAAACCCCCTTGAAAAGGAGGAAAACACTGAAGTACAATGATTCTATGAGATATAGTTAGGTGGTGATATATTTAATCAATTATAAGTGGATAGTGATTATGGAATTCATGGTAGAATACTTCATAGCCTGAGGAAGAAAATGTAGAATGGAAGTCGGGACTCTTGGAGTAGTATTGTGCCTAAGAGAAATAAATTTTAAGGAAACAAGGACTATTATCACTTTCCTCAACCCATTGAGACATAGTCCACCAAAAACGTTAGGGTCAACAAGGATCTAGAATGTGAATCTATTATGTATGATCTGGTTCATAAAAAGAGTGTTAATCTTCAGGGTGAAACTCAAAGGGTTGAGTGTTGTAATTCTAAGGAAAAAAGTGCATGTTAGTGACAAGGTGGAGGCTCCAGATTAGGTCTAGGGAGGCACTGTGGTTGCAGGTAATAGTGTTGTCAAACTAGAATTGCCTGATGTAATTAATAATAGCATAGTGTCTTAGTAATTGGTGTTTTCTAATGATTTTAAGATAACATCAGGAAAGGGGGAACCATAAAAAGGAAATTTTTAAAACCCATTCTCTACTCTAAAGAGTAATTATTAGAGGATGATTTCCATATCAATTCATAATAGGATAGTGTTAACAGCATGTATGAGAGAATGATCCGAGTTGATACTAATGATAAGGAAAGGGTGTCGATCAACAAACAAGATCACATTTTTATATAATACTTCAAAGAATAGAAGATCAATTTAGAGGAGTAAATTAAAATTTGAGAAAGGATGGCATATTATTATGAAGATCATATCAAGGATGATCCAGATATGTAAGTAACCAATCTTCAATGGAGATTATATATGGTGAATGATTCCAATAATCTTAAACTCAACTTCAAAGATTTTTTGATTTAGTATGGTGTTTCATGACCTTTTGTTCTCAACTTCTGAGGTTTTCCACTTTTTCTACGTAAGTGTTTTTTTAAATATAAAATTTAATTGTTAGTAAATATATATTTATAATTTTTATTTTTTAAATAAATATTTAATTATCATTTAAATATAAACATATGTATTTATATATTTAATTCAGTAAATAAATACTTAAAAATATCTATTTTAATTATAATAATATGTTTGTAAAAATGTGTGTGTGTTTGTATAAAGTAAATAAATAACCTATATATATTCACAAATAATTTTAAAAAATAATTATATATTTTTATATTTTAAAAATTATATATTTAAAAATATATTTATGTATATATATATATTATTAAATATTTATATAAATTATAAATATGAACATATATGTAAAAATTTTATTATATAAATATATAAATATCATATATGTATATTTAAAAAAAGTAGTTATAAATTTATTATGAAACTCCATTTGTATTTATACAAATATTTCACTATTTTATTAATATACATATATACAAGTAGATCAATATAAATAAATTTCTATAACTAAATTTTTCGTAAATAAAAAGTGACACATAAATATATTTATGTTATATTGATAAAAATGTGTATGTGTTTTAATATATATATATATATATTAAAATATTCATATAACCACACACACACTTATTAATTTAATTATTTATTATATTTATATTCATTTATATATATATATTACAATTACATATTTGTTATAGTTTGATAAATATAATTTATTTATTTATTTATCATACGCGTATATGTGTATATATATAATTATTAATTTAATTATTTATTCTATTTATATTATTTTAGTTATATATAAATTTATATTATAATTACATAATTATACTAAATGAAAAAATTATATATATATATATATATATATTTCTGTGTATAATTATATATATAAATAGTTATCTTGGATATGTTTATCCATCCAAGATAAGCATGTGAACCATTCCTTATTCAAGAAAAATTTCAAATTGTTCAGAGATAATCATGGGTGTCCCAACCTATATGGGATAGATTTGAACTAAGGTGGAATGTACATGCATATCTTGGATGGATTTTTTATCTGTCCCATATAAATTTTAGTGTGCATGTTTATCTTATAAGGATAAATCCATCATATATAAATATATATAATCATATATATATTCCAATAAATATATTTATTTAAAATTATTTATAAAAAAACATATTTATATTTATATATTAAACATGTGTGTGTGTGTCACAATTAGTGTTCTGAAACCAATTGTTTGTAATTTCTTTAAGTTAGGGCTGAAGCCTCTTTTTGTTATATAATAAAATACCTCTTTATATCTTGATAGAGATAGACCCATTACAAAGTTCATAGGCCCAAGGATAAGTGGCCTATGAGCATGGCTTGAAGGCCCAGTACAACGTCATGCATGCATCATCCTTCCTCCATCACCAGGCCAGTGTCATGTCAGTGTCACCACTGGTGTGCATCATTTTGGCATCATGACTTTCCCACATCATGCCTATGTCACTACCTATGACATAAATCCCCCAAAAGGATTTTCAAAGATTCGTGCCCTGGTCTTTTTGATGCAAGACTATAGGGTTTACCACTTAGGTGACACCCAAACTACTCCAACTATTTGTACATTGATTACATTGTATATTCGATCATTTGAAAATTAAAAAAGAAATATTATTATATTGTATTTATTTTTTTCATGAATTTAATGTATTAATTTTAAAGACTCATCCTTCTCATATATAAATTTTACATATTAAAATATGAGTCTTCATTACATAACATAATGACCCACTCTATAATTTTTTAGGTCTACTAGCTTTGGGAATATAGATACACAAACAACTGGTCCATAAGTGAGTTATTCCATCTCCAACTATACTCTTCATAACAGTCACCATTCTTATAAATATCATATATAATAACTTTTATCATAACCTGGGGAAAGGAAACATAATAAAAAGGTGATCTTAGATGCTCAGTAAGGGTAGACAAGTGAGATATCAACATATCATGAGCATAAGGGTATGAGAACATGAGAATAACATTTGAAAACTATACACCACATATCATTGGTCATAAACTTGATTCATGGAATAAATATTGGTCATTTATAAGACATAAATCATAATAGAATCAAAGAATATGAACCATGAGGACATAACATTGGTATAAGTTATATAATTATGGTATATCCAGAATAATAGAAAATCATTTCTTTAGTACTTCAAGGATCATTTAAAAACTATTATAGTAGAATGGGATCCCTCCCCAAACCATCATAGTAGTAAAGGTTTTCTCCCAAGACTATCATAGTGAATAGAGTTACTTGTTGAACTAGGTTCACTCTTCTTTAAAGTCCTGTTTTTCTAATTAGATATCAATCTTTACCCAATTAATTGGAGGGATATATAGGTCTCACCCATCTTGGTTATAAAATAAACATTGTCCTTTGTTACAATTTTACCACTATCCTTGGTTATAACATAATAACCATCACATAATGGAAATAATACATATGTGTTCCATGAGATCATAAAGCATTCATCATATCATAACCCATGAAAATACATGTTTTTATAAACATTTTGTAACACCCCAAGCTTTCATGGTACGCTTCTCTTTGAATAATACAATAGCGTGTGTTGTATGAAACTTCAAGTTCTAACACACAACAACCAATCAAACTAGCCATTATGAATAGTAATACCCACTTTTAGAATTTTAATAAATTTTATCTTTCAAAATGGACTTCTTTTTTGGATTCAAAATATTGAAATTATTTTAGGGTGAATTTTTTTTATTTTTCTGAAAACATTCAATTTTTGATGAATATTGAAAAACACTAAGTTATAGTTTAATAGAGAATTTTTTATTTAAATAATTATTTATTTTATTTAAATTTATTTTAGGTCAAAATAGATACATAATACCTATATAAGTTCAATGTAATTCATTGGAGTCATTTTATATTAATTTTAGATATATAAAAAATTTATTGAACTTTTCACCGTCTTTTACCCACCTCCTAGGAGAATTTGCAAATTCACATAAAACATAATTTTACCACTTATATGAGTGGAATTTAAAACATCCTAGTGACACAGTTTATATCAATATGAAAAATGTGGTTCAATAAGATGAAAAAAAAATTATGAATAGTAACTTTTTACTTTTATTTACCACGGTTAAAAGTAAATAGGGTATTTAAGGGTAAAAATGATATTATTATTACCCTAACACATGTCTTAATTATATTGGATAGGTATAATTCGACCAAAATCAACCTTAGGAATAAAATATTAACCTCTTTGGTCCACTTGGATTAGATTAGGACACTTATTATTATTTTATTTAAAGAATAGATAAAAGAGTTAAAATCAAAGTTTAATAACTAAAACATTTTTAATATAGGGTTATACATAAGATAAATTCGACTAGAAATATTAATTAGAAAGATAAAAAAAATTTCCTACAAAATGGTATTTTATTTATATTTTTTAGACATTAACTAATTTAATTTCTTTATGACACAATTATGATGTAGTAATTACCTAATTAATGAAATACTAAAATAATTGATATTATAAATATCCTAATAAATGTAATTTGAGAATTTTTCTGAATTAAACTAATTTTATAGGTTAATATGACATGTTAGGGTTGGTTATATGAATATTTTTTGAAGTAATAATGTTGTTATGAATTGAGAAAAAATAAAATACCAAATTGTGTCAAAATTGACATAAAAGAGTTTTTAAAACAAATATTATATTATTAATTGATATTCTATTCTCAAAAATATATGGTTCGGTCAAGAAACTTATATAATGATAGGTGTATCATTAATTAACCACTTGGGTTTCTCTTGTAAGTATATAGTATGTTTATTAACCATATAATATAAAAATACAAGGAGACATGGTAAATGTCAAACTATTTAACTAAGAGTTAAATTTAAACGATAAAGTTAATATAGTGACCCAAACCTATCTAAAACCTATTGGTTGAGTGGTTTTCAACCCATAACCACCTTATACTTTAAATAATTAATTTTTGATCCATTAGAAACCAAAAATAATTTTATTATAAAATAATATTTCTAGCTTTTCCTAAGGTTCCCCTCACCCCTCTTATAAAAGGGAACTCCACCTTCTTTATAATTCACACCTTCAAAGACATTTGGATCTTCCAAACTCTGACCTAATACCCTCTCAACTTTCCTCCCTTCATTCTAAAGGCCTTACTTTAGTCATAAAAGCAACCTAAGGATCCCTTTTTATCAAATAAATAAGAAGAATCCGAAGAAGACGTAAATATTTCATCACATCTTTCAAGTTCATTTCTTCTTCCACTTCCTCTTTCTTTTTTGTTTCAATTATAAAATAATAAATCCAGTATCTTCTATATACTGTGATTTTATTATAAATATGGTACAACCATATTCATTATTCAATCCATCCTTTTATTGAAATGTCACCATACGTACGTACGTACGGCTTACCATCTCCACGTCGAGGTGTAATTGTTATTCAAGGAATTATTATTTGGATGTGTATAATAATGATGTGTAATTGATGTAAATAATAAATATAACATGATAATTATTCTGTATATATGATATAAAATCCAATTATATATTATTTTAATATCAAAAGAATGATATTGTCACTCGTGCGTACGTACGGATTACTGTCTCCACGAACGCAATGAGATTCATTCCCCGTTTTATCCATTCAAGACTAACTTTCATTAGAGGATTAAAAATAATGTTTAAAGACATGATATAATTAAGTATATGAATAATATACATCCCATCCAAAACAAATATAACTCACATAACAAATAATATAAATGAAAAGGAATTCGTTAACACCGGAAACAACAATAACACTAAGATATTATTAACAAAGAAATGTTAAAAGATCATATATGATATCATATTAATGTATATGATTCTTTTAAAATTTAATAACAATTATTTCACCATCATACAGGAGGTTAAACTACACTTGGCCATGGAAAAGTACAAGGTAAGGGTTAATTTCACAATCTCTTTATTATCTGAGGTTGTTTTTACATAAGTATCTACTAGGACCTATTTATCATCCACATCCATGTTTCTTAAAAATGTTTTTCAAAACATTTTTAATATTTAATAGAAAATGGGTTAAAGTCATTTATACCCTTATTTTACCTTGTATTTTTTTGAAATTAATCTTTCCATAATTTTCCAAAAAAGGTACTTTTTGACCTTTTTGAAAAATTTAAGGTAAGAATGTTTTTTTAACTTATACGGAAGGTGTGGCTATTTTCCTCCATTATAACATCATCAAAGCTTAGCATAAAATATTATAAGAATATTTTCAAAATAAATGTTTTCTTTATAATTATTTGACTCTTAAATGATTTTAAAATAAAAAGAGGTATTTCCTTAAAAAAAGGTTTTGATTTCATCTATGTCAACATCCTTTGATGGATTTTAAGATTATTTGAAGTTGATTTATTATGATACAAAACTTATATATTGTATTGAAGGTTTTGTGATATGTTTGATTGTGGATTTTTTTTTCATACCATTCATGGTTTATGGATAACGTATTGACATTTCTTATGATAGTTTCAATACGAATGTTTATGTTATGTTTAAACCTTTTCATATGAAAAATGAATTGGACTTAGTAAGTGATGGGTGGAGCCCGCTGTAGCTTCTTGATGCATTGGTAGGTATCATGAGACAAACTAGTGTCTTGGCACAAGGCCTTGAAAAAAATCTTATTTTTAGTCTTGGCACAAGGCCTTGACTATGTGGTTATGAAATTCTGGCATTATGCATTCCATAATTATGAAAGTGGATATTGATATTGCATGTGATTATTTGACTATTATAATATTCATGTGAGTAAGTAAATGGAATTATTTGATTTTATATTTTCCATATTATGCTGAATTTAAAGTTTAAAAGGCTTTTGTTTTAGTATTATACATTGCTTTAAATTTTTATGCTTATTTATGAAAGTTTCCGCTATATTGTTATCCTTACTGAGCATCTGAGCTCACCCCTTTCTATGTTTTATTTTTTCCCAGGATGTGAGGAAGTATTTTATGACTAACCTGTAGGGATAGTATGAGTGGATATGAGTGTGATCTATGGAAACAATGTTGTTGTAGTTTTTCATGTTATGATGTAATATAAACCTTATTAATATATCTAGTACTTCCAAGGCTAATAAACTAATCAGTCTTTCGAGACTTTATCTTTTGTGATCATGCCAATGATATATAATAATGCACTGACTTTGGGATTCTAGGGTCGAGGTGTTACAGTAGGTATCTAAGGAAGTTTAGTACAAACCTTGGACTCTAGATTTAGATAAACTCTGATTAGAGCACATTACCTTAAGATAGACTTTGAGGATTAGTATATAAGAACTTCCTAGAATTTTGGTATTGTAGAGATTTTGTGAGTTTTCCAAGTAATACATCCCTGTCTGGATACGAGCTGGTAGAGTCTGCTCTGGCACAGATATACCTAGGGGTAAAACCTGAAAACACGGTTTTGAGCTAGACTTGAACGTGAACTAGTGCACGACAACGGGCCATGCTGCACTCTTGGTTACGACACTACCGGGGGATATGCATAGGATAATTATCATTTTCATTACAAACCTTTATGAACGGTTTATGAGTGTATACTTCCTCAATGAAAACAATTTTTTTGATTATGTATTATATCCATAAACTGTTCAATTTATGTTTAGTGTTTTACAAGTTTGTATTTATGTATTACGATTCATAAGCTAATCTAGTTTATGCCATTGTTTAGAAATGGCACCTAGTGGAAGGAATGGAAACTACATCAATGCACGCACTCCATGAAGGGATTTTCCTCCTACTCAAGATAATTATAGTGGAGATGGTGATGCAACTGGTGATGATCAGCTAAACACCATAATGGGACAACTCACTCGGGTTATGAATAATACCCTTACCCATATGAATCACCCTGATCCACAACGTGGTGGATCAATGTTAGATTGCTTCATGAGGAAACAACCACCAACATTCAATGGGGGTAAAAATCCATTTGTAGCTGAGAAATGGATAAATTCCTTAGAGAATATATTTCATGCCTTGGGGAGTAGTGAAAGGGAAAAGGTTGTCATAGAAGTTTACCGCCTCACTGGAGATACTGATCAATGGTGTTCATTGATTCAAAACACAAAGAAAGTTGATTAAGTATAAAATATGGAATGGAGGGAGTTTAAAGAGCTTTTCTTTGAAAAATACTTTCCTCATGACCATCAAGAAGATATGGAAAGGTAATTTCTGAGTCTGAGGAAAAAGGAGGATGAGAATCTCGCAAAGTATAAGGATAAATTTAAAAGGTTAGCGAGGCATGATGAAGATTAGATACATAACCCAAGAAGTAATATTGATCATTTCTTTGATGTGTTAGAACCATTTCTCTATCGGGCATTAGTCTCACAATCATTCTCATCGTACAAAGATATTGTCTCATGTTCTATCAAGATAGAAAAATAATTCTATAAGACTTATGAATTTAAAGAAAAGAAAGAGAAGAAGAGATCTGTTGAACACTCTGGAAATGGAAATATGGGAAATAAGGGAAAATTTGAATATCCATCCTACATTAAATGTGGTAAGAAACACCCTGGTACTTTCCTGAAGGTAATGGGAATATGTTACAAGTGTGGTGAAAAAGGCCACCAATCTTGTGATTGCAAGGGGAATAAATAGGTTGTTGATGTTGAATTCTACAATTGTAGAGAACGGGGGAGTTATGCGAATGAATGTCCTAAGAGTCAGGGGAACTTACCTCAGAAAAGGCCAAGGGATCAAGGCCAAGATTATGCTCTCACTATTGTGGAGGTTGAAGCTCCGAAAGACATGGTGGTAGTTAATTTAATGGTTTCCTCAAGTTTAGAAAATGCTTTATTTGATTCATGATCATCGAATTGTTTCATATCTTCCCATTTTGCTAATAAAATTAGATATTTTCAATTTGACTTAACAAGGGAGTTGTCAGTCAAAACTCCTAACGAAAGTATCATTGCAACAATGTTTTGTGAATCAGTTCCCATTAGAGCATATAAATGTTCTTTATCTGTTGATCACATCATCATACCCATGATTGAATTTGATATAATCCTTGGTATGGATTGGATTTTGTACCATGATGTGAAATTTTATTGTCATAAGAAGGAGGTTACAATTTTTGTTGATGATAAAGAGTACCTTATCTTTAGAGCAGAAACATCACCACCTAATTCTTATCTAGATCCACCCCCAGTAGCTCAACTAAATTCAATTATTGGGGAGGACGAGAATGAAATAACTATCGGTGAGTAAATTAATGTTCAAATATAGGATGTACCTATTATAAAAGAATCTGTAGATGTGTTTCCAGAAGATTTACCTGGACATCCTCTAGAACGAGAAATTGAGTTTTCCATTGATTTAATTCCTTGATCAAGGCCCATTTCGAAGACCCCTTATAGAATGGACACTATGGAATTAGTGGAACTAAAGAAAAACTAGAGGAATTGAGTAATAAGGGATTTATTCTCCCTAGTGTTTCTCCATGGGGATCCCCTGTCCTTTTTGTTACGAAGAAAGATGGATCTATGAGTTTGTGCATTGACTATAGAGAGATCAATGCTATAACAATAAATAAGAAGTACCCCTACCTCGCATTGATGATTTTTTTACCAAATTCATGGAGCTTAATAAATTTCAAAGATTGACCTTCGATCTGTATATCATCAGTTGTGTGTGAAGATGGAAGATATTCTGAAAAAAAGCATTTCGAACCAGGTACGAGCATTAGGAGTTTACGGTAATGACTTTGGGATTGACTAATGCACCCTCTGTCTTTATGGATCTAATGAATAGAGTTTTCAAGGAATATATTGATAACTTTGTAGTGGTATTTATTGATTATATATTGGTATACTCCAAAATATATGAAGATCATGAAAATCACTTGCGCATTATCCTGAAGAATCTTAGAAGACATGAATTGTATGGGAAGTTTAGCAAGTGTGAATTATGGATTCAGGAGATTTCTTTTCTTATCCATATTGTCTCTAAGGATGGAATATCCATTGATCCTTTAAATACCAAGTCAATCCAAGAATTTCCAGCACCGACGAGTATAATTGAGGTACGTAGTTTTATTGGTTTAGCAGGTTATTATCGATGTTTCATCCATAATTTTTCCCGGCTGGCTAACCCATTAACAAATCTCACACGAGAAGGTGTTAAATTTGTTTGGAAAAAAATAGTGTGAAGAATGTTTTGATGAACTGAATATAAGATTAGTTAATGATTCTATATTGAATCTACCATCAGGGAATGATGGGTTTGTTTTTTATAGTAATGCTTCAAAGAAAGGACTTGGTTGTGTCCTTATGAAGAATGATAGGGTTATTGCCAATGCATCACAACAGCTAAAAATTTATGAGAAAAGCTATCCTACTCATGATCTTGAGTTAGAAGTTGTAATCTTTGCTTTGAAGATATGGAGACACTATCTATATGGTGAAAATGATAGATTTATACTGATCACAAGAGTTTGAATTATATTTTCTCACAAAAAGAACTCAATGTGAGGCAAAGGTGATGGATTGAACTACTCAAGGATTTTTATTTCACTATACACTACCACTAGAGGATGGAAAATAAGGTGGTTTATGCTTTTAGTAGAAAGGATCATGGAGTTTTGAACAATATGAGAGTTGAAAAGGAACCTATATACATGGATATAGTAAAGATAGATATGGGAATAACCATGGAAGGTAAAACATCAATACTTTTTCAAATGGTTGCCAAACCATATTTACTAGAAAGGATAAAGAGTTCTCAGACCAATGATGAAGAGTTTCAAAATAAGATTAATGCTATGAATGATGAGATATTGAGTGAATTTGTGTATGAAGATGGAATTTTGAAATTTGGGAAGAGAATTTGTGTTCCTGAAATACATGATCGAAAAAGGGAATTGTTAGAAGATGCTCATAGTTACAATTTTTCTATACAACCTGGTAGCACTAATAGGTATAGATATTTGAAGGAACATTTTTTGTGGGAAAACATGAAGAGGGAGATTTCTGATTTTGTGTCAAGATGTATCGTTTGTCAACAAGTGAAAGCTAGAAGGCAATAGCCTGGAGGAGTCATGCAACCTCTTCCCATGCTTGAGTGGAAATGGGATGATATCACGATGGACTTTTTCCTGGGGAAACCAAATACTCCTAGAAGTAATGATGCAATATGGGTCATTATTGATCACCTTACCAAGTAAGAACATTTTCTTTCTATAAGAGAAGATTTACCAATTGAACGTTTAAAAAGATTATATATTAATGAAGTTGTAAGACTTCAAGGAGTACCACTATCGATTGTTTCTGATCATGATCCCCATTTTACATCAAGATTCTAGAAAAGTCTTCAGAAAGCCCTGGATATTACACTTCATTTGAGCACAGCCTACCACCCCCAAACTGATGGACAATCAGAACGGACTATTCAAACCTTAGAAGACATGTAGAGATCTTTCTCACTTAACTTTCAAGGTATGTGGGATCAATATTTACCTTTGGTGGAATTTTTCTATAACAATAGATTCTATTAAAGTATTAATATGGCACCATATGAAGCATTATATGGAAAGAGATGTGACACACCAACCTGTTGGGATGATGTTGGTGAAAGAAAACTCGCAGGCCCAGAACTTTTGAGGAAACAATGGAAAAGGTAAAGGTAATCCAAAACCACATCCAAGTAACTCAGAGTAGGTAGAATATCTATACTGATAACTGAATGAAGGATTTCAAATTTCAGGTAAGAGATCATGTCTTCTTGAAGGTATCTTCCTAAAAGGGTGTTATACATTTCAGTAAGAAGGGAAAATTGAGTACCAGGTACATCGGACCTTTTGAAATTCTAGAACAAATTGAGGTTGTGTCTTACCATTTTGCAATGCCGCCATGTCCCTCAAAAGTTCATGATGTGTTCCACGTATCACTATTGAGAAAATACATGACTGACCCAAGCATGTACTCACCTATGAAAAATTAGAACTAGAACCTGATCTATCTTATTGTGAATAACCAGTCAAGGTTCTTGATACAAGAGAACAGTTGTTGAGAAATTGGATGACTTGTTTGGTAAAATTTTTATGGAGAAACCATAATATGGAAGAGGCAACATGGGAACCCGAGGAACTTATGATAAAGAACCACCTGATTCTTTTTATGTAGTAATATTCTAGAAATTTCAAGGATTAAATTATTTGAAGGAGGGGAGAATATAACACCCCAAGCTTTCATGGTACGCTTCTCTTTGAATAACACAATAGCGTGTGTTGTATGAAAATTCGAGTTCTAACACACCACAACCAATAAAACTAGTCGTTTTGAATAGTAATACCCACTTTTAGAAATTTAATAAATTTTATCTTTCGAAATGGACTTCATTTTTGGATTTGGAATATCTAAATTAGCTTAGTGTGAATTTTTTGTATTTTTCTGAAAACTTTCAATTTTTGATGAATAGTGAAAACACTGAGTTATAGTTTAAATGAAATTTTTTAAAATAATTATTTATTTTATTTAAATTTATTTTAGGTCAAAATAGATACATAATACCCATATAATTTTAATGTAATTCATTGGAGTCAGTTTATAATAATTTTAGATATATAAAAATTTTGTTGAACTGTTCACAGTCTTTTAACCACCTCCTAGGAGAATTTTCAAATTCACATAAAACATAATTTTACCACTTATGTGAGTATAATTTCAAACATCCTAGTGAAATAGTTGATATCATTAAGAAAAATGTGGTTCAATAAGATCAAAATAATTTTTTTTTTGAATAGTAACTTTTTACTTTTATTTACCACGGTTAAAATTAAATAGGGTATTTAAGGGTAAAAATGATATTATTATTACCCTAACACATCTAATTATATTGGATAATTATAATTAGATCAAAAAACCCTTATAAATAAAATATGAACCTATTTGGTACACTTGGATTAGATTAGGACACTTATTATTATTTTATTTAAAGAAAAGTTAGAATAGTTAAAATCAAATTTTAATAACTAAAAAATTTTTAATATAGGTTTATAAATAAGGTAAATTCTACTATAAATATTCATTAGAAATATAAAAATATTTCCTAAATAATGGTATTTTATTTATATTTTTTATACATTATATAATTTAATTTATTTATGACATAATGATGATGCAGTAATTACCCAATTAATGAAATATTAAAATAATTGATATTATAAATATCCAAATAAATGTAATTTGAGAATTTTTATGAAATAAAATAATTTTATAGGTTAATATGACAAATTATGGTTGGTTATATGAATTTTTTATAAGTAATAATGTTGTTATCAAAAACAAAATTCCAAATAGTGTTAAAATTAACATAAAAGAGTTTTTAAAACATATATTACATTATTAATTGATATTATATTCCTAAAAATATAAGGTTATGAAAAAGGACTTATATAATGATATTTGTATCATTAATTAACAACTTGGGGTTCTCTAGAATGTATATAATAAGTTTACTGACCATATAATGTAAAAATACAAAGAGACTTGGTAAATGTCAACCTATTTAACTTAGAGTTAAATCTAAAAGATAAAGTTAATATAGTGACCCAAACCTGTCTAAAACCTATTGGTTAAGTGATTTTCGACCCATACTCACCTTAGCCTTTAAATAATTAATTTTTGATCCATTAGGAACCAAAAATTATTTTATTATAAAATAATATTTCTAGATTTTCCTAAGGTGCCCCTCACCCCTCTTATAAAAGGGCACTCCCCCTTCTATCTAATTCACACCTTCAAAGCTATTTGGCTTGGCCAACACCTACCCAAATACCATCTCAAATGTCATCCCTTAATACTAGGAGATTTCTTTAGACATAAAGATAACCTAAGGAGCCCTTTTGATCAAATCCAAAGGAAGAACCCGAAGAAGACGTAAATATTTCATCACCTCTTGCAAGTTCATTTCTTCTTCCACTTCTTCTTTCTTTGTTGTTTCCATTATAAAATAATAACTCCAGTATCTTCTATGTACTTCGATGTTATTATAAATATGGTACAACCATATTCATTATTCAATCCTTCGTTTTAATGACATGTCACCATAAGTGCGTACGTACTGCTTACCGTCTCCACGTTGTGGTATAATTGTTATTCAATACATTATTATTTGGATGGGTATGATAAAGAGGTTTAATTGATGTAAATAATAAATATAAAATTATAATGATTCTTTATATATTATATACCATCCAATTATATATTATTTTAATATCAAAATAATTATATTGTCACTCGTGTGTACGTACGGATTACCGTCTCCACCAACACGATGATATTCATTCCCCATTGTATCCATTCAAGAATAACATTCATTAGATGATTAAAAATAATTTTTAAAGACTTGATATCATTCTGGATATGAATAAGATACATCCCATCCATAACAAATATGACTCACATAACAAAGAATATAATGGAAAACGAATCCTTTAACACCCGAAACAACGATAATACTAAGATATTATTAACAAAGAAATGTTAAAAGATCATATATGATATCATATTAATGTATATTATTCTTGTATAATTTAATATCAATTATTTCACCATTATACAGGTGGTTAACCTACCCTCTACCAAGGAAAAGTATAAAGTAAGGGTTAATTTCACAATCTCTTTATTATCCGAGGTTGTTTTTACATAAGAATCTACTAGGACCTCTTTATCATCCACATCCATGTTTCTTAAAAATGTTTTTCAAAACATTTTTACTATTTAATAGATAATGGGTTAAAGTAATTTATACCCTTATTTGACCTTATATGTTTTTGAAAGTAATATTTTCATCGTTTTCCAAACAAGGTAATTTTTGACCTTTTCGACAAATTTAAGGTAAGAATGTTTTTTTAACTTATGCGGTGGGTGTGGCTATTTTCTGTCGTTAAAACATCATCAAAGGTTCCCTTACAAGATTATAAGAATATTTTCCAAATAAATGTTTTCTTTATAATTATGTGACTCTTAAATGATTTCAAAATAGAAATATATATTTCCCTAAAAAAGGTTTTGATTTCATCTATGTCACCATCCTTTGATTAATTTTAAGCTTATTTGACGTTGATTTGTTATGATACAAAACATCCTTATTGTATTGACGGTTTTGTGATATGTTTGACTAGGGATGTGTTATTTCATAACATTCATGTTTTATGGATAAATTATTGACATTTCGTATGCTAGTTTTAATAAAAATGATTATGTTATGTTTAAGCCTTTTAATATGAGGAATGCATTGGACTTAGTAAGTGACAGGTGGAGCTAGCTATAGCTCCTCGATGCATCGGTAGGTCTCATAAGACAAACCAGTTTCTTGGATCAAGGCCTTGACAAAATATTATTTGTATTCTTGGAATAAGGCCTTAATTATGTAGTTATGAAGGTCTGGAATTATGCATTCCATCATTATGAAAGTGGCTATTGATATTGCATTTGATTATTCGACTAGTAGAATATCCATGTGAGTAATTAAATAGCATTATTTGATTTTATCTTTCCCATATTATTCTGAATTTAAAGTTTAAAAGGATTTTATTTTAGTCTTATACATTTCCTTAAATGTTTATGCTTAGTTTTGAAAGTTTCTATTATATTGTTATCCTTACTGGGCATCTGAGCTCACCCCTTTCTATGTTTTATTTTTTCCCAAGATGCGAAGAAGTATTTTATGACTAACCTGCAGGGATATTCTGATGGTATATGATTGTGGTCTATGGAAAAAATGTTGTAGTTTTTCATATTATGATGTAATTTAAACCTTATAAATGTATCTAGTACTTCCAAGGAAACTAAACTAATTGGTCTTTTGAGACTTGATCTTTTATGGTCATGACAATGATACGTAATAATGCACCGACTCTGGGCTTTTGGGGTCGAGGCATTACACATTTCATCATAACATAACTTTTGGAAAAGATAAATGCTTCATAATCATTTAATCATTGCATAAAATAATAACCCATGGGAAAATATGTGCCTTCCATGAGAACTTTATCATGGTCTAACTCATGGAAGAGAAATAAGTTTTATAAACATCCTTTCATCATAAACATAAACCATTCAAGGAATGAATAATAATGGTATCCTTAGGTCCTATCTCCAGTAAAGTATAAGCAATATCAAAGGATTTCATATTAGATAGAAAATTATTTTGAAATATCACTTGAAACATTTCTTTAGTAAAATATCCTTTCCACTTTGAAAAAAATAATTTAAAAACATAAAACATTTTTAAAATAAATTTCTTTAAAAATAAACATGGAAACATATATTGGAAACATTAAAAATTATTTAAAACATTACTTAAGTAAAATATCCTTTCCATTTTGAAAATAAATTTCTTAAAATTAAATATTCATAAAAAAATTTGGAAATAATTTTCTTTGAAAATAAACTTCGAAACTTGTAAAGGATTCTTTAAAAAAGTGATTTGGTTAGGATGGTGTAAAATATTTTTCTTTTCGTACATGTTAAAACAAATATTTCTTTCACATTTCAGATAAAATAAAAATGAGAATTGTTTTCTTGAAAAATAAATACATATTATTTAAAAATACTTTTAAAAATTCAAACATGGATAAAAATTGATTTAATAAAACATTTAAATTATCTAAAAAAACTAAAACCATTTTTTGAAAAGAGAGATATGGAAGAAAACGTCTTTTTGATCAAATAAAGACTAAATTTAGTTTACCTTAAAAAAATTCATTTTGAATATTGACTACATAAATAGATTAAAATGGAGATAAAATTTTATTATCATGAAATAACCATAGGAGAATATAATTCATGAGTTTGTTGAGAGATGAGTCATAATATTTCATCATAATCAATGAGATTGTAACATAAAACCATTACCTCTTTGGTAATAATGAATCTCAAGCCCCAAGAAATAATTACTTTAAATTATACTTAATATATCATGAATATAAGGATATTAATTATATAACATGTCCAAGGGGAATTATATACTCCTCATAAAATAATAATTGTGCATAACATTACATATGTCTCAAGAATGCTAATATGAGACCATATTTCATAATGCTTTGGTAATTTTTCAACCAAAAAACCCATGAAAGAGGGATACTAAATTATATATATAAATTAAAATTATTTTCATGATAATAATAATAAAATACATTCATGTTAATTACATACACTACCTAATAGAAATAGGTTGTGAATATGGCATGTGTCTCACAAAACTAAAACGTGAGAGAAAAATACCTTATCTTAAGGATAGCCTTCTTTTATATATAATACATCCTAATTTATAATAAATATATGTTTATTATAAATATATTAATTTACATTAAATATATATACCATAGCATATATTATTTACTTAGTGCCTTTGATTACCTTTTTATTAATAATTCCTTGTTAAAATCATAATTTGGATAATAGCTACTTTGTTTTTCACATATGTTTTGACTTGATATTTTTAATAATCTTAGTTTTATAATGGTTAAATATTCTATATAATTTTAACCATGATATAGATATAATATATATTCAGTATATATGTATTTATATTAATCCATTAAAGTTATATATAGAAAATTAAATACATTGTTTATTGAGACGGTATGTCGTACGTATAAATGAAAGTCATTTCCTTTTTCTCGAAGAGTTGAAAGATAGAAAGGTAAATAATATATTAAAAATAAAGAATAATTATTAACTAATATATATATATATCACATTTTTTAATTAAACTTATCCATTATTACCTTCTATGTAAACCATACATGAAAACGAATCACATCGCTTTGTGAGGCGGTAGTCCACCGTATACATGAACCACGTTATCGTATCCCCCTTGGAATGAAAAGTAAGAAGTAATATGTTGTATCATAATTCCAAAAGTATAATTATATTAAAAATATCTTATGTTTTTATTTAATCTATATTTGTTACCATCCATGTAAAAAATGAAAAACACGTGACATGGTTTCGTGAGGCTGTAGTTTTCCGTACACACTAGTGAAATTATTTTTTTCCAACGGGTTGGGAAGTAAGAAGGTAGATGTGATATTATAATTATAGAGGTCTAATAATATCATAAATATAATATATATGTATATATATTAAATTTATCATTATATTCATCCATGAGAGGTGGTGATGGAAAACAAATAACATCAGTTCATGAGGCGGTAGTCCGCCGTACACATGAATGATAAATTTGCATCCAATTTGATGTAAGTGGAGAAGTATTTAGGTAATTTAATTAACATAATAAAATATTAGTATATTAAAGAAACTATTTTTATTATATAATACTATTTTAAAAATACTTTAAGGTGGTGGTGGAAGAAATAGAATAAAAATCTTGGTATGTGACATTGCCTCTTCTTCGGACAACTTCTTTTGGTTTTCACCAAAAAAATTCTTAGGTTAGTTTTCTGAACAAAATAATTATTTTAGTATGATAAGAGTGAATTAAGGAATTTATTTGGTCATTTATTGGAAGAAAAATTTATTTTTCATAAGTTTTTAGATAAGAGGGGAGTGGGTGTCCTTTTATAAGTGAGGTGAGAGGAACAATTGTAATTTTTTAAATGAAAAAGGTGTAACCTTGTTTTTCGCATGTCAAAAGGCTCCAAAATGGTCCATTATTGAACCTTATAGGTGATAGGGTGTACTTATGTCCATAAAATGATTTTTTTTATATGATTGTAGTTTATTTTAACTCTTATCTTTTTAGGTTAACCCCCCAGTAAATCAGTTTTAACCTTAACTACGGTAATTAATTTTTACTATTTTTACTATTCAATATGGTAAAAAATTAAGTTGAAATTACTACATAATATAAATTATTATTATTCCAAAAAATTAAATCCATTTTTACAAATTCAGTTCCATTTAGTGGAAAATTTAAATTAAAATTAATCCTGCAGACGTGACGAAGAAGCATTTTTTCAAATTAAAATGTTTCAAAAGTTTATAAAGTTTTTATATAAAAATTAAATAGTAATTTTATTACATTACCTAAATTGGATTAATATGTTTATAATTTAACAAATTTTAATTTTAAAAAAATATTAAAATAATTTATAAGTTTTTAAAAAAATTAATTTTAATGATAATTCTTAATAAACCCAGTATTTTCACTATCCATTGAAATATTTATCTTTTCAGAAAATTATAGAAACTTATCTCCTATATAATTTTGAAATTTTTATTACAAAAAAAATTAGTTTATTTTTTAAAATAAGTTTTCCAAAATTGGAAAAAAATTAAAATAAGTGTGGAAATTGTAGTAAAACTGATTTTAGAAAAATATAGTTTTTAAGCATAAAATTGGTTTTATTCTTATCTCTTTTATAGGAAAAAAATAAGATGAATGTTAAAAAAAATATTCAATATTTAATCTTTATGTTTCATTAAAATTATTCACCAAAATTTATTTGTTTCATTTATTGAGGTAAAACACATTTCTGCACATAAAATATTTTTTTAGAAAATGATTTAAATAGTTTCAAATGGTTTTTATTTTTATTTATAATTAATTGGTCACCAAAGAATTCATTATATATACATTTAACCATATATTTTCAAACATTATTTAATCTTATTAATATCCACTATTCTAATGTCTAGGTGAAAGCTATCAAAAAAATTAAGAAGGAGGTGCCTTGGTCTAGTGAAAACTATCATATTAAACAATAATACATTAATAGTATGTCACATTCCGTTTAAACATGGTTTTTCATGAAATTAAAGCTACACTCAGTGTTTCATGTAAAAAAATATCAAAATGTTACATTTATTTGAAATAATGTATATTTGACAAAATCCTTAGGTGTTACATTCTACCCCTTTAAATAAAACTCTTCCTCATAATTTGTACTTGTGCTCAGTATAAAAGGATTTAACATTTGAAAATATCATTTTAGGAAACCCACATCATAAAAACATTTAATAAAACTTCCTCTTGAAAAAGAATAAAGGGATTTGTGAATATCATCTATAATAACACATACTATGCTTCCAAATAGAAGGACATAGGTGGGAAGTGAATATTTGGACATGGAAGGAAAGATTAATGTCCAAATAGTAATAGAGAGTAATAGAGATCATTGATCAGAAGAAATTGAATGATCATGTAAAAATCAACCACCACAAAACCATAAACTAAAGAGGTGTAAAAAAGTTTATTTATATCCTAAAAAATGATGGTAATAGGATAAAATTTTATTTACATATCATTTTCCTAAAGTTGGTGAATTTTCATGAGAATATATACTTTATTTGATTCCATTTCATAATCACAATCACATCATTTGGTTATGCTTCAATAAATTTCCACATTATCTCTTAATTTAAGAAATTAATATTTATTTTTTATGCCTAATGTACTAGTAGATTAAAATATCCATAAAATAAAGATAATTCATTCCTTATTTATCTTGTTATTATAAAAAAAATCGGTAGTACAGGTTTTCCAATAACATCCAAAATTAAACATAATCCATTCAATAAATAGTTAACATTCAAGCTCCTCCATGTATTAAAAAACATTAAATCCAAAAAATTATAAAGGAAATTAAATTTCAAAAAATCAACATAAAATTAATCCAAAAAAATTAAATATGTATCTATTAATGGTCTCATACCAAATATATATATCCCTTGATCATATATTCACTTCAAGCATGGTTATAACAAGAATTACCATAAAATTTAAATGAAAACAGTACATGATTTCTCATTCCTTAAATAAGACCACATATTATTTAATATATTCCATAAATTCAAAAAAAAAATAAACTACATCATTGATAACATAAACAAATTTTTCCAAAAAAAAATTATTCAGTTATGGGATTATCAATACTATCCATTTTACTTTATCCATATCAATTATCTTTTTATCCAAACTAAAAACCATTTTTTAAACATTCTGAATTTATTAAGGGTTTCTTCCCTTAAGCATGATTTTCTATAAAATATCACCTTTCCATTAAATAACTTTTCTAATTCATGAGTACCATTCAAAATATTATTGAAGATCCATTAAAGAAAACTTTTATAGAATAATCCTCCTCTATTTCCTGATTCATATAATTTAATTCTTTTTTCCCCATATACAAACAATTCAATCATTCTACTTCATTCTTAAACCATTAACTAAGCTTCATCATCTTATTCCTTAATACCTCTTTACTTTTATATGTAGTTTGTCGTCTCTTTATCATGAGTGGTATAACCATTACTCATACCACTTTGTATATTCTCTATAAAAACTTTCCCCCTATGATATCAATTCATATAATTCTCAATAATTCAACATTTATAACATTTTACCATTGATGATTCCTTTGGGAAACAATTATTCTCATCCATTAGGTTAATTAAACTTTTTATTTTTTCATATTAATCACTTACTATGTTCCTTTCTTATCCACACATAAAACATCTTCTCATTCTATTGAGTCATTACCAAGAGTTCTTCTTCCCACATTCTTGGAATATAGGAAACTAAATCCTCTTTCCCCTATGGTCTACACCACCCAAACTCTTAATAAATTATATCCTTTACTTTTTAATGATTTCTGGAGTTAGTTAAACTATATGTTGTCAATAATGTATCATGATAACAGATTTGGAATAATCATAGTATCCTTCACTCTAGTCATCATCCCATTTATATTATCATCAACACATTGTATATCACATTCGATATTAATCCAGTTATTTCTAGTTCTGATCATTGACTAAAACCAAAATTTATAGTTTGAGAAATAATATTCATATTTGGATACCATATAATCATGAAAAATCACTTATAGTAGACATAGTCCATTACTGAACTGGGTTCACTCCCCATTCCAGTCCTATTTGTTTCATTAGATGTAAATATTTACCCAATTCATTGTAGGGAGATATATTTTCCACTTATCTTGGTTATAACATAACCACTATCCTTTGTTATAACGTCACCATCATCCTTAGTTATAACGTAACCACTATAATATGATGAAAATCATACACAAGTGTGCCAAAATATTATAAAAGAGTAATCATATTTATACCCATGAAAAGAAATGGATTTTATAAACATTTCATTTTAATATAACCTATTGAAAAAAACCATTTTCATAATCATTTCATCATTTATTCGAATCATAAACCCATGGAAAAAAGAAGTAGTTTTCATAATAATTTTATCATGGTATAACCCATGGAAGAGAAATTGCTTTCATAAACATCTTTTCATCATAAAAATAATCCATTCAGATAAATAATAAATATATTATCTTTTTATCATATCCCCATTAAACCATAAGTAACATAAAATATTTGATGGAAAATTATTTTGAAAATCACTTGGAAAATTTCTTAAGTAAAATAAACTATCAAATTTAAAAACATTTTTTAAAACATAAAATATTTTAAAAAATATTTTTATTAAAAATAACCTTGTAATATTATAAAGAAAACCATAAAATCATTTAAAACATTTCTTGAGAAAAATATCATTTCCATTTTAAAAATCATTTTTTAAAAAAAATAATCCATAAAAAAAAATTTAAATCCTTTTATTTGAAAATATAATTTTAAAATTATAAATGGAACTTTAAAATAATGATTTGGTCATGATATAGGAAAATAATTTTCATGTTATACATGTTTAAACAAATATTCCTTTCACATTTTCGGTAAAAGCGTAATCGGAATTGTTTTTATTGAAAATAACGTGTATATTCTTTTTAAAAACCTTTTTAAAGGAAAAAATTGGTAAAAATTAATTTAATAAATCCTTTGTATAATGTTACAAAAATTTTCAAAATATTTTTTGAAAACATGGATATAAAAGAAGAAAAGTTTTTTTGACTAAAGAGAGAAATAAATTTGATTTACATTAAAAAATTGTTTTTGAATCATGAGTACCTAAAGAGTGTAAAATTAAGGGAAAACATTTATTCTCATGAAATAACCATAGTATAATAAAATTAATTACTTTATTTTGATATTAATCAAAATATTTAATTATTGTAAGCATAAACATAAACAATCCTGATAAACAGTTAGATTGAATCGAAAATTATTATCAATGTGGTAACATTGAAACAAACACCCATGAAATAATAAAATTAAATTGAAATTTATATATCCTTAATATAATTATATTCATGATATAACTTAACAAAATGGTATTATATACACCTCATAAAATAAGATAGGTTCATAACATAACATAACATATGTCTCAAAGAAGAAAAATTGAGACAAAAATCCCTTATCACTTTAGTAACTTTTGAATTGTAAACCCCATGAAAGAGAGATACTCAAATGGATATTTAAATACCAATAATTTTTAATATAGTAATTATAAAATAAATTGATGTATAATATATACACCACCAAATATAAATAAGTGATCAATATGGAATGTGTCTCATAGAAGTAAAAAGTGAGATAGAAATCCATTACCTTAAGTGTCAAATTATTTCATACACTTTCAAAACTTCTTTATAATAAATATATGTTTATTATAAATATATTAAGTAAAAAATAATAATATATATCATATAATACGTTATTTATTTATGACCCTTTATCACCCATTTATTAATAATTCCTTCTTAAAATCACATTCCAGATAATAACTCCATTGTTTTTCATATATGTTTTGATTTTTTATTTTCTATCATATTAATTTTATAATGGTTAAATAACATAAATAATTTTAGCAATGTCAAAAATATAATATATATTTATTATATATTTATTTTGAGCAATCCATAAAATTTAGAGATAGAAAATCAAATACACCATTCTTAGAGATGGTAGGTCGTACGTACGCATCAATGTTGTTTCCATTTTCTTGATGGGTTGATATAAAGAAAGGTAAATAATATGTAAACATTATAGAATCATTTTTATGTCATGTATATATCAAATATTTTTATGTATAATTTTTATTATTACCTTACATATAGAACGTTTTTGAGAAATGAATCGAATCTCTTCTTGAGGTGGTAGTCTGTCATACACACGATGACGTGATTGTATCCCCTGAAGAATGAAAATTATAAAGATATATTTAGTATTATAATTATATAAATATAATTATATTAAAAATATCATATTTATTCATTTAATCTATCCTTATTACCATCCAAGTAAAATCAAAATGAAAAACATGTCACATCGGTTTGTGAGCCGGTAGTCCTCCGTACAAACGAGTGATGTTATTGTTTTACAGCGGGTTGGGAGGTAAGAAGAGAGATGTGTTATTATAATTAAATAGGTATAATAAAATCATAAATATATTATATAAATATTAAATCCATAATTATATCCATCTATGAGTGGTGGTGATGGAAAACGAATAACATCGGTTCGTGTGGCAGTATTTCGTCGTACACACGAATGGTGATTTCATATTCAATTAGATAGAAGAGGAGAAGTATTTAGATTGTTCCAAAAACATAATAAAATATAATTATATTTCATATATTAAGGTTTTTTTAACATCATGGTTTTATGACAATTTAAGTAGGTGGAGGAATAAATAAAATATAACACTCAGTTAGGGATGTTACCTCTTATTCAGAAAACTTCTTTTGGATTGCACCAAAAGCCTACTTAGGTTATCTTTCAAACGAAAATATTGATTATATGATTATATAATGAAATTAAATAATTTATTTTCATAGTTATTTTATAAACCAATATTTTTTAGAAGTTTTAAGATGAGGGGAGAGTGGGTGGCCCATTATAAGTAGGGTGAGTGGCACTCCTGTAATGTTTTAAAAGAAAAAGGTGTACCCATGTTTTTCACATTCCAACAGGATCCAAAATGATCCATTAAAAAACAATAGAGTTTATAATGTTTAAATATTCCCAATAATTTTTTTTACAAGTTTCTTGGTCATTTTACACCTTATCCTTTTAGTTTAACCCCCAGTAAACTCGTTTTAACCTTAACCGCAGTAATTAATTTTTACTATTTTACTATTCATTATGGTAAAAAATAATGTCGAAAATATTAGATAATATATATTTTTAGGATTATAAATGTTTATTCCATTTTTAAAATTCCATTCACAAAAGTGGCAAATTTTAATTGTAAATTAGTCTCATATACGCGACCGAGAAGTGGTTTTCCAAAGAGAAAAGTTTCAAAAGTTAAAAAAAAAACTTTTTCTCAAAATTTATTTTTAAATTTATTATAATGACCTAAATTGGATTAATAGATATATCATTGAACTAATTTTACTTTTTAAACCATATTAAAATAGTTTGGAAGATTTTAAATTTTTTAAAAGAAATTAAAATTATTAATAAATACATGTGTTTTCACTATTCATTAAAAAATATCTTTTAAGAAAATTTTCAAAAATACACTCAGAGAAAATTTTGGAATGATGATTCAAAAAATTAATTTTTTTTAAAATAAATTTTCTAAAATTGTAAATAATTAATTTTAAAATAAGTGTGCAAAATGAGAAAGAACTTTATTTTAAAAAAAATCAGTTATTAAGCGTAAAATTGGTTTCATTATTATCTCAAATCTTGAAAATAAATAAGATGAATACTAAACATTTTATTGAATATATAATATATATTTTTCATAAAAAATCTTTCAAAAAAGATATTTTCTAAATTTATTGAGGTAAAACACATTTGTGCACATAAAAATAGTTTTTCCGAAAAATATTTCCTTTGTTTTCAAATAGTTTCCATTTTCATTTATAATTAATTAGTTACTAAAAAATTAATTATATATTCATTTTTAGACTGTATTTTTTAAAAATATAGTTAATCTTATTTATAAACTCCATTCGAATTGTTAGGTGATAATTGTCATAGTAAATAATAATATTTTAATAGTATTTCATGTTTTGTTTAAACTCAGTGTTACATGTAATGAATGATATAATCAATGTTGTGTATAATTAAAAATATCAAAAATATTGAATTTATTTAAAAACAAATATATTTCACAAAAATATCAGGGATTTGAAATAATTTTCTATGTTATCTGTTGCATTAATAAGGTCATAGCGGTTCTCTGCTATGATGAGAACCTTAAAATCCCAGTATGATATTATTAAATATAGATTTATGGTTGGATAACATATTATTATAGGACACATGGTATGTATAATATTAGGTACAAGTACTCATAAGTGGATGATACTTACTCTCATTAATTTTTCACATGGTAATCTCCAATACTGGATATTATGAGAAAAGACCCACCAGTAGGAATTCTTCATGTTTTAGGGTCATTGAATATTTCTATTTTTGAAAGTGTATAAGTGTCCTTAAACTTTAATATTATCTCTAATGAAGGCCAGGACTCATTAAACTAGATTTACTAACCAAAACCATGACATTTTATGTTATTTGGAAGTAGGGTACGATGGGTACATCATAAATGATGTGTTATTAATTGATAAGTTGAGGAAGGATTTTTCTCATCTATATTTATAGAAGTTTATATCTTGTCCCTTTTATTTGAATAGTTTTGTCACATTGAATTCTATATCCAGGGTGTAACGAAATTTTTATTTCATAAATTTAAATAAATACATATCAAGCATATAGGTTGATGACACATATGTGAAAATTTCTTGATGATAAATTGTGATAAATGGATTATATTACACAGTGAGTATTCTTATGTGGTTCTCTTCCTTATGACATTAAGTTATTTCTCTTGGTTTCTTTGACACATTGCTAAAAAGTAATATTGGACTTTAGGAAATCCCCCTATTTCCAATGAGATAATCCTAAAGGTTCACAAAGTAAGTGTTTCCATTGATCTAGATTAAATTTTATTTAAATTTAATTAAAGGAAAAAATATTATTTTCAATGCCTAGGAATAATTTTTTTCATGCTTTACAAATAAAAAATATGTATTTATAAAAAAATATTTAATTATATATTTATTTGAGTATTAAATAAATGAAAATGAGTTACAATAGACCAATAATTTGTCCAGTGATGAATATTATTTTACAAGCTTATAAAATAATATTTATCATTACATCAATTAGAGAAATCCATAAATAATATTATTATAATTGTTATTATTATTATTATTCTTAGTATTATTTGGCATTAGGTTTAATAATTATTATTATATTATTTAAAGGATTATACACAACATAGTAATATTTTAACCCAAACCCTAACTCTACAAATAAATGGTTATGTCTATTGTGTAGGGTTAATCAAGATTTGAGTATTGTTTCACACAATGGAATTCTCTCTCCATTCCACAACCTCTCTTCCTCTCAATAATGAGAAGAACTAGAGATATTTATTTAATCTTGAAGGAACTATAAGTGATCAACATGAATAAAAAATATAATTTATTCATAATTTTAAAAACTTTTGAATGAAAAAGTTCTTATTTCAAGAGAAAAAATTATTTTCTTTTAAAATTAAAAAATCAACCAGATGTTTATGTTTCTAAATATAAAATCAAGGATCTCAATATATCTCTCTTTAAAAATTCACACAAGGTAAAAAAATCATAACATGATCCTTGGTTCTTAGTGTGTTAAAAGGAATAATTATGGTTTTGGTTTTTCAAATAGTGAAATATCTTTGAAAAATATAACTTTTGTGAAAGTTTTTTGTCAAAATATGTTTTTTCAATTATTATTAAAAATTTGGGCATTTAATTTACAATTGATATTTTAAAAATTATAGATATTAAATACCTAATAAATAAATATTTATTTAAAATTTTAATCTCATTTAAAATATTATACCAAACAATTTGGGTTCCAAAATATTTATTATCAAATCATAGTGGACACAAAATCATTTCCCCTTAAAATTTTTATAACATTTATAGACCCTCAAGGGTACCAAAAGGAACTTGATTTTAATATTTTTCAAGTCCACGCCATCGTGATTCATTGATCTATCATGTGGTGGCTTCTCAATATAATTATACTAATCACCTCTTGATGTGATTGATTTATCTATTTCAATATTTAGCTCTTTGTGAAATACTCCAATTGAGAGAGACCCTGCCTCTTTCCTTTTTGAAGATATTTGGACATCATATTTGGTATACAAGGGAAAACGTATTTTCAATCTCTTTAGTTTCATTTTTCCTCTTAAACATAATTTCTAGATCGCTCCTATCTCTCTCATTCCTCTGTATTCTTTCTCAGGAGAAATTTTTTTTTCATAATTCCATTTCTTATCTTTTTAAAAAAATTATTTTCTTATCTTTTTTCAAACATATTTTCTTATTTTTTTCAAAATTATTTTTATTATATTTTTTAAATTTATTTTCTTATCTTTTTAGAATTTTATTTTTATTATCTTTTTTCAAAATCATTTTATCATATTTTTAAAATTTTATTTTTCATATTTTTTTCAAAATTATTTTCTTATATTTTTCAAATTTCACTTTCTTATCTTTTTCAAAATTTATTTGTATTATCTTTTATATTTTTAAATCTTCAGATTCACTCTTATATTTACTTTATAATTGATATGATATAATCTTAAGTTCTTTTTCTCTATTTTATCTCATTAATATTACTTATTTCTATCATATGTGGTTTACATGCCTTTTTCTACTCTTTTTTTTAAGTTTATCATAATCATTAAGGGTAAAATAGTATGAAATGTTATAATTGGTTTACTATTTTTCATTTATCATTTCATTATATACTCCAATTGTTTTATATAAGGGAATTATTTTAATCTATTATTGTTTTATTCCTTATCTAATATTATTATTAATATTTTATCTTTTTCTATGCATGTTATATCTTTATAGTGTTTTGTTAAAAGCATGTTTTAAATGTCGATCTCATGGAATTATATTTTTATTTATAATATAATCATATATTATTTTACCTTACATATTTATTTCTTGATAATCAAAATGGGGGAGAGGTTTTTGGTTATTCGAAGAATTTTTTTATCAGTTGAAAAAGGAAGAATATGTTTTATTTTTATGGGGGGATGTTTATTGGATTTTGGTAAGAATAATTTTTTTAACTCATGAGAATGTTAATTATATTTTAACTAAATCATGATCATATTTAATATATTTATGTTAATATCTTAATCATGTTTAGTATTTTAAATTTTAATTTCTTGAACTTCATTTATTATTTATTTAACTCCTGATTTATAATAAAATTTATCTTTTTTTGTTAAGTGTTTATGGTCATAAAAAAGGGGGAGATTGTTGTACCACTCTCTCTCATGGTGTTTTCATGATTGACAGCACTCTCTTCTGTATCTAATGTTTTTATTTGAGTGATTTTTATAATCCTAAATTTTAATTTATGTCATGTATTTAATGGGTCTAATGGAGTTCTTTAAAATAATTAAAAGTCAACTTGTTGATCTTGTTGAAGTACTGGGAATATCAATTCTCATTTTTCAGGGCCATGGAATCATGTTATAATTTATTTTGAAGTCCTCAGAATAATATTGATCTGGAAACAGTTGAGGTGGAGAAGTGTAAGAGGAACTGGTTCGCAAGTGTATGGAACCGACCAGCCAGTTTCATGATAGTAGAACCTCTAAAGGTGAATAAGTCCAACTAGATAATTAGTGGTGAATTATGAATAACCCCTAGCTCCAAGAGTTCCATTGGATACCAAGTGGATGAATATCGGCAAGTGGGTGGACTAATTACGGTAGAACTAAGTTCATAGTAGTCCACCATCTACCTATGGAGTCCACTGGGTATCTAGTGGCATCAAGGTAGCAGGTTTAGTAATGCATTGAATGTGTTCAAATATTTATTGTAATCTTTTTCCCCTTCATTTCCCTTGATTAATTCTAGAACATACTTGGTCCTCTTAGAACCTATAAATAGAGTCCTTGGGTTCTTAAATCTCGACAAAAAAACTTATTCCATAAATATCCAATTGAATCGATAGAAAATATTTAGATTTTTTTCAAGCCCCCTTCTAGATATCCATTAGACATTTACAAATATCAAAGTATAACAACTATTTTCTCTATCCCCCTCTCCCAGTTGTATCCATATTTCTAATGAGATAAAAGACCGACTTTTTAGAGGATTTTCACTAAGAAAATATTTCTATTATTACCTCATCATCTCAAGGTACTCACGACTAAAAGTGAGTTACATGTACTAACATCTAAAAAGTGAGGTATTAATTTATTATCATTACCATTAAAAGGAAATTGAAGTGGTTATTAGGTATCCATTAAAACCAAGGGATGACTGGTTCTTGGGTATCCATTAAAACCAAGGGGCGTTGGTTCCTAGGTTTCTATTAAAATCAAGGTAAGGTTTTAATAAGACATATATATCTAATTGAGTGTGGAGATATTGGGTAACCTTGTCTTCTATTACAGAAATCCATATCATATATTGTTCACTCATCTCATTACCTTTATACATTGTATCATTTTAATCATGACATAGATAAATTATATAAATTTGATTTATCCTATATACATCTTTCTTAAATGCTTAATTAAATTTTAAATTAATATTTTTTACATGAATAAAATTTATCATTTATCTCTTAATAAATTTCATTTATTTAACTTCCTTGTATTTTAAATATCATTTCATTTTTAGTTTTTCATTTATATTTATCAGTTTAATTTTTAAAAGGAAATTAACCCCCTATTTCAATTTCTACTATAACAAAAAAAAACTAGATATTAATTATCAAGATTATAATATAAATCTTCACATTAAAAAAACATAACACTAAAAATCTCTCCAATTATAGAAATTATAAAATAAAACAAAAAAATTACCCCCTACATTAAATTTATCAAAAATATAAAAGAAAAAAGGAAATTCCCCCCTTTAAATTTTTTATATTTTTTAAAAAAAATAAAAAAAACCCATTTACAATAATTAAAAACAAATTCCATAGTTAAATTTTTGTAAAAAATATTAAAGAATATTTAATCTATATTTGTTTAGGGATCATGTTGTGATGATTCTCTTAGGTTTTGGCTAAGTGGAAGAGTATTATAAAATTGGTCATTCTGTGAAGGGAGGTGTCACGCTCTGATTAAAATATTTTGAAATTGGTCACATAGTGAAACTTACATCACATTTTGATGGTTTTTTTATAAGGGAAAATCCCTCTGCTCAATTGGTGGGGTCGTGACCCCTGTTTGCAGAATAAGTTTTTCGAGTAGGGGGTGTGTCATGTATTGACCCTCCTGGACATGTCATGATCAATGGCTGGGTGTTTTTCATAATATGAAGACTTATAAATTTGGGGTTCCCCTATTAATTATAGTTCTATCATGAACTAGGAGGGATATTCAACAGGCTCTCCTACCCCTATATTCTTCCACGATACTCCCCCTTTAAGTCGAGCCAATTTGTGTCATTTTTTGGCGATTCTATATAAATTCTTACTCTCCCCTCCATCAATTCTGGTTTTGTTCACAATCCACTAACTTTGGATATTTTTTGAATATATTTTAGTGCTGATTTAACCATATTATTATTTAATTAGGTGACAATTAAGAGGATTTTGTGATACTTGTATAAAGGAGGTTCTATAAGGTTGATCGCTTCCCATTAGAAGTGGTTTTGGTGCAACGGTGATGTGGAATGTGTTTTTAAGTGAAAATTACAATTTAAATTAAATTGAATGATTAATTTTAAATATTTATAATTAATTAAATATGTCTCTTGGTGTGAGATAGGTGACTGGGAGTGTGGAAGATCATGCATGAGGCTTAGTGGATCTTGGTGAGGGGTGAACTCTGGTATCAAGGTAGGTGGTCTCACAATACAAGATTATATGCTTTCTAATTTATAATTACTTTCCTTCATGTATATTACATAGTAATGTGTATAGGTATAGAGACTAAATGTACCATTATTAATAAATTTAGGATGGATTTGTGCCACCTATATTTGGGTTAGGTTCTCTTTGGAACTTGGGTGAGTTGGGGTTGCCCAATGACTATATCGCCAAGGGGAGAGGGAGTCGATGGAGTGGATGAGAGATCTTGGATTGGTATCATGGTATGATATGTGACATGGGTATCCTATTATGGGTTACATAGGACTATTTAGACATGTTTAAGAGGGTTATTACTATTAATATGGATGAGATGATCATATATTTCACACCTGACGAGTGACAGCCTTATGAGGGTTGGTTGATGCTTGTAAAGTTTAGTGGGTGGGATGAGTCATTGGGGTGAGATGGGGTATAATAGAAATGGTTTCCTTTAGGTGATGGGTTGAGGGGTCTCTCATAATAGATGTGATATGGGGCCTAGGTGTGGGTTATAAAAACTATTTAGGAAATTTCATTAGGTTTCCCAGGGGTTTAGAGTAGGATAGCTTAAGATAGTCTTTGTTTTATGGTATTGGTATTGATGAGGGATTGTGATGAGTTTGGACCAGGACTTTAGGAATAATACATAATATAATGTGGGAAGTGGTGTCACCAAATGGTGATGGAAACAATATGGAATCGATGAGTAGAGACTTTTAGGGGTCTAGGGGCCTAGTGGACACCCTAATGGGTGATACAAGATGTGATTGGATATGGTTCTAGTTATAAGTGACAAGATCCCAAGTAGAGATCTAGTGTTCTTGTGTGATGTTTTATGGGAAATATTTTGTGTTTCACTTGTATTTAATACTCCAAACCTATTAAGGTAAAATGTTTCTTTTAATTTATTCTATAAAACATGTATTTATACCTTGTTATGAGGGTTTTATGGGTCAAGAATAACTCATGATGAGTTTCAAGAGTCTTGAGAAGGATTGTAGTTGAAAAAATATAGGATATATCCATTCACTATGTGATTATATGTTTCACAATATGAAAGTCTTGGGTGGATTGTAGGATTTTCATGCCTTAACTTTTTCACATAGTGAACAATTGTTCACATTATAAACCTTTTATTGTATTATTTTTATGTTTTAATTAACTATTTCTTAATTGGGGGTTTTAAATTATAATGGGTTTTCCCCTTGTCTAGTATGAATGATAACTATCTCCCCCTCTATATTTATTCCCCCTTTAAGTGAAGATATCCCTTATTCATCATCATAATCTAGTGTCATCAGTTATTATTTGAAGATAGTAGTGATTATAAACTTCCATATCTTCTTATTCTTAATTTATTTAATTATTAATAAATCTCTCACTATATTATACAATATTTCTATGTTATTATTTTACTTTTACAATTTATACTAGTTTATCTCAGATCATATCATGATATTGGATGAGTGTACATCTATAATTATAATTTAAGTAGTCGTAAATCTATAAATCAATGTTTTATCATTTTCATTGTGTGTATGATGTCAAATAGATTTGATATACCATTAGATTAGACTAAATATTTTAAATAAATGTTTCTTCCTTGATTTAATAAATTAAACTACTCCACGGTCCATAAACATACTTTTCAAGAGTGTGGACATGGACATTAGCCACCAAGAGGTGTGTTTGACCCTAGGAATTAAATTTGTATCCAATAAGGGTTGAAAATATGGTAATCATAACTTATTTTATTTATTTTATCTTTTTTTTAGGATGCTTAGGTCATTATTTAGGATCTAGTGTTCATTATTTCTATATGATTCCTGGTGAAATTGAATTAATAAAAATTAAAAGATGAGTTTCTATGTACTTGAAATGTGATGACTTTGTATGGAATAACAAGGGGAAATTTCCCTTGGATTCATGATAATTCAAGATTAGAATACCTTGGGGAAACCACCCTTCTATTTAGTATGGTCTTGGATTTTAATTCCTTATGGAATCACCCATGTTATCATGATGATTTTAGTTTGGAATTCCTTAGGGAAACCCCCTTGGATTTATGATGATTTTGGTTTATAATTCCTTAGGGAACTACTCATTAGATTCATGATAAATACTACTTTGTAATGTCCTGTACATTCTATATAGATTCGTTTTGGCCTACTTTATTTTCTATGGATAGAGACATTTATCTTTGGCTGAAGCATGTATGGTCGATTCAGGGTGTCACCTTGGAACCTGGGAGTTAACATGGTTTATTTATTACAATTTCCTTTATTTATTATAAAAATAACTATAAAGTTATTACTCTGATTTTATATTCATATATATGATGTTAGTGGTGTTCTAATAAGTCATATGGACACCCTAATTGGGTCGTTGTTTGGAACTTAAAAAAATTTTATGCTTGTAGGTCAGGACTTGGGAAAGAACCCTATGACCGATGCATGATTGGACTACTAGGATAGAGCATGTGATATTGGTACTGGGTTAGGACCTGAGACAACATTTTTGGAGTTTTCCTAGTTTTTTCCTTCTGTATTTTTTTTATTTTGATTTAGATGATCTTCTAGATGTGGGACTTTCTAACATCATATACATCTCTTTTTGTTATAGCATGGGTTGTGATTATTTTTAGAACTTACTATTACTTTTTTTTATACTTTATCTCGATATATCTGATTATATATATTTATACAATTGTTTCACTATAATATGAGGGTGTGGTCTTCTAAACCTTCCAACATTGACCGCACTTATATTTTGTAGACTCAGTCATTCTATGAGGTGTGCCAGAGGTCCCAGCGGCTCTCTATCCTGGTCACTGTTGAGTGATTGTCATGAGATAGGTAATCTTTAAGTTATAGTTATAAAATCCCATTATTTTTTATACTATTTAAGGATTTTTCTACCGGAGAGAGGTATTTGTTAGGACATTGTGTGGAATTTATTTTTGAGAGAAGTTAATCTATCTAACAGAGAAAAGAAAAGTTATTAGGGTTGGGATTATCACTCATGATGTTCACTTTTATTATTGAGTTACTTCACCTTGAGTACTTCACATGATTTTTAATTTAATATTTATGGAATTTTATCTCATGGATGGAATTTTAGGAGGGTGTGTTTTCATGAATCATGTTATTAATAGAGTATTTTCATGTTATTTGTAGTATTTTCTTTGATTTTTTACCTCAAATATGATAATGGCTAGTTATTTAAAGTGTCCTCAACAATTTATATAGCATGTTCTCATATAAAATTATGGTATAATCTTACTTAACCAATATTCTACATGGTTAAAATGTGTATTTCATGATCTCTTATCATTTTTATTATGTGGGGTCAACTAAATAACATGACAATTAAAACTCATAATGAATCTTCATGTATAACTTGTAATTAGCATCTCATTTTACTGAGCCCCAACTATGAAAATTATATTTAATATAAAATGGAAAAGTTTGATGATATGGATCATATGTGTGTGGTGTGAGACTTGGGTATATATATGATTTTGACCTTGTGTATGAGTTTATCTGGGTGGTGAGAGAACCTGAGTTTTAATATTTGTATGATATGAGATGTAGGGAGTATATGGGAGGTATGCTTGTTATCACTTTCCCTAAATGGAAATATCTTGAACTCCTATATTAATGTGTTCTGAAAATTGTTATTGGAATCGTAGAAAAATGCATCCATGATGACCTCCATTTTAGCACATGGAGCATGGAGAATAGTATCACCTAGAACTGGTTAGACTAGACCCTCATGTAGCATGGTGTTTAGATATGGAAGATTAGATTCTAGTGAGATTATTATTGGTTATATAGATAAAGGGTAGATAGGATATGATTATTTCACTGACTATATCTAAGTTGACTACAATGTTTCAATTACATCACCCACCATTTTTTACTATGGAGGGAGGTCCCTGGGTAGTTGATTTCTAGATTGATTATATCCATATTATCTCTTATAAAATAGATATCCCTCAATAAAGGTGGGTGAATTTGTCGGTTTATATACTTTTAGGGTCGAAGAAGTGATGGTGAGACATTTCAGTGCACATGAGGTTTTTTTAGAAGGACTTTTAGACATGTTTCTTTGATCAATTCATTCCACAAACCCTTAGAGTTGATAGGGATAAGGAATTCATTCCCCTTACAAGTGGGAGTATATCGCACATGTACTATGCTAATATTTTCACTAATTTAAAGTGTTTACCTATATTGGCTAGTGGTGAGGCTGTGAGAGTGAGTTGTTTTGAGGATGAGATACAGTTTGAGATTCATGTTCAGGTAAACATTTTCCAAAATTTCATCTTTTTTTAACATGATAAACTAGGTGCATGTTTTAGTGAGGAACTTGAGTGAAGGTAGGGTCTTGGTATATACATATTCTACTAGGGGGACTAGTGGTGGGTCTTTTGGTAGTATAAATTATTCCTTTGAAATTTCATGCTAATTTAATGGTGGGTAGAGTAGCTAGGGTGGTGAGTCATTTTTTTACTTCATGGGATGATAGTGAAATATAGTGCTACCATTGTGGTAGTACAAGACAATATCATTCTCATTATAACCGAACACTATTAGACTAACTAGATTGTAGAAGAATATGTAATCTCTAAAAGAAATTGAAGAGTTATTAGTGGATTCATAGTGACAGGGTATCTGGGTAGATGTATGATTTTGGAGATTGATCATCCCTGAAATTATAGGTGGGAAGATAGAGTTATACCAACGATATAGTCCAAAGTGGTGGGTGTGGTGCTCATGGTCAGGACCAATAACACCATCAGGGTAGTTTAGATCAAGGAGATCGAGTAGGGGTTCAAGGTCAAGGTGTATGATAGATGCATGAAATTAAGCCCACCTAGGTCGAAAATGATGTTAGACCTTCCACGGTCTGAAGTAAAATTATAATGGGATATGTACTATCTTTGAACTTTTTGATATAAGGGTTTCACATTCTTTCAAAGATAGTCCATTTATGGAGGGTTTGTGTTTATCATTTTTATATTAGTATAGTGTGATATTAATTAACACATCACTGGGAATGTGGTTGGAGGTAATTCACCAGTGTAAAAAGTTTCCCCTAGAGGTTATAATCCATATATTGTTCTTGGATCTATATTTGATGAAAATGATTGGTTTCAATTTTATTCTTTTCATATACTAGATGGTATTGAATCAATCCCTCATCAATCATTACCATTGATTGGTGATTTTTACATATCATGAGGGAAGAAAGTATATTTATACTAGATAATGGGATATTTGGGAAGTCCATGCAAGGCCTAACCATCGATAGTTGGGAAGGATTATAAACTGTAAACTCCATGTAAATATTTTCTTATCAAAATAATTTTATTTATAATTTTTTCATGTAGAAGGAAATATTTGAGGTTATTTACTTCTAATATATTATTTGGGTAATGTGGATTTTATTTCATATTATCACATTCCTCTCTCTCTAGGATTGGTCTCCACAAGTTATTCCACAACAACCTTACCCTATTTAGGCAAGTAATATTTTTATAGATATACTATCCCCATGAATGACCAAAACAAAATTTTATATTATTTATGATAATTTATTTATGAAGGGATTCCATTAAAATAACCAATCATGGAAAATTACCACACAATTAGTAACAATTTCGATAAACCATCACTAATATACTGATATCTTATGTCTTTTCAGTGCAAATAAAGATTCTTCACAAATAATATTTTTTATGATATTTAAATCTATCACAAAAAAAATTCAAGTATTTGTGATGGAGTTAATGATATATCATAAGTACTATTTGGTAATGTTTATGTGATGGAAATAATGAAATTCCACAAATAAGTAAATAAATAAATAAATTTTAATATAAAATATAAAAACCATTCATAAAAAAATAAATAAATATTTAATACATTATTTTTTATCCAGAAAACATAATGAAACCATTGGGTGGGGGTATCAACTACAATATCGAGTGGAGGGAAATTCATCTCTAGACCACATGCAATTTGTTTCATGCTCTTCATCCTATGATCAAGATACTACTTCTACTACTACTCCAACTACATATAATAATTCTCCAACTTTATGAAATATTTATATAGTATCATCCTTTGATAAATGTGTCTCCATGTACTTTTTAGTGGACAATGATTCCACACAATCTTCCATTGATCTTACCAATGACATTGATACAGTGCCATAATAACTGGCTGGTGTTGATCATGAAACAATAATGATCACACAATTTTATTAATAGCATAAATGGTCACCCATATCCAATTCACCGCATCAAAACTTGACTTTCATAATCCCTCTCGCTCAATCTTTCATTGATCCTCTTATATGTGAGAATTCATGACTTTATACATCTCTTTCAAGATTAATTAGAAATTAAAAGGGTAAAAAAATTAATTTAAGTTAATTTTGAAAGCTAAAAAATAAATATTGACAATAATCCAACATTTTCTCTCATAAGTAATATATCCCATAATATGATCTATTTACATCCTCATATATACATAAAAATTCATAAAAATGGGATCAATAATAAACTACATAACTATAACATAGACATTTTTTATTAAAATTATATATAAATTAATAATAAATATTACTTTCCATATATCATCAATGTATAATAAACATATTTCTCTCAAATATGTGTTTATTCTCTTTCCTCTCCCGATTTTATCAATTAGAAGATGACCTCATTTGGAAAGTCTCTTTAAACTAGTAAGATCATGATACATCCCAAGCCTAGGTAGGAATATAGTCAGGTTGATGAAACATGTGATACGCATCAAAAATAGTAATATAATCTCTCTCAATAGATCTATTTCAATGGTTTTCTAAAAATTGATAAAAACACTCACAGATACAAATCTCTTATGCCACTTAGATGTAGGATCTCATTATATTATCAACTGGATACCATAAACCCTATAAATAATTAATAATATAAATTTAGTAATTAAATAAATTTCAAATTAAATATATTATTTATTTTCATATAATCTTATGGTAGAACATGAAATTTCAAAAATTATTGACAACTAGATCCCACAACACCCAGGACCTAGAAAAATAATTTTACACAATTAAACCTTCCTACACAATAACTATATTTGAAAAACTATGAAAATAAGAACATATAAAAATAAAATTAATGTAAAAAATATAAGGAATGTTAAATAAAATACAAAGTTGAACTTGCCTCCTCAAGCATGGATCAAAACCAAGAGATGGACACTACTCAAGAATTGGGCTTAGTTTCATCAATTTGGCTAGGTTGTTACACCTCTTAATCAGTGGCGTAGTGGTAGCATCCTATGGGATAGATGATGGATATTGGGGATCATCACTTTGTATCCCAAAATTAGTGAGGGTGTGATACCACTTTTCATAATCATCTCTAAACATATGAAATAAAAAAATATTACATAAAAATAATTCTTAATATAGATAAAAAATATAAAAAACTAATAAATATTATTTTAAAAAACAATATATATTGATTATAACTATAACTAGATTTTAATACATTATTTTTCATCTTTATCTTCATATTCATTAGTGTCAATTTTTTCTTCTTATTCCTCAGCATCATAAATTTCTATTCAATATTTAATTTCATCATCACTCATTATTTCAAATTCATTGTATACATCATCCACATTATCAAATCCATTTTCATTTAACTATATGGTCACATCCTTGATATATGTATCTCTTTGATTAAGATATTTATTTGGTGATGTTTCGTGAAATATTTCAATGTTTTTCACTTATATAGAACCAATTTCATTATATATAAATTGATTATCATGATATTTCGTTTTTATTATACTCCATTAGTCATTTATATCTCTAAAATTGGCATAGTGATTCACATAAGAAACTTAATGTTCTTGATTTTAAATAAAAAGGGGTTAAATTTCTATAAGAATACTTTTATATTAAATTTTGCAAACTTCAGGTCTTGGATAAATGTTCAACCATTAATTAGTATCAAACCAATGGAATTTAAATAGTGTTATTTAATTTTTTCCAAGATAACATAACTTAATTATTTCATATAACATTTCATAAAAAAAATAATTTTTTTATTTATGATGATTTCATTTAAGAAAAATAACAGTATTCATTTATTTTTTTGATTCTCTATATGTGTGTGTATGAAATAATATTAAATTAACCATATACATGTTTTAAGATATTATCAATTTGGATGGTGGGTTACATTGTGCACATTATCAACTATAAATTTTATTTCCATGCTGTGATACCTGAAAAAATAAAAAATATATATATAATATATAAAATAAAAAAATTAAATTCATATATTTGAACATAAATAATTTAAACTATTAGTCTTTGAAACTATTATAAAAAATTACATTGTTGGTGTTATTCAAAATTATATTGGGTAATTTCTGTGATATATATTGACATGATCATTATATAATCTATAAAATAGTTAATATAAATTTACATTTTAAAAAAATTTAACAAAATATAGATAAAATTATCACTTACTACACAAATTGTTTCATTTATTCAAAATTGAGTTGAACATATATATGATCTATGTATTCTTTATATTATGAAATCCATCATTAATTATCACTACCAAATCTAAACTCAGGCTAATTAAATACCAATTTTTGATTTTCTATACAATCATAAATATTTCTCTAATTATAAATCATTATATTATGTTTTGAAGGAATCTAAGATTGAAAATAATGAGATACGATGTTTAAATTTTTCTCATGAAAATACACTTCTACAATTGACCCTTAAATGAATTATTTCTACATACATCTCTCATATATGTGCATTCATCGATGCATAGCTGGTGATGGTGATTATGTGTGATTAGAGAGATTCCTGGGTCGACACTCCCATGTCACACCAAGCACAGGTCCCACATACTCCTTATATAGGTAGATTGGGAACTCCCCTACACTGGGTATGGATCCACTATCTATGGAGTGGTACTCCCCCATCTTCGAGCTTTGATGTCGTGTGGGTCCACCATAAGATTTGTGGCTCCCTCAGTTGTGGAGCGCAATAGTGAGGAGTGGGCCCCACTACACAGATTATGGTGAGGTTACATGGGATCCATGGTTTAGATTTTTGGATCCCTCAGTTGTGGAGTATAGTTTCAAAGACTAGTCCCCTCTATATCGACTCTTATGTAGATGCACTATATGTTGGGCATCGGAGATGAACCTTTGGAGCTGCAAGTAGACTCATTAATCTTAGTTGGGTTTTGAAGATGGGGATCCTCTTTCTCTCTCTTTTGGGATTATTTTTTACCATATCTAGGTTAATATTATGGTTGTTATCTCATATTCTTATTGAAACTCCTTCATCATTATGACATAACTATTATCTCTTGATGATTTCTGTTTTGTGATTTCAGGGTTTTATACTAGGTATGTATATACTCACTCTTTCATGGGATTTTCTCATACGATTTGTGTCTTATGTAGTTATCATGCACATTAGCATTTACTGTGGTGGACCTAGTTTAATGGATCTTAGTATTACATGGTGGCACTGACCGTGAACAGTGGTCATATTTTGGGATCTTGAGTCGGTATATCCCCCACTTTACTTTTCATAGTGGTTGTTAGTTTATCTTCCCCTGTATTTATGGTGGGCCATTTATTTTCACTTTATATCATTTTATTAAACTTTCATACTTTGATATGTATTTCTAAGTGGTTATCACATTCATTTTTTACACTCTCAATGTTTATTATTTTATTATACCTCTACATCATTGCATGGAGTTGTTTTTGTGTGTGTGAAGGTAATTGGATAAGGCCTCCCATTTTAGTATTATTTTTACTTGGTGCTTGTTTCTCACCCATATTTTATTGGAGGTAACCTTGGGGTCATATGGACTCAGTCTTTCGCTGGACATGTGGGCCTTGGGGGTATTTTCATTGCATTGTAAGTTTTGTAAAGAGTTACATATCAATATGGTCTGAACATATTTCATTAGTGGAAGGAATAAGATTCCATATTAAATCATTATAATCAAGAATAAATTTAAATAGGATATATGAGATATGATGGTGAGATTAAATTACTTTTAAAAATATTATGTTTTATATTCCTTCCAAAGTGAAAAATTTTCAAGACCTCGATCATCCAATCAGGTGAGTCATGTAAAAACCTGGGTGCCCTTTGATTATCTTATGTTAGGAAAAAAATAATCCATAATAATATTAGTTTCAAGTTATTTATATGTTCTTTTTTTATAATTAATCAGGGGCTATAATAGTACAAGGTTACTCGAGGAATATAGTTGAGTTTATTTATATGATGGGTTGGATAAAGAGTTATCTGCTTAACTATCCAAAATTCATATTTAATATTTTTGGTATTATTCCCTTCCAATATAGATAACTGATTGGATAAATGATAATAAAACCCAAATCATATTGAAATATGTATATTGTCCCACTAATGGGTATAATGAGTGAAAATGGGGTTATCATTTTATTGGGAGTACATTTAATAAGAATATTTGTTAAATTTTTTCAAAAAATTATTCTCATATGATAAAATATTTTATTGTTGATAATAGAATAATCATCATCAAACATAACTTTGATATTAATCCTTTAATAGGATAATATTAATGTAATAAAATCTTAATAGTAGTAACTTAAGAATAAATATTAAGTAAAAGATGATTATTTTTTTGGAGAAAAAAACTCTTCGGTAAACAACCATTAAAGTTTTTCAATATGTGTAATTAGATTCTTATTTTGATCATAGAATGACTCCCTTTTTTTAAAAGGAATTATATGAAATTTTACCCAAGTAACTTTATTCTCTACTCATACACTCAATATGATTGTGTATGCCAAAGACTTGGTGAGACTGAAGATATCCCCTTAATCTTGTTCTGGTTATGAAAATTATTTTATTATCATCTATGGAAATAAAATAATGATTTCAATGAGGTCAATAAATTTTTACCTAATATTATCAATGTTTTGTGTATAGGTAAACTAGGGAATTTAATGTCAAGGTTTTGCATTTTCTTTGCAGTATTCACTTTGATGATCCCAAAAGAGAGAGAATATTTTTTATTCTTCTAAAAAGGGATAAATATTAGAAGTTAAAAAAGTTAAATGAGGATAAGTAAATTCTAGATAGAGCTTATGTGAATTCCTTATAAATTTATGTGAATATGTTTGATTCAGATTAAGAATACATTCAAAACAATTATTGAATATCTCAAAAAGAGTAAGCTTTATAGATATTATAAGAAGTTTTTTCCCTATATCTCTTATTATTTCTTAACCATATATGAACCTTCATCAGGTTATTATTTTTAAAAATCACAAAATGGGATAAATTTTGAAAATATATGAATATTTTTCCTTTTTATAATTTTTCCTTTCATTTTTATTCAAAGGGAAATGAGTTATTTTTAAGGGGAAGACTTGATATTACTAACCCCATGTGTTTCTTAAAGGGGATATTTTAGATTCATGAATGTTAAATCTAGAAATTTTTTATTATAAATTCCTATCAAACATATATTTATTTCATATTCTTTTATTTTAAATATGGGGGAGATTTTTTAGTCAAATAACTCTTTTTTATCCCTTTTTTGAAAATCACAATACACATTTATTTTAATTTATAATAACATTATATATTTTCTAAGTTATGTTTTTCGAAGTTCTAGTAAACTAAATATATATATCTAATTTTTCTAAATTTGATAACCTTAAATGAATTTCATTTATCAAAAGATGTTGTTTCTTTCAATGTTATTATAACCATACCCAATGTTATGGATGTTATCATTAGAGGTTGTTGTGTAGATTCTTATAAATTATACAGATTAATTTGATAAATGGTAGACTTGAAGATACTATGAACAATATAATCACTTATAAATGAGTTTTTCAACATATCATTACATTTAAGTAATTTTGATTGTATTTTGTTTTCAGTGTTTTCCTATAAAATCCATGATGAAGAACTATATTAAAGAATCTATAAGACATTATATTTTAAATTGTTTATCTTTCAATCATTGTGATTGATGTTATTCTAGATGTGTAATATGCCTACTTTGAACTGGTTATTTTGATTAATTCTAGGGTACTTATACTTTCATTTAATCATTTCTAGTCTAAGAGGATCTTGGGGATAGAGCTACATACTTCCAGTACTTCTATCGAAGAAGTTCATGACACAAAAATTGTACCTTATGATGGGTTTAGTTGAAAAATATCTTTATATTAAGATTTCACATCTTGGTTCTAGTTATAAGTCCTCGTACTATTTTAGGTATTAAAGTGAAGGTTTCCCTCGATAGGAAGTATTTTATAATAAATATACTTTATAAGATTATTCAAATTATTATCTAATTCATTATTTTATTTATTATATCATTGATTTTATTTTTTTCATTGATTTAATGAATTGAGTTTATTAACTTCAAATTTTTTATTTCTTTATATGTACATTATTTATTTTTACATTGATACAATGATATATTCATAAATTATATCTTCTATATGTTTTACATTCTAATTAGGATAAAAATTATATGTTTTCTTTGAATTCAATTCATATCCCCTCTTGAAGCTTCCATATGTTTACCTATAGGGACAATAATTGGAATCAAATCTAACATATTTATCTTTTATAACTTTCTCTTACTTTTTTTGGGTTATTTTTTGTTTTATTTCACTAACATGTAGAAGTGGAAGGATTTTTTTTAATTTTATTATAGTAGGGTTACCAATATGAACAATAAATAATTTTAATCTAAGTTAAACGCTGATATCGGATGGTTCTAACTATGAGTACTAGTGATATCAAATGAAGAACTTCATAATTAATATGGGTGTGGATTAGTTTATGGTAATGATCATAAATTAAAAAATTATGAAGAAGTAAATTTATTTGTTTACTCGTGAGGAGAAACTTTAATATTGATCTAATTAAAATGTCTAGACCAATTTTCTTTATTCAATAAAATGGAACATATATATTTATATTTTATCATATGAGATCACAAATGGAATTTTGAGAAAGCTGGAAATTATGCACTTTGAAATATATAATTTTTTAAAACCAAAATATATATTTTTCGATATGACTAGTAGGAATTTTATTTTTTACTAGGATAATCAGTGGATCAAATTTACCACTAGTTCATGACAATTATGAATAACCTATGATCACATGGAAATAAATAGATCAATGATGATTGGATTATATAGAAGATCATGTGAATTATTCCAAATTAATAAGAATCCAAGTGAAAAACTATCAAAAACACTAAAAATATTATGAATCATAGTCTTGATTATTTGATTGGAACCTCTATGAAATATGATAGTATGTTGAAAAGAGATGATAAGAAATAGAAAAATAAGAATAAATTTTTTATTTATTTAACATTAAATGTTTTCAAATTTAGATATAATGTTATTAATCCTAGTACTACTAAGAATAGAAGTTATAAACATCATTTGAATAGTAGTTTTTGAATGTTATTGAAGTTGAACTTTCTTACCTTGCAAGATTCATGAATTAAAAATTGGAAATAGATTTTGGAAAAAACCTTAGAAGAATTGGAAATGGAAGTGTGAGAAAAAGGATTATATAGAAATTATCTTCTTTTAGTGTAAGAATATTTAACATATTAGACCGGTATGTTTGAAACATAAGATAATGGAAAGAGGATATAGGATAATTTCCAAAAGGAAATAGAATAAATAATTTAGATCCATAAATAACATATGGATAACTATTAAAGATCTATGTCCCGATGAAAAAAGTGCTTCAAATAGGGATGATAGAAAGAATATATCTATATTTTACACAAATTATTCTCTTAATGAAAAGAGATTAATGTTAAAGGTAACATCTAAATCTCTTAAAATTTCATCTTTAGACCCAAAAATTTTCTTTTACTTTCTATAATTAGGATTATTCAATATTATTTGGAAAAATGGATATATATTTGACTTTATTATATAAGAAAAATATAAAGTTTATGAAATACTATGAGATGACTAAATAAGTTCTTTTTATGTAAAATTATATTATTTATAAGCTTAATTCAGAGTTGGATGATAATTTTATTAATTTTTCTTATAAGATAATTGTAACTTAGTTTTGAAACTGAAGTCCAAATCTTGTATTTAGAACAAGGTAAATTATTATCGTACTATTCATAGGGATAATTTTAAAAACATCTTAATATTGTTGAAACAAACTCATATATATTTTATAATTGGTTTTACTTCTAGAAATTCACATTTCCAGTCCAATTATTTTATCCATAAAAGTGCACCTTTTGGTTCTAAATTTTATATAGTTGATCACTGTAAAAACATTGCTCTTTGAATAAAGTTTATTTATTTAAAACTCATAAGTTTTATATTTTTAGAAAATTATTCTTTTTTTCAAAAGTGAAGGATTAGATAGATATAGGTTCATAATGATGTTTTATAATATTTTTGAACCCAAGAATGTTTGGGTACCATGTTTTTAGCCATAATTATTTTTAGAATAGAAGGGCTAGTAACAATAGATAAAATAATTAAATCATGGAAAGTAATTTTTCTTGGAACATGAAAAGAGAAAATTCAAACCTTTAGAAATTACCAAGAGTGAAGGGTGGAAAAGTTACATATGAAGACAACATGATTGTAATTTTTTTTGGTATTGGTGATGTTTTTTTTTTAGTAATTATTTTATTTCAATAATACTTTATGTTTTAAGACTTAAGAACAACCTTATCAGCATATTTCAATTATGTGATGTGGGTAACTCTTTAAAATTTTGAAATGATAAATATAACATCACTAATTATTTCTTTAAACTTATATTTCCATAATAAAACTAAAGATAAGTCTTAGATTTGGAATGGGATGATAGGACGCTTTAATGTTTGGAATTTATTATAACTACCTAAGAAACAATTAGTGAGGGGTATTCTATAACTTAATTTTAATTCATTTAGAGTCTTCCACACTTTAAAATATGGTAAGTAACATAATCTTCATTCAAATACATTGGTGAAGTATCAACTTCCAAACATTTGTATTTAGTTTTCAAAGGCCTTTTTGGACCTATAAAAATTTTATGTATTGGATTCAAACACAATTTATATGTCTTAATTGATGATTACACTAGATCCATTTAGGTTTATTTTCTTAAACATAAATTGAAATAATCCTAAAATTTTAAGATATTTTTTTCTTGTTTCCATAATGAGAAAAACCTAATAATTATCACTCTCTAGAGAGGTCTTCATAAAAATTTTATAAATTATGATTTTAAATTTTTTTAGTATATAAAGAATTACCCATAATTTATTGGCACAAATAACTCCATTATAGAATGGCATGATTCAATGAAGGAATATATACCTTCAAAAAATCATATTTTTTTGTGAATATTTTATTACTATATATTTTTGGGACAAATCCATTTGTAATATCTATTAAACAATAAATTGATTGTTACTTCATATTGGTTTTTCTAAAACACCTTATGAATTATGAAATCGTAGAAAACCAAAACTTAATTACTTTAATATTTAATAATTTGAAGTGTTAATCATGAATACTAAAAGATAGTTTACATAAATTTTATCCAAAGGAATAAAAATGTAAATTTATTTGTCACTCCACCACTAGTAAGGATTATTGTGTTTTTAGGAAATGGGCATATACCATTAAAGAAACATTACATTTCTAGTTTAATAAAATCGATCCTTTTATGAATACGAAACATCTAGATTATGAAATTAAATTATTTATTTTTAAAAATCTTCCTATTTTAATTTTAGAAGTTTAATAACATAAATTATGATTTAGTTTACCAGAAAATATATATAAGAAATAATACCAAAAGTAAGTTTAATCAAAGTTAATCATCTATTTAATGGGGGATAATAATCCTATTTACATAGGAACCTTATTGTCTGACAAAATAATTAAAAATGAAATCATTATTCATATAGATCAACCATTTATAACTAGGTTTTTCTATTGAAATGAAGTTTATAATAATTCATTCCTATATCAACTTGAACCTAAAATGATATCTTATTCCTTGGTTGATAAAATTTGGATAATTTCATTTAAATAAGATCTAAATTATAGGAAAATCCATTTTTTGTTGTGTTTCGTGAAACTTTTTTCTGAAGGAGATAAAAATATCTTGGAAAAAGTTCTAGATATAGGAAAAAATTCATCCAAAAATCCCCTAGGTAGTATTTTGGAATAAGAGTATTATAAGATAATTAAGTATACGTATGATGTTTTACTTTACTATTTTAGGATAAATTATATTTTGTTCCATAGAAGTTTTAGTCATGATATTAATTTTATATAGAAAATTTTAGTGTATCTTCCGATTTGGGACCCCCAAGACATGGTAATGGAAATGTTTCACAAAGGCTTGGTGCACAAGTCTTGGTAGTTTTGGAATCTAAGTGTCAGCACTGTGAGTAGGACTGTCACATTAGAAAAGGTGTTTTGATGGATTTCAGTGGCTCTACCATTTTAGATATTTCCATGTTGTATGATCCATATATGTCACCATAGTATTAGTCAACTAGTTTTCCATGACATATAGGAAAATGTCAACATCATCACTATATTGGAGATCAATGGAGGTTTAGAAAATCATTCTAATATAATGGTGGAATTAAAATATAATATTTTGTTAGATTTTTTTATTTTTTCATTAACCAAACATCATGCTATATAATAGATACCAAACCAAAGGAATACTAAAGTTGAGACATAGCTTGTTGTGGTGAGGGGTTCCATATCATGGTCAGGGTTTTTTCCAGTTACTACTTGAATTTGAAATTAATTATTTGGAATGGATTTACAAGGATAATCTTAGCGTAATTTATAAATAATGACCATATTAAAATATATGTTACACCCCAAATGATCTCATAAGATTATAAAATGAAACATTAATCCTGTCATTTGGATTAAGGTTTAATTACTATTGAAATTACAAAAAATGTTTAGAGTAGTTTTGAAGAACATAGAGAACAAAGGGGATTGGTAGAATCATTGGAAAAAGGAAAAGGAAATATTGACCTAAACTAGAAATAATAAGTAAAAAGAGAAGAGAATTATATGAGATCTCTCACTGTAAATTTTTTGAAGTTATTTCAGATGAGGAAGGCAGAAAAAAATTGGTAGATCCACAAGTGGCCCACATGAAGGAAACCGCTTGAAAATCAACCTGTGGGAAGGCATCGAGGAAGAACCTCACCACCATGTCCACCCTGAAGTCTTATCTGGTCACTTGTGTAGTAAAGAAGCCTCATTGTTTCCATCCTAACATTGTTGCACTCTGGTATATCTACAAGTACCATAATACCACAGAGCTTCTCCTTTGCAATCTTCCTTTTTAGTGGCCCATCCGTAAAATAGACCAGGATTTCAAGTTGGATATGAGGTTCCAGATCTCTACAGTGGCATAACTTTAGGAGGAAGAGAAGGATTACATGGTGGATTGTTTGAGGAAACTAACCTATGTGCCATCCATTTGAATAGGGTGATGATTTTTTCCAAGTTAATTCATCTAGTAATGAGGATTCTAGGAAAGAGGGATTGAATGTCCCATAGTGGACCTTCATGTACTCTGAGTTGTTCTCATTTTTATTTAACTTATCTATTTAAACTAGGATACTCTTACTATGTGTTTAGAAGGGTATTTGTTTGATTTTTATATTGTTAAACATTTAGGTATGGCTTGTAGAAAAATAATATAGAAAAAACTCATTCACTATCATTAGTGTTATATCATTCCATGTTTATTAATATTGAAAACAATATTTCTTAGATAAACAGGGAATTACCTATGAACTTGAAAGTATATATTTTTCTTCTCCATCAAGGATTTATATTGAATATTCATTATGGAATCTTTGAACTTATAAAAAATTAGTGAGATTTATTTATTCTATTTCATAGGCACATTTCCTTGCATGTTTTTAGATTATCCCATTTGGATGAACCAATAAAAATGTGTGTGTACCTTATCTTTTGATTTCGTACTTTATATAAACTGATTAGAAGTGAGATTTTTTACTTTTGAAAGTCAACAATATCATTTCAAAGGGATTAGAAAATAATTAACAATAATTTGATTCACCCCCCCCCCACAAGGATATTCACCCTTATTGAGGATCAATATTAACCAAATATAATGGAATACTGTTTGTAATTTTTCTGAGCACATAAAGGATCCTCTTGTTATAAGAGTTAAGTGGGTATTCTAAAATAAGTTATATGATAATGGACCAATTTTTTTGAATAATTAATGAATATTTTCTAAGTGTTATATTCAGGAATATGGTGTATATTAATTAGAAAATATTTCATTGGTATCTATAATTGAATCTATCTAACCTCTATTAGATTTTATAGGTAATCTTAAATTTACTCTATTTTAAGTAAATATAAAGAGTTAATTTATTATTGTATATGTTCAAAAGGAAGTTTATGTTGAAAATCATCATGGTTTTGGAGATATCAATGTTATATAACATGTATATAAACTTATAAATGTGTTATATGAACTTAAACAAGCATTATGATACTAGTAAGATAGATTATCTGGATGTTTACCTCAAATTTAATTAGATTACATAATATAATATCCTATTCTTTTTATAAATAGAGTTTTTTAATGAATCCATAATTTTACAAATCTATGTCAATGAAATTATTTTTAGCTCAACCCAAAAAACACATATAGGTAGATTTTTGAAACTTATAAAAACTGAATTTGAGAATAGTATGATGGGTGAGGTTAATTACTTTCTTGAATTCCACATAACTCAAAAATCATATGGAATAGTTTCTGAATAAACATAAATACATCATATATTTACTTGAATTTTTTTTATTTTGATAATTCTTCAGGTATTATCACTCTAGTATGAACCTTATGCAAAACATAGACTCAATGAATCCGAGAAATTGATTGATCAGAAAATGTTTAGAGGGATGATCATAATATTAATTTTATTGATGGATAGTTAACCATAAATTTTGTTTTATGTGTTCTTATGTGTGGGATTCCAAACCAATCCAAAATAATTTCATGTTAAAGTAGCTAAATGGATATTTTATTACCTTAAAGGAGCTTTATAACTTTCACTCTTTTATTCTTATAGATCCAATTTTACTTGAAATAGTTATTCTATTTTTGATTTAAAAAGTTATAGAATAGAGAAAATGATTAATTTTGGAGATTTTAATTTTATTGGTGAATCTTTAGTTTCTTGTTCCATCAAAAAGAAATATTCATTTTCACTTTTTAATACTAAAGATTACTATATGTTTTTTATAAGATAGTGTGCTCAGTTATTGTGGATGTATTACATACTAATAGATTTTAGAATTATTTTTACATAAAATATAATTCTTTACGATATAACAAAGTTCATTTTCTTTTTCCAAGAACCGAGAACAACATTCGAAATCTAAGAAAATATATATAATATCTCACTTCCTTGTAGACCATACACAAAAGGTAGATATTATTCTTTATTTTATCAGAACTAAAAATTATCTTGTTGATATATTTACTAAACCTTAAAATTCTAGTAGATTGAAAAAATTAAACTTAATATATGTATAATAAATGTTACACAATTATAAATTTCATTTTTGTCAATATCCTATGAAATTGAATTTCTACTTGAGAAAGGAGGAGAAATTTTATTTTTTATATAGAGTTGTGCTAAATCTTTATGAAAATAAATCACAATTTCAAGAACTATACCTTATGAAAATTAAACTAACTAGTAAACATAACGATATTTATCATCCAGAATATACCTTTAACTTAATTAATTTTATCTTGATAAATTCAAAGACACCCTCTATTATGTTTGGTTTAATTTTAAAAACATATTTTTTACTTTACATATTCATAACGTTTACTATTATGTGTGAAATTTATTGGATTTTATATCTTTTCATATTATTTTCTCATGTATGTACCACTAGTGTGTAAGTTTCTTTCCATTTTTCATTTCATCTATATGATATTTCTTAACTCTTGGAGAAAGGGAGTATTTGTTTTCTCCTAACTCTTCTAAAAATAATGATATTTTTTGAGAGTTTTTATGGATGTTAAGAAATAATTTTCAGTAGAACTTATGGAACCATATTATTAAAAATAATATCATCTATAGGTATTAAAAAATAAATTTCATAAGAGTATTATTATATTTACTTAACTCAATAGTTTTTATATTGTTAGATTTTATTTGATTTATTTTCTTTGATAAAATCAAAATATAGAGAAATGTTTTTTATTATAAAAGGGTAGAATGATAAAAATTTAATGAAGTTAATGGTGGAGAATTATATTCTATTTTATTGTTTTATGAATGAATAAAAAATTTATAAGAAGATGTTTGATAAAGATAAATACTGATTTCAAAATATTCATTATATATGTTAAATAGATTAAGGTTTTTAGAAATTATAATAAGTTTTTTCCCAATATTTCCTATTGTTTCCTAACCTTTTACGACTCTTATTAATGTATTATTTTTGAAAATCACAAAGGGTGATAAATTTTATAATAGACGGAAAGTGTTTCTTCCATTAGTTTTATATTAATTTTTATTAAAAATGGGAAGAGTTATTATTAAGGGGATAATTACTTTTAAAAACCATGTGTGTTTCTTAAAGGGGATATTTTAATTTCATATATGTTATATCCAAGAAGTTTTATTTATAAATTTCTATCAAAATTACCTTTGTTGTGTGTTTTGTGATTGTTAAAAGGGATAGATTATTGATTTGGATGAATCTTCTATATATATTTTTTGAAAATCATAATAAACATTAATTTGAATTTGAGATAAATTAATGGTATTTTAAGTTAGGTTTATGTAGTTTATAATTTCTAATTTTTTAATTTCCAATGAACTAAAGTTATCTGTCTAATTTGAACAAAGTTCACAAGATTTATTGAATTCCATTCATCAAAATATGTTTCTTATTCCAATGTTACTATGAGTATACCCAATGTTTGAGGATGTTATTATTGGTGGTTGTTACACTGAAAATTATAAATTAGTCTAAGAACCTCAATGAATGATTGATACAAAGATACTAGGAATAACTGAATCACTTAAAATCAATTCATTCATCATCTTGCAATATTTCAGTGATTTCATTTAACTTTTTTTTAATGTTTTATTATTGTTTTAGTTGTGAGGAAAATCATTATAAAATATCTAATCTTTTTTGTTTGTAATTATTATTCTTTGATCATTATAATTGATGATATTTTAGGTGTGTACTCTATCTACTTCAAAATGGTTTGTTCAATAAAGTCCTAGGTACTAGGAAATGTTATCGATCATTGATAATAGTATAGGGAGTAGATGATATATCTCTTAGTTTCTAATGATTTTTTATAAGAATTTTATAATGAGAAAATTATACCTATTGATGGTTTTTTTTAGTCAATATCATAGGGTAGAGTTTTTACACCTTGGTTCTTGTTACTGAACTGGCTATGGATTTGGGATAAAATCAAAGATTCCCCAAATATGAACTATTTGTTAATAAATTTCTTCTATATGAATATTTTTATTGATATATGATACTCTATGTTTTTATCATTATATAATTGATTTAATTTTTTATTTTATTTTTTTATTAGTTAGGTTTTTTAACTTCTGGTGATTTATTTTCAACTATATGCATTAAATATTTTTACATTGATGCTATAGTTTTTTCAGAAATTGTATCTATAATACCCAGACCCCTCTAGACCAGAGCCTATGCATTACTTATTACATTATGATTCATAAAAGGAATAAAATAATAAATGAAAAATAAGTTTGCTAGTCTTGAATAAACAATATACATAGATGTAACTCAAATTACATTTTGAAAGGTAACAAAAATACAATACAAAACAAAAACTAAAAAAACTACATCTACGGAAACTCAATAAATGGTTTCCTCTTCAAAAACTTTTGAAGGTAAAAAAATTAAATGGGTGATATAAAATGATTATTAATAGTTAAAAGTAGAGGAATCATGAATAAATAATAACTGAATCACAAAAAAATATGGCACGGTGAGAAAATGAAAAAAATTCGCCATTAATAAGCTGAGAAAGAGCATGCATCCATAAATTTTTTTATAGTGAAATCATAATGGATAGAAATAAATTAAAATTATTAAAGAGAATTATTATTAATTATAATTAGTGTATCTGTCACAAGATACCATAATACTGTTAAAATGGTTTAGTTTTGTAGGTAGAAACCTGCCTGATTTTTTGAAACAAACTCGAAGGGTTTATCGTAAACTGATTTGTCTCATGAGACTTGTCGATGCATCGAGGGGCTATAGTAGGCCCCTCCCATCACTGAATCTCCAAATAATTATTTATACATAGATTTAATATAAGTAAAATATGCCTTCTCAATATATGTATAGAGTAGATAATATGGATTCATCAATATTTCCATAGTGAAAACAACATTCCAAATAAACACCATCTGTAAAAGGGCATACGGCTTAAGAAAATAATCAAATACTTGAAAATAGAATATGTAAATATAATATAAATATAATTTCAAATTAAAATTGATCTCAAATGGGTATTAGGTACACCACATTATAATTATTAGGTGCACAATAAAAAGTAAGTCACAACGAAATAGAAATTGAAACAAATATTGTTACCACATTGTAATGAGTCGAATCATATGGCCAAAACTTAATAAACAACAAATTAATCATTGAATTACATTAATATAAATAGAATCATGATATTATATAAAATTTTCAGTAAAAATAGACCATATACAAGAAATAAGTGGTGAATAATAGAAATATCACAGAAATGAAAGTTAGAAGAGAAACCCCTTACAAACATTTAGGCATAGTTAGAGGTGTTCTTGTAAAGGATTAATGGGAAATAAAGGTGTATCCCATCATTTTTATATAATAAGGGTAGTATTTTTGGAATTATAAAACATACCCAATCATTAGGAATTAAAAATAAAAGGATACAACATAGGGGGAATACTTGATTAAAAGTGAGAGAGAGGATCCCTTACCTTATTCCTGAAGGTGTTCTTGATTGATCTTAATGACATGAATAATCAAATTTAGATTCATTAATTAATAATTAAATAACTAATAAAAATTTAATTGATATATTATAACATTATTAGGTTCATTATTTCCCTTTTTAATGGGATTAATAGATTCAATTTTACTGTTTTGGAAGTATTTTCTTCCTTGGTTTTCATGACCGGTTTACTTGTATTCATGAACAAAAGTTCATTTAAAATGTATTTAGACATATATAATTGTTAATATATATTATTAGTGTCATTATAAATTATCTTATAATTATTTTGGGTTATATACCTTTAGGTTGACTCATTACTTAAAAGTTATTGATAAATGGTTGGATTAACTTAGCGGTTTTGTGCATAAAGAACTTCTTTTGTATTATTATTTTATATTATGAGTGTTTAAGGATTACAAAACCTTGAATAAGGTAAAATAAATATGTTATGATTTGTTTCAACCATTAAAAAGGTTTCTTTACCAGTATTGAATATATTAATAGAAATTGAAAACTCTTCATCCTTGATTGTGATAAATTAACACATCTCGGACCGTATTTTCATTTTTAGTGTAAGAGGTGGGGGAAAAGAGAGATGATGATGAAATTTTGAATTAAAAAATAAAATTCCAGTCCATTTAAGGTACTGGAATTATTATGTCATTTTTAGTTTTGGAGGTGAGGATAGAGCAACAAAAGAATAAAACTTGTAAAAGAATTTGAAAGAAAAGAGATGAGAGGTTCACCTCTTGAGTAGTCCTCCATGAGAAATATTTTTAAGTCCTTTGATTTTTTCCTTTTGGCGAGACCATAATATCGTAGAAGTGGGCAAGTAGATTGGTGATATATTTTAGTATAATTTAGGCAAGTCTTTAATATTTAGTGGTGTTGGAGGAATAGGGGGTGAGGGGTGGTTTATATAGTGGAGAAGATGAGGGATTTTACATTATTTTAAATATTATTTTAATATTTTTTCTCAAGACTATGAATAGTATTGATTCATGTGATCCCAAATAGTAATGTTGGATTTTGCGTTCGAAACAAGTGGGCTTACATCATCCTTACATCATCTATGATGCAGTAAATCAAGTATTTTGCATTTATCACAATTTATTATATTTTACTACTCATCAAAAATTCAAGTATTTTAGAAAAAAACCCAAAAATTCACCCTAAACATTTCTCGTTGTGTAGAATCCAAAAATAAACTAAATTTTTCTAAAATAAGTTTCTAAATATGATATATTTAATTTTTAATTAAAATTATTATTTTATCAAAAAATATAAACACCTAAAATATTCAATTCTATTTTTAAAGTGTGTAAATTTATTTATAAATTCATTGGTATGGACAACATTAATAATATTCATATTACTTTTCATAAGGGTAGGTTACTATTCATAAAGGAAGGTTACTATTCATAAGGTTAGGTTATTATTCACTGAAAATTAAGTTAATTCTACCAGACTCTAAATATCATCCTGATCGCAACTGTGTATATCCATTTTTCAAAATTCAAAACACACAAGTAGGAAATTTAATTTCAATGGCTAGGTTATGACTATATCCTATAAATAACCAATTTTTTTCACATAGACTCAGTGATTCATGAAATATAGGCTATAAATTGAAAATATTTAAGAGAAACAAACCATAAAATGTTTGGGATGTTATATTATTCCCTCATTCAAAAATTTGTTCCTCGAAATTTTTCATGTATGAATCCATCTAAAAATATCTAGGTGGTTCTTCTTCATAACATCCTCAAGTTCCCATGTTTCTTTCTCAATATTATGGTTTCTCCAAAGAAACTTTACTAGATGAGTTGTCTGATTTCTCAATACCTACTCCCTTGTGTCAAAATTCCCATATCCATCTTTCATAGATCCATGAATATAGGATCTCTCTCAATTCTCATTTGGGTCATAAGTCTATGTGATTTACTAATTAATGCATCTTCCACCTTATTTTCATTTTCTGGGTGGTAGTGTATTGAATAATCATAATCTTTGAGTAACTTGAGCCATATCCTTTGCCTCATGTTGAGTTATTTTTGTGTGAAAATGTATTTAAAACTCTTGTGATCCATGTATATCTCAAAATGTTCACCATAAAAATAATGTCTCCATATTTTCATAGAAAATATTACATATGATAACTCAAGATCATGAGTGGGGTAATTTTTATCATGAGTCTTCAACTATATTTATGCATAAGCAATAACATTATCATTTTTCATAAGAACTCAACCCTGTCCCTTCTTTGATGCATCATTGTATATCACAAATCCATCATTTCCAGATGTAAGAGTCAAAATTGGAGTATTCAAAAATCTTATTTTCAATTCTTCAAAGCATTTTTTACATTATTTCTTCCACAAAAACATAACCCCTTTACGTGTGAGCTTGGTTAGCGGGTTAGCAAGTCAGGTGAAATTTTGAATGAAATGCCGATAGTAACCTAATAATCCAATAAAACTATGTACCTTAGTTATGTTTGTTGGCATGGTACATTCTTGTATTTCCTTTTACATCACATGAACAACTATGATTCTATCATTAGAGACAATATGGCAAAGAAAATAAACTGATTGAAGCTAGAATTCAAAAATTCTAATCTTCCCATATAATTCATTTCTTCTAAGAGTTTTAAAAATAATATAAAATTGAATATCATGGTCTTTATATATTTTGTATTATACCAGTATATCATGGATAAATACCATAAAAAGTTATCAAGATGTTCCTTGAAAACTCTATTCATTAAATCTATAAAAATAGAGGGTGTATTATTCAGTCCAAAAGGAATCACTGTAAACTCGTAATGTTTATACCTTGTTCAAAATGTTGTCTTTATAATATCTTCCTTCCTCACACATAGCTTATGATATTCATATCTAAGTTAAATCTTGTAAAAGTATTGTGCTCCATGAAGTTGATCAAATAAATCATCAATTCGTGGTATAGGATACTTATTCTTTATAGTAATAGCATTGATTTCCCTAAAATCAATGCATAGCCTCATGGATCCACCTTCTTCTTGACAATAAGACATTGGATCACCATGGAGAAACACTAGGTTGAATAAATCCATTTTTAATCAATTCCTCTATTTTTTTATTTAGTTCCACTAATCCCATAATGGCTATTCTATAAAGAGTCTTTGATATAGGTCTTTCACCAAAGAATTAAATCAATAGAGAACTCAACATCCCATTATAGAGGATGTCTATGTAAATCCTCTTTAAATATGTCAATGTATTCTTGAACTATATGTACATATTAAATTTGAAGATTTATTTCCTCACACATAGACATTAGGTTCTCTTCCTCTCCAAGAATTATATTCAATATAGCTATTGGGGTGGATCTAGATAAGAATAAAAGGGAGAGGTTTCTGCTCTAAAAATAAGGGATTATACATCATTTTCAAAGATTGTAACTTCCTTCTTCTGGAAATAGATATTTGCGTCATAATTTGACATCCAATTCATACCAATAATTGTATCCAATTCAGTCATGGGTATGATTATAACTTTATCAACTAAAGAACGTTTATGTTTCATGAGGGGGACTGATCGACATGCATTTGTTGCAATGATATATCCCCAACGAGTTTTGACTGAAAACTCATTTATTAAATAAAATTGAACATGTATAATTTTCTTGGAAAACTAGGAAGATATAAATGAATGCGATGATCCAAAATCAAATAAAGCATTGGCTAAGTTTGAGGAAACAATTAAAGTACATGTCACCACATTATTAGGAACTTCATACTCCATGGTTGTAATCGCATAATATTTCCATTGCTCTCGTGGCCTTTTCTGAGGAAAGTTTCCTTGGATCATAGAACACTCATTTTAATAGTTTCCCATGTCTCTAAAATTATAGCATTTAACATCATTGACTTTTTTATTCCCCTTGCATTCATTAGATCGAAGACCCTTTTCTCTACACTTATAGAAAACTACCTTGGCTTTCAAACATTTCCCAGGATGATTCTTTCCATAGTTCTTGCATAATGGTAATTACTTTATTTCCTTGTTATTCTTTGGTAATTCACCTTTTCCATGGTTATCATAGTACCATTTCTTATCTAGGTTTCCCTTGAGAAAATTTGATCTAAGAAACTCCCTCTCTCTTTTGATAGCACTTAAGAAAATTTCATCATATGATGAAAATGTTTGAGAAGTATGTTCCATTTGAATACATGGCTTAAGACCTTCAAAAAATGATTAATATTGTCATATGAGTCATGTACATAATATATGGAATATATGGCTAGTATTATAAAGGTATCCTCATAATTTGAAACACTGTTTTCTTCCCTTTTCATTAAGCCAAGGAATTTCTTCTTCATTCTGGTTCGTTGCTCATGAGGGAAATATTTGTCTAAGAATATTCTCTTAAATGTCATACATTCCATATCTTCTCTTTCTTCTTTCTCCATGGTATTATGGATCAAGGACCACCATTTATCGGCATCATCCTTGAGATAATATACTGCCAGCACTGCCTTCTCATTTTCATTGCATCTTAATTCCATGAATAACTTTTCAAGAGACTTGATCCACTGTTCAGCTACCACTGGATTAGTAGTCCCACTAAAATATGGAGGATTCTACTGCATGAAATGATCCAATATAGGTATAGAATGGTTATGTGTCACAACATGGGTAAGATGTCCCAATAAGGCCATGATCTTATCTGCTCCAACATTGACTGTGTTGACTTGCTCAGTGGGTAAATCCTTATATTTTCCTCAAGTATTGGTTCTACTTCTTCCATTAGGCACCATTTCTAAATAATTTCATGCACTATATTAGGTTATTAATCTCGAATATAAAATCACTTAATAGAGATTAAAATTATATTAATATCTAATCTCATAAACATGGTTTCTATGAGGAAAAATTTATATAAAATTCCTTCATAAAATCTTATAAAGAAAATGTTAATTATCCTAAGAATATCCCCCAGGAGAATCAATACAAAGAGTGCAGAAAGGATCATTTTAGTGTACCAGGATACCCTGGGTCAAGCCTAAAACTCCTTGTCAGAGATTTCACTCCTAGGTACATCTTTTCCTGAGCCACCTTTACCTGTTTGTATCTAGATAGGGATGTATTTCCTATAAATATTCACATAATCTATTCCTTACCAAACTTCATGTATTTCCTTATATCTTGACCACTCTAGACCAGAGCCGGTGCATTAATAATTAAATTGGAATCCTTAAAAGGAATTAAATCCTAAAGTAATGATCAGTTTAGTAGTCTTAAAGAAACTAGATACATATATGTAACTCAAATTACATTGGGAAAGGTAAAAAAAATACAATACATAACAAAAACAAAAAAGAAATACATCCATGGAAACTCAATAAATGGTCTCATATTAAAAACCTATCGAAGTAAAAAAAATTAAATGGGTGAGTTCAAATTATCAGTAAGGGTTTCAATTAGTGGAATCATGAATCAATAATAACTGAATCATAAACAAATATGGCATGGTGAATAAATAAAAAACACACGCCATTAATAAGCTGAGAAAGAGCCTGCATCCATAAATTTTTTCATAGTGAAAACATCATGGACATCAATAAATAAAAATTAATAAATAAAAGGATTATTAATTGTAATTCATGTATCTAGAACATGATACCATAATACCATTAAAACGGTTTAGTTCTGTGGGTAGAAACCTGTGTGATTTTTTGAAACAAACTCGAAGGGTTTATCGCCAACTAATTTATCACATGAGACCTGTCGATGCATAGAGGGACTATAGTAGGCCTCTCCTATCACTGCATGTACAAATAATTATTTTACATAGATTTAATAAAAGTAAAATATTCCTTCTCAATATCTGTATATATTATAGAATATGGATTCATCAATATTTCCATAGTCAAAACAATATTCTTAATAACCACCGCATGTAAAATGGTATACGACTTAAGTAAATAATCATATCCATCATAATAGAATATGGATATATAATATAAATATAATTTCAAATGAAAAGTGACCTAAAATGGGTATTAGGTACACCGCATTATAATTATTAGGTGCACAATACAAAGTTAGTCACAACGAAATGGAAATTTTGACAAAGCTTGTTACCACATTGTAATCAGTCAAATCATATGACCAAAGCATAATAACCATCAAATGAATCATTGAATACCATGAATTTAAAGATAATAATGATATTATATAACAAATTTCAGTACACATACACCACATACAAGAAATAAGTGGAAAAAATGGAAATATCATGGAAATGAAAGTGAGAAGAGGAACCCCTTACAAACATTTCAGCATGGTAACAGGTGTACTTGTGAGGGATTAATTGGAGGTAAAGGGGTATAAAATATCATTTATATCATATTTTTATTATGGTAGAGGTTATAAAACATACCCCATCATCATTAATTAAAAATAAAAGGACACAACATAGGGGGAATACTTGAGTAAAAGTGAGAGATATGATCCCCTACCTTATGCCCGAAGGTGTTCTTGATTGATCTTAATGACCTGAATAATAAAATTTAGCTTCAATATTTAATAATTCTAGAACCTAGTATACATTTAATTGCTATATTATAAACTTATTAGGTTCATTCATTCCCTTTTTATGGGTTTAAGAGATTCAATTTTATTGTTTTGGAAGCATTTTCTTCCTTGGTTTTCATGACCGTATTACTTTTATTCATTAATGGAAGTTCATTTGAAATGTGGTTAAACATAAATAATTCTAAATATATATTATTAGTGTCATTATAAATGATCTTATAATGATTTTTGGTTATATACCTTTAGAATGACTCATTAGTTAAAAGTTATTGGCAAACACTTGGATTAACTTAGTGGTTTTGTGCATAATGAAATTGTTTTGTTTTATTATTTTATATTATGAGTGTGTAAGTATTCCAGAACATTTAATAAAGTAAAATAAATATATTATGATCTGGTTCAACCATTAAAAATTTTTCATGACTTATCTTGAAGATATTAAAAGATATTGAAAACTCTTCGTCCTTGAATGTGGTAAATTAACACATCTTGAACGGTATTTTCATTTTAAGTGTAAGAGGTGGTGGAAAAGAAAGATGATAATGAAATATTCCATAAGAATAATAAAATTATAGTACATGTAAGGTACTAGAATTATAATATCATTTATATTTGGTGAGGTGAGGAGAGAGCCACAAAATAATAAAACTTGTAAAAGAATTTGAGAGAAAAGAGAAGAGAGGTTCACCTCTTGAGTACTCTTCCTTGAGAAATCTCTTTTAGGAATTTGTTTTTGGACTTTTGGTGAGACCAGAAGGTCTTGAACGTGGGGGTGTATCTTTGAGAGATATTTGAGTATAATTTAGGAAATTATTGAAGCTTTAGTGGTGTGGAAGGAAGATGAGGTTAGGGGTGATTTATATAGAGGAGGGGAGGATGGATTTTTCATTATTGTAACTATTATTTTAATATTTTTGCTCAAGAATATGAATAGTCTTGATTTATATGATCATAAATAGTAATAATGGCATGTGAGTTTGAACCAAGTGTTCTTACATCATCGTTGCATCACTTATGATGCAGTAAATCAAGTATTTTTCATTTATCATAATTTATTGTATTTTACTATTCATCAAAAATTCAAGCATTTCAGAAATATACCAAAAATTCACCCTAACCATTTCTTGACATGTATGATCCAAAAATGAACTCCATTTTTTAAAAATAATTTTCTAAATATGAAAAATTTAATTTTTAATTAAAATCATTATTTAATCGAAAAACATAAACACCTAAAATATTCATCTTCATTTTTAAAGTACCAAAATTTATTTATACATTCATGAATATGGATACCATTCATAATATTCATATTACTATTCATAAGGGTAAGTTACTATTCATAAGGGTAGGTTACTATTCATAAGTGTAGGTTACTATTCATCGAAAATTAAGTTACTTCTATCAGACTATAAATATCATCCTGATCACAATTTTGTATGTCAGTTTTTTCAAAATTCAAAACACACAAGTGGAAAGTTTAAGTTCAATGGATATTTTATGACTATATTCTATAAATAAGAAATTTTTGTTTCACATAGACTCAGTGCCTCATGAAATATAGGTTATAAATTAAATGTATTTAATAGAAACATACCATAAAATGTTTGGTGTGTTATATTATCTATGAAAAATATTTACTTTTAAGTGGGATGAAAATTATAATTTGGTATTTGACTTCAATTAACCCCCTTCTTGGAGCATCTAGTAATTTAGCTAATGCGATAATAGTCATACTTGGTCATTAAAATCTAGAGTTTTTAAGAAGGGGGCTTATGATTCCATAGGATGGAATTATATAGAATACATCAAGGGGTTTTTGAAAATCTATTGAATGTCCAGATATGGTATCAATGTTAAAAAAATAAATTATTTAGTTTTCAAGGGTATGTGATACCAACTATATACTTTACAAGTGTTATAAATATAAAATAGTTTGTGATCAAGGAAATAATTAACCAAGAATGTATTTTACATTCAAGTGATAAATAAAATAGTTGATACATGAAATATTTTAGTGTAAAGAAATTTATAAATATCAAATGGATATAAGTATAGTATGTATATCTTTATCCCATTTCTAAGTAAATTTGTTTACAAATAAAGAGTTGTTATGAAAAATATGAGATGATAGATTGAATACCACTAAAATTATTTAACATTTTCTAATAGATGTATATTGATTGGTAAAAGTACATTTTCTGTTGGTAAATAGTTTTACTAATAAGATATGTTCATGTCACGAAAAGTTTGATAAAAACTTTATTGGTAAATGTTATTATAATAGATAAAATAGTTTTGTTGAAAATATAAAAATACCAATTGATAATATATATCTTGGTAAAAATGTTTAGCAATAGATTCATACAATATATTTATCTATTGATAATATTATTATCAACTTTTACAAGAAATAACAACCATTAATAAATATTTTTAAATTATATTTTAAATAATATATTATATGTGGGTATTTGATTATTTCATTCAAAAACATTATATTATATTAATTAATATATTTTTATATAATATATTTTTTATATTTTCTATATAAGAATTATAAAATTATCTTATATGAAACTCCAACAAACTGAAGCTTTATTTGAAAAAAAAACTTATCCAAACATTATTTAAAAACATGGTCAAACTCCAAGAAAAGACAGGAATCTCTAATAGATATGTTTAAACTTGTTCAAACACTAAGAGACTTTACATGAGACTCTATCAAACTTCATCTATAATAATTTTCCTCTCAAACATCAACTATCATTATCATGGTTCAGATGGATGGTAGAGTCTTTGTATATAGTTCACTAAATCAGTCATGACATGGACACAATGGCGGTGATCACATATATTAGGCTCGCATTGGAAGCATGTAGTTAGTCATCCTAAAGTTCATATTCAAGTGGATTGAAGGATAAAATCATCCCCAATCATGTAATAAGTTCCTATTTTTTCAATTTTGGCGGGAAGAAGATAATCCCCAACATTATAATGGTAGTCAAAATAAGATGTTTATAAAATCATATTATAGTTTGTGTAATAGTAGTAGAGCCACACATATACTGTAGTAGACGAATCATATTTAATCCTATGTGTATAATAGAAATATAAATCTCTATGTGTAATAGAATAAAATTCAGTAATCATATACCATAGTAGAGTCTACTGCAGACTATGTTTGACCCTACTACTATGATATATGATGTATTGAAAGTATTATTAGTCCAATACGGTCTATGTGTGACACTTATACTATTACATAGAAATCTAGGTGTGTGATGTAATAGTAAAAAAGTCTCTAATATGTGTATGTGTATAATAAAAGTTTTCATTTGAATAAAATGTTTTGACAATAAACTAGTTTTACAACAAAACATTTTGAAAATAACATAGTTTGACAATAAACCAACTAGTTTAAAATTGGTTAAAAATGATTTGTAGTTTCATGATATATCAAAAATAAACTAATTAGATTTATTATTAGAAAATGAGGTCCAACCGGTTTTTTTGTCTTAATTTTATAAAAAACCTAGTTTATTTTATTATCCATATTATTTCTTAGTTTTATAACAATAATTTGATAATAAATTATATTTATAGATAGAGGAAAAAAGGATAACCAACTAAGGAATAACTTGAATAATATTGTTAATGTTTTATGTGGTGAAACCCTGAAAATATTAGTCTCTTTTGACTGGTAGAGTCTAGGTTCTACTATATAATTCATTGATAATTAATTCATATACCACATAAAACACACATAAATACATTTAAAAGCTATTAATAATTTACAGCAAAAATTTACTAAGGAAATCATAACATTAGTCCAACCGGACATGCATAAGATAAAGGAATAGGACTCATGCATTCCAACCTAATAAAATTGAGTACACTACCTTCTATGACTTAGGTAATAGCTTATTCTTGAATGAGATTTTGAAGGGGGCTAATCTATCAAGTGCCTCATTCTTTAAATTTTTCTTGTAGCAATTATCTAAAAAAAATAAAAGCATTAATATTACAAACATATCTTCATAATATTAGTAATATATTTTTAAAATCATAATAGTAATATATAAATTAGATAAATAAACTTGTAATAAATGCATAACATGGTAATTTTCATGAATGTTCCCTAAAAAAGAATCATTTTTACAAGTTATCCTATCATCATTATAGAATAAAATATAATAAATAATTTAAAAATAATTAAAATTTCATCAAACATAAGTAAAATATATAATTTTATAAACTCACTACATACCATATACTTTAACTAGTCTATTTATCTCATGCATATTTATATCAATAAATAACCTAATTAATTTTATGAGGATGTTTCATATGAAAAAAAACAACACAAGAAATGAGAAGTAGATAAATTAAAAATGGAGAGTAATGATGGAGTGAAGCCGAGAAACTTGGCCTCCTATTAACATACATGGATCTATTATTTTCTTGTAATATAGAGATATAAATGGACTATATCAGGGAAGGATATTCTTTTAGCTAGTGGGGTTGGTGTGTATTTCAATGCATTTACCATTGTGGGTCTCCATATAAAAATCCATACAGATAAACAACTTGAGCATATTACATAATGTGTACTTAATATCCAACCTAAAATCCACCAACTATGGGTTAAAATACTATTGAAATACATTAATTTTTAGATAATAATGACCATTTATAAATCATGGAAGATCCTTCTTCGAATATTTCCTCAACTTCATCTATATTACAATAGTCTTTCTTTACATTATAAGATCATTCAGATTGTTTTTATAACATGTATTTGATGAAAATTTTCCCTTATTTATTTATCTATAGAATAGGATGTAGTACCTTAGTTATAGGTATCATAACTATCACAAAATAGGCTATGTTATCTAAAATACCATTATCTTGGATATCCTCCTTTAGTTCAATATGGAAATCATTATTTCATATATATATATATATATACAATGCATGTCTCCAAGGATAAAATATCAAATTAATTTTAATAGTTTATGTTATTTAAACTTCCATTAATATCATGTGATAGTAATCAAAATCCTTTTATTTGATTACAAAATCCTAATAAACATCATTAGAGATAATAATATTATCACTATCAGAAGAAAGTTTCACTCCATTATATATGTCAATCATCAATAGATCCTAATAATGTGAATACTTGCACCTAATAAATCAGTACGGTGATAAAATAAAAATAAACCTTTTATTGATAAATGTAATGAATATAAACAATAAAATCACTAAAATTTATTTATCTAATGCATTTAGAAAGATTCAAACTATCCATAATTTTATTACTTCTCCATATACAAATATACTGTTTTAATTTCAATATATTAGAAGATATTAAGGATGATAAAAAATCAATGTTTTTAGTGGTTTTTTCTAAAATTATAAGGGAAACTAAATAAAGGGAAGAAACCACTATATTATAGAATTTTAAGAAAGTATGGATTATGTCTACAGTAGCTAAGAAACCCATGTTCTTATAAATGTGTATACTCTCGCCACTTGCAACAATGACTCATCATGGATCTTATTTGGTATATTTCATTCAGAAATTGAATTCCATAACAAGGAGTGTGGATATAGGGCCCATAATTTCCCTATAAGTGGAGTGTTTTAGGTGAAACTAAAGTTATTCAATGGTATTATATAAATATTTTTAACTTATTTAGGTTTCACAGTAATTACACTCGATGAGTTTTAATAATTAATCAAATATGTGATTTTTGGGTATCATGGATTTGTCCATAATGAACCATCTTGGGTCTAACTAACGCATCACCCTATCTGCTCACAACAAGGCCTCAAACATGCCTCCCTAAACACCAGATGTTGTTGAATAGTGGTGAGGGTATAAAAGTTATAGTGGTGAGACTACACCCTCTGGTCATAGTGAAATGATAGTGGAAAATAACCAAACACATAAACAAGGATGAACATTATAGTTTCCATAATAAATTTTATAAATAGAATCATGTTATAATAAATGGAATATAGAATACAGTCAAACAGAACCAAGGGATGAAGAAAATACAATAGTAGGTCTACCATTGGACTAACCACATATACAAAATAAACAAATTGAAAATAAAAACAACACACTCCACTACAAACATCAAGACTAACCACATGCATGGTCTTCTCGATGCTCGAGTCTCGCTATCCCATCCTAAGACTTTGCACGAGCAGCTCTAGTTGATAAAGAAACATTGGGCCTCGTACCAATCCATTATAAAACCTATGTTTAAAGCTAAAAGTAGGCATCAGGTATGCACACACACCATGGTGCATATATAGGGGACGAGAAATAAATCTCAATAGAAAACCCCTAATGGTGGACCTATAATCTACTATTATAACAAGTACATTCAAATGTGATATTCCTAGCCTAACCAAAACTAATAACAACTGACATAAAAAAGAAAAACTTCCTAAAAATAGGATAAAAACTCAAAATACCCAACCATAGGTTCTATCTAGACACTTGATTTAAATATTCCCCCACTTTAACATATGCTCGAGAATTTGCAGCACATGGATCACCCTAACACACAGCATCAGGTGTGTCCTCCATATCTACATAAAAACCCAATATTTCTAAATGAAAATGACATGAATTTCAATCCTCGTGGCTTCACCATAGGCATATATGACTGAAAAGTGCATCTGTCAAGCTCTAGAACTCCAATAACATGAATTGAACTTTTTATAGGAACACCTAGGCCAACACAGCTAGAAAACCTGTCAGTACCGAATGATCTATAGGAACAAATAAGGCCCTAGTGATGGACCCAAAAAATAATATCCCAAAGAATCTATTTATAACTGGTAGTGTAGAGAATCCTTGATTTTTATCACTTCTCAACTAGATGGGTGTACTTGTCCAGATTATATGTTATCTCCCAAATCATGTCTAACCAAAACCATCCAATAAAAGAGATAACTAGATCAGTACTCAGGGCCAATTCCCAATCTAGGATATCACAAGGGTATCCTCCTCAAACCGTAATCCTGAGTAGAAACTACCTCAAATTCCACAACCAATTACCAACCAAACATGGTACAATCTAACCTTTAACCCACCGTCCAGACATCCAAACTAGCAGCACTGATCAACTCTTATACAACATAGCATGGGTACTCTTTAAGAACCCTAGATCTCAGTATACAATAAAACTACCACCATACACTCTCAAAAACCTACCTCATGGACAAACCAAAACATAGGGCTCCCATGATCCACATCTTCACAACACAAAGGTGGAATCCAACTAGGGACTCCCCTACTGCACTCAAACTCTTAGGACATGCCTTTCCATAGATCGTGAAATGTCCCAATGGCTACAATAAGAGAAAGACACCCTATGAGGTGATACTCTAGTTTATACAAAATCACAAGACATTTCTAGTGAAAAAACATCCCAAATGGACCTTAGTGGATTCCAAATGATCCTTGATCACCAAAAATATTAATGGGAATCCAAAATAAAAGCATTACAAACAAGAAATTCACAATTATTCTCATGAAAATATCAAAAGGATTCCATAGGGTTCCTCAGCATAAGAAAAACCAATCCACATGGTCATTATCAATACCCATATATGATAACCCAAGATTAATTCATTAGAAACATTCCCACTAGGGCATCATCAATATTCACTCAGAATTATCTCAATAACTCACTTGAACCCGACCATAACTTCCATACCATTATAATAACCTATACTAAAGGATTTAACAACACCAATCCTCAGTCGTAGGAGCTAAACATCAACTGATCTGACCCCAATCAACAAGTCCCAATATGCATTGATATATCTAGATACTCTCATATATTCAACATGTTCATAACTTTTGGGATCTATCCAAAATAACCTCAAATAGGTCACCAAGTAATTCTTGAGTTTGGTAGATCATTGAGGTCACAAATCTCACTCGGGTCTTATATCTCACAATCCAACCCCCAGGAGGATTATAAATATAAATTGTAAATACATCCTTCAAAAAAAACTATCCCATCCAAAACACCATCCATACAGCCTCTAAACAATCAAATTATTCCACTATCATGATCTATGTGTAAAAATGCTCATAATGGACTACTCACATGTCTAATTCCAACTCCATGATGAAAAATATGAAAAATGGGCTAACGAAGGAAAAAATACATGGTGTGTACTTTGAGTACACATGATGTAACCCCAAATATCAACCCTATCCATGTTTCCTAAGCTACTCAGCATTCACTTTCCCAGAGTAAATGGCATATTCCTCTCAGTACATGTCATGTAATCCCACATGGGAACTTTCTCGTGTACCTCATCCCCCACTCGATGTGTACAGCAATAAACTATATGGCTTATACCAACTCTTACATTGTGTGAACACCACACGAGGTCCCCAGACATATACCTAGCTATATATACCACACATGGGGTATTTACAGGAATATTACATGGCTTGTGGCTATGTACCTCGCATGGGGTATGGTCATGTCCCCTACATGACCATGTTCTCAAGCACACCATGAGTCACCACTATATAGAGTGTACCCCTAGTACACAACATTTAGTCCTAAAAACTCATCTTCCCCAAACTTGATGAACATTCCACATGTGTTCTTTAAACCAAATTTCATGTACATGGGTATTTCTAAATGTAAAACCACTAAATCACCCTGAAACACTTAATTTCTCCACAAAATCTACAAAATAAACCCCTAAGGGGTCCCCAAAAACCTAAAATATGATTAAAATTTTAAAATCTATTTTATGGGGATTTGTTTCATAAACCATAACATTAGCCTACCCTTGGGTGGAAACTGTTGAAAATTCAATTTGATCCACAATCTGTAGATGTTGCACGATGATCAGGCATGACCTAAGCACTACGATGGTTCCTCATCCTCTCACTCTCCCTCCTTCTCCCTCTCCCTATATTGGTTGTGTTGTACCAAATATCCTAAGGGTTATTCATGGGAATATAATGGGAAAAGTGAGAAAAGAAATGGAAAATAAAAAATAAAAAATGGAAGAAAAATAAAATTAATAGAAAAAGGGCACATGCACGGTTCCCATGAGGGGTTTATACCTTACATTGCAAAACCCCCATTCCAAACTCAACTATGAAGCTGAAATATCAATATAATTCTCTATTTTATGTATATCACTAAAAAAATATGCTTGAATAAATTAATATTTAATTAATTAAATATTAAATATTATTTGAAAATTCGAAAGACTTGTATTTCCACCAAACTTATTTAATAGGGTAAAAACCCAATTTCGGGACCAATAAAGTGGTCATAAAAGTTATTCTAGATAATCTTATATGAGGAATGTTTTTCCCTGAAACACTTCTGAAAAAAATTCAAATTTCTTCTGATTTCCCCACCTCATGAAAACACATATCATCACAAACTCCCTGATAAAAATGATTCTCATCCCTGAGATGCCACGGTGGCCAACCAGAAAGCATACTCTTCCCAAAGCACTAGATCATCCAACACTATCTCAACTATACAATGACCAGTCTTACAGAGTCCACAACTCTCTCCCAACATGATATATATTCAACTATGACCTATGGCACACCACATGGCCCATACTATATCTAACTCTAAATAAAATTGATAGATATGTCCAAACTCACTCACACCTAAGGTCTAGTTTAAACCTAAAACTAATAATTCCAAACCCACTAGGAGTAGAAACCCACATGCCCAAAAACCACATAATGAGGCTCACAACCTATAACAGCCTATGGTGAACTCTCTATGACATGGTTTTCCGTACTCTACTACTCAATTGAACAATATGGCTCATGATCCCATGGGCCAAGTCCTAATGAAACTAGGATAATGCACCCAAAAAAACTAATCATACTCTTAATGTGGGTCAATTTTAACAAATGGGATAATCCATGTCACTCCCCTTCAAAAACAATGCATCTCCCTAATGCCATGATCAACCACATGACAATCCTCCACTCAGCAATCAATCCAAACCATAAGTTTCTAATCGTGCTCCTGAAATACTACCTAAGGCACAACCAGAAATGTGTAGGGATAGGATACTAACCAAATATTTCCTCTTAATACATCCATGAAATATGAATCCATCATAACAGTCCACTTCTCAAACACTGTGCTTCCTCTTGCCTAACCAAATCCTTGTGAAAGTAGACCTGAACTTCTTTTACAAGTAAAAACAGTATCGCCCACCCAATCCATCAATGATAGAAGGAACATGGGCCTCACTGCAGAACTCAATAGACAACACACAGAAAGAACGGTTCCCTCTCCAGGAAGAAAAACATGGGACTTTAGGGGAACCACCACCTCATAGAAACTTAGGCCTAAACAAATGCCCCTTAAGCAACCTTTCCCTCATCAAGACACTGACAAGGCACTCATAGACAATTATCAACCCACTAGGGTTTCCATGCATCCCTCAATGAAGGGGATACTTTTCCATCACTAGATAACATATCAACACATGATCCACATGACCTATCATTAGATGGAAATATATACATTTAGTTTAATTAAATATAATGCCACCAAGTACTTAAACAATAAAACAGTATATAGGAAGTTGCTGGCACATTAAACAATTTAACCTCCATCGATGGTAGAAACATCATAGATAGGCATATGTCATGTGAATCCTATGTTCCTAGAAAAATGCATGAACACTGGAATCTTTCATATAGGCTAAGATCAAAAAACTAAAATAAACCACAAATCCAAAAACTCAAGTGCATCACACTCGGTCAAATCAAACAATTATAAAAATAGAATCCAAAAATAGAAATCCCATGCCATGGAAACTTTTAATTCCTATCATAAAAGGTGTTCATGAAACACCAGTCTGATATCCATCACAAGTTCTGCCACATTCCTATACCATATGTCTGCCAACTCTCCAAACCATAAAACCAAATATTTTTTATAAAATTTTGTAATAAACCATCCTGGGTCAAACTAACACACCACCTGATCTGGCACACCACAAGAAATCAAGCAAGCCTCCCTGAATACTAGAGGTTATCGACTTGTGGTGACGGTATAAAAAGTGCAGTGGGGAGACTTTACCCTCTAGTCATAGTTAAATAAAAATAGAAAATAACTATAATGATACACAGGGATGAATATCATAGTAAACATAATAAATAACTAAAACATAAGCATAATATAATAAATGAAATACAACTTAAAATCATACAGGCCTAAATCATGTAGAACATACAATGTATGTTCACCCACTAGGATAACCAAAAATACAAAATAAACACATGGAAAATAAAAACAATAGGATCCAATAATAACATTCATCCTAACCACATATGTAGTATCCTCGGTGATTAAGCTGCACTAACCCAATCCTAAGACTCCACATGAGTGGCTCTACTTGATCAAGAAACAATGGTCCTGAGACCCATTCAATTCACAACCTTCGCTTCAACCTAAAATTAGACATTAGTTCTGTACGCACACCAGGGTTCCCATATAAGGGGTGAGAAATAATTATTAATAGGACACCACTAATGGTGGACTTATAATCTACTTTAATAAAAATTGCATGCACATGTGATATGCCCAGCCTTGCTGAAACTAGTAATAGATGGTATAAAATGAACAACTACATGAAATGGGGGATAAAAAAAAGAAAATATCCAACCAAAAGTTCTATCCTAACACTCGAGGTAAATATATCCCTACTCTAGCCCACACCAGAGGATTTACATAACATGGATCACCCTTCCATAAGAAAACATGCATGTCCCCTAAAGATACACATGATCTCCAAGAAGTGTAAATGAAATGGATATAAATACCAGACCTCGGGCCATAAACATAGTTATCCATGACTGAAAAATGAATCTACATTTCTCTAGGACTCCAATAACTATATCTAAACTAGTGACCTGAACACATAGGAACACAAAAATATAGAACCTGTCAAACCCAAATGATCTACATAAATAAATCAGGCACTAGTGATGGACCTTGAGAAATAATGTCCAAAAGGCTCCATCTATAACTGGGATCTCATAGCATCCATGGTTTCAGGTATGCCTTTTCATCCATAGTGTTAATCCCTACATAGTGTGTAACAATAAAAAAATGGTTGAACTCATCCAGATCATCGATTATCTCCCTAATCCTATCTAACCATAGTTATCCAATAGAGAAATGAACTGGATCAATACTCAGGGCCAATGCCTAATCCAAGATATCCCAATTGTCTCTTCCTTAAACCACAGTCCTGATATAAAACTATCTCAAATGTCACAGACAATTTTTAATCAAACATGGGATGGTCCAATCTAAAACCCACTATCAAAAGAGCTAACCAAGAATCACATATCAACTCTCATCCAACAAAACATGATTCATCTCTCATATCCATAAATTTCATCCTCCAACAAAGTTTCCACTATGGGCTCTCGGTGACACACCGAAAGGAAAAATAAGAACTTGGGGCTCCCATGGTCCTCCTGGTCACAATACAAAGGTTATTTTATACTAGGGACTCCCCTGCTACACCTAATCTCTTGGTTCATTCCCATCCACAGATCCTCAAATGGACCATTGTTCATAGAAAGGGTAGAACACCCTCTGATGAATTCCACTAGCTTATCCAAAATCATGGGAAACACCTAGTATAGAAACATCTTAGATGACCTTAAGTGACCTCTAACTGATCCTCGATTAAAAACACACACAACGAAAATTCAAAATAAAATTATACCAACCAAGTAATTCAAAATAGTCCTTATGACCACCTAAAAAGTAGGAACCAATAGGGATCATTAATACAAGCCAAAAAAGCCACATGGACATTCACAACTGCCGAATATGTAAAATATTAATTACTTAATCAGAAACTATCCCACTAGGGAATCCTAAAGATTCTCTCTGATTAATCTCAACAAATCAATGACACTCGGTTATAACCACCACCCCACAGTGTCAACCAAGCTCAAAGGATCCAATATATATGGTTTTCAAACACATGATCTAAACCTAAATCACTCTAAAATTGAGAAATTGGTTCTAACATATAGGTACAAACCAAGATCTCCTCAAAGATTCAACACATTAACACAATCTGGGATCCTTACAAAATAACCTAAAATAGATTTCTAGGCAACACTAAAGATAATTCGATTACAGATCTCACAACTCTCACTCAATCCTTACAGCTCACAACCCAACCCCTAGGAGGATTCTAAATAAAGAACATAAAATATCCTCCTGAAATTTATCTTTATCCAAAAATTCATCCAAACAGCCTCTAAAGGATGAGAATATTCCACCATCGTGATATATGGGGAAAACACTCAGAATATACTACTCACAAATCTAATTCTAACCCCATGGTAAAAATAGGAAAAACAGTCCAATAACGGAAAAAAGTACATAGTGTGTATATTGGGTACACAGTGAGTAACTCCAAAGGTCCCCGTCTATGTACCCCAGGTCATTGAAAATGTAATTTAACAAAGTACATGGTGAGTGCCTCTTTGTATATGATGTGTAACCCCACATGGTTACTTTCCAGTGTACCTCATCCCCCACTCAGTGTGTACACTACTGAACTAAACAGTGTGTACCACCTTATATATAGTGTTTACCCCACATGGGGTCCCTATAATAGTACATATCCATGTACCCCCCCCCCACACACATGGGGTCTTCCCATTAACGGTACCTAGATAGTGGTTGTGTGCCTCGCACATGGTTTGGTTGTCTACCATACATGGTCATGTGGCCAATCACAACCCAAGTTTCCACTACATGGTGTGTACCCTAGGTATTTTAAGTTTATTCCAAAAACTCATCTTCCCTAAATAGGAAGAACATACAAAATTTGTTTATTGAATTATACACTGTATACATGGGTATTCCCAAATAAAAAACCTATGAATCGCCTCAAAATAATTTATTTCACCCAAAAATCTATAGATCAACCCCCATGGGGTTCCCAACAACCCAAAATTGTATTATAACTTTAATAAATACTCTATGGTAATTTTCAACATAAAATATAAAATGATCCTACCTCCTAGTAGAAACTGTTGAAGCTTCGATTTGATCTATGATCTCTAACTGCCATATGTTGATCTGCCATGACCCATGCACCTTGGCAGTGAAACCTCATCTCTCTATCCCTCTCTCCCCCTCTCACTCTCTCAACCACATGATTCTAAATTCTCGAAGGGACATGCATGATAATTCAAATGGAAAATAGATAAAATAAAAAGTAAAAGAAAAATAAAAAAATAAAGAAAAAGAAAATAAAAGGGGATCGATCCAGGGCCTAGCACCCGTGACAGGTGTATAACTCACCCAAGAACCACCCTAGTTTAAGGCTCAACAACAAATATTGAATCTCAATATGGCACTCTATTTGAAAAATATCACAAAATGAACACACATGGATAAATTAATATTTAATAAATTAATGATTAAATATTTCAAGAAATTTTGAACGGCTTGGATTTCCACCAACCTCATGTCCTAGGATAAAAACCTTATTCTAGGACTAACATTGTGGACATAAAAATTATATAAGATCATATTATAGGAAAAATTACTATTTTACCTTGAAATTTTTTCAAGAAAAAATTTTCATATTTCCTTTGATTTTTACAACCCATGACAATGTGGATCATTACAATGTCTATCACCTAATCTATAGGAACTAAAATCATTTTACAAAAACATATCGAAAATATTAATGGAAAAAATCATTGATGGATAAATTTGAATGACCAGTATACTATTGTATGGAATTAACATTTGAAAAAATACAACAATGAGGTAAAAGAACCATGGTGTAGAAGATTTGTCTAGATCTTAAATAATGAATGGTTTTATAGAAGTATTAAAGGGGGTTTTTTGATTTGTAACATTTCCATTGCACCTCTATGTGTAGAGTTAATTTCATAATGTATTTTTTTAATTTCAAATCTACCTTTTTTTCGTCTTGTTTAGTATCAAGTGAAAATAAAAATATAAAATTGAATATGAAATTATGTGTGGGGGATTTTTTTTAAGAAATAATAACAATTTATTCAGTTGTCAAGAAATTTATCATTTTATTTGATCTAATCATCCATTATTGGTTTGTTTATTTTTTATTTTTTTATTTTTTAGTAAAAATGCGATTGAAAATAAATAAAAGAATAATAATGTACCTGGATTATCCTAGATTTATCCATATGAATAAATACCTCCATGAAAAACTTGATAAACACAATGGTAAGTCTATTATGCTTCTTGTCCTCAGTGGTTATAAGAACATCATTAGTATCATTTCTAGGTTTAATGCTAACATTATTTATATTTCCCAAACCTATAATATGATAAATTGGTAGATAAATAAAAAACTTTATTTCTAGCATCAAGGATAATGGGGTCTATTATAATTTTAAATGTTTATCTTGATCCATTAGAAGAACCACCTAAATGTATAAATATAAATTATTATTCATGAATTTTATCTTTTAAATATTATTAAGAAATTTAAACTAGAACAACATATACATTTTAATCAAGAAAATAGGAAAACCCATATTCTTTAAAAGTAACTCTTAGATTAATAAATCTAAAAGTGATCAAAAAATCCAACATATCAAATGAAACATTACAAGATTGATTGAACTATATGCTAGTAGTACCTTTCTAAGAATAATTCACTGAGAAGTTAGTGTCCCACTTCACAATCTTCTAAACCGAAGGCCCCAAGAGTGTTGCCAATTTTATCACTAACTAATTGTTAGAAAATATATATTTAATAATAAAATGAGTCCTAAAATTTTTGGGAGGTTTTTGTGATTTTCGTACATTAACCCAACAAATTATTATACATAAACAACCCCAAAAATAAATTATAAACAAATTTATATGATAATAAAAGGAAAATATAATTAATTAACATTTATTCAAATTTTATTTTATTTTAATGGTTTCTTAAAAGTCAATTTTTGGTCACAAATAAAAGGAAACAAAATTTCAACTTCAAAAATGTCCAGAAGCTCTATGATTTTCATTCTAATGGAAAAATATTTTTACAACATTTTGAAGATTTTAGGATAGATATATTTTGTAAAAAATATGAAACACATGTTTCAATCTATAAATATATAAATAGAATCTAGACCTAAATTAAACTATTTATGGTAATTCGTTTTTTAACAAACTACTGGTACAAGTCTAAAACGAATCAGATCCATAACCAACAACCAAAAGAGAAAAAGAACAAAAAATTTCCATGTTTCAACTTCTATTGGCTATGTACCCAATAAGAAAAAATCTTCAGGGGATTAATAATTTTTTTAATCAAAGTGAGGACCAAATATTCAAAAAAAGTAAAATGAGAACAATAATTATATATCAAAAAACATGAATATGAGAATCATTGATATTCTAAATCCAAAATCAAAAACATTGATAGAAAAGGGAAAAAAATATATCTAAAACCATCACAAGTAGAGGAAGGTGGTATCCAAATCATCAATATGGGGAGGGTGGAGGGTGTCAAGGAGAAGATCAATGAGCAGGTCGATATATGAAATCAGGTGATGATATGGGGTTCTAGATGGGTGTATTATGTATTTAGAATAATAATATAATTTTTAAATTATTATGATAGATTTTATTGATATTAAATAACTATTATTTAATGTATGTTTCATGAATTCATCCCAAATAATTATAAAAAAAAATTAAATTATTTTTTATAAATTTTGAAAAAAAAAATTTGATAGATTCTAATTTTTTTGTAAATAATTTTTTATATGATGTATAATTTAATGTAGTAAAATAATTTAAAAAATCATTCAAAATGAATTTTTATGATGGATAATTTAAAAATATAAAATTCAAAAACTTGGGTGAATTATAAATTATTATATATATATATATATATTCAATTCATTTCAAGAAATATTTAATGTTATAAATACTTTAATACAGTTTATATGAAAATATTTTTATTAATGAATGATGTGTTTTTTATAATTATTAATAAATATATATTCATATTTTAGTAAAAAAATTACAGTTATTTACTAATTTATTATAACATATTTTTTAATCATAAAATATTTTTTGTTTATAATAATTAAAACCAATATATTTATTCGTTAGTAAAAAAAATTGGGTATTAATATGATAAAAAATATTTAATTATTAGTAAAAATTTTGTATTAAATGTTTAATATCAATGGATATATTTTTTGGTAAAAATATTTTTTGGTATGCATAATTAATACCAAAAAAGATAATGTCTTTTGGAATTGTGTGTTTTACCGATAGATATAATATCTTCCAGTAAATTTATATTTGTATAGATAACTTATTTGTACTGTACACAAGGTTTGTGATTTATCAGATTCTATAACAAGTTTGAAAAGGCCACAAGTTTTGGGACCACTTTGTGTATGAAGATTTTATTTTTTGTCAACAGTTGTCAATACTGGTCAAAATGAAAAAGGAGATGAAGAAGACTCAATATTTGATGGAGAATACAATTCAAATGATTGTTGAACTAATTTTAATTTCAAATAACTTCTGTCAAAGGTGACACATTGTTTACAACATTGAAGAATGGTGATGTATCATCCACTTGAGGATTATTGGAGAAGAATGGTGAAGTATCATCCAACTAAGGATGATTCAAGAAGAATGAGGATTTGAAGAAGACCATGCAATGCTTCACGATTGCATGAGAACCATGTAAAATCTTACTTGATGAAAAGAATCATATAATTTTCATGAAGTATGGAATAATGGTTTAAGAAGAAGAGAGAGTATGGAAGGGATTGGCTTTCTAATACGTCCATGCATTTCTCATTGCATTTAAACTATGACGATGATTTGTTGATTTTTATTTCAAAAATATCATAAGTCTGGAGAAAATTTGAAGAAAGTCATATGAAGGATAGGGAGGTAAAGAAGTGTTTTTTGGTAAAGTAAATAAAGTGGAACATAAGTTAAAGAGTGGCACGTAAGTATAAGTTGTGCGCAAGTGTGGTGTGCATGTATAAGTGGCGTGCAAGTGTATGTTACAAAAAAGTCATATGTCAAAATCATCACATAAAAATATGAAAAAGGGAAGAAATTGGTGCTCGAGCGGCACACAAGTTATGGAAAGGCACGCAAGGTGAGTTTCATACCTCACACGCATGGTCAACAAAATTCCAATAAATAGAAGGATACCCTCATCATTTTTATATTCTAAACACTTAAGAGAAAATTTGATCTCTGATCGCACAAGTAGCATAAAGTGGGGAGCAAGTTGATGTGTCGCGCAAGTAGTGTGTTATGCACAAAAGTAGCACGCAAGCAGAAGTGGCGCACAAGTTGTAATTTGCGCGCAAGCAAGGAGTTATATGCAAGAAGTGTTTTTTTATAAGCCTGAAGTGGAACACAAATTGTGATATGTGCACAATTGTTGTGCGCAATTAGTTAGTGGCATACAAGAAAGGTGGCACACAAGTAGAGTGTCATAAAAGTAGGGAGGCATGCAAGTAGGGATCCACGCAATCAGGGAGTGGCATGCTAGGAGGAAGTGGCACACAAGTTTTGAGTTGCGCAAAAGAGTGGCCCGCATGCAGTGAGTTCCATGCAAACCTAAGTGCTATGCAATTTGTGAGTTGTGCCAAAAGTTATTACCATCTTCTGGGTAGAAGAGAGACGAATAAAAGGAGATTAAGACACTACTCACTATTCCAAATTATTTTATATCAAAGAAAAAATAGAGAGTGTTCACTATATATTCAGTTATTCAATACATAATAATTTTGATGATGCAAAGATGATCTAGTACTCATTGTTTTAACAATCACATAGGATGTCTATGATTCTAGTAAGAAGAATAAGAATATTTAGTGCAACTATTTTTTCATTGAATAAGAAAGAGAAGGAGATTGTACAGCTTCCAGGTTTACTGCTGGGAAATAAGAAAGAAGGCTTACTTGCATACTAATAAGAAAGTAACAAGTGAATAAAGAAAGATCAAGAAGTAGTGTGACATCCAATAGGTCTCAATAGGTGGAAGACTCTATTGGTTTTGTGAACCCCTATCAACAGGGAGAAGATAGTCTTCAGAAGATGTATAAAGAACTATTGAGGAGATGTAAGTTAGACTATGTCATCACCAGTTCAATAAGATAGGATTATTTCCCTTCCCTCTCTAAAGTGTAGGGACCCACACTGGTTAGAGGATTGTTCTCCTGGCCAAACCACTATAATAGTTACTACATTATAGTGTAGAATTTGTGCACTAGTCATTACAATACACAGCAAGGACATAGCTTCTCTTATTGAGTGGTAAACTTCTAAAAATATTGTGTCCTATTTTTACTGCTTTCATATTAATTTATGTGATAGAGAAAAGAGAGCAATAGAATCAATATCCTAACAGGTCAAGAGGTACAGGGATAAAAAGTTGTAATTTTTTTAAAAAGTCCCCAACACTGATTTTCCCCATCTCAGTGTTAGGAATATCCCAAACTGGTCCTATCAATTGATATCAAAGGTAGGTTCACCTATGTTGGATTCTATAAATTGAAGATATTCTTTTTTGAAGACTTGATTTTCTTTCCTGAGTCAACAATGAAGTTTAGTTTTAGTGAAGATTCAGTTTTATTTAAGCAGAATTCTATATCTACCAAGACCATGATGAACAAGAAAAATAAAGAGAAGAGGAAGCTTAAGAAGAAGACCCTCTTATCCAAAGAATAGGTAGTATATGTTTCTCCATACCTTTCTGATAATGAAGATAAATCATAAATTGAATGTAATGATCAGGTGGATCAAGTTCCCACGAAGAAGATGAATGACCTTCCTACCTCAAGTGATCAGGAGGTATGTGTAACATCCCAGTTCTCCCAAAGATGCTCCATACCCGGTTGGTCACATGGACTCAAGCACATTTCTCCAAACACCAAATGTTGCTAACTAGCAACGAGGGCCTTGGGTGTGATAGTGGGAATACTATGCCCTCATTTTCAGAGTAACATAGTGGAAATAAAAAGATAATAGAGTCATAAGCATTAATAATACCATACAATACTGAATAGTGGAATACTGATAGTAAATAAACAATTGCAGCATATATATAAATAATGATACAAGTCACAATATCTAGGTTAGCAGCCAAACAAGTAACAATGCTGGAATATAGTACTAAACCAAAGTACAAAGGAAAAACAAGTGAACAAATCCAAAAGCATCAAAAGCCTCATCTTGGTCCCATACTCTCCAGTTCCATAGCAATCAAGTATCTGAAGTAGTATGGCGCTTTCCCTTATCTATACCTACAACAATATAATCTGTTTGGGCCTAAAATCATGACCCAAATAGGATGTGAGATGGATCCCGGTAGTAAAACACTCGAATATATGTTCCTAACTATCCGTGAATATATATAACATAAAAATATTCATAATGAAGTAATAAACAAGTAAGTACTCAAAAGTAAACAGTCATATAGTTTCAACTACATTTATTAACTATTCAACCAAAAATTAATAAGTAACCTTATGGGAATGTTCTCACAACCTAACCCCTCTGATCCAACTTATCATTTAACAATAAATATATAAAAACCCCCTGGGATAGCTCACACATTCTAACCCCTTTAGTATCTTGCAAAAAAAAGACTCTATAAAGAAGCACTCATTGTCAATTTCTCCTATAGTATTTTAATGATAAACTACATACTCTATGAGGAAGAACTCAATGTCAGTTCCCCTTGTGGTCTCACAACCATAACTATATAAACTATGAGGAATAACTCATCTCCAATCCCCCCTATGGTCTTGCAGTGTGAAAAGTATAACAGACAATCTGGGGAAGCCCTCAATGTCAATTCCGCCTATGGTCTCACTACACCAGGTTCCCACAACCATGTGTGAAGAAATCATGCACAATCAATATTTCACAGCCAAGGTAAATCATTAATACTGCTTGTCTAAGAAACTAAAATGCATATCAAAAGCATGTCATATAGTATTAACTCCATCCTAACAATACTAGGCATGGAAAGAATAACATCCTAACAGGCAATTCTAGACCCAATTTCCAATATCAAATAAAACATGGTCAAAAACATCCATATCAAGGTAAATAACCCTATTTACAATCAAAAACCCATACTCAATCAAATAAGTCATAGAAGATATTAATAGGGTTAAATTCCCTAAACATACAATACCCTAAACGAGGGTATTGGGAACTTTTCCACATATAATTCAAAGAAAATCTATGAAAAGGAACAAATCACCTACCTCGACGTTGTATGGTCGATATAGTTAAACCTCAGCCTTTTAATCAACCTATACTTCCATATATCTAAAAAAAATTCAAAAATTCTCAACCACAGATATCTCAAGAAAGAAGAGGAATCAAGAGAATATATTCCATAAGAAGGAAGAACTCACTGTGGCAATTCCAATATAATCGACGGTGGTTGATTCAGATCACAGACAGTGGGTCAGGGGCTCAGAGAAGAATCATCATTCTTAGTCGCTCCTGGATGAGACGGAGCTAGAAGAAGGGTGTTCAGTAAACAAGACGTGATCTCGTTCCGATTTAACAAATAAAAATAAAATTACATGGAATGTTAATTTAATGTACACTTCGTGTACATGACTCAACCAGCCCCTGCTTTAGGAGGTCTCCATGTCACCCCACACGACCATGTACTCGGCCGTTACACGGCCAGTTCATGGCTACCCATGGAAACCGGGTACACGGCGTGTACTTCTAAGTACATGGCATCTACTAATTAAATTTCCAAAATCTCCCATTTTTTCACAAAAACATGAGAAAAAAATATCCATACCTGAGATAAATATCTTGGTTCTTACAAAAATCCCCCCTTAAATAAATTTGTCTCTGAATTTCCCTTAGAAGGCGGTGAAGAATAAAAACTCCCAAACAGCTCTAGCCACTATGATCCCACATCGGTCTCCCTCTCCCAAGTCTCATCATGTACTCGTACATGCTTCTATAGCACCCGTACCAGAGGAATAGACCGGCCAAGGAGAACATTTTTTCTTCGATCAAAAATCAAGATAGGATGCTCCTCAAATGAGGTGTCCACCTCCAACTCAAACTCCTCAGGTTGAAAACAAGAGATGGGTCTGAGAAGTAATGTCATAGTTGAGAAACTTGGAAGACATCGTGCATATCCCGATATTTACTAGGTAATAGAAACTGATAGGAAACTGGCTTGACTCTTTCCAAAACCTCAAATGGTTTGACGTATCTTGGGGAAATCTTACCATGTCTCATAATCCTCTTGTGTCCTAACCTTAGTGTGACACGCAAGAAAACCTGGTCTTTGAACTCGAACTCCATAGGTAATCTCCTTCTATCAGCAAAAGACTTCTATCATGACTATGCAGTGGCCATCCTCTTCAAATAAACTCTATCTTCTCTGTGGTCTCCTGGACAAGACAAGTTCCATCATAGATGTCTCTCCAATTTCAATCCAACATAGGGGTGATCAGCATGATCTTCCGTACAAATCCTCATAAGGTTCCATCTGAATAGTTTCTTCAAAACTATTATTATAGGAAAACTCCACCAGAGGTATGTGCTTCTCCCAAGAACCTCCAAAATCAAGGATTCATACTCGAAGAAATTCCTCCAGCACCTATATTGTATGCTCAGATTGGACATCTTTCTGGGGATGGTAAGTTTTACTCAGAAGTATATGTGTACCCAAAGCCCTCCATAGTCAATGTCAGACCCGATAAGTAAAATAGGTATCCCTATCTGAAATGATGGAGTGTATAACCTAATGTAGACTTAAAATCTCCCAGATTTACAACCTTCACATCTCATCAACACTGAAGGTATCCTTGATTGGTAAAGAGTGGTAAACATTCATGAGTCTGTCAATGAAAATAAAAATTGCATCGTTCCCTCGACGCGACCTCGGTAATCCTGTCACAAAGTCCATCGTGACATCATTACACTTCCACTCGGGAATGGATAATTGCTGAAAAATTCTATATTGGTCACTGATGCCCAGCCTTCACCTACTAACAGGTGGAACATCTCATCACAAAACACACAACATCTCCCTTCATACCATCCCACCAATACTGATGGTGTAGATCTTGATACATCTCGGTGAAATCAGGATGAATTGACCAAACTGAGGAATGAAAATCCCACATCAGCTCCTCGTGTATGTCTACTGACACCCATAAGCGCCCATGAAAAAGAAATATTTGATCCTCACTGATAGTCCATCCAATAATAGAGTATTCTCCTGACACACTTTCTTTTAGAACTATCCCTTTAGAATTTGATAGTTGCCACATTATCACTCGATCAAGTAGAGTAGAGATAACACCTACAGAAGAAAGAAATGTTTCTCACTACATATCGTGTCCCTATAAATGAATCTTAGAGAACATATCCCTAATCTTCCACTCATTACTAGCCTCTTGAACTACCTGTATCTGAGTCCTTCTACTCAACACATCAGCCATTTTATTTTCTTTTTCAAGCATATAGGAAAGCTCAAATTCAAAGGATTGAAGGTACTCAACCCACCTTCACTTTCTCAAATTCAGATCACGCTGAGTGAAGATGTACTAGAGACTTCTTTTGTTGGTGAAAACCTCAAAATTATCTCCAAATAGATAATGTCTTCAATATCATAATGCATGAAAAACTACAGCCATATCAAGATTGTGCATCGTGTAATTCCTCTTATGTGACCTCAACTGCTGAGACCCGTACGCAACAACTACATACCCATTCATAAGTAATACTCTGAGCCCGATACCTAATGCATCATAGTAAAAAGTATAGCTCTTTCTTGGATCTATAAAAACTAGTATCAGTGTTGAAGTCAACCTCCCTTTCTTCTCTTGAAAGGTTGAATCGTAAGAATCTATCCATAGGTACATCGCACCCTTCTTAGTCAGGCCTGTTAGTGGTGCTAATAAGTAAGAAAAGTCCTGTATAAAATGTCTGTAGTAACCATCCATCCCTATAAAACTTTGTACCTCAAAGACATTCTTCATATTCTCCTAGGAAACTACTGGTCTCACTTTCTTTGGGTCTACTGATACTCTTGTCTCTGAGATAACATGACCCAAGAAGTGAATCTGGTCCATTCAAAAGTGGAATTTTGAGGGACTAGCATATAACTAATTCTATATTAGTGTACACAAAATGATCTCATGATGGGTATCATGGTCATGTCAAGTGTGATAGTACACCAAGATATTATCCACAAAAACCACCACAAAGGAATCGATGTATGGATGTAACACTCGGTTCATCAGTTCCATAAAAACTACAGGCATGTTTGTAAGACCAAACAGCATAACCACATACTCGTATAGACCATACCTACTTATAAAGGTTGTACGAGGTATATCAGATGGTCTAACATGCCACTGATGATAACCAGATCTCAATTCAATCTTCAAGAAAACTCATGCTCCTCGAATCTGATCAAAGAGGTCATCCAACCTCAGTAAGGGATATTGGTTCTTGATCGTCAACTGGTTCATATTCCAATAATACACACAAAGTATGAGGGTACCATCCACCTTCCTTTCAAATAGGACAGGCAAACCCCAATGATAAGCACTGGGTCAGATGAAACCCTTTGCATATAACTTCTATAACTACTTCTTGATCACCTTTAACTCTAGTCTATCCATTCTATAAGATAGAATGGACACCAATGCTTCTCCTAGAAGAAGGTCAATAGAAAATTATACCTCTCTCCCTAGAGGAAAACCTGAAAATTCCCCCATAAAGACATCCCCAAAACGATCCACCACTAGAGGAAAGTCCATCTGTGAAGTACCATGGTCATCCATATACATACTAGCAATATGGGATGTAACTTCTCAAAACCCATGATGATCAGGTCCCACTCTGCTCGCCTAGACATCCCATTCACCCTTATGTAGAAACTACCTTCCCTATGGTGATGTTAAACACACCATTAGGTGATAGAAATCGACAACATCCTGGAAGGGAACCAGCCAGTCCATTTTGAGAATGACATCATAGCATGTCATCTCTAAGACATAGAGGTCCCATAAGAAGTGACATCTGCCGACCTCAAGAGGGAAGTCCTAGAATAGAGGTACACTAGCTTTTCTAGTCCCTAATGGTGTTTCCAGCATCAAGAAATCAGCATATGTAAAGATAAAGAGCCCAAGTATCTCTAAAAAAACAAAAGATGTGAGGCTATGGGAATCCCCTATATCGAAAACTGTGTAAGATAAAACTAAGGCAACTAGCATCATACCTATAACTGTAGAGGGTTATGGGTCCTACTCCTACTGGGTCTACTCGACTGCAAAAGTCTAACCTTTACTGCAGCCCTGTGACCCTTCCATACCACCATAAGCTAATCCACCCTCTTTTCACTATGTTTGGAAATGGGCTACCACATCCACAACCGCCACCTCAGATTGAATGGCCATAAAAACTCTAGTTTTGAGACTAATGAGAAACTGGTGGTCTTGCTCTTGAATGGGGAGTCATAGAAGAACCTCTGTCACCCACTTCTGGTGAGAATAACTGAAAGAAACACTAAATCTGACCCATCTTGCTACAATATAGGCACTCAACTAGGTCTCTCGGGCAATGTGGCCTCATATTCATGCCTTTCCCACACTGGTACCATATCACCTAGCTACATGAATGTGTATCCTTCATACTCAAATATCCACATGTAGACTCCTTGCGGTTCTTCTTACTATCAGATGGATAAGCACCAACTCTGTATGCTAAACCGCCCTAGCCCACAGCTCCAGAATCCCTTAGGTTGACCTCGTTGATTAGAACCTGGTTGACTGTGGAAGATATATTCATCAACCTGAAGATGTTCACCTGAGATAGGATGTCATTCCTTAGACCATCCTCAAACATACTCTCTAGGAAAATTTCATCACCCCCAAGAATGGGTGTGAAGCACTGTATCTCTGTGAAATGAGAAGAATACTTCATTACTGATAGAGTACCATACTCCAAACTCATGAAATCTTAGGCTCGGTCAGCCCTCAATGTCTCTGGGTAGAATTAACCATAGAAGTTACACTAGAAATAATCTCATGCCATAACCCACTAGCGTCCTTCCTGTGAGATCACATCCCACCATCTCTTGGTGGAATCCCAAAGCTTATACATAGTGAGCTTCACCATTGTCATTAGAGGAATCTTCAAATCTTCTAAGATATATATCATGGATTCTAACCCTGGATCTGTAGTCGGTGTTCCTCCATCCCCTGAGAAAGTGGGAGGATGCTGCTATTGAAAACCCACATCAATTCTGCCATAGATGGGGCAAGAGGCGGTTCTCCCTGGAAGGTCTGCAAAAACCACCTGAAGCCTTGTTGAAACTGTGCATCAGCACCTGTATCCAGAATTATGGCTAGTTCCAAGACCGGCATGACGGGAGGATCTTCTAGTAGTTCCTAACCATCCATTTTCGGTGTCTGATCCTTGCCCTATATCTGGCATACAACCGTAGTACTTCTTGGTGGCATGATTCTACAAGTTCAACCACACACCTCAGTTCAAGATTATCAAGGACTGAAACTTAGAAGTGTAGGGAGGGAATAAGAGAAAGAAAAAAATCAAGTTTTTTAAAACAAGGATACAGAGCGTGTATGAACCCTACAAAGCATGTTCCCTTAAGCCTTTACATGGTCATGTACTTCTGCCAAAATTGGTCATGTAATGTCTTTACACATGGCATGTTCTACTTAGACATGTAGTGTGCTTGAATCTTTTAACATGCTTGAGTTCCTCTACTGTAACAACCTGATATTTTATGATAAGTATTCTTTTTAATTTATGTCATGTGTTCTATGCTACAACAAGATTATCTTGTGCTATACGTAACACCGTATTAGCTTGCAGTATACTCAACACTATTCTTAGATTGTGTTACACACAATTTCAAGTTTGTTTTATAATAGTCATTCTACGCAACATTGAGTGTGTATATATATATATATATTCAATGTATAAATGAAATATGGTTGGATGATCTTATACGAAACAACGAATTATTCTTGCACAACACGCAACCCAGACTTGGCTTGCATTACACGCAATCACGACTTTCCTCGATAGCGTGTGTTGTACGCAATATCAGGTTTCACTAAACAATGATATATGGTTATAATATTATTACGAACTAGAATTTATGAATATTGTTAACTACATTTTGAATTTTATAACATTATTATTTCATCTTACACATTTTCTAGAACATGGTTTGTGAACAAAATAAATGTTTCGGGTAAAATAAGTATTTTTCAAAAAATGCAGTTTTGCCGCCTTTTAATGGTGCACCCACATTAAATATAGGTTTTGACATGTTTATAAGTTCAATTTTACAAAATAAAATTCTTATTTTGAATCAGGATATAAAAATTTACATTGGATAATGTTTTGATATTTTTCTGATAACTTTCATATTTTAATGAATAGTAAAAACACGCTATATTTTAATTAAAAACAACTTTTTTCATTGTAATAATTTATATGGTTAAATTATAATATTGAATGGTTTTAAATTATAAATATAATATATTTTTACCATTTAATATAATGTATGTCATTAGCATTGATTTTACCTTGAATTCGTAGGTTAAATCAATTCAATCTTTTGGAATGTTTTAAACAAAAATCCGTTTTCTTAACAACGGGATTAATTTTAAATTAATTTCTGCAACTTTTGTGTTTTGAATTTAGAAAAATGGATTCCATATTTGGAATCAGTGGATCCAAATTATGTTAATAAGGTACTTTCTATTTTTGGGCATCATGAATAGTAACTACGGTAAATTTTATTTACCATAGTAAAAGGTAAATCAGGTAATTAGGGGTAAATATAATATTATAAAATTACCCGAACACTTGTCTTAATATAATTGGATGCTTATATTTTGTCCTAATTCATATTTGGGTCTAAATTGAATCCATTAGAACCCACTTGGAGGTGATTAAGTCCTTTAGTTTATTTTATTTAAAGGAAAGTGAAATTTGTCTCACTCAAACTTTAATAATTAAATTATTTCTAATATAAGTTTATACAGAATATAAATTCTGTTATAAATACTCATTTGTCAGCTAAATTTTTTTTATTTATCATGTTAATTTATTTTTAATTTTTAAGAGTTATTTAACTACCTTTTTAGTCTATTCATTAATGATGCAGAAATTATTTATTTAGTAAAAAAATCAATAATATTATTTTTATTGAAATAGTAATATATATTAAAGGGCTCTCAAACCTGAAAAAACCTATTGGTAGTGTATATATGCACCATAATCATTCAATGACCGAATATAGGACCGTTTGGAGTCTTATAAAAGTGATTATGACACTTATATGATGTCAAAGTTGTCACCTTCATGATTTAATAAATATAACATTTTAATATTTGGGAGTTTTAGAAGATAAATCTGACTAAATGTATTATTATGAAAGATATAAGATATATCTTCATCCTAGTATTTTATTTTTAATTTTTATGCAACAAAGATGTATATTTAATAATTATACAAAAATGTTGTAGTAATTATTTTATTAAGAGAAATATCAAATAAATGGTTTTACAAATAGTAAAATAAATATTATATGAACTATTTTATGTGCTCCACTAATTTTTTAGATTACTATGACATGTTATGAACCTATTAAATATTTTATTTTGAATATATCCTTTGTGTGGATTTAATTTAAATTCAAATAAATGAATAGTGGAAAAAATTGACACTATTGTTATTTTATAAAAATAACATATTATTAAATTCTTTAAAAATCACAAAAATATTTAAAATTTATAAATTGAAATTTATATAGTTGAAAATGTAATAAATTATCTAATTATGGATAATTCACAGCATATAATTAATTATTTATAATAATTTAAAATTTATAATCTTATTACAACAAATAAAATTTAATATATTAAATAAGGATAAATCAAGTTGATAATGTTTAAAATAAATTCCCTACATGTATAAATTTTATTGGTTTATGAGATTAAAACCCTATCTCATCTAATATTCTAATATGAGTCATTTTTGGTGGTTTTTAAGTGGGGTTAGATTTATTATAAATTAATATTTTTAAGATTTCCAAAGGTGCCCCTCTCCTTCCTTATAAAAGGGCACCTCCACCCTCTCCTCCTTACACCACTTTTAGCCTTAAAGGTCTACCATCCCCTGCCCATTTCACTTCCCCACTTCCTTAGAAACCTACTAGAGGTACTGGTCTTCTCAAAAGACCAACTCTGGTGCCCTAAGCGAAAGTTTAAAAGAGGCACTTCGGGAAAGAGGTAATACCTTCTATCGTTTTCTTCAAGTTCCATTATTCTTATACTCCCTATTCTTTAGTTGTTTCATTATGAAGTAATAACATCAGTATCCCTCATATATTGATATGTTATTATAAATATGAAACAACCCTATTTCACCTTCTAACCATCCTATGGAAAACAAAATCACCGCGAGTGCGTACGTACGGAATACCGTCTCCACGCCGTGGTGTAATCTGTTTTTCCACCAACACCTTACATGGATGGGTATAATGGTGTAAAGAATAACTATACATAGTTATTATAACATCAGACTGATTCTGATATATTTTATCATCCACTCCAATTCAATTCAATAATTATGGGAACGATATCATCGCTCGTGTGTACATACGGACTACCGTCTCCACGACGAGATGAGATTCAGTCTCAATGATTAACCATTCATGAATGATTTTAAAGTATATATAACAAGTAATCATGAAATATATGACATAATAATGATACTGTATTTATGTATGTATATATATATATGTATTTCATGCAATTAATTCCATTCAATTCAATGAGGAAATGAAAACAACGTTCATGCGTACGTGCGGCCTACCGTCTCCATGAACGGTGTATTTCATTCCTTTTATCGATATATAATATATATGTATATGATGAATATATATTATATATAAATCATTTTTTACATTCTTTAATTATTTAAATCATGATATGAGTAATAATATCAAGAACGACAAGTCGAAACACATACGATAAATGAAATTATTTTACCCAAAACGTTGCGCTAACATGTAATTTACAAAAGAACGGGTAATATAAAGTCATAAGTGAAACATATATGATATCATAACAATGAATATGATTATGTAATAAGTCAATGACTTTATTTAAATCATTATACAAGAGGTTCGGATCCATACGAAGCATATTGGACCTAAGGTAAGGGATAATTATTCCAATCTCATTCTTATCTGAGATTGTTTATTCGTAAGTATTTACTGGGGTTAGCATTATTATCCATGTCCATATGTTCTCAAAATGTTTTCATAAAATTTTTACTTTTCTTCCATGTATGTTTAAATTCATTTTTACCCTTTTCTAATTTTACCACATCATATGGAAGGAATCTTTCTTTTGTTTACCATACGAGGTACTTTTTGAATTTTCCGAAAAAAGTATGAGAATAATGTTATTTATAACTTATATGACGTGAATGGATTTTTACGGTTTTATAAAGCCTTATTTTCATGAATCTTCCTCCAAAATATTTCATGACTAATTTCAAAAAAAATCCTTTTCTTTTAAAATTTCATGATATTTTGTGAAAAGAAAATTATTTTGAAAAAGAAAGGATATTTTCCTCAAGAATTCATTTCAAGTGTTTTATCAAAAACATTTTTCATCTAAGATTACATTATTTCATATGTGTTGTTTCAAGTATAATTTCTCTATGATTTAAATGGTTTCACTTTCCTTATTATGAAATGATATCCATTTTTTATATGGATTATGTGATGATGGGATGATGTTTATGAAACCCATTTTATTCTTTGGGTTATGATGAATGTTTCAAGTTTATTTTGTGACACAATTATGAATGATTTTATTATGAGATGGGTGGGACCTATATCTCCCTCAAATGCATTGGGTAAAGATTTATATCTCATGAGATAGACATGGATGGAACGGTAAGTTAATCTAGTTCAGTGTTACAGGACTGAAACGAGGAGTGAACTCGATTCAAAAAGGGACTTTGTCCACTAAGATGGTCTTGGCAGCAATGCCTTGGCTACTATGGAAATCATAACATGTTCTGAATAGTTGCCACAATTACATGTTTTATTCCCATTATATTTTATCATGGTTGATGTTCCATTATGATATATGCCTTATGTAATTCCACGATTTATGTCTTTGATCAAGATTTTGATGTTTAAATTTCATGTTCAAGTTTTTTCTTTCAAATGTTTATGGATTGTTTTATGTTCACTATGTTTTCCCTTACTGAGCATTTGAACTCACCCTTTTTATGTTTTCTTTTCCCCAGGATATAAGGAAAGGTTTTAGGTAAGAAAGAAAAAGGTAAGATATTTATGGGAGATGTTGAGGATCTTTCACCAAGATTAGAATATTATGTTCCAAGTTTCCAAAGGCACTAAACTATTACGGTCCTTTGGGGTCTGTTTTTGTTATGTATTAAGTATTCCTCAAAATTATGTAATTTCCATGTACGTCAAGCTTCGGGTCTCTACATCTACACAACTAAGCCACACGGTTTTCCTAGAACAAAACTAAACGGAGTGTTCACCCAAAACACGGTGTGTACCTCCTAAGTTTCAACCACCCATTTTTTTACACACATGGTCAGGTACATGGTTGAATCTACACGGAATGTTTATTCCAGACATAGCGTGTACTTGAAGGATTTCACCAACCTGTTTCGTTAGTGACACAGTCGGTTACACGGTCCTTATAACATGGAATGTACTCCTTGTACACGGCGTGTTCCACCAAACATCTATCAACCTCATGTCTCTACCCACACAGTCAGTCCCATGGGAAAGGATTACATGTCATGTACATATAGTACACAACTTGTACTTAAGAAAAGGTGTTCCTTCCTGAACATAAGGATAAATGGTGTGTATTCATCATTACACACCATTTATTCTGGGTTTTTCCAAACATTAAGCCTCAGAAAATACTCTGGAACCCCATAAAACACTGAAACAAGTATAAAAATAAACAATTTCGATCCATAGAGGACCATACTCTCTAAGAATCAAATCTTGACATCTTATTCATGTATATCACAATGTAGGACAGTGCAAACAATCACATGATCCACCAAATTCCGGCACATGAGGGCCCATAACACCTCAAGGACCAAAGTTTAGCGTTCATTCAAATGAACTTTAAATTTTAGAAATTCCCTCTAAAATAGAAGGTATTATATCAAGGAATATAGCACAATAACATGCATATCTAGAACAACATCTATCATAAAAACATTTAATTAAGCATTAACCATAAATGGCGTGATAAGAATGCATGACATGTGATATCAAGAAAGTGTCGATATGATGTATGAGATGGCATACCCTCAATTCATTGGGTTGCAATAGAAATAGAACCTCAATAATATTAATTATAACAAAAAAACATGTGAATCACCCAACGGTGAAATCAAATCAACTATAATAATTTCAAAACTATAAAAATTGTAATAATTGAGGTAAATTAGCTTTTCTTTGTACACGGGTTAGCTACTCCCAGGCACATCTTATTACCGACTACCTATTTTTTCTTATCATTGTATATAGGCTCAAAATAGTAATTCAAAGAATAAAATAATCGCTTTGAAACCAATTTGTAACATCCCTATTTGGGGTTCCGCCCAGAGGTGCCCCATACCCAGTTGGTCACATGGATTCAAACACATTTCCCCGAATGCTAGAGTCTTTCGACTAGCATCGAGGGCCTTGCGTGTGATAGTGGGGGAACTATTCCCTAACTGGAAGAGTAACACAGTGGAAATAAATAAATAACAGTATCGAAAGCAGTAATAATACCATAAAATAGTGAACAACCAAATACTGATAGTAAATAAACAACTGTAGCATATATATAAATAATTATTCATGTCACAATATCTAGGAAAGCATCCAAATAAGTAACAATGCTGAAAATAGTACTAAACCAAAGTAAAAAAAAGTAAAAAACTTCAATATCATTGAAAGCCTCATCTTGGTCCCATGCTCTCTGGTTTTATAGAAATCAAGTACCTGGAGTAGAAAGGTGCTTTCCCTTATCTATACCTGAAACAATATAATTTGTTTGGGCCAAAAAGCATGCCCAAACAGGGAGTGAGACAAATCCTAGTATTCCACAACCCAAAGATCTATGCCTAAATATCAGTGAGTATATATATATAATTGGAAAATATGAAAAATGAAGTAATAAAAAAAGAAGTACTCAAAAGTAAACAGTCCTAAAGTTTCAACTACATTCATTTACATTTATTAACTATTAAACCAAACATTCATAAGTAACCCTATGGGAATGTTCTCACAACCTAACCCCTCTGATTCAACTTATCATTTAACAATAAAGATATAAATACTCCCTAGGATAGCTCACACAGCCTAAACCATTTGGTCTCATGTAAACAAAGACTCTCTGAGGAAGCACTCACCATCAATTCCCCCTATAGTCTTTTAATGGTAAACTACAAACTCCATGAGGAAGAACTCAATGTCAATTCCCCCTATAGTCTTGTAATGATAACTATAGACACTATGAGGGAGAACTCATTGTCAATCCCCCCTATGGTCTCGCAGCATGAAAAGTATAACGGACACTCTAGAGAAGCCCTCAACATCAGTTCCTCCTATGGTCTCACTACACCAGGTTCCCATAGCCCTGTGTAAAGAAATTGTGAAAAAACGATATTCCATGGCCAAGGTAAATCATAAATACTACTTGTCTAAGCAACTAAAATGCATATCACAATCATTACATATAATATCAACTCCATCCTAACAATATTAGTCATGGAAAGCATAATAGCCTGACAGTAAATTCTATACCCAACGGCCAATATCAAATCAAACATGGGAAAACACATCCATAGAAAGGTAAACAACCCTATTTACAATCAAAAACCCATACTCAGGCAAACAAGGCATAGAAAACATTAACAGGGTTAAATTCCCTAAACACGCAATACCCTAAACTAGGGTATTGGGAACTTTGGCACATATAATTCAAAGACAATCTACAGAAAGGCACAAACCACCTGCCTTGATGTTGTATGATTGATATAATTGAACCTCAGCCTTTGAATTGACCTAGAACACTATAGATCTACAAAAAAAATCAAAAATTCTCAACCACAGATAACTCAAGAAAGGGGAGGAATCAAGAGAAGAGGCTCCAAAAGAAGGAAGAACTCATCGTAGTGATTACAAGGCAATTGACAATGGATGATTTGGAGCACGGACGGTGGGTTGGGGGCTTAGAGATGAATCTTCGTTCTCGGTCTCTCCTAGATGAGATCGATCTAGAAGAAGGGTGTTCTATAAACGACATGAGATCCCTAACCAATTTAACAAATAAAAATAAAAGTACACAGCGTGTTCATTTAATGTATATTCCATGTACATGACTTGACCAGCCTCTGCTTTAGGCAGTCTCCAGGTCACCCCACATGGCTATGTAATCAGTTGTTACATGACTAGTACACGGATACCTACAGGAACTGGGTACACAGCGTGTACTTCTAAGTACATGGTGTGTATTTCTAATTACACGATGTGTACTCCTTAAATTTTCAAAATCTCTCCTTTTTTCTCAAAATCATGATAAAACAATATCTATACCTAAGATAAAGATTATGGTTCTTATAGTATGTATTAGCATGTTTAGAAATTATTCTCATTATGAAAATTCTTTCACAAGTGGCGATGATTAATCTATAACCTCTCGAGAACAATTAGTTGATAGATTAAGAATTATTCTACAAGGTATTCTTGAAGAAAGTGCATATCTTGTTTGTTGATTATTTCAATATATGTAGGAATAGATAACCTAGTTTTAAGAATAAAATGATTATTAAGAGAAGGGATTGCAAGTAAAAATTTCTGAATGTCTAAAGCTCTCCAGACAGGTTAGAGCCTTTGAAGCAACAAAGACGGAATTTGAAATAATTTCCTAAAATAGCTCAAAGAAGTTGAGAAAGAAGGATTAAATAATACTCTAGAAGAGAAGATCGATCAACTTGAAAATGAGCTGAAGAAGAGAACTGATGTCAAGGGTTTATATTTGGATGAAAATTCCAAGAAGATCAAAGAACATGACTATTTGTTGTAAAAAAAGTTCGGATATATGAAGTGGAAGTTGAGAGATTAAATAAGACTTTTAAATAGAAGATGATCATGATTAAATATGAGAAGGTCATCATTAATATGGAAACTTTAAAATTGGAATCTCGTTAGGCCAATCTTGATAAGATGCATATTGGGTCCTCACAATATAAGGTGACAGTTCCTATTGGTATTCAATGTTCATTGGAGGATTATAAGTGTGAAAGGACTCCAACATGTGATAATAAGATCATGACTTCACTCAATGATCTATCACAAGTATCTTAGAAATAATAGGTACCATCCATACCATCTTGTACTATTGTTTCTAAATTTGTTTCAACAAATAGTGAAGGGTGGAAGAAAAATTATAAACATGTATGAATGATAAAAAGTGATGAGATACCTAAAACCATGGATAGGGTGTATAGGATAAAGAAGTTGGAAGATTATTCTCCATAGAGAGCACAAAAAATTGAGAATAAGGCTCATCAACCTTATACAGAGGATATGAAGGATACAAGTTTTTCTTTTCAATGTTGGTGCTACAATAGATTTGGGCATTGTGCATTGGATTGTTGGTACAATCCATTAAATAAAAAAGCATAGAGAAAGCCTATATCAAGGGGGATAAATCTATAAAATAATAAGCAATATCCATAGATCCAGAAGAATCTATATACTGAAAACATATTTGGAAATCTTGATAATATCTATAATGTATAAAATGGATGTGGTTACAAGGTTGGTACATGTTCATCTCAACACGTACCCAAAGATGATAAGAAAAGAATATTGCAGAAGCTGGATAAGATAGAAGAAGCATCCTTAGGAAGAAACTAGAAGAATATTGTAAAATCAAATTCTCCTAAGAAGATTTCAAGAAGTAAAGGATATAATTCCTTGGATTCTGAATTCAATAAGGTAAAGTGTGGTGCATCCAAAATAATTCCTAATAAGGATTTCACTCCTAAGGATCCATGTGGAATATCCAATCTTGATGCCTCAAATTATAATGACCTATTGGTTATATGTCTAGAAGATTTGGAAAGAATGAGGGAAATATAAGATGCACAAGCCAAGGCTAGTGCAAAAAAGAAAAAATAATATTTCACATGAAGATAATAAGATCATGTGAGTGAGGTGCAACAAGGATGGTCCCACTATTATAAATTGCATTAAATTTATTCCAGCCCAAGAATAATTCCTCAAGAAGATGAAAGTTGCACACGGAGATTCTAGTGATTTAAGAGCTCTTGAAGAAAGAATATTCACACACAAAGAGATAGAAGAAGTGTTGAGATCCACGCAATCACAGTTAGAATTGAAGATCAAATGTAAAAATTTTTGGAGTGGAGAAAATGGAGCATCTTGGTTGAGAAAACTATATCATTCTTCCTATTTACATTGAAGAAGAAAGGAGGATCCACCTTATTCCATTAAATATTTGTGTATTGTATTTGTCCTAATAATACAAGGAATTGAAGGTGAAACAAGCTCTCAATAGGAGAACCTAAGAAGTCTTGAATGCTTTCAACTCTTGATAGAAAAGCTGAAGAAGTTTACATCCTTGGAAGATTCTTCAATTGATATTAAAATATTAAAATGATGAAGGATCACATTTTATGAAGATGATGAGGAGTTTTCTTCTTTAGGGGAGACAAATGAAGAAGCTTTCATATTTATTATTTCAATTGGCATTAACTTTAGTTGGTATCAAATTCAATTAATCTGGAAATATCATGAAGATAATGTCATTGGAAAAGGTATGTTGTTTCTTAATCTCTCATCCTTGGTTACTCAAAATAAGGACCATTTTATAAAGGGGGAGTAACTAAATTAATCAGTGACAAAAAAATAATGGAAGTTCCCCAAGGTCACTTATCCTACCAATTTCACTTGAATGTTTTTGATCTCTTTGTTGAAGTGAGTGCAAGAGATTTAGGTTGATAATCTCATATCACATTCAATATCTTAAGCTTGGAATGAAATTAAAAAACCCTTTAATAAAAAGTAAAAGAGTTCTCATCTCATGAGGTATCACGATTAGTGGATAGTGGAAATCATTGTTGTATAAATGAAATCCTCTTTTTTCTACACCAATCATTTCTCAAGTAGCATATAGTGAAATGGTTGATGGAACATTGATTAAGAAAGGATGGGTACCTTTTTCTTATGGAATTTGTATTTCATGTCAAAAAGTGAGAGAGAAAGTGAAATGAAAGTTTGAAAAGTGATGTGGGAGAGAAATAATTAAATGGGAGAGATGATATTCTCATTTTTACATTGACACATTCATTTGAGGATAACTTTAAGTTCTTAACAACAAAATAAAAATACAGAGATTCTTGGGACCAATTTTTGTATAAAGATTGTATGTGTTGTCAACAGTCGTCAATACTTGTCGAAATGAAGACGAATATGAATAAGGACTCCATAGTTAATTGAGAAAGCAATTCAGATAATTGTTGAACTAATTTTAAGTTCAAATAACTTGTGTCAAATGTGACACATTTTTTACAACAATGACGAATGGTGAAGTGTCATCCACTTGAGGATGATTGGAGAAGAATGGTGAAGTATCATCCATATGAGGATGATTGAATAAGAATGAGTATTTGAATAATACCATTAAATATTTAATGATTTCATGAGAACCATTAAGGATATTACTTGAAAAAAAGAATCATATGATTTTCATGAAGTGTATAATGATGTTTGAAGAAGAAGAGAGAGTATGGAAGCGCTTAGCATTCTAAGATGGCCATGCATTTCACATTGCATTGAAACTATAACGATGTTTTTTTGATTTTTATTTCAAAAATATCATAAGTCTAGAGAAATTGTGATGAAATACTTATGAAGGATAGGGGTAGTAAACAAGTGTTTTTGGAAAAGGAAAGAATGTGGAATGCAAGTAAAATAGTGGTGCGCAAGTATAAGTGTGTGCGCAAGTGTGGCACAGAAGTATAAGTGGATTTCAATTGTATGTTACGTGAAATTCATATTTCAAAATCATCACATAAAAATATGAAAAATGAAATAAAGTGGCGCACAAGTTATTGATTGGCGCGCAAGTGATGGAGCGGCGTGCAAGTGATGGAGAGGCACACAAGTTATAGAAAGGCGCGTAAGGGGAGTTGCATGCCTCGCACACAGGGTCACCAAAATGCCTATAAATAGATGTTTAGCCTCATCATTTTGAGATTCTCAACACTTAAGAGAAAATTTGAGCTCTGATCATGCAAGTAGTAGAAAGTGGCATGCAGGATGAAGTGTCATGCAAGTTGTGTGTTATGCACAAAAGTGGGGCGCAAGAAGAAGTGGCATGCAAGTTGTAAATTTTACGCAAGTAGATAGTTATTTGTAAGAAGTGTGTTGTTTATGAGCATTTAGTGGTGATAAAATTGTGAGTTGTGCACAATTGTGGTGTCAAAGTAGTTAGTGGTGCGTAATCAGGGAGGTGCACAAGAAGAGTGACGCGCAAGTAGGGAGTCGCGCAAGTAGGAAGTTGCGCAAGTAGGGAGGGGATTAAAAGAAGGAAGTGGCATGAAAGTTTTCAGTTGTGCACAAGAGTGGTGTGAAAGAAGTGATTGGTGTTCAAGCAGTGAGTGTCACACAAGTAGTGTGTTCCATGCAATCCAGAATTGGCCTGCAAGTTGTGAGTTGTGCTTGAAGTTCTTACTAGCTTCTAGGTAGAAAATTGAAGAATAAATGGAGATCAAGACACTACTTTACTATTACAAATTATTGTGTGTCAAATAAGAAATAGAGATGGTCAATCTATATTTATTTATTCAAGACATAATAATTTTGATGATGCTAAGATGATTTGGTCCTCATTGATTTAACAATTACATAGATATTTTTTTATTCTAGTTAGAAGAAGAAGAAGATTCAGTGCAGCTAGTTTTGCACAGAAGAAGAAGGAGAAGAAGATTGTGCAACTTCCAAGTTTTTTATTGGGAATCAAAAAATAAGGGTTACTTCCATATTCTTAATCAATTAACAAGTGAAGAAAGAAAGTTCAAGTAATATTCTGACATCCAATAGGTCTCAATAGGTGGAAGACTCTATTGGAGTTTCAAACCCTTATCAACATGGAGAAGGTTGTCTTTAGAGGCAGTATAAAGAACTAATGATGTGTTGTAGGTTGGACTAGGTCATCACCAGTTTTGGAAGATAGGATTGTTTCCCTTCCCCCTCCAAAGTGTAGGGACCCACACTGGATAGAGGATTGTTTTCCTAGACAACCCACTGTAACAGTTACTATATTATAGTGGAGAATCTTTGCACTAGTCATTAACTTACATTGAAAGGACATATCTGATTTTATTGAGTGGAAAACCTTGTAAAAATATCATGTTCTATTTTTACTAATTTCATATTATTACATGCGACCGGTAAAATAGAACAAGATAATCATGATCCTAACATGTCAAGAGGTACAGGGTTAAAAAATTTGGAATTGGTTTACAAATTACCCAACATTGATTTCCCCCACCCCTCTCAGTGTTAGGCATATCCCAAACTGGTCCTCGAAACAAGGATAAAAATAGTTTTATCCAGGGTAAAAGTGTTTATATAGATGTTTATTAAAATTAATAAATTGATATTCCACCTCCATTAGTGGGATATTTTAAATAAAAAAAGTCTTATTTACCAAAAAAAATCTCTAAACACATAGGATATCATATATTATTTGGATATAATAGTTTATCTCTTATGTATTCATGTTAAAAATAAATAACGGTTATTTTCTAAACTTGAAGAATTTTTTGTATCGTAGAATGATATTCTGAAAATAATATATTGCCTAAAGGGTTAGTGGTTTTATGTTTGGAATTAGGAAAGTTCACATTTAACAAATAAATGAGTATACAGGTCAAAATTCAAAGTTAATGTCACTTTATCCTAAAAGAGTTTAGGATGGGTTGGTGAAGTAATAATGTAAATAGGTACATTATATTTCAAGGAAAATTTTATAGTAAATGGTTCCAAAAATGATGATGTTGTACTTATATAGAGTTCTAAGTAGTTAACATAAGTTATTAACATTATAGAATTTGATGTTGTGAATTAAAATAGCTTGAATGTGTTTAAGTAGTTGAACATTATAAATATGATTCCTAAATCTCACTATTATTATAAATAGTTTGCTTTATAGATGTTACTTGCTAAAGAGTTTAGTATAAGTGTTTTATCATATGGTCACATAGTTATATGGTAAAGATTACATAGAAATTTAATGAGTTTTATAAAACCCCTGAAAGTGAAGAAAACATAAGGCTAATTTAGAAATCAATTATATATTATATGTTAAACATGTGCTTCTGTATGGTTTGGTTAATTGTTCTTAAAAGGAGATTAAGAATATAAATTGTACCGTTTTATACCAAATTTAATCTCCAATTTACCATTCTTTCACATTGGATATATATTTATACACACACACATATATATATATAACATGGATTAAAATGATAATTTACCTCTCAAAGTAAAACTTTGAGTTATCCCAGACTGATGTTCATAATGGAGTATTATGTAAAGAAATGTTTAGGTTATCATGAGTATGATTCTTGTATCAAGATAAAAAATATTTTCATGAGATAGAAAATGGGTATTGTACACTGGATATCCCATGAATTATACCACATGAAGAGTTATACACTATGTATTTGGTCTAGTGGTGCATGGTTTATCTTAAGAGTTTCCACTACCTAAGGTTGGAAAAATACCAAGCATGATAAACATTATACTTCGATATATTTATTATGAAATCTATAAGGATTACCTGGTCAGGGAGTTTTGGGGTATGTTGTTGATTATTTCATCTGTTCGATCTTAAACAAGATGATATTTTTCCTATCATATGATGAGTATTCCATCTAGGCCCTTGATTGAGATAAACTAAGGAAGTGTGTGGAAACACCTAGATAGTACATATAATATTATAATTTATTCACTTCAAAGGCATGTGATATGATTATCTATAAAGTTGAATGACATGTGATATATTCATCGACCTAGTTAATCTATACTCAATTAATTTAGAACATATTAAAAATATATATATGATTTAAATACTATGTGTCTCATTATCACTTTATGTCTTGGAAAAATGGGTCATATTAAAATGGATACTTAAATACAATGTTGTTGGTGGACACAAGTATAGATATGTGTGTGTGTGTGTGTTTTTTGTGTGTGTTTTATGGAGATGATGTCATATCCCTTTGTATCTTGAATAATATTGATTATTTTCTAGAGTCTACTCTTTGAAAAGACTTATAGATCTGATGAATCATATTTATTTTCAATGATACAAATTCTTGTGGGGTTACACATTGTGGTTGAATTAATAGGGACTTAGTCTGACTTATAAAGATGCTCTAAAATCATTTTATATTTAATCCAAAATATCTTTGTATGAGTATTCACATGGTATTTTATCGGATGTGACATATGGTGAGGTTAAATATAGCCTTTTAAAACCATTTTGAAATATATACAAAAGATTTTTTTGATATGTTTTCAAAGTTTATTTTATATGATAAAATATATTGTGAAATGGAACTAATTTTATAAGGATTTAATTTCAGTAATAAAATGTAGGAGATATTCCTTAAACCATCATATTAGTGATAGATATGATGTCCGTATCATATTTCATGATATGAGTATGTCGAATGAAATGAAATTCATAAAAAACCAAGGCATATTGTATACCTCATTCATGGGATATCATACTACAATCCAATACCATTTCATGGATATGAAATTTTAGAAGGTTTTATATTTGAATCTTTGTCATATAATATATCATTAATAAATTGTTTCATGATCAAACACATGGGAGTTGGTTCAGGTGTGGGGTTACGAATAGTTTTAATCTGCATGTATAACTTAAATATTCTATAACATATGAGTTAATTCATTGATGAGATCAAGAAAATCTCATGGATTATAAAAAGGAGGTTGATACATTTTTTATGTGTGCCCTTAGGTCTACTCATTTGATAGGTTTGTATTCAGATCTAGGGGCTTACAAAAATGATTGAATGTTAGACCCCTTGATAATAAGCACGTCGTGATTTGTTTTTCCTTGGAGAATGATTTGATACTATCCTGGTCTAGAGATACATGTATCTTCAATGGATCTAATTTCTACTTATTTGTATGGTATTATGACTTCCACATTAACTATGATACTCTGACTATGATTTTGTGGGTTATTTTTCCAAAATTTCTACTTTATTTTAAAAATAATTCAATTGTTTGAATGTTATGAAATATAGTTGGCTAATATTCATGTTTTGAGAATATAAATATCTCTACTTTTATCCTATATCCCTATTATTTTTCATTTAAGTCGATGTTTAAATAACGCTAATAGAATTTTTCTAGATTGTGGTTGGGTAATAGTTTAATTACAAGAAACTGGTTTTCTTTGATATGTGGGTTGATTTATGTTCTTATTGTAGGAGACTGGGTCACGTCATTTTAGTGTTCCTTTGTGGGATCAATAATCAATGCCAGAATATTGATTCTATTCTGGGAAGCAGTGTAGGTCTATGTGAAAATTTGTTGGCTTCAAATTCTGGTGTTGGTTTCAAGGAATATGACTAAATTGAAGACATTTATTTAGGGTCATGGGGTTGAGGGGGTGTGTGAAAGAGGTTCTTCAAACCTAAGCAATATTATATCAATATCTTCATACTAAGCAGAGTCAATGCATATTATCAATGATTATACACATGAGGTTCTATTAAAGGCAGCATGTGAGGAAGTTACATTTATCTTCTTTCCCTAGGGAAGCTCAAGGTAGGCCTACCTGGCTCTAAAAAGGATTGGGTGAATGTAGAGAATGGAATGAGTCCTATAAAGATCATTTTGACTATTAATTTGAGTAATTGATTTGAATGTATGGAACTTTGAGGTATATATAATCAATAAGGAGAATGTAATATAGTGACATAAAAAGGATAATGTTCATCATGGGCATAGATTAGCATCCAACACCCCTTCGATTGGAGGACAATAATGAAGTTCAAGGGTTCTATGATACATAGTTAGGTGGTGATATAATTAGTAAAATCTCAGTGGACAGTGATTATGGAATTCATGGTAGAAGACTTCATATCCCAAGGAGGAAGAAAGGGAAGAATGGAACCTGAGACTAATTTAGTTGTATTGTGCTTAAGGGAAGTAAATCTAAAGGGAGCAAGGACTAATTTCACTTTCCTAAACCCATTTAGACATGGTACATCAAAACAGTTTGGGTCAATAATTATCCATAATTTGAATCCACTTTTCATGATCGGGTTCAGAAGTAGAGTATTAATATTCAATGTGAAAACCAAAGGGCTGAGTGTGGTGATTCTAAGGAAAAAAATCATGTTGGTGACAAGTTGGAAGCTCTAGATCAGGTGTAGGGAGGCTCTATGGTTGTGGGTAATAGTGTTGTAAAACCCAAATTGCCTAATGTCATTAAGAACAACTTAGTGTCTTAGTAATTTGTGCTTGCTGATGATTTGAAGAGAACAACAAGAAAGGGGAAACCATAAAAATAAAAATGATTGAATCCCATTCTTCACTCTAAAGAATAATTGCTAGAGGATGTTTTCCTGATCAATTCATAATAGGATAATATTAACAAGATATTTGATAGAATGATTCAAGTTGATACTAATGAGGAGGAAAGGGTGTGGATCAACAAAAAATATCGCTTTTTTATATAAGCCTTCAATGAAAGGATGATCAATTTAGAGGAGTATATTAAAACCTGGGACAAGATAGCCTATCATTTTGAATATCTTATCAAGGATGATCCAGATATGAAGGTAACCGCACTTTAATATAGATTATATAGGGGTAATGATTCCAATAATATTAAACCCAACTTCAATGATTTTTTGTGATTTATTATGGAGTTTGATGACCTATTGTTATCAACTTCTGAGGTTTTCAGCTTTTTCAACAAAAGTTCTTTTTAAAAATATTAATTATTTGTAAATATATATTTATAATTTTATTTTCTAAATAAATATTTAATAATCATTTAAATATAAATATATATATTTATATATTTAATTTAGTAAATGAATACTAAAAAATATTGATATTAATTATAATAATACTTTTGTAAAATGTGTGTGTGTTTGTGTGAAGTAAATAAATAATATATATATATATATATACATACATAATTTAAAAAAGAATTATATTTTTTTTATTTTAAAATTTATATATTTATAAAAATATATATGTGTATATATGTATATTATTAAATATTAATATAAATTATAAATATGGACACATATGTAAAAATTATACTGTATAAATATATAAATATCATATATGTATACTTTCTTTTGGAAAAACAAAATAGTTATATATTTATTATTAAACTTCATTTGTATTTATACAAATATTTAACTATTTTATTAATATACATAAATACATGTAGATAAATATAAATACATTTCAATAACTATATTATTAGTACATAAAAAGGGAGAAACATATATATTTATATTATATTCATAAAAATGTGTGTGTGTTTTAATATATATATATATATATACATATTCATATAGACACACACATGTTTATTTATTTAGTTATTTATTATATTTATATTCATTTAGTTATATATATTACAATTACATATTTTTAATAGTTTGGTAAAGATAATCTATTTATTTTTTAATTATACACAAGTGTATATATATATATACTTATTTATTTAATTATTTATTCTATTTATATTATTTTAGTTATATATAAATTTATATTATAATTACATATTTATAATAAATTAAAAAATTATATATATATATATATATATATATATGTGGGTGTAATTATATATATAAATAGTTATCTTGGATAGATTTATCCATCCAAGATAATCATGTGCACCCTACCTTATTCGGGACATATTTCAAATTGGTCTAAGATAATCATGGGTGTCCCACCCTATCTGGGATAGATTTGAAATCTATCCCTGATATGGTGGGATGCACATGCTTGTCTTAGATAGATTTTAGATTTGTCCCGCATAAGGTGAAGTGTTCGTATTTATCTAGGATAGATAAATCCGTCATATATAATTATATATAAATAACCATATATATATATATATTCCAAAAAATATATTTATTTAAAATTATTTATAAAAAATACATATTTATATTTATATAGTAAACATGTGTGTGTGTTACAGTTGGTCTTATGGAACCAATTGTTTATATTTTTTTATGTTGGGGATGAAGGCACTTTTTATTATGAAAGAAAAGACATCTTTCTATCTCAATATATAGAGAATAATTACATAGGGTATAGACCCAAGTCCAAGTGGCCTATGAACATGGATCGAAGGCCCAATGTAGCGTCATGACTGCATTATCCTGCCTGCATCACTAGGATTACGTCATGTCAGTGTCACCACCTGTTTGCGTTATACCTGTGTCATGACTTTCCCTTGTCATTCCTTCATCACTCCATGTTACATAAATCTCCTAAGGGGATTTTCAAATATTTATTCCTTAGTCTTTTTGATGCAGGATTATGGGGTTTACCATTTAGAAACCACCCCAACTACACCAACTATTTTTACTTTGATTACATATATATTCAAACATTTGAAAATTAATAAAAAAATATTATTATATATTGTTAATTTTTTTGCATGAATTTAATGTAATAATTATAAAGACTCAAACTTCTCATACATAAATATTAAGTCTTAAAAGATGAATATATATTACATAACATAATGATCCACTCTAGATTCATTTAGGCCTTGTTCCTTTGGAAACATGGAAACATAAACAACTGGTCCATTAGTGATCTATGTAATCTCCAACTATTTTCTTCATACCCATCACCATTCTTAGACATATCATACATAATAACTTCTATCCTAATCTGGGGAAAGGAAACATAATAAAGGGTGATCTCAGATGCTCGTTATGGGTAAAAAAGGGAGATATCAACATATCATGAGCATAAGGGTATGAGAACATGAGAATAACATTTGAAAACCATACCCTACATATCATTGATCATAAACTTGGTTCATGGAATAAATCTTCACAATTCATAATACCTGAATCATAATAGAATCAAATAACATGAACCATGTGGACATAATATTGGAATAAGGTATAGAATTGTGGTATATTCATAAGAATAGAAAATAATTTCCTATGTAGCTTAAAGATCATTTACAAACTATTATAGTGTAATGAGTTCAATCTCCAAACTAGCATAGTAGTCAAGGTTTACTCCAAAGACTATCATATTGGACAAAATCCCTTACTAAATTGGGTTCACTCCTCATTAAAATCCTATTTATCTCATGATATATCAATATTTACTCAATTCCTTAGAGGTAGATATAGGTCTCACCCATCTTAGTTATAAAATAACCATCATCCTTAGTTAAAACTTAACCACTCTCCTTGGTTATAAAATAAAAACCATAAAATAATGAAAATCATACATATTTGTTCCACAATATCATAAAACATTCAACATATCAAAACCCATGAAAATAAATGGTTTTTATAAACATTTCATCATAACATAACATGTGGAATGGAAAAAAGGTTCATAATCATTTCATCATTTGATCAAATCATAACCCATGGAAAATAAGTGGGTTTTATAATCATTTTATCATGGTATAACTTGGTCAAGAGAAATGATTTTTATAAACATATTTTCCCCATAAACATAAACCATTCAAAGAAAGAATATGAATAGTATCCTTGGATTATATCTCTATTAAAGAATAAGTAATATCAAAGGATGTCATCTTAGATGGAAAATGATTATGAAATATCACATGAAAAACTTCTTGAGGAAAATATCCTTTCCAATTTGAAAAACACTTTTTTAAATATAAAACATTTTCAAAATCATTTTCTCTAAAAATAAACTTGGAAACTTATAAAGGATACTTTAAAATCATTTAAAACATTTCTTGAGGAAAATATGATTTCCATTTTGAAAATAAATTATTAAAAAATCATAAAACATGTTGGAAGTAATTTTATTTAAAAATAAATTTTGAAACTTATAAATTGATCTTTAAAACAGTGATTTGGTCTAGATGATTTAAAATACTATTCATTTCTTACAAGTTAAACAAATATTCCTTTCAAATTTCATATATAATCCAAACAGGTATTTTTTTAAATGAAATAAATATTATATTAAAACACTTTTTAAAATTAAAACAAGGGAAAAATTTTCTTTAATAAATCATTTATATTATATTAAAAAAATTAAAATCATTTTTTGAAAACATGGGAATGGAAGAAGAAAGAGTTTTCGATCGAATAGAGAAATAAAGTCATTTTACATTAAAAACATTGATTTTGAATATTGAGTACATAAATAGAGTAAAATTAAGTTAAAACATGTATTATTATGAAATAAATAACGGATAATAAAATTCATGAGTTTATTGAGAGATGAGTCATAAAATTTCATTATAAACAATGACATTAAAACATAAAATCATTTCCACTTTGGTAACAACGAATCTTAAGACCCAAGAAATAATAACATTAAATTAGAAATAATATATAATAAATGGAATGGTATTAATTATATAACATGTCCAAGGTGAGGAATATACACCTCATAAAATAATATTGGTGCATAACAAGACATTTGTCTCAATAAAGGCAAACTGAGACAAAAATCACTTACCGCTTTAGTACTTTTTAACTATAAAACTCATGAAAGAGAGATCATAAAATTGATATATAAATACAAATAATTTTCATGATTATAATCATAAAATAAATTCATTGTCATTATATACCCCACATAATATAAATAGTTTGTGAATATGGCTTGTGTATCATAGAACTAAAAAGTGATACAAAAATCTCTTACCTTAAGTTTCTCCTTTTTTCATACATGTTATAAAATCATGTATAAAAAATATAATTTTATTATAAATATATTAATGTAATTTAATTATGTATTCCATTCCATATATGATTTAATTATGACCTTTTATTACCTGTTTATTAACAATTCCTTATTAAAATCATATTTTGGATAATAACCACTTTGTTTTTCGTGTATGTTTTGACTTGTTATTTTTAGTAATATTAGTTTTATAATGGTTAAATATTATATATAATTTTATCCATTATTTAAATATCATATATATTCAGTATATATGTATTTATAGTGATCCATAAAAGTTAGAGATAGAAAATGAAATACAACATTCATAGATACGGTGGGTCATACGTATGCATGAAAGTGGTTTCCATTTTCTTGATATATTAGAAGATAGAAAGGTAAATAATAAATTAACATTATAGAATAATTTTTATGCCATATATATACAACATATTTTTATTTAATATTGTCATTATAACCTTCCTTGTAAAGAATAAATGAAAAACAAATCTCATCGCTTTGTGAGGTAGTAGTCGTCCGTACACACGAACTAAGTTATTATATCTCGTAGGGAATGGAAAGTAAGAAGGTATATACGGTATAATAATTAAAAAAGTATAATTATATTATAAATATCTTATGTAATCATTTAATCTATATTTATTATCATCCAATTAAAACAAAAATGAAAAACACATCACATCTGTTCGTGAGGCGGTTGTCTGTCGTACACACAAGCGAAATTATTGTTTTCCAATGGGTTGGGAGGTAAGAAGGTAGAAATGTTATTATAATTACATAGGTATAATAATATAATAAATATAATATATAAACATTAAATATATCATTGTATCCATCCTTGATATTTGTTTATGGAAAACGAATAACATTGGTTCGTGAGGAGATAGTCCATCGTACACACGAATGATGAATATGTATCCCATTTGATAGAAGAGGAGAAGTATTTATGTAATTAAATTAACATAATAAAATATTAGAATATTTAAGATACTATGTTTATTATATACTAATTTCTTAATAATAATTTAATGTGGTGGTGTAATAAATAAAATAAAAAATCTTGGTTAGGGATGTTACCTCTTCTTCGGATATATTCTTTTGGTTTTCACCAAAAGGCTTATTAGGTATGATTTGTGACCAAAATAATGATTCTGGTATGAGAAAAGTTAAGAAAGTAAATTATTTTTTTAGGTATTGGAAGAACTAATGTTTTATATTAGTGTGAAGAGGGGAGGAGAGTGGGTGTCCTTTTATAAGTGAGGTGAGTGGAACACTTGTAATTTTTTGAATAAAAAAGGTGTAACCATGTTTTCACTTTCTAAAAGGCTCCAAAATCGTCCATTATCAAACCTTATAGGTGATAGAGTTTAAATATATCCATAAAATATCTTTTTTATATTATTATAGGTTATTTTACCCCTTATCTTCTTAGTTTAACCCCTAGTAAACTTGTTTTAACCTTAAAAGCGATAATTAATTTCTACTATTTTTACTATTAATTATGGTCATAAATTAAGTTAAACTTATTAGATAATATAAATTAGGATTATTCCAAAAATTAAATCCATTTTTCTAAATTTAATTCAAATTAGTGGAAATTTTTAAATTAAAATTAATCTCGTAGACGCGAGGAAGAATCAGTTTTCCAAAGATAAAAGTTTGAAAAGTTTGAAAAGTTTTTATATCAAAATTAAATATTAAATTTATTAACAAAACTAAATTGTATGAATAGATATATAGTTTAAAAAAATTTAATTTTAAAACCATGTTAAAATAATTTTAATTTCATTAAAATCATTAAAAGTAATGACAATTCTAAATAAAAACCTATATTTTCATTATTCATTGAAAATTTTAGCTTTTCAAAAAATTATAAAAAATTCACTCCAAGATAATTTTGAAATTTTTATTTCAAAAAATTATGTTTATTTTTTCAAATAAAGTTTCTAAAAGTGGAAAAAAAAGACTTAAAATATGTGTGCAAAGGGGACAAATTTTCTTTTTAGAAAAATACATCTTGTAAGCATACAATTGTTTTTATTCTTATCTCTTGTAAAGAAAATAAAAAGATAAATGTTAAAAAACTTATTAAATATATAATATGTAAGTTTTATTAAAATTATTCACCAATATTTTTTTTGAATTTATTGAGGTAAAACATGTTTGTGAAAATAAATATAGTTTTTTATAAATAGATTTCCATTATTTTCATGTGGTTTTTATTTTAATTTATAATTAATTGGTCAATAAAGAATTCATTATATATACATGGAACCATATATTTTTATAATTTATTTAATCATATTCATAACCATTATTCTAATTTTTAGGTGACAACTATCATATTAAATCATAATACTTTAATTGTATGTCATGTTTCTTATAAACTCGGTGTTGTGTGTAATGAAAGCTACACTCACTGTTGTGTGTAAAAATAATTCAAAAAGATTAAATTTATTTGAAAAATATATATTTCACAAAAATATCAGGGTGTTACATTCTGACCCCCTTAATTAAATTTATTCCTCATAATTTGAACTTTTTCTTAGTAAACAAGGGTTTAACATTTGAAAATCCCCTTGTGCGAAACCCATATCATGAAAAGGGTTTATAAAATTAATATTGAAAATATAGAAAGGGATGTGTGAAGGTAATCTATAATAACACATGCTATGTTTCAAAATACAAGTACATAGGTGGGAAGTGAATATTTGGACATGAAAGAAAATGTTAATGTCCAAATAATGATGGAGAGTAAGAGAGATCATTGATCACAAGAAAGTAAATGATCATATTAAAATAAAAAACCACAAAACCATAAACTAAATAGGTGTGAAAAAGGTGATTGATATCATCCTAAATGATGGTAATATGAAAAAAAATTATTTCCATATCCTTTTCCTAAATTTGGTGAATTTTCATGATAATATATACTTACTTTTTTCATTTTATTTCATAAGAACAATCTCATCCTTTGGTTATGCTTCGATAAATTTCCACATCATCTCTTAATTTAAGAAATAAATATGTATTTGTTATGCCTGAAGTACTAGTGGATCAAAATATCCATAAAATAATGATAATTCATTCCTTCATTCTCTTGTTATTATCACAAATGGAATTATTAGTATATGTTATCCAATAACATCAAAAGTTCAACTTAATCCATTCCATGAATACTTAACCTTAAGTATCCTCCATGTCTGACCAAAATTTAAATCCAAAAATTTAAAAATGATGATAAATTTCACAAAAATAATCATAAAATTAATCCCCCATATATCAATAAGTAGATATTAATGGTTGCATACCAAATATGTGAATACCTTGATCACATATTCTCCCGAATCATGGTAATAACCATAATTACAATAAAATTTCAATGAAAAAAATCATTCTTCCTCATTCCTTAAAAAACCACAAATTATTGAATATATTCCATAAATTCGAAAATGTTGTAAACTATATCATTGATAAAAAAACAACTTTTTAAAAAAAATTAATTAGTTATGGGGTCATGAATATTATCTAGTTTACATTATCTATATTAATCATATCATTATCAGAACTAAACACCATTTTCTCAACATCAAGAATATATTAAGGGTTACCTTCCATTAATCATGTTTTTTCATAAAATATCACATTTCCATTAAATCTATTTATTAAGTCATGATAACCATTCAACGTATTCTAGAAAATCCATAATAAAAAACTTATATAGAATAATCCTTATATATTTTACAATTCATATAATATAATTATTTTATTCTCATACATAAACATTTCAATAATTCTATTTCATTCTTAAATCATTAACTAAGATTCACCATATTATTCCTTAATACCTTTTTCTTTTTATATAATTTTTGTGGTATCTTCATCATTAGTGGTATAATCATTACTCAAAGAACATTGAATATTCTATTCACAAACATTCCCCCTAGGATACCAATTAAATAATGCTCAATATTTCCACATTTCTAACATTTTACCATTGATGATTCCTTTGGGAAACCATTATTCTCATCTATTGCATTAACTAAAATTTTTATTTTTACTCATAAATCACTTATTATGTGACTTTATTATCCGCACATAAAACATATTCTAGTTCCACTAAGACATTCCCTATAGTTCATCTTCCCACATTCTCAACATATAGAAAACTGAATCTTCTTTCCTTCATGGTCTCTACCACCCAAACTCTCAATGAACTATATCCTTCTCTTTTTTGATGATTCCAGGAGTTGTTTAAAATCTAAGTTGTTAATAATATATCTTAATAAATTATTAGGCATAATCACACTATCCTTAAATCTAGCCATCACTCCATTTTTCTTCTTATCAACACATTATATATCACATTCAAAATTAACCTAGTTCTTTCTAGTTCCCACCATTGAATAAAACCAAAATGGATAGTGTGTGAAAAAATATTCATAGTGGGAAACCAAATTAATTATGAAAAATCACTTATAGGATGTCTAAATAATGACACATTATTTTAAATATGTGAAGTTTCATCATAACATAGGTCATTAATGATCATTATTTAAATTTTTCATGATGTTTTATAAAGATTTTGTGAATTTCCAAAGAATATCCCCTAGGAGTGTTAAACCAGGTGTGTAGCAAGGCCCATTTTCATACATTTGGTGACAATAGATCCCAGATCAATTCAGACTTTTCATATTTATTACCCCTAGGTACCTTTGTGCTAGAGCTACATCCACTTTCAGTATCCAGACAAATATGTAATTTCTTGGAAACTACCCATTTTATCCTTTAACAAAATTCCAGGACATTTTCTTATACTTTTAATCTTCTTTATAAATATACTTATATGTATCCCTATAAATATCCTTAGAAATATCTCTAAGGATCTCACTATGGTTTTCTCATCCTATTTTCAAAAGGTTTACTAAACCTTTCTCTGATACAGACTGTAAAGACCCAAACTTCTCATATATAAATATTACATTTTAAAAGATAAATATTCATTACATAACATAAGGATCCATGCTAGAATCATTTAGGTGTAGTGATTTTGGGAACATGGATACATAAAAAACTGGTCTATAAGTGATCTATGTCATATCCAACTATATTCTTCATAACTAGCACCCTTTTTAGACATATCATGCATAATAAAATTCATCATAACATGGGGAAATGAAACATAAGAAAGGGTGACCTCAGATTCTTAGTAAGGGTAAACAAGTGAGATTTCAACATGTCATCATCATAAAGGTACGATGACATGATAATAACATTTTAAAACCATATCCTCTATATCATATATCATAAAATTGAAAAATTTAATAAATATTTATAGTTTATAAGACATGAATCATAATGGAATCGAATAATATAAACCATGAGAACATAATATTGGAATAATCCATAGATTTGTGGCATACTCATAATCATAGAAAATTATTTTCTTAGTAGTTCAATTCTAATTCCAATACATTCTTAGTAAAATGGGTTCACTTCCCGAACCATCATAGTATTCATGGTTCACTCTCAATTCTATCATAGTGGATAGATTCCCTTAATGAACTTAGTTTACTCCTTATTCTAGCCCTATTTATCTCACGAGATTTCAATATTTACCCAATTCATTAGAGGTAGATATAAGTCCCACTTATCTTGGTTATAATGTTACCAATATGATTTTTTATAAAAAAACACATCATCCTTGGTTTTAAATTAACCACTGTCACATGATGAGAATAATAAATATGTGTGCCACAATATCATAAAACATCCATCACATCATAAACAATTAAAGGAAATGGGTTTCATAAATATTTCATCATAACTGAACCTGTGGAAAAGAAAAAAAATCATAATCATTTCATAATTTATTCAAAGCATAACACATGAAAAAAAAGCAGCTTTCATAATAATTTTATCAAGGTATAACCTATGGAAGATAAAAAAGTTTCATAAACAACATTTCATCATAAATATAAACTATTTAGAGAAATAATAAGAATGGTATCCTCAGATCATATCCCCAATAAATCATAATTAACATCAATGATTACATGGAAATTATTTTGAAAGATCACTTGGAAAATTCCTTAAGAAAAATAGACTTTCCACTTTGAAAAACAATTTTTAAAATATAAAACATTTTAAAAAATATTTTCTTTAAAAATAACCCTGAAAATTTATAAACTAAACCATAAAAATCATTTAAAACATTCCTTAAGGAAAAAAATAATTTCCATTTTGATAATCACTTTTTAAAACATAATAATTCATAAAACATTTTTTAAATCTTATTATTTGAAAATAAACTTTGAAAACTATAAAGGGAACTTTAAATCAATGATTTGGTCATAAGAGTGGAAAATATCGTTCATGTTTTACTTCTTAAAAAAATATTCCTTTCACATTTTCAATAACAACCAAGTAGGAATTGCTTTTATTGAAAATAACATGAATATTCCTTTTAAAATGCTTTGTAAAAGAAAAAATTAGTAAAAATTACTTTAATAAATCCTTTTTATAATTTTAAAATATTTTTTGAAAATATTTTCAGAAAACATGGATATGGATGAAAAAAGGTTTTTTGACCGAAGAGAGAAATAAATTTGATTTACTTTAACAATAAATATTTAAATCATGAGTAAGTAAAGAGTGAAAATTTAAGATAAAAAATCTATTCTCATGAAACAACCATATGATAATAAAATTCATGAGTTTCATGGGTAATATTTCATCATTAGAAGCATAAACATAAACAATCATGATAAATAGTGAGACTGAATCATAAAACAATTATCACTTTGAAAACATTGAATCATAATACCCATGAAAGAATTAAATTAAATTAAAAATTATATAACATTAATAGAAGTATTTTAATGTTATAACAAGTAAAATGTGATGTATATAAACCTCATAAAATTAGAAAGGTTTATAACAGAACATATGACTCAAATAAGGAAAATTAATACAACAATCCCTTACAAATTTTGTTACTTTTTAGAAAAAAACACCATGAAATAGAGATACTCAAATGGATATGTAAATCCAAATAATTTTCAGGATAATAATTATAAAATAAATTAATCTACAGTATATACACCACATAATAGAAATAGTTTAGGAATATGGAATGTCTCTCATATAAGTAAAAAGTACAGCAGAAATCCATTACCATAAGTGTCAAATTATTTCCTACATTTTAAAATATCTTGTATAATAAATATAAGTTTACTATAAATATATTAAATAATCATACTAATATATATCATATCATATTTGATTTACTTATGTCCCTTTATTACATGTTTATTGACAAATCCTTACTAAAATCACGTTTTAGATAATAACTTTTTTTTTCTTGTGTGTTTTGATTTATTATTTTTGGTCCTATTAATTTTATAATGGTTAAATAATATATATAATTTCAACCATGATAAAAATATCATATATATATTTTATATATTTATTAATAGTAATCCATAATTGTTAGAGATAGAAAATCAAATACACCATTCTCATAGATGGTAGGTCATACGTACGCATAGACATTGTTTCCATTTTATCGACAGATTGAAAGAAAGAAAGGTAAATAATATATTAAAATTATAAAATCATTTTTATTTCATATATATATAATATATGTATATTTAAACCTTTTCTTATTACCTTACATGTAAAACATATGTCAAAAATGAATCACATGTCTTTGTGAGGCTGTAGTTCATTGTACACACAAAAGATGTAATTGTATCCCCTATGAAATGAAAAGTAAAAGGATATCTATGGTATAATAATTATAGAAGTATAATTGTATTAAGAATATAATATTTATTTATTTAATCAATAATTATTATCATCTAAGTAAAATAAAAATGAGAACCACATCACATTGATTCATGAAGCGGTAGTCTGTCGTACTGACGAGCGACATTATTATTTTACAATGGGTTGGGTGTAAGGATTTAGAAGTGTTATTATAATTAAATAGGTATAATAATGTCATAAATATAATATATTAATTTTAAATTCATCATTATATCCATATGTGAGAGGTGGTGATGGAAAATTAATAACATCGGTTCACGAGGAGGTGGTCCATCGTACACATGAATGATGATTTCATATCCAATTTGATGGAGGAGGAGAAAAAATTTGTTTGTTTCAATAAAATAATAATATAAAATTATATTTAATATACTTAGTTTTTTATAAAATCACGGTTTAATAATAATTTAATGAGGTGGAGGAAAAAATAAAATATAACACTCGGTTAGGGACGTTACCTCTTCTTCGGACAACTTCTTTTGGTTTGCACCAAAAGGCTTCTTAGGTTATCCTTCAAAACAAAATAAGGAAACTTTGATGATATGAGGGAATTAAATAAGATATTTGGATAGGTATTTTCCAAGCCAATTGGTTTTATAATTTTTAATAGGAGATGATAGGGTTGAACTTTTATAAGTTAGGTTAGTGGGACACTTGTAATATTTTAAAAGAAAAATGTTTAACCACGTTTTTCATATGAAAAATGGATCCAAATGGTCCATTACCAGCCCTTATATGTGATAAGGTTTAAATATGTCCAATAAATGTGTTTTCTACAAGTTTATATGTCATTTTAACACTTACATTTTTATTTCAACTCCCAGTAAACTCGTTTTAACCTTAAGCGCAGTAATTAATTTTTACTATTTTTTCTATTAATTATGGTCAAAATTAATTTGGACCCTATTATATAATTTATATTTTTATTATTATAAATATGGAATACATTTCTTGAAATTCCTTTCATATAATTGGAATTTGTTAATTTAAAATTGATCTTGCATATGCGACGAAGAATTGGTTTTCCAAAGAGAAATGTTTCAAAAGTTTAAAAACATTTATAGGAAAATTAAATTTTAAATAGATTAAAATGACCTAAATTGGATTAATAGATATATAATTTAACTAATTTTACTTTTAAAACCATATTAAAATAAATTTTTAATTTTCTAAAAGCTTTAAAATAAATGAAAATTCTTAATAAAAATCAGTATTTTCACAGTCCCTTAAAACAATTACCTTTTAAAAAATTTTAAAAAATTAACACCAATAAAATTTTGGCATGATGATTTAAAAAATGAATTTTATTTTTTAAAATAAATTTCATAAAATTTAAAAAAAAAATTTAAAATAAGTACCCAAAAGGAGACAAAACAAATTTTTAGAGAAATACAGTTTTTAAGTGTAAAATTAGTTTTATTCTAATATCTTATCTTGAAAACACCTAAGATGAATGTTAATAATTTTATTGAATATAAAATATATATTTTTCAGTAAAACCTTTTAAAAAAATTATTTAATAAATTTATTGTGGTAAAACACTTTTGTAAGTATAAAAATTGTTTTTTAGAAAAATATTTTCTTTGTTTTCAAATGGTTTTTATTTTCATTTATAATTAATTAGTAACTAAATAATTCATTATATATATTTTTAACCATATATTTTCTTAATTTTTTTAATCCTATTCATACCCTCTATTTGAATTAATAGGTGATAACTATCATATTAAATAATAATATTTTAATAGTAAGTCATATTTTGTTTAAACTCAGTGTTACGTGTAATGAATGATACACTCAATGTTTTTTATAATGAAAAATATAAAAAATAAATAATTTATTTGAAAATAAAATATTACACAAAATCTTAGGGTGCTAAAATAATTTACTATGTTATCTATCTCATTGATAAGGTTATAGCAGTTCACCACTATGATGAGAACCTTAAACTACCATGATGATATTATTAAATATATTTTAATGGTTGGATAATATACTATGATATGACACATGGTATGTTTAATACTAGGTGAAAGTACACATATGTGGATGAGAATTCTTTTTATTAAGTTCTCACTTGGTAATCTCCAATACTGGATATTATGAGAACAAACCAGCCAGTAGGAATTCTATATGTTTTGGTGCTATTGAATATTCCTAAATTAGAGAGTGTGTAATGTTCCTTATACTTTAATATTATCATTGATATAGGTAAGGACTCGTGCACTTTGATTTACTGACCAAAACCATGTTACTATATGTTTGCGGAAAGTAGAGTACGATGGGTGTGCCATAAATGATGTGTTATTAATTGATAAGTTGAGGAATGATTTGTCTCATCCATATTTATAAAAAATGATATCTCGACCATTTTATTGGATTACAACCATCACATTAAATTCCATGTCCAAGGTATAATGAAGTGTTTATTTCATAGAGTCAAAAAAATACATATCAATAATATAGGTTCATGAAACACATGTGAAAATTGCATCATGATATATTGTGATAAAGGGGATATATTAAACAGTGAGTGTTCGTATGTGGTTGTCTACCTTGTGACATTAAGTTATTTCTATTGGGTTCTTTTACACATTGTTAGATATTTATCTTGGACTTTAGTAAATTCCATGAATGCCAATGAGAAACAATCATAGAAGGTCACAAACTAAGTGTTTCCATTGATTTTGATTAAATTCTATTTGAATTTAATTAATGTAAGAAATATTATTCTCAATACCAAGGAATAATTTTTTATCCTTTACTAACAAAAAATATTTATTGATGAATGAAATATTTAATTAAATTTTTATTCAATTATTCAATAAATTCCAAGGAGTTAGATAGGACTATGATTTTGTCTAGGGATGAATATTAATTTACAAGACAATAAAAAAATATTTATCATTGTATCAGTTAGATCTTGAATTAAAATAATAATATTATTATTGTTATTATTATTATATGGCATGAGGTTTAATGATTATTATTATTATATTATTTAAAGTCTGGTACACAATTTAATAATATTTTAACCCATCCGCTAACTCTATAAATAATTGGTTCTCTCTATTGTGTAGGGTTAATTCGGATTTTTGAATTGTTGCACACAACGGAATTCTCTCTCAATTCATCATCCTCTCTTTCTCTCAAGAATGATAAGCACTAGAGATATTGAATCAATATTGAAGGAACTATAAGTGATCAAAATGAATAAAAAAATATAATTGATTCACTACTCTTGCACCCAGAAATCAATTATCATCCCTCAAAGATCAAATCAGAATGTGTGGATCACTACTATAGGGATTATATACTTGGATCCTCTATATGAAAGGATAAAAATATAAATAGGGTGTCTCAAGATGGACAACATCAACATTAGATAAAGATCCTAAGATAATATAATTTTTTTAATCATAAAAAAATAAATTATAAATTTAATGTGATGGGTTCCAAGATTTATTATATATAAATATTCAATAGAAAAACTTCATTGGTCATGTTATTCTTATCATATACAATATTGAGAATGGTTCATCGAATCAATAAAAACCATTATGTTTATTCAACCACCTAAACATTTCCACTGTGCCAAAAACCTTTAATTCGAGGTGCTCATGCTTTTCAAGGATGAATAAATCCATCCTAGATATTTATATACATATATATATATAATAAAATATATATATATATATATATTACCATAAATATATTTATTTAAAATTAATTATTTAAATGAATATTTATATTTATATATTTAACGTGTGTGTGCATATTAGGTCGAGGGGTTTATAAATCCCAAACACAACACATACTCAATCACGCATGCCTCATACCTAACCATAATGAATGAAAAACACCCATTAAACCTATTTTATTTTATATTTCTATCCCAAAAGGCCCAAGTTATTGATGGGCTAAAGACCCAGTTAAATATGGCCCAAATCCCTGAATGAGTAGTCTTCATCGTGTCATGGTACCATTCATATGCCACACCATCCATTATTAATAGTCATTGCACCATGTTACCATTCTGAAAGATACCCCCAACTAGATTTATTGTATCGTGCTACCCTCTGAAACACCATGGAAGGCCACCCCATTATACCGCATCAGAAATCTATGTGGAAGTAGGGCTGAATGATAGGTGTTAGTACACCAATCTACCTTTTGAGCTTCCCACCCAGTGAAGCTTGTGTGTCACCCTGAGGTATCACCTTCTTATTGCACCTTGTTATTAGACTAATCCCACTATATAGAAATCCATGTGGAAGGACACTTCTTTATCCCACATTAGAAATAAATGAGGATGAAAGGTTGGTTGATAGGCATTAGTGCAGTCATCCCTTTTGGAAGTCTTCCACTTAGCAGTGACTATTTTTCATTATGCTACACTGCTTGTCTATTACGTTGAGTCTCTCACCTTGTACCACTTTGAAATATGCTACCAACTAATAATATCATGGATGCCTTGTGGCTCAATGGCCTTTAATTTCTCAAAGACGAAAATTTGTGGACTAAAATCCAAAATCAGGTAAATTGTAAAACTACTTTAGTAGTGTTATATCACAATTATAGTACTGTTATAGTGCATGTGGAAATCCTTCCCCCACCCGGATTCAAACTCAGTTCTTTCATGCGGGATTATGGGGCATTTACCACTAAGCCAAACCCCAACTATTGTACACAAACACACATATTTTTATTTAAATTAAAATATAGACATGTATATATGTGTGTGTGTGTGTGCGTGTGTGTGTGTGTGTGTGTGTGGGTGTGTGTATGTATGTACGTATGTATGTATGTATGTTCCTTAAAAAATATGTGTGTGTGTTATCAATATATATTTAAATATAAATATAAACATATATGAACATACATAAACACACGCACATAAAATTAAATATATTTGTATTATTTCTTTATAAATATATATTTTTTAAACATATAAATATATATGTATTTGTATTTATAGTAATTAATATTTATATATACATATTAGAAATTGTTTACAAATAAATTTTTTTATTAATTATAATAATTATTAATTAATTACATTATAATTTTTTTAATAAAATGTTTGTGTATTGGAAATGAATAACATATGTGTATATATATATCCATAAATATATTTATTTAAAATTGTTTTTAAAAATAAATTTTTATATTTATATATTAAACGTGTCTATCTATATATATACCTACTTATTTATTAAAATATTTATTATATTTATAATCTTTTATTAATGTATAAATATATATTATAATTAAATATTTATAATAAATTAACACATAATATATATACATATATATATATCATATGAATTATACATCCTAAATAAGCATGAACACTCTTTCATTTTAGACGAATTTCAAATCCATCCCACATAGTCGTGGGTGGACCAGCTAATATGGGACAGATTTGAAATCCATCCCACATGAGATGAGATGTCCATTATTATCTGGGATGGGTTTTAGATCTATCTGAGATAAGGTGGGATGGACATAGTTATCTAGGATGGTTAAATCCATCTAAGATGACTATTTATATATATATAATCATATATATAACTATATATATATATAAAAATATATTTATTTAAAATTATTTAAAAAATACATATTTATATTTATATATTAAATGTATGTGTCTCTATATATGTGCACGTGTGTGAATGTTTAAATTAAAATATAAACATGTATATATATAAATAAATATATGTATATTTATGTGTTTTTTTATACATTTATAATTATATATAAGTATATAAACACAAACACACACATATTGTTTATTAATTTATTAAATATTTATTTGTATTTATATATTAAATGTGTGTGTATTTATAAATATTAAAATCAAAATATAAATATGCATATATATAAACAAATATAAATATATATAGTGTATATATTTAGAATTAAATTCAAATATATTTATGTATTTTTTCATTTATTTGAATAACTATGTAATTATAAATATGTTTATATATAATGGAAATAAATAATTATTATTTTATTTAGATATAAATAAACAATAATAATAAGTACGCACAAACATTTTAAATTTTAAATTTTATTTATTTGTTTATTTATTTAATTATATATTCATAAGTATATATATTTAAAATTATTTGTTATATTTATATATTTGTGTGTGTGTGTGTGCATATTTAAATTAGAAGTTAAATACACACACATATTTATAAACAGTGTATTTATTTAAAATTAATTTATATATATCTATATATGTTTTTATTTATGTAACCATGTAATTAAGAAAAATGTGTATATATAATGTATATAAATAATTATAATTATATTTAGATATAAATATATAATAAGAATATATATGAAAATAAGTATACTTGTGAATAAATATATATAATTAAATAAATAATTTAATCATTGTAATTATATTTTTATAAAATATTTGTATATTTTTATAGTGTTAGTAAATAATATTTATATATATAAATATATTTAAAATTTAAAATTGTATTTATTTATATATTTATTTTTAAAATTAAATATTCATAAATATATTTATCTAAAATTATTTATAAATATTCATATTTATAATTATATATTTAATAACTATATGTGTTTTAATGTTTGTATATATATATATGAGAATTTAAATATATATATATATATATATAATTTTTTTTGGATTAAATTAGCATATATTTATATATATTTTTATTTATTTGTATAAATTTGTAATAATAATTATATATATAATGGAAATAAATAATTATATTTGTATTTATATATATAAAAATAATAAGTATATAATAAATGTACATATGTATAAATATATATTAAAATAAATTAATTAATTACATATATAATTTTATAAATATATATGTATACTTATACATGTTATAGAACACATGTGTAGTACATGTGTATTGATAAGTCTTTCATTTTGGTTCCATGTAGGTTGTGTTCAAATTCTACCCAACTAATATTTACTATCAATTTACATGTTGACTGATCAAATACAGGTGGTCGGTTGGGTTTTCTAATTGGTTGGGTAGTTCAGGTGCTAGGTCAGGTGGATCAAGGGGTTGGTGTTGGTCTAAGAGGGTTAAGAGACTATATAGGTGGGTCGGTTTTATTATTATTTCAAAAAATATATTAGGAATGATTTAATTTATTCTATATATTCTAATAAATATGGTATAAAATAATCAATCCCACGTATTGTAGAAAATCTAGGATGGAATAATACATCCCAAATAAAAAAATATATATTTGGGATGTATTGGTTCATCCCATATAAATGGGAGAAAAAAATGTATTTCTATTAAACGTAATTTTTTGTTTTTTTCCTATAATCATATCTAAGATAGAATAATATGTCATGGATAAAAAAATATATCTAGGAAAAATTATTCAATCACAAATAAATGGTAGGGAAAATATATTTTTATCTAATATAATTTTTTGTTTATTTTTTCTATAAATATACTAGGGATAGATTAATCTATCTAGGATAATAGTTTTTTTACCTCAACGTATTAACCTGGGACAAATATAATTCATCCCTAATACATTATTTTCTAGGATAAAAAAATATGTTCTGAATAATTATATTTATTAAAACCTTTTCTAGGAGAACCTTTTCAGGACATATTTTCATTACATAAATGTTTGTGGGATATATTTTTAGTTATTTGGGATATAAAAAATCTATCTCATATGCATGAAATTCTTATAGTGATTTTCAAAAGTAAATTCCTTGATTATCTCCAAATGTAATAATAAGTTATCCCATGATTCAAGGTGAGTGATACTTAATTTTTAATGGTTGGGTATTCTTATGTTTTTCCCTTGATGGTTTTAGTTATGTTTTTGATATAATATATCTATTTTAGAAGAAAGATAAAAAACTTTTTTATTTTATTCATTCAGCTTTAAGTAATAAATGTTCATTCATTATTTATTTTTAAACTATCATATATTATTTTTCTTATAAAAGGAACTTCATAGTATCCTTAGGGTTATCCTACTAATATTTCTACTCTCTCCCTACATGTACACCTTTGGTGTTTATGTTGTTAAATATTTTTCTATATTTTTGGTATAGAATGTTATTTCTCTTTTTTATAAGAAATTATACCATTGGATAAAACACGGAGTTATGTGTTCCCATTTTATTTATGAAGGGTCCCAAGTAATTTCCATGTGGGTTTTGTATTTTCAAAATCATTTATATATTATATCATGTAAATACCATGTATATCATATTTTATAATATTATGTTTTTTTATTAGTTAATTCATGTTGGATATTTTATATATTTTAAGTGTTATTTTCCATTTTGTTTGAAAATTCCAATGTAATGAACAATGTTCTTACAGGTTTCGAAATTCATAGGAATTTTGAATTTTGATCCAAGAGCATGGTTCGTTCCATGAATTGGTACTCTAATCAATAATCAAAGCATTGTAACATCTCAATAATATGTCTTTAGACATGGAACAAGGTCTTTTTAGTGGTATGGGTTCTTGGGTGAGTATTGGGGAAATTTGGGTGGACTTGTTGTAATGCTTTTATTATAGGTCACATTGTGACCCATAAATTTCACCACGATAGGATATATCTATTGGTCCATGTTGATATGGAAGGATGGTCTAGAGGGTGGTGGTGAATATACCTTTTTAAAACTAGAAACAAAAAAGATTATAAAAGTAATATTATATATAAAATTAGTATTCATGAAACCACCCAATTACAGCTGTAAATGAATAAACAAGTGTTTTGAAATATTATAAAATAATACAATATAATAAACAACTAAAAGATGAAAACAAGATCAATTTATTTTTATTGTAGTTCAGTTCAATATGAATCTATATTTACTCTTCACTCCCCTATTATCCATTAAAGTAATGGTACTCACTATAAACCTTATTTTTTAAGGGAATAAAAACCCTTTACAAACACACTTCCTTTTTCACACCTGGAGTCCCAACCTAGATCCCTTGTATTTTAAAGGTTTAGATAACAACTCAACCTTTTATCAAGAGCATACAAAACCAAATATTTTATAAGTGTAGTCCTAATTTCTTAACATTATATTTTAAGTGGTGGGAATAGCCATCCTTTATTTTTATAGGTTTATGAAGAACCATGTGAATATTCATTTTGGTCATGTGTAAAAAAACAATGAATTTTGGTTGGTGGTATTACCATGTGCACATTATAGTGCATAAAATTTAATACAATAAAATAAACTAAAAAAATGAAACCATGGTAAGTGTTATGGAATATATTACTGGTGTAGAAAAGTACAGTTTTGGTCCTTTAAAATTGAATAAGAAAATTGAAGCTCCAATAAACCCACTATATCCTCAGTAATTCAACTACAAAGGAATAAAGCAACATCTTAATGTTTTAGCACTTCAGTAACTAAGGAATTGTGTCATGTGTTGTATCACTGCTCATTTTCTTCAAATTCAATTTATAGATGAATTCTCTAATAGATAATTCCTCCATTATAAACTCCATTATTCTTCATCTTATAGGTGTTTCTTTTAAACCAATCATAGGTATCCAAGATTAAAAATAATATAATCATGGAAATATTGAAATTAATTTCGTTTAAACATTGTATAAATTCAAAAATAAATTCATTCTTCATTATTAAATCAAACACATTGGAAATGTTTTATATATATTAATTATATTAAATATGTAATTATAGAATATATAAAACAATACAAATAAACTATATATAATTGTATTAAATGTAAATATAAAAAATATATGAAAAAGGAGAATGAATTTTCTCTTAGTTTTCAATGTGTGGATAAAAAGCATGACAGAGGGATAAAAAAACTTGGTGTAGTAAATTACAAAAACTAAAAATTATTTATAAAAAATTTATAAACATTAAAGAAAATATTATACATTATAAATACTAAACACTAAAAATAATAAATACCAAGTGATTAAATAGTATTGTGAGAAATTACAATTATCTATTTAAACATGTGAGGCTTTTATAAACAATGTGACATGTAAGGTATTTATAAAATTCAAAATTGTTGTAACGCTCTATATCAGGGTGTATTCATGATCCTAAACACTCACTTGTGTATCCAATGTTTTCATTTTATTGATTTTCATACTCCATAATTTGAATTTAATCCATATCATTTAATATTTCTAATAGATTTCTTAAATATAATTCAAAGGAATCTTTTTTATGTCGTTGAAGTCATGGGAATATATCATTACATGTTTTTTTTATGGAATCATGTTAGAAGTTATATTTAAGGCCTTATAATAATATTTAAATGGATCTAGATTAACTAGAGAAGTGAAGGCTATGCTAGAAAGTTTGTGACAATATGGAATAACCTCTAGAGGTGCATAAGGACCACCATCTATCTAGGGGTGTGCCACCGATTAGCTGTTGGTTAAGGGAAAAAGCACCCCAAACTCTAGTGGTACCATTGGATACTTGATGGAATAGCACTAGCTAGTTGGTTGGGGGATTATATTAACACCATGTTCTAGGTATTCCATCGTCTACCCAATGGAGGCTACCAGGTATCTAGTTGAATCAAGTCAACAGCTTTGGGAATTCATTGAATGTGGTAAAATGTGAATATATAGTTTTATTCTTTAGCTTCATTACCCCTAAAGAATTCTATAAGGTTACCATTCTGCTTGGTGCTTATAAATAAGGTCCTTGGGTGAAAGGATCTTAATAATGAACTCTTTCTTCAAATCTCTAATATAATTGACTCCAAATACCTAGCTTTCCCCAAGCCTACCTCTCAAGGAGCCATTCATAATTTCTAAATCTCAAAGGATATCGAATATTTATCTCCATATATCTCTATCCCAATTGTATTCATCTATATAATGAAATATAATACCGTATTTTTAAAGTATTTATTCTATGAAAATATCTCTATTATCACCTAATATTATAAAGGTTCTCACAACTGCAAGTGAGTAATGTGTTCTCACAACCTCAAAGTGAGTGATTTGATTCTTATCATTACAATTAAAAGGAAAGGGAAGTGGTTCTTAGTAATCCATTAAAACCAATGTAAGTTTAGTTAATAACCATGGAGATTTGGTTCTTGGGTTTTCATTAAAACCAAATAAAATTCTTAATAAGGCATGTAACACCCCAAAAATTTTAAAAAATTAATTTAATTCAATATCGTGTATGACATGCAACCCCAATCATAGAAAGAAATATAACCTCTAAAAATTTATGATATATTTACTATTTTAAATATATTTAATATATTATATAGATTTAAATGCATTCAATACTAAGTTATCATGTGTCGAATGCAATAAAGACTTTCTTCGATAGCTTGTGTTGCAGGCAAGATCGTGTTTTACCAAATACTATTAATATTTTTATTTAAAATGAAAATTATTTTATATCCCTTAAATTAGAGGTTATAAATAATATTAACTAACTTATAAAAATATGTTTGAATTCATTGGTTACAAATTAATTATAAATGAAAATAAAAACCAATTGAATAGGAAGGAAGTGATTTTATAATAACTATTTTTATGCACAGAAAATATTTTATCTTAATAAATTAAATTAATTAATATTAGTGAATGATATTAATTAAATATAAAAATTCTATATTTTTTACATTAATCCAATATATTTTATATTCCTAATATAAAAACAAATCCAATTGTATGCATAAAAAATATTTTTATCTAAAGATATTTTTTTCACCTTTTAATGGCACGCCTATTTTAGAACTAAATTTTGAAAATTTTATCAATTTTAGTTGAAAAAATAAAATTCATTTTTGAATGAATATTTTCAAAATTATCATAGGGTGAATTTTTTGTATTTTTCTGAGAAGTTTCATTTTTTGATGAATAGGGAAAATACTGGATTTTAATTGAAAACTGATTTTTCATATAAATAATTTATAATGTTAAATTATATATGTAATTATATTTAAAGTAAAAGTAGTAAAATTATACATCTATTAATCCAATTGAGGTTACTAAAATCATTTTTATATTGAATTTATATATAAAAACTTAGTGAACTTTTCAACATTTTCACTTTAAAAACCTGTTTTCACATCCTGTCTACGAGATTAATTTTAAATTAATTTCTGATAATTCTGTGATTTTAATTTGTAAAAAAGGATTCCATATTTGAAATCAAAAAAAATTATAATTTCTAGTATGTTTAACATAGTTTTTTACAAAAAATATTAATGAAATAAATTAAAATTAATTGCATTGATTGAGGTAAAAATGAATTTACTTAGTGGTTAAATTTTAATATTAAGGAGAAAAATGACCTAGAAACTTGTCCAAAACACATTTTTTGGAACCTTTTGGACCATATACCCTACTTTATTTAAAAAATGTCATTATTTGAGGCACATGATGTAATGGATACCTTCCAATGTTGTTTACCTTTTTATATTTACAAGAATACCACTCCTCCTCCACTATAAAAATGCACTCACTCCCCTCACTTATTCACACCTACCAAGACATTTGGATTATCCAAAACCTGAAAAAATAAAATTAAAACATATATCCCCTCATCCTATTTATTTTTTTGGAAATAAATCAAACTAAGGAATTCATTTGGTATAAACTAGAATGAGTTACGAGAAGAAGAGGGAACATTTTTCAACAAGAACTTTTATTTTATTTATTTCTCTACTACTAAATTTAAATTATTATTAAGAGAACAAAAAATAAACACTTCCATCAAATGGTATATTCAATCATCGTTCGTGTGTATGGCGGACTACCGCATCACGAACTGATGTCATTCATTATTCCATTACCACATCTCAAGGTTGGTAATAATTATGACATAATGTTTTTATATGATAAATATTATATTTATTATGTCTTTTTTATTATTTAATTTTTATATAACACATACCTTCATTCATTCCAATTTGTGGGAATACGATAACATCATTTGTGGACGTGTGGACTACCGCCTCCTCAAAGCGATGTGATTCATTCATACATTACATTGAATGTATTAAGTATTTTTTTAATGAATATATATAATATAAATTAAATAATTATTATATTAATGAAATAATTAAATTTATGGTAATATAATATATCACTTTATTTATTACCCTTTCACACACTGAAAAAGTGATAACGTCGTCCATGGATATGTGGACTACTGCCTACTCTAAGAAATGTGATTCATTTTTCATCACAAGAATTATATATAAAATAATATATGATTAAATAATATTTTATTAAATATATATTTACCATTATTTAAAGATAAATTTTGCTTACCTTATTTACATAATTATCATTGAAAAATGGAAATGTTACTCATGCGTACGTATGACCTACTGTCTCCATGATTGTAACATTAGTTAATTTTTTATAACCATCTTCCATTATTGGGTTTAAAATTATAATTTATTTATAAATATGATAATTATGAAATGATTAATATTATATATATATATATTTAAATAATGACCCATTTGACAATATTCGGCCTACCAAAGTCATTTTTAACACACAAACCGAATTTGGTTAAAACATCTCACTTAAATTTAATTGATTAATTAATTGTATATAACTTCTTAATATTTGAAATAAAATAAATATTAAACTTGAAAATGGATATAAAATAATTAAAATAATTATATTATTTTGTAAAATAAAGATACATGTGACAAGTCAGACTCAAGGTAAGAGGATTAGTCTCACTTTTATTTTTTCGAGACTTATGGAATATTCAACACTTGTTTATTTTGTGTGGTCTATATAATAACCTATGAAATGTAGTATCATTAATTTAATTTATTTCATGATATTAAATTCTTCATAAAAAAATTTTATTTCACAAGGATCATGATTTTAAAGTTACTCAAGTATTAAGGGATTTTGTCTCAATTTACATTCTATTGAGACTTATTTGTTATTATGCACCAATTCACTTTAATGTGGTGTATATACTACCCTTTTATCATTTAATATAATTATTAAATCATAATTCATGTTATTTTAAGTTTCACTTTGAATTATCTCATCCAATGGGTTTGAATTAAAAATTACTAAGTGATAAAATTTATCTTTTCAATCTCACTTTCTTTTGTGATTGTTAACTTTCTATTAAAACAATCACTTCCTTATAAAAAATTTTCATTGAAAAATAATATTATTTTAAATATACATACTCTTATGTGATGGTTATAATTATTTCCTATATCATATACCATTTTTACATTTTGTTTATACTTTGAAATATATTCGATTAGTTGGGGAAATGTTGATAAATCGATATCCTTTACTCAATAGAGGTACTTGATGATAAGAAAAATTGTTTATGAATTAGATAAATTATTCTATATATATATAATTATATTTATAAGTATTACATGGGTTGGAGACTGGTTAATTAATTCCCATTGAAGCATTGATAGTCTTATAAGATGAAATCATGTTGGAAAAACCCTATGTGTTTGTAACCAGTATGTTTTAAACTGTCTTGGGGAAGATATTGATAGTAGAGATAGGGTTGGAAAAAACAAATCATTTTATACCTAGTATGTTTTAAATTTTCTTTTGAAGGTTCTTAATGTAAAAGGTATCATGTACCTAGGCAACAAGGCATCAAATAATTATGAATTTCTTTTATTCTAATTCAATTATTATTATCCATGACATTTTCACTATGACAATATCTATGAACAAATTTCATTCTTGGTTTATTGATTAAGTGGAATGTATTTTTCAGTTATTTACCTTTCCACGTTAGTTACTCGTTATTTAGTTATTAAAATGGAATTTTTTATTTGTTATTTACATCTCTATATTGATTATTCATTATTTATTTATGATAGCTTCCATTGAACACTTACCCTTACTGAGCATTTAAGCGCACCCTTATTTTGTATCTTTTCCCCAAGATTCTATGAAGTTTACTATAACTGATATTTAGGTTTACTCTAGATAGAATCAAGTTATTCTTGAAAATTAAATCATGTTTTAATTTTTGTATTCAAATTTAATTTAAAACTCATATATGTATCTAGATTACTAAGAATGCTAAATTGATCGGTCCTTCGTAATGCATCTCCTAGTATATAATTCCAATTTAATGGTAGTAGGCACTATCTACGGGCTTACTGGGGTTAGGGTTTCTATTGTTTGTATCATAGTAAGTTTAGTAAGAACCTTGAGAGATAGATTTATGAAAACATAGATTAAGAAACATACCCCTAAGATAGAATTTAAGGATTATCATATAATCACATATGTATTCATTAACTTAAGAGTTATGGATTCCATCACAGTATTATGAGATTAAGATTGATCATAAGTTCTAATTATTAATCGTCACTTTTTAGGTTTTATATAATGGAATTGTACCATGATTAATGATATTTTGAATAAATTTATCACAATATAACTAATTATTTTAGTACATGTTTTAGTGGAAAATTAATTTGAGTAATAAGGATTTTACATTTTAAAGACATGATTTTAATGGTATTGATAACCTTTAGTGTTATTATGATCATTAATGACATTTTAATAATAGTCAAATTAGATTATTTTTAAGTGAAAAAATATATTTTTTTAGTTAAAACCATAGATAAAATTTTATTTAATGATTAAATTTCAAGGATGTGCATTATATTTTTAGGAACATCATAGTAATTATATTAATATAGTTTAAAAGAAGGATAACCCATGTGAAGGGTGAAAACCCATTGCATCTAGTGAGGTAGTGGGGCTTGAACCTATAACCGAAGGATGGTAATTATTTCGCACCTACCATTGGCCTATGTGATATCCTGGTTAATATTTCATTTTTTGTTAAACAATTTTACAAATAAATATTAATAATGAACTAATAGTTTTAATTTTTGTATAGATATTAATGTATTTACTATATTAGTTTTAGAAAATATTTACAGATAGATATAAAGAGTTGTTACTCTTTTATGGATATTACGCTCTGTTGAAATAAAATTTTAGTGCTTTAGGAATAAAAGTTTAGTTTGGATATCCATTTTTTGTAGTAAAGGGATAAATTGGAGAATTGAACGAATAAAAACAAAAATATGAAATTTTTCTTATGAAATAGAAAGGTTTCAATTAAGTAAATTTCCTTATATTATTAGAGAGATAAATAATTCCACAACTTTAAGAAAAAGGGTCTTGAAAGAAAAATGTTATCCTAATACCTTATTTTTGTTGAACTAATGGTCTTTTAAATCATCATAGATTAATGGATTTGAGGACCTAAAATTTCCATTTATAATTCAATTTTTTGTGATTAATGAACTCAATCACACCCTATAAATATTTATGCCTTTCCTCCTTGTCCTTAGCATCACTTTCCACTGATGTTCTCCTACTTAGAAACTAAGTTATATGTTATTCCATGTGAACTTTGTACATCTCACTCACTATTATTAAGAGGGTATTTTATTAAACCTTTTAAAATGTGTTTTTTTCAACAATGGTATTTTCAAATTTCAAGAATTTTATTACTGAGATCAAGTTTAAATTGTGAGGATGCAATTTTTTTAAGGTGGGGTAAAAAAATTATAAAAGACTAACTTTTATTCGATAGCGTGTATGAAACGCAACACTAATAATAGAAAATAATTTAACCTATTTAGAATTTATGGTATATTTACTATTTTAAATAAATTTAATCTATTGTAACACATTCGATGAACACAATACTGAGTTGTCTTGTTTCGCATGCAACAACGAGTTTCTTTGATAGCTTGTGTTACATGCAAGATCAAGTTTTACCAAATATTATTACTAATTTTATTTAAAAATAAAATTATATAGTATTTGTTAAATTATAATTTATAAATAGTATTAACTAACTTATGAAAATATGTTTGAATTCATTGGTTGCAAATTAATTAAAAATAAAAATAAAAACTAATTTAATATAAAAGAAATGTTTTTTTAAAGAACTATTTTCATGATCCTAGGGAAAATTTATATTAATAAATAAAATTAATTAATATTAGTAAATAATATTAATTAAATATTTATATTATATAGTTTTGACATTCATCCAATATAATTTATAGGCATAATATAAGAACGAGTCCAATTTTAAGTATAAAAACTATATTTTTCTAAATGCAGTTTTGTTGTCTTTCAATGGAGAACATATTTTAAAAATAAATTTTGAAATTTTGATAAATTTTATTTCAAAAAATTAAGTTCTTTTTGATATATAAATATCAAAATTATCTCATGGTGATTTTTTGTTATTTTTCTGAGAAGTTTCATTTTTTGATGAATAATGGAAAATACTGAATTTTAATTAAAAACTATTTTTTAATATAAATAATTTATAATGTTAGATTATATATGGAATCATTTTTAAAGTAAAATTTGTTAAATAATTCATCTATTAATCCAATTTATGTTATTGTAATCATTTTTATATTGAATTTAAATATAAAAATTTAGTGAACTTTTGAACATTTTCACTTTAAAAAACAATTTTCTTGTCTCATCTACAGGATTAATTTTAATTTAATTTATGACAATTATGTGATTTAAATTTGTAAAAATGTATTAAATATTTCTAATCATAATAATTTATTATTTCTATTAATTTAAACTTAAATAAATTAAAATTAATTTCAACGATTAAGGTAAAAAATGAGTTTACTTAGTTGTTAAGATTTAAAATAAAGGGTACAAATAACCTATACACATATCCAAATCCCATTGTATAGAAACATTTAGACACTATACACTATTTTATTTAAAAATTATTATTATTTTAGGCACATTATGTAAGGTATACCTCCCAATATTGTGTACCTTTTTGGTATTAACAAGAATGTCACTCCTCCACTACAAAAAAGCCCTCAATCCCCTCACTTATTCACACCTTCCAAGATATTATTATCATCCAATACCTGACCAATTAATCTAAAAAAATACCGACCATCATTGTATAATATGTTTTTGACATAAATCAAACCAAGGATGGATTTAGGTATAAAAAAAGGAAATACCCGAATAAGATGTAACGTTCTTCAATAAGCACTTTTATTTTATTTCTTTCAACAAAACATACATTATTCTTATATATTTATTATATAATAACATAATTATATTAAATATAGTTATATGTATTTATTTTAAGTTTAATACATCTAAATTCACACACTTAAATCAAATGGGATACGCAATCATAGTTTATGTGTACGGTGGACTACAGCCCTGCGGACCAATGTTGTCCATTCTTCTATTACCACCTATAAAGGTTGGGAATAATGATGTAAATACATTTTTTATATAATATATGTGATATTTATGATTTCTTTATTCTTATATAATGTTTATATAACACACACCTTCATGTTTTCCATTTTGTGGGAATACGATAACATCGTTTGTGAACGTGTGAACCACCACCTTTTCAAAGTGATGTGATTCGTTCATGATTTAAATGGAATGTATTAAATATGGTTTTAATTAATATATAGAATATAAATAAAATAATTATGATATTAATGACATAATTACCTTTATTTTAATATAATATATCATTTTATTTATTACCCTTTCACACACTGAAAAGGTGATAATGTCATTTGTGGATGTCTAGACTACTGCCTCCTTGAAGCAATGTGATTCCTTTTGAATCACAAGAATTATATGTAAAGAATTTTATGATAATATAATATGGTATTTAATATATAATTATAATTCAGTAAATATAAATTTTTTCTTACCTTATTTTCATAAATATCATTGAAAAATGGAAATGTTACTCATGCGTACGTACAACCTACCATCTCCATGATTGTAACGTTAGTTCATTTTTCATAACAATCTTCCATGATTGATTTTAAAATTATAATTAATGTATAAATATGATAAATATTTCATGAATATTATTATTTATTTTTTTAAATAATGAACCCTCTAACCATAATCTACTTACCAAATTCTTTTTAAACACATAAATCGAATAAAGTCAAAAACATCAAACTTAAACTTAATTGATTATGTAATTGTGTATAACTTGTTAATCAGTGAAATAAAAGTAATAATAAACTTGAGAAAGGTTATAAAACATGTAAATAATTAACATAAGTTTATTATTCAGGAATATAAAGACACACATGATGTGTTAGACTCAAGTTGAGGGGATTTCTAGTGTCACTTTTATTTCTTCGAGACTTGTGCAATATTCACCACTAATTTATTTTTTGTGGTGTATATACTAATATATGATATTTCATATCATGAATTTAATTTTTTTTAATTATTCTAAATGTTTCAATTGATGTTATTATTTCACAACAATCGTGATTCTAAAGTTTCTCAAGTAGTAAAATATTTAATCTCAATTTACATTTCATTGAGACTTATTTGTTATTATGCACAAAATCACTTTAATATGGTGTATATACTGCCCATTTTTCATTTAATATCATTATTCAATCATAATTTATGGTATTTCAAGTTTCAATTTAAATTATCTCATCCAAGGGGTTTGACTTGAAAATTACCAAGTGTTAAAATTTATCTTTATAATCTCACTTTCTTTTGTGATTATTAACTTTATCTTGAAACAATCACTTCTATATAAACATTTTATATTGTAAAATACATTTATTTTAAATACCCAAACTTATATGTGATGGTTATAATTATTTTATAAATTTTATACCATTTTTACATATGTTTACACATTCGAAGATATTTTATTAGCTGGGAAATATTGATAAATTTGTATCCTTTACTCAATATGAATACTTGATGATAAGGCATGTTGTTTATGAATTAAATCGATTATTCGATATATAAGTAATGCTTAGGACATGTATGACATGGGTTAGGGACCTATTAATATAATCCCCTAGATGCATCATAATTTGCATGAAATGAAATCAGGTTGGAAAAACCTTGTGCATTTATAAATAGCATGTTTTAAATAGTATTGTGAAAGGTCGTGACAGTAGATATAAGGTTGGCCAAGCCAAATTAGTTTGTACCCAGCCTATTTTAAACCGTCATTTTAAAGGTCTTGATAGTAAAGGTATAATGTACCTAGGAAAAATTTATCAAATAATTAAGCATTTCCTTCATTCGGATTCAATTATTATTATCCATGAGATTTTCACTATGAAAAAATATATAGATACATTCCATTCTTAGTTTCTTGATTAAATGGAATGTGTTTTCAGTTATTTACCTACCATATTGATTATGATCTATTGACAAATTATATATTTTTTGTAAACATACCCTTACTAATCATTTTATATCACCCAAATTTTGTTTCCTTTCCCCAGGATTCCATGAAGTTTACTATGACTGATATGCAGGGTTATACAAGATGGGATGAAGTTATTATTGGAAAAAAATTATGTTTTGATTTTTTTTATTCAAATGTAATGTAAAACTCATGTATGCATCTAGTTTACCAAGACTATTAAACTAAATAGTCCTTTGGGATGTGTTTCCTTGTATCTTACGCTAATTTGATGGATAGAGGCACCAGATCTATGCTTACTGGGGTCGAGGTCGCTACAAGGAATATCTCTCAAATTGAGGGGTGTATACATATAGGAACCATGTATGATATTTTGTAACTCGTTATCAAATTGTGTTAGCTCATCTAATTAATTTTCCACATTAAATTATTTTAATATCAATACACATAAATTTCATAAATTTGATTCTTCCTTTATCTACTATGAATAAATGCTAAATTAACTTTGGTATTAATATTTTAAACATGAATAAAATTTATCATTTATCACTCTATAAATTTCATGGATTTAATTGATTTATCATTTTAATATAATATAAATTTGAATTTTTCATTTTTATTTATCAATTTAACAATTTAAAAGGCAATTCACCCCTCCCCATCATTCCATTTCTACTTTCGCCAATAATTAATATCAAAGTATAAATTTGTCTTTATTTTAAAATCCTAATATTTAAAAAAATGTATTTGATTTTAAAAAAATTATCAATTTCCAAGTAAATTTTTAAAATGGAATCTACCAATTATACACATTCTCCTATATTTGATGGTATTTATTATTATTTTTTAAAATTATAAAATTAAACCTTTTTGGTATTATTGGCTTTCATATTTATATAATTATTATGCTTGGTTTTAAACTTCCAAATGAATCGGAGTATAAGAGGACTTAGATGGAATGAACCTTTTTTAACCTGATTAAAAATATCAGAATGTTTTATGTTGTGGATTAAATAGAAATTAATTTAATCGTTTTTTTTTTCATAAAAACTCAATCAAGATATTTTGAAACTCCTATAAGTAACTTATGAAGGTACAACAAAAGTAAAGGAAGTTATTGAATTCAAGGAACTAAGAGACCCCAAACTTTAATGAAATTATAAAAAACTATTCCAAAAGTGATTATGATGAAAAAATCAATCAATGTTCCAAAAATAAAAATCAAAATGATGTTCCAGATATGATTTTATTTCATTTAAAAAACAAGGGTCACATCAAGCCTGATTGGCCCTTAAACAAAAAGTATAAATACAATAATAAAGGTAAGAAATAAATAAAGTCTCAACTTAGAGTGATATAATGTACATCATTTCAATTTATGAATTAATAAAATCAAATCCAAAATGTTTCATGGATCATCTTAAGGTAGGTGAAGAGGTTAGCTCTCACTTTCCTTCACATTCCTCTTCTTTTGCCCATTATTCCTCTTCTTCTTTTTCTTATTATCAAGAAAATAAAATTGGAAATTTTTGTCAAGAACTACTTTCAAAATATTAAAATCTTTCAAAGAAATATAAATTTTATTATTAATGATAAAAATAAACATTTTAATAAAAAGAATCATATTTCAAGAGAAAAAATAATTTGGTTTTAAAATTCAAAAATCAACTGGATGTTGAAGTTTCCAAATCTGAAGTCAAAGATCTCGAAATCTATCTTAAAAAAATCACTCAAGGTGAAAAAATCTTACCATGATATTTGGATCTCAATGTGTTAAAAGGAATAATAATGTTTTCTGTTTTTTAAATAATTAAATATCTTTGAAAAATATAACTTTTTTGAAAGGTGTTTCTCAAATATGTTTTTGCAATTATTATTGAAAATTTGGGCATTTAATTTACAATTGTGATTTTAAGAAATATATAAATGGATGCCCAAATCAATCCATATTTCTTTTAAACTTTAATATCATTTAAAATATCATACAAAATAAATTTAGGTTCCTAAATCTTTATTATCCAATACTAGTGGATGAAAAATCATTTCTCCTTCAAATTTTTCTAACATTTCTTGACTCTAATGGGTACAAAAAGACACTTAGTTTTTAGATTTTGAAGGTTTTTTCTGCCTAGATTCATTGATATATCATATAGTGTCTTCCTAATAGAATTATATTAATCACCTATTGAAGTGATTGATCTATCTCTTTTAATATTTACCTCTTTGTGAAATTATCTAATTGAGGGAGACCCTTCCTCTTTCCTTTTTGATGAAATTTGGACATCAACCTTTGTATACAAGGGAAAATGGTGGTTCAATCACTTTAGTTTTATTTTTCACCTTGAACTTAATTTCTATATCTCTCCTCTATATCTCGTGTATTTTTATTCTTATATGGGAGAAAGTTTTATTTTCCAATTTATTTTTCTTATCTTTTTTAAAAAATAATTTTCTTATCTTTTTTTAATTTATTTTCTTATATTTTTCAAAATTAATTTTCTTATATTTTTTTAACTTTATTTTATTATCTTTTAAAATTTTATTTTTCTTATCCTTTTTAAATTTCATTTTCTTATCTTTTTTCAAATTTATTTTCTTATTCCTTTCAAATTTCTTTTTCTTATCTTTTTTAAAATTTATTTTTATTATCTTTTTTTGTTTTAAATATTGAGATTCACTCTAATACTTAATTTATAGTTGATATAATTTAATCTTAAGTTATTATTTTTATTTTATCTCATGCACTTTACTTATTTATATCATATTGGTTTTCATTCCTTTCTCTAATCATGTTTTTTAAGTTTATAAAGATCATTAAGGGGAAAATAGTATGAAATGTTAAAATTATTTTACTATTTTTTTCATTTATCCTTACATTATATGCTCCATTTTTTTATATAGGTGGATTTGTTTTATTATATTCTTCTTTTAATCCTTATCTAATATTATTCATAAATGTTTTATCATTTCTATGCATGTTCTTCTTTATAATATTTGGTTAAAATCATGTTTTAAATGTAAATCTCATGGAATGATCTCCTTATTTATTAGATAATCATATCTTTTTTTAACTTAATTATTTCATTTTTTATAATCACAATAAGGTAGAGGTTTTTTTGCTATTTGAATATTTTTTTATCATTTCAGAGTCGAAGAATATTTTTTATTTCTAAGGGGGGTGTTTCTTATTTTTTGGGAAGAAGGATTTTTTTAACTCATGAGCATGTTAAATATATTTTACTTAACTATTGATAATTTTTAATATATTTATATTAATCTCTTGAGCATTTTGAGTATGTTAAATTCTAATATCTTGAATTTATTGGATTATATATTTAACTTTTTATTTACACTTAATTTATCTTTTTTTGTTAAGTGTTTTTTTCATAAAAAGGTAGAGATTGTTGTACCTATCTCTCTCATGGTGTTTTCATGATTTCAAACACTCTATTATGTATATAATATTTTCATTTGAGTGATTTTTATACTCATTAGTTTTACTTTAACTTATGTATTTAATGGATCTAATATATTTCTTAAAAAAATTCAAATGCATTTTGTTGATCTTGTTGAACGCATGGGTATATCACTTTTCATGTTTCAACATCATGGATTCAAGTTATAGGTAGTTTTGAAGGAATTATTAAAATATTTTTTTGGAAATATTTGAGGTGGATAAGTGAAATATGCACTAGCTTGCAAGTATATGGAATCGGACAGCCATTTCCATGATAGTAGAACCTCCACAGGTGTAGAAGGTCCCCCGGCTAGCCAGTGGTAAAGGAAGAAGCACCCCTAGATCCAGGAGTTCCATTGGCTACCTGATGGAGGATCATTAGATAGAATGTGGAATTATTCTAGTATCATTAAGTTCATAGTAGTCGACTGTCTAGATGATGAATGTTACCAAGTATCTAGTGGCGTCGAGTTAGAAACTTTAGTAATGCATTTAATATTGTCAAATATGAATTTATGGCAGTGTTCTTCAAATTCATTACCCCTGATTAAGTCTAGAACATACTTGGTCCTCTTTGAGCCTATAAATATAGGCCTTGAGTACTTATAATCTATAAAAAAACATATGCATCAAATTTCTAATTGAATCGATGGAAAAGCTTTATATTTATTTAGTCCCTCTACTAAATATCCATTATTCATATAAAAATATCAATGTATATCAACTATTTGTCTATATCCATCGATATATCCCAATTATATCCATCCCTCTAAAGAAATAGAAAACCAACTTTGTAGAGAATTTTCACTAATAAAATATTTCTATTATCACCTCATCATCTCAAGGTACTCACTACTGCAAGTGAGTTACATGTTCTAACAACCACAAAGTGAGGGATGAATTTAATATCATAACCATTAAAAGGAAACATAATTGGTTATTAGGTATCCATTAAAACATAGGGTAGTTTTGTTTTTAGAAATCCATTAAAACCAAGGGGAGTTGGTTCTTGGATTTTTATTAAAACCAAGGTACAATTTTAATAATACATATCTCTCTGATTAAGGGGTCGAGAAATAGGGTCACCTTGTGTACTGTTGGGGAAATTTTTATCAAATTTTTTTCACTCTTATCTTTAATTTTCTATATTTCATCATTTTAATCATGATACACATAAATTATATAAATTTTATTTGTTCTATATACATCATAATTAAACTCCTAATTAGATTTTATATTAATATTTTTAACATGAATAAAATTTATCATTTATCACTCTATCAATTCCATTTCTTTATATTCCTTATATTTTCAAAATCATTTCATTTTGAATTTTCCATTTATATTTATCTCTTTAATTTTAAAAAGGAAATTCACCCCTAGTTCCATTTTTACTCTAAAAAACAAAAACAACTAGATATAAATCATCTATATATTAATAAAAAATCCCAATAATAAAACTTGACACCAACAATCTCTAAAATTCTATAAATTATAAAATAAAATAAAAATCCCCCCTCCCATATTAAATTTATCAAAAAGATAATATAAAAAACGAAATTATATCCTTTAAATTTTTTTATTTTTTTAAATAAGAAATCTCCTTTTATAATAATTAAAAATAGATTCTATATTAAATGTTTTCCAAAAAAATCTTAAAGAATATTTAAGCTCTATTTACTGAGGGATCACGATGTGAGGAGTCTCATAGGTTTTGGATAAGTGTAAGAGTATTATAAAATAGGTCATAGCGTGATGGAAGGTGTCACACTATGATTAAATTATAATGAAATCGATTGCACTATGAGACTTACATCACATTGTGATGGTGTTTGGACAAGGGGTGAGCCCTCTGTATGGGTTGGAAAGACCATGACCTTTGGTCACACAACAAGTTTGTTGGGTAGGGGGAACTTTCATGTAGTGACCCTCCTAGTCATTCCAAGATCAATGCTTGAGTGTTTTTTATAATTCTAAGACCCATCATTTTGGGTTCCCCCCCCCCCATTAATTATAGGTCTATCATGCACTAGAGGGGATATTCAACAAGATCACATTCCCCTATATTCCTCCAACAGACTCCCCCTTGAAGTGGGGCCAATTTGTTTCATTTTTTGGCAATTCTATATACATTATTCCTCTCCCCTCCTTTCATTTTTGTTTTTCTTCACTATCCACTAACTTTGGATATTTTGGATTAGGTTTTGGTTCTAATTATACCATATTATGCTAGAATTAGGTGATAATGATAGGGATTTTGTGATACTTTTCTAAAATAGGTTCTAAAAGGTTGATTGCATGCCATCAGATGTGGTTTCAGTGCAATGGTGATGCACAATATGTATTTAAGTGAAAATTTCAATTTAAATTTAATTTAATTATTAATTATAAATATTTATAATTAATTATTTGTGTCTCTTGTGTGATATAGGTGACTGGGATTTTATAAGATCATGAATGAGGCTCAGTGAAGCTTAGTAAGGGTTTAACTTTGGTATTAAGTTTGGTGTTCCTATAATACAAGCTTATATTCTTTATTATTTATATATACTTTCCATCAGGTATATTACATGGGACTGTGTATAGGGATAGATACTAAGTATAGCATCAATATAAAATAAAGGATGGAGGTCCACCTATACTTGGGTTAGGTTCTCTTTAGAACTTGGGTGACTTGGGGTCACGTGATGACTATATCGCCAAGGATAGAGGGTGTCAATGGAGTTGATGAGATATTTTTGATGGGTATCAGGGTATGATAAGTGGAATGGGTATCTTGGGATGGGTTCCATATAACTATTTATACATATAGGATTGTCTTAGTCCTGTTGTTATGGATGAGATGATCATACATTTCACACATGATGAGTGAGAGCCTCACAAGGGTGGGTTGAGACTTGGAAAGTTCAGTGGGTGGGGTGAGTCTTTGGAGTGACTTGTGGTATAATAAAAATGGTTTTATTCAGGTGATGGGTTGAGGGATATTCCTTAAAATATTTGATATGGTACCGAGGTGTGGTTTGTAGGAACTATTTAGGAATTGGCATCAGGTTTCCAAGGGGTTTAGAGCAGGATAGCTTAGAATATTCTTTGGATTGTGGGACTATAATTTATAAGGGATTTTGATGAGGTTGGACTAGGACTTGAGGTATAATTAATATGAAAATGTGGGAACTGGTTTCACCTAAGGGTTACAGACACAATATGGAATTAATGATCAAAGACTATGATAGGTTTAGGGGACCTAGTGGACACCCTAATGGGTGAGACAATATGTAATTGGATATGGGGATAGTTCTAAGTGACTAGATCCCAAGTGGTGATCTATGATCTTGTTTTATGGGTCATGGGACCTATTTTTAATTGAATGTGTGTGTAATACTCAAACCCTTTCAAGGTATAAATTTTATTTTAATTTACTCTATAAAATGGGTATTTATACCAAGTTATGAAGGTTTTATGGGTCAATAATAACTCAATATGAGTTTTAGTGGACTTGAGTTGGCTTGTAGTTGAAATAATAAAGGATATATCCATTCACTATATGAAAATATGTGCCATTCTATGAAAGGCTCCGGTAGAGGGGAGCAGTCCCCTACCTCAACGTGTTCATAGAGTGAACAATTATTCACATTGTAAACCTTTTGTTGTATCCTTTTTTATGTTTTAATTAATTATTTCTTAATTATGGGGTTTAAAATTAAAATGGGGTCTTCCCTTTTCTATTTTTCATGATTAATATATCCCCCTTTGGATTTCTTCCCCCTTGAAGTTGAGATATCCCTTATTCATTTGAAAAATATAGTTCCATCAGTTGTGATTGGAAGCTAGTAGTGATTCTTACCTTATGTATCTTCTTCTTCTTCATTTATTTCATTATTAATAAATATCTTAATATTTTCATCTATTATTCCATATTTATAGCTTATTATTTTATTTCCCAATTTCTACTAGTGTAGCTTGAATCAAAGTTTGATGTTGGATGAGTGTACATCTATAAGTATAAGGTAACTGGTCTTGAATATATCACTCTATTTTTTATCATTTTAATTTTTTGTATGATGTGAAATAGATTTGATATACCTTGATATTAAACTAAAAAATTTAAATAAATGTTTTGTGAACTTTATTCAAGAAATTAAACCTCTCTATAATCCATAAACAAACTTTTCGAGAGTGTAGACCTGAACATTAGCCACTATGAGGTGTGGTTGAACCTCGGAATTAAATGGGTAGTCAATAAGGGGTGACCATATGGTTATTCTAACTTATGTTATTGATTGTTTTTTTGGTTGGGGATGCCTAGTTAATTCTTTAGGATCTATTTTTCATTCTTTCTATGTGATTCCTGATGAAATTGAATTAATAAAAATTGAAATATGAGTTTACATATACATGAACTTTGATAACTTTGTGTGGAATAACATGGGAAAATTCCCCTTGGATTATTTATTATTCAAGATTGGAATGCCTTGGGGAAACCCCACTTGGATTTATGATGATTCTGGATTGGAATTCCTTGTGTAATCTCTTTGGAATCATGATGATTCTCGTTTGGATGACTTAGGGATCCCCCTAGATTTGTGATGATTAGGGTTTAGAATTCATTAGATAAATACCCATTGTATTCATGATAATTACTACTTTTTTATGTTATGGACATTCTATATGGATTAATTTGGGTTTACTTTAGTTCCTTTGGATATATACATTCATATTTTTCTAAAGAAAATATGGTTGATTTAAAGTGTTACCTTAGAACCTAGAATTAACATGGTTTAATTATTACACTTTATTTATTATGCACATCAGTATACACTTATTACTCTAATTGTATATGCATATAGATAATGTTGGTGATGTCCTACTAAGCCATATGAACACCCTACTTGGTTCGTTGTATGGTACTTGAACAAACTTTATGCTTGTAGGTTAGGACATGGGAAATCACCCTATAACTGATGCGAGATTGGAGTACTAGGATGGAGCATGGGATATAGGGACTCGGTTAGGACTTGAGACCAATTTTTTGGTTTTTACCTATTATTTCCTTCTATATTTTTTTTATTTTGATTTATATGATCTTATATATGAATGAATACCTGAAATCATATACAAATATATTTTTATATCATGGGTTGTGATTATTTTTGGTACTTATCGTTCTGTATTTTTTCTACTTTATCTCTATGTATCTGATTATATTTATTTATACTATTATTTCAATCTAATATGAGTGTGTAGTCTCCACTCTGTACCAATATTGACCCTCACTTATATTATATAGCCTCTAGAATTAGAGGAGGCATTCCTGAGGTCTCAATGGCTCTCTGACCTTGTCATTGTTGAGTGGTTTCCAGGAGATAGTGAATTGTCAGGAAATATGTATCAAATGCATTTATTTTTCCCCTAATATTTGGGACTAGGTATACATGAGATGGGTAATTGTCCAAACATAGTGTGGAATTCATTATTGGGAGTATCTAATCTATCTAAGAGGTAAAAGCTATGTTATTGGGGTTGTGATTGTCGTTCATGATTTTCAATTTTATTGTTGACTTATTTTACCTTGAGTGATGCACATGATTTGTAATTTAAGATTTATGGAATTTTATATCTTGGATGGAACTATTCAAGCATTATATTAGGAATAGAGGATTCACATGTTATTGTTAGGGTTTTCTATGAATGGTTACCTCAAACAAGGTAATGGTTAGTTATTTAAAGTTCCATCAGTAATTTATATGGTGTTTTTATATAAATTTATAGTGTAATCTTACTTAAAAATAATATATATGGTTAAAATGTGTATTTCATGATCTTTTATCTTGGTTATTATATAGAATAAACTAAATAAAATTCTAATTACAACTTATAATTAATCTTCCTTTTTAACATGTAATTAACATTTCATTTTACAGATCCTCAATTATGTAAATTATAGTTAATGTAAAATAGAGAAGTATGATTATATGGATCCTATCTGTATGGTTTGATCCTTGGATATATATATATATATATATATGATGTTGACCATGTGTATGGGTATATGTGGGTGGTGAGAAAACCCAATTTATAATATTACTATGATATGAGATATAGGGATTAGTAGGGTGGTTTTTTTTGTTATCACTTTCCCTAAATGGTAATATCCTGAACTCCTCTATTAATGTGTTGTAAGGCATGTTCTATGAATTATAGAAATATTCATCCATGATGACCTTCAGTTTAGCACTTGGAGCATGGAGAAGAGTATGCCCTAGAGGTGGTTAGACTAGACCCTCATGTAGCATGGGGTTTAGACACGGATGATAAGCTTCTAGAGAGATTATTATTGGTTATGAAGAGAAAGGAGAGATAGGATTTATGTGTTATACTAACTATGTATAAGTTGACCAGAAAGTTTAAATTATATCACCCACCATTTTTTAATATGGATGGAGGTCCCTAGGTAGTTTATTTCTTGATTGAGTATATCCATATTATCTTTTAGAACATAGAGATCCCTCTGGAAAAGTGAGTGAAGTTTTTGGTTTATATAATTTGAGTGTTGACCAAGTGATTGCGAGACATTTTAGTCCAATAAGATCCACACATGGGGTTTTCCTAAAAGGACTTTGAGTCTTGTTTTTTATCAATTCATTCCATATACTCAAAGAGTTGATAGGGATAACTAATTCATGCACCTAACATAGGGGAGTATTTCTCACATGGAAGATGCTAATTGTTTCACTAATTTAAAGTGGTTTTCCCTATGTTTGCTACTTTTGAGGCTACTAGAGTTAGATGTTTTGAGGATGATATATAGTTTTAGATTAAATTTCAGGTAAAAATTCTCCAAATTTAATCCTTTTCTAACATTGTGAACTAGGTTCATGTTTTAGAGAGGAACCTGAGTGAAGGTATGGGCTCGGTATAGATAGCTTCTATTGGGGGGACAACTGGCATGACTTTTAGTAGTAGGAATCATTAATTTGAAAGTTCATGCCAAATTAATGGTCAATATAGTAGTGAGGGTGGTTATTCTTATTTTCCTTCATGGGTGGAAAGTGAATTATGGTGATACTAGTGTGGTAGGACTAGCCACTATCATTATCATTGTAACAGAACACTATTATAGTGATAAGATTGTAGAAGAATATATAATTTCCAAAGTTTCTTTATGAGTTCTTTGTGGATTCCAAGTGATGGGTATCTGGGTAGATGTAGGATTTTTTAGATGGATCACCCATGACACTTCACATGGGAATTTGGAGTTCTACCAACTGTATAGGCCAAGGTGGTAGGTTTGGTTCTTAGGGTCAAGACCAGTAGCACCATCAAGGTAGTGTATATCTAGGAGATCAGGCATGGGTTCAAGGTCAAGGTGCATTAAAGCTACATGAGATTCAGCCTGCCCTAGTTTAAAATTATGTTGGAAATTCCACAGTCCAAGGTGCGATTCTAATGGGATCCAAATTATATTTGAACTATTTGATATAAGGGTTTCACATTCTTTTAAATATTCTCAATTCATAGAGGGTTTGGGTTTAGTATTTGTGTATCATTATGGAATGATGTATATTAATACATAATTGGTAATTTTGTTGGATTTCATTAACTAGTGTAAAAAAATTACCTAGATGTTTGAATCCATATATTCCTCTAGGTTATCTTTATGAATAAAACGATTAGTTTCAATTTGATTCTCTACATATATTGGCTGGTATTGAATCAAACCCATGTCAAATGCTACCACTAATGGGTGATTTTTACATATCATGAGGGTAGAAAGTATATAGAGAATGGGATATTTGGGTAGGCCATGCAAGGATGGACCATTTATAGCTGGGAAGAATTATGAACTAGTTGTCTATTTTGGTGTTAGATAATGGGGAGGCTTAATAGTTCATTTTTTCTTCCATGGTGGATTGGTTCAATGATATTTTTTCTGATTATTTCTTGATACTTACACTTGAGAGTAAAGTGGATTTTACCATTTATATCAGGCCGATTAAAGTTCCTATTTCTATTACATTCTAAATAATGGATCATATAGAGTTATGAGAGCTTAAGTATTAGTTTGAATACCTGGAGTCCAATGGATTTTTCATTTGATCACCTTTCATTAAGGTTATCCTATATTTTTCTCTAATAAAGTAGGTGATTCCTTGAGATTATGTGTCAACAATCGAAATTTGAATCAGATGATAGTTAAAAACTAATATTTTCTTCCTCATATTGATAGATTATTTGATTAGTTGAATGGTTCCTAAGTTTTATCTAAGTTTTATTTGATATCATGTTATAATAAATTGAGGGCGATACTATGGGATATACCTCACATTAATTTTAGGAGATGTTATGTTTTATATGAGTTTTTATTTATGATTTTCGGTCTGATGAATACACCATTTGTGTTTATGTATTTGATGAATTGGGTTTTCCACCCGTATATGGACACCCTTATTGTCGAATTCATTGATGATATCCTTATGAACTCCAATTCAAGAGTGGAGTATGAACAACACCTAGAGATAATTTGAGGAACACATAGGGATCATTGGATTTATGTTAAGATCTATAAGTGTCACTTTTGGATTGATAATGTGTGCTTCTTGGGTCATATCATCTCTGAGATCAGTGTATCTATAGACCCCATGAGAGTCATAGAAGTTTTTTATTGGGATTTTACAAAGAATTTATTTGATATAAATGTCTTTCTAGGATTATCTAGTTATTAGATGAGGTTTATCTGAGGATTTTCCCCTTTGGAAGCTCCTATTAAAGGCTTTATTAATAAGGTACAAGATTTTCTATTTTTTGATTATTATGAGATTTGTTTTCAAGAGATAAAGGGAAGACCTACTAAAATACTGATTCCGACCCTTCCTAAGACACGTAGGGAGTATACTATATATTATAATACATTGGGAGTTGGTCTTGGAGCAATTTTATGCCTGTAGGTTAGGTGGTGGCATATGGGTCTGGTTATTTGAGACCCCATGAGTAGAACTACACTACACATGACCTAGAGTTAGTGGTATTAGTGCATTCCCCTATATTTTAGAGACATTATATGTTGGGGGATAAATTTTTGGTTTATATTGACTATAGAAGATGGAAATATACCTTCTTCCAATAGGACATAAACATAAGACAGTAGAAGTGAGTTGATTATTTTTAGTCCTTTGACTTTGTTCTATCTTACACTCATGTGATGGGAATATGGTTATATATTATTTGAGCTGGAAGACATGGGCTTATGAAGTTTAGGATTCAAGCAATGAGTGGTAGTTGATGGACCTATTTACTGAGATTCAAATAGATATTCAAGAGGATCATAGTCTAGTGACCCTTAAATTCTTATATATTTCCCCTTCACTCCTCATCATGATAAATAGAAGGTAGTTATCAAACCCATAGTGCCTTTCCTTAAGAAAAAATATATATTGTAGGGAGGTACCACAAGACTGGTTCATTGATAATGATGAGATCCTACATGTTCACATTCTTATTTTGGTTTCGATGGACTTGTGTGAATATATGATATAGGGTTCTTATGCCTCAAAGTGAGATATATACCCAAGTTTGACTAATATGTATCAAGACATGAACTAATATTATTGGTGATCAGGGATGAAAAAGGAGGTGGAAGATTTTATTATACATTGATCCACCTTTCAATTGGTGAAGGCCAAGCACTAGCATCCCATTATCATTCTACAACCACTAACCATTCCCAAATGGAAATGGGATGAACTTATTATATATTTTTTATGGGGTTTATAAGGACACCCTAGAACTGTTACATAGTTTGGGTGAAAGTGGATTAGTTAACAAAGGAAACTCACTTTATACTGATCTAGGATACCTCTTCAATTGATGAGTTGGGTAAGCTCCATATTTTAGAGATAGTGTGTTTACATGGGATACCTCGTTATATTATATTGGACCAAGATTACCATTTCACATGATAGTTTTGGAAAGGTTTTCATAAGGTTTTTAGTACGTAGCTACACCTAAGCACTACCTACCACCCATAGTTTGATGGGCAGTCCACACGAATGATTTAGATTTGTGTTGACATGTTATAAGAGTACATCCTAGATTTTTTATTTTAAAAGGAGGAACAATTTTCATTGGTGGAATTAACCTAAAATAATATTTATCAAGTGACTATACATATGGAACCCTATGAGGATATATATGGTAGGTTTTTTTTGTTTTCCACTATATTAGTCAAAGTCTTCTGAGGCAATGATGATTGGAATGAATCTTGTACAGGAGAATTTTGATCATATTCAATTAATTTATAAGAATATGCAGACTAACTAGATTAGTTTGAGATCTTTTAAAAATAGTCCATGTCAACATCTTGAGTTTGAGGTGGGTGAATTTGTTTTCTTACAAGTTCTGCCAATGTTGGGTCATCATTGGGTTTGGAGGTATGGAAAGTTTATGCCCAAGTTTATGGGGCCATTTGAGATAGTATAGAGGATCAGTCTAATGTAATACCAATTGGATCTACCACAACATTTCATTATGATGAATGATGTGTTCCATATATCAAAAATTTGATGATGTCATACTAATTCATATCACATTATCAATGTTGGGGGTGTAAAGCTCAAGAATGATGTGTCCTTCGAGGAGAACATAGTTCGTGTAGTGGATCATAGTGAAAATACTCATCAATACAATATAGTTCCTCTAGTGTGATGGTTGTGGAAGCATAGGCATACCTAATAAGAGACATGGGAGTATGAGCCTAATATGCAAGCCTAATTGTTATAGGTATTTTCCAAAGAGGCCTAGTGATGCCTAGGAGAGTGGATCGAGGATGGATTGTTATATGGAGAGGAAGTTATAAAACCTCATCCCTTTCATGGTATAAATTTTCCTTCAATTTATGTTGTAATGTATGTATTTTTACCAAGTTTTGATGGTTTTAGGAGTCAATAATGGATCAACATGAGTTTTAGGAGGGTTATATAGGATTACAATTGAAAAACTATAGGATTTTTTCATTCACATTATGAAGACATGTTTCATATTGTGAAAGGATCGAGAATAGGTGACTAGCCCGATGGCACTACTTTTTCATGGTGTGAATAAGTGTTCACACTATAAGCCTATCTTGTATCAATTTTTAAGTTTTAATTAATTATGGGGTTTGAATGATAATGGAGTCCCCCCATGGCTTCTGCGCATGATTAATAAACCACTCTTTGGATTTAGCCTCCATTAAAGTAGATATCTCCCTTGTTTTTAGTGGAATCAAGAACCATTGGTTTTGATTGGAAGATAGTGGGAAATATAACATTTTGTCTTCACTTATTCTTTGTTTCTTCCATTTTTAAGATAAATCTAACTATCTTCAGCTATTATTCCTTATTTTCAGGGTATTATTATTCTTTTTTAATTTCTATTAGTTTTTTTTGAATCAAAGGATGGTATTGGTTGATTAGACATATACAATTATAAGGAAAGATGTATTAAAGTTATACCTAAATGTTACTATACTTATGTTGTGCATGTGATGTTTGGCTGCATATACATGCCATTTTTTACGTAAATAATTTAAATAAATGTCTTATGACCATTATTTATGAGATTGAACCTCTCTAATGGCCACAAATAGTTCATTGGAAAGTGTCTACTTGGACTTTATCCAACCTTAGGTATGGTAGATGTTGATAAATAAATAGTAAATCAATAATGGGTGACCCTATGGGTGGCATATCCTAATTTATTGACCATGTATGTGGTTGGGTATTCCTAGGTCATGCTCTATGTACCATCATTCATGCATGTTTTGTGTCACACCCCGACCGCGGATGTCTGTTTTTGTTCTCCTTTTTGGTCCCGGTTTAAATTTTTTTTTTTCGAAGATTAATTGCGTTTGGCGGTTTCGCGCCGGTGCGCGGTCACTGCATCATTAGCGGTGACCGTGCGTTCAGCCCGGCTGACCGTGTATTCACCCGGCATGTTTAAATATTATAATTTTTATGTTGATATTTTATTATTAACGTTATTTAAGTTGTGTTATTAATATGATAGTTAATTTTATTTTATATATGTTTATGTATGTTTTACATATATATATGTATAATAATGTATATATATACATATAATTCTATATATGGTTATGTATATATATCTTCATATGCATAAATGCATATATATGTATTATCTTTAAATTATTTTATTATTTGATCAAAATAATTATTATAAGAATTAACTAATGTATTATTATAATCATTATAAGTTATATTATTATTATTATAAGTTTTATCATTATTATCATTAATATTATAAAGTTTAATTATCTTTATCATAAGGATTTTATATTATTATTACTATGATGTTTTAGTATTATTATTAATATATTAAGGTTTTATGATTAAAATTATACTTATTATTATTCTTATAATGTAACTAATATTATTATTAATATTATTATCATTATTTTTATCATATATATATATATATATAAACCTAATCAAACCTAACCCTATCCCACCCCCAGCCGCCACCCCCGTTTCTCCTCCTTCTCTCTCCCCTCCTCCCCCGTTTTTCTCCCCGCTGGTTCGGCCATCCGCGCCGCCTCCAGTTTCCCTCCTGCGCGCACCGTCCACCTGCTCCGGCCTCTACCTCGGCCTCCTACCGGTGGTCCCTCCGGCGACCGCCCCGGCCTTGCCCTCGCCGGTGCCAGCGCCCTCTTCCGGACCGCACCCCCTGCACCTCGCTGCTCCCGGCTCTCCGCCGCTCCCCGTCCCGTGCGCCGCACCCAGCCACCCTCTCCCCTTCTCTCCCTCCCGTCCCGCGCGCCGCACCCGGCCACCATCTCCCCTGCACCCTTCTCCCGTCCCAGCCCTGCTCCCGCCGCCTCCGGCGACTCCGCCGTCCCGGCCTCCCGATCCGGCGTGATCCCCCTCCTGCGCCCTCCGCCGCTCGCACCTCTCATGCGCGTCGCCGCGCCCTGCCGCCTCCACCCCCCTGCTCGCCCTCGGCCAGCCCGGCACCCCCCTGCGCAGCGACGGCATCTTCCCCAGCGGCCCTTGCCGACCTGCCCCAGGCCTCGCCTCGTTTCCCCGCTCCGGCCTCCCACGTATCCCGGCCTTCGCCCGCCCTCGCCCCCTGAAAGTCTCGGTTCCCCTCCGCCCGCCGACCCTGTGCCGCACCCAGGTCTCCCCTGCGGCTCCTCCTTGCGTCGGCTCCAGCGGATGCCGCGCCCCAGCCCTCTGCCTGCTTCGGCTCCCGCCCCCTGCTCGCTCGGGATCCCGTCCCCCCCCCCTCTGGTGTGAGTTGTTTTTTTTATTATTTTATTTTTTTGTTACGTTTTGTTTTTTTTATCATATTAATAATATTATTATTATTATTAATGTTATTATGTTAATATTTTTTTTCTATTATTATTATTATTATTATCATTATATTATGTTGTTATTTTTATTTTTATATTATGCTATTATTACTATTTTTATTATTATCATTATTATAATATTATTATGCTTATATTATTATCATTATTATTATGTTAATATTATTATATTATCATTATATTAATATTGTTACTATTATTATTAAATTATTACTTTATTATTATTATCATGTTATTATCATGTTATTATTATTATTATTATTATTATTATTGTTGTTGTTGTTATTGTTATTATGTTATTATTATTAGTAGTATTATTATGTTATGTTATTATTTTCATCATCATATTATGTTATTGTTATTATTATTATTATTATTATATTAATATTGTTATTACTATTATATTATTATATTATTATTATTTTATTATTATTATTATTATTATTACTATTATTACTATTGTTATTATTGTCATTATTAATCTTGTTATTATTATTATTATTACTATTATTTTATCACTATTGTTATTATGATTATTATTATTATTATTATATTATGTTATCCTTACTATTATGATTATATTATGTTTTTATATTATTATTATTAATATTAATAATATATTATGAATATTATTATTACTATCATTATGATGTTGTATCATTATCACTACATCATTACCATTATTACTATTATGTTAATATAATGATATTATTATTATCATTGTTGTTATTATTGATATATTATTATTATGCTAATTATATTATTAGTGTTATTGTCATTATTATGACTATGTTATTATTATTATTATATTATTACTGATATTAACTTTATATATTGGTTACTACAGTTATATTATTATTATTGATCGTTGAACCCGTTCTACGGTCTTCTGTTTTAGGACCCACTCAGGGCTTTTTCGAGAGTGCCATTGCTGCGTTTTGTTTTCGAGGTTCCGCCGTCTCCGCGCCTCAGTTTCGAGAGTGTTGGACTTTATCACGTGGCTTCGGACACACGTCGTGTCATCGCGCCTTGGTTCCAAGGTCGTTTTACCGCCGCGCTTGGATTTTGAGGTAGGTCTACCATTGCACTCGCCTTTAAATTAAGAATTTATTTATTCCTTGCCTTTTATTGAATTTCAGTAAATTTAAAGGAAAATTTAGTAGTTTTTATAGTGTGGTGATCTGCTGATGATAAAAGCCATTTTTAATTCTAGTGTTTCATTAAAAGTGTTCTTCTTGGATTTAGTTTTGTGCTTCCATGGTAGTATTGCTAAATGGTTCTTCCTGAATAATGAAAGTCATGTTAAATTGTGTTTTGAAATGTTTTTGGCGTGTGTAAATTTGTAGATGTATTGTTTATGGAAAATGGTGTTTTCTTAGAACCTTGATTAGAGAAAACGTCGTGTGACCTTTGAACTTGTTTTGGAAACTTTATGTGTGGCTCTTGGTTGATGAAAGGTGTTTTCCTTTGTTACACGAACAAAAGTTTGGATTTCATTTGGGAAATGGTGTTCCTTCAAAAAAATGATTAAAGGCCCGTTTGGCTCTTGATAAAAGTGGGTGCGTTTGGTGATTGGAAAGTGACTCTACTTGTGAAACAAATGTGTTCCAGGTTTAAGATGCTGATCTGAGTTTCTTAAATAAATTTCTAAGTGCGTTTCTGGTTTTCAATGAAATGGCGTGTGTCATCCCTCTTTAAAAACGCTTTAGTCTTAAATGATCAAAATGTAAGTGACATGACGGCCCGGTTGGCACTTTATCAAATGTGAAGTGATTATATATATATATACGTACTTGTGAGGGCATTTCTACAGGGGGACTTCCCTTCGAGGGTTGTCGTGTAGTGATGTCCGTGTAAGGGGTTGGCAAGTGCGGTGAGATGAGTCACGCGTGCAAGGGTCTCCCACTTACACAGTGTTACTAAACTACCACGGGTTCCTGGGCGTCTTGTAGATTATCGAGTGACGGTTGCTTGCTAACCCTGATTAGACGGGTTAGTACCCCCTGGAGTTATAGACAGGCCAGGAGGGATGTGCCACTGGTTGGCTGTTAGGGCGGCCAGTTGGTTATTGACTATGGAGTACCATGCCGGCAGGTAGTCTGAACCCGAGTACGTCCAGGGGTTTTCTAGGGATGTTCAGGATCGCCCATGGTTATTGCTGATAACTTCTTGTTTACCTTTACTTGCACTTGTTTTCCCTGCTTGTTTACTTTCAGCCATCCTTCACAGCCTATACTGTTAGATTTTTGGAAAAATGGTTTTCAAATGAAAATGCTTTATTCTCTTTGGGTAAGATTTGGAAATGTAACACTTTGCTTATCAGAATGAGTTAAAACTAATGGAATGGAACTAACTTTTGAAAAGGAATAAGGGAAATGTCTCGTGTTTGATTTTCAAGTAAAGCATTGTGAAAACTTACTTTTATACATTATAGTTCAAACCTGGATTATGTAGATTCTATATTTACTGGAAGTGCTTTGGGATTTTGTTGTTGGGATCACCTACTGAGTACTTTTGTGCTCACGCCTATCCTTTACCTTTTCAGTTCCAGGTTCCTTTTGTTCAGGTTCTCCTATTTGAGTCGCTCAGTGTGGGAGCGACGTTGGTTGTAGTTGGGTGGTGACCCGCGAGGTCACATGGAGGTATGTCGTGGTATAGTTTTGTTTGTGACTTTAGTGGTTGTCTGTTTGTTAAATTTATTTTCGCTCTTTTGATCCTGTTTTTAGTTTGGGCTAAAATCGTTCCCAACGATTAAAGTTTCAATGCCCGTCACTTGTTGCCATCCCGGGGGGATCGGGAACGCTCCTCGGGACTTTCCGCGGACCGGCTCGGGTGACCGGTTCAGGGTCGACCCGGGCTGGTTCGTGACAAAATGGTATCAGAAGAGGTTCTTGTTATTTGGGTTGTTCGGTAGAAGGAGATTAGGACTGTCGGAACTCGAGGGGTAGGTACGGGAAGAGCGTCGCGAACTCTTGCTCGCACTGATCCTCGAGTTACCAGGGGTAGTTCGGGAATTGTGTCCTTGTCTTTCCTGGTTTGTCTTGGATTGAGAGATGATAATGGAGGCAAGCCGAAGTTACATCGTAATTTCACATGGAGTAGTGACCCATGTGGAGTTCGAGTACGTGGTTTGAATTTCTCCTAGTGGTCGACGCTGACTTGGGACATGGCCCACTACCATGTCGCCAGGTTGAGTGTGACTACTAGTCCCTCATTTCAGTGATTGATGCAAATTTGGATGCTGCTTTTGTTTTGGTCCGTGTAAGTACGTTGTTTGAAATGAAAAAAAGGGTTTTTGAAAATTAGACTGGTTTCTCTTAAAGGACTTTAAATATATGAAATGGGTTTTAAAACTGAAATCTCTTGATTTGGAAATCTGTTGTTTTCTTGGAATTGGATAAGAATGATTTGGGTCGAAACCTCGGTTCCTCTTTATGAACGCTTGCACATGTGTGAGAATGCATGGAAAGTGTGTGTTGATGCACGTATGAATGGAATGTGGATAAAGACATGTGCAACGGTTCATGGGAGTACATGGGTGTGTATTTGAAATTTAACGCTTGACTTTGTTTTCTAAATTGGTTTTAAATGGGAAACAGTTTTGGAAAGTTTTGGTTTGAAAGTGAGTTGGTTTTTGGAAAGTGATCTTGAGAAAGGGGTGGTTTTAAAATCAAAAATGAAAAGGGAATTTTAAAGAGGAGATTTTGTTTTGGGTTGTGTTGTATTTGTTTGGTCCTTGTGCTGACCGTTTTTGATGAAGACGCTTTTATTGATGTTGCTTAGATTTGATGTTGGTTTTGGCCTTGTGTTTTATATGTCGCTCAGGAAATGCCGCCCAGGAAGGTCTCTAAGGATTCGGATAGGTCATGCCCAGTTTTTGGTCCTCCTTAGACTTTGCCTATTCTCCATGGTGATCAGGGTCCGTTAGAGGCAGTGAAATGGCTCGAGGAAGTGGAGCGTGTCTTTATAATGTTGGGAACTCCCGATAATGTTAAGGTTCGTGCAATTATGGAGTTGTTTGAGGGTCCAGCTCTGGACCAGTGGAAGAGGGTTACCTCATCATCAACGCAAGTTGAAATGACGTGGGATGTCTTTAAAACCGTTTTCATCCAATGGTTGGTACCTGAAGAAGTGAAGCTGGAGAAAAACAGAGAGCTTGTGCATATTCAACAAGGTCAACGGACGGTGAAGGCATATGTTGACCATTTTAAGGAACTGATTCCCTTTTCTCCAGAGGTAGCATCGCATGAGCTCATGAAGGTCTCTCTTTTCACTGGGGGTCTTCGTCCAGAGATCAAGGAGCGAGTCCTCCCTTCTAAAGACCTTTGTTTCGAGAAGCTCGTAGAGGAAGCATTCCTGGCTGAGTTGGTTTCCGGTGTGCGGGTGGTTAATACTTCAGTATCCCCAGTTGTTCGTAAGAGTTTCCCCTCTGGTGAGGAAAAGACACCAGAGCTACCTGATCCTAAGGAGTTATCCTCTTTGGTCCCAGCTTCCAGTTCATCAGATCGTTCAATGGCGTGCTATCAGTGTGGTCGTTTCGGGCATTTAAAGTCGTCTTGTCGCAACCCTCCGAAGACGTGTCATCGCTGCGGTTGTCTGGGTCATCTGGAGAAGTTTTGCAAGAAGCGTCGCTTGAAGAGGAAACTGTGATGGGAGAATGTCAGTACCTGACTGTGAGGCAGAAGATGCTTCAGCCATCAGAGCCCCAGCCACAAGTCTCGGGGTGAAGCTCGCGCACAGTCAGGAGTCCCCAGGGGTGTGAAGCCTTGGTCCATGTTTTGTGTTCCGTGCTAGTAGTGGAACAATCAAGATCTTTTAGTACTTGTTTTTCTGCTGTTAAGTTTTGACGTTGTTGTATGTTCATTGTTTTACCATGGGGTTATCATGGAATTGTTCTATTATAATCCAAGTAGTCTGGATTATGTGGAGGTGTTGTTTCTGAATCGTATGTGTTTCTTAAAAGTGTGTTTGACTCTTCGGTGGGTTGACCTTTGTTTAGCAATGCTCGTCAGATGTGGTTGTGTTTCATGGATTTCAGTGGGTCATGTTTCTGACTCGATGTTTTGGTTTAGGGTTTTCGTGGGTTTCCCCTAGTATTGAAGGTTGTTGACTCTAGTCGAGGATTCAATGTATTGACGGAGGTGTTGTTTTAATCGTGCTATAAGAGTTGGATTGAATCGGTTGGGAGTTCCCGCGTTGACCCCCCTTTTTCCTAGGGTTGTCTATTAGATGGTCAACTTTTCTGCACAAGTTGAGCTCTTGTGGTGGGGAGAACCCCTTCGTGTTCCCCCCTCAATCTCGGACCTTACTTTTCTCTTCGATCGGTCGGGTGTGACCTGTGTAGAATAAGGTCATCCCCGAGATTCTCAGTTTTCTTCAGCTCCTTTAGTTCTGTTTGGGCATAGACTTGGTTTTTGTCTGACTAGTGGCTTGGTGACTTTCTGGGGGCAGAAAGTGTCTGTGGTGGGGAGAATTGTCACACCCCGACCGCGGATGTCTGTTTTTGTTCTCCTTTTTGGTCCCGGTTTAAATTTTTTTTTTCGAAGATTAATTGCGTTTGGCGGTTTCGCGCCGGTGCGCGGTCACTGCATCATTAGCGGTGACCGTGCGTTCAGCCCGGGTGACCGTGTATTCACCCGGCATGTTTAAATATTATAATTTTTATGTTGATATTTTATTATTAACGTTATTTAAGTTGTGTTATTAATATGATAGTTAATTTTATTTTATATATGTTTATGTATGTTTTACATATATATATGTATAATAATGTATATATATACATATAATTCTATATATGGTTATGTATATATATCTTCATATGCATAAATGCATATATATGTATTATCTTTAAATTTTTTTATTATTTGATCAAAATAATTATTATAAGAATTAACTAATGTATTATTATGATCATTATAAGTTCTATTATTATTATTATAAGTTTTATCATTATTATCATTAATATTATAAAGTTTAATTATCTTTATCATAAGGATTTTATATTATTATTACTATGATGTTTTAGTATTATTATTAATATATTAAGGTTTTATGATTAAAATTATACTTATTATTATTCTTATAATGTTACTAATATTATTATTAATAATAATATCATTATTTTTATCAAATATATATATATATATAAACCTAATCAAACCTAACCCTATCCTACCCCCAGCCGCCACCCCCATTTCTCCTCCTTCTCTCTCCCCTCCTCCCCCGTTTTTCTCCCCGCTGGTTCGGTCGTCCGCGCCGCCTCCAGTTTCCCTCCTGCGCGCACCGTCCGCCTGCTCCGGCCTCTACCTCGGCCTCCTACCGGTGGTCCCTCCGGCGACCGCCCTGGCCTTGCCCTCGCCGGTGCCAGCGCCCTCTGTCGGACCGCACCCCCTGCACCTCGCTGCTCCCGGCTCTCTGCCGCTCCCCATCCCGTGCGCCGCGCCCAGCCACCCTCTCCCCTGCTCTCCCTCCCGTCCCGCGCGCCGCACCCGGCCACCATCTCCCCTGCACCCTTCTCCAGTCCCAGCCCTGCTCCTGCCGCCTCCGGCGACTCCGCCGTCCCGGCCTCCCGATCCGGCGTGATCCCCCTCCTGCGCCCTCCGCCGCTCGCACCTCTCCTGCGCGTCGCCGCGCCCTGCCGCGTCCACCCCCCTGCTCGCCCTCGGCCAGCCCAGCACCCCCCTGCGCAGCGACGGCATCTTCCCCAGCAGCCCCTGCCGACCTGCCCCAGGCCTCGCCTCGTTTCCCCCGCTCCGGCCTCCCACGTATCCCGGCCTTCGCCCGCCCTCGCCCCCTGCAAGTCTCGGTTCCCCTCCGCCCGCCGACCCTGTGCCGCACCCAGGTCTCCCCTACGGCTCCTCCTTGCGTCAGCTCCAGCGGATGCCGCGCCCCGGCCCTCTGCCTGCTTCGGCTCCCGCCCCCTGCTCGCTCGGGATCCCGTCCCCCCCCCTCTGGTGTGAGTTGTTTTTTTTATTATTTTATTTTTTTGTTACGTTTTGTTTTGTTTATCATATTAATAATATTATTATTATTAATGTTATTATGTTAATATTTTTTTTCTATTATTATTATTATTATTATCATTATATTATGTTGTTATTTTTATTTTTATATTATGCTATTATTACTATTTTTATTATTATCATTATTATAATATTATTATGCTTATATTATTATCATTATTATTATGTTAATATTATTATATTATCATTATATTAATATTGTTACTATTATTATTAAATTATTACTTTATTATTATTATCATGTTATTATCATGTTATTATTATTATTATTATTATTATTATTGTTGTTGTTGTTATTGTTATTATGTTATTATTATTAGTAGTATTATTATGTTATGTTATTATTTTCATCATCATATTATGTTATTGTTATTATTATTATTATTATTATATTAATATTGTTATTACTATTATATTATTATATTATTATTATTTTATTATTATTATTATTATTATTACTATTATTAATATTGTTATTATTGTCATTATTAATCTTGTTATTATTATTATTATTACTATTATTTTATCACTATTGTTATTATGATTATTATTATTATTATTATATTATGTTATCCTTACTATTATGATTATATTATGTTTTTATATTATTATTATTAATATTAATAATATATTATGAATATTATTATTACTATCATTATGATGTTGTATCATTATCACTACATCATTACCATTATTACTATTATGTTAATATAATGATATTATTATTATCATTGTTGTTATTATTGATATATTATTATTATGCTAATTATATTATTAGTGTTATTGTCATTATTATGACTATGTTATTATTATTATTATATTATTACTGATATTAACTTTATATATTGGTTACTACTGTTATATTATTATTATTGATCGTTGAACCTGTTCTACGGTCTTCTGTTTTAGGACCCACTCAGGGATTTTTCGAGAGTGCCATTGCTGCGTTTTGTTTTCGAGGTTCCGCCGTCTCCGCGCCTCAGTTTCGAGAGTGTTCGACTTTATCACGTGGCTTCGGACACACGTCGTGTCATCGCGCCTTGGTTCCAAGGTCGTTTTACCGCCGCGCTTGGATTTTGAGGTAGGTCTCCCATTGCACTCGCCTTTAAATTAAGAATTTATTTATTCCTTGCCTTTTATTGAATTTCAGTAAATTTAAAGGAAAATTTAGTAGTTTTTATAGTGTGGTGATCTGCTGATGATAAAAGCCGTTTTTAATTCTAGTGTTTCATTAAAAGTGTTCTTCTTGGATTTAGTTTTTTGCTTCCATGGTAGTATTGCTAAATGGTTCTTCCTGAATAATGAAAGTCATGTTAAATTGTGTTTTGAAATGTTTTTGGCGTGTGTAAATTTGTAGATGTATTGTTTATGGAAAATGGTGTTTTCTTAGAACCTTGATTAGAGAAAACGTCGTGTGACCTTTGAACTTGTTTTGGAAACTTTATGTGTGGCTCTTGGTTGATGAAAGGTGTTTTCCTTTGTTACGCGAACAAAAGTTTGGATTTCATTTGGGAAATGGTGTTCCTTCAAAAAAATGATTAAAGGCCCGTTTGGCTCTTGATAAAAGTGGGTGCGTTTGGTGATTGGAAAGTGACTCTACTTGTGAAACAAATGTGTTCCAGGTTTAAGATGCTGATCTGAGTTTCTTAAATAAATTTCTAAGTGCGTTTCTGGTTTTCAATGAAATGGCGTGTGTCATCCCTCTTTAAAAACGCTTTAGTCTTAAATGATCAAAATGTAAGTGACATGACGGCCCGGTTGGCACTTTATCAAATGTGAAGTGATTATATATATATATATATATACGTACTTGTGAGGGCATTTCTACAGGGGGACTTCCCTTCGAGGGTTGTCGTGTAGTGATGTTCGTGTAAGGCGTTGGCAAGTGCGGTGAGATGAGTCACGCGTGCGAGGGTCTCCCACTTACACAGTGTTACTAAACTACCACGGGTTCCTGGGCGTCTTGTAGATTATCGAGTGACGGTTGCTTGCTAACCCTGATTAGACGGGTTAGTACCCCCTGGAGTTACAGACAGGCCAGGAGGGATGTGCCACTGGTTGGCTGTTAGGGCGGCCAGTTGGTTATTGACTATGGAGTACCATGCCGGCAGGTAGTCTGAACCCGAGTACGTCCAGGGGTTTTCTAGGGATGTTCAGGATCGCCCATGGTTATTGCTAATAACTTCTTGTTTACCTTTACTTGCACTTGTTTTCCCTGCTTGTTTACTTTCAGCCATCCTTCACAGCCTGTACTGTGAGATTTTTGGAAAAATGGTTTTCAAATGAAAATGCTTTATTCTCTTTGGGTAAGATTTGGAAATGTAACACTTTGCTTATCAGAATGAGTTAAAACTAATGGAATGGAACTAACTTTTGAAAAGGAATAAGGGAAATGTCTCGTGTTTGATTTTCAAGTAAAGCATTGTGAAAACTTACTTTTATACATTATAGTTCAATCCTGGATTATGTAGATTCTATATTTACTGGCAGTGCTTTGGGATTTTGTTGTTGGGCTCACCTACTGAGTACTTTTGTGCTCACGCCTATCCTTTACCTTTTCAGTTGCAGGTTCCTTTTGTTCAGGTTCTCCTACTTGAGTCGCTCAGTGTGGGAGCGACGTTGGTTGTAGTTGGGTGGTGACCCGCGAGGTCACATGGAGGTATGTCGTGGTATAGTTTTGTTTGTGACTTTAGTGGTTGTCTGTTTGTTAAATTTATTTTCGCTCTTTTGATCCTGTTTTTAGTTTGGGCTAAAATCGTTCCCAACGATTAAAGTTTCAATGCCCGGCACTTGTTTCCATCCCGGGGGGATCGGGAACGCTCCTCGGGACTTGCCGCGGACCGGCTCGGGTGACCGGTTCAGGGTCGACCCGGGCTGGTTCGTGACATTTTGTGATTCCTAATGAAATTGTATAATAAAAAATTAAAAGAAAATTTTTCATGTAATTGAGATATGATAACATTTTTTGAAATTCCATGGAGAAATCCCCTTCATATTCATGATGATTATGTATTATAATGCCTTTAGGACCCCCTGGATTTGTGATGATTCTGACTTGAAATACCTTAAAGAAACCCCGTTGGGTTTATTATGATTCTTGTTTGGAATTCCTTGGGAATACCTCCTTTAGATTCATGATGATATGGTTTAGAATACCTTGGGAAAATAACCCTTGTATTTATAACGATTGTTGTTTGTGAATATCATGGATATTCTCCCCATATTCATTTGATCCTACTTGAGTTACTATGTCTAGATACATCCAAATTTGGGAAAAGTAGGTATAGTCAATTCAGGGTGTCACTATAAAACCTAGGAATTGATATGGTTTATTTATTGTGCTTTCTTTTATATATTACACACATAAATATGCGCTTATTACTCAAACTAGATATTCTTATAAACACCATTGGTGGTGGATAACTGAGTTATACTAACACAATAACAACCTTAGTTTTAGGTACTTCACCATTTTATTTTTTATTTTTGATGTTATGTAATACTTAGGTTGAGTTTTGAGAGTTACTATTTGGTATTGGAGTGTTTTGGAATGATTTTTAAGGGTGAATAATTTGATCATGGTTAGTGTAAACTGTACAATTCCTATAGAAAACTATGAAAGGGAATACTAGGAGTTAGTGAGATGGTGCATGATTGGCACATGGTTTGGCCAAACCATAAAATTACAGAGTAGAAACCATGTGGTTTGGGATTTTATAGATATTATCATTCACATGGTTCTCCAAACCATGTGGTACAACCTTTTATCCCTCTAGTTCATAGAAAGCAGTGGTGCATAGTTTATTCATGGAATTCCAAACCATGCGGCTCTTTAGTTTAAATATGGAATCATTCACACGGTTGGCACATGGTTTGACAAACCATGTGTCCTAACCATGTGATTTGAATTAAATTGTCTGAAAATTAGAGTTTAACTCATATTAATGCCCTCAAATTCTTATTTTTCTCCTATTCTCCCAAGCTCTCAAACTCTTCTCCTTTACTGAACACTCTTGGAAATTCCCTTTGATCTAAATGGTTTTTTTATGAATCAAAGTGTGTTGGGTCTCTATAATCAATGTTAAGTCCCTATTTCCTCTCCCCCTCTCTATATATTCTCATCTTTTCTCTTCTGAGATGTTTTATCTATTCCATTATTGATAGATCTATGATTCATGATCTGTTTTTATGAGATCTTGATTTGATATATTAAAGGAAATGTATATTGATCTTGGATCTAGAATTTTTCTTATTTCATTATTTGTTATTGTCAACTATTGTGAGGTAGGTGGATTCTATCCCATTATACTCATTCTATAACTTAATTTATTGGTGTTTAATCACCTCTCTATACTTTTTTTTGAAAAATATACTTGTTTTAGTACATAAATCTTTGGTTTTTAATGGAACACATAAGGTGTTTAATAAAATTATTGAAATAAAATTGTTTTCAAAATAAATTTTTTATGTGGAATAATTTGATATGAGAACTTGGAATACATGGTGTTGTATGTTTGTGTGTTTTTTGTTTGAAACAAGGTCATGAATTAGTTCTATCAATGTGGGATTAAGTATTGTTGTGAATTAACATTATTAGTGGGGTCACTAAGTGATGGATTAGTGAAAGTATGGATAACCACTCAATAGTATAGAGAATTGCATGGAATGTGTGTGTTTAAACATGGGGTGGTTATTCCAGGCATCAATGAATAAAAATTTTCTTTTATAAATGTTTTCATACATGGAACTTGTTTATGGATTGTATCAAACTATTTATTTGTTTATCATCTATTTTATATACAATGTGTTGAGTTGCTATTTTCCTAGTAGAATATTTTGGGAAGTTTTTAGTGATTACCAATTGATTTTATACTCACCCCTACTTGGGAACTTTGGTGTTTGTTTCTATGATTCATACCGAGATGAAATTAAGGAAAGAGTGTTGTGTTTCTCTTATGGCGCATCATGATGTTCTTCCTTGGTTTGATGTTTATAGATTGGATATCTCTCTATCAATGTCATTTTATTTATTCCACATTGATGTTACTACATTATATTCCCTTTTATTTCCTTGGGTTTTCATCTATTACTTCATAGCTAGTACTTGGAAGTTTCTATTTTTTGGTTTTCGTTTGATTTGTATCCTTGTTTCTGAGGGATCATATAGTTTTTTATTTTATCTTGTTATGTGATATTTTTTATTTAGGTAAAATCATCCCCAAACTTTTTACTAAGACCTTTGAATTTATTACTAGTGTTTGGTGTCTTGGGGATGTCACCTAAGGTTATTAGAACCTTAAACTCAGCCCAAGCTAATGGGTTAGGATGGTATGTGGTATGAGTATTGGTTGTTCTATCATCTTGGGGTACTATTAAGGAAATATGAATGTTAAAACTTGAAATGTATAGAATAAAAATAAATAGATAAACTATTTATGATAAACTTTAAGTTACTAGGGAGGTTTGGGTAAATATGTATTCTAAGACACTTATAAGTGTGTTTTCATCTCATTATCATGGGTTTAGTTGGTGAGTGTATAATATATTACATTAGGAATGATACTTCCCACTAGGAGAGTATTGTTCAAATAATTTTTATTAATTTTTGAAAAATTTTAAAATAATTAAAATGGTTAAAATGATTTATTTATGCAATTATGGTGGTAATGATTGTTTCTTATGGATATTTTTAATATTTTATGCCTTCAGGTTCAAGTGAGTAATAAATAAATGGTATTTTTTTCTAGGTATAGAAAATTGAACCAGGTAGATTTCATAGGAATAATTAAGAAGATTACAAATAAAATGTGGTTTCACATGAGCCACAGGTGAACCAAAAACTTATTTAGAGAATTTTTATGCTTTTTAATCCATTGACAAAGGAAATAAAAATGATTAACTAAGACAATTGGATCATTCTGTGTAATTTCAAAAACAAAATCCACTAATATTTTAGGGGTATTGGGAACCTGAAAATTCAAAAAAGTGAATCTATAGAATGAACATAATCATTGAATTCCTTAAAACATTGATCAAGTTAAATGTGAAGTTAGTGGTTTTTTTGTTGGAGGATCTTTCACACTAATGGTGATATTTATCTTTTCAAGATAAATTCGACCAATACCTTACATGGGATGAATTTTAATAATTTTTCCAAAAAAATTATATTCTCAGACGTTCAATATAGCTTGAACAATATATTTATTTATAATAAAGCAAGAAAATATATAAATGATTAAGTATGAAGATATGTTTATGAACATAGATTGTTTTTTTCTAGAGGTATCTTATAGTTTTAATTTGAAGGAACACATATTTGAATTGGGTTTTCAATAAAAGATTCATTATAATAGAGTTTTTCTCTATATTACTAATTATAAAGAGATGTTTAATATGAATATAGTAAAAGAAGGGGATATTTTGAGAATCCTACAGAAGGAAGTATGTTTTTTTCATGGGAAATAGTGGGAGATCTAATGCTAGGAACAAGAATAAGAGGGGAATATATTATCATAGAGATGGATCATCTCAAACATAGACCATTGAATCAGTTAACTTTCCTCCAAGACCCAATTTTAATCTTAGATATTTACAGTGTGGTTCACTGAAACATATTAAGAAATATTTTAAGACACTACTAAGGTAATTTCACAAATGTAATAATATAGAGTATACCCAATGTCATTTTCATAGAAATATAATGTATGTTACTATAAATACTTCATATTTATCTCAGAATTATAATGATTTTATGGGGAAATCCCACTAGAACACCTCTCTTCTTGAGAATTGAGTGAGCCAAAGTGATTTTAGGAACACCATTACTCCTCAAGAAATGTTATCTCGATCTGTAAAAATGGAATAATGTATAGATATTAAGATATTTTATGTTACTAAGAAGATGATTATAAAGGATATATATGGTTCATTGATGGTTCTAGGTATGTTTCTCTTGAATTATACTCTTATGAAATCCTTATTTGATAGTGGAACATCCCACTCTTTTATTGTTACTCATATTGTGAGTCATATGGGTTTTCATGTTTAAATTATTACTTATGTATTGTAAATTCAAACACCTCTCAGTCAACAGGGGTGTTGAGATTTAAGTGTGCAGTATATTTTATAACTATCGATAAGGCTATGTTTATTTGGTATTTATATATTCTTGATATGGAAATCTATGAACAAATTTTTTTAATGTATTGGATGAAAACTTTAGAGTCCCACATTAACTATTATGCCCAAAAGGTTATTTTTATATATTACAAGGTAATTAATCATCTCTTTAAATGATATTATGATGTGAATGGAAGAAAAATAGGACATTTATTACTGGAGGTCCGGGCTATATATCACCAGTTTACAGTAGTTACTTTAGAAACTATTGATTCCATTAAATATAAATATTTTCTAACTATCATGGATCAATTTATAGTTGTATTTCCACATAATTTTCCTATATTTCTATCCAAAAGATAATTAGAATTTATGATTTATCTCATACCAGGGATCAGTACTATTTCACTTTCTTCTTATAGGATGTCTCTGATGAAATTAATATAATTTAGGGTGTAGTTATAAGAGTTTAAAAAAGGATTAATTTGAACTACTATGATTCCATGGGAAATACTAGTTCTCTTTATCATGAAAGTGGATAGAACACTTTGTCTTTGTGTTGATTATCATAAGATCAACCAAGTTATGATAAATAACTGATATCATTTTCCAAAAAAAACATATGATTTGTTAGATCAATTGAGTATATTTGAATGTTTCTCTAGGATTGATTTATGATTGGGGTATCACCAACTTTGAGTCCATAATGAGGATATTTTGAAGATAGATTTCCATATTCATATGGTCATTATGATGATGCAGTTATTCCCTTTGTTCTTATGAATTCACCAGTAGTGTTTATCTAATTTATGAATCAAATATTTTAGTGTTATCTTGACTCCTTTTTTGTGGAATTAATTGATGGTATTTTGGTGTTTCCTAGTACTAAGATCAACCATGAACAAAACTTGGTCATAGTAATGGATATCTTGTAGGAACATTAACTTATTCTAAGATTTCAAAGTATGACTTCAAGATACAAGAAGTATGTTTTCTTAGAAATTTCATTTATAAAAAGGAGTCTTTATTGATCCTAAAAATTTAGTGGTTGTTTTCTATTAGATACCATCAAATAATTTCTTTGACACGTGTAGTTTCTCATCTTAGTGGGATATTATTGATGATTTTTTTGTAATTTTTAATGACTTTCCTCATTGAGGATAGTGTTGGAAAGGAAAAGAGTTCCATTCTAATAGAGTGATTAGTTGCAAAAATCATTTCAATAGCTTAAGGTATGAATTAATTCATCACCCATCCTAATGTTTCTAGAGTCAATATGAGGATACGTGGTTTATTGTGATGTATCTAGATCTGGGTTGAGAAGTGTTCTCATACAGGGTGATCATTTTTTATCTTATGGCTTGTGAAAGTTTTGAGTGCGTGGAAAGAATCACCCAATGCATGAATTTTAATTGGATATTATGGTCTATGCCTTGAAAACATAGCATAATTATCTATTTGATGTGAATTTTACAGTTTTCATACATCATAAAATCATAAAACACATCTTCTCATAGTGATATTTGAATCTAAGGAAATAAAGATGGATTAAATACCTTCAGATGTTTTATTTTTACATGATTTATACATTAGTTATAGTAAAATCCTTTTATGATGTATTGAGTAAGAAGTTATATAGTTAGTTAAAAAATATGATTTTAACCGGTTTTAGTTGATGATGGTTATAGTCGATATACATATGGATTTTGTTGAGCAACCTGATGTTGTCATTTTATTTCTAGTTTCTTTTATGCTACATTTGGTTGATATGATCAGATATATAACCCTGAATGTGCAACCATGAGGTAAAACACAATTTTAGGGATACCATTGAGATATGGATTCTAGATAAAAAATATGTTTTGTGTTTTAGATATCATATTTTTGTTCCTATAATATATTAAAAACAAATTATTTCTTCCTAACACCACTCAAAATGGGTTATTTATTTTAGAATTCAAAAGATACATAAGGAATTTAGAGAATATTTTTGTTGTATGGCATGAAGAGGAAAGTGGAAATGCATTTCTTGAGATGCCTCACCTATCAGCAAGTCAAGGTAGAGTAAAAATAGTCAAATGGTATGTTTCAATATTTACCTATCCCTGTATTTAAATAGGAGAAAATAGTTATGTATTTTGTCCCAAGTATACCAAGAACTATTCAAAAACATGATTCCACATGGGTGATTGTGGATCGAATCACAATGCCATCTCACTTTATCCCTATTTTTGAATCCAATATAGTGGAACACTTCTCAAAATACTAAATTCAGAAATTTTTAAAGTTACGTAGTTTTATAGTTTAAATTGTGTTTGATTGGTACCCCGAGTTTACCTCTCATTTTTTGATGTCTTTATAACAAGCCCTTGAAACCCATCTTACCGTAAAAACAACTTATCTTCCTCAAATGGATGGAAAATCCAAACAGATTATCCAAATGTTATAAGACATTCTTATACATTGTGTTATGGATTTTGGAGGCTCATGGGAGGATCATATACCATTAGTGGATTTTTCATAAAATAATTTTTTTAGGACTTGATATATATAAATGGATCTTTTTAAAACCTTGAAAATTCATCCATGACATTCTCCATTTTTTGGGTGAAAATGGGTGATAGTTCACTTATCGGAACTATCCTTGTGTATGAGGCAATAGAGAAGACTTAAATAATCTGAAATAGAATGGAAATGACTCGGAGCTATCATAAATCATATTTGGATCATCATCAATGACCATTATCATTTGATTTGGGTGATCATGTTTTCTTTATAATCTCTCCAAGACTAGGTCATCGTTGTTTTAGTATGTAAGGCAAGTTGTATCCTTAATATATTATCCCTTTTTAGATTCTTTAATTAATTGGTGATGTGCCTTAAAAGTTGGATTTACCTCCAAAATTCAGTTTTGTACACAATATATTTCATGTTTATCCATTGAAGAAGTACCAACCTAATCTAGACCATGTGATTTTATGGGAAAATGTTAATCTTGAGCAAGATACTGCATTGATTCACATGCCGATACAAGTTGTGAAAATATGTGATTATTTTTTACATGGAAAGACTACTAGTTTTTTATGAGTCTTATGGTAGTATGTCCAGCTTTATAAGGAAACTTGGGAACATGAGATGGAAATTCTAGAATAGTTTCCTAATAACTTTCATAGAAATTTGAATTATTAATTTCTAATGAAGAAAATACCAATGGTGGAGAGAATTTAACACCCCTATTTCTATGTAATTTTCCCTTTTATTATGTATTTTTTGAATTTATTTAATTCTGGGTTTGAGTTTCAGAAGTTTGAAGGTGGATTTGGAGGGTTTTGTAAGGGATTTAAGGATTCATAGATTGATCATGGTTTATAGAAACTGTAAATTGTCTCTAAAAAATAATTCAAGGGGATAATGGGAGTCACTCCGAAGGTACATGGTTGGCACATGGTTTTAACAAACCATGTTCATCCCCAAGAGAAATTGTGGGGGTTGGGAGCTTATCGGAAGTAAAATTCTCATAGTTGGTGCATGGTTTTATAAACTTTATAGTATTACTATGTAACCCTCTAGTTGATATAAATAAGTAGTACATAGTTGGTGCATGGTTTTCCAAATTGTATGGAATAGCTATGTGGATATCTATTTTGGATGCAATAACATGTGCACAATTAGAACATATATTTAAAAACTATGTGGGATAACTATGTTAATTGAATTAAATAATTTGGAAATTTGAGTTTAACTCATATTATGAAACTCTCATTTTTCTCATCTTATCCTAGGATCTCAAACTCCTCTCCTTCCCTAAGCGCTCTTGAATATTCCCTTTAATTAAATTTTTTTTATGAATCAAAGTGTGTTGGATCTCTTGAATCAATAGTAAGTTTAAATTTCCACTCTTCCTCTTTTTATATTCTATTCTTCTCTCTTCTATAATGTTATAAATTATATTTTATGGATGAATATATGATTCATGATTTGTTTTGATAATATCTTTATTTGTTCTATTGAAGGAAAGGTATTTTCAGGCTAGATTCAAAAGTGTTCTTGGGACATTATTTATTATCATTAACGATTTTGAGTTAGGTGTCTTATATCCCATTATTCTCATTCTAGACCTTGAAATATTGGTGTTTAATTTACTCTCTCAGATTTTTGGGGGGATTTTTCTTATTTTTAGTACCTAAATCCTTTGTTTGTAATGATTTACAAAAGTTTTTTTATAAAATACTTGAAATAAAATGGTTTTCAAAACAAAATATGATGAATAATTTTATATGGGAACTTGGAATACATAGTTGCATGTGTTCATGTGAATTTGGGATAGAGAATGGTCATAAAGTACCACCATCAATGTAGGACAGAGTATGGTCATGAAATACCACCATCAATGGGGGTCACCAAGAGATGTCATTTTGATGGGATGAATCGCCAATTATGAGTATAGGGAGGTTTATGTCATGTGTGTGTGTGTGTTTTTGTGAACATGGGATAGTTATGAAATGTGTTAAGGAATTGTAATTTGATTTGATAAATGTTTTCTTATATGTAACTTGTTTATATATTTTATAAAACTATTTATTTTCTTCTCATATATTTATATAAAATGTGATAACCTATTCTTTTCCTAGTGTCATGTGTTGGAGAGTCTTTGGGGATTACCTATGGAGTTTATACTCACTCCATGCTTGGTCTCTTTAGTGTATTTTTAGATAGCTTATATCGAGATATAGGTAAGTTAAAGGGGTCACATTTCTCTAGTGGTGAATCATGATGTTCTTCCTCAGTTTGGTGTTCAGATCTTAGAGTTATCTCTCTTAGAGTCATTGGAGTGATGTCACATCGATGTTACTACGTTGGGTATCCTTTGGTTTCTTTTTCTAATATATTATTACTTCATCATTGGTACTTTTATGTTTCAATTTGTTTAGTTTAAATTTGAGTTATATCTTTATTTATCTTGTATCATATAGTTGTTTTTGGATGTTTTTATTTTAACTTGTCAAGTTATGATTTTTCTTTAGGGAAAATCATCCCCCAACTTTATACTAAGACCTTGGAATTTATTTCCAATATTTAGAGTCTTGGGTATGTCACCTAATGTTAGTTTCACCTCCAACCCAACCTGATCCAATGGGTTGGGGAGGGTGTTACAAACACTCTACTCAGGCCATTGTTGAGTACCTATATAGACTTCATAGTTATAATTCAGGGTAAGGGAAATCTCCATATGATTGATGCATGATTGGACTATAAGGATGGGCCATGGGAGATTGGGACTAGGCTAGGACCCGATAACACTTTTTGGGAGTTTATAGTTTTTAATTTTGTTCATTTTCTGGTATTTTTATGTATATGATCTTTTGAATGTATGACTTCTTAAAATTTTATACAACTCATTTTTTTATATATTGTGATGTGACTATTTTTGTTACTTCTCGTTATATTTATATACTAATTTATCTTGATATTTATGATTATATTCCTTTAAAATATTTTTTCACTAAAATATGATGGTATATTCTCCCCATAATACCACCATAGATCCTCACTACTAGTTAGAAGCCTATTACATTTAGGGTGGTGCGCCTGAGGTCTCAGTGGATCATCAGCCCAAGAACTATTGAGTTGAGTGTGTTTTGGGCATTATAGTGTTCTTTTAATATACGATGAACTCTGGTGTGGGGGAGGATCCCATGGTTTGACACCCCCCCCCCAATGAGTGATATGGTTCTAGAAGGATCTTTAAGGGAGAGATACAATCTTAGTGTGTAAGAACTATAGACCATGTCTTGATTGAGAATTCTTAGGTCATGTTGGTTGACCACCTTGAGTGACAGGGTTAGGTTGTGATGTGACGTAAGACATGGATGGTGGAAACTTCCTTTAGTGATGAGAAAGTGGGTTGAAATTTATACATAAGACCTTACCAGATCCCTTTCAGTAGTGGGTTGACATCTTGGGTGACTCCTACTATGAGTCTTCAGGTATGGACTGGGTACAGTTTTAATGGCACATGGTGATGAGGTATATTTCTACATGGTACCGAAAAAGGTGTGATTAGGTGTCATGGTGGCCTAGTTAGAACATAATGACTTGATGTGCATGGAATCATGGTGGTCTGGTTAGCACATGATGTCCAACGTGATTGTGTGGGATATTTATTTTATTCTTTTTACATACACAAATATAATGGTATATACTAGGGTAACTTGGATAGACCCTAATAATATGTGTTTCTCACACCCTACATATGAACTCTAATGCACATGTACACCTGAAGTCTTCTTTCAAGTTAAGTATATGGAATGCAGTTGATCTGGCTGGAGGAGAAGCTTAAGGGTATCAGGAGACAAGGAGTGCAGTGTGGCCTGAGTATAGTAGCATGGATAGTGTGTGTAATTTTTATCTTTTATTTTTTTATATATGGGATCTTCTTAGTGCAGATTCAGTGTATTTTTTATATGATTGTGACTCTATATGCCTCATTTCATTTTTTATAACATTGTTTTTTATTGATCATGGATAATGTGATTAAATATTGTGTATTTTTTTGTTTTTTTCAGTGTTATATGACTCTAATTTGAGGTCATAGTCTCCCCATTTTATGTGTCAGGCCCTCATGCATGTCAGAAGCCTTTGGTGTATAGGAAGGAATGCTTGAGGACACGCACCCTCTATCTCAAATAGATATTGTGTAATAGGGTGTTTAAAGTGGTATTAAATCTTTTTTTATCTTATTATTTGGGGATATGGTAGAAAGGTGGTCTAGATATGTGCCTGAACTTGTGATGGACCTCAAATTGGTGTGTCGCAGACACTTTTTTACTGGTAAGTTTTGCTTAACAAGGGTGTGAGTTTCATATTATTGGTTTTTCTATTATGGTTGAGGTGTTTAATCAAATATTATGTATTTATTAGTGGTTATTATTTATGGTTTTGGACCTTGGCTCATTGGTAATAGGCCCATGTACATGCATAATATTTGGGATGTAGGATATGAATGACATGTGCATGCCTATCTATAAATTTTTTTTACTAATGAGTAGTTAAACTATTTAAATTGTTAATAATAAATTATATATATTTTTTCTTATTTTTATTTCTTCTAGAATTATACTCATATTGAATGTGTTTTTCACTCATGAGTAGTTTTCTAATGGAAGGTTATGTGGATCATAGTGCAGGATGCTTTCCAATTGTGACTATACACTCCCTTTTTGTAAGGGATGTATAAGGACCATTAGTGGGTTAGTTTAAGCATTAAATGATTGAGGAATGATATTTGTATGGTCATAGTTTCCTTGATTATAGGTTTTGGTTAGTCAAAGTTTCTACAACAACATGTATGATGTTTTCCCAAATATCTTCTTGGTGGAATTCTACTTAACCAAACTGGGTAGATGAAAAACCCCTAAGGGTTTTTGGGGAAGGTCATATAAATTCTATATGGTTGTGATTTTTAGAATGTTAGGTGATCTTGGAATCAATTTTGGGTTTTAAGGGAAAATTATATTGTATTTCTGGACCTTTTTAGTTTGTATGTGCTTTTAGGTAGTGTAGTGGGAGTGTGGGAAAATGATTTAGGTTTTAGATCTACGTAGTGTGTCAGGTGATTATGTGTTAGGAATTTTCATGACTAATATTCCATAGGCACATGAGAAGGATCTCTATGGGTTATTTGGGTAGACGAGTCAGGTACGTATGAGAAGCATGTTCAACGGGCTAAGTGTACAAGACTAGGTTATATGGGATGCAACACATGGGAGCATGAGTTGGGGTGTTTGATTAGGTTATATATAAGTGTGAAAATATTTAGTTTGGTTGCGATTAAGGAATATAGTGGGAACCTATGAGAGGGTTCTCAATGGATCACTCTAAATTAAGTAGGAGAGTGAGTGTTGGAATGGATTCTTAGGGAAAATCCTTGGTTTTATAGGGTAGATGCATAATGGTTAGATGCGTTGCTCTTTGAGTTGTGGATTTATGAGCAGTCATGTGTTGGTCAAAAACCAATGATTTCAGTGAGACACATGCAAGCATGATGGTTTGGGGTTTCTGGTTCTTGAGGGGTGTTATTAGGTATGGGTGAGTGTGGCTTGGAAAGATAAACATGCTCACGATGGTGGAGCAAGCAAGTTATTAAGATTAAGGAGCAGTGTAAGGGAATCCATGTGGTGGGGAGAAAACTATTGGTATTCAGAGGATATGATACTCATTGTCAATGGGTTAACGAATAGTGAGGATGACATTCCTTGTGAGTTGATAATTGTAGGTGGTCTAAGTATTTTCTAGAGCCCATGTATGAGTGAGATGGTCACGTTTGGTCATTTATTTTGGTAACTGATAGAGTGTGGGCCTTAGATAATGGGTGTTTGGTTTCTTCAGGGTGATTATAAAGATACAATTATGAGGGGGAAATTATATTGATCATGGGTATATGAACCTCATTTCAAAAGGGTCATGGAGGTTGCGGGATCAGTTGATGGATGGTCAAGGTGGCACCAAGATACCCATGTGTGGTAAAATCCAATTATATTTGGTTATTTAGTAAATACTATGTTTATAATTTGGATGAAGTGTTGGTCAGAGTCAATTCATTGGCATTTTTTTTAGGATGGAGTTGGTGTGGTATGGGAGTGAGTCAGGTTAGAGGTTCCCAAGAACACATGCAGAGAGCATGACAACTCATCTGTTTAGTTAGTGAGGACGCTTCAGTATAATTAGGCTATTAGATATCAAATCATTGAATTATATCATAAGTTATTTTCAGATTTCAATGTGTGTTCTTGGGTGACCAAAGTATTTCACTAGGAGTTAAGGCATCTTGATGGGGTGGCATGATGTGATGATGCATCAAAGGCTTTGGATGATCATTTTTAGGAAAGGTTGGCTAGAGTAGGTCTGACTATTTTTTTCTATGGTGTTGGGTTTGGTGTGGTAGATTCCACGTTGAGTGTTTCATTAGACCACCATAAGTTGGAATCACCTATTGAAAATAGATTCCTATGGTTGGGAGAACCATAGTATTATGTCAACAATTATAAGTATAGTATTATGTTTGGGAGAAACATAATATTTGGGATGAGTTGATTGAATACACTATGCTGTCTCGAGATTGAAAGGTTTTCTTGAGTGTTTCCTAAGTGTTGGAAATAGTGGAAATCATGTGGCTCGGTTTTTTGTGAGTAGTTCTCTTTCATGTTTAGAGTTGTCCAATATAAGCATGTTTAGTATTTTAAGATAGAATGTAGAGATTCCTTGAAGAATTAATGATTGGGGAAGGTCGAGAGGGATGGTTTGAGGACTAAAAAGAATTATTTTGGATGATAATATTTATCATTAGGATTTTATAATGACCTACATCATTACAGGATATGAAATTTAGAGGAAGTTAAAATTTTGATTCTAGAGCAAGGGTCATTCCATGAATTGTTACTTCGATCAACAATATTATCACTATAATATATTTATAATGAAATAAGTTATTTTTTGTGGTATGGGTTCTCAAGTGAGTGCTGAAGTAAGTTTGGGTGGCCTTACTAAAAATTTTCTACTACATTTGATAATTTCATGACCCATAGGTCGAGTTGTGATGGGATGAAATGACGCAAGTTAGGTCGTAGCTTAGAGCTTTAAATATGATGGGTCTGGTGATTTTTTGGCTAAGGGGAAGAGTCTTATAAAATATTTCACATCACAAATAGTGGTTTAATGAAATGATTAAATTCTTATAAATTCGGTTGTGTTGTGACCCCTAGGTTACACTCTAATGGTGTTTGACTAAGGGTTGATCCCCCTGCCCAGGTTAGTCACACCACAACCCCTGGTCATGTTGTGAGATTATTAAGAAAGGGAGAATGAAACAATGTGACCCTCTTTATTATGTTACAATAAATGCGTATGTGTTTTTTTAAGAAGATTCATTTTTTTATGGTCTAACTCCTTTTATTTTAGGTCGATCATGCACAGGGAGGGCCATTCGGCTGAATCCTCACCCCCACTCTTACCCCATGTGACTCCTCCTTGAAGAGGGGTGAATTTTTGTCATCTTGTGGTTATTACAGGTATATTTCTCCTCTACACCTATTTTGGTTTCTGTTCACTAGATTATGATATAAATGATTTTGGATAGGTTTTTATTTCTAATTCTACTAGAGTATAGTATAATTGGGTGAGAATAAGAAGGCTTTCGTGAGGATTGAATATAGGAGGTTATGGAAGCTTTATCACATTCCATTGGAATCATTTTTGGTGACATGATGATGCATGTTGAGTTTATAGGTTAAAATTTCCATTTAAATTCAATTTAATAATTTCTTATAAAAGGTTATAATTAATTATTAATGTCATGTAGCATGAGATAGGTTCCTAATAGAGTGGAAAATCTTGGACAAGGCTTGGTGGAACTTGGTGAGCATTTAACTCTTATTTCAATGTTTATTTTCCCTATAGTATAAGCTCATATTCATTCTTATGAATGATTTCCTTCCTACATGCATATTTTATGGGGATAGGTTTGGGGATAAGGACTAAGTGTTCCTTGGGTAATAATGATAGGAATGTATAAGGCCTCCTATGCTTAGTCTAAGTGATATTTATCACTTAGATGATTTTGGATTAACCTGAAGACTATGTCTCTAAGGGATGAGGGTGTATATAGAGTTTATGAGAGACCTTGGATGGGTCTTGGGGTATGATACATGATGTAGGTATCCTAGGATGAATTACCTGGGGTTATTCGGGAAGTTAGAAGATTCCTAGGTCTAACATGATGTGTGTGATAGTTGCACATTTCACTTATGATTAGTGACACCCTACTGGGGGTGGGTTGATGCTTAAAAAGAATGGTTAGTGAGATAAGTCCTTTGGAATGATACAGGATGTCATAGATAAGGTTTTCTTCAGGTTAAAGGTTGAAAAATTTCCATTAAGAGATGTTAGATGATACCTAGGTGCAATTCATGGGAAATTTTTGGGACATGGTATCAGGTTTCCAAGGGGTTTAGAGCATGATAGCTTGGGTTGGTCCTTGGTTAACAGGACCAAGATTCATGAGGAATTTTTATGAAGTTAGACCAAATCTTGGGGTTTAGGTTATAGGATAATGTTGGTAGTGGTGTGATCAATGAGTGATGTATGTGAGATGATATCGATGAGAATAGATCATAACAGGTCTAGGGGACCTAATAGATTCCTTGATAGGTGAGACAAAATGTGTTTGGATATAGGGATAGGTCTAAGTGACTAACTTGTAGGTTATTATTTGGTGAGATTTTTTTGATGGGAATTAAACCCTATTTTATATTTCATTCATTTTATTGACTATTTTATTGTGATAGGTGATAGAATACAATATGAGAGAGGGTCCCAAGTATTTTTATTTCCATGAGTGAGAGGATTATAGAATGGTTTCCATGGGAGATATGGGATCATGTTGTGCATGAAGTATAAACCTTTCCTTGAGTTAGGAGGCATGGTTTGTGATAGTGGACCAGTTAAAGTTAGGTGGCTATTTTATGATGTGATGAGAGACATGGATAATGCACCCCACCTTGAGAGGTGAGGTAGTGGGTCAAGATTTAAATGTATAAATGTACCATTCCACATAGTGTAGTGGTTTGAGGTCTTGGAAAATTATTATTCTACATCTTTGGGTATGATTTGGGTATGGTTTCGATAACATGAGTTGATGAGGTGGATTCTAGTATGGTTACAAAATAGGTATGATTGGGTGCCTTGGTGGCCTTGTCATCACGTGATAACCCAATGCATGTGGAATCATAGATACCCAGTTGGCACATGATTTCCAATGCACTTTTGTTATATTTTTATGTTATACCTTAGACATACATGTATATGATGGCATATACTAGGTTAACTTTTTGAGTTATTACTAAAATGAGATTCTCACACCCTGAATGGTCACTCTAGTGTGTGTAGACCATAGTTCTACATTAAGGTTGAGTACAGGACATGCAGTGGATTAGGCTAGAGTAGATTGGGGGTATTAGGAGACTAGGAGTGTAGTGTGGCCCAAGGATGAATGTAAGGGTAGTGTGTTTATTTTTTTATTTTTTATTTTGTAAATGGGATTAATCCAATAGGGGATCAGTGTCTATTTTATATAAAATTTTGTTGTTCTGTTACATTTTATTTTTTATAACATTTTATTTTATCGATTATGAGTACTTTGATATATATTTAGTGGGTGTTTAATTATTTTATATTATTGCATGACTCTGATTTTAGGGAATAGTATCTAAATTTTATGGTTTAGGCCCTCACTACTATTCTTTAGTCTCTGGGGTATGGGGATGCATGCTTGAGGCCACATAGCCTCTGACTCATACGGTTTTTCTAGGATGGGGTGTTACATCCAATATATGGATGAATTTTATTAGATTTTTTGTTAAAATTCATCATTTATTATTTATTGTTAAAAAAATTAAATGATTCCCATTATTCATGTATGATATCCTTGGAAATTGTGTCAACCTATAGAAATTTGGAATACAATTTAGGTTTGAGTTATTCTAATTAAGGTATAATGACTAGATATTCAGGATAGTTTTTTTCATCCCTTCCACTACAGGTACCTCATCATGCACCTAACTGTCTGTGCACAAAATTTCTTCAACAATGTAGAAATTATCAACACCATCCACAACTTCTTAGACTACAATGTTACTATGGTTTCTATGATTAAGGTATGACTCTCTTCTTTACATTACTTTATCAATATTTATTCATGGTTTCATGATTCCCTAATCAAGAGAATATAAATGCCACACTTTGCTTCTATGATTCTTTTATGCCTTCCATTCCATCTTAATGAATATTTTTTATAAAATTTGATATTGTGATGGTGTATTGGAATTGTTCCCTAGGTTTAGTTCCTAGGTTATATTCAGTCATAAAATTTGATGTAACATTTGAATGAGATGTTGGATGCTTCATTTTGGTTTCAATTATTATTTTGAATAATTCAAAATTTTTGGTGTGTATATGATAAAAAGTACATGAAATAATTGTGATGTGTTCTTTATAAGACATTATAGGTTAATAATTCTATATCAGTGGATTATAGTGTTTCTTGGTTGATGAAAAGTCACAATATATAATGGACTTGGTTGGACATGTGGATACCTTTATGAAAATTAGTTGGTTTAAGTGTTGTAGTATTTATCCTATTTTTAATGGGTCAAGGATTTAGTTTAACTAGTTAAGAGAGTTATATTAAATAAATATATTTATAAGGATGAGTATTCGAACTTTTCTTTCATATTGTGGTGAAGTTTCCAAGTTTTTATGGATATTTATCTCTTCTATAGTGGTTTTGATCTAATAAATAGACTTGATTGTGATGTTGGGGTTTAGACCAACCTTATTTTTCCATAGGTAATTGATATAACTCTAATCTTGGTATGTTTTTCTCATTCAAATTTGTGTTAAATCTAGTTAAAGATTCATATATTGGTTTGAAAATGATGTGGTTTATTGTTCATTGAAATTTTTTTGTTAGTTTATAATATAAGAATTATTATTATATAATATGTAATTTAACAATGTGGTTAAACCCTACTTGATATTTACAATCACAATTTATGGTGTGATGTTGGTTAAGTTCCAAAATCTATTGAGTGGGTCTTTATATGGTCAGTTTTTGTGTATGATTTTGTTTTCCTTCCATAAATTGGGATGAAAATTAGTTTTTAATGGTATAAATTGAGATAATGTGATTGGATAACAGTGATTAGTTAACCAAATCCTTTATTTATGTTGTTTATTGGTACATGGGTTATTTTATATGTATGTATATTGATTGTGTCTGTGTGACTAGCTGACAAGGGCTGATTCCTGAGAGCCATTTTTTGATGTGGTTTATTGATAACATGAGTTGTTTTATATGAATGCGTGGATGGGTGGAAGGATTTATATTTTTGTGAGTGTAGATGTGTCTATATTAGTCAATTCATGCATGGGTGTATATATATATGTGTGTGTTTATGCATACTTGTATTTGTGAATATATTCATGCATCTATCCATTAATTTAAAATAGAAATAAATGAATAGTGTTTTATTTTCTTTATTCAACTGATTTTTTGAATCTTTTTTATATGATCTTGATATGGATTTATAGAAAGTAGCTAGTGACCTCATTCCTCTTAATGTATCAAAGGGTATTATGAATATCTCAATGATTTGGGATAACTTATTTCATGATATGGTTTTCTAGAACCTTAGGTTAAAGGATTGATAAAAACAAGAGTGTGAAATTGGGCTTCAACCAAGGAGTTTCAATGATAGGAATGGTAAGCATCCATATCATGATCTTATACACCTTATATAGGATTTAAGACCACTCCATAGAGCCTGAATGTTTCATAAAAATTCATTTCACATCATTCTAAACATTTAAAAGATGTTATAATTATGAATTGCATTAAAATTCATTTATAATGTTTGGTTAATTATAATTAAGAATTTATCTCTTTAAATATTTCATATTACATAATCAAAACTCCTTAAATCATCATCAGACAATTATCAAATGAATATGATGGCTTAAAATAATAGATATAGGTTGTTTCATACATTATCACATAGCGTATAAGCTGTAACACATAAAATGAGTGGGGATTTAAATCATATAAAAAATGTTTTGGGGTATATGATCTAGTTTTGAAGTTTAATTTATATGTTAGGTTTATAAAGTGTTTATAAATTTTAAAATAAGTATAATATAAAAGTGTTTATACTAATTTATGAAATTTTCATAAATATTAAAATAATATATTCTTATAAAAATTTCTTATTTTTAAATTTATTTAAATTATTTAAAAAAAATTGGTGGATTTTTACAAGGTTCAAATAAAAAAATGCGTAATATTTATTTTATGTAAAGTGTTTACATAAAATATGAAATGTTCATATAATTATAAAATTTTTATGAATATAAAATATTTAAATTATAAAGGATTTCATATGAAATACTATATAAAATGATAATATGAAAAAAAAATCATATTGAAATAATTGTGAAATGTTCGTGTTTATTTTTGAAATTATAAATTTTTTTAATTTTTTATTTATAAAACATTCATAAATTGTTTATCTCATGTATAAATTTGTGAATTTTTTATTTAATTATTTTATTCCTAGATTTTTTATTTATGAATATAAAATGGTTAAATTATGAATGGATGTATGATTTAGTTTAAATTTTTAAACTTATTCTTATAAATGTTATATAATTCATAAAATGAGTTACATGCAAGGTATGATATAATATTTAGTTATATTTAACCATAAATATGATTTTTTTGTGGTTTATGAACTTGAAAGTAATGGTTGATTATGATTTACACATATTAAGTGTTATAGTTACATTAGAATTCATGTCTCACTTGAGTATTGATCTATGAACAAAGGTAATTTGGTTTGTACTACTCATCGGCCTATGGTCTTAGGATCTATCAAGAAAAGTAGGGGTTGTCTACCAGGCACACCATGCTTGATCTAGTAGATATTTTGGTTTTGTATGATTTTAAAACATTAGTAGAAAGGGTTTCATATACCTTATGTATGGAATAAATTTAGATATTTGTAGACATATCATATTTTATTTCTGGGTAGTGGTAGAAGACATTTTTCATGATCTATAATCAATAGTATTTATGTTACTCATAGAATGAACTATAGTGGAAAAACATGGTCTTTTCTTAAGTAATATCCCTAATCTCTCATTATTATTTGTCACTTATGTATATTTTTTATATTTTTTCTTAATAAAAAGAAATAGGAAATATGAAATGGTTTTTATGGTATGTAAAGAAAAATATATTAATGAAAGAAATTAAATTCTAGTGATATAGGACATGTGGTGATCCTTAGTTAGAAAAACACTCCAGCACACCACTACCCTATAAAGACTCCATTGTTACTCTTACTCAATGGGAAAATCTAAGACCTTAGATATATTAAAATTTCATTGAGTTGATGATTGAATTCTAACACACTTTAATTGCAATGAATTATCCCTCTATTCTTATGTGAATGGGAGAGCTTCATGTAAATCTCCAAGAAACTCAACAAAAAATTGGACCATACTTCTTAAGAAACTCCCAACTAGGTGAAGTTGAATCTAAATATAATTAACACTAAGAAATACAATGAAACAAAAATAACAGTAAGTTATTTCTAAAATGGGTGAATCTAGAATCCCCTTTCTCCCCGTTATTGAATGTAAACTCCATGTAAATCATTTATTATCAAAATAAGTTTTCTCTATAATTTTCCCATGTGTAAGGGAATGTTTGAGGTAATTTAATTCCAATATAAGCTTTGGTAATGGGGATTTCATTCCCCATTATCATCTTCCTCTCTCTCTAGGATCGGGATCCACAAGTCATTCCATAACAACCTTACCCAATTTATTAAAGTTATATTTTTATAAAGACACTCTCCCTATGAATGACTAAAACAAAATTATCCATCATTTATAACAATTTATTTTTTATGAGATTCTGTCACAAATAACCTATCATGGAAAATGACAACAAAATTAGTAAGATTTGTGAAAAATAATTACTAATATAAAGTGACGTTATGTATTTTCAATGGAAAGAAAAAATCAGCACAAATAATATTTGTTATGATATTTCAATCTATCAAAAATAAAATTTAGAAAGTATTTTTAATGGAATTAATGATCTATCATAAGTACTATTAGGTAAAGATTATGTGATGGAAATAATAAACTGTCATAAATAAGTAAAAAATAAAATAAATTGTAAAATAATAATATAAAAAACATTCATACAAAAATAAATAAATATTTGATAAATTATTTGTTTATCCAAAAAACATAATAAATCCATTGGGTGGGAGTGGGGTCGACTATAAGATCGAGCAGAGTGAAATGCATCCCTAAATTATATGTAATTCATTGCATGTTCTACATCCTCTGGTCATGATACTGATCCTATTTCTACTCATACTACAGATGATTCTTCTACAACTCTATTAAATATCTATATAGTTTCATCCTTTTCTCACTGTGTCTCCATATAATTTTTAGTAGACAATGATTCCACACGATCTCCCTTTCATCTAACAGATGACATAATTGTAGTAAAATAATAATTCATCGGTGTTTATCGTGAGCCAATAACGATCACCCAATATTTCTTGATACCATGAATGTTCACCCATATCTAAGATGCCTCATTAAAACTTAACTTTCTTGATCCCTCATTCTTAGTCATGGAATGATTCTCCTATACATGAAAATTCACGACTTCATACATTTCCTTTAAGATTAATTAGAAATTAAAATGGTAAATATATTAATTTAAGTTAATTTTTAAAGATGGAAAATAAATATTGACCATAATCCAACATTGTATCTCACAAGTAACCTCTCCCATAATATGAACTGTGTATATCCTCTTATAGACATAAAACTCCATAAAAGTGGGATCGACATTAAACTACATAACTATAACATAGAAATTTTGTATTAAAAGTATATATAAATTTATAATAAATATTACTTACCATATATCATCAATGTATACTAAACATATGAATTTAAAATATGTGTATGACCACGTTCCTCATCTGATTAAATTAGTCAAATGATGACCTCATTTGGAAAGTCTCTCTAAACTATTAAAATAATAATCCATCCCAAGCCTATGTAGGAATATAGTAAGGTTGATGACACATGTGAGACTCATCAAAAATAGTAATATAATCTCTCTCAATGTATCTCTTTCAATGGATTTCTAAAAAATGATAATAACACTCACAGATACAAATCTCTTATTCCACTCAGATGGAGGATCTCATGATATCATCAATTGTAGATCATGAACCCTAAAAATAATTAATAATATCAAGTTGGTAGTTAAATAAATTTCAAATAAAATATATTATTTATTTGAATATAATCTTGTGGTAGAACATGAAATCTAGAACATTAGTGAGAACCTGATCCCACAACACCCATGATCTAGAAAATTAATTTTACATAAATACACATGCCTACTCAACAACTATCTATGAATAAATATTAAAATAAGAACAGATAATCATATAATTGATATAAAAAAATAAGGAAATTTAAATAAAATACATAGTTGAACTTTCCTCATCAATCATGGATCAAAACTAAGAAATGGACATCGGTCAAGAATTGGGCCTGGTATCATCCATTTGGATAGGTTGTGACCCCTCCTAATAGGTAGTGTAGTGGCAGCATCCTATGGTAAAGATGATGGATAATGGGGATCATCACTAGGTAGCACAATATTAGAGAGGGTGTGATACCACTTTTCTTAATCATATATATCCATCTAAAAAAATATTACCTATAAATAATTGGTAATATAGATATAAAATATAAAAAACTAATAAATATTATTTAAAAAACAATATATATTGATTATAACTATAATTATAATGTAATACATTATTTTTCATATTTATCTTTATATTCATTGGTGTCAATGTATTCATCTTATTCCTTAGAATCATCAATTTCCATACAAGATTTAATTTAATCATCTCTCATTATTTCAAATTCATTATCTATATCATCCACATTATCAAAACCATTTTCCCTTAACTATAAGGTATTATCCTCAATATATGTATCTCTTTGAGTAAGATATGTATTTCACAATGCTTCGTGAAGAATTTAAATATTTTTCACTTCAATAAAACCAATTTCATTATATATAAATTTATTGCCATGATATTTCAGTTTCATTACACTCCACTAGTCATTTATATCTATGAAAGTAGCATAGTAATTTACATAAGAAACTTGATGTTCTTAATGATAAATAATTAAGGGTTCATTTTCCATAAGAATACTTTTATATTAAATTTTATAAACATAATTTCTTGGATAAATGTTCAACCATTAATTATTATCAAACTAATGACATTTAAACATTGTTATTTAGTTTTTTCCAAGATAAAATAACTTAATTATTTCATCCAGCATGCTATAAAAATATAATTCACTTTATTTATGATGTGTTACTTTTATACAAACACCACTATTCATTTATTTTTTTGATTATCCATATGTGTGTGTATGAAATCATATTCCATTAACTATATACACATTATAAGATTTTATAAATTTGGATGGTGGGTTACTCACTACACATTATCAACTATTAATTTTATATTCATGTAGTGATACCAGAAAAAAATAAAAAATATATATAATATATAAAATAAAAAATCAAATTTATATAATTGATCATAAATCATTTAAAATGTTATTATTTGAAACTATTAGTAAAAATTATATTGTTTACATTCTTAAAAATTAAATGGGTTAATTTTTTTTGATTTATACTGATATGATCATTATATAATCTATAAAATAGTTAATATAAATTTACATTTTAAAAAAATTTACAAATATATATAGGTAAAATTATCACTTACTGTGCAAATTGTGTCATTTAATCAAAATTGAGTTGAACATATGTATGAGCTATATATTTTTTATATTCTAAAATACATTATTCATGATCACTCCAAAACCCAAACTCTGGATGATTAAATACTAATAATTGATTGTCTGTAACATCATCAATATTTACCTTATTTTGAATCATTAAACTATGTTTTGAAGGATTTTAATATTGAAAATAATAATAGTTGAAGTTTGAATTTTTTTTGAAACTACACTACTGCAATTGAACCTTCAATCGATGATTTATTATATGCCTTCTACTTTCATTTTTTCATACATATCTCATATGGGTACAACTATTAGAGTTGTATTAGCCCTTTATATTTTACTTCATATAGAAAATGTAATGTTTTGAATCAAATAAGGATGATGTTAATATTTTTTCCAATTTATATTAAATTTGAACAAAAATGCTTTATAGTGTACTCAGTGTACTCAGTGTATCATTGTATGTTGTTTCCGCACAAATTTCTCATAAGAAATATGATATTTCAATCAACACATCCCAAATCAAAGAATTCAGAAACCCTCTAAGACTAATAGGTAGTAACTTTTCTATTATGATATGGGAATAATCACTTTTTAAACTAGTAATATGATTATTTTTTATACAGTGATACAAATGATAAGAATATCCATATAATTTCAAATCTAGATTCCACTAACAAAATAATAAGAAAATTTATTTATAAAAGTTATAAGTTGTTTTTGGATTCATTAATTTTAATTATTTTTCAATTTCAAATAACTCAAGTTTGAGACACCTGTACATTTGAGCATGATCTAACTATTCATATATAGTATCTTAAGTCTTTATAGGTCTTTTCAACACGGTGTATAATATGTCCTCAAAATATTAATTCTCAACATGAATTGCATCTATCACATGATAGACCAAAAAATTGAACCAATATGGAAGGTATCAAAAAATAATTTTCTTTATCCAATTTTGATATCACCCAAATCCACATTTTTTTATTATTTTATATTTGTTAAAAAAAAAATATGAGGTAATTAGTAGATAGTTTATTACTACTAAATACCTAAGATAATAATTGGAGATCCATTTCATTCAATGTTATATTTTGGAAAAATATTTATATTCCTTCAAAAAGGATGATCTCTAGGATGAAATATCTGATGATAGTTAAAAAATAAGGTTTTACTCCATTTAAAATTATAAGCACTTTACTATTACCTATTCAGTGCCAAAAATATTTTGGACCATGTGTAATTCATCTATAAAATATAACATGTTCTATAAAGTCAATGATTGTTCATGTTAACATATCTTTCTATGTAAAATTCTTTTTTTCAACTAAATCATATATATTAAGTTAAACCATGTTAAAACCAATTTCCAATTAAGTAATTTGTTCTAGGAGTGGATAAGTTCTTAAATCCTAATTTCCTAACCCAGATGAAGATGGTGGAGTGGCAGCATCTAACATTCAAAAGTCCTAAAGTTGGTAGATTGTAAATAGACAATCAAAAGTAAGAAATCAGAAATTAACCTAACAAGTCTAAATATGTATGTTTTGAGATGATAATGACTTTCATGAGGTCTTTCCTATGAATATGTAATCTACATTTCTAAAGTTAATAAAGGTTTTTCCCTGGGAAGTTTTTCAGAAAAGGTAATATATAAGGGTCTTTAGAAGGATATGTAATAGTAAACTCATAGTGTTTTTGGAAGCATGAATGGTTCACCTGGAGGGTAATTTAAGGAGGTGGATATATTTTTCATTGAAAATTGATTCCATAAAATATTGGATATATTTTTAAATTATCTTCATAAAGATTATAATATGGTGTAAATTGGTTTCATCGGATGGACTATACTTTAAGTAGTAGGGAGGATAAAGTTTTTCCATGTACTTGATAGTTCACTTGTAATAATGTTTCATTTATTTAATAAAATAGATTTTAGTGTTCCTCACATGGATTAGGATTAAAAACTGAGCAAAAAAAATACTTTTTTTGTTACTTTCCTTTTCTCATTCTTTATATTATCATTCAAATGTTATTATATGGGTTTTTTGAAGTGTATGTTGTGGAATAATGACTTAGATTTTAAATTTATTATAAGTTAGAATGAATCATTAAAAGGGGCCCATTTTATTTCTTTGTTTTCAATGTCTAAGTTTTGTAGGATAACTTTTGGGTTTTTGAGAAGTTAATTAAATCCAAAAAGTGTTATGAAAGCTTAGTTGTAGATATTTGGATGACCAAACCCTGGAATAGGTGTTTTAGATATTGATTTAGTAGCATCATTCTACCCTTATCCTTATATGAGGATTAGGGTAAGTAGCTCTTGATCCCACTTACATGTTTTAAAATTTAATGTGATCTCATTGATTCCAAATTCAATGGCATTGGATAAGGGTTAGGTTTGGATGGAGAAGTTCGATGAGGAGAATTTTGGATTCTAGAAGAAAATATGGAGTATTGTCAACTGTTAAAGGGACTTGATCTTTTATTTACTAGTACCAATCCATAAGTGATGAAGAAGGAATAATGGTTAAAGATAAATAATAAATTACTTTTGATGATCAATCTCATTATCCTAGAACATTTATTATAATATTCATGTAGTGAAAATATCTTATGAACTTAGGAAGGCTCCTGCTAATATATATGAGAATCCAACCACAATGAATAAGTTATTCCTTTTATGGAGGCTAATTAAAATGAAAATTTAAAAACGAAATCCAGTAGTATATCACATCAACAAATTCAACATCATTAAAAGTTATTTAGAATCAATGAATGTGACCTTCATGGATCTATAATGGGTTCTTTTGTTACTCTCATCACTCCCTAAACCATGGAATGTGATGGGTACCAAGGTGTGAAACTCAAGTGGTAAAAATAAAATGGTATTATTATACATTATATATCTAATTACAAATTAATATATTCACCAAAAGTAAATCCAATAATCTACTAGAAACACATATAGTACAAAAGGTATGGGAAGTTCCATAACATGGAAAAGTTTCAAGAAATAAAAGGAAATAAGAAAAGGGATTCATAGTATCTTAGAGGAAGGTAATCCCATGTGTTTCTATTATGGGACTAAATTTCATTTGTAGACATATTTTAGTGAATTATGAGTCATTTCAAGTTGATATTCTTCTAGAAGTACATCCACAAATCTTATTTTGAAAGACATAATTGTTCTCCTATTGAGTGCCTCTAGTTTACTTGAGTCTTGAATTATAGACACTATAGATTCATTTCACTATAAATATTGAAGATTAAGTATGAGTAATTATACTTCCAAGAGATATGGTATGGTACATATTTCGGATGGTGAAGCCCTTGAGATTGTGTAAAATAATTATGTTTCCATATGGAAAAAAAACATAACCATACTGGAATTTTAATGAGTAAATCACATATCATAGATAAGGAAAAATATGATCTTAGGTGTAAAATTGGATGATGCATGTTTATGAACAAACATTGTGGATAGAGCATGAAAAGTCACATGCAGTTCCATGGTGGTGGCCAAATTATTGAAGGATGTAACGTTGTACCTAACAAGAGTTTTTAAAAGTGAAATTCATACCATAAAAATAATTTATGAAAATGTATAGAATGAATGTCTTGGTAACTTAAGTGATAAAGGGATCAAAATAATAACTTCCAAAGGAATGTGGAATATTTTAAGAATGTATTATAGAACTTTTGTAGAATTTATTATTGGAAGGAAGAGAAATATTTCATTCCAAATTAAATTAAGGCACCCAAGGGGTGGAAGTTGGAGCTGGTATATATAGATGTATGGGGGCCAAATATGGTATATTCTCATAAAGTCTCACTATATTATAATACCTTCATATAAAATTAAACAAGGATTGTGTAGGTATTTTTTTATTAATAAAAAGTCCTAATTATTAGTAACCTTCATCCAATCGAGAGACATGGTGGAAAAGCAGACCAGAAGAAAACTGAAATGTTTGATGTTAGAAAATGATAGGGAATATAAAATAAGATATTTCTAGAGGTTCTGCTGGTGGAGAAGCCTATGGTTTAAGGATAATATAGTAGTACAATTAGAATAAAATAGTATCATGGAGAGGATTAATCAAAAGTTAGTTATGATAGAAATAAGCCTGATGAATCAAACTACTCTTCTAAATGTGTTTTAGGTAGAAGTTGTGAATTGATTTTCCTACTTAGTGAATTGGATTCCATCCTCTATACTGGGGAAGAAACTTATAGAATTATTTTGATCTAGAATAATAATTAAAATATCCCATCCCATATTCTTTAGTTTACTAGCCTACATTCACATTTATTATAATGATATGGAAAAGTTGGAAGTTATTTCTCAAGTGTGTTAATTTTTAGGGTATAGAGATGAATACATTAGATTTCAGATCTGTAATAAAAACTCTTATAAGGTTATTAAAATATGGAATGTATTCTTCAATAAAGTGATATTATGGAAATATCAGAACCAAGTTGGATTTTATAATGAGATAAAATTATCATCACAATGTGAGGTTTGACTGAATAGAAATTTGAAACATATGGATATTCTAAATGGTTTAAGGAGTACATATATTCTGAAAATAAAATAAAAAATTATAAAATGTTATAGATAATAGTCAATTTCTAATAGTGTTTCCAAGGATATAATTACCAAAAATATTAGGGACGGCCGAATATCAATGAAGATCTCTAGAAGTTAAATTTATGAAATAAATGGTTCTATAAGTAACTAAGCCACAATGATACTTTTAGAGGAATTCTGGGATTTGATACCAAGTGCATTGATACAAAAGTAACTTAAACTATTTACTTCTCATGGAATATAGAGAGCTCAAAATCCCAAAAAAGTCTTCAAGTCTAAAAGAATCAAGTTAGTTGGAGTCCAAAATAAGTTGTTACATATATTTCATACATGTGTCTAAAACATGGAAGATAATGGAACATCTTACTAGAACAATAGTAATTAAAAATAAATGGTTTTATTATCTAAAATAATAATTAATGGGTATATAGAGGTACAAGGTAAGTATTTTTATGAAAGTTTTTAAATAAATGAAATGGATAGATTTTTCTAGGATCTTTTCTCCAATTGTTAAACACATGAATAATCAAATGGTTCTTAGTATGGTTTTCATAAAAGTTTTCATCTTGAGTAGTCATATGTGAAGACTAAATTTCTTCATGGAGAATAATATGAAGAAATTTACATGGATCAGTCAAGGGGTTTTATGGGTAAATAGAACATGAATCATGCGTACCAGTTAAAGATGGTCCTTTAGGGTTTCAAGAAAACAACAAGGTAGTGGAACCATAGTTAAGTGTATTTATAGATAAATAGAAGTTCTTAAAAAGTAATTTTGGTGATTTATATTATAATAAGGTGTTTCATGATATTAGTTTCAACATATTACTTATATATATAGATTATGTGCTTATTTTCATACCAGTAAAGGAAAATATCGATGAGGAGAAAGATGAATTTTCTAGAATTTAGTAAGTGGAAAAAATTTAGAAACTTTGTTCTATAATTAGTATGAATATATCTGAAATCTGGTCTAATGCTTTATAATAGGTGAGGTGAAACCATTTACCACTCCCCTAGATATAAATTTCAAGTTGATAAAGGATAAGGAACCATGAATCGAAGCAGGGGATGGACACATGGTAAAGGTTAATTTTTCATAAAGAGTGAAAATATTGATAAACTTTATGGTTTTTATAAAACTATACATTACTCATGTAATGTGAGTAATTAACATATTAATAGAAAATCATATAAGAGAGAACTGGGAAGTGGTAAAGTGTATCCTATGGTATCTCAAAGGTTTTGAAGGTTTTTCTTTATGTTTCAGAATATATGAATCATTCAGGGGTTTTTAAATTTATACTTTGGAGGATGTGTGGAGACTTGAAGGATAACCATGATCAATGTGTCCACTTATAAAGGTACAATTGTGAGTGGGATGTCAAAATTCAACTAGTGGTTATATTTTCAATAATGGAAGAGTATTATGGTTCATGAATAGAGGTAGGGAAGTATTTGATAAAACTAAAGGGGATTATGGAAGATCATAGAATAAGGGATGATAATGGGATATTTTTTTGATTCACAATGTGTAATTCACCTAGAATATAATACAACTTTTTATTCTATGAAAAATCATATTCGGTAAAAATATCACTTCATCAAGAAGTTATTGGAGGAAAAAAATGTTGGATCCATAGAAGGTCAATGGAGTTTGTAATTCAATGAATATCTTGACTAAGGTTATATTTTAGGATGTGTTAAGGTGGTTTTGTGACTTAGTCAATCTAGGATGAACAAAATCATAATGGGGTAACAATAATTCTAAAAAGGAAAATTTAATAACGGAAGTGGTTTATATATATTAACAGAGGACTTTGTGGTAAATATTGAAAATGATTTTCAACTGGGTGATTGTAAGGTTCGGGAATGTGAAACCCATATTTTATATGTAATTGTGGAAATTGGATAGAGCCGTTACGGAATCCTAATTTCTAAATCGAAATGGAGATGATGGAGTATTATTATCCAATGTTAGGAAGTTTTAATGTTAGAAGACTAGAAGTAGACTATTTGAAATATGAAATTACAAATTACCTTGAAAAATATAAAGATGAAATAATTGAGACACAAAGGACTTGAATAAGGTTTCTTCCTTTAGATACATAATATTTATTTCTTAAGTTATATAAGTTTTTTACCTTGGAGGTTTTTAAAAAAATGTAATGTGTGAGGGTCTTTATGGGGATATGTAATATTAAAATCATATAGTTTCTAAAAAATACACTTTTCACTAAAAGGGGAAGTTAAAAGAAGTGGATGTATTTAACTAAGTTAATGGATACCCATGAAGATTGTATCTATATATAAATTATCTCTATGAAGATTAAAAGATGATGGAAACTGATTACACCGGCTGGACTCTAATTTAAGTGGTGTGGGGGGGATATCTATTTCAATCACTTAAAAATTCAATTATAATCATCTTCTATTTCTTGAATAAAATATATTGAAACATTCCCCCCATTGATTAGGACTAAAGTATGAACTATGTAAAATACTTATGTTTTTCATTATCTTTGTTTTTTTCTTATGTTTCCATTTTGAAATTTCTTGTATGGGATATTTCTAAGTGTGCATTGTGATGTTATAACTTAGTTTAGACTTTCATATTTAGTTCAGGTATATCACTATAATGGGTTTATTATAGTTATTTGTTTCCACTATTTAAGTTAAATAGGATAACTTTTAGTTGTTCTAGAAGTTCTCTGTACCCAACAATATATTGTTACAATATCACTCCATAATAAAATTAACTCATCAATCAGTGGATTCAAATAAAAATTGATATTATTATTTAGATGTTTGATAATTAATAACACCAAATAGATATATGGTTCTTTTATTAACATCCAATAAAGTAAGCTGTAAGGAGTTATGAAAATAGGATAATATTAATGTCATATTTCATAAGAATTAAATAAAAAATCCACTAGTAGAAAGACCTAACCATACATTATGAATGTAACATCCCCAAACTAGTACTCCCTAATACGATCGAGCCGAGTTGGCTACATGACCTCAGTCATTCCTCCCTATATGCCAAATGTTGTTGACTAGTATAATGGGTGCAAGAGATATAGTGGGGACACTATACCCTCTGATATAGAGTTGCAATAATAATAGAAAAATAATATAGTAGAAAAAATAATAGAAACAATATAAATAAATTGTTAAACTACCTCAATAAGATAAAGACCAAAACAAAACAATCCAAATAATAATAGAATAATGTAATGGAAGTATGAGTGTAACTAAATTCCATGTTGAATGTTATACAGATAAAAGAATAAACTGACTCAATTAATGACTTCAAAGACCCCAGTCTCGAACCCCATGTCGATCCCATATCTGACCTCCATCCCACCCAGTAAGTAATAATCAAAAATAGGGTCCCTTTACCTTGTGAAAATCTCCATTCATAAAATCTATCTAGGTGTCAAATAGTAGCCTATCCAGAGTGTGAGTGAAACTTAGTAGGTTGACACCACCATATCTAAAAAATCAAGTTTGAGATTATAGTGACTATAATAAATAAATAAATAAACATGGGTATTGATTAATAAATTACTACTACTCGTGTAATAAACTTTTTGACCCTAAATATCCAGGTTAACACTTGGGGTCATCCAAACCTACTATGGCATCATTCTATATATTTATATTTGTGCTAGAATCCTCTTGCACCAGGAAGAATCACCCAAGTTGGTGAAAGATTCTTCTTCCAAGGATTAATCACATATATAGTATCGGGAATGGAAATCTCAAACCTATAGAAAATAATAATCTCACCCTTAAGCATCTATAAATTATTTCCATTGGGCTTCCAATGAAATATCACCCTCAGGTATCCATTTACTGTGCGATTTACCCTCAGGAAAGTTGTACCCAAGCACCTTACCCTCAGGCATCGCATTTAGTATGTTTTCACACCCAACATAAGAATATGTCTTATCAAAACAAGAATACAAATTTCATTTAACATCCTTACCATATGAATTATTAATAATAGGAATCATCCCAAAATATAATTCTAGCAAGAAGTTCACCTGACCAGACACTGAGAAAAACTACATGTCATCAATTTGTAATGGTTGATTCATCTAATTACCATTTGTCTATCAATTTATATTTCATAATGTTGGTATCTAAGTTATCATATTAATTACACCAATTTCCATTTTATTTATCATTTATCCCTAAGGCTATTAGCATTCCAATATAGCCACAACTCATCAAGTAAACATTCCAAGCTGATCACACATCATTTAACCAATTTTAGTCCACATGATTCTCTCCTAGGTGATCACTATAATTCACATGTTATGTCAGTTTATAATATTGATCCAACAATAAATCCAATTTCAAAATGTCTTAAGGCTCTATGTTCAAAATGACCAACTCTCAACAAGGTTAAGAGTTGGAACACCTATCGGGTGGCTTCAAGCCTCGATTACAACACCAATGGACCCAATAGGATCCAATGGAAGGTTTATACATGTGTAACTCATCAAAAAATAATTATTCAATAAAATAGGTTGTGCATAAAACATTCTATCATGATCACATATCTTTCACATACTAGGAAAAATGAATAGACAACAAGGGATATGTTCTAGACCACCCACTTCGAAATTAGAGTTTAACCTAACAATTCCTCTCATCCAAGGTAGTGATCAGATTTATTCCTGTAACACCCCAGGTAAATAAAGAATATGAAATTTTCATATTTATCCATATTTTTGAATAAAATATTGATATGACTTTAAAGGGGACGCTATGCTTGATGGCGTACCCAACACGCAACAACGAGTTTCTTGGGAATCTTACGTTGCACTCTAATAATAAAATAATATTATTTTAAATGGTAGTTAACATGTAGCCGTTGTAATGGCGGGAATGGATAGAAATAACTAAAATATGATTATATATGTTTTTAAATGTATTTACATTTATCCAATAAAGGATATAGGATTAAAATACGGAAAGAATTCAATTTTAGGCATATATGCCCTAGTTTTCACTAAAGGTTCACTTATCACCTTTTGATGTTGAACCATCATTAAATATAGTTTTGTTCACTCTTAAACATTATTTTGGACCAAATAATACTCTTATTAAGAATCGGGACATCAAAATTTACTTTGTGTAAATTTTTGGTATCTTTCCGATAAAGTTCATTTTTTTAATGAATAGTGTAAAATGTTGTATTTTAATTCAAAACCACTTTTTAATCTAATTTATTTATATGATTAGATTATCTTTTGAATTGGTTTTAAAGTTAAATTAGAATATATTTTTACCATTGAATCCAATAGTGGTCATTGGAATTAATTTCACTTTGAAATCAGACTTAAACCAGTGTCAATCTTTTGGTACTTATTGTTTCATAAAAACACGCTATTTGCTCTGACAGCGGGAATTAATTATTAAATAAATTAATCTGACTTATATGTTTTGAATTTTGTAAAATAGACTTCATTTTTTAATTCGGAATATCAAATATAGCTTATGGTGAATTTTTGGGATTTTTCTGAAAAACTTCAATTTTTGATGAATAGTGAAACCACTAAGTGGTACTTATAAAAACTGATTTTTCCGTTTAAATGAAATTTTGACATCATTGTGTTTTGATTTTCAAAAATCCGACATACATGGTTGTCATTAAGAAGTAAAATGTGGTTCAATGGGATAAAAATAATTTTTTGGTGAATAGTAACTTATTAAGTTTTTAATCGCGATTAGAGGTAATTAGTGTAGTTTAAGGTAAAAATAATGTTTTAATAATATGAAATGAACTTGAAACATGTCCTAACCTCATTGGATGTGTAATGGCCGACCAAGACAAGCCATGGGTCAACTTGGGGACCCCATGTATCCACTTTGGTTGGGAAATGACATAAATAACTTTTTATTTAATGTAAAAGTAAAAATGACACAAACATAATATGTTTTACGAAAACAATTTTTACATGGGGTTATAAAGATCAGATTTTCGATTATAAATAGACATTGGAAAGATAAAAATATTTCCTACAACATATTAGTTTTTTTATAATTTTTAGACATTAAATAAATTAAATTATTTATGACATAATAATGATGCAGCGATGACATCATTATTTAAAGATTTAAATAAAATGGAAAGATAATGTAAAATCTACAACCTACACATGGCCAAAACAAATTGTATGAGTGGATTTAGAAGCCTTATCACATTATACACGAATTATATCAATGTGGGACCTTTTAAAACCGAAACACATTTTCAAATAAAGTAATATTTCTTTACTTTCCAAAAGTGCCCCTCCTCTCCTCTTATAAAAGGCCCCCACCTCTACCTCATTTCACACACTCCTCAAGCCTTTGGCTCGGAAAACCCCTGCCCATTTACTCTCTCCACATCCCTCTCCTCATCCAAGAAGATTCCCTTTGGGAAGAATCCTTTCAAAGGAAGCCTTTAGGCTCAAATCAAAAGGAGTTACACTTTTAAAGGTAATTCATTCTCTCATGTTCATTTGTTTTATTTTGCTTATCCAACCCCCTAAACTCTTTTTATTTACTTTTTTTGTAACAAAACCAGTATATTAAATATACTAGGATGTTTTTATAAGATTTATTCGAGCTACACTCTCACACAACTACATCAAATGGTTAAAGAACATACGGTTTCCGTGGATGGTGAAATTCTGTCTCCCGAAACGATGATTGTTCAATACTCATTTAACACCTTCAAAGGTGACCATTATGATGTCACTATTTTTATATATGATATATAATATGTTTATGTTTTCCTTAAGCTTATGTTTTTTTTAATTTTTTGCATACCTTTATGGTTTCCATTATGGGTAAACGCGATATCTTCATTTAAGGAAGTGCGGACTACCGCCCCCTCAAAGTAATTTGATTCGTTAAATACCATATGTGGGACATATAAAAGAGGGAACTATGATATTATATATGATATTATACTGGAATTATAATATACCTTTATATCATTATTATTCCATTCTATAAAATATGAAATAGAAATGAAAGTAGCATTCATGCGTACGTACGGCTTACCGTCTCCATGAACGGTGCATTTCATTTCTTACCTCTAAATGATTATGTAATGTTATAAATGCGTGAATGTACTGGATATATATGACATATATGATATCTACATCATGAATAAAATTCTGGATATAATAAACATTTGGCCACACGAACAACATGTAATTGTAAGAAGTCCACTTTCGACTTAAGAACCAAATATCGGCAAAACAAATATTATTAACTTAAATGATTACATAATTTTTATGACATGGTAATAAGTGATATAAAATGAATAATTAACTTGAAAAAGGTTCTTAAGGAAGTATAAATTAACTCAAGTTTATTATTCATTATATTAAAGAACGATCGAGTCAAGTCGAACCCGACGTAAGGGATTCTTCTCCTCTCTTTCTTTTTAAGTACACACTTTTATGTCCTTCCTTTTAAATCTCATCTTTCCTATTATTGGGATGATCTTTTATATTACACTTACTGTAATTTTTATGTTCATGTGATGAGAGACCCTATTCTCTCTCATCAATCCATTTTGGAAGTTTTGAGTGGCGCCGTTAGGCTGCCGAACTTTCGTAAGAGATCTAACCTCTCTCTTTCTTTTTAAGTACTCTCCATTATGTCACTTCTTTTAAGCTCCTCTTTGTAATATTGGGGGATGTTATTTTATATTCCTCTTGCTTTACATTTTATTTTAATGTGATGAGATACCCTATTTGATCTCATCAATCCATATTCTGAAGTTTTATGTGGCGTCGTTAGGCTGCCAAGTTTTCGTAAGGAATTTTTCATCTCACTTTTATTCCCGTGAGATTTATGCTACATTTGCCACAAATTCCATTGAGTGGTGTATGTACTTCCCATTATTCTACTCTTTGTGTAATATAATTTCGTTTATGAGTATTTACATCAATGATCTATTGTCCTTAATTCATGGGGTGTATGTTTTGAAAGATACCCAAGTCGGTAAGGGAACCTTTCACCCTCCTCTTTTTTAAAAGACTTCTTTTGTTGGGTCTTTTAATTTACATATTGTTATCTTGGGATATGTTATCATATATCCTTATTGATGTAAATTTTATGTCCAAGTGATGAGATACACTTTTTATCTCTCATCAACTCATTTTGATGTGATGTCGTTAGGCTGTCAAGGGAACTTTTTAACCCAATTTCGATTTCTTTGGGTTCAACATGTAGTCATTGAATATGTCATCCATTGAATATGTGTGAATGACCTTTTCTTGTTTTACACTTAATATCAACTTATATTGGTTGTATTTATATTTGTCACACATATTTTTGAGATTGATTTTTCCTTAATTTAAGGATACCTTCTTTATAAGGGATTTCATCACATTTGACACTTCTATTGAGGGTTCATTGTTGTTATGCACCAATTCACTCTTATATGGTGTATATACTGTCATTTGGAGTATTATATCATGAATCCATTTATTCTCATGATATTATAAAGTTTTGACTAAATGTTATTCTTCAATTATTGTATTCAAGTGTCTCTAATTTTGGTAAAACCCCTTTAACCAAAATATCGTTTTAAATGTTTTGATTATTTGTTCTTAATAATATCCATGTTTTCAAAATGGTTTTAAGGATTTATTTATATGGATATTAATGGTTTAAAATTTTAAGCTTCAAGGTGGTATGGGACACTTTGATTCAAAAATCTCTTTATTAAATGTTTTAAATGGTTTTGGAAATGGTTTCTTTTTGAATGGATTCATTATTTCAATATACTAAAATGTTATATTGTGATTGAAATGTGGAAATGCTATGTTTTATTTTATGCATGTTTTATGTGATACAACTATGTTATGGTCCATGGGCATTGTTATGAAGAACGGGTGGTTCCGTGATAAACTAAGGGCAGGTGAGCCCGTTATAGCTCTCCAATGCATTGGGTAACGCGAAGGAGTGAAACGTTAAGGTTTCTCCGAAGAGATTTAGGGAATATACTGTGATGGGTATTCCAAAAGTAACCAAGAGGGTTACTCCCTACGTAAGAATGTTATGAATGCCTCAAGTTACCTTTATGTCTTATGTTTTCTATGATTTATTCATGATTTGAAATGCCTATGTTTTATGGGAAAAGTGTGATTTCATTCTAATGTATATATGAACTCATGTTTCCTTTCCATATTTTTATAACTCTTACTGAGCTTTTTATGCTCATCCCAAGTTTTTGAAATGTTTTTCACAGTTCAAGGGAAAGGTACATGATGTGATGATAGTGTCAAGGATGTGTCAAGAAAGAATCCATGTTTTATTTTAAATATGTTTCTGTTGATGGGAAGAATGAATACTGTCTTTTATGTAACCACTTTGTTTAAATGTGGAATGTAATGCAAGTTTCATGATCTAATTCTCTAAAACTCTAAACCTGAAAAGATCCTCAATGTGTAATCTTGTAATAAATCAAGATTAAGTAAGGTTTAAGGATGGGGCCTTATAGTTGGTATCAGAGGTTGGTTTAGATAACTTTAGAGGTTAGGGTATTCTTTAAGCATAAGTGACATTACCATAATGGTTAGGATTTCAGAAAGAGTCTTAGTTTTAGATAAAGTGAATGAGTAAGTATATCTTAGTGTTTATCTTACTCATTATTACATGATGGTTTTGTTGATATACTCACACTGACCTTTTTGGTTTTAGTAAATGGCTGGATCTAGCAGGCACCAAAGTAATAGTGGATGTGAAGGAAACTGTGACAGTTTTTTGAGCAAGCAACTGAATGATATGGGAGCTTCAATGAGAACTCTTTTGATTATCCTCAACCAACTATCTGGAGTCATGATTGACCACCTAAACCTTGGAGATTTCTCTAAGGCATCATATATGCAAGAAACAAATCCCTACGGAAGTACAGGTAATAATCATAAAGGTAAGTGTGTTCAAAAACCTATGTGTCAAAGATGTGGAAAGAAACACCTAGGAAAATGTTTCAAAGGGACAAAAATATTCTATAGATGTGGAAATGAAGGTCATAAAGCAAGAACCTGCCATGGAAAAAGGAAGCATCCAATTGACTCGAGGAAAGGGAAAGAAGTTCTTTCTGAGGGATCAATTGAATGTTTTAAATGTGGTGTGCATGGTCATTATGCAAACACATGTCCTATGAAGAAGTTTCGTGAATGGGGTCACCAAGAGCGTACCAATATTCGTTTACCAATACCTAATGCCATTCCGATTGAGGACGAAGAAACTGACAATGACCAATCAAAGGTATGTACTATTTCATGATTATTGTTTTCCTATTTTGGAATCTTAGGATATGATTCATGATTTTGTTTGTAGGAAAGAGGTATTTCGGAATAAGTTGGAAAGGAATGGTTAATGGATCATGAAGAATGTTGAATGAGTAAGATGTCAACATATAAGGGATTCAAGAGTTATGGTGAAATTCTGAAGAGTATTAAGTCTCTTTTGATGATGGGGTTACATTAGAAGACTTTTTATATTATGTGTAACCCTGATGTTTAATATAGGCAAATTTTATTCAAGGAATAGTTATCTTTTCTTTTGTGGACATAGTTATAAAGAACCATTTGGGTTTATATGATCCTTACTTTTGAGGTAATTATGGGTTACTATATGTTATGATTGAAGTGAATGCATGAGATAAAAATTGAGGTTAAATTATGTTATGGTTATTTTTGATGATTTTATCTCTTTTTGGGGAACGATTTGAGAATTATATAGTTTTGGAAAAAGGACAACACGCAGACCGTGTGACCACCCGTCGCGTCGGACAAAGCCACGGGAATCGAACCCACAACCAAAGTGCGATTGGTATTTATCACCTACCACTGGACTACGTGAAGTCCCTGGTTAGTTTGACTGATTCTTTATTTTTAAGAGTAAGTTGATTTTGGGTTATTTATGAAAATTATTAACCTATCATAGAGGATATGTGATTAGGTTAATTACTTTTCAATATGAGACTTTAGGAGCAACTGATGTTGTTTGGAGATAAATGTTACGATTTAACTTGGAAGACTATGTGACTAAATCCTTCAAATATTTGGGTTTCAATCTTAGTTTGGTTTACTTTGTAGAATTTTATGGACAAATTGTTTATCGGATGGTCCTCATTGAACTTTGGGTTTTGTTGGACAAATTTTGGAGATTAAGCATGGATTTTCTTTTTAATGGGTTATCCTTTTCTGGATTATCTGACCGTGTACTAACCTTTTTGGTTTTGGTTTTGGTTAAAGCCTAAAGACATGGGATGTATATAGTTCTCTTTGGTGGATTAGGTGATTCTCTAGAAGTTGATTTTAGTACTCTTAATGTGAACAAGTCTCCCTAAATACTCATCTTTTGGAAAAAATATGAGTTTGATTAAGGAATCTAGTAAAAGTTGAAAGTCAACATGATAAGTGATTATGCTTCCTTATGAATAAATTCCTCATAAAAAGTAACTTAAAACAAAAATTTTGTCTATTAACTTTCCCTACTGGGGAATCGAATACCGTTTAACCCATCACAAGTTTGTGATTTTCTTGTGGTTAACTTTCTCCTAAACATGTTTTCTATCACTCTCCATCAGAACATGACCCTATGTTTTCTCCTCCATGTCCATGTTTTCCTACATGGAATCCTAGTATGGGTTAACTCGGGTGACCTCTGTGCTTATCTTTCTTTATTTTAAAGTGATTTTTTTACCAACTCTTGTTCCGATGTGGGACTTTCAAGCATGTTTCCAAGCTCAATTTTAAAAATTGCGAGGACGCAATTCCCAAAAAGGGGGGAAGGATGTAACACCCCAGGTAAATAAAGAATATGACATTTTCATATTTATCCATATTTGTGAATAAAATATTGATATGACTTTAAAGGGGACACTATGCTTGATGGCGTACCCAACACGCAACAACGAGTTTCTTGGGAATCTTACGTTGCACTCTAATAATAAAATAATATTATTTTAAATGGTAGTTAACATGTAGCTGTTGTAATTTCGGGAATGGATAGAAATAACTAAAATATGATTATATATGTTTTTAAATGTTTTTACATTTATCCAATAAAGGATTGAGGATTAAAATACGGAAAGAATTCAATTTTAGGCATATATGCCCTAGTTTTCACTAAAGGTTCACTTATCAACTTTTGATGTTGAACCATCATTAAATATAGTTTTGTTCACTCTTAAACATTCTTTTGGACCAAATAATACTCTTATTAAGAATCGGGACATCAAAATTTACTTTGTGTAAATTTTTGGTATCTTTCCGATAAAGTTCATTTTTTTAATGAATAGTGTAAAATGTTGTATTTTAATTCAAAACCACTTTTTAATCTAATTTATTTATATGATTAGATTATCTTTTGAATTGGTTTTAAATTGAAATTAGAATATATTTTTACCATTGAATCCAATAGTGGTCGTTGGAATTAATTTCACTTTGAAATCAGACTTAAACCAGTGTCAATCTTTTGGTACTTATTGTTTCATAAAAGCACGCTATTTTCTCTGACAGCGGGAATTAATTATTAAATTAATTAATCTGACTTATATGTTTTGAATTTTGTAAAATAGACTTCATTTTTGAATTCGGAATATCAAATATATCTTATGGTGAATTTTTGGGATTTTTCTGAAAAACTTCAATTTTTGATGAATAGTGAAACCACTAAGTGGTACTTATAAAAACTGATTTTTCCGTTTAAATGAAATTTTGACATCATTGTGTTTTGATTTTCAAAAATCCGACATACATGGTTGTCATTAAGAAGTAAAATGTGGTTCAATGGGATAAAAAGAATTTTTTTGGTGAATAGTAACTTATTAAGTTTTTAATCGCGATTAGAGGTAATTAGTGTAGTTTAAGGTAAAAATAATGTTTTAATAATATGAAATGAACTTGACACATGTCCTAACCTCATTGGATGTATAATGTACGACCAAGAAAAGCCATGGGTCAACTTGGGGACCCCATGGATCCACTTTGGTTGGGAAATGACATAAATAACTTTTTATTTAATGTAAAAGTAAAAATGACACAAACATAATATGTTTTACGAAAACAATTTTTACATGGGGTTATAAAGATCAGATTTTCGATTATAAATAGTCATTGGAAATATAAAAAGATTTCCTAAATCATAGTATTTTTTTTATAATTTTTATACATTAAATAAATTAAATTATTTATGACATAATAATGATGCAGCGATGACATCATTATTTAATGATTTAAATAAAATGGAAAGATAATGTAAAATCTACAACCTACACATGGCCAAAACCAATTGGATGAGTGGATTTATAAGCCTTATCACATTATCCACGAATTATATCAATGTGGGGCCTTTTAAAACCGAAACACATTTTCAAATAAAGTAATATTTCTTTACTTTCCAAAAGTGCCCCTCCTCTCCTCTTATAAAAGGCCCCCACCTCTACCTCATTTCACACACTCCTCAAGCCTTTGGATCGGCCAACCCCTGACCATTTACTCTCTCCACATCCCTCTCCTCATCCTAGAGGATTCCCTTTGGGAATAATCCTTTCAAAGGAAGCCTTTAGGCTCAAATCAAAAGGAGTTACACTTTTAAAGGTAATTCATTCTCTCATGTTCATTTGTTTTATTTTGCTTATCCAACCCCCTAAACTCTTTTTATTTACTTTTTTTGTAACAACACTAGTATATTCAATATACTAGGATGTTGTTATAAGATTTGTTCGAGCTATACTCTCAAACAACTACATCAAATGGTTAAAGAACATACGGTTTCCGTGGATGGCGAAATTTTGTCTCCCGAAACGATGATTGTTCAATACTCATTTAACACCTTCAAAGGTGGCCATTATGATGTCACTATTTTTATATATGATATATAATATGTTGATTTTTTCCTTAATCTTATGTTTTTTTTAATTTTGGGCATACCTTTATGGTTTCCATTATGGGTAAATGCGATATCTTCATTTAAGGAAGTGCGGACTACCGCCCCCTCAAAGTGATTTGATTCGTTAAATACCATATGTGGGACGTATAAAGGATGGAACTATGAAATTATATATGATATTATACTGGAATTATAATATACCTTTATATCATTATTATTCCATTCTATAAAATACGAAATAGAAATGAAAGTAGCGTTCATGCGTACGTATGGCTTACCGTCTCCATGAACGGTGCATTTCATTTCTTACCTCTAAATGATTATGTAATGTTATAAATGCATGCATGTACTGGATATATATGACATATATGATATCTACATCATGAATACAATTCTGTATATAATAAACATTTGGCCACACGAACAACATGTAATTGTAAGAAGTCCACTTTCGACTTAAGAACCAAATATCGGCAAAACAAATATTATTAACTTAAATGATTCCATAATGTTTATGACATGGTAATAAGTGATATAAAAGGAATAATGAACTTGAAAAAGGTTCTTAAGGAAGTATAAATTAACTCAAGTTTATTATTCAGGATATTAAAGAACGATCGAGTCTTGTCGGACCCGAGGTAAGGGATCCTACTCCTCTCTTTCTTTTTAAGTACACACTTTTATGTCCTTCCTTTTAAAGCTCATCTTTCTTGTTATTGGGATGATCTTTTATATTAAACTTACTGTAATTTTTATGTTCATGTGATGAGATACCCTATTCTCTCTCATCAATCCATTTTGGAAGTTTTGAGTGGCGTCGTTAGGCTGCCGAACTTTCGTAAGAGATCTAACCTCTCTCTTTCTTTTTAAGTACTCTCCATTATGTCACTTCTTTTAAGCTCCTCTTTGTAATATTGGGGGATGTTCTTTTATATTCCTCTTGCTGTACATTTTATTTTAATGTGATGATATACCCTATTTGATCTCATCAATCCATATTCTGAAGTTTTATGTGGCGTTGTTAGGCTGCCGAGTTTTCGTAAGGAATTTTTCATCTAACTTTTATTCCCATGAGATTTATGCTACATTTGCCACAAATTCCATTGAGTGGTGTATGTACTGCCCATTATTCTACTCTTTGTGTAATATAATTTCGTTTATGAGTATTTACATCAATGATCTACTGTCCTTAATTCAGGGGGTGTATGTTTTGAAAGATACCCAAGTCGGTAAGGGAACCTTTCACCCTCCTCTTTTTTAAAAGACTTCTTTTGTTGGGTCTTTTAATTTACATATTTTTATGTTGGGATATGTTCTCATATATCCTTATTGATGTAAATTTTATGTCCAAGTGATGAGATACACTTTTTATCTCTCATCAACTCATTTTGATGTGATGCCGTTAGGCTGTCAAGGGAACTTTTTAACCCAATTTCGATTTCTTTGGGTTCAACATGTAGTCATTGAATATGTCATCCATTGAATATGTGTGAATGACCTTTTATTGTTTTACACTTAATATCCACTTATATTGGGTGTATTTATATTTGTCACACATATTTTTGAGATTGATTTGTCCTTAATTTAAGGATACCTTCTTTATAAGGGATTTCATCACATTTGACACTTCTATTGAGAGTTCATTGTTGTTATGCACCAATTCACTCTTATATGGTGTATATACTGTCCTTTGGAGTATTATATCATGAATCCATTTATTCTCATGATATTATAAAGTTCTGACTAAATGTTATTCCTCAATTATTGTATTCAAGTGTCTCTAATTTTGGTAAAACCCCTTTAACCAAAATATCGTTTTAAATGTTTTGATTATTTGTTCTTATTAATATCCATGTTTTCAAAATGGTTTTAAGTATTTATTTATATGGATATTAATGGTTTAAAATTTTAAGCTTCAAGGTGGTATGGGACACTTTGATTCAAAAATCTATTTATTAAATGTTTTAAATGGTTTTGGAAATGGTTTCTTTTTGAATGGATTCATTATTTCAATATACTGAAATGTTATATTGTGATTGAAATGTGGAAATGCTATGTTTCCTTTATGCATGTTTTATGTGATACGACTATGTTATGGTCCTTGGGAATTTTTATGAAGAACGGGTGGTTCCGTGATAAACTAAGGGCGGGTGAGCCCGTTATAGCTCTCAAATGCATTGGGTAACGCGAAGGAGTGAAACGTTAAGGTTTCTCCGAAGAGATTTAGGGAATATACTGTGATGGGTATTCCAAACGTAACCAAGAGGGTTACTCCCTACGTAATAATGTTATTAATGCCTCAAGTTACCTTTATGTCTTATGTTTTCTATGATTTATTCATGATTTGATATGCCTATGTTTTATGGGAAAAGTGTGATTTCATTATAATGTATATATGAACTCATGTTTCCTTTCCATATTTTTATAACTCTTACTGAGCTTTTTATGCTCATCCCAAGTTTTTGAAATGTTTTTCACAGGTCAAGGGAAAGGTACATGATGTGATGATAGTGTCAAGGATGTGTCAAGAAAGAATCCCTGTTTTATTTTAAATATGTTTCCATTGATGGGAAGAATGAATACTGTCTTTTATGTAACCACTAAGTTTAAATGTGGAATGTAATGCAAGTTTCATGATCTAATTCTCTAAAACTCTAAACCTGAAAAGATCATCAATGTGTAATCTTGTAATAACTCAAGATTAAGTAAGGTTTAAGTATAGGGCCTTATAATTCCTCTTTAAAATCTTGATCTATACTGAAAATATCCCATGGAACTAGCTTCTGGTTTAGAGAGGAAGTATTGTATTTCATTTCTATAAGTTCTGAAATTTAGATGGAATGTGAGTAATTATAACGCATGACATAGAATATCAGAAGGTTTAAAATAGAATAGCGAATTAATAATTCACGATGTAAATAGGGGATGTATATTTTTAATCACATGATTTAAAAATTCATTGAAAACCACATAACCTTGAATTAAAACCATATAGAAATTTATTTTACATCATAAAACTAGTTAACAATGTAAATTATGGTTTTACAACATTCCCTAAAAAACTTACAACATACGGGGGTTTTACGTGGTTGTCTTGTATGAATAATTTAAGTCATAAATCTAGGATTTATGCAGTAAGTTTTCTTTATAGATTGTGGCTCCATGAACTTCAATAACACCTACACAAAAAAATAAAACTAGTTTCATACATGAAACCAACATCCAATAAGAGATAACCAAACTTCACAAGTTTAACCAAACCTTAAAGAGAGACATATCTTAAAAAATATAGGATCTCATAACTTCCCCACCATATAATAGCATATTCACGAGCTGTGCTCCGAAGAATCGCTATGGGGAGTCGGTGTAACACACCAAGATTTTGTGAAATATTTTTTTCAAATAAATTTAATCTTTTAAATATTTTTCATTGCACACATCACTAAGTTTATATTTTAGTATACATAACACTAATTTTAAATGAAATGTAAAAACTATTAAAATATTATTATTTTAAATGATAGTTTCCATATAGCCATTGGAATAGAGGGTATGAATAGGATTGAAAAAATCATGAAAATATATTATTTACACATGCATATAAAATGAATTAATTGGTGACCAATTAATTAAAAATAAAAATAAAAACTATTTTAAAGTAAAGGAAATCTTTTTATCGAAAAACTATTTTTATGAAAACAAACATGTTTTACCTCAATAAATTAAAAAAACCATTTGTTTATTTATTTTAATATATATATATATATATATATATATATATTATAATAAATAATCTATTTAAAATTCATATTATGTGTTTTCTATACAAGATATAAGAATATATCCAACTTTATAATGAAAACTTTAGTTTTCTAAAAAATAGTTTTATCGCCTTTTTGCGCACAAATTTTAAAACTAAATATTTACAATTTTAGAAAATTTATTTGAAAAAATAAATTTATTCTTTAAAATTAGAATATTAAAATTATCTTAGGGTCAGTTTTTGTGAATTTTTTAAATATATTAATTTTTTGATGAATAGTGAAGATTATTGAATTTTAATTGAAAAATGTATTTCGTTTAAAATATTTATAATTTTAAATTATATTTTAAATTTGATTTAAATTAAAATTAGTTCAATTATATATATATTAAACCAATTTATTTCATTATAATCATTTTCATATTGAATTTTTATATAAAAACCTTGTAATCTTTTGAGCATTTTCTCTTTAAAAACCTTCTTTTTCGTCAAGCTGTATGGTTTATTTTAAATTAATTTTTTTCAATTATATAAATATAAAACTGAAATATGGATAAATATTTTTAATAATCATAATTTATATTATTTAACAAGTTCAAACTAATTTTTTACCATAATGAATATTAAAAACACTAAAAATTATTTATCGTGTTTAAGGTAAAAATGGGTTTATCGAGGGTTAAACTAAAAAGATAAGGGTTAAAATAACCTAAAACTTGTATAAAATATATTATATAGAGATATTCAGACCATATAACATATAAGGATAAATAATACTCCATTTTTAACAATTATTTCAATTGAAAAATGTGGGTACACTATTTTCTTTTAAAAATTTTAATTCTGACACTAGCCTCACTTATAAAAGTTCACCCCCTCTCCTCTACTCTTCACACATTCAAAGACATTTTTTTCAAGAAATACCTACCAAAATAAATTATTAAATTTTATCCTCTCATAATATAACCCATATTTTTCTCATTAATGCAACCTAGAAATTATTTTGGTGAAAACCTAATGAGGTTATCCGAAGAAGAGGTATCATTCTTCAACGAGCATTTTTATTTTATTTCTTTTTCCACCTTATTAAATTATTGTTAAACCATAATAATATAATAAAAAATTATATTCCATATAATTATATGGTTTTAATTTAATTTAATTGCCTAAAATAACTTTCACTTTTGTCAAATGGGTTACTAAATCATCATTCGTGTGTGTGGAAAACTACTGCCACGCAAACCGATGTCATTCATTTTTCAATTACCACCTCTCACAGTTGGGTATTATGATGAATATAAAGTATATATATAATATTTATAAAATAATTATACATATGTATCAAATATATCATATATTAAATTTTACTTTACATTCCTTATGGGATACAATAATGTCACTCATGTGTACAGTAGACTGCTGCCTCACAAAGCCATGTGATTCGTTTTTCACTAACTATTTACATGGAAGATAATAAGAATAAATTTAATGAATATTTGTGATATAAATGATAGAATTATGATATTTATGAAATATTTATAATTATAAAAAATATAATATATCATTTTATTTCTTACTTTTTTCACACACTAAAAGAAGATAGCATCGTTCATGTACGTGTTGTCTACCACCTTCTTAAAGTGATGTGACTCTCATTTAGTCATCACACCACATGAATGATATGTATAAGTACATTTGAAGAACAATATTTTATTTGTGATATTATGATCATTATGTAAATATAAAATATTACTTACTTCTTTTCCATAATGATCATTGAAAAATGGAAACATTACTCTTGCGTACAAACAGACTACTATCCATGATCATAATGTACTTCATTTCTCAAAACCATCTTTAAATATTCTTCTTAAAATTATAATTGATATATAAATATGATAATTATTTAATTATAATTATTTTGGGGATTATGTAACCATGATCAAAGTAAGAGGACTGAAAATAAAAAATCAAAACATATATGAAAAACAGAGTGGTTATTACCCAAAATATGATTTTAACAAGGATTTGATAAAAAAATGGGTAATAAATTGTCATAATTAAATCATATATGGTATAATATATATAATTATGGTTATATAATAAATATATAATAAACTTATATTTATTATTTGGGAGGTTCTAACACATACGAAGGAATTCCAGACTTAAAGTAAGGGATTTCTAGTCTCTCTTTTATTTTTGAGAGACATATGAAAATTCACAACTCATTTATTTTATGTGGTGTATATAAATACCATTTTAAATTTTATATAATGAATATCCCTATTTTAATATTATTTAAAGTTTAATTTTATTTTTTTATTTATTGGGTCTTATGATTAAAAACATCCTTAAAGTAATAAGGGACTTTCGTCTTACTTTTTATTTTTGTGGTACACATGTTGTATTCACCACCTATTTATTTTATTTGGTATATATAATATCCATGAATTTATTTTATTATTATTATACTCAAAATTATTTTTGTTCAAATATCCATTTTATGATCTCTCTTTCATGAGGTCTATGGTTCAAAAGTTATTAATGTGGTAATAAATTCTTAGTCTTTCCTTTATTTCTAGGAGACATTTTAAAATTCACCACTCATTTATCTTGTGTGGTGTATATAATTAATATTTTACATGTAATTTCATGAAACCTATTATTTTATCAATATTTAAAGTTTTATCTGATGTTATTATTTATTTTGTATTAGGATTCAAAATATTACAAAAGTAGTTATGGGTTTTTGTCTCAATTTTCCTTCTTTGAGAATTCTGCCATGTTATGCACTTATCTTATTTTATGAGGTATATATACAGCCACTTTGACATATAATATCATAAATTCATTTATTTTAATGATATTTTAAGTTTCATTGAATGTTATACTTTCATGGGGACTACGATTCAAAGTTACCAAATTGGTAATAGTTTTATGGTTCAATCACATCGTTTATCGAGATTGTTTATGTTTATGCTTTTAATGATGAGATATTATGATCCATATCGTAATAAACTCATTAATATTATTCTACTATTGTTATTTCATGAAAATACATGTATTCCCTTCATTTTTCTCTCTTTATGTACTCAAGAGTTCAAAATAATATTTTTAATAAAAGTCATCTTTTCAATTGAAAATCATTTTTCTTCAAAAACCTTGTTTTATAAAAATTCTTTTAAAAATATTTTTAAAATTAATAAAATGGTTTTCTAAAGATATTTTTACCCATGTTTAAATTTTTATAAAGTGTTTTTAAATGAATCTTCATGTTTTTTCCAAAAACTTCTCATTTGGATTTTACCAAAAATGTAAAAGGAGTCTTTGTTTTAACATGTACAACTTGAAAAGAATTTACTTTATCAAGACCATTATTTTCTTTAAATATTACATTATATGTTATAAAGTTTATTCTAAAAGAAAGGGATTTTCAAAATATTTTATGAATTTTATAGTTTTAAAATTTTATTTTCAAAGAAAAGTTATTTTCCTCAAGAAAAGTTATAAGTGATATTTTAAAATGATTTTCCATCCAATATGACATTCTTTAATGTTACTTATGCTTTATTTGAGAAATGATCCAAGGATACCATTCTTATTCTTTCACTGAATGGTTTGTTTTTATGTTGAAAATATGTTTATAAAAATTATTTCTCTTCTATAGGTTATACCATGATAAAATGCTGATGAAACCCACTTCTTCTTACACTGGTGATGTTATAATGAAATAATGAAATTATTATGAAAACTGTTTCTTTTCCATAATTTTTTTTATAATGAAATGTTTATGAAACCCATTTATTTTATTTTTTTATGATATGATGGTTCACATATGTATTATTTTCATTATTTGAATATTGGGACATATATATACTTCTAATGAATTGGGTAAATCTGGATAACTCGTGATTAAATATGTTATCAGTGAACCTAATTACATGTTCACAATGTTATGTGTGAACCTGATTACATGTTCACAATGTTATGTGTAAACCTGATTACATATTCATAATGTTATTCATAGACCTTTCCTTCATGCCCATAATGTTATGTGTGGACCTCATTCAATGTCCATAAGTTTATTAGAGGGCCTGATTTCAAATATTTAACTTAATGAGAGAAATTTTCTATATTTATACATGTGAAAAATGTTATAATTTGATGTGTATTCCAAAAATCTATGTCTTATGAAAATTTTATTCTCTTTTGTATCATGTTCTTTGATTACCTTATTATTCATGTCTTATGAACTTACAATATTTATTCTATGACTCAATATTATGATCTTTGATATGCAAGGTATTGTTTTCAAATGTTATGATCATGTTATCATACCCTTATGTTCATGTTATTCTTACGTATCTCCCTTTTTTGTCCTTACTGGGTATTGGAGCTCACCCATTCTTATGTTTCCTTTCCCAAAGTTATGAATTAATGCTTTAAGTAGGTTATGTCTGTGAAGAGTACTAAAGGGTAATATTTTTATGGGAAATTCTAAATATCATTCACCAAATTAGAATATTATGTACCTATTCTCCAAAGAAACTAAACTATTATGGTCCTCAAGTGTGTTTTTATGTAACTTATTGAATATTCATATAAAAATATGTAATATTTATGTATGAAAAACCTTGGTCTCTGTTATTTTTATCAGAGGAAAGTTTTAGTTAAGATTTTGAAACTAGGATGAGAAAATTAAGTGAGATCCATAGGGATATTTATATGAATTTGTCTTGGGATGTCCCAAAGGATAAGTCTAAGGATGATTCATAGTATAGTAAGATGTCCTATAATTTTGGTAAAGGTTAGAGTGAGTGGTTTTTAATAAATTACATCCCTATATTGATACTACAAGTGGATGTGGATTTGACACAAAGGTTCTTAGGTGTAATAACTTTGTAAATGGAGGATTGAGTTGAACCTGATCATCACCTAGTGTATGAAAATAGGTCTTATTGCACACCTGGTTTAACACTACTAGGGGATATGCTTTGGAAATTAACAAACTATTTATGATCTATCATGAAGGATTTAAATACATGATAACTATGAATAGACTTATATAACCCTAAGGTCTTATAGATTAAAAATAAGTTGTCATAATTTATACTTATAAGTGATTTATCATAATTATGTGGTTCCTGGCTATGATTATTATTTCTTACACTATGATTTTTGGTTTTATCTAATGGTTAGAACCCAAAGGAACCATTTTGATGCTAAATACAAAAAAAATCAATGATCTTCCTCTTAAGAAACTGAATGTTATGGGAGATGAAATTAAAAACCTAATTGATATACTCACAAAAAAATTTCAAGATATGACTCGTGATGAAATACAAAATGAGAAATCCAGTTACAAACAGTATTTTGAGTCTTTAATGAGGCTATGACCACCTTCTTTCAATGGTTACTCTGATCTTCTAGTTGTAGAGAAATGCATTAGTACCACTGAAAAGATATTTTCCATTCTCCAGTGTTCAAATCATGAAAAAATTCATTTTGGTTGTCTATCATTTGGAATGTGTAGAAGATAAATGGTGTAATCTTACTAATAATATGAGGCAATAAGAATAAATTGAATCCATGAAGTGGGATGAGTTTAAAAAATTATTTTTCAATAAGTACCTTCCTCATATTATTCATGAAAAATGAAAATTTAATTATTCGAGCTAAAGTAGAAGGATGATAAATCCATTTGTACCTATGAATCAAATTTTAAAAAACTTTTGAGGTAATATTTGGGTATTATAATTCATACTAAAAGTAATATTGGAAAATTATTCATGGGATTTTAACCAAATATCTAAAGGGATTTATTAATAAGGGACTTTGGGTGTTATGAATAAAACATTCGATGTGCACTAAAAGTATAAATATAAGCCTGTATACTTATTAGTTCTAGTGATAATAAAAGGTGTATGGGGTTACATATAAATTCCAATGATTTTTCACATGGAGGGTAGAAAAAAATTTAAACTCCTACTTGCAAAAATAGTTGAAAGGGGCACTTAGGTGAGTTCCTAGAAGGAACAAGAAGGCATTTTGAGTGTGGTAAGCCTATCCATTAATAAAAATAATGTATAATTAATATAAATATGGAATTAAATGAAATTAATTAAGGGATATAGAGTTCAAAAGAATATTCAATCCACACTATAGTGTTTAAAGTGTAAGTATTTTTTGAATTATTAAAATCAATGGCCTAATAAAAGGGCTAAAATGGATGATAAGTCACAAAAAACTATGAAAAAAAGGAAAAAGGGAAATCTTATGCAATAATAATGCATGAAGTGAATAATGATAATTAGGGTATACTTATGATATCTCCCTTAGTTGGGAATTTCATATTTTATTTTGTATGAATGATCCCTATGAAAATCTTATTGTACATCCTTTAGTGAAATTTCATGTGATTATATCCCTCTACATGGATTCTGGAATAATGAAATCACATTTGTTATTCAATCTATACAAGGATAAAACCAAGCTTCCAATGAAGATTTTTTTATATAATATAAGAGATTATATATGGAATAAATATTGAATTAACACATAGAAGTGTATATGTATCCATGTAATATTAATATAAAATTTATGGATACCATCATGGATTTATGAATTTGCGGTTAACTATAAGTTCAAATTCATTAACACACCTTTTGAGGTTTTTTATGATGGAATTTTATCAAGATTAAGGATATTTTTAGTGACTTTAATTATAATAAACCACATTGTTTTTGTGTATTCTTTTGTGAAAAAATCATTTGAGGATGAATGATTTTAAACTTTGTTGAAATGAGATTAAAGGTACTGGTAAACCTTAGAGTTTATCATATCATTGATGTTGAGGTAATTATGGGTTTTAGTTGATCACATTATGAATTTTTCACACTTCATTACTTCCATATAATAATTATCTCTAGATCCTATTTTAATTATATACATTAAATAAGTAGTAAGGTTTCATGGGGTACCACATTCAATTGTATTTGATCGGGACATGAAGTTTACCTCGATGTTTTGGAGAAGTCTTTAGTAAGATATTGATAAAGAGTTGAGTTTTAGCACTTCATATCATCCATGGATATATTATCAGTCTATGATAATAATTAAAACCCTTAAGGATATTTTAAGATCTTGTTCTATGGATTTCAAATGTAGTTGGGATCAACACCTTCCTCAATTTGATTTTTCTTGCAACAATTTATTTCACTTGAGCATTCAGATGGAACCTTATGAATCTATTTATGGAAAGAAGTATATAAATCAAAAAAATTGAATGAATTTTTATAAATAAAGTTATTAGGATCTGGGCTAGCTAATGAAATTGAAGATAAGGTTAGATCCATTCAGAAACACATGCGGGAAAAGTTGATGAAACTATTATGCAGATAATTGTTGATGTGATATAGAATTTGATGTTAGTGAGAAGGAATTTCTATGAGTTACTCTATGGAGGAGAGAAGGGAAAACTGATCCCTAGGTATAAAATTCCCATTGAAATTCTTGATTTTATTGAGACCATAGTTTCTCTATTATTATTTACATCAAAACTATCTTAGGTTCATGTTTTATTTTGTGTATCTCTCTTTAGGAATTACATACCTAATCTATCACATGTATTTAACTCATAGATTATACCAGTAGAGAATGAAATTCCTTATGAGGAACAACTAGTAGATATTATAGATCAAATATAGAAGGTTCTAAGAAAAAAATACCACTTACCTTTTCAATGTTTCTTAGTGAAACCACCATCTTGAGGAAGCTACTTGGGAACATAAGGATGTAATGAGGCAGAAGCTTCCTTAATTGTTAGTACCAATGTGACGAGTTTCAAGGGTGAAATTAATTTTAAGGGCGGTAGAATGTAACACCCTGATATTTTTTTAAATATTTTTTTCAAATATATTAAATCTTTTTAAAATTTATCATTACAAAAAAACACTATTTTTTTCTTATGTTATACACAACACTATGTTTAAATTAAACATGAAATACTTTTAAAATATTATTATTTAAAATGATAGTTATATCATAGCCATTGGAATGGTGGGTATAAATAAGATTAACTAAATTCTAAAAATATATGTTTTACACATGAATATAAAATTGATTCTTTACTGACCAGTTAATTTAAAATGAAAATAAAAACTATTTGAAAATAAAAGAAATCTTTTTTGAAAAAACTATTTTTTGCAAACAAACATGTTTTATATGAATAACTTAAAAAAAATTGGGGAATGATTTTAAATTAATTTATATATTACATATTCAATAAAATATTTAACATTCATCTTATTTTTTTCTAGATAATAGGTAATAATAGATCAAATTTTACACTTAAAAACTATATTTTTCAAAAAAACAGTTTTATCACCTTCTTACATTCTTATTTAAAAAAAATATTTGATAAATTTATAAAATTTATTTGATAAAATAAATTTTATTTTTTAAATAATCATGTCAAAATTATCTTATGTTTAATTCTTTATAATTTTCTGAATAGATTAATTTTTTATGAATAGCGAAAAATACTAAAATTTAATTGAAAATGCCTTTTCATTTAAATTATTTAAAAAATTAAATTAAATTTTAAATTGGTTTTAAATTAATATTATTTAAATTATATATATTAATCCAATTTATTTTATTTTAATAATTTTTATATTGAATTTTGTTAAAAAAAACCTTATAAACTTTTGAGATTTTTCTCTTTAAAAACCAGCATTCTCATTGCGTCTGCGGGATTAATTTTAAATTAAATTTTTAAACTTACATGAAATTACTTTGGAAAAATTAATTCCATATTTTGAATAATAATTATTTATATTATATAATAATGTCAACTTAATTATTTACCATAAAGAATGGTAAAAACATTAAAAATTATTTACCGTGGTTAAAGTAAAAAATGGGTTTACTGGAGGATAAACTAAAAAGATAAGGGTTAAAATGACCTAAAAACTTGTCAAAATATATTTTATGAATTGATATTTAACTAATAATATCTAATTACTAATAATAATCTATTTTTTACGCTTTTGGAGTGTGAAAAATGTTGTTACACCATTTGCTTTCCAAAAATTACAAATGTGTCTCTCACCTCACTAATAACTCTTCTCTCCTATTCACACCTTAAAACCATTTTGGTTTAGAAAATACCTGACCAAATCACTTAAAAAATTATATAGTTTCATACTATAATCCTTATTTTGTGAATAAATCCAATCTAGCAAGGCTTTTGGTGAAAACCTAAAGAGGTTACCCAAAGAAGATGTAACGTACTTCAATGAACATTTTTATTTTATTTCTTACTCAAAGTCCTTAAATTATTATTAAAACATGATTATATAATAAACTAAAAATATTAAATATATTGATATGTTTTTATCTAAATTTAATGACCTAAAACCATCTCCACTTCTATAAAAAAATTTATAAAATCATCATTTGTGTGTATGAAGGACTACCACCTTAAAAACCGATGTCATTCGTTTTTCCATTACCACCTCTCATGGTTGCGTATGATTATGAATATAAATTATATATATGATATTCATAATATAATTATACCTCTATAATAATTATATAATAAATAACTTTTTAATTTATTTTCTGTGGTGGATGTGATAATGTCGCTTGTGCGTACGGCGGACTACCACCTCACGAAGCAATGTGATTCATTTTTCACTAACGCTCTACATATAAGATAATAAGTATAAATTTAATGAATATATGTAATATACATGAAATAATTATGATATTAATGAAATATTTATCATTAATAAAGATAATCTATCATTTTATTTCTTACGTTTTCACTCACTGAAAGATGATAATGTTGTTCATGTACGTGTAGAATACTGCCTTCACGAAGCGATGTGTCTCTCTCTTTTGATCACCACACCACATGGATTAAATGTATATGTATATTTAAGGAAAAAATATTTTATTTTTTATATGAATATCATTATGTAAATATAAAATATTACTTACCTTATTTCCATAATGATCATTGAAAAATGGAAATGTTGCTCATGCATACATACAGCCAACCATCTCCATGATCATAACGTACTTCATTTTTCAAACCCATATTTCATAATTGGTATTAAAAGTATAATTGATGTATAAATATGATAATTAATCATGGTTATTATTATGTAGATGATGTAACAATTATAAAAGTAAGATGACCAAAAATAATAAATCAAACCATATATGAAAAATAAAGCGGTCATTACCCAAAATGTGATTTTAACAAGGATTTGGTAATAAACAGGTTTTAAATGGTCATAAGTAAATAATATATGGAATAATGTATATAATTATGGTTCTATGATATATTTATTGTAAAATTATATTTCTTTTGAAGGAGTTTCAAACATGTATGAAGGAATTAGAGACATAAGGTAAGGGATTTCTAGTCTCTCATTTATTTTTGAGAGACATGTGAAATTCACCACTCATTTCTTTTGTATGGTGTATATACTAATCCATTGACATGATATATCATTAATATAATTATTTTAATGAAATTTTAATTTTAATTTTATGTTATTATTTATTTTAGGTTATGATTCAAAATATTACTAAAGCGGTAAGGGATTTTTGTCTCACTTTTTACTTCTATGAGACACATGCCATATTCACCACTAATTTCTTTTATGTAGTGTATAAATTGAACATGAATGTATTTTATGATTATTATCCTCAAAATTATGTTTATTCACCTATCCATTTTATTATCTCTCTTTCATGGGGTATATGGTTAAAACTTTACCAAAGCGGTAAGGGACTTATAGTGTCTCTTTTATTTTTGGGTGACATATGAAAATTCACAAATCATTTCTTTTATGTGTTGTATATACTACCCATTTGAAATGTTATTTAATTAATCATATTATTTTAATGATATATAAAATTTCATTTAATGTTATTCTTTATTGGGGATTGTGATTCAAAATATTACTAAAGCGGTGAGGGATTTTTGTCTCAATTTTCCTTCTTTGAGAGTTATGTCATGTTATACACCTATATTATTTTATGAGGTGTATATATAAAAAATTTGACATGTAATATCATAGATTTATTTATAGCTTTTTTATTTTAGTTTTCACTAAATTTTATCCTTTCATGGGGAATACGATTCAATGTTACCAAAGTTGTAAGGGTTTTATCATACAATCTCATCATTTATCGAGATTATTTATGTTTATGCTTCTGATGATGAAATATTGTGTTCCATCTCTCAATAAACACATTAATTTTATTATACTATGGTTATTTCATGAAAATAATTTATATCCATTAATTTTCCTCTCTTTATTTACTCAATAATTCAAAATAATATTTTTAATATAATTCATCTTTTCTGTCGAAAAAAATTTTCTTCCAAAGCCATATTTTCTAAAAAAAAATTCTAAAATATTTTTAAAATTATTGAAATTATTTATTAAATAAATTTTTAACCATTTTCACTTTTTAAAAAATGTTTTTAAATTAATCTTCATTCCATTTTACAAATAATTCTGGTTTTTATTTTACTGAAAATGTCAATGGAATATTTGTTTTAATGTGTATGGTATGAACATAATTTCCACCATCATGAACATTATTTTATTTGAAGATTTTTATATAATTTTTCAAGGTTATTCTCAAAGAAAATTATTTCCAAAATATTTTATGAATTTTTAGTTTTAAAAATTTATTTTCAAAGAAAAGTTATTTTCCTCAAGAAATGTTCCATGTGATATTAAAAAATTATTTTCTATCCAATATGACATCCTTTGATGTTACTTATGTTTTAATGGGGATATGATCCAAGGATACTAGTATTATTCTTTTTTTTAATGATTTATCTTTTTGATTAAAATATGTTCATGAAACTTATTTCTTTTCCATGGGTTATATCATGATATAATTCTTATGAAACCTACTTCTTCTTCCATGGGTTATGTTGTGATGAAATGATGAAATGATTCTGAAAACTATTTCTTTTACATAGGTTATGTTATGATGAAATGTTTATGAAACCCATTTCTTTTCTTGTGTTGTGATATGATTAATGTTTTATGATCTTGTGTCACACATTCATAATATTTTCATTATGTGTTGGTGGAACCTATATCCCCCTCCAATGTGTTTAATAAGGATAGATAAAACATGAGTAAATATGTTTTGTGTGAACCTGATTACATTTTCGCAATGTTATTCATGTACCTTATTATGTGTTCACAATGTTATGTATGAACCTAATTACATGTTCATAGTGTTATGTGTGGACATATCTTTCATGTCCATAATTTTATGCATAGACCTAGTTGCATGTCCATAAAATTATGAAAAGCCTAATTTCATGTCCTTAACTTATGAGTGAACCTATCTATTTTTATACAAGTTTACAATGTTATAATATGATCTATGTTCCACAAATCTATATCATATGCCAATGTTATTCTCTCATGGATCATGTTCTTTGATTATCTTATGATTCATGTCTTCTGAACTTCTAATGTTTATTTCATGACTCAATATTCTGATCTTTGATATAAAGGGTATGGTTTTTAAATTTAATGTTCATTTTCTTATACCCTTATGTCCATGTTATGCTTACGTATCTCCCTTTTTTAACCTTAATAATCATATATTATCACCCTTCCTTATATTTAGTTTCCCCATATTATGAATAAATGTTTTTAGTAGGGAATGTTTCTTAAGAGTACTAAAGGGGAATATCTCTGTGAGTGATACTAAAGATCTTTCACCAAATTAGGATATTGTGTGCCTAGTCTCCAAAGAAACTAAACTATTATTTGTCCTTGGGCATGTTTTTTTGTAATGTATTGAATATTCATCTAAAAATATGTAATATATATGTATGAGAAGCTCAAGTATCTATAGAAGGTGAAAAAGTATGAAAATTATGTCTGAATAATAGATTCCCTCTCCTAGGTATCCTATTTTACACACCCATTCTTCCATTATACTCATACTAGAGGCATGATATTCCCCTAAATATTCTTATGACTATGGTCCACAACATGAATTAGATTATTCTCAAAAGACGCATCAACATCCAACTAAACTTCATCAACATCTATCATGTGACAAGGGTCGAGGTGATATCACTAAAGCTGCGACATGTGAAACACATCATGCATGATGTTGTGATGTTGTGTAAGGGAGAAAAGGTGTTCTACTAAACAAACCATTTCCACAGTCTCAAATGGGCCAACAAACCTGGGTGATAGTTTCTCATATTTCTTGATATGAAATTTCCATCAACTAGGATACACCTAAAGGATAAATCTATAAACAATATAAAACGATAGAGGTCATATTAGATTATCAGCGTATAATTTATATCAACTATGTGTGGTCACCAACTACTTCTTGATCAACCAGACATGCTCAAATATATCCTGAATGATACTAGTCCCAACAAGAACTAACTCACCTGCCTCTAATTAGAAAATAGGTGAATAATGTGACCTTACATAAAAAAAATCCTTAAAAGGATCCATTTTTATCAATATTTTGAAGATGTTATTATAAGACAACTTCAAGGGTTCTTGATACTACTCCCAAGAACCACTAAAATTCAAGGCACAAGCTCATAAAATATCCTCCGAAACCTAAATCATCCATTTACACTAGCCTTCAGTCTGAGGATGGTAGGATATAATAAAAAATATATTAACCCAAATCCTTTTAAATACCCTACTAGAACCAATATTTCAAATGGGGATTATGATTATAAATGATAATCCTTGAAAAACCATGAATATATACTATTTACCGCATGTATATACTACCCATATCATTAATGATGAAGGTCTCCCTGATAATAAAGAAGTAAGATACTTTCATAGTAGATCCAAAATCACCCACACTGCATCATTCTTTTGATTCATCCTATGTAATCCTATAACAAATTCTATAGTGACATCATCCCAATTTCATTGTGAAATGGGCGGAGGATGAAATAGCCTATCGGACCTTGTATTATCAACCTTAAACTAATTACAAGTGAAAAATCTCTCCAAAAATCCTATTATATCTTTCTTTATTCCAAGCCCTAGTACTGTCTATAGAGATCAAGATACATATTTATCATACCTATATATACATTAAATTTAGAAGCATGAAACTCTCTCATCATCTCCTCATGAAAACCTATAGGTACCCATACATATCCATGTAAAGAAAAAACATTTACACTTCCAATAGACCATTCTAATGGTGGATCCCCATCATATAATCTTTTCCTTAGATATAATTCCTTTAGATTAGATAACATATTTATCCTGATCCAGTCCAAGAGTATGGTTATTACTGATGTTGAAGTTAGTGCTACTCAACCCTAGGACTCCTGGATATCAAGATTCATGTCTGAAAAGAGTGACATCAGCCACCACACATTGAAATACTCTCGTATGTCCCCTATCTATATCTTCTAGATCAAGGAATATGAAATAAAGTTTACATTTCCTAGTGTGTGATCCATATCAAAGTCAAAATATTTTAGATACTCAACCCACATCCTCTTCCTAAGGTTAAGGTATCTCTAATAAAAGATGTATTTGAGGCTCTTTTGGTCCATGTACACCACAAACCTCTCACCAAAAATATAGTTTCTTTAGAATCTCAATGTGTGTAACATCATAGCTAACTTCATATGACCCCTTGTGTGGCCTGTCTTTCTATATAATGTCCCACTAATTCTTAGTTGGTCCTCAAAGAATGTAAGAAGAAATCTCCCCCTCCTATATATGGGTTTCTTGAGGTTCTTTAATATCATCTGGACTGACTCAACCTAGAACTCAACTACCTTAGTCCTCCCTCCCTAGTTAACGTAGGTGGATGTCGTAGCTAGAACTCTCTCATCATATTGGACATAGAAGGTACGATGAAAAATACTCCCTCTACATAGATCTCATGACCCTTAGGAATATATCATGAAGTTGTTCATTCATCTTATTCTCTATACCTGTATGAAGTTCCGGCTCAGCTTATTGTACTAATTTATTCTCTCAAAATCCTCAATTTAAAGATGATGAGGAGGAATTTTATCTAAAAAGGTTTACCACGCATCCTAAAACAAATAAACTCAATAATACTAACCTCAAAATATAAAATCAATAGAGAAAAACTGGATCAGAGTTCCTATAACTTGGATTCATAAGTGGATTAGTATAACAAAATAGATCCTTTTATTTCATTTATCAGGTATAATTAGGTATTTCATTTTATAATTCATATGGGAAAATATATCACATGCATCAAAGATGTCCCTAACATAAAAAATTCATGTCAATATATATCTTAACAATCCTATCATGATCTATGAATACTCATCTCATGTCATACCATACCATGAGTAAAATATCATAAAATGATCACATCACACAAAAAATCAATCACCCTAAGTAAAATAACATAAAAAATATAATGAATGAACAAAATAAATAGCAATATTATCCTTAGAAATTTTTTTTTTCAATAATGGGTTATCTACTCCCATTAATGAGCTTGTTACCAAGACCCAACATATCCCAATCTTTTTTTTCCTTTCCCAAATAGTAAATTAATAGAAATGAAACCTGGTTAATAGATACTAGTTTCTAACATCTCCAACTAGATACTCCCTCATATGACTAAGATGGTTAGGCTCTCTACGTGACATCAGAAATGCCTCCCCACATGCCAAAGGCTTCTGACTAGAATTGATGGTACAAGATATATAGTGAGAATATTATACCCTCTGGTATATAGTTTCAATAATAGTAGAAAAATAATAGAGTAGTGATGTGGATGGGTAAACTTCTAGGATATTTCTCAGGGTATGTATGAGTGAGGACAAAGCACATTGTAATTGACATGTTTTGGATTGTGGGGACTATCATTAGTCAAATGACCCATTCGGGCATGTGGTTGGGCCCCAGGGTGGGGACCATGTTTCTGCGGGGCAACTAGTGGTACCTGGAGGGCCAGGACCTGATGAACAAGTTAAGGCAGGTTGTTTGTTCTATTAGTAGGGCCCATTTATTATAGAGTTTTTCAAGATTAAGGATATTCTAAGATACATTTATAGCAATACAAACCTTTGGTTTTGTATATCTTCTAGTGAAAAATTTATTTAAGGAGGGATGCCTTTAAACTTTGTGTACATACGATTAAATGTACTAGTAACATTTAGGTATTATCTTATATTTGATGTTGAGATAATTATGGGATATATATGGTAACCTTATAAAGTCAACACACTTTTTTTCTATACTAGAAGATTTATTTATGAATCCACTTTTCAGAATATGCAATAAGGAAGTGGTAAGTTTACATGGAGTACGACATTCAACTATATCTAATCAGGATTTAAATTTTACATAAATTTTTTTGAAAATTTGTCAGCAAGATCTTGATACAGGGTTGAGTTTCAACACTATGTATCATCCTTAGAAATATGGTCAGTTTGAGAGAATAATTAAAACAATAGAATATATTCTAAGATCTTTTTCTATGAATTTAAAATGTTTTTGGGATCAATGTCATCCTCTAGTTGAGTTTTATTTCCACAATATATTTCACTCAAGTATTTTTATGGATCCTTATGAACCTATTTATGGAAAGAAGATTAAAAATCTAGTGTACTGGAATAAAGTTGTAGAAAGAAATCTATTAGGACCTGAGTATGATAATATAATGGAAGAGAAGGTTAGATCCATTCAGTAACACATAAGGATAGCATAAAGTTGACAGAAATTTTATGTTAATAATCATTAATACAATATATAATTTGAATTTGGTGAGAAGCTCTTTATATGAATTTCTATTTGGAAGAAATAAGGACAAACTAAACCCTAAGAATATTTTTCCCTTTAAATACTTGATTGTATCAGGATAGTAGCTTATCATTTTTAACTTCCAATGAATCTCTCTCAGGTTCATGATGTGTCCCATGTATCTATTTTGAGGATGTCGATACCTAATCCATCACATGTAATGAACTTAGAGGTTGTACTACTGGAGGATAATCTTTTTTATAAGGAACACTCAGTTGAGATTATGGATCATACAAACAAAGTGTTATGAAGCAAGACAACTCACCTAGTTAATGTTTTGTGACAAAACCAATAGCTTTAGGAATCTAAATGGGAAACTGAGGATATAATCAGGTATAATTTTCCTTATTTTTTTGTACCAAAGTGATGAATTTAAATGGAATTATTCATTTTATAGGGGTAGAATGTAACACCCTGAGATTTTGTGAAATGTGTTTTTTATGAATAAATTTAATCTTTCTGATATTTTTCATTATACGCAACACCTAGTTTAGCTTGAATTACACACAACACTAAGTTTATATTTCATTACACATAAAACTGATTTTATCTTTCACTACACGCAACATTGATTTTAGCCTATGTTACATACAATACTGAGTCAAAATGAAATGTGACATACTATTCAAATATTATTATTTAATGTGATATTTATCACCTAGAAATTTTAATAGAGGGTGTGAATAGGATTAAATAAATTACGAAAATATATGTTTTACACATTTTTGTATAATTAATTCCTCTATAACCAATGAATTAAAAATTAAAATAAAAACCATTTGAAAATAAAGGAAACATTTTTATGAAAAAAAATATTTATATGCACAAAAACGTGTTCTATTTCAATAAATTAAATAAATCACTTTTAGTGAATGATTTTAATGAAATTTATATAATATTTATTCAATAAAATTTTTAACATTTACCTTTTTTATTTTCTAAACAATATATAAGAATAAATCCAATTTTATTCTTAAAAACATTATTATTATAAAAAGCAGTTTTGTCGCCTTTTTCACACTTATTTTAAAAATAATTTTTTATAATTTTATAAAATTTATTTGAAAAAATAAAATTAATTTTATAAATTAGAATTAAAAAATTATACTAGGGTAAATTTTTGATAATTTTCTAATAATATTAAATTTTCAATGAATAGTGAAAACTACTATTTTTTATTAATAACTGTCATTTATTTTAAAAAAACTAAAAATTATAATTTATTTTAATATAGATTTGATGTTAAAATTATTTCAATTATATATACATTAATCCAATTTACCTCATTAAAATAAATTTCATATTGAATTTTTATATAAAAACTTTTTAAATTTTTGAACATTTTCTCTTTGGAAAACCTCTTTATCATCGTGTTTATGGGATTAATTTGAAATTAAAATTTTCCAATTATGTAAATTAAATTTAGAAAAAATGATTCAATATTTGTAATAAACAAATTTTATATTATATAATAAGTTAAACTTAATTTTTTACCATAATTAATAGTAAAAATAATAAAAATTATTTACCGCGGTTAAAGTAAATATGGGTTTACCGAGGGTTAAATTAAAAGGATAAGGGTTAAAAATGACACAAAACTTGTCCAAACCCTGTATTATGGAAATATTTAGACCTAATAGATTCTATTTTTTATAATTTATTATTTTGGATCCTTCTTTCATGTGAAAAATGTGGGTACACCTTTTTCTTTTCAAAAATTACAAGTGTTCCACTCACCTCACTTCGAAAAGGCCACCCCCTATCATCCCCTATTCACACTTTCAAAACCATTTGGATAAAACAATAACATCCCTAATAAATTCCTTAATTCTATAATTTTAAACTATAATCCTTATTTTGATCATAGATCCAACCTGATAATCCTTTTGGTGAAAACCAAAAGATGTTTTCTGAAGAATAGGTAACATCTCTAACTGTGCATTTTATTTTATTTCTTACTTCACATCCTTCATATCTTATTAAAAAATTATTATGAAATAAAATCAGTATTTTAAATATAATTATATTTTTTTATTATGATTTCATAACCTAAATACTCATTCTCTTCTATAAATTGGGTTATGAAATCATCATTCATGTGTACGTTGGACTACCGCCTCGTGAACTTATGTTATTAATTTTTGATAAACACCTATCATATATGGATATAATGATGTATTTATTGTTTATATATGATATTTATGATATTATTATTCCTATTTATTTATGATGTCCCATTTTCCTTCTTAAATTTCATTTTTTGGGGAGTACGATAACATCGTTTGTGTGTACGATAGACTACTATCTTGCAAAGCGATGTGATTTGTTCACAATTTACATTGAATGTAATAAGTATGGGTTTAATAAAAAAGTGTGATATATACTATATAAAAATTATTATTTAATATTAATATAATATTTACCTTTATTTTTTTCTTTTTATCTGGAAAATGGAAAAAGATTTCATGTGTGCGTATGGCATGCTGTCTCCATGAATGGTGTATTTCATTTTCTATCTCTAAATTTTATGGATCATTCTAAATACATATATATTTAATATATATGATATTTATTTAATTATTATAATTCCATATAAAATTTTACCATGATAAAATTAAGAGGATCAAAAATAAAAAATCAAAATAAACACAAAAAACAAAGCAGTTATTTCCCAAAATGTGACTTTAACATGGAATTGTTAATAAATAGATAATAAATGTTCATAAGTAAATCATATAAAGAATCATATATATAATTATGGTTATATAATATATTTATAATAAACTAATATTTATTATAAAATTGGTGGGAATATGTATGAAGTATTTAAAGACTTATAGTAATGGATTTTCATCTCACTTTTATTTTTTGTCAGACACATGTCATATTCCCCATGTGTTTATTTTATATGGTGTATATACTGATGATGAATTTATTTTATATATTTATCCTGAAATTTATTGGTAATTACATATCCATTTTTGAATATCTATTTTATTGAGTTTGTGGTACAAAAGTTTCCAAAGTGGTAAGGATTTTATGATACAATCTCATCAATCATCATGACTTTTTATGTTTATGCTTCTGATAATGAAATATTATGATCGATATCTTGAGAAACTCATGACACTTATTCTTCTATAGTTATGTTATTGAAATACATTGTTCACTTAATTTTCTTCTTTGTATGTACTTAATGGTTCAAATGAATTTTTTTAAAAAAAATCATCTTTATTTATATCTTCATTCGAAAAACATTTTTCTTCCAAAGCCATGTTTTCTAAAAAGGTGTCCAAAAATGTTTTAAAAATTATTCAAGTGATTTATTAAAGAAATTTTTACCCGTGTTTGAATTTCTAAAATATGTATTGAAAAGAATCTTCATTTCATTTTCCAAACAATACATGTTTTTCTTTTACCAAAAATGTGAAAGGAATATTTTTTTAATGTGTATGACTTGAATGGAATTTCCCACCATTATGAACATTATATGTTTTGAAGTTTAATTTATCATTTTTCAAGGTTATTTTTAAAGAAAATTATTTTCAAAAGGTTTTATGTTTTAAAAATTATTTTTCAAAGTAGAAAGGACATTTTCCTAAAGAAATATTTAAAATTATATTTAAATATTCCTTATTAAGTTTCCATGGTTATTTTCAAAGAAAATCATTTTGAAAAAGTTTTATGTTTTAATAGGTGGTTTTCAATGTGGGAAGGCTATTTTCCTTAGGAAATGTTCCAAGTGATCTTTAAAAATCATTTTCCATATAATATGACATCCTTTGATATTACTTATGTTTTACTAGGGATAAAATTTAATGATACCATCCTTATTATTTCTCTTTATGGTTAGTGTTTATATTGATGAAATATTTATGAAATACATTTATTTTTCATCGGTTATGCTATGATGGATTGATGAAATGTTTATGAAACCTATTTTCATTACACAGGTGATGATGTGATGATATTATGAAGTTTTTATGATATTTTGGAACAAATAAGTATGATTTTCATTATGATATGGGTGGTACCTTTATCAACCTACAAATAATTGGGTAAATATTTATATCTCATGAGATAATAATTGAAAAAAGGTTGATGGGATTGATCAATTATGGGAAATAGTTTCATCTTGATTCACTATAGGAAATAGGTGTGTCCTGATATACAATGGTAAATAGGTGATAAGTCTTATTCCACTATATTTATGGTATTGGTAGTTAACCTTGATATATGAAATGGTTTTAATATGTTTATGATGGTGAAATGATTTTATAAAATCAGCTTATAGTTAAAGGTTTATTTATAATGATTTATCACTCTTATGGGACATGTTTTCTAAAATGATAATGTTTTATGTCATGACTTGTGTATTAAAAATTTTAATGGTAGATGATACAAGAATCGTACCTCTAAATATAGATGTTTCTATATCCAAACTAGTCATAGTAGACTTTATGTAATGCAGCTTACTCACCCATCTACCCTGGCCTTCAGTATGAATCCCCTATGTCATTCCCTTTAGTTAGTATTTCCACTCTTATTCTAAGGTACCATGTCCCTTACCTCAGCTTAAATTTCTATTGGAACTCGAGATACCTATTTACAAAGGGGTAAATTAGTACTTCCCAGTCTCATATGTTTTTCCTGATCTCCTATTACTACTCTGATATGAGAAGTTCCTACATAACCACTAAAGATGACCCAACCTACCATAGGAATGACACTCCATTGTGGGGTAAGGATAATATGAGAAATTTTTTTCCATCCTATCACATGGAAATCACTACACCAAGCTATGGTCCAAAGGTGGATGACCACTACCCTAGATGCTCTACATGATACTACACTTAAAAACTATCATACCGGAACTTATTTATACTAGAAGAAGAGATCCTAGATATCCCTACTAAAATAGATTTAATAACACTCAGGGGATCTATTATATTCCCTTCAATAATGAGATTTTGATTCATCACATCTGTGAACATTTTTGATTGAAAGACGTTAACCTATAACCTTATCTCATAGTGAAGCCCATCCTGGAAACATATTGCCTTGTCGACCACATCAACTACCAAGGATAGAGAAAATATTATAGGTATGAGAATAATCCAGTATATTCTATCACTAACATAACCTCCTATGTCAAGTGCAAGATCTCATGATCCTTATCATACCTCAATACATCTAGATAAAAGTGTCTTGGGAAATTTACCGCCAAATCCTTCCTGGATGACCCCTTGTGCAGCCTATCATTCCCTAGATTGTCCCACCAATTCTTGGTTTGTCCTCAAAAAATGTAAGTAGCAAGATTCCCCTCCTATATATTGTTGTATTAATGTTCTTGAATATCATCTAGACTAACTCAACCTACAAATCAACTGCCTGGGGGCGTCCCTCCCTAGTGAACATAAGTGGATGTTGTAGCTAGAACTCTCTCATCATCTTAGACTTCGAAGGTACGGTGCAACGTACTCTCTCTCCATGGATATCATGACCCTTCAGAATATATTTTTTACAGTTGTTCATCCATCTTATTCTCTATACCTGTAGGAAGTTCTAGCTCAACTGTGTAAGGATTGCACTGATTTCCCCTCTCCTAATGCTCAATTGGAAGATGAGGAGGATGCATTTTCTCTACAAAGTTTCACCACACATCTTTTAACAAAGGAACTCAATAAAACTAACCTAAAAAGTAAAATCAATAGAGAACCATTGGATCAGAGTTCCTCTAACTTGGCTTGATAAGTGAATTAGTATAAAAAATAGTTTCTTTTATTTTATTTATCAGGTATAATAAGGGATTTAATTTCATAATTCATATGGGAAAATATATCACATGCAATAAAGATCTCCCTAACATAAAAAAAGCATGTCAATATATATCCCAGCATGCCGATCATGATATATGAATACTCATCTCATGTCAAACTGGGCCACAAATAAAATATCATAAAATGATAATATCACACATCAAATCAATCACCCTAGGTGAAATAACATCAAAATTATAACCAGTGAAAAAATTAAATTGCAATATCATCCTTAGGCACCTGGTTTTTCCCCCAAGAATGGGTTAACTACTCCCATGAATGATATCATTAGCAATCCCCAACATATCCTAGTATCCTTTTTGTCTTTCCAAAATAGTAAATTAATAGAAATGAAACTTGATTATTTGATACAACTTTCTAAAATCCCCAACCCGATACTCCCTCCCATGACCAAGCCAGTTAGGCAGGCTATGTGACCTCAGGCATGCCTCCCCACATGCCAGAGGCTGCTGACTAGCATTGAGGGTGCAATATATATAGTGGGTATACTATAACCTCTAGTACATAGTTTCAATAATAGAATAAAAAATAATAGAGTAGAAAAAATAATGGAAATAATATAAATAAATAATCACAAAACCTTAGTAGGATAGAGACCAAAACCAAAAAATCCAAATAATAATATAATCATGTAATGATAGGATAAGTGTCAATAAATTTCATACTAAATTTTATACCGATATTATTCTAAACAGACTCAAATAAAGACTCTAAAGATCTCGGTCTTGAACCCCATGCCGGTCCCATATCCAAGATTCATCTCATCTAACAAGGAACAATAAAAAACAAGTTCCCCTACCCTTTCCCAAACCTACATCCATGAAATCAACTTGGGTACCAAACGACAGACCATCAAAGGTGTAAATAAAACTCAATAGGTAGACACTACCATGTCAAAATAAATCCAGTGTGATATTATAGTTCATGCAATAAAGCGATAAATAGGGGTATTAATTTATAAATTATTACTACTCATGTAATAATACCATTGACCCTCAAACCTCAAATTGACACTCGAGGTCAGCCAAACTTGCTTCATCACCATGTAGGATATCTATTTCTATGGGTGGATACACCTACATTAGGAAATATCACCTAAGTAAATGGTAAATTCTCTTTTTGAAGATGAATCACACATATAGTATTAGTAATAGAAATATAAACTCTCTAAAAAATAATCTCACCTTCAAGCATCAAATAAATCATGTCCTTAGGATTCAAGTGAAATATTTCCCACAATAATCTAGTAACTATGCAATTTACCCTCAAGTGGGCCATACCCAAGAACCTTACCCTTAGGAGTTACATTTGGTTCCTTTCCTCACCCAACACAAGTGCATTCCTTGTCTAAAAAAATAACTCAAAGGTTATGTAACATACTTCACTCAAGCACTAATCATAATAGAAATCATCTCTAAATAGAATGCTACCAAGAATCTATCTAGATCAAACTCCAAGAAAGACAAAATGTTATCAATCCATAATGGTCAACTTATCAAATTACCATGTATATATCCATTTACATTTCATAATGTTGGGATCCCAATAATCATCCTAATTACGCCAATTCCCATTAAATTTATAATTTAACCCTTAGGTCATTAGCATGCCAATATATCCATAACTCATCAAGTAAACATTCCATGATGATCACACATCATTTAACACATGTTAGTCCATGTGATTATATACAAATCAATCATGATATTTCACTTGTTATGCCAATTCATAATATTGACCCAAAAATCGATCCAATTTTCAAACATCTTTGGGATCCGTATTCAAAATTACCAACTCTCAACAGGGACAAGGGTTGGAACACTTATCTAGTGGTTGTAAGTCTTTGTCTCGATGCCAATGGACTTGATGGGATCCAATGTTAGGTTTATACATTTGTAACTCATCAAACAAAAATATATTCAATTACATTGTAAAGACTCAGAATTTTCAAAGAAATTTCCTTTATTAAATTCTTTGGAGTTTTATGAGTCTATGGTTTCTGACGGCGCTTGATTCTCAGGCCCAGTGTGCCCGGAATCAATTTTTGAGTTTTAGCTCGGGTATGTTCAGTAAACGAACCAGTGGGTTTTTCTATCTTTTGAACTGGTGCTCGGAATTAAAATTTGTGGGCACCGATGAACTCGCAATTCCGGTAATTGCTTAACGTGATCCTTACCATAGTTGTGTTCTCAATGGAGGAGAAGTTAATTATTGGGGGTTTATTTAAGAAGTAAATAAAAATTGTCGAAACAATTTTTATTTTATAAGGAGGTTATTCCCTTCCATTGGTAGTTAAGGGTGGGGCCCACATCCACCTAACTACCCAATTGTGGATGTTAGAGAGGTGGGGCCCACATGATCCCCAACCATTTAATTTCCTCTAAACTTATTAAAAACCCCTCTTTAAATTGGGAAACCCCCCATTAAATGCCAATCTCTCCACCTCACTCCATTAATTTATGTCTACCCGCAATTTAATTAGAATGTTTCCTCTTTCTCCCCTTTTTATTTAATTGACAATGCATTTAATAAATGGGGACCTTACCTCTCCCTTAATTAATTGATTGTAAACACATTTTATTTAATGTGGTGATTTAATTTTGGGAGAGTTTATTGGCGTGTGTAATAAAATAATAACAGGAGCCTATTATTTTATTAAGGGGGGGAGCTTTCATTGTATGAGGAAGATCGAGATAACTCTTGAGGTTTTGGAATAACGCCGACCTCCGACGAAGAAAAATGAAGAAAACCGGTTCCACGAAGAACAATAACATTCCACCAATCTTCTTCTCCGCGACAAGAGAGGAGACGTTGCTTCCTCCCCGGCGCACTCTGATGATGTCTACGAACCCTTTCCCCGCGACGTCGTCTACCGTGACGCTGACATTTGTCATAAATTGTTGAGGTAGGGGAATTTTTATATTTCATTATGTGATTTATACCCTCGGCATGGCGTGTAATTGTTGGGTGATGATTTGAACCACTAACATGGTGGGTACGGACTAACGAACAAGTCCGAATGCACCGCTATTTTGTTTTTGATGCGCGGAATTTTTGGAAACGACGAAGCGAGACCGCAATGGCAATTGGAGGCCTTCGCAGTGATATACGGGTCCCGAGACAACCGCAGGCGCATATGAGAGAAAACTCGGACCATCGGAATGAATCCAGTGGCCTACGGAGGTCCCCGGCGGCGCAGGTTGTCACGACCGTCCTCGGGGCCCGTGTCGTGACTACCCCAAGCCCGCCTTCCATAGGCCAGGGGCTGGAGACTAGCACCAAAATCTTAATTCCCGATAACTGGGAAGGAGTTTCCTTTATAAAAGTAAACAAAACACCATAGAGTACAAGTGGAAGTAAAACACTAAGTACAAAAGTAGTGCTGAAAAGTAAATGGGCCAGAATACAAACCCAACTAAAAGTACAGCTACAATAGAACGAAAGTACAACAGAAAAGACAAGCAGCTGGAAGAAGACATGCAGGTCCTGGATCATCCACCACGGATCCTACCTGAAGGGTAGGTACAGATGCCCTCCTCAGCACTCCATGTCCGATCGTCCGTCCATCTGTCTCCTCCGAGTACCGACTCGTCGTGAGATCTACCTCCAGGTACCGTCCAGTCCTCGAACGCTCGGCCTCCGTCAGCACTGTCTGTCGTCTGCATCCAACACAACGAGGTGCGGGCATAGCTAGTGCAGGGGTGAGTATAATGATACTCAGTAGGGACCCCGAGACCCTCAAGGTCTCTCTAAATCCAACAAGGATAACCACAAAGCAGAAACTCAACAGATAACTCTTACTTAGGTATAAGCCCTTACTTATACCTAAGTCATCAGTAACCCATCTCAATCATGAGGAGACACAAAGGTTATGAAATCAACAGATAACCTCTACTTAGATATATGCCCATACATATACCTAAGTTATCAAGTGACCCTTCTCAATCATGAGGTAAACACATAGGTCATAGACTCAGCTCAAACCAGGATTTTATTCATGAAAACGAAACCACGGCTGCTGGAGAACTCCTCCTCTGTCGAGTCCAGTGGTCCTGCCTCTACAACCAAGCACGTCCCACTAACCTTGGACTCCTGAAATACTCCACCTGTCGAGTACTATGGGCCTTCCGCTACAACCAAGCGCATCCCACCATGGGTCTGCCGCTATAACCAAGCGCACCCCCTCAAAGCCTACAGAGGTACTCCTTCTGTTGAGTACCGCGGGTCTGCCGCTAAAACCAAGCGCACCTCCACCGTGGTTCTGCCACTACAACCAAGCGCACCCCACTGGACTATCTAAATCACTCTGAGTTGATCGATCAGTAGTCGTTAAGTCTCAGTCAGCTACTAGGTCACTGCACTCTGCTAGCTCTTCTTCGGTAGGGTCCTCTCCACGAGCTATTGTCGATACTCCAAGTATCACAAGTCCCACGAAGAAGTATCTCAAAGGACCGCCTCGTCATAGGGGTCTCAAAGCAACAGACGGCGCGTCAATCGGACGCCCGGTCTGTCAGTTATTAGCCTTTTCGTCCCAGGGGCCCGGTTGGTTTCATGTACGAACCATCCTGACCACATCTCAACTGTACCCTGAACTCTCATAGGGTATAACCATAGGTACTGTTTCCCAACGTGATCACCAACGCCGCTGACGGTTCGTCAAATGGACGTCTGGTTTGAAAGTTATCAGCTTTTCCATTCTAGGGGCCCGGTTGGATTTCGGGTTCAACCAAACCCAGTCACTATCCAACTGTGTCCAAACGTTAGGCAAAGTATGCCAAAAGTTCCATCTCATCAAGAGGAATCCAAAAAAGTCAAAGTCACGTCAATCGGACGTCCGGAGCTCAAGTTATAAGTGTTTCCTCTCCGAGGGCCCGGTTGGTTTCGGGTTCGAACCAACCTTGGACATATCCAAAGTTCTCCAAAACCTTGATTGTAATATACCGAAATGACTGTCTCGATCCAAGGATCGCATCGCAGCTAACGGTGCGTCGATCGGAGGTCAGTAGCCCAAGATATGGGCTAAAGATCGAAGAGGTCCGCGAAATAGGGGGTTCGGGCCCGGTCCGACCCGGCCCGATACCCCCTGGGTCGGCCCGAACCGGGTCGACCCGACCCAGGTCCGGGTCCGGCCCGCTTGGGCGCGGCCCAGCCTGCGCGGCACGGCCTGGCGCGCTCGACTTGGCCAGCGTGGCCAGGCGGCTCGGCCTTAACGGCCGAGCGGAAGGGGTGCGGGGGGCGCACTGCCCCCCGCCTGTTTGTGTAACCGCGGTCCCCATGTGGGGGGCCGCTCCTATCGGCCAGCCGGGGGTTACGACCCCCGGAAATCTCGGTGACTGGCCGGCCCAGCTGGCTGGCCGTGCTGCTGCCGTGGGACCCCGCGATCCCGCCCTCCTGCTCCGGCGCTAGCGGCCGGAAGCCGGCCGCCTCTCTCTGCTCCGCCGTGGCCAAAGGCCGCAGCCTTGGTCCGTCCGGCGCGGCGCGGTGGCACCGCGTCCCTCTGCCGCGGCCCCGCTCCGGCCGCTGTCTCTTTCAGGTTCCCCAGCGCAGCGCGACAGCGTCGCGGCTTGTTCGACCTCAACGGCGCGACGCGATGGCGCCACTCTTCTTCGCCCAATCTTTATTATTTTCCACGCGGTGCACCAGCACCGCGCTGCCTTATTCGTGCCGCAAGCAAATCAACAATCCAAGGGGGAGGAGGGTCGGCCGTGTTCGTGTGGTCTGACCCCCTCTCGTTATTGTGATATCAGGCGGCTCAATTAAAGATGATAATCAGCGATGAAAGTAATCACGAACAAAAAGAATATAATCCCCTTCCTTGAAGAAAAGTCTAAGGTTCATCATGGAAAGAAGATCATCGTGTCATGGAGAAAAGATTTGCTGGCATCGCATCGTCGATCTCTGAGGATCCGAAGTTCTTTTAGACCTTCGTCGGAGGTCGGCGTTCTTCGTGTTCTTCGCGTTCTTCGTCGAGGAAGAAAAAGGATCAAGGCTTCGAGTAATTCTCCCAAGCCTTCTCACACAATGAACCCCTTTAATAAAATAAGACTTGTCTTAATTTATTAACACACAAGCCAAATGTTTTGAAATTCAAAAACTGAATCATTCAATTTAATTGAATTAATTGAGAAGTTTAAACCACCCAATTAATTTGGCGTTTATTAATCCACATAAACGCAAGGGTTGACTTTCATTAAAGGGGGTGTGGGTGCGTTACTTAATTAAAGGAGGGGGTTGAAGAAACGAATAAGTGGGGCTCGTGTGGGACCCACCCCACAAATATCCTACCTAGTGGAGTAGGATATAGTGGGTCCCACTCCAACCACTTAGCTTAGGTTAAAATAAAATAAAATTGGTTGCACTATTTTATTTTATTCTTTTACTTAACCAAAAAAATTAAGTGTCACACCCAAGCAAACGCAACTCCAGAAAAGATGTTTCTAAGCAATTACTGACACTGCGATTCCATCGGTGTCCTCGGATTTTGATTCCGAGCTTCGGTTCAAAAGTTAGGAAAACCTTCTCATTCGTTCACTGAACGTACCCGAGCTAAACTTTGGAAAAGGAATCCGGGCACACCGGGCCTCGGAATCAGGTGCCGTCAGAAACTACGTACTCGTAAAATCCTAAAGAAAATTAAGAAAAACATTTCCTTGAAATTTCTGGGTCTTTACACGGGTCACCGGGGCGGCAGCTCCGGCGGCTGGAGGCGGCGACCAGCGCCCCGATGCACCACCGGCAGTAGCCCGTCGCTGCATCAGCTGCGGCGGTGGAAGAGGGATCACGCGGTCGCGTGGGATCCAGGGAAGACCGCGGCGCCAACCTGGCACTGTGTCCGTGGGAACCCTTGAGCTGGTTGCGACTACATCGGCTTCTGTACTGGAATCCTCCTGGGTTCGACAGCAGCGATTACCATACTAGAATCGTCTGTGGGTTTGATGGCGATGACTACTGTTCTTGTATCCTATGTGGGTCCGGCTGTATTGACCTTTGTACTTGTATCCTGTGTGGGTCCGGCAGAGTAGCTGGTCTTGTATCCTGTGTGGCTCCGACTGCTTAGCTGGTCTTGTATCCTATGTGGGTCCGACATCTTAGATGAATCAGTGGATACATCTAATCATCTCTATTTCCATACAAAAGATGTATACCTGTGTGAGCTGAGTCTTGACTTCAATCATTATCATTGGTGTGGCTGACTTGTTTTCCTATGTGGACTGGGTTGTGTTTCCTATGTGGACTGGTTGTTCTTGGGCTCGAAAGTTGGAGACAAACTGTAATTGATGACTTAGGTATATGTATGGGAATATACCTAAGTAGAGTCAATTGATACCTCGTGATTGTATCTTTCCTTTGTGGTTTATCCTTCGTGGATTCTGAGAGACCTTAGGGGGTCTCGGGGTCCCTAGTGAGTATCGTATACTCACCCCTGCACGGGCTATGCCTGCACTACGTTGTGTTGGATGCAGACGATGGTCATCACTGATCGAGCTGGAGTCTTGTGGAGCTGGACGGTACCCGGAGGTGGACCGCTAGGCAGGACGTACCCGGAGCGGACGTCCAGACCTGAGGAGCTGAAGAGACTATCTGTACCCACCCTTCAGGTGGGATTTCCGGAGGATGACTCGATGATGTTGTTTTACTTTACTACTGTTGTACTTCCTTTTTCAGTTGTATTGTACTTTCAGTTGGGTTTGTATACTGGCACATTTACTTTTCAGCACCTACTTTTGTACTCAGATTTACTTAGTTCTTACTACACTTGCCTACTCTGTTGTGTGTGTTACTTTATAAAATCAATGCCTTCCCTCATTTGTTTTGGGATTTACCACTTTGGTGCTAGTTGCCAGCCCCCGGCCTATGGAAGGCGGGCTTGGGGTAGTCACGGCACGGGCCCCGAGGACGGGTTGTGAGAAATTGGTATCACAGGGGTCGGTTCTACCACGTAACTCAAGACTCTGATCTTTCCTTTCTGTTAAGCAATAGTGTTAAGAGTATTGAGTGTGGTTTTCAGTCCAGGGAGTCCAGTTTTGGTGCGGTGGTCGACGTATCCATACACCTGGACCCTGACCTCTGATTTCTGACTCAGTGCACGAAAACACTGATTTCATGTGTGTTTCCTTTAAAAAGTTTTATTTGTGATTACTTTGTGTCAGCTCACTAGGTATATTGTTTGACTTTGGCTCTACTCTTTCTTTTTAGGATGGCCCCATGAAGGCAGCCAGCCAGGGTTCCTAGTTACATGCAGGATGGCAGCCCACCGAGCGATGAGGCCTCGGTGCAGGGCCCCATTACAGCGGAGGCACCAGCGGTACCACTACCCACTGGTCCACCGATCCTACCATCCCCAGCAGTGGAGAGTGCACGCCACCTGAGCGCGTTGCACAAGTTTCAGCGACAGAGGCCGCCCAGGTTCCATGGAGAGATGGATCCTCAGGTAGTTGAGGATTGGTAGGAGGCTTTTTCCAGAATCTTCATATTGGTAGGGACCCCAGCAGACCTTACAGTGATCCTTTCCGCGAGTCTCCTGCATGCAGCAGTAGGTAGATGGTGGATCCTGATGCTCCAGGTGCACGACGATGCATCTCTACTTTGGACGGACTTTGAGAGCCTCTTCCGCTCAGAGTTTTTTCCAACCACCCTCTGTGTGGTGCGCATCCAGAAGTTACTGCAGCTGCGGCAGGGTATCATGACAGTAGCCCAGTACTCGGTGAGATTTACCGACCTCTCACGCTACTCCATGGACATGGTACGGGACCCATTCTTCTGGGCTCGGACCTTTGACCAGGGACTGAGGCATGAGATCAGAGCCTCCACAATTCCCCTCAGCATCTCCACGCAGGCGGGGGTGCTGGAGCGAGCCCTTTTAGTGGAGAGTTTTCTCGCCGAGCAGCCACCAATAGTGAGACCCATCGTAGGAAGGCACAGAGCAGAGTCTTCTATAGTCGGCAGTCGACAGATGTCGCAGGGGTCCAAGAGGACCAAGTCGTCAAGTGATCGACCTCAGGATACAGGTTCAGATGTGTGGGGAACATGACACAGAGCCAGCCTTACGAGGAGTAGACATTGTTATGCATGTGGCAGGCAGGGCCACATGCCTTGTGACTCCCTGACCTGTCATGCAGACGAGCAGCAGACAGTGGAGGGACCTCCCAGGCAGAGGCATAGGTTCGACCGTGGTGGTTCGTCGGGAGCAGGCGGACAAGTCAAAGGAGCTGGCCAAGCAGCGGGTGGTGGACGACGCTTTGAGGCTCTACCACCACCACCCCCAGGAGGTCCACCCCGACCACAGGGAGCTGGTGGGCAGAGGCAGTCTCAGCTCCAGGTAGTGGAGTCTTATGACCACGGCACACCCTAGATGATTCGAGGTACTATTTGTGTCTACTCTACCCTTGCTGCAGTTCTTATAGACACAGGTATGAGTCATTCTTTTATTAATGTTGCCCTTTTTCAGAGCTCGGAGATTCTAACGGAGTCTTTGGCTCGATCCTTATGGCTAGAGACTCCTACGGGAGCAGACTCGATGATTACGCACTGGTGCCGGCAGTGTGAGCTTACTCTAGGAGGCAAGAGCTTCGGCTTGGATCGTCTTGTAGCGGCGTCAAGGCCTTAAGACTTCATCTTGGGTATGGACTGGTTATCTACATTCCATGCTCAGATCGATTGTATTAAGCACAAGGTGCGGTGTTTCCGCACGGATGGGACCAGGTTCACCTTCACCAGCGAGAAGGGAACCTTCGCAGAACAGGATGGACTCACGCAAAGGAGAGGGCAGCCGATCACACATCAGTTGGATAGTCTCATCCTTGGAGCAATTGACGTGTGGAGTCCAAGTTTTCCTGTTGTGGTGGATTAGTATGTGGATGTTTTCCTGACGATGTTCCAAGACTACCTCCTCACAGGGAGGTAGACTTCTATATAGACATGTACCCCATTACATCACTGATATCTACTCCAGCATATCGGATGGCTCCCACCGAGCTTCTTGAGCTGCGGGTACAGCTAAAGGGCTTACAGGGGAAGGGTTTTATCTGACCCAGTGTTTCACCCTGGGCTTCTCTGATTCTGTTCACCAAGAAGGCGGATAGGAGCTTACGACTGTGTGTCGACTACCGTTGCCTGAACAAGGTGACCGTGTGGAACAAGTATCTGCTTCCAAGCATTGATGACCTCTTTGATCAACTCAAGGGGGCATGATGGTTCTCAAAGATAGACCTTAGGTCAGGCTATCATCAACTCCGAGTTCGGGACGAAGATGTGCAGAAGACAGCATTCAGTTGTCGGTATGGCCACTATGAGTTCTTGGTCATGCCCTTCAGTGTGACCAACGCTCTAGCAGTGTTCATGAGTCTCATGAATAGGATCTTCTAGCCTTACCTCGATCAGTTTGTCATAGTCTTCATTGACGACATATTGATTTACTCGACTACCGAGGAGGAGCACGCCTACCACTTACGGGTTGTACTGGATACACTCCGAGATCACCATCTTTACGGTAAGCTCTTGAAGTGCCAGTTCTGGATTCGAGAGGTTCACTTCTTGGGGCATGTCATCTCAGAGGCAGGAGTTGTTGTGGATCCTACAAAGATCGAGGCAGTACTTTCTTGGGAGCCACCTAGGAGCATGACGGAGGTACGGAGTTTCCTAGGTCTGGCTGGGTACTATCAGAGATTTCTGCCAGACTTCTCTAGAGTTTCATCACCGCTTACAGCTTTGAAGAAGAATGGGAAACCCTTCGTGTGGTCAGACAGATGTCAGCAGAGCATCCAGAAGCTGAGGCGGAGGTTGACCAGTGCACCCATCTTGAGGCTGCCGGAGGAGGGCATAGGGTGCATAGTTTACTGAGACTCATCAGGGACCGGACTCGGGTGTGTCCTAATTCAGGAGCAAGAAGTGATCACTTACGGTTCACGACAGTTGAGGCAGCACAAGCAGAACTACTCTACCCATGACTTGGATTTAGCAGCAGTGGTCTTTGCCCTGAATATGTGGAGGCACTATCTAATGGGTGAGCGCTTTACAGTCTACTCTGACCAGCAGGAGATCAGTCATTCAGCTACTTGGAGAGGCGATGGAGCAGTTCGCCACTTTGCAAATATCCTTCATGGATAGAGATGGGGAAGCCTATCTACAGTCTCTTATAGTTACTCCTCCACTACTTCAGTGGGTCAGATAGGCACAGCATGGATACATTGATTGTGAGGCGCGACGTGCTCAGGTATCCTCAGGGCTGGCACCCGATGGATTTTCTGAAGGCAGGGAGCACGTCATCCTCTTCAGGGGTCATACCATGGTACCAGTTGCACTATAGGAGGAGGTTCTGAGAGAGTTCCACACTTCCCCTCTAGCGGTACATCCAAGCGTAGCGAAGATGTATCAGGACCTCAGGCCACAGCACTGGTGGCCGAGTATGAAGAAGGCTGTAGCAGAGTTTGTTTCTTGATGCCTCACTTGTCAGTAAGTGAAGGAAGATCACCAGGTACCTGCATGCTTGGTAAATCCCTTATAGGCCCTGGAGTGGAACTGGGACGGGATATCTAGGGATTTCGTGATGGGGCTCCCACATACTTCCATAGGACACGACTCTATCTGGGTAATTGTCGACTGACTCACCAAGTCGGACCACTTCCTATCAATCAGGGAGTAGGGATCAGTATAGATCTTGGGACGCCTCTACGTCCAGTAGATTATAAGACTCCACGGTGTTCCATCATCTATTGTCTCTGATAGAGACGGTCACTTTACTTTCCAGCTTTGGAAGGGGTTACAGGAGGCTTTGGGATGCAGCTATGCCTGATCACTGCCTTTCACCCTCAGACAGATGGTCATATGGAGAGGACCATTCAGACACTCGAGGACATGATCCTTGCATGTTTCCTTGACTTTGGTCACAGCTGGGAGGATCACCTACCCTTGGTGGAGTTTGCGTACAACAATAGCTACCACTCCACCATCATGATGGCACCATACAAGGAACTGTACGGCCGACCTTGTAGATCACCTCAGTGATAGACTGGCCCTGGGGAGTCAGCACTCGTAGGACCAGAGATGGTTCTAGATACGACGGAGAAGGTGCAGATCATCTAGGAACAGATGAGGACTGCACAGAGCAGACAGAATTCATATTCTTAAAGGAGGCAAAGGCCATTGGAGTTTGATAATGGAGACCATGTTTTCTTATGGGTCTCACCTTGACGTGGATTACGGAGATTTGGCCGGGGTGGCAAGTTATCTCCTTGCTTCATTAGACCATTCTAGGTCCTCAGCAGGGTAGGCGAGGTGGCTTACCGCCTAGCCCTTCCACCTCAGCTGCACCGAGTGCACGACGTCTTCCACGTATCTCAGATGAGGAGATACGTGCATGACCCAACGCATATCATCGACCACAGGGAGCTAGACATCGATGACGGGGTGACATTTGCGGAGGTCCCGGTGGAGATCAAGGATCGACAGGAGTGGGTACTATGTGGGTGGTCGATTCCTCTGATGCGCATTCGTTGGCAGCACGATAAACTCTAGGAGAGAACATGGGAGTGGGAGGCTCAGATGCGTTCTTAGTACCCCCATTTGTTTCCCTAGTTTATGTTGTAGCTTTACGGGGAGGCAAATCCCTGAAGTGGGAGTATTTTAAAGGCCCAGAAATTTCAAGGAATTTTTTTTCTTAAATGCTTTTGAATTTTAGGAGTTTGTGGATTTTGACGGTGCTTGATTCCGAGGCTCAGTGTTCCCGTAATCAATTTCTGAAGTTTAGCTCAGGTACGTTCACTAAACAAACGAGTGGCTTTTTCTATATTTTGAACCGATGCTCGGAAATAAAATCTGAGGGCACCAATGAACTCGCAACGCCTGTAATTTTTTAACATGATCCTTACTGTAGTTGTGTTCGCAATGGAGGAGAAGTTAATTATTGGGGGTTTATTTAAGAAGTAAATAAAAATTGTCTAAACAATTTTTATTTTATAAGGAGGTTATTCCCTTCCATGGGTGGTTAAGGGTAAGGCCCATCTCCACCTAACTACCCAAGTGTGGATGTTAAATAGGTGGGTCCCACACGATCCCCAACCATTTAATTTCATCTAACCTCATTAAAAACCCCTCTTTAAATTGGAAAACCCTCCATTAAATGCCAATCTCTCCACCTCACTCCATTAATTCATGTCAACCCGCAATTTAATAAGAATCTTACCTCTTTCCCCCTTTCTATTTAATTTCCAATGCGTTTAATAAATGGGGACCTTCCCTCTCCCTTTCTTAATTTATTGTCAATGCATTTTATTTAATGTAGTGATTTAATTTTGGGACAGTTGCTTGGCGTGTGTAATAAAATAATAGGAGGAGCCTATTATTTTATTAAGGGGGAGAGCTTTTGTTGTGCGAGGAAGATCGAGAGAACTCTTGAGGTTTTGGAAGAATTCCGGCCTCCAATGAATAACAATGAGGAACACAGGTTCCACTAAGAACAACGACGTGCCACCAATCCTCTTCTCCGTGACAAGAGAGGAGACGTTGCTTCCTCCTCAGCGCACTCCGACAACGCCTACGAACACTTTCCCTGCGACGTCGTCTACCGCGACGCCGACATTCGTCATCAATTGTTGAGTTAGGGGAATTTTTATATTTCACTATGTGATTTACACCCTCAGCATGGCGTGTAATTCTTGGGTGATGATTTAAACCACTAACGTGGTGGGTACAGACTAACGAACAAGTCTGAACCCGCCACTATTTTGTTTTTGATGCGTGGAATTTTTGGCGATGATGAAGCGGGACCGCAGTGGTGATTGGAGGCCTTCGTAGTGATGTACGGGTCTCGAGACGACCGTAGGCACATGCGGAAGAAAAATCAGACCACCGGAATGACTCTGGTGGCCCGCGGAAGCCCCTGGCGGCGTGGGTCACCGGTGCAGCGGCTCCGGCGGCCGGAGGCGGCGACTGGCACAAGCCGACTGCCTAGAGGTGGCATCACCCCGGCGCGCCGCCGGCAGCAACCCGCCATGGCATCAGCGGTGGAAGAGGGATCGAGTGGCCGTGCAGGATCCAGGGAAGACCGCGGCGCCAGCCAGGCGCAGCGTCTGCGGGACAGGGGGGCCGTGCCCCCCGCTCGGCCTGCTGGCCAAGCCAGCACCCCCCGATCGGGCCGCGCCCAGGAGGGCCAGACCCGGACCCGGTTTGGGCCGACCCATGGGGGGTTCGGCCCGGGTCGGCCCGGGCCCAGACCCCCCACTTCAGACCGTTTTCGGTCTTTTTCCCATAACATGAGCTACGGACCTCCGATCGATGCACCGTCAGTTGCATAGTATTTATTGGATTGAGACGGCCGTTTTGGTATATTACACTTGAGGTTTAGGCAAATTTTACGTATGTCCAGGTTGGTTTGAACCCGAAACCAACCAGGCCCTTGGAGCGGAAACACTTATAACTTAAGGACCGGACGTCCGTTTAACGTGCTGTCAACTGTGTTGAATTCCTCTTGATGAGACGGTACTTTTGGCTTACTTTGATTGAGGTTTGGATGCATATGGAGTACGGTTGGGTTGGTTTTAGCTTAAAAAAACCGGGGCCCTAGAACGAAAAAGCCAATAACTCTCAGACCGGGCGTCCGATTGACGCACCGTCTGTCGCGTTGGGTTTCTTTTGACGAGACGGAACTTTGGGATACATCAACTCTGGACTTCGTGACTGTTGATGTATCGACTCTTTTTCTCGAGGAACGGACCCTCCTGGAATCGAGCATGTTGTGTGCAGGAACCCTAGAGTTGGTTGCGACTGCATCGACTTCTGTACTGGAATCCTCTGTGGGTTCGACAGCGGCGACTACCGTACTGGAATCCTCTGTGGGTTCGACGGTGATGACTACTGTTCTTGTATCCTATGTGGGTCTGGCAGTATTGACCTCTATACTTGTATCCTGTGTGGGTCCGGCAGAGTAGCTGGTCTTGTATCCTGTGTGGGTCTGACAGCTTAGCTGGTCTTGTATCCTATGTGGGTCCGACAGTTTAGATGAATCAGTGGCTACATCTGATCATCTCTATCGTCATACGAAAGATGTATTCCTGTGTGAGCTGAGTCTTGACTTCAATCTTTATCATTGGTGTGGTTGACTTGTTTTCCTGTGTGGATTGGGTTGTGTTTCTTGTGTGGACTGGTTGTGCTTGGGCTCGAGAGTTGGAGACGAACTATAATTGATGACTTAGGTATATGTATGGGCATATACCTAAGTAGAGTCGATTTATACCTCGTTATTGTATCTTTCCTTTTTGGTTTACCCTTCGTGGATTTAGAGAGACCTTCAGGGGTCTTGAGGTCCCTACTGAGTATCGTATACTCACCCCTGCACAGGTTATGCCCACACTACATTGTGTTGGATGCAGACGACGGTCAGCACTGATTGAGGTGGAGTCCTAGGGAGCTGGACGCTACCCGGAGGTGGACCACTTGGCAGGACGTACCCGGAGCGGACGGCCAGACCAGAGGAGCTGAGGAGACAATCTTTACCCACCCTTCAGGTGGTATTTCCAGAGGATGACTCGGTGTTGCTGTTTTACTTTACTGCTGTCATACTTCCTTTTTCAGTTGTACTGTACTTTCAGTTGGGTTTGTATACTGGCCCATTTACTTTTCAGCACCTGCTTTTGTACTCATATTTACTTAGTGATTACTACACTTGTGTACTCTATTGTGTGTGTTACTTTATAAAGGAAATGTCTTCCCTCTTTTTTTGGGATTTACGCCTTTGGTGCTAGTTGTCAGCCCATGGCCTATGGAAGGCGGGCTTGGGGTAGTCACGGCACGGGCCCCGAGGACGGGCCGTGACATACATAGGCCATGCACCTAACATGTTGGTGTGATCATATATATTACTCATACTAGGATAATTAAACAAATGACAATGCGTATATTCTAGACCACCCACCTCAAAATTAAAGTAGAAGTTTTCAATTCCTCTCATATGAGATAGCGATCAGAATCATTCCTCCTTTAATTCTTGATTCAAATCATAAATATCCAATGGTACTAGCTTCTGGTTGGGAGAGGAAGTCTCATATGTCACTGTTGGAATGTCTCAAATCAAGAGAGAGGATTCACATTATCATAAAACACAACATAGACCATTATAGGGTTTAAAATAGTGTAGGGTGTAGTCAATTCATTATGTAAATAGTGGATTTATGTCGTGAGTCCCATGATTTCCATATCTTCCAAAAAACCCATCTCTTGGGATTAAAACTGAATAAAAACCAATTCTATGTCATAAAATAGGTTTATGATATAAATTATGGTTTTATAGACTACCCCAACAAAATTACAATGTAAGGAGGGTTTTATGGGGTCAGCTTGCCTGAACAATTTACATAATAAATCTTGGATTTACATCATAGATTTTCTTTGTAGACTTTATCTCCATAAACTTTAGCAGCACTTGCACAAAAAATAGTCTAGCTAGTTTTAGACATGAAACCAACATTCAACAAGAGATAACCATACTTCAAAAGGTTAACTAAACCTTAAAGAGATACATACCTGAAAAATATGGGATCTTTCAATGAAGTTCAGAAGCAAAATAAAGATTAACTAGATCAAAATTACTTCATCGAAGTATTTCCATGAATCACTATCATAAAGATAATTTAACCTTATACTTATATAATTATTGGATCTATGTCATTTCATCAATTCAGTTGTGTTTTGATGCATAAATTGATATTATAATCTAGTTTAAATTGTAAAATGCCTCAACTATTTAATAGGAATGAATATGAAATTTTTCTGTTGTACCTCTTTCCAACTAGATTGCCTAAATGTTGGAAACACATACTAACAAATCATATTCACCATAATATAAGATGAAATCATTTGTATATGCATAGATATTTGGATAACTAAGTGCTAAATTATGGACTAACTTCTTACTTTCGTAGACTTTTTTAGGTAGCCTTAGGAAATATATATTTAACCAAAGGAAATAGTCGTAAATTTTTTAACAAATTTAAATTTGATTATCTTGCATTGAGGATATAAGGCATCTCCATAAAATCTAAAAAATCATAAAATTAATATGTTTCTAATTCTGGACTTGAATTTTCATTCTAAGTTTTTTTATTGAAAAGACCAGCCAATAACCTCATATACTAAATTTTAAAACTGTGATAGATCTGGAACCATATATATATATATATATATATATAATTATAAATTATGTTCACCATATTGATACTAAAAACATAATCATTCCAAAAAGAAATTTCATAGATGAACCCACAAATTATCAAAAGTTTCAAATCTCATAAGATCGCATTGCTTACACAGATACTTAACTTTCCCTTTGGAAACAAATTCTAAATTTGATGATGAAAATGATATTAAAATTTCAACACCTTCAAGGAAAACATGATTTATACATGTACTGTATTGATTTTGACAATAATTTATCCAATAATGGTCTCATAAAATAACTACTATCTATTTTCTAGGTCCATAGTTTTATAAAAAATGCATTAATTATTTTATCATATAAAATCTTAAAAAATTATTACGTAATTTATTTTAACTAAAAGAAAAATAAATTTATTTAAAATTTAATTATTTTAAAAAATATTTATTAGTTTAATATAATGATTAAATTAAAATTTAATTTATTTAATATATTTTCCAATATTTAATTATTTATAGTAACATTTTATTATTATTTTATTAATTCTATTATTTCTAAAAAAAATTATAATGGTTATGTAATTTTGGAAACATATTATTAGTCTCTATAAATGAATAAATTAAATTCGAATTGTTTTTACTTCTGTTTTATAAAAATTTAATTTTTTTTCAATTATTTATAATAAAATTTTGAATATCTTATAAAATAATAATACTTATGTAGTATTTTGAAATATTTATTATCTTTCAATATTATGTTTATAATCTTATATATAATAAAAAAATTATTATTTTTCAAATTACTAATTTATTAGTGTACAATATTGTAAAATTTTTCCACTATTTTATTACCTATTTATTTTTTGTGACGTACTATTATAAAAAAATAAAAATACATAAGCACTTTTTGTAATATTTCAACAGTTTTCAATATTTTGATTATAATATTATATAAAATTCAGATTTTTTTTTCAAAGAACTAATTTATTAATTTTTAATATTTTTTAATTTTTTAAATATTAGTTTTCAAATTAAAAATAATAATTTAAATCTTATAAATATTATTTTTTAAAAAAATTATTATTTTAAAATAAATTTTTATGAATTTAAAAATATTAAATAAATTAATAATACTTAAATAATTTATTATTTTGATAAATGTATAGCATAAATTAAAAATAAATTAACTGATATTTTTCTAATGTTTTTTTAGTTTTTCTTACTCATATTTTTCTAAATATTTTATAAAAAAATATAATATCTTATTAGTTTTTTTTCATATTAGAAATTCAGTTTTATTTAATAAGTTTTACTAATTTATAATACAAATTATTATTTATCAAATACATTATTTATTAAAATATTTGTAATTTTATTTAGTTTTTATTATTTTTTGTTTAATATTATTAGTTAAAGTTATTAATAATTTCTTGGTTTTTATTATATATTTAATTTCTTAGTTTTCTTTGATATTAATTATTATTTTTATTAAAATCATAATAATTTTTAATTAATTTTCCCATCACAAATAAGTCTTACTATAATGAAACTATTTATGACAAACTATGTGTTAGTTTCATTAAGTAATTATTATAGATTCACGCAAAACTATTTGTGATGGACTACTTGTCCATTGCAGTAAGTAATTGCGACATATTTTAATAATTTAATATTTTATAAATTTTTATATATGTATAACCTGATTTCAAATAAATATTACTAATATTTTTTTAATATTTTATTGTTTTTTATGAAAAATATTTTTCTAATAACTTAATGAAATATTTTTTAATATTTTATTTTTTTTATTTCTGATTATAATTTTTATTTAAATTTTTAAATTTTAATAAGATTTACTAATTTATAATATACTTTATTAATTATTAATTTTGCTTGAATTCATTAAATTCAAGATTTTTTGTACTATTTTTAATATTTTATTTGTTTTTATAAATATGTAACTTAAATTAAAAATAATTGAACTAATATTTTATTAATTTTTCTTAATAACATTATTAGAATCAATTTTTTATTTTTTTTTAATTATTATTATGATTTTTGTTTAATTTAATATATTTTAAAAAAATTTACTAATTTATAATATAATTTTCTGTTTATTAATTATTTGTATTAATTACACTAATTTACATTTATAGATATATTACAAAAAAACTACCACAAAATAATTTCTAAAATATAGTAATCTATAATATTAAATAACTGGTAACAGAATAAATAAATTAATAAATTATAAATTATCTAATAATAATTCAAACAAAAAAATTTATTTTAAAGAAATAATGTTTAGAAAAAAACACCTCTCGATTGAGTAAAAATGATTGAAATATATTTGATTGGTAGATTTGAATATCATAGAATTTTATTTTGAGAATTGAATAGAAACATAGAAAAAACACCTAGTTTTATGAAAATAGAGGGGTGTAATGCCCTATTATTTTTATCAGGTTTATTATAACGGTCATCTGTGATGAAATAAGGACCAACACAAATATTTATTTATGATGGAGAATTATGATGTATATTGTTAATTATGATGAGAATTTATGATGGATTATGTATTCATCACAAATAACAAGTTTTCATATTTTATACATTAATTAAAATAAACAATCAAGATGGATTTGTAAATCTATCACAAATATTACCTATTGCGATGGAAAATATTTTTTCCATCACAAATAAGTCTATCCAATATAGAATTATTTGTAGTGTACATTATGAATTTCGTAATAAGTAATTGTGATGGATTCATAAATTTTTCATAGATAAAACTTATTGAAATGGTTAGTTATTTTTTGTTGAAAATGAGTTTTTTTTCATGCAACTACATATAACTAACTACATGTATTTCATAATACGTCATCATAGTTTATTCTTATGTGCATGATGGCGCACTTTCATGCGAAAACTATTTGCACATACTACATGTTTGTCTCAATAAGTCATAACATTTGAAATTATTTCCAATAGAATTTATTTCCATCAAAAATATTTGTTGGAAAAGCACTTATTTATAATATACATTAGTCTATTTCAAATATACCATTATGAAAATTCAATTCTTTATAGTAGTTATACGCATGGAATCAAATGATATTGAGGGCCTTGATTAATTTCATAGATGTTCTGTGTTTCACTCATGGTTCAGTAATCATGGGTTCAATCATCTCATGTAAATGCTTTGATTCATAGTGTTAGGAAAGCATTAAGGGGTTCATACCCTCTGTCAAGTGGAAATGTAAATCATAGAGTAGACATTACTGCTTGCGTTAGAGTGTCACAGGTGGAATTCGATCTTTTGAGGAGAGAACACTTTCTATAATGGTACCTCTATATGGTATAACCTTGAATAGATAAATGGATTAGTGTACGGATTAGTAAATCCCATAGAAAATTTTTACTCACAACATTGATTATAACCCTAGAAAAAAATAATTCATCCCTGACACAAATAACTCGGGCAGTCACAAAACATTTCTATCCTCAATATAGAACATTTTTTTCATGAAACTTGGAAAAAATCATGGGTCAGCGTAGAGAACTAGCACCACTGGTGTATGGTCCTCAGAACACTTATATATTAAGCCTCAAAACCTTTGGCACCATCCTTAGAACACTTAGGCATGGGTTAGAACACAATCCCATGCAATTGGCTAACCTTGTTTCCCTTCAATTTAATGGCTTGGCTTGACCACTTCTCACAAGTTCATCAATAAAAAAACACCTCTCAAAATATCATCTATCATCATTAAAATAAAAGAATTAAATAATCAATAAATTTTCCCATTTTTTAATTTAATTTCAAAATTAACAAAAATAAAAAATATTATATTTTCCTCAAATTATAAAAATGGTAATGGTATTTTAAATAAATCATCATATAAAATTGTTTTATCACTCCCACACACTTAACCATTATACTCCTGAATAATTATCTACAATTAAGTAAATCTTATACTAATCAAATAAAAAGTGTTAGTGATCTCCCCATTTAAATAATATACTCATATTGTTTCCTTTGTAATCTTAATTAGATTTTAATTGGGCTCAATAAATTCCATTTATGTTCATTGATCCATCCATTCACATGTATACATACCATACATGGAAATGAATCTTTCTCAATTAATCATTATTATTTATTTATTTTGTATATGTGATTGGATTAGTGGGCTAATCATTGTGAGGTATGACTATATTCTTTATCATTTCATTTATTATAAGTTTTATTATTAATTTTTCATATTTTTATTATTTATTATGGATTTTTTCTAGATGTTTTTATTATTTCTTAAATCTAATATGAGGTTATTGTCTCCCCACAGTAACACCCTAGACCCTTACTGCTTGTCAGAAGCTTTTGGTGTATAGGGAGGTGCACCTGAGGCCATGTAATGCCACCAACCACGACATTGATCAATGGTACCTTTGTGGGGGGCATTATAAGGTGGTATTATAGTGTCTTCTTCTTTATATTATTATTTAGGGTATGGTAGACTGAGAATAGGGTTGTGTAAGATCTTATGATAGACCTTAGAGTGGTGCATCAAAAATACATTTTTTGAGGGGAATTATAGGTTACTAGTGATATGGGATTGCTATTATTGGTATTTGATGTAACAGTTGTGATATTTATTCAATATGATGTATATATTTGAGTTATTATTTTGGTTTTGGGCCTTGGACCATTGGTAAGAGGCCTACATACATGCATCATTCTTGTTATGTAGGATTCACATAGCCTTCATGTGCTTATATGTGATTGATATCATTGAAAATTATGGTTTAGTTGATTAAAGTTTCAAAAAAAACTCATATGTAATTTCCCCATATAACTTGTTGGTGGAATTCTACTCTATTAAACCACAATATATTTTCTCTGATGGAAATTCAAGTAGATATTATGAATAAATGTTCATTGATTATGACTATATAGTCCCTCCAATTAAGGGATGTATAGTTACCATTGGTAGGTTAGGATAAACATTAGATTCCTTAGTGATGATCCCCTTATGGGTGGTTATGATACTGGTTCTAAAATTAAAATAGGTTCGGTTACTTAAAGTTTCAAAAAAAACCTATATGGTGTTTTTCAATATAGCTACTTGGTGTCATTAAACTTAACCAAAACAAATGAATATGGAATACTCAACATATATCATCTTATAAATATTTCATTATATATATGTTTGTGTGTGTGTGTGTATGAGATCTTTATACTTGAGGGGGTAGTCTGGTATGTGGATTCTTAGTGATTATTGAAGTTTGAGAGAGGGTGGCGGACTCAACATGTGATTCTTGATATGTATATGAGAACCTTATATGGGTGTGTTGTCACATGACTTACCTTGTTACATTTGAGATGGGAGTATAATCATTTACCAATGAGTGGTAACCTAGGAGAGACCTGGTTTATGGGAAAGGTGGGTAATCTTAGTGATGTGGCTCGGGGTGTTGGTGAGCTGGGTACTATGGTTGAGATGGTTGTGATGTATGAGGGTAACCTAATATAGATGGTTTTACTAGAGTTGTAAGTGACCTTATATATGGTATGAATGGGTATATGCATTGGGTTATGAGATCAGTTCATGGTAGGTGCTAATAGGTATGCGGTATAGTCATGGAGATGCCTTGTACTTTTGTGATAAAAAAAATTATAGTTCATTTTGTATCAAGGTTTTATTTTGAGGTAAGGATTGGTAAAATGCATAACCCTATTTATTTTGGTTGTGGTTCTTAATGAGGTTGGATATTATGATCCTAAATAGTGGAATCTAGGATGGATAGGGCATGTGTAAACACTTTTGGTTTTGAGACGATGCTCAGGTGATGGGTGGCTGAGTGATTGGCTTTGGCATGGGTGAGATGTTGGGATTGTTGGAAAGAAAAAACCAATGTGATTTTGGTTATATGGGATTAACATGTTATAATCATGGTAAATGGTTTAGGTGCATGAGACTATAATTGATAGTGTGTGACTCATGAGATCATGAGTCGGGTTTTCTGATTAGGTGGCATGAGAGAGTACACCCTTCATGTTTGGATGAGATTAAGGTAATGTGCACAAGGTTACACATGCTTCTAGTTGGTGTGTATATCAGTGAGCAGTTTTGTATAGGACAAAGACCAATGTATTTTACAAGAGGCTCATTATCATAAAATTTTGGGGCGTTGTAAGAGTTTAATAGGTATCACTTCTTAGGCATATGGTGTTACCATGAATGGATCGTAGTACAATTTCATGTTCAATCCAAGTTTAATCCTAGAAAAGTGTTTCCTGGGATGAATGTGTAATAGGAGGAGAAATGTATGTATGATGATTGAGACTATAAATTGTTATACTTTAGGAGTGATGTAAGTGAATCTAGGTGGTGGAGAGTTCACCATTTACTATTGGAGGGTGTGACCCTCATTACAAATTGAATTTTGGTGGGTGTTAAGGATGATGTTCCTAGTGAGTTTGAAATGGTTAGTTGTTGATGTTTCATGTTTTTTCTTAGGTATGAGTGGGATGGACATTTTCAATAATTATGTGTGGAAATGGATTAAGAATGGGACATATAGATTGATCATTTTTACTAGTAGACCGATGATAAGGATACCTGTATAGTGGGGAGAATTGTATCGATTGTGGAGTCACAGCCATCATGTGGGTAGGGTCATGAGTATGGTAAGACTGGTCATTGGATGGTTGAGGTCAAATTTAGATACTGGTGAGAATAAGGATTTTATTTTATCTAGTTATTTGGTAAATACAATATATGAGGCTTAGATGTGGCATTGTATGGAGTCTTTTCCTTTGCATCAGGCTCAGGATGAAATTAGATGTGATATGAGGGTTAGTCGGACCAGAGATGCACCAGTGATTGGGGTGAGATCATGGTGAATGGTTTAGAAGGTTGAGGATCCAATCATGTATTACATTTATTTTCAACTTCAATCATCTATGTGTGTGTTTTTATCATGATGTCTTCAGGGATTTAGGAATCATGGTCGGGTGATAAGATATCATGTTAGTGGGTGCGGTCAAGAGTGTTTGGGAAAGGTTGGTTAGAGGAAGCCCAATCAGTTTTTTAGTGTATAATTGGGTTTTTTGATATGGAAACTACATTTATCATGTCATCTAACCATTAATAATTCATTTTTATTAGAGTATTTTGATGGTAGGGAGCACCGTGGCTTGAAATCAGCCTTCATGAGAATAGCCTTATGGTGGGACCACCATGAGCCTAAGGATGAATCTTTTGATGATAAATCAGTATATTGGTATAGATAGGTATGGTTAAGCATAATCTCAGTGATTTATTTATGATTATGGGTTCTATCTCAGCCTTTAATGAATAGTAAACCATGTGTTTGGAGTTTTGTAGAGGAAACTTGTTTTGTGTTCTGGGATAGAAAAATGGAAATTGGGTATGATTTAAAGGGAATGGTAGGTCAGGATTGATGGTTGAAAGACTACTGATGCTTCTCGGATATGATAAGTGATATGGTAAATAGGTTATAAAACCCAGTGTCTTTTTTTGTTGATAATTCTAGGAGGAATTTGAATTTTTAGGCTCTAGAGTAGGTGTCATTTTGAGAATCAGAATTCATATTTGAATTCTGAGATTTGTAACAACTCAAAGAGATGTTTTTTGACATGTATCAATGATCTATATATGTTTCAATCATTATGGTAGATATCAAGAGCTTTGAATTGAAGTTTTTAATTTTTAAAAGGGTTTTAACCTATCACGCAATGACCTCAAAGTTTGTGGAAACTATGAGAGTGAACCATGGGAGGTGGTTTTCCAGTATTTGTAGCACATGATTGATGTACAGTTGTAGAGAAACCATGAAAAGCCTAAAATTTGAGATTCAAAGGGATTTTCATGGTTGTCACATATTTTGGTAAACAGTGTGGTTAAAATATGTGATGTGTATATCCTTGGTTAAATATTGTTTCATGGTTATCATACATTTTAGTGAACTATGTAGCCAAACTGTGCAAAGGGGGTGTAGATTGAGATTGTTCCAACAGCACATTTGGTGCATAGTTTTGAAAAATATTCAATAACAGATTTCATAAAAAGTTTAAGTTTATCATTTTTTTCTCTAAATTTTTATCCCTCACTCCATGATTTATCCTCCCTCACATATGGTCGACATCCACCTTCCCTTCTCTTCCAACCCCCATGGTTTTGGGTGATTATATGTTCATTTAGATGGAAATTTGAGTTTTATTATCCCCTATATCATACCATTCTTATTTTCCTTTATTTCTACATAGATTTAGAATGTTCTAACTTAGGGTTTCAATGATGATTTCATAAGAACAAGGTGGAATCATCCTAAAATGAAGGGTATTTTTCTCGATGTAGCTAGAGGTCATTTTGAGAGGATGAGAACATGTCTTCTCTTTCCATTTCAATGAAGGTATAATTCCCTATGAATATGTATAAGGTTTTTAATGAAATTGGGGGAATTTTATGGATTAATTGATGATGGTTGTTATGGATTTGATTAGTCATGGGATCAGGGGTGTGTCAGTAGTGGGCTACACCTCATTGCTTGAGATTTTAGTGAGAGGGTGTTTCTTGGTGAGGTTTTATGAATTATTTAAATTTAAATTAAATTGATAAAATCAACTATAATTTTTTATAATTAATTGAATTGGATGGTTTGGCATTAGATAGGGACTAAGGTGGATGTAAAATAGATATTTGGACTTAAATTCTCTTGGGAGAGTATCTTCGGGCTATTTTTAAAGGGAGATGGATTTGGTTGAGGTAGGTGGTCCTAGAACATGTCCTATGGTAAATGAATTTTTCTTATATGAATGTGATATGTGGTATTTCCAGTTTGGGAAATTAACCTTTAGTTAATTTAATTGTTTCGTTATTTATTCCTATGGTGAATACATGAGCATAAATGGCCATGATAAACCCTTGAATTCTAATCGATGCCTCAATCACTAATGGTTGAGTGATTGGTTATGAAAAGTTGATACAAGATATATGGAACTAAAAGGGGTATAGAATAAATGAAATGAACAAATATTTTTTCCCCAATATAGGTTCCCTTAAACACCTCTTTATAGAGTATATTTTTTGGACTAAGATGATTGTCCTGAGTACGCCATGATGTGACATGGATATTCCTTACATCCTTTGGTTTAGATGAATAGGGAGTGGGGTGAGTGTTCTTCCCCCACTAGTAGGTGAGTGACCAAGTAGTTATTCCCTAAGTGAGATTATGGATCGGTTGGGTGTGTGGAATAACCTAGGATGACTTGAGGAGTGATATGGTCATCATGTTATCTCTCTAGAGTGATTTTTTCATGACATTTCCATTGAGTACAATGATTCCATGAGACGATTACAATGATGATGAGAGAAATTATTCCCTCTAAGTGATGGGATTGACCCAAGATATTATAATGAGATAGTGGATCCTATGTAGGGTTTCTAGATAGATATGTGACTTAGGGGGCCTTAGTGGATTCCCTGGTTCCAAGTTGACCATAGTGAGGGTTAATGTCTGAAGTTATATATTGCTAACTTCTCATGTCACCTTAGAACTTGAAGATCAATGGAGTGAGCCTAATATGGTTTTAGTGACAAGGATAATTCATTCTATTAAGAGTCTTACCCGAGTGATGTGATATGGGTTTAGGTGGATAACTATCCCATGTTATTATTATTATTATATATTATGGGATGGATGCACTACCCTCAATTTTTTATGAATGGGATGCCTAGAAGACATCATAGGATCTTATGTTTACACCTGATATGGTATGTGATTCCTATAATATTTCATAATATTTATTGATTCTCACTTGATACTATATGGATGCCTAGGATACTCCCTAGATTCAAACATTATTTCTGATGACATATGGAATGCCTAGGAAATCACCTAGGATTTTGTGGCTCTGCCTAAATGGAGTTATTAGAATATTTTATGGGATTTGATGATTATTACTATACACCTGATATATACCAAGTGCATTATGAGATGATTTGGGTGGGATTTTATACCCTCCAAGTGATCGTATTCACTTATGTTGATATTATGGGTGGGTTTTTTCCCAACCCTTTTCATGATTATTCCATGTGATCAGAGACACTATAGAACTAGCTGAAATAGGTATGGTCAATCTTGGGTGTCACCTTAGAACCTGAGGATTGATGGTGACTATTTTATTATGCTTTCTTATTTATTTGTTTGTTTTATAATTATATCACATGTGCATACACTGCTTTACTAGTTATTCTAGGGATCCCATTGGTGGTTCCATAATGAATTGTACTAACACCATACTTAGTCTTATATGTACTTAGGTACTTGAGAAGACTTCATTTTTTGTGGTTTTAGGTAGGTAATAGGTCTATGATTGTATATTTTAGCTGGATAACTTAAATGGAATCATGAGATAGATATAATAAGGATCAAGGATGGTAGTAGATACTCTGTGTATTTTTTTCTTTGTTTATTTTGTATATGTGGTCATCCCAATGGGTGTCCAGTTGTGATGTATGACTGTATGCTCCCTAATTTCATTTTTTATACCCTCATTGTTGATTAGTTATTCTATATACTTTTATTTTTTATTTTATTGTGGATGATTATTGATTATTTCCCACTACTTATTCTCTCTAATAAGAGGGTATAGTCTCCCCATGATCACACCCTATATCCTTTTCAATAGTTGGCAGTCTCTGGCATACAGGGAGGTGAGTATGAGGTCACATCAAGAACTGGTCCAGTTATTATAGAGTGAACCAGGGTGGTTCACCACATGACCTCGGGAATACCTTCCGGTATTATAGAGAATGTGGAATAGTAGCATAGATCTAGGTTGTGAACTTGGGGAGACTATACCATTATATCTAAGTGAATAAATAACAATAATAACCAATCATCATCTATAATAAAATAAACAATCAAAGTACATAGAATCAAAAATCAAAAAACATTCTATAACAAATAAAATATAGAATCATATAGTCATACATTACAATTGGTTTCCTACTAGGTCGAACACATATACAACATAAACAAAGAATAAGAAACATAGAGGCTCTAATACTATACTCGATCATCATCACATCCATATCATAATTTCATGTTTGAATTTGTATGAATGATCCATATGAAAATATTAATGTTCATCCTTTAATGAAATTTCATGTGATTTTTATCATTTGTTATCTCCATCTACATTGATTTTGGATTAATGAAATCAAATTTTATATTCTATCTGTGCATCGATGAACCCAATCTTCCAATGGAATTTTTTTTGTATAAGATAAGAGCTTATTTAAAGAATAGTGGGTGAATTATCTTTTGGAATCATATATGCCTCCAGGTAAGATTAACTTAAGAGTTATGGATACCATCATGGGTTTATTAGTTTAATTTTTATCATAAGATAAAATTCATTGACACCCATTTTGAGGTTTTATTTTATTGTAGTTTATAACGACCCAAAATTTTATCAATGGAATTTATCCCTTATTATAGTAATTTCATATATTATAATTCACATAAAATCACTTATAGACCATCATAAAAAAATTATAAATTAATAATTAATGAAATAAGAAGTATTTATAGAAGTTAAGGATCCAATACTGATGAAATAGTAACTTAACCTATGAATGACAATATAACCCTTGTGAATAGTAAATTGGCCAAATGAATAATAACCCAACCCATGAAACTATAAATAATATTTAAGCATATTATAAATGAAATTATGAGATAATTATATCAAAGACTAAGTAAATAAATTTTTTAAAAATTATTAATTAAGTGTAGGTATTTTTGTAAGTCATGGATATTTAATTACAATTTTAAGATTAATTTAATAATTTAAAAGAAAATTTATTTTCATAAAATGTATTAATAAATTAATATTTTGATGTATTATGGTTTTAATATAATTTTATGAGACCTTAAGTAATTTTTTAAAGTGTTTTAAATCTGTTGTATTTTTAAAATCTGTATTTTCTAAGTAAATGATAATTTTAATTAAAAATTAAATTACACATATTTAGAAAATTATTTTAAACAAATTATTAATAAGATAATTAAAACTTTTATAATATCATTAATAAAATATAACAACAATTCTAGATATTTATCCTAATTTTACATGAACTTCTATTCATGAATGCAACTGAACCGATCAATAAAACCATGAAAACAAATGCTCTCGAATGATGAAATTAAATTCTATAACTCATCCAAAGGCGCATAAAATAATATAATAAAACAATAATGTATAATATTCATGTATAAAAGGTTTTTTAATTGTTAATTAATAAATACAATGTTATTATACAGGACATTAACGTGAAGAAAGTATTCGGACACATGGTAAGGGGAATTCTCAAACCCAACTCTAATTCTTTGGATTTTCCATATTTCATCCCATTTTCAGTATGGATATTCCTTAAATATCATTTATTAATAATGATCTAACCTTTTCTGAGATATACATGTTTTCCACTTGATTTTATGACAAAAAAATGTTTTCCAAAATAACTCTTCTTTCAAAAAAAAAACACGCCTTCTACTTCTCAAGGTTGTTTCTTCTTCACTCAAGGTTGATAATTCTTATATCAAGTATGTTATTCCATATTTAATTTGTGAACCAAAATTTTATGAATGTATGATTTATTAAATGAAAACAATTCCTTTCAATGGGTTATTTTATGTTCAAGATTGATATATGTTCTGTGTGGTATGCATGATAATGTAAATGTTATGATGTGATGGGTGTGATCACACCAGAATTAGTGCACCACATCCCATTAGATCTCCACAATTAAGAGTTCTTTCCCTAGAGTAGTGATCATGATGGGTGACATTTTGGGAATTTTCTTAGGGTATGTGTGAGTGAGGAAAAGGTACACTGGAAAGGAGATGTGTTGGCCTGTGGGGACTGTCATTAGTCAGATAAACCATTCAGGCACGTGGGTGGGCCCTATGGTGGGGACCATGTGTCTATGGGAAAACCGGTGGTACCTAGAGGGCTGGGACCTAATGAAAAATTTAAGTTGGGGTTTCCATGCTATCATTGGGGCCCAGTTGTTATAGATTTTATCAATATTGATAATATTTTAAGATAATATTTTTTCAATACAACCCTTTGGTTTTGTATATGTTTTAGTGGAAAATTTATTTAAGGAGGGATTCCTTTACACTTTTTGTACATATGATTAAAGGTACTGGTAAAATTTAGGGTTTATCTTATATTTTATGTTGAGGTAATTATGGGTTATATCTGATCACTTTATGAAGTCATCACACTTTTTTTCTATCATAGAATATTTATCTATGAATCCTCTTTTCAGAATATGAATTAAGGAAGTGGTGAGTTTTCATGGAGTACCACATTCAACTGTATCTTATCAGGATCTAAATTTTACCTCAAATGTTTGGAAAAGTCTTCAGAAAGATCTTGATATAAAGTTAAGTTTTCGTACTATGTATAATCCTCAGAAATATGGTCAGTTTGAGAGAATATATAAAACCCTAGAGTATATTCTAAGATCTTGTTCTATGGATTTAAAATGTGGTTGGGATCAACACCTTCCACTAGTTGAGTTTTCTTTCAAAAATAGATTTCACTCAAGTATTCATATGGATCCTTATGAATCCCTTTATAGAAATAGGTTTATAAATCTAGTGTACTAGAATGAAGTTGTAGAAGTAAATCTGTTAGGACCTAAGCAAGATAATGTGATGGAAGAGAAGGTTAGAGCCATTCAGTAACACATAAGGATATAAAAAATTTTATAGAAATGTTATGTTGATAATCATAGATGTGGTCTAGAATTTGAAGTTGGTGAGAAGGTCTTTCTATGAATTTATCTATGGAAGAAATAAGGACAAACTAAACCTTGGGTATATCATTCCCTTTAAAATACTTGATTATATCGGGATAGTAGCTTATCATTTGGAACTTCCAATGAACCTATCTCAGGTTTATGATGTGTTCCATGTATCTATCTTGAAGATGTACATACCTAATATATCACATGTAATGAAATCAGAGGTCATACCACTATAGCATGATCTTTTTTATAAGGAACAATCAGTTGAGATTCTAGATCATACAAATAAACTGTTATGAAATAAGACAAATCACCTAGTTAATGTTTTGTGAAAAAAGTAACAATTATAGGAATCTACATGGGAAAATGAGGATATATTTAGGTATAAGTATCCTTATTTTTTAGTACCAAAGTTATGAATCTCAAGGGAAAATTCATTTTAAGGGGGGTAGAATGTAACACCCTGAGATTTTTTGAAATGTTTTTTTAGAATAAATTTAATAGTTTTGATATTTTTCATTACATGAAACACCTAGTTTATCTTGAATTACACACAACACTAAGTTTATCTTGAATTATACCTAACACTAATTTTATATTTTATTACATGCAACACTGATTTTATCCTGTGTTGCACACAACACTGAGTTTAAACGAAATGTGGCATACTATTAAAATATTATTATTTAATGTGATATTTACCACCTAGACATTTAAATGGAGGGTGTGGATAAGATTAAATAGATTTTAAAAATATAAATTTTACACATGTATGTATAATGAATTCCTCTATGATCAATTAATTAGAAACTAAAATCAAAACCATCTGAAAATGAAGGGACTCTTTTTTCAAAAAAAAACTATTTTAATGCACACAAACATGTTTTATTTTAATAAATTAAAAAAATCACTTTTAGTGAATGATTTTAATGAAATTTATATATTATATATTCAATAAAAATTTTAACATTTACCTTATGTGTTTTATAAATAAGATATAATAATATATCCAGTTTTATTCTTAAAAACTGTATTATTTTAAAAGGCATTTTTTCGCCTTTTGCGAACTTATTTTAAAAATACTTTTTCCCACTTTTATAAAATATATTTGAAAAAATTAAACTAATTTTTTAAATCATAATGTAAAAATTATATTAGGGTGAATTTTTGATAGTTTTCTAAGCATATTAAATTTTTAATGAATAGTGAAAACTGTTATATTTTATTAATAATTTTTATTTATTTTAAAAAATTAAAACTTATAAATTATTTTAATATTGATTTAATGGTAAAATTATTTCAATTATATATCTATAAATATATTATTAGGTCATTTTAATCAATTTCATATTTAATTATTATATAAAAACTTTTCAATCTTTTGAGCATTTTATCTTTGGAAAACGGCTTTCTCATCGTATCTATGGGAATAATTTTAAATTAAAATTTTAAAATTATATAAATGAAATTTGGAAAAATGGATTCTATATTTTAAATCAAAATAATTTATATTATCTAATAAGTTAAACTTAATTTTTTACCATAATTAATAGTAAAAATAATAAAAATCATTTCTCGCGGTTAAAGTAAAAATGGGTTTACTGGTGGTTAAAAAAAGATAAGGGTTAAAAATGATCCAAAACATATAAAAACCCCATTTTATGGATATATAGACCTCATATCTTCAATTGTTTTTATAATTTTCCATTTTTTATTTTTATGGTATGTCAAAAATGTGTGTACACCTTTTTCTTTTCAAAAATTACAAGTTTGCCACTCACCTCACTTATAAAAGGTCACCCCCTCTCCTCTACTATTTACACTTTCAAACCCATTTGTTTTACATAATAAAATCCCAAATCACTTCCTTAATTCTATAATATCATCCTATAATCCTTATTTTGATCATAGATCCAACATCATAATCCTTTTGGTGAAAACCAAAAGATGTTTTCTAAAGAATAGGTAACATCTCTAACGTTGTGTTTTATTTTATTTCTTCATTCACCTCCTTCATATATTATTAAAAAATTATTATAAAATAAAATTATCATATTACATATAATTAAATTTTATTATGATTATTTCATAACCTAAATCCTTCTTTTATTCCATCAATTGGGTTACGAAAACATCATTCATGTGTATGGTGGACTACCACCTCGCGAACTGATGTTATTCATTTTCCATAAACACCTCTTAGATATGGATATAATTGTTAATTTATTATTTCTATATGATATTTATGATATTATTATTCTTATAGAATAATTATATCTTATTTTCCTTCTTACCTCCTGTTTTTTGGGAATACGATAACGTCGTTTGTGTGTATGACATACTACCGCCTCACGAAGCGATGTGATTTTTTCATGATTTATAAGGAAGGTAATAAGAATGGGTTTAATGAAAATATGTTATATATATTACATAAAAATTATTATGTAATGGTTATATAATATTTACCTTTATTTTATTCTTTTCATCGTGAAAATCGAAAAAACTTTCATGCGTGCGTATGGCCTGCTGTCTCCATGAATAGTGTATTTCATTTTCTATCTCTAACTTTTATGGATCACTGTAAATACATATATATTGAATATATATGATATTTATATCATGATTATCATTCCATATAATATTTAACCATAATAAAATTAAGAGGATCAAAAATAACAAATCAAAACATACACAAAAAACAAAGCAATTACTACTCGAAACGTGACTTTAACATGGAATTGTTAATAAATGGATAATAAAGGGCCATAATTAAATCATATAAGGAATTTTATAATAAAATATTTTTATATAATATATTTATAATAAATTTTTATTTATTATAAAGTATTATGGAACATGTGTGAACGAAGTCAAGACTTATGGTAATGGATTTCCATCCCACTTTTATTTTCTCTGAGACACATACCATATTCACCATGTGTTTATTTTATATGGTGTATATACGGACTGTGAATTTATTTTTTATGATTCTCCTAAAATTTATTTGGATTTACATATTCATTTTAGGATCTCTATTTTATGCAGTTTATGGTACAAAAGTTTCCAAACTAGTAAGGGTTTTATAACACAATCTCATAAATTATCGGGACTTTTTATGTTTATGCTTATGATGATGAAATATTATGATCAATGTCTCAAGAAAATCAGGAAATTTATTCTTATCTAGTTATTTTGTGAAAATACATGCTTCCCTTAATTTTCCACTCTTTATGTACTTAAGAGTTCAAAATAATTTTTTTAATAAAAATCATATTTATTTCTCTCTTCATTCAAAAACCATTTTTCTTCCAAATACATGTTTTCTAAAAAAGTTTCCAAAAATGTTTTAAAAATTATTCAAGTGATTTATTAAATAAAATTTTACCCATGTTTTTAATTTTTAAAATATATATTGAAATGAATCTTCATTTCATTTTCCAAATAATACATGTTTCTCTTTTACTAAAAATGTGAAAGGAATAATTGTTTTAATGTGTTCTACATGAACGAAATTTCACACCATTATGACCATTATTTGTTTTCAAGTTTAATTTATAATTTTTTAAGGTTATTTTTAAAGAAAACTATTTTCAAAATGTTTTATGTTTTAATTTTTTTTTCAAAGTGGAAAGGACATTTTCCTAAAGAAATGTTTAAAAATATTTTTAAATATTCGTATATAAGTTTCTAAGGTTATTTTCAAAGAAGATTATTTTGAAAAAAATTTATGATTTAAAATGTTTTTTTCAATATGGGAAGGATATTTTCCTTAGTAAATGTTCTAAGTGATCTTTCAAAATCATTTTCCATATAAGATAAAATCCTTTGATATTACTTATGTTTTAATTGGGATAAGATTTAATGATACCATCTTTATTATTTCAATTTATGGTTAATGTTTATGTTGATGAAATATTTATGAAACAAAATTATTTTTCATGGGTTATGATATGATGAATTATTGAAATGTTTATGAAACCTATTTTCTTTACATGGGTGATGATGTGATGATACGATGAATTTTTTATGATATTATAGCACACATAAGTATGATTTTTATTATGATATGGGTGGGAACTTTATCTACCTACAATGAATTAGTTAAATCATTATATATCATGACATAATAAGTGGAAATAAGTCTATAGGATTGATCAACTATGGGAAATAAGTTCATACAGATCCACTATGGGAAATAGGTGTGTCCAAACCCACAATGGGAAATAGGTTATAAGTCCTAATCCACTATATTGATGGTCTTGGTAGTAAACCTTGACATATGAAATGGTTTTTATATATTTATGTTGGTGACATGCTTTTATAAAATTATCTTATGGTTAATGATTTATTTGTGATGATTTATCACTATTATGGGCTATGTTTTCTAAAATGATAAAGTTTTATGTCTTGAATAATGCATTAAAAAACAAATGCAATGGTAGATGATATAAGAATCGTACCTCTAATGGTAGAAGGTCCTGCATCCAAACTAGTCAGAGTAGACTTCATGGAATGCAGCTTACTCACCCATCTACCATGGGCTTCAATATGAATCTCATATGTTGTTCCCTCAAGTTAGTATTTTCGCTCCTATTATGAGGTATCATGTCCCCTACCTCGGCCTAAATTTTTAGTGGAACTCTAGATACCTATCTATATATGTGTAAATAAGTACTTTCTAGTATCATATGTTTTTCATGATCCCCTATTACTACTCTGATACAAGAAGTTTCTACAAAACCTCTAAAGATAACCCAACCTACCATATGAATGACACTCCATTGTGGGGTAAGGATACTGCAAGAACTTTTTGGTCATTCTATCATATTGAAATCACTACACTGAGCTATGGTCCTAAAGTTTATGTCTACTCCCCTATATTCTCTACCCTCTACTTCCCTAAAAAACTATCATAGGGGAAATTCTTTATGTTATAAGAAGAGATACTAGATGTCCTTACTAAAATAGCATGTATAACACTTAGGTAATATATTGGATTCCCTTCCATGATGAGATCCTGATTCATCACATCTATAAAGATAATCAAGTGAAAGATGTTAACCAATGACCTTATCTCATCGTGAATCTTATATTGGAAACGTCTTGCCTTGTCAACCACATCATCTACTAAGGATAGAGAAGACATTATAGGAATGATAATAATCCTAGATATTTCCTTGCTAACGTACCCTCCTATATCAATTTCATGAACTCATGAACCCAATAATCCCTCAACATATCTAGATAAAAGTTTCTTGGGAACTTTACCTATAAATCCTTCCAAGATGACCCCTTATGAAGCATGTCTTGCTACAGAATGTCCCACCAATTCTTTGTTTGTCCTAAAATAATGTAAAAAAGTAAGCTTCCATGTCCTATATATGGTTGTCTTGAGGTGATTTAATATAATATAGACTGAATCAACCTTGAACTTAGCTTCCAGGGGGCCTCCCTCCCTAGTGAACGTAGGTAGATTTTGTAGCTATAACTCTCTCATCATCTTGGACATCGAAGTTATGGTGCAACATAATCCCTCTCCATAGATATCATGACCCTGAGGAATATATCATTAAGTTTTTCATCCATATTATTCTCTATACCCATAGGAAGTTTCGGCTCAATTGTGTTAGGATTGTACTAATTTCCTCTCTCCTAATGCTCAATGTGAAGATGATGCGGAGGCATTTTCTCTACAAAGGCTTACCACACATCTTAGAACAAAGGAACTCAATAAGACTAACCTCAAAAGGTAAAATAAATAGAGAACCACTAGATCAGGGTTTCTATAACTTGGATTAATACGTGAATTAGTATAGCATAATAGTTTCTTTCATTTAATTTATCAGGTATAATAAGGGATTTCATTTCATAATTCATGTGGGAAAATATATCACATGCATCAAAGATGTCCCTAACATAAAAAATTAATTTCAATATATATCCCAACATGCCTATCATGATGTATGAATAACCATCTCATGTCATACTAGACCATGAGTAAAATATCATTAAATGATAACATCACATGAAAAATCAATCACCCTAGGTGAAATAACATCAAAATTATAACCAAAGAACAAAATAAATAACAATATCATCCTTAGGCACTTGGGTTTTTTCCTAAGAATGGGTTAGATACTCCCATAAATGAGCTCATTACCAAGACCCAACATATCACAGTCTCCTTTTTTCCTTACCAAAATAGTAAATTTATATAAATCAAACCTGATTATTTGATACCACTTTTTAACATCCCCAACCACATAACCCCTCACATAAACAAGTCGGTTGGGCTATTTATGTGACCTCAGAAATGTCTCCCCACATACCAGAGGCTTCTGACTAGCATTGAGGGTGAAAGATATATAGTGGGGATACTATACCCTCTAGTAGAGAGTTTCAATAATATCAGAAAAAATATTAGAGTAGAAAAAATGGTGGAAATAATAAAAATAAATAGTCACAAAACCTCAATAGGATAAAGTCCAAAACAAAAAAATCAAAATAATAATAGAATCATGTAATGATAGGATAAGTGTAAATAAATTCTATACTAAATTTCATATAGATATAATTCTAAAGAAACTCAAATAAATAATCTAAAGATCTCGGTCCCGAACCCCATGTCGGTCCCATCTCTAAGCTCTATCTCATCTAACAAGGAACAATCAAAAACAAGTTCCCTTGCCCTTTTCCAAACCTAGAACCATGAAATCTATTTGGGTATCAAATGACATACCAAAGTTGTAAGTAAAACTAAATAGGTCGACACCACTATGTCAAAATAAATCCAGTATGATATTATAGTGCATGCAAAAAAGTGATAAATATGGGTATTAATTAATAAATTATTACTACTCATGTAATAAACAAACTAACACTTAAACTCTAATTTGACAACTGGGGTCAGCTAAACTTCCTTCGGCACCATGTCAGATATCTATTTCTATGGATAGATACTCCTACGTCTAGAAAGATCACCTAATTTGATGGTAAATTCTTTGTTCGAGGATGAATCACACATATTGTATCATGAATAGAAATCTCAACCCTCTAAAAAATAATCTCACCCTCAAGCATCAAATAAATCATGACCTTAGAGTTCCAGTGAAATATTTCCCTTAGGCATCCAGTAATTATACAGTTTACCCTCAAGCGGGCCGTACCCAAGAACCTTACCCTTATAAGTCACATATAGTGCCTTTCCTCACCGAACACAAGCACATTCCTTTCCAAGAAAAAGAACTCAAAGGTTATGTAACATCTAGCCCTCAGGAATTAATCATAACAGAAAACATCACAAAAAATAATGCTACCAAGAATCTATCTAGACCAAACTCCAAGGAAAACAACATGTTATCAATCCATAATGGTCAACTCATCCAGTTACTATTTATCTATCCATTTACATTGCATAAGATTAGGATCCCAATAATCTTCCTAATTACACCAATTCCCATTCAATTTATGATTTAACCCTAAGGTCTTTAGAATGAAAATATAGCCACAACTCATCATGTAAACATTCCATGATGATCAACATCATTTGAAACATTTTATCCCATGTGATTATATCCAAATAAATCACAACAATTCACCTGTTATGCCAATTCATAATATTAACCCAACAATCGATCCAATTTTCAAACATCTCTGGTCTCTATATTCATAATGACCAACTCTCAAAAGGACCAACGTTTGGCACACTTATCTAGTGGATGTAAGTCTTAGTCTCAATGCCAATGGACCTAATGGGATCTAATGGGAGGTTTGTACATGTGTAACTCTCAAACAAAGAAATATTTAATTACTTAGGCCATGAACATGTAATGATTGTGTGATCGTACATATTACTCATACTAAGATAATTGAATAGAAGACTAGGGATATATTCTAGACCACCTACCTCAAAAGTAAATTAAAAGCTAACAATTCCTCTCATATGAGGTAGCGATCAGAATCATTCCTCCTTTATATCTTGATTCAGATCATAAATATCCAATGAAACTAGATTTTTTTGGGAGGGGAAGTCTTGTATGTCACTACTGGAATGTCTGAAATCAAGATAGAGGATTCAAATTATCATAAAACACAACACATACCACTTGAGGGTTTAAAACAGTGTAGGGTGTAGCCAATTCATTATGTAAATAGAGGATTTATGTCTTGAATCCCATGATTTCCATATCTTCCAAAAAACCCATCTCTTGGAATTAAAACTAATTAAAACCTGATTTTAAATCATAAAATAGTTTTATGATATAAATTATGGTTTTATGTACTACCCCAACAAACTTACGATGTAAGGAGGGTTTTACGGGGTTATCTCACCTGAATAATTTACACAATAAATCTAGGATTCACATCATAGATTTTCTGTGCAGCATTCAACTCCATAGACTTCAGCATCACTTGCATAAAAAATAGTCTATCTATTTTAGATATGAATCCAACGTCCAAAAAGAGATAAACATACTTCAAAGGGTTAACCAAACCTTAAATAGATTCATACCTGAAAAAATATGGGATCTTTCAATGAGGTTCTGAAGCAAAAGATGGATGAACTTGATCAAATTTACTAAATAAAAGTGTTTCCATGAATCACAATCATAAATATATTTAACCTTATACTTATATAAAAATTACATCTATGTCGTGTCATCAATTCAGTTTTTTTTAGATACATAAATTGATGATATAATCTGGTTTTAATTAAAAAATAGCTCAACTGTTTCATAGGAATGAATATGAAAATTTCCTAGTGTACCTCTTTTCAACTAGATTGTCTACATGTTAGAAAACTTACTAACAAATCATATCCAACATAATATAATATGCAATAATTTTTACATGCATGGATCTCTGGATAACTAAGTACCAAATTATGGACTAACTCCTTACTTTCATATAAATTTTTAAGTATCCTTAGGAAACAAATATTTAACCAAAGGAAATAGCCATAAATTTTGTAACAATTTTTAATTTGATTATCTTTCATACATGATATAAGGCATCTCCCTAAAATCTTAAAAATTATAAAATTAATATGGTTCTAATTCATGACTTGAATATTCATTTAATTTTTTTCTTTGAAAAGACCAACCGACAACCTCATTTACTAAATTTTAAAACGGTGATAGATCAGGATCCATATATATATATATATATATATATATATATATATATATATATATATATATATATTATTCTAAATTATGTTCCCTATATTGATACTAAAAACATAATCATTCCAAAAAGAAATTTCATAGATGAACCCACAAATTATCAAAAGTTTCAAATCTTATAAGATCAAATTTCTTACATAGATACTTAATTTTCCCTTTTGAAATAAATTATAAATTTGATGATGAAAATGGTATTAAAATTTCAACACCCTAAATGAAAACATTATTTTTACATGTACTATGTCGATTTTGACAATGATTTATCCAATCATGGCCTCATAAAAAAACTGTTTTCTATTTTCTTGGTCCATAGTTTTATAAAAAATAACATTAATTATTTTATCATATAAAATGTTAAAAAAATGTATTGCGTAATTTATTTTAACTAAAATAAAAATAAATTTATTTAAAATTTAATTATTTTAAAAAATATTTATTAGTTTAATAGAATGATTAAATTAAAATTTAATTTATTTAATATATTTTCTAGTATTTAATTATTTATTGTAACATTTTATTTCTTTTTTGTAAACTTTTTTATTTCTAAAATCTTTTCTAAAAGTAATGTAATTTTGGAAATGTATTATTAGACTCTACAAATAAATAAATTAAATTCAAATTAGTTTTACTTCTAGTTTATAAAAATTTAATTAGTTTTTAATTATTTATAATAAAATTATGAATATATTATAAAATAATAATACTTATGTTGTTTTTGTAATATTTTATTATCTTTAAATATTATGTGTTGGTAAAAAATACCTCAAGGTATCATTAAAGCATTTTTTAGGTTATTTTGTTTGTTGATAAAGTGGGCATCCATGTTGTGTTTGTTGAAAAAGAAAACCACAATGTTCAATTTATTGACAAAGGAGGGTTTTCATAGAGATTTTTCGAGTTCAAGGGATGTTTTCAACAATCCATGATTGATTGAAGAACCTCGATAAAGTAATGGATGATATGGATGAGTTACAGAAAGAGAAAATATAAGGTGGCACTGTTTTCCAATGTTTGCCAAATTGTTGGGCCTCAAAATCGACAAATGAAGAAAAGTGTTTTTGGAAAAGGGACTTGTATGCCATTGTCTTGGAGTCTTGAAAAGTTATGCACCATATGTTTTTCATGATCATAACATCAAAATATGGAAAAGTAAAGAGGGGTTCCCAATTGTTTTTTTAGGCGTGCAAGGTGAATAGGGCGATAGAGTCTTAGGCGGATGGACTTGCACGCTGGGAGGAGACTTGTGTGCGGCGGTTCGGGTGCCCAAAATTCCTATAAATAGAGGGCTACCATCCTCATTTTTATAGCAGCTCAACACTTAGAAATAATTCGAGCTCCAGTCGCGCAAGTAGTTTTGTGTGTACATGTAGTGGTTTGGTCGCACAAGTATAAAGATATTCAAAAGTTGCACGCCGATTGGTAGTTGTGCGCTAATATTTGTTTGGGCGTAAAAGGGTGTGACTCTCCCAAGTTCTGAGTCATCAAAGTGAGTGTTTATCAAGTTGTTTGGTGACACTTGTGCACCAAGCTTGGAGAATCTCTCTAGTTGATATTTGCAAGCCAATATTGCTTTGGGCATAAAAGGGTGTGATTCGCCCAAGTTTTGTGTTGAAGAAGGGAGTGTCGTGCAAGTGGTTAGTTGACACTTGCATGTTAGGAATTGAGATGCACTCTAGGCTTAGAGAAGCATTCCAGTCATTCTAGGGTTGTGCGAAAGTTGCAAGATTTCTCATTACACCCATGGTAAAGTTGTATTAATCGGTGAATGAAAGTATAACTTCGACAGAGAATCTACGTACAGAGGAAGATGAGTTCATTTGTGATAATGAAGGGGACTACAAGTCTTTAAACTATAAGTGAATCTTCTGAAGAAGTAGTGAGCACACTTTTGTTGAGAGAGCAGTGAGCTTTCAAATTGTGATTGGTTGTAAACTAGGAGGGACAGTGAGTCTGCTCCAAACTTTGTAAATAGCAGTTCGCTTTTAGTGGATTTGGTACATTGGTACATCGTCAGTGTATGCTCCTTGGATGTAGCCCAATGAGGGTGAACCAAGTAAAATGGTTGTTTCCTGTGTTTTATTTAAGATTTTTTCATACTCTGCAACTAGAATGAGAGATAAGAGATTTTTGTTTAACTATGAAACAAGATCAATAGGGGCAGTTGTTTTAATCTCTCATACACTGATTCACCCCCCCCCCCCCTCAAGGTATCTAACCTAGTGGACCTAACATTACATTTATAATATTATATATAATAAAAATAATTATTAGTTTTCAAATTACTAATTTATTAGTGTACAATATTTTATAATTTTTGTCAATATTTTAATACCTATTTATTTTTTGTGATGTGCTATTATTATAAAATAAAAATACTTAAGCACTTTTTGTAATATTTCAATATTTTTCAATATTTTTATTATAACATTATATAAATTAAAATATTTTATTTGTTTTCAAAGAACTGATTTTTTAATTTTTTATATTTTATAAATTTTTAAATATTACTTTTCAAATTAAAAAAAGTAATTTAAATCTTATAAATACTAGGTTGTTTTACAAAAATGTTTTTATTATTTTAAAATAATTTTTTATCAATTGAAAAATATTACATAATTTAATAATACATAAAGAATTTATTATTTTTATAAATGTATATCATAAATTAAAAATAAATTAACTCATATTTTTCTAATATTTTATTAGTTTTTCTTACTCATATTTTTCTAAATATTTTATAAAAAATATAATATCTTATTAGTTTTTTTCATATTAGAGATTTAATTTTATTTAATAAGTTTTACTAATTTATAATACAACTTATTTATTATCAAATACATTATTTAATAAAATATTAGTACTTTTTATTTATTTTTCCTTATTTTTTGTATAATATTATTAGTTAAAATTTATTAATAATTTATTGGTTTTTATTATTTATTTAATTTCTTATTTTTCTTTGATATTAATTATTATTTTTATTAAAATCATAATAGTTTTTAATTAATCTTCCCATTGTAAATGAGTCTTTCCAGAATGAAACTATTTATAACAAACTATGTGTTAGTTTCAATAAGTAATTATTATGGATTCACATAGAACTGTTTGTGATGGACTACATCTCCATTGCAATAATTAATTATGATAGGTTTTAATAATTTAATATATTGTAAGTTTTTATATATAGATAACCTAATTTCAAACAAATTTAACTAATATTTCTCTAATATTTTATTAGTTTTTATTAAAAATATTTTTCTAATAATTTAATGAAATATTTTATAATATTTTATTAGTTTTTTATTTCTTATTATAATTCTTATTTAATTTGTTAAATTTTATTAACATTTACTAATTTATAATATACTTTATTAGTTTTTAGTTTTTCTTAAAATTATTAAATTTATTATTTTTAGTATTATTTCTAATATTTTATTAGTTTTTATAAATATATAATTAAATTAAAAATAATTGATCTAGTATTTTATTAAGTTTTCTTGATAATATTTTTAGTATAATTTTTTTATTTGTTTTTTAAATCTTATTATGATTTTTACTGAATTTAGTATATTTTATAAAAATACTAATTTATAATATAATTTACTATTTATTAATTATTATTTTTTAATTACACTAATTTAAATTTATTATGATATTATAAAAAACTACCATCAAATAATTTCTAAATTATAAATATCTATAAAATTAAATAACTGCTAACAAAATAAATAAATAAATAATAAGTTATCTAATAATAACACAAATTAAAAAAATATTTTAAAGAAATAAAGTTTATAAAAACACATATCGATTGAGTAAAAAATGACTGAAATCAATTTGATTGGTAGATTGGAATCTAATACAAATTTTCTTTAGAGATTCGAAGAGAAACTTAGAAAAAACATAGTTTTGTAAAGATAGAGGGGTGGAATTCACTATTATTTATATCAGGTTAATTATGAAATTCATCTATGATGAAATAAGGATTGACAAAAATATTTATTTGTGATGAAAAATTATGATGTATATTGTTAATTATAATGATCATTTGTGATGGATTATGTATTCATCACAAATAACATGCTTCCATATTTTATGCATTAATTAAAATAAATAATCATGATGGATTCGTAAATATGTCACAAATATTACCTATTGCGATGTAAAATATTCTTCAATCACAAATTTTTCTCACCAACATAGAATCAATTTTATTGGACATTATGACTTTTGTAATAATTAATTATGATGGATTCATAAATTTTTCATAGATAAATCTTATTACAATGGTTAGTTATTTTTTATTGAAAATGAGTTTTTTTATGAAACTACATATAACGAACTATATGTATTTCATAATAGGTCACTGTAGTTTATTCTTATATACACGATGGCACAATTTCATGCCAAAACTATTTGCAACATACTACACATTTTTCTCAATAAGTCATAACAATTGAAAGTTTTTCTAATGGAATGTATTTCCATCACAAATATTTGTTTCGAAAGCACTTATTTATAATATAAATTAGTCTATTGAAAATATCATATCAAAAAAATTCAGTTTTTTTATAGTGTTTATATGCATGGAATCAAATGATATTGAGGGCCTTGATTAATTTCATAGATATTCGGTGTTGCATGCATGGTTCAGGAAGCCTGGATGCAATCATCTCATGTAAATACATTGATTTAGAGTGTTAGGGAAACATTGAGGGGTCTATACCCTGTTTCAAGTGAAAAAGGAAATTATAGAGTAAACTTTTCTACTTGCATTAGAGTGTCACGGGTGGAGTTTGAGCTTTAGAGGAGAAAATCCTTTCAATAATGGTGCCTCTACATGGTATAACATTGAATAGATAAGTGTGTGGATTAATAAATCCCATAGAAAAATTTTACTCACAACATTGATTATAACCCTACAAAAAATTAATTCATCCATGACACGGATAACTTGGGCAGGCACAAAACATTTCTATCCTCAATATAGAACAGTTGTTTCATGAAACATGGAAAAACATCATGGGTCAGTTAGAGAACTAGCGCCACTGGTGGGTGGTCCTTAGAACACTTCTAGATTAAGCCTCAAAACCTTTTTCACCATCCTTAGAACACTTAGGCAAGGATCAAATTACATTTCGATGCACTTGGACAACTTTTTTTTCATTCAATTCCATGGATTTTCTTGACAACTTCTCACATTTTCATCAATAAAAAAATACCTCCCAAAATATCATATATCATCATTAAAATAAACAAAATTTAATAATAAATAAAATCAATAAATCAGGTCTGTTTTCATTTAATTAAAAAATTATCCAAACTGAAAAAAAATGTGATATTTCCCTCAAATTATAAAAATGGTGATGGTATTTTAAATGAGTCTTCAAAAAAATGAAAAAAAAATTGTTTTATCACTCCCACACACTTAATCATTATACTCCTAAATAATTATTTTCAATTAAGTAAATCTTAAACTAATAAAATAAAAAAGGTAGTGATCTCCACCATTTAAATAATATACTCATCTTGCTTCCTTTATAACCTTAATTCCATTTTAATTGGGCTCAATAAATTCCATTTACATTCATTGATCCATCCATTCACAAATATACATACCATACCTAGAAATTAATCTTTTTCACTTAATCATTTTTCTTTATTTATTTTGTATATGTGTTTGGATTATAGGGCTACTGGTTGTGAGGTATGACTATATTATTTCTCATTTAATTTATTATAGAATTTTTTTATTAAATATGAATATTTTGATTATTTATGATGGATGTTGTTTAGTTATTTTTCATTGTTTATTAACTCTAATATGAGGTTATAGTCTCTCCAAAGTAACACCCTAGACCCTCACTGCTTGTCAGAAGCTTCTGGTGTATAGGGAGGTGCACCTGAGGCCATGTAGCCCCACCAACCATGACACTGATTAGCAGTATCTAGTTGGGGAGTGTAACAAAGTGGTATTAGAGTGTCTTTTTCTTTATATTATTATTTGGGGTATGGTAGATTTAGAATAGGTTTGTGCAAGATCTTGTGATAGACCTCAGACTGGTACATCAAAAATACCTTTTTTGAGGGTAATTCTAGGTTACTAGGTATATGGGATTGCTTTTATTGGTATTTCATGTTACAATTGTGATATTTATTCATGATGATGTATGCATTTGAGTTGTTATTTTGGTTTTGGGACTTGGACCACTGGTAATATGCATATGTACATGCACCATTCTTAGTATGTAGAATTTACATAACCTTAATGTTCTTATATGTGATTGATATCATTCAAAATGAGGCTTCAGTTGTTTAAAGTTTCAACAAAAACTCATATTTAATTTCCCCATATAACGTGTTGGTGGAATTATACTCTATTGAACCATGATATATTTTCTCCGATGGAAAGTAAAGTAGATCTTATAAAGAAATGTTTATTAATGATGACTATATAGTCCCTCCAAGTAATGGATGTATAGTGACCCTTGTTAGGTCATGATAAACATTGTATGCCTTAGTGATGATCCCCTTACGTGTGATTATGATACTAGTTCTAAAAGGAAAATGGGTTCGGTTACTTAAAGTGTCAACAACAACCTATATAGTGTTTTCTAATACATATTCTTGGTCTCATTCAACTTAACCAAACCAAATGACTATGGATTACTTTACATAGATCATCTTATGAATATTTCATTATATATATGTGTATGGGATCTTTATACTTAAGGGGTAGTCTGGTATGTGTATGCTCAGTGATGATTGGTGTTCGGTAGTGGGTGGCGGACTCGACATGTGATTCTTGATATGTATGTGAGAACCTTATATGGGCGTGTTTTAAAATGAATTTCCTTGTTACATTTGATATGGTAGTATAAGGATTTCCCAATGAGTGGTAACCTAGGTGAGACCTGGTTTATGGGACAGGTGGGTGAGCCTAGTTCCTTGATATGTGGCTCGGGGTATTGGTGAGCTAGGTACTATGGTTGAGATGGTTGTCATGTATGAGGGTAACCTAATAGAGAGGGTTTTCATAAACTTTTGAGTGACCTTAGATATCAGAGGAATGGTTATATGCATTGGTTTATGAGATCAGTTCATGGTAGGTGATAATAGGTATGTGGTATAGTCATGAAGATTCCTTGTACTTTTATGATAAAAAAACTTATAGCGTTTTCCGTATCAAGGTTTGATTTTGAGTGAAGGATTAATAAGATTCTTATCCATACTGAGTTTGGTTGTGGTTATTAATAAGGTTGGATATTATTATCCTAAATAGTGGGATCTGGTATGGGTAGGTCATGTGTATAAATTTTTGGTTTTGAGATGATGCTTAGGTGATGGGTGGCTGAGTGATTGACTTTGGCATGGGTGAGATATTGGGATTGTTGGAAATTGAAGTGCACTATGTTGCATTTGTTGTCAATGAGGCATGAAGTTGTCTTGGAATGAATGGAAGTCAAGGAATGTCAAGATGTGAATGACAAAGGTTGTGATGGTGTTGGTGATGAAGAGAGAATGGCCATAGTACTAAGAGGAATGTCACTTAGGAGATTCACTAAGTGGCATTGGAGATGTGGTTGAAACATTCTCTAGTAAAATCAGACGTCACTTAGGAGATTCACTAAGTGGCATTGGAGATGTGGTTGAAACATTCTCTAGTAACATCTGAAGATTGTTGAGCTGATCATTAAGTTCCAAGAACTTGTATCAACTGGATACAATGTCACAACAATGTTAGAAGACCATGCATTGTATTGACAATGCATGATGAGATGAAGTGATCCATCCACAATGACTAAGTGGATGAAGTGGTGCTAATGAAGTCCATGTACTATTTCTTAGTGCATGTGAATTTGAAGTTGATCCAATTGATCTCTGGTTAGATCAATGAAGCACATTGAAGAATTTAAGTGATTCAGGAGCTCGGTTGAAGATGAAGAAACCTTCGGGAATTCCATTCTTAAATGTTGATTATATGTTGAAGAAGAATGGAGGAATTCTAATGAAGAAGATTAATACTTGAATTCTTAAGAAGAAGATGAAGGAGAAGAAAGGCTTGAAGTGGTTCTCTTGATATGGCTTGATTTCATGGAGGACTTTGTTTTTTGACAAAGTCTTATTCAAGACTTAGCCAAAAAATGGGCCACCAAGGAGGCCAGCCGAGGGTCATCACCCAAGGCACTTGTGGGACTCAAGGTCACCACGCCCATGGGGAACCCTCAAGGCCAGGGCAGCATCCTTGAGGTAGGGGCGCACCCGTAGGACACCGCATGGGCGCCTGGGGCACGCCCGGAGGAGCGCGGCAGGGGGCCGTGTATAAGCCCCCGAGGGCACGTGGTGGTGAAGCCCGCGCACCCAGGATGCATAGTGGGCGCCAGTAGAACGCCCGCAGGAGCAGAGAGTGGGCGCAGAGCGCGCCCGCAGGGAGAACACGGTGCGGGGCGGCACCATGGAGGGAGAAGATTCAATCGCGGGGCTTCGGCTTCGCGAGGCACAAGGTGCACTCACGGGACTCCGGATCTTCAACAAAGGATCAGCAAGCCTTTTGAGAGCCTCGGCCTCTCTTTTTATAGGCGAGGAGAGCCTCTACCTTCCGCGGAGAGATATCTTTCAAAACCCCGAAGATTTCGGTTCTTTAAATATTTTTTCAAATCTCGTTTCTTCATCTGTTTCACGCGGGTTCTCTCATTTTTCTTTCCTCCTCGTGCATGCGATTTATAACGCATGAACGGCCTCTGTTTAAACCCAATCCATGCAAAGGAACGGACACCCGATGCCTCGGCAACGTTGTTTGCCTCGGACTTCTTCGGATTCTTCCAAACATTGCATGCATGGTCATTTTTAGGCATGATCGTGTTCAGTGTGGCCAGACGAACCTCAAGGACACTTCGGCTTCGTCAGAGGTGGCCGGATACTCAAAATCCATCTTCGGGAGGCCTCTGGTTCGAAGGAGGCTGCGGGTGGCTTCGGGGTGTCCTCGGCTCGAGCTCGAGGTAGAGGATGGACGGGGAGCCGTCGGATCGAAGATTGAAATGATGGCGGACGGCCTGGATGAGATCATCTCACCGCGGATCAGATGTGCGGCTTAGATCGTCCGCGCGATCAATCGTGCGGCTGGGATTCGCTCCGCGGAAAAATTCCGCATCCCACATCGAAACGGCGCGCTGTTTTTCCGCGGTTTATCAATATGCCGCTCCCTCAACCCCGCAATTGAATCTTCTCCCTCCACGGTGCCACCCCGCACCGTGTTCTCCCTGCGGGCGCGCTCTGCGCCCACTCTCTGCTCCTGCGGGCGCGCTACTGGCGCCCACTATGCATCCTGGGTGCGCGGGCTTCACCACCGCGTGCCCTCGGGGGCTTATACACGGCCCCCTGCCGCGCTCCTCCGGGCGTGCCCCAGGCGCCCATGCGGTGTCCTACGGGTGCGCCCCTGCCTCAAGGATGCTGCCCTGGCCTTGAGGGTTCCCCATGGGCGTGGTGACCTTGAGTCCCACAAGTGCCTTGGGTGATGACCCTCGGCTGGCCTCCTTGGTGGCCCATTTTTTGGCTATGTCTTGAATAAGACTTTGTCAAAAACAAAGTCCTCCATGAAATCAAGCCATATCAAGAGAACCACTTCAAGCCTTTCTTCTCCTTCATCTTCTTCTTAAGAATTCAAGTATTAATCTTCTTCATTAGAATTCCTCCATTCTTCTTCAACATATAATCAACATTTAAGAATGGAATTCCCGAAGGTTTCTTCATCTTCAACCGAGCTCCTGAATCACTTAAATTCTTCAATGTGCTTCATTGATCTAATCAGAGATCAATTGGATCAACTTCAAATTCACATGCACTAAGAAATAGTACATGGACTTCATTAGCACCACTTCATCCACTTAGTCATTGTGGATGGATCACTTCATCTCATCATGCATTGTCAATACAATGCATGGTCTTCTAACATTGTTGTGACATTGTATCCAGTTGATACAAGTTCTTGGAACTTAATGATCAGCTCAACAATCGTCAGATGTTACTAGAGAATGTTTCAACCACATCTCCAATGCCACTTAGTGAATCTCCTAAGTGACGTCTGATTTTACTAGATAATGCTTCAACCACATCTCCAATGCCACTTAGTGAATCTACTAAGTGACATTCCTCTTAGTACTATGGCCATTCTCTCTTCATCACCAACACCATCACAACCTTTGTCATTCACATCTTGACATTCCTTGACTTCCATTCATTCCAAGACAACTTCATGCCTCATTGACAACAAATGCAACATAGTGCACTTCAATCTCCCCCTTTGTATTTGTTGTCAATACACTCCTTCAGCACATATGAATGGGTCATTATGTGTGCCAATATTTTCTCCCCCTTATTGGCAATCAAATGCAAAGGTGTGGTGTGGTTTTCTTTCAAAATATCTCTTCCTCCCTTCGAATAGCATCTTCTGGAAAATCACTAAGAGAGGGATGATGCCACATGTTCTCTTTAGCAAAGAACCTTTAGTAAATCAACTCTAAGTCTACTTGGGCTAACCCGGTGTAGAAAACAAGAGTGATGTAACCAAGGAACTCAATGCTGTCCACATTCACTACACATGTGAGATCATGCTTAGGGGTTTGAAATTTTTCAGATATAATAATGAATTTGCTAAATCCTGCACAACTTCACAAAACTCATTAGAAAGTTCAGGTGCAAAGATAAAGCTCCCCCTTTCATCCATTTGTCTTCAATCCATACTCCCCCTTAATTGACAAAATAAACTCAATTAAGAAACAAGGGATGAAAGTATGATTGGAATACCTTCACTTTTCTCAAGATGGTACTAATCTCAAAATCCCATCTTCTTCAGATTGGCTCCCCCTCAAGGGGTGCACTAAATTCTTTCCAAACCATCCTCCAGTTGAGAATGATCATCATCTTCAATTCCCTGCAATGTCAGAACATGTAAATACCAATAGTATAAGGGAATAAGATGGAACCTCCTTGGTTCATCAATGTGAACAACAAGGTTGAGAAGATTCTCTCAACCGAGATGTCCCATTTTCACCATTCTTCACACTTGCACATCTGATCTTCTTTGATGTTTGTGCTGGTGTGGATCTCAACACATATTCATGTGAAATCTTCTTCTTCCCTTTTGCCTTAGCAATTGCCAGAACTTTATCTTCAGCTTTTTGCAGATCTTTGGCAAGTTGCAACTGATTTGGCCATATGACTAGTAAATCATTTGGAAGAGTGGCCTCAGTTTTGGAAATTCCACATGGTTCTTTTGATGTTATTAAGCTGCCTTTCTTAGGCAACTTATTTTCAATCAATCCCTCTTGCTTCTTCTGGATTGATTGTCTATTTGAGTCCAGTTGGCTTCTATTGAATTTCATGGCTTCTTTACAAAGATCCATGGTATGACCATTCCTTCCACAGTAGAAGCACTTCTTCTTGGTGGTCCTTCTGGATGACTCACCCTTCTTGGATTTAGAATCCAAGGACTTCTCTTCATTTCTCAATCTCTTCTTGGGAGCATTTTCAACTTTCTTCTTGCTTCCCAAGGAATCTTTTTGAGCCAGGTTCTGTGATCTTTTCTTCTTTTGAGCTCTGGATACAGTTGGAGATTGACATGTATCTTTTTGACCACTTTTGCAATCATCCCAGATGTTATCAAGCAATCCAAATCTGTTAGAAGTAAACAGATGTTTCTGGACCTGTGGATTCTGCCTCTTTTCTTCTGGCTTGCTCCCCCTTGGCATGGGCTTCCTTTGTGCATTGACATTCAGTGGATTGTACCAACAATCCTTTGTACAGTGCCCATTCTTGTTACAACACCAACATTGTCCCACAAATCTTGACTCCTTGAGTCCTTTTGGTTGTTGGACATTTTTCTTGAGCTGCTGTGTTGTTTCAGGAGAGCTCTGCTTCTTCATTTTCTTCATCCATACTTGTTTGGATTCATTCTTCCATCCTGCACTTTTTGTGGAAACACAATTAGAAGCTTTAGTACAAGATGGTATGGATGGTACCTTATTTTTAGAAGTTGTTGCACTTTCACTAGAGGATGTCTTTCTTTTAGAATCATCCTTCTCAATGCATACTTGTGTAGCAACATTTCTTCTTACAGCTGACTGGGAGGATTCAGCTTTGGGTGATTGCAGATTTGTCAATATCACCTCTAGTTCTAAGCACATCATGTTAAGGGAGTTCTTCTCATCCTCAACAACTCTTAGCTTTCCTTCCCAACTTTTTTTCAGCTGATTCATTTGGTCATCATGCACTTTCTTCAATTCAAGAAATGAATTGTCAAGCTCCTTCACCCTTTTTGCTTTGTCTTCTAGCTGAGAATCTTTGACAACCATTGAGACTTTGTGCAGCTTTTCGAGTGCATGGAAAACTTCTTTCACCACTATTTTAAAACAATCTTTCTCAGAAAGGCTTCTTTTCAATTCTTCAGTAGTGTCTTCATATCTTTTATTGCAAAGAGATATTGTTTCATCTTTAGCCTTCACCAGCTTTCTGAGAGTGTTGGTTATGCCAACCCTTTTAGCCAGCTGTTCTTCCATTGCATTGGCTTCTTCTTCTAGCTGTAATTTTTCTTCTCGAAGATCATGTATTCCTGTAACTATGCACTTTGCCACTTCCATGGGGACATTCTTCTGAAGATATTTGAGTGAATTCTGAAGATCATGAATTGTTCCATCAGTATCACAGCTAGGACAGGCTTTCTTCATTTTCTTGGCCTGTTTATTCTTTCTATTTTTCTGAGTCTTGGCAGATATCTCCATTTGAGGCTGGTTGCTCATTTCCTCAAATCTGCACTTCATAAAGACTCCCTTGGATATTTTAGAGGTAACCTCCCTCTGATACCAATTGTAGTGCCCAGATCAGTGTGAATCACTGAGAGGGGGAGGGGGTGAATCAGTGATCCTTTAAAACTTTTTACTAATTGATTCTTAATCAATTAAACCTCTATGGCTGGTTAAAGCCTCGATCCACTCTTCTTGTATCTCTCAACCTTTCCCGGATAATGCAGTAATGAAAAGGCACAGGACACAAGGATTTACAAGGTTCGGCACCAAAGGCCTACATCCTTTCCATGCTCTCCCAGCATGGATTATCCCATTATAATCGGTTAGTATTACAATGGTCGATGCAGCTTCCCACCGTATCTCTCCTGAGTCCCACAGGAGGGTCTTTATACTGCGTCCCACAGTGTTACCAGAGTCCCACTGGCCTGCTCCAGAATCCCACTGAAGACTTCTTCTCCCTGAGTCCCACAGGGTCTTCTCTTGGCTCCTCGAGTCACACGAGTAGCTCTTCTCCACTTTAAGGTCTTCAAGTAACTTCAGCAGCCTGGGATAAAGGCTGCTGGCCTTGCTCTTCTCTTCTGATCACTTGTGGTTGATCAGGGCTTCTCGTCCAACTCAGGCTTTATCTCCTTCTTTAGGATGACCTGGCTTCTCTCTTCAACTACTGAATGCTCAGACAACTGATATCTTTATCTTCGGTCTGGTCCAGTCTCACTCACTTCAACTTCATGCACTGAGTGCATGGCAGCTCTTCGTCCTCATGCACTGATAGCATGGCCTTCTCAATTCTTCAAGAACCTCCTGGTCTTGGACAACTCAAATGCACACCACTGATTTGGCTCTGTTCACGTGTGCACGTGCATGCATGCATGCATGCACTCTCCTCTTTCTCCTCTTGGTGCAATAAACCCTCAAAGGGTGTAGTCACTTTAAGCACACACCTTCTCACTTCTTCACACACTTTATTCAATTTGCTTACACACTTGAATGTGTGTTATACTTTAGTGTGGATGTTCTCCTTCTTCTCCTTCTTAGTGTGTACACACCACTTAGCACACACTAAGGTTCGGCCTTCGTTTGTTTTGCACACACAATTTGTTCCACGTTTTTCACGAACTTAAGCTTGGCCTCTTTCCTCTTCTTGCACACACACGGCCAAGATGTACTCTTCCACTTTGTACACACACTTTGTTTTTTTTTCTCTTTTAATCTTCAAGTGTGCACAACCAACCCGTAGGGTCTTCCTCACTTGGCACACACACAAGGTGTGGTCTCGGCCTTCACTTCTTCTTGCACACCTAATTGGATACGGCCTCTTAACTTGTTGCACACACACAAGAGATGTGGTGGCCTTCCTTCTTTACTGTGCACACACAAGAGGCAAAGCCTCGGGTCTTCTTCTCCACTTTAGCACACAAGGCACTAAGGCCTCGGGTCTTCTTTGGTGCACACCCACTGCCGCCTTCTTGTAATTGCACACACAACCCGAGTGTCTTCAAACAGAGGCGCGCAAGGGTCACTTGGATCCAAGGCTGGTCGGGCGCGCAAGTTCTTCCTACCGCGGGGCGCGCAAGTGCAACACCCGCGGGGTCTTCCTCCTGCCACACAAGGGTGCGGGCAGAGAGGGAACAAGCCTCGGGCGCGCAAGGTGTTGCGGCCACAAGGTCTTCCTGCCGCGCAAGAGGTGCGCACAGGGGACTCCTTTGGGCCTCGGGTGGCACCGAGATCTTCAGCCACGCAAGTGTGTTGCGCGGGGCTTCGGCATGGGTGAGATATTGGGATTGTTGGAAATAAAGAACTGATGTGCTACTGGTTAGATGGGATTAACATGTGATAATAATGGTTAATTTTTTAGGTTCATGAGCCTATAATTTATAGTGTTTGAATCATGGGATCATGATTTTGGTTTTGTGATTAGGTGGCATGAGAGAGTACACCCTTCATGTTTGGATGAGATTGAGGTAATTTGAACAAGGCTACACATGCTTCTGGTTGGTGTGTATATCAGTGAGTGGTTGTGTATAGGAAAAATACCAATGCATTTTACAAGAGTATAATGATCGTATAACTTTTTAGTGTTGTAAGAGTTTAAGAGGTATCACTTCTCAGGCGGATGGTGGTACCATGAATGGATCAAAGTATAATTGCATCATCAACCTAGGTTTAATCCTAGACAAGTGTTTCCTAGGATGGGTGTGGCACATGAGTAGAAATGTGTGTATGATGATTTATCCTATAAATAATTTTATTTTAGGAGTTATTTTAGTGAATCCATATGGTTTAGATTTCACCATTGACCATTGGAGGGTGTTACCCTCATTACAAATTGAACTTTGGTGGGTGCTGAGGATGATGTTCCTAGTGAGTTTGGAATGGTTAGTGGTTGATGTTTCATGTTTTTGCATAGGGTATGAGTGGGATGGACATGTTTAATCATTAAGTTTGGAAATGGATTAATAATGGTAAATATAGATTGATCGTTTTTTGGTAGACTGATGATAAGGATACTTTTATGTTGAGGAGCATTGTATCAATTATGGAGGCACAACATTCATGTGGGTAGGGTCATGAGTATTGTAAGACTAGTCATAGGATGGTTGAGGTCAAATTTGGATAATGGTGTGAAGAAGGATTTTCTTTTATCTGGTTCTTTGGGAAATACCATATTTGAGTCTTATATGTGGCATTGTATTGAGTCTTTTCATTGGCATCGTGATTAGGATAAAATTGAATGCAATCTGAGGGTGCATCGGATCAGAGATGCACCAGTGATTGGGGTGAGATCATAGTGACTGGTTTGGAAGTTTGAGGACCCAATCATGTATTACATTTATTTTCATATTCAATCATCTATGTGTGTGTTTTGATCATTATGTCTTTAGGGATTTAGGCATCATGGTCGGGTGATAAGATAACACGTTGGTGGGTGTGGTCAAGCATTTTTGGGAAAGGTTGGTTAGAGGAATCTCAATCAGTGTTTTAGTGTAGAATTGGGTGTTTTGAGATGTAAAATACATTTATCATGTAATTGGACCAATGATAATTCATTTTTAATATATTATTTTGATGGTTGGTAGCACCATGGCTTGAAATCAGCCTTCATGAGAAGATCCTTATAGTGGGGATCACCATGAGCCTAAGGATGAATATTTTGATGATAACTTATATCGGTGTAGATAGGTATGGGTAAGAGTCATCTCATTGATTCCTTTATGGTGATGGGTTCTATCTTGGCCTTTAATGAATAGTAAACCATGTGTTTGGAGTTTTGTAGAGTAAACTTGTTTGGTTTTCTGGGATAGAACATTGGAAATTGGGCATGATTTAATGGTAATGGTAGGTCGAGATTGATAGTTGAAAGAATATCGATGATTATTAGATATGAGAAGTGTTATGGTAAATAGGTTATAAAACCTAGTTTTTTTCTGGTTGATAATTCTAGGAGGATTTTCAATTTTTAGGCTCTGGAGTAGGGGCCATTTTAAGAATCCAGATTCAGATTGGAATTCTGAGATTTGGAACAACTCAAAGAGATGTTTTTTGATAAGTATCGATGACTGATAGGTGTTTCGATTGTTAGGGTGGATATCAAGATCTTCGAATTGAGGTTTTTAATTTTTAAAAGGGTTTTAACCTATCATGAAATTACCTCATAATTAGGAGAAACTATGTAGTTTAACCATGTGAGGTGGTTTTCCTGTAGTTGTAGCACATGATTAATGCATAGTTGCATAGGAACCATGAAAACCCATAAATTTGAAATTCAAAGGGATTTTCATGTTTTTCACATAGTTTGGTAAATAATGTGGTTAAACTATATGAGTTGTGTATATTGGGTCAAAGAATGTTGAATGGTTAGTACACAGTTTGGTGAACTATGTAGTCAAAACTGTGCAGAGGGGGTGTGGATTGAGATTGTTGCAACTGCACATTTGGTGCACAGTTTGGAAAAATATTCAATAATTTATTTCTTAAAAAGTTTTATTTTATCATTTTTTTTCTCTCCAAATTTTTATCCCTCACTCCATGATTTATCCTCCCTCACACATGGTCGACCTCCACCTTCCCTTATCCTTAGACCCCCATGGTTTGGAGTGATTATATGTGCATTTAGATGACTATTTGAGTGTGATTATCCCCCATCTCATTCCATTCTTATTTCCTTTAATTTCCACATGGATTTAGAATGTTCTTACTTAGGGTTTCATTGATGATTCCACAAGATGAAGGTGAAATCATCCTAAAATGAAGGGTATTTATCTCGGTGTGGCTATAGGACATCCTAAGAGGATGATAACATATCTTCTCCCACCATTTCAATAAAGGTACAATGACCTATGAATTTTTTTAGGGTTTCTAATGAAATTTGGGGAATTTTATTGATTAATTGATGTTGGGTGTTAGTTATTTGGTTAGTCCTGATCTCAGGGGTGTGTCAGTAGTGAAATACACCTCATTGCTTGAGTTTTTAGTGAGAGGGAGTTTCTTGGTGAGGTTTTATTCATTATTAAAATTTAAATTAAATGGATAAAATCAACTATAATTTGTATTAATTAATTTAATTGGATGGTTTGACATGAGATAGGGCCTAGGATGGATGAAAAATAGCTATTTGGACTTGAAATCTCTTGGGAGAGTGTCCTCAGTCTATTTTTAAAGGGAAATGGATTTGGTTGAGGTAAGTGGTTCTTGAACATGTCCTATGGTAAATGAATTTTTCCCATATGCATGTGATATGTGATATTTCCACTGTGGTAAATTAAAATTTAGTTAATTTAATTGTTTCTTTATTTATTAATATAGAGAATTCATGAGCATAAATGGCTATGATAGACCCTTGAATTCTAATTGATTCCTTAACCACCAATGGTTGAGTGCTTGATTATAAAAATTTGATACAATGTATATGGAAATAAAAGGGGTATAAAATAAATGAAATGAATGAATATTTTTCCTCAATATAGGTTCCCTTAGACACCACTTTATAGAGGAGAGTGTTGGACTAAGATGATTGGCCTGAGTACGCCATGACGTGACCTGGATATTCCTTATATCCTTTGGGTTAGATGACTAGGGAATGGGGTGAGTGTTCCTCCACCACTAGTAGGTGAGTGCCCAAGTAGGTATGCCATGAGTGATATTATGGATCGGTGGGGTGAGTGTACTGACCTAGGATGACTCGAAGAGTGATATGGTCATTATGTTATCTCTCTATAGTGATGTTTTAATGACATTGCCTTTGAGGCCAATGAGTCCATGAAACGATTACAATGATGATGAGAGAAATTACTCCCTCTATGTGATGGGATTAAATCAAGATATTAGAATGAGATAGTGGATCCTATGTAGGGTTTATGGATAGATATGTCACTTAGGGGGCCTTAGTGGATGCCTTGGTTCCAATTTGGCCATAGTGAGGGTTAATGTCTAAAGGTACATATTATTAACTCCATGTGTCACCTTAGAACTAGAAGATCAATGGTGTGAGACTAATATGGTTGTAGTGACAAGGGTAATTAATTATCTTAAGAGGATTACCCAGGTGATTTGATATGGGTTTGGGTGGATGATCATCCCATGTTATTATTATTATGAGATATTATGGGATGGATGCACTACCCTCAATTTTTTATGAATGAGATGCCAAGAAGATATCATAGGATATTGTGTTTACACCTAATATATAGAGACATGGTTTTCTCCTTGTAAGACTTTGGAATATTCCTACATTTATTTCCAGAGCTAGGAGTTGAGACGACATGTAATTTCAAGGCCTAATGTGCCCAGAATAAATTATATAAAAATATTAAGTTTTTTTATGATATGAACATTTCTTAAATGATATATCTTTTAAATGTTAGATTGGATTAGAAATTAGATTCCACGGTTGATTTCGAAATGCGGTGTTTACCCTGGGTGGGGCATAACTTTTGTCAGTGTGGGACTTCTGTGAGAAAAGTTAACCAGGGGAAAAATCATAAATAAAATAATTAAATTTAATTATTTTATCTTGAATGCAGAATCTAATAACTTTCAAACGGTGAATCATATTGGAAATATGAGATCATTTTTGAGTTCTTAATGGGGTTTTTTTCCTAGGAGCGGCCTAAAATAAGAGGGTCAAATAGATCTGGATTCTTCACTAAGTGGGATCCCTATAAATAGAGGTTTAAGGTGAAGGATTAGGTTTAGATGCTAATTCATCTCTCTTTATCTACAAACCTCTCTATATTTATCTCTCTCTAAACTATTATTTACTGTTATTCATCGGATCAAGTAATGATATTTTCTGAAACTTCAGCGAATCAAAGTTGGAGCACAACGATCGAATCATCATTGATAAATGGATGGATCGAAGTAGGTTTTCTTCTACTTTTGAGTTATGATGAAAGTTTTAATTTTAATCCCATTTTTTGTCAATTTGTTCATTAATTTTGTATACCATCATCGACGAGTAACCAAACACGGTTGTCGATCTGTTACTTCAAACTTGAACCTTATCCGTTCTACATGTGTTCTTTGTCGTTTACCTTTTGGTCACATAAATTCTTCGACAATTTATTGAGAGAAGCCCATGGATGTAAAGAAATCATTTTGAGCTTCCCAAAACTAGGTCTAAAATAAATTTCGTACACTTGGGGTGGTCACGGTGTCCTGCAGAAGGGACCACCAAAGAAGAACCATCGACGATGGTCGGTAGTGGCCCAAGGTAGCGGTAGGCCATGGAGTAGGCCGGTGCAGCGAGCAGGACCGGATGGGGGTCGACAGCCGGTGTCCTGAGGATGGAGAAGGTAGAGGTTGGAATCCATCTAGAAGCGATGGAAGTATCTATAGTGCAGGGTGTGGTAGGTGGGATGGTGTACTGGTGTTGGGAGGTGCAGGCGGTGTGGGGTCAGGTGGGGGCTCCAAGGCAGCAACTAGGGGACAAGGACCCGCATCGTGTGGGTCGTGTGCTGATGGAAGAGTGGAAAGGAAGACCAGATGCTCATCCCGTCAGTGTCAAAAGGTGGTATGTAGTCCAAGCCACAGCATAACGGGCCAGAACCGCAGATGGGTCATGGGCCAGCCGCAGAGGAGGGGGTCTGGCCAGTTTGGACAGAGGTCATTTAAATGCTCTTTTTTTTCTAAACTACATGCCTAATTGACACACCGTCTATGGCCACACATCCCTATAATAAAGTAGGATCTTTTAAGACCAGTTCAGTAATTTTAATTTTGGGTTTATTTGGTTGGATACATGAAATATCTATATTTAATAATAATATTATTATTATTATTATTATTCAGACTTCTTGTTTCGGACGAGGAACCTACATGCGGTGTCTGATTAACATGTCTTCAGTAGCGGCGCAACCCTAGTAATTGGGAGAAATTTTCAAGATTACTTTTGGGTGTTTAAAATAAAGTCTATTTGTGGGCCTCATGGGGTCTAGTTTGCATTTTTTGCGGTGAAACGAAACTATTTCACCGGGTATCCATTTTGGAAAAATGAGTAGTCTATTCCGTGTGTTTTTCAGAGAGGATCACAATGGATTGATTCATATAATTTGTTTTGGGATAGAGGCATGGGTACCAAGGTACAACTTTCATGTGTGAAGCAATGATGTGTGACTTTTCCATCAAATGTCTATTTGGGGCAAATAAATAGTCGATCTTGCGTGTTTTTTCTATAAGAATCACAATGGTATGATTCATTTAGATGTTTGGAGACTTTTTTTATCTCATTAAATGTGGAATCTTGAAATGAATATCGATGGAAGATCCTTTTTGTGTTTGAAGAGAACCCATGGATTGGGTCAACCTCGACTCTTGTGAGAGTGGAGAAGAAGTATGAAGAAATGCGGTCAAATGTTCTTGAGCCGTTTGAGGAGGTGTGCTAGAGTAATTATGATTTTGTCCCTCCAGATCAATGATGAGATTTGTGAGATCATAGACTTTTTGACTAGGTGTGTCAATTACTATGGGAGTAAGCTGAAATGCTTAGGGGTACTTGTTCACAGTTTATCACCTGATAATGGTTAGGTACATGGATAGGATATGAGGTGGGGCCACATGATGTTTGGTCCCCACACGTATCATGCACCACTTTATAAATATTCTATCTCTCACATATCTTCCTTTTGGACTCAGATTTTGGCATGCATGTAGCTTTTCCTGAGTTGTTTTTCACATAGAACGTGATGGTTCCCTCTGTAGTGGCTTACAACTTAAGATGTGAGATGTTCTGCATGTGATTCCTATCTAGGGAAACACCTAATGACTACAGTGATGTTCTTATGATAGATACCATCCATTAGGGATGTCCAATGATCCTCAATGCTTCCCAAGAGGTTCCATCCAGTAGGGATGGCCAATGTTCCTTGGTGTTTCCTTAGAGGTACCATCCAGCAGGGATGGTAATCGTTCCTTGGGGATTCTCAAGAGGTACCATCAGGCAGCTATGGCTAGTGTTCATCAGTGCTTCCCAAGAGGTTTCATTCAGTAGGGATGGCCAGTGTTCCTCATTGCTTCCTGATAGGTTCCATCTATTAGTGATGGATGGTGTTCCTCAGTGCTTCCCGAGAGGTACCATCCAGCAGGGATGGCCAGTGTTCCTTAGTGCTTTTATGAGAGGTACCATTCAGCAGGGATGTCCATAGAAGTTTTGGGATTACCTCCAGCTGGTTTAGGAAGTGTTCCTCGATGGAAGTTCCAAGTAGAACCCTCCACTCAGTATGGGTATGGGTTATTGACGAGACTAAAGTGGGACCCTTCAGTCGGGCTGAGGATGGGTCCTCGATGACACTAGAGTGGAACCCTCCAGCCAGGCTAGAGATGGGCCCTCGATCTTTTCTGAGTAGAACCCTCTAGTCAGGCTGTGGATGGGTCCTCTATGACACTATATTGGAACCCTCTAGTTTGGATAGGCATGGTTCCTCGACTTTGAGATAACCTCTCAACTATGCGACAGTGATGAGGTGTGCTTTGATGTAACTTTGGACTCTCAAAAAACAGGGATTCTTTTACCACCAAGACACATCCATGTGATGTGAACTAAAACTATGTAGGAAATACATACCCACCTAAAGAGGATAGTATCAAGGTTTGGTGATTTAATCCCTTTTACTTGTAGTTCAGAGAAAATGTGTGGGATGATAGGCATCGATGGTTTCTTCTGGGACTTTTGGCTACTCACTTTTCCTGGGCTGATCTAGTGATTTGGAGATCCCCTTTCTCTCTTGTTTGGGTTTCCTAACTGAGCGCATATATATATATATATATATATATATTCCATTTCTAGTACCCACTCCTTGGTTTTTGTTTACTCTCCTTCTATGAGAGGCGAAGACGCACATGGTATTCCACATGCTTTCTGTGTCTAGCCTCTCGTGGTTGGATGAGTATACTCTCCTACTATAGGTAGTGAAGACTCAATTATAATTTTATCATCTCACCATTTCTATCTCCTTATGTTTGGATAATCTTACTTCACTCCTTTTTTGGGTTGAGATGCACTCTTTTACTGTACTCTTTTATAGTACTTTGTTCTATCTACTGCTCCCCTCTTCAGTACATCTATTACTGCTTCCTTGATCCTTCGAGGAATCCTACTAAGTATTTTTATACTCACCCCTTCTTGGGATTTTCTCAACTTGGTGTACCCTAGAAAATGATGGATATGATGATCATAACTTTAAATGAACAAGAGATATAGAGTGCTTGGACTACATGCAGTGGTCGTGACTTGGGATTCAGGAGTGAGGCTCTCCCAACTATTTTACTTTTCCACCTATTTTCATATTGTGGCACTTTTCTGGTTGGGATTTATTTTTTCCCTTTTCCCTTTAGATTACTTCACTGTATTTGTACTATTTAGAGGTTGATGCATATTTTTGGTTTATTTATAGTAGTGTTGTATCTTGTTTTTTTCCCTCAGTGCTTTTTCATTGAGTTGGTTGTGTGTGTGTGTGCAGGTTCTAAGGTAAAGGCCTCCCTGAGTTTGTTTTCCCTTCAACGCTAGTCGCTAGCCCCTATCCTATAGAGGAAAGCTTGGGGTAGTTGCGGCTTGATCCCTGGAATGGGCTGGATCATAAAAAAGTGGTATTATAGGTGGTTCGACCCTTGGGATGTTGATCAGACATTCCCTAAAAAGGTCTTGGTTGGGTTTAGGGAAAAAATGTCAAAGTGTATCAAGAGAGGATCTCAGACCAGGGAGTCTAGAGATGGTATGGCCGGCTGATGTATCCATTCACTAGGACCCTAATTAACCATTTGTCTACTTAGAACCCTAAGACACTTGTTGCAGGGAACAACGATATATGCATCATATAGGATTGAGTATTTGACTATCCTTATTAAGTCATCTTCTCATTGTTGTTGATATATATATATCTGTGTGTGTGTTTGTGTGTTCATCTAACTGTGGTACTCCTTGATAACATTCAAGATGTATCCATGATGACAACCATCTTGGATACTAGTTTTGGTTCATGAAGACGCCCCTCTGAGTGATGAGTCCTCAATTCAGGAACCATCAGGTGATCTCCTTTCTCTAGGTGGGTAGGTAGAAGAACCTCCACCTATTGAGAATAAAATATCCCCAATAGAGAAGGCTGAGGACATGTGCAGGTTGAGCACACTTCACGAGTTCCAGTGCTTGAGACTGTTGAGGTTTTGTGGTGAGCCAAACCCTTAGACATCAGAGTTTTGGCTAGATTTGGTGCTCTATCTCTTTAGTCTTTTTTGAACACCAATAGATCAGATGGTGGCTTTGGCATCCATCCTTTTCCACGGAGAAACTGGACATTGGTGGAGCTTGGTTACTCAGATACATGATGAGTCGACACTCTAATGGGATGACTTCCTGGAATTGTTTTTTGAGGAGTACTACCCCTCCTTCTTGTGCTTCATTTGACTTCAGGAGTTCCTCCTATTTCAGTAGGGAGGGATGATGGTGACTGAGTACGTGAGTAGGTTCACAGACCTTTCATGCTACTCTTTGGATATGCTCTGTGATGACTACATCTAAGCATAGAGGTTTGAGTAGGGACTCTGTAGAGAGATATTTTACATCATAGTACCATTGTGCATTCCCACCTATGTCAGGGTGATGGAGCAGGTACTAAAGACATAGATCGTTTTATCAGAGGGACACCATATAGCTAGTTGTGGCAGTGAGTGAAATAGAGATGATATGTCTTAATCAGCTATCAGACATAAAACAAAAAGATATCAACATAATATATCTTCTCATGATTGGATTTAGACATTGAGTCATCCCAGAGAGGGATAGTGTTATTATTATGATGGGTGAGGTCACATGGCACGAGACTGCCCAACCAGACATGCTGAGAACACTAGGCAGGCAGTGGGTGGAACACCACGGCAGAGACAGCACTGTAATCTGGGTGGTCCCCAAGGAGGTGGTGCTGGTAGAGGAGCAGGAGGAGTTGGAGGTGGGGGAAACATTGTGAGGTCTTTCCACCACCACTAGGTGGATTATGTCAGGCTCAGGATGCTGGTTATTGGGTCCTTGAATAGCTGCAAGCTTTGTATGTCTACAATCCTACATCACGCAAGATGATAATAGGTACACTCCATGTCTTTTCTACCTTTTTTAGTATAAATTATTAGACATTGCATGAGGTACTATTTTCTTCCAACTCCTTTCTTAAAGAGTTACCAGGGTGATATAGGGCGTCAATGTGACCATGTGTCTATGTTGTTCAACATAGCTTTGAATGCATGAAGAAGAGGGATCCTTCCCCCACTGAGACATGTTTTTGTGACATGAGAAAAACCATGAGGGAGATTTAGTTACATCCAAAGAGGATACTATCGAGGTTTGGTGGATAAATTCCTCTCACTTGTTTATTCGTGGTAAGGTTGTGTAGTGGAGTGTCAGATAAAGTCCTGAAATTTCCAATGGAGTTTTCTTCTTGAACTCCTTTTTCTTAGAATATAATTAGTGGGTGTGGTGCAGTGTTTGATTTGGGGGTTACTCTCCTTCCAAGAGATTCAAATACATGAGGGGTATGCCACGTGATTTCTATGTCTAGCCTCTTGCGATTGGATGAGTTCACTCACCTTCCTTGTTCTTAGGTACCTTGTGTGCTCAACATTAAGTCTTGATACTACGGTTATCAAGTACAGGTCGAGGTGATGAAGACCCCATGAACATAACTAAGAAAATAACTACTTGGTTCTAGAAGTATTAGTCCTCTCCCTGAGGATGTGGAGACACTACCTTTTGGAAGGACACTTTGTGGTTTGCACAGACCACCAGAGTCTCAAGTATATCTTCTCTCAAAGAGACCAAACCTGAGGTGGCAATGCTGGTTTTAAATTCTTGCCTGATTATGACTTCAAGATGGTATATACTTCATAAAGAGGAATAATTATAGCATATTACCTTATTAAGAAGTATCAGGATCTCCTAGTGTGTGTATTTTCAGAGCAATTAGCTTCCCCACAGGTGACCCTGGTGGAGTAGGAGGGTACATTTTTTCTTCAGTTGATGGTGTTGACTCCTTCGCTTCTTCAGCATGAGTGTCTCGGTTGTGATAACTCGACTGTGAAATCTTGTGCATCCAGATAACCTTTTGTGTTTTACTAGAAGTATCAGGATCTCCTAGTGGGTTCATGATGTCTCTCACATGTCATAGCTGAGGAAATTGTGCAGGTGTTCCTGGGAGCAGGAGAGCCAGTGCGGGCTTAGTACCCCGAATTGTTTTCCCTAGTTTTTCTTTTTGGGGATGAAAATTTTAAAGGAGGGAATGATGTAGAGACCCATTTTTCCCTCATAATATATTATAATATTCTTATATATATTTCCAGGTCTAGGTGCTGAGACGGTGTGCAATTTTGAGGCCCAATGTGTTCGGAATAAATTATATAAAAATATTAAGTGTTTTTATGTTATACACATGTTAGAAATGAGATATCTCTTAAACGATAGCTCATATCAGAAATTAAATGCCACGATTGAGTTCGGAACATGGAATTTACCCTAGGTGGGGAATAACTTTTGTCATCGCGGGACTTCTGTGAGAAAAGTCACCTAGGGGAAAAATCATAAATAAAATAATTAAATTTAATTATTTTATCTTGAACACCAAATCCAATAACATTTGAACGGTGACTTTGATTAGAAATCTGAGATCACCATTGAGTTTGGAATGGGGTTTTTTTCTTAGGATCTACATAAAATGAGAGGGCACGGTGGATTCAGATTCCGCGCTAAGGGGGATCCCTATAAATAGAGGTTTAAGGTGACAGATTACGGTAAGATCCTGATTCCTCTCTCTCTATCTCTACAAAAATCTATCTCTCTATCTTTAAACTATTCTTTGTTGTTCTTTGTCAGATTGAGGAATGATATTTTTTGTAACTTTGTTGGATCAAATTTGGAGTTCAACGATCGTGTCGGCAGTGATAAATGGAACAATTGAGGTAGGTTTTCATCTACTTTTGAGTTCTGGTGCAAGTTTTAATTTGAATCCCCTTTGTTGTCAATTAGTTCCTTAATTTTTTATACCATCATCGATGGAAAACCTAACATGTCCATCGATTCGTTGATTCAAACTCTAAACCTTATCTGTTCTTCTCACATTCTTCGTCGTTTACCTTTTGGTCACGTCAATTATTCAACGGTTTGTTGAGCGAAACCCATGGCTGTGAAGATCTCATTTCAAGATTCCCGCAACTAGATCTGAAATAATTTTTGGACCCCTAGTGTGGTCACAGTGGCCCACAGAAGGGGCCACTGAATAAGAAACCTCGGTGGTGTCCCAATAAGGTGGCAGGCTATGAATCAGGCTGGTGCAGCGAGTGGGTCCGGCTGGGGGTCGATGGTTGGTGTTGTGAGGGTGGAGTAGGAGGAGGTTGGAAGCCAACCAGAAGTGGTAGCAGTAGCTGGAGCACAGGGTGCGGCTTGCGGTACAATGATTCGGCATTGGGAGGAACTAGTGGTGCAGGGTTAGGTGGGGGCTCTGAGGCAGCGATTAGGTGACAAGGACATGTGTCGTGTGGGTCATGTGCTGACGCCAGCAAGGAAGATTGGTCGCTCGGTCGGTCGATGTTGCCAGGTGGGCCACGGGCCACATGGGCGGTCCATGCCCAGGCAGGCAAGTCGGGTCATGGAAGAATGGGCTGGACCCACAGATGACTACAGGTCAGTGATTTGGACTGGGTCGGCCTAAGAGGAGGGGGTCCAGCCGGTTTGGGTCGGACCAGTCAAGTTTGGACCGAGGTCCTTTATATACTCATTTACCTTAAATTGTGTGTCCGATTGACGTTTTGTCTACGACCATGTGTCCCTCTAATCAATGAAGATATTTTAATATTGGTTTGGGACTTTTATTTATAGGTTTCATTGTTTGTCTAGATGAAATGTCTTGATTTGATAACAATAATATTATTATTATTATTATTCGAACTTCTTGTTTCAGATGTGGTGCCTACATGTGGTGTCTGATTAATGTGTCGTCAATGGTGGCATGACCCTAGTCATTGGGAAAACTTTTCAAGATGAATTTATGGTTTTTAAACTAAAGTTGAGGTATATTCCCCATGTGGTTCGATTCGCATGCTTTGTGGTGAAATGCAAATTTTTTACTGGGTATCCATTTCGGACAAATGATTAGTCCATTATGTGTGTTTTTTCAAGAGGATCATAATGGAATGGTTCATATAATTTGTTTTAGGACAAATGTGTGGGCCCCAAGGGATTTCTTTTGAGCACTATGTAGTGATGTGTAACTTTTCCATTAGATATCTGTTTGGGGTGAATGAATAGTCTATCTTCTGAATTTTTCTGCAAGGATTGGAATAGTGTGATTCGTTTTGACATGAGAATACTTGTTTATGATATCATTAAATATAGAAACTTGAAAGGAATATCAGTGTAAGATCCTTTTTATGTGTTTGAGGAGAACCCGCAGCTTGGGTCAACCATGACTCTTGTGAGAGTGTAGAATATGTATGAAGACATGGAGTCAAATGTTCTTGATCCGTTTGAGTAGGTGTTCCAATGTAAGTATGCTTTTGGCCCTTTGGATAAATGACAAGTATCGTGAGATCATTGAACTTTTAACTAGGTGTTTCAAGTACTCTAGGAGTAATTCGGCACACCTAGGGTTACTTTTTCATATTTTAGTGCCTCGGAATGGTTAGGTACACGACCAGGAGATGAGATGAGGCACATGATGTGTGGTCCCCACACATACCGTATACCACTTTAAGAATCTTCTATCTATCATGTATCTTCCTTTTTGACTCAGATTTTGGCATGCGTGTAGCTTATCCTAAGTGTTTTTTCATGTATAATGCGATGGTGCCCTCCGTAGTGGCTTACAATTTATGATATGAGATGTTTTGGGTGTGACTTCTATCTGGGGTGACACCTGATGACTGCAGCAATGTTATTCTAAGAGATACCATCCATTGAGGATGGATAGTGTTAATCAATGCTTCCTAAGAGGTTCTATCTAGTAGGTATGGCCAATGTTCCTTAGTGTTTCTCGAGAGGTACCATCCAGCAGGGATGGCTAGTGTTCCTTGATGCTTCCCTAGAGGTATCATCTAGTAGGGATGTCCAGTGTTCCTCAGTGCTTCCCGAGAGGTTCCATATAGCAAGGATGGCCAGTGTTCCTTAGTTCTTCCCAAGAGGTCCCATCCAATAGGTATGGGCAGTGTTTCTTGGTGCTTTTCTAAGAGGTACCATCCAACATGGATGGCCATATCATTTTTAAGATTACCTCCAGCTAGGCTGGGAAGTGGTCCTTGATAATAGTTCTGAGTAGAACCCTTTAGCTAGGATGGGAATGGGTTCTCAACAAGACTGGATTGTAACTCTTCATCTGGGTAGGGATGGGTCCTTAAAGACACTAGAGTGGAACCCTCCAACCAACTAGGTATGGGTCCTCAATCTTTTCTGATTAGAACCCTCCATCCAGGCTGGGAATGGGTCCTCGATGACACTGGAGTGGAACCATCGAGTCGGGTTGGGAATGGGTCCTCAACTTTGAGATGACCTCTCAATTGTGTGACAATGATGATGTGTGATTTGATGTGACTTTGGACTCTCAAGAAAGAGGGATGATTTTACCACCAAGATGCTTCCTTGTGATGCGACCTAAAACTGTTTGGGAAAGACAGACTTTCCTAAAGAGGATAGTTTCAATGTACGATGATTGAGTCACTTTGAATTACAGTTCAGAGTAGACATGTGGGATTCTAGGCATTGTTGGTTACTTCTAGGAATTTTGGATACTCACTTTTCCTGGTATGAGCTATTGAGATGGAGATCCCCTTTCTCTCTCATTTGGGCTTCTTAACTCAACATATATATATATATATATCATATTTCCATTACCCAATCCTTGGTTTTTGTTTACTCTCTTTCTAAGAGAGGCAAATATGTGTAGGGTATGCCACATGCTTTCTATGTCTAGCATCTTGTGGTTGAATGAGTCTTCTCTCCTAGTATAGGTAACAAAGACTCAACGAGAGGTTCATCTTATCACCATTTCTAGATTTTTATATTGGGATGATCTTACTTCACTTCTTTGTTGGGTTGATCAATACTCCTTTACTATACTCCTTTACTATACCTTTTTATATCTATTTCTCCCCTCTTTAGTAAATATATTGTTTCTCCATTGAGCCTTTGGGGCATCCTACTGTGTATTTTTATACCCACCCTTTCTTGGGCTTTTCCTGCACTTGGTGTTCCCTTGTAGATGACGAACAGGTTGGTCATGACTTCATAGGATCTAGGGATACAGAATTCTTGGACTGTGTGCAGTGCTCAAGACTTTGGATTCAAGAGCAGGGCTCTCCTATCCGGATTACTTTTCCACCTATTGTCGGGTTATGGCACTTTTCTGGTTGGGAGTGTATTTTTTCCCTTTTTCCCTTCAGATTAATTCATTGTATTTGTAATGTTTAGAGGTCGATGCATATATTTGGTTTATTTATAGTAATTTTGAATCTTTTTTTATTTTATCTATACAATTTTTCATTGATTTAGTTGTGTTTGTGTGTGTGCAGGTTCTTAGGAAAAAGCCTCCCTAAGTTTTTTGTGCCTTCGATGCTAGTCGTCATCCCATGGCCTATAGAGGCAGGCTTGGGGTAGTTTCGGATCGAGCCTCGGCATGGGTTGGGTCATGAAAAAGTGGTATCAGAGGTGGTTAGACCCTTGGTATATTTTTCATACATTACCTAAATATGTCTTGGTTGGTTTTAGGTCAATAGTGTCAAAATGTCTTAATAGAAACTCTCAGGATTGGGAGTCCAGTGATGGTATGGGCAGTTAACGTATCCATTCACTAGGACCCTGATTACCCTCTTGTCGACTCGGTACCCTAAGACACTCATTACAAGGAACAATGGTAAATGCATCATATAATATTGATTCTTTGACTTTCCTTCTTGATTCATCTCACCATTATTGTTGATATATAAATATATATATGCTCATCTGACTGTGTTACTCCATGATAACATTCAGGATGTCTCTGCAATGATAGCCAACCAGGATACTAGCTCTGGTTTATGATGATGACCCTGTGATCGACAAGGTCACAGTTTAGGAACCATCATGCAATCCCTTTTCTCTAGGTGGGAAGGTAGTAGCACCTCCACCTGTAGAGAAGCATAGTGGGATGAGGACGTGAGCAGGATGAGTGTACTTCATGATTTCTAGCACCAGATACCGCTGAGGTTCCACGGTGAGATAGAACCTTAGAAAATAGAGGTTTTTCTAGAGTCTATGGTCCACCTCTTCGGGCTAGTGTGGACATCGATAGATCAGATGGTCGCTTTGGCAGCCATCCTTTTCCACAGAGCAGTTAGATGTTATTGGATATTGCTTACTCAGATACACGATGAGTCGTAAATCTCAAGGGATGACTTCCAGGAGTTGTTGTGTGATGATTACTACCCCACTTGCATGCTCTCTGTTTGAATTTAGGATCTCCTCTAGTTTCATTAGGTAGGTATGATGGTGATTTAGTACACAAATAGGTTCACAGACCATGCACGCTACTCTCTGGACATGCTCCATAATGACTACATCCAAGAATGAAGGTTTGAGTAGGGACTCCATAGAGAGATCCATGCAATCATAGTACCCTTGTGCATTACCACCTATACTGGGGTGCTGGAGCAGGAACTGTAGTTGGAGAGATTTCTATCAGAAGGATTCCATATAGCTGGTAGTGATAGTGATCACAATAGAGCTGAGACGTCTTCAGTAGCTAGTAGAGATAAAATCAAAAGATCTCAACATAGGAGATATTCTCATGATCATACTCTGGCATCGGGTCATCCCGAAGAGGTCCAGTGTTATGTTTGTGATGGGCAAGGTCACATGGCACGAGACTTCCCGACCAGACATGATAAGAACACCAGTCAGGTAGCAGGTGGACCACTATAGTAGAGATATCACCATAATCAGGGTGGTACCTAGGGAGGTGGTGCTGGAAGAGAATAAGAAATAGTTAGAGGTGGGGGCGATTTTGTGAGGTCTTTCCACCACCACTAGGTGGCCCACATTAGGATCAGGAAGCTGGCAGTTGGGTCCATGGATAGCCACAATCTTTGTATGTATATAATCCTATAGCACGTGAGATGATAAGAGGTATGCTCTGTGTCTTTTCTACCTTTTTAAGTATAACTTGTTACATACTATGTGAGGTACTCTTTTCTACGAACTTTTTTCTTGAGGAGTTACCGGGGTGACGTAGGGCATCAGTGTAGCCTTGTGTCAGTGTTGTTCAGTGTAGCTTTGAATACATGAGGAAGAGGGATCCTTCCCCCACCTAGACATGCTTTTGTGACACAAGAAAACCCATGAGGTAGAATCATTTCCACCCAAAGAGGATAGTATCAAGGTGTGGTGTATGAATCCCTATAACTTGTGCGTTCACGGTAGGGTTGTGTAGTGGAGTGTCAGAGCAGGTCCGGTAATTGCCAATAGAGTTTTCTTCTTAACCTCATTCTGCTTGGAATACCATTAGTGGGTGTGGTGTAGTATTTGGTTTTGGGGTTACTCTCCTTCCAAGATAGAAAAATACACATAGGGTATGCCACGTGCTTTCTGTGTCTATCCTCTTAAGGATGGATGATTTTACTCACATGCCCTATTCTTTGGTACCTTGTATACTCAACATCAAGTCTTGATACTATAGTTATAAAGTATGGGTCAAGGTGATGAATACCCCATGAACATAACTCGAAACTCACTACTTGGTGCTGGAAGTAGTGGTCCTTACCCTAAGGATGTGGAGACACAACCTTCTAGGATTACGCTTTGTGGTTTACATAGACCACTAGGGTCTCAGGTATGTCTTCGCTCAGAGAGACCTGAACCTGAGGTGGTGATTCTGGTTGGTAATTCTTGCATGATTATGACTTTGAGATAGCCTATAATATGTAAAGAGGAAGCATTGTAGTAGATTCCCTTAGCATGAAGTCCTAGGCTAGCCTAGTGTGGGAAGATTCAGAGCAGTTAGCTTCCCCACAACTGACCCTGGTGGATCAGGAAGGTACAATTTTTCTTTAGTCAATGGTGTTGACTCCTTCACTTCTTAATCATGTAATAGAGTCTCCGTTGTGAGACTATAACTGCAAAATCTTGTGTGACTAGATATCCTTGGGTGTTTTACCAGATGGATATTCTGGAGGAGGGAATCACAGGAGCCTATTCCAGGGACAAATAGTGAGTCTAGTCATGATTTGAGATGTAGAGGTTCATTCTGGGAAGTAAACTACCCCCAAAGTTTCTTCAGGTTGTTCGGGATCTTTCAAAGAGATGGTGAGGTTTCCTACCACCTTTACCTACCCCCAATAGCTTGAGTGGGTGCACGATGTCTCCCATGTGTTGCAGTTGAGGAAAATTGTGCAGGTGTTCCTAGAAGTGGGAGAGCAAGGTGCGGGTTCAGTACCCCAAGTTATTTTCCCTAGTTTTTTTTTAGGATTAAAATATTGAATGAGGAAATGATGTAGAGACCTAGTTTTCACCTTATAAGACTTTAGAATATTCTTACATATATTTCCAAATCTAAGAGCTAAGATGGTGAGGCCCGATGTACCCAAAATAAATTATACAACAATATTAAGTGTTTTTAAGATATGTACATGTCAAAAATGGGATATCTCTTAAACGGTATCTTATATTAAAAATATGAGGCCATGTTTGAGTCCATAATTTGGTGTTTACTTTAGGTGGGGCATAACTTTTTTCGACACGGGACTTCTATGAGAAAATTCACCCAAGGGAAAAATCATAAATAAAATAATTAAATTTAATTATTTTATCATGAAGACTAAATCTAATAACTTTCAAATGATGTCTCAGATTGGAAATATGAGATCTTTGTTGAGTTCTAAATGTGGTTGTTTTCCTAGGTGCAATATAAAATGAGAGGGTACAGTGGATTCTAATTCCACATTGAGATGGAACCCTATAAATAGAGGTTTAAGGCGACAGATTGGGGTTAGATCCTAATTCCTCTCTCTCCCTCTCCACAAACCTATCCCTCTCTCTATCTCTCTAAACTATTATTTGTTGTTCTTCAGCAGATCAAGGAAATATCTTCACTGAAAATTCAGTGGATCGAAGCTGGAGAGAAATGATCGCATTGGCAATGATAAACAGACAGATCGAGGTAGGTTTTCTTCTACTTTTGAGTTCCAGTGCAAGTTTTAATTTGATTCCCCTTTGTTGTCAACTTGTTCCTTTATTTTGTATACCATCATCGATATACAACCTAACATTACCGTCAATCTTTTTCTTCAAACCCAAAACCCTGTTTGTTTTTCATGTGTTCTTCATCATTTACCTTTTTGTCACATCAATTCTTTGACAGTTTGTTGAGTGAAGCCCATGGTTGTGAAGATCTCATTATGAGCTTCCCGAAATCATGTCCAAAATAATTTTTTGACCACCTATGGTGGATCGAGGTGGTGGTAGGCCGTGGAGAAGGCTGGTGCGACGAGAAGGGCCAGTTAGGGTCAGTGGCCGGTGTCGTGAGGGCAGAGTAAGTGGAGGTTGGAAGCCAGCCGGAAGCAGCGGTATCGGCAGGAGCATGGGGAACAACTGGAAAGACCGAAGGCCAGTGTTGGGAGGCATCAGTGGTGCGGGTTAGGAGGGGGCTTCAAGGCAGTGACCAGGGGACAAGGACCCATGTCGCATGGGTCATTCACTAATAGGGCAGCGGCAAGGAAGACCATACGCTCAACCGATCGATTTCAGTAGGTGGGTTGCAAGCCATACGAGCGGGTCGGGCCACGAAAGGTAGGCTGAGTCATGAAAGAATAGGCCAGACTCGTGACAAGACTGCGGGTCGGCCTGAGAGGAGGGGGTTCGGCCAGTTTCGTCCAGATCAGCCTAGTTTGGACTGAGGTCCTTTAAATGATTATTTCTCAAAAATTGTGCATTTGATTGATGTGTCGTCTGCACCCACACATCCCTCTAATAGAGAATGATCTTTTAATATCAGTTCAAGAATTTTAATTCTGGTTTTTTTTGTCCAGCTACACAAAATTTCAAGGTTTAATATGATTATTTTTATTAGTATTACTACTACTATTATTATTATTAAGACTTCTTATTTCGGACATGGTGCCTACATGAGGTGTCCAATTAATGCACCGTTAGCAGTGGTACAACCCTGGTAATTGGGAGAACATTTCAAGATGACATTTGGGTGTTTAAACTAAATTAAATATGCATTCCCCCATAGAGTCTGATTCGCACGCTTTGTAGTGAAATGCAAATTTTTCACCAGGTATCTGTTTTGGACAAATGAGTAGTCCATTCTGTGTGTTTTTATGAGAGGATCACAATCGCATGGCTTCTATAATTTGTTTCAGGACCAAGGTGTGGTCCCCATAGAACTTCTTTTGAGTGTGATGCAACTACATGAAACTTTTCCATTGGATGTCCATTTGGGGTGAATGAATAGTTGATCTTGTGTGTTTTTCTACAAGGATCACAATGGTGTGATTCATTTGGATGGGAAGGTATTTGTTTGTGATCTCATTAAATGTAGAACCTTAAAAGGGATGTTGTTGGAAGATCATTTTGACTTGTTTGAAGAGAACCCACAACTTGGGTCAACATTGACTCTTGTGAGAGTTAATAATATGTACGAATAAATGAGGTCAAATGTTCTTGAGGAATTTGAGGAGGTGTGCTAGTGTAAATATGCTTTTGGACCTCCAGATCAATGATGAGCGTCATGAGCTCATCGGCCTTTTGACTAGGTGTGTTAAATACTCTAAGAGTAATTCGGCATGCCTAGGTGTACTTGTTCATAGTTTAGTACTCAATAATGGTTTGGTACATGGCTAGGCGACGAGGTGGGGCCACACAATTTGTGGGCCCCACACATGCCATGTACCAATTTATTAATCTTATATCTCTCACATATCTTCTTTTTGGACTCATATGTTGGAATGTGTGTAGCCTATCCTAAGTGTTTTTTCATGTATAATGTGATGGTGACCTCTATAATAGCTTAAAAATTATGATGTGAGGTGTTCTGGTTGTGATGACTATCTGGGGAGACACCTGATGAATACAACGGAATTCTTTCGAGAGATACCAACTAGTAAGGATGGCTAGTGTTCCTCAGTTCTTCCTAGGAGGTTTCATCTAGCATGGATAACTAGTGTTCCTTGGTGCTTCCTGAGAGGTACTATCCAGTAGGGATAGCCAATGTTCCTTGGTGCTTCTCGAGAGGTACCATCCAGTAGGGATGGCCAATGTTCCTTGGTGCTTCCCAAGAGGTTCCATCCAATAGGGACAGACATTACTCCTTGGTGCTTCCCAAGAGGTACCATTCATTAGGGATGTCTAATTCTCCTTAGTTATTTTCTGATAGGTGTCATCCATTAGGGATGGCCATAGTAGTTTTGGGCTTACCTCTAGTTGGGCTAGGCAATAGTCCCCAATGGTAGTTCTGAGTAAAACTCTCCAATCGAGCTAGGGATGGGTTCTCGACGAAACTAGATTGGAACCCTCCAACCCGAATGGGTATGTTTTCTCAAGGACACTAGAGTGGAAACCTCCATCTGAGCTGGGGATAGGTCCTTGATCTTTTCTGAGTATAACCCTCCAGTCGGGCTGGGGATAGGTCCTTGATTACACTAGAGTGGAACCCTCCAACCGGGCTGGGCATGGGTCCTTGACTTTAGATGACCTCTAAAATGTGTGAAAGTGATGAGGAGTGATTTGGCATGAATTTGGACTCTCAATAAATAGGGATTTGTTTCCCACCAAGATACATTCTTATGACACGGCCTAAAATCGTACGGGCGAGATAGACCCACCCAAAGCATATAGTATCAAGGTGCGGTGATTGAGTATCTTTAACTTACTGTTCAGAGCAGATGTGTGGGATTCTAGGAATTGGTGGTTACTTCTGGAACTTTTGGATACTCACTTTTCCTGGGCTGATCTAGTGATATGGGGATCCCCTTTCTCTCCTGTTTGGGTTTCTTGACTTAGCATATATATATCCTGTTTCCAGTACCCACTCCTTGGGTTTTGTTTACTCTCCTTCTAGAAGAGTAAAAGATGAATGGGGTATGCCATGTGAATACTATGTCTACCCTATCATAGTGGGATGAGTCGAATCTCATACTATAGGTAGTGAGGATGCAACAAGGAGTTCATCTTCTTGCCGTTTATAGCTCCTTGTGTTGGGACAATCTTACTTCACTCCTTTTTTGGGTTGAGCTGTACTCATTTACTGTACTATTTTAATGTACCTTGTTCTATCTATTTCACCCCTACTCAATACATATATTTATACTCCCTTGATCCTTTTTGGAATCCTATTGAGTATTTTTATACTCACCCCCCCCCCTTGGGCTTTTCCCACACTTGGTGTTCCCTTACAGATGATGGATAGGTTGATCGTGACTTCAGAGGAGTTGGGGATACAGAGTGCTTGGACCACATGCAGTGTTCATGACTTGGGATTCCGTAGTGGGGATCTCTTAGATGTTTTACATTTTCACATGTTTCGAGGTTGTGGCACTTTTCTAATTGGTCATGTATTTTTTCCCTTTTTCCATTCAGATTACTTCACTGTATTTGTATTGTTTAGATGTCGATGCATATTGTTGGTTTATTTAAATAATTTTTGTATCTTTTCTTCTTTTCCCTCTATAATTTTTCATTTATTTGGATGTGTTTGTGTGTATAGGTTCTTAGGAAAAGGCCTCCCCATGTTTTTTGTGCCTTCGGCGCTAATCTCCAGCCCCTGGCCTATAGAGGTGGGCTTGGGGTAGTTTCATCTTGATCCCCGACATGGGTCGAGTCGTGACATGATATGGTATGAAATTCATATAATATTTCATAATATTTGGTGATTCTCACTTCATACTATATAGATTCCTAGGATACTCTCTAGAATCAAACATTATGCCTGATGACATATGGAATGCTTATCATATCACCTATGATTTTGTGGCTATGCCTACATTGATTTCTTAGGATATTTCATGGGATTTAATGATTATTCCTATACATATGATACATAATAAGTGTAGTATGAGATGATTAGGGTAGGATGTTATACCCTCCAAGTGATCGTATGAACTTCTATTGATATTATGGGTGGGTGTTTACCCAACCCCTTTCATGATTATGCCATGTGATCAGAGACACTACATAACTAGATGAAATAGGTATGGTCAATCTTGGGTGTCACCTTAGAACCTGAGGATTGATGGTGATTATTTTATTATTATTTCTTATTTATTTGTTTATTTTTTATATAATTATATCACATTTGCATACTCTTATCTTCTGGTTATGCTAGGGATCTTGTTGGTGGTGCCTTAATGAATTGTACTCACACCCTGTTTAGGCTTCCATGTACTTGGGTACTTAATAATACTTAATTGTTTGTGGGTTTTGGTAGGGAATATGTCAATGATTTGATTTTTTTATCTAGATAACTTAAATGGAATCAAGAGAAATATGTTATAAAGATCAAGTATGGTATTGTATCCTTCATGTATTTTATTCTTTATTTATTTTGTATATGTGGTCGTACAAATGGGTGGCCAGTTGTGATGTATGGCTGTATTCTTCCTAATTTTATTTTTTATAGCATCGTTATTGATTATTTATTCTATATAATTTGATTTTTTATTTTATTATGGATGATGATTAGTTATTTTACACCATTTATTCTCTCTAATATAATGGTATAGTATCTCCATGATCATGACTTATATCCTTTTCAATAGTTGGTAGTCTCTCGCATACAGGGAGGTGAGTTTGAGGTCACATGGAGAACTGCTCCAGTAATTTTAGAGTGAACCAGGGTGGTTCACTACATGACCTTGGGAATACCTTCTCGTATTCCAGAGGATGTGGAATAGTAGAAAAGATCTCGGGTGTGAACTTGGGGATACTATACGAATATATGAAAGTGAATAAATAACAAACAATAACCAATCACCATCCATAATAAAATAAACAATCAAAGTACGTGGAAGTAGTAATCAACAACCATTCTATAAAAAATAAAATACATAATAATATAGTCATACAATACAATTGGTTTCCTACTAGGTTGACTATATATACAACATAAAAAATGAATAAAATACATAGACGCTCTAATACTATCCTAGAGCCTCATCACATCCATATCATAATTTCATGTTTGAATTTGTATGAATGATCCCTATGAAAATATTAATGTTCATACTTTAGTAAAATTTCATGTGATTTTGAGCATTTATTATCTTCAACTACATTGATTTTGGATTAATTAAATCAAATTTTATATTCTATCAGTGCATCAATGAACCCAATCTTCCAATTGATTTTTTTTGTATAATATAAGAGCTTATTTAAGGAATAAAGGGTGAATTATCTTTTGTAATCATATATAACTCCAGGTAAGATTAACTTAAAAGTTATGGATACCATCATGGGTTTATGATTTTAAGGTTGATCAAAAGTTCAAAGTCATTGACACCCATTTTGAGGTTTTATTTTATGGGAGTTTGTAACGACCCAAACATTTATCAATGGAATTTATCCCTTCTTATAGTAATTTAATATAGTATAATTCACTTAAAATCAATTATTGACCATAATAAAAATTTTATAAATTAATAATTAATGAAATAAGAATTATTTATAGAATTTAAGGATCCAATAATGATGAAATAGTAACTTGACCTATGAATAGTAATATAACCCTTGTGAATAGTAAACTGGCCCAATGAATAATAACCTCACCCATGAAAGTATAAATAAAATATAACCATCTTATAAATGAAATTATGATATAATTATATCATAGTCTAAGTAAATAAATGTTTTAAAATTTATTAATTAAATGTTGGTATTTTTGTAAGACATAAATATTTAATTACAATTTTATGATTAATTTAATAATTTAAAAGAAAATTTATTTTCATAAAATTTATTCAAAATTTAATATTTTTATTTATTATGGTTTTAAGATAATTTTATGATACCTTAAGTGATTTTTCAATGTGTTTTGAAATCAATTATAATTTTAAAATCTGTATTTTCCAAGTAAATGGTGATTTTAATTAAAAATTAAATTACACATATTTATAAAATTATTTTCATTAAATGGAGTTCATTTTTGAATTCTAAACTCTTAAAAATTGCTAGGGTGAATTTTTGGGATTTTTTCTGAAATACTTGAATTTTTATGAATAGTAAAATATGATAATTTGCAATAAATGCTAAATACAAGATTTATGGAGTAATAGATGATGTAAGTCTGATGTTAGCCCAAAATCTAGAAATATCCTTCATTTTTTTAATATATTTTGTTATATTTCTCAAACTATTCATAGTCTTGATCCAAAATAATAAATAAATGAATATAATATTGAGAAAACACCTCTCTCCTCCACTATAAATACCACCCCTTGCCCCCTCTTCTTCTCACACTTCTCAAGATTTGAGACTTTCCTAAATTCTACCCAATAATCTTCCCTATTCCCTCACCCATGTATATGATATCTTTGTTTCACCAAAAGACCAAAAACTTTCCCTAAGGAGGTTCTCAAGAAGGATAAATTCAAGAGGTAAATCATCTCTCTCTTTCTTTTAATTTCCTTTTAATTTCATTTTTTTTCTTATTATCTACTCACCTCATTTCATAAAAATTGAACTCTGGTATGTTTTATATACTATAATTATATCATGTTATTGGAATATTCATCATTAAACTCCACCCTCTCTTTTATTTTAAAAATGAAATTATCGCTCATGATGTGTCAATTTACCGACATCGTGAGTGATTCACTTTCATTTTCTTTTAACACCATCAAATATATTAATAAAACAATAAAATGGTTGAAAAAAGATTATAAAGTGTATTTTATAACCATATTTATGTTCTATAACTAACATTTATACATAACACTAAATGATAAAACAAAATGAGTTCATTGTGGTTGAAAACCCGCCAAAATTAACCAAAAACATCATCATTAAATTTTATCTAAAGATTCATCCTCATACCATACAACCAAATTATTTATAAGATCATTCAAACTTATATAATATCATTAATAAAATATAAAAACAATTATAGATATTTATCATAATTTTACATGAATTTCAATTCATGAATACAAGTGAACCGATCATGAAAACCATGAAAACAAATGCTCCCGAATGATGAAATTAAATTCTATAACTCATCCAAAGGCACATAAAATAATATAATAAAACCATAATGTATAATATTCATTTATAAAAGTTTCTGTAATTATTAATTAATAAATCCAATGTGATTATACATGACATTAAAGTGAAGAAAGTATTCGGACATAAGGTAAGGGGAATTCTCAAACTCAACTCTCTTCTTTGGTTTTTCCCTATTTCACCCCATGTTTAGTATGGATATTCCTTAAATATAATTTATTCATCATTATATTAAATTTTCTGGGATATAAATTTTTTCCACTTGAGTTTATGAAAAACAAAATGTTTTCCAAAATAACTCTTCTTTTAAAAAAACACACATTTTACTTCTCAAGTTTGTTTCTTCTTCACTCAAGGTTGATGATTCTTATATCAAGTATGTCATTCCCTATTTATGAATCAATATTTTTTGAATCAAACTTTGTGAATCAAAACTTTTTGAATCAAAATTTTATGAATATATTCATTATGAAATGAAACTCATTCATTTCCATAGGTTATTTTATATTCAAGATTGATATATGCTCTATGTGGCATGCATGATAATGTAAATGTTATGATGTGATGGGTGTGATCACACCAACATTAATGCACCAAATCCCATTAGAACTTCAGGTTTATGTTTGATTTCCCTAGAGTAGTGATCAGGATGGGTGACCTTCTGGGAAGTTTCTCCGGATATGTGTGAGTGAGTACAAATCACATTGTAAAGGATATGTATTGGATTTTGGGGACTGTCATTAGTCAGATGACCCATTCGGGCATGTGGGTGGGGACCATGTGTCTGTGGTGTAATGACCCGAACTTTTGAAAAATATTTTATTTTCCGAAAATATATGTTTTACTATCTCATAATCAATAAAACTATATATGTATAATTGAAATGTAACCATTGAGTTTTGACTATTATATGACTATTATTTAACATGGTTGTTGGAAACCATAATAATTTTTAACGTTATAATTAATGTTTTTAAATAAAATTGATAATGGATAACTAATGCAGAAAGAAGAGTTGATGGCCTCTACCAATAGAATTGTACCATACGAATCCCATTTGTTGGAACAGGGGAAGGAGGTAGAATCACTTATATTTGCTCTGGACCAAGCCCAAGTTGAGCTTCAATATGTTAATCTTGAATGAAATCACCTACGGGACAAGTTCAAGTTGATATAAATCACCACTCGGTCAATATTGTATAAGCCACCCCAAGATTCAATAACCATTACACACCTTACTTTTAGGTCCTTTGAAAGTTTTATAAGGGGTCATGTAATGAGGACTTATTTACTTTGTTTAATCTATTTATATAAATAAAATTAATTTTATGGTAAAATAAACATCATTTTTGAATTTCAAAATTCAAAATTAATCTAGGATGAATTTTTATTATTTTTCTTAGAAGTTTTATATTATTAATGAATATTGAAAAAAATAAGTATTTTAAAATAATTTTTATACTTTAAATAATTGATACTGTGAAATTATTTTCGAAAAATGGGCATTTACTATTGTGATCAGTAGGAAATTTAGAGTATGATAAGATCAACTTAATTTTTGGTGAATAGTTACTTATAAATAGTAATATTACCCTTATGAATAGTAATATGACCAATGGAATATTAACCTAACCTAAGAAAGTATAAATATAATTTAGGCATCTTGAATGGTAATGTGATATAATAGTATAAGTAAATAACTATTTTAGAAATTATTAGTTAATTAGTAGTATTTTTTCGATTAAATAGTGATTTTAATTAAAAATTAAATTTCTCATATTTATAAAATTATTTTCATAGAATGGGGTTCATTTTTTAATTTAGAACATATATATTAATTTAGGGTGAGTTTATGAGATTTTTATAAAATGTTTTGTTTTTTGGTGAATAGTAAAAATATAGTTTTTGAGTTTTCGATGTGTTTTATGACATCATAATGATGTAATATGTAATTTAAAATTATGGTCAACTCATGTGGATTAAAATATTATATGATTTTTCCCAAGTGGTCAAAACCATGGGAAAATACAATGGTAAAATCATTGTTTTGGAAATACCTCTAATGAGGTGTCCTCAAAAATTAATAAAAAATCCCTCTCTTTTATTATAAATACCAGGCCATTCCTTCATTTTTTTCATTCCAAAATAATCCCCCTAGAATATATGATAGTAATACCTTCCAAGTAGTCCTCCGAAGGTGTCATCAAGCTCTCAAGGTTCTGATCTTAGAGTTTTAGAAGTTACTCTTCAAGGTAAGTGAACTCCCAACTTCTCTTTTCCTTTCAAGTTCTCTTTTATGTGGTATGTCTTAAAATTTTCTATAACATGTTCTTATTTACATTTTATTCTGTCACTATACTGTATTATGAGTCTTTTATGAAAGTTTTACCCCTTTCTCCTCTCTTTTTAATGTTTTATAAAACTATGTTTCATACCTGTTATGATGCAAAAATTTCGTCTCAAAATCTATCTCTTTTTTCTCGAGAAATTATTTTATTTTCTTTATGTGAATACTCAATACTCATTCATTTATAGTGGTATTAATAAATAAATAAAAATTATTTATTTTATTCTATAATTTACATACATAAAACCCTCATTCCCTTTTTTTGGGTTATAAATGATATAATAATCATATTTTTAAGCACTTTTTAAAATGCCATGATTTTGATATGAAACCCATTTCTTTTATTCTATATGGGTTATTTATGAAATTTTTTATTATGATCTATATAGATCAAATTAAAATAAATACATATTAAGGGTTCTCCCTGATAGTGCTCCAATGTATTAGGTAAAGAAATTAATCTCTAGATATGACAAGTTTTACGATACCTTGGTTAAGAACCTTGGTAATTTTTATGAAACCTTGGGGATTGACCTTGGTAATATGCTTATGAATGTTTAAATTTAATGTTGTAGAAAAAAATTTAAGATATGATTCAAGTTATTATTATCATGATATGCCTCTTTCTCATGCCTTTATTATTTTTCCTCGAGTTCTTATTGTATTCTCTGAAGCTCACATGTAGATTGTTCTCCCTTACTGGACCTTATGCTCACACTTTCCTTTAATGTATGTCCCCAGGTTATGAGATGCAATAATTTTACTTAAGATGAACATTTAAATAATAATTTCAAGTGGATTAAAATATTTTTATATGTTTTCATGTATTATGTACCTTATTTATAAGACACTAGACTTTAAGGATCCTCTCTTTGTAAAATTTCATTTAATAAAAAGGCGGGATGCCATAGTTGGCATCAAAGGATAGTTTAGTTATTTATGGAAATTAGGATACGAAATATTTAGGAAGAACCCTATATAAAAGTTTAAAAATAGGAAAAATTATTGGTATTTTTGTGAAATATTAATTAAGTAATTTATTAACAAATAAACATTGTCTAGATAGAACAAGTGTATGTGGCACTGGTATAGATGTATCTAGGGGTAAAACCCGAAATTACCACTTTTATCTAGACTCAAACAGGAACTGCTTCATGAAAACGGGACTTGTTGCACTTCTGGTTTGATAATCTAGGTGGATATGTTTGGTAAATCATAATATTTTTATAAATCATTATGAATGATTTATAGAAAAACATAATTTTTGTTAAATAATAAAATATTTAAGTATGGAGTTTTAAGTCATAAAATTCAATAAAATAAGTTTCTCACTAAGGTTTTATTCTTTTATAAAATGGTGAGAGATAGGAGGAATCATGCAAATGGTGATAGCAATGGACCATGCAATAACGGCCCTCTGATGGAAGCTAGAATGGAAACTTTCATGAGAATGATGAACCAACTAACTCAAGTTATGGGGAATAACTTGAATCAAGATGAGAGACTGATTTCACCATGAAGGGAATAAATTCTATTGAGTCCTTTATGCGTCAACAGACACCAATGTTTAGTGGATCTATTAACCCATTGATTTATGAACAGTGTATCATCTCTATTGAAAAGATCTTTTACATACTTCATTGTTCAGAACAAGAGAAAGTCACCCTAGTTGTTTACCATTTAGAGGGAGAAGTTGATCAGTGGTAGGAACTTATTAAAAACTTGAGGCCAAGAGGGGAGATTTAAGCTATGGAGTGGGAAGAGTTCTTATGGATCTTCTTCAATAAGTATTTCCATCATTCGATGAGAACAAAAATGGAGAAGTAATTTATCAAGATGAAGTATAAGGAGAATTAATCTATGGGAAGCTACGATTTGAACTTCACAAGGATTTTTCATTACACCTCTAGCTTTGTCATGGATCCTAATGGGAAGGTTTATAGATTATTTAGTGGAGTAAGACCTCATCTATGGAATAATATAGCCAACTGAGACTATGATAGCTATGAGGATATCATGTGGAATGCTATGAAAGTTGAACTAGAGTTCGGTGATACACAGTGGTCTCAAAAATCCAATGAAAATAAGAGATCAATGGATCCAAGCTTGGGGAGGAACTTTGATCAGGGAAGATGAGGAAAGAAAGTTCAACTTTCCACATGTAATAAATGTGGGAATAATCACTTTTGAAACTTCTTTATTGGGAGTGGTAAGTGTTAAAAGTGTGTAAGACATTACCATATCGCTTGGAATTATCATAGTGAGGTGAAGCCTCAACTTCCCAACACTAAAAATAAAGAGAATATGTTTAAGGTTCTACCTAAAGTCCAATGCTTCAAGTGTGGATAGTTTGGTCACTTTTCCAATCATTATCCAAATCTGAGGGCAGTGGAGGGGAATAAACATCAACCTTAGAAAAGGACAAGGGAACAGGGTCATGCTTTTTCTTTCATGATAGCTGAAGTTAAAGCTCTAAATGATGTGGTGGTAGGTACTCTTGTTGTTCTCTCAAAGCTAGCAAGTACTTTGTTTGATTTTGGTTTTATGTATTCCTTTATTTCCTTAAAGTTTGAAAATAATATAGAATCAATCCCTAAACTACTAAAAGTAGAGTTATCAGTCAAGACTCCTAGAGCGATTATCCAAGCATCAATAGTGTTTAGAAACTCTAGTATTTACTTTAGTGAGCCAATATTATTGAAAATATAGTAATCATTCCTATGTTGGAATTTGATATTATACTAGGGATAGACTAGATCTCAAGGAATAATGCTAATATCAAATGAATAAGTAAGTAAATCTAAATAGTCTTCAATGGAAAACATATAGTTATCTTACAAGGAGAGATATCTCAACCTGATCTTTGTCTAGAATCACCTCCTATAGCCTTCTTTATGGAGTTGATCGGTGAAGATGAAGAATGAAATATAAGGATAGAAAATGTCTCTATTATATAGGAATACATTGACATATTTACTAAAGAGTTACCTAAACCTCCCCTAGAAAAATAGGTAGAGCTCTCCATTAAATTCATCCCAGGTTCCAAGCCAATTTTAAAAACCCTATATAGAATGGTGAAAGTAGAGCTGAAAGAATTAAAGAAGCAACCCAAGATGTTTTGGAGAAGGGGTTTATCCGACCGAGTATGTCTCCTTGGAGAGTAGTTGTTCTCTTTGTGAATAATAAGGATGGATCAATGTGGCTATGCATTGATTATAGAGAACTGAATGGGATCACATTGAAGAACAAATACCCTCTTCTAAGAATTGATGACTTATATGACCAACTTCATGGGGCTCAATTCTTCTCCAAGATTGATCTTCGATCTGGTTATCATCAATTGAGGGTGAATAAAGAAGATATTCCAAAAACCACCTTCCTATCAAGATATGGTCATTATGAGTTTTTTGTTATGCCCTTTTTCTTAACTAATGCACCTACTATTTTTATAGATTTGATGAATAGAGTATTTAGGGACTACCATGATAACTTTGTGGTAGTTTTTATTGATGATATTCTGATATATTCCAAAAGTCACAAGGAGCGTGAGGATCATCTAAGGGTTATTTTAAAAACTATATGGAAGGAGAGGTTTTTTAAAAAGTTTAGAAAATGTGAATTTTGGTTAAAAAAATTTTCTTTCATGGGGAAAATTGTAACCAATGAAGGAACCTCAGTTGACCCTACAAAAATAAAGGTTGTAGAGGAGTGTCCTCATCCTACAATAGTAACTAAGATTCTTAGTTTCCTTGGGTTATCGGGATATTATAAGAGGTTTGTGAAAAACTTTTCATGACTTTATAATCCATTAACCAAGTTAACTCAAAAAGAGTCCGCGTTTATCTTGACAAAGGATTGTGAAGAAAGTTTCCAAGATTTGAAGAAGAGACTGGTTAATACACCCATGTTAACTCTACCCTCAATCAGAGAAGGTTTTGTTATTTTTATCGATGCATCTCTGAAATGGATTGGGTGCATCCTCATGAAAAATGACAAATTCATTACTTATGCATCTCGACAATTTAATCCTTTTGAAAAAAAATATCCTATGAATAATCTAGAGTTGGTTGTGGTTGTTTTTGTTCTAAATATATGAAGGCACTATCTTTATAGGGATAAATTTGATATATACATAGAGACCATCAAATTTTGAAGTATATTTTCATGAAAAAGGATTTTAACATGAGATAGAGGATATGGTTGTAACTTATTAAATAATATGATTGTTCAATTCATTATCACCTTGGTAGAGAAAACAAAGTTGTTAATGCATTAAGTAGGAAAGATCCTATTGTTCTAAAAATGATGATGATTTAAGGAGGTCCATTGATCAAAGACATAGTAAAACTGGACATTGGAATTGTAAGGTAAGGGACATAATCAACCCTATCCCAAATGATTTCTCAACCGTCATTACTAGAGAAGATCAAGAAAGATCAAAAATAAGATCCTTTGTTATAGAAGAAGTTTGAGGCTGTGAAGGATGGGAAGTTTCTTGAGTTAAATATTGATCAAGAAGGTGTACTGAAATTTCTTACAAGACTATGTGTTCAATCTATTCTGAAAATAAAATAGGAGATGATGGATGAAGCTCATATCTCTACATTCTCTATACATCCTGGAAGCACTAAAATTTATAGGGACCTTTGTGATCATTATTAGTGTGATAATATGAAAAGAGAGATTGTTGACTACACTACAAGGTGCCTGGTATGTCAGCAAGTGAAGGTAGAGAAACAAATTCCTAAAGGGGTATTACAAACACTACCTATACTAGTATAGAAGTGGGACAATATCACTATGGACTTTGTCACTAGTATCATGAGAACTTCCAAAGGAAGCAATGTGATATGGGTTATAGTGGACTGTCCCACCAAGACTGCCCATTTTATCTCTATTTGGGAAGATTTATCTCTTGATCAACTTTCCCAGATTTATGTTAAGGAAGTGGTACGGCTGCATGGAGTTCCACTTTATATCATATCTGATTGTGATCCAATGTTCACATCAAAATTCTGGAGAGGTCTTCAACATGCTCTGTGTACAGAATTGAATTTCATTATGGCCTATCACCCTCAAACTGATGGAAAATATGAAAGGACTATTCAAACACTCTAGGACATGTTGAGAACATGCTCAATGGAATTTAAAGGTAGATGGGATCAACATCTCCCATTAGTTAATTTATCTTACAACAACAGCTTCCATTTGAGCATTCAAATGGAACACTATGAAGATCTATATGGAAAGCGCTGTCGAAATCATACTTATTGGGATGAAGCTGGTGAGAGAAAGCTTCTTAAGCCTAATCTTGTGCAAGAGATCATAGAAAAGGTCCATGCCATCTAACAACACATAAAGGATGCTCAGGGTTGGCATAAGACTTACGTTGACAATCTCCGAAGGGACTTAGATTTTGTGGTTAGTGAAAATTTCTTTATTTTAATTTCACCATGGAAGAGAGTCATGAGGTTTGGTAAGAAAGGGAAGCTCATCCCTAGGTACATTGGTCCCTATGAAATCCTTGATCGCATAGAAGAAGTGGCTTATCAGCTTTCACTTCCTCCAAATCTAGCTAAAGTTCATGATGTTTTCCACTTATCTTTCTTGAGGAAGTATATACCTAACCCTTCACATGTACTAAATCTAGATGTGGTACAACTAGAACATGACCTCTCTTATAAAGAGAAAATGGTGGGGATTTTAGATTATAGAGGCAAGGTTCTACACAACAAGACTACCCACCTTCTTAAAGTGTTATGGGGGAACCACAAATATGAAAAATCCATGTGGGAACTAGAGGAGACTATGAGGCAGAAGTACCCACACCTTTTCTCTTCTAAGGGTATGAATTGAAATTTAAGGGATGAAATTTCTTAAATGTGGGAGAATGTAATGACCCAAACTTTTGAAAAATATTTTGTTTCCTAAAAATGCAAGTTTTACTGTTTCATAATCAATAAAACGATATATGTATAATTGAAATGTAACCATTTAGTTTTGACCATTATATGATTGTTGGTTAACTTGACCAATGGAAACCATAATAATTGTTAATGTTATAATTATTGTTTATAAATAGAAATGATAATGGATAATTAATGTAGAAAGAAGAGTCGATGGCCTCTACCATTAGAATTGTACCATACGAAGCCCATTTTTCGGAGCTTAGTGTCACTGGGATTTTCTATGGACCAAGACCAAGTTGAGTTTAAACATGTTAAAATTGAATTAAATCGCCTATGGGATAAGTTCAAGTTGATATAAATCACCAATCAAGCAATGTTACTCAAGCCGCCCCAAGATTCTATCACCATTGCACACCTTACTCTTAGGTCCTATGCAAGTGTTATAAGGGGTTATGTAATCTGGTCTTAATTATATTATGTAATCCATTTTTATAAATAAAATTGTTTTTATGGTAAAATAAAGATCATTTTTTAATTTCAAATGTCAAAATTAATCTAGGATGAATTTTTAATATTTTTCAAATAAGTTTCATATTATTGATGAATATTGAAAAAAAATAGTATTTTAAAATAACTTTTATACTTTAAATAAATGATACTATGAAATGATTTTCGAAAAAATGGACATATATCATTGTGATCAGTAAGAAATGTAGAGTCTGATAAGATCAACTTAATTTTTGGTGAATGGTAACTTAGGAACAGTAATATTAACCTTATGAATAGTAATATGACCAATGGAATAGTAACCTTACCTAAGGAAGTATAAATATAATTTAGGCATCTTTAATGGTAATGTGATATAATAGTACAAGTAAATAACTATTTTAGAAATTATTAGTTAAATAATAGTATTTTTTCAGTAAATAGTGATTTTACATAAAAATTAAATTTATCATATTTATAAAATTATTTTCAAAAAATTGAGTTCATTTTTGAATTAATAATATTGATATTAGGTTAGGGGGAATTTATTAGATTTTTATAAAATGTTTTTTTTGTGAATAGTAAAAATACAGTTTCTGAGTTTTCGGTGTGTTTTATGACATCATAATGATGTAATATGTAATTTAAAATGATAGTAAAATCAAGTGGATTAAAATATTATATAAGGTGTCCCAAGTGTCCAAAACCATGGGTAAATACCATGGGCAAGCCCATGGTTTTTCAAATACCACTAATGAGGTGTCCTCAAAAATTAATAAAAAACTATCTCTCCTTTATTATAAATACCAAGACATTCCTTTGTTTTTTTCATTCCAAAATAATCCCCCTAAATTATTTGATATTAAAACCTTCCAAGTAGTCCTAATAAGGTGTTATCAATCCCTCAAGGTCTCGATATTATAGTTTTAGAAGTTACTCTTCAAGGTAAGGGAATTCCTAACTTCTCTTTTCCTTTCAAGACCTCTTTTATGTGATATGTCTTTCAAATTTCCATACCATGTTATTATTTCCATTTTATTATATCACTATAATATATTATGAGTCTTTTATGAAATGTATACTCCTATCCCCTCTCTTTTTAATGCTTCATAAAACTATGTTTTGTACCCGTTATGCTGCAGAATTTTCGTCTAAAAATATCTCTTTTTCTCAAGAAATTATTTAATTTTGTTTATGTGAATACCCAAACCTCATTAATTTCTAGGGTTATTAATCCATAAAAAATGATTTATTTTATTCTATAATTTACATACATAAAACCCTCATTACCTTTTTTTGGATTATAAATGACATAATAACCATGTTTTAAGCACTTTTTAAAATGCCACGATTTTGATATGAAACCCATTTATTTTATTATCTATGGGTTATTAATGAAATGTTTTATTATGATATATGTGGACCAAATTAAAAGAAATACATATTTAGGGTTTTCCCTGATAGCTCTCTAATGCATTAGGTAATGAAATTAATCTCTAGAGATGACAAGTTTTATGATACCTTGGTGAATAACCTTGGTAATTTTTATGACACCTTGGAAATGGACCCTGATGATATGCTTATAAATGTCTAAATAGAATATTGAAGAAAAATTTTCAAGATATTATTCAAGTTATTATTATCATTATATGTATCTTTCTCATGACTTTATTATTTTTCCTCAAGTTCTTATTGTATTCTCTCAAACTCACATGTAAACTGTTTTCCCTCTTTTCCCTTACTGGGACTTATGATCACACTTTCCTTTGATGTATGTCCCCAGGTTATGATATGTAATAATTGTACTTAGGATGAACATTTAAATAATCCTATCAATTGGTTTTAAAATATTGTTATATTTTTTCATGTATTATGTACCTTATTTCCAAGACACTAGACTTTAAAGATCCTCTATTTGTAAAATGTCATGTAATAAAAACTTGAGATGCCATATGAGGGGCAACTAGTGGTGCCTAGAGGGCTAGAACCTGAAGTACAAGTTAAGGCGGGGTGAATGTGCTATTATCGAGGCCCAATTTTTATAGAGTTTATCAATATTTATGATATTTTAAGATACATTTATGGTAATAAAACCCTTTGGTTTTTTATATGCTTTAGTGACAACGTTATTTAAGGAAGGATGACTTTATACTTTGTGTAAATATGATTAAAGTTAATGGTAATATTTATAGTTTATATTATCTTTGATTTTGAGGTAATTATGGGCTATATCTGATCACCATATGAAGCCAACATGCTTTTTTCTATCAAAGAAGATTTATCTATGAATCCTCTTTTCAGAATATGCATTAAGGAAGTGGTAAGTTTACACGGAGTACCAAATTAAACTATATCTAATTAGGATATAAATTTTTCCTCAAATTTTTGGAAAATTCATCATTAAGATCTTGATACAGAGTTGAGTTTCATAACTATGTATCATCCTTAGAAATATGGTCAGTTTGAGAGAATAATGAAAACCCTAAATTATATTCTAAGATCTTTTTCTATGGATTTAAAATGTGGTTGGGATAAAAACCTTTATCTAGTTGAGTTTTCTTTCAAAAATAGATTTCACTAAAGTATTCATATGGATCCTTATGAATCCCTTTATGGAAAGAAGTTTAGAAATATAGTTTATTGGAATTAAGTTGCACAAAGAAATCTATTAGGACCTGAACAAGCAAATGTGATGGAAGAGAAGGTTAGAGACATTCAGTAACACAAAAGGATAGCTCAAATTTGACAAAAAATTTATGTTTATAATCATTGATGTGGCCTATAATTTGAAGTTGGTGAGATTGTATTTTTATAAATTTCTCCATGGAAGAAATAAGGACAAACTAATCCCTAGGTATATCATTCCCTTTAAAACACTTGATTGTATCGGGATAGTAGCTTATCATTTGGAACTTCCAATGAACCTCTATCAAGTTCACAATGTGTTACATGTATCTATATTGAGGATGTATATACCTGATCCATAAAATTTACTTAACTCAAAGGTCATACCGCTGGAGCATGATCTTTTTTATAAGGAATAATCAGTTGAGATTCTGTATCATACAAATAAATTGTTATGAAACAAGACCACTCACCTAGTTAATTTTTTGTGAAAAACCCAATAGCTTTAGGAATATACATTGGAACATGAGGATAAAATTAGGTAGAATTATCCTTAGTTTTTGGTACCAAGGTGATGAATTTCAATGGAAAAGTCATTTTAATGGGGGTAGAATGTAACACCGTGAGATTTTGTGAAATGTTTTTTTCTGAATAAATTTAATATTTTTATATTTTTCATTACACACAACACCTATTTTAGCTTGAATTACACACAACACTAAGTTTATCTTGCATTACATATAACACTGATTTTAGATTGCATTACATGCAACACTGAGTCTAAACGAAACGCGACATACTATTAAAATATTATTATTTAATGTGATATTTATCACCTAGACATTTTAATGGAGGGTGTGAATAGGATTAAATAAATTATGAAAATATATGTTTTACACATGTATGTATAATGAATTACTCTATGACCAATTAATTAAAATTAAAATAAAAACCATTTTAAAATAAAGGGAATCTTTTTAAAAAAACTATTTTTATGCACACAAACATGTTTTATTTAAAAAAATTAAATAAATAACTTTTATTGAATTATTTTAATGAAATTAATATAATATATATTCAATAAAATTTTTAAGGTTTACCTTATGTGTTTTCTAAACAAGATATAAGAATAAATCAAATTTTATTTTTAAAAACTATATTATTCTAAAAAGCAGTTTCATCGCCTTTTGCGCACTTATTTTAAAAATAATTTTTGACACTTTTATAAAATTATTTAAAAATAAATAAATAATTTTTTTAAATCATAATGTAAAAATTATATTAGGGTGAATTTTTGATAATTTTATAAGAAGATTAAATTTTCAATGAATAGTGAAAACTACTATTTTTTATTAATAATTCTCATTTCTTTTAAAAAAATTAAAACTTATAAATTAATTTAATATGGTTTTAAGGGTAAAATTATTTTAATTATATATCTATTATTCCAATTTATGACATTTTAATCAATTTCATATTGAATTTTATATAAAACTTTTTAAACTTTTGAACATTTTCTCTTAGGAAAACTGCTTTCTCATCGTGTCTGTGGGATTAATTTTAAATTAAGATTTTACAATTATGTAAATGAAATTTGGAAAATTGGATTAAATATTTGGAATAAACATAATTTATATTATCTGATAAGTTAAACTTAATTTTTTACCATAATTAATAGTAAAAACAATAAAAATTATTTACTACAGTTAAAGTAAAAATGGGTTTACTTGGGGTTAAAATAAAAATATAAGGGTTAAAAATGACCCAAAACTTTTACAAAACCCATTTTATGTATATATTTAGACCTTATATCTTTAATATTTTATAATTTACCAATTTGGATCTTTTTGGAATGTAAAAAATGTGGGTACACCTTCTTCTTTTCAAAAATTACAAGTTTGCCACTCACCTCGCTTATAAAAGGCCACCGCCTCTCCTCTCCTATTCACACTTCCAAACCCATTTGGATCATAAAATAACATCCCAAATTAATTAATTAATTATATAATCTTATTCTATAAGCCTTATTTTGATTATAGGTCCAACCCCATAATCCTTTTGGTGAAAACCAAAAGATGTTTTCTGAAGAAAAGGTAACATCTCTAACCGTATGTTTAATTTTATTTCTTCCTTCACATCCTTCATATATTATTAAAAATTTATTATAAAATAAAATCATTATATTACATATATTTATATTTTATTTTGATGATTTCATAACTTAAATCCTTCTTCACTTTCATCAATTGGGTTACAAAATCATCATTCATGTGTACGGTGGACTGATTGAAAATTACTTTTTATTATCAAAACACTTTTGATGGAAAGTGAGAAACCACTTGGTCCAACATTACAACCATAAAACAACCATAATAGATAAAAACCTGAAAATTGGAACTGCCCCTCCCCAGCAATTGCACCGTGACGATAAGCCTTCACCAAAGTGTGTCATTTGGCTAGTAGCCTCGTGCATAAGAGCACGGGCACAGAACCGGTGGTATAGCCATACCTTCTCAATCATCCAAATTTGAATGACATGCACCGATGAAGACTTCATGATTTGATCCCCATCTGAATTATCTCCAAGAACCACTAAAAAACCTAACATAGAAATGGTCCAAGAGCATACAACTCTAACAAGAAAACCTCTCAAAACAACCAACCAAAACATCAAATTAAATAGAGTCATTAAATAGTAACTTGAGACTACCAGAATCCTATTCCCTAAACAATTTCCAGGATAAAGAAGAAACCTAGAATCCTGGGACCTCCATCATTACCTTTTCAAATTCAGAAGCTAGCTGATCCCAGGACTGAATGTACTCCTCAATGTTGATCTTCCCTTTATTGAAGCCTCATACCATAATGAGATCCTATTTATCAATCCATGAGTATTTCTCATCACTAAGATTTACCCTTAGTGACCTTCCCATCATTTTATCAGCCTCCTCTTTAGTTTCATTAAGAAGTTAGACCCTCTCAATCACTTATTCTTTAAAGCATAAAAGTAAATCCAAGGTTTGAACTCTCTGGTCCTCTAATCTTTGATTGCTCAAAATCTTAGTGGCCATATTATTGATGATTATCTTTTTCACGTAGTGATCCTATAGAGGAGGTGTAAAGTAGGATTATTCATTCCTCCCCTTCCTCCTCTTAAGACTCTTATTACTCTTTAAGCTTAAATCTCCATTTTCCAATAGATCGGGTTCATTTTCATTGGGATCCTTCGCGGAGACCCCGTCATTATGAACCGGGTTAGTTGGATCTGATCTCAAACTAACCTCATAAAGGACATAAAACTTGTTACTCAAGTGAATAGGAGTCTGGATCAAAAAATATGAACCCCCTGATTTCCCAGTTCTGGTTGGTTTAGTCGCATCAGTAGAAACCTCCTACCTCCCCTTACACACATCACCACTTCCCGACCATAACACCTAAGTACAAGGAGCGACATAGACAACCTCCACCCTACCTATCAACTGATTCATAATTGTTGTAATCCCATTCAAATGTTTTTTCAATTGAGAAGCCTCATACGAGACCAGACCATCACCCTTCGGCTAACTATTGGAAGGTCCATCCAAATCATGCCTCATACTATGGAACACCTCAGACACCTACAGGTTAACCTGAGGTACCGAGGCCTTCTTCACCCGATCAGTGCCAGAAATCTTCTCAAAATACACATTCAGTCCACTGGAGCACTTTAGAGTTGCTCCTCCTCCACTGTTCACAATAGATGAGATCCCCGACCTCTCCCCTCTATACCCATTGACGTCTGATCTGGGCCATCCTCCTCATGTTCCCCTAGAACCTTACCCCTACCTCCATCATCCATCCTATGGCATCCCACCTTTTTATAACATAACTTTTCATTACATTTTACAAAACTGAGGATCTTTAAGGTTTAGTGTCTTGGAAACCAGGAACTTAAAACATGAAAAACTAAAACATCCTTCTTAAACACTTGAAAGGATTCTCCTTATGTTCATATTAAGTTCATTACTGCATATCATAACCTGGGGACATACATCAAAAGAAAGGGTGATCAGAAGGCCCAGTAAGGGAAATAAGGAAAACATTTAACATGTGAACTTGAGATACATCAACAATGTCATGAAAAAATAACTTTAAGTCATGAGAAAGAAATAATGAGGCATATCATAATAAAAACAACATATTTCATGACTTGAAGATGTGGCTACAACATTTAACATTGACAATCATTTCTGTTTCACCAAGGTCCATCCCCAAGGTGTCATTAAAAATTACCAAGGTTATTCACCTAGGCGTCATTAAAAATGGCCATCTCTAGAGATTAAGTATTTACCCAATGCATTGGAGCGCTATTAGGGAGAACCCTTCATTTGTCTTTATTATCATGTGATCCACATATATCATCATCAATAATTTCATAAACAACTCATATAACATAAAATAAATGGGTTTCATTTCATAATCATAACGTTTTAAAAACTACTTTAAAGACATGATCTTTATGTCACTTTAAACCCATGGAAAGGGAAAGCAGCTCCCATGTATGTAAATCCCAGAATTTAAAATATAAAATTTTGGTATATATGTGAATACCCCTTTAGAATAAATATCTTTGAGTATTCACTTAATAAAATAAATGATTTTGAGAATAAGAGAGAGAGATTTTGATATTGAAATTCTGCAGCATAACAGCTATGTTATGAGGTTTTAGAAAACATTGAAAAAAGAGGGGACATGGGTCACCCACTCATAAATGATCCATAAAAAAGTAGGGGAATAGAATATAAAATATTTAAGAATATGGTAATGAAATTTCAAAGATATACCATATGAAATTAATAACATGAAAGGAAGAAAAAAATAAGATTTCTCTTATGAAAATTCGGCAGCCTAACGGCGTCACTTAAACTTCAGAAAAATGACGAGATCAAATAGGGTCTCTCATAATATGAACATAAACGATAAGTATGATATATATATAGATCATACCCTAACATAATAAATAGGAACTTGAAAGACTTTACATTAAAGTAGAACTTTGAAAAATGAGAAAGGTGAGCGAATCCCTGAAAAATTCGGCAGCCTAACAGCGTCACCTAAAATTCAACAAAAATGAATTGAAGAGATAAAATAGGGTATCTCATCATATGAACATAAAATATCAGTATTATAGATATAGATATCATACCCCAACATAATAAAAAGGAACTTGAAAGACTTGACATGAAAGTAGAACTTTGAAAAAATGATAAAGGTGAACGAATCCCTTAAAAATTCGGCAGCCTAACGGCGCCACTTAAACATTCTTAAAATGAATTGATGAGAGAAAGAGGGGGTTTATAATAATATTAACATGAAAAGGGCAGTAATAGGAATATAAAATAACATCCTCCAAAATAAGATCATGGAGAATAAAAGAATGACATAAAATAGATTACTTGAAAAGAAAGAGAGAGGTAGGATCCCTTACCTTAAACGTAAAGGGTGGAACCTTGAGGGCTTGGGGGAACCTTGGGAGGACTCCTTGGGAGGTAATGAGACCATAGCTTCGTTGGGGGAGAGTTGGAAGTGAAAAATAAAGGAGGAAAGGGTGGGTATTTATAGGGAAGGTGAGGTGATACTTTAATAATTTCAAGGGACACCTCACAAGTGGTTTTCTCAAAACCATGGGCTCTCCCATGGTATTTCCCATGGAGTTAGGCCACATGGGGCCCCCAATACAATAATTCATTAGATTTGGTCGGCCAACCCTTAAAATATCTCATTACATCATCATGACACAGTTATGATGTCATTAAATATACTGAAACCCTAAAAGTGCATTTTTACTATTCACTGAAAATTCATCTATCAGAAAAATCCCAAAATTTCACCTTAACCAAATATCGATGCTCTGATTACAAATATGAACTCTATTTTATAAAAATAATTTTCTAAATATTTTTAATTTAATTTTTAAATAAATACACTATTCACCAAAAATTCATTTTTTTCAGAAAAATCCCCAAAAATTACCATAACATAATATGGATGCTCTGAGTTCAAAAATAAAGTCCATTATATAAAAATAATTTTCTAAATATTTTTAATTTAATTTTTAATTAAAAAACACTATTCACCTGAAAAAACTAATACTTGACTAATAATTTATGAAACCGTTATTTACCCATTTTATTAAATCACATTACTTAATCAAGGTGCCTAGATTATATTAAAACTTTCTTTAGGTGGGATTACTAATCCATTTGGTCACATTACTAATCCTAAGCATAAAATCACTATTCATAATTTACTATTAATCAAAAATTAAGCTGATCTTATTAGACTCTAAATTTCATACTAAACATAATTGTAGAAGACCATTTTTTGAAAATTATTATACATTTTTAATTATTTAAGGTTAACATAAACATTTTTAAAATATCCTTTCTCTAAAATTCATCAAAAATATGCATACTATATTTATCCGGACATTTGAAAATTAATAAACTTCATCATAAGAAGAAATCAAAATTTTTATTTAAAACAAAGGATTACACAAGGCAGTTACGGTCTCCTTACATAGCCCCTTATAACCCCAGCATAGGACCTAAGTGTAAGGTGTGCTAAGGTGAGAGAATATGAGGGCGGCTCAGCCAACATTGCACAAGTAGTAATTTCTATCAGTTTGAACTTCTCACAAAGGCAATTCCGTTCTAGCTTCACACGATGAAGTTTGGCTTGGGATTGGTCCAGAGAAAATCCCAGTGGTGCTACCTCCTTCCCAAGTTCTGTTAGATGGGATTTGATTGGCCCGAGACTATTGGATGAGGCCATCGAATCTTCTTTCTATAATAGTTAACCAAGATCACTTGTATTTAGATACAATAATCGAAACGTTTAGTTTCCAGCGGTCATATTGACCAATGGTCATATAACATTCAAAACCCAACGGTCTCATTTTAATTATACTCATGTTATCAAATGAAACAGTTTTATTGAGTATAAAAATAAAATAACACACAAAATTAGGAAACAAGATTTATTCAAAATTTCGGGTCGTTACAATCTTCCCCCCTTAAGAAATTGCGTCCTCGAAATTTTTAAAATTGGGTTTTGAAATTTTATTGAAAGTCCCACATCGGAAAAGGAGTTAGTAAAACTATTACTTTAAAAGAAAGAAAGGGAAGTACAAATGTCACCTGAGTTAACCCACACTAGGATTCCATGTTGGAAAACATGGACATGGAGGAGAAAACAAAGGGTCAAGTTCTGAGGGAGAGTGATAGAAAACATGATTAGGAGAAAGTTAACCATAATAAAATCACAAACTTATGATGTGTGTAAACGTTCTTTAATTACCTATTCGGAAACGTAAACCAACAACGTTTTTGTTTTATGTTCCTTTTCATAATTTTGAGGAATTCATTTACTATATAGAATAAAAACACAAGGAAATATATTTACCTTCTAGTAGAGTTTCATCCTTTAATAATTTTCTACCAAAACTAATATTTTCTCCAAACGATGAGCATTCAAAAACACTTGGTCTCATCAAAATACAAGAACCATCTTCTTGAGAGTCACGTAATCCAAAAAATATTAACTATCAATTTCTTCTATCTTTAAACATTATCCCCAAAACATAAAGGGTAAGATAAAACAAATCCTTAAAAATAAAGAATCCCATAGGAAGGGAAACTACTTTTAAATCTTCACATTTACTTGGTACTACCCAAAGTTCATCATAGACCATTCCATAAATAACTATCCTTAAAATTCCTCAAAATAAACCAAACTAAGATTGAAACCCAATTATAAGAACGATCTCATAACATAGTCTTAGAAGATAGACTTTATCATTCATCTCCAAACAACATCAACCACCCTTATCATCTTATAACAAAAGTAACTAACCTAATCACATTTTCCCCAAGATAGGTTAATCATTTCCATATGTAGCCTAAATTACTATAAGTTCACCTTAAATTCATCGATTCTTCAAAATATAAGTCAACCTTTACTCCTCAAAGAAAATACCGTAGTAATCTATTTACCTCGATCAAATATGGTTCCCAAAATAGTGAACGTCTTCCAAAATAATAATCATCTTTTAATCCCCTAATCACCTTTTTTTTAAGAATAACAGCTTCACTACATCAACATGTGGTACATAACAATAGATGTTTTCCTTAATGATATAAAATCATCTTAGGTAGTGACTCGATGATCTTATAAAACATAGAAGATATGCTCATAGAGCACAAACTAAAATACAACATGACATAGACAATTATTGTGAAGAAGTTACATGTACTTCAGTCATCATGATCCATCTAAGCATAGGACTTGCATTGTTCCCTTGTCCTTAAAGATTATTGATTCTCATCATGCTTCTCACCCCTTCCAAGAGAGAATTGCCTTGTATAATGTCTAACTTCTCCACATTTATGACATTGAAATGTATAAGGTACATTAGATCGAACCTTATCTCTATTCATCACATTATCCATTTTTTTAAATCAATTGGATACTTTATGCCCTATATTCCCACACTTAAAACATCTCTTGGTTCCTTTGTGACATTATCCTTGGTGCCTCTTCCCACACTTTTTTCAAAAAAGAAATTGGGTCTTATTTCCCTTATCAACTTTATCAGATCAACATCCTTGAGACTTTTTCTTCTTCTTCTTTGATTAATTTTGGCATTCAACTAGGTACCAATTATTAATTGTGATTTTTGATAGCTGTTTTGGAATAATCACAATATGTTCAACTTGATCTTTCATCATCTCTGTCACATTAATAGGGCAATCGTCACATTTTCTATCACATTGGTTGTTGGGACATGCTCTTCCATTTCTCACCATTAACTAAGAAAAGAATGTATAATTAGGGGGATTAAATACTTAGCCGATAATCATTAAAAGGAAACTTTAATCAAAGAAGGATAAACTTGTATAAGAAAATTATATCCTAACTTGTGATCCCCTAGGTTCCAATCTAGGTTATCCATGATCGTATGCACTTATGTGAATCTTTATTTTATTTTATCTTTGTTCCTTTAATAATTGTTCATACTAAGCTTACGAATTTACCAAAGCATATCCCCCGAGAGTGTCGTAACCAAGAGTGCAGCAAGGCCCGTTTTTGTGTACCAGTTCTCGTTCGAGTCTCACTCAAAGCGGTGTTTTCAGGTTTTACCCCTATGTACATCTATGCCAGAGCCACCTCTACCTGCTCGTATCCAGACAGGGATGTATTTACTTGGAAACCCCTTACTCAATACTCACCAAAATACTAGGAAGATTTCCTATATTTAAAATTTTCTATAGGGTTCTTCCTAGAGTTTTCATATCCTAATTTCCAAAAATAACTAAACCATCCTTTGATACCAACTATGGAATACCGCCTTTTTATAACATAAATTTTCGTTACATTTTACAAAACTGAGGATCTTTAAGGTTTAGTGTCTTGGAAACCAGGAACTTAAAACATGAAAAACTAAAAAATCCTTCTTAAACACTTGAAAGTATTCTCCTTATGTTCATCCTAAGTTCATTACTGCATCTCATAACCTGGGGACATACATCAAAAGAAAGGGTGAGCAGAAGGCCCAGTAAGGGAAACAAGGAAAACATTCAACATGTGAACTTGAGATACATCAACAATGTCATGAAAAAGAACTTTAAGGCATGAGAAAGAAATCATGAGTCATATGATAATAAAAACAACGAATTTCATAACTTGAAGATATGGCTACAACATTTAACATTTACAATCATTTCTGTTTCACCAAGGTCCATCCCCAAGGTGTCATTAAAAATTACCAAGGTTATTCACCAAGGCATTGTTAAAAATGGTCATCTCTAGAGATTAAGTCTTTACCCAATGCATTAGAGCGCTATCAGGGCGCACCCTTAATTTTTCTTTATTATCATGTGAGCCACATATATCATCATCAATCATTTCATAAACAACCCATATATCATAAAAAAATGGGTTTCATTTCATAATCATAACGTTTTAAAAACTGCTTTAAAGACATGATCTTTATGTCACTTTAAACCAACGGAAAGGGAAAGCGGCTCTCATGTATGTAAATCCCAGAATTTAAAATAGAAAATTTTGGTATATATGTGAATACCCCTTTAGAATAAAGAGCTTTGATTATTCACTTAATAAAATAAATTATTTTGAGAATAAGAGAGAGACATTTTGAGATTGAAATTCTGCAGCATAACGGCTATGTTACGAGGTTTTAGAAAACATTGTAAAAAGAGGGGACATCGGTCACCCACTCATAAATGATCCATAAAACAGTATAGGAACATAATATAAAGGATTTAATAACATGGTAATGAAATTTGAATGATATACCATATGAAATGAAGAACATGAAAGGAAGACAAAAATAAGAATTCTCTTATGAAAATTTGGCAACCTAACGGCGTCACTTAATCTTCAAAAAAAATTGACGAGATAAAATAGGGTCTCTCATCATATGAACATAAAAGATTAGTATGATAGATATAGAGATAATACCCTAACATAATAAAAAAGGAACTTGAAAGACTTGACATGAAAGTAGAACTTTGAAAAATGATAAAGGTTAAAGAATCCTTAAAAAATTCGGCAGCCTAACGGCGTCACCTAAACTTCAAAAAAATGAATCGACGAGATAAAATAGGGTCTCTCATCATGTGAAAATAAAATATCAGTACGATAGATATAGTGATCATACCCCAACATAATAAAAAGGAACTTGAAATACTTGACATGAAAGTAGAACTTTGAAAAAATGAGAAAGGTGAACTAATCCCTTAAAAATTCGGCAGCCTAATGACGCCACTTAAACATTCTTAAAACGAATTGATGAGAGCAAGAGGGGGTTTATAATAATATGAACATGAAAAAGGAATTAATAGGAATATAAAATAACATCCTCCAAAATAAGATCATGGAGAATAAAAGAATGTTATAAAATAGATTACTTGAAAAGAAAGAGAGAGGTAGGATCCCTTACCTTAAACGTAACTCTTAAAACTCGAAGGGTGGGACCTTGAGGGTTTGGGGGCACCTTAGGAAGACTCCTTGGGAGGTAATGAGACCATAGCCTCGTTGGGGGAGAGTTGGGAGTGAAAACTAAAGGAGGAAAGTGTGGGTATTTATAGGGAAGGTGTGGTGATACTTTAATAATTTCAAGGGACACCTCACAAGTGGTTTTCTCAAAACCATGGGCTCTCCCATGGTATTTCCCATGGAGTTAGGCCACATGAGGCCCCCAATACAATAATTTATTACCTTTGGTCGGCCAACCCTTAAAATATCTCATGACATCATCATGACACAGTTATGATGTCATTAAACATACTGAAACCCTAAAACTGAATTTTTACTATTCATTGAAAATTCATCTTTCTCAGAAAAATCCCAAAATTTCACCTTAACCAAATATTGATGATCTGATTAAAAATATGAAATCTATTTTATAAAAATAATTTTCTAAATATTTTTAATTTAATTTTTAAATAAATACACTATTCACTGAAAATTCATTTTTTTCAGAAAAAACCCCAAAAATTACAATAACATAATATGGATGCTCTGAGTTCAAAAATAAAGTCCATTATATAAAAATATTTTTATAAATATTTTTAATTTAATTTTTAATTAAAACACACTATTCATCTAAAAAAACTAATACTTGACTAATAATTTATGAAACTGTTATTTACCCATTTTATTAAATCACATTACTTAATCAAGGTGCCTAGATTATATTAAAACTTTCTTTAAGTGAGATTAATAATCCATTTAGTCACATTACTAATCCTAAGCATAAAATCACTATTCATACTTTAGTATTCATCAAAAATTAAGTTGATCTTATTAGACTCTAAATTTTGTACTAAACATAATTGTAGAAGAAAATTTTTTGAAAATCATTACACATTTTTAATTATTTAAGGTTTACATAAACATTTTTAAAATATCCTTTCTCTAAAATTCATCAAAAATATGCATACTATATTTATCCAGACACTTAAAAATTTATAAACTTCACCATAAGAAGAAATCAAAATTTTTATTTAAAATAAAGGATTATACAAGGCAGTTACGGTCTCTTTACATAGCCCCTTATAACCCCATCATAGGACCTAAGTGTAAGGTGTGCTAAGGTGAGAGAATCTGAGGGCGGCTCAGCCAACATTGCATGAGTAGTAATTTCTATCAGTTTGAACTTCTCGCAAAGGAGATTCTGTTCTAGCTTCACATGATGAAGTTCGGCTTGGGATTGGTCCAGAGCAAAGCCCAGTGGTGCTACCTCCTTCCCAGGTTCCGTTAGATGGGCTTTGATTGGCCCAAGACTACTGGATGAGGCCATCGAATCTTCTTTCTATACTAGTTAACCAAGATCACTTGTATTTAGATACAATAATCGAAATGTTTAGTTTCCAGCGGTCATATTGACCAATGGTCATATAACATTCAAAACCCAATGGTCTCATTTTAATTATACTCATGTTATCAAATGAAACAGTTTTGTTGAGTATAAAAATAAAATAACACACAAAATTAGGAAATAAGATTTATTCAAAATTTCGGGTTGTTACACATCCTTTCCCTGGACTGGGATCCCTGACCACAAACCTCCATCGAGTGGCCTAATCACTTTCACAAAAATTAGAATTTGTTTCCAATTCCCCTACCCCTTTTCGTTATAGACCCCCGATGGAAAACATCTGAAGAGTGCCCCAAACGCTTGTGGGTAGAACAGAAATCGGTCTAGTTTTCATAAATCACATGATGTTTACACCTTTACTCCCCATTGATTGAAATATAGAAATATTAAAAAGTAATTATATATGGGTCTAGTTCCACACAAACCCATGGGCTGACATGGTGACAAACTACCTTAGTACGACTATCAGAGCATAAAAATCAACCAACTAGATTTATAATCATCCTAGTAGTGTATTTGATTTTCTATCTCTAACTTTTATGGATCACTCTAAATGCATATATATTGAATATATATGATATTTATATCATCATTATAATTCCATATAAAATGTTACCATGTTCAAATTAAGAGGATAAAAAATAACAAATCAAAACATACACAAAAAACAAAGCAATTATTGCCCGAAACATGACTTTAACATGGAATTGTTAATAAATGGATAATAAAGAGTCATAAGTAAATCATATAAGGAATTATATATATAATTATGGTTCTATAATAGATTTATAATAAACTTATATTTATTATAAAATATTTTGGAACATGTGTGAATAATTCAAGACTTATGGTAATGGATTTCCGTCTCACTTTTATTTTCTATGAGACACATAACATATTCACCACATGTTTATTTTATATGGTGTATATACTAACCATGAATTTTTTTTATGCTTATCCAAAAAGTTATTGGAATTTACATATCCATTTTAGGATCTCTATTTTATAGAGTTTATGGTACAAAAGTTTCCAAAGTGGTAAGGATTTTATGATACAATCTCATCAATAATCAGGACTTTTTATGTTTATACTTCTGATAATGAAATATTATGATAAATATCTCAAGAAAATCATGACATTTATTCTCCTCTGTTTATGTCATGAAAATACATGTTTCCCTTAATTTTACTCTCTTTATATACTTAAGAGTTCAAAAGAATGTTTTTAATTAAAATCGTCTTTATTTCTCTCTTTATTCGAAAACCATTTTTATTCCAAAGACATGTTTTCTAAAAAATATTCCAAAATTTTTTTCAAAATTATTCAGTTGATTTATTAAAAAAATTACCCATGTTTTAATTTTCAAAATATGTATTGAAATGAATCTTCATTTCATTTTACAAACAATACTTATTTGTCTTTTACCAAAAACGTAAAATGAATCTTTGTTTTAATGTGTACAACATGAACGGAATTTTCCACCATCATGACCATTATTTTTTTTTGAAGTTTAATTTATAATTTTTCAAGGTTATTTTCAAAGAAAATTATTTTCAAAATTTTTTATTTTATAAAAAAAAGAAAAGTGGAAAGGAAATTTTCCTAAATAAATGTTTTGAATTATTTTTAAATATTTATTTATAAGTTTCCAAGTTTATTTTCAAAGAAAATTATTTTGAAAAAGTTTTATGTTTTAAAAGGTGTTTTTCAATATGGGAAGTCTATTTTCCTCAAGAAATGTTCTAAGTGATCTTTCAAAATCATTTTTATATAAGATGACATCCTTTGAAATTACTTATGTTTTACTAGGAATAAGATTTAATGATACCTTAATTATTATTTCTCTTGATGGTTAATGTTTATGTTGATGAAATATTTATGAAACACACTTATTTTTCATGGGTTATGCTATGATGAATTGATGAAATGTTTATGAAACCTATTTTCTTTACACGAGTAATGATGTGATGATATGATGAATGTTTTATGATATTATGCACAAATAAGTATTATTTTCATTATGAGATGGGTGGGACATTTATCTACCTATAATTAATTTGGTAAATATTTATATCTCTTGAGATAATAATGGGAAAAATTTGATGGTATTGATCAACTATGAGAAATAGGTGTATCCTGATCCACTATGGGAAATAGGTGTGTCCTGATCCATAATGGGAAATAGGTGATAAGTACTAATATACTATATTGGTGGTTTTGGTAGTTAACCTTGACATATAAAATGGTTTTTATATATTTATGATGGTGAAATTATTTTATAAAATTAGCTTATGGTTAATGGTTTATTTATAACAATTTATCACTCTTATGGTCCATGTTTTCTAAAATGATAAAGTTTTATGTCATGACTCATGTTTATGATTTATGATAGGTTGGGTATGAAATTACCAAGTTATATTCACGATAATATACCCTCATTATTATATTATTATTTCATATGATCATAGATTGATATCTCTTATGTTTAACCTTACTGAGTATATGATCTCACCCTTTCTTATGTTTCCTTCAATAGGTTATGAATAAAGGTTTAGGTTGGTTATGCCTAAGAGGAGTACTATGTGAGAAGATATTTCATGAAATAAGAATATTGTGTTTCTGGTCACCAAATACACTAAACTATTATGGTCCTCTAGTGTGTATTTATGAAATTTATTGAATATTCAACTAAAAAGATATGATATTTATGTATAAAATCCTGGTTCATTATAGATAACCACTTTATCCCATCACTTCCCACAATTATAAGGACTCCACTATCACTCTTACTTAGTGAGGATATCCAAAACCTCAGATCGCTCACCCTTTAATTGAGTTTATGATTGAATAATAACACACTATGAACATGGTCAGTCCTATATTTTTATGTGAATATGGGAGATTCATGGAAGCTTCTAATAAACACAACAAAACCTTGGATATTACTTCTTAGGAATATCCTAATTGAGAAAAGTTTTGTAGGACCCCATCTTTTTGTTTCATGTCTCTCTTTAAGGTTTGGTTAACCTTTTGAAGTCATGTTATCTCTTGTTGGGAGCTGGTTGTATGTATAAAACTAGTTGGACTATTTTTTTGTAAGTGATGAAAAAGTGTAAGGAGCCATAGGTTGCATAGAGAATTTATAATAGAAATACTATATTTATGGTGTAAATTTTTTAGGTGAGCTGACCTTTTAAGGCCCATGTTACTCTATAATTTTATTGGTGTAGGTTGTGAAACTTTAATTTACAATGTAAACTAGTTTTACAACATAAAATTAGTTTTTAGTTGGTTTTAATTCCAGGTGATGTGTTTCTTGGAGGATCTAGAAATCGTGGGATTCATAACATAAATCCCATATTTACGTCATGAATTGGGTGCACCTTACTCTGTTTTAAACCCTATAGTAGTTTATTTCATGCATTATAGAAATTAACATCCTCTCTCTTAATTTCAAACATTCCAGCGGTGATATATGAGACTTCCTCTCTATATCAGAAGCTAGTTATGCTATATCTTTTCATTTTGGATAAAGATTTGAAGGTTATCCTTTGTTCCTTTTCCTCCCTTTAGTCTTGTTGAAATTTCTCAAAATAAAATCCCTATATTAGGGATTCCTAACCTAGATCATTTTATGAATCCATTTTGATCATATTACATTGGTTTTTATTTGAAGGGAGGGAGGAAAATATCTGATCACTACCTCATACAAGATAAATTTTCAGCTTCTAATCTACTTTTGAGGTGGGTGGTCTAGAACATATTCCTAATTGTTTTTTCAATTATCCTAGTTTGTGAAATAAGTGTGGTCACACTAGAATGTCATGTTCATGACCTAAGAAATTGAATAATTCTCTGTTTGATGAGTTACACATGTATAGATCTCCATTGGATCCCATCAGTTCCATTGGCATTGAGACTAATAATTGCGGCCACCCGATATGTATACCAAACCTTGAACTTGTTGAGACTTGGTCAGTTTGAACATAGAGCTCAGAAACATTTAGAAATCATATTTATTATTGGATATATATTATGAATTGGAATAACATATGAATTTTAGTGATATCTTGGGATAGAATCACATTGACAAAAATGGGTTAAATAATGTGTGATCGGCTTGGAAAGTTTACTTGATGAGTAGTGGAAATATTGTCATGCTAATTACCTAAGGGTTAAATGATAAATAGAATGATAATTGGTGTGATTAAGATGATAATTTGTATCCCGAACTTATGAAATGAAAATGGATAGATAAATGGAAATTGGATGAATTAACCATTATGGATTGATGAAATGTTGTTTTTTTGGTGTTTGTTCAGGGGAATTACTTAGTAACATTATTTTTTTAGATGATTTCTGTTATGATTAATGCCTGAGGGGAGGATATTTCATGACCTTTGAGTTCTTGTTTTGAAAACACATGCTCTTTTGTTGGGTATAGAAAGGTAGAAAATGTCATGCATGAGGGTAAGGTTTTTGGGTATAGCCTTCCTGAGGGTAAATTTCATAGTTACTAGATGACTGAGGGGGATATTTCACTAAAATCATAAGAGAAAGATTTTATAGATACCTAAGGAAGATTTTCTTGTTTTTTAGAGGGCTAAGATTTCCATTCATGATACTATATATGTGATTCATCCTCAGAAGAAGAATCTTCCATTAACTTGGATGATCCATCTTATCACAGGATGATCTGACTATAGACATAGATATTCAACATTGCACTAAAGTAGGTTTGACTAACCTCGAGTGTCAACCTGAAGCTTGAGGGTCAGTGGGTTTATTACATGAGTAGTATTAATTTATTAATTACTACACTTATTATCACTTTATTTCATGTATTATAATCTCATACTGTATTTGTTTAGAAATGGTGGTCTCAACTTACCGAGTTATACTCACACCCTAGACAGGATATTGTTTGGTACCTAGATAGATTTCATGGATACAGGTTTGAACAAGGGTAAGGGACCCTACTATCAATTGTTTCTTACTGGATGGGATGGAGCATGGATATGGGGTCAATATGGGGTTCATCACCAGGGTATTTGGAGTCCCTATTTGAATAGATTTGGTTTTTTTATCTATATGTCATTCAGTATGGAAATTAGTTACACTTATCCTATTATTACAGTATTCTATTATTATTTGGATTGTTTGGTTTTGGTCTTTATCCTAAGGTTGTGTGATTATTTATTCATATTGTTTTCATTATTTTCGCAACAATTTTATTTTTTTACATTTTTATTGCAACTCTGTACCATAGGGTGGAGTCTCCCCAATATATCTCTTTCACCCTCATTGTTAATCTAAAACATCTAGCATATGGGGAGGTGCTTGTGACACCCTGAACTTAATTTCTGTAGTAATAATAGTCTTAATTATTACACTTGGTTTAATTTCTTTTTTATATAAGCTATGCCCGCAAAATAAACACAAGACTTGTTATTCATTCAAAACACTGTAAATGGATACATGGAAACAAGGACAAAGAACCATAACTAACCAAAAATTCTTATAAGTAGGCCAATCACGATCACCGGTAGACCCCACATCACCATAAACATGCCAAGAAAGTAGTGTATTTCCTTCAGATCTGCCATGATTAAGAACATTGTAACCAGAACCGCAGCAATCGTACTAAGTGTTATAAGGATGAAGAGCACCATCTTCTGTGTCTGGGTGTTTGAAGTTGGAATACCCTAATCACATTTTTATGAGACCAAAAATTTGACTATTTCCATTCAGGTAACCGTTGAGTTTACAACAGCTATAATTATAGACATCAGGAATTTTAGTTTAATTGACTATGAATATTGAAAATTTTAAAGTATTTCAAATATACATTAAATTCATTAACTATTATTTATATTTTATGATTTCAAAACATAATGTTTCTAAATATTTATACAGTTTGGTTTTTTAAATTGATCTTCTGTATGAAAATTATAAATATTTCTTTTGAAATTAATATGTAATGATTTTCTATGTATAAAATCACCTTGAAATGTTTTAAGTAATTTAGTGCTATAAAATCCTATCGTTGAACATGTTTAATTGAGCTTATCTTTCGGAAGCATGAAATTTGAAAATTGTAATGTTTTGGTATATTTGTCCATGTTAATTCAAAGAAAAGTATGCATATTGTTTTTGAATTTGAAAAAAAAATTTATGAATAATTTTGTTAATTAAAAGTCATATAGTTTGATTTGTGTATTATAAACTTCCAAAGTTATGAGTAAATCAAATTTTATGAAAGAAAATATATTCTGTATCTGTTATTTTGAATATTGGGTTAATAAAAAAATATTAACCCAATTGGCCAGCCCTTTATAGTTGGGCCAAGGGAGGTGGCTCAAAATAGGTGGCTAAGACTAGACCTCAACCCAATCCAAGGCTAGCCGAGCATGGGCATGGGTACCCCTAAGGGCACATGGGAGAGCAGGAGTGCTTGACCGTGCCACCACGGGCGTGAGGTCGCGGCAAATCATAGGTAGGCCAAGGCCTGCGGGGGAGCGGGATCCCATGTATAAGGCTCCCTTCTATGTGTGTTGTGATTTCGGAAGTGAGTATTGGAGCCTCAGGCTTATAAGGAAGTCGAGCGAGTCTCCCCAATTTGATGTGGGAAGTGGTTTTTCGGGAGAAATGCGATCTGGGCCATTGGATCATGTTGCGCGCAATCAGGGTCGTCCATCTCGGTCCGGGCCTCGACCTTCATCATCCACAGAAAAACCTCCTTGTTTTTATATTCTATTCGATCAACATGATATCTAATCACGGCCGTTCACTCAATTTTAAAATCCCGCACCTTTCCTCATCCGTCCGATCTTATTTAAGATCTAATCTCGACTGTTCTTCTTTTTTTAAACCCACTGACTCCTCCCAGCCATCTGATCAAAACTCAAGCGATCAGAACCGTCCATTTTTCCTCGTTTTCTCTTCCGCGTCGTCTTCCCCATCACACTCAAACCAGTAGCCACCCAATGGATATTCCTCCTTCTTCTTCTTTATCTTCTCCTCCTTCATGTATTACCTGCTATTTTATGATCCTACGACCTTCACTTCTACCTGCAAGATCCTCCATAATCCCCTTTATTTTTTATTTTATTTTTTTTAGTTTAATTTCTTTTGTTTCGGTTTTATTTTTCCACAAGCTTTATATATACGTATGTATTATAATCACCATTTGTTTTTGAGATCTCTCTTTAAAAAACATGTTGGGTTGTCTTATCTTGGTCAAGTTTTAATTATTTGTTTATATTTTATTTATGATATGTTAAATATATGAAATATATGTATACCGCCTATATGAACCCGGTAATTTTTTGCACCTTAAATTATTAGTTTTCTTCCTCTCGATGTGAAAACATTTCATGTCCATCTTTCTTGCACACCCGAAGTCAGGTAACGGATAAACTTGTTATGTTTTCATTTTTGTAAAACTCTTTTATCCTTATATATATACGGGTCCATATATATATATATACCATTTAATAAAACTTATAAATCATAACTCACGTTGGATTTTCTATTTTTTTTTTTGAGTACGCAACACATGCAAGAGGTTTCATGCTTCAATTTTTATATGTGAACCCTTCTTATCTAATTTATTTTCCTCATGGATATATATATATGTATATAATTTCATCTTAACCGATTTTATAAATTCAAAACAAAAATTATGTATATTCATATATATATATATACAACAAACCATTTTGGGTTTATGATCTTTGAAGGGTGATTTTTCATTTTTAAGTGTTGTTTTCAAAACATAAAACACATGCAAGGGGTCTAGTTATTCAAGTTTTATTTTTAAATATATCTCTATTTATAATTCATGTATGTACAGTTATATAAATATATTACAACTGAGATTTCACAAAACCTATCCTATTTGAATTAAATCATGGTTATGAATAATGCAACAATTGCAAGAATTTATTAAATCTTGTTTTGGGTTATGCAGATCCCAAATAAACACTTTATGTATATATAAACATTTTTCCATAATTATAAAATCCACATGAATACATATATTTCTTTCAAACTTTATTTATCAAGTAAATGATATGATGGTTTTCATGTTCAAGCGTAAATATACATTCATGCATGATCTCACATGTTTGAATATTTTTTGTATGCATAAACACTTCACAAACAATAATCCATACTTTTTATTCCAATTGTTTCACAAGAAATTCCTTTGGTCCTTTAAGTTTATATTTTAATCTTGTAAATAACAATTAGCATTTCATGGATTAAATGAGTATCTAAAATTCAAAACATATCAACATGGTTTAGAAAAGGCCACATTCTTAAGGGTTTAAATGCAAGATTTGTTATTTCATGTGACAACCCATTATTTTATGTGTACCAGTTCTTATTACTTATGCAAGAGTGATGTTTTAGTTCATTTACATCACTGTTTAATATGAAGCCAAAAAGTCTAGTTCTTTTTACATGATCCATTCCAGTTATGAACATGTATGAAAAAAAGGGGGATTATGGACTAAGAATGTAAGTTTTCTATGTAATGTGATCACTATGAAGATGAGACCATGCTAATACATATGAGAAATGTATTGGACTTAAAATGATGTGAAGGGTGCGCTCAAAATTATACAGTGCTCCAATGCATTGGGTAAAGTGATGAAGGCTCATAAGTTAAGTGAAATGATGTGTGAACATGATGCTAGCTTTGTTCACAACTATGTGTGGTAGTTAACCGCAATTATGTTGGGTTTTTTACCCATACGGTCTTGGTGTAAGGCCTTGACAAAGTCGATCATTATACATTTCCTTATTATGTAATAGAAAATGATCAACCAAGGGATTGTGAATCCTTAGATAGGAATATTTTATGATAATGGAAGTGAAATCATAAGGCATAACCAAGTATAAAAATAAAAAGTTATACAAAGGAAAGATATCTAATGTTAAAGTCCTATGAATCTCTTTTTATGCTCTAATGAATCCTAATATAAATGCTTATAATCACAAGAATGTTTTCAGAGTTGGCTTGGCTAAGTTTTGAATTATGAACATCGCATTTTCTTACATCCACATGTGCACTTTGATTCATGTTTTTTATAGAAAACACAGATATATTTTATGGAAATGGTATTTTGGAAAAATGTCTGCAAGTAACCTCAGAAAATATTGATGGTGTTCCTCGAAATGTAATATCTTCCTATTGAGGAAATTTTTTATATTTGTTTTCAAGGTGGTTGTTTTTCTTAATAAGGAATTTCCTTCAAATGTTTTAAAACCCCTTACTGGGAATTTTTATGCTCACCCTATGTTTTAATTTATGTTTTATAGGTTTTTAGTAGTTGTGCCCAAGACTTAAGTACTCTTGGTGATGACACCAAGTTGAAACTTAGCCCTATTATGTTTTCAGAAGAAGTGCTTCAGTAGAATCTGATTTTCCAAGAACCTAAACCGAGATGATCCTCTGTATTGGGACAAGATGTGCAAATTTTTCTTTTTGTAAGCCTATTTTTATCATGAAAATTGCACACCATGTTTCATGAACTGATTTCAGACTTCTGGGGTCAGGGTCATGACAGTTGGTATTAGAGGATCAGTTTAGGAAAACTCTGGAAAATTAGAGCAACCATAAATTACTTGATTTCATCATACTAAGAAAAATATTTCTCAATATTTCAGATGTCTGATGAATCACACCTTGTGTATCTTCTGACATAAGTATTAGAGACTATAGTGGGAAATTCATGTGTAGAAAACTATGAGACTTTTGAAAATATCCGTCTATCATTAAAAACCCTCTACCGTGTATCTAATTCTCCTCGTGTACTCCAAATTCACCAAGGAGCAGGCCTCGACTATATTTTTATGCTACATGCCCAATTTCTGTTCCATGCATAGTAAGGAAAATACCTCGAGGGTTTGTTTAATTGTTTTACCCTAGATAATAATGCTTTGTCTCGAGAGGAATTCGAATAGAGTGCACAAGGGGGTGACCTCCAAGCAGCATATCTTTGTCAAATTTTGACCTATGGTCTCCATGGTCAAGTTATGGACTTTGAAGCTCTCAAGGATGAGCCTACTCATTTACATTATCGACATTTAGTTCATGCCGATGTTTCCAAACTTCATACACGTCATGCCTTTCTCACCCTGAACTATAGATGTCCACACGGGTTTGATCCTAGTTGCTCGTGTTGCATCTGGACCCAATAGATCGAAATATTTGGAACTGCCTTGGCGATTCATTTAACTGGGAACCCAGGAAATCACTAACACCGGTAGTACCTGTGAAAATACGTCACGATGATTATGTAACACCTCGAGTTTATGAACTTTTCTAAATGAATCATGTTATTTTTTATGTGTTGGTATCTTATTATGCTTCTACAAAATTAATGTCTCTATTGTAATCTGGTTATGCTTTACTAAGTAAAACATGTCCCTTGTTTTTTAGATGGAAAACATGAGTTCATTGATCAACCTTTTATCACTTCCTACTGAATTGAGAGAATCCATAATCACTAATACATGTTCATAATACTACTACCCTTTTGCCAACCTACGCTTGTCTTGCGGATATATTTATAAAGTATCCCTTAGCCCGAACATCCTTTGGACCTACCAGGGAAATCTCCATGTTTATCACCGCATAGCAATTGCACAACTAGAAGAGTACAAGTAGATAGGGGAGTACCATGAAGGTCTCTACCTTTATTTCACCTTGTCTGAAAACTACCTAGCCCTGGAGAAGTTTCATGAAGCTACCTTGGAAGGCGACACCTGAGTGACCTATCTGTTCCAGGTCCTGAGTTTCAGTATGTATGGGATGATTTATGAATTTGAAGTGTTCAAACGAGAGGTGGTCCGATAGATTTATAGAGAGGTATCTCACTCCCAAATCTATAACCTCCACACCTCTCATTCCACTCTTTGGAAGACTGAATGTTTTATGCATAGGTTTGGCCCTAACTTCTCATGGTGTATATGGGCCAAGGAGATCGAGGAACTGGGAAATAACCTGGGGATCCACCTTGAAACATCAGCAGATTATTCAAAATGGTGGACCTAGAGGAGGGGTCCTTGAGCATAAAGTCTCTCTAGTTTTCAGGTAGTTTCTTATGGGTGTAATAGGATTGCGAGTGTGTAATTCTTTGAAGGAGGGTATAATGTGACACCTCGAACTTAATTTCTGTAGTAATAATAGTTTTAATTATTACACTTGGTTTAATTTTCTTTTTTATACAAGCTATGCCTGCAAAATAAACACAAGACTTGTTATTCATTCAAAACACTGTAAATGGATACATGAAAACAAGGCCAAAGGACCATAACTAACCAAAAATTCCTACAAGTAGGCCAATAACAATCATCGGTAGACCCCACATCACCACAAACATGCCAAGAAAGTAGTGTATTTCCTTCAGATATTCCATGACTAAGAACATTATAACCAGAACTATAGCAATTGTACTAAGCGTTAGAGGGATGAAGATCACCATATTCTGTGTCTGGGTGTTTGAAGTTGGAATACCCTAATCGTGTTTTTATGAGACCAAAAATTCAACCGTTTCCATTTAGGTAACCGTTGAGTTTACAATGGATATAATTATAACCATTGGGTATTGTAGTTTAATTGACTATGAATATTGAAAATTTTGAAGTATTTCAAATATACATTTAAGTCATTAACTCTTATTTATATTTTATGATTTCAAAACTTAATGTTTCTAAATATTTAGACATTCTAGTTTAGTAAATTAATCTCATGTATGACAATTATAAATACTTATTTTGAACTTAATATGTAATGATTTTCTATGTATAAAATCACCTTGAAATGTTTTAAGTAATTTAGTGATTTAAAATCCTATCGTTGAACATATTTAATTTATCTTATCTTTCGGAAGCATGACATTTGAAAATCGTAACGTTTTGGTATATTTTTTCACATTAATTCAAAGAAAAGTATTCATATTGTCTTTGAATTTGAAAAAAAAAATATGAATACTTTTATTAATTAAAAGTTATATAGTTTGATTTCTGTATTATAAAATTTTAAACATATGAATAAATCAACTTTTATAAAAGAAAATATATTATGTATCTGTTATTTTGAAGATTGGGTTAATAAAAAAATATTAACCCAATTGGCCAGAACTTTATAGCTGGGCTGAGGGAGGTGGATAACACTAGGGGCTAAGCCTAGCCCTCAGCCCAAGCCAAGGTCGGCCAAGCATGGTCATGGGTTCCCCGAAGGGCGCACGGGAGAGCAGGAGCGCTTGAGCGCGCCACCACGGGCGTGAGGCCGCGGCGGAGCATAGGTAGGACGAGGCCTATAGGGGAGCGGGAGCCCGTGTTTAAGGCTCCCTTCTGTGTGTGTTGTGATTTCTGAAGTGAGTATCGAAGCCTCAGGCATATAAGGAAGTCATGCGCGTCTCCCTGATTCGATGTGGGAAGCGGTTTTTTGGGAGAAACGTGATATGGGCCATTGGATCATGTCGCGTGTGATCAGGGTCATCCATCTCGGTCCGGGCCTTGACTCTTAGAAACCGCAATAAAACCTCTACATTTTTATACATCGTTGGATCAACATGAGATCTAATCACGGCCGTTCACTCAGTTTTAAAATCTCGCACCTTGCCTCATCCGTCTTATCTTATTCAATATCTAATCTCGATCGTTCTTCTTTTTTTAAACTCACAGACTCCTCCCAGTCGTCCGATCAAAACTCAAGAGATCTAAACCATCCATTTATTCCCTATTTTCTATTCCGCGTCATCTTCCCCATCACGCTCAAACTAGTGGCCACCCACTGGATATTCCTCCTTCTTCCTCTTTATCTTCTCCTCCTTCATGTATTCCCCGCTATTTTATGGTCTCACGACCTTGAATTCTACCCGCAAGATCCTCCCTGATCCCCTTTATTTTTTATTTTATTTTTTTTCAGTTTACTTTCTTTTGTTTCAGTTTTAGTTTTCCACAAGCTTTATATATGCGTATGTATTATAATCACCATTTGTTTTTGAGCTCTCTCTTTAAGAAACATGTTGGGTTGTATTATCACGGTCAAGTTTTAAGTCTTTGTTTATATTTTATTTATGATACATTATATATATGAAATATGTGTATACCGCCTATATGAACCCGGTAAATTTTTCACTCAAAATTACTGGTTTTCTTCCACTTGGCGTGCGAACATTTCCTGCCCATCCTTCTTGCACACACGAAGTCAGGTAAGGGGTCAACTTGTTATGTTTTCATTTTTGTAAAACTATTTTATCCTTATGTATATATGGTTCTATTTGTGTATATATATATATAACGTTTCATATCACTTCTAAATCATAATTCATGTTGTATTTTCTAAATGTGTTTTGAGTACACAACACATGCAAGAAGGTTCATGCTTCAATTTTTATATGTGAACCCTTCTTATCTAATTTCTTTTTTTCGCGGATATATGTATATGTAAATAATTTCATCTTAACCCATTTTATAATTTCAAAACAAAAAAGTATGTATATTCATATATATATATATACAACAAACCATTTCAAGTTTATGATCTTTGAAGGGTGATCTTTCGTTTTTATGTGTTGTTTTCAAAACATAAAACACATGCAAGGGTTCTAGTTCCTCATGTTTTCTTTTTAAGTATACCCTTATTTAAAATTCTTGTATGTATGGTTATATAAATATATTACAACTGAGATTTCACAAAACCTATCCTATTTGAATTAAATCATGGTAATGAAGAATGCAAAAAATTCAAGAATTTATTAAATCTTGTTTTGGGTTATGCGGATCCCAAATATGCACTTTATGTATATATAAACACTTTTCCATAATTATCAAATCCAAATGAATACATATATGTATTTCAAACTTTATTTCTCAAGTAAATGGTATGATAGTTTTCATGTTCAAGTGTAAATATACATTCATTCATGAGCCCACATGTTTGAATATATTTTTTTATGCATGAACACTTCGCAGACAATAATCCATACTTTGTATTCTAATTGTTTCACAAGAAATGCCTTTGGTCCTTTAAGTCTATGTTTTAATCTTGTATATAAAAATTATCATTTCATAGATTAAATGAGTATCTCAAAGTCAAAACATATCAACATGGTTTAGAAAAGGCCACATTATTAAGTGTTTAAATGCAAGAGTTGTTAATTCATGAGACAACCCATTATTTTTTGTGTACCAGTTCTTATTACTTATGAAAGAGTGATGTTTTAGTTCTTGTACATCACTGTTTAATATGAATCCAACAAGTCTAGTTCTTTTTACTTGATCCATTCCAGTTATGAACACGTATGAAAAAAAAATGAGATTATGTAATAAGAATGCAAGTTTTCTATGTAACATGAACACTATGAAGATGAGACCATGCTAAGACATATGAGGAATGTATTGGACTTAAAATGATGTGATGGGTGTTCCCATAATTATACAGTGCTCCAATCCATTGGGTAAAGTGATGAAGTCTCATGAGTTAAGTGAAATGATTTGTGAACATGATTATATCTTTGTTCACAACTATGTGTGGTAGTTAACCACAATTATGTTGGTTTTTTTACCCGTACGGTCTTGGCGCAAGGCCTTGACAAAGTCCAGCATTATACATTTCCTCATTATGGAATAGTAAATGATCAACCAAGGTATTTTGAATCCTTATCTAGGAATCTTTTATGATAATGGAAGTGAAATCATAAGGCATAACCAAGTATAAAAATGGAAAGTTATACAAAGGAAAGATATATAATGTTAAAGTCCTATGAATCTCTTTTTATGCTCTAATGAATCCTGATATAAATGCTTATAATCACAACAATGTTTTCGGAGTTATCTTGACTAAGTTATGAATTATGCACATCACATTTTATTACATACACATGCGCACTTTGATTTATGTTTTTTGTAGAAAACACAGCTAGCTTTTATGAAAACAGTCTTTTGGAAAAATTTCTGCAAGTAACCTCAAAAAATATTGATGGTGTGCCTCGAAATGTAATATCTTCCTCTTAAAGAAATGTTTTATATTTGTTTTCAAGGTGGTTGTTTCTTTAAATGAGGAATTTCCTTCAAATGTTTTAAAACCCCTTATTGGGAATTTTTATGCTCACCCTACATTATAATTTATGTTTTATAGGTTTTTAGTAGTTCTGCCCAAGCCTTACGTACTCTTGGTGATGACACCAATTTGAAGCTTAGCCCTGTTATGTTTTCAGAAGAAGTGCTTCAGCAGCATCTGATTTTCCAAGAACCTAAACCAAGACGATCCTCTGTATTGGGAAAAGATGTGCAAATTTTTCTTTTTGTAATCCTATTTTTATGAAGAAAACTTCACACCATGTTTCCGGCACCGATTTCATACTTCTAGGTTCGGGGTCGTGATTCTGAGGTCACGTAGCCAATGTGAATCAGTCATGTGAGGGAGTATCGGGTTAGGGATGTTACAAGTTGAATAAAAATACTATGAAAATATAAATATTATCTTTTCACTCATGTGATTTCTATTTAAATACACTTCATTACCTATCCCACACCATTCAACCATATATGTACTGAGTTAAGTAGAGGAAATAATTATTTAAACAATGTAAGAAGAAACAAAATGAAAAGAGTAATCAAAATCAGAGTGATTTCCTATACTTCATCCACTAAATACATGGTGCATTATAGAATAAAATTAATAGGATAAAGACTCTAATTAATAATAGGGGATCAAGGATTATAGTATATATCCCCTTTTAGATCAACCACCAAAATGTTTTAGTTCTTTATGAATATAAAAAACATAGGGAGATAACACTAACAAATAAAGTGAAAAAAAAAATAAAACTAAGATATGTATAGTAGGGTTAAATTTAGAATTCTATATCTCTTTATATTCTTTAAAATTTTATTGAAAATAAACTTTTTGGAGATAATTCCATGTAGATACAAGATACCTTTGTAATTTTTCCACATTTTAGGGAATTTTTTATCTTATTTCCTTCCAAGATAAGCTTCAAGAAGTGTAGGATTTAGTGACCAATATTTTTCTACTCTCTCCCTAGGATTAGAATCTACAATTACTTATATAAAAACCTTACTTGATTATTGAAGGCACTATTTATATGTAGATACTATCCCCATGAATAACATATGTGTGGCATCAAATGATGTTGAGGGACTTGATTAATTTCACTATGTTTTATACTACATGCATGATTTGAGAAGCATGGGTTCAATCATCTCATGTAAATAATTTGATTATGAGTTATAGGGAAGTGTTTAGGGGTTAATAATTTTTTAATTGATTAATGAAAATATATAAAAGATTATATGGATTGAATTGGTGTGTTGCAGATGGTTTTTGTTCTTCATAAGACAAAATATTTTCCATGGTAGTACCTAGACATGTTCTGACCTTAAATTGATGGGTGTAAGATTGTATGGATTTATATAACTCATTTAACACTCATAATCATATCATAAAACATGATTATATATCATAAAAAATTATTCATGACATATATAACTTAGGTGGGCATAGAACATTTTATATTCAATACAAAATAGTTGCTTCATGCAACTCAAAACACATCCATGGTCAACTCAGTACACTTTAGCCACTAGAGGTTAGTCCTCAAAAAACTTCTTGATTAAGCATCAAAACTTTTTACACTATCCTTAAAAACCTTGGGAGGGGGTAGAACACATGCCCACACACCTGGTTAGCCTTGTTTCCCTTCAATTCCATGGCTTTTCATGGCCACTCCTCACATGTTCATAAAAAACACTTATCAAGATCTCAATCATCATCAATAAAATATAAAATAGTGATTAATTAATAAAATCAAAAAATTAGGATGGTTTTTTATTTAATTCAAAAATGAACTAAAATACAAAAAATATAATATTTTCCATCAAATTATAAAAATAGTGGGGTTATTTTCAATGAATAATCAAATAAATTTTTTAGAAATTTATATTATATTAGAAAGTGATACAAATCCTAACTTTTATAAAGTGTTATATATTAATATGTTTAGAATATATTAATTTTTTTGAAGGTATAAGATAAAAAAATAAATCATTAGAAGAATGCATAAATAAAGGGAATACTTGTGAAAATATGGAGAGATATTAAAATACCTTTAAAGCACTAAGTGTTAGATTAATTCTAAATAGAACATGACCTCGATCATCCAAACTAGTACTTAATGCCAAATCTAGGTTCCTATGGATTATATTTTGTAAGGAAAGTCGGTTATGGGTGACCCTGATAAGATTAGGTAATTTTATCTAGGATAATATTTGAGTTACACTTAACCAATAATCCCTAATAGTTAGGTTCTAGAAGAATAAAGTTTAGATAATCCATATGATGAATTAAGTGATGAGTTTCCCACTTAGTTATCAAATAGATATATAAGATATTACTAACTAGATTGTCTACCTAAATATATCGTTGATATGAGAGATGCCAAAGAGGACTCAAGTATTTGGTGCAATGTGGATCTTATCCCATTAATGGATATGATGTAATAAAAGAGGTCATTGTTTTAGTGAGATAATTTTTAATAAAATTCATTATTAAATGATTGAAAAACATGATACTCGTCTGATAAAAACTTTTTATATAGATACAATAGAATCATAATCATTAAAATTGACTTTGAGATCAATTTTCATGACCCTCCCCCACTAGAATCCCTCATAGTCTAGCAGTGAAGATGAGAGTGACACCTGAATCCCACCTTTAATAGGTCGTAGGTTTAAGACTGGCACCAAGGGTATGAAAACTCACATATGGGAGGAATTACTCTCATAAATCCTAAGAACATATGATAAAACACCAATCAACTCCATATCATATAAAATAAACCCCAACATAAAATGAATGTAAATTTCATACATAACCAAAGGTCTCCAAAATAAAAAACCAAAATGGATCCTAAGGAAATGGCTTTGACACTGATCATGAAACCATGAGCTATTACAGTCCAGGATGATCACCAACTTCTTCTTGGAAACCTATATATATATATATATACAAATATATATATATATATATGTGTGTGTGTGTGTGTGTGTGTGTGTGGGTGGGTGGGTGATCATACAAATATACTCATTAGGATTATCCCCCAAACCACTCATTAAAATGTTGAAGAATCGTACTAATGTCTCAGTGAATAAACAATTGAGCCAACATTGCACCTATGAAAGGTCAATTTTCACCATTTATTGCCAAATCTCACTCACTAAACATCACACACAAGATATAGAAACATAATATCAAAAGATTAATATCAAAAATTTACATCATAACCACTTCCCTGCTGATTTAGTCACTCCCACTCCTCAATAGGATACGTGTTAGTGATCACATCCACTCTATAGCCTCATCATACCCCAAACACATATCCAAAACCTCATATCGCATACCATATCTACATCATACCACACACACTACCACATTCCATACATATACATCACAACCTCACATCACACCCCATCATAATAGGGTAACATAAACATAAAGGACATCAACCTAATTCTCTCATCTTCTATGAACCTCCCCCACCATGAATTCACTCTATAATTACATCACAATATCACACCAACCTATAGCCATCATAGATCATGTATCATAACCTCAATCCATTACAACATAATCTATGTCTATGAGAGAGAGTGGGAAGAGGGAGTAGTCAACCATCCATTCCCTCTATATCTTAGATATTAGAGAAAATACCAAGAATTGATGTCCTCGTATGAGCATTTGTATGATTACCTAACTTAGGTGGTTGTGTATGAGAAATACTAAGAAAAATAAAATGATATAGTATACCACAAAACCTGATACTAAGGTTAGAGCCCATATAGGTTTTAATTTATTAATATAACCTACCATAACCACATTATCCCAACTACCTCACACTAACGATTGCTACCACAACTAATCACAACACAAAATTACCACATTACCTTCATAAAGTATCCACACTATAATATCAACTTATCATTTTATCACATCATTAAAAATTTCTTGATTTACCATTCACTAACCATATTACATTCATTATGCCATTATTTATTTCAATTGTTAATATTTAATTTTAACCATCCCATTTTATATTTCATTCAATAACCCATTATTATTAAATTTCAACCCACTGCCCATTATTATATTTCATTATTTCAACACCATACCACATTACTAGGAAATTATGAAATAACCAAATCAATATCCCCTCTAAAACCATGTCCACCACTGCAGAATTTTTAACCAAATTCCACCACAACCACAATGTCATCCCATTTTCACATCAACCAGCCATATACCATCACCATGAAAAAACCCATGAATTATTAACCTAAAAATATCCAAAACAATCGACTAATACCAATAAAACAACATAAAGAATAAATATAGAAATATAGAAACAACAACAACAAAATTTAGTAGCAAATCACACTAAACAATTCCCCTTCAAACATACTTCCATAACCATATAAAACTTTACGCATAAACACATTAATAATAATTCTTGATTTCCTTAAATTCATTACCATATTTATGTGATTAACCAATTATATAAAGTGGAAGGAATCACAAAAATAACAAGAAATAAATAATTCACAGAAGAAAACTACCAAAATATAATAAACAATCATGCTAGAAATAACACCGAAATCATGTAATGAACATACAAACCGCCTATTCCATTTAAATTCCCTTAATTAGATCATTGTCTTAATTAGGTTAATACTAGACATCTACCCATTGAAATCATAGGCATGATAATTCAAAATTCATAAATAATAATAAAATAAAATCCTTAAATCTCCTACTTCAATCAATAATTTGAATATTTGATCATAATAATGGAGAAAAAATAATGATCAAACCCCACTAAACTCAAAAGAACCACATAAATACTTGATCATAGCAATACCTTATTAAATATTTACCACACATTAACCAAAATAAATATAACCATCAACTATAGAGTTTGATAAAGGAAAGAATAAGGATAAATAAAAGAGGATGGGAATAAAGGTCACCTAGGATTGAATGAGATCAATCTCTTACCTGCCTGAATGGCACAAAGGACTTCATTTTTTTATTCATTTTTAAAATACCCCATTTAAGGGTTAAAGGGTAACCTGTACATGGCCTGTAGGCTTCATTACATTACAGGACCTAAATTTCTTACAAGAATTCATCCCAAATAATGACTACTTGAAACTGCCCCTCCCCAGCATTTGCATTGTGATCAGAACTCCACCTTTTCATGACCAGTTGGCTAGTTTTCCTATGTAGGTATGCGCAGGCCTAGTATATATGGAAAAGTTAAACCCTCCCATTCTTCCAATTCTGATTAGCTCTACTCTGGTGAATGTTCTTGCTCGTAATCCTCATCTAGGGACTTTTTCCCTGTAAATTAGTCTGTTACATCTATAATTCATCTGGCTTGAAGGCCTTGAGGTGGCCCAACAACCTTGAGGTGGCCTGAAGGCCTTGAGGTATCCCAAAATCCTTTCTGGCCCGAAGGCCTTGGGTGGCCCGAAGGGCCTAAAGGACCTAAGGACCAAACTGGTGGCCCAAAGGCCCAAATGGGTGAATAATTCCAGCTGCTATAGTATCGAACCGTACCTACTACAGTACTGCTACAGTAACCTGAAAAAAAATTCCTCCAGCTGGATTTGATCTCGGGTCTCTTGAATGTACTTAAGGAGTCCTCACCAAATGGGCTAAGGCTCATGTGTAGAGATCAATCTCTTAAATATGAAGGCTAAAACCCAATAAAATATGACCAAATATCTCCAAAGATGAACCAATAATAGCATAGAGTTCATGAAATTTTGAAATAAGTGAAAGAATTTTGAATAGACACTTAAATTTATATTAAAAATCTATAACACATGATCATTGTGAAATGGTTAGGGTTGCACTAAAATAGTGGCCCAATCCAAAAACAATGTTATAATCCTCCCCAAATCTTAGGGAGTTAAACCATCTAAATCAATAAAACCAATGAAATTCATGGTGAAACTGGTGTCTTCATGTAACAATTCTTGAATATCCAAGATTCACAACACAAACATCATCCTTCTCCCTCAAAATTGATCAAAAATATACACATATCACAGTGCAACTCCACCCACCATAGTGAAATAATCCCCAAAATAGAAAAACCATGAAATCCTCTTCCAATACCTTCATGAAACAATTACACTTACCATAACTCAAGAGAACCCATGCAGCCTAGGCCAAGGACACCCCAAGAGTCTCTATTCCATAATCTAAATGAACACAATACAAATAAAAAATCCCATACAAATAGAATTAAACCAAAAATCCATATCCTAAGATCCATAAGACATACCCTCACTCCATAACTTAGGTGACCATGATGCAACACACCACACTACAAAAAAATCTCTTCTTTGGGAAACCATCCATACTAAAATGAACATGGTCATGGTTTAACCTTGGATTCCAGCTGAAATTTCATATAAGACTCTTAATTTAATCTACCCAACCCTCCAACCACCACCTTTATCACCTATAAAACATAAATTAAAGGTTCATGTGGGTTAAAATATTTAAATTTAATAACTCTTAAATGATTCTCATCCATTAGAATAAAATAAAAACTGAAAAGAATGTGAAATAACCATAAACTGAAAAAACCTCATGTGATACCTCTCAAACAAGAATACCTTTATCAATAAAATCACAACGTAGAAAAAAATAGAAAAAAAATCAGTCACACTAGAATCAAAACAATTAATTAACATTAATAAAAACTAGGTTCAAAATAGTTAGGGATACTAGGCATGCGTATAAAACTCAAATTTCCATGTACACATCTCCAAGACATCATGAATCTAAAATATACAAATAAATGGAATGAAATTCCCACAAAACATCTTCTTCAGATGGTCCAAATTCTAAAAATATCACTCTATGAACACTGATTCCTCCTCAATATCAAACTTTCTCTAATAAATTACATGGTAATAATCATGAATATACCAATAGATCTACAACACATGTAAGAAATTATGGATATGATCTATCTATGAAGGTAGTTAAAACTTATATGGAACCTAATAAATTCATTATAACACTTAAAAAGGGTCAATAAATAGGTGGAACTTACTCCCATGATCTTGATTTGCCATAAACTATTCTCAAATCACCTGAACCTTCTCAAGTATGATCTATAATAAATCAATTCAAAGGATCATCAAATCCATAGAACTATCCCAATCAATGTAGATATATAAGGTTACCCATAAAATTAATCAAATATAGTCATACCAATGGTTGAATGACAGCTATTATTATAAGAAAACTCAACCAAAGGTAGATGATTCACTCAAAAACCTCCAAAATTCATAGCACATGCATATACCATAGACTTTAGTTTCCGAATGGTCTTCTCAACTTGAATATCTATATTAGGATAAAACACAATTATAAAGTGAAACTGAGATCCAAAGGCATGAAGAATACCCTTCTAAACTCATGAGGTAAAATGAGGATCATGATTAGAAATAATTTTCCTCAAGTCCCCATGAATCTGCATGATATCCTCCACATAAATATATTCCAAATAATATTTCATGCTTGAATCCTTAATCACCAATAAATTATATGAATTTATCAAACAATCAAAATTCACCCATATAGAATCACATCCACCCTGATCTTGAGAAAATTTAGTGATGATATGAATTGAGATATCATGCCAATTCCAATTTTCAATATCCAATTTAAAAAATAATTCATTAGGAACAAAATGATTTATCTTAACCAGCAGAAAAACTAAACATCAAGACACAAATTTATCCTTTAACCGCTTCATTCTTGTCCACCAAAATTAAATCCTAAAATCATTATATATCTTGGATATACCATGATTCCCTACTAGGTGTGAGATATGAAATTCATGGATAAATAACTCATACACCATTGATATAATGAAAAAATTCCCCTAAAATAACTCTCTATATCGATCGTCCTTTGACTATCATTTAGGATCATCACTATAGAAAATATGATCACACCAAAATTCCACCTCAAAGTCTTCTAACTTAGACTCTTCTACCATCTGTATTAAGGATGAATTCATGATCATCTAATATAATAAACCTTTACTATTTTCTTACCCAACATTTAGATACCAAGTTTAAAGCTTTTCCCTCACTCTTTATACATCTTTTAACTCTCAAACAACACTACAATGTGATTTTTTACTCAACATGTCAATAAAAAAAATTCCACTCCTTGATGTATAGGATATCTAAAAGTTGTATTATTATATAAAATCCATCAAAACACTAATGAAAATACAAATATTTTTGAGAAAAAAATATACATCAAGATATTTTGATTAGTAAAGAACACAAAGAAATTTCCAATAAGGTAATGGTGATATAGTTTCAAAGTGAACACCACCAATTAAAACTCAAGATCATGGGTAGAATAGTTACACTCATGGGGATGTAACTACTAAGACACATAGAAGATCACTTCCCACTAATATATCAAAAAAACCCAAGAAAAGAGGACATGTATCATATAAAACCTCATAAATAATCCCTTCCTCTATAAAGTAGGGAATATGATCACTAATAATCTTCTATTTTAGGTTTTAAAATGTCACATAACACTGAATATTTTACACAAAGGTTGGGTTCTTCCTAGTCAAAGATACCAAAGGGGTTACAGTCCAAGATAAATAAAACATGAAACTCCTATAATATCTTGTGATACCAAGGAATCTATGAACTTCTGCTACATTCTTGGGATTCACCTAAGAAATAATCACCTATACCTTCAAAGTATCCACTAATACTCCCTGTTGATGAATAGAATTCCCAAAGGAATAAACCTCTCAGGTTAAAAATGTTTAATTGGATAATTTCCCATATAGTTTATGTCGTCAAAGAACCTCAAAAATAGATCTCAAATTCCTAACATATCCATTCTATGACCTCAAATACACAAGGATGTTATTAATGAACATGAACATGCTCTAATACAATAACTCATGGAATACTAGATTCATCAAGACCATGAAAATAGTTGGGGAATCCAACATATTGAATGGAATAACCATAATCATTTAGTGTCTATAAAGATAATGGAAAGAATACTTTAGGATATCTTCCTCATTCACCCTCATCTAATGATAACTAGGCCATTGATTGACCTTTGAAAACTAACTAGATCCCTTAAAATGATTAAATAAATCATCTATACTTGGGATAGGATAAATATTCTCCATCATCCCATGAACCAACCATCGGTAGTTTATATATATCCTCAAACTGCTATCCATCTTCTTTGTAGAAAACACCATAGCACCCCCAAGGCAACATGGTAGATTGGAACTCTTAGTAGAATCCCAAAAACTTACATCCCTAGAAAAAAAGGAATAAGAAGGATGAATCTGACTTCATACTAGTTGAAACCTAAAATGACTAAGTAACTATGAACCACCATCTATAGCCTTAATCCTTAGTAAGTTCTAATGAATCCCCTCTATAGATGACATGATCCTTACATGCACCTTATCTATCACTTTAATATTATCCAATACCTCTATATAAGTTGTTAATGTAAATTGGGTGACCTTATTATAGATCTTAGGATGTTTTTCCACCTAAAAATTTTATTATCTAGGCTTCTCATTTTTTATAAGATCAAGAAAAAAATAAAGAAGTTTCTTGAACTAAACTTTGTGCTCCTAAATGCTCAAAATACCATACTAACTAGAGAGAAACTCCCATTACCTCTTTGCCTTAAACAACAAGGAAAGTAACTTATCATGAAACTAATTATGAAAATCATCCCATGAGACCACAAACTTAACCACATGATCCACCACTAACATGTAACACCCCTCAATAAATTGATGGACAATGAAATTAATTATTCCTTCTAAAAGAAATCTTTTTCTCCTATAACCACTACTATGAATACTGATCAAATAAAATCATCTCATACTTTTCTAATCTATGATATTAAAATTCATCCAACTTCTTCCTCTAAGAATATTACTTCTCTTCCAGTTCAACCCTCCTACGATAACCAAAGAATATTTTTTTACCACTCTAATCTAAATTACATGAGGATTATTCCCACCTAAAATATATAGAACAAGAAATATAAAATACTAAGCATAGGAACATGAGATTAATTTAATAACACTTAATTGGATTCATTTTAATTTCACCCAAAAATAACCTCAATTCAATATTAGGTGCAATCAAGCATGATGCATGTACCACACCTATGTATCTACCCCAAAACTAGCATTATTTTACCTAGTGTGTTTAGTAATTATAGGGTCCTTGCATTGGATCACAAGGGTCCCTAAACACTTATATTATAGCTGGTTTACCTTGTCTATATCACAACTAATCTTCATTAATATTTTTTCCTATAAAACCTATACAATCCTCAATAACACTCCAAGATTCATACTACCTCTCAACCAAACCACTAATATCAATGTGTCACAACCCACTCCCAATGAAACCACTCCTAGGATGTTAGTGAATATGACAGTGACTCCCAGACCCTGCTCCAATAGGCCACGAGTTAGTGACCAGCACTGAGGGTATGAAAACACACATATGGGAGGTATTTCCCAAAAAAATAAGATAACCCATCAATCCAATCTATATAATATAAAATAATAATAAATTCAAAATTCATGTAAACATCATACATAACCAAATATCTTTAAAATGAAATTACAAAACAAATCCTACAGTATAAACTCCAACATTTATCGACAAACAATGAGCTCGTATAGTCCATCATGATCACAAAATTTCTCATAAAAACCTATAAAAATTATATATATAGGGGTGAGAATACAAGTATACTTTGTAGGATCCTCTAAAAATCCTCTCATGTAAATGTTGAAGAATCATACTAATGCCTCGAAGAATAAATAGTTGAAGTAGAATGTCAAATATTCTAGGTTAACTACCACATATTTTCACCAAGGAACACTCTCTAAATATCACATGTAAGATATAATAACATAGTATTAAAAAAATACATATCAATAAGGAACCCTAAAACTAATTCTACATTGATCTATTCAATCTCACGTCCCAACATTATATATCATGGTGCTCTCATCTATTCTATATCTACATCATACAGTAACCACATATCTATAGCCTCATATAACTTGCCATAAATACAATATATCAAAAACACCACCATATTCCATACTTACTCATCAAATCCTCATCACAGTAGGGTAACATGGACATGAAGGATATAAACCCCATGCCATTCTGCTTTTATGAACACCCCCACCATGCATTCACAACATAATCACATCACATAAGCACAACAACTGATTTTCATCATAGACTGTGCATCATAAACTCATGTTATCATAGTTAATTTTATTTTTAGAAGAGAGAGTGGGGAGTAGGTAGTATTCATCCATTTGTTCCCTCAATAACTTGGATATTAGGGGAAGCACCCAGAAACCAAAACCTCATATGGGTGTTGGTAAGATTGCCTGAATTGGGTAGTGGTGTGTAAGAAATAATAAGTAAAATACAAAGATGTGATATTCCATTTGGCCCAACCTAAAGGTTTAATAAAAAATAGTTTTTCATTTATTACTATGACCTACCATAACCAAATCTTCTTAACCAGATCACACTGATAACCACCACCACAACTAATCAAAACATAAACCAAACATAGTAATTCATTAAAATATACACAAAACAACATCAAATTATCATTTTATCACATAATTAACAATTTTTTAATTTACCATTTACCAACCACATTACATTCATTATGACATAATTTATTTTTAGCCAGTAATATTTTATTTCAACCATCCTATTTTATATTGCATTAAATAACTCACTTATCTTTAAAAAATTTTCCCACTTCTAGTTACCAAATTTCATTATTTTAACATTATTCCACATCATTGAGAAACTATTAAACCACCACATCAATATTCCCTCCCATACCACAATCTCCACCACACAATTTTTAACCAACGGTTATTGAAATAATTCCATCATAGCCAAAATGTCACACCCTTTTCATATCAACAACCTATACCACCACCATGATAAAATCCACATATTATTACCCCAAAACCATCCACAAAAACCAACTAGTACCACTCAAAAAAATAATAATAACAGTAATAGGACAAAAACAATAATAAAAATAGTATAAAATCACACCAAACAATCCCTCTTCAATTATACTTCCTTAAAAATTTAACACTTTAGTCATGATCACATAAATACTAATTCTAGATTTTTATTCCTCTAATTAATTATCATATTTATGTGATTAACCAATTATGTAAGGTTAAATTCATAAAAATAATATTAATAAATTATGAATTAATAATAAAAAACTAATAAAATATCATAAACAATCATTCTAGTAATAAAATATAAATCATTGTTGGCGCCAAAAATGTGGCCCGAAAGAAAGGAACGAAAAAGGCCGGCGCGCTGCCTCGCGAAGCTCCGACGCGAGGCGCCACCGCGAAGCCTCGCCGCGAAGTGCCCCCAACCATAGCGGCGCAGCGAAGCTCCAGAGGCGGTGATGCTCCGCGAACCCATTTGACGTTCGCGAGCCGCCGCGAAGCTCCAGAGGCGGTGATGCTCCGCGAACCCATTTGACGTTCGCGAGCTGCCGTGAAGCTCCAGAGGCGGTGATGCTCCGCGAACCCATTTGACGTTCGCGAGCCGCCGCGAAGCTCCAGAGGCGGTGATGCTCCGCGAACCCATTTGACGTTCGCGATCCTCCGCGAAGCTCCAGAGGCGGTGATGCTCCGCGAACCCATTTGATGTTCGTGAGCCGCCGCGAAGCTCCAGAGGCGGTGATGCTTCGCGAACCCATTTGACGTTCGCGAGCCACCGCGAAGCTCCAGAGGTGGTGATGCTCCGCGAACCCATTTGACGTTCGCGAGCCGCCACGAAGCTCCAGAGGCGGCGCGCGAGCCCTGCTTCGCGGCGCCCCTTCCCTATAAATACTGGGCTCCCCCTGAGTCCCAAGGACGGACGATTCGACCTTTCGGCTTCTCTGCTCCCGAATCGCGAAGCACGCTTTGCCCCGGGAATCATGAGCTCCGCGAGGTATTTCTACTTCGCGAGACGACTCTGCTTGGTCTCGTTTTGAGCCCCTCTTCCGGGAGGGATGCCCTTCGTGAAGCTCAATGGCATTCGCGAAGGAAGGGGATTCCCAAGGGAACCCGGGCAGCCGCGGAGCACTTGTGCTTCGCGAAACACCCAACCCATACGAGTGATCCCTATGCTAAGGCAGGATCGCTCCACTTCGCGAAGCTCATTGCTTTGCAGGACCCTGCTTCGCGAGACACTTCTCCTTCGTGAGGCAGTGCTCCGCGAACACTGTTCCACTTTGCGAAGCGCCTCCCACTCACACCTATGCCCCATGCTAAAGCTAAGGCACCCCACTTCGCGAAGCTCACTCCTTTGCTTAGCGACTCCTCTTCCCGTGCAACCCTCCAGGTTTGCGCGATGTGATTTCAAAGTCCCATGGACAACACCACCCGTAGTGTTGCTTCACCTAATGCTTCTTCGCATAGGCACGCTAACGGCTATTGCTTATTCGCATAGCCACGCTAACGTGGACCCCTCGATGGTTCGTTCCACAACCCCCCATGACCATGGCCTTACCGATACCTTCCCTTCCCCAAGGACCAGAGGGTACCGGTTATGTAAGCCCTAGGGGTGTGGAGTGAACCCACCTCGTCCGAGCTGTAGGACGTTAAACTGCCAAGCACCACGTCCTCAACACATGACGTTAAACTATGATCCAACCTTGTCTCCCTCATGAAGGGTCCCCCCAGCTCGAACATTCGTTACACCACTCGTCTCCACGGGAATGGAACTCTTCCGCACATGGAATGAGATCCTCCTTGTCGGAGTGGCGTATGTTCGCAGGGGAAGGGCTGCCTCAGAGCGTAAGCCCCTAACCTTTGGTACGGATGATTGCACCCGTGCATCTCGGTACTTCCCCACTATCAAGGTCAGTGGAGGACGTGGTAGGGAACGAGGCACCCCCCTCTGGGCCTCCATCCTGGAGTAAGTCCCAACACCATGGGCCGCCCAACGCGTAAGCCCCTTTTCGCTTCCCACGGACGCACCCCTCGCGACGTGATCGTCAGGTCCTTGCAACCTCTTGTTTCTCACACCGAGCATGACTCACGTGGTCTTAGATTGAGCACCGACCCTGACCCCCAACCCACCTGAACTACGAGGACTTTGATCCATGTCAAGGCATGGTACGTAGGAAGCCTCCATGAGGTTCAAGCCCACCCATCATAGCGAACTACGAGGACTTTGATCCATGTCAAGGCATGGTACGTAAGAAGCCTCTACGAGGTTCAAGCCCACCTATCTTTCACGTCGGGTCTCACCCTCGTCCAGCACGACGTTAAACTACACTCCGGTCCAGTGGTAATCCACTGCGACCCAACCCAACCTGAACTACGAGGACTTTGATCCATGTCAAGGCATGGTACGTAGGAAGCCTCCATGAGGTTCAAGCCCACCCATCATAGCGAACTACGAGGACTTTGATCCATGTCAAGGCATGGTACGTAGGAAGCCTCTACGAGGTTCAAGCCCACCCGTCTTTCACGTCGGGTCTCACCCTCGTCCAGCACGACGTTAAACTACACTCCGGTCCAGTGGTAAGCCACTGCGACCCAACCCAACCTGAACTACGAGGTATTTGATCCATGTCAAGGCATGGTACGTAGGAAGCCTTCCCAAGGTTCGATCCCACCACCCATTAGACCAAGGTCCACTTTCACGTCGGTTTGCCGACAAAACCCCTTCTGAACTACGAGATCTTTGATCCGTGCCAAGGCATGGTACGTAGGAAGCCTCCCTGAGGTTCAAGCCCACCCGTCGCTCATTCACGTCGGGTCCCATTCCGGTCCAGTGGTAAGCCATTGCGGCCCATCATTCCATCCTGAACTACGAGGTCTTTGATCCATGTCAAGGCATGGTACGTAGGAATCCTCCCAGAGGATCAAGCCCAACTCCCATCGGACCAAGGTCCCTCTTGTACGTCGGTTTTCCGACACCCATAGCCCGTCGTTCATTCATGTCAGGGTTCACTATCGTCCCGCATGACGTTAAACTGTACTCCCTGAACTACGAGGTCTTTGATCCATGTCAAGTCATGGTACGTAGGAAACCTTCCCGAGGTTCAAGCCCGCCATTAGTGGACCCACGGGTCTGCTTTCACGTCGGTACGCTGACGATGCCTATCGGACCAAGGCCCAGCTTCACGTCAGTTTACCGGCACCATCCCAAACTACACGGACTTTGATTCCCTGCCACGGGGATATGTAGGAAGCCTCTTCAAGGCTCAAGCCCAAATTCACTGTCACCCTCCCCCCTGTGATGGTCCCATTTCACTCTCCTTCTACTCTATTCATCAACCCACCACCCGTTCTGATCTTCGCCCGGACCATATTATCCTGGTGAGACCATTTCGGTATGCTCTCCTTCACAGTCGCCCATAGGCTGGCCCCGGTATCGACATCCCTTCAAGGAGGTTCCCTCGATCCGATTTATCCTAGCTAATGCTCTGGTTGGGTTGATCCGTCTCCGTTGTACGTTAAACTTGCGGCATACCCTGTGTTGAACACGGGAAGCTGAGGAAAACCTCAGATATGTGTCTATGACATATAATTCCCCGCGCTCGGTGTGGGATGCCTCGGGCTTCCACGCCCTCGAGAAGCCTTGTAGTCAAGGATAACAGACAGACATGCCAGGTACCCCAGCATCCAGACACGCTACTGATGCCTCAACGTGACTACTCCCCTGACCGAAGGTTGCTGCCCTGACTGGACCCTTTGGAATGTCCCGACAGAAGCATTGTAATTAACCGGCGTCCATGGAAACATGGAACTGGGAAGAGTTTCACGAACTACGTATTAAATCTATAAGGGAGACCCGGACTAGGTGATGAGTTCTGAGGAGGAATCCACAGGAGGAAGAACCGACATCCCATCATCCCGTTTCGATCAAGGAGCAGACGTCCCTGAATAAGGAGCGAATGCCGCCCGCCTTTGGAAAGCGGGAATGCGGGGCAACAGGCAGCGCGTCCCCCACGGACGGATGCGCGCGCCCCGGCGAAAGCGTCGGAAACAGAAATGGTGAACCCGACGTGAAATTCTTCTCCTCAGCATGGAGATTAGTAGCGTTCGAAACGCCAGTAGATTGACGTGTCACCGGATCCAGATATCCTGTGCCTGGTCCCGCCAAGCAAATAGCGGGCCTGTCGTGAAACTCACCGAAATTTGGGGTAGTAGAACGTGGGGCACTCCGCTCTGCAGCGTGTTGGCGTGGATCCTTCTCACAGACATGGAGGATGGAAGAACGCTGGGGCACTGGCTGTCGATCCTTTTCCTCTCAGTACTGATGAGTTGATCCCTTCGTTTGCCAGGAACCAGGTTGCTATTTCGGAGATGCGGTCGCCATCCGCTCCTCACCCACGCAGGGGCAGGGGCAACACCACGACGGCCACCCCACATGGCGCCACTACCGCCACGACAGTTGCCACATCACGGAATACGGGGCGCCCACGTCCCCTTTCCCCATCAGAGGTCATCCAACGAAGGGTGATCAACAGCCTCGTGCGCAGGTATGAGGAACAAGGGGTCATCCCAACCCGGGATATGGCCCGCCTGGACCTGGAGGCCTCCAGGCCCCGCCGTCAACGCCGCCCTAACAAGCCGCGCAGGGAGCCCCTGCTCCCCACCCCGACATTCAACCGTTTCGGGAGTCTATCCCCGGAACGCCTTGACGACTCCTCACCCTACGCTGAAGAGGCAGGCGCTGTCCAGCTCAGTCCGCTCAGGGCCCCGACCCGGGGGCCCCAGGCGAGAGCTCCCGTCCGGCCGCGTCAGCACCGCCGTCCGGCCCCGCAGGAAGAGCAGGCAGACTACGTCCCTGCACCACCTGCACCGGCTCGCCTGACCCGACGTCAGCGCCGGGCCCGGGCTGAGGACGCTCGCTCAGGCGCGTCCACGTCGACAGCTACAGTGGCCCGAGCCACTGCCGACGTGCATTATGAAGCCCCCGCATACATTGAGCAGGGGCACCCCTTCGCCCAACCAAGATTGAGACCCCAACCGCCCCATGGGCGGGCTGGGTTGACTCTTCGGGTTGCAGGCCCAAGTGGTGATCGCCGTGAGTTAACCCGCGGTGATGCCACCCCGTACGGAGGTCCTCCCCGTACCACTACTCCATAGAGCGTGGGCCTTCCCCGCTCCGAGGCTCGTCATGGAGGCAAGCTTCGTTCTGCACCCATCCCGCAGAAAGACCTGCCCCACGGCAGTGACGCTCAGCGCGGAAACATTTCTCGCGCCCGCTGTACAGGGTATGGAGTCCATCCTTCTGAAGGCACCATCCATCCGGTCCTTCTCCAACGTGGGGGCGCTCCCTACGTCCTCTCTGCAACCGGCGAAGGTCCTCCTCACCCCAGTGACTCGAGGAGTGAAGGTCGGCCTCGCTCCACTCGCATCGACCATGGAGGTCTTCCCCATGCTCCTGCCAGTTCTAACAAAGGCCCCGTCCACATGGGTACTGTTCATGGAGGTCCTCCCCATGTACCCTTCGAAATTTGCCCTGATGCCCCTCGCACCTCGGCTATCTCGAGTGGGGGCCCTCTCCGCCACGGTGCCAACGCCGCCCCGAGGCTGCCTGATAGAGGCCAACCCTGTCCCGAAGAGCCACACAGGGGCAGAAGGGCGGGTCGTCACCGCCACAAGAAGAATCCTGGGAAGGGCCAGGTGGAGATCAAACCTGCCCGCTTCTCCTATTCGGAGGCGGAGTGCGATTCAGTGATGGAACCCTCTCCCCGCTCCTTTGTATCAAGGACTGGGGCAGGAACCAGACGCGTCAGCCTCGTTCTCCCAGAATTTGAGGTCCACCGGATTCCCGTCTCTCTCCGCAGGTACATCTAGGAGGAAGAAATCCTGGGAATTCCGCAGGTCTCAACCACACAATCACCGCCTCTGTCACCAGAAGAGCCCTCTACCTCTACCAGGGATCACGTAGAGTTATTTTGGGGGCCCACGACGGTAGAGAGACGACACGACCTGTCGCCGGTAGCTGCGGCTCCTGTTCTGGAAGTTGTGATTATCAGCCCGTCGTATCGTGACATCGTGGCCAGGTCACCTCACTCTTCGGAGGATGGCCCGGAATTTGGCGGCCAGTCAGCTCGTTTTCCGTATTCTCCACCGCCGAGCTTATTATCCCAAAGGTCCGCCTCGGTACCGCTACCGGTTCCTCATCCGCCCCCGGTTGACGAGTGGGGCAACACAGGGCCAGACCCTGAGTCCGAGCCTAGGAGCTTCTGGAGTATCCTTGCAGCGGATTACTTCCCGGAGAAGTTCTGGCCCACGGCAGTGCTGAATTTCCGCGTACCCGAGTCTCATACCCCTGAAGAAGTGGGATGCTTTCGTCGAACCCTGTGGGAGACACACTTCCGCCTCCATTATGAACGGGTGGTGTACCCCAGAAGTCGTGATCACTTCAGAGAAATCGGCGAGCAATGCTGCCTGATCGATGCTGCTGCACTTCTTGTGGCCCAGCACCCCGAGTCGCCAGGTCACTAGAGTGCCCTCCAACGAAAATGCATTCAGAGTTTCAAATAACTCTGCAAGATCGTCAGGGAAGCCACCCCCCATGTGCAAGTCTGTGGTTGGGTACACTATGCTGCCCTTCTGTTCGATCCTATTCGACGAAAACCCGATTCGCTATGCGACATCGAGGACATGCCCTCGAGAGGAATCGCGGTCCACATGGCCGACATTGTGGACAGGGAAGATGAACTGGAACTCCTTGATGGAGACTTCCCCCTAGAGGGCGCACCGCCACTACTCGACCCATCAGGGAGAGTTACCCGTCAACAGAGGAACCTGCTAGGCCTCCCCGTACCCACAGAGTCGCTGGTACTCGGTCGAAACACTGGAAAGGGTAAGGAGCACGTCGGAGCTGTCAAGCACTCCGACCCGTCCGCTTCCGTGCAGAAAACTGACGAGGATCCTGAGAAGGCTGCGTTACGCCAGCAGCTTGCTGAGCAGAAGAGGCCGGTTGACGAACTATTGGCTGAGCGCGCCGCAGAGCGGCGGCCCGACTATGGTAATCCCAGGCTGGGGCAGCAGGGGCAGGAACAATTTCCCCCCGGCGAGATGCCTCCGGGCAACCCTGATCATGCTACTACCGTAGACAGGGCGGAGGCCGGAACATACGGTAAGAGGGCGCGATACGTCTCGCCAAACCCCCCTGAGCGACGGGGCAATCTGAAGAATCCAACCCGGGTCCCCCCAGTCGCCCCACAGGTCGTCCAGCCAGTTGACCCACGAGCGGCCGAAGCCATCTACCATGTTGAAGAACCTGGCAATGCACTTGTGGTTAGGGATCCCCGTCAAGACAGGGAACCCCACCCAGAGGACCTTATTGCGGCACTCACGGCCCGCCTCGAGGCGTTGGAAACGCGGCAGGTTGCGGTCCCACCGGATGGCAAGCCTTACCCCGCGTGGGTGGACGATATGCCCGCGCCTCCGGGTTTTGGGAACCCCACTTTCTCGCCTTTTAACGGGACAGGGGACCCGCCCCAGCACTTGGCTCATTTCTCTTCTAGGTGCGGCCCCATGCTGGGGACCCCGGCTCAGCAAGAAGCCGCCAAACTCCGATGTTTTGTGCAGACATTGGAAGGTCTGGCATTCGTCTGGTACAGCCAGCTCCCTATCGGATCGATGACCGGTTGGGAGGATCTTCATCGGCAGTTCTTATACCAGTTCAGCTCCACCACACGAAAGACCAGCATTGCGGACCTCTTCAAGTGCAAACAGAGGCCTGACGAGCGGGTTGCGGATTTCATCGCCCGGTGGAAAGGACTTACGTATTCCCTTGATATGCCACTGACTCAGGAGCAATTACTGACGATGTGTGTGGGGAACGTCAAGACAGAGCTGGTACCCTCCTTGATCACTCAGAACTACCCTGGAGGGTTCAGAGATTTCTCGGATAAGGCCCAGCGCCTCGAGGAAGCCCTGCAACAGGCTAGTCAGGCACGTTTGCTGCCCCCTATGATCCCAGCCAGGAGGACCGCCAGGGCCGAACTCGCCGCGGTGGCTCAAATAGAAGTCCCGAGGCAGCTGGAATTGATGCCGGCGGCACCACTCCCGCAACCCCGCAGAGGTCCTCCACCTCAAGCACAGGCTCCCGCCCAGCAGCGACCGCCTCAGAACCGACAGGTTCCCCCGCGCAATGCGCCATCGCCACCTAGGCGAGACAACCAGGCCCCGCCTCCTCGGCAGGCCCCTCCGGCCCCTCGTCAGGACCAGGCCCCCAGGGTCCCCTATCCGGAAAGAAGGTACCAGACCTATTCATTCAACGAAAATCAGGTCCCTGGCTACTTTCGAAGTGCTCTAGAGCAAGGGATCGTGCATCTGCCTGAGTGCAGAAGGCCGGCAGAGGCGCATCTCACTGATCACCCCAACTACTGCCCTTATCACCGGATCCTGGGGCACACCCTCAAGCGATGCTATGTGTTTAAAGACTGGCTTCAGGACTAGGTCAACAACAACATAGTCAGGTTGGGCCCAGTGCCAGCACAAGTGGCAGGCGTCTTTGCAGGATCAGAAATCGGCAGCGATAGCGAAGGCGAGTGGCAGAAGGTCCCTAGCCGCAGATCCCAGAAATATGACGACTGGATGGCTCGAAAAATTGTCATCCGTGCCCAGGGTATCATCCGGGCGCGCTTGAAGCAGTCGGAACCTTCAGAAGAAGTAGTCGGTGCCTCCGCGTCGTCTTCACAGTCGATCTCTGCCCAAAAGGGCAAGCAACGGCGACGCAAGAAGAAGCAACGTGCACCGCCAGTGTCGTCGTCGTCCCGCACTCTCGGCGATTTTATGCCTCCCGAAATGGGGATTCCTCCCAGGATCTGCCCAGCGGTGTACGACTCCTCGAGTGACAGTCAAGGGTACACTTCGGTTAACACCGTGGAGCTGGTAAAGCCCTATATGACCCCCGACGAGGGGGAACCCCAGGAAGACCTCCCCAACGTTTCCAGCCGACGTCAACGTCAGCGGAATCGCAATCGCGCCGGTCATCGAGGCACGTCGGCAGGCACTTGTGGCCAAGCCGTGCACGCTGCCGAGACCAGGCAGCAGGTTCAGCGCAGATCTCAGCACGTGCGAACCCATCCAACACCCTCGGCTCTGCCTCCACCGCCGTTCGTGCTACTGGATCGGGGGGAGCCGCCTCGTCCGTATCACAGTCAGTCTTTCCCGGCTACAGGCCAGCCTCCGCTATCCGATCCTAGTCCGGCAATTACTCCCCAGGCTTCTACTAGCAGGCAGCAGGACGTACCCAGTGCTAGCCGATCGCCAGTTCAACCGGCAGGACCCACTATGCCTCTAAATGCCGAAAAACCCCCTGCAAGCAAAGGTTCGCATTTGGCACACAAGTATGATGTCCTAAAGCACCTGGCCAGCATTTTGGCGAGGCTCTCCATCCTTGAGGCCCTGCTCCTGTCATCCGAGATGCGCGAGGCACTTGCCGAGGCCCTAAGGAGCCCCCTCCAGTTCGAGATGGAGGTAGCAGCTGCGGAGGCCTTCCATACCGAGACGATTGAAAACGCCGAATGTCAGGTGGTTATCTCGTTCTCCGGTGAAGATGAGGACCCTCCCATACAGGGGCACATTCGCCCGCTGTATATCACTGGCCACTTCAACGGTGTGGAATTCCGTCGTTGCCTCGTTGACACAGGTTCTGGAATCAATCTAATTCCGACCCGGACGCTGCGAAAGTTGGGTCTGTCCGAAGGTGATTTGACTCCCTCTGACCTCAGGATACAGGGGTACGACAGGACAGAGCAAACCCCAGTCGGCAAGATCCGCCTGAAGACTCAGTTCGGTGGCTTAATTGCCAGCACCGAATTCATGGTTGTTTCTCAGGACACCGCCTATAACGCATTGATGGGTAGGCCATGGCTCCATCTGCATGCAGAAGTCCCCTCGTCGTATCACCAGTGCCTCAAGTACTCGCTCAACGGTCGAGTAGGCGTGCTCCAAGGAGACGCGTCCCCTTTCGCTTCTTGTGAGGCCCGCTATCTGGATGCGGGTTATTACAAAAGTAAGGACAATCAAATCCTGGTAAGCGAGGATGAGCCTGCCCCGAGCACAAGTGACCCCTGGGCAGGCATGGATGACACCTACATCCTCCCGATCCACCGATTGGAGGCCACGACCCCCGACATGGGGCAATGTTTTGTTGTTTCGGGTACGCAAGGAAGGCATGTTCCCGTGTCCAAGCGACGGCGGAAAATCACCTCGTACTCCTACATCAACCAGGATCGGGTCATCCCGGAACCTCCTACCCCTGTACGGTACCAGGACGTTAAGCTCATGACAACGGCGGTGTGCCATACATGTCTCTTTCGCCAGGCTAGAATTAACCGACTCAGGCCGACATGTCACCACTGCTTTGATGTCATCAAACGTGGCCCCTTAGGCCGAAGTCCAGATGGGATAGGATCAAATGCATTCGTTGCTATGGTCTCAACGACAAGTGAGTCTCCTGATGTGACGACCGTTGCTGCCCGAGTCGGCACCAGCCGCCCCATGGATCTTGATAGCCCAGAAGTATCTTCTGTCGCGGGAAGTCCCCCCACGGCTGGGGAGGAAGACTTGGAGGATGCCCCCCCATCCTTTGAAGAAGGCGTCTCTGCCACGGTTGATGAACTGGTACAGGTGAACCTTGGTAGCGAGGCAGATCCGAGACCCACATTAATCAGTGCGGCCATGTCCCTCGAGGAGCGGCGACAGTACGTGGACTTCCTCAAACAGCATCGTGATGTGTTTGCATGGAGTTACGATGAGATGCCAGGGCTGGATCCCCAGGTGACCGTCCACCGTCTGGGCCTCCTAGCAAAACATCGTGGGTTTAAGCAGCCCCCCAGGAAGATGCACCCTTCCCATGGCGCTATGTTTGAGGCCGAAGTTGATAAGCTAATCAAATCCAACTTCGTCAAGGAGGTCCAGTACCCCAAGTGGCTTGCCAACATTGTGCCAGTCAGGAAGAAGAATGGGCAGATCAGAGTCTGCATCAACTTCCGCGATCTTAATCGCCACTGCCCAAAGGATGACTTCCCAGTCCCAGTGACGGAGTTATTGATTGACGCCACGGGTGGGTTCCAGGCCCTCTCTTTCATGGATGGGTATTCCAGGTATAACCAGATCCGGATGGCCCCCGAAGACGAGGAGTCCACTGCCTTCAGGGCTCCCCAGGGTACCTTTTGCTACCAGGTAATGCCATTCGGTTTGAAAAAATTCAGGTGCCACTTATCAGAGGGCCATGCATCGCATATTCAAACCGATTCTCGGGACATTGGTGGAATGCTACGTCAATGACCTTGTATTCAAATCATGCCAGCGCCAGGACCATCTGAAAGACCTTGAGAAAGTGTTTGGTTTCCTCCGTTCCCGTCACCTGAAGATGAACCCGCTGAAGTGTGCATTCGGAGTCACCTCCGGGAAGTTTCTGGGCTTTGTTGTCAGATACCGAGGTATCGAGATCGACCCGGAGAAGATCAAGGCCATCAGCCAAATGCCTCCCCCGAGCAACATTCGAGAGCTCCGAGGCCTCCAAGGCCACTTAGCCTATATACGCCGATTCATTGCGAATCTGGCCGGCAAGTGTAATCCCTTTTCCCGGATCATGAAGAAAGGCGCTGCCTATGAATGGGATGAGGAGTGTCAGGTCGTCTTCGAGGAAATCAAGCAGTATCTTCTCTAACCTCCAGTCCTGATGCCACCCGTCTCCGGAAAGCCGCTGGTCCTTTATGTGACCACCCTGGAGAGATCCCTCGGCGCGCTGCTCGCCCAGAAGAATAACGAGGGCACTGAGAACAGTCTCTACTATCTCAGTCTCATGCTTCTCGATACGGAGGTCAGATACTCCCCTATCGAAAAGAGCTGTCTTGCGCTCGTCTTCTCCGTGCAGAAGTTGCGGCACTACCTGCAACACCAAGAGGTACAATTGATCTCTCGGGTAGATCCGCTGAAGTACATCCTGAACCGCCTCATATTGACTGGCCGACTAGCGCGGTGGGCGGTGATTCTCCAGCAGTTTGATATCAGGTTCGTGTCTCAGAAGGCCGTTAAGGGACAGGCATTGGCATACTTTTTAGTTGCCCATCCCACCTCCGCGGATCAATCCCTGGACCTGGATTTCCCCGACGAGATGGTCCTCTCAGTCGATCATGTTGTCCCGCGTTGGCAAATGCATTTCGACGGCACCTCCCGGAGCCCCACCGGTAGAAGGCTCAACGACCCTAGGCTCAACAGAGTGGGTCTGGGTATGGTTTTCATTACCCCAGCGCAAGCCGTCCTGCCGTACTCATTCCTGTTGTCAGAAGGTTGCACGAACAACGAGGCAGAGTACCAAGCTCTCATCACCGGCCTCGAGTTGGCCCTTGAGATCCATGTTCCCCATCTACATGTGAAGGTAGATTCCGAGCTGGTAATCAAACAGGTTAATGGCGACTACGTCGTCAGGAAGCCAGAGCTTGCACCGTTGTTGGAGTACACCCTCCTCCTAATGGCCCAGTTCTCTTCTCGGCCAGAGGTTACCCATGTCCCACGGTCGCAGAACGGCCAAGCGGACGCCCTGGCTGGCTTAGCCGCGTCGCTCGCAGAACCCGAGCAAGATGATTTGGTCATACATGTGGCCCACCGGAGAGTCATTGCTCCCGTCACCCAAGAGGACCGTGATAGCCCGTGGGTAAGTCATCTCACTGCCGGACCCCCCATATCGGGAGTCCCGGGTTTGTCAGACGCAGTGGTTGAAACCACCCCCGACTGGAGAGTACCTTTTGTCGAGTATCTCCAAAATGGTTGACTCCCGGACGACCGGGCTGAGCGCGAGCGAATCCGACGTCGCGCACTCCAATTTACCCTCCAGGGTGGCCCCAGTCTTGAGCAAATCCTCTATAAGCGGAGCTTCGATGGTGTCCTCCTCTGTTGCATCCAAGGAGTATAGATACCTCAAGTTATGCAAGAGGTTCATGCTGGTTCCTATGGCGCCCATCAAGCTGGGCCGAAGCTGTCCCATCAAATCTGGAGGTTAGGGTACTTCTGGCCCTCTATGATCCACGATTGCATCGGGTATGCCAAGAGATGCCACGCGTGCCAAGTACACGCCAACTTCTTGCATCGGCCGCCAGAACCCCTCCACCCCACCAAGTACTCTTGGCCATTTGCGGTATGGGGACTTGATGTAGTGGGACCGTATCCACCGGCAACAGCCCGCCAGTGTAGGTTCATCCTGACTGCTACAGATTTCTTCTCCAAGTGGGCAGAAGCAGTTCCGCTCAAAGAGGTCAAGGCCCGTTCCATCGTTGACTTTGTGAGCTCCAACATCATCCACCGGTTTGGAGTCCCTCACGCCGTCCTCACCGATAACGGCACCAACTTCCGAGCAGCTGAATTGAAGAAATTGTACACTAAGTACGACATCCGGTCGAACCATACCTCCCGCTACCACGCACAGGCGAATGGACAGATCGAGGCGTTCAACAAGACCCTCTCTAACATTCTGCAGAAGATAGTTGGTCAGAACAAGAAGAGTTGGCCGGACAAGCTCCCCAACGCCCTCTGGGCTTACTGGACGACGAATCGCAACTCTACCCAGGTGACCCCATATTCCCTGGTGTATGGAGCTGAGGCCGTCCTACCCATTGAGATCCAGTTGTCGTCGCTACGCACTGCAGTTTATGATCACCAAACATCAGATGAGTTAGCTGAGATCCGTCTAGCTGAATTAGAGGCACTGGATGAGAACCGGCTTCGTGCCCTGCACAATCTGGAAAGGCATCAGGACAAGATAGCGAGGGCCTTCGACAAGAAGGTTCGTCTCCGCTCTTTTCTACAGGGTGACCTGGTACTGGCCCTTCGAGTGCCAATGATTCCCGGTAGGAAACCGCCCAAGTTAGAACCCAAATGGGAAGGGCCTTATATCATCCATAAGGTTTACCCCAACGGAGCATACTCCTTGGTGACCACAGATAGAGAGCGTATAACCCCTCCCACCAATGCCAAATTCCTCAAGTGATACTTTGCCTAGGGAAAAAGTGGTCCTGCACGACCCTAAACTGTGAAAGGGTCCTGCACGACTCTAAACTGCGACTTGGTCCCGCACGACCTTAAACTGCATCTCCGTCCTCACTGTAAGACGCTAAACTGCAAGCCGGTCAGGTCTCCCTGACCGCGGTCTGGCCCCAGGCCCCCCTCGTTTCTCCCCGGCTTACCCTCTTATGGGATCGTACGGTACGGTGTAGGACTACATCCTCACGTCGGGATCATGTGTCATACCGTACACCTCCCTGAATGAAATTCCCCTCGTCCCGCATGACGTTAAACTGCATCTCAAGAACTACGTGTGGCTTGATTCCCATCTTCATGGGATACGTAGGAACGCTCGGACGCCTTGTCTTGAGCCCAGCCCCAAGCTTTTCTCTTCCGCTATTCCCCTTGGGAATAGTCTCCTTGTAGGATCTTTGTGTAGCAGGGAGTAGGCTTTCTTGGCCCCGCTCATGCAACCCCACTAGCGCAAAGATTGTAAAGGTCGCACCATGCGCCCACTCCCGTTCTTCTATCCTCCCACGTCCTCTCCGCATGACGCTAAACTGCATGGCCTTCAAGAACTACGTATGGCTTGATTCTCATCCTTATGAGATACGTAGGAACGCCCGGACATTTCGTATGTTGGCCCAGCCCAAAAACCAAAATCTTCCCCTCGGGACGAGACATGGCAGGGTGCACACTTTTGCCCCGACCCACGTCGAGCAAGCCTCGACCCGGCTGCACATTCCCCCCTGGAGGTGTTTGCCCCTTTCGTGGATGGATACAACTAGGCTTCCCCCACTCCTTGACTGGGAGTCTGTCACCTTTTACACCCCGAGGGTTTTCAAGCAACAAGTCGATACAAGTCCCGCGTTGCGAATTTGGTCAGCGATCGATGCTCATTTATTTCCCCCATACGGGTCACTGTAGGAACGCTGTGTTTCGAACATGGTCAACAGTGTCCTGGATCTTCGGGTCCACCCCGAGATGCCCCAGGCATCAAGAACAGCGATGCATTTTGCCCCATCCCGAGGTGAAAAACTTCCCCCAGGTGATGCTAGCGATCCGGGACACGGCCCAGGATTCCTCATAAGGGTGCACGATGTGATGTGGGACTACGTCCTCATTCACGTCGGGATCATGTACCATGTCGTACGCCCTTCCCTTACGAGGCCCAGCCTCAGGCCCCTTGGCCTTTTCGGGTCCCCGACCCTCGTCCTCATGTAAGACGTTAAACTGCAAGCCAGTCAGGCCTCCCTGACTGATGCCTGACGTTAGGCCTCTTGGCCTTTCCGGGCCACGGCCCAGGTCCCCTCTTACCCAGGGTGTATGGTGTGGTGTGGGACTACGTCCTCATTCACATCGGCTTCTTCGCCTTACCGCACACCTCCCTTGTTTTGGAGTATATTACTCCCCTCCTCGTCCAGCATGACGTTAAACTGCATTTCAAGAACTACGTGTGGCTTGATTCCCATCCTAATGGGATACGTAGGACCACCTGGATGTCCAAGATTCGGGTCCAGCCCCATCTCTCGGGAATCCTCATCACGTCTTGGCCTCTTGGCCTATCCTTCCTCCATGAGAGGATCATATGGTGTGGTGTGGGGTTATGTCATCATTCACGACGGTCTCGTAATGACCACGCCATGCTTCCCTCCCCCTACTGAGCTGTTTCGTCGATCCTTTTTTTTCGGCGGTTCACCAATGTGCTTAAGAGTACTCTGGTTTATTACCTGGAATGCCAAGCTTTACTCGGACACGTCCGTACCCGCTTTCCAGGCTTTGCGTATCCCCGCATCAGGGCTTTCATCATCTTTCATACCCGGAGGGACCCCCAAGAACGGCCTGGATACAATGCCCAAGGGCTCTCCTATCGATACGGGCCAACGCTCCCCAGGGTCTCGGACAACAAATCGATAAAATCCCGCGTTGCGAATATGGTCAGCGGTCGATGCTCATTTGTTATTCCCACCTCAGGCTAACATGATACAGACGCTGTGTTTCCGTCATGGTTAACAGTTTTCCTCTGTCGTCACGCCAACCCATTAAGCCCAAATGTCGGGTACACAATTCACACCCTTCATCACTTCATCATGTCCAAGTAGAGTCTCGGAACTCTTGGTACTTTTTCCCCGTGCACGCCTGCGCGTTGGAGGAACAAGCTACATCAAAAGTGTCCTTCGGAACTCTCTGCTGACTCCCCTTTGATGGACGCCCCAAGTATTGCGATGATGATACCCCCCTTGTTTCCCACACCGAGTTTATCTCACGTGGGCTTAGGGATTGGGTTGGCATCTGTGCTTACTCGGGAGTTGTCACCACCCACGGTCCGAGCTCTAAGACCATAAACTAAGATTCTCATCTGGAACTACGTTCAGCGCGATTCCTATCTCGATAGGATACGTAGGAATGCTCGGACCCCTTTTCTCCGAGCCCAGCTTGAGTTCAACAAATTTACCTCTCTAATCCTGCCTTCAGGACCCTGATCACAGGGCTGCGTGGCGCAGTGAGAGACTACGTCCTCATTCACGTCGGTTTTGCAATAGCTGCACCACGCACGCCCCCATTCTGAGGTTCAGTCCTCCTATTCCCTGTCCTGCATGACATTAAAAGGCACCCTTCAGAACTACGTGTGGCTTGATTCCCATCCTAATGGGATACGTAGGACCACCTGGATGTCCAAGATTCGGGTCCAGCCCCATCTCTCGATCACCCTCAATGTTGAGTCCCTTGACTCCTTGCAGTGGTTCACCCATGTATTAAGAGTACTCTGGTCTAGGACCAAGAGTGTCAGATTCAACTTGATCAAGTTCCTTCCACTTGTCAAGCTTCGTGTTCCCCTCCATTCGGACTTCCATCACCTTTCACACCCGGAGGGACCCCCGATAACGGCCTGGATACAATGCCCAAGGGCTCTCCTACCGATACAGGCCAACGCCCCCGAGGGTTTTGGACAACAAATCGATAAAATCCCACGTTGCAAATATGGTCAGCGGTCGATGCTCGTTTGTTAGTCCTCATTTCAGGCTAACGCGACAGGATGCTGTGTTGCGAACATGGTCAGCAGTAATCCTCTGTCATCACGCCAGCCCCTTCAGTTCTTGAATGTTGGTTGCATGATTCACATCATTTTCCACCCCACCATGCCCAGGTGGAATCTCGACACTTTTGGCGCTATCCCTCAGTGCACCTTCGCATGCTAGGGGGACAAAGCTGCAATCTGGCGCCCTTTGGGGCTCCCTTGGTCCGAGCTCTAAGACCATAAACTAAGATCCATTCGGCACTACGTTCAATTTGATTCCCATACTCATGGGACACGTAGGACCGCCCAGACGCCCTGTCTCCGGGTACAACCCATTCAAGAAGCCAGTCTCTCTCCCTGTTTCACCTCTGTGTAGGCCCCTCGGCCTGAGGTTTCCCTCTCCGGACGGCGTGCAATTTGATATGGGATCGTGTCTCTGCCAATTGTGTTTTATAACACTATGCACATTTCCCGCCTAGCATCGTCTCTGCTACGTCTGTGCTGCATGACGATAAAATGCATGCTTGGTCCTATCACACGACCCTAAACTGTGACATTATCGTCCTGGCTGTGCGACGAAAAAACGGCACCGCATTGTGGTGACCTCGTTGTAGAGGACATCACGTTGGGTATTGGTCACGTACCATGCCATTTGTCAATGCCCATCACGGCTTGATCCTTGTGGCGACATCACGACCTACTATGCTAGGTTTTCCGCTTCAAAAAAAACAATTCACCTTAAAGAACAAACAAGATACATCAAATTCCGCTTCTTTTAGTGCAAGGACCACGTCCGCACTCCCCTTTTCCCCCGGCACTGGTATCCTACCATGTCGTTCCAGAACTACGTGCGGCTTGATTCCCATCATCACATGGGATACGTAGAGACACTCAGGCATTTCACCTAGGGTTCATCCCCTGGAATCGCAAAATCATGTTCCTCCCCATTTCCAGCCCTCTGGCCTGACCCCTCGGGGGGAACTATGTAGCTGCAATTTTACCCTGAACAAGTTCAGGATGCCCCAAGATCCCATTGGGAAGGGATGGATCCCCTCGTCAGAGAGGCCCTGTCCCAAAAAAGGAATGATCCATGATCAGACCAATGCGCCCATCTGGCATACTCCCACCACGGTGGTGTAACTACCGAAGTGTTGGATCTTGTTTGGACAAACCATCACTCCATGTTCCACGATTTGCGTGCCCCTTATTCGGACCCTCGTCCTCTTTCAGAAACCCCCCTAACGGCCTGGTCTCATGCCGCATCAGCTCACCTACCGTCCTGGGCCAACGTTTCGGAAGACTGGTCATGTTTGGAGGGACCCCCTAATAACGGCCTGGATACTACGCCCAAGGTCTCTCCTACCGTTACGGTCCAATGTCCCGAAAGATTGATCGACAACAAATTGATAAAATCCCGCGTTGCGAATATGGTCAGCGGTCGATGCTCATTTGTTGTCCCCATTTCAGGATAATGCAGTAAGGGTACCGTTTCCTCTCCAAGGTTAACGGTTGTCCTTTATTGTCACGCCATCCTCACAGTGTTCCGGATCTTGGGTATCGTGATTCACACTTCCCATTTTCATCTGTTTGGACCGATTTCAGCGCCTCTGGCGTTGCCCCGTTCGTGCATAAGAGCACGTTGAAGAAACGGCAATTCGGCTATCCTGGAAGTTCCTCCTCTAATCAAGCCTTCCCCATCTTTCGGGAATCTGGACTGGCTTGGGGAATTGTCGTCAAACGTCCCGCAAACATTGTAGGGATGTAACAAGGCAATTCAACAGTGGAAATCGTGCGTGCTACGGCATTCAAAACAAGGGCAAAATTTGGAAGCACGAAAGTACCAATAAAAGGGTTTTGGATTTGTTACAATATTCGGGGGTTGACTTCCCCCATGGACGGGTTGACCCCGTCAAAAGAGCGTTGTAGCTCCGCCACCCGCTGACTTGCGGCGTCCAAAGCTTATTGCCGCTGATTCAACTCCCGCTCCTCTTCAGCAGCGGCGGGGCGTAATTCGTCGACTCTGGCCCTGGCCCTTTCTACCTCGGCCTGGACGGCAACCATCCTTCCAGAGGTCTGCCCCATATGCTCCTCAGCCTCTGCCAGCTGGGCCTTCAACCGTGAGACCAGCTCAGACTGCGCATCAAGAGTGGCTGAAAGCTCGTTGGCCGAGATCTGCATCTGTTGGACCTCGCCTTCAGCCTCCTGGAGCTTCCTAATGTTGGTCGCCTTCCTCCGCTGCAATCCCACACTCAGCCCACGATCATGCTCCTGGATCTTCTCAGTCATGAGGTCTCGGATGAGCGCGTGAGGGCGTTGGGCATCCACTCCCCCGGCACACAGTTCGCGCAATCGCGAGCGGAGCCTATCCATTTCGGTCAGCCATTGCGCTTAGGGAGTGTCCCTGATAAAGCGCGTGATCAGCTTCCACGACCGGCGACGGACTATGCTGCTGTCTTCCTCATCGGAGGCCATTTCTTCCCAATCCGCGCGGTTGGCAGGCTCGTACGCAGGATATGCCTGCAGGAATTCCTCAGCGGGATCTGCATCTGGTGTTGAATCTGGTACGACACCTGATGCCAACGCAGGCAGGACAGGACTGGGACCGACCAGTTCATCCTCTTCCTCAGAGTCCACCTCAATGATTTCGGGTACGGCCCCGCTGGTGGACCCGCCAGTGATGATGTGCGTCGCAGCTTGGGGAGATGGAGGGACTATCACCACCATCACCGGCATGCCCCTAGGAGGGACGCCGCCAGACATCCTGACCAGCCTCGCTGCAGCCGCCCACGCCAGTCGGAGAACTGTATGACACAGAGAGACATAAACGTTAGTTGGCATGGCCTACATGTGACAACGAGGAGACCGGTGGAGGAGACTTACGAAGATCGACCTCCGAGTGCTGCTCCTGAGCCGGTACTGATGGGACTCCGAGACGAGGCCCCCCATATATTGTTGGAAGATCTGGGGAGTCCATAGGAGCCACCTCAGGCCCCCTGGTCCCACCAGATGCAGAACTGGACGCAGCCATAGGCGCGGGTTCTGAAGGTCCCGCATCATCACCTGCCAAGGGGCGAGAACGAGGCCTGCGAACAAGTTCCTCCTGCATGGACTAAACATCGGTGAGAAGCCCATGGTGGCTCAAAAATAGGCCGTAAGGAGAGAAGTTCGGAATGCTACCTCGAGAGCCTCTGCGAAGTCGTCGGATTCTGAGCCTCGGTCTCCAAACTCGCCCTCCTCCAACGGGCTCCCTCCTCCAGCCTCATTCCCTCGAGAAGAGTCCTCTGACCCCTCCAGCAAGGGGAAGCGCTCCCTCAGATCGGCAGCCGATAACTGCGGGGGTACCGTCTGATTCAACAGTACCCTCACCCGATCCGTCATTGGGTGAGGAACACCGCTGGAGTGGACGTAATCCTCCAGCTCGTCCAGGTATTGCTCCGCCTCCGCCGGAGACACCATGAATCCATCCCGAACTGGGCCTATGCCCGGCAATTCCATCCCGAGGCGATTCAGGTGGGCCCACATCTCAGGTGGGCTGAGGAATTGCCGGTTGACATCCCAAATGTCCCAAGCTTCTGGAAAGACAACATCTTCTGCCATGTCGATGTGACGCAGCCGCTTCCCTGGAGCCTGAGTGGATATCCGACGAAATCCCCTCTGTGGCCGCCCCTCCGAATGGCCCTGCTCTTCCGGAACCACCGGATCCACCGTTGCTGCCATACCCTCGGCCGGTGCGGGTCTCGCCGCCATGGCAGCCCCGCTGCCGCGAGCGGCCCTAGCTGCCCTCCGACCCCGACCTCGAGATAGAGGAGACCCACCGTCACCAACCCGGATCGTTGGCTGCTTCAGCATCTCCCCCGGATAAGCGGCCTCCCAACTGATGGCGTACTCCTTCACTAATCTGAAGGCGGCGGTGGATGGAGGCAATGCAATCCGCATCTTCCCATCTTCCCGTGTGAACATGAGCCACAGCTGCCTCATCACACACGGGTGCTCCTCGTGGCGCACCTCCCAGTAGACCTGCGGGGTCAGCCGTTGGAGGCACCGGAACTGCCTCGCAAAACGATGTGGGGTGTACGGTTCGCAGATTGGCTCACGATATATCTGAGCCACCAAAACTCCACCTCGGAAGGCCAGAAGGTAAGACCGATGTTCTTCCGTTCCTCGCCCATCATCAGCAAGTATTCCCGTCGGCAACGGGAAGGGGTGGAAATTGAACTCATTCGCCCTCCACATCTAATTCAGTACCATTGGAACAGCCAGTTTGAACGGGAAGCTCCCAACTGCGTTCAGGATGGAGGGGCGAAAGTCCGATCCCGGCGGTGAAATGGGGTTTGGATACTCGTAAATCCCCCTGATGTGCGCTGCGATCCACCCATACAGGAGGTGGAAGGGCCCGCATATCCTTGGCGGCTTCTTACCCTCGCTAATATGCCGCAGCATTCTATACAGTTTGGTGAGCATCGGGATCCCCAGGTTGATCCGCTGCCCCATGGCCAACATCGACGCCATGATGAACGAGCTGGGCAGCACCCCCATGCTTGTATCCCTCACTGGTAGGATCCACCCACAGATGAGAGCCGCGATGAACGCCGCCAGCCTGACTATCAGTTGTTGTTCAGTGCTAACACTGAAACCCCAAGTCTTCCATTGGCTGTCCTCCAAGACCCGCCAATACGAGTGCCCCTTGCCCCGTTGGGCCGCCCTCGGACAAGTTCGAGGCCTCGGTGGGAACTCTCGATCTTCTGGGAAATTCAGGAAGCATTTGAACCATCTTCTGAAGTGGACATCCCTCACTGCCTCCTTGTCCTCTCCAGGGACGAGCGCCGACGCCAATCGCGGCATTTGCTCCTCATCTCCCCACGCGCTGGCAATGGGGAGGAACTCGTCATACATGGCCCCCAAGATCGGGACCCCAGAGACCTGGTGGACATCCCACAGGCTGATGCCCACCTCCCCGTGATGCAGGTGAAAAGTGTTGGTCCTGGACGACCATCTACTCAACAAATCCGGCATCAGCTGCTTTGGTTGGTAAATGTGGAACTGGGAGGCCCATGCTGCCTCATACAATCCCACTCTCCTCAGCTCGGCCCCGAACTCCTCGCATGAGGCGCCTACCCAGTAGGCCCAGGCCCAGTCGTCGGTAAAGTTGCCACCCTGGCGCAGGTCCCACTCATCGGACCATCCCTTCTTCGGATCCTGCAGAGCCGCCTTCATCATAGTGCGGTAGAGAGGAGGGGACGTCTCTGGTTGCAGTGGCCTCCCGTCGATATCATTCACGTGGTTGTAGAGACAGTCAGCGGTGATGGGTGTGAAATCCTCCCACGCATGACCATCGGCCGCCCTGAACCATTGGTGCTGGCACGGTGTGCTCCTAAACCAGAAAGCTGGTTCATCTCGTCTCGCCTCAGGGATGAAGACGTCATCCCTCAGCCCGAAGCCGTACAACGGCAGTTTCTTGCACTGCGGATAATCCTTCTAACCTTCCGACAGCAGATCTGTCAAAGAAGTGTGGTCCGAGTGGCTCCGAACCATTTCCCCCAATCCTGGACGATTGGCCATCTCATCCCGACGAGCAGCATCTGCAAGCACTCCCAGCACAGCCTCTTGATGGGCCATTTTAACTCTGGCCCTCAGAAAAGGATTCTTTCGGATGAATCGCGAAGCTCGGCCACGAAGTTGAATCGCGAAGCTCAACCGCGAAGTGGAATCGCGAAGATCGGTCGCGAAATCAAGTCGCGAAGTCTGGCCAAGGCCGACAAGAAGTTCGCCTAGCGCGGACGCGGAGTCGGAGACCCGCGGTTCGCCGCGAAGCTCGATTCGCGGAGGGCTGGCGCGGAGTATGCGGAGCTTCGCGAAGTCGAGAGCACAAAAAGACAAGGCACGTGAAGACAAAAGAGGGCGTACCCCCTATTTATAGGTGGCCACCCCAGAGCATCGCGACGCGCCTCACTCGTGCGAAGCATCACGGCGCGTCCGGATTTGCGGCCCCAGCGAGCAGCGCGGGGTCCCTTCGCGATGCTGCAGCGCGAACCGCCGACAATTTTGGCGATTTTCCCTCAGACTTCGACCCTTCGCCCTCCGCGGCTCCAAGTCTGAGGGGGGGCATTTGTTGGCGCCAAAAATGTGTCCCGAAAGAAAGGAATGAAAAAGGCCGGCGCGCTGCCTCGCGAAGCTCCGACGCGAGGCGCCACCGCGAAGCCCCGCCGCGAAGCGCCCCCAACCATAGCGGCGCCGCGAAGCTCCAGAGGCGGTGATGCTCCACGAACCCATTTGAAGTTCGCGAGCCGCCGCGAAGCTCCAGAGGCAGTGATGCTCCGCGAACCCATTTGACGTTCGCGATCCGTCGCGAAGCTCCAGAGGCGGTGATGCTCCGCGAACCCATTTGACGTTCGCGAGCCGCCGCGAAGCTCCAGAGGCGGTGATGCTCCGCGAACCCATTTGACGTTCGCGAGCCGCCGCGAAGCTCCAGAGGCGGTGATGCTCCGCGAACCCATTTGACGTTCGCGAGCCGCCGCGAAGCTCCAGAGGCGGTGATGCTCCGCGAACCCATTTGACGTTCGCGAGCCGCCGCGAAGCTCCAGAGGCGGCGCGCGAGCCCTGCTTCGTGGCGCCCCTTCCCTATAAATACTGGGCTCCCCCTGAGTCCCAAGGACGGACGATCCGACCTTTCGGCTTCTCTGCTCCCGAATCGCGAAGCACGCTTTGCCCCGGGAATCATGAGCTCCGTGAGGTATTTCTACTTCGCGAGACGACTCTGCTTGGTCTCGTTTTGAGCCCCTCTTCCGGGAGGGATGCCCTTCGCGAAGCTCAAGGGCATTCGAGAAGGAAGGGGATTCCCAAGGGAACCCGGGCAGCCGCGGAGCACTTGTGCTTCGCGAAACACCCAACCCATACGAGTGATCCCTATGCTAAGGCAGGATCGCTCCACTTCGTGAAGCTCATTGCTTTACAGGACCCTGCTTCGCGAGACACTTCTCCTTCGCGAGGCAGTGCTCCGCGAACATTGTTCCACTTCACGAAGCACCTCCCACTCACAACTATTCCCCATGCTAAGGCTAAGGCACCCCACTTCGCGAAGCTCACTCCTTTGCTTAGCGACTCCTCTTCTCGTGCAACCCTCCAGGTTTGCGCGATGTGATTTCAAAGTCCCATGGACAACAACACCCGTAGCGTTGCTTCGCCTAATGCTTCTTCGCATAGGCACGCTAACGGCTATTGCTTCTTCGCATAGCCACGCTAACGTGGACCCCTCGATGGTTCGTTCCACAACCCCCCATGACCATGGCCTTACCGATACCTTCCCTTCCCCAAGGACCAGAGGGTACCGGTTATGTAAGCCCTAGGGGTGTGGAGTGAACCCACCTCGTCCGAGCTATAGGACGTTAAACTTCCAAGAACCACGTCCTCAACACATGACGTTAAACTATGATCCAACCTTGTCTCCCTCACGAAGGGTCCCCCCGGCTCGAACATTCGTTACACCACTCGTCTCCACGGGAATGGAACTCTTCCGCACATGGAATGAGATCCTCCTTGTCAGAGTGGCGTATGTTCGCAGGGGAAGGGCTGCCTCCGAGCGTAAGCCCCTAACCTTTGGTACGGATGATTGCACCCGTGCATCTCTGTACTTCCCCACTATCAAGGTCAGTGGAGGACGTGGTAGGGAATGAGGCACCCCCCTCTGGGCCTCCATCCTGGAGTAAGTCCCAACACCATGGGCCGCCCAACGCGTAATCCCCTTTTCGCTTCCCACGGACGCACCCCTCGTGACGTGATCGTCAGGTCCTTGCAACCTCTTGTTTCTCACACCGAGCATGACTCACGTGGGCTTAGAGTGAGCACCGACCCTGACCCCCAACCCACCTGAACTACGAGGACTTTGATCCATGTCAAGGCATGGTACGTAGGAAGCCTCCATGAGGTTCAAGCCCACCCATCATAGCGAACTACGAGGACTTTGATCCATGTCAAGGCATGGTACGTAGGAAGCCTCTACGAGGTTCAAGCCCACCCGTCTTTCAGGTCGGGTCTCACCCTCGTCCAGCACGACGTTAAACTACACTCCGGTCCAGTGGTAAGCCACTGCGACCCAACCCAACCTGAATTACGAGGACTTTGATCCATGTCAAGGCATGGTACGTAGGAAGCCTCCATGAGGTTCAAGCCCACCCATCATAGCGAACTACGAGGACTTTGATCCATGTCAAGGCATGGTACGTAGGAAGCCTCTACGAGGTTCAAGCCCACCCGTCTTTCACGTCGGGTCTCACCCTCGTCCAGCACGACGTTAAACTACACTCCGGTCCAGTGGTAATCCACTGCGACCCAACCCAACCTGAACTACGAGGTCTTTGATCCATGTCAAGGCATGGTACGTAGGAAGCCTTCCCAAGGTTCGAGCCCACCACCCATTGGACCAAGGTCCACTTTCACGTCGGTTCGCCGACAAAACCCCTTCTGAACTACGAGATCTTTGATCTGTGCCAAGGCATGGTACGTAGGAAGCCTCCATGAGGTTCAAGCCCACCCGTCGCTCATTCACGTCGGGTCCCATTCCGGTCCAGTGGTAAGCCATTGCGGCCCATCATTCCATCCTGAACTACGAGGTCTTTGATCCATGTCAAGGCATGGTACGTAGGAATCCTCCCAGAGGATCAAGCCCAACTCCCATCGGACCAAGGTCCCTCATGTACGTCGGTTTGCCGACACCCATAGCCCGTCGTTCATTCACGTCAGGGTTCACTATCGTCTCGCATGACGTTAAACTGTACTCCCTGAACTACGAGGTCTTTGATCCATGTCAAGTCATGGTACGTAAGAAACCTTCCCGAGGTTCAAGACCGCCATTAGTGGACCCACGGGTCTGCTTTCACGTCGATACGCTGACGATGCCTATCGGACCAAGGCCCAGCTTCACGTCAGTTTACCGGCACCATCCCGAACTACACGAACTTTGATTCCCTGCCACGGGGATATGTAGGAAGCCTCTTCAAGGATCAAGCCCAACTTCACTGTCGCCCTCCCCCCCGTGATGGTCCCATTTCACTCTCCTTCTACTCTATTCATCAACCCACCACCCGTTCTGATCTTCGCCCGGACCATATTATCCTGGTGAGACCATGTCGGTATACTCTCCTTCACAGTCGCCCATAGGCTAGCCCCGGTATCGACATCCCTTCAAGGAGGTTCCCTCGATCCGATTTATCCTAGCTAATGATCTGGTTGGGTTGATCCGTCTCCGCTGGACGTTAAACTTGCGGCATACCCTGTGTTGAACACGGGAAGCTGAGGAAAACCTCAGATATGTGTCTATGACATATAATTCCCCGCGCTCGGTGTGGGATGCCTCGGGCTTCCACGCCCTCGAGAAGCCTTGTAGTCAAGGATAACAGACAGACATGCCAGGCACCCCAGCATCCAGACACGCTACTGATGCCTCAACGTGACTACTCCCCTGACCGAAGGTTGCTGCCCTGACTGGACCCTTTGGAATGTCCCGACAGAAGCAGTGTAATTAACTGGCGTCCATGGAAACATGGCACTGGGAAGAGTTTCACGAACTACGTATTAAATCTATAAGGGAGACCCGGACTAGGTGATGAGTTCTGAGGAGGAATCCACAGGAGGAAGAACCGACATCCCATCATCCCGTTTCGATCAAGGAGCAGACGTCCCTGAATAAGGAGCGAATGCCGCCCGCCTTTGGAAAGCGGGAATGCGGGGCAACAGGCAGCGCGTCCCCCATGGACGGATGCGCGCGCCCCGGCGAAAGCGTCGGAAACAATCATATAAAGAACATAAGAATCAAATATTCCCTTAAATTTCCTTAAATAGATTAATTATATTCATTAGTTTAATATTTAATATATATCCATTTAAATAAAGGCATGATAATTCTATATCTATAGATAATAATAGAAGATAATATTTGAATCCCCTACCTCATTTGATGCTTCGAAGATCATCGTGTAAGAACGGAGAAGAACTTGTGATCAAACCACACCAAAATTGAAAGAATCCACCACAAAAACATATCATATCAATCCCCCATAAAATTATACCACGCATAAACCAAAATAAATCCAACCCATTACCATATATTTTAAGAAAGGAAATAATAAGAAGAAATAGGAGAGTATTGGAATAAGGGACACTTAAGATTAAAAGAGATCAGTCACTTGAAGTATAGGGATAAAACCCACTAAAGGTTTCCCAATAATCTCTAAATAAAAACCCCTAAGTTTCTATATCTTTGATCAAGTATAATAAAGTGAAGTGAATTTAATTAGGCACTCCAAGTTATATTAAAAATATACAAACATAATATCACAATACAATGGATGGTATTACACCGTAATGTTGTCCCAATTTAGAAATCATAGTGTGATCCTCACCAAATATCAAGGATACAAATCATAAAAATTGACACAACCATACAATGAATTTATTAACAAAACTTGTGTCTTTAAATCACAATTCTTGAACATCTGAGATTCAAGGTGAAAACCATGGTCTTCTCCCTCAAATATAATCAACACTGTACACACTTCACATCTCAACATCATAAACCATAGTGAAATGGTCCCAAAAAAAATATAGAACCATGATAACCCTAGTCATGACCTTCATGGTGCAATTACCCTTACCATGACACAAGGTAACCTGAATGGACTGGCCCATGGAAACCCTAAGACTCTCCACATTTCAACCTAAATGAACATGGTGCTACCAAAAAATCCCCTCCAAATAGAATTATTAAAAAAATATATCCTAAGTTCCACATCACAAGACATATCCTCATGATAAAACCTAGGTAATCATAGCTTAGCACACCAAACTATATAGACTCTTCTTATCCAGTAAACCGTCCATGGTGAAATAAGAATAGTCATGAAATAACCTTGGATTCCAAGTAAAATTTCATCTAGTACTCCTCCTTTCCTCTACCAAACCTTCCCACCATCACCTTTATCACTTAGAAAATGTAAATTAAAGGTTTATGAAGTTATGGTTATTTAAATAAATTATGAATAGGGAAAAATAATGGAATAAACCTTATATATTGTTATATGAATTTAGGAATTTTTCTTAAATAGTGAGTAAAATTCAATGTGTTGGAGTAAAAACTTCTTGAGAAAGAACTTATTGATAATATAGTAAAAAATAGAAAGAGGCTTATAGTGACCATAATAAAGTTTATTTTGATGTATCTATGTTAATGATTGTTTCTATGGATTCCAAGATTTAAAAGTAACATGAAAATATGGTTTTTTTATTAATATACATCCTAAAATGTATTTATTAATAATATGTTGTATATAAGAGATATGAAATTTTAAAATCACTCTTTTGGTGTAAGATGGTAGAGTGTACTTCCATATAAAATCATGTCCTAAATATAATTGGATATATAGCTGATTTGAATATATGGGGCCATTGCTCGATCTTGATATAGTTATGGATTTAATTATATAATCGTTTTCAAAAAGGTTAAATAAAACATTATATAATATCTTCAATATATTAAGTATGGATAAACAAAACATGGTATTTCCATGTTCTTGTGCTATATTTATAGTGTATTAGATTAATATTTTAAGTAAAAAGAAGAATATTGGAGGGTCCAATAGTCAACCTAGTCATTGAATCCTAAAGTAGGTGTTTGGAAGGATTGGAAATGTTTTTATTGTGAAATACCTAGTTAATAGAGGAGAAATTACCTGGAATACCTAAGGGTTTTAAGAAAATCTATGGAGAGTCTCTATAATGTATTAATATTATAGAAATCAATTCATTAGTTTTGAAGGGTACGCAATGCCAAATATATATTTTTCAACTATTTTAAATATACAAGAGCTCAAAACTAAGTAATAATTGATATAAGGTTCGTTAAGTATACATTCAAATGATGAATCAAAAGTGTTGTTACATCAATGGGTGGGATTTAAATGGATTACTTAAAAACTTGGATGAGTCCCTAATAAACGATGTTAATTTTAATTTTATTTCTATTATGAGATAAGATGTGTTATTTGTAAATAAATATTTTTTATAAATAATATGAGATGATTATTTTAATATACATGGTTTATGATTCATAAAAATTTTATAACATGTTTTAAAAACAAATTAAGGATAAAAAATGTTTTATATTGGATAAAATATTTTATACAAGTTATTTATTAAAATATAAATTAAACAGTTCTCACTACCCAATAATAGAATATTTTATAGAATAAAATATTCTTTTCAACTACTACTCTAAATACATAGAATATCATATAATATATGGTTGTTAATAGTTTATTTTTTAAACATTCACATAAAGAAAATAAGTTTTATCTCTTAAAACAAGATTTTGTGTGTTAAAAATATATTTTATAGAAAATGTACTTTATTAAAGGCTGTTAGAAGTATATTTTAACTTTTATAAGTTCAAACTATAATAAATAAATGATTATTTTAGTCAATTTAAGGTGAAATTCAATTTACATCCTATAAGGGTTTAGAGGATGTTAGTAAAAAGTGATATTAATATAAATAGTTACATTTAAATTTATTACCAAGATTAACTCAATTTTCTTGGAAAAGTTTAAAGATGGTAGTTATGAATTTAGAAATAACATTAAGTATTTGAAATAAAATATTTTATTAATATTATAACATTAGATATTATTAAGTAAATAGGTAGGAATATTATGTACAAGTAACTAAACATGAGGATTGTAAATCTCAATCTATCCATTATTCAAAATATATTTCTTTATATATATTAATCTATTAAATGATTTTAGGGTGATAATTTATCGATTGGTCATATATAGATGTGGTAGGAATTACATTGTAATGTAAGGAGTTTAATAAAACCATTAAATATACAGAAAACATAAATCCCCTCTAGCAATTCATTATATGAGATATGATTAAACTTGATCTTATTTATGATTTTTGAATATTCATAAAGTAGTTTAAGAATATATAGAATATATAATGTTATATAAAAAGGAAGTCTCCAATTTATAATTATTTCACGTTGGTTGCATGTATTATATAAATTGAAATGATAATTGACCTCTCAAGGTATGACTTTGAGTTATCCTTAATCGATGGCCATCGTAGAGTATTATAGGTTATGATGAAATGTGAATATTATAATTGGATGGGTATTGTATATATATATGAAATTATATTGTGAGATACAAAAGTAGTTTTGTGTATTGGATGACCCACTATGCATACCACATGGATTTTCATACACTAGGTATTTGGTATACCAAGGTGTTATTCCAAAATTAATTTGTGATGTTATTGTTGTATTTGTTTTTAATATGAAAAGTGAAATTAAATGTTTTCATGGAGAATATGGGTGATGGATTGAGTATCCATCCACCAAAGTAGAAGATTAATTTCCTATATAATATGGGTAAATGAGTATAGAGAGTTAACTTCCCCTAAATTACTATATGGATAGATTCAAGTGGGAAACCCTAACATAAAATGATTATTGAGATATTATTCAGCCTATGACAAGTGATAAATGTGATAAATACTTGTATTAAATATTTTAAATAAAGGAAATGATGATAATGAATATGGATGTTGATCTCTTAGGGGTAAACATCTTGTCAATTTGTGGTTTAAATGAAGAAAACAGATTTAAAGAGATGGAGAGATATATAAAGCTAAAGGATCAATCCTTGAGTGATTTTTCATGAAGTATACTGATTTTTGTGTTTTATATATATTGGATGGTGATTTAGAATGGATTTAGATGGATTAGAGGATCCCTTGCTTGAAATGAATTCTATAACTCTAAGTGAACCACATTAGAGAGTTAGTAGGAAAAGTGATCTATATATCCAAATAGTCATGCATTCAAAACCCATGAAATATAATTCCAAAAACATAAGTGACTCTATGTATCTGAAGTCACCACATTTACAAATGTTCATATATGTGAATATCAATATAAGGATTATGGATGACGCTTGTGAATTTGTATATCCAAATTTAGTAATGTAGATGAATGCCTCACATATGCATTTCACATAGCCTAATTATACTATATTTCAAAATCTTGTAACCACATATATAAATTCAATAATGCGTGGGAATTTGTGTAATAAAATGCATACCATGTAGGTGATTTAGCTAAGTACATGATTCACATAAGAAACTGAGCTAACATATGAGAAATTGGAATAGGAGAATCATGTATCCAAATTCTGATATATAAAGAACTAATGTAAGGGAATCCATCACATAGTTGATTCTATGTATGAGAAGTGGGAATGTACAGAACCAAATTTCCCTTACATCCTAGGTGAAAATTTATGAGTTTTTACAATGATGGTTATAAAGAAGAAAATAGAATCTAATTATTATTATGTTGTGCATTCAAGATTTAAACATCATAAAGACATGATATAATCCTTATTTGAGGAATATATAAGGATAATAATCATTAGATTTAGTTCATGATGTATAAAATGGATTTATCGAGTTTTCAAGAATAATGAAAATGTTGTTCCATCAAATCTCAAGTTGTACATATGAGTATACATTAGTATGATCCAAGATTCTAAGATACTTTTTAGTTGAGATACTTTTAAGTGATGAGTGATCTGAGTCTACTGAAGAAGAATCTAAAATATCTATGTAGATGTGAACTACTATATAGGTTTATGGATTCAGTAATGTTGAAAGATCAAGGCTTTCTGAGTGATAATGAATAATATGAGGAAGAAAATAATAAGATATTAAGGATGGTGGAAGGATTTGGAATATCTTTTGTTGACCAAGATAAATAATAAGTAAGAAGATGAATACATCAATCCATCTATAGAATAAATAAAATATTTACCTAGCCATGTGAGGTGTATTTATTAAGGGTATTTATGGAATACCCTTTGAGTTGAAAATTATTTCCCAAAAGATAATAAGGACCAAAAATATGGGTATTCTATAATAGTTATTTTCATATGGTAGTGAGAAAGTATCTTATGATTACTTTTTTGGATATTAAAAATAAAATAAGAAATTAAATAAAACTATATGAGAAAAGAAAAATAAATGTACCTCAAAAAAGTGTATTACTTTTGTGAAGAAAATATAAAAAGAAAAAAATATAGGTTGTTAAGGAATCACTACTACTTGATGTAGAGAAGCATTTGAGAGTTGTGTTTCATATAGAAATTTTGAAAAACTCTCAAAGAAGTAGAATAAAATATGATACTACATATGAAGATACATCTACAAGTTATTGAACTAAATAAAATAGATAATTTGACCATATTTATAATATTATTTTGAGAGAGCTAAATTAGTGATAAGAATAATAGAGGAAAGATCAAATGTGTTGTATTTTTTATATCTGGTGTCAAGCCTTTCAGTTTTTATGGATTGAGGAATCTGGATGATTAAGTTTCAAAGATATGTGAATCTAAGTTTTAAGCATTGAGCGAATTGCATAGTATTATTGAAGATCTATTGGAATTTGAAGAAGTTTTTTTTGAGTTAAAGTGGATTTATTATATTGGGGTAGAATCATCCTATATAGAATCATAGATCTAATTAAAGGGAATAAATTCAAAGAAATAATTGCATATTTATGATGGGACTCTATAGAACTTGTGAAAATTAGAGTATAGAGGGAGATCATGGTGCGAAGCTATAATAATAATTTGAATCTACTGAGGTAAGTCTAGTGTGATTATAGAAAGAAAATTCATGTGATACTCGAGTTTTGTAAACACTGTGAGACTTAGTGTTAGTGTGGGAAACACAACCCATTATAATCAATATCATATTATAGTTAAGAATTATTGATTAGGGAGAACATCCAATCAAGTCAAAGAGTAAGTCTTTGCACCAAACCTTGTAAAAATATTGTGTGCTTTTTTACTACTTTACTTACATTGCATGAAGTTGATGATTTACAAGTTAAATATTAAATAGATCCATATAAACTAAACAAAAATATATTTTAAATTCAAAATAGGTTTTATTATAGTTTAGAATTTGGAAAAAAGTAGGAAACACTTGATTCACCCCCTCTTAGGTGTCTACATCAGTCATATTGGGTATCAAAATTAGTATCATATATAAGGTTCCTATGATTGGATCAACTTTTGAAGGAATTCTAAATTTAATTTGAGTTTTTGAAGTTCATATTAGAGATGTTTAAATAATATCCTCAGATAAAGAATTATGAATACATCCCTATTTAAGAAAAATTAATGTTTCTTCCAAGACATTGAAAAATACTATGAATAAAGAGTCAAAGTAAAAAATAAAAAATATGAATAAATAAAGGGATCAACCACTAATTTAATCAATTTTAAGTGGTAAGTGATTATCAGATAAATTTGATTTCAAAGAATTGTTTGATGACTCTAGTTCAAACTATAAAGAATATGAAGAGATTAAAATAGTGAAATAATTTTACTCTCATGTAAAAGGGTATTTTAAAGAAGTTAATGGTGAAGTTTTTGGATATATGCTTGGTTTTATCAAGGATTTATTTGATGAAAAATCATATCTAGATAAAGAATCCATTTCCATAGAGTAAGCATTAGCTAAAACATTTGGAGGTTACAACACTCTATAAAAACTGGTAAAATATAGCAGTGAAACAGCCACACTTTATAATGATAATATGTCATTGATTGATGAAATATTGAAAATAATGGTTATTTAAAAGGAAGTGTTTAATACTATTGTATCTAAGATGTTCTATTCCTTGGAAAATCACATAAAGTAACTATGAATGTAAAGAATTTACAACTATATGTGAAAAAAAGAGTGAAATAACTTAATAGTTCACTATAAGAGAAACAAAAGATGAATGATGAGAAGGTTTAGAAGATGTATAGTGATTGGGAAAAGAGTCTGACAACTATGTAGTATGAAAATAAATCATGCAACATGAATTGTCTAGATCATGATATTAATATGAAAAAACTAGAATCAGTTCATGTTTCTCCTTCTCAAATATATAAAAAAAATAATACTGCCACTCAGGTTTTATAGAATAATTTTCCCTCAATATATAATCCTTTATGTGGTAAATAGTTTATGAGATCATGTGGATAACCATCCACCTCTTTATTAATGGAAAAGGTAACTCAAAACCTAGTAAATTCCAATTGTGCTAAATCCGTTTCAGTTGGATGTATGTGAAAAAAGTTAAAATCTATACGGAACTGGGTGGAGAAAAAATCCATGAAACTCAATGAAAATTAAAAGGTATAAGTGAAAAAGTTTATGAAGATACGTTCCTCGATTGGATCCCAAAAAAATTATGAAAAATTATAAAAAAAAACAAGATTTTAAATCTGGATAGAGTGTACCTCCATGAAAAAAAGGATATGTGTAGGCTATTTTTGGTATTACTAGAGTTTTTTTTCATATTTAATTGATTTTTGGAATAATATTTCAACTTATAAAAATAGTAAATATCCATATATAAGGGTGACTAGAGATAAAAGTGAGAATATAACTATTTTAGAAAAATAAAAGAATCTGTCTTTGAAAAAAATGAACATTTGGAAATTTTATGTGACTTATGAAAGCTATATTAAAATTTATATGATTAATGTGGGTATTTAACTATGGAATAAAAATATTATAATTATGAGAATAAGAGTCTAAAACAAAATTAGAAGTAGGTGAAGAAATATGGAAAATATGACTTTAGGAGGAAAGAAAACAAGAAAGAATCTAAAACTCCTAAGAAGAAGGATAACCAGGATGTCACTCAAAATAGAAGAAGATGATTCTATTGTGTTAAGAGATGCCACACCATGTATTATTGAAAACAAACCATGGAATTAAAATCTAGATAAGGAAATATTAAAACAAACAGAAAATCAGTCAATGAGATGCATAATAAAATTGACATAGTGGATGACATCATTGATGATGAGATTCAGAATCTTCCCAACAAGGGTATAGATAAGGTTGATAAAGGTGTGTGTGGAGGGTGAAGATATATAGTTCATTGTGCTATCAAAAGTATTAAATTGACTCCTAGTAAAAATGATATCAAAAGTGATCAATGGGAATCACCATAGGTTTCAAAATCATTTGAAACAAAGAATAATTATCACTATTGAATAAGGGATAATATGTTAATAAGGAATATTTAATTGTATGGACCAACGTACTATAAAGGGAAAGTTATTCTAAGAAATAATCAAAAAATTAAATTATTAGGCTAGTTCAAGAAAATATTTCCATTCTAACTAAGATAAAAACTTATAAAAAAGAAAACCATGCTGCCTAAAGGGGAATTAATCTAGAAAAATAAAGTGGGTGAAAGCATAAAGGTGACATGAAATTTTAGAGTACTAAAAAATGAAATCAGGTTGTGGGAGATTTCTCAACCTCATTTATATGACTAAGTAGGTGATGAAGTGTGCTTCATTCCCAAATTCTAATGATTTTTATTTAAAGAGGTAATTTATAGTGAAGAAATAAGGAAGTCAAACCACCATGGAGTGAAGTTTCAATTGGTATTCATTCCCAATTGGTATCAGTTTCAACTAGTATCATAATTTCATGGATATTATATTTGGAATAAAACTATTATAGTGATAATTCTTAGGAATCATCCCTTGACAGTGAAATATAGAATAGTCTAAGCTTCCAAAGAATTTATATTTGTTTAAAATCCAGAATCATGACAGATTTAGTATATGATGATGGTTGAGGTATTATTAACACTCTCCAAGTACTTTTATTATTTTTTACATAATATAGTCATCAATGGGAAGTGTTTTTCTAACAAAATGGGTAACAAATTTACAAGTACTTAAACATTATGATGTGATTTCTAAAGATGAGTGAAAGTTTACAAATTTTATTGAAAATATATTTTTTACTACCCCCAAGATATAATATTCTGAGTTAGTACCACATAGTGATTAAATTATAGACAATTTTGTTATTTAAACTAATCACACATTTTTTCCACATTGGGTTTTCCCACATGGACTTTGAGTTAGTTGATTGATGGAATGATACTAAGGAACATGTGATGCCACATTAATTATATAATTTCTTATATTGATCATCGTTTCTTATAGTTACTTGAAATTATTGAGAATTTATTCAAGATGAATTTATTCTCTCATAAAATTGACTGAGATGTTGGAAATTTGAGTAAATTCATACCATGTGGTTTTAAAATTGTTTTCTTCACAATTTGTATCATGATTTAAAAATTTCAATTAGTATCTATAAATTCACCATTTCCTTGAGTAAAAAAAGCATACAGGGAGAAGATGGATTTCATAATATTTAACTGGTTAAGTTAAAAGTTAAGTAATACCTCCTATATACTCATCTTATTAATAATGGAGATAGGAATTTGACCTTAAATTTTAGTTGGAGAAAAAAATTTCTCACCTTTTAATTTTTTATCAATAAGGGGGAGTAAGAAAATATTGAATTTGTAATTATAATGGTATTAAAAACAAATACAACGGGGGTATTGTTGTGCCCAAATGGATTTGTGATGTTATTGTTGTATTTTTTTCAATGTGAAAAGTAGAATTCAATGTTTTCATTGAGAAGTATGGTGATGGATTGAGTATGCACCTAGAAAAAAAGAAAATTTTCTACCCATATACTATTGGTAAAGGAGTATGACAATCTGACTACCCTTGAATACATGACTAGAAAGATTCAAGTGGGAATCCTAAACATCATATGATTATTTAGTTGTTATAGATGTCTATAATAAGTGATGAAGGTGATGAAGCCTCATCTTCAATAGTTTTAATGAAGGATATAATGATGAAGAAGCTCATTTTTAATTTGTTATGGGTGAATAGATTATTGATCTATAATTTAAATGAATAAAATATATTTAAAGACTTTGAGAGCTAGATGAAGCTAACAGATCCATCCTTAAGTGATCACGCATGAAGGTTTCCAATTATTATGTTTTATATATTTAATATGATGATTTATAATGGATACAGATGGATTAGAGGATCCCTAAGTCAAAATGAAGTCTTGATTTCTATTTGAACCACATAAGAGAGTTGGTAGGAAAATTTATCCATGTATACAAATGGTCACATAGATGTAACCCACATAAGAAAATTATAGAAATGTAGGCAACACTATGCATCTGGAGTCACCACATATGTGAATGTTTATATATGTGAGATCGATGTAAGGATTTTGACCAATGTATGTGAATCCACATAGAAAAATTTATTGATGTACATAAATTCCTCACATACGCATTTCGCATATCCAATTTCCTCTATATGTTAGAATGCAAGAACCGTGTATCTTAATTTAGCCACATGCGAGAATCAATGTAAGTAAATGCATCCCACATAAGTGATTCAGCTAAGTATGTGATTCCTGTAAGCAACTGAGTTGATATATATAAAATTGGTACATTAGAACCATATATCCAATTTTTTATATGTGAAGCACCAACATAATGGAATCCATCACATAGTCGAGTCTATTTATGCAAAGTGGAAATTCACATAACCAAATTTCCCTTACATCTTGGTGAAAATTTCTAAGTTTCCAAAATGATGATTCTAAATAAGAAAATCAAATATAATGATGATTTTGTTGTAAATTCAATATTGAAACATCATAAATATTATTTAATCCATGGTTGGAGCCTACTTTGAGGATGTCCAAATTAGAATAAACATTGAATTTATTTCTTTATGAATAAAATGAATTTATCAAGTTTTCAAGAATAATGCAGATGATGTTCCATTAAAGCTCAAGTTATAAATCTAAGTCTTTATTAGTATGATATGAGATGGTGAGATGATTTTTATAGGAGAAATTTTTAGATGATGGGTGATTTGAGCCTATTTTGGAAGAATCTAAAATATTTGTGGTGTTATGAACTATCATGTATATCCATATATTGAGGAAGATGGTGTGATTTAGGTTGTATAACTATGAATGAAGAATATGAGGAAGAATGGAAGGATATATTGAGGCTACTCAAAGGATATGAAATAGTTTACATTGGATAATAAAAATGATAAAGAAGAATATAAAGACGTTGAGCTATATATAAAATAAATAGAAGATTTATCTATTCATGTGAGGTGAATTTATTAAGGGTATTTCTAGAATACACTTTGAGGTGAAAAGTGGTGCATGAAAGATCATGGGAATGTAACACCCCGACCCCAGTTACCCAGAGTCGGTGCATTAATTCATAACATTGGAATGATCCCAAAAGATAAAGTCTCGAAAGACCGATTAGTTTAGTAGCCTTGGAAACACTAGATACACTCATAAATGTTACATTACATCATAAAGTGAAAAAAATAATAACAAAGTCTTCATAGTCCACACTCATATCCTATTTTGACTATCCCTGAAGGTCATTCATAAAATACTTCTTCACATCCTAGAAAATATTAAAACATTGAAAGGGGTGAGCTCAGATGCTCAGAAAGGATAATAATATAGCGGAAGCTTTCATCAATAAACATAAACATTTAAGGCAATGTATAACTAAAAAAAAGCCTTTTAAACTTGAACTTCAATATAATATGGAAAAAATAAAATTAAATAATGTCATTTACTTACTCACATGGATATTCTACTAGTTGAATAATCACATGCAATATCAATAACCACTTTCATAATGATGGAATGCATAATGCCAGACTATCATAACCACGTAGCCAAGGCCTCGTGCCAAGTCTACAATAAGATTTTGTCAAGGCCTCGTGCCAAGACACTAGTTTGTCTCATGAGACCTACCGATGCATCGAGGAGCTGTAGTGGGCTCCACCCATCACTTATTAAGTCCAATGCATTCCTCATATGAATAGGTTTAAACATATCATAAACCATAACATAATCGTATCACATAAAACATGCATAAAGGAAACATAACATTTCCACATTTCAATCACCAGATATCAATTCAAAACATTGATATAATAAAAACACTTTCAAAACCATTTTCAATACCAAAATAAAAGAAAGTTAAAACTTTGTATTTATTTTTCATTAAAAAAAAGTTATGGCTTGTAGAGAAATCTGAAACTCAAATAATGGTCACGACGGTGGATAAGTCATTGTCACCGCATATATACAGCAAGAAAAACATTCCCTTTTTGTCATTTATTAAAATGCTTCGTATAAAAAAAATTCCTTTTGAATAAACATAAAAGTCAAAGGGGTTTATACACCGTATATTAAAACAAAATATGCCTCAATGAAAGGAGATTGAGATGAAGACCCTTACAAAGATCATTTTTTTTAAATAAAGTAGTTCTATTATGTGTATTCACTATAAGTACACATAAATAAAGTACAAATACAAGATAGGACATAATAATATCATGACATAATTTGAAAGTAGGAGATTAACCTAAAGAATAGAAATTGGGTTAAGAAGTTCCCTTACCTCGTGTCTGAATTCACTCGACCGTTCTTTGATCTCCTGAATAATAAACTAGAGTTAATATCTACCTTCTTAAGAACCTTTTTCAAGTTCATTATTCTGTTTATATCACTTATTACCATGTCATGAACATTATGTAATTATTTATGTTTATAACGGTCGTTTTGTCGATCTTAGGTACTTGAGTCAAAAATAGACTTCTTATAATTACAAGTTGTTCATGTGGTGAAATATCCATTATATACAAAATTATATTCATGATATAGATATCATATATCTCATATATATCCAGTATATAATATTACATAACATTTAGAGGTAAGAAATGAAATGCACCGTTCATGGAGACGGTAAGCCATATGTACGCATGAACGCTACTTTCATTTCTATTTCATATTTAATGGAATGAAATCATAATTATATAAAGGTATAATATAATTCCAGTATAATATAATATATAATATCATTTAATCTATCCTTTATACATCTCACATATGGAATTAACGATTCAAATCACTTTGAGGGGGCGGTAGTCAGCACTTCCTAAAATGAAAATATCGTGTTTACCCATAATGGAAACAATAAAGGTATGCCATAAATGAAAAATACAGAACCTTAAGTAAAACATAAACATATTATATATCATATATATAAATATAGTGACATCTTAATGGCCACCTTTGAAGTTGTTATATGAGTGTTGAACAATCATCGTTTCGTGAGGCAGAAATTCGTCATCCACAGAAACAGTATGTTCTTTAACCATTAGATGTAGGTGTGTGTAAGTGTAGCTCAAATACTTCTTATAAGAAAATCCTAGTATATACTGGTGTTGTTACAAAAGAAATGAATAAAAAGAGTTTAGGGGGTTGGATAAGAAAAATAAAACAAAATAACATAAGAGAAGATATTACCTTAAAATCGGGTAACTCTTTTGATTTGAGCCAAAGGCTTCCTTGGGAAGAATTTTGCCCAAAGTGAGGCTTCTAAGAGTAAGGGAGGGAAGTTGATAGAGTATTTGGGCAGAGTTTGGCCGAGCCAAAAGGCTTTGAAAGTGTGAGTAAGGTGGTAGTGGTGGGGGCCTTTTATAAGTGGAGAGGAGGGGCACTTTTGGAAAGTAATGAAATGGTACTTTATTGTGAAATGATTTTCGGATTCTAAAGGTCCCACAATGAAATATTTCGAGGATAAGGTTATAAGGGTTCGAAATATACTCATCCAATAGGTTTTGGACAAGTTTAATACTTAGATTTTACATTATCCTTCCATTTTATTAAAATAGTTAATTAATGAGGTAATCGCTGCATCATCATGGTGTCATAAATAATTTAATTTATTTAATGTCTAAAAATTATAAAAAAAATATCATGATGTATTAAATCTTTTTATTTTTCTAATGAATATTTATAGTCAAAAATATGACTTGTATAACCCCATTTAAAAATTGTTTTAGTAAAACAACTCTTGTTTGTGACCTTTTTATTTTAACATTAAATAAAAAGTTATTTATGTCCTTTTCCTACCAAAGTGGCTCCATGGGGTCCCCAAGTTGACCCGTGGATTGTCTTGGTCGTCCATGACACATCCAATAGTGTTTGGACAAGTGTAAAGGTCATTCCATATTTTTATAATACTATTTTTACCTTAAATTTCACTAATTACCTTTAATCGCGATTAATTAAACTTAAAAGTTACTATTCACTAAAAAATTATTTTAATCCCATTGAACAACATTTTACTTCCTAGTGACAACCATGTATGTCGGATTTTCGAAAATAAAATCACAGAAGTGGTAATGTTTCATTTAAACGAAAAATCAGTTTTTTAACAACCACTTAGTGGTTTCACTATTCATCAAAAATTGAAGTTTTTCATAACAATGCCAAAATTTCACCCTAATCTTTAATTGATATTACAAATTCAAAAATGATGTCTATTTTAAAAAATTCCAAACATATATGTTTCATTAATTAATTTTATAATTAATTCCCGCTGTCACAACAAATAGCGTGTTTTTTAGAAACAATATATATCAAAAGACTGACAATTGTTTATGTCCAATTTCAAAGTGAAATTAATTCTAATGACCACCATTGGATATAATGGTAAAAATATATTCTAATTATACTTTAAAACCACTCAATATTATAATTTATCACTATAAATTATTTTGATTAAAAAAGTTGTTTTTAAGTATTTTTCACTATTCATAAAAATTTGGAAGTTCTTAGAAAATTACAAAAAATTCGACATAGGCTAATTTCGACATTTCGAATCCAAAAATGAAATCTATTTCGAAATATAAAATATATATAATTTCAAAAAGTGGGTATTACTATTCATAATGGCTATTTTGATTAGTCGCGGTGTGTTAGAATCTCGAACTTGCATACAATGCAAGCTATTGCATTATTGAAAGAGAAGCGTATCGTGGAAGCTCGGGGTGTTACATTCTCCCCTCCTTCAATCAATTACGTCATCTCAATTTGAAATTTTTCTTTGAAAATAAAAGGTTGAAAATAGAAAATACCTTTGTGGAAAACCCACATCGGAAATAAGGTTAATAAAATTATAACTTTAAAAGATAGAAAGATAAGTACAAAGGTCACCCGAGATAGCCCATACTAGGATTCTATGAAAATATGGATATGGAAGAAAAAAAAGTATCAAGGTCTAATGAAGAGTTGTAGAAAACTAGATTAGGAGAAAGTTAACCATAAGAAAATCACAAACTTGTGATTGGTTAAATGGTTATTGAATCCCCAGTTGGAAAAGTTAACCGGCAACGTTTTTGTTTTAAATTACCTTTTATAAAGTTGAGGAATTTATTTAGGATATTTACTAAGAACGTAAGGGAATATACATACTTGTCATGTAGACTTTCATTCTTTAATAAATTTTTACCACAAACCCATCTTTCACTCTAAAAGGTAATATAACTCAAAAATATTCTATTTATCCTAATTGTATAAGGTTCCAAATATTAACACATACCATTTAGATTAGTAAAACTATTTTGTAATAACCAGGGACTTCCTTTATGCTAGTGGTAGGTAATAAAGGCTTGTCGCACTATGGTTGTGGGTTCGATTCCTGCAGCTTTGTCCGACGCGACGGGTTATGCCCCACCCTGCAGGTTGTCCTTTTCCTAAAACTATAGTATTATAATATTCCAAAAATAATCCTCATAAATGTTTTAACCTTAAACAATACTATCAAAAGATCAACTTAATCCATTCCAACCATTATAGTTATCCAAAATACCTTTGTCCAGACTTTCTCTAAAAGGTCTCTAAATTCCAAAATCAATTGTAACATTAGATTCCCTAAACAAAGTAAAGTTTCTCTTATTGTCACATACTAAAAATATGATTTCCTTCATCATATTAAAACCTTAATGATAACAACAAGTACTGCAGTACAATCCTTATATATATCACATTATTTTTATAACCAGAATATAATCCTTGAGTCCAAAAGCACCAATACATTAATCATTCCACTTCAACTATAGTAACAGCATAAGATTGTCCTTGATCCCTTGGCCTTTTCTGAGGTAAGTTTCCCTAACGCTTAGGACATTCATTTGAATAATTCCCCATTTCCCTACAATTGTAGCATTCAACACTGATAGCCTCTTTCTTTCCCTTGCAATCACGAGCCTAGTGACCTTTTTCTCCACATTTGTAACAAACTCTCATTCCTTTCAGGCAAGTACTGGGGTGATTCTTCCCACAATTATCACATAATGGAAAATCCTTATTTCCCTTTTTCCCTTTATCTGTCTCTTGTTCCACCGTTCTCTTCTTCTCTTGCTTTACTTTATTGTCATAAGATTTAGAGAATTCCTTTTCTGTCTTGATATAACACGAGACAATATCTCCGTACGATGAGAAGGATTGTGATACTAAAGATCGATAGAGAAACAGTTTTAACCCATCAAAGAATCGATCAATCTTACTCCTTGGGTTACGTATATAATCTGCAACATGCCTTGCTAACCTTATAAAGTTGGCCTCATACTTTGCAACATTCTCATCCTCTTTTTGTCTCAGACTCAAAAATTGTCTTTCCATATCTGCTCGATGGTCTCGAGGATAGTATTTTTCTAAGAAAAGATCTTTGAACTCTCTCTATTCCATACTTGATACTTCTTCATCTTCCTTTGTATTTTTAATCAGCGACCACCATTGATCAGCATCTCCAGTGAGGCGGTAGACTGCCATGACAACCTTTTCCCTTTCACTACTCCCCAAGGCGTGGAATATTTTCTCTAAGGATTTTATCCATTGATCAGCTACTAATGGATTTGTACCCCCATTAAATTTTGGTGGTTGTTGCCTCATGAAGTGGTCTAACATTGATCCTCCACATTGTGGATCATGGTGCTCCATACGAGTAAGGTTATTATTCATAACCTGGGTGAGTTGTCCCAGTATGGTAATAATTTGATCATCACCACTTGTATCTCCAGATCCACAATAATTATCTTGAGCATGATGGAAATCCATACACGGAGTGCATGCATTGATATGGTTTCTATTCCTTCCACTAGGCACCATTTCTAAACAATGGCATAAACTAGATTAGTTTATGAATCAAAATACATAATTCCATTCTTGTAAAACACTTAACATAAATTGAACTATTTATGGATATAATCCATAATAATAATAAAAATCTTTGAAGAAGTATATACACATAACCCTTCATAGTGGTTTGTAATGAAAATGAGAATTATCCTAAGCATATCCCCCGGGAGTGTCGTAACCAAGAGTGAAGCAAGGCCCGTTGTCGTGCACCAGTTCCCGTTCGAGTCTAGCTCAAAGTGGTGTTTTTGGGTTTTACCCCTAGGTACATCTGTACCAGAGCCTCCTCTACCTGCTCGTATCCAGATTGGGATGTATTGCTCGGAAAACTCACAAAATCTCTATAATACCAAAATTCTAGGAAGTTCTTCTATACTAATCCTTAAAGTATATCTTCGGGCTATGTGCTCTAATCATAGTATATCTAAATCTAGCTTCCAAGGTCAGTACTAAACTGCCTCTGATACCAACTGTAACGCCCCGACCCCAGTTACCCAGAGTCAGTGCATTACTTCGTAACATTGGCATGATCACAAAAGATCAAGTCTCGAAAGACCGATTAGTTTAGTAGCCTTGGAAACACTAGATACACTCATAAATGTTACATTACATCATAAAGTGAAAAAAAAATAACAAAGTCTTCATCGCCCACACTCATATCCTCTTTTGACTACCCCTGAAGGTCATTCATAAAATACTTCTTCACATCCTGGAAAATATTAAAACATTGAAAGGGGTGAGCTCAGATGTTCAATAAGGATAACAATATAGCGGAAGCTTTCATCAATAAACATAAACATTTAAGGCAATGTATAACTAAAACAAAAGCCTTTTAAACTTTAACTTCAACATAATATGGAAAAAATAAAATTAAATAATTCCATTTACTTACTCACATGGAAATTATACTAGTTGAATAATCACATTCAATATCAATAACCACTTTCATAATGATGGAATGCATAATGCCAGACTATCATAACCACGTAGCCAAGGCCTCGTGCCAAGTCTACAATAAGATTTTTTCAATGCCTCATGCCAAGACACTAGTTTGTCTCATGATACCTACCAATGCATCGAGGAGCTGTATCGGGCTCCACCCGCCACTTATTAAGTCCAATGCATTCCTCATATGAATAGGTTTAAACATATCATAAACTATATCATAATCATATCACATAAAACATGCATAAAGGAAACATAACATTTCCACATTTCAATAACAAGATATAAATACAACACATTGATATAATAAAAACACTTTCAAAACCATTTTCAATACCAAAATACAAGAAAGTTAAAACTTTGTATTTATTTTTCATTAAAAAAAGTTATGGCTTGTAGAGGAAGCCGAAACACAAATAATGGTCACGGCGGCGGATAAGTCGTTGTCGCCGCATATGTACGGCAAGAAAAACATTCCCTTTTTGTCGTTTAGTAAAACGATTTGTATAAAAAAAATTCCTTTTGAATAAACATAAAAGTCAAAGGGGTTTATAAACTATATAAAAGAAATTTGTGTATAAAACAAAATATGCCTCAATGAAAGGAGATTGAGACGAAGACCCTTACAAAGATCATTTTTTTAAATAAAGTAGGTCTATTATGTGTATTCACTATAATTACACATAAATAAAGTACAAATACAAGATAGGACATAATAATATCATGACATAATTTGAAATTAGGAGATTAACCCAAAGAATATAAATTGGGTTAAGAAGTTCCCTTACCTCGTGTCCGAATTCACTCGACCATTCTTTGATCTCCTGAATAATAAACTAGAGTTAATATCTACCTTCTTAAGAACCTTTTTCAAGTTCATTATTCCGTTTATATCACTTATTACCATGTCATGAACATTATGTAATTATTTATGTTTATAACGGTCGTTTTGTCGATCTTGGGTACTTGAGTCAAAAATAGACTTCTTATAATTAAAAGTTGTTCATGTGGTAAAATATCCATTATATCCCAAATTATATTCATGATATAGATATCATATATCTCATATATATCCAGTATATAATATTACATAACATTTATAGGTAAGAAATGAAATGCACCGTTCATGGAGACGGTAAGTCGTACGTACGCATGAACGCTACTTTCATTTCTATTTCAAATTTAATGGAATGAAATCATAATTATATAAAGGTATAATATAATTCCAGTATAATATAATATATAATATCATTTAATCCATCCTTTATATATCCCACATATGGAATTAACGATTCAAATCACTTTGAGGGGGCGGTAGTCCGCACTTCCTAAAATGAAAATATCGCGTTTACCCATAATGGAAACAATAAAGGTATGCCATAAATGAAAAATAAAAAACCTTAAGTAAAACATAAACATATTATATATAATATATATAAATATAGTGACATTTTAATGGCCACCTTTGAAGGTGTTATATGAGTGTTGAACAATCATCGTTTCGTGAGGCAGAAATTCGCCATCCACAGAAACAGTATGTTCTTTAACCATTAGATGTAGGTGTGTGTAAGTGTATCTCGAATACTTCTTATAAAAAAATCCTAGTATATACTGGTGTTGTTACAAAAGAAATGAATAAAAAGAGTTTAGGGGGTTGGATAAGCAAAATAAAACAAAATAACATAAGAGAAGATATTACCTTAAAATCGGGTAACTCTTTTGATTTGAGCCAAAGGCTTCCTTGGGAAGAATTCTGCCCAAAGTGAGGCTTCTAAGAGTAAGGGAGGGAAGTTGAGAGAGTATTTGGGAAGAGTTTGGCCGAGCCAAAAGGCTTTGAAAGTGTGAGTAAGGTGGTAGTGGTGGGGGCCTTTTATAAGTGGAAAGGAGGGGCACTTTTGGAAAGTAATGAAATGGTACTTTATTGTGAAATGATTTTCGGATTATAAAGGTCTCACAATGAAATATTTCAAGGATAAGGTGATAAGGGTTTGAAATATACTCATCCAATAGGTTTTGGAAAAGTGTAATACTTAGATTTTACATTATCCTTCCATTTTATTAAAATAGTTAATTAATGAGGTAATCGCTGCATCATCATGGTGTCATAAATAATTTAATTTATTTAATGTATAAAAATTATAAAAAAAAATATCATGATGTAGGAAATCTTTTTATCTTTATAATGAATATTTATATTCAAAAATATGACTTTTATAACCCCATTTAAAAATTGTTTTAGTAAAACAACTCTTGTTTTTGACCTTTTTATTTTAACATTAAATAAAAAGTTATTTATGTCCTTTTCCTACCAAAGTGGTTCCATGGGGTCCCCAAGTTGACCCATGGATTGTCTTGGTCGGCCATGACACATCCAATAGTTATTGTACAAGTTTAGAGATCATTCCATATTTTTATAATACTATTTTTACCTTAAATTTCACTAATTACCTTTAATCGCTATTAATTAAACTTAAAAGTTACTATTCACCAAAAAATTATTTTAATCCCATTTAACCACATTTTACTTCCTAGTGACAACCATGTATGTCGGATTTTTGAAAATCAAATCACGGAAGTGGTAATGTTTCATTTAAACGAAAAATCAGTTTTTTAATTACCACTTAGTGGTTTCACTATTCATCAAAAATTGAAGTTTTTCAGAACAATGTCAAAATTTCACCCTAAGCTTTAATTGATATTCCGAATTCAAAAATGATGTCTATTTTACAAAATTCCAAACATATATGTTTCATTAATTAATTTTATAATTAATTCCCACTATCACAACAAATAGCGTGTTTTTTAGAAACAATATATATCAAAAGATTGACAATTGTTTATGTCCAATTTCAAAGTGAAATTAATTATAATGACCACCATTGGATATAATGGTAAAAATATATTCTAATTATACTTTAAAACCACTCAATAGTATAATTTATCACTATAAATTATTTTGATTAAAAAAGTTGTTTTTAAGTATTTTTCACTATTCATAAAAATTTGGAAGTTCTCATAAAATTACAAAAAATTCGACATAGGCTAATTTCGACATTCCGAATCCAAAAATGAAGTCCATTTCGAAATATAAAATATATATAATTTCAAAAAGTGGGTATTACTATTCATAATGGCTATTTTGATTAGTCGCGGTGTGTTATAATCTTGAACTTGCGTACAATGCAAACTATTGCATTATTGAAAGAGAAGCGTATCGTGGAAGCTCGGGGTGTTACAGGGAATCCCAAATATGGGTATTCAATCAGAGTGATTTTAAACTAGTAGTGTTAAATAATACTACGATTTTTTTTATATTGAAAATAAAAGGAGATATTAAATGAATCCCTATGAGAAAATAAAATTCATAATACCTTGAAAAGGTGTAGCACTTTAGTGACGAATAAAAAAGAAAAATAGGTTGTTGAGGAATCATTGTTAAAGTGAAGTAGAGTAGTATTCGAGATCTTTTCTACTAGGTGACATTTTGAAAAAAAATCTTGAAGAAGAAAAAGGTAAGTTGATAGTGCATTTAAAGCTACATAAATTGGGTATTAAAGCTAAAGAAAATAGAGAAGTCAAACATTATTTTGAGATCTATTTAAGAGAGATAAATTAATGAGAATAATAATATAGGTAAGACTAGTTTTATTGTACTTTTTACATCTAGTTTCAATCATTTTAATTTTTGGTGAGTGATAAATCTAGATGATTAGGTTTTGAAGATCTTTGAATTTTAGTTTCAAGTAGTGATCGAGTTTCATAGTATTATTGAAGATCTATTGGAGTTCAAAGGAGTTATTGTTGAGTTGAATTAGATATATTATATTGATACAGAATCATAATGTACAAAACAATATATCTAATTCCATGGAATGACTTGAAATAAACACTTTCATATATATGGTGGGAATCCATATAACCTATGCAACTCAAGGTATGTAGGGATATAATGGTGTGAAGATATTATAATAGTGTAAAGATTCAAATATAATTCCAGTGAAATTTTAGAAAGAGATGTCATATGATACTAAGGAATTGTAAAAACTATGAGACTTTGGGTTAGTGTGGGAAACACCACCCATTATAATCAAAATCAGGTTATAGTCAAGAATCCTTAATTGGGGTGAACAACCAATCAAAGAAAAGAGTAAGTATTTGTACCAAACCTTGTAAAAATACCATGTTCTTCTTTACTACTTTAATTTCATTGCATAAAGTTGATTAATACTAGGTTAAACATTAAATAAATCTATATTCACTGACCAACAATAGAGGATAAATTATAAATTGGTTTTAGGATAGTTTAAATTTTTATAAAAAGTAGGCCATAGATGATTCACCCCCTCCCCCCTGAGTGTCTACATCGGTCCTATTGGATATCACACAAGGGTTTATATTCCATATTGACTCCTTATTGCCTTAGGTTTTCTAGATATCTATCATTAGGTCATTAATACATTTATGTCTTTCTTACACCATCCTTGTAGATGACCAGATCAGGTAGTGGTTGGGTATATTGTTGATTGTGTCATCATTTGAGTTTTAACCAAGATTAGATGTGTCATTTCATATGAATAGAATGATATGTGGGAATTTTATTAAGATATACCAAGGAAGTGTACAATAATTCCTAGATAAGTGACATGTGATGTGTTTATCTATTTGGATTAATGGCATGTGATGTTCTTGTCTATTTGGATAAATGATAAGTTACAAAAAAAATTAACATTTGAATTTTTTATAAAACATTCCATTAATAGTCCAAAAATCTAAGAAAAATTTTAGATCCTTGGAGGCCTATACGAATAAGTTCATTCCTTTAATGAGGTGTGGAATTAAAATTCAATATTTATGTAGTGAAAACTCCCTAAACCAAATATCTCAATTTTCTTTAATCCTTTAACCAAAGGTTTTAGTAGATCGTAACTTAAAGGATGTCCTTTCAAAGCATTAATATATTCAAAATAGCACATGGATACCCTAGAAGGATGTATTATATTAATTTCTTATTAATAATCCCTATAAAGATCATTTGGAAGAGATTAAAGTCATTATTTCATCAGATAAAAGGTAGGATATTTATTTATATTTATTTAATCCAAAAAAATGAATAGATCTTGGAAAAAATGTTATGTTTAATTTTTTACAATGCATTTAAATAAGAGTTATCCCTTTTAAAACCCTTCATGATTGTGGTGGGTTATTGGTAAACCTATACTATATGGACTATGTTGTTTGATGAGTGGATATTTGTGGTGAACTTTGAATAACACCTTGATAATGGGCCTTAACTATAATTAGATTTTAATTATTGATTTAGTTGATTTCGAAATTCATGTTTTCACTTTGTATGTTTTATTCATGTCGATCTACTATAGTATATTATTTAAGATTTTCCTACTGAGTATAAATAATCACCCAAGAATGAATACATCTATGAACCTATTGTTGGAACTGAGCATGCAGTGGAATCCCCAAACAGGTGGGTTTTTAAAAAATTTCCATCGACGTTTGATGTGAACTTGTCGAAGTCGTTGAAGAGTATCCCGGTGAAAGCCGAGGACCATACGTGAAGGGTCTTAAGCACAAAATAAACTGTAAAAAATACCTGGTTTAATTCTGAAGCCGCACACAACGTCTACTCATCATTGGTGATCACTGCTTAAAGAATCTGAAGACGAATACCTCTAGATCATCCACATGTGTTTCAAGGAATCCATGGGAGCTCCGTTCATCGTAGTATGGATGCTAGTGCAGAATACTAACGATGTCTTCGATGTTCCAATGATCACCGCATTGCTTCATTAGCGATGACCGAGAGAGAGCTCCATCCAAGCTCCTTGGATCCAGATCATCTCTCTCTAGAGTGTGGGAGTGAGGAGAGGAGACAGAAGCTCCATGAATAGTAAATATAAATCTCCTCTCCTCTAATATTTATAGTGGTTAATTAATTACCTAGAAATTCCAACCCGGCCCCTGAATACTTAAAACACTATCAATGACATTTTATGTCTACTAAACTAAGTCATAAATATTATTATCACTTACTTGTAATATATTAAAATATATTACATGATAATAATTAAGTCATTAATTCGAATTGTCGCTCCCATAAATATTAATTGAACCTTGAATAATTTAATATTCGTTAATTAATATTTTTCATGTATTTACTAAAACTCGTAAATAAATTTAATAAATAAATTCAATACTCGTTATTCTAAACTCGAATAATATGAATTTATTTATTGCATTGGTGATCGTTTAACTTTGGACAAATTCCAGACCCCTGTGGCGGGGCCCACTATGTCCAAAAAAACTCTTATTCAATTGAATAGGGAAAATTCTTGAATATGCTATTGTGTGTGACCCTCTAGGCCCTTATCTCAATAATAGTGAATAGTATTCACAAACCAAGAGTGGGATCTAGAAACCCATCATGGCCCTTGAAGAGATAAGGATTGTCACAGCAGCGACAACCAACCTATGAACACATACTATGTAATATAATCTCTTTTTCAATAATATCTCATAAAGAAGGACGCACTCTCGTGTCATCACCCTTTTTCTTACTTTACTATTTGTTGATGTAACTAGACAAATTTACCCTCGACTGCCATGGCCATGGTCTTATAAGGTTACTACTATCCATATCAACATGGCCTGATATATATTACTTCCATGACCCGGAAGCGACAAATCCTTTCTTGACCATTCAACCAATGACATGCCACCAACGATGCACCCAACACAAACTACCTCACCACAACTTCATTTCCATGGTTTTTGTCTTGCATCAAGGTGCACAATCAGATGACATGCATTGGTAATGATCTCAATTCAGGAGACCATTACACATGATCGTAGATAGGAACATACAATGACACCTGAAACATGTGGTGTCCCTTTTGGCGGGTCAGTCCTCATAATCTCACTACTAGAGATCACCATGTGAGAACTTCATGAGAAGAAGTCTCAATGATTATGATCCCCAAGCACATGATGGTCAGACATCTACTGTGTACATTTAGTAAGATGTATCTAGACCATAGAACATATATTTAAGATTAATGTCATAGTATCTAGAGGTTATCATTATAGCCTGGGAACTACTATAACCTTTTGATACAACAATTAATCTTTGGAAATTACCATTTCAATAGCGGATGTAGAACAGTCTACACTATAATGGTAATATGACATCATGCATAGCTAATTGTATACATGATATGGTAATCAAAAGCACTGAATAGTTGGGTCTAGGGCACCCACTATTTCAATACCTATGAATGTGTTCTTGAATTTATGTTTTGTTGGGGGTATTGAGTGTTGTTTTTCAAATAGTATCCCCATGCGTTTTTTTTAGTTAAAACCATAGTTGGATATATAAGAGAGCTATAAGGGTTTTTTCTCTTTCCTTATCCATTAAATTTTTCATTATAGTTTTATTGGTGGATCATTGTGGTTTATGTTGTTCTTTTTTATTGGATGATTAATATATATGAATTCATCATTTTTTATTATCATATGTTATTCAAAACAAATGTTCATTAACATGTATGTTTGGATTTATATTGAGTAGTGATTCATGTGTTATGGGTTATTTAATAGGTAATGTCTCCCATGTGTGTAACATATACCTACAACATTAATTATCAATCCCTATCTTATTGAAGAAGAGATTTGGGAAACACCTAACCAACCTTTCCATCAATAAAAGGGCAATTTTTTTTAGTTTTTTTCCTAAATTTTGATAAGGGTGGTTTCCCTTATAACAAACTAGCCTGAGGTTAACTGTTGTGTCACTTAGGTTAGCCTACCAAAAAACTCAAAGCATGTTCCCGGTTTCCATGGGCTAGAGATAAGCACTAGGGAATTAAACAATAACCAAGTGTAAATGGTTTCACCCTCATATAATAATAAACAATAAGTGGAATCTAACAAAGAATACAGCATGGTGCATCCATAATTTTAACTTCCAAGCATATAAAATAAATAGTCCAAAATAATAAATATCAACCAAACATGGTGTAACATAAAATAAACATCCAAATTCACTATTAAAAATATAGAAAACATCATCTATAATGAATACATAATCAGTTTCAATATAAATAAAAGCAAAAACATAAATAAAATAGGTGGCTGAATTGGACAATATAGGAACATATCCCAATAAACCATAAATTTGATCTATCTATCAATCAATTTCATATGACCCATGGTCACCACCTCATCCCAAAACATTTATCAATCGACCCTTGATATGATGTCTCAAACTTTTTTCCGCATGGCATCAATCATGCCTCCCCATATACTAGAGGTTACCGACTAGTAACAAGGGGTCTATGGTGGTATGGTGGGAAAAATATACCCACATAATGAGAGTGGAGCACAACAGTAGATAATAGATAAAACAGTGGAAGAATGATTAAAATAGTGGAAGCATAATGATAAAAATATCAACTCAAGTAAATCATCCAGATAAATACTAATATATAATAATATCTTGTATCAAATACAAAATTGTGATTTCATGATGCTATAAAAAATGAGGAGTATGGAAAATGTATAGCAGGAATACATAGTATATGTTATAAAAAATAAAAAAAAGAGAAAAATATATCTCAAATATCATAGATATTACAAGATTGATCCTCTTCTCCCATGGTCCATCCTAGTATAGAAAATCAAGTGTCTATAGTAAGGTTTTTACCCTTATCCCTACTCATATCCTTGAAGTTTTTTTGAGTACCAATCAATAGCATGAACAGTTTGTGAGTAAAACTTAGTACACCATCACCAATGGTTTCTAAGGTTATCTAGTTAGTGAATATAAAATGAACAGTGTGCAGGTAATAAATAAGGTAATAAAATAAATGAACCATGTCAACTCAGGTTCCAGTAGGACACATGTCCTACTATACCTGCTTCGTTCTAAGCTAGATTGTCTCTGAATAAGTAATCATGTGATAATAATAATAATCTAGGGCCTAAGGTATAACCAAGGCATCCATGATCTTATAAGTTTGAGCCAACTCATAGTAATAATTTATACAGTCTGGATATATGGTTATGAGTGTCATCAAGGGGTGAAACCTCAATAATGTACTCCTAAAATGATAACTTTGTTGAGCCCTAGGAACAAGTCTCGGGTAGCCTTGGGATAGACATGATTGGATTCCAAGGAGATAATATGAGGTGGTCCATATCATAAGACATCAATCCAAATCCAAGGAGATAATTCAAAGAATTCTAATATCTAGATAAAAGTAACAAATAACTCCATGGAATTATAATTGGGTATTCATCAAGGGAAGACAAAGACCGAGTCCAAGATGGGTATCAACTCTGGAAAACACATCCATGAATCAAGTGGTTTCCTATGGTTAGTCCAGTAAAACCCAGGGGTACAAGACTTTCCCAATGTAGGACATCCTATAACTATATATATATTGTTCATAATAAGATTCAAGTGAATTATAATCCATTATACATTTCATTTAATCTCATTTAGTCATGATCATAATTCACTATTTAATAAGGAACATGTAATACATTTATACCATCTAACCTTTCCATTTAATCCCATTTAGTAATGGGAATAAGTCATGGTTAATATGATCAAGTGACATAGCCTTTCCATTCACATTTCAAATTTCATTATTTAATATTTTCATTAATTCAATTTACTCATTAGATCATAAATTTCCAGCTGAACCCACCTCATAAGGTGGCTTAGTCATGATGTATGGTAAAAGAGTTAAGTTAAAATAATCAACATTCCCAAGTGGTGTTCGAGTTGAGGTCGTATACCATAGAAAATTGTAAAGGGTTCTATGGGAGTATCTTATTAATAAAAAACATTTAATTTAAATTAATTTAATAATTATAAGTGACATGTGGAAAGTATAGATCATGGAACAATGGTGCACTTTATAAACATCATAACTTTTAGGGAAAATCATGATACCACCTAACTTATACAAGTAGATGACTCCTCATCTGATGTCAACTTCATTTTCTAGATAGAATAAGAGGAATCAAAGAAACTAGAAAAACATCATGAAAATAGGGCATATTATCTCATAAGGATTTATCATATGATATAGGAGGGTAAACTAAGAAAATAAGTAATAAGAATCATAGTCTTATCGAGAGATATCCAACTATATGAACAAAGATTGAATCAGATGTTAGGTTGATGAGAAACACCAATACCTAGGAGAATAGGATAGGGATCTCTCACAGTGGGTGGATACTAGATATTGGGGAAAAAGAAGGGTGGCTTTATTTTTAAGTGGATGGAGGGAAAATGGAAATTTCACCCCTTTAAAAAGGGTCATGTGGTTTGGTCGTATAGTTGGCCAAACCATGCACCAACTGTGTGGTCTCCCTTGTATGGGAGACCACCATCACATAAAAAAATTACATAGTTATACAAACTATGTGATGGTCGTTCATTCCTACTCTCCAAAGGCACATCCATTTTTATTGTTTGCACATAGTTTAACAAACCATTCTTGCACCATGTAAATCACCTCTATAATAATTCCACACCATCTTGCATGGTTGTGAATGTACCTTGGATGGTAACCATAATTTTGATCTTATATATTTGGTTTTCCTGGATTATCCACAAGGTTAGGACTAACCATTCTCCAACCATGTGTCTCATGTTGTTTCTCTAAAAACTGGAGCTTCAGGCTCCAAAAAAAACCCAGATGCTCATGATCCCTTCCTTAAACCTTTTTTCACAATTACAAGAAAAAAATAATGATTTAAACTGAAAATAAAAGGATTAATTCCTCATTAAAAATTTATAATATTACAACCTCTCCTCCCTAAAAAACTTGTTACCTAGTTTCCCTTTTGGGTATGGTTGAACATCATCTAAGAATAACTCCTTTCACTAAGCATATACATCAGCCTCTCACTCCTAGGTCTCATCATGTACATAGTTGTGCTATTATATCACTTGAACTATAGAATATGACCTACCACACAAATCCCACATTCTACAATCAACAATACATATATGGTACTCCTCGAACAATGCATCAACATGCAACTCAACCTCCTTGGGATGAAGGACATGAGACGGGTCTGAATGATAATGACGTAATTGAGAAACATGAAAAAACCCATGCATGTCCCTATATCTCTGAGGGAGTGTTATCTGATAACCCATTTATTTGTCCCTCTCAAGAATCTCAAAAGTTCTGATGAATCTAGGCAATAACTTACCCTACTGATTAATTTTTTGATGACCCAACCTAGGTGATACACGAAGGAAGACTCAATCCCCAAACTCAAACTCTAGAGGCATATGCTTCCTGATAAGTTACACCTATTATAAAATCTCCTGAATGAGACAAGGTACTAGTAACACTACATATCCTTCCTCTAACTAACAAAGGTGTGAACAACATGACCCATTATATAGGGCCTTGTAATGAGCCATCTAAATTGAAGCATGGAAACTGTTATTGTAATAAAACTTAGAAAGATCCAAATGGTTCTCCCAAGAACCTATAAAATCTATGACATATGATCAAATAATTTTTTACAAAACATGTGTTTTACACTCATACTGACCATAGGTCTAAGGGTGGTAGGCTTTACTCAATAGTACATGTGAACCTAGAGCCTTCTACAACCCATGTCCAAACTGTGACATAAACTAGGTGTCCCTATATGGATTGGTGGTGTGTGGAACTTTGTAAATATATATGATATCCCTAACATATATCCTCCCTAGATATTATACTAAAATGGTCTCTTTGATAGGTAATAAATAGTTGTCCTTCATCACTCTATCCACGTTAACCCATACAACATCACTACCATGAGGGGATCTTGGTAAGCTAGTAACAAAATCATTAGTAATGCCATCCCATTTCCACTATGGAATGGGTAATGGCTATAAAATCCCTGAAATTCATTGGTGTTCTACCTTCACCTACTAAAAGGTGGAACACCGAGTAATGAAACCCGATATCTTCCCTTTTCATCCTCGGCTACTAATACTGATGGTGTAAGTCACAGTATATCTTGGAAATTCAAGATGTACTAACAAAGTAAGGGAATGAGACTCTCACATAAAATCCTCTTGTATTCCTTCCAGAACCTAGACACACCCATGAATATTTAAGATCTCATCCTTATCAATAACCCAACCAGGTGGTGGATCCTCGCCTAAAATGATCTCCCTTAGGACCAAGCCTTCTGGATCCAAAATTTTTCTCATCCTCACTTGATCTATAAGTGATGAGGTTGATAATAAATCTATAATAATATATTTCCCACAAAAATCCTAAATCTACAAATGCATCTCAAAAAATATATCCATTAACTTCTACTCGCTACTGGCTTCTTGAACAGCTTGTGACTGAGTCTTCTATAATAGAGCATCAGTCACTATATTACCTTTCTTATATGTATAAGTTAGATCAAAAACAAATTTCTCTAGATATTTAACCCATAATTTTTGTATGAGGTTCAATTCATGCTATTTGAATATTTATTTGATACTTTTATGGTTCATTTATACAATGAACCACTCTCCCATCAAGTAGTGCCTCCAACAATACAAGGCATGAACCACTACTGTTAACTCAAGGTCGTGTGTAAGGTAATTATGATCATGAGGTCTCAATTGAAGAGACTCGTACACCATAACTTTATCACCCTACATTAAAATTGATTCTAGATTAATGCCTAATTCATTATAGTAAATGGCATAGACTCTTTTAGGATCATGTAAAATTAGGATCGGTGTTGAGGTAAGCCTTCCTTTCAACTCTTGAAAGGCTTTCTCATAAGATTTATACCATGTAAACTTAACACCCTTCTTATTCAATCTCATAAGAGATGTTGTAAGGCATGAGAAGTCTTGAATAAAATACCTCTAATACCCAGTCAGTCCCGAGAATATATGAATGTCAAACACATTCTTGGGATTCTCCCAATAAACCATGACTCTCACTTTCTCTAGGTCAATAGATGTCCATGTCTTCAAGATAATGTGGCCCAGGAAGTGAACATTATCAATCCAGGACTAACATTTTGTGATATTTGAATATAACCTATTCTTTATAAGTGTTATAAATATGTAATCAAGTGGTTTGGAATGATCATGCCAAGTTTTTTAGGGAACAAATATGTATTCCATGAAAACAATCACAAAATAATCTAGATACGAGTGGAAAAAACAATTCATCACATCTAAGAAAATAGATGACGTGTTCATGAGACTGAAAGATATTAACAAATACTCATACAATCTATATTTGCTATTAAATATTGTACATGGTATATCTGAGGGTATTAACCTTACCTAATGATAGTCGGACCTCAAATATTTTTTTGTGAAAACTCTAGATCCTTGAAGTTGGTCCAAGAATTCATCTATATGAGTTAAAGGGTAATAATTATTAACCATAAGATGAATCAATTTCTGGTAATCCATGAAAATCCTAAGGGTTTCATCCACCTTCTTTGAAAAAATCATGGGTGAACCCCATAGAGAAGCACTAGTTTATATAAACCCATGAGCTTCCAGGTCCTTTAGTTGTGTCTTGAGTTCCTGAAGCATAGTTGGAACCATCCTATAAGGAGTAATAGATACCAGTGCTGTTCTTGGAACTAGCATAATAGTAAACTCTACCATTCCCATGATATGTAATCTATAAAATTATTTAGGGAATACATCCTTGAAATGATCCATTATAGGATATAAATCTATTATAATCATTCCCTAATCATTTAGAAAAATACCAGCAATATAGGTTGTCACTCCGCTTATCCCATGATGCTCAAGTACAAATCGGCTAGCCTGTATATCCCATTATCCTTTATGAACATAGCTATGGACCTCTAAGGATATAAAAGTCTCCCTCTAGAAAAAACAATCAATATGGACATGATAGGAAATCAACCAATCCATATTGATTATGATATCAAATCCCATCATATCAAGGACTATAAGGTTTCATAATAAAAAATAGCCATAAATTTCTAGGGGCACTCCTTGCATTGGAGTACACTCTATGATCACACTCCCAATAGACTATCAAGATTAATCACTCCACATAAGTACTGAATTTCAAGCCCAAGTGTTTACATGATATAAATAGATATAAAGGAGTGTGACATGCCTATATAAAATAAGACAGATACTAAAGTAAAGGCTACCAATATCGTACCTCAAACTATAGAAAGCTTGAGGCTTGGGTCCTCAGGAGTAGGTTGTACTGCATAAATATTTCCTAACCCCCCCTGACATATAGCCTGACTACCCTGAGTAGGTTATCTTTTCTATCACTATATATTATAATCTTGACTCCCTTAGCATCGTCTACATCCATGGATAATATGTCATATGGTACTCCATCTCCCTACCTAACATGGAGCTGAAGATCCCACTATAGAACCTATATTTGGTTTAGACCCTCTCTCACTAGCCATTGAAGGAAAGGTTCTATAAAACCACTGAATATGGCCCATTTGGCTATAATATCAGCACTCAATTGGGTATCTAGTGAACTAAGGATTTATATTTCATGTCCTTCTACACTACTGACATACCACACTAATACCAATGTGAATAATTTGGCTATTACTTCCCTAATGAGAAGACTCTAGGTGATGATTCCTACAAATAGATAAAATACCTCCTTGTTTAGATACTAAACTACCCTATCCCTCACCCTTTGCTTCCCGAAAGTTGTACTCAGTGATAAGGGCCGGATTTACCATCTAAAAAATATTCATTAGGTGAAATACAATAACTTTTGACTAGATAGAATACCTAATATCATCGTGAAATCCCTAACTCTAGATAAATCATCACCAAGGATAGTAGGAACAAAACACTGAATCTTCATAAAGTGAGTGGAATAGTGCATAACAGATAAGGTTCCCTACTTCAGGTACATAAACTCTTTAGATTGGTCAGTCCTCAACATCTTAGGAAATAAGTAATCATATAATATGGATTGGAAATACCTACAAACTATAACCCGACATTGATCATCCCAGGTAAAAAATTCCCATAATCTATTAGAATACCCTCTAAGAATATAAGTTGTGAGCTTCACTATCCTATATGTTTGTGTATCAAGATGATCAAATATAGTGATCATAGCCCCTATATATGAATTAGAAGCTTGGGGGACACCTTCCCATGAAAATGTAGGAGGGTTCTACTGCTAGAATTCCCTAGTCAACTGTGATGTAGAATAGTCAAGTTATAGATCACCCTATATAGACTGTACTATCCATAATAAACCCTCTTAAAATTGAGAATCAGTGACCATATCAGGTGTAAAAAGAGGTTCCTTGGGTGGAACTAATTGAGGTAATACTGGTGGTTTAGGTCCCACCACCTCTAGACCATGGTCATCGCCACCTTCTTGGTGCATGACTCAAGGCCATCATGGTGAAGTATTTATATAATGCCAAACACACACCTCATAATATTATTTGATAACAAAATATATCTTGGATAAAGGAATGGGATAGTAATATGACCTTTCTATGTAAGATTCAAAACCCATCCACCCACTCCGAGATTTGGGTCCATATAATTTAGAAGATCATAAGGGAACATGAGAGACACTCCCAACATCCACTATTAAGTTCAGGTCTAGGTTAGGGCCTTATATATTATAACACAGGTTCTAGTATATGGAGTTTAAATGGTAAGTTATAGGGGAAATCACCCTTTAAGTTTTATTTGTCCTCCCTATTTAACAATAATCATTTCATATAACTTTTTAAGACTCAACAAGTTTATATGTATATACATCATGGTCCAGTTAAATGAGTTACCATTCCCAAGTTATAAAGGTATATTCTTTATAAGTTATAATTGTAACTTAATGTAACTGAAACCTGACACTTACATCCAGCATCAGTATGTAATAAGGTATATATTATGATTTTATTAGATGAATTTTCATTCCTAATTTATAGAAGTAAAATAATTATAAATTACAATTATCAGCCATGTAATCGAAGTCAAATAATGTTTCAATCCATGTAAACATAGTCACAAAACTCAAACATTCCATGATTGGTTAGTTAAGGTGAAACCATCAATATATATGGTAAAACACCATTTAGGTTGATTCAAATACTTTAATTAAACAATTATTTATCTCATTCATCCTATAGAAACATTAGTCCAATAATAGATATAGCAGTCAAATAACTAATACATCTTGTAGGAAATGCACATAATAAGTAAACATGGCTTGGAATATTCATGACATATAAGTACTAAGTTTCCCATCATGATGCATGAAACAATACCACCTTTACTTACTAGGACAAGGGAAAAAGAAAATCCATAATCATAAAAAATGTCAGAAAACATGTGTGTCACCCTACAGTGAAATCAATACGACTATAATAGGTAAAAACAAGAACATCAAGTACCATCCTAGGAAACTTGTATTTTTTCCTATATTTGGGTTAGTTACTCCCGTTAATAGGCTCATTACCAAATTTTGACACATCCTAGTTTCTAGTTACCTACCCAAAAAAGTAAGATAAAGAAGAGGATGAATTAAATACCACTTTGTGATGTCCCAGACTAGGTTCACTCACAAGTAACTAAACCTAGTTAGCCACATAGAATCAAGTGCACATCCCCCTGTTCCATAGGCTACCAACTAGCAGTGATATTCTATGGTGGTATAGTGGGGAGACTATATATTATAATAGTGTAATCATAACGATAAAAATAGAATCTCAAGTAATTCATCTAGATAAATACTAAGAGACAAAAATATCTTATATCATATTCAAATGGTGATTTCATGATAATATACAAAATGAGTAGTAAGGAAAAAAACAATAGGCATACACATTACATGATATACAAAATAAAAAAAAGGAAAAAAGCTATCTTGAATAGAATCACAAGTACAAGCTTGGTCCTCTACTCTCATACTTTATCCTATTATATAAAATCAAGTTTCTATAGTAAGGAACTTCCCCTTATCCCTACCTTCATTCATGAAGTTTGTCCAGGTACTAATTGGCATCCCAAATAGGGTGTGATTAAATATCATTAGTTCAGCAACAATTATGTTTAATTATGTCCATTAAGTGAATATAAAATTAATAGAATGTAGGTAATAAATAAGGTATTAAAATTAATTAACCATGTTGGTTCAGGTTTTTGGAGGACACCCGTCTAACAATGCATGTTTTAGCCTAAGCTAGATTGTCTCTAAATAAGTGATCATGAAGATAATAAAACTAATCTATGACCCAAGGTATAAACAAGGTGTATTTAACCTTAGAAGGTCGATCCAAATCATATTAATAACCCATGTGGTTGGTTATAAGGGCATGAGTGCAATCTAGGGGTTAACCCTCGACAATGCACTCTTATAATGATAATTGTGTCGAGTCCCAGAAACAAGTCTCATATAGCCATGGTCTAGAACTAATTGGATCCTAAGGATATAATTTTAGGTGGTCTAAATCATAATATTTCAATCCAAATCCAATAATATAATCCAAGTAATTCTAATATCCAAAGGAAATTAATGGATGAGTTAATAGAATTATGACTAGGAAATAATCAAGGTAAGATAGGGACTGAGTCCAATATGGGTATCAACTCTTGGAAAACACATCCATGAATTGGGTGGATTCCTCTGGATAGTCGAGGAAACCCCAAGGAAGTAATCCAAGACGTTTCCAAGTCAATAAATCCTATAAATATATATAATGGTCATAATAAGAGTCAAGTGAAGTATAATACATTTCACATTTCATTTAATCTCATTTACTCATGATCACAATTCATCATTTAATAAGTATCATGTAATAAATTTATAGCATTTAACCTTTCCATTTAATCCCATTTAGTGATGGGAATAATTCATGGTTAGTATGATCAACTGACATGGACTCACCCTTCAAGTTTCATCTTTCATCATTTAAAATTTTAATTAATTTAATTTACTCATTGAATCATAAATTTCTAGTTGAACCCACCATAGAAGGTTTCTTGGTCATGATGCATGGTAAAAGTATTGAGGAAAAATAAATAACCATCAAATAAATTTTTTTAAATTTTTTAAAATCCACTTTAAGGTTTAGTGGTAACCACACAAGATCCACAACACAACAAGATTTCAAAGTTTTAGATTCAAAATTAAAAAACTAAAACCAAAAAAGATCCAAAAATTCAAAAAACAAAAGTGATTCTCAATTCCCACCAAATCAGAACCTCTATGGCCACAAGATTCACCACAAGGATCGAGGTATGACTGTCAGGTCATAGTGTTATCCAAATCGTTAGTACCAACATCACATCACTATTGACATTGTCCCATCACTATCATCCACATCATCATCATTGTTCTCTCCGAGATCATCGTTAACAATAATGAATGTTGTTGTCCAGAGTGATTTTTAGCTAGAATCAGTACCATGAGAGTAGAATCACTGGAAAATCAATGGAGGAGCCATCATAAGAGGATCCCACAAACTAGAAGAAACATTTCACACCACTTTAAATAACCCTTGTCACTACCACAAAAAACCATCATCATTGTTGATTGATCACCATCATTTCCACCGTAATAACACCATGTCGGACATGCCTTCTGAAGACTATTTTCCAATCAAACAAAACATCCCAGAATCTCCATGAAGACCACTTAACCAGACCGACTTAGAAAGGATAATTCTACCAAGACGTCGGAGAAGAGTTTGAGTGGAAGGAGGCCTTGCTAGAGGATAACACGAGAGACTATATCATTGTTATTGAGGAATATAACCAGCAAGATTATTATCTTTCCACCATTCTAACACTGGACCATCATCAAATAACCAGATACAACACACCCAAAAACCCAAAAACTAGGAAGATATGAAACCGAAAACCATATGATGAAACCAAGCACCAAAAGACTGAAACCCTAAAATGGTAAGTAAAATTCAAAGAAGAAAAAAGGGGGACAATGGAAAAAACCAGGGGGAAGCTTCTTCATCCCTACCAACATAACCATCCCAAATAGACCTAAAATACTTTTGTGCTTGACCAAAAATGGGTTCTCACATGGTGGGTAGGGAAAAAAGGGTAGAGGAGGATTGATGACAATATGGAGCCATAAAGGAGCCTTGTTGGATGCCACCACCAACATCCCAAGTTGTCAGAGTGTCTTTGGGTAAAACCAAGATATATTTTAATCACAATGGTTCCAGAAATAAGAGATAATCCATATAAGACAAGTCTCATGAGGGAAATAATGGGACAAGAAGGAGAGAAGAATGAGCATACCAAAGAAAGACCTCTCACCATAAGGAGGTGATGAGATGTGGGGAGCTGGAGAGCTGAGAAGGAACCCTAGCATGAGCATGAGGTGTATCTCATCAAGGTATAACATTTAATTTAAAGTAAATTTATATTTTAATAATTGTGCATGGAAAATATAGCTCACGGTACAAAAAATACCTTTATAAACTCATAAATTTTAGGGAAAAATCACGATACCATGTACATTATACTGGTAGATGACTCGTCATTCAATATTATCTTCAGATTCAGTATAGAATGATATGAATCAACAAAAGTAGAAAAACATCCTAAAATAGGGCATATTATCTCACATGTATTTAGAATATGATACTAGAGGATAAATAAAGAAAAGAATTAAGAGGAATCATAGCCTTCTTAAGAGGGATATAATGAAATTAACAGTTCTTGAATCAGACATTAGACAAAGGAGATCCACCAATGTCTAGGAGGATAGGAGAGGGAACTCTCATGGTTGGCATCTACTGGAGAATATAGTAAAATAAAGGTTTCTTTAGTTTTAATTGGAAGGAGGTAAACATGGACATTTCATTCCTTTAAAAAGTTACTTTTTGTTGGCCAAACCATGCACCAATTGTTCAGTCTCCCCCATATGGGAGGACACCCTTGCACAACCAAATCACATGGTTAGATAAACCATGTGTTGGTCATGTGTTCCTACTATCCACCCTTTTTCATTATTTTCACATGGTTTGAAAAACTTTACACACGCTGTATGAATCACCTCTACAAAAGGTGTGCACCATTTTTCATGGATGTAAATCCTCCCTTGCATGGTTACCCTAACTATCATCCTCTATATATGGGTTTAAAATTTGAACAACATGGTTAATACTAACCATGCACTAACCATGATACCCATGATACTTCTCTAAAAACTAGATCTCCAATCTCTGAACAAGACCCTAATAGTCCCAAAACCTTTCTTACACCTTTATTCATAATTAAAAAAACAAAATGAAAGATTTAAACTGAAAATCAAAGGATTTATACCTCATCAAAAATCTAGGATCTTACAAATGAGAATAAAATTCAACCTGAGATCAAGAAATGGGAACCTTTATGAAAACATCATATCTACATATGCATGTTGGTGTGTATGTAGGGTGTAAGATAAATAGGCCTAGTTGGATTTAATCAAAGTGTCTAAAAAATTATTTTTATGAAAAATTTCATGAAATCTAGTTTTAACATCATTTAAAAAATAGGTTTTCCAAATTATAGAGAGTATAAATAATTAAAGTATTTACATTTATCCATTTTCCAAATCCATAAGGTTATATATTTTTGGGGAAAAATCACCTCTATGATTGAAATCAATGACTTTAAAATTATGAATGTGTGGAAAACTTTCCTTTGAAATATCTCTTTTAAATACCCATTTTATATACCAAAAGGTAGAACCATCAATTAAAAAGGAAAACACTTTAAAACCATAAAATGGTAGAATTCCAAGTTTATAAAAAAAACAACCCCATTTTCCCTTCTTTCAAACTCTTATCAAAATCACCCATTTCAAAATAATTTAAAAGGTAAACAAAACCATAAAATAAATAAGGCATATAATCAAGTGGGTACCATCATATCAAAGAAAAATAATACAAGTAAACAATAATAACAAATAATATTCCACTAAACTAAGATAAGAACATGGGAATGTATAAAAAAATTATACAGCATGAATCCCCAAGATAACATAATCATCAATGAAATAATTATCATGGGAAACTCACTAGATCCTAATGTGAGATAATCCTAGACATACTCATGTGGAACCAACTGTAGGAATATATTTCATTATTAAAATATATAATCTCCTGAATCAATCTCATAGTCTCATCAAGACGCTCCCCTAGTAAGGACATGATATATACTAGGGGACACTAGCCAATGCATAATTTAATCTAGTGTAAGATAAACCAGGATCTCTCACTTATTTACCTTAGGTTCCCATGAAAAATGGAGGTGTTGAAACAATAAGACATAAAATCATCATAAAAATCTACAATAAAACATAATAAACAAACCTTGTCTCTCCTCAAACACCCACTCAAAAACAACCCATTTTGCATCCATCCAAGCATTACATAATAATTTAATTCATCGTATAGAGGGTAAATGTCTATATAAAAAATAAAATAAAGGGTCACAATAAGGGTGTTATGGTAATTATGAAAAACTACTTTATATAAGGTAATAAATGATCCTTTATAAAAAAAATTTGAAATAAAACCAAGTTACAAACATCCTTTGAAAACTTCACAAGGATCAACACTTTTTATAAAAACATCCACCAAATCAACACTTTTAAATCCTTCTGATTGTAACTTTTAAAAAAACATCCTATTTAATTGAAAAAAACCTTTTAAAACCTTGGGCTACCCTTTTTTTTTAAATCAAACATTTATTTTATCCTCAAATTCATATGAAATGATCCTATTAAAAATTTACACAAATACTTATCATACATAAACAATTATTTTAGAAATGCAGAACTATAAATCCAGGGAAATAATTTTATAATAATAGTATAAAATGTTAAGAACATTTAAAAAACCCATCATGGGTGTCACATATAGGTATATATTGAGAGAAAATAAATTTATAAATCCCAAGATTTCCATGGCATGCCAAGTAGAAGGAATTTCACAAAAACACCTACCTTAATCATTAAAAACATGCCACATTCAGTAGTTAAATCCAAACCAAGAAAGTTTATAGACTCTATAATCCCTAAAAAACCAAATTCCTAAGATTATACCAAAATAAACCCTATGTTTTACCACTATGTCCATTAGGGTTCATGAGAGAAGAATAAATCAATAGAAAATGGATGAAGGATAAAAATGAGGAAGAGAGGACTCTGTCTTCCAAATATGCTTCAAATCCAAGGAGAAAGGGTTTTATAAGCTTGGTGAAGAAGTAGAGAAGCTCCTTTGATATCCCTTTTGGCTGGACATGTGAAGTTATAATGAGGGGAGGTCCAAATGAGGTTAAATCATGTAAGGCTAGATAGGTAAAATCAAAACTTAAAATTTTTTAGCATCACGCATGATTTGACCATATGGTTTGCCAAGCCATGCACTAACCATGAAGCTTCCACTAGAATCTATCTATAAACTCTTGGAAAGATAATCCACATGATTCTACAAACCGTGCATAATCCACTGAAGATAACTTACCCATATACAATAGTAACTCGCATACTTACTACTAAAAATCACATGATTTACTACAAACCATGTTCTAACCAAACTTCATAAGAAGAACCCATATGTAAGAGTATCTCACATAGTTTATTCTTATCATGCCTAACTCATGTACCCCTATATGTGAGAGTAATCCGCACATGTAAAGGTAAGTTGTATAGTTTTCCTTAACCATACTCTAACCATACACTACAAAATGAACTGAAAACCCCATATGTAAGGTTTATCCATGTGGTTTTCCCTTTGTGTGGAATTCATACACACTATTACTCTTAAACATAAGGTTTTATACATGGTTATTACTAACTTTGTTCCAATCATGTTTTTTCCTCTAAAAGAAAATTCTGACATATAAATAATCATGTGTCATTACAACTAAGCATCCAACAACTCTGAAATAATCGTGATCCAAATTAAATTCTCAAAAAAATAAAATTCCTAATATTAATCTCAAAAAAAAAAAAATAACTCATAATTATATAATATTTTATAAAAAAGTGACATAGAGGAGTCACAATACTCCCCATTATGTTACTTTTACCCCCATAAATTCATTGATAAAAGTAAAAGGTGACTAGGACTAAAAGCCTATTTACCCAACCAAGGGATCAATGAAATGATAATAAAACCAATTGAGTAAGTGGATAAAATGATCTATATCATGAAAGAATATTTTATTTTATCTAAAATTACAATTTGATATAACCAAAAATCCCATTCTACTACACCTACATTTATATACACAATATAACAACCTATGTTGTTATAGGTTGGAAATTCTTGAGGGAATTTTAATTTTCATTTGGTGATGGATTAGTTTTTGGAAATGATACTCAGAAAAGTGATCCAAGAATTTAAACATCCTTAAAATGTGTTTTATGACATGTTTTTAAGACTTGGGTGGTGTCCTAGGTGTTTGAAAGGATGTTTGGGAAGATATGGAGTGGTTGGGATACTAAAAACAACAGTTACAGGCCATTACTAGTGTGAATGGCTCATTTAAGTCATGAATGACTTTTATGTGGTGAAAATAAGCCATGAAAGGGGAAAGGGGAAAAATGGGAGTGCTAGCCTGAAAATTCAGAGCATGACCACTTGGGTCACACTGTGACACATGCTATCTAGCTTATTTTTATGTGTACAAGGAATTTATAAAATAGAAACTCCCTTGGTTTTATTTTTTGGGATTCCACAGTCATGGGGCGGCTGAACCCCCACTCTACCCTTCCATATTCTTTGATCTAGGTTAATTATTTGTATTTTATTACATCAAATCAAGGTAGAATCCCCTCCTATATTCTTGTTGTTATTCCTTAATCAATCTCATTTGATTACCGTCTGATGTTATAGGGTTTCATATGAGAGATTTCACCAGAGTATGATGAAATTTTTGGTCTTGATGGGTATTTCATGTGAGGCTCGTAGAGAATGTACTAAGATTTCATAAATAGATCATAGTTCATCATTTTATGTGAGGTATGTTATGTCATAGGTTTATTTAAGTTTTTGTAAAAATATGGGTGAAATTATCCCTTGATTCGAGTTTATAAATTTGGGGTTTTAGGTTTCCTTGGATGTGGGTGCATCAGGAATGGATCTCACTTGGTTTCTCATGATTCTGATGTCGTTGAACTGCATAGTTATTTTAATCTCAGTTGTTTTGTTTTGGTAAATTAGTTTAAATCAATTAATTAATTAATTTAATGATGTTATTTATTAAGACATGTGTTGTTGGACTTTGTGGAGGGTAGTATGGGCTTGGGATGATTTATTTTAATATAGGTTTAGGTGGGGGCCTTGACCTTTCAATATATCTTAGTTAATTGGTTGTTTTATTTTTGTGTGCCTTCATTAGTATATTTTTCTTCATGATGCATTGATTTGTTTGAGTCATCATAAGGTTGAAATGGGATCTTATTTCCCTAATATTCAACATGGATGTATAGATTTCTAAATAGTTCAATGGTGGTTCCATGGTTGAACAGAAATTAGTGGACCTATTTATGTTTTTTCTTGGTGGTTTTCATTGGTTTTCAAAAAGAAAATGGTTTCTTCTTAAAATTTAATTTTAAAAATAGGATTTGGTTGAAATATACATTTCAAAGGAATTTGGTGATTTTAAAAATTTGTTTTGAAATGGTATTTCAAAATGGAAATGAGTTTTATAAAGGTTTTTGATGGGATTTGGTCCTAGGGCTTGGTTTGAGCAGATCAGTGTGTGACGCCTTTTAAAATGATCTGAAAATGGGATTTGAGTGGGGTTTTCTAAAGGAAGTCAAAAGGTCTTGGATTGACTTGTTTTATTCCATTTGACCTCATGAGGGTGATTCTCTATTTTCCAAAACGTGTTTGCTAGTCATGCTTCCCATTTTTGTGTGCTTATGGATTTCAAGTGTTTATGCTTGCGTTGTGTAGGTAGCCTCATGAGAAATTTGTTTGTGGTATCAAAAAGATGGTTGGTCTAGATGGAAATGACAAACCACTTAGAGGGTAGAGGTGTGTCTTGGACATGTTTGAGACTCAAGACTAGGTTCCAAATGGAATATTCACTTGGTGATGCTCTAGTGGTATATGTGAAAAGTTTTTTATCCTATTGTTTTCTAGATGTATCGGATGTTGCCTCCCCAAAGTCTATGGGGATGATTCAATGTGCTTGATGACTACCCTAGAGAATACAAGGAATGGTCGGTGTGATTATTGCACCCAAAAGAGGGTATTTTGTCAATAAAATTTCTAGAAATGGATTGGTTTGGTGTAAATTATGTGCCATATTCATTTGGGTATTAGTAGAGGACCTCCCCAAATTCTGTGGGGATGGGTTAGTGTGCACAAGTAGAGGACCTTTCTAGGGGTGGCTTGGTTCAGGGAATAGGACCACCTTAGGGGTTAGTTTGTGGGTTGATGTGATTAATATATGGTGTAACTCCCTTAAGTGATGAAGGATGGTTCAAGGCCCATATATGTATGATCGTGCCCTATTTCTTTTAGGTAGTGGGTTGAGGTTTATTCAACACCCCACCCTAAGTCTTCATGTGCAAGATGAACATTGTTTTGGTTGGCACCCTAGCCCATGTCTTTGGGTATTGTTCGGGCTATAATTTGAGGTTATATATTACTTATAACATGGAGCTGAAGTAGGTAGGTTCAAGTGTCATGGTGTCCTGGTTAGCACATGATGACCTAACTTGTGTAATTGTTTGTGCATTGCATGTAATGTTTCTAGGTGGTTGTGTTTCATGAACCTTATTTCACAATATATATGTATTTCATGCACACATCTACTTGAGAAAAATAAAACTCAATATCATTAAGACATTTTTTATACCTAATGAGCCATTTGAGTCACCCCCTACCCACATTCATGACATGGGATTTGATGTACATGGGTTGACTCTCCTATTTTCGTCTCAAGACATAGGTATCACTTATAGTTGGACACTCATCATTGTTCTGGAAGGTTATTAAGGTTAATGATTTGGAAGTATTATATGTGATTAGTAATGGATTGGGTTCCATTTTATTTATTATTTTTATTATATGATTATTCATTGCTACTCTATTTTTTTACTACATCATATAGACAATTTTCAAATTTTATATTATGGACTATAAGGGGCCTTTTGGATCCCTATTTAAGTCTTTAGGGTTTTGTTTCATAGGTAATAGTCTCCCCATGACTATTTTAGGACCTCTGCACTATTTGGTAGCCTCTGGGTATGGGTAGGAATGCCTTAGTTATTATAGTGACCCCTTCTCGGGCACTATTTGAGCAAATCAAGTTGGGGAATTACATGCGAGGTGGGAGGGTTAGGTAAAATCAAAGAGTTCTAATTAAAATGAAGCACCATAAAAGCACACAATTACTCAAAATAAATGGAAAAATCCTAAAATTTCATCTGATAACATTAAGCATAAACCAAATCACAATCAAGAGATGTGAAGCTCATTAAATACAAAGACCTACAATAGGTCTCTCCACTATTTAAAATTCTTATTAAAATAGTGATTCAGGGGTAAAATATCTTATAAATAGTGAATTACCAAATTAAACATGTATCCCAAAACAAAAAAGGAAATAATAATTCTATTACAATCATAAATAACCACTCAAGATACCAGTTTTGGATTCTAAAAAGGAAGTACAAGAAGATAGAATACATGAAATACCATAGGATAAGGTTTATAAATCCATCAATGTATCAAAAAAGAATTTAAGATATAAAAATTTAGATACATGCCTCAACAAAGTAAAACATTGTCTCTAACATTGGGTTTAAAGATAAAGGGAAGGTTAATCTAAAACCACACTCATAAAACAATAGCCTACAATTAACTCAGAAAAAACCCAACTAGGGTATAATCTCCCCTAGGTGAACTAGATAGTGTATAATCTAAATCAGTATAAAACTCATCCCAATTACCCAAGCATGTACCCAAGTTTTCCCCTGATTAATTCACCCAAATATAAAACTCATCACATATAAACCTCAAGAATCATAATCAATCATCAAGTCATGAACATAACCAAAATTATCCAACACATCAAAAAATAAAGGTAGAATAGATACCCATAGAATGAACCAATAAATAATTACCTAAAAAGAATAAATCTTCGCTAAAATCATCAAACATAAATCCCAAAATAGATAATAACATAATTTTTGGTAGCACTAAAGACTCTTTTCTCTTTAATTAATAATTCATCTTATAGAATTTCTGAAGATGACCTAGATGATCACATCAAATACAAGTATTTGTAGCTCTCAAGAAAGAGGGATTAGAGTTACCATGTGTCCCAAACTAGAAAAATAGGAGATATATCCTCTTCTTATAGGTAGAATAAATTATTTGGGAATATTTTCCCTCATAAACATAGTATTCTTACTTGGGATCATCTTTCCACTAATTAAATTTCACCGCCAAATCCTTTTTAACTAATTCCTTATAATAAGTCAATAAATATTCAAACATAAAAAATATAAGGTATTAGAAAATGAATCCTTCAAATAATAAATCTTTAATAGAGTTATTTTCAAATAGATCAATATATAATAACACAAACCCCAATAATCAATCAATATACTCATTCACCGTTCATTCACCCAGATAGAGACTCGTGAATTCAATGGATTTCTACACCTTAACATTCTTTGGATAATTCCATTGAAAAATCACGTTCTTGTAGAATTAATAAGTTATAGAATTATGAATTTTATATAGGATTATGATATCCCCCCATACTTATTTCAGTCCATCAAATAAGCATACAATAACTTCCATTTTCAAGGCCTCTGAAGTTTCCATGGAATTGAATATTACCTCAATCCTCTATAACAACTCATTATCCTTAATAAATATTTCTCATCATGTAAAGTAGGAGTAATATAATTTAATAAGTCCATGATAGGGTCCAAGAGTATATAATAACATAACTCTACTTCTTATCTATTATTCTTGGTAGAGCCAAAAAATGGAAATATCATTCCTAGGTGATGAGAGGAATCACCCTAAGGGTCATCCCTAGAGACAAATTTTCTACATTCAATTGATACCTTTCAAAGATTCATATTCTAAATAATAGTAATCATGAACCCAATCAATATATTCTTCACCAATAAAACCAAATTATCTCGATAAAAACTAAGGGATGAAACCCAAAATCACAATTCACCAAAACAAAAAACACTCTAGAAATTTCCTTTCCTTTAAACCATAAGTAACATATGAAAATTATGAAAAATCATTTTATAAAAACATGTATACTTTTAAAAAAAATTAAAAATACTCCTTGAATTTTATTATAAAACCAACCACTTTTTAAAACACAACATGAATGTCAAGATCCTTTTTGCAACCACCGTAAAAAATGGTTTTATAACCAAAAATTCTATAAAATTAATTTAACCAAAAAAACCAAACAATGTAGTATTAAACATCAATCATAACTCCCCCAATAATAACTAATACCACACAAAAACCTCTTTGATTCACTTCAATTTAATGAGGATTACTTTAAAAAAATCAGAAATCAAAATAGGTTCAAGATATGATAGTTAAGATATTTTAAGACTATGGATGGTTTGAATACATGGTTTGGAATACTATGCACCTATAGTGTGACAGTGGATGGAAGGTTTCTAGGCCCATATACATAAGTTTTTCACGGTTTTCCAAACTATGTACCAAAATATTCATGTATGGTTCATCCTCAATCACTATCCAAAACATAATGAAACCTAAAAATAACTTGTAAAACTCTAATGAGGGTCAAAACACCACCAATTTGAATAAAAATGCCTAAAAATAATAAAAAATGGAATAAGAATCTAAAATACCCATGGTAACTCAAGTTTCATCATGAAAGGTGTTGATCGGGCACCTAATCATGACTTACCACTTGATTTCCAATACTCTTATCTCTATATTGTAAGGACCCGGCCTTAAATAATTATATAATATTGATTTTTTAGACAAGAATTCACTTTCTTACATTTTTAGGATATTTTCATATTAAAGTTTTATATATTTAGGTATTAACTCTTACATAACAAACCCATATATTAAAAAGTGGACACATCCACTCGGTATCCATTATTTACATAATATAAAACTTTTAAAATAAAACACATTTTATTTTCACTAAAAATATTCATGAATTTTAAATTGAATTATTCTTTTTTCATAATTATCCTTAAAACCTATGAAAAATATTTAAAAATGTGGGATGATCAAAAAAATGTTAGTAATAGGCATAAAAGAAAGAAATTTTTTAGTCTAATAAAAAATATAAAAACCCATAAAATGTTCAAATTTTCTAAAATATTCTTTGATTATGTAAAATAAATAACACCCACATTAAAAACATACTTTTTTCTCAAATAAAATCTTTAAAACTCATACCAAGAAAATAGGAAATTTTATAGGAATCTTAGAGAATTCTATCCATAATCCATGTTCACTCATGTCAGAAATAACTAGAGCCCAATTAAATACATAAAATAAACCTCCCTAGTTAACACCCTACTTATTTTCTTTAAATACGAGGAACATTTCCCAATGTATTGGATAACTATATCAAGCTCACCCGTCATATAAGATATATCAGGCTCACCCATCATATAACTTGTATCGAGATCACCCATCATATAGGATATATCATGGTCACCTATCATCATCTATAATTCTCAAGTACAATATCATAAACAAAAAATTTTAATCTTGTACCTTTCTAACAAAAATAAATTTAAAAACTCTTTTAAACACATATGAAAAGTACATTTAAATATTAAAATAACCTTTCTTTTCAAAACCCATTTTTTCGAATAAATCCTAAAAAATCACAAAATATTGAAAAAATAATTTTCTTTCAAAATATATATGGGTGTCGACATTCATCCCAGTGGGGGAGTGAACTCTTCGATGATTTGGAATTAATCCACCCTCTAAAGGGCCCTAAATCCCTAAAAACCCATCCCAGAGGGCTCCTTCACGAAGCTGCCTGCCTGGCTAGCCCACTTCCATGAGACCGCCTCTGTGATCACCTCTACAGCGTCATAGACCCTCCGCAAGTTCGATGCATTCCGACGGACCATGGCCTCTCCGCAGCATCATCAATATCTGCATCCCATTTTACGACAGCCGCTTCGGCGAGTCTCTCCATGGCGTCCCACACCCTTTGCAAGACTGACGCATTATGACAGTTTTCCTTCTCTCCACAACATTACTCCTCTCCGTGGCAAGTTATGTGACCCTCACTGACCTTTATTTCCTATAAATAGAAGTCTCACCCCCCCCCCCTTTCAAACCATTTTTTACTTTTCCCTTTCAACTTCTGAGCTCCCATTTCGCACAGACCTTCATGAAACCCATAGATGGATCGCCAAAGGTACTTTACCTTGAGATCCATATGTATTTATGTTCTTCACATCCTCCACCTATGGTGGGGATTCCCTTATCAAAGGCATATGACCTTCTCAAAGGAGGGGGCCCTTTGGGGTGCTCGAGGTTTCGCGAAGTGTAAAGCCTTCATGAAGAACTCTCCAAAGAAATAGTTGTTTGTTGAGTCAAAGAAATTTTCTATTAATGTTTTTACTTCATGAAGACCCTTAAATTTGTGAAAACCCTTTACTTTACAAAGACCCTTACCTTCGCAAAGACCCTTACCTTCACAAATACCCTTTCCTTTGCGAAGAGCCTTACCTTCACGAAGACCCTTTCCTTCATGAAGACCCTTTCCTTCACAAAGACCCTTACCTTTGAGATTACCCTTTCCTTCATGAAAATCCTTCCCTTCATGAAGCCCATCCACTTCACCAAGAACCTCCTTCTAAGATATCCTATTTTGAATACTCTTCTTCCACGTGGATCTCCAGGCTCATAGGAAGACATTTCAAGGTCCCTAAAAGGGTTCCTCATGTTTCATTGCTTTGCCTCATGCTTTTTCACATAGGCATGCTAACTGCTATTGTTTATTCATATACCCATGCTAATGTGAGCCCCTAAATGGATCACTCCACAACCCTATCTCCACACGGCATTGTCAGTGCCTTCCCTTCACCAAGGTTTGAAGTGTGCTGCTTATGTAATTCCTAGGGGTGAGGAGTGAATTCTCACCATCCGAGCTGCAGGGTGTTAAACTTCCAAGCACCCGCATCCTCGACACAAGACGTTAAACTATGATGATCGCATGTGTAGTAGGTCTATAAAACCATAGGGAGAAGGGAACAGGTTCCCTCCTGTTCTCTCTTTCCCATTGAGATTTTACACCATGAACATCTTGGGTAGTCTCCACATAAGACCTAAAACCCTCTAATGGTATGTGTCAGGTACGATGGTCATATCTTCCTCATACGTCTGGACACCCTCCTTTATAATTAGGCATCCCTCCTAGAGTAAGTACCAATCTCAATATCCTTGGGTCGTTATCTAAGTGTAATCCCCTGTTTCCTCTTCGAGTTTCTAACCACGCATAAGCCCTTATATATTCCTCATAGACCCACCTTTCATGGTGTGATCATCAGGTCTTTACGGCCTCTTGTTTCTCACACCAAGCATGAATAACATGGGATTAGAGTAAGCATAAACCATAACACCGTCTTTGGGCCTCCTTAGTGTTTACGCCCCATTCCCCATCAAATTGAACTATGTAGACTTTGATCCTTGTCCCTTTCAGGAAAGGTACATAGGAAGACCCCAAGGTTCAATCTTCTCACCCATTGTTCCTAACCACTTCACGTTGTCTCACCCTCATCCCACATGATGTTAAATTGTATGCTTTCGAACTACATGTGTTTTGATCCCTGTCTCCTAGACAAGGTATATAGGAAGCCTCCCTGAGGTTCAACCCTAAGCACTAGTAAACTACGGCGTCCCATTTTTTAGGATTCACACCCTTGGTCCACCACTTACTAGTGTTAGACTAGTTCCCATGAAGCTAACCATGCATAAGACCCACACTCGATCCATATTCCTCCAACCAAGAGTGTCCCTCTTGCGATGGGCCTCTAACCACGCGTAAGCCCTAGCATGTTGTTGGGTCCTTGTCCTTTGTGCACACCCTAATTATATGCCTCATTCTTAAACTAAGTGGACTTTGATTCCCTACCACGGGGATATGTAGCAAGCCTCCCTGAGGTTCAATATCATCACTTATGTCTCATCCTAGTATCTCCCTTGAGCCTTTGTGTTTTGGGAAGACCATGCCCCAACCCAGAGGTTATAATTCCTTTAGGTCTCATCCATGCATCCATTCTCACGGGTTGCCTCCTATGGTTTCCCATTGCCCCACAAAACTACGTAGACTTTGATTCCCTACCACGAGGATATGTAGGAATCTTCTATGTGGTTCAAGCCCAATATCACCATCATCTTCACATTGATTCCATCCCATTCCTCCCATCCACTTTGCTCAACCATCCATCATACACCCTGATTCTCACCCAGGATACCACATCCCGGTGGGATCATGCCATTTACTTAGGTGGATAACCATGAATAATCCCCACACACAATCCCCAACAATCCAACCAAGAGTGCCTCTTTTTCGATGGGCCGCTAACCATGCATAATCCCCCAACAAGTCTTTGGGTTGTTGTCCTTTGTATACACCATGATCCCATGATTCACCTTATTGAAAAACATGGGTTTTGATCCCTATATTATAAATAGGGTACATAGGAATCCTTCCTGAGGTTCAATCATAGCCAATGGTAAACCATGGTGTCCCCTTTATAGAGACCCAAGAATCCTCAGATCTGTCCTCATCGAATATTTTGATCCACCCATCCAGTAAACCTATTAGGTGATCCCTCCTAGGGATATACCAATATGATACACCTCTATGGGGTGTTCTAGTCACTCTCATACCATCTTTGCAAGATGTTAAACTCACGGCCTACCCTATGTTGAACATGGGATGTCTGAGGAAAACCTAAGAAACTACGCCTTTGGCGTAACCATCTCTGCTAGACATTAAACTCATGGCACACCTTATGTTAAACATGGGAAGCTGAGTAAAACCTTGGAGACATGCCTCTGGCATACAATTCCCTGCACTCGATGTGGGATTCCTCGGGCTTCTACTCCCTTGAAAAGTCCCATAATAAGAGGAAGAAATCCAGGTGTACCGGTGTTTTAGTTTCTAGACACATCAGCGATGTCCAATGTGACTACTCCCCTGACCAAAGATTTTTACCCTGACTTGACCCCTTGGAATGTCCTAACAGAAGGAGTGTAATTAACCAGCATCCACAATAAGAGACGAATGTTGCCTGCCTTTGGAAAGAGGGAATGTGGGGAAACAGTCAGCACGTCGCAACATGACGGATGTGCACCACAGTAAAAGCATCGGAAACAGAAATGGTGAACCTGAGGTGAATCTATTCTCCATTGACTGTGAACTGATGAAAAATTTTAGGCATGAACAAATTGAGGCATCACCCATGTGAATCCCCTCTCCTTCATGTGTGGGAGTATGAGTAACAATGGGTGTGTGAAGACTATGGTCCATCGGCTCCTTGCTGACCCCTCCGCCTTCATAGGTCACGCAGGGGGAATCATCCCCCCGATTCCATCGGCTCCACGCTGACCCCACCACCTTTATAGGATGCACTGAGGGCATCCACCGCCAACTCCATTGGCTCCTTTCTGACTCCTTCGCCTTCATAGGCCGCATCGGGGGAATCCACCCCCCGAATCCATTATCTCCTCACCGACTCTTCCACCTTCATAGACCGCACCGGGGGCATCCTATCCCCGACTCCATAGGCTCCTTTCCAACTCTATCACCTTCATAGGCCTCACTGGGGGCATCCCACCCCCAACTCCATCATCTCCTCACTGACTTCGCTGCCTTCATAGGCTGCACTGAGGGAATCCTCCTCTGACTCCATCGGCCCATCGTTGACTTCGCTGCCTTAATAGGATACACCAAGGGCATATGCCCCTAACTCTATTGGTTCTTTTCTGAATTCGCTGCCTTTATAGACTGTGTCAAGGGAATCTACCCCCGACTCCATTGGATCCTCGCTGGCTTCACCGCCTTCATAGGTCGCACCGGGGGAATCTTTCCCCAACTCCATCAACTCCTTGCCAACTCCTCTGCCTTCATAGGTCATGCTAGGGGCAACCACCCCCAACTCCATCAGCTCCTCACTGACTCCACTGCCTTCATAGACCGCACTAGGGGAATCCTCCCCCTGAATCCATGAGCTCCTCACCAAATTTTCTACCTTTATAGACCACACTGGGGGCATCCGCCCCCTGACTCCATCAGCTCCTCAAAGACTCTGCCACCTTTATAGGCTATGCAGGGGACATCCGCCCCCCGACTCCATCGGCTACTCACCGACGCCACCGCCTTCATAGGCCACGTAGGGGGCTCCCCCCCCCCCCCCCCCCCGCGACTCCATCGGATCCTCTCCAACTCTGATACCTTTATAGGACATTCAGGGGGTATCTTCCCCCTAACTCCATTGGTTCCTTACCGACTCGGTTGCCTTCATAGGCCGAGTAGGGGGAATCCTTCCCTCGACTCCATCGGTTCCTCATCAACTCCTCCCTCATAGGGCATGTAGGGGGCATCCACCCCCAATCCAATGAGTTATCCCCCTCGCCACCAGCAGCCACTGTGGAGGTTACCCCCACACTACGATCATCCGACACGGAGGTCATCCCCCTCTCCACCAGCAGCCACTACAGAGGTTCCCCCTGTACTGTGATCATTAAGCATAGAGTTCCTATCCTTCTCCATTATTAGCCACTGCAGAGGTCCTCCCCATACAACTATCAATTGGCATGGAGTTCCTCCCCATGCAGTTACCACAAGTCATCGCAGAGGTCCTCCCCATATTGAATCCATAACTTTATTTGAAGAATTAGCATTGGGAACTGGTTGATCATATCTCTACACCGGCTTTTCTATATTATGAGATGTCTCTTTAGGCTTACACACCTTCCGGGTTCTATTTCCCTATCATGTTTATTATTCCAGATTCCATGCCTTCTGGGCTCCATCACCTTGTCGTATTGATGTTCTAGGCATCCATGCCTTTCAGGCTTCTTCACCCTGTCGTACCAATATTTCAAGCTTCCACACCTTTCAGGCTCCATCGACCTATCGTACCGATGTTCTAGGATTACACACCTTCCAGACTCCATCACCCCATCGTACCAACATTCCAAGATTACATGCCTTCTAGTCTCCTTCACCCATCATACCAATGCTCCAAGATTGCATGTCTTCTGGGCTCCTTCACCCGTTGTACCGATGTTCTAGGCTTCCATGCCTTACGAGATTTTTCGCCCTGTCATATCGATGATCTAGGATTCCATTCCTTTTGGGATCCATCACCCTATTGTTTCCACAATCTATGCTTCTATGCCTTCTGGGATCCATCGCCCCGTCATCCCAATGATTCAGGATTCTGCGCCTTCTGGGCTTCATCACCCCTTTGTACCGACAATTCAGGTGTCCATGCCATTTGTGCTCTATCTCCCTGTCAGACTAAGGGCATTCTATCAACCCTACCACCCTTTATACACTCTGTGTCATCCCAACTTCTTTATTTCATCAACCGTAGAGGTCCTCCCTACATCTTCAACACCATCTTTTGGAATGTTCACTGTGAGGTATCCCAACTCACGCATAGAGAACATCCATGATTATGCTGGGGGAATTTTAGGGTAATCCCATAATATAGATTCCCACATATTCCTCAAGGATACCCAACCATTAGAATGGGGTAGAGGTGACCATACCTCTACTGAAATAGTCCTTGTGGTTTCATGTCCTAGTTGTATGACGTTAAACTGCATAACAACCACATCCTCATTGCATGATGTTAAACTACATAACAACCATCATCTTTTTCAGAGTGTTAAACTGTGCAGCATTATGGTCGAAGCTATGGGACCTAAAACCTCAGCAATTCTGGTCAAAGCTATATAACCTTAAACAACATCCACCACTTGTCCTAATCACATGACATTAAACTGTACGATGCAACATACTTACCGTATGACGTTAAAATACATGTCTATCATCCTCTACACATGATGTTAAACTATAGACTTATCTTGCGTCAATCACAGGGGGGCCTCATATGCTATGCGTAAGATGGCTCCACATCCCCATCTCATGATGTAAAAACTGTGTAGCGTGATGACCTCCTATATGGGATAGCGCTCTATATTCAGAATTAGTCCACTACCGTGCCACTTTCAAGAACTACATTAGGACCCTCATCCTTGAGAAGGGGTTTGACTCCATCCTTTAGATACGCCCTATTGATGTGATCAAATTCTCTATGGCATAGAACCTTGAGTGTTGGACTCCAAATGGATATACATTTAATCCATTTCCATGCTTTTCATCATCCCTCCATTTGAATCCCCATTATCTTCATGTCTGAAGGGACCCCATGATATAATGGTCTCATGCCACTTTGGCTCACCTATCATTTTGGGCCAACACCCCAAAAGATTTTAGATGAAACTTTGAGTTTGGACTCATGTTTTGAATATGTTTAGAAGCCGACCCTCATTTTTATTTCCCCATCCCTGGTAACACGATATGGATACTATGTTTCAAACATGGTCAGCAGTTATCCTCCATCGTTACACTAGCATCATTGTGATCCAGATATCAGATATCGTGATTCATATCTTTCCACCTCCTTATGTTTAGGTGGAACTCCAAAACCCTTGGTGTTACCCTTCTATTCATCTTTTCACGTTGAGTGAGTGGGCCATTAACACTAGAATATTCCCAGTCTCACATCTCCATTCCTCTTTCTATGTGATTCCATGTGTCAAGAAAATCCCATCATTACTCCTTGTTTCTCACACCGAGCATGACTCGCATTGGCTTAGTAGTTCTAGTAGGATGTGTACTGATATGGATGAGTGACACAAATATCATAATCCTACATAACATTAAACTGAATTATCTTCCTCCATGACATTAAACTTCTCATCTTCGTCCTACATGACATTAAACTGCATTATCCTCCTGTATGACATTAAACTGCTCATCTTCACCCCGCATGACATTAAACTGCATTATCATCCTGCATGAAATTAAACTAATCATCATCGTCCTGTATGATGTTAAACTACATTATCATCCTACATGAAATTAAATTGCTCACCTTCATCTTGAATGAATTTAAACTGCATTATCGTCCTGTATGACATTAAATTGCTCATCTTCATCATGTATGATGTTAAACTACATTATCATCCTACATGAAATTAAACTGCTCATCTTTGTTCCGCATGATGTTAAACTACATTATCGTCCTGCATGATATTAAATTTCTCATCTTCATCCCATAGGACATTAAAATGCATTATCGTCCTGCATGAAATTAAACTACTCATCTTCGTCTCACATGACGTTAAACTGTATTATTGTCCTGCACGACATTAAACTGATCATCTTCATCCTTCATGACGTTAAACTGCATTATCATTCTTCATGACATTAAACTGCTCATATTTGTCCCGCATGATGTTAAACTGCATTATCGTCCTGCGTGACATTAAATTGATCATCTTTGTCTTGCATGACGTTAAACTGCATTATCGTCCTGCGCGACATTAAACTGCTCATCTTCGTCTCGTATGATGTTAAACTACATTATCGTCCTTCATTACATTAAACTGCTCATCTTCATCCTAGATGATGTTAAAATGCATTATTTTCCTGCATGACATTAAACTGCTCATCTTCATCCCACATGACATTAAACTACATTATCATCCTACATGACATTAAACTGCTCATCTTCGTCCCACATGACGTTAAACTGCATTATCATCCTGCATGACATTAAACTGCTCATATTCATCCTGTGTGACGTTAAACTACATTATCATCCTGCACGACATTAAACTGATCATCTTCATCACACATAATGTCATTATCATCCTGCATGACATTAAATTGCTCATCTTTGTCATGTATGACGTTAAACTACATTATCGTCATGTGGGACATTAAACTTATCATCTTCGTCCCACGTGATGTTAAATTGCATTATCGTCCTGCATGACATTAAACTACTCATCTTCGTCCTGCATGATGTTAAACTGCATTATCATCCTGCATGACATTAAACTGCTCATCTTCGTCCCACATGACATTAAACTGCATTATCATCCTACATGACATTAAATTGATCATCTTAATCCCGCATGATGTTAAACTACATTATCGTCCTGCATGACATTAAACTACTCATCTTCATCCCGTATGATGTTAAATTGAATTATTGTTCTACATGACATTAAACTTCTCATATTCATCCCATATGATGTTAAAATAAAATATTGTCTTGCATGACATTAAACTGTTCATATTCATCCCGCATTACGTTAAACTGCATTATTGTCCTGCATGACATTAAACATCTTATCTTCATCCTGCATGATGTTAAACTGCATTATTGTCCTACATGACATTAAACTTCTCATTTTTGTCCCACATGATGTTAAACTTCATTATCATCCTGCGTGACATTAAAATGCTCATCTTCATCCCGTATGAAGTTAAATTTCATTATCATCCTAAATGACATTAAACTACTCCTCTTCATCCTGCATGATGTTAAACTGTATTATTTTCATTCATGACATTAAACTACTCATCTTAGTCCCATATGACGTTGAAATTCCTTATCGTCCTGCATGACATTAAACTACCCATCTTCATCCCACATGATGTTGAAATGAATTATCTTCCTTCGTGACATTAAACTACTCATCTTCATCTTGTATGACATTAAACTGCATTATCGTCTTGCATGACATTAAACTACTCATCTTCGTCTTGTATGACGTTAAATTGCATTATTGTACTACATTACATTAAACTACTCATCTTTTTCCTGCATGACATTAAACTGCATTATCATCCTGCATGACATTAAACTGCTCATCTTCATCTCGTATGACGTTAAACTATATTGTTCATCCTGCATGACATTAAACGGCTCATCTTCTTCTCGCATGATGTTAAAATCCATTATCGTCGTGCATGACATTGAAATGATCATCTACATCCCGAATAATGTTAAATTGCATTATCATCCTACATGACATTAAACTTCTCATATTTTTCCTACATGACTTTAAACTACATTATCATCCTACACAACATTAAACTGCTCATCTTTGTCTCGTTTATCCTCCTACATGACATTAAAATGATCATCTTCATCCCATATGATGTTAAACTGTATTATTGTCCTGCATGATATTAAACTACTCATCTTCATCCTGGATGACATTAAACTGTATTATCGTCCTACATGACATTAAACTATTCATCTTCATCCTGCGTGATGTTAAACTGTATCATTGTCCTGTGTGACATTAAACTGATCATCTTCGACAAGCATGACATTAAACTTCATTATCATCCTGCAGGACATTAAACTACTCATCTTCGTCCCACATGACATTAAACTAAATTATCCTCTTTCATGAAATTAAACTGATCAACTTCATCCCGCATGACATTAAACTATATTATCGTCATGTATGACATTAAACCGCTCATCTTCATCCCACATGATTTTAAACTGTATTACCATCCTGCATGACATTAAATTGTATTATCATCTCACGTGAGGTTAAACTATATTAATTTCTTGCATGATGTTAAACTATATTATCCTCTCGCATGATGTTAAACGGTATCACCGTCTTCACCACATGACATTAAACCGCGTGATTCATCTGGGCTGAAGGACTTAAAACTACCTATCACTCATCCCATAGGATGATAAAATGCAAAATGGTCTGATCACTATGACCTTAAACAAATATATCTTATATCCTTGTCATACGACGTTAAACTGTATGGCATTTTCAAGAACTACATATAGCTTGATTCCCATTCTTATGGGATATGTGGGAACGCATGGACCTTTTATCTCCAGCCCAGTCCTGGGTCTCTAGACCTTTATATCCTTTTTGGCACAAATTCCCACTTAGTATTGTGTGGTGTGGTATAGACTCTATTCCCTCATACACATCGTTTTATTTTCCACGCTACACATATCCCCTTGAGACACTCCTCCCTTTTACGTCCTTGTCGCACGATGTTAAACTGCGCGTCGTTTCCAGAACTACGTATGGCTTGATTCCCATCCTCATGGGATACGTAAGAATGCCCAAACATTCCATCTTCAGGTCTAGACCAACAAATATCTTCACCCTCTCAGGTTTAGTTCTCTTTGAGGGTTTGCATATGGTGTGGTATGTGTACTTCTATATCCTCATTCATGTCAGGGTTACAACGCCCGCGTCATGTGCCCCTCTTTCCAAAACATCCTTCATCCCTCATCCTTACCACATGACGTTAAACTACATGACACTTTTAGAACTACGTATTTCTTGATTCCCGTCATTATGAGATATATAGAAACACCCGATCATTTCATGTTTAGTTCCATATCGGGTTCATCTATTCTTTCTCTCGGCCACTTGTCTTGCGTTCTCTCATGGAATTATGAATAGTGTGGTGTATTTGGGCTTATTTCCTCATTCACGTCGAGTTATTTACCACACCATACACATTTCTCTTCAAGATACCCATTTTGTATGTCCTTACCATATGATGTTAAATTGTATGACATTTCAAGAAATACATCTGGATTGATTCCCATCCTTATGGGATACGTAGGAACACCCAGGAATTTTGTTCTCAGGTCTATCCTAGTTTTTAGAAACCTCCTCTACATTCTGACCCCTTGGCCTAAGTTCTCCTGGGGGTGTGTGGTGTGCTGTGGACTTCTGTCCTCATTCATGATGGTTTTGCAGTAACTGCATCGTGTATCTCTCTCTTGATATCTCTTCATTCCCCTTTCCTCCACTCATCTCCTCAAGTCATATCCTCTTAATTGGGCCCCTCGACCCTTTTTGGTAATTCACCAACATTCCCAGATGCACTATGGTTTAGGACCTAGAGTGTTAGATTTTGTATAGACATGCTTCATCTGTTTCTATGCTTCACATCTCCCTTTATTTGGGTTTCCATCATCTTTTATATTTGAAAGGACCCCTGAATGGTATGGATGATTTTCCTTATGGCTTCACTATCACCTTGTTCTAACATATTGGTGGATCTTGAATGACATTATGTATCAAGTTCTGCATTGAAAATATGGTTAGTAGTCAACCCTCATTTGTTATTCCCATTTCAGGCCACATGATATGGATACTGTGTTTCGAACACGGTCAACAGTTATCCTTCATCGTTGTGACACCCCCATTAGACCCTAAATATTGGACTCGTGATTCACATTCCTTTCTACTCCATCATGTTCAAGTGTAATTCTGATACTCTTGGTGATATCCCTTCGTGCACATTTTTACGTTAAGAGTCAACGTCGTGGTGTCATCCTTGACTCTGCACCGTTTCCCCTTACTGAGAATTCCATGTGTTGTGAAGACCTTCTCTTCCCTTGTTTCCCACATCGAGCTTAGCTCACGTAGGCTTAGGGACTTGGTCAAGGTTTTCTCCTGCTTGGAGGAATATCAATTATTTCAGTCCGAGCTCTACGACCTTAAACTAAGACCCCCCCCCCTCATCCTTACCGAATGAAATTAAACTACATGAATTTCAAGAACTATGTGTGTCTTGATTCCAATCCTCATGAGATAAGTAGGAATGACCAAAAATTTTGTCTTCAGGTCTATCTCAGACTCCACTAATTATTTTTTTTGTTTGGTCTTTTGGACCTGATTCTCGTGGGATTGCGTGGTGTGGAATATGTGGACTTATTCCCTCATTCACATCGAGTTTATAATAAACTCACTACGTACTTACCTTTATGTTCTAGTCTACCCCTCATCCTTACCACACGACGTTAAACTACATGAATTTCAAGAACTACGTCTGGCTTGATTCACATCCTCATGGGATATGTAGGAACGCCCACACATTTTCTACTCAGGTCCAGCCCCATGTCCTTTGATCTTTTCTAGCCCCTTGGCTTGAGGTTCCCTCCCCCTAGGTTTGTGCATGGTGTGGTGTGGAATTATGTCCTCATTCTCATCAGGTATGCTTTATCACGCCATGAAAATTCCCTTTAGAACCTCATTCTTCTATATGCATCCAATCCATATGATGTTAAACTATGTTTCCTAGTCCCACATGACTTTAAACTATTGCATATTTGTCGCATGATGTTAAAATGCATGGGTTGGTTCTATCATTCGACTCTAAATTGTGACATTGTCATCCTAACCACATGATGAAAATGGCATAGCATTGGGGTGTTCTATCTTTAGGGGACATCATAGTTGGTATTGATCATCCACCATGTCATTTTTAAAGCCCTGCATATGGATTGATTCCTATAGCGATGCCTAGATTCTCCGTCATGGGTTTGTTTCTTAAAAAAACACATCCATGCTAAAGAACAAACAAGATCCTTCAAATGCCAATTATTTTGGTGCATGGTCCAGACCTACACGACAATATTTCCCCTATAATTGGTACCCTACCATGCTGTTTCCCATAACTATGTGTGGTTTGATTCTCATCCTCATGGGATACGTAGGAATGCCTGGAAATTTTGTCTTTGGGTCCAGCCCCAGGTATCTCAAATCCTGCCTTCTTTCTGGCCCCTTGGTCTGAACTCTATCAGAAGCACATGGTGTGGTGAGGACCTCTTAGGTCCTCATTCACATCAAGTTTATGTTATCCATGACATGTACTTACCTTCATGGATCTTCCTTCTATTCTTCTACGTCCTTATCGCATGATGATAAACTACACGGAATTTTCAAGAACTACGTATGGATTGATTCTCATTCTCATGGGATACATAGGAACACTCGTAAATTTTGTACTCGGGCCCAACACAGGGTTCATCAACCCATTTTTTCCCCATTCTTTTCTGGACTTATTGACCTCTATTATTCCTCACCAACATGCCCAGATGCACTGTGGTTTGGGACCTAGAGTTTTGGATTCTGCATGGACATGCTTTCATCCATTTTTGTGCTTCACGTTTCCCTTTATTTGGGTTTCCATCATCTTTCACATCTAAAAGGACCCTCGAATGGCATGGATGCTAGGCCATAGTGCTTTCCAACCACCTTAGTCCAACGTCTCGTAGGATCTTGAACAATATTATGTAGTAAGTTCTACATTGTGAATATGGTTAGTGGTCAACCATCATTTTTTGTTCCCGTTTCAGGCCACACGATATGGATGTTGTGTTTCAAACATTGTCAATAGTTTTCCTCCATCATTGTGCCACCCTTATTAAGCCTTAAATATTGGTCACATGATTCACATCCTTTTTCACTCCATCATGTTCAAGTGGTATTTCGACACCCTTGGTATTATCCCTCTATGAACCTATGCACATTAAAGATGGTGAATCAGTGTCGTGAGGGTCATCTTTGACTTCATACCATCTCCCCTAGCTATGTATTTCATGTGTTTAAAAGATATTCTCCACCCTTTTTTCCCACATTGATCATAGATCATGTGGGCTTAGGGATATGGTTAAGTTTGTGCATACATGGAAGAACCATGCTTCTTTTTGTCTGGACTCTATGACCTTATACTAGGAGCTTCAGTCCCTTAGTTTGGGTAGCATGACTTTAAACTATGTGTGTTCTTATGGAAATTCATGGTGCGGTGCAGACTATCTTGTCCTCATTCACGTCAGGTCACTTTATGGCACCATGTCACATATATCCTCTTTGGTAATCTTCCATTTTTTGGTCCAAGATCTATGACCATAAACTAAGATCTATTACGTCTTTATCATATGATTCTAAACTACGTCTTCTATGCCCATGCTGTGTGATAATAAATTATCTAGACATTCAATGTCTTCACTCGAGAATATGTTTCCCCTTTTGGTATTGGATTCCTACTATACCACCTTCAAGAACTATGTGTGGCTTGATTCCCATCGTCATGGGATATGTAGTGATGCTCAGACTTCTTGTCTGTGGTCCAGCCGCATCATCGCGAACCCTCTTATTCCATTTTGGCCTAATTTTCCTCAGAATTATGAGGTTTGATGTGGACTTATGTCCTCATTCACGTCAAGTTTACATTAGCAACGCCGCATACCTTTTCTCAATATTTCTTCATTTATGTGTCCTTACCACATGACAATAAACTACACAGACGTGTCCCATGCATATGATGTTAAACTGGGTCTTCGTAGTGACCCGTCGAGGGTCTTCGTGGTTCCCCTTAGGGGCTCTTCATGGTCGGTATCACCCGTGTTGAGAGGAACCTCTCTACGAGGGCAGTTGTATGATTCAGCTGCATGAATGCCTATGTAACAGAACTTCACGCTTGCCTCTGCGGCCCATGTGATCCACTGCGTGTCCGATTTTCTTGGTATCTTCGGTGTCTTACCCTCAAAATTAGACCCTATTTTCCTTCAGATTTGATTATGAGGGGAGTAATTTGTTGGAACCGACATACGTCCTACCAGGGGAGTGAACTCTTTGATGATATGGAATTAATCTTCCCTCTAAAGGGACATAAATCCCTAAAAAACCATCACATAGGGCTCCTTTGAAAATATTTCTACACGGATGGACCACCTCCACAAGACCTCCTTTGTGATTTTCTTTGTGGCATCACAGACCCTCCGTGAGTCCGACACATTCTGACGGACCGCGACCTCTCCATGGATTCATCAATATCTACGGCCCATTCTTTGACAACCGCTTCGATGAGTCTCTCTACAACGTCCTGCACTCTTTGTAAGGTCGATGCATTTCGATGGCATCTCTTCTCTCCGCAGCGTCACTCCTTTCCGAGGCTAGTTCTGCGACCCTCACCGACCTCCATTGCCTATAAATAGAACCCCCCCCCCCTTCAAACCACTGTTACTCCACTCTTTCAACTTCTGAGCTCCTGTTTCACACAAACCTTCGTGAAACCCATAGATAAATTGTTAAAGGTACTTGTCCTTTGCAAGCCGTATGTATTTGTGTTCTTCCTAGCCTCCACCTATAGTGGATATTCTCTTCGCGAAGTAATATAACCTTCATAAAGGAGGGGTCCCTTCGGGCTGCTCTAGGTTTCATGAAGCATAAAGCCTTCACGAAGCACTCTCTAAATAAATAGTAATTTTCTGAGGCAAAGCTCTAGTTTATTAAAGGATTTACTTCATGAATACCCTTACCTTCATGAATACCCTTTCCTTCAAAAATACCCTTACCTTTGCAAATACCCTTAACTTCATGATGACCCTTTCCTTCACAAAGACCCTAACCTTCATGAAGACCCTTTCCTTCTGAAGACCATTTCCTTCATGAAGACCCTTACCTTTGGAAAGACCCTTTCCTTCATGAATACCCTTCCCTTCATGAATCCCGTACTCTTTGTAAAGCACCTCCTTCCAAGATTTCCTACTTTTCACACTCTTCTTCCATGCATCCCTCCAGGCTCGTATCAAGTGATTTCAAGGTCCCTCAAAGGGTGACTCACATTGTGTTTATTTGCCTCATGATTCTTCGTATAGGAATGCTTATGGTTATTGTTTATTCACATAGCCATGCTAACATGATCCCCTCAATAGATCACTCCACAACCCTGTCTCCACATGGCATCGTTAGTGTCTTCCCTTCACCATGGGTTCAAGTGTGCTGGTTATGTAAGTCCTAGGGGTGAGGAGTGAATTCTCACTATCCAAGCTGCAAGATGTTAAACTACCAATCATCCACATCCTTGACACAAGATGTTAAACTATGATGACCACATGTGTGGTAGGTACAGAGGACCAGATGGGGGATGGGCATAGGTTTTCTCCCTCTCTATCTTTCCCTTTGAGATTTCTCACCATGTACACCTTGGACGGTCTCCATGTAAGCCCCGACACCCTCTATTGGGATGTGTCAAATATGATGTCCATATCCTCCTCGTACGTTTTGAAACCCTCCTTTATAATCAGGACTCCCTCCTAGAGTAAGTCCCAATCTCCATCTCCCTAAGCCGCTAGCTAAGAGTAAGCCCTTGTTTCCTCTTTAGGCTGCTAACCACGTGTAAGACCCACTCTATTCCTTGCGGACGCACCTTCCACAGCGTGATCGGCAGGTCTTTATTGTCTCTTGTTTGTCACACCAAGAATGAATCATGTGGTATTATAGTAAGCATCGACCATGACACCCTATTTTGGCCACCTTAGTGTGTAAGCCCCATTCCCCATCCAACCGAACTATGTGGACTTTGATCCTTTCCCCTTTCAGGAAAGGTATGTAGGAAGACCCCTGAGGTTCAATCCCATCACCCATCAGTCCAAACCACTTCACATTGGCTCACCCTCATCCTGCATGATGGTAAACTGTATGCTTTAGAACTATGTGGGTTTTTATCCCTGTCTCTTAGACAAGGTACATAGGAAGCCTCCTTGAGGTTCAACCCCAAGCACTGGTAAACTACGGTGTCCCATTTGTTGGGATTCACACCCTTGGTCCACCACTTACTGGTGTTAGACTAGCTCCTGGGCATCTAACCATGAATAATACCCACACTTGATCTATATTCCTCCAACCAAGAGAGTCCCTCTTGTGATGGGATGTTAACCACACGTAATCCCCATCATGTTGTCGGGTCGTTATCCTTTGTGCACACCCCGATTCTATGCCTCATTTCTGAACTATGAGTACTTTGATTCCATACCACGGACATACATAGGAAACCTCCCTAAGGTTAAATCTCATCACTAATGTCTCATCCTGGTCTCTCCATTGACCCTTTGTGTTTCGGGAAGACCATGCCCCAACCCGAAGGTAGCACTTCCTTTAGGTCTCATACATGCATCCATTCTCAAGGGTCACCACCTCAGGTGTCCCGCCACCTCATCAAAATACATGGACATTGATTCCCTACCATTGGGATATGTAGGAATCCTCTCTGAGGTTCAATCCCAACATCACTATCATCTTCACATCAGTTCCATCTTGTTCCTCCCATCCACTTTGCTCAACTATCCATCACACATCTTAATTCTCACCCAGGCTGCCACATCTCAGTGGGATCATGCCATTTCATTAGGAAGATAACCATGCATAATCCTCACACACAAACCACAACCATCCAATCAAGAGTGTCCCTCTTGAAATGGGTCACTAACCTCGCATAATCCCACAACATGTCTTCGGATTGTTGTCCATTGTATACACCTCGATCCCATGATTCACCCTTTTGAATTTACATGGGTTTTGATCCATGTATTATACATAGGGTACATAGGAAGCCTTCCCGAGGTTCAATCCCATCCAATGGTAAACCATGGTGTCCCCTTTGTAGGGACCCAAGCATTCTTGGATCTGTCCTCATCGGATATTTTGATCCACCCATCCAGTAAACCTCTCAGGTGCTCCTTCCTAGGGATGTACCAATCTGATCCACCTCTATGGGTTGTTATAATCACTCTCATACCATCTTCTAAAATATGTTAAACCTACTTTCTACCCTATGTTGAACATGGGATGTTTGGGGAAAACCTCGAAAACTATGTCTTTGGCATAACCATCTCTGCTAGACGTTAAATTCATGGCACACCTCATGTTAAACATGGGAATCCAAGGAAAACCTTGAAGATATGTCGATGGCATATAATTCCCCACACTCAATGTGGGATGCCTCAAGCTTTCATGCCCTAAAGAATCCCCATAATAAGGATAAGAAATCCAAGTGTACCAGTGTTTTAGTGTCCAAACACGCCAGCGATGCCCAACATGACTACTCCCCTATGAGGGAGAATGAGATTCATGAACTAATTCTTAAATCTATGAGGGAGACCCGAACTAGGTGATGAATTATAAGTATAAATCCATGAAAGGAGAGACTGATAGCCCATTATCCTATTTTGATCAAGGATAAAATGTTCCTGAATAATCAATGGATGTCACCCACCTTTGGAAAGTGGTAATGTGGGGCAATAGTCATCACGTCACAACACGACGGATGAGTGCCTCGACGAAAGCGTCGGAAACAATATCCATGAAAACTTGTAAATTAATATTAAAAGTAATTAAAATTTATGATGATGGGAAATTCTGCTCATATCAAATATTTTAAAAAAAGATTCCTTTCACATTTTCATAAAAAATATAAAAATAACTCGTTTTGAAAACTTTATAAGTATTATTTTAAAACATTCATAAAGAAAGTTAAAAATGGTTTAAAATAACTTTTAACATACATTTTTTTATATTAATAACATACTTGAAACATTTTAAATAACGATTATAGGAAGAAAAATATTTATAAAATTAATCATTAAAACATTTAAAATGAGGTTTTAAGGTAAAGTGTCTCTCACCTTAAGTCTGTCTCATCATATACATTATTTATATTCTTGAATAACAAAATTTTATTAATTATTTAATTTATTAATAACATTTTTAAATTTTATCAGTCCTTTTATTTTATTTATTACCATTATATTCAAATAAATTATCAATTAAGTTCACGTCAGGCGTTTTGATGATATTTGGCTTATATGTCCAAAATGACTTCAGTAGGTTGACTATAGTCAAATAGATCATGATTATATCATTTAAAAAATCTTAATTATTATATAATTATCATTTTAATATATTTTTTATACTTTTAAAACTAACCATTTAATTTGGTTGTGAAAAATGAATTATGTTACAATCATAAAGACGATAGGTCGTACATACGCATGAGTAACATTTAATTTTTTCAAAAAACATGAGTAAAAGAAGGTAAGTATTATTTTATACTTATATAATGATTATCATATAATTTTATTTTTTTTAAATACACCTATATATATAATCCATGTAGGCGGTGATGAAAAATAAAATACTTCGGTTCACTAAGTGGTAGTCCACACGTACACGCGAGCGATGTTTTTATTTTCCATTGGATGGTAAATAAAGATTTAGAATATTTATTTACCATTAATGAATTTAATTTATAATATATATATATAATTATTTCATTTTTATACATTATTATGATCATCTATAATATTTTATGATGAAAAAAGAATCACATTACTTCGTGGAGGTGGTAATCCACACGTACTCACGAACAGTGTTATCATTTTTAAATGGATAGAATGGTAAGTAAATAGATGATATATTATCTTTAAATAATAATAATTATGTAATAAATATCATATATATATGTTAAATCCATAAATATAATCATTCATGAGAGGCGGTGATGGAAAATGAATTGCATCAGTTTGCAAGGCGGTAGTCCTCCATACACACGAATGATGGTTTCATTTCCCATTTGATGGAAGAATAGATGGATAAAGGTTATTAAAATTAAATAATAAAATATTAGTATATGGTAGATACTTATTTTTTTATATTGTGATGTTTAAGAGAGGTTTTAAGAAGATAACATAAGAAATAAAATAAAAACACTTAGTTAAGTGCATTACCTCTTCTTCAGACAACCACCTATGGTTTACACATTTGGCCATATAAGGTGAGTATTATTATCAAACCAGGACCTATAAAACGTGGGGATGGAATTTAGGAAGCTATTTTGGTAAGTTTTTTATAATATAATAATCCCTTGAACTGTAAATAAGAAAGGATAGGGGTTCCCTTTTATTACTGAGGGAGAGGACACACATGGGATTTTTCAAAAGATAAAATTATTATTAAGCCACCACTATGTAAAATTGTCCCATAAAAAATTAAATTATGATCCTAAGGTTATAATGGTATAAATAAATTCATCCAATAATAATTAACATTAAATTTGTTTTCCTTATCACTTATTTTTAACCTAGGTTAACCTGATTTACCCCTTTACTGTGGTGACATGTTTTTTCACCAAAGTTACTATACATAATGAACAAAAATGAAATTGAAATCATTAATAAATTTGGAAATGATGATTAAAAAAATGTAATTAATTTTTAATTATTAAATCACTCTAAATTTTATAAATTAATTTAATATAAAAACGTGAATCGCAATGAAAAATGATTTTATGAAAATGTCTTTTTAAGTATAAAAGTGATTTTGTAACAAGATCGAGTATAATATTGATAAAAAAAGGTTTAAATTGAATTAAATTTATCAATAAGAAACTAATTAAATTTCAAAACCAATCCAAATCAAAATTTTCATTTGAAAATACAAGAAAAGAAAAGACAATTTTCTTTAAAAATGGTATTTTCCACTATTCACTCAAAAATCAGCTTTTTTAGAAAATTCCCAAAAAAACACCCCAAGATAATTTTGACATGATTAATTAAAAAATAATATAATTTTTATGAAATTAAATTCTAAAATTTATAAATTTATCTGTTAAAAGAAACCATATAATGCATGAAAACAAATTTAGTAAGAATAAATTTATTTTTTTTATTGAAAATTTACTTAATATTATTATCATGAATATAACTCTATAAAATATAATTCATGAATATTAATAAGTAATTTAATTGATTTAATATTAAAATTACCTAGGTTGTTACATGAACTAACTGACTTTCCAAATAACAAGAGAGTTCTGACACAATTTTATAATGAACCAGCCTGGGGTCAATTGTCATATCACTCAAGTTAGCCAGCCACAGGGCCAAAAGAACATTACCAATCACAACAGGATAATAAAAAACACTAAATAATCAAAAAATAACAAATTGGGAATGATTTGACCCTCAAATAATAATAAACAAGTGGAAGAATCTAACCAAGAATCTGGAATGGGGTGTTCATACTTCAAACTTCCATGCATATGAAATAAATAGTCCCAAATAATAAAGATCAACTAAACAAGGAATAACCAAAAATAAACATCAAAATTAACTTTTAAAAATATAAACAACATTATATATAATTAATAAATAATTATTTCAAACATAAAGAAAACACAAAACATAAATAAAATAGTTGGCCTAATTGGTCGATATAGGAATATCCCCTGACAAACCATAAACCTGAGCCACCTCTTGATCAACTCCATGTGACCCATGGTCACCACCACATCCCAAAACATCCATAAATGGACCCATTTTAACATAATATATCCCTAGATCAAGACCCTATCACTAATATGAAAACATAATAGTTACATATATGCATAGGTTTTTATATAGTGTGTGATATAAATAGGCCCATTAATATTTAACCAAAGAGTATATATAATTCCTTTTATAAAACATTACATAAATGATAGTTTGAATATAATTTCAAAAATATATTCTCGACATAAGTTAGATTATAAATAATTAAATTATCATACATGTATCATTGTTCTGAATCCATAAGGTAATACCTTTTTGAAATAGAAAAGCACATTGGGATTGAAAGTAAGGATTTTAAAGTTATGAAAGTGTGCCAAACTTTCATTTAAAATCTCACTTTCAAATAAAAATTTTATAAATCAAGGGGTGGAACCACCACTTAAAATGTAAAACACTTTAAAACCTTAAAAATGAGGACTTCCAAGTTTATGAAGACAAAACAATATTGTTTTTTCCTTCTTTCAAACTCTTCAAAAAATATCATTTTTCAAAAAAAAAGTTGAATGGTAAACCAAACTATAAAAAAAAAGAAATATCAAGTATGCAAGATCATATCAAATAAACATAATATAAGTAAACAATAATAATTAAAATGGTATTAAACCAATATGAAATAATGTGATGCAATTAATTATATAGTAGAAATCCCTCAGATAACATCATATTCAATAAAATAATCATCAAGGAAACTCACTTGGTCCTAATATGAGATGATTTTAGACATACTCAAGTAGAACTAACTACAACCTATGTTACATTCCAAAAATATATAGTATCCAAAATCACTCTCATAGTATCATTGGGCCACTCCCATAGCAAGGACATGATCTACACTGGGGTAAACTAGCCAGTGCATAATCTAAGATAGTGTGTTATAAACATGAATATATCACTTAGTTACCTTGGGTTATCATGAAATAGTTAAATTGAAGGTGATAAAAACAAAAATCCATATTATCATTATGTAAATCGATAATAAAACATAACAAATGAACCTCATCACATCTCCAACACCCACTTAAGAAACAGCCCCTTTCACTTTCATCCAAGTATCCCATAATAATTCAATTCATACCATAGTGGGAAAAATTTTATACAATACATAAACTTAAGGGTATTAATAATTGTGTCTCAAACATCATGAAAATCCTCTTTTTCTTAGGTAGAAATTGGGCCTTTATAACAAATTTAGAAAAAAAACAAGTTACAAATAGCATTTGGAAACATCACAAGGATTGGAAATTTTTAGAAAAACATCCACCAAATCAATATTTAAAAAATCATTTAGAAGAAAACTATTCAAAACATGAACCATACTCATTAATTGAAAACAACCCTTTAAATATTTTGTTTATATTTTTTAAAAATACAAAATCGATTCAAACAATCCTTTTATCTATAAATTCATTTGAAATGAGCCTCTTAGTCATTCACACAAACACTTTTCATAAATAATTTTTTTATTAGAAATAAAGAACTAAAAATAAATGGAGATCCTTTCATTCCAAGTTTATAAAAAGTTTAAAAAAATCACAAACCCATTGTGGGTGTCATATATAGGTATATCTTAAAATAAAATAAATTTATAAAGTTCTTGCTAGGTTTTGTAAGAGTCTAATAATGGATATTAAACATAGAAGAAGAAAATATAAACCTTGTATGAGGATATCCCATGCATGATATATGAAACTTGTGATAAAACCATAAATTAAGTGCACTATAAAATAGGTTTACCATTCTCTAATTATCCACTACAACATCTTAATCTTCAAATGAATTTAATGATGATCACATAATTAGGAAATATAAACATTCCACCTCCACAATGTATTAATTTGATACACATAAATCACTAAAAATTTGGGTAGGATTATTCTTTATCCCATGATTTTCTATCATCACAACATGAAAAGAAATAAGAAGAATAAAGAGATCCACGAGTTTCAGGGAGTTTCGGTTAAGTGTGACGAATTCCCCCACTACCATCATATGGCAGTAGGGTTTATATGTAACCCGAGGATGCTCTAGGGTGGTTTCCACATTTACTTATGTTTTATAAAACCAAGATTAATACTTATGGATAGGTCATTCATTATATAAATAGATATTACCCCTCAATAATTCCATCTTATGTAATGGATCTTAATGTTATCTTAGGTGGAAGACCACTCATATACAGGTTTTCATGCATGGAATCATATTTCATGAAAGTTTTATAAATGTAATCAGCAACATGTAAATCTTATTTTCGTGATTCTAATAAAAATGACAAACAATATAGCCATTTTTATCATATACAAATAGATTTAGGTCATACCATCTCCTTCAATCTTCCACTTTCACTAAAGCCTAAAAGACTTTATTTCATTTCACATTATATTGTATCGTATACAATAAAGTGTGAAACCATATCCAAAAAACTTTTTGGATATATTCCAAAACACTTTTTGAAAGCCTTCATTAACTTCAACTTGAATTATATCATATGTAATGCCTTATTAATACCATCCAAAACACTTTTGAATTAACTATAAAACACTTTTAGAGTATCTCTATAATTCAAACTCAATTCCCATTAAGTCAGCCACAAAGTGTAACCCCACCATACTTTACAGCATTGAAAATGAATACAAATCTCCAGAACCATATATGTAAGAAAATAGTGGCCTTTATCAAAGAATATATGTTACTCAAGCTATAAAGGGATCTAGCATGATCTTCATCAAACACATGTATCTCTATACCTATTTCCACTAGTCTACATCATATGAAAACATGAATTCTCATATTTTTCCTTTTTTCCAAGACTTCAATTGACATGGGACATGGAATATGTCAATAACATTTATCCAACTCATTCATTCTCGATTCTCAGAGTATGGACTGACTCGATCGATGAATAAATCACATGTCATCCACCCTTCTGGATAAGCACATCACATGTCCCTTATCTAGATAGATATATAATATCTAGGTGCAGCTACACACTCCCACGGTTTAACTTAATCAATGGCCTTGATGTCATACTCATCATATGAGAGGATAAATCTCATATTTTTTAATCTCTAACTGATGACATGATCATCAACATACTCAATCACCCCCTGATTAGCTAAGTTAATATGTTGACTTGCGTAAGCAGGGTATCAAACTATAAAGGCTATCATGTTGGGTATCTCACCAAAACTCAGAAAGTGGGGACTCAAATATGATTCATGTTCCCCTAGTATACTAAATACATTTGTTTATGACACTTCATATGGTATACTTGTTAGGTCATCTGGTGCAAACAAAGAATATATTATTCTTTTTTTTTGTCGTATGGTTATATTTTTTATATCTATACAAGAATCCTACACACACTAACCATAATATTTCATCACAACCTATAATACTCCATGATGAAAATTGGTTAGGTATAAACTAAAAGTCATACTTTGAGAGGTCAATTATCATTACACTTCATGAAATTTATTTCTATATATAAATTTATTTCTATATATAAATTTATTTATCCAACATGAAAGAATGATAAAATGTAGGTTGCCTTTAATATGGTACATTTTAATATCCTTAAACTCTTTTAATAATACTTAAAAAAACCAAAATAAGTACTAGTTAATCATATCATATATAATAAACTTCCAAATCAGCCTTATGTTTGACACACCTTCTAGGTCTTGTTCACTCATTAAATCATATATAATCTTTTTCACATATCTATATGACCATGTTACATCTATATGTGGCCATTTGAGAAAACCATCCCACTAAATCTTTATTGAGGAACATATATGAATTAAGCCAATTTGTATAATGGTGAGACTTAGGAATCATATTCCTAATTGTTCAACTCTTTCAATATATTCAAACTTCTTAACTTCACAACATCAAATTTTGTTGTCTGTATAGAACTCTTTCTATGTTCATCATCATCATCCTTGGAACCTTGTTCCATAAAACTTTTTCCATGAAATAATATAACTACATACATTATTGTTTTATTGGTCCTCCTAGAATCTTTTAGGATAAAGTGAGAATCGCTTTAATATGGTAACTAAATATAACTCTTACATTTATTTTTCCTTCCACATCCTAAACTCTTTTAGGATAAAGTGATAACACTTTTTTATAGTAACTAATGTAACACTTTACATTTTTATTTACCATCATACCCTAAACTCTTTTAGGATGTCAAGTGTAATTCACTTTTCATTTTTACTGGTATAATCCTTCAACAAATAGTGTCTTTCATTTTCATGATAACTAAATGTATCTATTTACATTTTTCTTTATCGTCACGTATCCTAAACAATTTTAGTATATTGAGTGAAAAACACTTTAATCTTAGACTAGTGTAATAGTGATATCCACTTTCTAAATGGTAACTAAACGTAACACTTTAAATTTTTATTTAACATCACACATCCTAAACTTTTTAGGATATTAAGTGGAAAAAACGTTATGAATTGATATTGGTGTTATCCTTTATTTGTTAATTTTGAACTTCTCTAAATATAAACATACTCCCACTAGCCTCTTAAAAGCTATATTCTTTTTGGAATATCTTGCTATTATACAGAAACCCACTACTAGAATTTCGACCTTTTGTGATGGGCTATTTGCGATGGGCTGCCGTCATGAAAACCCTTTTGTGACGGGGTCCCATCACAAATAGTCTGTTGCAGAAAATGGCGTCACAAAAGTATTTTTTGTGAAGGGACCATCGCAAATAGATGTCCGATTAAATACATTATATATACAAGAACCTTTAGCGACGGGTCCATCACAAAAAAGTTTTTTCGACGGGACACTGACCCATCGCAAATAGCTTATATGTTATAAAGCTATTGCGACGGGCCCATCGTAACAAAGTTATCGCGACAGTAAATCAACCCATCACAAAAAAATTTCAAAAATATATATATAATCTATCTGCAATGGGGCCCTGTCACAAAAGGCCCTGTCGCAAATACTTAATAAAAAATATAATAATATTATTAAAATAATAAAAAAATTAAAAAAATTAAAATTCTCAATATTTGAAAATACTTAATAAAATAAAAATAAAAATAATATTATGATTAATAAAAAAAATAATATTAATATTATTAAAATAATAAAAAATATTAAAAATATTAAAATTCTCAATATTTAGAAAAAAAATATTAAAAAATAATAAAATATTATTATTATTATTATTATTAGTAAAATAAAAAAATATTAAAAAATATAATACTAATAATAAATAATAAAATATTAAAATATTAAAAAAAATGCAATATTCGCACCAATACAAAAGACAAAAACTGTAAATAGTTCATATTACAACAAATTTTCAATTCAAATGTTTTTAACAGAACAAAAAAATCAATGGGGGTAGTCTTCTGGAGGAGTTAGAGGAGCTGGAGGAGATGGTGGAGGAAACTCCATCCCTAAACTGCGAGTCAGATGGCACATGTACTCCATTTGATCGTGTTGTTGCTGCTGACATTGACGCATGTCCTCGTCGTGTTGTTGCTGCTGCTGCTGCCATCGACGTATGTCCTCTTCATACTGCTGTTGATGCTGCTGTTGATGCATCTCTTCCTGTTACTTCTGAAAACTCTCTATAAGCTCGGTTTAAGCTCGCAACTGCTCCTGATACTGTGAGCCAGAAGATGATGCCTCTCCACGAGCTCCTCTTGAGCTAGACGCTGACATCATAGCAGTACCATAATAAGTCCCAGGAGTCAAATGAGAGCTGATACCAATTACTTGGCCCTTCTTGAAGGCATACTGGGTCGCCTGCATCTATGCCGCCTCATTGAAATGGTGGGCACTAGTCTGATTAGCCATCTCAATCTGGCTCTCAACCCATGTCTGAGAGGTCGTGACCTCATATGACTCCTTCAGTTTCAATTTGAAATTAAAATAGTGAAAATATTATATGATGTTAATTTTCAAACTAAAAAATAAATAATACTGACCACAATCTGACGCTGGCGATCACCTCTAATCTCTCTAGTGGCTGGATCATTGTACATCCTCCGATAAACATCGTACTCCGTAATATTGGGATGCTCGACTGCCTATATGAATATAAAATAAAATGTTTATATGTAATGTTATATAAAATATTTAAAAAAAGATACTTACCAGATGCTCTCTATGTGTACTAAATGTATGGCTACCAACTCGATGTGTCACCTCCTGTCTCCCCAGTTCTGTCAGCCCAATGAATATCTCCTCTGAAATCCACCACTCAACCAGTGTGAACATAATCCATCCCAAACGTGAGATGAAATGTACTCTGGTCAGTGGGCTCTATATGACTCATAAAATATTATCTCTCCTGCTTTCTTAATGGTTTTCCTTCTCAAATTGTGCAAAAACTGATGGAAATGTTCACGCATAGACACCTCTCATGCCTCGTGGATAGTGCCACACATGCTATCATTGATGGGATACCATAAACCCTACAAATTATTTATAATATCAAGTTATTAATGAAATAAATTTCTAAATAAATATTATTTATTTACATACCAGCCAATGATTAAACATTCCATGTCGCACATCAACGGGAATCTGTTCCCATGTGATCCATGGCTGAGAAAAATAATTTCGCAAGATAGCGCTCCCCTGTCCAATAGCTACATGTGCAAAACTGTGAAAAAAGGAAAAATAATCAAACAATTAGTATATAAATAAATTAATGAAGGCTAACTAAAATACGCAGGTTATCATACCTCCGCGTGCATGGATCAAAACCAAAATGCGGATGCCGCTCGGGGATAGGGTTAGGAATCATAAGTCGTGCAAGACCGCGCCCCCTCCACGTACCCCCTAAACCGCCAGTAGCCTGAGGGTCAGATGATACCAAATCCTCCTCATCCAAAGGTAGCTAGACCTCCTCTAACTCACAAAGTAGATCAGGGTCCATCTAAAACACAAAATTATTGTGTCAAAATAACTATTACATATAGATATATATTAGTTATGATTATAACCAGCATTTAATTGTGTCAATGTTCACCTTAATCATCATCTTCATATATGACAATGTCAATGTCTTCATATTGATCATCGGTATCATCAATATCTATATGAATTTCAGTTTCATCATCTCCTTCCATTTCAAATTCATTTGTAACATCATTAACATCATCATCACCATCGACTCTTAATTGTGGGGTGTTGTCATCGATATTCATGTCTCTTTGTGAAAAGGATGGATTTTGAGTAGTCTCTTAAAAAATTTCAATTCCTTGTACTTCATTGGAACCACATTCAGTTTGAGTAAAATTATTTTCCTAAGATTTCATTTTTATTATGCTCCACCAATCACTCAAGTCTCTTGAAGTAGGTACTTTGCGTAATATATTTGATGTGCCTATTGAGCCAGTAAAAATGGTTCATTTAATGCAAGAAGACTTTTATATTTAATATCAAAGATTCCATGAATTGGATGAACACACAAGACTCTCTCAGTATCTAACCACCGAAATTTAAACATTGTTGTGTACTTTTTTCCTAGATAACACAGTTCAATAATTTCATCCAGTATGTCATAAAAGTCAACTTCAGTTTCTCTATGATGTGATACTCTCAATAAAACTCCATTGTTCATTGTTTTTTTTATTCCCCATATGCATGTGTATGAAATCGAAAACCATTCACCACATATGCATTGTAAGATTTAACCATTTTGGATGGTGGGTTACTCAATATACACAGTCGCTTATCAATTTTATCAGCATGTTAAAACACCTAAAAATTTGTAAAACAATTATCAATATAATAAATAATAAACTGAATTGATATTTTAAACCATCAATAATTTATGTTACCAGTTTTTGAAACCATTAAGAAAAAAATTCCTGTCGGCGTTCTTCAAGAGCAGTTGTTGTAATTTGTGGAAGTTGTTTCTTGATATAATTATCATATAACCTATAAATAAAATAAGTTTACTTACTATAACATAAATTATATAATAATTGATAGAAGCACTCATAGTAAAAATAATGTCATTTATTCACAGTTGAGAAGAACATATGTATGAGCTCTGTGATGTTCATCATCTGAAAGTCATCGTTCATGAACTCCACCGAAGCCAAGATCTAGCTGATTAAAAACTGATAATTGATTATTCATTTCATCATCATCATTCCCCTCATTCTATCCCATGTGGTTTTGTTTTGAGGGATATTCAAATTCAAAATAATGAGAGTAGAAAAAAACAATTTCCTCTTGCAAATAAGCTTCAGCAATTGAGCCTTCAACTGATGCTTTGTTATGTACTTTTTTCTTTAATTTCTACATGCATCTATTGAATGGGTACATCTATCAAAACTATACCAGACCTCCACATTTAGCTTCATGTGTAAAATTTAATATCATATATTCCATTGAGTCAAAGAAAGTAAGCAGGAAGATTTTTTCCAGTTTACATATAATGACAATAACATCTTCTTCCAGTTTACTTAGTGTATCATAGTCTGTTGTCGCCGCACAAATATCTCGAAAATAATATGATTATGTCTATTATCGAATCCCAAATCATATAATTCAACAAGCCTCTAAATCCAATTGGCATAATTCTTTCCATTATAACATGACAATCATGACTTTTTAATCCAGTAATATGACTATTCTTAACACATCTGCCCAAATTGAAAGCATAGACATCTGGAATTCTCAAATCTTCAATCCACTGAAAAAATAATAAGTGAATCTCTTTGGATAGTGTATAAGATGCTTTTGGCTTCATTAACCTCTGTGATCTGGAATTTTGAAACAGTTCAAGTTCCAGTCATTTGTAAATTTGGGAAAGATCTAATCGTGGCTTTACATTATCTTTAGTCTTACCTAGTGTATCCAAAACTGTATGAAATAAATTATCAAAATAATTCTTCTCAATATGCATGACATACAACATGTGGCGGACTAACAAATCAGACCAATATGGAAGATCCCAAAAAATTCTCTTTTTTATCCAATTATGCTCTTTCCCAGAGCCATGAATTTTCTGTTGGTTTACTGTTGGCCCAAATGTGATGGGAGGTAATACAAATACAACTTATTTTAACTCTATACTTGAGATCATTTTTAGAGGTTCATCCCTTTCAATTGTGTCTTTTCTAAAATGATATTTGTTCCTCCGAAAAGGATGATCGGTTGGAATAAATCTACGATGACAGTCAAAATAGCAAGGTTTTTTTCCATTGACGAGCATAAAAGCTTTTTTGTCTTTCATACAGTAAGGAAATGATTTCAGACCATGTGTAATCTATCCAGATAACATGCCATATGCCGGGAAGTCACTAATCGTCCACATCAATACAGCTTTTAATATGAATTTTTTTTTCCAGCAACATCATATGTACTAACACCATTACTCCACAATGAATTTAACTCATCAATCAATGGTTTCAAATAAACATCATTATTCTTTTTCAGATGTCCTGGGATTAATAAGGTCAAAAAGATATAGGGCTCCTTCATCAACATCCATGGAGGTAAATTGTACGGAGTTATAAAGATAGGCCAACATGAATACTGACTACCATAAGAACCAAATGGATAGAAACTGTTAGTAGAAAGACCCAATCGCACGTTTCGGGCTTCTAAAGAAAAAGACGGATGTAGTCTGTCAAAATGTTTCCATGAATCACCATCAGATGGATGATTCAAGATTTTATCGGTTGAAATCTTGGTTTTGTGCCATGACATCATTGACGCTGTGTTTTGAGACATAAACAAACACTGCAACCTGGGTGTAAGGGGGAAATATCTCAATTGTTTCATAGGAATCGATCCAGACTTCACCAGTTGAGCTTCTTTATACCTCAATTTTCCACATGTGGGACAACTATCCAAGGACTCATTTTCACCATAATATAAGATTAAATCATTTTCACATGCATGAATCTTCCGATAACTAAGGCCCAGATTACGAACCAGCCTCTTTCTCTCATAGTAATTTGCAGACAACACATTTCCTTCAGGTAACAGTGTTTTAACCAAAGAAAATATTTGATCAAAATAGTTGTTTGACATTGCATTATTTGATTTAATATCCATAAATTTTGTAACCACTTCTAATTTGCTTATCTTGCAACCAAGATATAATGCATCCTCAACCGACCTCAACAACTCATAAAATTCAAATGGTGCCAACTCAGGAGTTAAATCAATAGCATCCTGAGTTTCAGTTTGTTGAACAGATGGGCCTGTAACATCATGTACTAAATTTTGAAACCGTGATGGATCTGGGATCAAGTTATTAGTATCTTCTCTAGAACTGTGTTCACCGTGTTGATACCAAAAAACATAATCTGGTTGAAAATCAAACCGCAAGAGATGTCCTCCAACCTTTTCAAATGTGTCAAACATTCTCAGAGCACATTTTTTACAAGGACACTTAATTGTGCCTTCTGAAACAAATTCTGGTTTTGATGATGAAAACGATAAGAAAGCTTCAAAACCCTCAATATGTACAGGATTTAAACCAGAACCGTTTGGATTTCTACGCTGATTTATCCAAATGCGATCATCTAATAATGACTGTTGTCGACTTCCTTGTTCCATATTTTTCTAAAAAATTTAAAATCATTACTGTTTTTGAATAATTTTAAACTAGAAAACATTATCCAAAAAAAGAAGATAAATAATTACAACTACTTCTTAATAATTACTATTAATTGCAGGTGACATAATTTACAGTGGATTGACGGCTACTATTTTTTCTACGTCTCATTTACTTGCAACTTTCTCACACTGAAATCACAATGAAGAATCTGCTCAGAGGTACGCTTATTCATTCTCGTGCATACAAGAATGCATAAACGTACCTCTGAGCAGATTTTTCTTTGTAATTTCAGTGTGACAACGATGAAAGTAAATGATCTGTCAGACAAAAGTGTCCCCTTTTCATTGATGAATCTTCTACTTGCAACTGTCACCGCCTAAAAACATTATGAAAAATATGGTCCTATGAATGCATATTCAAACTCGTGCATACGAGAATGGATATGCATACATAGAAGCATACTTTTCATAATGTTTTGAGTCGGTGAGAGTTAAAAGGAGAAGATTCATCGAGCAAGAGGAGTGTCTTCAATCCACTGAAAATTGTGCCAAGTTATTACAATTTATTACAATTGATTTTATTGCTAATTATTGCTAATTATAGCTAATTATTGCTAATTATTTCTAATTATTGCTAATTATTTCTAATTATTGCTAATTATTGCTAATTATTGCTAATTATTGATAATTATTTCTAATTATTACAAATTATTACTAATTATTACTAATTATTACTAGTTATTACTAATTGTCACTAATTATTACTAATTATTACTATTTATTACTATTTATTGCTATTTATTGCTATTTATTGCTATTTATTGCTATTTATTGCTATTTATTACTAATTATTACTAATTATTACTAATTATTACTAATTATTACTAATTATTACTTTTTATTACTTTTTATTACTTTTTATTACTTTTTATTACTTTTTATTACTTATTATTACTTATTATTACTTATTATTACTTTTTATTACTTTTTATTACTTTTTATTACTATTTATTACTTTTTATTGATTTTTATTACTAATTATTACTAATTGTTACTAATTCTTACTAATTGTTACTAATTATTACTAATTATTACTAATTGTTACTAATTATTAATAATTATTACTAATTATTACTAATTATTACTAATTATTCCTAATTATTACTAATTATTACTAATTATTACTAATTATTACTATTTATTACTATTTATTACTATTCATTACTATTTATTACTATTTATTACTATTTATTACTATTTATTACTATTTATTAATATTTATTACTATTTTTTAGTATTTATTAGTATTTATTAGTATTTATTAGTATTTATTAGTATTTATCAATATTTATTACTATTTATTACTATTTATTACTATTTATTAGTATTTATTATTATTTATTAGTATTTATTAGTATGTATTACTATTTATTAGTATTTATTTCTATTTATTAGTATTTATTTCTATTTATTAGTATTTATTTCAATTTATTAGTATTTATTTCTATTTATTAGTATTTATTTCTATTTATTACTGTTTATTTATAATTATTACTAATTATTACTAATTATTACTATTTATTACTATTTATTACTATTTATTATTATTTATTACTATTTTTTAGTATTTATTACCATTTATTAGTATTTATTAGTATTTATTACTATTTATTAGTATTTATTTCTATTTATTAGTATTTATTACTATTTATTAGTATTTATTTCTATTTATTAGTATTTATTACTATTTATTAGTATTTATTTCTATTTATTAGTATTTATTTCTATTTATTACTATTTATTACTATTTATTAGTATTTATTACTATTTATTATATTTATTACTATTTATTATATATATTACTGTTTATTATATTTATTATATTTATTACTATTTATTAGTATTTATTAGTATTTATTAGTATTTATTACTATTTATTGGTATTTATTACTAATTATTAGTATTTATTACTAATTATTAGTATTTATTACTAATTGTTAGTATTTATTACTAATTATTAGTATTTATTAGTATTTATTATTATTTATTAATATTTATTGGTATTTATTAGTATTGTTTAGTATTTATTACTATTTATTAGTATTTATTACTAATTATTACTAATTAATACTATTTATTACTAATTGTTAATATTTATTACTGTTTTTTCTAATTATTACTATTTATTTCTAATTAATACTAATTAGTGTTAATTACTATTAATTACTGCAAAATACAGCTACTAATTACTAATTACCGCTAATTATTTATATACATTACTAATTATCATTAATAATTATTAATTATTACTAATTACTAAGAATTAGTACTAATAATTTAATTTTATTATTACAAATAAATAATGATGACAAAACAATTTAAATCTAACTTAATTACAACTAATCAACAATAATTAAAATTAATATAAAGAAAAGAAATAAATGCTAAATTAAATAAAACATAAATACATTTAAACTTGATATCTTATAGTTGTATGCGGCTTCACAACTTCTTCGTAAAAAAAACTAACTCTAAAAAAATTTCACTCTAAAATTAGAGTTTATAGAAGCAGAGGAACAGGAAATTCAGGCGGAGAGAAGAAAAAACAGAGGGGGTATATATAGGTTAGATTAGTTGCGACGGGACCCGTCGCAAATACTTTTGGCCGCATTAATTACGGTCGGTGGTTAAAATGTTATTTGCGACGAGCCCATCGCAAAAAGGGACCTGCCGACACACTTTTTGCGACAGGACAACATCCCGTCGCAAATAGTTTTTTACCGCCACCGGTTATTTGTGATGAGACCCGTCGCAAATAACCTCTGGGGGTCGAACTAGTTGCGATGGGGGATCCCCTATCGCAACTGGGTCTAACCGCCTCCCGGCATTTGCGACGGGCGGTGCCAACCCATCGTAAATACCCTTTTGCGCGATTTAGCGCACAAACCGCACCAATCTGCGCGTAAGTTTTTGCGACGGGGCGACTATTCTCATCGCAAATAACCTCTTCAACGGACTATTTGTGACGGGAATAAATCCGATCGCAAATAACCCATCGCAAATAACGGTTTTTCCCGTAGTGACCCTTTTATATGAGGAAATAACATTTATTTCCTTTTATTATGAATATTTAACAAATAAATTTCGGTTCCCATACCATATATGGTATTCAATGTGTTCAGAACATTTTTTACATAAAAAATATTTTATTAAAATATACCACTGATGGGTGGTGTGAGAAAAATCCCACATATTGTAACAAATATTTGGGTAAGAATTTTAATCTGGATAAAACGCTTTTATCCAAAACTCCTAAAAAACATGTTATAGAAGCCTGATGAATCATAAACCATGTGTATTCAATAAATCATCTCATATTGTTCATAACAACTCTTTGTAAGAAAATAGATTCTCTTAACATATAAGAGAAATGAGATGAATATACACATCTTTTACTTCGATTCATATGATCTTGACTATATCCTTTACATTCATATGTTGCAACTAGTTACTTCATGAATGTAAACTAAAAGCTCAAATAATTTTTAATTTGATTTCGAACTCATGTATATTTACAGCACTTTGTAAAATATACATTTGGTATCACATACCTTTTAAAAAAGAATAATTAATTTCTATAACATCCATACCATACATGGAAATTCCATGGTAATTCACAAACTCCTTTAGGTATATGTTGGATAATTCGATCATATTGAATTATTAATCTTCCTTTCTGAAAACCCTATGTTTTAATGACCTTGACTAGATTTTTGAAAAACATTGTTGAACTTTTCAATTAACTTTTTTTCTTCTGGTTTGAACTTTTAACTATTTGTATTGTCCATACATTATCAGAACCCATAAATTATATGTCCAATTCATCTATTTTCAACACTTTGAGAATATTGGGTAAACTTTATTTAAATTCATTCATATTTTAAAAAAAAATCTATATATTACAATAGGATAAATTCCCTAACCAAAACAAGCCATTTTTAGTCTCCCCTTAAAGCATGCTATTGAAATGGAAAAATTATAAACCATGTCTAAAAACACCCATCTCATTTCATATAGAAAACTATTGTTTACATGCTTTTTTCAAGAGCTAAATGAGATAAAAGTACACATATTATGATGAGTTCATCCAAGCTTTATGTATCCAAGTTATCAATGAAGAAACTCCTTTGATCTATTGCTTGAAAGTAACCTTCAAGCTCTAAACTTCATTTCTTTACTCTTTCTGACCTTCTGTATATTTACAAAACTTTTTAAAACAAACAATTGATATCATATATCTATCATAATAAAAAAATTGATTCCTATAACCATTATAGATTTAATGAAACCTTTAATCTTGCCAAGTCATTTAGAATATTCAATCATATTGAACATCATTTAACGTAGTCAATCATATTGAGTATATGATACTAAAATCATTTACGTACCCAATAATATTGAGTACATGAGTGGTGACCAAGATTCCTTTGTTCATTTTTTATATAACGCCTTTTAAACCTTAAATTAATCACTATATGATATCATAAGCATCTAGATTCACTTACTGAACAATTTCAAAACATGGTTGTTGAGGAAGGAATTGTTCTGTCACATATAATTTTCCTTAATAACATTTCTTAGATCACTAATATTTCTTAAGAACCTTTCTTAAGTTACCATTATAAGGAGTAGCTTACATTAAACTTATACTTTCAAGGATTCATCACCAAGTTTATCTTGATGATGATGATGATTATATTATCTACAGTGGAATCTTTTATCTTATGAGTGTCGTGTATTATTAACCATTTAATAAGAACTTTTATTAATTGGGATCCCACTAAAATGATGACCCTATTTTAAAATCCACCATATTTATTAGTGGTCCAAGATCTATATTTCACTTAGAAATGAGTCTGCTAGGGAATTCATCTCACCACTTAATTATTATGGTAGGGAATCATCCTAATCATATCATATATTATTCTTGGATATATGATTGGATATACCTTTTTCCAATCCATTATAGGCTTAAAATCAACACTATTACTCTAGTATCTAAACCATTAGGGCTTCCTAACTAAGTTTTACCCAAAGAAAATTCCAAAAATAAACTAACCAAGGATAATCCAGGGGCACCCATCTATGGCATGAAATTACCTGACAAGACAATCCAAAATCACTTATTACTTTATTTCCTTACTTAAGATAATCCAAGGGCACCCAACTATGGCACAAAACTACCCAGTTAGATTATTGAGGTTGTGAAAAGTGTTTCTTTGGAAGGAATATCGCACTAGTATTTGAAGTGGATTTTAATCTCACCATATTATCTCATGTTATTCCATTTTATGTATTCATACTTATACTAATTTAGTTTGGAATCTTATTCCCTCTTCCAAATCAATATATTCAAACCATATTGATGTGTTTCTTTTTCACAACCCCGAATTTTGTGTTACTTACCCAAAAAATAAAAGTCAAACATATTCATACATATCCAAATGCATCATATACAAAAGTTATATGAACACTTCATGTAAAGGCATAAAGTTATCCTCATGAGTAAGCTGGGAGCGACATATATCCAACCCCATTCACCAACCTAGACACGGCATAAGCCTCCAGGTAGGTAGGTAGTCCAACCTCAAGTCCCTCTACTCGGGGATACTTTACTTAAGAGAGAATTAGATTCATCATAACTCTAAAGCTTAATATTCACAAACTATATTCAATAACTAAATTTGAGTTCATAACTTTAGTTAAAAATTGGGGTCAATGTATAAAAAACCAATTTCATTATGGATTCATTCCTGGCATGAAAATTCAAGGCTCTATCTAGAATCTGTTTAATGATTAAACTCAATAATACACCATTCATCATATAAAAAATTTATAACTATGAATAAATCATGGACTAACCTTTTAAATAAATGAACAATTAATATATTTAAACATGAGATAAAAATTTATGAACAATTCATAAATAAAATCTAATTCTAAAATCTTTTATAATTTTTAGCTTTAACATTGTGGACATTTGAAATTTTTGAATATAAACATTTTATATTCATTCTAATATGAAATATTTCATATTTATCATTATATGGAATTTAAAATTTAAAATATATGATATTTTATAAATTATAAACCATTTATAATCCAATTTCTATTATCTAAACATTTTACATAATCAAAATATCATATATATTATATTATTTAAACCAAGATCATGTCGTTCATCAAAACACTTTTGATGTGGTTTAAGTAATATACAAATAAGGCTCCTTTAATTTGAACAATTCAAATTAATTAATTATGAACTATTCATAATTTAAATATCAATATTTTATATTTTGTCCATATTTCATAATTTATAACTCTATAAATTATCACTTATGATTTCTAAATAAAACCTTTAATTTTTAGAACATAAGTCATGCCATGTAATTTTGTAAAAGTTATTATAAATATTAACATTTAATATTTGGGAAAAATATTTCATAGAAAATTTATATTTAATTAATTTATAAAAACTTTTATAAATTAAAATATCCTAAAATACCATTTCTAATGATTTATAAACATTTTATAAACCATTAAAACCAATAAAGAATTTTTTTAAAAAATAAAAACTTTTTCAGTTACCCTTGCATAAGAACCCATTCTGGTGTAAGGGTATCCTCCACTTACCCTTACATAGACACTATGTGTAAGGCTAAATCAATTCTAGATCCACTACGTAAGGGTGTAACTCTATGACCCTTATGTAGGTAATATTACTTCTACGCTTACATAGATGGTCAACATAAGGGTATATTCTGGTGACCCTTATGTTGTGTAAGGGTACAAATCATATTACCCTTATATGAATGCTTCACGTAAGGTTAAGGTTCAATTTACCTTGATGTGGCCTCCAAGCACCTTTGTGTAAGGGTATTACCATCATGCAAACTATTTGCATAAAGGTAACAAATAAGTCACCCTTACGCAAACCTTCTATGTAGTGGTATGATCTTTACATAGCCCTGTTTTGTGTAAGGGTAAGCGGTTGGTTATCTTTATGTGGCTTTAAGAAAAACTCGCTTACCCTTACATAGCGATGGGAGATTACCCTTACGTATCCCTTTTAAAAACCTGATTACCCTTACATACTAGTATTTCATGTAAGGATAAACTCAGTTGACCCTTATATAGATCGCTCTATATTAGATTAAGGTGTGATGACCCTTATGAAGGCCCCTCTACGTAAGGGTAAAGCCTTGGTTACCCTTATGCATATATTATGTGTAAGGGTAAGAGCTTGGTTACCTTTATGTAGCCCAGCTACATAAGGGTAAACCCGATTTTCCATATTTTCATAAAACCTAAAAAACACTGATCTGTTTTTCAATTATTCTTTATTTCAATTCTAGATTTCATAAATCTAAATCATGGTATGGATCTAGTATCATTTTTAGGTTTCATATGATTCAAATAACAGTTATTAAACATAGCATAAGTAAATAGAAACTTTGTCTAAGGATCTCCCGTGTGCAATATATGGAACCTGTGATAAAACCATAAATGAAGAACACTTTAAACCAAGTATACCATTCATTGAAGAGCCACCACAGTATCTTCATCTCCAAATGTGTTTGATAACGATCACCTAAGTAGAAAACATAAGCATCCCACCTCCACGGTGTATCTATGAGCTGCTTTTGAATCACTCGATGTTCGAGTAGGATTCTCCTTTCTCCCACGATGTGCTAGCATCTCGGTATGAAAAGAAAGAAGAAGAAAGAGAAACATGGATTTTAGGGAGTTTCAACCATGTGTGAGGAAGTCACCCACTATTGTCGTATGGTAGTAGGGTTTATATGGAACCTGAGGATACTCCTAGTTGGTTTCCACATTAACTCATGTGTTATAATGCATGAGTTAATACCCCCAGCCAGTTCATGCATTATATACATGGATATTACTCTCCCATACCTTCCATATCATGTAACGACTCTTAATGATAGTTTAGGTGGAATACTACTCGTATACAGGTTTTTATGCATGGAATCTTATTCCATGAAAGTTGTACAAATGGAAGAAACAATATGTAAATCTTATTTTCATGCTGCTTATCAAAATTCAAAACAATATATCCTTTTGTATCATATAAAAATAGATTTATTTCATACCATCTCCTTCAGTACAAGCATTTTATGACATACCAAATAGAAAGAATTGCAAAAAAAACACCTACCTTAATCACTGGAAACATGTTGCCTTCAATGGAAAAAGTCAAACCAAGAAATATGATAGCCTCCACAACCCCTAAACATTCAAAGACCAAAGATTAAACCAACCCAAACCCTAGGATAAACCACCATGGCTATTAGGGTTCACGAGAGAAGAAGAAATAAAGAGGAAATGGAAGGAAGGAGACAGATGGGTAAAATAGGAAATTACCTTCAAAATCCACTTTAAATCAAAGGAGAAAGGGTCTTGGAAGCCTACTAAAGAAGAAGATAATATCCCCTTAGCTACCTTTTCGTTCAACCATGCGAAGTGAGAAGAGGAGGGCCAAATGAGGTTAAATCTAGCAAAGGTAGATAGGTAAATTCACAACTTAAAATTATGGGTAGCTCACGCAGTTTGACTGCGCAGTTTACCAAACTATGCAGCTTCCACTAGAATTAAGCTACAACCCCTCACACAATTATCCCACACATTTCTCCTCACCGTTCACAAGCCACTGAAGAAAACTCACCCATATATAAGAGTAAATCACACGCTTACTACTAAAACTCACATGCTTTACTAAAAAACATGCTCTAATTGTGCACCATAGGGAGAACCAATATGTAAGAGTATCTCACATAGTTTATCCTGATTGTGCTTAAATTGTGACCCCCATATATAAGAGTAATCGACTCATGTAAAGGTAAGATTCATGGTTTCCCTTAACCGTTTTCTAACCATATGCTACAATATGAACTAAAAAACCGCATATGTAACGGTCATCTGCATAATTTCCCCTTTATGTGAAAGCCATTTGAACGATTACTCCTAAACGTAAGGTTTTCTTCACAGTTATTACTAATCATGTTCCGAACATGTGTTGTTCACTAGAGGAAAATCCTTACATATGAATAACCATGCACAATTATTACTAAGCATGCAGTAACCATGAAATAACTATGCTCTAAAGGAAAATCTCAAAAAAAATAAAGTTCTAATACAAAACTCCCAAAAGTTTAACATAACACATAATTATATAATATTCTATACAATAGTGACATGAGGTTGTTAAATGCCTAGGTACATTTTATATCATGTAATGTATATCAATGACAATACTTTACCATTCATTTATGTTTGTTCTATAAAACATGGGAGGTGATATGATAATAACCCCATGAAATATATGTATTATCAAGTTATTTGTGATTGATGATCTTCATGTTGGGATGTGATGATATGTTAAGATTTGTATGAATAGAACCACTTATATAGAGATACAATAGATCACTCGTGATATGGAAGTTGGTGAACTTGTATCTAGATTGACTTTTTTAAAGTACACCACAACGATCATTATATTTGTGCAATTGGTGTTACTCAAGTGGACATTGGTTATGAATCCTTTGAATTGATGTTGTTAAAAAGTTTCATACTTGTGAGGTTTCATACTAAGATACCCATCAAAAGTTATTTGAGAATTTTTTCTTAATAAAAGGTGATTGTGTATGATATTAATCAAGTAGAGGGATTTGATTAACCAAGGTGGGATGTGTTTGCCCATATAACGGGTTTATGAAATCATGGCTCTCAATTGAGTTTTGATCAAGCAAGTTCAAGACCATGCGAAGATAATTACATATATTTTAGTTAGAATTGAGAAAAAAGAGATAAGTTGTGTTGGGTTGGAATTGTGCTTCATTTCATTATCAATTACAAAATAACATTAATAATAAAAATGTGATGGATTGGATCACACCAAATCCCCATGTAATTTGGGTAGTTATTATGTGTTTTTACAGAACACTCTTAGTTTATGATTATGAATGGGATTCATAATCATTTCTAGCTTTACAAAAGGTCCATAGTGTCGCACATAAGATAATGGTAACTGAAATTATTTTGGTGAATGTGATTGGTAAATGTATTAAAATGTTTTTGTTTATCACAGACACAAATAGGATTTGTGTTGAACGTATTAAATAATAGATATTTAATTAAGTAATTAATGTGGTGTTATAATATAAACAATGAGTTATTTATGTTATTAATGCTTAAACTTGAGAAAATGATAATGCCTAAATAGGATTTGAGCTTGGGCTTTATTTAAGGGGATTTCAGGGTCCATTGCATGAGAGAATTTCATAGGCCAAATTTATGAGTCTATTTAAGCACCTCGTTTACTAGAAGAGATACATTTTGAGGCTCATTAGTGATCCTCTAAATATGGTTTAGCACCTTACCCACTTTTGGAGGATATTTAATGCTCCAAATGACATTTGGAGGTTCTTTATTGCACCTCCTTAGGCGTTTTATGAGTTTAGCTTCTTTTGGAGGGTATTGAATGCCCATCTTGTTATGAACAGTAGGGAGGAAGGGTGAAATATTCATTCAATTATAAGAAAGAAAATGTTCTTCTTGGAGTTCTCTAGTTTTCCTCATTTGAGAAATTCCCTAGTGTTTCCTCATCCTTGGTTCCATCGTTTTTTCAGTGCAATGACTAACATTACTTGGATAGGAAGAGGATCTCACCAAGTTGTTGGTGATTAGCATTATCAGTGTGTTGCGGAAACACTGAGAGTCACAGCGACAGAGGTTTGCAAATAAAGAAAGGACAGAAACAAAAGAAGATGATAATGAACACAGATACAGTGATTTATGTGGTTTGGGAAAAATCTCTACGTCCGCAAAGAGGCAGAATCATTCCACTATAACTCAGGAGCACAATTACATAGACATCAAAGTTTCACGCAGAGAAACTCAACTCGAATGAACTAATAAAGAAAACGAAACATTATTCCACCAACTGCACAATACATCCATTGTGCTACATTTATTTATGATGAATGAGTTTTATTAACTCTTCCATTGTGTTCTAAGTGTCAATGTCATCATGAAAACCTTGTATATATGCATGAGATGCATCAAATTTATTATATTTTATTAGGATTGTTATTTTTGAAATTTAGTTCATCACGGCACGTCTTCCCGGTATAATGGGTCCATATGATTGCTGATGCTATAGATACTTGTGTCGTCGTTGCTATCCGCGCAGGGAGGACAGGGGCGGTCATGTTTGGAATGGAGCAGCCGGAGATGGAGAGACGCCGGTGGCGCAGCAAATGGGTGGCGACAGTGGCCAGCATATGGATCCAGTGCACCAGCGGCTCCAACTACACCTTCGGCATCTACTCCCCCGTTCTCAAGTCCACCCAATTCTACGACCAGTCTACGCTCGACACCGTCGCCGCCTTCAAGGATCTTGGCGCCAACGCCGGCATCCTCTCCGGTCTCCTCTACTCTTCCGTCGCACTCCCACACCTATCCCCCTCCACCCCCGGACTCGGCCGCGGCGCCCCGTGGGTAGTGCTCGCCGCCGGGGCGGCCCAGTGCTTCGCCGGCTACTTCCTCATGTGGCTCTCCGTCGTCGGCGCCTTCCCCCGCCCTCCCCTCCCCGCTATGTGCCTCTTTATGCTACTGGCCGCCCACGCGCAGACTTTCTTCAACACCGCAGACGTCGTTACCGCCGTCCACAACTTCCCGGACTACGGCGGCACTGCGGTTTCCATCATGAAGGTCTGCCTCTCTTCTTTACCTTCCTCGCTCTATCTCCCTGCTTGGTCGCGCGATTCCCTAATCGAGTGACTGTAAATCCCACTCTTCACCCCTGTGATTCTCTTACGCAGAATTTACCCTTCCCTTTTCTTTGCATTTGTGCATTCGAATCCCTAGAAAAGAAAAGATAAATCTGCAGTGTTTCCCTCGTCTGCTGATAATTTGATTAATTGTTCCTAATTCTGATCAGAATCTGTGCTCTTCAATCCAGATATTCGAAATCTAGATCAATTGTGTTATGTGTTGTCAATATCTAATATCTTCAAACTTCAGTGGACTTCGCTGAGATGGAACCCTAATAGAAGACTTCCTTTGAATACCAGGGATTTCTTGGCCTCAGTGGAGCCATATTGATCCAGGTCTATCAGACGATATTCAAGAATAATCCTGCCTCATATCTTCTGATGCTGGCTCTGGTTCCCACTCTGAACAGCTTGTCATTCATGTTCTTAGTGAGGATCTATGGAGCAAGAGAAGGCAACGAGAAGCGCCATTTGAATGGTTTCTCAGTGGTTGCTCTTGGCCTTGCTGCTTATCTCATGATACTGATAATCCTGAAAAATGTGCTTGCTTTTTCAAGCCTGGCATCCATCTTCACGCTTGTGGTGCTCGTGCTCATGCTCAGTTCTCCTCTTCTTATCGCAATGAATGCTAAACGGGAAGCCTTCTCCAGTTTGTCACAGAGACCTGTGACCAAGAGTGATGAAATGAGTGATGGCTTGGGAAAGAAGCTTTTGAAGGCTACTCCTGTCGTGGATCCTGGTCTCGATGAGCAACATGGCGTGGAAATTCAGCACCCGGCGGAAAACCTTAATCTCCTACAATCCATGTGCACTGTTAACTTCTGGCTGTTGTTTCTTGCCATGGCCTGTGGCATGGGGTCCGGACTTGCCACAGTGAACAACATCAGTCAGATTGGAGGATCTCTTGGTTACACAGATTCGGCGACGAGCACCTTGGTTTCACTATGGAGCATTTGGAATTTTCTGGGTCGGTTTGGCGCCGGGTACCTGTCGGATCATTTCCTGCACACGAGAGGGTGGGAAAGGCCCTTGTTCATGGCTGCGACACTGGCAGCCATGAGCATTGGGCACTCCATGATCGCTCTTGGCTTCCCTGGAGCTCTCTTTGCTGGCTCTGTGGTGGTGGGTGTGTGCTACGGTTCACAGTGGTCGCTGATGCCCACAATCACTTACGAGATCTTTGGGGTACGACACATGGGCACCATCTTCAACACCATTACCATGGCCAGCCCGGTTGGGTCATACATATTCTCTGTGAGGGTGGCTGGTTATGTCTATGACAGGGAGGCAACTAAAGACAATGTGTGCATCGGAGTCCACTGCTTCTTCCTCTCATTTCTGATCATGGCATCGGCTGCTCTTCTGGGGTGCCTTGCAGCATTTGGGTTGTTCTTCCGCACCAGGCGGTTCTATGCTCGGAATTTTCTCTAGTGACCATGGGATTATGAGAGGGAGTGGAGTTGCTTGCTTTGTTGGCACAGTCATCTTCTTCCCTGGAGCTGCTGGTGCATTGACATGGAATTCCAAGTGGAATGCATCCTTTTGGGATTGAGTGGATGGTTTTGAGGGTCATTTTGCCTCCATATGCAGTGGAGACTCTGCTGTGGAAATTAGGGTCCAGACAGTTATGCATACTACTAGAAAAATAACTCTGGGTATTTCATTGAAATGAATTTCAATTGCGGATCATCTTGTGTAATGTTCCCATTGTATCATGTTGTTTGTATAGAAGTAAAACTTGTTTTTTTACTTTATACTGTGCATATATTAACTGTTCCTCTTTGTACCAGTGTTTGATGTATTTCTAAGCACATTTATATCCATTTTCTCTTTCATTCTAGTCCATACCATGCAAAAAGTAACTCACAAGAGCTTTTTCCTGTCATAGGAAACAATTCACACCGATTGCCTGAAAATCATCCACATTTGTAAGCAGCCATAGGGAAACATATTCACATAAAGTCTCAATTCAAGCACATGATCCGTTCAACATAGCATTTAACAAACATTTGACACAAATAATCAAAATGATAACCAATTCCATATGTACTCAATAACCTCATGCACTTAAGCAAGCTATCAAGCAAGCATTGACATAATAAATTTGGATCAAAATTTAGAGACCCTTGATTTCTTTTGTTCCAAGTTAAAATTTTAAGATAATTTTGATCATTTTATGCCTTGGGGGAAAAATAAAAATTCCATCCATATTATGGAATTCAAGGTGAAATTATGATTCCATCATTGATCTTAGAATGAGGTATTTCTCATGGGATGTGATCCTCATATCATTCTGAAACGGTTAATTTTCCAAGTAACTTATGTTGATCCTAGCCCCGTGAATGATCTTCTTATAAATACTTATTTTATTTCTAGCCTACATCCAATCCTTCTTCCTATTGTTGGAGGCAATCAACCCTACATTACCCTGAGTCTTGTCTCTTCACCCAACAACGATTAATGAATCATGAAGACGATTTGAGATGATAAACCGTTCATTTGTCTATTCACTCTTCGTGACTCACCTCATACCATTTTTCTCTCGATATACTTCCATTTGATTCTTGAAATTCAATCGTTGGAATCGGTCTATTTAAGTTAGGAAATTCATGATATTGATTTCATGGTTTTTGATTGGATTAAAGATGAATTTGGACGATGAAATTCAGATTTAAACTATTCTTCAAAATATGGAATTTTTTTTTGGGCAAAAAATATTCTTCGATTGTCATAAAATAATATAGTGATCCTAAAATCATGAATAAATATGTGTTAGAACCACTGATATTAAATCTGGACCAGACCGGTCAGTCTGACTCGGTCGAACCCAACCCAGATCCCTCCCTGGGTCAGCCAATACCCCTTGACCATTTCTGCAAATGACACAGCAAAAACCGGGTCCAACCGCCGGTTCCACCATCAAACTGAGTGCACCCGACCACCCTAGAACTAAACCAAGCCTGACTCACCTAGTTTGCAACCTAACCCGCACCGACAAAAAATAAATAAATAAACCACTTAAATTTGTGGTTGAGAAGAGTTGAACCCCTCACTGGTTGGATTAGAGGCAACACTTGATATATATATTGTTATCTCGTAAAAATAATAATAATTAATATTATAATGTAATTGTTTTTTAAAAAATATAAGTTTTTAAAATGAAATATTATTTAGTTTTTAATTAAAACTGATCCAAACGGTTCAACCATTGGACCACCAATACGACCTTGAACCATTGAACCACTCCTACCGGTTCAGTGACTGTCACGACCCGTCCCTCTGGGCTCGTATCGTGACTACCCCAAGCCCGCCTTCCATAGGCCAGGGGCTGGCGACTAGCACCAAAGGCGTAAATCCCTAAACTGGGAAGACATTGCCTTTATAACAGTAAACAAAACAATAGAGTACGCAACGAGAAGTAAAACACTAAGTGAAACTGTATACAAAAGAGGGTGCTGAAAGTAAAGGGGTCAGAAATACAAGTCTAACAGTAAAGTACAATACAACTGAAAAGCTAGTACAAGTGCAGTAAAGTAAAACAGCAACTACTGAGTCATCCTCCGGGATTCCCACATGAAGGGTGGGTACAGATGACCTCCTCAGCACCCCAAGTCCGTCTGTCCGCTCCATGTACGTCTCGCCAAGTGGTCCACCTCCGGGTACTGTCCAGCTCTACAACTCTCTACCTCGATCAGCGCTGTCCGTCGTCTGCAACCAACACAGTGAGGTGCGAATATAGCTCGTGCAGATATGAGTATAATGATACTTAGTAGGGACCCCGAGACCCTCAAGGTCTCACAATATTCAACCAGGATAAACCACAAAGAAAGATACAATCACGAAGTATCAACCAACCCTACATAGATATATGCCCATACATATACCTAAGTTATCAATCACAGTTCGACTCCAATTTTCGAGCCCAAACACAAACCATTCCACAAAGGAAGTAAAGTCAATCGCTACGATGATAATGGTTGAAAGACATGACTCAGCTCACACATGTATACATCTTTCGTAGAATGATAGAGATGATCAGATGTAGTCACTGATTCATCTAAGTTGTCAGACTCACACAGGATACAGGACCAGTTAAGTTGTCGGACCCACACAGGATACAGGACCAGCTATTCTGTCGGACCCACATAGGATACAGGAGCAGAAGTCGGAACTGTCGAACGCACACAGGATTCCGGTATAGTAGTCATTGCTGTCGAACCCACGGAGGATCCCAGTACAGTAGTCATCATTGTCGAACCCATGGAGGATTCCGGTACAGAAGTCATCACTGTCGAACCCACAGAGGATCCTGGTACAGTATCGTCGCTCTCGAACCCACAGAGGATCCTGTAATCTAGTCGCATCCAACCATAGGGTTCCCGCACACAGCACGCTCGATTCCGGGAGGGTCCGTTTCTCGAGCCAAGTGTCGATACATCAACTATCACGAAGTCCTGATTTGATGTATCTCGTAGTTCCGTCTCATCATAAGGAATCCAACGCGACAGACGACGCGTCAAACGGACGTCCGGTCTGAAATTTATTGGCATTTCCGTTCCAGGGGCCCGGTTGGTTTTTAGGCTTAAACCAACCTGGTCGTACTCCAAATCCATCCAAACCTCAAGTGGATTATGCCAAAGAATCGTCTCTCTCCAAGAATTCTACCGCTACAAGCGGTACGTCAATCGGACACCCGTAGCCATAGATGCGGGCTAAAAGGTGTAAACGACCATAGCAAGTCTGGTTCCGGTCCGACCCAGTCGGACTGGCCCGACCCGACCCGATCTGAACTGGGGTCTGACCCGGTCTGTGGGTCCGAATCAATTTGAGGAAGCGACCCGAGCTGAGGGGACGGCTCGGCCCGAAGAGACGGCCCAACCCGACGGGCGGCCCGACCCGAGGGGGCCCGGCCGAGGGGTGGCCCGGCCGAGGGCGGCCCGGCCGAGGGGCGGCCCGGCCGAGGGCGTCCCAGCCGAGGGGTGGCCCGACTGGCCACGCGAGGGAGGGGGTGCCCCCTCCGGTTCATCGAACAGAACCAGCATGCTGCGCCGGTTCAGGGGCCGCGGGACCCGGATGGTCCCGCTGGTCTGGCTCCACGGCGGCCGGCTCAGCTGGCCGCGTCCACACCTCCACCGCGGTACGATGACGTCGCGGTCCTGCTGCCCTCCACGTGGCGCGACGACGCCGCACCACCACCACCGCGGCCTGACCTGGCCGCGGCCTTCGGCTCCATCGCGCGGCGCAACGACGCCGCGCTTCTTCATTCGCTGCGGCCCTTCCGGCCGCAGTTCCTCTTTCGTCCGTCGTGGCCCTCCTGGCCGCGGTTCTTCTCTGGCGCGGTGCGATAGCACCATGCCCTTTCAGCTCCGCCTTCGACGCCAACCAAACAAGAACCAACGGAGGGGCGTCGGGCCGTGTTGGTTCGGCTCGCGCCCTCCGCATTAGGTGATAACAAGTGGCCATCATCGAACCCAAATAAACGACGAGGAATGAGGGTATAATTTATACATTAAAATAATCAAATCCCCCTACCTCGTAATCATTGATCGCTTGACGAATTCACGGAAGACGGACGTCACGGAAGACAGACGTCGTTCCGTTAACATCGGAGGAGGTAGAGCTCGGTGAAGACGAGTCGAGATGACGCCCTCGGTGTACTTCGTGGGCGGTGGTGCTTCTCTTCCTTGCTCTAGTTGAAGAAGGAAGAAGATGATGCTTCACGTTCATCAGAGACGAGGATCGTTCTTTATGTTCTTCGTGGAAAGAATGGAGTTCTTCGGTGGTTCTTCATTGGAAGGACGAAGCTCTCCTCTCTCAAGCTTTCCAAAGGATTATGTCAACCCCAAAAATGACAAAGGATGGCCTCTTTTAATTCTTTCCCACAACAACACAAAGATGTGTTTAATTAAATGAGGCAACTCATTTAATTAATGCTAAGGGATGGTTCAAATTTAAATTTAGAGGAGGTGAAGAGTTTAATTAAAATATGCTACCTCACTTCATTAATGGATGAATTGACACCATTATGGGGGAAGGTGGAAGGTTTCAAGAGTTTCCCCCATTAATGGGGAGCTCAAGGGTTTAAAAGGGGGGGTTAAGGGGGTTCAAGATAGTGGGCCCCACATAGTTATATCCTCCCAAGGGAGGTTAGGGTGTGGTGGGCCCCACCTATAACCTCCACTTGGTGGTTTTAACCACCAACCAAATAAAAATATGTTGCACATATTTTTACTTAATTTTATTTAGAATCCCCAAAAATTAACTTCAAACCTTGATAAAATGAAACTGCAGTAAAAGTCTCCTTAAGCGAATACCGGCGCTGTGAGTTCAGCTGTGTCCCCAGATTTCAATCTCGAGCACCGGTTCAAAAGTTATAAAATCCCGCACGTACGTTTACTGAACATACCCGAGAAAAACTTCAGAAATTGATTTTGGGCACACCGGGCCTCAGAATCAAGCTCCGTTAGAAACTGCGAACTTGTAAAAATTCCATGTATTTAAAAAAAATCACGGAATTTCTGGGTCTTTACATTTTCCCCACCTCAGATCTTTACGTCCCCATAAGCTACAACTCATACTAAAGGAACAAATGAGGGTACTGAGCATGCATCTGAGCCTCCCGCTCTCATGTGCTCTCCTGGAGGTTCCCGTGCTGCCAGCGAACACGCACCAGAGGTATCGATCGTCCACGCAAGACCCGCTCCTGTCGATCCTTAATCTCCACTGGAACCTCCATGAAAGTTTCCCTATCATCGATGTCCAGCTCCCTGTGGTCGATGATGTGGGACGGGTCGTGCACGTATCTCCTCAACTGAGATACGTGGAAGACGTCGTGCACCCGATGCAACTGAGGTGGAAGCGCCAGGCGGTAAGCCACCTCGCCTACTCTGCTGAGGACATGGAAAGGTCCGATGAATTGCGGAGATAACTTGCTGCCTCGGCTAAATCTCCGTAGACCTCGTCGAGGTGAGACCCATAGAAAGACATGGTCGCCATCCTCAAACTCCAGTGGTCTTCATCTCCTATCAGCATAGGCCTTCTGCCTGCTCTATGCAGTCTTCATCCGCTCCTGGATGATCTGCACCTTATCCATCGTAGCCTGCACCATCTCTGGTCCTACAAGTGCTAACTCCCCTAGGTCAGTCCAACACAGAGGCGATCTGCAAGGTCGGACGTAAAGTGCCTCATAAGGTGTCATCCCGATGGTGGAGTGGTAGCTGTTGTTATACGCAAACTCTACCAAGGGTAAGTGATCCTCCCAGCTACGACCGAAGTCGAGGACACATGTACAGAGCATGTCCTCGAGAGTCTGAATGGTCCTCTCAGTCTAACCATCCATTCGAGGATGGAAGGCGGTGCTCAAGCGAAGCTGCGTCCCGAAAGCCTCCTGCAACCCCTTCTATAACCGGGAAGTGAAACGAGCATCTCGATCAGAGACGATCGTCGATGGCACACCATGAAGCCGTATGATCTTCCGTATGTAGAGGCATCCCGATATCTCTACTGAACCATGTTCTCTGATCGGTAGGAAGTGGGCTAACTTGGTGAGTCGGTCGACAATCACCCAGATAGAGTTGTGTCCTCTGGATGTACGTGGAAGTCCTATCACGAAATCCATGGATATCCCGCCCCACTTCCACTCTGGAACCTCTAAGGGCTGAACTAATCCTGTTGGAACCTGGTTCTCAGCCTTCACTTGATGACAAGTGAGGCATCGTGAGACAAACTTTGATACAACCTTCTTCATACCTGGCCACCAGTGCTGTCGTCGGAGGTCCTAATACATCTTCACCACTCCTGGATGTACTGCTAAAGGAGATGTGTGGAACTCCCACAACACTTCCTCCTGAAGTGCAACCAGTACCATGGTACATCCTTTGAAAAGAATGACGTGTTCCCCACCTTCAGAAAATCCATCAGGCGCCTACCCTGTGGATATCTGAGCACGTCGCGTCTCATAGTCAATGTCCCCACGTTGTGCATCCATGACTCGCTGAAGAAGTGGAGGAGTGACTATGAGAGACTGCAGAAAGGCTGCTCCGTCTCTATCCACAAAGGATATCTACAACACGGCCAACTGCTCTGTCGCCTCTCCTAGTAGCTGAATGTCTGATCTCCTGCTGAGAGCATCTGCTACAACGTTCCCCTTCCCAGGAGTATAGACTATCTCGTAGTCATAGTCCTGGAGGAACTCGATCCATCGTCGCTGTCTCAGGTTCAGGTTCTTCTGCGAGAAGATGTACCTGAGACTCTAGTGGTCAGAGTAAACTGTAAAACGTTCGCCCATAAGGTAGTTCCACCACAACTTCAAGGTGAAGACCACTGCTGCTAACTTCAGGTCATGGGTAGCGTATTTCTGCTCGTGTTGTCTCAACTGCCAAGATCCATACGCGATCACTGCTCGCTCCTGCATCAGGACACACCCGAGTCCAGTCCCTGATGCATCACAGTATACTACGTACCCTACACCCTCCTCTGGTAGCCTCAAGATGGGCACACTAGCCAACCTATGTCTCATCTCCTGAAAGCTCTGCTGGCATCTCTTTGACCACACGAAGGGTTGCCTCGTCACCGTCAATGCTGAAAGCAGTGCTGCAACTCTGGAGAAGTCTGGCACAAATGTAAGTCTGACCGAATCATGAGTGATCGACTGCACTCTCTTATGAATGATTCTATCCTGTGCTGTCTGGGTTTTCCTTTTCGCCGACCAAGGAAAACCCCATCCCAATGTTGTAGATAAACCACAACCTTTTTGCCTAATACAGTCAATCTGTGTATGAACTGTGGTTACCCAGTCCACACCGAAACTAACGTCGTAAGGCCTCGATGCTGCCACTAAGAGGTTCCAACCGAAACTCTCACCTTAAGGGTTATATCACACTGTCGGCGTAAGTGTGATTATCGAGTATCCTCCCAAAGTTATCTCCAGACGTGTGGGTCAAGTCAATGACTTAACTAGAAACTCTAGGTCTGGGACAAGATTCGTGGAAGGAAGGAATGATTCGTATCTATGTCTATTGATACGGCAGCTAGTAGTAGACACAGATCGTACCTCAAATCATTCCTAAAGCCCTTGGGTCACACTCCTTGACCGCATGCAGCTACTCTCTTCCTCTACCCTCCAGCTCCCTGAGCCTGACGGGGACTACAAGGTGGGTGGTTGTAACATGTCGAAATGTACACCACCTCATGTTGCTCTCCTAGCTCCGCTTCCACGCCTGCTGCCCTGCAGATACACCTATCCTTAACTCTTACTCTTCCTGAAACATCTCACATGCCCAAGTCTCTGAGACTGGCACCAGTTTGCAGCTTACCACAACTAACATTCACTGGCTGTATCCACTCAACCAAAGAACATTCAACCACAAAAGGTTCTCTCTAGAACCCTAACATAAGTAGGAATGCATAGAGGAAAAAGTGCTGACTCAGATGTCCTTAAACACACCTCGCTCAGAGGTCCAAGCTCTGAAGCACTGATCGTATCATATTCATCGAGTACCAGGAACAATCGGTACGCCTCGATGCATACTCAGCTACCGACATGTCGTCTTATCGAAGCTGTAGAATTTATAGAGAACTCTTAGACACCTCCTCAGGCCAGTCCTCAACCGCCTGTAGGTTAGGCTCACCTCGGAACTTGAGGGATATCTGGTGCTGAAACACATGTAAGGCACTAAGCCTACAAGTGTCCTCTACAGGTACCGCCGGTAGTGTCTGTTGACCAATGGGCAGTGATATAGTTGGCACAATACCCTAAGGTAACATCTTGGAAAAAGGTCCAAGTACCGAAACCTCATCACTATACGGACCATCCTCATGGACACTCACTGAAAAAGATTATTAGCTAAGATCAACATCTGCTATACTAGTGTCTCAACTAGGTGGAAAACTCCAGTAATCGCCTCCATCCAGTCCTCTAATTCCTGGGAATCTGTCTCGCATCAAAACCTTAGAGGACTCTACCACTGGAACTTGTAAAACGCGCTCAGTCAGTGTGCATCATCCGCTAGTGAGGCTGGTGGTATCTGCTGCCCAACGGGTGGTGGTACTTCTGGTACACCACCCGAAGGTGCCAACGTAGAAAGAGGGCCCTAAACCGGAGTCTCGTCGCTCGGTGGGCCATCATCGTGTACTCTCTCGGAACCCTAGCTGGTTGTCTACACAGTGGCATCCTGATTAGGGACAGGTGCGCTACGATCAATAATTATACCTGGTGAGCTGAATCAAAGAAAACTTTTGAAAACACACACACAATCAGTGTTTTCGTGCATTGAGTCGGAAATCAGAAGTCAAGGTCCTGGTGTATGGATACATCGGCTGCCGCACCAACACTGGACTCCCTGAACTAAAAACCACACTCGATACCCTTAACACTATTGCTTCACAGTAAGACAGATCAGATTCCTAAGTTCTGCAGTAGAACCGACTCCTCTGATACCAATTTGTCACGACCCATCCCCCGGGGCCCGTATCGTGACTACCCCAAGCCCACCTTCCATAGGCCAGGGGCTGTCGACTAGCACCAAAGGCGTAAATCCCTAAACTGGGATGACATTTCCTTTATAACAGTAAACAAAAACAACCGAGTATGCAACAGGAAGTAAAATACTAAGTGAAACTGTATACAAAAGAGGGTGATGAAAGTAAAGGGGCCAGAAATACAAGCCCAACAGTAAAGTACAATACAACTGAAAAGCTAGTACAACTGCGGTAAATTAAAACAGAAACTACTGAGTCGTCCTCTGTGATTCCCACCTGAAGGGTGGGTACAGATGGCCTCCTCAGCACCCCAAGTCCATTCGTCCGCTCCATATACGTCTCGCCAAGTGGTCCACCTCTGGGTACCGTCTAGCCCTATAAATCTCTACCTCGATCAGCGTTGTCTGTCGTCTGCAACAAACACAACGAGGTACAGGCATAACCCATATAGATGTGAGTATAACGATACTCAGTAGGGACCCCGAGACCCTCAAGGTCTCACAATATCCAACTAGGATAAACCACAAAGAAAGATACAATCACGAAGTATCAACCAACTCTACTTAGGTATATGCCCATACATATACCTAAGTTATCAATCACAGTCCGACTCCAACTCTCGAGCCCAAGTACAAACCATTTCAAAAAGGAAGTAAAGTCAATCACCATGATGATAATGGTTGAAAGACATGACTTAGCTCACACAGGTATACATCATTCGTAGAGCGATAGAGATGATCAGATGTAGTCACTGATTCATATAATCTGTCGGACCCACACAGGATACAGGACCAGCTAAGCTATCGGACCCACACAGGATACAGGACCAGCTATTCTGTCAGACCCACACAAGATACAGGAACAGAAGTCAGAACTGTCGAACCCACACAGGATTCTGGTACAGTAGTCTTTGCTATCAAACCCACGATGGATCCCAGTAAAGTAGTCATTGATGTCGAACCCACAGAGGATTCCGGTACAGAAGTCATCACTGTCGAACCCACGGAGAATCCTGGTATAGTATCGTCATTGTCGAACCCACGGAGGATCCTATAATCTCAGTCGCAGCCAATCTTAGGGTTCCCGCACACAGCATGCTCGATTCCAGGAGGGTCCGCTCCTCGATCCAAGTGTTGATACATCAATTATCATGAAGTCCTAAGTTGATGTATCACGTAGTTCCATCTCATCATAAGGAACCCAATGTGACAGACGACGCATCAAACAGACATCCGGTCTGAGAGTTATTAGCATTTCCGTTCCAGGGGCCCAGTTGGTTTTTAGGCTTAAACCAACCCGGCCGTACTCCAACTACATCCAAACCTCAAGTGGAGTAAGACAAAAAATCATCTCGCTCCAAGAATTCTATCATCATAGGCGGTACGTCAATCGGACACCCATAGCCCTAGATGCGGGCTAAAAGGTGTAAACAACCATAGAGGGTTCGGGTCCGGTCTGACCCAGTCGGACTGACCCGGACCAATCCGGTTTGAACCGGGGTCTGACCCGGTCCGCGGGTCTGACCTGGTCTGAGGAAGCGACCCGAGCCAAGGGGATGGCCCAGCCCGAAGAGACGGCCAGGCCCAACGGGCGGCCCGGCCCGAGGGGGCCTGGCCGAAGGCGGCCCGGCCAAGGGGCGTCCCGGCAGAGGGCGGCCCGAATGAGGGGCGTCCCGGCCGAAGGCGGCCCGGCCTTGGGTGGCCCAGCCGAGGGGCAGCCCGACAGTGGTGGCCCGGCTCGTGGCGGCCTGGCCGGCTACACGAGGGAAGGTGGTGCCCCCTTGGTTCATTGAACAGAACTGGCACGCTATGTTGGTTCAGGCGCCACAAGACCCAGTTGGTCCCGCTGGTCCAGTTCCACGGCGGCCGCCTCAGCACCTCTACCATGGTGCGATGGTGCCGCGGTCCTGCTGCCCTCTGTGCGGCGCGACGCCGCCGTGCTTCTTCATCCACTGCGGCTCTCCCGGTCATGGTTCCTCTTTCATCCATTGAGGCCCTCCTGGCCGCAGTTCTTCTCCAGCACAGTGTTGTCGCACTGCGCCCTTTCGGCTCCACCTTCGACGTCAACCAAACAAGAACCAATGGAGGGGCATCGGGCTGTGTTGGTTCGGCTCGTGCCCTCCACATTAGGTGATAACAAGTGGTCATCATCGAACCCAAATAAACGATGAGGAATGAAGGTATACTTTATACATTAAAATAGTCAAATCCCCCTACCTTGTAATCGGTGATCGCTTGATGGAGTCGCGGAAGAAAAACATCGTTCCGTCAACGTCGGGGGAGGTAGATCTCGGTGAAGACGAGTTGAGACGATGCCCTCGGTGTACTTCGTGGGCGGTGGTGCTTCCCTTCCTTGCTCCGATTGAAGAAGGAAGAAGATGATGCTTCACATTCTTCAGAGACGAGGAGCGTTCTTTATGTTCTTTGTGGAAAGAATGGAGTTCTTTGGTGGTTCTTCGTTGGAAGGATGAAGCTCTCATCTCTCAAGCTTTCCAAAGGATTATGCCAACCCCAAAAACGACAAAGGATAACCTCTTTTAATTCTTTCCCACAACAACACAAAGATGTGTTTAATTAAATGAGGCAACTCATTTAATTAATGCTAAGGGATGGTTCAAATTCAAATTTAGAGGAGGTGAAGAGTTTAATTAAAATAAGCTACCTCACTTCATTAATGGATGAATTGGAACCATTATGGGGGAAGGTGGAAGGTTTCAAGAGTTTCCCCCATTAATGGGGAGCTCAAGGGTTTAAAAGGGGGGTTAAGGTGGTTCAAGATAGTGGGGCCCACCTAGTTATATCCTCCCAAGGGAGGTTAGGGTGTGGTGGGCCCCACCTCTAACCTCCACTTGGTGGTTTTAACCACCAACCAAATAAAATATATGTTACACATATTTTTACTTAATTTTATTTAGAATCCCCAAAAATTAACTTCCAACCTCGATAAAACGCAACTGCAGTAAAGGTCTCCTTAAGCGAATATCGGTGCTGCGAGTTCAGCGGTGTACTCAGATTTCAATTACAAGCACCAGTTCAAAAGATATAAAATCTTGTACGTATGTTTAGTGAACGTACCCGAGAAAAACTTCAGAAATTGATTCCGGGCACACCAGGCCTTGGAATCAAGCACCTTCAGAAACTACAGACTCGTAAAAATTCCATGTATTTTAAAAAATTCACATAATTTCCAGGTCTTTACAGTGACTGATTCCGTTATGATAACTATGGTTAGAACCATGGTGATTCACAGCCCTAATGTCCCGAAGACCTTCTTTTTTTATTGATTTTTGATAACCCCCCTTTCAAGGGATGGGGGAGAACCCTTACAGGGCTTGTAGGCTTAGAGATTACATAGCCCATAGGCTTATGAGACATTACATGACCCGAAGGTCTTAGGTAATTCAACCAGACTATAACTATAAGGAACTGCCCCTCCCCAGCATCTGCATCATGATGGTAGCTCTCCACCTTCGCATGGTCGTCCGGTTAAGCTTCCCGTGCAAGCACAGGCTGGTCCTGATGGCGTTGTCATACCCTCTCATTCTTTCAAATCCATTGGTTTTTCTCTAGTGAGTGCGCATGCTCTAAATCCTTCTCTGAGGCTGCTCCTTTTTTGTAGAGTCTTTCTGGAGCAATTGCATTGACCATGTGGCCCAAAGGCCTTGAGGTGGCCCAAAGGCCTTGAGGTGGCCCAAAAGCCTTACTGGCCTGAAGGTCTTGGGTGGCTTGAAGGCCTTGAAGGGCCCGAAGACCAAACTGGTGTCCCGAAGGCCCAAACGGGTGAATAGTTATGACTACTACAGTACTGAACAATAACTACTATAGTACCACTATAGTAATACTTTAGTACCTGCTACAGTATCCGCTACAGTACTGCTACAATACCCAAAAATTATCCCTCCACTTGGTTTTGATCTCGGGTCTCTTGGATGCACTTGTCGAGTCCTCACCAATTGGGTTGAGGCTCTTGTGCCCATGGTGATTCACAAGATTCTTGAGTTTGATGATTTTTTATTCATTGGATTAATCACAATATATATTTAGTTTGAATAGTATTCTTGAGGTTTTTATGGGTTTTATGATGAGATCTTGAAAATTAATGATGTTTCCTTTTAATTTTGAGTGATATTTTATCATAGAATCTTGCCAAGGATGGGTATAATCATGTTTGGGTGTTTGTGGGATTAATATTTGACATTGGAATGATTGGAGGAAGAATCTTGGGGATTTCAATTGTTTTATTGAAGTCAATAGAAAGGTCGATTGACTTCCAACAGAGGCCCAATGGGCTTCCTGACTTTCTGCCAAGGCTACCATCTTTTCCATGGTGATTCAAGGGGGCCAATAAATTTTGAGACCCCAGAGATTTAGATGTTTTCTCTTCTCAGATATTCCCAATACCTCTTAGTGATTAAATAATGAATGTAAAAGGTTTCTTAGATGTGTTTCAAAGGGTTTATTTGGATTTTTGTTGATGGAAGTTTTTCCATTCGAAGCTCAATATACCTCATTCCTTTCCCAAAATTTCTTCATCCATTTTTTAGGATGACCTGAGTATTGAAAGTGCTTTATTTGAGCTTGATTGGCTGGTTTGTGATACAATATATTTGAGATCACATGTGATATAGCGACCCAAGCCTTTTATATATAACATTACATGATTTTAAGCATAATTATATATCAGAGTACAAGACAATGATCATTAAGTCTAGTGTCTCTGAAGACTAGGTACATATAATCTAAAACATGGGGCTAAAAAAACTTCTTTATTTAATCTCCATAAAAATAGATCCTAACATCCTTTGAGCCCTTACATTTGCATAGGGTACCATAGGGAACACATGAGCAAAGGAATGAGCTAAAAAGATCAGTAAGGGAATGAACATAAGGATACATCTTAAGCACATGAGTTAGGAGGCATGACATAATGATACCCAAAGCATTAAACTTATAAAATCATTTAATATAAGCATGAGATCATATAAACATGGAATCATATAAACATGGAATCATATAAATGTGGTAGAATCATAAAACACATCTTTAGTATGGGTCAAGGCTAACCACCAATCCCATTTCCCATTTTAGTATGGGTCAAGGCCAACCGCCAATCCTGTTTCCCATTTTAGTACGGGTCAAGGCTAACCGCAAATCTCGTTTCACATCGCATCTCATGAGACTTAACTTACCCAATGCATTGGAGTGATATCTGGTCGCACCCATCTCAACATTTTCATTAATATTCTTGCCACATAAATAATCATACATAATCAACCATACATAAACATAAGGGTACCCATGGAAAGAATTAGGTACCACAATCATGACATAAATCATAACCAATGAGCGTATCATGAAAGTGTCCATGAAAGAAAGGGATTAGAACATACATGGATATTCATAGGGTAAAATAGTCTTATAAAATGGTATGTTATGTCAAACAGAAGTGAAAAAATATAAGGAATGTATTTGAGAAACATTAGCATTAAAAATATTTTGTGCGGTTTTAAGGAAAATACTATAGATCTTTTAAAATAGAAAAGAAGATAATTTTTATATAAAACTAGAATTTAACCAAGAAGGTTTTCATAATAAAAATACTGATTTTATAAAGACAATGGTGTCTTAAAACAAAGGATAGATTGCACTTGATATTGGGTAAAAATTTTGAGAAGTTTCCTTAAAACAGGTTTGCTTATCGAAAAGTTATAAGGAGGGAATATTTTAAAAACAAGTATATCCCTGAAAGAGAGTTATGAAAGGGTATTAATAGATGAATTTTTTAAAACTAAACAAAATTTAGAATATGTACATAAACAGATAAGATAACTCCACTTTGATATAAAGAAAGACAAGGCAACCTGAATGAACAAAAAGAGTTTCAGGTAGAATTCGTTACGGTTTATTGGCATGGTGTTGGGTGTACCTAAGAGGGATAGATTAGAGAGAAAAGGGGTTTCTCATCACTTATACATCATGAGGGAAGTATGGGGGAGGTGTGAAAATATACCCCATCATTAGGGATTACACATAAAAAGGAATAACATAGAGGATAATCTTGATTGAGAGAGAAATGGAGAGGATCCCTTACCTTAAATACGTTGGTGTTCTCCACTTGTTATTAAATACCTGAATAAAAAAATTAGGTTTATTAATTAATAATTCCAGAACCTATTATATATGTAATTGGTTTAGTAAAATAATTTTAAGTTTATTTATAACCATTTTGATTGGTTATGAGGTTCCATTTCATTGTTCGGGCTCGTTTGTTTACTTGGTTTTAATGACTGGTTCGCTTATATTCATGTTTGGATAAACATGTAAGATGAAAGTGGTTGTCTAGAATTGAAGTTATATGATATTGGTGAACATATAAGATATTAAATGGTTTTAAATTTAATTTGGTTACTTAGAGTGAAGTCAAATTATTATATATATAACCTTAGTGACAACCGTTTTGGTTAATCGGTGGGTTTGATTACAATGAACATGTTTTTCTTTATAACTTAATACCATTAGTACAAAAGGATTACAAAACCAAAACAAGGATATATTACCTATGTAATAATCTAGTTCAACCATAACACAAATGGTTTCATGACCATAATTAATGATAATAAAATAAATTGATAAACTGTTGTCCTTGAATGTGCTAAATTAGCACATCTCAAACAGTGCTTTCATTTCTTTCAAATAAAAGGTGGGGGAAGGAGATAAGATAATGAAATATCCCATTAACATAAAAACATTCCATTACATGTATGTTACTGGAGTTATCATCCTATTTGGGTGAAGGGAGGTGAGGAAAGAAACAAAAAGAAAAGAACTTAAAAGAAATTAAGGAATTGGAAAGAGGAATTTACCTCTTGAGACTTCCTCATTTGAGAACCTATTAAGGGGAGATGTTTTGGTATTTTGAAGAGGCTAGGAGATTTTTGAAGTGGGAGAGGATCTTGGGGAGAGATTTGGGCAGAATATTGGGAAGGCACAATGCTTGAGAGGAGTGAAGAGAAGTGGGAGTGAGGGAGGGGTTTATAGTTGAGGAGAGGAGAGTTTTCAAAAAAAATAATCATTAGTTTATTATTTCTTCACAAGACAAATAATAGTAAGTATTCCATGACCAAGAACAGTAATAAATGCATGTGAATTCGAACCAATTGGTCTTACATCAGTAGATAATCATCAATGACTCAATAAATCCCTTATTTAGCATTTATCGTAAATTATCACATTTTATTATTCATAAAAATTCAAGTATTTCAGAAAAATCCCAAAAATTAACCCTAACCATTTTTCGATGTGTAGAATTAAAAAATGAAGTCCATTTTTCAAAAATAATTTTATAAATAGGATTATTTTAATATTTAATTAAAATCATAATTTATTATCAAAAACCAGTTTTAAAACATTCATTAACTTATTCTAAAATATTGGTATATAATACTTTCAACTTGAATAATATTTATATATTATCATAGGTAAGGTTACTATTAATTAGGGTATATCACTATTCATAAGGGTATGTTACTATTCATAAGGGCAGGTTACTATTCACCAAAAAATAATTTTTCTTATCGGACTCCGAATAACTTACTGATTGCAACCGTGTATGTCAAATTTTCAAAATTCCAAACACAAGTGACAAAATTATGTTTAAAGGTCACTTAGCACTTAGTAGTTCATTATGTTGTGTTTTTATGTGATTTTATGACATGTTTATATGAAAGGAATTTCCATTTATAAAACATTGGGTTGTTACATTCTTCCCTCCTTAGGAAATTTCTCCCTCAAAATTTTGTTTTACATTTTAAGACAAAAATAGGTGTGGGTACTTTTCCTTCATTGCTTTCTCCAGTTCCCATGTTTCCTCTTCATACTTATGGTTTCTCCATAGTACCTTGACCGGATGAGTAGTATTGTTGCGTAGAACTTTGTCTCTACGATCCAAGATCTTCACTGGATGGTCCTCATAGGAAAGACCATCCTCCAACTGTACCACCTCTGAAGAGAGTACATGTGAAGGGTCTGGTATATACTTCCTTAAGAGGGATACATGAAAGACATCATGTACTTTCGACATGGTTGGTGGAAGTTCCAGTCGATAGGCCACATCTCCGACTCGATAAAGGATCTCGAAGGGGCCGATGTACCTAGGACTTAACTTCCCTTTCTTCCCAAACTTCATGACCTTCTTCCACGGAGATATGCATAGAAATACCATGTCTCCAACTTTGAACTCAAAGTCTCATCAATAGTTATATGTATAACTCTTCTATCGACTTTGGGCTGCCTTGATATGTTGCTGAATGGTTTTCACCTTCTCCACCATTTCTTCGACCATTTCATGTCCTAGTAGCTTATGCTCACTGACTTTATCCCAACATGCTGGTATTCTACACCTTCTCCTATAAAGGGATTCATATGGTGCCATTTAGATGTTCGAGTGGAAATTGTTGTTGTAGGAGAATTCAACTAGTGGAAGATGTTGTTCCCATCCTCCTTTGAATTCTAGAGAACGCACTCTCAACATGTCTTCCAATGTCTGAATAATTCACTCAGATTGACCATCAGTTTGAGGGTGATAGACCATACTAAAGTTCAGTTCAGTGCTAAGAGAATGTTGGAGACTTTTCCAGAACTTTGAGTTGAATCTTGGATCACGGTCAGATACAATAGATAGTGGTAATCCATGCAGCCTTACCACTTATTTTATTTAAATCCATGCAATTTGATCCAATGAGAAGTCCTCTCAAATGGCGATAAAGTGATATGTCTTTGTAAGACGATACAAAATGACCCATATAGAATTGTTTCTTTTGGATGTCCTTAGAAGTCTAGTGACAAAGTCCATGGTAATGTTCTCCCACTTCCATGATGGTATGGGTAGTGGTTGTATCATCCCCTTAGAACTTTGCCTCTCAGCCTTCAATTTCTGTCATACTAGGAATTTTGATGTATATTCAACAATCTCCCTTTTTATATCATCCCACCAAAAGTTTTCTTGGAGATCTCGATACATCTTTGTGCTACCTGGGTGGATAGAGAAGGTCGAGCTATGTGCATCATTCAATAGCTCCTTCTTTATCTCTGAATCAGATGGTACACATAATCGTGTCTCAAATCTTACTACTCCTTTCTCATCAATTTTGAAATCGGAGGATTTCCCATTTCTTATAGTTTCCACCCTATTCTGAATTTCCACATCTTTTCTTTGAGCATCCTTTATTTTCTCCAAGAGGGATGGTTGAGAAATCATTTGAGAAAGGATTGATGATGTTCCTCCCTTAATGATTCCCATGTCCATCCTTTGCAAATCTAAGAGGATCGAATCCTTTTCAATTATCAACATTGATAAAGATGTAGGATCCTTTATACTTAGATCATCTGCCACCTTGTTTTCCTTACTGGGATGGTAGTGGATTGAGCAGTCATAATCCTTGATGATCTCTATCCATCTTTGTTCGAACATATTAAGCTCTTTCTATGTGAATATATATTTGAGACTCTTTTGGTCAGTATATATCTCACACTTCTCCCCATAGAGATAATGCCGCCATATTTTCAATGCAAAGATCACAACCGCCAACTCCAGATCATGTGTAGTATAGTTTTTCTCATGGATTTTCAGCTGCCTTGAGGCATAGACTATCACTTTATCATTTTGAATTATCATACAACCTAATACCTTCTTAGAAGCATCACTATACACCACAAAGTGTTATTCACTTATAGGGAGTGTGAGTACTAGCTCAGTGATAAGCCTCTTTTTCAACTCCTTGAAATAGTCTTCACATTCCTATGTCCATACAAACTTTACCCCCTTCCATGTCAGCTTGGTCATTGGGTTTGAAAATTGTGAAAAGTTCTTCACAAATCATTGATAATACCCAACTAGACCCAAAAATTTGCGGATCTCCGTTACAAAAGTTGGCATGGGCCACTCTTCAATTGCCTTTGTCTTATAAGGGTCTACAGATATCCCTTTACTGGTGATAACATTCCCCAAGAATGATACTTCCTCCATCTAGAACTCACATTTACTGTAATTTTCATAGAACTTCTCCCTTCGCAAAGTCTTTAACACAGTATTCAAATGCTCCTCATGTTTTTCCTTGCTCTTGGATTATATCAGAATATCATCAATAAAGACTATCACAAATTTGTCGAGGTAATATCTAAAGACTCTATTCATTAAATCCATGAAAATTGTTGGATCATTAGTGAGTCCGGAGGGCATCAGTATGAACTCATAGTTTCTATACCTCATTCTAAAGGCAGTCTTGGAAATATCTTCCTTCATCACCTTTAATTGGTGATATCTCGACTGAAGGTCCACCTTAAATAAATAACTGTCCCCATGAAGCTGATCAAACGAGTCATCTATCCATGGTAGGGGATACTTGTTCTTTATCATGATTTTATTGATCTCACGATAATCAATGCATAGGCACATTTATCTATCCTTCTTCTTGACGAAGAGGACAAGCGCACCCCATGGTGAAGCACTCGAGCATATAAAACCCTTCTCCATATTCTCCTATAACTGATTCTTCAGCTCTTCCAACTCTACATTGGACATTCTATAAGGTTTCTTTGAGATAGGCAGAGATCTAGGGATAAGTTCAATTGAGAACTCAACCTATCATTTAGGAGGAAGACTAGAAAACTCTTCAAGGAATACATCTGTGTAATCCCTCACAATGAGCATGTCTTCAAGCATGATTCTCTCCTTTGTCTCAATCATTTGAGCTAGATATGTTTTCTCATAAGGCAGTAATATCCACACTTGAGATGATGATTCTAAAGTAGATTCATCTTCCTCCTTACAATTGTATAGAATTAGAGGATGCTTCAAGATGTGAAGAGTGATATCCCTTTCCCGACAATTGATGTTGTCTTTGTATAAAGACAGCTAATCCATGCCCAAGATAGCATCAAACTCCACTAAAGGAAGTATGATGAGATTTTATGGGTGGTTCAGTCCACAAACATTAATTGGGAAGGATTTATAAACTATGGATGCAATAATTTCCCCATTTTATGTTCTCATAGATAACTTTTCCTCCAAAATTTGAGGTGGTGTTTGAATAGTTCTACTAAACTTTCAAGATATGAAAGAATGTGTATAACCAAAATCAAATAGTAAGTTCACTATTATTGAATGAATAACTAGCATACCTGTCACCACATTATTGTCTGGATCCACTTTAGTAGTAGTGATAACATAAGCCCTTCCTTTTTTCCTTGGAGGTTTGTCGTTGATTGCCTCCGACAACCCTCAGCTTTGGGTAATTGTTCGCATAATGCCCATGCTCCTTGAAGTTGTAACACTGCACTGTAGGCTGAGTGTTGATCTGAACCTTCCTTTCTTCCTCAACATTAGTGGGATTTTTCATATCCCTTTGGCCGTTCTTGGCCAGATGACCAAACTTTCCACATTTGAAGTAATTCTTGGTTCCCTTTAGATAGTTACCAGGATTCTTCTTCCCACAACTTTTACAAGGGGAAAAGTCAGGATTCTTTCCATCATGGGATTTTTTTAATGAACCACCCATGTTGTTCTCCATTTTCTGCTTCTTGTCACTGGGCCTACGAGACCACTGAGAGTCTCCAATCTCCATTTCAACCTTAAGGGCACAACGAACAATCTCCTCATAATTGTCGAAGTCTCGAATCAGAAACGCTTTTTGTAGACTCAGCTTTAGTCTGCTAAATAATCAATCCACCTTGCTTTTGGTGTTCATGACAAATCCATAGGCGTACCTTGTAAGCCTTGTAAAGTTTTCTTCATATGCCCCGATGGACTCATCTTCCTTCTTCTTGAGTCCAAGGAACTCTCTTTCCATCTAGAGACGAAGGGTTCAAGAAAAATATTTTTTGAAAAACATCCTCTTGAATTCCTCCTAATCCATGGAATCAATTTTCTCTTGGGACTTTGTATTCTTGATTAGTGTTCACCACTGATCAGCTTCCCCATCAAATTGATAGACCGCCAGTACAACCTTCTCTTCTTTCGAGTACTAGAGGATAAAGAATATATTTTCAATGGAGTTAATCCATTGTTTCATGAGGAGGGGATCAAAAGATACACCAAACATGGGAAGTCTTTTCCACATGAAGGATTATTTGAAAACTTTCTCATTCCTTGGTGGAGAAGGGCGTTCTGCATGATTCAAGTTATTATTCATAACTCGGGCCAACTGAGAAAGTATTTTCATGAAGTTTTGAGCACCCACTCCCGTCATATCAGGCATATCATTAGGGCAATCTTTACATTTCCTATTACATTGGTTGTTGGAACATTTTCTTCTATTTCCCACCATTAACTAAGAAAAATAAAGTATAATTAGAGGTCTTGAATACTTATCTATTAAGCATAAAAAGAAAACTTTTAACATAAAAGGATAAACTTATAAAGAATAAGTATATCCTAACTTGTGATTCCTTAGGTTTATATCTATGTTATGCTCGATCTATTTCTTAACTTATATTCTTATGTGCCTTTTTCCCCTTAATAATGGTTTTTACTAAGCTCATAAATCTACCAAAGCATATCCCCTGGGAGTGTCGTAACCAAGAGTGCAGCAAGGCCCGTTGTCGTATACCAGGATACCACGGGTCAAGCCTGAAACTTCTTGTTGGAGTTTTCAATCCTAGGTACATCTATACCAGAGATGCCTCTACCTGCTCATATCCAGACATGAATGTATTTTCTTGATAAATTACTTACACAATACTATCCAAAATTTGGTAATGTTTTCTTATACATAGTACCATCATTAAGGTTCTCACTAAGGTGCTCTATTTCTAATATCCAAAAATAACTAGACCATTTTTGATACCAAAAATAGTGACCCAAGACTTTTATATATAACATTACATGATTTTAAGAATAATTATACATCAGAGTACATGCCAATGATCGTTAAGTCTAGTGTCTTGGAAGACTAGGTACATATAACATACAACATGAGGCTAAAAAAACTTCTTTATTTAATCTCCATAAAAGAGCTCCTAAAATCCTTTGAGCCCTTACATATGCATAGGGTACCCTGGGGAACACATGAGCAAAGGGATGAGCTAAAAATCCCAGTAAGGGAATAAACATAAGGATACATCTTAAGCACATGAGTTAGGAGGCATGACATAATGATATCCAAAGCATGAAACTTATAAAATAATTTCATATAATCATGGGATAATATAAAAATGGAATCATATAAATGTGGAAGAATCATAAAACATGTCTTTATTATGGGTCAAGGCTAACCACCAATCCCATTTCCCATTTTAGTATGGGTCAAGGTGAACCACCAATCCTGTTTCCCATTTTAGTACTGGTCAAGGCTAACCGCCAATCCCATTTCACATTGCATCTCATAAGACTTAACTTTACCCAATGAATTGGATCACTATTGGGGTGCACCAATATCAACATTTTCATGAATATTCTTTACACATAAATAATCATACATAATCAACCATACATAAACATAAGGGTACCCATGGGAATAATTAGGTACCATAATCATGAAATAAATCATAACCAATGAGCGTATCATGAAAGTGTCCATGAAAGAAAGGTATTAAAAAATACATGGACGTTAATAGGGTAAAATAGTCTTATAACATGGTATGTTATGTCAAACAGAAGTGAAAAAATATAAGGAATGTATTTGAGAAACATTAGCATTAAAACATTTTTGTGTGGTTTTAAGGAAAATACTATAGAGATTTTAAAATATAAAAGAGGAAAATATTTTATATAAAAACAGAATTGAACCAAGAAGGTTTTCATAATGAAAATACTGATTTTATAAATACAATGGTGTCTTAAAACAGAGGATATATTACACTTGCGATTGGGTAAAAAATTTGGGAAGTTTCCTTAAAACAGGTTTGCTTATTGAAAAGTTCTAAGGAGGGCATCTTTTAAAAACATGTATATCCCTGAAAGAGAGTGATGGAAGGGTCTTCATAGATGAATTTTGTAAAACTAAACATAATTTAGAATATTTACATAAATAGATAAGATAACTCCACTTTGATATAAAGAAATATAAGGCAACCCGAATGAACAAAAAGAGTTTAGGTAGAATTCATTACGGTTTATTGGCATGGTGTCGGGTGTACCTAAGAGGGATAGATTAGAGAGAAAATGGGTTTCTAATCACTTATAAATCATGAGGGAAGTATGGATGAGGTGAGAAAATATAACTCATCATTAGTTATTACACATAAAAAGTCATAGCATAGAGTACAATCTTGATTAAGAGAGAAATGGAGAGGATCTGTTACCTTAAATCTGTTGGTGTTCTCCGCTTGTTATTAAAGACCTGAATAAAAAAAATTAGATTTATTAATTAATAATTAAATAACATCTTATATATTTAATTGGTTTAGTATAATCATTTTAAGTTCATTTATAACCGTTTTTATTGGTTATGAGGTTCAATTTCATTGTTCAGGCTCGTTTGTTTACTAGGTTTTAATGACCGGTTCGCTTATATTCATGTTTGGATAAACATGTAAGATGAAAGTGGTTGTCCAAAATTGAAGATATATGATCTTAGTTAACTTCCAGGATATTAAATGATTTTAAATTTAATTTGGTTACTTAGAGTTAAGTCGAATTATTATATATATAACCTTGGTGACAACCGTTTTGGTTAATCGGTGGGTTTGATTACAATGGACATGTTTTGATTTATAACTTAATACAATTAGTACAAACAGATTATAGAACCAAAAAAGGATATATTACCTATATAATAATCTAGTTCAACCATAACACAAATGGTTTCATGACCAGCATTAAATATAATAAAATAAATTGATAAACCGTTGTCCTTGAATGTGCTAAATTAGCACATCTCAAACAGTGCTTTCATTTCTTTCAAATAAAAGGTGGGGAAAGGAGATAAGATAATTAAATATCCCATTAGCATAAAAAAATTATAGTACATGTATGTTACTAGAGTTATCATCCTATTTGGGTGAAGGGAGGTGAGGAAAGAAACAAAAAGAAAATAACTTAAAAGAAATGAAGGAATTGGAAAGAGGAATTTACCTCTTGAGACTTCCTCCTTTGAGAACCTCTTCAAGGTAAAGGTTTTGGTATTTTGAATAGGATAGGGTATTTTTGATGTGGGGGAGGATATTAGGGAGAGATTTGGGCAGAATATTGGCAAGGAACAAGGCTTGAGAGGAGTAAAGAGAAGTGGGAGTGAGGGGGTTTTTTATAGTGGAGGAAAGGAGGATTTTCATGATTTTTTAATCATTAGTTTATTATTTCTTCACAAGACAAGGAATAATAAGTATTCCATGACCAATAACAGTAATAAATGCATGTTAATTTGAACCAATTGGGCTTACATCAATAGATCATCATCAATGACTCAATAAATCCCTTATTTAGCATTTATCGTAAATTATCACATTTTACTATTCATAAAAATTCAAGTATTTCAGAAAAATCCAACAAATTCACCCTAACCATTTTTCAACGTGTAGAATCAAAAAATGAATTCCATTTTTCAAAAATAATTTTCAAAATATGATTATTTTAATATTTAATGAAAATCATAATTTATTATCAAAAACCAGTTTTAAAACAGTCATTAACTTATTCTAAAATATAGGTATATTGTACTTTCAACTTGAATAATATTTATATATTATCATAGGTAAGGTTACTATTCATTAGGGTATATCACTATTCATAAGGGTATGTTACTATTCATAAGGGTATGTTACTATTCACAAAAAATTACGTTTTCTTATCGGACTCCAAATAACTTACTGATTACAACCGTCAGGGCTGGCCCGAGGGCGAGCCCCACGAGCCCCAGGGCTATGGTATCAACCGCTATAGGGGAAACCTGCAGCCCTCTTCCTCTCTCCCATGGGCTCTGTAACCCTAGCATCAGCCGGTTCAAGCCTTTTCTCCACCACGACTGCCCCTCCCTATGTCTCTCGATGACCTCGATCACTCTCTCATCTGCCTCCTCATCTCCCTCATTCCACACCCGCCTAAATCCCGACCTCGCGCCCCCTGTCAATGCCACTCTTCGTCTGGATTGCTCTGTTCGCCTCATCTTCTACCTCTTTACCAACATCAACTGACAGCTAAACATCTGATTCCATCTTCTCTAAACTGGGCAACATCAGATTCTTCAAGAATCAGGTGGAGGTTGGTTCAACAAACACATATTTGTGAATTTTGATGGAAGATTGTCGGGTAAACTTAATTTATTTTAGTCATTTTTATCAAAATTTCCATGTTTGATTCATAGATTTGAATTATCTGAACTTCTCCAATCAAATCTGAAAATAAAATTTACTCATGTCTAAGTATGGTTCAAGGCCCCTTTTCTTTGATTACTTGCTTCTTTTGGAATTGAATGTTCAATTTCTTTTATCATCAATCATATTTTTCCTAGTTAAATTCTATTATACAAGTCATGTTTTGTTTGGGTTTATTTGAGTGTTAGTAGAAATTTTTATTGTCCATGTTGGGAGTAGATCTTACTGAACCTTTGTCTGGAAAGAGTAATTTGTATATGAGGTTGTCCGATTGATATTTCTTTTAGTGGTGATACATGTTCCCATTTTAATTTTATGTAACTGAAGGAGATTTTTTGGATAGCAACTCCCCTGAATTCTAAACCTTGATGTAAATATGTAAAACTGTATAAAAAATTTCAAACAAAATCGAATGAATTATTTAAATTTTTTTATAATTTATAAAGATACTCCTTTTGGTTGGTGGGTGGTGGGGAGGTGACCGGATGAGATACTAAAGAAATGAGTGGGTGAATTTTTATTTCATCTCATTTTTTTGGGTTATTGATTTATATTCAGTAAAATATTTTTTTATGTATTTCTTAATTTTGATAGATACACCAATTGAACACTAATTAATATAAAATTCAATTAGTTTGAATGTATTAATATAAGGATTTTATTAAGGATATGTAAAGGTAGACAAGTCATTACCCTTATGTGACACCCTTACGTAGATGATCTACGTAAAGGCAACCTCTTTGTGATATTTATACAAATGGTTTCCATAAAGGTAGTACCCTTACAAAACGACACCCTTATACAATATTACCCTTACACAATGCATTATATTTATGTTGCGTAAAGTTAAGTAGTTACTTACCTTTATATAAGGGATTCTAAAGGCATGCATAAGGGTAGAAGTTTTTAACCTTATGCGGGAATACCCCTACACGTAAGGGTAAACATACAAAATTTTAAAAATTGTTTTTAATATATTAAATGGTTTTAATATTTTATAAAATGTTTATAAATCCTTATAAAAGGTATTTTGGGAATATTTTATTTATAAAGGATTTATGAATTGATTAATTAATTATAATTTTTTTTATAATTTTTTAAATAAATGTTTATGAAACATTTATATTCCCAGATATTAAATGTTAATATTTAAAATAATTTTTAACAAATTATATGTTGATTCTTATGATATAGTAATAAAAGTTATTAATTATAAATCATAAGAAATAATTTATAATGGGTTATAAATTATGAAATAAGGTCAAAATATAAAATGTTTATATTTAAATTATGAATTGTTCATAATTAATTATTTTGAATTGTTCAAAATAAAGGGGGCCTTATTTAAATATTATTTAAGCCATAATAATTTTTTTTGATGAATGATATGATAATTGTTTGAATAATATTAAGTATAGGATATTTATATTATATAAAATGTTTACATAATATAAATTGGATTACAAATATTTTATAATTTATAGAATATCATCTATTTAAAATTTAAATGTCATATAATAATAAATATAAAAAATTTCATATTATCTTGAATATAAAGTGTTTATATTCCAAATTATTTGAATGAATATAAAGGGTTTATATTCAAAATTGTGCAATGTCCATAATGTTAAAGTTGAAAATTATAAAATGGATTATAATTATCTTTGATTTATGAATTGTTTATAAATGTTTATCTCATGTTTAAATATTAGAATTGTTCATTTATTTAAATATTATTCTCCATTTTATTCATAGTTATAATTTTTTTGTATTATGAATATCTATATTCCAAAAATTATATGATAAATTGATTCTAGGATATAGCCTTGCATTTTCATGCTAGGAATGTCTCTATAATGAATTTAGTTTTTCATCTACCTTGACATTAGTTTTTAATTGAAGATATTAGATTGAATTTAGTTATTGAATGTGTAAGTGCCCAGTTAGGATGGTTGTATCCCTGAGAGGGGGAGGGGTGAATCAGTGATACTTTTTCTTTTGCATTTATTTTCAATTGAAACAACATTCACCTCATGTTAAAGATTTCAATTCTATGCTGAAAAAAATCCAACACATATCCACAGGAACTCAAAGATTTACAGGGTTCACTATTCAATAAGAATATTAATGTCCTTGGTATGGTTTGGAAATGATCCAATACCATACAATCCACTAGAAATCAATCCTTGGATTACACTGAGTAGGATATACCCTTACACTCATGTAGCACTATGTTAAAAATTTCAATAGTGCATGTGCACCCTCTTATAAAAAATAGGGTAATACAATGTTTTTTAAAAAAAATCATGTTATTTGTGATTATTTTCAATTCCAAAAATATATTCAATTGAAACACTTCTTCAATTTCTTACTCATAAGAAGGTAAGAACTTCCTAAACTTAGTAAAGTAAAACTCAGTCCAATTTTCCAAGCCTAATTCTTCAAAGTATGATTCTCCCAAGTATGATTCTTCTAGTATGATTTTCTTTCAAAATACAATAGAAATGAATTAGCACCACTTTTATCCCTAAGTTTGATTAACCCAGTATGATTCTTCCTCAGTATGAGAGTCCTAATGCAAAAATCTTGAAGTCGATTATCCATCCAAATTTGATGATCAACCAAATGCGATTGACAAGATGAATAAGATAACCAGCTGAGTATGAAAAACCATAAGTATGATGATTAGCTAAATACAACATTGTGATCTTGTATCTTTTATTTCACTTCAATCCATCAAAAAGTCTTCAACAAAAGTGATTACAAAAAATTATTTCTTTTACTAAAAACTCGAAGATTATCTCTCATGAATAGTACAATGGTCATAAAAAAGTATAGTGTACTTTTCACCTTTTATAGTGACCCTCAAGATGATTTGGAGGGAATCCCAAAAATTTTACCACTTAATCAAATTCACCCTAATCTCAATTTCCCCTAAAATATCAGGTGAATTTTGACTTTTTCAACTCTTCTTGAAGCTTATTGATTCCTCTACAATTTTCACTTCTTCTTCAGACTTTAATTTCAATTGCCAGTATGATTTCAATACATGGGTCTGACTTTTTGAATCTCATTTCTTCAAAACAATGCTTTGTACCAATTGTATGAAAGTGAATGAAGAAATGGATACCACTCCTGAATGATGAATACAATCATTCTTTGAATATAGAGCTCCCCCTTGATAGTACATTCAATAAACTCCTTCTCTTTTTCTCTTGACCCACTTGAGATACAGTACATCATTTTTTCCTCTTCTCTTAACCTAGTTTGAAACCTATAAAGTAATTCAACCCTTCTAAAATGGTTGACTACATTGTTGATCTCATTCTCTCATCCTCTTCTCTTAAATCACTTGAAAAAAAATTTATTCACAATTATGTGCTTGTATCATGACTTCCTTCATGACTTTAAATTCATTTGAGAGAAGCTTCAACATCATCATACTTCAATTGAAAAGTATCATAACTTTCCACTCATTTAATCTTATTTCTTTTCTTCTCAGCCTGAGTACAATATTTTCTGAATACAATCATCCTGGATACAATCATTATGAATATGATCATACTGGATATGTTCTTTTCCTTCCTAAGCCTTAGTACCATTATGCAAAGTACGATCTTTCTGAGTACAATTGTCCTAGGTAAAATCATTTCTGGATACAATCATTTTTTGCTACAATCATTTCTGTGTACAATCATTTTTGGGTATGAAAAGTTTATTATGCTTCTGATGGATTATCAGATTCTATAATGAATCAGTATCATCTCTTTCTTCACTTCTATCTAGATCCAATTATTTTGAAAATAATTGGCACCAACTTGTATTCTCCCTTTCTTCCAATAATCTTGTATTACAAGTTCTCCAATCAACTTATGATTTGTATGAAATATGAATCATCAAAGCATAATAACATTTATTTGATTGTAGCCCTAGAGACTCTGATTCTCCATAAAAAACAAACACTCATTTCATACTTGAGTCGAGTCTGATAAAAATCATTTCTTCTAAACATCATCTTCTCATTATGATGGAATTTCACAGTGAGTTTGATTCTTTTGAAAACATGAGTATTATTCTTTCAAAATATTCATCAATATAATGTTTTCCAAGATACAAAGTGAGGTGATTTCCTTTATTACTTTCTCCAACAACTTTCTCGACAACAAAATACAACACATGAAAACCATCACCTTCATCATAAACTTGGTCCTAACAAAATATAGTTTGTGCATGTTAGGTGTTATAGTTATGATGAATTTAATTCTCTCTTAAGTAAAGTATTTTTGGGTACAGGGACTTGCAGTTGGACTACCTACTTACCTGGTGACTTATTCCTTGTCTAGGAAAGTGAGTGGGGTTGGATATATATCACTCTGGGCTTACTCATGTAGAGATTATCAATTTTATATAATTACATGCCTTTACATTAAGTTTTCATGTACCTTATGCATATGATGAATTTGGATATGTAAAAATACACTTTACTTCTACTTTTTTGTGAGTAACACAAACCTATGGGTTGTGTAAAGAGTTACACATCAATATGGTTTGAACATATTAATTTGGTGGAGGGAATAATATTCAAAACTAAATTACTAGAAGAATTCATATATAAAGGTAATAACATGAGATAATATTGTGAGATTAAAAATCCCCTTCAAATACTAAGTGTGATATTCCTTCTAAAATAAAAATTGTTAAAATATTTATCCATAAATTGGGTATTATAAATCTCAACACAAATACCTCTAAATTATCTCATGTAAGGAAAGAAGTTATAAGTAACTTTGAGGTATTTTTTTGGGTATTTTTAATAATAGCCTGAGTATCCCTATATTATTCTTTATTGGATTATTTTTGTCATTTTATTTGGGTTACACTAGATGGGAAGCCCTAACGGTTAAGATACAAGAGGAATAGAGTTAATTACATATATATGATGGATTGGTAAAAGGGTTATACATTAAGATATCCAAGAATCATATATGATATGATTGAGATGATTCCCTACCTAAATAATCAAGGATTGTTTATGTGATAGTGTAAGTCATAGTGAAATATGGATCTTGACCTGTTAATGGATATGATGTGTTTTTAAGAAGGGTTCAACATTTTAGTAGGATCCCATTTAATAAAATTTATTATTAAATGGTTAATAATACATGATACTCATTTGATAAAATATTCTTATGTAGATAATATCATCATCATCAACTGGATAAGCTTTATGATCGATCCTTGATAAAGATAATCTTAAGACTAGTAACACAAGAAAATTTCTTAACCAATATTGGTGATTTAAGAATAGTTATTAAAGAAAATAAAATGTGTTAGAATAATTACTTCTTCATTAACCAAGTGTTGAAATTATTCAAAAATTTAATCTATATTCTTATAGAAGCATCAAGTCTTTCATTCAAGGTTCCAAATGAATTAGATTTAAAAATGGATTGTTCTGATTATGGAATTTTTCTTATTTTCATCTATGAAAATTTTCTAACAATATGATTTAATTCAAGAAAATTTTACCCAATATTCTCAAAGTATTAAGAATGGATAAACTAGGAATATGATGTTTGAATCCTGGTACTTTATAGATAATATAAGTGGGTAAAATTTCAAACTTGAATAATAAAATTTAGCTGAAAATTTCAAAATTGTTTCTTCAAGAATCCAATCAAGTTCATTGAAACCTAGGGTTTTCAATAAGGAGAAATAATAATTTAATATGTTGAGATTATCAGTAATACCTGAAGGAGTTTGTGAAAATCCATGGAATGTCTATGTCAGGTATGTATTATATAGAAATTGATTCTTTGATTTTGAAAAGTACATAATATACCATAAAAACTCATCTCAGGTGGATGATATACCACCACTATCCATGACCAGGTGGATGATATACCACCAAAACACATCTCAGGTGGATGATTTACCACCAATTCCATACACCATAGGTGGATGATGCACCTCTATAATCTACCCCACTAGTAGATGATATGACACCACTAATCAACTCCAGGTAGACTGTAATGACCCATACTTTTATAAATTGAATTTTCCTTCTAAATAAATGAGTGTCATATTTAGTAATTTAGTATAATAGAAAACACATGAACTAACAAAAATAATTTATTATAGAACATTACATTTAGATAAGGAATATACCTCATAAAATTTAAAGTATTACAATGGAAAAATAAACATTAAAAAATAAAATAACTAGAATAGGAAAATTTGGATCACTGTGATCTCCTAGAATAATCACACCCGTGAAAAACACTATAAAAAAGAAACAACAAATTTGTAATGTAATCAAAAATTTTGAAAATGAAGAATATAACCCTAATATAAATTGAAGTTAATTATGAATGAAATAAATAATAGGTATTTATATGAATTATAAAATCTATATGAATGTTGGAAATATGATCATTGGAATAGTAACTTAACAGTTAAGAATAATAACCTGATCGTTAGAATAGTAACCTAGATATTGGATTAGTAAAAAACCATTGGGATATCTTATGAAATAAAAATATAATAAATTTCTATCATATGAAAATTAAACAACAACATTGAATATGATAAAATAAATATTTTATACAAAGAAACTATAATTGTATTTTTGGAAAAAATACATGTTTTATTTTCATTAAAATGCATTTTTATTTTAAAAAAAAGTTTACTTTCATAAAATTGTTTTAAAAAACAACATGTATAAATAATAAAAATAATTTTATACAATCATAAAGTAAGTTTTCTAAGGTCCATTAATTTGATCATGTCATAAAAAATTAATATTTTTCAATAAATAAGGATTTTATTTAAAAATTAAATTTCTAATATTTATAAAATTATTTTTGACAAAATGAATGTCATTTTTGGAATAAGAACATCAAAATTAGATTAGGGTGATTTTTTGATATTTTTTTGAAAAATTTGAATTTTTTATGAACAATGAAATATGATGAAATGCAATATTTTACATTGTAAGTTAAATACATGATTAATTTCATATTAGATGATGTTAGAAAATGTTATATTATAATTTTATGCACAAATTACTATATATAGTCACAAGAATCATCATTTTTGGTGTTGTGGAAACATTAGAAGTTACAACAACATAATGGTTTTCAAATAAAAAAAAGAACAAAAGAACAAGAAGAAGATGAACATAGGACACAACTATTTACATGGTTTAGAAAAAAATAACTACATCCATAGAGGGAAAAATCACATCAATAATTTAGGATTAGAAATTATAGGGATATTTTCAGAGTATATCAAACCCTATCTTTAAATTATCTCTTTATAAAGATGATGCAACTATGCCACCAACCACATAGTAAGTGCACTGTGCTACAATAACCAGTGACTGGAAGTCCTTAAAGCTACAATGACTTGTCGGTGTTACTTGTCACATGTTTCTATAGTTTTGTGTCGAAGTACACATTGTTATAGATCCATTTTGTCATCTTCCTTCATCTCTACTATAGTTTGATTAGAGTTTCTACAGTGCCCAAAAATTGGCTCACTGGCCTTCGACCCCCAAACCCATAAGTAGGGGTGGGATACCCCCTATAACCCCCAGAGACCTCATCATAGAGGTTAAACCGCAAGATTTGTGGTCAGGTGAGCAATGTGGACCACTAACAGTCATCCCAAAATCATTCAAAGGATTGGCCCACACCATTCCAATAATTGATAGTCTTGAAAAAAATAATAAACTAAAAAATATTTTATACAAAACACTTCTCTCCTCCCCTTATAATTAACACCCTTCCCCACCCCACCTATACTAACACCATAAGTTTCTTAACCGATTAAATACATATATAAATACCTTCCCTGTAACATCCCAGGTAAATGAAGTATAAATATTTTTCATATTTATTAATATTTACAAATTAAATATTAATTTTACTTTAAAGGGTTTTCTATGTTCGATTGCGTACTCGATACGCAACGATGAGTTTCTTTGAAAACTTACGTTGCACACTAGTAATATAATAATATTATTTTAAATGGTAGTTAACATGTAGTCGTTGTATTGGCGAGAATGGATAGAAATAACTAAAATATGATTATATATGTTTTTTAACTGTTTTACATTTATCCAATAAAAGATAAAGGCTTAAAATACGGAAAGAATTCAATTTTAGGCATTTATACCCTAATTTTCACTAAAGGTTCACTTATCACCTTTTGATGGAGAACCGTCATTAAATATATTTTTGATCACTCTTATACATTCTATTTGACCAAATAAAACTCTTCTTTAGAATCGGGACATCAAATTTTACTTTGTGTAATTTTTTGGTATTTTTCCGATAAAGTTCATTTTTTAATGAATAGTGTAAAATGTTGTATTTTAATTTAAAACCTCTTTTTAATATAATTTATTAATATTATTAGATAATATTTTGAATTGGTTTTTAAGTGCAATTAGAATATATTTTTACCATTTAATCCAATATTGGTCGTTGGAATTAATTTTACTTTGAAATCGGATTTAAACTAGTGTCAATCTTTTGATACTTATTGTTTCATAAAAACACGCTATTTGTCATGACAGCGGGAATTAATTATTAAATTAATTAATGTGACTTATATGTTTTGAATTTTGTAAAATAGAATTCATTTTTGAATTCGTAATATCAAATATAGCTTAGGGTGAATTTTTGGTATTTTTCTGAAAAACTTCAATTTTTGATGAATAGTGAAACCACTAAGTGGTACTTATAAAAACTGATTTTTCGTTTAAATGAAATTTTACCACTTATGTGTTTTGAATTTCAAAAATCCGACATACATGGTTGTCATTAAGAAGTAAAATGTGGTTCAATGGGATTAAAATAATTTTTTGATGAATAGTAACTTATTAAGTTTTTAATCATGATTAGAGGTAATTAGTGTAGTTTAAGGTAAAAATAATGTTTTAATAATATGAGATGATCTTCACACATGTCCTACCCTCATTGGATGTGTCATGGACGACCAAGAAAATCCATGAGTCAACTTGGGGACCCCATGGAGCCACTTTGGTTGGGAAATGACATAAATAACTTTTTATTTAACGTTAAAGTAAAAATGACACAAACATAAGATGTTTTACTAAAACAATTTTTACATGGGGTTATACAAGTCAGATTTTTGACTATAAATATTCATTAGAAAGATAAAAATATTTCTTACATCATAGTATTTTTTCTATAATTTTTAGACATTAAATAAATTAAATTCTTTATGACATCATGATGATGCAGCGATGACCTCATTATTTAACGATTTAAATAAAATGAAAAGATAATGTAAAATATATGACCTAAACATGTCCAAAACCTATTGTATGGGTGGATTTAGAAACCTTATCACCTTATCCTCGAATTATATCAATGTGGGACCTCTTAAATCCGAATACCATTTTAAAATAAAGTGACTTTTCTTTACTTTCCAAGAGTGCCCCTCCTCTCCTCTTATAAAAGGACCCCACCTCTACCTCCTTACCCACACTCCCAAAGCCTTTGGATCGGCCAACCCCTGCCTATTTTGTCTCTCCACTTCCCTCTATTACTCCTTGAAGCCTCACTTTGGGCAGAAGTCTTCCCAAGGAAGCCTTTGAGCTCAAACCAAGGGGAGTTACCCGATTTTAAGGTAATGTCTTCACTTGAGTCCTTTTGTTTTATTTTGATTATCCAACCCACTAAACTCTTTTTATTCATTTATTTTGTAAAAAATCCAGTATAATAAATATAATAGGATTTTTTTATAAAAATGATTCGATCTACACTTACACACACCTACATCTAATGGTTAAAGAACATATTGTTTCCGTGGATGGTGAATTTCGGCCTCCCGAAACGATGATTGTTCAACATTCTTTTAACACCTTCAAAGGTGGCAATTAAGATGAAACTATATTTATATATGATATATAATATGTTTATGTTTTCCTTAAGCTTCTGTATTTTTCTTTTTGTGCATACCTTTATGGTTTCCATTATGGGTAAACACTATATCTTCATTTAAGGAAGTGCGGACTACCGCCCCCTCAAAGTGATGTGATTCGTTAATGCCATATGTGGGACGTGTAAAGGATGGATTTAAAGTTATTATATATGATTTTATACTGGAGTTATAATATACCTCTATATCATTATTATTCCATTCCATAAAAATATGAAATAGAAATGAAAGTAGCGTTCATGCGTACGTACGGCTTACCGTCTCCATGAACGGTGCATTTCATTTCTTACCTATAAATGATTATGTAATATTACAAATACATGTATATGCTGGATATATATGATATATAAGATATCCAAATCAGGAGTGTCATTCTGGATATAAAGAACCTTTGACCACACGAACAACATGTAATTGTAAGAAGTCCACTTTCGACTTATGAACCAAATATCGACAAAACAAACATTATTAACTTAAATGGTTACATAATGTTTATAACATGGAAATAAGTGATATAAAAGGAATAATGAACTTGAAAAAGGTTCTTAAGAAAATAGAAATTAACTCAAGTTTATTATTTAGGACGTTAAAGAACGATCGAGTCAAGTCGGACCTGAGGTAAGGGACTTCGTCTCAATCTCCTTTCATTGAGGCATATTTTGTTTTATACACAACTTTATTTTATACGGTGTATAAACCCCATTGAATTTTACTTTTATACAAATGGAATATTTTTCCACGAAGCGTTTTACAAAACAACAAAAAGGAATTTTTCTTTTAACGTACGCGGTGACAACGACCTTTTCCGCCGCCGCGAGTATTATTTGGTCTTTGGCTTCCTGAACAAGCCGTAATGTTTTTTTTAAAATGAAATAAATAACATATACTCTTTTATGTATTTTGGTATTGAAAATGGGTTTTTTTATAATGGATTTTTTATGTCAATATATTTATGAGATATATTGTGATCGGAATGTGGAAATGTTTTCTTTCCATTGTGTTTATTTTATGTCTTATGATTTTATAATGGTACTTGGACATTTGACGGGTGGTTATGTGATAAACCATATGATGGGTGGTGCCGTGAATAACAGGATGGGTGGTTACGTTATAACCTCCAATGCATTGGGTATGAAAGTCGGTCGTATGGCTATTCTATTAAGTATGTATGGAAGTTGGCCGTATGGCTATTCCATTATGTGATATGTGTGGAAGTCGACCGTATGGTTATTCCACTTAAGTATGTTTATTTCCCAAGTTACCTTTACATGTTATGTGATCTTTTTATGGGTTTTATGGTAATCTTTTGGTTACAAAAGGGTAATTAATGATATTTTATTCAGTGAAGAGTTTTTACTACTTCATAAAGGTGAAAAGTATTACTTTGATAAAGTATACATGGTTTACTTGTTGTTTTTATAAACTAACAATTTTTATTCATTGTGTATCCCCTACTGAGCTCTTTATGCTCACCCCAAGTTTTTTTGAAATGTTTTTCACAGGACTTATTGTGGAATAGGGTCAAGGAAGAGATCAAGGGAAAGTCATGCTATATAAAACATGGAACTAGACATGTCTCTTTTTAAGAGTTTTTATTTTATTTTATGGAAACATAGTAGAAGTGTCTACTTTGTAATCTTTTGAGATGTAATATTTATGTCCTAATTCTCTAAAACTCTAAACCTAAAAAGATCCTCAATGTGAATTATTCATTTAATTCAATATTATGTAAGGTTTAAGGTTGGGGCATTATAGTTGGTATCAAAGGCAGGTTTAGAAAACTTTAGGAGTTATAAAATTGTTAAATTATAAGTTAATTTATGGTATGATTGAAATGATATAGCATTTAAAGATTACCACGTTGCTTCGCCCAAGATATTTCTGTGTTCAGAATGGTTTTCCACAGAGGAAACAAAGCAGCTATGTTGGGATGACATCAGGAGGAAGAAAACCTTCCAAATCAGTAACCTGAGATGGTCGGAATCGGAACTGAACAGCTTGTTGCAGTGATGGCACAGTTGACTCAGGCTATAAATGGTGGTGGTATCCATGCATGAGATCATCCAGATCAACCGCAGAGGAACATGTCAGTGGTGGAACATTTCATGAGGCAACATCCCCCATCATTCAGAGGATCATCTGACCCTGTGCAAGATGAAGGGTGGATTAAAGCACTGGAGAAGATTTTTGATGTCATGGGGTGTTCAGAACATCAAAAGGTTAGTCTTCCTGTTTACCGTTTTGAAGGTGAAGTTGATCAGTGGTGGTCGATGGTGAAAAATATCAGGGATAGTGATGAGATTGAGGATCTTCACTGGGACGAATTCAAAGGTATGTTTCTTGAGAAATATTTTCCTAAGGTGGTTCATCTTAGGATGGAAAAACTGTTCCTAGAGTTGAGGCAGTAGGATGATTCAGTGGCTACTTATGAAGCAAAGTTCACTCGATTGGCAAGGTATGCTCCAAACTTCATACGAGATCTTGATAGTAAAATAAACCGTTTTTACTCAGGGTTAAAGCCAAAGTATCAAAGGGATTTAGCTTCTCGTGAGTTCAAAAGTTATGAAAAACTTGTTCGATGTGTGGAGAAGGTGGAAATGGAGTTTGCCAATGATCAGGTGTTCTATGACAAACAAAAGAATAAGAGGTCCATTTGGCAGGTAAAGGGGAAGAATACATCAGAGAAGCAAGGAGGTAAGAAAACCAAATATCCATCCTGTGAGAAGTGTGGTAAAATGCATCCTGGAGAATGTTTATCCAAGTCTGGTAAGTGCTTTCGGTGTGGTAAGTCTGGTTATATTTCTCGTAACTGTAAGGAAGATGATCAAGAAGGTAATGAAAAGCCATCGGTAAGATGTTTTAAGTGCAATGAGATGGGTCACTATGCAAACGAGTGTCCAACGAAGAACTCAACTAGGGGAAAGAAGCTAGACTACAAGCAGAAAGGGGTGGTGAAATCCTTTGAAACAACTTAAGCAGATGTTGGGCCATCGAATGAAGTGGTATCAGGTACACTGTTTGTTTGTTCAGATTATGCCAATGTGTTTTTTGATTCAGGGTCTACACACTCTTTCATTTTTGAGAAGTTTTCTAGTAAATTGGAAATTCCATCTCAAGATATGAACCCTGAACTTATGGTAAAAACACCCGGAGGGAACGTTGAGACAAAAAGGAATTATAAGAACCTTCCTATCCTTGTGTGTGGAAAGAATCTACCAGCAAAACTTATTGTTTTGCCTCTAGTAGAGTTTGATGTTATTTTGGGCATGGATTGGCTTTCTTTTTATCATGCTAAGATTGACTGCAGAGCTAAAATGGTTTCTTTTCAGAAAGATTTTCAGTTTGTGTACAAGAATGAACCCCTGATTTTGATAACATATCAGGAAGTTAAGAAACTAGTAAAAGATGGAAATGAATGTTACCTTGCACATATTGTTGAAAATAAAGGAACTCTTCAGTTTAATGATGTGCCAGTGGTAAATGAGTATCTTGATGTTTTTCCTGATGAGTTTCCTGGTATTATTCATGATCAGGAAGTTGAATTTACTGTTGACTTAGTTCCTAATTCTAATCCAATTTCAAAACCCCCTTATCGAATGGCTCAAGTTGAACTTTTAGAGTTAAAGAAACAATTGCAAAAGTTATTAGATAAAGGTTTCATTCGACCTAGCACATCACCATGGGGTGCTCCTGTCTTGTTTGTTAAAAATAAAGATGTATCAATGAGACTTTTCATTGATTATAGAGCCTTGAATAATATTACTGTTAAGAACAAGTATCCTTTGCCTCATATCGATGATTTGTTAGATCAGCTCCAGGGAGCTCAGTATTTTTCGAAGATTGACTTGAGGTCGGGGTACCATCAGTTGAAAGTAAAAGAAGCAGACATTCCAAAGACTGCGTTCCATACTAGATATGGCTATTATGAATTTGTAGTTATGCCTTTTGGGTTAACCAATGCACCTGCTGTATTCATGGACCTTATGAATAGAATTTTCCATGAGTTCTTGGATAAGTTTGTGGTTGTTTTCATCGATGATATTTTGGTGTTTTCTAAAAGTAAAGAGGAGCATGAAAGTCATTTAAGGGTTATATTGCAAACCTTAAAAGAAAAGAAACTATATGGAAAATTCAGCAAGTGTGAGTTTTGGTTACAACAAATTTCTTTCCTAGGTCACATTGTTTCAAAAGATGGCATAACTATTGATCCTGCTAAAAAAAAAGTTGTTGAAGAATGACCAAGACCCACAAATGTAACTGAGATCCATAGTTTTCTTGGTTTGGCAGGTTAATACCAAAGGTTTGTTGAAAATTTTTCATGGTTATCTATTCCAATGACTAAGATAACTCGGAAGGTTGTTAAGTTTATCTGGACAAAAGAATGTGATGATTTTTTTTAAGGAGTTGAAAAGAAGATTGGTGAATGCTCTAGTTTTGGCACTTCCTTCTAAGAATGGTGAGTTTGTTATATACAGTGATGCTTCGTTGAAGGTACTTGGTTGTGTCCTTATGCAGAATGATCAGGTAATTGCTTATGCTTCATATCAGTTGAAAACTCATGAGGTAAATTACCCTACACATGATTTGGAATTAGCTGCTGTTGTTTTTGCATTAAAAATTTGGAGGCATCATTTGTATGGAGTAAAGTGTGAAATATATACTGATCACAAAAGCTTAAAGTATATATTCACTCAGAAAGAATTGAACATGAGATAGAGGAGATGGTTGTAATTAATCAAGGATTATGATTGTACAATTCACTACCATCCGGGAAAAGCAAATAAAGTGGCTGATGCTTTGAGTCGAAAAAGTAATGCTTCATTAACCATGCTACGTTTGGAACGAGATCCTTTGGTTTTTGATTTGATGAACTTTGGCATAGAAGTTGTTGGTGCAGGATGTCCTTCTGTTTTGTTTCAGGTATCAGTGAGATCTTCTCTATCAGACAGAATCAAGCAAGCACAGAAGCAAGACAGTGAGTTGCAGAAAAGGGTAGAGCTGGTTCAGAAAGGTAAGTTGCCTGAATTCAAAATTGATAGTGATTGTGTTTTGAGATTTGGGAAGAGATTGTGTGTGCCTTGTGATTCATAGTTGAAGAGAGAGTTGTTATGTGAAGCTCATAGTTCTCATTTTCAGTTCATCCTGACAGTACTAAGATGTACAGAGATCTGTGGGAGTATTACTGGTGGGATGGAATGAAAATAGATATTGCTGATTTTACTGTGAAGTGTTTGACTTGTCAGTAGGTTAAAGTAGAGCGGCAGTTACCGAAAGGGATGCTTCAGCCTCTACCAGTGCCAGAGTGTAAATGGGAGAATATATCCATGGACTTTATTGTGGGATTAACGAAGACATCTCGAGTTAATAATGCAATCTGGGTTATTGTTGATCGCTTGACTAAATCTGCTCATTTCCTTGCCATACGAGATAATTTTTCCCTAGATCAACTTTCCTGTTTTTATCTTAAAGAGATAGTCAAGTTACATGGATTTCCTCTCTCCATTGTATCTGACCGTGATCCCAGGTTTACTTCTAACTCTTGGAAAGGCCTTCAGAAGTCGTTGGGTACTGAATTAAATTTTAGTACAGCTTTTCATCCGCAATAAGATGGGTAGTCAGAACGAATAATTCAGAACTTGGAGGATATGCTACGAGCTTGTTCGATGGATTATCAGGGAAGTTGGGACCAACATCTTTCTTTGGTTGATTTTTCTTATAATAACAGTTTTCATTCCAGTATACAGATGGCACCATTTGAGTCATTATATGGGAAGTGGTGTCAAACTCCAGCATTTTGGGATGAAGTGGGTGAAAGGAAGCTGATGGGACCATAATTGGTAGAAGAGATGGCAGAAAAAGTTCATTTGATTCAGAAACACATGAAAACAGCTCAGAGTAGAAAGAAAAGTTATGCGGATAACTGGAGGAATGATCTATCTTTCGAGGTAGGTGATCATATTTTTCTCAAGGTTTCTCCATGGAAAAGTGTGATGAGATTTGGTAAGAAAGGAAAGCTAAGTCCAAGGTTCATTGGACCATATGAAATTCTGGAGAGAGTTGGATCAGTTGCATACAGAGTGGAATTACCTCCGAGTTTATCTCAGGTACACAATTTTTTTCATGTTTCGATGTTGAGGAAGTATATGCCAGATTCATCTCATGTTTTGAGTCCAGAGGTAGTTCAGTTGGAAGATAATCTCTCTTATGAAGAACAACCAGTCCAGATTCTTGACCGAAGAGAGCAAGTGTTGCGAAATAAGGTAATCCACCAGGTAAAGGTTTTGTGTAAAAACCATATGGTTGAAGAGGCAACGTGGGAATCTGAAAATGCTATGAGGGATAAATACCCCCACTTATTTTGATAAGTGAATAAAATTGTGAGGACGCATTACCCAAAAGGGGGGAAGGATGTAACATCCCAGGTAAATGAAGAATAAAGATTTTTCATATTTATTAATATTTACGAATTAAATATTAATTTTACTTTAAAGGGGTTTCTATGTTCGATTGCGTACTCAATACGCAACGATGAGTTTCTTTGAAAACTTACGTTGCACACTAGTAATATAATAATATTATTTTAAATGGTAGTTAACATGTAGCCGTTGTATTGGCGGGAATGGATAGAAATAACTAAAATATGATTATATATGTTTTTTAAATGTTTTTACATTTATCCAATAAAAGATAAAGGCTTAAAATATGGAAAGAATTCAATTTTAGGCATTTATACCCTAATTTTCACTAAAGGTTCACTTATCACCTTTTGATGGAGAACCTTCATTAAATATAGTTTCGATCACTCTTATAAATTCTATTGGACCAAATAAAACTCTTCTTTAGAATAGGGATATCAAATTTTACTTTGTGTAATTTTTTTGGTATTTTTCCGATGGAGTTCATTTTTTAATGAATAGTGTAAAATGTTGTATTTTAATTCAAAACCTCTTTTTAATATAATTTATTAAGATGATTAGATAATATTTTGAATTGGTTTTTAAGTTCAATTAGAATATATTTTTACCATTTAATCCAATAGTGGTCATTGGAATTAATTTTACTTTGAAATCAGACTTAAACTAGTGTCAATCTTTTGATACTTATTGTTTCATAAAAACATGTTATTTGTCATGACAGCGGGAATTAATTATTAAATTAATTAATGTGACTTATATGTTTTGAATTTTTTAAAATAGACTTCATTTTTGAATTCATAATATCAAATATATCTTAGGGTGAATTTTTGGTACTTTTCTGAAAAACTTCAATTTTTGATGAATAGTGAAACCACTAAGTGGTACTTATAAAAACTGATTTTTCGTTTAAATGAAATTTTACCACTTCTGTGTTTTGAATTTAAAAAATCCAACATACACGGTTGTCATTAAGAAGTAAAATGTGATTCAATGGGATTAAAATAATTTTTTGGTGAATAGTAACTTATTAAGTTTTTAATCGCTATTAGAGGTAATTAGTGTAGTTTAGGGTAAAAATAATGTTTTAATAATATGAGATGAGCTTGAAACATGTCCTACCCTCATTGGATGTGTCATGGCCGACCAATACAATCCATGAGTCAACTTGGGGACCCCATGGAGCCACTTTGGTTGGGAAATGGCATAATTAACTTTTTATTTAACGTTAAAGTAAAAATGACACAAACATGAGATGTTTTACTAAAACAATTTTTACGTGGGGTTATACAAGTCATATTTTTGACTATAAATATTCATTAGAAATATAAAAAGATTTCCTACATCATAGTATTTTTTCTATAATTTTTAGACATTAAATAAATTAAATTCTTTATGACATCATGATGATGCAGCGATGACCTCATTATTTAACGATTTAAATAAAATGAAAAGATAATGTAAAATCTATGACCTACACATGTCCAAAACCTATTGTATGGGTGGATTTCGAACCCTTATCACCTTATCCTCAAATTATATCAATGTGGGACCTCTTAAATTCAAATACCATTTTAAAATAAAGTGACTTTTCTTTACTTTCCAAGAGTGCCCCTCCTCTCCTCTTATAAAAGGCCCCCACCTCTACCTCCTTACCCACACTCCCAAAGACTTTGGCTCGGCCAACCCCTGCCCATTTTGTCTCTCCACTTCCCTCTCTTACTCCTTGAAGCCTCACTTTGGGCAGAAGTCTTACCAAGGAAGCCTTTGAGCTCAAACCAAAGGGAGTTACCTGATTTTAAGGTAATGTCTTCACTTGAGTCCTTTTGTTTTATTTTGCTTATCCAACCCCCTAAACTCTTTTTATTCATTTATTTTGTAACAGATCCAATATCATAAATATACTAGTATGTTTTTATAAGAAGTATTCGATCTACAATTACACACACCTACATCTAATGGTTAAAGAACATACTGTTTCCGTGGATGGTGAATTTCGGCCTCCCGAAACGATGATTGTTCAACATTCTTTTAACACCTTAAAAGGTGACCATTAAGATGACACTATATTTATATATGATATATAATATGTTTATGTTTTCCTTAAGCTTCTATATTTTTCTTTTTGGGCATACCTTTATGGTTTCCATTATGGGTAAACGCGATATCTTCATTTAAGGAAGTGCGGACTACCGCCCCCTCAAAGTGATGTGATTCGTTAATGCCATATGTGGGACGTGTAAAGGATGGATTAAAGTTATTATATATTATTTTATACTGGAGTTATAATATACCTCTATATCATTATTATTCCATTCCATAAAAATATGAAATAGAAATGAAAGTAGCGTTCATGCGTACGTACGGCTTACCGTCTCCATGAACGGTGCATTTCATTTCTTACCTCTAAATGATTATGTAATATTACAGATACATGTATATGATGGATATATATGATATATAAGATATCCAAATAAGGAGTGTCATTCTGTATATAAATAACCTTTGACCACACGAACAACATGTAATTGTAAGAAGTCCACTTTCGACTTAAGAACCAAATATCGACAAAACAAACATTATTAACTTAAATGGTTACATAATGTTTATAACATAGCAATAAATGATATAAAAGGAATAATGAACTTGAAAAGGTTCTTAAGAAAATATAAATTAACTCAATTTTATTATTCAGGATGTTAAAGAACGATCGAGTCAAGTCGGACCCGAGGTAAGGGACTTCGTCTCAATCTCCTTTCATTGAGGCATATTTCATTTTATACACAACTTTCTTTTATACGATGTATAAACACTGTTGACTTTTACTTTTATACAAAAGGAATCTTTTTACATGAATCGTTTTACAAAACGACAAAAAGGAATGTTTCTTTTAACGTACACGGTGACAACGACCTTTTCCGTCACCGCGAGTATTATTTGGTCTTTGGCTTCCTGAACAAGCCGTAATGTTTTTTTTTAAATGAAATAAATACCATATAATCTTTTATGTATTTTGGTATTGAAAATGGTTTTTTTATAATGGATTTGTTATGTCATTATATTTATGAGATATATTTTGATCGGAATGTGGAAATGTTTTCTTTCCATTGTGTTTATTTTATGTCTTATGATTTTAGAATGGTACTTGGGTATTTGACGGGTGGTTACAAGATAAACCATATGATGGGTGGTGCCGTGAATACCAGGACGGGTGGTTACGTTATAACCTCCAATGCATTGGGTATGGAAGTTGGCCGTATGGATATTCCATTAAGTATGTATGGAAGTTTTCCGTATGGCTATTCCATTATGTGATATGTGTGGAAGTCGACCATATGGTTATTCCACTTAAGTATGTTTATGTCCCAAGTTACCTTTACATGTTATGTGATCTTTTTATGGGTTTTATGGTAATATTTTGGTTAAAAAAGGGTAAGTAATGATCTTTTGTTCAGTGAAGAGTTTTTACTACTTCATAAAGGTGAAAAGTATTACTTTGATAAAGTATACATGGTTTACTTGTTGTTTTCATAAACTAACAGTTTTCATTCTTTGTGTATCCCTTACTGAGCTCTTTATGCTCACCCCAAGTTTTTTTGAAATGTTTTTCACATGACTTAATGTGGAATAGGGTCAAGGACAGGATCAAGGGAAAGTCATGCTATATAAAACATGGAACTAGACATGTCTCTTTTTAAGAGTTTTTTTTTATTTTATGGAAACATAGTAGAAGTGTCTACTTTGTAATCTTTTGAGATGTAATAGTTATGTCCTAATTCTCTAAAACTCTAAACCTGAAAAGATCCCCAATGTGAATTATTCATTTAATTCAATATTAAGTAAGGTTTAAGTCTGGGGCCTTATATTCCCAATATCCCTATCTATATTTTATAGGTTTTTTTCTTCATAAAAGACCATTCCCTAAGCCTAAGTAGTGTGTCAAATGAGGAAATCCAATGTAAGAGGTATATCTCTCAATTGAGCTCTTTTATATTATTTTCTTATTCTACCTCTATAAAATATATTCTTATCATCCTAAAATAATGGAATTAGTGTCATATGTATACTGAAATGTTATTATATTAATAGAATAACTATTATCCACCTTCCTATAATTTATTCTGGAATGAAAACATCACCCTTATTATAGTTTGTTAACCACCTCCATGGATGATATATTTCATTTTCTATCACCACCTTCATGGTTGGTTATAATAATCATTTTATGATTTAATACAAGAATAATAAGTATAATCTATTTTATTTTCTATTATGTAATGATTAGATAAATATAAATATTAAATGAAACTGATTAAGTTCAACATGGTTAGAAAATTCATCTAAATGAAATAACCATAAAACAATAAAATTTATACTCCATGAACTATGATTATATTTGAATATTATTTGATATTTAGAACATTATTAACATATATAAAGACATAAAATCCACACCATTTTACTTTTGAAGCTATGTAATCATTCTAAAAGAGCATCCATAATTACCAATAAACTGATGTGACATTGGAACCATGAAATGAACATCCTTGAGATACTGAACATGATCATAATGCCTTAATAAAATGACTATAAATGAACATAAAAGAATACTAATAAATTAAATATAAATGAAAAAGGTTCTGAAGTAAGTATTTAATAAATCTAATTTGATTATTCAAGATTTTATACACACATACCAAGCAAGTCAGGACCCAAGGTAAGGTAACTCTGAAACCACCCTATTTTCTTTTGAGTTATGATTTCTCTATCTTTACCTATATTTCTATATCTATTATTCACAATTACTTATTATATATTTATTTTATATGTTTCTTTTATATATACCTATTTTATTTTCTCTTTCTTTGTGGGGGATATATATGTTTTTCAATTTCCCTTCTCAATTCCTTCTTTTAAACAACCCGATTTAAGGGAACCTCTCTATTTATTATTTAATTTCATGTAACACTACATGAAATATTTTAATCTTATAAGATTTATAAAAAACAGATTATTTTATGGAAAAAAATTATGATTCCTTTCTAGTTTTAATAAAAACACTATGTTTTTACCTTCTTAAGGGTTATTTACTCATTTCTTAAAACATCGCTTAAGAGGTTCCTTTCTATACTTACATGTACACTTATTTTTTATGATTTTTTATTCACTAGAACTCCATATTTAATATTTATGATTCTTTATTAAAATATTAACAACTATAAATCTTTAATTTCTTCTTATCTTGGTAATATCTATGATATATCATTTGGTTTTTCCTTGAGGAAAGATTATATAACCCATTTATTTTTTATGGGTATTCCTTATACTTATTACTTATGTATGATTTACTTATGTTGAAAAAATATACATGTATATATTATGATGTTATGGGTGGGATAATAATTAAAAATCCACCAATGTATTGAGTAATGTTTTCATCACATGAGATACCATGTATGGTGTATGGGAAATAAGCCTAGCACACAATGTTATATTGTCTTGGCAGTGATCCTTAACTTATGATTATGATGTCATGTTTTATGTTGTTTCCACATTCTTATGATTATATGATATTATGTTATTGTATTATTTATTCCATTATTTCATGTGATTATATGTGATCCTCCTCTTTTATGATATCATGTTATTCCTCTTAACTCATATTATATACTTCATCATCTTGCTTATTCCCTTACTAGGATTTATAACTCACCCTTTTCCTGATGTATATCTCCAGAGTATCCTATACAGTAATAAAAGTTAAAAGGTATTTAGAATTACATTATGTATATTGAAATAAACATGTTTTAGTTTGTTTTTAATTTGATTTATTATGTATATAATCTCTCAAAGACACTAGGTGTCTAGATTTATGGGTTTTTTTCTAGATATTTATGTTAAAAATCATATAGTATTATGTGTACAAGACTCAAGTTTCTATAGTTGATATCAAAGTAAGGTATAGTTATTTTTGGAGATTAGGTTGGAGAACCTAATAGTAAATAAAATATGAATAATCTTGATTGAAATATATAAATTCATAAGTTAGGATATATATATATATATATATATATATATATATATTTTATGACTTATTCCTTATAATTTCTTAGTTTATCATTTTATATACTTATTAATTTGAGTAGTCACATCAATAATTTTCCTTTGTTTTAGTAAATGGTTGGAAATATAAGATATCATCTCAATAACCATTGTGATGTTCAATGTAATGATTTCCTAAATGAGATGCCTAATATAGTGGGAGTGGAAGTTGAGAACCACATGAAAATACTTGATCAATTGAATCAATTTATGGATAATAAATTGAATCATGTGAAATTACCTCCTTCTATCAAGAGAGAAATTTTTTTATTTGATTCATTTATATGATATAGGCCTCACACTTTTACTATATCTTCTGATCCCTTAATTTTAGAACAATGGATTAATATCTTTGAGAAGATATTATATATCCTTCAATGCTTCATGCAATAAAAAGTTATAATTACTATTTATCATATAGAGAGAGAAGCTAATTAGTAGTGGATACTAATCAAGAATATAAATCCCAAGGACGAAATCGAATTAATGGAGTGGGATGAATTCAATAAAAAAAATATTTTCCTCTCACTATCCTTCTTAAAATAGAGAGGGAGTTTCTTGGACTCAAGTAATGGGAGGGAAAATCAATCAGGTCTTATGAGGAAAAAATCACAAGGTTTTCAAGGTACACCTATGTATTTCTCATTGACCCTGAAATTAAGTTTTAACTCTTATTTAGTGGACTAAAGATAATTTTTTAAAAATATTTATCAATTAGATACTTTGATAACAATACAGAAGTAGTCTTATGCTCCCTTAGAGTTGAGATAAAGATTAGTGATTCTCAATGGTTGCATGGGGATAGTGATAAAAATAGGATAATAGAGTTTAATTCTAGATGAACAATAGATAAATCTTACAGAGGGAACAAAATGAAAATACTCACATGTCATAAGTGTGGGAATAATCATCTAGGAAACTACCTCAAAGGAACAAAGAGATTCTTTAAGTGTGGAAAGGAGGAGAATCAATGTAACGCCCCAAAAAATCATTTATGTTATTAATATAACACTTATTTTATAATGAATGTTTTATTATGATCATATAGAAATACTTTTACATTTCAAAATAACTTTACACATAATGGATAACTACAACTAGGATCAGTAAAGGAATTATTTAATGATATAATTAAAATTGTATTATTTTTTTGTAGAATATAAACTTATTCTTTTAAAAATATATTTTATCATAAATTATAAGTTTTAGATAAAATTTATTTTCATGAAATAATATTATAAAATACTTTTTAAAATGATAATATATTTTAATGAAGTATTAAGTAATTTTTATAATGGCCAGAATGTTTATTTTTCTATGAAATTGCTAAATTTCAATAAATAAAGATATTTAAAAGTTAAAATGTTCATATATAGAGAATAATTTTGATGAAATAAAATTCATTTTTGGATTCATCACATCAAAATTATCTTATTTTTATTTTTTTGGAATGTTATGACAAAGTTAATTTTTTGGTGAAAAAGTGAAAATTACCGCTTTATAATGCACTGCAATTTTATGGCATCATTATTATGTCAGCATGAATAAAATATTATGAAAAAATTTATTTAATTAAATCATCACTTAATAAGTATAAAAATTAATTTAAAAATATTTATTTTAATTTAAAAAATTTTACCATACAATTTGTAATTTTAAGATAAAAAATATTGTTTTGATTTGTGTGCATTAATTGGGTGGTTTGGAAGGAAAGTTTTGGTTTTATAAGGTCTTGGATATAACACCCCAAGATTTCATAGTATGTTATTTCTTCAAAATAATTCAATAACTTACACTACATGCAACACCGAGTTCAAGCGCACCATGACTTACCAAACAAGACGTTCAAAATAGGTTATGAATAGTATTAACTAAATTTTAAACTTTATATAATCCTTATAATTTTAGAATCCATATTATGAGTTTCTTAGACATAATGTAAGAACAAATTCATTTTCAGTATTGCACTTTTACCAACTTTTAACAGTGAACCCTTTTTAAATACAATATTTTAAAAATTTTGACTAAATGGGGACATCAAAAATTTAAAATGAAACATCCCAAGCTTCCACGGTATGCTTCTCTTTGAATAATACAGTAGCGTGTGTTGTACGCAAATTTGAGTTCTAACACACACCATAACCAAATCAAACTAGCCGTTATGAATAGTAATACCTACTTCTTGAAATTTTATAAATTTTATCTCTCAAAATGGACTTCATTTTTGGATTCGGAGTATCGAATTTATCCTAAGGTGAAATTTTGGTACTTTTCGGATAACTTTAATATTTTGATGAATAGTGAAAATTACTAAATTTTAATTAAAAACAGCTTTTTTAATCAAAATAATTAATAGTGATAAATTATGAATTTGAGTGGTTTTAAGGTATATTTAGAATATATTTTTACCATTTAATACAATGTTGGTCATTGCACATAATTTCACAATTAAACAGGACATAAACAAGTATCAATCTTTTGATAGTTATTATATCTTAGAAACACGCTTTTTGTTTTGACAGCGGCAATTAATTTTAAATTAATTTCTTCCAATTATGTGTTTTGAATTTGGAAAAATTGATTCCATATTTGGAATCAGGATGTCCAAATTGTGTAAATAGGTAACTTTTATTTTTAGATATTTTGAATAATTACTTCGGTAAATATTTTATTTACCATGGTTAAAGGGTAAATCTGGTAAATAAGGGTTAAAAAATAATATTATAATAATACTAAATTACCCTAAAACATGTCCTAACCTTATTCGTGGATACATGGCCGACCATGGGCATCTTTGGGTCGATTGTGGGACCCCATGAAGGTGATAGGGACACTTTATTTTAATTAAGTTAAAATAAGTACAAAAATGACATAAGCATATATCTTTTAGAAAAACAATTTTTACATAGGGTTATATATGATGTATTTTCGACTATAAATATTAATTAGAAAGATAAAAAGATTTCCTACATAATAACATTTTATTTATAATTTTTAGACATTAAATAATTTAATTTATTTATGAAATAATGATGATGCAGTAATTACAATAATAGTGAAAAATTAAAATAATTGATATTATAAATACCAAAATAAATATAATTTGAGACTTTTATTGAATTAAACTAATTTTATAGGTTAATATTTCACATTAGGATTTATTTAATTTACTTTTTTCGAAGTAATCATTCTGTTATGAGATTCACAAAAATCAATTATTGAATAGTTTCAAAATTGACATAAAAGAGTTTTTAAAACAAATATTATATTATTAATTGATATTAAATTCTTAAAAATCTAAGGTTCATACAAGAGACTTATATAATGATAGGTGTATCATTAATGGACCACTTGGGGGTCTCTTGGATGTATATAGTAAGTTTATTAACCATATAATATAAAAATACAAAGAGACATTGTAAAAGTGAAACGAATTAACTTAGAGTTAATACTTAAAGATAAGGTTTATATAGTAACCCAAACCTGTCTAAATTATATTGGTTTGATGGTTTTCAACCCATACACACCTTAAAATTTAAATAATAAACTTTAGATCCATTAGAAACCGAATATGAATTTATTATAAATTAATATTTCTAGCTTTTCCAAAGGTGCCCCTCACCCCTCTTATAAAAGGGCACTCCCCCTTCTCATTAATTCACACCTTAAAAGCCTTTTTGTTCGGCCAACCCCTACCCAAATACTCTCTCAACTTCCCTAAATTCATCCTAGAGGCCTTCATTTAGTCATAAATCCATCCTAAGGAGTCCTTTTGATCAAATAAAAAGGAAGAACCTAAAGAAGAGGTAATGATTTCAACACCCTTTTTCAAGTTCCTTTCTTCTTCCACTTCTTCTTTATTTGTTATTACCATTCTAAAATAATGAATCTAGTATCTCCTATATACTTTAATATTATTATAAATATGGTACAACCATATTCAGTATTCTATCAATCCTTTGAATGACATGTCACCATACGTGCGTACGTATAGCTTACCGTCTCCACGTCGTGGTGTAATTGTTATTCAATATATTATTATTTGGACGGATATAATAATGATTTGTAATTAATGTAAATAATAAATATAACATGATAATTATTCTGTATATATGATATACCATCCAATTATATATTATTTTAATATCAAAAGAATGATATTTTCGCTCGTGCGTACGTACGGATTACCGTCTCCACGACGCGATGAGATTCATTTCCAAGTTCACCATTCATCACAATTATAAAAATATATATTACTAATAAGTATGTAATATATGACATAACAATTATACTGGATATATATATATATATATATATAAGGATTTATGTACTTACATATATCTTATTCACTTACTTTCGTTCAATACTATATGAAAACAGAAACAGCGTTTATGCGTACGTACGGACTACCGTCTCCATAAACGGTGTTTTACATTTCATATATATGTCTATAATACATATTTATATTCTAAATATATATGATATATTTATCATTTTTTATATTCTGGAAGTATTTAAATCATGATCTAAGTGATACAACCAAGAGTGACAAGTTAAAACACTTACAATAAAGAAAGTGATTATTACCCGAAATGTTAACTTAACATGGAAATTATTATTAAAAGGGTAATATAAAGTCATAAATGAATCATGTATGATATCATAAATTTTAATATGGTTCTGGTATAATTTAATAACATACTACGATCTTTGTATAAGATGTTAAACGTACCCTCGACTGAAGGAAATTGCAAGGTAAGGGGTTTTCATCTCACTCCTTATTCCCGTGAGATTCATGCCATATTGCAACCATTACCTTTTGTGTGGTGTATGTACTACCCATAATTATATTCTTTGTGTAATACACTTTAATTTATGTGTATTTACATATTCATTGTATGATACCCCTTTCATGGGTTGTATGTTTCGTAAGTTACCAAACTGGTAAGGGTTAATTTCACAATATCTTTATTATCCAAGGTTGTTTTTACATAAGTATCTACTGGGACATATTTATTATCTATGTACATGTTTTATGAAAGAGTTTTAAAAGGGATTCTTTTAAGGTACTTTTTACTAAAACATCATTTCGAATGTTTTAAATATTTATTCTTCTAAATCTTTCTCATTAATGTCCATGTCTTTAAAATGGTTTTAAGGATTTATATATATGGACATGAATGTTTTTAAAATGTTAATTCCTTTCAAAAGTTTCAAATTGGTATGGGACACATTGATTCAAAAATGTATTTAAATGACTTCTTTTATAAATTGTGCGACTTTTAAATGTTTTCATGAAAAATGGGTATTTCTCTCAAAGAGTTTTACAAATCAATCTCATCTATGTCAAAATTCTTTAATGGATTTTAAACTTGTTTTGAAGTTGATTTATCATGATAAAAATCTTCCATATTGTATTGAAGGTTTTTTGATATATTTGACTTTGGATGTGTTATTTTTATACCATTCATGGTTTATGGGTAAAGTATTTACATTTCTCATGCTAGTTTTAATACAAATTTTTATGTTATATTTCATCCACTTCTTAAGATGAATGTGTTGGACTAGTATGTTCTGGGTTAGGGACCGTTAAAAGTAAGCCCTCCGGGTTGGTGTCTAGTTATTAGAGGCACTCCGGGTTGGTGCCCGGTAATTAGAGGCACTCCGGGTTGGTGTCCGGTTATTAGAGGCACTCCGGGTTGGTGTCCGGTTATTAGAGGCATTCCGGGATAGAGTCTAGTTACAGAGGCTCTCCGGGTTGGGTTCCGGTTACAGTTATCCCTTAGGTCTTGGCACGTGGCCTCGACACAGAAATTAAAGTTCGGCATCATGCATTCCATCATTATGAAAGTGGTTAGTGATATTGCATGTGATTATTCAATTAGTAGAATATCCATGTGAATAAGTTAATGGAATTATTTCATTTTATTTCTGCCATATTATGCTGAAGTTCAAGTTTAAAAGGATTTTGTTTTAGTTTTATACATTGCCTTAAATGTTTATGCTTATTTTTGAAAGTTTCCGTTGTATTGCTTACCCTTACTGATCATTTGAGCTCACCCCTTTCTATATATTATTTTTCCCAGGATTCCAAGAAGTGTAATGTGATTGATATGCAGGGTTAAGACAAGGGAATAATGGTGTTCATAAAGATTATTTATGTTGTTTTGTACGTCATAAAGTGAAAATGTAACATTCATGTATGTGATCTATTTTTCCAAGACTGCTAAACTGATCGGTCCTTCGGGACTAGATTCCTTGTAATCATGCCAATGTATTAAAATAATGCAACGAATCTGGGTAACTGGGGTCGGGGCGTTACAGTGGGTATCAGATGAAGTTTATAAATAACCTTGGAAACTAGATTTAGATAAACTCTGATTAGATCACATAGCCCTAAGATAGACTTTGAGGATTAGTATACAAGAACTTCCTAGAATTTTGGTTTTGTAGAGATTTTGTGAGTTTTCTGAGAAATACATCCCTATTTGGATACGAGCAGGTAGAGGCAGCTCTGGCACAGATGTACCTAGGGGTAAAACCCAAAAACACCGCTTTGAGCTAGACTTGAATGGGAACTGGTGCACGACAACGGTCCTTGCTGCACTCTTGGTTACGACACTCCCAGGGGATATGCTTAGGAAAATTCTCATTTTTTTTACAAACCATTATGAAGGGTTTATGAGTATATACTTCCTCAAAGGAGAAATTTTTATGATTATGGATTATATCCATAAACTATTTAATTTATGTTATGTGTCTTACAAGTTTGGGATTAAGTATTGTTATTCATAAACTAATCTAGTGTATGCCATTGTTTAGAAATGGCACCCAATAGAAGGAATGAGAACTCCAGCAATGCACATGATCCAAAGAGAAATAAGGATCATATCTTTCATGGTCTTAATCCAGAATTTATAAGATAAATAGTCTCCCATGTATTATCATCATATGAAGAAATAATATCATGTGTTGATAAGATAAGTAAAGAGTTTACTGAGTCCTATGGATTTGAAGGGAAGCAAGAAAATAAAAGGATGGAAGAGAGAAAGATGGATAAAGGGAAGAGGGAAAAGAAGAATTTTCCCATATGTGATAACTGTGGGAAGAAACACCCTGGAACTTGCCTGAAAGGAATGAGAGTTTGTTATAAGTGTGGAGGAAAAGGGCACAAAGTACGTGACTGCAAGGGTAAGAAAATGGTTTCAAATGTACAATGCTTCATTTTCAAGGAGTTTGGACACTACATGAACCTATGTCCTAGTCATCAGACTATGCCGCAAATGATGCTATTGGATAATAATCAAGTTATGATACTACCACAAATGAAGAGGAATGATTAGAGTTCTTATGTTGATTATGTCATTTGAGTGTTGTATCAACAATGTACTTGTTATAATAATTATGGAGTATATAAGGATTGTATTGCAGTACTATTTCATTAAGGACTTGAGATTGTGTGGAACAAAGAAAAGTGACTCAATAACAGGATAAATTTTTGGAAAATATATGGTTGAGAGAATGATAAACCATAATATAGTTCTGATACCGAGGTAGTGATTTTGGAATAATATATGATTGATTTGGATAAATTATATTGGATATTCTTGACTACCTTGAAACTCATTAATGATTTGTATATTCCATCATTGATGGGGTTTAAAACATTTTTGGATTGAAGGAGTATATCTATTATTCTTTAAGGAATAAGGGATCATGAATGTAATCAATAAGGTTTTATGGTAACTCAGGATGTTGCAGTGTTTTAAAAGAATACGTGATTATGGTGTTCAAATGTTATTACGTGGGAAAAAGGATCTTTATTGTGTTTACCTTCCTTATAAATTTTGGACTGAAGTATTTTGGATAGTTCTAGTTTAGATTATTTTGGATTGCCATAAAAGGACAACCCGAAGGTCGAGCGACAACCCGTCGCGTCCGGCAAGGCCGCGAGACTTGAACCCACAACCGAAGGGCGACATGGGTGTATCACCTACCACTGACCCACGTGATGTCCGGGATTAAATAATGTAGTTTTTTTAAAAGATCTGGTAGATGAATTATAAATTCGTTTTTTAACCCTATACGAATAGGATAAATAGAATATTTTTTTACGTTCTATTATCTTTTAGAGTGAAAGATGAGTTTGTGGTAGAAATTAGTTAAAGGATTAAACTCTACTTGTAAAGAATATATTTTTCTTCTTCTCTTATTCTATGAAGAAATTAATTCTTATATTTTATTTAAGGAATCCTAAAACCAAAAATGTGTTATCCTAATACCCTATGTTTTGTTGAACCGATGGTATTTCAAATCATCATAGATTGATGAATTTAAGGACCTCAATTTTACACTTGTTTGTGATTGATGACCTCAATCACTACCTATAAATATTTATGTTTTTCCTCCAATTATATTTCTCTAATTGCCACCAATGTTATCCTAATCGAGATCATAATTTGGAGGTGACCCTTTCATTTCTCTTTTCCTCATATTAAGACTAAATTTTAGTAACCGAATTTCTGATGTGGGTTTTCCCACAAAGATATTTTCTATTTTCAACCTTTTATTTTCTAATAACAATTTCAAATTGCGAGGATGCAATTTATTGAAGGAGGGGAGAATGTAACACCCTAAGATTTCATAGTGTGTTATTTCTTCAAAATAATTCAATAACTTGCACTACATGCAACACCGAGTTTAAGCGCACCATGACTTACCAAACAAGACGTTCAAAATAGGTTATGAATAGTATTAACTAAATTTTAAACTTTATATAATCCTTATAATTTTAGAATCCATATTATGAGTTTCTTAGACATAATGTAAGAACAAATTCATTTTCAGTATTGCACTTTTACCAACTTTTAACAGTGAACCCTTTTTAAATACAATATTTTAAACTTTTCGACTAAATGGGGACATCAAAATTTTAAAATGAAACATCTCAAGCTTCCACGGTACGCTTCTCTTTGAATAATACAGTAGCGTGTGTTGTACGCAACTTTGAGTTCTAACACACACCATAACCAAATCAAACTAGCCATTATGAATAGTAATACCTACTTTTTGAAATTTTATAAATTTTATCTCTCAAAATGGACTTCATTTTTGGATTAGGAGTATTGAATTTAGCCTAAGGTGAAATTTTGGTACTTTTTGGATAACTTTAATATTTTGATGAATAGTGAAAATTACTAAATTTTAATTAAAAACAACTTTTTTAATCAAAATAATTAATAGTGATAAATTATGAATTTGAGTGGTTTTAAGGTATATTTAGAATATATTTTTACCATTTAATACAATGTTGATCATTGGACATAATTTCACAATTAAACCAGACATAAACAAGTATCAATCTTTTGATAGTTATTATATCTTAAAAACACGCTTTTTGTTTTGACAGCGGGAATTAATTTTAAATTAATTTCTGCCACTTCTGTGTTTTGAATTTTGAAAAACGGATTCTATATTTGGAATCAAGATGCCAAAATTGTGTAAATAGGTAACTTTTATTTTTAGAAATTTTGAATAATTACTTCAGTAAATATTTTATTTACCATGGTTAAAGGGTAAATCTGGTAAATAAGGGTTAAAAAATAATATTATAATAATACTAAATTACCCTAAAACGTGTCCTAACCTTATTGGTGGATACATGACCGACCATGAGCATCTTTGGGTCGATTTTGGGACCCCATGAAGGTGATAGGGACACTTTATTTTAATTAAGTTAAAATAAGTACAAAGATGACATAAGCATATATCTTTTATAAAAAAAATTACATAGGGTTATATATGTTGGATTTTCGACTATAAATATTAATTAGAAATATAAAAAGATTTCCTACATAATTTTATTTTATTTATAATTTTTAGACATTAAATAATTTAATTTTTTTATGACACAATGATGATGCAGTAATTACCATAATAGTGAAAAATTAAAATAATTGATATTATAAATACCAAAATAAATATAATTTGAGACTTTTATTGAATTACACTAATTTTCTAGGTTAATATGTCATATTATGATTGATTTAATTGACTTTTTTAGAAGTAATCATTCTGTTATGAGTTTCAAAAAAATCAATTATTGAATAGTGTCAAAATTGAGATAAAAGAGTTTTTAAAACAAATATTATATTATTAATTGATATTAAATTCCTAAAAATTTAAGGTTTGGCCAAGAGACTTATATAATGATAGGTGTGTCATTAATGGACCACTTTGGGGTCTCTTGTATGTATATAGTAAGTTTATTAACCATATAATATAAAAATACAAAGAGACATTGTAAAAGTGAAACTAATTAACTTAGAGTTAATACTTAAAGATAAGGTTAATATAGTAACCCAAACCTGTCTAAATTCTATTGTTTGGATGGTTTTCGACCCATACCCACCTTAACATTTAAATAATCAACTTTTGAGCCATTAGAAACTGAATATGAATTTATTATAAATTAATATTTCTAGCTTTTCCAAAGGTGCCCCTCACCCCTCTTATAAAAGGGCACTCCCCCTTCTCATTACTTCACAACTTCAAAGCCTTTTGGTTCGGCAAAACCCTGCCCAAATACTCTCTCAACTTCCCTCACTTCATCCTAGAGGCCTTACTTTAGTCATAAATCCATCCTAAGGAGCCCTTTTGATCAAATCAAAAGGAAGAACCCGAAGAAGAGGTAATGATTTCACCACCCTTTTCAAGTTCCTTTCTTCTTCCAATTCTTATTTCTTTGTTATTACCATTATAAAATAATGAATCCAGTATCTCCTATATACTTTAATATTATTATAAATATGGTACAACCATATTCAGTATTCTATCCATCCTTTGAATGACATGTCACCATACGTGCGTACGTACGGCTTACCGTCTCCACGTCGTGGTGTAATTGTTATTCAATATATTATTATTTGAATGGATATAATAATGATTTGTAATTCATGTAAATAATAAATATAACATGATAATGATTCTGTATATATGATATACCATCCAATTATATATTATTTTAATATCAAAAGAATGATATTTTTGCTCGTGCGTACATACGGATTATCGTCTCCACGACGCGATGAGATTCATTTTCAAGTTCACCATTCATCGACAATTATAAAAATATATATTACTAATAAGTATGTAATATATGATATAATAATGCTACTAGATATATATATATATATAAGGATTTATGTACTTACATATATCTTATTCACTTACTTCCGTTCAATACTATATGAAAACAGAAACAACGTTTATGTGTACGTACGGACTACCATCTCCATAAACGGTGTTTTCCATTTCATATATATGTCTATTATACATATTTATATTCTAGATATATATGATATATTTATCATGTTTTATATTCTGGAAGTATTTAAATCATGATCTAAGTGATACAACCAAGAGTGACAAGTTAAAACATGTACGATAAAGAAAGTGATTATTACCTGAAATGTTAACTTAACATGGAAATTATTATTAAAAGGGTAATATAAAGTCATAAATGAATCATGTATGATATCATAAATTTTAATATGGTTCTGTTATAATTTAATAACATACTAATATCTTTGTATATGAGGTTAAACGTACCCTCGACTAAAGGAAATTGCAAGGTAAGGGGTTTTCATCTCACTCCTTATTCCCGTGAGATTCATGCCATATTGCCACTATTACCTTTTGTGTGGTGTATGTACTTCCCATAATTATATTCTTTGTGTAATACACTTTAATTTATGTGTATTTACATATTCATTGTATGATACCTCTTTCATGGGTTTTATGTTTCGTAAGTTACCAAACTGGTAAGGGTTAATTTCACAATCTCTTTATTATTCGAGGTTGTTTTTACATAAGTATCTACTGGGACATTTTTATTATCCATGTACATGTTTTATTAAAGAGTTTTAAAAGGGATTCTTTTAAGGGACTTTTTACTAAAACATCATTTCAAATGTTTTAAATATTTATTCTTCTAAATCTTTCTCATTAATTTCCATGTCTTTGAAATGGGTTTTAAGGATTTATTTATATGGACATGAATGTTTTTAAAATGTTAATTCCTTTCAAAAGTTTCAAAGTGGTATGGGACACATTGATTCAAAAATTTCTTTAAATGACTTCTTTTCTAAATTGTGTGACTTTTAAATGTTTTCATGAAAAGGGGTATTTCTCTCAAAAGAGTTTTACAAATCAATCTCATCTATGTAAAAATTATTTAATGGATTTTAAACTTATTTTGAAGTTGATTTATCATGATACAAATCTTCCATATTGTATTGAATTGTTTTTGATATATTTGACTGTGGATGTGTTATTTGTATACCATTCATGGTTTATGGGTAAATTATTGACATATCTCATGCTAGTTTTAATAAAAAAAATTATGTTATATTTCATCCCCTTCTTAAGATGAATGTGTTGGACTAGTATGTTTTGGGTCGGGGACCGGTAAAAGTAAGCCCTCCGGGTTAGTGTCCGGTTATTAGAGGCACTCCGGGTTGGTGCTCGGTAATTAGAGTCACTCCGGATTGGTGTCCGGTTATTAGAGGCACTCCAGGTTGGTGTCCAGTTTTTAGAGGCACTCCGGGATGGAGTCTGATTATAGAGGCTCTCTGGGTTGGGTTCCGGTTACAGTTATCCCTTAGGTCTTGGCACAAGGCCTCGACACAGAAATTAAAGTTTGACATCATGCATTCCATCATTATGAAAGTGGTTAGTTATATTGTATGTGATTATTCGATTAGTAGAATATCCATGTGAATAAGTTAATGGAATTATTTCATTTTATTTCTATTATATTATGCTGAAGTTCAAGTTTAAAAGGATTTTGTTTTAGTTTTATACATTGCCTTAAATGTTTATGCTTATTTTTGAAAGTTTCCACTGTATTGCTTACCCTTACTGAGCATTTGAGCTCACCCCTTTCTATGTTTTATTTTTCCCAGGATTCCAAGAAGTGTAATGTGATTGATATGTAGGGTTAATCCAAGGGAATAATGGTGTTCATAAAGATTATTTATGTTGTTTTGTACGTCATAAAGTGAAAATGTAACATTCATGTATGTGATCTATTTTTCCAAGACTGCTAAACTGATCAGTCCTTCGGGACTTGATTCCTTGTAATCATGCCAATGTATTAAAATAATGCACTGACTCTGGGTAACTGGGGTCAGGGTGTTACAGTTGGTATCAGAGGAAGTTTAGAAATAACCTTGGAAACTAGATTTAGATAAACTCTGATTAGAGCACATAGCCCTAAGATAGACTTTGAGGATTAGTATAGAATAACTTCCTAGAATTTTGGTATTGTAGAGATTTTGTGAGTTTTCCGAGCAATACATCCCTGTCTGGATACGAGCAGGTAGAGGAGGCTCTGGCATAGATGTACCTAGGGGTAAAACTTGAAAACACCGCTTTGAGCTAGACTCGAACGGGAATTGGTGCACAACAACGGGCCTTGCTGCACTCTTGGTTACGACACTCCCGGGGGATATGCTTAGGATAATTCTCATTTTTTTACAAACCATTATGAAGGGTTTATGAGTATATACTTCCTCAAAGGATAAATTTTTATGATTATGGATTATATCCATAAACTATTTAATTTATGTTATGTGTCTTACAAGTTTGGGATTAGGTATTGTTATTCATAAACTAATCTAGTGTATTCCATTGTTTAGAAATGGCGCCCAGTAGAAGGAATGAGAACTCCAGCAATGCACATGATCCAAAGAGAAAGAAGGATCATATCTTTCATGGTCTTAAGCTAGAATTTATAAGAGAAATAGTCTCCCATGTATTATCATCATATGAAGAAATAATATCATGTGTTGATAAGATAAGTAAAGATTTTACTGAGTCCTATGGATTTGAAGGGAAGCAAGAGAAGAAAAGGATGGAATAGATAAAGATGGACAAAGGGAAGAGGGAAAAGAAGAATTTTCCCATATGTGATAACTGTGGGAAGAAACACCCTAGAACTTTCCTGAAAGGAATAGGATTTTGTTATAAGTTTGGAGGAAAAGGGCACAAAGTACGTGACTGCAAGGGTAAGAAAATGGTTTCAAATGTACAATGCTTCATTTTCAAGGAGTTTGGACACTACACAAACCTATGTCCCAGTTATCAGATTATGTCGCAAATGATGCTATTGGATAATAATCAAGTTATGATACTACCATAGATGAAGAGGAATGATTAGAGTTCTTATGTTGATTATGTCATTTGAGTGTTGTATCAATAATGTACTTGTAATAATAATTATGGAGTATATAAGGATTGTACTGTAGTACTATTTCATTAAGGACTTGAGATTGTGTGGAACAAAGAAAAGTGACTCAATAGCAGGATAAATTTTTGGAAAATATATGGTTGATAGAATGATAAACCATAATATAGTTCTGATACCAAGGTAGTGATTTTGGAATAATACATGATTGATTTGGATAAATTATATTGGATATTCTTGACTACCTTGAAACTGATTAATGATTTGTATATTCCATCATTGATGGGGTTTAAAACATTTTTTGATTGAAGGATTATATCTATTATTCTTTAAGGAATAAGGGATCATGAATGTAATCAATAAGGTTTTATGGTAAGTCAGGATGTTGCAGTGTTTTAAAAGAATACGTGATGATGGTGTTCACATGTTATTACGTGGGAAAAAGGATCTTTATTATGTTTACCTTCCTTATAAATTTTGGACTGAAGTATTTTGGATAGTTCAAGTTTGGATTATTTTGGATTTCCATAAAAGGACAACCTGGAGGTCGGGCGGTAACCTGTCGCGTCCGGAAAGGCCGCAAGACTTGAACCCACAACCGAAGGGCGATAAGGGTGTATCACCTACCACTGACCCACGTGATGTCCGAGATTAAATAATGTAGGTTTTTTTTAAAAGATCTGGTAGATGAATTATAAATTTGTTTTTTTTGGAACCCTATACGAATAGGATAAATAGAATATTTTTTTACGTTCTATTATCTTTTAGAGTGAAAGATGATTTAGTGGTAGAAATTAGTTAAAGGATGGAACTCTACTTTTTAAGATTACATTTTTCTTCTTCTCTTATTCTATGAAGAAATTAATTCTTATACTTTATTTAAGGAATCCTAAAACCAAAAATGTGTTATCATAATACCCTATGTTTTGTTGAACCGATGATATTTCAAATAATCATAGATTGATGAATTTAAGGACCTCAATTTTACACTTGTTTGTGATTGATGACCTCAATCACTACCTATAAATATTTATGTTTTTCCTCCAATTATATGTCTCTAATTTCCACGAATGTTCTCCTAATCGAGATCATAATTTGGTGGTGACCCTTTCATTTCTCTTTTCCTCATATTAAGACTAAATTTTAGTAACCCAATTTCCGATGTGGGTTTTCCCACAAAGATATTTTCTATTTTCAACCTTTTATTTTCGAAGAACAATTTCAAATTGCGAGGATGCAACTTATTGAAGTAGGGGAGAATGTAACACCCCAAGATTTCATAGTGTGTTATTTCTTCAAAATAATTCAATAACTTGCACTACATGCAACACCAAGTTCAATCGCACCATGACTTACCAAACAATCCGTTCAAAAGAGGTTATGAATAGTATTAACTAAATTTTAAACTTTATATAATCCTTATAATTTTTAGAATCCATATTATGAGTTTCTTAGACATAATGTAAGAATAAATTCATTTTCAGTATTGCACTTTTACCAACTTTTAACAGTGAACCCTTTTTAAATACAATATTTTAAACTTTTTGACTAAATGGGGACATCAAAAATTTAAAATGAAACATCCCAAGCTTCCAAGGTACGCTTCTCTTTGAATAATACAGTAGCGTGTGTTGTATGCAACTTTGAGTTCTAACACACACCATGACCAAATCAAACTAGCCGTTATGAATAGTAATACCTACTTCTTGAAATTTTATCTCTCAAAATGGACTTCATTTTTGGATTTGGAGTATCGAATTTAGCCTAAGGTGAAATTTTGGTACTTTTCGGATAACTTTAATATTTTGATGAATAGTGAAAATTACTAAATTTTAATTAAAAACAAATTTTTTAATCAAAATAATTAATAGTGATAAATTATGAATTTGAGTGGTTTTAAAGTATATTTAAAATATATTTTTACCATTTAATACAATGTTGGTCATTGGACATAATTTCACAATTAAACCGGACATAAACAAGTATCAATCTTTTGATAGTTATTATATCTTAAAAACACGCTTTTTGTTTTGACAGCGGGAATTAATTTTAAATTAATTTCTACCACTTCTGTGTTTTGAATTTGGAAAAATGGATTCCATATTTGGAATCAGGATGTCCAATTTGTCTAAATAGGTAACTTTTATTCGGCATCATGCATTCCATCATTATGAAAGTGGTTAGTGATATTGCATGTGATTTTTCGATTAGTAGAATATCCATGTGAATAAGTTAATGGAATTATTTCATTTTATTTCTTCCATATTATGCTGAATTTCAAGTTTAAAAGGCTTTTGTTTTAGTTTTATACATTTCCTTAAATGTTTATGCTTATTTTTGAAAGTTTCCGCTGTATTGCTTACCCTTACTGAGCATTTGAGCTCACCCCTTTCTATGTTTTATTTTTTCCAGGATTCCAAGAAGTGTAATGTGATTGATATGAAGGGTTAAGCCAAGGGAATAATGGTGTTCATAAAGATTATTTATGTTGTTTTGTACGTCATAAAGTGAAAATGTAACATTCATGTATGTGATCTATTTTTCCAAGACTGCTAAACTGATCGGTCCTTCGGGACTTGATTCCTTGTAATCATGCCAATGTATTAAAATAATGCACCGACTCTGGGTAACTGGGGTCGGGAGTTACATTGGACATCCACACACCCGCACACACTTATTAATTATCCATAAAATTAATTAGTATTTTGAAGTTCCAAAGGATCGAAAAAAACTGAGATGGGGGGGGGGTTGAATCGGTTGTTCACTTTTTTTGAGTTTCATGAATTTTAGAAACTTAACCCCTAAAACCTATTAAGATTAATTTCCTTATCATATTTTAGTAAATAATCATGCATGAAAAATTAGAAAGGTAAGTGAAGCATGAAATATTTATAAGGTTCAGCCTCAGTGCGAGAACTTGTATCCTTTCCATAGCCAATCTTGTGGATCTATAGAAATTCACTATTAAGAAGAAGTGAATAAAACTTGTGCCAAATCTTATTATACATATTCTATCTTCCGATAGAAATGATTATACTAACTCCCACTAGTTTACAAATTTTCTTACAAAAAAATTGATCCAAAACAAAATAGTATGGACTTTGTTCAATCTCCTCTATAAAAGTTCCTCAGTCTGATGGAATTCAGTCCGATGAACCCAGTACAATCGAATCAATACGATCTTCCCTTTCTCAATCTACACTTCTTAAATTCTATTGAAAACTAGGCTTGATCTTCCTTAGTCTGATCAAATCAATATAATATTCTCAATATGATGTTTCTCAGCTCGCCTAAAAAACAAAAAATGTCCAATCAACTAATGAAATCTCTATCCAGAAAGAAAGAACACTTTCTAAAATTCCTTAGCACTCCTCCTTTTCCATAATCATAAAAAAGTTACAAAGTGTGAATGAACTGTGCCTCTATTTATAGGCGACTCGGAAAAGAAAAGGTGGGAAACTAAAAAGCTTTTCCTGCTTACTCAAATTTCAAAACTCTAAAAATCACTTGCATTTAAACTCCATATTTTAATTCTTCAAACCTTATCAAGATTTCTATAAAATCAGTCTTCTAGAACATACTAACTTTTCTTCAGTTTGATTATATTTCTCAGCTTTAGTCTGATTATATTTCTTAGCTTCAGTATGATTATCTTGATCAGTTTCAATCTTATTATCTTTATCAACTTTAGTATAATTATCTTGCTTAGCTTTAGTATGATTTTATTTTTTAGAATCATTATGACTATCTTGATCAGCTTCATTATGATTATCTGGTTTAGCTTTAGTTTGATTATCTTTCTCATCTTCAATATGATTATCTTACTCATCTTTAGTTCGATTATCTTGCTCAGCTTCAGTCTAATTATCTTGATCAACATTAGTAAATTTATCTTACTCAACTTCATTCTGATTATCTTACTCATCTTCACTATGATTATCTTGCTCAGCTTTAGTTTGATTAATGTGCTCAGCTTCAGTCTGATCATCCTTATCAGAGTCTGTCCAATTTTACTTCTTAGATTCAGTACAATTTTCCTTCTGAGATTCAGTCTGATTTTCCATCTCAGAGTCAGTCTTTTTTTCTTTCTCAGATTCAGTATGATCTTTCTTTTTAGAGTCAGTCCAATATTCCTTCTCAGAGTTAGTCTGATATTCCTTCTTAGAGTTAGTTTGATCTTCCTTCTCAGAGTTAGTCTGATTTTCCTTCTCATAGTCAGTTTGATCTTCCTTCTTAGATTCATTCTAATTGAACTTTATTACGATGGAATTTTCCATTACGATGTAAATTATTCAACAGTGACTCCCCTTATAAACTTTCACCTATTTTCAAAAATATTCTTTTACAAAATATTAGTTGTCAACAAATAAAAAAACTTTGTTAAGACAAAACATCACAAAGGTTCTTCAATCTTCTCCTTTGCATTTATTGACAACACTCATTAACAAATTTTTCATCTCTCAAAAAAAATTACAACTCAACTTTTAACTTTTTACCAAAACAAATATTTTCTCAAAAGATAGTGTCCTGACACCACACAACAGGATAAAGTAATGTTTTTTAAGTAATTATATCCCTTGAGGGAAAGAAAATTTTGCAACCATGTTAAGATAAACCCCCCCCCCCTCACTTTTATCTTTTATCACTTTTCTTTTTCTCTCCCCCATTTTATGATAACCACAACTTCATATTCATAAAAGAAATATAAGTAAAAAAACTTCTTCCAAAGTACAAAGTTGTTATTTTCTATCCCCCTTTATCAGAATAATACAAAGTATGATAGGGGTTCTTTCTTATGAGATTTAGTAAGTCATTAGAGGAGGATAAAAATGAAGTTTAAGTCTCAAATCAACAAACCTTTATTTCAAAATTTCCTTCATAAAGATATCAGGAATTTGATAATTCATTGAGATATATTCCAGCAAAACATCTCCAACAGAAAATTTCTCTTTTATAAAGTGAAACTTTATATCAAAGTTTTTTGATCTTGAATGTTGGAAAATATTTTTAGAAAGATCAATTTTACTATGATTATCACAAAGTATCTTTAATGGTTTAGAAAATTTTACTTTCAAATCTTCCAGTTGAAATTTCATCCACAACATCTGAGTACAAGCCTGAGTTGCCACAACATATTCTGATTCCATTGTGCTGAAATTTAATGAACTCTATTTCTTACTATGACATATTACACAATATTCACCCAAGAATTTTTTTCCCAATGTTTATTTTATATCATTACAATCTCCAACCCAATCGGCATTAGTATAACCCTGCAACTTATCTCAAAATTTCTTTTGTATAACAACCCATGTGAATTTGTTTCTTTGACATATCTTATAATTCTATTTGCTTCCAACATATGTAATTCAATCAGATTAATTTGATACCTATCACACAAATTCATAACATAAATAATATCATGCCTTGAGGTTTTAAGAGAAATTATACTTCCTATTAGCTTCCAAAAGTTGTTCTGGTTCACACTTTTTTCAGACCCATCTTTACTCAACTTTGTGCTCACAGATATATGAGTAGAAACTTCTTTAGATTCTTCCATCCCAAACTTCTTTAGTAATTATTTGGAATTCTTTTCTTGAGATAAGAAAATGTATTTTTTTATTAAACTTTTAAGCCAAAGAAGAAAGTTAAGTCACCCAACATTAACATTTCAAAATTCTTCTTCATTTTCTCAGCAAAATCTTTACTAAATTTTTATTCCTCCCTTGAAAAAATTATATCATACACATAAACAATTATAATTAGAGTTATGGAGTAAACATATTTTACATATAAGTTGCTATAAAATTTTCCTTTAGAGAAATTCAACATTCTCAAACAACTATCAAGTTTTGAATATGAGGCATGTGGGGCTTGTTTCAACCCATAGAAGGATTTATTCAATCTAAAAACCTTGTTTTCATCATTAACAATTTGAAAAATACATGCCTGTTAAATGTAAAATTCTTCCTCAATATCAACATTTAAGAAATCCAAATTTACATCCATATAATAAACTTTTTAATTTAGATGTGCAACCACTGACATAAACATTATAATAGTTTCTAATTTTAAAATTGGGTCAAAAGTTTCTTTAAAATCCACACCTTCCACTTATGCATATCCTTTACAAAAAAGTATTGATTTTGTTCTTAAAACTTTTCCATTCCAATTCAATTTTTTTTGTAAACCCACTTTGTTTTGATAATATGAAATCCCTTCTTTTTATTACATAACGTTTCATTTCATTTTACTTATAGAGGATCTTTAAAGTCTAGTGTCTTGGAAATGAGGAACATAATACATGAAAACAATATAAAAAGTCATTATAATACACTTTTAAGGCTTAATAATAGGTTAATACTAAGTATAATTATTGCATCTCATAACCTGGAGACATACATCAAAGGAAATGGTGAGCAGAAGGCCCAATAAAAAAAACAAGGGAATCAGTTTACTTGTGAAATCAATAAGAACTTGATAAAAACATAAATACATGAGCAATGGACGTAGAGGAATTTCATAATGAAAATAACTTGAACCATAACATGAATATGTGGATAAAAAATTTAATTTATACATTCATGAACATATCACGAAGGTTCATCCCCAAGGTTTTATAAAAATTACCAAGGTTATTCACCAAGGTATCGTGAAACTTGTCATCTCTAGAGATTAAATTCTGTACTCAATGCATTGGAGCACTATCAGGGAGAACCCTTAATATGTATTTAATTTAATGTGAGAAACATAGATCATAATCAAAATTTTCATAAATAACCCATATAGAACAAAAGAAGTGGGTTCTATTTCAAAATCATGACGTTTAAAAAGTACTTTAAAATAAGATCATTATGTCATTTATAACCCATGGAAAGGGAGTGAGGGTTATATGTATGTAAATTATAGAATCAAATATATCATTTTTTTGTATTAATCAACACCCATAGAAACTAAATAGGTCTGGTTATTCACATAAATAAACAATAGAATTTCATGAGAGAAGAGAGAGAAATTTTGAGACGAAATTTATGCAGCATAACGACTATATAACATGGTTTTATAAAATATTGAAAAGAGTGGGGACAAAAGTCACCCATTCATAAATAACTGATTATACATTAGGTATTCAGAATAAAAAGAAATAAGATCATGGTATGGATATTTGAAGGAAATACAATATGAAAATGAAACCTGAAGGAAAAGAGAAGATGCGATTTCTTTTACAAAAAATCGGCAGCCTAACGGCATCACTTAAAGATTCAAAACAATCATTTGATGGGAGAATAAAGGGTCTCTCATCATTTGGACATGAAATGGAAATTATTAAAGATATATAATAACAATCCCCCATATAATAAAATGGAACTATTAGATATAACAAAAAGGAAGTCATGACTTAAAAGAGGAGGGTGAAAGGTTCACTTACCTTGAAGAGTAACTTCGAAAGCTGGAAGGTAGGGAACTTGGGAGGCTTGAGGGAACCTTGGGAGGACTACTTGGGAGTTAAGGAGACTATAAATTCTTTTATGACGATTTTGGAATGAAATTAATGAGGAAATGGCTTGGTATTTATAGGAAAAGTAAGGGAATAAATTATTAATTTCGAAGGGACACCTCATCGGTGGTATTTGCAAAACCATGGGCTTTCCCATGGTATTTTTCACTTGGGACACCTCATAACATATATTACTATTCACAAGTCTACTAGAAATCTTACATTGTTATTACATCATTAATGATGTCATTAAACACCCGAAACTCAAAACTGTATTTTTACTATTCACCGAAAATTCAACTGTTTCAGAAAAATCCCAAAAATTCACCCTAACCTAATATCGATGCCCTGAATTCAAAAAATGAACTCCATTTTATGAAAATAATTTCCTAAATATTTTTAATTTAATTTTTAAATAAAATCATTATTTATTCCAAAAATATAAGTTTAAAACTATAACTCATTTTGTAACACCTTAAGAAAGTAATCAAGGTCCCATAAAATTATTTTATAACCATAATACAATAAAGTAAAAATTTATGATTACATTTTATGAAAATATATTTCCATTTTAAATTATTAAATTAATTATAAAATTGTAAATAAAATATTTATGACATACAAAAATACCAAAACTTAGACTATGATCATTTTTTCACTTTTAAGATGTTTAAATTGTATTTATACATTCATGGGCGAAGTTTCTATTTTTTGGCCAATTTACTATTCATTAATATTCATACGGGTATGTTACTATTCATACTTTACTATTCACTAAAAATCAAGTTGATCTTATTAGACTCTAAATTTTTCACTGATCACAACTATATAAGACTATTTTTTGAAAATCATTTCACATCATTAATTATTTAAAGTTTACATAAATATTTTAAAATACCCTTTTTTTCCAAAATTTATTAGTAATATGGAACTATAAATTCATCCTACATTTATCTGGATATTTGAAATTAACTAAATTTATCATAAGAAGAAATAACAATTTTATTTATATAAAAGGATTACACAAAGTAGCTAAAGTCTCATTGCACAGCTCCTTAAAACACCAGAATTGGACCTAAGTGTAAGGTGTGATATGGTGATAGAATCTTGCGGTGGCTCGGACAACATTGCCCGAGTGGTGATTTCTATCAGCTTGAAATTATTCTTTAGGTGATTCCATTCAAGCTTCACATGTTGAAGTTCGGCTTGGGCTTGGTCCAGAGCAAAGCCCAATGATGCTACCTCCTTCCCAAGCTCCGACGGATGGGCTACATATGGACCAAGTCTACTAGATAATTCCATCGACTCTTCTTTCTGTATTAATTAACCAAGATCACTTGTATTTATAAGCAATAATCACAACATTAAGATTTTAGTTTCCAATGGTCATATTGACCAACGGTCATATAATAGTTGAAACCCAATGGTATCACTTCATTAATTAAAGGATATAGTTTTTTGGAGTATAAAATAAAATAACACACAAATTTAGGAAATAAATATTATTAAAAATTTCGGGTCATTACATTCTTCCCCCCTTAAGAAATTTCATCCCTAAAATTTTAACTCGTACCCTAAGAAGATAAAATTTGTGAGTACTTCTGCCTCATAGAATCCTCTGGTTCCCACGTGGCTTCCTCACATTTTTGGTTCCTCCACAACACTTTAACAAGGTGGGTAGTCTTGTTGCGTAGAACCTTGTATCTACAATCCAAGATCTCTACCGGCTGCTCCTCATAAGAGAGGTCATGTTCCAGTTGTACCACCTCTGGGTTTAGTACATGTGAAGGGTCAGGTATGTACTTCCTCAAGAGGGATACATGGAATAAATCATGAATTTTTTCTAGATTTGGAGGAAGTGAAAACCGATAGGCCACTGCTCCTACGCGATCAAGGATTTAATAAGGGCCAATGTACCTAGGGTTGAGATTCCCTTTCTTCCCAAACCTCATGACTCTCTTCCAAGGTGAAATTCGAAGAAAGACCTTGTCACTAACATCAAACTCCAAGTCCCTTCTACAATTGTCAGCATAGCTCTTTTGCCGAATTTGAGTAGCCTTAATGTGTTGATGGATGGCATGGACTTTTTCTGTCATCTCTTGCACAAGATCAAGCCCAAGAATCTTTCTCTCACCAACTTCATCCCAACAAGTAGGAGTTCTACATCGCTTCCCATATAGAGCTTCATAGGGTGCCATTTGAATGCTCGAGTGTAAATTGATGTTGTAAGAGAACTCAACTAAAGGGAGATGTTGATCCCATCCACCTTTAAATTCCATTCAGCATGTTCTCAGCATGTCCTTGAGTGTTTGAATAGTCCTTTCAGATTGGCCATCAGTTCGGGGGTGATAGGCCATACTAAAATTCAATTCAGTGCTTAGAGCATGTTGAATATTTCTCCATAATTTTGATGTAAACCTTGGATCACGATCAGATACAATAGAAAGTGGAACTCCATGCATCCTTACCACTTCCTTCATGTAAATCCTGGAAAGTTGATCAAGATATAAATCTTCCCAAATGAATAAAAAATGAGCCATCTTGGTGAGATGGTCCACAATAACCCATATCACATTATTTCCATTGGAAGTTCTCGGGAGACCAGTGATGAATTCCATAGTGATATTGTCCCACTTCCATGCTGGTATGGGTAGTGGTTTCAATACCACTTTAAAAATTTGTCACTCTTCCTTCACTTGCTGACATACCAAGCACCTTGAAGTGTAGTCAGCAATCTCTCTTTTCATATTATCTCACCAATAATGATCACTAATTTCCCTATACATTTTTGTGCTTCCAGGATGTATAGAGAAAGTAGAGCTATGAGATTCATCCACCAGCTCCTTTTTTATTTTAGGAATAGATGGAACACATAGTCTTATACGAAATTCCAGTACACATTCTTGATCAATATTGAACTCAAGAAACATCCCATCCTTCATAGCCTCAAACTTCTTCTGTAACAAAGGATCTTCTTTCTGAGCTTTCTTGATCTTCTCTAGTAATGATGGTTGAGAAACCATTTGGGTTAGGGTTGATGATATCTCTTCCCTTATAATTCCCATGTCCAGTTTTATTAGTTCATTGATCAAAGGATCTCTTTTAATCCTCATCATGGAAAGAAAAACTGGGTCTTTCCTGCTTAATGCATCAGTGACTTTGTTTACTCTTCTGGGATGATAATGAATTGAACAATCATAGTCTTTGAGAAGTTCCAACCATCTCCTTTGTCTCATGTTCAATTCCTTTTGTGTGAAAATATACTTCAAAATTTGATGGTCTGTGTATATATCACATTTCTCCCCATAAAGATAGTGCCTCCATATCTTCAAAGAAAAAACAACTACAGCCAGCTCCAGATCATGCATAGAATAGTTCTGCTCATGAGTCTTCAACTGTCGAGATTCATAAGAAATGATTTTGTCATTTTTCATGAGGAATCACCCAAGCCCTTTTAGAGATTCATCACTAAAAATAACGAATCCTTATCCAATTGAGGGCAGAGTTAAAATGGGTGCAGTAACCAATCTCTTCTTTAGCTCTTGGAAATTTTCCTCACACTCTTTTGTCAAGATGAACTTTACCCCTTTTCGAGTTAACTTGGTTAATGGATTATAAAGTCATGAAAAGTTTTTCAAAAACCTCCTATAATATCCCACTAATCCAAGGAAAATACGAATATCAGTTATTGTTGTAGGCTGAGGTCACTTCTCTAAAACTTTTGTCTTTACAGGGTCAACTGTGATTACTTCATTGGTAATAATGTGCCCCAAGAAAGCAACTTGTTGTAACTAGAATTCACATTTATTGAACTTTACAAAAAGCCTATCCTTCTATAGAGTTTGAAAAATAACCCTTAGATGATCCTCATTATCCTTGCAACTTTTTTAATATATCAGAATATCATCAATAAAGACTACCACAAAGTTATCAAGGTAGTCCTTAAAGACTATATTCATCAGATCCATAAAAATAACAAGTGCATTAGTTAGTCCTAAGAGCATAAAAACAAACTCATAATGCCCAAATCTTGATCGGAAGGTAGTTTTTAGAATATATTCTTTCTTCACCCTCAATTGATGATAACCAGAACAAAGATCAATCTTAGAGAAGAATTGAGCCCCATGAAGTTGGTGAAATAAGTCATCAATTCTTGGAAGAGGGTATTTGTTCTTTACTATGATCCCATTCAGTTCTCTATAATCAATTCATAACCGCATCAATCCATCCTTCTTCTTCACAAAGAGAACTGGTGCTCCCCAATGAGACATACTCAGTCAGATAAACCCCTTCTCCAAAAGACCTTGGAGTTGTTTATTTAATTCTTCCAACTCCACATTTTCCATCCTATATAGGGTCTTTAATATTGGCTGAGATCTAGGTATGAGTTCAATAGATAACTCTACCTCTATTTCTGGGGGAGGTCCAGGAAACTCCTCAGGAAATACATCAATGTAGATGATGGGGACATTTTCTATCCTCAAAATCTCATTTTTTCTTCTTATTCACCGATCAACTCCATAAAGAAGGATATAGGAGGTTCTTCTAGACAAAGATCAGGTTGAGATATCTCTCCTTGTAAGATGATTGTAGGTTTTCCATTCAAGACTAATGATATTTCCTTGCTTCTGCATTTGATCTTAGCATTATACTTTGAGAGTCAGTCCATCCTTAGTATAATGTTGAATTCCAACATGGGAATGACTACTAGATTTGTGTTAATATTGTGCTCACTAAAGTAAATACTAGAGTTTCTAAACACTGACGATTCTTGGATAATCCCACCAGGAGTCTTGACCGATAACTCTACTTTTATAAAATCAGGGGATGAATCTAAATTCTTTGAAAAATTGGAGGAAATAAAGGAATGTGTATAACCAGTATCAAACAAAGTACTTGCTAGATTTTAGAGAACAACAAGAGTATCTACTACCACATAATTCGGAGCTTCAACTTCACCTGTCGTGATAGCAAAAGAATGACCTTTCTCCCTTGGCCTTTGCTGAGGATGATGGTGGTTCCCCTCCACTGCCCTCAAATTTGAACAGTGATTGGAAAAGTGTCCAAATTGTTCACACTTAAATCATTGGACATTAGGTAGGGATTGAACCATATTACCCTTGTCGTTAGTGTTTGGAAGTTGAGGTTTCACCTCACTACGATAATTCCTTGCAATATGGCCTTCTCTTCCACACTTGTAGCATTTCCCGCTCCTGAGTAGGCAGTTCCCCGAATGCTTCTTCCCAAATTTATTACACGTGGGATGTTTCACTTGCTCGACTCCTCTTCCTTGATCAAATGTATTCCCTAAGTTGGGATCCATCGATCTCTTCTTGTCGTTAGATTTATGAGACCACTGTGTCTCACCAAACTCTAGCTCGACTTTTATCGCACTCCGAACGATCTCCTCATAGCTACCATAGTATCGGTGGGCTAGATTCTTCCACAGATGAGGTCTAAGTCCACCTAAGAATCTATCAACCTTACCATTTGGATCCATGACAAAGCTAGAGGTGTAATGTGAAAGCCTTGTGAAGTTCATCTCGTAGCTTCCCACAGATTCATTATCTTTTTGCTTCATCTCGAAAAACTCATTATCCATTATTTTTATCATCGATAGAGGGAAATAATTGTTGAAGAATGTCCCTCTGAACTCTTCCCACCCCATAGCTTCATCTTCCACTCTTGGACTTGTGTTTTTAATCAGTTCCCACCACTGATCAGCTTCTCCATCTGAGCGATAGATAGCCAGGGTAACCTTCTCTTGTTCAGAACATCGGAGCACATAAAATATCTTCTCGATAGAGTTGATCCACTGTTCAAAAATCAATGGTTCGATAGATCCACTAAAGTTTAGTGGTCGTTGACACATAAAGGATTCAACATAAAGTTGTTCCCTTTGTGGTGAGATCGGTCTCTCTGCTTGATTCAAGTTATTTCCAATAACTTGAGTCAGTTGGTTCATCATTCGCATGAAAGTTTCTATTTCGGCTTCCATCAGAGAGCAGTCAGCGCATGGTCCATTGCGGTCACCATTTGAATGGTTACTACTATTTCCCACCGTTTTATAAAAGAATAAAACCTTAGTGAGAAACTTATTTCATTTATGAATCTTTTAACTATAAAGGATTTTATATCTTAAAAATTCTTTAAACAATTATATTTCTCTATAAATCCTTCATAATGATTCCTAAAAATCTTATGATTAACTAAACATATCCCCCGGGAGTGTCATAACTAAGAGTGCAGTAAGGACCATTGTCGTGTACTGGGATACCCCAGGTCAAGCCTGAAACTCTTTTTTAGAGTTTTCACTCCTATGTACCTCTGTGCTAGAGCTGCCTTTACCTGCTCGTATCCAGACATGGATGTATTTACTTTATAAACCACTCACTCAATACTCACCATAATACCAGGAAGTTTTCATATATTTAAACATTTCTATAGGATTCTTCCTAAGGTTTTAATAGCCTAATTTCCATAAATAACTAAACTATCCTTTAATACCAATTATGGAATCCCGCCTTTTTATTACACAACTTTTAATTACATTTTACATACAGAGGATCTTTAAAGACCAGTGTCTTGGAAACCAGGAACATAATACCTGAAAACAAAATAAAAAATAATTCTAATACACTTGTAAGGATTAATAATAGGTTCATCCTAATTATAATTATTGCATCTCATAAACTAGAGACATACCTCAAAGGAAAGGGTGAGCAGAAGGCCCCATAAGGAAAACAAGGGAATCAATTTACTTGTGAAATCAATAAGAACTTGATAAAAACATAAAGACATGAGAAATGAACATAGAGGAATTTCATAATGAAAATAACTTGAACCATAACATGAATATGTGGCTAAAACATTTAATTTAGACATTCATGAACATATCACCAAGGTTCATCCCTAAGGTGTCATAAAAATTACCAAGGTTATTCACCAAGGTATCGTGAAACTTGTCATCTCTAGAGATTAAATTCTTTACCAAATTCATTGGATCACTATCAAGGATCACCCTTAATATGTCTTTAATTTCATGTGATCCACATATATCATAATCAAACATTTCATAAATAACCCATATAGAACAAAAGAAATGGGTTTCATTTCAAAATCGTGACATTTAAAAAGTACTTAAAAATAAGATCATTATGTCATTTATAACCCATGTAAAGGGAGTCAGGGTTATATGTATGTCAATTACATAATCAAATATATTATTTTTTTGTATTAATGAACACCAATAGAAACTAAATAAGTCTTGGTATTCACATAAATAAACAAGAGAATTTCATGAGAGAAAGAGAGAGAAATTTTGAGACGAAATTTATGCAGCATAACGACTATATAACATGGTTTTATAAAATATTGAAAATAGAGGGAAAAAGAGTCACCCACTCATAAATAACTCATTATACATTAGGTTTATATAATAAAAAGAAATAAGATCATGGTATGGATATTTTAAGTAAATACCATATGAAGTGAAACCCGAAGGAAAAGAGAAGACGCGATTTCTTTTAGGAAAATTCGCAAGCCTAACGGCGTCACTTAAAGATTCAAAAATAATAATTTGATGAGAGCGGAAAGGGTATCTCATAATTTGGAAATGAAATGGATAGTAGTAAATATATATAATAACAATCCCCCACATAATAAAATGGAACTATAAGACATAACAAAAAGGAAGTCATGACTTAAAAGAGAAGGGTGAAAGGTTCCCTTACCTTAAAGAGTAACTTTGAAAGCCTGAAGGTAGGGACCTTGGGAGGATTGAGGGAACCTTGGGAGGACTCCTTGGGAGGTAAGGAGACCAGAAATTTGTTGATAAAATTTTTGGAATTAAATGAATGATTAAATGGCTTGGTATTTATAGGAAAAGTCAGGGAATAAATTATTAATTTCCAAGAGACACCTCATCGGTGGTATTTGAAAAACCATGGGCTTGCCCATGGTATTTGCCCATGATATTTTTCACTTGGGAAACCTCATAACATATATTACTATTCACAATTCTACCAGAAATCTTACATCAATAATGATGTCATTAAACACCTGAAACTCAAAACTGTATTTTTACTATTCACCAAAAATTCAACTATTTCAGAAAAATCCAAAAAATTTACCCTAACCTAATATTGATGCTCTGAATTCAAAAATGAATGCCATTTTATAAAAGTATTTTTATAAATATTTTTAATTTAATTTTTAAATAAAATCATTATTTATTCCAAAAATACAACTTAAAACTATAACTCATTTTGTAACACCTTAAGAAAGTAATCAAGGTCCCATAAAATTATCATATAACCATAATACAATAAAGTAAAAATTTATGGTTACATTCTATGAAAATATATTTCTATTTAAAATTATTAAATTAATTATAAAATTTTAAATAAAATATTTATGACATACAAAAATACCAAAACTTATACTATGATCACTCTTTCACTTTTAAGATGTTTAAATTGTATTTATACATTCATGGGTGAAGTTTCTATTTTTCTTTGACCAATTTACTATTCATTACTATTCATACGTGTATGATACTATTCATACTTTACTATTCACTAAAAATCAAGTTGATATTATTAGACTCTAAATTTCTCACTAATCACAACTGTAGAAGACCATTTTTTGAAAATCATTTCACATTATTAATTATTTAAAGTTTACATAAATATTTTAAAATACCCTTTTTTCCCAAAATTCATTAGTAATATGGAACTATAAATTCATCCTACATTTATTCTAATATTTTAAATTCACAAACTTTATCATAAGAAGAAATAATAATTTTATTTATATAAAATGATTACACAAAGTAGATAAGGTCTTGTTACATAGCCCCTTATAACCCCAGCATAGGACCTAAGTGTAAGGTGTGCTATAGTGATAAAATCTTGGGGTGGCTCAGACAAAATTGCCCGAGTGGTGATTTATATCAGCTTGAACTTATCCCTTAGGCAATTCCGTTCAAGATTCACATGTTCAAGTTCAGCTTGGGCTTGGTCCAAAGCAAAGCCCAATGATGCTACCTCCTTCCCAAGCTCCAACAGATGGGCTTCATATGGACTGAGTCTACTGGATGATGTCATCAACTCTTCTTTCTATATTAATTAACCAAGATCACTTGTATTTATAAGCAATAATCTCAAAATTAAGAGTTTAGTTTCCAACGGTCATATTGACCAACGGTCATATAATAGTTGAAACCCAATAGTATCACTTCATTAATTAAAGGATATAGTTTTGTGGAGTATAAAATAAAATAACACACAAATTTAGGAAATAAATATTATTAAAAAGTTTGGGTCGTTACAGATAACATTTTTATTTTCTGGTTATGGAACAAGTTTCTATATCTCATTTTTCTCAATCTGATCCAAATTTTCATTCATATTATCCACCCATTCTTTATGTTGAATAGCTTCTAAAACTGATTCCAGTTCAACTTTTGAGATAAGTGAAGTTTGATTTTCTAATCTCAAATTTATTTTGGTATGAATTACAACCCTATGATTTCCGATAATGTTTTGAGACTCAACATGTTTTTATAAGTTAGGAAATTTTAAAGTTTCTCTTCTAGGTGAACTTTCATCATCACATGATTCTTCTAAATTTGGTAAATATGTTTTGATTCACTATCATTTGAAATCTCCATTTTATCCTCCTTAGCATTCTCAATAATTTTTTAATGAATTTTTATTTTCAATTACTTTCACATCATATGATTCCACCAACATTTGTAATCATTTGTTCTAGAATTTGTAACTTCTTCTATTGGGTGAATAACCCATAAAAGTTCCTTCCTTATATTTCTCATCAAACTTTCCCAGATCAAAATTTTTTATTTTAAGTAAGCATGGAATTATAAAAACTATGAAGTACTTAAATGAAGGTTTTTTGTTATACCACATTTTATAAGAAGTCATGTTGGATTATGGTCTCAACACATATTTGTTCTGAACATGTAAAATAGTGATAACAACTTCTCTATATTAGAACTTTGAATGTTTGTATTGTACTAACATACTTATTACCATTTCCACCAAACTACTATTCTTTCTTTATGCTAATCCACTTTTTTTATGGAGTGTAGGGAGCACTATACTAATGTTTAATAATATTATTTCTTAGATAAGTTTCAAAATTATTGCTTGTGATTTTGGTACTATTATCCATTCTCAAATTCTTTATATAAGCCCCCCATTTCTTTCTCAACTTATTTTCTCAAAAACCTGAACATTTCCATAGCCTCTAATTTTTGTTTCATAAACATAATGTTTTTTCATACGATTGAATTAATAAATAAAAGTGTTAAATTATAAATCTACATTTGTTGATTTATGTCTGATCAAACCCCATAAATCAAAATGAATAAGTTCAATAGGTTTGGTATACTGAATCTCAACTCTCTTATAACTTTTTTTAGTCATCTTCTCTTTACAACAAGTAATAAAAAAATATTCATCTCTTCTTTTCAATTTTGGAAAATAATGGCCAACATCAACTTTATAAAGTTTTTTCATGTTTTTCTACCCAAGGTGGATAAGTCTCCAGTGCCAAAAATTATTCTCATCTTCAATACTTAGATAAAATGAGTTGTTAAGTTCTCCAATCTAAAAGAGATCCCCCTGGTTCTTTCTCTTGTTGTTATAACTTTACCATCTTTCAAACTTTTGATAACACAAGAATCTTTTTGGAATATTACTTATTTTCCATCATCACAAAATTTACTCACACTAAGTAAGTTATGTTTTATCCCATCAACAAATAAAACTTCCTTAGATTTTAACTTTTTTGCTTCAATCTCATATATTCTGATTCCTCTGATTTTTAAAGAACTATCATTACCAAAGGTAACTAATCCTTTATCATGAATTTCACCATATTTCAATATTTTTATATCACCTATCATATGTGAATAAAAATCACTATCAAGTATCCATGGTTTGTTCCTTTTACTTACTCTCAAAGATATATCGACAAGAAAATATTTTTCCTCAAATTTATTATTTCCAAATTTCTTTTCTTTTATACCATAATAAACTTATTTCAGAAGAAGTGTCATATATCTTTTGTAATGATGACCATCCTGATCACATGTTCCACAAACTTCTTCCATACATTCAAATTGATTTTTTGTTGGAAAGTTTCTAACATCTTGATATTTTTCTTTTCTAAATTCATGTTGGTTAGGAAAGTTATGAATCCTCCTTCTACCATTGATTTCACTTTTCTTAGACCTTCTTCTGAGAAGTGACAAGCTATTCCAAAAATTATAAACCTTGTTCCCATAGATTCCACAACACCAGTGATAGCCATCAAATCTTTATTTTCTATTGAAGTAAGATCTTCCTCTATAGAAATTTTATTGAGGTTGGTGACTTCTTACTACTTTAAAAATCTCTAGACATGGACCATATTTCCTCCTGAGTGAGTTTTAATATTTTTTAGATGAAATAAGTTTCTCAGACCCTTTTTCAACCCAAGCTTTCCCAATACTTTTTCTGAAACCTAAAATGTTAGAAAAATCATATGAAACATTATTTTTGGTGGGTGAGGATTTCACCCGATTCTTGATTTGAGTTCTCTCAACAACTTTATAAGTCTCAACTTTTAATTCTGAAGCTTTGTTGAGGTTTTCATTTATCTTCCTCAAAGTAATTTTGGACTCAAGAAGTTTTGATTGAAACTTGTTAACTTATTATTCCTTGGTTTCCAACTTTTTACTAATATCTTCAACCATATTTCCATATTAAATAATTCTAAGTTTGTAACTTAAGATCTTCTAAATGAATTCTTCCTCTTGCTTGATGACATCTTTTCTTCCTTCATAAAATTATTCACAATATTTTTTACTTTGATTAATTTCTTGAGAGTTTTTTCCTCAATACATCTAAAAAGTTCTATTTTGGGTTAATACTCTCTATATGATTCTTCACCACCTTCTTCACTATCTGGGGAATCTTTTGTTTTCTAAACTTTTGACATGAAGGTTTTGTATTTTATTAAACTTTCATCTTCCAAAGAATTTTTTTCAGTTGAGCACGATTCAACTTTATTACTCAGTATACTTCTTTTGTATCCTTTGAACTTATTCATATATTTTTTGGGTGACTTTTTTCTTTAAAACTTGTGTTCCACTTCTTCCATCGAGGGATTTTATTAGATTCCTCTCGATATTCTCCAAATTTATTTGTGGGGAAATTCCTAGAAAAGTGTTTGATTCCACCACACTCAAAAAAATTGAGATGAATTTTACCTCCATACTTTCCACTTCATCTTCGATAGTTCTTGGATATAATAGACATTATTTTTTTTCATTCAACTCATCATCCTCTTTATCTTCAGAGTCACAAGGATCAACATCTTCAACATCTTGTATTTTCATATTTCTCATGGATTCAAAATCCATTTATTTCATATTATTTTTGAACATTGGATTTTTCATCATTTTATATGAAATAAGGAAGTTATGGAATTCATCAAGAGATAAATCATCCTTATCTTATAAAGAGGAAATTTTAGAATCAAGCCTATTTGGAAAATTTCTTATAATTTTCTTCACAATTGTAGAATCTTATAGGACATCACTGAATCCTCTAATGTTATAAACAATTCCATTTACTCTGGTGAAGTATTCTTCAATAGTTTATTCATCCCTCATCATTATGTCTTCATACTTACAATTATAGATTTATAGCTTCGCTTTCTTCACTTTAGTATTCCCTTCAAAAATACTATCCAACTTGTCCCACATACTATTTGAAGTTTTGAGACTCATCACCTTCATATAATTTTTTTTATAAGAACATAAGGATATCATTTCTATTTTTTCCATCAACTTAGATATTTACCTTATTAGAAAAATTCATCAGGGAATCTTTCTCAATAGGTGGGAACCCTATTGTAGCAGCATCAACAACTTCCAATCCAAGATATAGAAGATAAGAAATCATACTATTTTTTCATCTATAATAATTGTTGCCATAAAATGTAGGAATTACTCTATTATTGACTGAATTGAGATTATCCATGATAAGGATTCAACAAAGGAAATTTATCTCTAATACCAATTGAAGTTCAAAAGGATCTAAAAATAACTAAGAGGGGGGGTGAATCAGTTGTTCACTTTTTATGAGTTTCAATAATTTTAGAAACATAACCCCAGAAACCTATTAAGATTAATTTAATTATAATCTTTTTAGTAAGTACTCAGTCATGAAAGATTAGGGAAGCAAGTAAATCACACAAGATTTACAAGGTTTGACCTTAGTGTGGGAACCTATATCCTTGTCATAACCACTCTTGTGGGTCTATTGAAATTAAATATTAAGAATAGGTGAAAACAACTTGTGCCAAATCCCATTAGACACCTTCTATATCTTTATAGAAATGATTATACTGACTCCCTTCATTTTAAAAAGTTTCTTATAAAAAAATTGAGCAAAAATAAAAGAGTAAAGACTTTGTTGAATCTTCTCCACAAAAGTTCCTAGGTCAGATGACCCTGAGTCCGATGGACTTCAGTCCAATGAACCCGATCTGATTGAATCAATATGATATTGCCTTTCTCAATATTCACTTCTTAAACTCTATGAAAAAACTCAGTCTGATCAACTCAATAAAATATTATCAATACGATGTTTCTCAATCTGATTAAAAAAACAACATACGTACGGTCAACTAGTGAGATATTTATTTAGAAGGTACTCTTTATCAAATTCCTCTGTGCTCTAACTTTTTTGAACTTGTGAAAAAGTTAAAAAGTGTGAATGAACTATGCCTCTATTTATTGGTGACTTCGAAAAGAAAAGGTGGGAAACTAAAAAACTTTTCCTACTTACTCAAATTTCAAAACTCTGAAAATCAATCGCATTTAAAATTCATCTTTAACTTCTTCAAACCTTATCAATATTTCTCCAAAATAATTATTCTCAAATATACTGACTTTATTTAGTCTGATTATCTTTCTCAGATTTAGTTTGATTATATTTCTTATATTCAATCTAATTATCTTTCTCAGCTTTTGTTTTATTATCTTGCTCAGCTTCAGTTTGATTATCTTGCTTATCTTCAGTATGATTATATTGATCAGCTTCAGTATAATTATATTTCTCTAATTCAGTTCTATTATCTTGATCAGATTTAGTCTAATTATCTTGCTTAGATTCAGTATGATTATCTTTCTCATTGTCAGTATGATTATCTTTCTCAGCTTCAATATGATTATCTTTCTCAGCTTCAATATGATTATCTTGCTCAGTTTCAGTATGATTATCTTGCTCTGCTTCAGTATAATTATCTTGGTCATCTTCAGTACGGTTATCTTTATCATATTTAGTACAATTATCTTACTCAGATTTAGTCTGATTATCTTGATCAGCTTCATTATTATTATATTGATCAGCTTTAGTCTAATCTTCCTTCTTAGAGTCTGTCTGATTTTCCTTCTTTGAGTCAGTCCAATTTTCCTTCTCAAAGTCAGCTTGATTTTCCTTCTCAGATTCAGTCTAATTTTCCTTCTTAGAGTTAGTCCAAACTTTCCTTTCAGATTCAGTTCTATTTTCCTTCTCAGATTCAGTCTGATCTTCCTTCTCAAAGTTAGTTTGATCTTCCATCTCAGAGTCAGTCCAATTTTCCTTCTCAGAATCAGTCTGATATTCCTTCTCAGAGTTAGTTTAATTGAACTTAATTATGATGGAATTTCTCATTATGATGGAAAGTATTCAACAGTGAATCCCCTTAGTAACTTTCACCTATTTTTTAAAATTATTCTTTTACAAAAGATTAGTTTTCAACAAATACAAAAAAAATTGTTAAGAAAAAACATCCCAAATGTTCTTCAAATTTAATTTACCCACAAGTGGTTGGATTATATAATTAAATAAACTATATTTTAACCTTTTAAAACACCTATCATCAAGTATAAATACCCCCTTTCCCTCCTCACATTCCACAAAAATTCCTTTTAGCACAATTTCTCTCTCAATATCCCTCTTAAGAGTATCTCCAAGGTGGTTCCAATGTTCTAAGGAGTCCGTCTCTAGCTTTAAGAAGTGTCCTCCTAAGGTAAGGGATCTTTTCCTCCACTTTTTTTAAAAAGGTTGGGGTTGAAGCCTCATTTATTATTAAAGAAAAGAAAATACCTCTTTTAACTGGGTAGATGGAGACCCATTACATAGCCCGTAGGACTAGTGGGCATTTAGCCCATTACATGGCCCGTAGGCCCAAATTTTTTGCCCAAGGCCCATTCTATGAATAGTACTACTACAGTACCCTCACTGCTACAATACTGCACAGTACCCACCGCTACTACAGTACCCTACCGCCGCTATAGTACCCACCGTTTCTACAGTCCACTACAGAACTACTACATTACCTGCGCCCAATGGGTTTTGAACCCCCATTTTTCAAGTTCTTATTTTGTATAAGCCTTTGATTCTCAATTTATTATGTTTTCAAGTAAATTTAAATACTATATTTAATGTTAATATTATGTCATGTTAATTAGATACTTCACTTCCATCTCACTATAGATTTTTTCCTAAGTCATTATGCTGTAAAAATAAGGATGCCTCACCCCTCTTTTATGACTTCCTTTGCAAGAATTTTTAAACTCCTCCTCTTTTCAATATGAAATGTTATTATGTGTCATTGTTATAATTTCCTTACTATTTTGTCAATGATTAATCATTATTCCCTATCAACTTTCTACCTTCATAATCTATTATAATTCTCAAGCTTTCCCATAGCCATAAAACCATCCTAAATTTTGGTAAAGAAAAGTGTGTGTTTTTTCAATAAATTACATCTCTATCTAGATACTATAAGTATATGTGGCTCTAGAATAGTTTTACCGAGGGGTAATAAAACCTAAAATGGTGCATTGTGATTTGACTCGATCATCACCTAGTGCACAACAATGGGCCTTGCTACACACTTGGTTTGAGACTCCCGTGGGATTTTTTTTGGATAATTCACATACAAATTTATGAGCCATAATAAAGTATTAGAATATATGAATTGATATTTACATTCAATTTATATTCTTATTAAATGAATTTATCTATAACTACTTCTTGTTATTATTCCCTCAAGTGGAGTACTGACTTTTTCAATGTGAACATCCTTTTGTTCTTAAGTTGATTGTTATCTATTCATCAAGATAACTACATTAATCCATTGAAAGGGTTTATTTCCCACCCAATTTGTAATTGATCTTCATGTTCTTTTTATGTATCCATCTTTCTCATGTATTTTAACTTTGTTATACACGTGTATTCCTATGTACATGTTGTATAGTGGAAATATGATCTCTTTAGAGAATGATACATCATCGCTTTTTTCTTTCCATATCATCAGCTATGCATAATCATTCATTTCCATGTGAATACCATTGCATGATTCTTCTTATTGAAGGTTACTCAACTATATACTGATACATCGATTGAATGGGGAAAATATTAACTGAACTGTATACCCTTTATCTATATGGTGTAAATACCTTAGATCTCATTATGTTGATTGATGGATATTTACCTAGAAAGTTACCTAATTTCATTGGAAACCTGTTTATTTTCCAACAGAGTTATCATACCGTTATTATTTATGGATTTATATATATATTCCTTATATGGAACACATGAATTAAGTCATATGAAGGGTGTTCCTTGATAGTTCTCCAATGCATTGTGTAAAGTGATAAAGTTAACTTATATAAGTAACTCCTAAGATACCAATGCATTTGGTAAAGAAGTAATCTCTAGAGATGACATGTTCATGATATATTGTCACTACACCTTGGAAATGTTTTATGATGCCTTAGTGAATAAACTTTGTAATACAAAGGGTGCCCCATGATAGTGCTCCAATGCATTGGGTAAATATACCTTGGCCAAAAGCCTTGGTAATATGTTTTACAAAACCCGAGTTATGAGCTATAGTGATATGTTTATGAATGTATCATGATTATATTATATCCACATTTCCAATTTTTACCTCATGTTATTATGATTATGGTATGTCTCATATACTTATGATCATATTATAACTATTGTTCTTATGGTTGTGTTACGACACTTGTTCTTATGACCATGTTATGATTTTTGTTCTTATGTTTATATCCTCATATCATGCCTCGTGTTTTACCCATGATGTTTATTTATGCTATATTTTCATTTTTTATCCCTTACTAGGATTTATATCTTACCCATTTCTTATGCTTCCCTATTTCCCTAGAAATTGTAATGAAAGGGATATCTATAAGGGAATTACATGTGTGGATAATCCTTGTAGAAGAAATGTGAATTATATATTGTGTTTATTTATAAATATACCTAGTTCCCAAATACACTGAACTTTAGATCCTAGGAGTTTAATGTAATTCATGTGATTTAATAAAAAAATATGTATGTTTTTTAATAGATCTAAAAGTGTGGGTCCGGGGCCTCTCAATCAAGCTAATGAATATCGAAGGGAGATAAAGAAGCCAATTAATATTATGGAATAAAGGAAGTTCCCAATGAATCCTACACCTATGGTCCAATTTTTTGACTATAAATAATATAAAAACTTTACAAGTTATTGTACTAAGCCAAGGGTCATCGAGGATAACCTATAATGACCACCACCAAGGAAAAGAGAGCAAGTAAAAACTTATTTTATCATTGTTACTGAGGTGGATCATAAAAAGAAAGTGGTGGAAGGTATACTTATTATTTATTCAATAATATCTAATGTCCTATTTTATTTTAGATCTACACATTATTTTATATCACGTAAATATAGTATAAATATTCAAACACTGCCTAAACACATGGAGGTTAAGTTATCAGTGAAAATAGAAAATGATATATTCATTTCATCTCAAGTATAAAACTCTTCCTAAATTAATATTTGTGGGAATAATATCCCAAAAAACCATGTTATTACTCCTTTAGTGGAATTCAATTTTATACTGGGCATGGATTGACTGTCTTTATATAGAGTCAATATCAACTTCTAGGATAGGGAGATTACTTTCCAAATCATAAATCATCCTCCAATTCTATATAAGTGTAAGGTGAATGATGAATCTCCTTTGGAAATTTTTATCAAGAATAGATGGTTTTGCCTTATGAGCAAGAATATCTAGATCAAATGATTGAGATAAAGGAGGGGATTATCCTTTAAGTAATGACCCTTATAAGAGAATATACTAATGTATTCCTCAAATAGTTTTCATATCTTCCTTCTAATCGAGAGTTTTATTTTTCTATTGAACTTATACCAAAATCTCTACCCATGTCTAAGAGTCCCTAAAAAATGGAACCCATTGATCTGGATAAAATAATGAAGTAACTACAATATAATTTAGATAAGGGTTTCATACACCAAAGTGCTTCACTTAGGGGTGTTCCAGTCCTCTTTTTCAAAAAAAGATGGGTAAATTTGTATTTGCATTGATTATCATGATATCAAAAATATCAAAATAAAGAAAAAATATCACTCACCATGAATTGATGACTTATTTGATTAGATACATGGGGAACAATACTTCTCTATAGTGGAACTTATTTCTAGATATTGTCTATTAAAGGTGAAGAAGGGGGATCTTCCTGTGAATGTCTTTCATACAATGTATGGACACTGTGAGTTCATAGTGATGTCATTCAGATACATGAATGCCCCATAAATTTTACTAGACTTTATGAATAAAGTCTTTAAATATTACCTCAATGAATTTATGGTGGTCTTTATATATGAAATTCTCATATAATATGAAATAAAGGAGGAAAATTGGGAGTATTTAAGTAATGTACTAATTTTTTTGAGAAAATAGAAGTTATATGTAAATTAGAGTAAATGTGAGTTTTGGATGGAGCAAGTGACATTCTTGGGGTATGTTATCATAAGAAAGGTAATATATATAGATCATTATAAGAAAATGGATATTGAGGATTAACCATACCAACATCTATAATGTATCTGTATAGTTTCCTCATATCACCTGGGTACTATTGATGATTTGTGAGGAAATTATCATGATTTTTAAATCCACCAACCAAAGGGAATAAAGTTCTTTTAGACTGATAAATATGAAGAGTGATTTAAGGAGTTTAAGAAGAGTCTAATCACCGCACATATACTCACACTACCCTCAAACAATGAAGGATTTATGATATACAATGATATATCAACAAAGGGTTTGGTTTGTGCACTTATGAAAAATGATAAAGTGGTAGTCTATGTTTCAAGATGATTGAAGGTTCATGAGAAAAATTATACAACACATGATTTTGAATGGTTGCAGTAATCTTTTCATTCAAGATTTAGATTCATTATCTCTATGGAGAGAAATGTGACATATATATATATATATCATAAAAGCCTAAAGTATATATTCATCTAAAAGGAGATCAATATGCACTAATGAAGATGGATAAAGATGATCAAGGACTATATCTACTCAATCCATTACCATTCTAGGAAGGCAGAAAAAGTGGAAGATAATTTAAGTATAAAAGATCATGTAACCTTATCCATAATAAGGATTTTGAAGGATCCAACTTTCTTAGGCATGAAAAGGATGAACATGGGAATCATAAAGAAATGAACCACATCCTACCTTTCTCAAATTATTTCTCAAACATATATTCTAGATAATATAAATAAAGATCAAAGGGAGGGTGTAGAGATACAAAAGAAGGTGTATGTTATATAAAAGAGGAAAGACTCAGAGTTTAACATTGACAAAAAATGAGTTGTGATATTTGGGAAACGACTATGTGTACTATCATATCCTGATATAAATAATTATCAATTTAATTATGCTCATAAAACACCATTCTTTATCCATCTTGGGAGAATAAAGATGCATAGAGATCTCCAAGAACATAAATGGAAGAATAATATGAAGAAGGATATTTTTGGACATGCATAAAAGTGTGTGGTATGTAAATAATTGAAGGTAGAAATTAAAAAGTATAAGGATATGATTCAACCATTACCCATACCCACATGAAAATGGTAGAACATGAACATGATTTTTTTCATGGGTCTTTAGAATACATCTAAAGGAAATAATTCCATATAGGTTATAGTGAGATATCTTATAAATACTACTCAATTCATCACTATTTGAGAGGTATTATCACTTGATCAACTTGAAAATTGATTCATTATAGAATTGGCGAGGTTGTATGGAACACCACTATCGATTGTATCTTTTTGAGATTTTGAGGTTCACCTCAAAGTTCTGGAAAATTATTTAATATGCCTTGAACACAGATTTGAACTTTGGTATAGCCTATCACTCAAGAATAATGTACAATCTAAAAATACCATTTATACACTTAATAACATTCTAAGGGATTTCTCTAAGGCCTTAAAAGGATGCTAATATCAATATCTTCCTCTGGTCAAGTTTTTACACAACAACAACTTCCACTTGAGTATTCAGATGGATCCTTATAGATTCCTCTATTGAAAGAAATGTAGAACTATAATATATTGGGAAGAAGATGGAGAATTTAATCTATTAGTAATTTAATGGGTTGAGGAAATGATGGAGAAGGTAAAATTTTTCCAACAACACATCAGAGCGTAAAAGATTCAACATGAGAGCAATGTTGTCAATTATTGATGAGATATGGAGTTTGAAGTTTGAGATAAAGTGTTCCTTTATATATAGTCATAGAAGAGAGTCATGAGGTTTTTGAATAAGGGAAATCTATGTCCCATATACATTATCCCCTTTGAGATTCTTGATCGTATCAGAGTTGTGGATTATCGATTATCACTCCCAAAAAACATGTCTCAAGTGCACGATGTGTTCAATATATCCCTCCTGAGGAAGTAAATATCTAATAACTCAAATTTAATAAATACAGAGGTGGTGAGATTCCCCAAACCCATAATCCTAAGTCCAATGATAAAACACATACTTCATAAATTAGATTTGATACCAAGTGAGAATACTTAATCCAAACTTACATATATTTATATAATTGAAACATTACATCTCACAATAGTCACACAATCCCAAAACCCAAAGGAATATTATCTTTGGATATTATCTACATAAAAATATTATTTCATATAATTGTGAACGTTTATTAATAATTGCACCATAATATATTCCATTCTGGACATATCCTAGGTTATACTCTTCTTCATAACCCAGGGAATGGAAAACATAAGAAAGGGGTGAGATTAAATGTTTAGTATGGGAAAAAATTCAATATGTCATTGAGTCTTAGATCCAAGTATGTGAGAAAACACAACCATAGGGGAAATATATGATTTAAAAGAACATGGAATAATAATAGTTTTCTGAAAGGCATAAAAGAAAATTATGTAACCTCAATGATCAAACATATACCATGGCATAAGAGTGTGAAAAAAATGAGGTAATAAACTGAAGGTTCTGGGTGCAGTGGAAGCTCATGGGTGTATGTTCCCACTTGTCTTTTTTTCATTAACAATGATCAATCTGGGATCAATACGACGATAAAAACCAGTCTCCACGGATTGAATCACATAAATAGGCAAAGAAAAGAAAAGTCCCGGAACCACAAATTAGGATCGTTACAGGTTGATTATAATTAATTTAATCAATTAAAAATAAGTACCTTTTGGGTGTTCTTTCTTCATTGATGTTCTTGATAACGTTTCGATGTGATTCGTTGTTGCGTCGTAGAAGCCAAGTGTATACTTCTTCTAGTAGTGATCCACACGTGCACCTCATATCTCTAGACATCGCCAAAGGAGTCTCCAGGTGATAGCATGGAGAAACCTTTGCTTGTTTTGTCCGCCTTAGATCGTCTTGATCCCATGGAAGAGGATCTCTCTCGGTCTTGAGAGCGTTCTTAGAGGAAGAGGTTCTTTCGGCCTTGAAAGAATTATCCAGAATTGTTATGCAAAATGATTCTCTTATGTCAGAAAAGATTTGGGGTTATGAGGATATTTATAATCAGGTTTGAGGTTGTAAAGTTATGACAATAAATAAACGCGTTACACGTGTTATTTATTTCATTGACTCTTATTGAAACCCCATGTCGAATAATTAATTCCTTGACATGCACCCACGCTGATTATAATAAATATTATTTAATAAAACAATACTATATCCTCAAAATCCCGACTGGAAAACTACACGACGTGTAATCATTAATACACAACATGTACTTGTTTTATATTTCCTTTCCAAAATAAAAACTACACGGCGTGTAATCATTAATACACGGCTTGTACTTGTTTTCCATGAAAAACTACACAACGTGTAATCATTAATACACGTCGTGTATATCTTGTTTTTCATTTCATTCTTCCTCCATCATTAAAACGATTTAGGATTACTTGAATAATTATTAAACCACATGCGGGAATAATCTTTATTATACTTGAGATACTTGGATACACTTAGTGTGTGACCCTCTAGGCCTTTTTCTCGTTGGCATTAGGCGGGCTTGCCTAAAGTCCAAAATTACTGTCTAGCAACGGGTCAAGGCACCCAAGAGAAAGAAGTTGGCGTCGCATTGACATATCACCTCATACGAACGCTTACTGTGTAATTTAATCCCTTTGTCTCAATATCTCCACAAGCAGGTTTCATGGAAGTGTCATAAACCTATATGCTTGTTCTGTCATTCTTTGAGTTCCAGAAATAAACTCGTCATGTCACTATGGACATGGAATTTGTTTGACAGTTCTATTTCAATCAAAGGACCCTATATATCTACTTTCATAAATATGGAAGGGACAAATACTTCCTCGACTTATCCATTAACAACATGTCATTCGTGACACACCCAACGTACCCTACTTCCCGCCAACTGTCTTCGTGACAGTTTTCATCAGCAAATATAAGTGAATGAGTCATGATATGAGTTAATGATAATCTTCCAGTCTAAGGACCATTACACAGGCTCATAGATAGCAATATCCAATGACACCAAAACATGCAGAATTACTACTGACAGGTTTGTTCTCATAATCTCTCATCTTGGAGATTACCAAGTGCGAACTCCATGAGAGAGAGTCTCATCTTCTTACGAGTAATCGCACATGATGGTCTGTATACTATGTGTCCTATCATAGTATGTCATCCAACTACAGAACTTTATTTAAGAATATTTGTTATAGCATTTCAAGGTTCTCTTCATAGCGGGGATCTGTCATGACCTTATTAATACAACAAATATTCTAGGAAATTATTATATTATAGTCATGCAGAACAATGAAAAATATATAATAAGTGAACATTCATGTAATAAAAGTACAAAACAATTGATTCTCAGGACACCAACCCTTACAAACTCCAACTTAGACTAGATCCAACTGCCTACGACTTTTAGTCCGCTAGACCTCACATGATGATCATGTTTCTGCTGATTCAAGGATTTAGTCAAGGGGTCTTCCATGTTTTCTTTCTTGGAAATACTACTCACTACAACTTCACCTCTCTGAGAAAAATCCCTCAAGAGATGATACTTTCGAAGTATGTGCTTTGTCTGCTGATGTGACCTTGGATCTTTTGCAAGTGTCACCGCTGCAGTATTATCACAATAGAGTGTGATAGGATCTTTACTTCTAGGTACTACATCTAGCTCTTGGATGAAGCTTTGCATGCAAACTGCTTCTTTAGCTGCCTTAGAAGCTGCGATATACTCGGACTCTGCTGTAGAATCTGCAACCACACCTTGCTTTGAGCTCTTCCAGCTTACTACACCTCCATTCAAACTGAATATGTATCCAGTCTGTGACTTCATGTCATCTTGATCAGTCTGTAAACTATCATCTAAATGTCCTCTGATGACTAGTTCCTCATCTCCTCCATAAACCAGGAACATATCCTTAGTACACCTCAGATACTTAAGGATAGTCCTGACTGCTATCCAATGGCGATCTCCTGGATCAGCTTGATATCTTCCTACCAAACTTAATGCGTAAGAAAAATCTAGCCTTGTACATAGCATAACATACATGAATGAACCAATCACGGATGCGTAAGGGATACTTTCCATTTTCTATCTTTCCTCATGTGTCTAAGGACACATTTTCTTGGAAAGATGAATGCCATGTGACACTGGAAACAATCCCCTCTTGGACTGTTCCATACTAAATCTCTTCAGTATCTTGTCAATGTATGTACTTTGACTTAGAACCACCATTCTCTTGGATCTATCATGATGGATCTTGATCCCAAGAATATATGTTGCCTCACCCAAGTCTTTCATAGAGAAGCATTTATCCAACCATGCCTTAATTGACTTTAAGACAGGTACTTCATTTCTAATTAGTAATATGTCATCAACATATACTATTAGGAAAATAATTGCACTTCCACTAAACCTTTTGTAGACACAAGTCTCACATTCGTTCTTAACAAAGCCAAATTCTGTTACGGCTTCATCAAAATGAATGTTTCATGACCTTGATGCTTTCTTTAATCCATAAATGGATTTATGCAACTTACATACCTTGTTGGCATATTTTGGAGCCACAAACCCTTCAGGTTGTGTCATGTAGACATCTTCGTGGAGGTTCCTGTTAAGGAATGCTGTTTTGACATCCATTTTACAAATTTCATAGTCATGGTAAGCAGCAATGGACAATAGGATTCTGATGGATTTAAGTATCGCAAATGGTGAAAAGGTTTCATCATAGTCAATTCCTTGACATTGTCTAAAACCTTTTGCAACCAGTCGTGCCTTATAGGTGCTGACTTGCCCCTCCATGTCCATTTTCTTCTTGAATACCCATTTATTACCAACAGGCTTTACATCAACTGGAGGGTCTACCAAAATCTAGACTTGGTTTTGGTACATGGAATCCATTTCAGAATTCATGGCTTCTTTCCACTTGGCAACTTCTGTGCCTTCAACTGCTTCCTTGTAGGTAAGAGGATCATCATTGTCAACCAATAATGAGTCACCATCCTTGATGATAATAAAACCATATCGTTCTGGTTCTCTCACCTCTATTTTGCTCCTACGCAGTTCTTGTGTCTCTAGAACAGATTTTTCTTCCATGGGGCTTTGTGGAATCTGTTCTTGTACCAACTCTTGTGTATCTTGAGCCTCAACTTCATCGAAGTCTATCTCTCTCCCACTATCTCTTTTGGATATGTGCTCCCTCTCAAGGAATATGGAATGTCTTGCCACTATTACCTTTTTATTTGAGGGGTTGTATAAGTAATATCCCCTTGTTTCCTTGGGATATCCTATAAAGATACACTTTTTTCCTCAGGGTGCAAGCTTGTTTCCTGAAGAGGCCTTAACAAATTCTTCACTACCCCACACATGTAAATTCGATAACATGGATTTGCGTCCACTCCATAACTCATATAGAATACCATTTATCAATTTAGTTGGTACTTGGTTTAGTATGTGTGCTGCTATTTGTAATGTATATCCCCAAAAGGATAATGGAAGACTCGCATGACTCATCATTGATCTCACCATTTCCAACAAGGTGTGGTTCCTCCTTTCACTTACACCATTCCACTGATGTGTATAAGGAGGAGTGAGTTGAGATAGAATCCCAAAATCCCGTAATAATTCAATGAAGTCCTGATTAAGATATTCTCCTCCTCTGTCTGAGCGGAGTTTCTTAATCTTCTTACCAAGCTAGTTCTCAACTTCATTCTTGTATTCTTTGAACCAATCAAAAGAATCTAACTTATACCTCATTAAGTAAATATATCCATATCTACTAAAATCATCAGTAAAAGTTATGAAGTACGAGAACCCACTCCTTGCTTCAACTGGAAATGGTCCACACATATCTGTGTGAAATAATTCTAGAATCTCTTTAGCCCTTTCACCTTTTCCACTAAATGGGGCTTTGGTCATTTTGCCTTGTAGACACGCATGACATACACCAAGTTTTTTTAGTTTGAAAGAATCTAAATACCCATCTTGATGAAATTTTGTCAAATTTTTCTCATTGACATGACCTAGCCAGTGATGCCAAAGTTGGGTGTGGTATGATTCATGTGAATTAACTTTTTCATCAATTTCTATTACTTGGTTTGTGTATTCTAACACATAAAGGTCATTATATAAATGTGCCCTACCAAAAAAAATGATATATTTATAAAAGTAGAAACATCCACTTCCAAACTTGAAGATGAATCCATCAGTATCTAATCTGGATACTGAAATATTGTTTTTGGTTACAGAGGTTACATAATAACATCCTTTCAAAACCAAGACCATCCTAGTAGACAATGTGAGGTGGTAGTCTCCGATAGCTACAATAGTGATTCTAGCTCTGTTGGCTACTCGTAGATCCACCTCACCTCGCTCAATCTTTCTGAATCCACTTGGTTTCTGTATTTGGATACAGATGTGAGCACCACAAGCAGTATCTAATACCCAATTGGTAGAAACAGATAGATTGGATTTGATAACAAACGCACCCGCAACTTCCCCTTGCTTCCTTGATTGGGTGTAGTTTTTCTTCCAGTGGCCCTTCTTGCCACATGCGAAACAAACAACCTCATGTTCTCTTGCCTCCCCTTTGATCTTGTTTTTCTTGGAAGACCTTAAAGAAGCTTTGGGATTAAAGCTCTTCACCTTCCCTTTCCTTTTATTCACTATGATGACAGAAGGGTTTTCACACTTCATGTCATTATCCACTTGGCAAATGAGGATAAGAAGATCATACAAAGACTTCTCAATGTTTTTCATGTTGAAGTTCACAACAAAGTTTGAGAAGATCTGGGGGAGTGATGTAAGAATGAGATCAGTACCCAGTTCTTTGGAGAGTTTAAACCCTAGAACCTCCAAGCGCTCAATGTAGCCAATGAGCTTGACTACATGAGGCCCAGTTGGGGAACCCTCTCCAATATTGCTCTGGAATAGATCCATGGAGATCTCAAACCTTTCCTGTCTTTCTCTCTCCTGGTATAGACCACGAAGGTGATCGATCATGCTATAGGCATCCATGTCTCCATGAGACTTCATGAACTCACTAGACATTGATGACGACATCAAACATTGAACATAAAGTGAATCATTCAAATGTTGATCATAGACCAAGAAATCTTCATCACTCACCCCTGGGGTAGGAGAATCAGGAAGTGAGGACTCCATCACGTAAAACTTTCGTTCATGGCATAGGATAACCCGAAGGTGCCTAAACCATTCTTGAAAGTTACTGTCAGTGAGGATGTTGTCTTTATCTAGAATTGATCGCAGAGAAAATGTGGTTGATGAGTTTGTCATATTGATTATACAAATTAAAAGAGAAAATTTATCAGTACTTTCTTGATTAAATTTTATGATAAATAATAAATTTTATTAAGTCTCCCACTATTTTATCAAGTCCCAATGGCCCTCACCATTGAACTTGGAATGTCTAGTTGCTTTGACATTCTAGTGGAAAGGATCCATATTTCCCTTCGCATAACCCCAACAAGGGTTGGTCAAGTTATTTGAAGGTATTTAGGTAGGCAAGTCTTTTCCAACTATGAGCTTATAGTTCCTTGATCTATTGAGTGGACTCCCCAATCCTGAAATCCTGACTTGGATTTCCTCAACACTTACCTCCAATATTACACCAAGTCTAGAAAGGGATACTTCTCTTGATGCAATATGGTTAAGTCAACCCGAAACCTTTCATAAGGGCTTACTTTATAAAAGTAAGTTTCCCAACAAGGGTTGGTCAAACACATAGTTTTATTGAGCCTTTCCCTTAATCAAGTAACGGAAGGCTTGTTCTGACTTAATATGGTATTGAGGTATTTTAATCCTTTATGCATAGTTTTGTATTATCACATTCTTTTTAATATTAAGTGATTCTTGTTTAAGTGATTAACCATGTTCCGATAATTTTTACGCATAGTCCTATTTTTATTTTATTCCATTTTTGCATGCTTGTTAATTTTATTAACTATGTGATCGCAACAACACATACATAATAAATAAACTATGCAATCAGACAGAAATAAAATAAGATGGCATGATCATGAGATTTTATTGATTAGATTATCTAGCGGTTTGATAAGCTAGCCCTGACCTAGGGAAAAAACCTTGAACCAATGGTTCGTGTTTTGCAGCTCCCACTTGTCCACCTTTGCATCTTCTTGGGTTGGTTTTTCCTCATCTTTGGATTTTGAACCATCTCCTCTAGATTGGGAGATCCTCCATTTCATGGGGTTTACATTAAAGAAACCATGGGAATACAGGCCCTACATTTTATTGGAAGAAGGATCGCAAGCCAACAAATTTAAATTAAACAAATTTAAATGAAATCATACACACATACAAAGGACCTTTGGTCTAGCTCATTATCATCCATAGCATGCAACGACATTTACGCATATTTAGAATTCAAATTCTTTTAGTCGTTCTATTATTTAAGATAAGTCGCACTTGAATTCAATTAATTATGATCTTATAATTAATCAATTCTTTATCTTAAATTCCTTTCTGAATTTCCTTGAGATTATTCTCATCCATATTACTTGTACAGGTCTTTGTACTTTTGGAGGAAACCTGGTGAAATTCTATTTCTGGAAAGTACACAGCGTGTAGTTTATATTCACATGGCGTGTATTTCTTTTCACCCTTTATCCAAAGTACACGTCGGGGGCTTTGGAATGTTTTCTCTACTTTGTAAATTTTAGAGTACACGGTGTGTAGATCAATCTAACACAGCGTGTACTTCCTTTTTACACGGTTACTGGCCTGGCAATCCCATGTACACAGAACATGGCTTCTCCTTGTACACGGTTTCACCTGGACTGGATCAGATTATACGGCATATTAAATCAACATACACGCCGTGTATTCCTGTTCCCACATGCCCTTCATTTCTGGTCAACATGGGGTAATAAATACTTAGGTGTAATCAATTCACACGGTGTGGTTTGGAGGACCAGTACTGGTTTGTTGAACCTAAGTACACGACGTGTAGTGAAAACTACATGTCGTGTCTTCCTGTGTTGTACGGATAGAAAGAGAAGCTCCTCCAGATGAGATCCTCGTTTTTAATTTAATAAAAATTAAAATTAAAAGTTTGTTTCTGTGATGTGAATTGAGAAATGGAGGAAGAACAGATCTCGTTCATTCAGTTTTATAGAAAAATTTATCTTGAATTGAATCAGATATAAATGCGTAAATTATCAATGAAAATTAAATAACTATAATCAACGTTGTAACCTCCCTCTGATACCAATTGAAGGTTCCGAGTGCAGCGGAAGCTCATGGGTGGATGCGCCCACTTGGCTTTTTGTCATTAACAATGATCAATCCGGGATCAATATGACGATAAACGTCAGTCTCCACGGATTGAATCACAGAAATAGAAAAAGAAAAGGAATGTTCCGGAACCACAAAGTAGGATCATTACAGGTTGATTATAATTAATTTAATCAATTGAAAATAAGTACCTTTTGGGTGTTCTTTCTTCGTTGATGTTCTTGATCACGTTCCGATGTGATTCGTCGTTGCGTCGCAGAAGCCAAGTGTAGACTTCCTTTAGCGGTTATCCACACGTGAACCTCGTATCTATGAACATTGCCAAAGGAGTATCCATGTGCTAGAATGGAGAAACCTTTACTTGCGTTGTCTTCCTTAGATCGTCTTGATCTGATGGAAGAGGATCTCTCTCAGTCTTGAGAGTGTTCTTGGAGGAATAGGTTCTTTCAGCCTTGAAAGAATTATTCAGAATTGTTGTTCACAATGATTCTCTTGTGTGGGAAAAGAGTTGGGGTTGTGAGGATATTTATAATCAGGTTTTAAGTTGTAGAGTTATGAAAATAAATAAACGCGTTACACGTGTTATTTATTTCATTGACTCTTATTGAAACCCCATGTCGAATAATTAATTCCTTGACATGTGCCCACGCTGATTATAATAAATATTATTTAATAAAACAATATTATATCTTCAAAATCATGACTAGAAAACTACATGACGTGTAATCATTAATACACGGCGTGTAATTATTTTCCATTTCCTTTCCAAAATAAAAACTATAAGGCGTGTAATCATTAATACACGGCGTGTATATCTTGTTTTTCATTTCCTTCTTCCTCTATCATTAAAACAATTTAGGATTACTTGAATAATTATTAAACCACGTACGAGAATAATCTTTATTATACTTGAGATACTTGAATACACTTAGTGTGTGACCCTCTAGGTCTCTTTCTCGTTGGCATTAGGCGGGTTTGCCTAAAGTTCAAGATTACTGTCTAGCAACGGGTCAAGGAACCCAAGAGAAAGAAGTTGATGCCATATCGACGTATCACCTCATACGAACACTTACTGTGTAATTTAATCCCTTTGTCTCAATATCTCATCAAGAAGGTTTCATGGTAAGGTCATAAACCTATATGCTTGATCTGTCATTCTTTGATTTCCAGAAATAAACTCGTCGTGTCACCATGGCCATGTAATTTTTTCGACAGTTCTATTTCAATCAAAGGGCCCGAGATATCTACTCCATAAATATGGTAGGGACAAATCCTTCCTCGACTTATCCATTAACAACATGCCATTCGTGTCGTACCCAACGTACCCTACTTCCTGCCAACTGTCTTCATGATGGTTTTCGTCAGCAAATATAAGTGCGCGAGTCATGACATGAGTTAATGATAATCTTCCAGTCTAAGGATCATTACACACGCTCGCAGATAGCAATATCTGATGGCACAAAAACATGCGGAATTACTACTGACGGGTTTGTTCTCATAATCTCTTATCTTGGAGATTACCAAGTGCGAACTCCATTAGAGAGAGTCTCGTCTTCTTATGAGTACTCGCACATGACGGTCAATATACTATGTGTCCTATCATAGTATTTCATCCAACTGTAGAACTTTATTTAAGAATATTTGTTATAGCATTTCAAGGTTCTCATCATAGCGGGGATCTTCCATGACCTTATTAATGCAACAAATATTCCATGAAATTAGTATATTATAGTCATGCAGAACAATGAACAATATATAATAAGTGAATATTCATATAATCAAAGTACAAAACAGTTGGTTCACAGGACACCAACCCTTACATAAACATGATCCATGGGGAATAAAAAAGGAACATGACATAGAAATATGGCATAATAATAAAAATAAGAAATCATGGTATTGTGTACATAGCTAACTGCATCGAGTCCACACTCAATCTTGTAAACATGTCTAACCGAATCGAGTCCACACTCAATCATGTGAAAATTGTTAACCACATCGAGTCTACACCCAATTTTGTGAACATAGCTAACAGCATCAAGTCCTCACTCAATCTTGTGAACTTAGATAACTATATTAAGTCCACATTCACTCTTGTGAACATAGTTAACTGAATCGATGTTTTAATTGATTTCTTATTGGGTTTTTTCATGGAATTGGAAACACTAAATGGATCTCATATCATTGAAAAGAGTTTTCATTGTGGACTTGCTTTCCAAAGTTAGGTGGTCACTAGGGTTGCTGGCCAGTGATAGTCACTGGGGTTGCTGGCCAGTGATGCTTCAAAACGCGCATTGGTATAAAGAATGGGAGGTCAGGCTCACCAAACCCTTTAAGTGGGGAATTATTATATACTTTGGGAATCTTTTATAGATTTAAGATGTATTCATGAATCCTTCCTAAATTTCCAAGATGGGACTAGCCAACCCTATGCTAATGATTCGTCTTTTGACATATGTCGATGTGAACTTATGTACGTCTTAGAAATATCATATCAATGTGAATAATTGAATCTATTAGAGTTTCTCCATCAAAATTACCATCTACACTTATCAGTGGTTCTCTATTTCTAATTTATTATCACTTAGTGGTGCTGGTTTTAGAGTTCTATGGTTTAAAGCCACACAATTGTGCACATTGGAGTTTGAAGATATCTAGGGAGGTGGAAAATGTTAGTAGTGAAGAGATTGGGCCCATATGATGGTTTTCCTACATATCATTATAAAAGGAATCAAAACTCTTATAGTTTGATGCCACTTAATGGGATATGTTGTACCTTTTAAGGTCATGTGACAAGGATCAACCCATGTAGTTAAACATCACACAGTAAGGACGTCTTGGAGAAAGATGTCCAGTAATGGTTAGTGTGGGGCTTATGAATGAGCAGACCTTTCTGGTTAACATCAAAGGGAATATAACCCAAAGATAATGAGTTTGGGTGACTAATAGACTTATGTCCCACCAGCAAAGAGTATGATTTCATTAGGGATACAACCTGATGAAAGCAATATGATAATACATAGGGGGAATATATCCCTCTAGGTGGGGGCATTATTTTATCAGGGATATGGCCCAATGAGGAGAATTTCCACTGAATATAGAGATGGGGGAAGGCACTTCTAGGATCGTGGTAATATAGCTAAGTGTAGCGTCCTGCCCCGAGTGCCACTTAATGGTGCCCCGAGACAGTGGGCCACAAGACCTCAAGCGCGCCTCCCTGTACACCAAAGGTTGCTCATAAAGCGAAGGACTAGGGTGTGTCCATGGGGAGACAATGCCCTCATAGATCAGAGTGGAGCGCAGCAGTGAATAGGAAATAAGAAGCAGAAAAAGAAGACACTATAATGACTAGACTAGTAACCCAACTTAGAGGAAGTAATTATAACAAACAAACAACAACAAAAATAATAATAATAAACCAAGCAACATAATTAAGCAACTGAAGCTGAATAAATAAAAGATACAAAATATTGATGATGTCCATGATGTCATGTTTCTATACACAACTGAAGGCAATGGAATACGGAGGAGCAGACATATACCCCATGCTAAAAAAACAAAAAAGCAAAAAAAGAGTTACTACTATCATCACGAGCATAGGCTCAGTCCTCTGCTCCCGTACTCCATCCTAGTACTAAAAATCAAGTATTTGAAGCTAACTGCTTCCCTTTATCTATAACTGTAATCATGAAGTCTGCTTGGGTACTAAAGGCGGTCCAAGCAGGGTGTGAGATATACCCAGTAGTCCACCACCAACGGTGTCTAGATCAATCCAGTATGTGCATATAAAATGAGCAGTGTGCCAATAGATAATAAATGCATGACAATAAATAAATAAGATACAACGAATTGGGTTCCACTTGGGTCACCCGTCCCATCACTCCTTGCTTCGGCCTAAGCCAAATATCTCTGAACTGAGGTAACCTGCACAAGTGTGAAATATGGTAAGAACTATTGTAAGTAGAGTGTCAAGGGATGGACCATCCCCAAGCATGTGATTTGGTTTGGTAGGCGTGTCCTTGGAGTTTCAATTTCACATTTTAACTTTAATTCAATTAACATCTTTATAAATTGTTAAGATGCACCTTGAGCCCATGCACATGGTCTCCTCTAGGGAACCAGTGTCACTTGTCTGGAGGTAAAATGGAAAATGCACGGCGAACCCGTCCCAGGCTTAGCTAGTGTCGCCCCTGACGTATTTACAAATTCATTAAAAAACTAACTATTAAGCATGATGTGTCCATCCAAGGGGTCCTTAAGTCGGAACCATTGGTATCACCCTCAACATTAAGGCAAATACATGATTTGGCTACCAAGGTCATGCAATTAACATGGAAAATATTTATAACATGATTATCAAGTTGGCAAGACATTTAAATAAGCAAACCATTTCATTCACAAAGCATAATGCATAAGGGCACAACCAATTCTCTTAATCCAATTTATCAAGTCGAGACATTAATTATAAGGCAATTAGGCCTCAAAGGTAGATTACACCCATTTGGATGACACATGTCAAGACCATAATGTTAGGGTGAAGGGAGCCACAATGTTTGTTAATAGGGAGGTCATTTTCCACAATGCTATGCAACCAGGGTTCAAGTAGTCTTTCATGAAATCCCTTTGAAATTTATTAGGATTTTTGACATTTATTTAATCAAAATTACATTTATTAGGATTTTTGAAATTTATTTCATCACGCACGTCTACCAGGTATAATGGGCGTGCGTCCATAGGATGACTGTTACCAGGTTACCTGGTTCCCCCCATCACCATCATACTTGATCCCCATTGATTCCCTTCACGCAATTGCAAAATATCCTCCATCGCCATAGATTCTTATGTCATCGTTGCTCTCCGCGCAGGGGGCGCAGGGGGCGCAGGGGGCGCAGGGGCTGCCATGTTTAGAATGGAGCAGCCGGAGATGGAGAGGCACCGGTGGTGCAGCAAATGGGCGGCGACAGTGGCCAGCATATGGATTCAGTGCACCAGCGGCTCCAACTACACCTTCGGCATCTACTCCCCCGTTCTCAAGTCCACCCAATTCTACGACCAGTACACGCTCGACACAGTCGCCACCTTCAAGGATCTTGGCGCCAACGCCGGCATCCTCTCCGGTCTCCTCTACTCTTCCGTGGCCCCGTGGGTAGTTCTCGCCGCCGGGGCGGCCCAGTGCCTCGCCGGCTACTTTCTCATGTGGCTCTCCGTCGTCGGCGCCTTCCCCCGCCCTCCCCTCCCCGCCATGTGCCTCTTTATGCTCCTGGCCGCCCACGCGCAGACTTTCTTCAACACCACAGACGTCGTCACAGCCGTCCACAACTTACCGGACTACGGCGGCACTGCGGTTTCCATCATGAAGGTCCGCCTCTCCTCTTTACCTTCCTCGCGCTATTTCCCTGCTTGGTCGCGCGATTCCCTAATCGAGTGACTGTAAATGTTACTCTTCACCCCTGTGATTCTCTTACGCAGAATTTACCCTTACCTTTCCTTTACATTTGTGCATTCGAATCCCTAGAAAAGAAAAGAAAAATCTGCAGTGTTTCCCTGGTCTGCTGATAATTTGATTGCCTCCTCGGACGTAATTGTTCCTAATTCTGATCAGAATCTGCGCTCTTCAATACAGATATTCGAAATCTTGATCAATTGTGTTATGTGTTGTCAATATCTAATATCTTCAAACTTCAGTGAACTTCGCTGAGACTCTATTTACCTGCTTGGTCGCGCGATTCCCTAATCCAGTGACTGTAAATGCTACTCTTCACCCCTGTGATTCTCTTACTCAGAATTTACCCTTCCCTTTCCTTTACATTCGAATTCGAATCCCTAGAAAACAAAAGAAAAATCTGCAGTGTTTCCCTGGTCTGCTGATAATTTGATTGCCACCTCGGATGTAATTGTTCCTAATTCTGATCAGAATCTGTGCTCTTCAATCCAGATATTCGAAATCTAGATCAATTGTGTTTTGTGTTGTCGATATCTAATATCCTCAAACTTCAGTGAACTTCGCTGAGATGGAACCCTGATAGAAGGCTTCCTTTGAATGCCAGGGATTTCTTGGCCTCAGTGGAGCCATATTGATCCAGGTCTATCAGACGATATTCAAGAATAATCCTGCCTCATATCTTCTGATGCTGGCTCTGCTTCCCACCCTGAACACCTTGTCATTCATGTTCTTAGTGAGGATCTATGGAGCAAGAGAAGACAACGAGAAGCGCCATTTGAATGGTTTCTCAGTGATTGCTCTGGGCGTTGCTGCTTATCTCATGATACTGATAATCCTGGAAAATGTGCTCGCCTTTTCAAGCCTGGCATCGATCTTCACGCTTGTGGCGCTCGTGCTCATGCTCATTTCTCCTCTTCTTATCGCAATCAATGCTAAGCGGGAAGCCTTCTCCAGTTTGTCACAGAGACCTGTGACTGAGAGTGATGAAATGAGTGATGGCTCGGGCGAGATGCTTTTGAAGGCTACTCCTGTCAAGGATCCTGGTCTCGATGAGCAACATGGCCTGGAAATGCAGCACCCGGCGGAAAACCTTAATCTCCTGCAATCCATGTGCACCGTTAACTTCTGGCTCTTGTTTCTTGCCATGGCCTGTGGCATGGGGTCCGGACTTGCCACAGCGAACAACATCAGTCAGATTGGAGGATCTCTTGGTTACACAGATTCGGAGACGAGCACGTTGGTTTCACTATGGAGCATTTGGAATTTTCTGGGTCGGTTTGGTGCTGGGTACCTGTCAGATCATTTCCTGCGCACGAGAGGGTGGGAAAGGCCCTTGTTCATGGCCGCAACACTGGCAGCCATGAGCATTGGGCACTCCATGATCGCTCTTGGCTTCCCTGGAGCTCTCTATGCTGGCTCTGTGGTGGTGGGCGTGTGCTACGGTTCACAGTGGTCGCTGATGGCCACGATCACTTATGAGATTTTTGGGACACGGCACATGGGCACCATCTTCAACACCATTACCATGGCCAGCCCGGTTGGGTCGTACATATTCTCTGTGAGGGTGGCTGGTTATGTCTATGACAGGGAGGCAACTAAAGACAATGTGTGCATCGGAGTCCACTGCTTCTTCCTCTCGTTTCTGATCATGGCATCGGCTGCTCTTCTGGGGTGCCTTGCAGCATTTGGGTTGTTCTTCCGCACCAGGCGGTTCTATGCTCGGAATTTTCTCTAGTGACCATGGGATTATGAGAGGGAGTGGAGGTGCTTGCTTTGTTGGCACAGTCATCTTCTTCCCTGGAGCTGCTGGTGCATTGACATGGAATTCCAAGTGGAATGCATCCTTTTGGGATTTGGTGGATGGTTTTGAGGGTCATTTTGCCTCCATATGCAGTGGAGACTCTGCTGTGGAAATTAGGATCCAGACAGTTATGAATACTACTAGAAAAATAACTGTCTGGGTATTTCATTGAAATGAATTTCAATTGCGGATCATCTTGTGTAATGTTCCCATTGTATCATGTTGTTTGCATAGAAGTAAAACTTGTTTTTTTACTTTATACTGTGCATATATTAACTGTTTCTCTTTGTACCAGTGTTTGATGTATTTCTAAGCACATCAATATCCATTTTCTCTTTCATTCTAGTCCATACCATGCAAAAAGTAACTCACAAGAGCTTTTTCCTGTCATAGGAAACAATTCACACCGATTGCCTGGAAATTTTTTTGGGCAAAAAATATTCTTCCATTGTTATAAAATAATATAGTGATCCTAAAATCATGAATAAATATGTGTTAGGATAACTGATATTAAATCCAGACCAGACCGGTCAGTTCGACTCGGTTGGACCCAACCCAGATCCCTCCTCGGGTCGACCAGTACCCCTTGACCATTTCTGCAAATGACCCAGCAAAAACCGGGTCTAACCGCTGGTTCCACCATCAAACTGAGTGAACCCGACCACCCTAGAACGGAACCAAGCTTGACTCACCCAGTTGCAACCCGACCTGCCCCAACAAAAAAAAAAACCACTTAAATTCGTGGTTGAGGAGAGTTGAACCCCCCACCAGTTGGATTAGAGGTAGCGCTTGATATCTTGGATGTGTTTCAAAGGGTTTATTTGGACTTACATTGATGGAAGTTTTTTCATTGGAAGTTCAATATCCCTCGCCTCTTTTCCAAAATTTCTTCATCAGTTTTTTTAGGATGATATTAGTATTGAAAGTGGTATATTTGAGTTTGATTGACTCGTTTGTGACACAATATGTGACCCTTTATTAGTGTTGTTCTAGTGCAGATTATTCCTTTAGAAATCGATAAAAACTATAGTGCCAATGTTATCTGGATGGTGAGGTTCTCCCATATGATTATTCCTGATGTTCTATCAAAGATACAAATATGGATAGAGATGAAACGTGGTTCTCCATTAGTGAGTCGACATGATGTTTTATTTCCTTGTACATAATGACATATTGCTTCTTGGCCTATCATAGTTTGATTCCAAGAAATTTTGAATGAATCTAGTTGTATATTGTGGTATTGTACTTGTGTGTTGGTGTGGTTCCCTAGGTTTGGTTCTTGGGGTAAATTTAATTATTATCTTTCATGTAGTATTCGATTAACATGTTGGACGCCTCATTGTGGCTTCAATTATGATTACAAATAATTTCCATGTTTGTAAAGCGGATACATGATAAGATATAGATGAAGGAATTGTGATGTGTTCTCACTAAGACTTTTCAGGGTGATAATCGTGCATGGGTGGAAAATGTTGTTCCCTAGTTGGAAAAATGTCCCGATATCTACAATAGACTTGGTTGGACGTGTGGATACCTTTAGTGACATTAGTTTTCCTTGTTGCTCCTCTCTCTCTCAAATGTATTTTAATGATCACAAACACCCATTATGTTTCGAACCTCTTCAATTGAGTGTATTTTAGTTACATAGGTTGGACATTAATTCACAAAGTCAATGGATTAAACAAAGGATTCAAATTGAATAAAGAAGACCAAGAGAAAGTCCTATACAAGGTGGCAGCACCGACTACCCAGTAGAAGACCATCGACCAATTGGTGCCAAGTGGACATAAGCAGAGAACCTACATGAGGTCCATCGACCTGTTGGTACAGGTCCACCGCTGGTGATAGTTTAAGAATTGCAAAACTACTGCCTGTCCCACCAGCCAGCTGATGGTTTCTGGACAGAATTGGTAAAGTAGCAACAGTACACCAATTACCTAGTGGCAATTAGCGGCTAGTCGGTGGTGTTAGGACAACAAGTCAAATCCTGCATTGAATGTTGTCCTGCTTTCCTTGACTTGACCTCCAACGACTTCATTAAAAGAGATATATGCCCTAAAACGTTATATATATATATGATATATATATATATATATATATTATAGATTTCGTGAAATTAGTGTTTTGCATGCATAATGATATATATATATATATTATGTTGCCTATGTTGGGCAGTATTGGATGGACAACCGATCAATCCTCTATCTTGGCTATTATTAAAAGAAACATTTCATAAGTTGAAACAGACGAGAGTTAAATACATTCGCACACATGATGCATGAATTAACTGAGACATTAATTCATGCGTTATAAACGCATGAATTAATGCTTACATTATCAAGGAGTGTCCTCGAGGGCTTTATAAAGCCTGCTGCCATACGATGGTCAAGTGTGTGGATATTCGACTAATGACATCCTAAACCCGTTGCCCACTCTCCTTCTTTTGCATTCGAGATTCTAACACATTGTGGGAGAATGAAGAATCTTGCATGCACGACATGTGATTCGTTCAACCTGTGGACGCCTATTGGGGTGGAATGCTATTGTTTTCCACTCCCATGACCTTTATCAAGCACATTTGAAGATGTTCGAAGGTGAAGGAGATGATGCAACGTCTCTTTGGTAAACTGTACACTTGCGTTAATATTATTCTTTATTTCAGTTTTACACGTAGTTTTCATATTATCTTGCATGGAGATCCTCAAACAAGGGTATTAAATCATTTCTAATGTTTCTAATAATTGTTATTAGACTCTAACAAAACCCTTCAATGGTATCAGAGAGATCCATGCTTAAGTTTTATGAAATCATATGTGGAAATGAAGAAGAAACCAAAAATCGAGCCTCGCTTAATAGGTTTTTCGAAAATCTGAAAAAAGGGTTTACCCTTGCGTACTCAGCTATGTAAAGTTAATCCAAGCCTTATCCCTATGTAGCTGGGTTGTGTAAAGGTAACCAAGGACTTACACTTACATAACTGAGATGCGTAAGGATAACAGAGGATCATGCGTAAAGGTAAATGGTTTATGTGTAAAAGTTATGCAATTTTTAAAAGGGTTATGTAGAGGTAATCAATCGCTTACACTTACACGAGAGGCTATGTAAACGTAGAGGAGGTTTTATTAAGGATACACAAAGGTAAGATAGCTTACATAAGTGTAATCAGGATTTTATTAAGGCTACGTAAAGTTAGATAAGCCATTACCCTTACGTGACACCCTTATGTAGACGATCAACATAAAGGCAACCTCTTTGTGACCTTTATGCAAATGGTTTGCGTAAAGGTAACATCCTTACACAGTGGGACCCTTATACAATGTTACCCTTACACAGTGCATTATATTTAAGTTGCATAAAGATAAGTAGTTACTTACCTTTACGCAAGGGCTTCCAAAGGCATGCATAAGGGTAGAAAGTTTTACCTTTACGCGGGAATACCCATATGCGTAAGGGTAAACATAAAAAATGTTAAAAAATGTTTTTAATATATTTAATGGTTTATAAAATGTTTATAAATCATTATTAAAAGTATTTTGGGAATATTTTATTCATAAAGGAATTATGAATGAATGAATTAATTATAAATGGTTTATAATTTATTAAATAAATGTTTATGAAACATTTATATTCCCATATATTAAATGTTTATAAAACATTTATATTCCCATATATTAAATGTTAATATTTAAAATAATTTTTAATAAATTATTTGTCAATTCTTATGATATAGAAATAAGTGTTAATTTAGAAATCATAAGAAATAATTTATAACACGTTATAAATTATAAAACAAGGCCAAAATATAAATTTTTTATATTTAAATTATGATTTTTTCATAATTAATTATTTTGAATTGTTCAAAATAAAAGGGGCCTTATTTGAATATTATTTAAGCCACATCAAAAATGTTCCGATGAATGATATATATATTTTTAAAAGTTTGGGGCTGAAGTCCCATTTATTATTAAATCAAAGCAAATACCTCTTTTAACTGGGTAGAGGGAGACCCATTACATAGCCTGAAGGCCCAGTGGGCATTTAGCCCATTACATGCCCCGTAGGCCCAAATTTTTGCCACAAAGCCCATTCTGTGAATAGTACTACTACAGTACCCGCCTGCTACAGTACACACAGTACCCAACCGCCGCTACAGTGCCCTGCCGCCGCTACAGTACCTGTCACCACTACAGTACCCGCCGTTGCTATAGCGCCACCGCTAAAGTGTTTATATTCATTTTTTTGGAATGAATATAAAGGGTTTATATTTAAAATTATGTAATGTCCATAATGTTAAAGCTGAAAATTATAAAAGGGATTATAATTAGCTTTGATTTATGAATTGTTCATAAATGTTTATCTCATGTTTAAATATTATAATTGTTCATTTATTTAAATATTATTCTTGTTTTTATTCATAGTTATAAATTGTTTATATTATGAATATCCATACGCTAAAATTTATATGATAAATTGCTTCTAGGATAGAGCCTTGCATTTTCATGTTAGGAATGTATCTATAATGAATTTAGTTTTTCATCTACCTGGACCTCAGTTTTTAATTGAATCTATTAGCTTGAGTTTAGTTGTTGAATATAGTTTGTACATATTAGGTGTTATAGTTATGATGAATTGAATTCTCTCTTAAGTAAAGTATCCCTGGGTAGAGGGACTTGGGGTCGAACTACCTACTTACTTGGTGTCTTATTCCTTGTTTATGAAAGGGAATGGGGTTAGATATATGTTGCTATGGGCTTACTTGTGTGGATATTTCCAATTTCATATAATTCCATGCCTTTACATGAAGTGTTCATGTACCTTATGCATATGATGCATTTGAATATGTATAAATATGTTCGACTTTTTTTGGATGAGTAACACAAAACTATGGGGTGTTTAAATATTTTCATATCAATATGGTTTAAACATATTAATTTGGTGGAGGGAATAAGATTCCAAACTAAATTACTAGACACATGCATATATAAAGGGAATAACATGAGATAAGATGATAAGATTAAAAATCCCCTTCAAATACTAAGTATGAGATTCTTTCCAAAGCGGCACTTGTTAAGACCTTGATCCTTCAATTGGGTATTTTCAAGATTAGCACGAGTACCCATGAATTATCTCATGTAAGGAAAGCAAGTTTTAAGTAACTTTGGATTATTTTGTGGGAATTGTCAAGCATAGAATGAGTATCCCTAGATTTTCCTTTGTTAGCTCATTCTTGGTATTTTCTTTGGGTTACACTAGATGGGAAGCCCTAATGGTTAGGATACCATAGGAATAAAGTTAATTATATCTATATGATGGATTGAAAAAAGGGTAATCCGATCAGCTATCCAAGAATCATATATGATATGATTGAGATGATGCCCTACCTAAACAATCAAGACTTATTTATGTGATAGCCGGTGTAAGTCATGGTGAAATAGAGATCTTGGTCTGCTAATGGATATGATGTGTTTTAAAAAGGGTTCATTATTTTAGTAGGACCCCTTTTAATAAAAGTTATTATTAAATGGTTAATAATACGTGATACTCATTTGATAAAACATTATCGTGTAGATAGTATCATCATCATCATCATCTAGCTAAAATTTATGACCAAATTTTGATAAAGAGAAGCCTAGGACTAGTAACCTAAGAAAAGTTCTTAAGCGAGATTAGTGATTTAAGAAAAGTTCTTAAAGAAAATCCTATGTGTCAGAATAATTCCTTCCCTAGTAACCAAGTGTTGAAATTATTCAACAAGTGAATCTAGATGCTTATGGAAGCATAAAGTGATTCATTTAAGGTTTCAAATGCATTAGATTTAAAAGTGGCTTGTTCTAGTTAGAGAATTTTTTCTATTTTCATCTATGAAAATGTTCCAACAATATGATTGAATTCAAGAAAATTTTACCCAATATTATCTAAGTATTGAGAATGGATAAACTGGGCATATGATATCTGGATTCTGGTACTTTATGGACAGTAAAAGCTAGTAAAAGTTCAAACTAGAAGAATAAAAGTTAGTTGAAAAGTTCAACAATGTTTCTTCAAGAATCCAATCAATGTCATTGAAACCTAGGGTTTTCAATAAGGAGGAATAATAATTCCAAATGATGAGATTATCCGAAATACTCGAAGGAGTTTATGAAACTCCATGGAATGTCCATTTCAGGTATGGATTCTATAGAAATCAATTCTTAGATTTTGAAAGGTACATGATGTACCACCAAAACTCATCTTAGGTGGATGATATACCACCACTATCCATGATCAGGTAGATGATATACCACCAAAACACATCTCAGGCGGATGATATACCAACAATTCCATACACCATGGGTGGATGATGCATCACTAGAATCTACCCCTCGAGTGGATGATATACCACCACTAATCAACTCCAGGTAGATTGTAATGACCTAGACTTTTATATATGGAATTTTCCTTCTAAATAAATTAGTGTCATATTTAGCAACGTAGTATAATATAAAACACAAGCACCGCATAATAAAAACCAAAAAATTATTATAGAACATTACATTTAGATAATGAATATACCTCATAAAATTTAAAGTAGTAAAATGGGAAAATAAAAATAGAAAAATAAAATAACTAGAATAGGGAAATTTGGATCACTATGATCTTCTAGAATAATAACACCTGTGAACAACACTGTAAAAAAGAAACAAAAAGTTAGTAATGTAATCACCGTTTTTGAAAATAAATAATATAACCCCAAGAGAAATTGAAGTTAATTATGAATGAAGGAAATAAGTGTAACACATCAAAATTCTAAAGTAAGAATATTGTATTCGATAGTGTGTATGACACGCGACACCAAGAGTATGAGGGAATATAATAACCCGAGACTTTATAATGTATTTACTATTTTAAATAAATTCAATCTATGATATATCTTACAATGCACTTGATACTGAGTTAGCTTGCATCGTATGCAACAACGACTTTCTTTGATAGGTTACGTTACACGCAAGATCGAGTTTTACCGAACAACAATATATTATTAAAATATTATTATTTAATGTAATAAGTCTTAACCTAGTCGTTAAATTACCAATTATGAATATTATTTACTAACTTATGAAAATATATTTTTTACACAAATATAATATGAATTAACTTGTTACCAATTAATTAGAAATGAATATAAAAATCAATTGAATATAAAGGAAATATTTTTATTCTCCCAAGCGTATTTTGTATCAATAAATTAAATTAATTATAATTAGGGAATTATATCAATGAAGTATATATTTTATATATTCAATCAAATATTTTTCACATTCATACAATAGGTTTGATTGTCATAAGATAAGAACAAACCCAATATTATGCATAAACAACTATATTTTTATAAAGATAATTTTGCTGCTTTTTAATGAAGAAACTATTTTAAATCCATTTTTTGGAACTTTTATAAATTTAATATGTAAAAATAAACTTCATTTTTGAAATTGAAACAATAAAATTAGGTTAGGGTGCATTTTTGTTATTTTTTTGGAATATTTTATTTTTTGATGAATAGTGAAAAATATTGAATTTTAATTCAAAACTATTTTTTCGTCTAATTTATTTACAAGTTTAAATTATATTTTTAATTGGTTATAAAGATTAATTAGATAAATTTTATGTCATTTAATCTAATTTAGATCATTGTAAACAAGTTCACATTGAAAAAAGATATTAAAACATAGCAAACATTTGAACATTATTACTTTGAAAACCCACATTGTCATCCCGTCTGTGAGATTAATTTTAAATTAATTTTTTCCACTTATGTGATTGGAATTTTGAAAAATGGATTCAATATTTATAATCAGAATAATTTATAATTTATAATAATGTCAACTTAGTTCTTGACCAAAAAGATTAGTGAAAGTAATTAAAATTAATTTCAGTGATTAAGAGAGAAAATAACTTAACAAGGGACTAAACCTTAAACTTAAGGACCAAAATGACCTAGAAAATTTTACAAAATCAATTTTATGGCCATATTTATACCCTATACTACCTAGGCTTAAATTAGGAACATTATTGGAGCCACTTTATATGGAAAAAATGTGGGTGGAATTCCCTTTTCAAAAATTTACTAGAATGCCACTCATCCTCCACTATAAAAAGGCATTCACCCCTCTAAATTATTAACACTTATCAAGCCCTTTGTTTCAACCAAAATCTACCTCAATAATCTCCCAAAACCCCTAACTTATTCCTAGAATCCTCCATTTGGGCAGAAATCCATCCAAGGAAGCCCTTTTGTGCAAACCAAAAGGAGTTACCCAAAGAAGAGGTAACATCCTTCCTCAAGCTCTTTTGTTTTATTTTCATTCTCCACCCCTTCAACTATTATTATTACATGATTATATAATAACCTCAGTATCCTCAATATACTGAATTTTTTTATTCTAAGGGTTCTACCTACACATACACACACTTCCATCTAACAGGTAACGAACTTACCATTCAGGTATGATGAACTACCACCTCGCAAAACGATGATTGTTCATTTTTCATTACCACCTCTCATGGTGAGAATTATGATGGAAATGATATTTTTATATGATATATATTATATTTATAATGTATTTATGTTTCTATAATTATTTTATAACACATAACTTTATGCTTTCTATTTTTTGTAAATACGATAACATCGTTTGTAGACGTGTGGACTACCGCCTCTTTAAAGCGATGTGATATGTTCACACTTTACATGGAATGTATTAAGGACGGTTTTAATAAACCCATGTGACATATATGACATAAATATGATAATGAAATAATAATAAACATATACATATATATCATTTATTTTTCATTCTTTTAAAAGGAAATAGAAGTAGTGTTCATGCGTATGTACGACCTACCGTCTCTATGAATTGTGCATTTCATTTCTTATCTCCAAACATTATGGATTATTATAAATACATGTATAATAAATATATATGATATTAAAATCATGTTTTAAATCTTGAAGATGATGAAATATTGATCTACATAAGAACTAAAATAACAAGTCAAAACATACTCGAAAAACTAGACAATTAACACCATAAATAGTGAAAATAATGAAAGATTATTGACAAACGGGTAATAATATATTATAATAAGATTATATATGATATTATAAATATTATTATGGTTCTGGTATAATTTAGTGACATGTTTAAAACCATTATACAGGTGGTTAAAGGATGTTTACCTAAAATAAAACACAAGGTAAAGGATTGTTGTCTCACTTTTCTTTCCGTGAGGCATACACCATTTTTATAACTTATTTCTTTTGTGTGGGTAAATAATTCCCCTATTGTATTTTATATCATGAATACATTTATCATCATGTTATTTTTAGTTTCATTTGAAGTTATTTCTTTCATGGGTATTATAATTCAAAATTTACCAAGTAGTAAGGGACTTCATCTCAATTTCCATTATTTGAGGCATATTTTATTGTTGTGAACCTAATTTCTTATGTATGGTGAAAATAATACCACTTTGATATTTAATATCATGAATAATTACTTATTCATGGTATTTTTAGTTTCAATTTAAATTATTTCATCTAAGGGTATTTGAACTTCATGTTTCTAAGTGGTAAATAAATTTCATAACCCGATTCCTTTTCATTGGATTATATTAATTCCTTATGGTCATTAATATTATAAGACTATGTTTGTAATCAATTTTAACTATCTATTGATGTATTTAAACTTATTATATGTGGATTTATAGTTGACACACATAATCTATTCATTGATTGATTCTCACTCCAATGTTATGGTTTTTAAGTGTTTATTTCACAATATCATTCTATTTGAGATTGTTTATTCTTGAATTTTAATTAAATGAAATTATTTGATAAATTTTTAATAAACCCTATCATTTTATTCTCCTATGATTATTCATGAATGTTTTCAAGTAATAGTACCATTTTCCACTCTTTGGTACTGGAAATGTTTTAGAAAATATTTTTAAGAAAACCTGACTTCATCTCTCTCATTGGTTGGAGAACCCATTTTCTTTTAAAAACCTAGTATTCTAAAAAGGTTTTCAAAAATGCTTTTACCCTTTCCAAAATAATTTATTAGAAATTTTTACCCTTTTTTTCTTCCACACATTTTTCAAAGGAATCTTATTGTCACTTTCCGAACAAGACATCTTTATAACCTTTTTACCATGAAAAAAATGTTACTTTTACCTTGTATGACATGTATGGATTTACCCACAATCATTTCTTTGAAGCTTCATTTACAAGTTTAAAAGGTTACTTTTTATAGAAAATGTTTTCAAAAGTGAATTTCAAAGAAAAGGATTTCCAAAATGTTTTTCAAAATAAAAAGTATATTTTTATCATGAATATTTTAAAATGTATTTTTATAGTATTTCTATTCATAAACGAACAAAATTTATTTTTACTCCACTTGATATATGTTGTATTGATACCATCCTTATTCTTACTCTGTATGGTTTATGATTGATTTTTCCAAGGATATTTATCACGACCCGTCCCAGTGGGGCCCGTGATGCGACTCCCCAAGCCTGCCCTTAATAGGCCATGAGCTGGTGACGAGCACCAAGTAGGTATATCACTAACATTAGAGGAATTGCCTAAGTACATGTACACACACACACACATCTCTAAGCCCACAAATGCTGAAATGTAAAAAAAACACTAAGGAACAAAATGCATGAATATAACTAAGCCCAACCAATAGAGTACAATGGAAGTAAAGTGTGAAAAGTAAAACTAAGCCAGAATACAAGCCCACCAAAAACAAGAGTCTGCAACTACTAAGTCCAACTTGTAAGAACAAAGAGGTACTGAGACTACTGATTGTAGCCGTGGGAACACCTCATCTTGTAGGGAACTTAGAAAGCTCAGTCTGGTCCTCATCCTCCCTAGACTCCATCAAAAATCTGCTCGTCTGCACAAGACACGACATGTGCGGGAAAAGCCTGTGCAGGGGTGAGTATAACAATACTCAGTAGGGGACCCCGAAAACCACAAAGCAAATACAAAAAGTAAAGGTACATTCATCTCTACGTAGTATATGTCTACTAAACATATGGAAATAGAAACAAAAACCAAATATAATCAAAACCAAGACCCGTAGTCTAGAGACAAGTCAGACAACCACATACCCCCACTAGGGATTCAGTTCGAAGGTTCCACGAAGCACTCGTCTAGGAGAACCCACTCCACGAGTCTGATAGCTTTGATGAAGTCCGTCTGAGAAGTACTGTTTGTCGGGAAAATCCATGAGATATAGATACACTCATTCTGGGAGAAGATAATCTTGAGTGGGGAAAGATCACGATACATAGATGACAATCACTACTAGGGCCTTGGAAGATACTGCGACTCATCCGAATTCACCTGCTAAGTAGAGGATCGATGTCATGTTGGATTAGTCATGTCGATACCCGACTCTACCTACGGTCAATAATGGATAGAGGATCTCACTCCGGGCCTCTCGGAGGGATACCTGACTCTATCTCGGAAAGTCTTGCTGAAGGGATCATACTCCTGTGGATGGAAATGATACCTGACCTTCAGGGGAATGATCAAGAATGGAACTAACCCGAACGAAACCTGTCCAAGGAACGATGGACAAGGTGATCAATCCATGTTCTAGGATATACACGACATGTACAAGGGTCACACGCCGTGTCTCTCGACTCCAGGTACTGCCCGTGTAAAACCACCCGAGTCAGAAGATCAAGCCGTGTTGAAGGGGGTAAGTACACGGTGTGTAGGATGGACCACACGTCATGTATGAGTAACCGGGGTTCCCTTCGTGTACGCGACCGTGTGCCCGTACATGGCTTCAACCCGTGTGGTCCATCCCGTGTAACCGTTACATAGGGTAACCCGCGTAACTGTCCCCATCTGTCCGTGTGGTGGAGTACATGGCGTGTACTCCACCCAGTGTCTATGTATCTTCCAAGATACATGCCAAGTCCGAGTAGGGACCCACACACCGTGTCTCCGCTTCCTGTCGCCTAGAACTTCAGCCGCCATTGGGTGGGGCCCACACACCATGTCCTCTTGGGAGCACGTCGTGTTCTTTTACGTGTATAGTGCAGAAGCCCTAGCTACTGCCAGGACAACCCTACACGACATATTCTTCAGGATACACACCACATTGATAAGAATTTTCCAGAAACATCATTCTTCGTTGCCACACCTTGGGGTTCCTCCGATCCTCGATTTGGTCGTCCGATCATCGCTATTCTTAATATCCGATGTTGCCCTACTATACCATCAATGTTTCAGGAGGTTTCGGGGGTTCGATCATTCCCGAAAACTCAATTCCATCATCTGCATGAAGAACAGTCGAAGGACGATTTCTTCCGAACTGTGTCAATTCATCCGCCACCATTGCCGTGCACCTCCATTGAGTCGTCACGATGTCAGATATCCAATTTGGGATCATTGCGTTGTAAAAAAGACACACAACGATCCGTTCTTCATAACCCTGAGAAGAACATGAAGAACGTGGGGTTAAAAGAGGGAAGAAATCAATAAACAAGAGAGGAACTCACCTCCACCATCGTTCGTCACGGTGTTGATTCACTCCTGTTAGAAGGATTAAAAAGGATGAATCAAAATATAATCTAACAATTATCACAAATCAATTTCCCGAATCAAACCCCAAAAGAAATGGAAAATAATGCCCTCCTGCAAGAATGCATGATCCTCAGATCAACCTGTTCATGGGTGATCCACGTTCATCGTTTAATCGAAGAACGAGGAAGAAATAAATCAAAATAACAAACCCCTACCTCAATCGTCGATGAAGAGGAAGAGTGGTTGTCGTCCGGGATTCGATCTCGCTGTGCAACGATCCACACATCGTCGTTCGTTGACGTTCATCAGGAATCCTCCAAGGTTGGATCCTCTCCAAAGCTCTAGAGGTTTCTATGGAGTTTTCTAGGGTTATGATTCTAGACCTAGGATCCTGCTTATTTAAAAAGGAAAATAAGTGTCGCTGCGTTATGGAAACATTTAAAATAAAATAAATTATTAATTTATTTTATTTTCTTTTAAAAAAAGTTCAAACCACCATTCTGGGCTCACCGGGTCAGAATGACATGTTGTCTCCGTGCTTGGTCTCGAAATAATTCCATATAACATTTAAAAATAATAAACAAAAAATATGAGACATTACATTATCCCCACCTTTGGGATTTGCATCCCCGAAAATCCAAAACAAGGGCTACTTAAAAAGATGTGGGTATTGGGCACGGATCTTAGCCTCCTGCTCCCACATACTCTCCTAAAGGTTCTCATGCTGCCACTGGACACACACTAAAGGAATTGATTGCCCATAAAGGATAATCTCCTACCGATCCTCATTCTCCACTGGGTACTCAACAAAGGTCACTCCATCCTCGATGTCCAACTCACCCCATTCGATGACGTGCGATAGGTCATGCACGTACCTCCTTAGCTGCGACACGTGGAAGACCTCATGTACCCGGTGCAATTGCGGCAGTAGAGCTAAGCGGTACGCCAGCTCGCTAACTCTGTGAAGTATCTGGAAAGGTCCAATGAACCTCAAAGATAGTTTGCTACCCCATCCAAATCTCCATAACCCTCATCGAGGTGAGACCCGAAGGAAGACATAGTCTTCCTCCTCAGACTCTAGAGGTCTCCGTCGTCTGTCAGCATAAGGATTCTGCCAGATCTGTTCAGTCTTCATCTGCTCCAAAATGATCTATACCTTCTCAGTGGTAGCTCGCACCAACTCTGGACTCATAAGTGATGACTGTCCAGGATTAGTCAAGCAGACCAGTGACCGATAGGGTCTCCCATATAACACCACGAATGGCGCCATACCAATGGTGGAGTGGTGGCTGTTGTTGTATACAAAATCCACCAGTGGTAGGTGGTACTTCTAACTATGACCAAAGTCCAAGTTACAGGACCGCAACATATCCTCCAGAACCTGAATGGTCCTCTCAGTTTGGCCATCCTTCTGGGGATGGAATGCTATGCTCAAGCGTAACTGGGTCCCAAATGCTTCCTTAACCCCTTCCACAACCAAGATGTGAAATGAGCATCACGATATGAGACTATCTTCGAAGGGATGCCATGAAGACGAACTATCTCTTGCACGTAGAGGCTCTCCAAGCTCTCTATGGAACTCTACTCCCTGATAGCTAGGAAGTGGGCCGACTTGGTGAGTTGATCAACAATCACCCAGATGGAATCATGTCACTTGGACATTCATGCTAATCCTATCATGAAGTCCATTGATATCCCATCCCACTTCCACTTCGGCACTTCTAGGGGGTGAGATAACCCTACTGGAACCTGGTGCTCAACCTTCACCTGTTGGCATGTAAGGCATCGAAAAATAACTCTTCTACTACCTTCTTCATGTATGACCGCTAGAAATTCCATCGGAGATCCTGGTACATCTTCTCCATGCCAGGGTGTACCGCTGAGGGGGATGTATGAAACTCCCTCTAGACCTCCTTCCGCAATGCCACTAGTACAACAGTGCATCCTATGTAAAGAACAACATGCTCCCCACCTTGTGAATATCCATCAGGAGCATGTCCTGTGGATAAATGAGCATGTAAATCCTCATAGTCGACATCCCCAAGATGTGGCTCCCTAACTCTCTGTAAGAGTGGAGGGGTGAAAACCATCGACTCAAGGTAATCTGCATCCTCTCCATCCATGAAGGATAACTATAATGAGGCCAACTGCTCTATCGCCTCACTCAATAACTTCGAGCTCGATTTCCTACTAAGAGCATCTGCCACCTTGTTCCACTTCCCAGGAGTATATATGATCTCTAAATTTTAGTCCTGGAGGAACTATAGCCATTGCATATTCTTTAGATTTAGATCCTTCTGCGAGAAGATGTATTTGAGGCTCTTGTGGTCATAGTAGATGATAAACCTCTTGCCCATAAGGTAGTGTCGCCACATCTTCAATATGAAGACTACCACTACCAACTAGAGATCATGGGTTGCATAGTTATACTTGTGCAGTCTTAGCTTGCACAAACCATAAGCAATCACCAACTGTCCTTGCATCAGAACACAACCAAGCCCGGTCCCTGATGCATCGCAGAAAACTATGTACTCGACACCCTCCTTTAGAAATCTCAAGATCGGGGTGCTCATAAAACTTTGTCTCAACTACTCAAAATCCCACTGACACTTCTTTGTCCACATGAAGGGTTTCCCCTTCCTGGTCAAGGATGTCATCGGTGCTGATATTCGGGAGAAATTAGGAATGAATCTCTGGTAATATCCTACCAACCCAAGGAAGCTCCGAACCTCCATCACGCTCCGAGGTGGATCCCATGTTAGCACTGCCTCCACCTTGGCTGGGTCCACAACTACTCCATATACTAAGATGTCATGTCCCAGAAAGTGGACCTCCTGAATCTAGAATTGGAACTTCGAGAGCTTCCCATAAAGCTGCTACTCTCGGAGTACGTCTAAAACCATCTGTAGGTATCTCATGTGCTCCTCCTCTGATGTCGAGTACACAAGGATGCCGTCGATGAAGAAAACTACGAACTGGTCTAAATACAGTTGGAAGATCTGGTTCATAAGTCCTATGAACACTACGGGGGTGTTTGTCATTCCGAAAGGCATCACCAAGTACTCATAGTGACAGTAGCGACATCTGAAAGAATTCTTCGGTATATCCTCATCCTGTACTCATAACTGGTGGTAACCTGATTGAAGGTAAACCTTCGAGAACCACTATTCTACTCTTAACTGATTGAAGAGGCTATCAATCCTATAAAGTGAATACTTGTTCTTCACCATCACCTGGTTCAGGCGTCGATAATCCACGCACAAACTCAAACTCCCATCCACCTTATTGGAAAACCAAATTGGGGCTGCCAAGGGTGAAACACTGGGTCTTACAAAGCCCTTACCCTAAAAATACTCCAACTGCACCCTCAGCTCGCGAAGCTCTACGGGATCCTTTCGATACGCTGGTGAGGATATTAGTGTCGTCCTGAGGTGTAAGTCAATGTAGAAGTCGATATCTCAGCAGTGAGGTAGTCCTGAAACATCTTTGGGAAATATGTCCTCATACTCCACCACAACTACTGGGAATTGGAAGCTCACAAAATCTATTGCTCTGAGGGTAAGGCTAGCCAACTCATGAGTGATCAGCTACACCCTCCTATGAATGAGGACATCCTGTGCTGCTTGGGTCTCCTTTTCACTGACAAAGTAAAACTTTGTCCCATCACCGCAGACACACCACACTCTTTTCCTAAAGTAGTCAATCTGGGCATGGACTGATGATAACCAATCCATCCTGAGAATGACGTCGTAAGGCCTCGACGCTGCCACCAAGAGGTTCCAACTGAAACTCTCCCCTCCAAGGGTAAGATCACATTATCTTCAAAGGTGTGTGATCATTAAGGCCCCTCCTGTAGGTGTCTCCAAGCATAAGGGTCGAGTCAACAACTTTATCAGAATCTCAAGGTTTCGTACAAGACATGTGGAGAGGAAGGAATGACTAGAACATGTATCTATAAGTACGTCATATAAGGTTGAGAAGACATAGATCGTACCTCAGATCATCCCTGGAGTCCCTGGGTCGTATGGCTTGACTGCATGCAGCCATCCCCACCCCTTCCCCTAGCTCCCAGAGCCTGGTGAGGACCTCTTGGGGGTGGTGGTGGAAGTAGATCAAAGCATCTGCCACCACTTGCAGCTCTCCCTGCTCCTCTACCACGTCTTCCGCCTATCAGGTATGTCTACTCCACTCTCTGCCTATGCCTCGTTGGTCCATCCACCGTCTCCCCACCAGCAACTCGACGGGTTGGACAGTCTCTAGCGAGATGTCCCCTACCATCGCACGAGTATCATCGCCTCTCCCTAGGTTGACTGGATCCATCCTGAGATCCCTGGGCTATCGATACCCTATCCCGAGTCCTCCTGTGATGTCTCCCATATCCCAAACCCTATGCCTGATGTTGAATCCCTACTTTTGAGGTCCCTGCACCTGTCTTCCTACTGCTGATTTCCACTGGTTGTCTCTGATCTGCCAAGAAGATCTCAATCACCAAGGCCCAATCGAGAACTACAACATAAGTCGAAATGCATAGAGGCACGACACTAGCTCCAATGTCTCATAGTAGACCTCGCTCGAAGGTCTTATCTATGAAGTACTAATCCCTGACCATATCCATCAAGTACCTAGAAAGGTTAGTGAACCTAGATGAATAATTATCCACCGTCAAACTGCCCTACTAGAGCTGAAGAAGCTCCTGGATACACATTTCTCTCAGCATAACTGGAGAGAACTCCTCCATAAAGAGTCTCTCAAACTCCATCTACAAAAGAGTCTCCTCATCGTGAGTCTGTGTGGTCAGAATCCACCATCGTCCCATTGATCTTTGAAGAAGGCTCGCTCCTAGGATCACCATCTGGTCCACTAGTGTCCTCACTAGATGGAAAACTCTGGTCACCACCTCAAGCTAGTCCTCAGCCGTCTGAGGGTCGGGCTCGCCTTGGAACCTAAGGGGTCTCTTTCTCTAGAACTCATGGAGCGTACTCAGTCTTCACCCCTCATCTATCGGTACTGTAGGTACCATGGGCTGCTTCACTAGTGGTGGTATAGCAGGTGCTCCACCTGGAGGTAATATATGGGGAACTGGTCCCTGTATCGAAGCCTCTGCATTGAGGGGGTCATCCTTGTGATCGCGCTGTTGAATCCTTGCGGGTATCCATCGTAGTGGTATCCTATAAGAAAACAAGATGTACCATTGTCAACGAGTATATCTGGATAGATGACATAAAGGATAGGGAAAATAGAACCCATTCCTATATGATTCATGTACCATTCTTTTACTTCCTCTCAACTAGTGTTTTCATGTACCAAGTAAAAAAGAAAGTTATCAGAGTCCTCATGTATGGATACGTCAGCTGCCTACACCAGAACTAGACTCCCCGACCTGAAATCCGAACTCTAAACACTTAACACTATTGTCCCAAACCAATCTCACAGACTCTTGGTCCTAAGGAAGAACCGACCTCCTCTGATACCACTTTGTCATGACCTATCATAGTGGGGCTTGTGTTGCAACTCCCCAAGTCTGCCTCCAATAGGTTAGGGGCTGGTGACTAGCACTGAGTAGGCATATCACTAACATGGGAGACATTGCCTAAGTACCTACACACACACACACACACACATATCCAAGCCCACAAACACCGAAATGTAAAAAAAACACTAAGGATAAAAATGCATGCATACAACTAAACCCAACCAACAGAGTGCAACAGAAGTAAAGTGAGGAAAGTAAAACTAGGCCAGAATACAAGCCCACCAAAAACAAGTGTCTGTAACTATTAAGTCCAACTTGTAAGAACAAAGAGGTATTGGGACTGATGCTCATAGCCGTAGGAACACCTCGACCTGTAGGGAACTTAGAAATCTCGGTCCGATTTTGATCCGCCCTAGACTCCATCAAAAGGATGCTCATATTCACAAGATATGACATGTGCTGGCAAAACCCATATAGGGGCAAGTATAAATATACTCAGTAAAGGACTTTGAAAACCACAAAGAAAATACACAAAGTAAAGGTAAAGTCATCTCTATGCAGTATATGTCTACTAAAAATATGGAAAGAGAAACACAAACCAGATATACTCAAAACCTAGACTCATAGTCTATAGACAAGTCACACAACATCATACCCCCACTAGAGATTCAGTTCAAAGGTTCTACAAAGCACTCATCCGGGAGAAGTCACTCCATGATTCTGATAGCTCTGTTGATGTCCATCTAAGAAGTACCGTTCGTTAGGTAAATCCATGAGAGATAGATACACTCATTCCAGGAGAATAATCCTGAGTGAGGAAAGATCATGATACATAGATGAGGATCACTTCCAGGACCTTGGTGGATACCACGACTCATCCAGATTCACTTGCTAAGTAGAGGATCGACATCATGCAGTATTAGTCACGTCGATACCTGACTCTACCTAGGGTTAAGAATGGATAGAGGATCTTTCTCCAGGCCTCTCGAAGGGATACCTAACTCTATCTTGGAAAGTCTTGCTGAAAGGATCATACTCATGTGGATGGAAATGATACCCGAACTTAAGGGGAACGGGAAAGAAGGGTATTAACCCGAATGAAACCTATCCAAGGAACGATGGACAAGGTGATCAAGCCATGTTCCAGGATATACACGGCGTGTAGAAGGGTCACACGCTGTGTCTCCCGACTTCAGGTATTGCCAGTGTAAAACGGACCGAGTCAGAAGAACATGCCGTGTTGAAGGGGGTAAGTACACGACGTGTAGGACAGACCACACACTATGTCCGAGTAACTGGGGTTCCCTTCATGTACGCGGCTGTGTTCCCATACACAACTTCAACTCATGTGGGCCATCCCATGTAACTGGTACATGGGGTAACCCATGTAACTGTCCTCATATGGCCATGTGGTGGAGTACATGGCATGTACTCCACCCCGTGTCCGTGTATCTTCCAAGATACACGCCGAGTCTACGTAGGGACCCACACGCTGTGTGACAGTGGTCACATGCTATGTCTCCGCTTCCTGTCACCCGGAACTTTAGCCGCCGTTGGGTGGGTCCCACATGCCGTGTCCTCCTAGGAGCACGCCATGTTCTTCATCATGTGTAGTCTAGAATCCCTAGCCACCAGCAAGCCAACCCTACACAACATGTTCTTTGGGATACACACCGTGTTGATCAGAATTTTCCAGAAACGTCATTCTTCGTCATCGAACCTCAGGGCTCCTTTGATCCTCGATCCGACCATTCGATCATTGCGATACTCAAGATCCGAGGTTTCCCTGCTATACCATCAATGTTTTGGGAGGTTTCAAGGGTTTGATTGGCCCCGAAAACTCGATTTGATCATCCATGAAAAGAATGGTGGAAGGAAGATTTCTTCCGAACCGTGTCAATTCGTCCGCCGCCATCACCATCACACCTCCATTAAGTCGTCACGATGTCGGATCTCCAATTTGGGATCGTTGTGTTGTGAAACAGATTCGCATCAATCTTTTGTTCATAACCCCATGAAGAACACGAAGAACGTGAGGTTAAAAGCAGGAAGAAATCAATAAAAAAGAGAGGAACACACCTCCGACGTCGTTCGTCACGATGTCAATTTGATCCATTTAGAAGGATTAAATAGGATGAATCAAAATATAATACAAAAATTATCACAAATCAATTTACTGAATCAAACCCCAAAAGAAACGGAAAATAATGCCCTCTCGCAAGAACGCATGATCCACATATCAACCCATTCATGGGTTGATCTGCATTCGTCGTTTGATCAAAGAACGAGGAAGAACTAAATAAAAATAAGAAAAACCTACCTAAATAGTCGATGAATAGGAAGAGTGGTTATCGTCTGGGATTCGATCTCGCTGTGCAACGATCCATGCGTCGTTGTTCATTGGCATTCGTCAAGAATCCTCTAAGGTTGGCTTCTCTCCAAAGCTCCAGAGGTTTATAGGGAGTTTTCCATGGTTATGATTCTAACCTCGAGCTCCTACTTATTTAAAAAGTAAAATAAGATTCCCTACATTATAGAAACATTTAAAATAAAATAAATTATTAATTTATTTTATTTTCTTTAAAAAAAAGTCAAAAAACTAACTTTTGCAGTCGACCAGCGTTGATTGATGTTAGGCCCCACCTAAGGTAAAGTCATCATCCCGGATGCAATGATACCCTCATTTTTAATCTGGGCATCTATTTGGAATCTACCACAACCACACACACACGCCGACCCACTTAACTTAAAAAAAGTTCAAACCACTATTTTGGGCTCATCGGGCCTCAGAATGATGCGTCGTCTCCGCTCTTGGTCTCAAAATAATTCCATATAATATTTCAAAATAATACACGAAAAATCTGAGACATATAATATTATTAACATTCACTCCCTTGATTCCTTTGTTAGTACCCTTGAAATATTCAATTTCGTATGTTCATTATACATTGAATTTACCATAATTATCCATATCATTTATCATGAAGATGTTTATTGCCTAAACCATATATCATTTTTACATACAGTGTTTACTTTGACAGTCATTTGATTTTTTGGGGAAATATTGATAAATCTGTATCCTTTATTCAATATGAATATTTGGTAAGGCATATTGTTTATTAATTAAATCGATTACTCGATATGAGGAATACTTTAGACATGTAGTGATGGGTGGGGCCTAGAATTTATATAGACCCTCGATGCATTTACGGGTTCTCATGAGACAAATTAGTTGCACAAATTAAACAAGTTTGTACCTATAGTTTTAAACTATATGGAGGATAGATCTGGATAGTAGAGGTTTTCATGTGCCTAATACATGATGTCCAATAATTAATAATTTCCTTCATTTTGATTCAGTATATTTTATCCACGAGATTTTAACTATGAAAAAAAATCTATGGATGAATTTCATTCTCATTTCATTGATTAAATGGAATGTGTTTTTATTTATTTACCTTTCCATATTGATTTTTCCTTATCTAGTTATTTAAATGGCATTTTTTCTAGTTATTTACCTTGCCATATTGTTTATGCACTTCCTTCTTAGTTTATTGATTGCACGATGTGTGTCTTCAGTTATTATCTTTCCATATTGACTATTCCCATTAATTCATTATTACTTATTCTATACTCAACCCTTACTGAGCATTTGAACTCACCCTTATTTTTTTCCTTTCTCCAGGATTCCATGAAGTTTACTAAGAAGGACATGAAAGGATATACTAGATGGAATAAAGTTATCCTCAAAAATGAAATTATGTTATAATTAGTGTATTTATTTTTAATATAAGAGTCATGTATGTATCTAGTTTACCAAGACTACTGAACTTTTAGATCCTTTGGGATACAATTTACTTGTATCTTGTGCCAATGTATTGGTAGCACGACACTGACTCCAGGCTTGCTGGGGTCGGGTTGCTTCATTTGGAATCATAACAGGTTTAGTAGAACCTTGGGAACTAGATTTAGGAAAACATAGATTAGAGAACATAACCCTAAAATAGAATTTGAAGATAAGTATATAATAACATCCTAAAATTTTGGTAAGGTATAGATTATGTGGGTCTTTCTATTAATACATCACTATCTGGATACTACAAATAGATGTGGTTCTAGAAAAGATATACCTAGGGGTAACAACTCTGAAAAGGTGCATCAAGCCTGACTCAAGCGTAACCTAGTACACGACAATGAGCCTTACTACACACCTAGTGTGACACTCATAGGGGATATTTTTAGGATAATTCAAATTTTCTTTACAAACCATCATGAAGGATTTGAATAGATAATGATAATGAATGACCTAGGATAAACCAGACTAAGGAATGATGTATTTTGAAATAAAACTGGATGAAATATTTTTGGGATACAATAATTAAATTGTAGAATTATTTTACCATTGGTATTTTGGTTATAAGAATCACAAAATATCTAAGGATTATTATTGATTTTAGAAGCATATGTTTTAGTGGAAAAGTTCTTTGAGGAATAGTGACCTTACATTTTAGATACATGATTTTAAATGTATTCACTACGGGAAAATGGGTTTTTGCGACGGGGTATTTGCGATGGGATTTAGTCCCGTCGCAAATAGTCCCGTTAAAAAATTATTTGCGACGGGTGTATTTACCCGTCGCAAATAATTAGGCTTTTGCGACGGGGAAAGCAATCCCGTCGCAAATATCCAGCGCCGGTAAAAGGTATTTGCGACGGGATTATTTTCCCGTCGCAAATAACCGGCGGCGGTAAAAGGTATTTGCGACGGGATTATTTCCCCGTCGCAAATAACCGGCGGAGGTAAAAGGTATTTGCGACGAGATTATTTTCCCGTCGCAAATAGTAGATTATTTGCGACGGGTCCCGTCGCAAATAACTATTTACCGGTTGACCGTAATAAATGCGGGCTAAGGTATTTGCAACGGTACCCGTCGCAAATAGTATTATTTGCGACGGGAATCCCGTCGCAAATGGACCCGTCGCTACTAATCTAACCTATAAATACCCCCATTCGTTTTTTTCAAATCATTCTCATTCTCTATCTTCTCCTACTCTCAGACTTTTATTTCTAAAGTTGAGTTTTTCTTCAGTTTAATTTTTTTCTCCGGAGCTGATAGTAAAGTTTTGAAGAACGATCAGAGCAGATCAATTTTCAAGGTATTTATATTCATTTTAATTTAATATTTATTTTTAGTTTTTTATTAGTTTCAATTATTCTTAATTAGTTGTAATTTAAATATGTTTACATTGTTTTCTTACTTAATAAATTTAAATTATTAGTATTGTTTATAGTTAATGGTAATTAGGAATAATTAGTAATAATTTTTAATAATTAAGAATAAATAATTATAATTAATAATAAATACCAATAATTAGGAATAATAACATTATTAAATTATTAGTATATTTTATTATTAATATTAAAATAATATAATTTTTTATGTATATACAATTCTCTTTTCATCTGTGTGTTTACTGTATTCACATGTATTGTTTGTATGTGGAGATAGAAAACGCACAGATGAAAGGAGAATTGTATATAAATCAGAAAATTATATTATTTTAATATTAATAATAAAATATACTAATAATGTTATTATTTGTAATTATTGGTAATTATTCCTAATTATTGGTAATTATTCATTTAATTACTAATAATTAGGAACAATTATCAATAATTATTAATAATTAAGAATAATTAGTAATAATTATTAATAATTAAGAATAATTAGTAATAATTAGCAATAATTACCAATAATTAGTAATAATTACCAATAATTAGTAATAATTATCAATAATTAGTAATAATTAGTAATAATTACCAATAAGTAGTAATAATTACCAATAATTAGTAATAATTACCAATAATTTGGAATAATTACCAATAATTAACAATAATTAGTAATAATTAGTAATAATTAGTAATAATTACCAATAATTGCCAATAATTACCAATAATTACCAATAATTAGGAATAATTAGGAATAATTAGGAATAATTAGGAATAATTAGGAATAATTAGGAATAATTAGGAATAATTAGGAATAATTAGGAATAATTAGGAATAATTAGGAATAATTAGGAATAATTAGGAATAATTAGGAATAATTAGGAATAATTAGGAATAATTAATAATAATTAGGAATAATTAGGAATAATTAGGAATAATTAGGAATAATTAGGAATAATTAGGAATAATTAGGAATAATTAGGAATAATTAGGAATAATTAGGAATAATTAGGAATAATTAGGAATAATTAGGAATAATTAGGAATAATTAGGAATAATTAGGAATAATTAGGAATAATTACGAATAATTAGTAATAATTACGAATAATTAGTAATAATTACGAATAATTAGTAATAATTAGTAATAATTAGGAATAATTAGTAATAATTAGTAATAATTAGTAATAATTACGAATAATTAGAAATAATTAGGAATAATTACGAATAATTAGAAATAATTAGTAATTATTAGTAATTATTGGAAATAATTAGGAATCATTAGCAATCATTAGCAATCATTAGCAATCATTAGGAATCATTAACAATCATTAGCAATCATTAGCAATCATTAGCAATAATTAGGAATAATTAGCAATAATTAGCAATAATTAGCAATAATTAGCAATAATTAGCAATAATTTGCAATAATTACTAATAATTAGTAATAAATACCTAAATTTAGGAAAAATTAGGAAAAATTTGGAAAAATTACCAATAATTAGGAAAAATTATCAATAATTAGGAAAAATTAGCAATAATTAGTAATAATTACCAATAATTAATATTAATTACCAATAATTAGTATTAATTACCAATAATTAGTAATAATTACCTATAATTAGTAATAATTAACAATAAGTAGTAATAATTAGTAATAATTACCAATAATTAGTAATAATTACCAATAATTAACAATAATTACCAATATTTAGTAATTATTAACAATACTTACCAATAATTACCAATAATTGCCAATAATTACCAATAATTGCCAATAATTACCAATAATTAGTAATAATTACGAATAATTAGTAATAATTACGAATAATTAGTAATAATTACGAATAATTAGTAATAATTACGAATAATTAGTAATAATTACGAATAATTAGGAATAATTACAAATAATTAGTAATAATTACCAATAATTAGTAATAATTACCAATAATTAGTAATAATTACCAATAATTAGTAATAATTACCAATAATTATCAATAATTACTAATAATTAGACATAATTACTAATAATTAGCAATAATTTCTAATAATTAGCAATAATTAGCAATAATTAGCAATAATTATCAATAATTAGTAATAAGTAGCAATAATTACTAATAATTAGTATTAATTAGGAATAGTTAGTAATAATTACCAATAATTAGTAATAATTAGTATTAATTACCAATAATTACCAATAATTATTATTAATTATCAATAATTAGTATTAATTACCAATAATTACCAATAATTATTATTAATTACCAATAATTAGTATTAATTACCAATAATTAGTATTAATTACCAATAATTAGTATTAATTACCAATAATTAGTATTAATTACCAATAATTAGTATTACTTACCAATAATTACCAATAATTTCCAATAATTACCAATAATTTCCAATAATTACCAATAATTACCAATAATTACCAATAATTACCAATAATTACCAATAATTACCAATAATTACCAATATTTTCCAATAATTACCAATATTTTCCAATAATTACCAATATTTTCCAATAATTTGGAATAATTACCAATAATTTGGAATAATTACCAATAATTTGGAATAATTACCAATAATTTGGAATAATTACCAATAATTTGGAATAATTACCAATAATTTGGAATAATTACCAATAATTTGGAATAATTACCAATAATTTGGAATAATTACCAATAATTTGGAATAATTACCAATAATTAGGAATAATTTCCTTATTACATTATTTGTATATTTTATTATTAATATTAAAATAATATAATTTTCTATATTATATATAATTCTCTTTTTTTCTGTGTGTTTTCTGTCTCCATATGTAATATTGGCATTCTTTTTCAAAATTATCAACCTACTCGCCAATGGAGAGGTGAAAGTGAATGCCAATATTACATGTGGAGACAGAATGTTAAACGCACAGATGAAAGGAGAATTGTATATAATATAGAAAATTATATTATTTTAATATTAATAATAAAATATACTAATAATGTAATGATGTTATTATTATATAATTAATATTTATGAAAAAAATTATATTAGTATTATTAAAAAAAATAAAAAATCAATATAATATTAAAATTATCAATATTTGTAACAGGTTTTGCTTTATTCTCAATATATTCAATCCTTGCTTGAGTGTTTTTTCTAACAAATTATTCAAAACCAGTAATGCTTTTATATTTTATAGAAAAATATGGAACAACGAGGTCGTCAACAGTCATTATTAGATGACCGCATATGGATAAATCAACGTAGAAATCCAAATTGTTCTGGTTTAAATCCAGTATATATAGAGGGTGTGGAGATTTTTTTATCATTTGCGGCATCAAATCCAGAATTTGTTTCAGAAGGAAAAATAAAATACCCTTGTAGAAAATGTGTATTGAGAACGTTTGACACGTTTGACAAAGTGGGGGAACATCTCTTGCGATGAAGAAAGCAGGAGTGTCAGATTTTGAGGAGTCATGTAGAGCACACCGACCAGAGTATATTTCATCCCATGTATGGGATGGATTATGTGCGCACTGGTTGAGTGGTGCCTTTCAGAGGAGATCATCGGTGGGGAGGCAGAATCAGGGGAGACAGGAGGTGACTCATCGAGCTGGGAGTCGTTCTTTCAGTACTCATAGACAGCATCTGGTACGTACATTATTTATAAATATTTTATATAACTATAAATATTAACAGTTTATTTTTTATTCTTATAGGCTGTCGAGCACCCCGATATTACGGAGTACGACGTATATCGGAGGATGTATAGTGATCCTGCTACTGGGGAGCTCAGAGGTGATCGTCAGCATCACATCGTGGTCAGTATTATTTGTTTTCAAGTTTAAAAATTAACTTCATATAATATATTCACAATTTTAATTTTAAATTGCAACTGTAGGAGTCATATGAGGCCGCAGTGGCACAGGCCCGGCCTGAGAGTCAGGCCGAGTCATCAGATCAGACCACTGCCCGTCAGTTTGATGAGGCGGCATGGATGCAGGCCACCCAGTATGCCTTTGAGAAGGGCCGAGTAGTTGGTATCGGCTCTCGACTGACTCCCGGAGATTATTATGGCAGTGCTGTGATGTCGGCGTCCAGCTCAAGAGGAGCTCGTGCATCTTCTTCTACACAGTATGAGGATCAGTTGCGATCTCAGACTGCACAGATAGAGAGTCTCCGACAGGAGTAGGAGCAGATGCGTCAGCAGCATGAGGAGGAGCGTCGACGCCAGTAGCAGCTGTACGAGGAGCAGGCGAGTCGGTGGCAGCAGCAGCATCAGGAGCAGATGAAGTACATGCGCCGACTCACTCATGCTTTAGGGATGGAGTTTCCTCCACCACCATCTGCAGATCCCCCACCTCCCCCCTCCTTCAGATCAGAGTTTGTATTTCTTTTATAAAATTTGTGAAATTAAAATATTTTTTTTCTATTCGTAATTTCTGTCTCATTATAAAATATTAATAATATTATATTTTTAAATAACAATATTAATATGAATAATAGTATTATTTATATTTTATAATATTAAATTTTATATATATATTAAAATTATATATATATATTAAAATTATATATATATTAAAATTATATATATATATTAAAATTATATATATATATTAAAATTATATATATATTAAAATTTTATAATATTATAATTTAATTATATTTTTTGTAATACTTGAATTATTTTAATATTTGAATGTAAAATAATTCTATTATTTTTATATTAATTATAATAACTTATTAATATTTTTTTTATTTATGAATTATAATTGTAATATTATTATATTAATTAAATCATTTATTAATATTCTATTATTTTTTATTTTTGAATTATAATTCTACTATTATTATAGTAATTAAAATAATATATTATTTTCATTTGTAAATTATAATTCTATTATTATATTAATTAAAATAATTTATTAATAATTTATTTTTTTTATTTTTTTTATAGTATTTGCGATGAGATACTATGCCCGTCGCAAATACTAGTATTATTAATAGTTTTTATTTTTTTAAAAAATAGTATTTGCGACGGGTCCCGTCGCAAATACTAGTATTATTAATTTTTTTTATTTTTTTTAAAAAAAAGGTTTTTGCGACGGTGCCATCGCAAAAACTATTCGCGACGGGTCCCGTCGCAAAAGGTATTTGCGACGGGACCCGTCGCAAAAACTATTTTAAAAGTTTTTTACAAAAATACAGACTACTATTTGCAACGGGGAGAATTACCGTCGCAAAAAAGGCTTTAGCGACGGGCCCGTCGCAAATAAGTGTAGTTGTGACGGCGTTTTCAGCAACGGGCTATTTGCGACGGGACCCCGTCGCAAATGGCTAATTGCGACGGGATCCCATCGCAAATAGCCCGTCGCAAATACCTATTTTTCCAGTAGTGATTGAAAACCTTTAGTGCTATTATGATCATTAATAAAGTTTTAATAATAGTAAAATTAGATTATTAGGCCTTGAAAAAAAGGTTGTATTGAAAACCTTAGTTAAAAGGGTATTTAGTGGTTAAATTTCAAGGATTTCCATCATATTTATTTTGGAAATTATATTAATATGGTTTTAGAAAAGGACAAACTATATACCGAGTGACAACACATCGAGTCTGGAAAGGCTGTGGGACTTGAACCCATGACCAAATGATGATAAGAGTTTCTCACCTACCATTGGACTGCACAATGTCCTAATTAATGTGTAGTTATTTTTATCAAAAAAATTTGACAAATAAATATTAACGATGAACCAGTGGTATTCCTTTTTAGGTTTAGAGATTAATGTATTAACCATATTAGTTTTGGAGAATATTTAGAAACAAATGGAAAGTCATTTCACTCTTTTGCGGGCCTTACGATCCATTATAAGTGTATTATAGTGTTTCAGGCATGAAAGTTAACTTTTGGATATCCATTTCTTGAAGTAGTGTATGAATTGGAAATTTATCAAAGCACAAACAAAGGAAAAAAATTGTGAAATAGAAATATGTCAAGTACATATATTTACTTATATTATTAGGAAGTAAAATAATTACTCAACATTAGAAAAATGATCAAAAAAATGTTGTCCTAGCACTTTAATTTTTGTTGAACCAATGGTCTTTTTAATCATCATAGATTTATGACTTGGTGGTCCTCAAATTTCCATTGATCATTCACTTCTTTGTGATCGATTAACTCAATAAATCTATATAAATATTTACAATTTTCCACCAAGTCCATTTTTCACTTTCCACTAATGTTCTTTTATGTAGAAACCTAGTTATATGTTATTCCATGCGACCTTTATACTTTCCATTCTCACTTATTAAGAGGGAATTTTATTAACTCTTCTCATGATGTCTGATTTTAACGAAGGAATTTTCAAATATCAAACCCTAGATTTCTGAGATCGAGTTTAAATTGAGAGGATGCAATTTAATTAAGGCGGGGATAATGTAACACCCCAAAATTCTATAGTAAGAATATTTTTTTCGATAACGTGTATGACACGCGACACCAAACATGTAAGGGAATTTAATATCTCGAGACTTTATAATATATTTAATATTTTAAATAAATTAAATCTATGATATAACTTTTAATTCACGTGATACTGAGTAATCTTGCATCATACACAACAACGACTTTCTTCGATAGCTTATATTACACGCAAGACCAAGTTTTACTGAACAACAATATATTATTAAAATATTATTATTTAATATAATAAGAATTAACATAACTGTTAAATTATCACTTATGAATAGTATTAAATAACTCATGAAAATATATATTTTACAAAAATATAAGATGAATTAATTAGTTACCAATTAATTAGAAATGAATATAAAAACCAATTGAATATAAAGGAAATATTTTTATACTCCCAAATTCATTTTGTCTCAATAAATTAAATTAATTACAATTAGTGAATAATATTAATGAAATATATATTTTATATATTAAATAAAATATTTTTCACATTCATCCAATAGAATTGATATTCATAAGATATAAACAAACCCAATATTACATGTAAAAGCTATATTTTTATAAAGATAATTTTGTCGCTTTTTAATGGTGAAACTATTTAAAATCCAATTTTTGGAACTTTTATAAATTTAACATGTCAAAAATAAAATTAATTTTTGAAATAGAAACATAGAAATTATATTAGGGTGAATTTTTGTTATTTTTCTAGAATATTTCATTTTTTGATGAATAGTAAAAAATACTGAATTTTAATTCAAAACTGCATTTTCTTCTACTTTATTTATAAGGTAAAATTATATTTTTAATTAGTTTTAAAGACTAATTAGATCAATTTTATATAATTTAATCCAATTTAGGTTAATTTAACCAATTTAACATTGAAAATTGGATATTAAAGCATAACAAACTTTTGAACATTATTACTTTGAAAACCCGCATTGTCGTCTCGTCTGTGGGATTAATTTTAAATTAATTTCTTCCACTTATGTGATTAGAATTTAGAAAAATAGAGTAAATATTTTGAATAATAATAATTTATAATTTCTAATAAGTTCAACTTAGTTTTTGACCAAAAATATTAGTGAAAGTAATTAAAATTAATTACAACGATTAAGAGAGCAATTAGCTGATCAAGGGACTAAAACTTAAACTTAAGAGTAAAAATGACCTATAAACTTATAAAAAATACATTTTATGTCCATATTTAGACCCTATAATTCCTTGGATCAAATTTGGACCATTATGGGTTCCACTTTATATGGAAAAAACATGGGCGGAATTCCCTTTTAAAAAATTTACAAGAATGCCACTCCTCCTCCACTATAAAAAGGCACTCACCCCTCCCACTTATTCACACCTATAAATCCCTTTGGATATCCAAAAAATCTACCCAAAAAATCTCCCAATATCCCTACCTTCATCCTAGAATCCTCCTTTTGGTCATAAATCCATCCAAGGAAGCCCTTTTGTGCAAACGAAAAGGATTTACCCAAAGAAGAGGTATCATCCTTCCTCAAGCTCTTTTGTTTTATTTTCATTATCCTCCCCCTAAAATATTCTTATTCCATTCTTATATAATAAAATAAATATACTAAATATACTGATATTATTTTATTCTAATGGTTCTACCTACACTTACACACACTTTCATCTAATGGGTAACAAACTTACCATTTGTTTACGATGAACTACCCCCTCACGAAATGACGATTGTTTATTTTTTCTTTAACACCTTTCATGGTGGGAATTATGATAGACACACTATTTTTATATGATATATATTATATTTATAATTCCTTTATTCTTATTTAATTCTTTTATAACTCATACATTCATCCTTTCCATTTTGTGTAAATATGATAATATCATTTGTGGACATGTGGAATACTGCCTCCTCAAAGCGATGTGATACGTTCACACATTATATGGAATGTATTAAGAATGGTTTTAATAAAACTATGTGAAATATATGACATAAATATGAAACTGTAATAATAATATACGTGTACATATATATCATTTACTTTTCATTCTTTTAAATATGATAAGGAAATAGAAGTAGCGTTCATGCGTACGTACGACCTACCATCTCCATGAACAGTGCATTTTATTTCTTATCTCCAAACATTATGGATAATTATAAATACATTTATAATGAATATATATGATATTAAAATCATTTTTTTACATCCTGGATATTATGAAATCATGATCAATGTAATAATAACAAAAATAAAAAGTCAAAATATACTAAAAAAACTAGGCAATTAACATAAGAAATAGTGAAAATAATGAAATATTATTTACAAACAGGTAATAACATATTATAATAAGATTATATATTATATTATAATTATTATTATGGTTTTGGTATAAGTTAGTGACATGTTTAAAACCATTATACATGAGGTTAAAGGGTTTTCACCTGAAAGGAAACTCAAGGTAAGGGATTTTTGTCTCGGTTTTCTTTGCGTGAGACATACACCATTTTCACCACTTATTTCTTTTGTGCTGTGTATATAATTCCACAATTTTATTTTATATCATGAATAAAATTATATCCATGCTATTTAGAGTTTCATTTAAATTTATTTCTTTCACGGGGATTATAATTTAAAATTTACCAAGTAGTAAGAGACTTTGTTTCAATTTCCATTATTTAAGGCATTCTTTATTGTTATGAACCTAATTTCTTATATATGGTGTAAAAACAACCACTTTGACATTTAATATCATAAATATTTCATTATTCATGTTATTTTGAGTATTAATTTGAGTTATTTCATCAAAGGATATTTGGACTGAATGTTTCCAAGTGGTAAAGAAATTTTATAACCTAATTCTTTTTCATTGGGTTATATTACTTCTTCATTATCATTAATATTTTAAGATTATGTGTGTAATAAATTTTAAATATCTGTTAATTTATTTACACTTCTTATATGTGGATTTATAGTCGACACATATAATCTATTCATTGATTGATTCTCACTCCAACATTTTGGCCTTTTTAAGGGTTTTATTTCACAATCCCATTCTATTCAAGATTGTTTATTCTCAAATTTCTATTAAAGGAAATTATTTGATAAATTTTCAATAAAACCTTTAATTTTATTATCGTATGGTTATTTATGAACATTTTAAGTAATAGTACCATTTTACCACTATTTGGTACTAAAAATGTTTTAGAAAATGTTTTTAAGAAAACATGACTCCATTTCTCTCTTTGGTTAGAGAACCTATTTTCTTCTAAAAACCAATTTTATAAAAAGGTTTTATAAAACGTTTTACCCTTTACAAAATGATTTTTTGGGGAAATATTAATAAATCTGTATCCTTTATTAAATATGAATATTTGATAAGGCATATTATTTATTAATTAAATAAATTAATCGATATATGGAATTATTTGGACATGCAGTGATGGGTGGGGCTTGAACTTTATATATCCACTTGATGCATCAAAAGGTTATCATGAGGAAAATTAGTCACAAAAATTAAACAGGTTTCTACCTATAGTTTTAAACTCTTTGGAGGATAGATCTTGATAGTAAAGGTTTTCATGTGCCTAATACATGATTTCCAATAATTAAACATAACCTTCATTTTGATTCAATATTTATTATCTATGAGATTTTCACTATGAAAAAAATATATGAATGCATTTCATTCTAATTTCATTGATTAAATGGAACATTTTTTCATTTAATTACCTTTCAATATTGATTTTTCCTTATTTATTTATTTAAATGGAATGTGTTTTTAGTTATTTACCTTTCCATATTGTTTACGCACTTCCTTATGAATTTATTGATTACGAGTCATGTTTCTTTAGTTATTAACTTTCCATATTTACTATTCTCATTGATTTATTATTACTTCTTCTATACTTAACCCTTACTAAGAATTTGAGTTCACCCTTATTTTGTTTCATTTTCCCAGGATTCCATGAAATTTAATAAGAAGGATATGAAAGTATATACTAGATGAAATAAATTTATCCTCGAAAAAAATTATGCTGTAATTAGTGCATTCATTTACAATACAATACTCATATATGTATCTATTTTACTATAACTACTAAACCGTTCAATCCTTTAGGATTCTATTTACTTGTATCTTATGCTAATGTAATGGTAGCATGATACCAGCTCTAGGTTTGCTGAGGTTGGGTCGCTACGGTTGATATTAGAGTAGGTTTAGTATAAACCTTGGGAACTATATTTAGGAAAACATAGATTAGAGAACATAACCCTAAAATAAACATGGAGGATAATTATAGATGAACATCCTAGAATTTTGGGAAGGTAGAGATTATGTGGGTCTTTATAGCAATACATCCTTGTCTGGATAGTAAAAATGGACATGGTTTTGGAATATATGTACCTATGGGTAATAAATATGAAAAGGTGCATTGGGATTGAATTGAGCATAACCTAGTACATGACATCGGTCCTTACTATACACCTAGTGTAACACTCCCAGGGGATATGCCAAAGATAATTTACATTTTCCTTACAAACCATTATGAATGATTTGAATAGATAACGATAATGAATGTCCTAGGATAAACCATACACTAAGGTAGGATATATTTTGAAATAAAACTAATGAAGTATTTTTTGGATTCAATCATTAAATTGTATAATAATTTTACAAGTGGTATTTTGGTTATAATAATCTTGAAACATCTAAGGATTATGATTGATTTTAGGAGCATATTTTTTAGTGGAAAAGTTGTTTGAGTAATAACAACCTTACATATTAGATACATGAGTTAAAATGTATTGATGAACTTTAGTGTTATTATGATCATTAATAAAATTGTAATAATAGTCAAATTAGATTATTAGGCCTTGAAAAAAAGGTTGTATTTAAAAACTTATCTAAAAGGGTATTTAATGATTAAATTCCAAGGATATCCATCATATTTATTTTGTAAATTATATTAATATGGTTTTAGAAAAGGAAAACCTATATGTTGGGTGAAAACCCATCATGTCTAGAAAGGCTATGGGACTTGAACCCGTGGCTGAAGGATGATAAGGGTTTCACACCTACCACTAGACTATACAATGTATTAGTTAATGTGTAATTATTTTTAGCTAAACAATTTGAATAATACATGTTAATAATTAACTATTGGTATCACTTTTTATGTTTATAAATTAATGTATTAACCATATTAGTGTTGGATAATAGTTAGATACAAATGGACTGACTTGTCACTCTTTTGTGGGCATTATGATCTGTTATAAGTGTATTCTAGTGCTCCAGGCATCAAAGTTAATTTTTAGATATCTATTTCTTGAAGTAGTGGATGAATTGGAAATTTATCAAAGAAAAAAAAGGATGAAAATTGTGAAATAGAAATATGTAAATTAAATATATTTCCTTATATTATTTGGTAGTAAAATAATTACTCACCATTAGGAAAATGATAAAAAAATATTGTCATAACACCTTGATTTTTTTTGAAATAATGGTCTTTTAAATCCTCATAGATTTATGATTTTGAGTCCATAAAATTTCCAATGATCATTCACTTGTTTGTGATTGATGACCTCAATCAATCCCTATAAATATTTACACTTTTCCTCTAAGTCTATATTTTCACTTTCCACCAATGTTCTCCTATGTAGAAACCTATTTATATGTTATTTTGTGTGACCTTTATACTTTCCATTCTCTCTTATTAAGAGGATATTATATTAAATATTCTCATGATGTGGGATTTTAACAAATTAATTTTCAAATATCAAACCCTATATTTCTGAGATCGAGTTGAAATTGTTAGGATGAAATTTAATTAAGGTGGGGAGAATGTAATGCCCCAAAATTCTAAAGTAAGAATATTGTATTCGATAGTATGTATGACACGCGACACCAAGCATGTAAGAGAATATAATATTCAGAGACTTTATAATATATTTAATATTTCAAATAAATTCAATCCATGATATATCTTAAAATGAACGTGATACTAAGTAATCTTGCATTGTACGCAAAGAATTTCTTTGATAATTTACGCTACATGCAAGACAGTGTTTTATCGAACAAAAATATATTATTAAAATATTATTATTTAATATTATAAGACTTAACCTAGCCATTAAATTAGAATTTATGAATAATATGATCTAAATTATGAAAATATATAGTTTACAAAAATATAATATGAATTAATTGGTTACCAATTAATTAGAAATGAATATAAAAACCAATTGAATATAAAGGAAATATTTTTATGCTCCCAAATGCATTTTGTCTCAATAAATTAAATTAATTAAAATTAGTGAATGATATTAATGAAATATATATTTTATATATTCAATAAAATATTTTTTACATTCATCCAATATATTTTATAGTCATAAGATAAGAACAAACCCCTTATTACGCGTAAAAAGCTTTATTTTTATAAATACAATTTTTCCGCTTTTTAATTGCAAAACTATTTAAAATCCATTTTTTGGAAATTTTATAAATTAAATATTTCAAAATAAAATTCATTTTTGAAATAGAAACATAAAAATTAGGTTATTGTTAATTTTTGTTATTTTTCTGGAATATTTCATTTTTTGATGAATAGTGAAAATATTGAATTTTATTCAATTTTTTTTCATATAATTTACGTATAAGGTTAGATTATATTTTTAATTGGTTTTAAAGATTAATTAGATCAATCATATATCATTTAATCCAATTTCAGTCACTATATCCAATTTCATAATGAAATTGAATATTAAAACATAGCAAACTTTTTAACATTATTACTTTGAAAACCCGCATTTTCGTCCCGTCTGTGGGATTAATTTCAAATTAATTTATGACACTTATGTGATTGGAATTTGAAAAAATGGATTCCATATTTGGAATCATAATAATTTATAATTTATAATAATTTCAACTTAAATTTTGACAAAAAATATTAGTGAAAGTAATTAAAATTAATTACAACAATTAAGGGAAAAAATTAGCTCAATAAGGGACTAAACCTTAAAATTAAGGGTCAAAATGACCTGTAAACTTGTCCAAAATACATTTTATGACCATATTTTGACCCTATAACCCCTTTTATTTAATTTATACCATTATTGGATCCACTTGACATGGGAAAAATGTGGTTGGAATTCCCTTTTAAATTTTTTACAAGAATGACACTCCTCCTCTACTATAAAAAGGAACTCACCCTCCCACTTATTCACACCTCTCAAGCCATTTGGATCACGAAAAATATTCCATAATAATCTCAAAAAACCCCTAACTTAATCCTAGAATCCCCCCTTTAGGAATAAATCCATCCAAGGAATCCCTTTTGTGCAAACCAAAAGGAGTTACCCAAAGAAGAGGTAACATCTTTTTTCAAGCTCTTTTATTTTATTTTAATTCTCCACCCACTCAAAATTATTATTACATGATTATATAATAATATTATTATAATAAATATACTGAGTTTTTTATTCTAAGGGTTAAACCTACACTTACACACACTTCCATCTAATGGGTAATTAACTTACCATTCATGTACAATAAACTACCGCCTCATGAAACGATGATTGTTCATTTTTCCTTTACCACCTATAATGGTGGGAATTATGATGGAAATGATATTTTTATATAATATATGTAATATTTATAATATATTTATACTTATTTAATTATTTTATAACACATAACTTTATAATTTTTTTGTTTAAATACGATAACATCGCTTGTGGACGAGTGGAATACCACCTCCTCAAAGTGATTGATACGTTCACACTTTACATGGAATGTATTAAGGACGGTTTTAGTAAAACTATGTGAAATATATGAAATAAATATTATACTATAATAATAATATACATATACATATATATAATTTATTTTTAATTCTTATAAATATGATAAGGAAATGGAAGTAGCGTTCATACGTACGTATGACCTACCGTCTCTGTGAACGGTGCATTTCATTTATTATCTCCAAACATTATGGATTATTATAAATAAATTTATACTGAATATATATGATATTAAATTTATGTTTTAAATCCTATTTATGATTAAATCACTATCTATGTAATAATAAAAAAAATAAGTCAAAACATACTCGATAAACTAGATAATTAACAACTGAAATAGTGAAAATAATGAAATATTATTGATAAATGGGTAATAAGATATTATTAGAAGATTATATATGATATTATAAATATTATTATGGTTGTGGTATAAGTTAGTGACATTTTTAAAATTATTATACATGATTTTAAAGGACTTCCACCTGAAAGGAAATACACTGTAAGGGATTCTTGTCTCACTTTTCTTTCTGTGAGGCATACACCATTTTCACTACTTGTTTCTTTTGTGTGGTGTATGTAATGCCCCTATTTTATTTTATTTTATATCATGAATACATTTATCTTCATGGTATTTATAGTTTCATTTAAATTTATTTCTTTCATGATTATTATAATTCAAAATTTATCAAGTAGTAAGGGATTTAGTCTCAATTTCCATTTTTTGAGGCATAAATTATTGCTGTGAACCTAATTTCTTATATATGGTGTATATAATTCGACTTTTAAATTTAATATCATGAATAATTTATTCATAATGGTATTTTGAGTTTCAATTTTAATTACTTCATCTAATGGAATTTAAACTTAATGTTTCCAAGTGGTAAATAAATTTCATAACCTGATTCCTTTTTATTGGGTTATATTATTCCCCCATTATCATTAATATTATATGATTATGCGTGTAATCAATTTTCAATATCTATTGATTTATTTCTACTTATTATATGTGGATTTAAAATTTACACACACAATCAATTCATTTATTGATTCTCACTCTAATGTTTTGGTCTTTTTAAGGGTTTATTTCACAATATCATTATATTCGATATTGTTAATTATTTAATTTCCATTAAAAGAAATTATTTGATAAAATTTCAATAAAACTTTTAATATTATTCTATTATGGTTATACATGAAAATTTTTAAGTAATAGTACAATTTTCCCACTCTTTGGTACTAATAATGTTTTTAAGAAAACCCAACTTCATTTCTCTCTTTGGTCGGAGAACCCATTTTCTTCTAAAAACCCAATTATCTAAAAAGGTTTTCAAAAATGTTTTTACCCTTTCCAAAATTATTTATTAAATAATTTTTACCCATTTTGGCCTTTTTAAATGTTTTCAAAGGAATATTCTTTCCACTTTCCAAATAAGGAATTTTTCTATCCTTTTTATCATGGAAGAGGAATGTTCTTTTTTACCTTGAATAAAATGTACAGATTTACCTGCCATCACTTCTTCAAAGATTTATTTGAAAGTTCAAAAGGTTAATTTTTATAAAAAATGTTTTCCAAATTTATTTTCAAAGAAAAGTATTTTCAAAATGTTTTTCAAAATAAAGAATATATTTTCCTCAAGAATATTTTTAAAATGTCTTTTTATAGTATTTATATTCATCAATGACAAAAACCATTTATTTTTACTCCACTTGGGATATATTGTATTAATACCATCCTTATTATTCTTATAGATGGTTTATGATTGTTTTGGGAAAAGATAGTATTGAAATTCACTTCCTTGATTCCTTTGTTATTCCCCTTGAAATATTTAATTTCCAATGATCATTAGACATTGAATTTTCCCTAGTTATTCATATCATTTATAATGGATATTTTTATTGAATAGACCATATATAATTTTTACATATAATGTTTACTTTGAAAATAATTTTATTTTCTAGGGAAATATTAATAAATTTTTATCCTTTATTAAATATGAATATTTGATAAGTCATATTATTAATTAATTAAATCAATTACTTGATAAGAGGAATACTTTAGACATGCAGTGACAGGTGGGCCCCAGACTTTATATAGCCCCTCGATGCATCAACAGGTTCTCATGAGACAAATTAGTTACACAAATTATATAATTTTCTACCTATAGTTTTAAACCGTCTGGAGGATAGACCTTAATAGTAGAGGTTTTCATGTTCCTAAGACATGATGTACAATAATTAAGCATTACCTTCATTTTGATTTAGTATTTATTATCCATGATATTTTGACTATGAAAAAATCTATGGATGCATTTTATCCTCATTTAATTGATTAAATGGCACATGTTTTCATTTATTTAACTTATCATATTTATTTTTTCCTTATCTAGTTATTTAAATGGAATGTATTTTTAGTCATTTAACTTTCTATATTATTTACGCACATCCTTATTAGTTTATTGATTACATGGCATGTTTCTTCAGTTATTACCTTTCCATATTGACTTTTCTCATTGGTTTGTTATTTCTTCTACTATACTTAACCCTTAATGAGCATTTGAGCTCACCCTTATTTTGTTTCCTTTACCCAGGATTCCATGAAGTGTACTAATAAGAATATGCAAGGATATACTATATGGAATAAATTTATCCTAAAAGAAATTATGTTTTGATTAGTGTATTCATTCACAATACCAAACTTATGTATATATCTAGTTTAATAAGACTAATAAACTATTTGATCCTTTGGGATGTGATTTACTTATATCTTATGCCAATTTAATGGTAGCATGACACCGACTCTAGGCTTGCTGGGGTTGGGTCGCTACAATAATAGGTATTTAGAGGAAGTGAAAAACCTCTATGACCATTGGAAATATGATAATTGGAATGGTAACTTGACAGTTAAGAATAGTAACCTGACCGTTAGAATAATAACCAGACTATTGGATTAGTAAAAAATTATTTGGGAATATTATGAAATAAAAATATAATAAATTTATGTCATAATACAATTAAAAAACAATATTAATTATGATAAGATAAATATTTGAAACAATGAAACTATAATTGAATTTTTAGAAAAAATACATGTTTTATTTTCATTAAAATTCATTTTTATTTGAAATAAAAGTTTATTTTCATATTTTTTTTGAAAAATAAAATGTGTATAAATAATAAAATAATTTTATACAATCATAAGTAATTTTTATAAGGGCCAGAAATTAAATCACAACATAAAAAATGATATTTTTCAATAAATAAGGATTTTATTTAAAAATTTTTCTAATATTTATAATTTTTTTGATAAAATGGATGTAATTTTTGGAATCAACACATAAAAATTAGATTAGGGTGATTTTTTTGAAAAAGTTGAATTTTTTATGAATAGTGAAATATGATGAAAAATGGTATTTTACATTGTAAGTTAAATACATGATTAATTGCATATTGGATGCTATAAGAAATCGTTATCTCAGAATTATATGCACCAATTACTATGTACATTCACAAGAATCATCAGTATTAGTGTTTTTGAAAGATAAGGATTCACAATGACATAATGGTTTGTAGATAAAAAAAATAAAGAATAAAAGAACATGTATAAGATGAACACGTGACACAACAATTTACGTGGTTTAGTAAAAAATTACTACATTCACAGAGAGACAAAATCATATTAATAATTCATGATTATAAATTATAGGGATATTTTTATAGTACATCAAACCCTATATCAAAATGAGATATTAATGAAGATGATGGAACTATGCCACCAACCGCATAGTAAGTCCATTGTGCTATAGTAACCGGTGACTGGAAGTCTATAGAGATAATGACATGTCAGTGTTACCGGTCACATGTTGCTACAGTGACATGTCAAATCCCACATAGTTATAATTCTCTATTGGTGTCACCTGTTACCTCTACTATAGTTTTTTCAGAGTTGCGACAGTGCCTGAAAATTGGGTCGTGGGTCTTTGGCCCCCAAACCCCTAAGTAGGGGCACGCTACCCCCTATAACCACTAGCAATATCATCATAGAGGTCAAACCACAAGAGTTTTGGTCTGGTGTGTAGTTTGGACTACTAATATTCAGCCCAAACTCATCCAAAGGATCATTCTACACCATTCCAAAAATTTATAGTCTTGATAAAAAACAATAAACTAAAGAATATTTTATTTAAAACACCCCCCTTATAAATACCACCCATCACCACCCCACCTCTCATAACACCATAAGTTCATTAACCTATTAAATACCTATATAAATACCTTCCCTACAACCTATCAAAATTTTATAGGTTTTTTTCTTCATAAAATACCATTCCCTAATCCTAAGTAGAGTGTTAAAAGAGGAAATCCAATGTAAGAGGTATATCTCTCAATTGAGCTATTTTAAGTTATTTTATTCTTATACCACCTAAAAATATATTCTACCCATCCTAAAATAATTCAATTAGTATCATAAGTATACTAAAATGTTATTATATTAATGGAATAACCACTACCCACCTTCCTATAATTTATTCTAGAATGAAAACGTTGCCCATATTGTAGTATGTTAACCGCTTCTATGGATGATGTATTTCATTTTCTATCACTACCTTCATTGATGGTTATAATAATCATTTTATGAATTAATATGAGAATAATAAGTATAATATATTTTATTTTTTATAATGTAATGAGTAAATAAACATAAAGATTAAATGAAATTGATTAAGTTTAACATGGTCAGAAAAATAATCTAAATGAAATAACCATAAAACAATAACATTCATACTCCATGAACTATGATTATATTTGAATAATATTTGATATTTATAAGATTATTAAATTATATATAGACATAAAATCCATACCATTTCACTTTTTAAGGTATGTAATCATTTGAAAATAGAATCCATAATTACCAATAAATTGATGTGACCTTGGAACCATGAAACAAACACCCTCGGGATGATGAACATGATCATAACACCTTAATAAAATAACTATAAATGAAAATAAAATAATAATAATAAATTAAATAAAAATGGAAAATGTTCTGAAGTAAGTATTTAATAAATCTAATTTTATCATTCAAGATTTTATACACACATACCAAGCAAGACCAGTTCCAAGGTAAGAGAACTCTGAAACCACCCTATTTTCTTTTAAGTTATGATTTATCTATATTTATCTCTCTTTATCTCTCTATTATTCACAATTAATTATTATATATATTCTATTTATATGTTCCTTTCATATATACCTATTTTATTTTTCCTTTCTTTGTGGGGGATATATATGTTTTTCCAGTTCCCTTCTCAATTCCTTCTTTTAAACACACCCAATTCAAGGGAATTTATATATTTCTAATTTAATTTCATATACCACGAAATAAAATAGTTTTATCTTATAATATTTATAAAAAATGATTATTTTATGGAAAAATATTCTAATTCCTTTCAAGTTTTAAGAAAAACACAATGTTCTTACCTTCTCTAAGGGTTCTTTACTCATTTCTTAAAATATCACTGAAGAGGTTCCTTTCTATACTTTATTCTCCACTCCTTTTGATGAATTTTTATTCACTTAAAATACATATTTAATATATATGATTCTTTATTCAAATATTAACATCTATAAATCTTTATTTTCTTCTTCTCTTAGGAATATTTATGATATATCATTTGGGTTTTCTTTGAGATAAGATTATATAACCCATTAATTTTTCATGGGTTTTCCTTATACTTATTCCTTATGTATGGTTTACTTATGTAAAAAACATATACATGTATATATTCTGATGTTATGGGTGGGATAATAATTATTAATCCACCAATGTATTGATTAATGTTTTCATCGCACCAGATACCATGTACAATGCTTGGGAAATAAGCCCAGCACACAATGTTATGTTATCTTGGCAGTGATCCCTAACTTATGCTTATGGTTTCATGTTTTATATTGTTTCTACATTCTTATGATTCCCTGATATTATGTTATTGTATTCTTTATGCCATTATTTCATATGATTATATGGGATCCTCCTCTTTTATGATATTATGTTATGCCTCTAAACTAGTATTGTATACTTTATTATCAAGCTTGCCCCCTTACTGGGATTTATAACTCACCCTTTTACTTATGCATGTCCCCAGAGTATCCTATGAAGTAATAAAAGTTCAAATAGATTTAGAATCACATTATGGAGATTTAAATAAAAAAATTTTATTTTGTTTTTAATTTGATGTATTATGTATCTGATCTCTCAAAGACACTAGGTGTCTAGATTTGTGGGTTGTATTTTCTTGATATTTATTTTAAAAATCATGTAAAATTATATGTATGAGACTTGATTTTCTATAGTTTTTATCTATTTAAGGTCTAGTTATTTTTATATATTAGGTTGGAGAACCTAATAGTAAATAGACTGTTAATAATCTATATTGAAAGCTATAAACTCATAAGTTATGGTATATATATGTTTTTTATGATTTATTCTTTATAAGTTATTAGTTTGTCCTTTTATATACTTATTAATTTGAGTATTCACATCAATAACTTTCTTTTTTTTAGTAAATGGTTGGAAAAATAAGAAATCGTCTCAACAACCATTATGATGTTCAATGTACTAATTTTATAAATGAGCCGCCTAATATGATGGGAGTGGAAGTTGAGAAACTCATGATAATACTTGATAAATAGAATCAAGTTATGGATAATAACTTGAATCCTATGAAATTCACTCCTTTTCCCAAGAGAGATATTTTTTTAGTTGATTCATTTATATGATATAGGCCTCCCACTTTTAGTGGATCTTATAATACCTTAATTGTAGAAAAATGAATTAATATCTTTGAGAAGATACTATCCATCCTCTAATGATTCGATCAAGAGAAAGTTATAATGAATTTTTATCACATTGAGGGAGAAGATAATTAGTAGTGGATACTAATCAAGAATATGAAACCCAATGAAGAAATCAAATCAATAGAGTGAGATTAATTTAATAAAAATATTTTTTAATAAATTTTTTCCTATCACTCTCCATCTTAAAACGAAGAGGGAGTTTCTTGGAATCAAGAAATGGGAGGGAAAATTAATCAGATCTCATGAGGAAAACATCACAAATATTTCAAGGTAAACATATGGATTTTTCATTGACCCTGAAATCAAGTTTCAATTATTCTTTAGTGTAATAAAGATAGGTTTTTGAGAATATTTATCAATTAGAGAATTTGATAACAATACAGAAATAGTCTGATGTTCCCTTAGAGTTTAGATAAGGATTAGTGATTCTTAATGGACTCATGGGAATATTGATAAAAATAGGATAATGAAGTTTAATTCTGGATGACCAATAGATAAATATCATGGAGGGAAGAAAATGCAAGTACTCACACGTCATAAGTGTTTGAAGAAGTATCCAGGAAACTATCTCAAAGGAACAAGAGATCCTTCAAGTGTGGAAAGGAGGAGAATCAATGTAACATCCTAAAAATTCTTTTATGTTATTAATAGAACAATTATTTTATAATTAATGTTTTATTATGATCACCTAAAAATACTTTTACATTTCATAATAACTTTACACACCATGGACAACTATAACTAGGATTAGCAAAGGGATTATTTAATGATATAATAAAAATTGTATTAATTTTTTGGAGGATACAAACTTATTTTTAAAAATTTGTTTTATGATAAATGTAAAAGTTTTAGATAAAATGAATTTTCATTAAATAATATTATAAATAATTTTTTAAAATTATAATATATTTTAACTAAGTCTTAAGTAATTTTTATAATTGTTAGAATGTTTATTTTTCTTTGAAATTGATAAATTTAAATAAATAAATATATTTATTTAAAGTTAAAATTCACATATTTAGAGAATTTTTTTGATAAAATAAACTTCATTTTTGGAATCATCATATCAAAATTATCTTAGGTTTATTTTTTGTTAATTTTATGACAAATTTTATTTTTTGGTGAAAAAGTGAAAGTTACCACTTTACAATGCACTATGATTTTATTAAATCATTATTATGTCAGTATGAATAAAATATTATGAAAACATTTATTTAATCAAAATAGAATTTTATAATTATAAAAATTAATTAAAAAATATTAATTTTAATTTAGAAATGTACACCTTACATTTTGGAATCAAAAATTAGAATTTTAAGATATATATATATTTTGATTTATGTGCATTCATTAGGTGGTTTGAAAGGTAAGTTTCAGTGTTATAAGGCCTTTAAATCCCACACACCCTCTTCTACTCATTAATTATCCATAAAATTGGTTGGAATTTAATTTACCCATAAGTGGCTGGCTTATATAATAAAATAACATATATTTTAACCCTTAAAACCACCTCTCCTCAAGTATAAATACCCCCTTTCCCTCCTCAATTTACACACCAAATCCTTTGAGAATGATTTATCTCCCAATATCCCTCTTAATAGTCTCTATAAGGTGGTTAAAAGGTTATAAATAGTTCCTCTCTAGCTTTAAGAAGCATCCTCCCAAGGTAAGGGATCTTTTCCTCCACTTCATTCGATTCAAGTTATTATTTCATATAAGCCTTTGATTATCAATTTATAATGTTTTAAAGTGATTTTAAATACCCTATTTAATGTTAATATAATTTATTTTTAATTATTTAATTTATTTACCTCTCATTATTGATTTTTTCCTAAGTTTCTACTCTTCCAAAATAAGGGTTCCTCACTGCTCTTTTATGACTACCTTTCAAAGTATTTTTAAATTACTTATCATTTCAATGTAAAATGTTATTATGTTCCGTTATTATAACTTCATTAATATTTTATCAATTATATATCACTATTCCCTCTTAATTTTCTACCTTCATAATCCATTATAATTCTTAATATTTCCCATAGCCATTAAACCATCCTAAATTTTGGTAATGAAAAGTGTGCGTGGTTTTACAAGAAATTACATCCCCGTATGGATACTACAAGTGGATGTGGTTATGGAACATTTGTATCTAGGGGTAATAACCCTAAAAAGTGTGGATTTTTATTTAACTCAATCATCACTTGGTTCATGATAATGGGCCTCGCTGCACTCCTGGTTTGACACTCCTATGAGATTTTCTTTGGATAATTCACATATAAATTTGTGAGGCATAATAAAGGATTAGAATATATGAATTGATATTTAACTTAAATTGATATCTTTATTCCATGAATGTATCTATAAATACTTCTTTTTATTATTCCCTCAAGTATAGTACTTCCTTTTTCAATGCGAACATCCTATTATTCCTAATTTGATTGTTGGATATTCACAAAGATAACTGCATTAATTCATTGAAAGGGTTTCTTTCCCACCAAATTTGTAACCAATTTTCATGTTATCTTTCACTCTCCATCTTTATCATGTATTTTAACTTTTTTATACATGTATATATTCCTATTTACATGTTTTATAGTGTAAATATGATCTCTTTATAGAATGATCCATCACCTCCTTTATCTTTCCTTATAATCAGCTATGTGTAATAAATAATTTCCATGTGAATACCATTTCATGATTCTTATTATTGAAGGTTATTCACCCAGATATTTATACATCAGTTTAATGGGGAAGATATTAACTAAAATCTATACCCTTTATCTATACAATGTAAATACATTAGACCTCATCATGTCGATTGATGGGTATTTACCTAAAAATTTACCAAATTTCATTGGATACCTATTTATTTTCCAAAATATTTATCATGATATTATTATTTATGAATTTATATATATATTCCTTATGTGACGCACATGAATTAAGGCATATGAAGGGTGCACCTTGATAGTGCTCCAATGCATTGGGTAAAGCGACAGAGTTAACTAGTGTAAGTAACTCTTAAGAGACTAATGCATTGGATAAAGAAGTAATATCTAGATATGACATGTTCATGATACCTTGTAATCACACCTTGGTAATGTTTTATGATACCTTAGTAAACAAACTTGGTAATATTAAGGGTGAACCCTGATATCCCTCCAATGCATTGGGTAAATACACCTTATCCAAAATCCTTGGTAATATGTTTTACGACACCATAGTGATGAGCTATAGTGATATGTTTATGAATGTATCATAATTATATTGTATCCACATTTCCAACTTTTCCTCATGTTATTATGATTATGGTATGTATCTTATACTTATGATCTTGTTATAACTCTTATTCTTATGATATTTTTATGCAACTTGTTCTCATGATAATGTTATAATTCTTGTCCTCATGTTCACATCATCATATAATGCCTCATGTTTTACCCATGATGTTTATTTATTATACATTTTAATTATTTATCCCTTACTAGGATTTATATCTCATCTTTTTCTTATACTTCTCTATTTACCCAGGAGTTATAATAAAACAGATATGTATATGGGAATTACATGTGTAGATAATCCTTGTGGAAGAAATGTGAATTATATAACGTGCTTAGTTTTAAATGTACCTATTCCCAAAGACACTAAACTTTTGATCTTATGAGTTCATTACAATTCATGTGATGTAATAAATATTAATAATGTTTTTCACTAGATCCAAAAGTACGGATTTGGGGCCTCTTAATTAAACTAATGAGTATCGAAGGGAGATAAAGAACCCAATTAACACGATGGAAGAAAGGAAGGTACCAATAAATACTACACCTAGTCCAATTTTTTTACTATAAATAATATAAATTTTTACAAGTTAGTGTACTAAGCCGAGGGTTATCAAGGATAACCGATAACAACAACCACTAAGGAAAAGATATCAATGAAAAACTTATTCTATCACTACTACTAAGGTGAATCATAAAAACGAAGCAGTGGAAGGTACACTTATTATTCATTCAAGAATAACCAATGTACAATTTTATTTTAGCTCTAAAAATTATTTTATATCATGTAAATTTAGTATAAATATATAAAAACCACTTAAACACATGGAGGTTAAGTTATCAGTGAAAATAATAAATGATATGTTTGTTGCATCTAAAGTATATAACTCTTACTCAATTAATATTTGTGGGAATAATCTCCCAGAAAACCATGTTATACTCTATTTATAGGAATTTGATGTTATATTAGGCACGTATTGATTTTTTTTATACAGAGCCAATATTAACTTCTAGGAGAAGGAAATTACTTTCCATATCATAAATCATCCTACAATTCTATATAAGTGTAAGGAGAATGATGAATCTCCTTTGGAAAATTATTCTCAAACATAGATATTTTTTACTTAAGAGAAATCATATCTAGCTCAAATTATTGAGACAAAGTAGAGGATTATCCTTGAATATGCGCCCCTTATAAGGTAACTTACTGATGTACTCCTCAAAGAGTTTTCATAAATTTCTCCTGACTGAGAGGTTGATTTTTCTATTGAACATATACCTGATGTTCTACCCATATCCAAGATTCCCTACAAAATGGAACCCATTTACCTAGATAAACTAATAAAGAAGCTATAAGATAATTTGGATAAGGGTTTTATACACCCAAGTTCTTAACTCAGGGGTGTTCCAATCCTCTTTTTCAAAAAAAGATAGGTAATTTGTCTTTGAATTGATTATCATGATATCGATAAGATCACAATAAAGAAAAAATATCCCTCACCATGTGTTGATGAATTATTAGATTAGATACATAGGGAATAATAATTTTATATAGAATACCTTATGTCTTGATATTATCAATTGAAGGGGAATAAAGAGGATATTCCTATTACTGCCTTTCATACAAGGAATGGAAACTGTGAGTTCATAGTGATGACATTTAGATGCATGGATTCTCTATTAATTTTCCTAGACTTTATGAATAGAGACTTTAAATATTAACTCAAAAAATTTATGGTGGTGTTTATAGATGAAATTCTCATATACTCCAAAATAAAGGAGGAATATGGAGAGTATTTAAGTAATGAGTTAAAAATAATGAGGAAAGAGAAGTTATATGAAAAGTAGAGTAAATGTGAGTTTTGGATGGCTTAAGTAACATTATTGGGGAATGTTATCACAATAAAGGGAATATATATAGATCTTTTGAATAAAAAGGATATTTAGGTTGAACAATACCAATATCTATAATGGGGATTTATAGTTTCCTTCGATCAGTTGGGTACTATTGATGATTTGTGAGGAACTTCTCATGATTTTAAAAATCACCAACCAAAGGTAATAAAGTTATTTTAGACCGATGGATGTTAAGATAGATTCAATGAGTTGAAGAAGAGGCTAATCACCGTACTTATACTCACACTATCCTTAATCAGGGGAGGATTTATGATATATAATGATGTATCAATTAAAGGATTAGTTTGTGTACTTATAAAAAATGATAATGTAGTAGTCTATGCCTTAAGACAGCTAAATGTTCATGAGAAAAATTACCCAAAACATAATTTGGAGTGGTTTCAGTAATATTTTCATTGAATATTTAGATGCATTATCTCAATGGAGAGAAGTGTAACATATATACATATCACAAAATCCTCAAGTATATATTTGGATAAAAGGATCTAAATATGTGTCAATAAAGATGGATATATATGATCAATGACTATAAATACTCAATCCATTACCATTATGGGAAGGAGAACAAAGTGGAAGATAATCTAAGTAGAAAACATCTCGTAGACTTATCCATAATGAGGATTGAGAAGGATCCAACTTCCTTACACATGAAAAGGATAAACATGGGAATTATAAAGGAAGTAACCACATCCTACATTAATCAAATTATTTCTCAAGCATCTATTATGGAGAAGATAAATAATGATCAAAGGAAGGATATAGAGATACAAAAGAATGTGGATGTTATATGAAAGGGGAAATACTCATTGTTCAACAATGATAAAGAAGGAGCTATGATATTTGGGACATGAATATGTATACTAATAGTGCCTGATATAAATAATGATCAATTGAATGATTCTCATAACACAATATTCTCCATCCAAATAGGGAGAATAAAGATGCATATATATCTCTAAAATCATGACTGGAGGGATAATATAAAGAATAATATTGTTGGATATACATCAAATTGATTAGTATGTAAAAAAGTGAAGGTATAAATTTAAAAGTCCAAGGATATGATTAAATTGAGAAGGATTAATCCAAACTGACATATATTTATATAATTGAAGGATTAAATCTCACAATAGTCACACAATCCAAAAACCCAAAGGCTTATTATCTTTTGATATTATCTACTTAAAAATATTATTTTATATAATTTTGAAAATTTATTCATAATATCACCATAATATATCATATTTTATAATTCTATTAGGTTATAATATTTTTATAACCCAGGGAATGGAAAACATAAGAAGGGGCTGAGATTAAATGTTTAGTATGGGAAAAAATTTGTCAATATTTTATTGAGTCTTAGATCGTAAGTATGTGAGAAAACATGACCATAGGGGAAATATATGATTTAAAATAACATGGAATAATAAGAGTTTTCTACAATTAATAATATAAAATCATGTAACCCCAATGATCAAACATATACCATGACATAAGAGTGTGAAAACATGAGGTAATAAACATGTGCCATGGGGAATAGAAAAGGAACATGACATAGAAATGTGGTATAGAAATATGAATAGTAAATCATGGTATTGTTTATATATATAAACACATTGAGTCCTCACTAAATCTTATAAACACATCTAACTGAATTTATTCCACACTAAATCATGTGAATATATCTAACCACATTGAGTCTGTTCCCAATCTTGTTAACATAGCTAACTACATCAAGTCCTCACTCAATCTTGTGAACTTAGATAACAATATTAATTCCACACTCACTCTTATAAACATGGTTAAATAAATTTATGTTTTAATAAATTTTTTATAGGGTTTTTTATTGGAACTGGAAACACTAAATGGATCTCATATCCTTGACAAGTGTTTTAATTATGGACTTGATTTCCAAAGGTAGGTGGTCACTGGGGTTGCTAGCCAGTAATGCTTTAGAACACACATTGATATAAAGAATGGTAGGTCAGGATAATCAAACCCTTTAAGTGGGTAATTATTACATACTTTTGGACTCACTTATATATTTAAGATGTATTACTGAATCCTTCCTAAATTCCCAATATGGGACTGGTCAACCTTATCCTAATGATTGGTCTTTTGACATGTGTCGATGTGAACTTCTACACATCTTAGAAATATCCTATCAATGTTGATAATTGTATCTATTAGAGTTTATCCATCAAAATTACCAAATGAAATTATCATAGGTTCTCTATTTTTAATTTATTATTACTTAGTGGTGCTGGTTTTAGAGTTCTATGGTTTAAAACCACACAACTATGAACACTAGAGTTTGAATCTATCTAGGGAGGCATAAAATGTTGTTAGTGACCAAATCGGGCCCATAAGATGGGTTTCCTACATATCCTTATGAAAGGAATACAAACATTTATAGTTTTATTCCACTTAATGGGACATGTTGTAAAATTTATGGTCACATGACAAGGATCGATCCATGTAGTTAAACTTCACACAGTAAGGATGTACAGGAGAAGGATGCCTAATAATGGTTGGTGTAGGACTTATGTATGAATATACCTTTCTAGTTAATATAAAAGGGAATATAACCCAAAGATAATGGGTTTGGGTGGCTAATAGGAATATTCCCCACCAACCAAGAGTATGATTTTACTTGGGATAAAACATGATGAAGAAAATATGATAATACATAGAGGGAATATATCCCTCTAGTAGGGGGGATTGTTTTATCATTTATATGGCCTAATGAGGAGAATTTCCACTAAAAATAGCCATGGAAGAAGGAACTTACAACCTTGTGGGAATATAGCCAAGTGAGGGGAGGATGTTGATGATCTCATGAGGATTATGAACCCACAAGGATGTAAAAAAGGGTTAAATTTTTTTAGATTTTAACCTCATAGATCCATCTTATTTATCCCATAAAAACAAGAATCAAATATAATGTAATTTTATTGACATAGTTTAAGGTCGTGGGAAAATACCAAACCATGCGGTTTAACATCATGTGATAAGGATGGACGTGTCATGAAATAGGTGAGGAGAGAATATTGAGAAGTACTTACACATATGAGGCTACCCTAAAAATATAGTCTAGGGCTTACACCTAGTAAGAGGCCCATGAGTGAGGCATTTTAATTATGCTAATGGAATAATTAACTCAGATCTCTAAGCTCATGTGAGTCATTTTTGGTGCTATAAATAAGAGATAGTGGAAGATCAAGCACATCACATGATATTGAAAAATTAGATTTGAGTGGGGCTTATGCACCAAGGATACCATTTGTGAGTACCCTTGTCTTATTTATGGGACCATCAATGGGAATTATCTTGGGTATTATACCCAAAAGGGGAGATCATCCTCCCATCTTCATTCTTGTTGATAGGTAGGGTGGGGTGTGGAAGCATGGGGGTATGAAACCCTTTAGGAAATAATAGGGGCATACTTCTAGATGGATACCTTATTTATCCTATATTGTTGAATAAAGAAGAAATCCATCAATGTTCTAGGAGTGACTTGTCTAATGTCTTCCTGATAAGGACCCTTATTATTAAGGGAATACATGATTGTGATTCTCCAGTGGGTTCTACCAATCCATGAAAATATCCCAATGCCTCCATTTATCAAGGTAATCCATGATCAAAGGGGTGCATGATGGTCCTCATTATTTGATCATGTGCATAAGGTTTCCTTATAGGAGACCTTAATGGTGGGAAACCTAGGTAGGGGACCCGAAAAAAGGAATTATTTTCCATTGAATCCATTGCATCCATTTTGACTTGATATGGGAGTGAGAGATGATGTATCAACTTCATAAATTTATTGAAGAAAGTTTCATATAAATGATAATATAGAGATTAAGAGGTTTTACTCAAGTGATTAAGGGTTAGGGTGAGTGTTAGCCCTAAATGGGAGGCTAGGGTGATTGGTTATCCTAAATGGATGGTTAGGGAAAATGGTCTCCCTAAATGAGAGGCTAGGGTTAATGGTCACCCAAAATGGGTGTCCAAGGAAGAATGGTTGCTTTATATGGTAATATAGGGTGAATGGTCACCCTAAATGGGTGGATTTAGAGAATATTTACCCTAGATAGGAGGATAGGGTGAATGGTCATCTGAAGTGGAAGGCTTGGGAAAATGGTCACCTAATGAAGGGTAACTGGATGAACTTCATCCTAGTGTATCCCCTAAAAGTGTCTTAGGTGAATTCACCCAAGTATTATGATCTCGAGGAAGGTTAGGCTGAATAGACCCATGATTTTTGTTAATAGGGAGGTCATTTTACATAGTGTTATACAACTAGGGTTGGAGTAATATTTCATGAAATCCATTTTATATTCAGTTTCTAAGATGAATCATTCACTTTCTCCCTTGGTTTTTAGATTAAGATATGATACATAGAGGGAACTCAAAGACTTGGGAAATTAGAAATTTAAGTTTTTATTAGTATTAAAAAAAAGGCCAGCATCTCATGAGGATCCTCAAGGGTCTTATTTATAGGTAAAAAATGGGACTATGGTGAGCAAGAGGTAGTACATGCTAGTGGAATTAGGTGACTACCATAGGCATACACTAGTAGAATTCAGAGAATGATATAACTATGCTACTGATACATGTATAATAACTTATAGTAACTATACCTAGTAACACTCATAGTGGATCAAGAGAAATGTCTTAGGAAAATTATCTGGGAGTAACAACTCAAATGATTGTGTGAATACTAGAATGAGGTGGCCTGAGTGAATGATGAGAGGCATATGAGTGACATCTTGGTTGGTTAATATTTATCACATAAATTTTTATAGATTATTTAGATAATACCTTATTTCTTTTCCCCTATACATGAATGGAGTATCAAAATCCCCCCTTGAATTTGATCTGATTTGGAACAAAGAGGATTAGATTCTATGGTGATCATGAATTTCATGTGAGATTTTATTTTGAATGGAATTTATATTCATAGGTGGGATTAAAAAATGTATCTTTTGATATACTATAAATGAAGGCATGATAATGTGTAAACATGAACACCAGTATACATTCTGGTATGACATGGACTAACCTACACAATGGGCCACACACATATAAATACTGGAGGGCCCCCCTATTTCCACTTTATTCCTTTAGTTTAAGTGAACATGAAGCTCTAGAATATATATTCACAAAGGCCATCTATTCTAGTCAAGGTGAGTGAAATATTTCCTTATCTTTACTTATAATCTCTATCACGAAGAAAAAGGTGAAGGATCTTGAGTGAGGAACCAGGGAGAAGGTGTTAAAGTGAATATATAGGGAGAAGTTTTAGGTCAAATCACCTTGGTGAAGATTTAGGGTAAAGCACTAGGTTGAAGCACAATGGATAAGATCTAAATAAAATTTCTAGGGTGAATAACCATGAAAAATATATATGGTGAACCACTAGGGATAAGTACTAGGTAAAATCACCATAGAGAAGCTCTAGGGTGAATCAATAGGTAAAATCACTAGGGTGAATCACCTGGGTGAAGCATTGGGGAGAAATTCATTGAGGAATTTTCATTATTTAACTTCTTCCATTTCTTATCATGCTATTATTCTTTTAACTTATGTATCATTTATGAATGATTCTTCCTCTATTTCTTCTTGTAAAAACATGATGTAAAGGACTTTAATCACTATTCTTGACACTAAAGCTATTACTCATATTTTTGAGACGATAAAGGATGGTGGAGATGATACTTTTTGTACAACCTATATGTTATATTTTTCAAAAAATATCAAAAAGAACCATCAAGAGTATCCAGATTTAGTTTTCCTTTCACTATATAGCCATGGCCTCTTGCCTGATGTTAAGATTCTGAGGCTGTAAACCAATATTTCAAACTCTTATATTTTAGTATATTATTACTTGGTAAGTGACAACATCTATTCAAAAGGGGTTTATATTAATGAGTGGTTGGACACCCATGTGTATATTCTTCATCACATTAAGGCTTATCCTGAAAATATATCCTATATATCTAAGCCTGATATGTAATGTTATTCCTAAATATTTTGATAATCTATAATGGATCAAGGAAAATTTTGGGTAGAATATTAGGACCTGTGCCCTGGGGGAGGTATGAAACCTAAATATATTTAGTCATTATAGGTCCTCAATATGTCTATTGAGTTTGAGGGGGAGATAAATGTAGTGGATATATATGAATCTATTTGGATTTTAAAGACATACGTTTATAATAATTCTAATTTTCTCCCCAAATTTCTCAACCACTAGAGTCCAAATATAAATACCTTATACTTGTCTCATGGTAAAGTGGGGATCAATCATTGGTAAATATAAAAAATATCATAGTATATGTTCCTAGGATTGTTGTATGATGAGTTTATACCACCAAAAAATCACATGGGAAGGTTGTAAAAGAACATATGAATTGACTCACTCCACACTAAAGATGGATATCACCATTACAGGAGTGGATATTTTCCCATGAACTAATATTGGTTTCGAGGCCTTGGTAGAGGCCTTATTCATCAATAAGGGTAATGGGCTATCTTTTAAGTGTCCCATAAGGTACCCCAAGGTACATAAATGGGTAATTTCAGGCACCTATTGGTGTAAGTTGGAGAGAGGATGATACAAATACTAGGGTTATGACATCAATCCTGATATCCCCTCCTAGACCTGACTGACAACATTTTTAGCCATGTGATTGAGTATATATCTATTAACCATGTGAGATTATAATAATGGTGTTTGGATAAGAACATTCTTGATAGATTCCAATATTATATAAGGAGATCACATGGTTCTGGTAGTTCCTATACTTGTAAGAATATATCGATGTTTATTGACCCTATATAAGGGTAAATAACCCTACTTTTTAGGACCATTTAAAATATTTTGGGACTTTGTGGAAATTAATTTTAATGTTTTTGGAATGCTCAATGTGGCATAGATTAAACAATTCTGATTTAAAAGTCTATATTCAAAATTAAAATTCTCCCCATACAGTGCACCTACTACCAATGGATGATCTCATTACTTCCATGGATGTCATCTCCTTGATCCATCCTAGGGAAAGTAATAAGGTACCAATCCTACCCAAAGAGATTCATGAACTTCCTTATAGTGGTCTATATTACTTTGAAGTCCTTTCCCATCACATCAAGAAAATATCTATCATGTGAAGAATCTAACTAATTATGGGTCGATAAGCTACAATTGAGGACGAGAACATCCACAAAGCACATGAAAAAATGGCCACACCAATAATTTAGGCTTATATTGTTACCAATTAGTGGATACCTTTTTAAGGAGAGGTTCAAGTAGTTCAACCAACTAAGGTGAATCTTTCTATAGAAGTTTTCATGTCAACAAAACAAAGTGAGTATTCTCATTATTGTCCCTAAAATTAGTATTTTCTATCTAATGATAGTTTCTCATATTTCATACAATATCACCAACACATATAGGAGTGACTAATTTAGAATGAAACATCCCAAACCACCCTTTAAGAGAATTTATCTGAGACTATATTCTGATTTTGGGGAGTGAATTGGAACTGGACCAAGAGACTATCAACTTCCACTAATCTATGTATCAATGTGCTTGGAATAATATATGGAAATCAATCTATGATACTTCAAGGGATGAGTTGAGTGTGAAGATGCATTAACTTTAGTGCTACTTTATGATTCTAGTAAATGAGGTCTTTATCTAAAATAATATCCATGCTATTATGAAAACAAATAACTAGGCTCTAGATGGTGTCTGCAAGAGGTGAAATTAATTTTTCACTCTATAAAACTTCAAGCTGTGACTCTTAAATGAAAATCATCTTATGTTGTAGTGGAGCTAGAGTAAACAGTGCCTCACTAATAAAGATTAAACATGCATAAGATACCTAGAGAAGGATCTAGATACCACCAAGTGAATACTATAGGATCACCAAAATCTTATGTAGTATAACTAGGCTAAGAAGAAAAAGGATTCAACTAAGTTAGAATCTAATCCTCTTGCTAAAGAGGTTGAGCTTGCTAAACTGGTCAAATTTAATCATATTATCCAAGAGGCACAACAACACATCATGTAGCTCCATGATTCGATAGAGGGTGTTTTTTAATAATTTTATTTCATGAATAAAGGATATGATATATAGATTTTATATTTTTTCATTTTTTGTTGGAATGAAAAATAATGAATTTTGTGTCCAATAATTACCATTTCTATATTTCTTACTCTAAACTAATTATAAGTTCATAATAACTTGCGAAGCATGGATAAAAAATATTGGGATAAATTGAGTCCATATAATCACCAATAATGAGAGAAACATGTCAATCAAGTTTCCTAAATATTTGAATCAAATAAATTTTCTTTTATCCATTCCTTATAGATAGATATAGGTATAAATATCATCACTGTGACACTAGCATTGGTCCATTTGGAAAAATTATCTCCTTCTAAGAATGGATCGTGGATGGATATAGGCACAAATACTATCACCATAGAATTAGATTTTGGTCCTTATAGATGAATTACCCCCTCCTAGATATGGATCACAAATAGGTATATGTGAAAATACCATCACCATGACACTAGAGTTTATCCACTTGGATGAATGATCCCCTCCTGAAAATGGATCACAGGTGGGAATAAGCACACATACTATCATCATAACACTAGATTTGGTCTATTTTAATGAATGATATGAATTAATATAACAATAATCACAAAGGGGAAAATTGGAATGAGGGTTCTAGTGTTCAAAGGGGTTCAAGTTCCCTAAAGTTATTCCTTTACACATTTCACATGGATTCCTAAGACTTATTGTACTAGGGATAAAGTAAGGATGAATGTACTAATATTTTATTAGTCTAAGGGACCTAGTGAGTATAAATTGATTTTTCCTGGGGTCATATTACATACCCACAATCTTTTTGTAATTTTTCTTATTACACTAAGTTTTACCTAATACTTATATAAGGGGGTATTAGTGGGTAGTAACTTGAAATTTTCTTATGATTCCCCATACAGGTTTTTGACCAACCAAGTTTTGTGAATTTTGAATTTAGATGCTTATTTTTTTCCAAATCACATGAAATATGTGTCCAGTGAGAAGTGGCACTACTTTTACTCAGATTTCCCTTAGTGAGTTTTCAACTTGGAAAATTTAGTGTCTCTTTCCTTGATCATTTTAAGGTCATGAAATTTAGACTACTATAGTTGATTCTTAAGGTCAGATAGATTTGAACATATGTTGCAGATATTTTAAGTTAAACAATTTTAACCAGAGAAAAGAGAAGTGGCCCATCCAAGAACCAAAGTGAATTAAACTTAATGAAACTGGTAAATCCCAGTGACACTTATAGAAAACCTTACACATAGGGGGTATTCAATTTATGATCATGAATCTCAAACCATTGTTTCATGTGGTTTAGGGATCCATGATAAGGACCAAAAAAATATTACAAAATGAGATATTAAATCCTTGATTTAACAATGGGTATGATATATGAAGGCATAATATCAAGGATATTGAATCCACTTGAATGATTGAATTGTAGAGTAGGTAAATCATATTTCAAGGAACTTAAATTAGGATGATGATATGGGGAACGTATGTTGAGTAAGACCACAAAACATATTTAAATGATGGGTTTCACTATAATAGTGCAAGGATATATGGATATTAAAGGACCTTAACCTTAGGAAAAATATACCTCTAGTTGGTAGTCTAGTTTAGGGGAATATATATAGAATCTAAATTAGGGAATGTATGCATAGCTAATAAGAAGTTTCCCTTGAAGATGGATATGCTTGTTACCGATAGACATGAAAGATTTTTGGGGGATCAATCACTTGAATAATGAAGTGGGATTATAAAAGAAAGGTCAAAGAGGGTTCTAGTACACTAAATATTATGTCATCATGTATGGAACATTTTATTTTGGTGAGGAGATTTGATACATCATTACTATAACTTTTTTTGGACCAGGTAGTTCAAAAATCATGGATTAGATTTTTCTAAGGCCATATGGTGGGCCTAAATATATTTATTCCTTTTCAATTTGTGCTATACTTTTTTCCTAATCATTTAAAATTGAAAGCATAGTGAGTAGAGACTTGAATTTTACTCAGGCCTCCCATTACGAGTCTTCATTATGACAAGTTTTATGCCTTTTTCACTAGCAGTTTAAGGTCTTGTGATTTGGACTATCCATGGATAGAGTTTAAGGTTATATTTATTTTACCTATAAGGTGAGACATTTTAGAAAACATGATCTAAGAAAGTCATGACCTGAATTATCTACTCATTTTTGACATTTACTGCCTTAAGGAAGGGTTCACATGGTTTAAGGTCATGATGCTTGGATAACATAAAAATCGAGGGTACAAACACCTACACAATATGGTAAAAGTGAAAACCTAATAGAAATATATATCCCAATTCTATAATATATTATCCCATTAGTAATTCACTTAGTTTAAGTTCATAGTTCTCATACTATGGAAAATGAAAGAGAATTATGTCACAATAACCCTTTTGGGGTTCTAAGGAAAAAAACACTCTAACACCTTTTGAATAGAGGATGATGATACTAAAAATCATGACTTATAGTTTTCAGATCTATAGGTATGATATGGGATAGGTATGTAAGGGATAACAATTGAACACATTCAAACGATGAGTTCCACTATGATGTTGTTTGGGCATACAAAGATTAGAGGATTTTTTCTTCAAGATGAAGATCCCTCTCATTATAATGTCAGATTGGGGGAACATATGATGGATCCAAATTGGGCATATATTAATATCCAAGAATAGGTGTCCCTTATAGACAGATACACTCATTACGGATTTCCAGGAATGGATTGTGACAATTTGATACACTTGGGAAAAAAAGTGTGACTTATGGAAAGGAATGTTCATAAAAGACAAGGGAGGCATCCTAGACCTCGATTGACCATAGATAGGTTGTTTTAGTCCTTTTTAAATAGTGATAATGGATGATACTTATATAGTTTAATGTCATGCAATAAAGACTCAGGTGCCATGTAGTTTAACATTATGGGATAAAAAATCACACCACATAGTTTAACTTCATATGATAGGGAAATTTGTATAATCCAATTTATATTGAACCATATAATGAGTACAATTAAACAACCTATACCCACTGTTGGGTTCACAAGGTATAAAATGTGTAAAAGTGGGGCCATTTTATCCTATCATAGGTATCCATAAAAAAAATATATGCTGAAATATTTTCACTTGGATGGAATGAACAAGGGGTAATGACATTTCTCAAATTTCAAGTGGGGAATTAAATACTTGATGCTAATGCTAATGTGGTTGAGTATAAGATTGAACACTAAAGAAACCCCATATCTAAACACAAGGTGATGCGACATGGTATGATCAATTATTAATGTGTGAGACCCAAACAACATGAAATTGTGGGGAAAAAGGGCATTTTATCCTAGTGAAAGATCCCAATGTCACGTTATCTCATATGTATTTGGATCTCATATTGGGTAGTTGGGTTAAATTACATTAATTACTCTAATAAGTTTAAGATTATGAAGGGGGGACCATATGTAGTACACTTTAATGTCATATGATGATGACCTAGGTGCCTTGACTTTAAATATATTGCATCTTATTTATGTTGTTTAGAGTAATTTATTGTGAACACTAAGGTCACACGAGTCATGATCAGTGTGAGAAAAAAAAGTTATTGAGAGATCATATATATATCACATGAGAGTGCATAAATGGAAACACATGAGGGTATTTTCACTTTGGTTTCATCAAGAAAACTCCACATGATTTTAGCTATCTGGTAGGAGGAAATAATTTAGTTGTATGAAACTTTTTGGATGTGATTAGAATAAAAGGTCTAGGAATCACTATGTATCCCATAAAAATAGTAATCAAGACACACATAGTTCTTATAGAAATGGTCCCTATACAGATCAAGATCTTATATAGGGATGGGGTCATCTTATATCATAGGTTAAGTGAACCATGAAGATAGGATTGGCTATAATATCCATTACCATCAGATCCTTTAATGATGGAGAAAGAAACCATGAAATATATTACATAGGGGAGAGTCATTTTCAATGTTATATTTCAAGATAACGAATCTATATTCTGGGTATTTATGTAAATATAGCTTATACGTAGGACAATGTATTCTTCATTGAGCCACACAAAGTTCTTATCAGGATCCTTATGTATATATTGTATTCATATTAATGGGAATAAATTAGAATTATCCTTAGTAAAATTTTATACACTAAGATCAAGGGGGTGTTTTCTTTATCAATAGTAGTGGCTAGGCCTGGGATAGTGGTTCTAGGCATCAAAATGTTTACAGATATAATAGGAAACAAGCCAGATGTAGATCTTGAAATATCATAGTACAAGAGGCCATTAGACATGACCTGGTATGGAAAAAGAGTACTCCAACACTAGGATGGGAGAATTTTTATTTATCCTCTTTGTTGATGAAGGTTCACAAATGAATCATTATTAGAATCTACCATATAGATATGAATCATGTATAGGAGAGAAGAGAATTTTGGTTAGTGGAATTTGGGGTTAGTCTTGGGATAGAAGGCCCAAAAATCACTATGTATCATGTAAAGATAATAATCAAGACACACCCAGTTCTTAGATTTAGTTCCATTTGTAGATCAAGCTCTTACATAGGTGGAATTTTCAGCATAGGTTCACAGATAAAGAATTCAATGATGAGGACTCTTACTTATATCTGGATCATATGAAGGATGGATAATTTCATCTGGATATAGATCAATACATAAAATTATCTTACATGGATTTGGTTCTTATTTAAGGAAAAAAGGGGTATTTTTAATAGTCCTTATCAAATGGATTGATAAGTCATATATGGTAGACATTGTTTAATAGTTTAATATCATGTGTCCATGGCATTTAAATTCTTCATATTCAAGAAAATACTTTTCAAATAGATTAATTTTAATCTTGGAATAGGCTAATAACTATTGGGAACCATACAAAAAGTATTATCACATGGATTTGGCTCTCGTGTAAGATATTCAGGACAATGGGTAGATATTTTGAGCAGTTTAAGGTCTTACAGGGTGGGTCAAGTGTTCCTCAGTTTAATTTCATACCAATTTGATGATGTCATATAGTTTTATATTAAAAAATAAGGAAAAGGGACATGTAGTTTAATGTATTGTGACTAAGACTATGATGCTCCCAAATGGAGTGATTGGTACAAAGGGGAACTTTTCACTATTCGAGGTTGTGTGAGGTGGGGCCTTCCAATCCTTATGCCAAAGAAAAAGGGATTGATATCAGGGAAAACCTATGGATAGATATAGGATAAGTGATCCCAAATGTCACTACATATCCTATAATGATTGGAGTTAAACCATACATAGTTATTGAAACATCCCTTCATAGATCAAGATCATTCATAAGGGAAATGGGGCATTCTTGGTAGACATAGTTTCATTTGATAATGAATTCAATGCCAACAAATATTGTGTAGATCTAGATCATGTAAAAGATTGGATAATTTTACTTCTTCAAGAACACATTTCTATATGTCTTAAATCTATATAGAGTATCCCCAGTATCAAAAATGGTTTTGATAGTGGTGTAATTATGGCTGGGCCCATGAAAAGGAGTTTAGGCATCACTATGTATCCTACAAGAGCATAAATCAAGACACATGTTTTTCTTATTTGGTGCCACCTATAAATTGATTTGGACCAAATACAGGGGGAATTATATATTGATGAAATTTTTATCTGGGATTAGTCTAGGAGATCTGGACATCATTACATATCCTGAAGTAATAGGAATCAAGACACACATAGTTCTTGAATATAAATTCCTCACATCGATCAAGATCATATATGAGGAAAGGGGCATTTTTATATCCATGGATCAAGAAAACCATGACATTAGGTCCAACTAATTTAGCCATGACAATTGAATTCACCCCTATGTAGATCGATCTCTTACACAAGTAAAGGGAACTTTTTTCCACTTATTATTATAGCTGTGCCTATAGTAACAAGTCTAGGTGTCACTACATATCCTGTAAGTATAATAATTAATCTAAAAATAGTTATGAAAACATACCTACATTTATTTGTCTCATATACATGGAAAATGTAATTTATTCTCTCCGGTATTGGAAAATTGGGTGAAAAATATTTCTACATGGATCAAGTTATCATGTAGAAGAAGCAGAAGCCATAGAAAGAATGTAGCTATAAGAAGTTTAAAGTAATCCAGGATAGAATTGTGGGGGTTTTATAGTTTAGGTCACACAACAAGGACCAAGACATCATGTATTTTAAGGTCGCATGTCATAGACCAAGGAATCATGAAATTTAAGGTCATGTGACATGGACCAAGTTTATATAGTTTAACATCATGTAGTGATGAAATTTGAATTGTTATGAAGTAATGAAAAAATATTTCTTGAGAAAACCTATATTGGTATGAGGTGTGAAGCATTGTCCATCCATTTTTCTCAGGTAAAAGGTTCTATTGGAGTAGACTTTATATATAATGTAAGGTCCTTATCACTTTGGTTACAGCTTTGGGGGTCTCATACTTGGTATCATTGGAGTTCTTAGGGTCAACACCAGGTCTCCCTAAAAGAATTATCTATGGTAAATTTTTTTATTGAAGTTTCTTGCAATTTAGTTTTGATGTACTTATAGGTTGTTTAGTGTACACAACCTATTTTCATTAAGCTACCTGTGGGAAATTTTGTCTTCCGAGTACAACCATATATAACAATGTGAAGATAGGGAAATTGAAATTAAATGGGTATAGTTGACTATGTTCCTTAAATAATTGAATATGGTATTTCTTGCATAGTGGTATGAGTCATGGTGTGATAGGCCCACAAGGTATATAGAAGATATTTTAGTCCATATTTTTTATACTTTTCCACCATCTTTACAATTATATTTTATATATTATTGTTGAAGGCATCTATCTATCCATTTTCTATTTCATGGTAGTAGGATGAGTGATTTGACAAAGTTTTATACTTCTGATACAACATTTTCAACTCAGAATAAAATAAATTGATGTCATTGTCCATCAATATGGTATTTGGGAAATGAAATTTGGCGACGATATTAGTATTCGTGAAGTTGATAATATTATTTTTCTAAATTCTTTGAGGGGTATAACCTTATCCCATTTAGAGAAGAATTCTATGGAAATAAGGATGTAATTGAACTTACTATATATGGATGGGGGTTGTGAATATAAGATTATGACCTTTTATAGAGATGTCTTTAGTTCATTTACTGGTATTTATTTTGATTTTTTTGAGTATATCTTGTTTGGGATTTATCTTGGAAGTGTTTGGGTGAGAGTTGGAAATTTTTGGAGGGGGTTTTGGGAGGTGCATAGTTGGTGCACAGTTTCACAAAACCATGCTCCCTTCCCCAGAAAACTATGCAACCCTAGATATAGGTAGATTTCATGGATGGCACACAGTTTTTTAAATCATGTTCCCTCCTAGGAGTAACCTCACCCCCATAGATGAGGTTCATGGTTAGGGAACATGAATTGGATGAATTCTAAGTCATTCAAACCTCCGTTATTGACAAATCAGAGATCCCTTGATAGATCTTCACCTCTCCTGGTAAGAGATTCTCACCTTTTATAGTTTCCTCCTGCATTCCCATCTTTCTCTCATACTTCGAATGCATGTTTTCCTATATTGGTTTTGTATCTAGATCTAGGTTTTCTTGGATATAATCTATTTGATCTTGGATCTAGGTTTTGGATATAGATCTCATTCTTCATCATGATCCTGGTTGTTCTGATTTAATTTAGGATTTTTTTTGGTGAGTGTTCATCAATGAGTTTGAGGTAGGTGGTATAAATTCAATTCCCACAATCTTAAAATCCAATTTCATGTATGTGTTGTGAAATTTCAATTGGAATGTTTGAAAATTGAATCTTGAATTGAATAAATTAATTGATTAATTAATTTATGAAATTAGTGAATTGATTAATTGATTTTCCTTGTTATTATAAATTGAGTTGAATATGGGAAAATTTATTTTGGTAATTGTGATTATTAAATTGGTGTAATTGGATTTGTAAATTGGTTAATTAATTAATGAAATGTTGTGATTGTGGAATTGATGTGAAATGTGGATTGTATAATTGTTTAATTAATGTGATTATGGATTAATTTAAAATGAGAATTATGATGGTTGAATTGACCTTAATGGTTTAATGGGTTATATGATTTAAATGTTTCAAAGTGATATAATGGTGAATTTTCATATTATTACATGTGAATTAAAGTGATGAACCTTATTTGTTTAATAGATAAAAAAGGTACACATTAAAGATAATGTTTGACAAGAAGGTTAATGATTCTTAAACTTGATGTATGTGAATTGTGATATATTTTATATTGTGATATATATGATATACATGAGTGGTATATGGATTGATGCTTCAGTATACCATATGTGATTGATTGATATATGACTATGGGACATGAACTGATGCTTCAAAAGTCAATTTGTGTGATTGATTGATATACATGTGTGGGAAATTGATTGATTCTTCAAAAGACCATATGCGATTCACTAATATATGAGTGTAGGACACAAAATATTACATAAAAATCTCACTTGTGTGATTGATTGATAAATGGGTTGTGGGAAATGGACTGATGCTTTAAATACCCACGGGGTCCTAGACATGGCATTCTAGGACCAAAATGTTGGCATTAGACTATGGTTCCAATTATTCATGTTATTATTTAAGATTAATTAGATAATTAAAGACTATGTGATAATGAAAAGTGAATCCCCATGTGATATGGTTTAGACTCCGGCATGGGATGAAGAAGGTATTGGTGGTTTAGGTGTTTTCATGAACCCAAATAATTTATGTGATTCAATAAAGAATAATTGAATATGTAAATTTTTTACCTTGTTACTTGTATTTTATTATTTATAAAACCACATACACTATTATTGAATGAATACTGTTTTAGACACGTTTGGTTTTGGCCTACTGAGTTTTACTCAGACCCTACATGAAATTCCTGATCGACACCCGAATAGAGTTCATGTTTGCAGGGCAAGATAAGGGCCAGATCCCTATGTTAGATGGATGATATGGGATGGATCATGGATGAGGGAAATGGAATTGGTGTATGGAATCACTTGGGATTTTTTAGTGTCTTTATTTTGGGTTTTTCATTTGACACTGGACATGTATTTGTCATGACATATCTACTGCTTCAGTTTTGGATATTGTATTCTTTCTTTGGTCATCATGTAATACTGGTATTATTATGGTTATGGTTAAATCTTTTGGATATTTTTTTATATATTTCTGCTGCTGCATTACTCTAATAAAGAGGATATAGTCTCACCATGATCAATATTAGACCCTTTCTTCTAGTTGGAATCCTCTAGAGTATAGGGAGGCATGCCTATGGTCATGTGACAAACTGGATAGGGGAACTGGTGTGTGGAACCTGAGTCAGGATGTCATAAAGTTGTATTAGTGTCAGTTTTCTTTTCTTTTATTTTGTCTTACTATTTGTGAAAGGTATAAAGGAGACTAGGAAGAGTCAGGCCTTGGACATGAGCTCATGCATGGGAGTAGCTAACCCATGTATGGGGTAAAAGCCAAGTACCCAGGGTAAGATTGTTGTTATTGATGTGTGTTGTTGTAGTTGGATGTTATTTCACCTCGAGTGATGCACTTGTTGTGTTATGTGAATATTATTTCTGATATTTTATGATATTTGACTCATTAACCAGTATATAATGAAAGTTCAGTATGCATTCATCATATAAGTCACTCAAGAATTATTGTGACATGCATCATTTTTTAGGCACGCGTGGAAAAGTAGGATTTGGGTAATTTGTTGAACTTGAAATGTTTTTCCTTGCTTGTGAAATTGAACTAAAAATGGTACCTGATATGGAATTGAGAATTATAAAATGATGCAAAATTTGGAATATGGGATTCTAATGAGAAACCTGAACAATGAGAATGATTTTTCCTTTATTAACCATGACCTAAATATAGGATGGTTAAGGGGAAGTGTTAGGACCTCAGTTTTGACCATGTGGTGGGATTTGGGGGAAATGAATTGTTATGGATTATTGTGAATACATCTTACATAAATGTGTTAATGTTGTGTTATGTTTATTGAGATATGTGTTTGGCATTATAGAGATATTCCTCCATGATGATGCTTGTTGAGAGGATGAAAAGAGGTTGTGGCTAGAGATGATCCACCAGTAGTAGAACTCGAGACATCGATAATACTAGGTGAAGAAGCAGGAGAGTATTTCCATGATAAATTTTATTAGTTTATGCAGTTTATGGAAAGTGACATAGGGAAGGTTGTAAAGAGTATTCCTAACTTGATGTGAAAGTTTTAGTTGCATCACCCTATGACATTTTGAGGAGAGGGTGGACCTAAGGAAGATAAATTATTGATTGAGTCTATCCAGATGATACTTAACCACTTAGATACTTCTACTGAGAAGAGATTAAAATTTTCTTCCTATATATTACGTAGTTAGGAAAAGTTTTAGTGGGACATCCAATCTTGGGATGGCTAGCTAGAGAATATGGAGTGGAAGGAATTTTAGGAGAAGTTCTTGGAACAGTTTTACCCTAAGATGCATAGGTAGGGGAGAGAAGATGATTTTATGAGGTTGACTCAGGGGAGTATGTCTATGATGATCCATGCTTGTTTCTTTACAGATCTGTAGTAATTTTGTCTAGCGTTATTAGGATATGAGACTATGGTGGCTAAATAATTTCAGGATGGGATTAAATGTGAAATTAATCCCCAAGTGAATATATTTTGGCTGAATAAGTTTTTAGAGGTGGTGAATCAAGATCTAATTTCTGAGGGGAACCTAAAGGAGGTTTCTAGTGGAGGACATGTGGTTTGTTATAGTTAGTTAGAAGGTATGAATTATGAGAGAAGGAAAGGTCTTTATGAGAATGTTGACCAGACTAGTAGAAAGAAGAGTGGAAATGGGGAAAGGTTAGTCACATTGGATCTTACCCGAGTGACCTTTCTAGGTTACCATTTGTGAGTAACCTTGTCTTATTTATGGGACCATCAATGGGAATTATCTTGGGTATTATACCCAAAAGGGGAGATCATCCTCCCATCTTCATTCTTGTTGATAGGTAGGGTGGGGTGTGGAAGCATGGGGGTATGAAACCCTTTAGGAAATAATAGGGGCATACTTCTAGATGGATACCCTATTTATCCTATATTGTTGAATAAAGAAGAAATCCATCAATGTTCTAGGAGTGACTTGTCTAATGTCTTCCTGATAAGGACCCTTATTATCAAGGTAATCCATGATTGTGATTCTCCAGTGGGTTCTACCAATCCATGAAAATATCCCAATGCCTCCATTTATCAAGGTAATACATGATCAAAGTGGTGCATGATGGTACTCATTCTTTGATCATGTGCATAAGGTTTCCTTATAGGAGACCTTAATGGTGGGAAACCTAGGTAGGGGACCCGAAAAAAGGAATTATTTTCCATTGAATCCATTGCATCCATTTTGACTTGATATGGGAGTGAGCGATGATGTATCACCTTCATAAATTTATTGAAGAAAGTTTCATATAAATGATAATAGAGAGATTAAGAGGTTTCACTCAAGTGATTAAGGGTTAGGGTGAGTGTTACCCCTAAATGGGAGGCTAGGGTGATTGGTTATCCTAAATGGATGGTTAGGGAAAATGGTCTCCCTAAATGAGAGGCTAGGGTTAATAGTCACACTAAATGGGCGTCCAAGGAATAATGGTTGATTTATATGGTAATATAGGGTGAATGGTCACCCTAAATGGGTGGATTTAGAGAGTATTCACCCTAGATAGGAGGATAGGGTTAATGGTCACTTGAAGTGGAAGGCTTGGGAAAATGGTCACCTAATGAAGGTAAACTAGATGGACTTCATCCTGGTGTATCCCCTAAAAGTGTCTTAGGTGAATTCACCCAAGTATTATGATCTCGAGGAAGGTTAGGCTGAATAGACCCATGATGTTTGTTAATAGGGAGGTCATTTTACATAGTGTTATACAACTAGGGTTGGATTAATATTTCATGAAATCCATTTTATATTCAATTTCTAAGATGACTCCTTCACTTTCTCCCTTGGTTTTGATATTAAGATATGCTACATAGAGGGAACTCAAAGACTTGGGAAATTAGATATTGAAGTTTTTATTAGTATTCAAAAAAAGGCCAGTATCTCATGAGGATCCTCAAGGGTCTTATTTATAGGTAAAAAATGGGACTATGGTGAGCAAGAGGTAGTACATGCTAGTGGAATTAGGTGACTACCATAGGCATACACTAGTAAACTTGAGATAATGATATAACTGTGCTACTGATACATGTATAATAACATAGAGTAACTATACCTGGTAACACTCATAGTGGATCAAGAGAAATGTCTTAGGAAAATTATATGGGAGTAACAACTCATATGATTGTGTGAATACTAGAATGAGGTGGCCTGAGTGAATGATGAGAGGCATATGAGTGACATCTTGGTTGGTTAATATTTATCACATAAATTTTTATAGATTAATTAGATAATCCCTTATTTCTTTTCCCCTCTACATGAATGGAGTATCAAAATCCCCCCTAGAATTTGATCTGATTTGGAACAAAGAGGATTAGATTCTATGGTGATCATGACTTTCATGTGAGATTTTATTTTGAATGGAATTTATATTCATAGGTGAGATTAAAAAATGTATCTTTTGATATACTATAAATGAAGGCATGATAATTTGTAAACATGAACACCAGTATACATTCTGGTATGACATGAACTAACCTACACAATGGGCCACACACATATAAATACTGGAGGGTCCCCCTATTTCTACTTCATTCCTTTAGTTTAAGTGAACATGAAGCTCTAGAATATATATTCACAAAGGCCATATATGCTAGTCAAGGTGAGTGAAATATTTCCTTTTCTTTACTTATAATCTCTATCACGAAGAAAAAGGTGAAGGATCTTGAGTGAGGAACCAGGGAGAAGGTGTTAAAGTGAATATATAGGGAGAAGTTTTAGGTCAAATCACCTTGGTGAAGATTTAGGGTGAAGCACTAGGGTGAAGCACAATGGATAAGATTTGAATAAAATTTCTAGGGTGAATAACCATGAAAAATATATAGGGTGAACCACTAGGGATAAGCACTAGGTAAAAGAACCATAGAGAAGCTCTAGGGTGAATCAATAGGTAAAATCACTAGGGTGAATCACCTGGGTGAAGCATTGGGGAGAAATTCATTGGGGAATTTTCATTATTTAACTTCTTCCATTTCTTATCATGCTATCATTATTTTCACTTATGTATCATTTATGAATGATTCTTCCTCTATTTCTTCTTGTAAAAACATGATGTAAAGGACTTTAATCACTATTCTTGACACTAAATCTATTAGTCATATTTTTGAGATGATAAAGGATGGTGGTGATGATACTTTTTGTACAACCTATATGTTATATTTGTCAAAAAATATAAAAAAGAACCATCAAGAGTATCTAGATTTAGTTTTCCTTTCACTATATAGCCATGGCCTCTTGCCTGATGTTAAGATTCTGAGGCTGTAAACCAATATTTCAAACTCTTATATTTTAGTATATTATTACTTGGGAAGTGACAACATATATTCAAAAGGGGTTTATATTAATGAGTGGTTGGACACCCATGTGTATATTCTTAATCACATTAAGGCTTATCCTGAAAATATATCCTATATATCTAAGCCTGATATGTATTGTTATTCCTAAATATTTTGATAATCTATAATGGATCAAGGAAAATTTTGGGTAGAATATTAGGACCTGTGCCCTGGGGGAGGTATGAAACCTAAATAGATTTAGTCATTATAGGTCCTCCATATGTCTATTGAGTTTGAGGGGGAGATAAATGTAGTGGATATATATGAATCTATTTGGATTTTGAAGACATATGTTTATAATAATTCTAATTTTCTCCCCAAATTTCTCAACCACTAGAGTCCAAATATAAATACCTTAAACTTGTCTCATGGTAAAGTGGGGATCAATAATTGGTAAATATAAAAAATATCATAATATATGTTCCTAGTATTGATGTATGATGAGTTTATACCACCCAAAAATCACATGGGAAGGTTGTCAAAGAACATATGAATTGACTCACTCCACACTAAAGATGGATATCACCATTACAGGAGTGGATATTTTCCCATGAACTAATATTGGTTTTGAGGCCTTGGTAGAGGCCTTATTCATCATTAAGGTTAATTGTCCATCTTTTAAGTGTCCCATAAGGTACCCTAAGGTACATAAATGGGTAATTTCAGGCACCTATTGGTGTAAGTTGGAGAGAGGATGATACAAATACTAGGGTTATGACATCAATCCTGATATCCCCTCCTAGACCTGACTGACAACATTTTTAGCCATGTGATTGAGTATATATCTATTAACCATGTACGATTATAATAATGGTGTTTGGATAAGAACATTCTTGATAGATTCCAATATTATATAAGTAGATCACATAGTTCTGGTAGTTTCTATACTTGTAAGAATATATCGATGTTTATTGCACCTATATAAGGGAAAATAACCCTACTTTTTAGGACCATTTAAAATATTTTTGGGCTTTGTGGAAATTAATTTTAATGTTTTTGGAATGATCAATGTGGAAGAGATTAAACAAGTCTGATTTAAAAGTCTATATTCAAAATTAAAATTCTCCCCATACAGTGAACCTACTACTAATGGATGATCTCATTACTTCCATGGATGTCATCTCCTTGATCCATCCTAGGTAAAGTAATAAGGTACCAATCCTACCCAAAGCGATTCATGAACTTTCTTCTAGTGGTCTATCTTACTTTGAAGTCCTTTCCCATCACATCAAGAAAATAACTATCATGTGAAGCATCTAAATAATTATGGGTCGATAAGCTACAATGGAGGATGAGAACATCCACAAAGCACATGAAAAAATGGCCACACCAATAATTGATGCCTATGTTGTTACCAATGTGTGGATACCTTTTGAAGGAGAGGTTCAAGTAGTTCAACCAACTAAGGTGATTCTTGTTATAGAAGTTTTCATGTCAACAAAACAAAGTGATTATTCGCATTATTGTCCCTAAAATTAGTATTTTATATCTAATGATTGTTTCTCATATTTCTTACAATATCACCAACATATATATAAGTGATTAATTTAGAAGGAAACATCCCAAACCACCCTTTAGGAGAATTTATCTCAGACTATATTCTGATTTTGGGGAGTGAACTGGAACCAGACCAAGAGACTATCAACTTCCACTAAACTATGTATCAATGTGCTTGGAATAATATATGGAAATAAATCTATGATACTTCAAGGGATGAGTTGAGTGTGAATATGCATTAATTTTAGTGATACTTTATGATTCTAGGAAATGTGGTCTTTAGCTAAAATAATATCCATGCTATTATGAAAACAAATATCTAGGCTCTAGATGGTGTCCGCAAGAGGTGAACTTAATTTTTCACTCTATAAAACTTCGAGCTGTGACTCTTAAATGAAAATCATCTTATGTGGTAATGGAGCTAGAGTAAACAGTGCCTCACTAATAAAGATTAAACTTTCATAAGATACCTAGAGAAGGATATAGATACCACCAAGGGAATACTATAAGATCACCAAAATCTTCTCTAGTATAACTAGGCTAAAAAGCAAAAGGATTCAACTAAGTTAGAATCTAATCCTCTTGCTAAAGAGGTGGAGCATGCTAAACTGGTCAAATTTAATCATATTATCCAAGAGGAACAACAACACATCGTGTAGCTCCATGATTCGATAGAGGGTGTTTTTTAATAATTTTATTTCATGAATAAAGGCTATGATATATAGATTTTATATTTTTTCATTTTTTGTTGGAATGAAAAATATTGAATTTTGTGTCCAATCATTACCATTTCTATATTTATTACTCTAAACTAATTATAATTTCATAATAACTTGGGAAGCATGGATAAAAAAATTGGGATAAATTGAGTCCATATAATCACCAATAATGAGAGAAACATGTCAATCAAGTCTCCTAAATATTTGAATCAGATAAATTTTCTTTTATCCATTCCTTATAGATAGATATAGGTATAAATATCATCACTGCGACACTAGCATTGGTCCATTTGGAAAAATTATCTCCTTTTAATAATGGATCGTGGATGGATATAGGCACAAATACTATCACCATAGAATTAGATTTTGGTCCTTATAGATGAATTACCCCCTCCTAGATATGGATCACAAATGGGTATATGTGAAAATACCATCACCATAACACTAGAGTTGATCCACTTGGATGAATGATCCCCTCCTTAAAATGGCTCATAGGTGGGAATAAGCACACATAATATCATCATAACACTAGATTTGGTCTATTTTGATGAATGATATGAATTAATATTACAAGAATCACAAAGGGGAAAATTGGAATGAGGGTTCTAGTGTTCAAAGGGGTTCAAGTTCCCTAAAGTTATTCCTTTACACATTTCACATGGATTCCCAAGACTTATTGTACTAGGGATAAAGTAAGGATGAATGTACTAATATTTTATTAGTCTAAGGTACCTAGTGAGTATAACTTGATTTTTCCTAGGGTCATATTACATACCCCACAATATTTTTGTAATTTTTCTTATTACACTAAGTTTTACCTAATACTTATATAAGGGGGTATTAGTGGGTAGTAACTTGAAATTTTCTTATGATTCCCCATACAGGTTTTTGACCAACCAAGTTTTGTGCCTTTTGAATTTAGATGCTTATTTTTTTCCAAATCACATGAAATATGTGTCGAGTGAGAAGAGGCACTACTTTTACTCAGATTTCCCTTGGTGAGTTTTCAACTTGGAAAATCCAGTGTCTCTTTCCTTGATCATTTTAAGGTCATGAAATTTAGACTAATATAGTTGATGCTTAAGGTCAGATAGATTTGACCATATGTTGCAGATATTTTAAGTTAAACAATTTTCACCAGAGAAAAGAGAAGTGGCCCATCCAATAACCAAAGTGAATTAAACTTAATGAAACTGGTAAATCCCAGTGACACTGATAGAAAACCTTACACATAGGGGGTATTCAATTTATGATCATGAATCTCAAACCATTGTTTCATGTGGTTTAGGGATCCATGATAAGGACCAAAAAAATATTACAAAATGAGATATTACATCCTTGATTTAACAATGGGTATGATGTATGAAGGCATAATATCAAGGATATTGAATCCACTTGAATGATTTAATTGTAGAGTAGGTAAATCATATTTCAACGAACTTAAATTAGGATGATGATATGGGGAATGTATGTTGAGTAAGACCACCAAACATATTTAAATGATGGGTTTCACTATAATAGTGCAAGGGTATTTGGATATTTAAGGACCTTAACCTTAGGAAAAATATACCTCTAGTTGGTATTCTAGATTAGGGGAATATATATAGAATCTAAATTAGGGAATGTATGCATAGCTAATAAGAATTTTCCCTTGAAGATGGATATGCTTGTTACCGATAGACATGGAAGATTTTTGGGGTATCAATCACTTGAATAATGAAGTGGGATTATAAAATAAAGGTCAAAGAGGGTTCTAGTACACTAAATATTATGTCATCATGTATGGAACATTTTATTTTGGTGAAGAGATTTGATACATCATTACTATAACTTTTTTTGGACCAGGTAGTTCAAAAATCATGGATTAGATTTTTCTAGGGCCATATGGTGGGCCTAAATAGATTTATTCCTTTTCAATTTGTGCTATACTTTTTTCCTAATCATTTAAAATTGAAATCATAGTGAGTAGAGACTTGAATTTTACTCAGGCCTCCCATTACGAGTCTTCATTCTGACAAGTTTTATGCCTTTTTAACTAGAAGTTTAAGGTCTTGTGATTTAGACCATACATGGATAGAGTTTAAGGTTATATGTATTTTACCTATAAGGTGAGACATTTTAGAAAACATGTTCTAAGCAAGTCATGATCTGAATTATCTACTCATTTTTGACATTTACTGCCTTAAGGAAGGGTTCACATGGTTTAAGGTCATGATGCTTGTATAACATAAAAATCGAGGGTACAAACACCTACACAATATGGGAAAAGTGAAAACCTAATAAAAATATATATCCCAATTCTATCATATATTATCCCATTAGTAATTCACTTAGTTTAAGTTCATAGTTCTCATTCTATAGAAAATGAAAGAGAATTATGACACAATAACCCTTTTGGGGTTCTAAGGAAAAAAACACTCTAACACCTTTTGAATAGAGGATGATGATACTGAAAATCATGACTTATAGTTTTCAGATCTATAGGTATGATATGGGATAGGTATGTAAGGGATAAAAATTGAACACATTCAAATGACGAGTTCCACTATGATGTTGTTTGGTCATACAAAGATCAGAGGATTTTTTCTTCAAAATGAAGATCCCTCTTATTATAATGTCAGATTGGGGGAACATATGATGGATCCAAATTGGGCATATATTAATAGCCAAGAATAGGAGTCCCTTATAGCCAGATACACTCATTACTGATTTCCAGGAATGGATTTTGACAATTTGATACACTTAGGAAAAAAGTGTGACTTATGGAAAGGAATGTTCATAAAAGACAAGGGAGGAATCCTAGAACTCGATTGACCATGGATAGGTTGTTTTATTCCTTTGTAAATAGTGATAATGGATGATACTTATATAGTTTAATGTCATGCAATTAAGACTCAGGTGTCATGTAGTTTAACATCATGGGATAAAAAATCACACCACATAGTTTAACTTCATATGATAGGGAAATTTGTATAATCCACTTTATATTGAACCATATAATGCGTACAATTAAACAACCTATACCCACTGTTGGGTTCACAAGGTATAAAATGTGTAAAAGTGGGGACATTTTATCCTATCATAGGTATCCATAAAAAAAATATATGCTGAAATATTTTCACTTGGATGGAATGAACAAGGGATAATGACATTTCTGAAATGTCAAGTGGGGAATTAAATACTTGATTATAATGCTAATGTGGTTGAGTATGAGATTGAACACTTAAGAAACCTCATATCTAAACACAAGGTGATGCGACATGGTATGATAAATTATTAATGTGTGAGACCCAAACAACATGAAATTGTGGGGGAAAAGGTCATTTTATCCTAGTGAAAGATCCCAATGTCATGTTATCTCATATGTATTTGGATCTCATATTGGGTAGTTGGGTTAAATTACATCAATTACTCTAATAAGTTTAATATTATGAAGGGGGGACCATATGTAGTACACTTTAATGTCATATGATGACGACCTAGGTGCCTTGACTTTGAATATATTGCATCTTATTTATGTTGTTCAGAGTAATTTATTGTGAACACTAAGGTCACAGGAGTCATGATCAATGTGAGAAACAAAAGTGATTGAGAGATCATATATATATCACATGAGAGTGCATAAATGGAAACACATGAGGGTATTTTCACTTTGGTTTCATCAAGAAAACTCCACATGATTTTAGCTATCAGGTAGAAGGAAATAATTTAGTTGTATGAAACTTTTTGGATGTGATTAGAATAAAAGGTCTAGAAATCACTATGTATCCCATAAAAATAGTAATCAAGACACACATAGTTCTTATAGAAATGGTCCCTATATATATCGAGATCTTATATAGGGATGGGTTCATCTTCTATCATAGGTTAAGTGAACCATGAAGATAGGATTGGCTATAATATCCATTACCATTAGATCCTTTAATGATGGAGAAAGAAACCATGAAATATATTACATAGGGGAGGGTCATTTTCAATGTTATATTTCAAGATAATGAATCTATATTGTGGGTATTTATGTAAATATAGCTTATACGTAGGACAATGTATTCTTCATTGAGCCACACAAAGTTCTTATCAGGATCCTTATGTATATATTGTATTCATATGAATGGGAATAAATTAGAATTATCCTTAGTGAAATTCCATACACTAAGATCAAGGGGGTGTTTTCTTTATCAATAGTAGCGGCTAGGCCTGGGATAGTGGTTCTAGGCATTAAAATGTTTACAGATATAATAGGAAACATGACAGATGTAGATCTTGAAATATCATAGTACAAGAGGCCATTAGACATGACCCGGTATGGAAAAAGAGTACTCCAACACTAGGATGGGAGAATTTTTATTTATCCTCTTTGTTGATGAAGGTTCACAAATGAATCATTATTAGAATCTACCATATAGATATGAATCATGTATAGGAGAGAAGAGAATTTTGGTTGTTGGAATTTGGGGTTAGTCTTGGGATAGAAGGCCCAGACATCACTATGTATCATGTGAAGATAATAATCAAGACACACCCAATTCTTAGATTTAGTTCCATTTGTAGATCAAGCTCTTACATAGGTGGAATTTTCAGCATAGGTTCACAGATAAAGAATTCAATGATGAATACTCCTACTTATATCTGGATCATATGAAGGAGGGATAATTTCCTCTGGATATAGATCAATACATAATATTATATTACATGGATTTGGTTCTTATTTAAGGAAAAAGGGGTATTTTTGATAGTCCTTATCAAATGGATTGATAAGTCATATATGGTAAACATTGTTTAATAGTTTAATATCATGTGGCCATAGCATTTAAATTCTTCATATTCAAGAAAATACTTTTCAAATAGATTAATTTTAATCTTGGAATAGGCTAATAACTAGTGGGAACCATACACCAAGTATTATCACTTGGATTTGGCTCTCGTGTAAGATATTCAGGCCAATGGGTAGATATTTTGAGCATTTTAAGGTCTTACAGGGTGGGTCAAGTGTTCCTCAGTTTAATTTCATACCAATTTGATGATGTCATATAGTTTGATATTAAAAAATAAGGAAAAGGGACATGTAGTTTAATTTATTGTGACTAAGACTATGATGCTCCCGAATGGAGTGATTGGTACAAAGGGGCACTTTTCACTATTCGAGGTTGTGTGAGGTGGGGCCTTCCAATCCTTATGCTAAAGAAAAAGGGATTGATATCAGGGAAAACCCATGGATAGATATAGGATAAGTGATCCCAGATGTCACTACATAGCCTATAATGATTGGAATTAAACCATACATAGTTATTGAAACATCCCTTCATAGATCAAGATCATGCATAAGGGAAAATGGGCATTCTTGGTAGACATAGGTTCATTTGATAATGAATTCAATGCCAAAAAATCTTGTGTAGATCTAGATCATGTGAAAGATTGGATAATTTTACTTCTTCAAGAACACATTTCCATATGTCTTAAATCTATATAGAGTATCCCCAGTATCAAAAATGGTTTTGATAGTGGTGTAATTATGGCTGGGCCCATGAAAAGGAGTTTAGGCATCACTATGTATCCTACAAGAGCATAACTCAAGACACATGTTTTTCTTATTTGGTGCCACCTATAAATTGATTTGGACCAAATACAGGGGGAATTATTTATTGATGAAATTTTTATCTGGGATTAGTCTAGGAGATCTGGACATCATTACACATCCTAAAGTAACAGGAATCAAGACACACATAATTCTTGAATATAAATTCCTCACATCGATCAAGATCATATATGAGGAAAGGGGAATTTTTATATCCATGGATCAAGAAAACCATGAAATTAGGTCCAACTAATTTAGCCATGACAATTTAATTCACCCCTATGTAGATCGATCTCTTACACAAGGAAAGGGAACTTTTTTCCACTTATTATTATAGCTGTACCTATAGTAACAAGTCTAGGTGTCACTACGTATCCTGTAAGTATAATAATTAATCTAAAAATAGTTCTGAAAACATACCTACATAGATTTGGCTCATATACATGGAAAATGTAATTTATTATCTTCGGTATTGGAAAATTGGGTGAAAAATACTTCTACATGGATCAAGTTATCATGTAGAAGAAGCAGAATCCATAGAAAGAAGGTAGCTCTAAGAAGTTTAAAGTAATCCAGGATAGAATTGTGGGGGTTTTATAGTTAAGGTCACACAACAAGGACCAAGACATCGTGTAGTTTAAGGTCGCATGACATAGACCAAGGAATCATGAAATTTAAGGTCATGTGACATGGACCAAGTTTATATAGTTTAACATCATGTAGTGATGAAATTTGAATTGGTATGAAGTAATGAAAAAATATTTCTTGAGAAAACCTATATTGGTATGAGGTGTGAAGCATTATCCATCCATTTTTCTTAGGTAAAAGGTTCTATTGGAGCAGACTTTATATATAATGTAAGGTCCTTATCACTTTGGTTCTAGCTTTGGGGGTCTCATACTTGGTATCATTGGAGTTCTTAGGGTCAGCACCAGGTCTCCCTAAAAGAATTATCTATGGTAAATTTTTTTATTGAAGTTTCTTGCAATTTAGTTTTGATGTACTTATAGGTTGTTTAGTGTACACAACCTATTTTCATTAAGCTGCCTGTGTGAAATTTTGTCTTCTGAGTACTACCATATATAACAATGTGAAGATAGGGAAATTGAAATTCAGTGGGTATAGTTGACTATGTTCCTTAAATAATTGAATATGGTATTTCTTGAATAGTGGTATGAGTCATGGTGTGATAGGCCCACAAGGTATATAGAAGATATTTTAGTCCATATTTTTTATACTTTTCCACCATCTTTACAATTATATTTTATATATTATTGTTGAAGGCATATATCTATCCATTTTATATTTCATGGTAGTAGGATGAGTGATTTGACAAAGTTTTATACTTCTGATACAACCTTTTCAACTCAGAATAAAATAAATTGATGTCATTGTCCATCAATATGGCATAAGGGAAATGAAATTTGGCAACGATGTTAGTATTCGTGAAGTTGATAATATTATTTTCTAAATTATTTTAGGGGTATAACCTTATCCCATTTAGAGAATAATTTGATGGAAATAAGGATGTAATTGAACTTACTATATATGGATGGGGGTTGTGAATATAAGATTATGACCTTTTATAGAGATGTCTTTAGCTCATTTACAAGTATTTATTTTTATTTTTTTGAGTATATCTTGTTTGGGATTTATCTTAGAAGTGTTTGGGTGAGAGTTGGAAATTTTTGGAGGGGGTTTTGGGAGGTGCATAGTTGGTGCACAGTTTCCCAAAACCATGCTCCCTTCCCCAGAAAACCATGAAACCCTTGATAGAGGTAGATTTCATGGATGTCACACAGTTTTTTAAATCATGTTCCCTCCTAGGAGTAACCTCACCCCCCATAGATGAGGTTCGTGGTTAGGGAACATGGTTTGGATGAATTCTAAGGCATTCAAACCTCTGTTATTGACAAATCAGAGATCCCTTGATAGATCTTCACCTCTCCTGGTAAGATATTATCACCTTGTATAGTTTCCTCCCGCTCTCCCATCTTTCTCTCATACTTAGAATGCATGTTTTCCTATATTGGTTTTGTATCTAGATCTAGGTTTTCTTGGATATAATCTGTTTGATATTGGATCTAGGTTTTGGATCTAGATCTCATTCTTCAACATGATCCTGGTTGTTCTGCTTTAATTAAGGATTTTTGTTAGCGAGTGTTCATCAATGAGTTTGAGGTAGGTGGTACAAATTCAATTCCCACAATATTAAAATCCAATTTCATGTATGTGTTGTGAAATTTCAATTGGAATGTTTGAAAATTGAATCTTGAATTGAATAAATTAATTGATTAATTAATTTATGAAATCAGTGAATTGATTAATTGATTTTCCTTGTTATTATAAATTGAGTTGAATATGGGAAAATTTATTTTGGTAATTGTGATTATTAAATTAGTGTAATTGGATTAGTAAATTGGTTAACTAATTAATGAAATGTTGTGATTGTGGAATTGATGTGAAATCTGGATTGTATAATTGTTTAATTAATGTGATTATGGATTAATTGAAAATGAGAATTGTGATGGTTGAATTGACCTTAATGGATTAATGGGTTATATGATTTAAATGTTTCAAAGTGATATAATGGTGAATTTTCATATTATTACATGTGAATTAAAGTGATAAACCTTGTTTGTTTAATAGATCAAAAAGGTATACATTAAAGATAATGTTTTACAAGAAGGTTAATGATGCTTAACCTTGATGTATGTGAAATTGTGATATATGTGATATTGTGATATATATGATATACATGAGTGGTATATGGATTGATGCTTCAGTATACCATATGTGATTGATTGATATATGACTATGGGACATGAACTGATGCTTCAAAAGTCAATTTGTGTGATTGATTGATATACATGTGTGGGAAATTGACTGATTATTCAAAAGACCATATGCGATTCACTAATATATGAGTGTAGGACACAAACTATTACTTAAAAATTCCCCGTGTGTGATTGATTGATAAATGGGTTGTGGGAAATGGACTGATGCTTTAAATACCCACGAGGTCCTAGACATGGCATTCTAGGACCAAAATGTTGGCATTAGACTATGGTTCCAATTATTCATGTTATTATTTAAGATTAATTGGATAATTAAAGACTCTTTGATAATGAAAAGTGAATCTGCATGTGATATGGTTTAGACTCCGGCATGGGATGAAGAAGGTATTGGTGGTTTAGGTGTTGTCATGAACCCAACTAATTTATGTGATTAAATAAAGAATAATTGAATATGTAAATTTTTTACCTTGTTACTTAGATTTTATTCTTTATAAAACCACATACACTATTATTGAATGGATATTGTTTTAGACACTTTTGGTTTTGGACTACTGAGTTTTACTCACACCCTACATGAAATTCCTGATCGACACCCGAATAGAGTTCATGTTTGCAGGGAAAGATAAGGGCCAGATCCCTATGTTAGATAGCTGATATGGGATGGATCATGGATGAGGGAAATGGACTTGGTGTATGGAATCACTTTGGAGTTTTTAGTGTCTTTATTTTGGGTTTTTCATTTGACACTGGACATGTATTTTTCATGACATATCTACTGCTTTAGTTTTGGATATTGTATTCTTTCTTTGGTTATCATGTGATACTGGTATTATTCTGGTTATGGTTAAATCTTTTGGATATTTATTTTTATATTTCTGCTGCTGCATTACTCTAATAAAGAGGATATAGTCTCACCATGATCAATATTAGACCCTTGCTGCTAGTCGGAATCCTCTAGAGTATAGGGAGGCATGCCTGTGGTCATGTGACAAACCGGCTCGGGGAACTGGTGTGTGGAACCTGAGTCAGGATGTCATAAAGTTGTATTAGTGTCAGTTTTCTTTTCTTTTCTTTTGTCTTACTATTTGTGAAAGGTATAAAGGAGACTAGGAAGAGTCAGGCCTTGGACATGAGCTCATGCATGGGAGTAGCTAACCCATGTATGGGGTAAAATCCAAGTACCTAGGGTAAGATTGTTGTTATTGATGTGTGTTGTTGTAGTTGGAAGTTATTTCACCTCGAGTGATGCACTTGTTGTGTGATGTGATTCTTATTTCTGATATTTTATGATATTTGACTCATTAACCAGTATATAATGAAAGTTCAGAATGCATTCATCATATAAGGCACTCAAGAATTACTGTGACATGCATCTTTTTTTAGGCATGCATGGAAAAGTAGGATTTGGGTAATTTGTTGAACTTGAAATGTTTTTCCTTGCTTGTGAAATTGAACTAAAAATGGTACCTGATATCGAATTGAGAATTATAAAATGATGAAAAATTTGGAATATGGGCTTCTAATGAGAAATCTGAACAGTGAGAATGAGTTTTCCTTTATTAACCATGACCTAAATGTAGGATGGTTAAGGGGAAGTGTTAGCACCTCAGTTTTGACCGTGTGGTGGGATTTGGGGGAACTGAATTGTTATGGATTATTGTGAATCCCTATTACATAAATGTGTTAATGTTGTGTTATGTTTCTTGAGATATGTGTTTGGCATTATAGAGATATTCCTCCATGATGATGCTTGTTGAGAAAATGACAAGAGGTTGTGGCTAGAGATGATCCACCAGTAGTGGAACTCGAGACATCGATAATACTAGGTGAAGAAGTAGGAGAGTATTTCCATGATAAATTTTCTTAGTTTATGCAGTTTATGGAAAGTGACATAGGGAAGGTTGTAAAGAGTATGCCTAACTTGATGTGAAAGTTTTAGTTGCATCACCCTATGACATTTTGAGAAGAGGGTGGACCTAAGGAAGATAAATTATCGATTGAGTCTATCCAGATGATACTTAACCACTTAGATACTTCTACTGAGAAGAGATTAAAATTTTCTTCCTATATATTACGTAGTTAGGAAAAGTTTTAGTGGGACATCCAATCTTGGGATGTCTAGCTAGAGAATATGGAGTGGAAGGAATTTTAGGAGAAGTTCTTGGAACACTTTTACCCTAAGACGCATAGGTAGGAGAGATAAGATGATTTTATGAGGTTGACTCAGGGGAGTATGTCTATGATGATCCATGATTGTTGCTTTACAGATCTATAGTACTTTTGTCTAGCATTATTAGGATATTAGACTACGGTGGCTAAATAATTTTAGGATGGGATTAAATGTGAAATTAAGTCCCAAGTGAATATATTTTGGCTGAATAAGTTTTTAGAGGTGGTGAATCAAGCTCTAATTTCTGAGGGGAACCTAAAGGAGGTTTCCAGTGGAGGACATGTGGTTTATTATAGTTAGTTAGAAGATATGAATTCTAAGAGAAGGAAAGGTCTTTATGAGAATGTTGACCAGACTAGTGGAAAGAATAGTGGAAATGGAGAAAGGTTAGTCACATAGGATCTTACCCGAGTGACCTTTCTAGGTTACTGTAGTAGTACTGTAGCAGACATTATTCGGTACTGTAGAAACTAGAACTATTTATCCATTTGGTCTTTTGGGCCACAGGTTTGGGACTTGGGTCCTTTAAGGACATCAGGCCACCCAAGGCCTTTGGTCTAGTAAGGATTTTAGGCCACCTCAAGTCCTTCAGGACACCTCAAGGCCTTCGGGCCACCTCAAGGACTTTAGGCCACCTCAAGGCCTTAGGGCCACATCAAAGCCTTTGGGACACCTCAAGGCCTTCAGGACACTTGACAATTGTGCTTCAATGACCAGACAGACTCTACAAAGAGCAGAATCTAGATGGGAATTCAGAGTAGATGCATTCACCAGAGAAAAAGCTAAGAGGATTTGTTAGAAAGAGAGGGTATGACATTGCCATCGGGACCAGCCTGTGCTTGCATGGAAATCCTAGCTAAAAAAACATGCGAAGGTGGAGAGATGATATCATGATGAAGAAGATGAGAGGAGGGGTTCCAAGTATAGTATGTATATTTCCTAAGACCTACGGGTCATGTAATCTCTAAGCCTACAAGCCTTGTAAGGGTTCCCCCTCATCCCTTGAAAGGGGGGTTATCAAAAAATAAATAAATAAAAAATAAGGTCTTTGGTCCATTCAGGAATAATGGTGTAACTTAGGGGGCACAAACTACATCATAGGTAAGTGGGGTAGGATAGATGTATGCATCTCAACCTACACTTGTGGACAGATAGGCTAGATTATCGATAGTTAGAGGCACTATTATTGTAGATTCTATACTATTTAGTGCCTTATTTGATACCGGTGCCTCTCATTTTTTATATATGCACAACTTGTGAATGGTTTGAGCCTATCATTGGAGTTTTTAAGTGGGGTTATGATGATAAATACACCTTTGGGAGTATGGTTGAGAGACACATATTTGTGCAAAGGGTGTTCTCTTGAGGTTGGGGAGTATCGTTTCAGTTGGGATATTTATATCCTTGACATTTCAGGCTTCGAAAAAATTATGGGTATAGAATGGTTAGTAGTATACTGATCCCACATTGATTACTACCGAATGAGAGTGAATTTTACATCTCATGAGGGTAACAATTATGTTCACCATGGAGAGTGGGATATTAAGGCGGGTCATGCAGGGCCAGTTCATTAGAAACTCAAAGAGCTCACTGCCCAGGTTGCTAGTCTATTAATGGATTATAGAGGTGAAGAAATGATATCTTTCCACCTATAGTGGATTGGTTTAGGGATTTTTTTACTAAAGACTTATTAGGGATTAAAATTTAGAGAGATATAGAATTTAAAATTGATCTCATTTTAGGGGATGATCCAGCTTCTATTCCACCATACAAAATGGAACCAACAGAGCTTTAAGAGATTAAGAATCAACTGGAAAAGTTGATGAATAATGGGTTTATCCATCCGAGTACATCATATTGGGGTTCACCAATTTTATTTTCTAAGAAGGATGACAAGACTCTATGCTTATGTGTTGATTACCGAAAGTTGAACCGGATGACTGTGAATAACCAGTATCCTCTTCCATGTATCGATGAACTTTTTGACTAGTTGAGAGGACCTTGTTTTTTCTCCAATATACACCAGAGATCAAGGTATAATAAGTTGATAGTTTAAAATTCTGATATACCAAGGGCTTATTTTAGAAGAAATCATGGCCTTTATGAGTTCTTTGTGATGCTATTCGGGATGACGAATGCACCAATGATGTTTATGGACTTGATGAACAAAATATTCTATCCATACTTGGATCAGTTTGTTGTAGTATTTGTGGATGACATCTTGGTGTACTCCAAGTCTCATAAAAACCATTCCCAACATCTTGAAATCATTCTGAGTATACCGAGAGAGCATTGTCTATACACCAAGTTATCTAAGTGTCAGGTTTGGATTGATCAGGTACATTTCTTGGGCCACATCATCTCATAGGAAGGTGTGTTAGTAGACCCATAGAATGTTTAGGTAGTGGTTTTTTGGGATCATCCCAAGAACAATTTTGATATCCATAGTTTTTATGGGGCTAGAGGGTTATTATCGAAGGTTCATCCAAGATATTTCCCATTTGGAAGCACCTATTTTGGGCTAGAACAAGAAGGGGATAAGGTTTGAATGGATGTAATAATGTAAGAATACCTTCCTAGAGTTGAAGAAGAGATCAAAAAAAGAACCAATATTGATCCTAAATGATCCAGGTGAGGAGTATACAGTGTTTGGTGACACTTCTGAGATAGGTCTTGGAGCAATGTTGATGTAGGGAGATCAATTTTTGGCATATGGGTCTCGATAGATGAGGCCACATGAATGGAAATACCCTACGCACAACCACGAGTTATAAGTAGTTGTTTATGCCTTGAAGTGTTGGTGGAATTATATTTTGGGATAAAATTTTATCGTGTATACCGATCACAAGAGATTAAAGTATATCTTTTCACAATGAGACTTGAATATTCGAAAGTATAGGTGAGTTCAGTATATGCAGTCTTTTGATTTTGATATAGAATATACATTCGGTAAATAAAATAGTGTTGCTGGTGATTTAAGTAGGAAAACTCAAACTTAGGCAGTTCAGGAGTCCATTGTTGAGTGGAAAATAATGACTTTACTGACTGAGATGCATGTTGTGGTTTATGAGGGTCAGGAGTAGATGAATATCATATCAGTTTCAATGGATTCTATAATTTTGAGTCAAATTAGAGATAGAAAATATGAGTATCTACAATGTTTATCCTTGAGGGAAAGTTTTAAAGATGGGAAGTCACCTTCATATTGGACCATATATGAGGATAAGATCATCTATGTTGGGAACCGGGTTATTGGTCCTATGAGCATGTGAGAGGAGATGATGTGTGAATTTCATGACTCATATTGGGTGGTGTATCCAAGTCTTACTAAAATTCACCATGACCTAGGATGAAAATTTTTCTGCCCAAGTATGAAAAGAGAGATTGTAGGGTTTATGACACAATGCTACACCTGTAAATAGGTAAAGGATGAGCATCAACGACCTGTTGATTTACTACAAACATTTCCCTTTCCATAATAAAAGTGGGATGATGTTTCCATATAATTTATGGTTGGTCTCTTGATGATTCCTAGTAATAATGATGCTATTTGGGTGATTGTGGAATGACTAAATAAATCATCACATTTCTTTCCTATATGATAAAATTTCTCAATAGATCTGTTGAGAAACTTATATGTTTGAGAGATAGAATGTTTACATAGGGTGAAAAGAAGTATTGTTTCAAACCATGAATCATGATTTACTTTGTGATTATTGAAGGGTTTGTATAAAGTGCTTGGTACACAAGCTTTACTAAGTATGAATTTCCACCCACAGATAGATGGTTAGTCTGAATATACTATACAGGTGCTTGGGGATATGCTACGAGAATGTGTTATTGAATTTGGTCAGTCTTGGGAGAATCAATTATCACTCATTATGTTATCCTATAACAAATTTACCAAGAAACTATATATATGGAACTATATGAGTCTCTTTATGGTAGGCCATGTAGATCACCTCTATTTTGGATGGAGGCAGGCCAGTTAGAGTTATTGGGATCGAGTCTCATGCAAGAGATTTTAGAGAAGGTGTAGCTAATTTAGAATCATATGGATACATATCAGAGTATACATAATTCATATTCTGATATATTTTAATGAACCTTAGAGTTTATATAGGGTGATCGTGTGTTCCTTTAGGTGTCTCCTAGGTTGGGTCACCATAGGATTCAGGGATAAGGCAGGCTGGAACTTAGGTTTGTTGGACTATTTGAGGTTGTAGAGAGAATTAGGCTAGTGGAATACTAATTGACTCTTCCCTATAGGTATAGTTCTATGAATGATTTATTTCATGTGTCATATATTCAGTGGTATCACCCCAAACCTTCTCATGTGATTGATGTGGATGATGTTGAACTTGAGACTGATGCATCCTTTGAGGAGCATCCAATATGCGTGTTGGATCACAGTGAGAAAGTGTTAAGAGAAATACCATGACGATAATTAATATATTGTGGCAACATGGTAGTGTTTAGGAGGAAACTTGGGAGAGAAAAGAAGATATGTGGGCTCATTAGCCCAAACGTTTTACCTCCGAATCTTAGAGATGTTTGGGAGTACAGTTTGAGTATGAGATATTATAATGTCGGGAGATTGTAAGATCCCAACCTTTTCTGGATATTTCTTGATCTCACTTATAGGTACATTTTTTCATTATTTTTATTATATCTTGTTTGGGTTTTATCTTGGGTGCATTTGGGTGAGAATTAGAAGTTTTTGGAGGGGATTTTCGAAAGTGCATGGTTGGTGCACAATTTTCTCAAACCATGTGCCCTACCCCAGCAAAATGTGTAACCCCAAATAGAGGGGGATTGAACAGTCATTTCATGGTTTTTAAAACTGTGTTCCCTCTTAGGAGTAATCGTGCACCCCCCATAGGAGAGGTGTATGATTAGGGCACACGATTTGGAAAACCATACACCCCTTCCCAAGAAACTATTCATGCAAAAATTTAATCCCCCTAAAATTTCATTAAAAAATACCTAAAACCCCGTATTATATCCCTAAAAACCCTAAATTGACCCTAAAACAATTTATCTCATTTTTGGAGGCTCCCAGACAAATTCCAAGACATTCTAACCTCCTTTCTTGATGAATTAAAGATCTATTGACGAATATGCACCTCTCTCGATAAGAGATTCTCACCCCGTATGGTTTTCTCCCACTCTCCCATTTTTATATCATCCTTTGAAGGTATGTTTTCCTCTATTGGTAATGTATCTATATCTATGTTTTATTATATCTAGTCCATTTGATCTTGGATCTTGGTTTTAGATCTAGATCTCATTTTTATTCATGATCTTGGTTGTTCCACTTCAATTGAGGATTTATGTTGGTGAGCGTTCATCAATGAGTTTGAGGTTGGTGGTCTAAATTCAATTCCCATAGTCTTAAATTCTAATTGTGTGTATGTGTTGTGAAATTTCAATTGGAACATTTGATAATTGAATATTGAATTGAATAAATTATTTGATTAATTAATTTATCGAATCATGGAATTGATTAATTGATTTTCCATGTTATTATTAATTGAGTTGAATATGGGAAAATTGATGTTAGAAATCGTGATTATTAAATTGGTGGAATTGTATTAATTTATTGGTTAATTAATTAATGAAATGGTGTGATTGTGGAATTGATAGAAAATTTGGATTATGTAATTTTTCAAGTAATTATGGATTAATTGACAATGAGAATTATGATGGTTTAATTTACCTTAATGGTTTAATGGGTTATATGATTTAAATATTGTAAGTGGTATAATTTTGAATTACCATATATTTCCATGCAAATTAAAGTGATAAACCGTATTTGTTTAACATATTGAAAAAGGTACACTTTAAAGAAAATGTTCAACAAGAAGGTTAATGATGATTAAACTTGATATATGTGAAATTTTGATATATGTGATATTTTGATATATGTGATATATGTGTGTGAGAAATGGACCGATGCTTCAAAATCCCATATGTGATTGATTGATATATGAGTGTGGGACATGGACTGCTACTTCAAAATCCCTCTTGTGTGATTGATTGATATATATGTGTAGGACATGGAATGATGATTCAAAATACCATATGTGATTGATTGATATATGAGTGTGGGACATAGACTACTGATTCAAAAGCCCACTTTTTTGACTTATTGATAAATGGGTTGTGGGACACAGACAGATGCTTGAAATACCCACAAGGTCCTAGCCATGGAATTATATGACCAAAATTTTAGCATTAGACTATGGTTCCAATTAGCCATGTTATGATTTTTGATTAATAGGATAATGAAATACCATGTGATAATGAAATGTGAATCCCCATGTAATATGGTTTAGAATTTGGCATGGGCCAAATTATGTACTTGTGGTTTATGTTTCATCACAAACTTGGGTAATTTTTGTGATTAAATAAAGAATAATTGAATATGTTTTACCTTGTTACTTTTATTTTATTCTTTATACAACTTCATACACTATTATTGACTAGATTTTTGTTTTATATGCCATTGGTGGTAGCCTACCGAGTTGTGCTCACACCCTACTCGGGCTTCCTGATTGGTACCCAAATAGACTCTATGTTCAGAGGATATGATAAAGGCAAGATCCCCATGTTAGATGGATGATATGGTATGGATAATGGATGAGGGAAATAGACTTGGTGTTGGGACCTTCTTTGGAGTTGTAAGTGTATTTATTTTGGGTTTTTCATTTGACACTGGATACATATTTGACATGACATATCTACTACTTTTATTTTGGATATTATATTTCTACTTTGGGAATCATGTGAAACCGGTATTATTATGGTTATGATTATATCTTTTTTCTATTGTTTATTTATTTCCACTATTGTATTACTCTAATAAATAGGAATAGTCTCCCCATGATTAATATTAGACCCTCGCTGATAGTCGGTAGCCTTTTATGTACGGAGAGACATGACTGAGATCACATGAAAAACCATCTCAGGGCATCAGTGTGTGGAGCCCAGGTTAGGATTCCATGGTGGCCCCATAACATCCATTCCCTATATTAAAATTGACCAATAATATTTGGTAGTATTTAATAATTCTTAGGGTTTATGGATGAAGTTGGAATGTATTTTAAAATCATGTAATTTATTGGTGAATTCTTCATAATCCAGTGTCATTGTTATCTAGAAATAACCAAGTCTATTGATTTTATGGGAGATCTTGGTTCCAAACTGATGATCACTATATAATCCTATACGAAATTTATACATAACAAAGAGTGTTCCTTATACATTAATTCATATGAGGATTACCCCATCTAAACCTTGCTTTTAGAAGACTTTTTATTCATCTAGGTAATCATAGAGAGTGAAGTTTGTTGCCTGGAATCAGATTTATTCCTTCTTGGCTTGTTCTGATATAATAATAATACTTTTAAATAATAAATTATAGGGAACATCCATCCAATAGTGTCATCATTTTATGAGGATATTGTCTCATTATGTTCTATGGAATTATTGATTTCATTGATTTCATCTATGCCACATATGGTGATTGGGGAAACCACCCTATAATGTGTGATGTGGAAAACCATCTCATCCTAGTCAAGGTCATCCAGAGTAATGGATGCATTTTCTAGTGCACTAGATAAGTAATTTTGTGTGTGATGGATATGATTCAACATTGTCTCAAAGGTTAATTCTTCCATCAACCCCCTTATATATCCTAGGAGAGGAGCTAACCCATCCTTATTAATATCACATTCACCATTAATTTGTTTAATCCCAACTTTGAGTAACCTTTAACATTAAAATGTAACACTTTTAATTAAAAATGTAACTCCAAGACTCTAATGAGATATTGGTAATCTAGCTCATTGTTGGTACAAGTGTCATCAAACAAGAATGAATAGGACAAAATAACCTTGGGAGGGGATATAAATAAAATCCCCATAAAAAATCTATTGAGCTTAGGATTATCTATTATTTTTCCAATGGGACTATGTGATTCACCATTAAAATAAATCTCCCATGCTAAGAGAGTGTCATGGATAGAGGAAAACTCTTTATTTAGGGGCTTGATATTCAACTGTGAAATTTTTGGGATAGGGTTTTCCAGAAAGAAATAAGCTAGTTCCTGCCCCTTGATTACCTTAAATGATACAAATTAGAAGTTAAACTATTACAATATTACTTCCCATCAATCCAAACTTTCAGTAAACATCAGACAATCGAGGATTCACTTGAGAGGATTGATGCAAGAGACCAAATAGGCCTCATGGTACTATAACTATCACCTTGACTTTTTTACTATAAAAATTAGTGTAAGGAAGTTATTATAGATGTTGAAATATATGGTCTTGGTATCTAGAATTATATCTATAATATTTTAGAGGTTTTTACCATCCATTTATTATTTTTCTATGCCAGTAGAGCATTAATAGATCTTTATTAGGTGGCCACATAAAGGATGAGTGACTTCACTTCTATTGGTGGATTCAAGACCAGTGGATGAATTAGGTATCAATTGATCTTTTAAGGGATTCTTGATAGTCTTGATCCCATAATAAACTATCTACATTATCTATTAACTTCATTAAGGGGAGAAAGTTTTCATCCATATTGGCTATAAAATACTTGATATAGGTGAGGCTTCCCTGAATCCCTCTCAACTCTTTGAGATTTTGGGTAGTATGCATTTAAAGGATTTCACTAGTCTTCTCAGGTTCAAATTCAATTCCATTATGGAATACCATAAAGTTATGGAATTTTCCTAATGTCTCCCTAAAAGCACATGTCATTAGGTTTAACTTCAAGATATGCATTTTTCATAACACCATTTGAAGGTTATATATATGATCATGAAATTTTAGGGATTTTACCACAAAATCATTGATATAGGATTATGAAATATTTATAAGGGCTTAAATATGTAATGCATGGTGCATTTATATGTGTAAATATCATTATTTAATCCAAATGAAATGATAATAGAATATACCTTGGAGTTCTATAAAAGTGAGGGATTCCTCATCCTCAGGGTCCATCTTGATTTGGTTTTACCCTAAGTACCCATTCATGAAGGAAATGGATTAGAAGCCTGATGTTGCATTGATCAGTATCTTTTTGATCAGGACAAGGAAATCAACCTTGGAGAAGTGCTAATGGAGATACATAAAATTGATATAGACCCTGATATTCCAATTTTTTTCATAAAAAGTATGATATTGATGATTAATTTTAGGCACTAAAATTATCAAATGAAGTTGGATTTAATAAGATTTTTAAATTTAGATTTGAACTTAATGGAATGAAACTGATGCATCCTCCTAATATCCTTATTAAAACTATGCTGATTTTCTAGAAGGACTAAATAATGGGTGGCCACATTAGTATCCATCCCAGGAATATCTGTATAATTCCATAAAAACACATAACAATGTTATTTCAAGAAGTATATATACATTTTCTTCTCTTTAGTAGGCATTTTGACATCAGTGAACATGGTTTGTGGGTCCTTTTCTATGCCCAAATTCATTTGTCTGATTTTATAAATTGTTGTAGAGCTTCCTTCTTAAAATGATGGAGGGGAATCTCTAAGGTCATACTCCTCATCCTTATCTACCTCAGTATCATCTCAAGGTGGAATTTAGGGGAATCTTGGGATTTATATGAAATCATGGGGAGATTTTCAACTCCTGTAGATGAATAGAAGGTGTCTTTGGATCCTAGAAATGTTGATTTTATCATGGTATTGTCATCTTCTGTCTCCCTAGTTATGATCTATTGAGCCTCCGATGAGATCATCCAAATTGGAATATTTGTTACAATGTAAATAGGTTCCAGTAAAGTTTATAAACTATAATGGACCCATAGAGCTAGGTTGGTTGAATCCATTATATTGATGAGTAATATATAATCATTTTTAGGTAAACTCTAAGGGTTTGGTGGGGCAGTTCCCAAATAGTTGGGATCAATGAACTACATTTCACCTTCCATCACTAGCTACTTTCCTTATTACTTTTTGAAACCCACTTTGGCATATTTGGATTCACAAGATTCAAATGGGGTGTCATAACCATATAGTATTCCAACCTTTTAATTGTTAGTGTACTTTTGGAATTGATGATATGGTGATGACACTACTGCATGATTATGAATCCAAGGTCTTCATAATAAAACATAGAATTTTGTGTCTGGCTAGATTACCATGAACATGGAGTTAGAAACTTGATCCCTGAATCATGAATTTAGTTTTATCCTTATAAGGGTATTTTACTCACTTTTTTCATACCCATGGGCATTTAAATTTGAGAGAGAGAGGCCATTATTCCTATATCCTAAGAATTAGAGTATGTAGACTAGGATGAGATTGATCCCAGAGCCATTTTCAATTAGGGGTCAATGAATGTTGAAATTATCAACCACGATTGAGATGTACAGGGGTCTAATATATCAGTGAATGGAAACATATTTATCTTATTCTATGAATGAGATGGATTCATGGAACTCTATTGAGGTAGTCTTCACATGGTACACATCATCCACAATGACCATGGTCTCAAATTCTTGGGGTATATGGTTAGCCTCAATAAGAACTTCCCAAATATATTTTAAGAGATGAAGAGTATCCAAGATCAAGAGTTTTGTTGGGACAATAACCAACTATTTCAAGATATCATACTTTTGGTCCTAGGGCCAATGCTTCCTAGCACGTGGTTATTATTTAGAATAGTCTTTAAGGATAAGGTGTTTTACATATATGGATCTAGTGCTTGGATAGAATTTTGAGGCATATTTGTTTTCAGATGGTTGAGTTGAGATGATTTAACCACATGTCTAGATTTTTTATTTAGTTTTACACTTTAAAACTAGGTTTCCAAGACAATTGTATTTATAAGGATCCTAAAGTGATATGTTTTGGATCTATATTGATGGAAAAACATACTAGAGGGGGGTGAATAATATTTTTAATTTTTTAAAACAAATAAAAAATCATAGATTTATTATTGAATGATCAATAGTGTAATGAAGTTTTCAATATTTAGTGTAGTGGAAATAAAAATGAGAACATAGTATTTTTATAGTGGTTTAGATCACCAAGATCCTATTCCACTCTTCAATATTCCCTACTTGGTGAGAAGATCAGTATCCACTAAGAGAGACTATATTTTAAAGGTATGATAACCTATTTACAGACTCCAACTTTTACAATACATGGAGGCACAACCCTGACTTTTTATAGGAGTCACAACCTAGTCTTACCGTAAAATTTCTTTGGGAGTCACAACCCAAGAACTTTCTTTTGGGTGGTAGAATAACCCATATATAATTTCTTTTGATTGGAAAAAATATAAACCTACACTAACAATTAAAAATATAATAAAGAAAAATAATACAATGAAATATAGAAAATAGTGAAACCAACATAGATAAAAAAAATATTGAAGATGATGTGGATTGATGATATTCGATCACTTCAGTAGTAAATATTTGAACATATTTTTTTTGTGATAATGACATTGTAACAATAGTTATGGGAGAACTTTATCAAGTTTTAATAAAATCATTCTTGTTTCCATTTATTAAAAAATTCACCTAGTATTAAAAAAAGACATCAATAGTTCTTCATACTACATCCCTTGTTCACTATTTATCATCTAATTATCAACGTTCATCTTTGATCTCTTTATGCAGGAGTTTCCTAAACTTATCATCAACATAAAATGGTTAGAAATATTTAAAATATTTAAACACATCATTACCTATTAATTCTTCATGCATGATCAATAATAATATTGACTCTTTTTAAGTCCTACATTGAACTAATTAAAACAATTTATAATATATTCATTAGAATAAAAGAGAATTATTCAAATAACTAGAATGATAAAAATTACTCACATAGAATTGAAATAAATAAATAATTCAAAAATAATAAAAATAGAGTATAAAAGAAATATTATTAAAAACAATATTTCCATAAATTTTTCTATATTCACTAGTTTGGAACATGGTAGTGATAATATATAATTATTTTACAAAGTAATATAATAATTAAAAAAAATTTCATAAGCATGTAGTTTATCATTTTATTAAAATAATTATAAAACAAAGTATTCTAAAAAAATATATTTTTTCACAAAATAAATAAATTAAATAATGAACCATGAGTCATAAGAATTGAATTCGGTTAACTTGCCATGAAATCATTCACATTCAGTATACTAACTATGCCATTATATGTGGCCACTTTAAAAAACATGTAGTATGTTTCAAAAATATCACTTGTTATTAGTTGCAAAATAATAATTTCCATAAGTAAAAAAAATTAATACTCACAATAGGTATAAAATACCACACATGGTAGGTTTGTTCACCTTTGTACTAAGTTATAGAAATACTCCCATGGTAACTAATTAAAATTCATGGTTGGTAGAAGTTTCATTCATGGTAAGTTGAAGGTGCTTCACCGTAGGTTTTTGTTGCCTTCACAATAAGTTTAAGTTCCATATATGGTAGGTAATGAAGCCACTTCACAATAATTACTCATGTAAAATATGTTCAATTCACCCATAGTAGGTAATCAAACATGATAAGTTCAGTTTAACCATGGTAAGCACTCACTGTGATGAATTAAAAGCCACTATGGTGTCACTTGAATCCAATCGAACTAGGATAGCTGTGATAGTCCATTGGAGACCCACTGATATGAAGCTATCTAGGCTATAGGGGATATAATACATGTCACACAAACTAAAGAGGATTGGTGTGCGATGAAAGGAGAAGTCAATGCTGTTATGTGAAGCTGGCACTTCAGTGATACAGTGCATGAGGAAGATATTGCACTACATGGATTAAATATCATTCAAGCGCTTGATAGGGAGAATAGTTTCAAGACTTCATGGAAGTGGGAGATGTGTTCCTGAAGATAGTGGTGTGTTTCCCTGTGTATGGAGGATATAAAGATGCTAAACTGAATTGGTTTTGTCAAAGGAGATGAGGACTAATGTGTATATATATATACACTACTGGAAATAAGATCTATACCAATGGTTTTGGGCAAACCATTGGTATAGGTCACTAATTTGGACCTATACCAATGGTTTTGGGAAAATAGTTGGTATAGGGGGGCTCATACCAACGGTTTGCCCAAAAACATTGGTATAGGTCACTTATATGGACCTATGCCAATGGTTTTGGATAAACTATTGGTATAGGTCCATAATAGAGACCCTATACCATCAGTTTTGTCCAAAACGTTGGTATAGGTCCATAATAGAGACCCTATACCAACGGTTTTGGACAAAATATTGGTATATGTCCCCACTATACCAATGGATTGTCCAAAACCATTAGTATAGGTCCCAAAAGCAAAGAATCTATACTAACGGTTCTCAAAAACGTTGGTATAGGTCTATACAAACGGTTTTGAGAACTGTTGGTATAGTTACATATATTTTTTATGGAATCTTCTTACAGAGAACATTAAAAAAATAAAAAAATAAAATATTTATGATAATTCATATATATATTTATGAAATTATGATAAAAAAATTCATGTTAGGTTGGTGGTTAGGTCATTCAATCATAAACCGGAGGTACTGGGATGAAAACCAACAGAATGATTCTTTTTTGAAATATATATACCAACGGTTTTATGGAACTGTTGGTATAGATTTTTTATATTACTTATACTAATGGTTTTTCCAAAACCATTGGTATAGACTTATCCCCACAGCTTACTAACCAATGGTTCTCCAAACCGTTGGTATAAGATATACCAACGGTTTGGAGGCATATACCAACGGTTTCAAATCGTTGGTATAGAGTATTTTTCTAGTAGTAATATATACTATATATAATATATATGTTTGAGCCTATATATATATATAAATGAGATGATATATATGTGTATATATATAACCATTTAAAAAAATTATCAAATAAAAAATATTTAATCACTCAAATTAAAATTAACATGACGTATATAAAATTTAATAGATGATATAAAAAAATATTAAAGCATATGTAATATTAAATAATTCAAACATTAAAAAATGTAAAAAATGTTTACATTGTATAGGAAAATAACATTTAAACAAAAATAAAAGTGATGAAACTTCACATATATCAATAAAAAATATGAAAGTATAAATGTTTAGATAATTTTAATTTAATTAAATGTGAGGAAATTTTAATTTATCAAAAAAAATATTAATTTATTAACTTAAAAGTCCAAACACTAACACTATGTGGTGTCTCTATGTTTTATTGGGATTTTTGAAGTGCTTTTCCTAGAGTCTCAGTCATGCATATGGTTTCATTAGAGACATGGCTAGAGTATTGAGATCTTCCATGACTATGTCTTCCTCTATTCCCTTGTATTCTGTGATCTTTTCCTTTGGCCCCTAATTATACATGATATGTGTGTTCTTCATCAGATAAGGAGTATTCTAATAGAATAAAACTTACAAAGTTAAAATAAAATTCTTCATCCAATGATAATTCTTTTTGATAGGGAGATTCTCATTTTCCAACTAACAGGGATAATAATTTCATGAGAATCTGGATCAATTTTGAAGTTAGTCATAATTATTTGTCTTATACTCTATTCCACTTCCATTAATTATGACTAGATATAGAGGGTGGAATCAAAGTTTTCCCTTTTTAAGATGAAATGAGAAATATGGACACAACTGATTGGTTGAGTTATGCCCTGAGGATAGAATGAACCTTATAAACTGTCTTCTAAGCCATCTAACCATTGAACTTTTTTTTTTCAGGCTTGGTTGAAAATTCCTGTCATTTGCCTCATCTAGATAGATAGTGTACATGTAGTAAACTTTTACTATAGTTTTTTTAATTTCAACTGGTTGAAATAGACCATTTTCTAGAGAATTTACTTAAAGATTAATAAATCTTGGATAGTATGCCCCAACATTTGGTGAAATGGGAAATAATTAAGACGATCACCAAGTTCAAATTCATCAGGTTTCCTATCCCTAGGTAGCCCGAGGAGATTATTTTTCCTGACTGATATAAATTATCCCAAAAACATTCTATTTTAAAAATGAGTAGGTTTTATTTATTCTGTTCTTATATCACGGGTGACCATAATCCTTCCTTGCCTACGGGAAAGGGAAATTTTTCTATTTTCCCACTCCGTGGGAGGTGTTGGGAGATATAGGTCTTTTTAGGGATATTTAATAGTTTTTGGAACTAGATTAAGTGTGATGGTAGTATTTTATGCTTTTACAAACCTTTTTCCCAGATTAGTAGACACATGATGAGATTTATCCTTGGTTCACCAAAAAAACATCCTTGATATGTTGTTCCATGTTTGCAAACTCCCAAAATCCTCCCAGGTACTTTAATGGGACTCATAGTGTCTACATATTATCATGGTGATTCTCCATGAAAATCTATAGTACTTACTCATATGGGAGCTGTATAGTAATAGAATATGTTAAAACATTCCATCTATAGATGAAGTTGGAGGCCCTTTTATTTTCATGTTTTATGCAATTCATGAGGTTAATTATTCTCTTCTTCCTTAGTGTGAAGCTAAATAATTAAATGAAATAATGAAAAAGGTATTACCATACCATGATGGATCCAGGTGGTAAACTACTATACAAGATAAAGTCTAGTCCCACTAGGGTATACAAAAATCATCTATACATTGTTACCTCTTTTGGGTCAAGTAGGTCCATTATGGGGCCACATCAGGATACAAAGTGTGATAAGTTCTACTCTAGATCCTCCATGTCCTTGAAAGTGGGAAATATGGGATTATAGAAATTAGGTGAAGTAGGAGTAGTGTCCACCCATTCAGGGTATGGTTTATTTTTGGGCTACACTAGAGAACACTTCCCTTCTATGGATTCCATTCGAGTGGTAAGAGACCCGATGAAACTAAGGAGTTTTGGATGAAATAATGTTTGAGACAAGCCTTGTAAAAAATTAGCAAGAAAGTATTGATGTTTCTACCTCAAAAAATTGATGGTTGACTCCCATCTTGGGATAGGCCTGGATAAATTTCTAAAAATGAGTGAAGATTCTATGATAGTGGAGAAATATCTTGGTATTATTCAATCACTACTAAAAATATGGCCTTTATCAGCACTAAAAAATGGAATTAACAATTCTAGAAAAACGCTATTAATTGAGGAAAAGATGGGGGGGGGGGTCCCTTATAACAGTGCTAAAAAAAGCGCTAATAAAGACCGCTTTTATTAGCACTAAAAAAAAGCACTGATAAAAGTGGTCTTTTATCAGTGCTAAAAAAACGCTGATAGATGGGTCCTTTATCAACGCTTATTTTTAGTGGTGATAAAAGTTAAAAAAAATAAAAAAATATTTCTGTAATTTAGGTAGGGTCTTCAACAAAGCTTGAACCCCCCTTTAACAGTTCCCCCACCCCAACGCACACGCCCCAGTGACCCCAAGGCCTTTAATAGCACCCCAACCCCCTTTAACAGCGCTAGCCATTATTCCCCATCCACGCACGTGACCTTCCTTTCCTTAGATTTGAACTCGAGACCTGTTGCCTGTGTGCCTACGCCTTTACCACTCCACCATATTACTCTGCTCTTCAATTATTAATATATCTATTTATATATATATATAGTTATATTTACCCGTATATTAATATATATTTATGTTAACATATATATATATATACAGTTATATTAATATATATAGTTATATTGATATATATATAGTTATATTAATATATATACATATATATTTGTATGTTAATAAATACATATATATATATATCCACATATTAATTTATATATATTTTTATATTTATATATTAATATATTTATTTGTATATTAATATATATTTGTAAGATTAGTTTTAAATATATTTATAAAATATGTTTTTTTGTGTGTGTTTATAAATAAATAAATACATATATACAACACACACACACACATATAAATTATATGTGTATTTGTAAGTATAATTATACATATTTATACATATTTACAAATATTATATATTAATATATATATACATATGTTTAGAATATATAGATAATATATATCAGTTTGTTAATACAGATGCACACAAATACACACACACACACACCATATAGGTATATATATATTAATATATTTTTATTTTAAATAAAATGGATATTAGTTTTTTTTATATAAGCCTTATATATTGAGAAATATACTTTATATGTAAATATGATTAATTATTTATTTATAAAATTAAATTTTTATGGGTGAATATATAAAAAATATGTATATATTATTATATAATTGATTATAAGTAACATTACATTGTAAAAAAAGATAAAATTTCAAAGACATAATATAAATATAAATGTAACCACTAGGAATAAATTCATTCCCCAGTGAAAAAGGTCAAAAAGACCCCCTGAAACGAGGATGAAATTCCATCGAATGATAAAAAATTTGGGTATCCAGACTAAAAACTCATTTTTGGAGGCATTCTGGGCCTTTTTTGGCCTAAAAAAAGTGACAGAAGGGACATGTAGAGCTCTTCATAGGCTTCTATTTGATATGATGTAGAGCTCAAACAGACACATGGATCAAAATTTATGTCCGTTTGAAGTTTGAGTTATGTTTTCAACTTATTTTAGATCTTTTATTATTATTTTTTGATTTTTTGTGTCTTAAAATTATTATTAAATTATTATTAGTCGATGATAATTTGAAAATTATTAATTAATAATTTTTTAAGATATTTTATAATCCACTTTCACTACATATCTTACATATTAAGTGAAATTTTTATTTATATTATCTAAAACATATTTAAAAAATATATATTATATTTATATCAATATAAATATACTTATATATTTATATATGAATATATTATTTTTTATGATTTTTTTGAAATATACACTTTATCAACACTAGGAAAAAAGTACTGATAAATCCCCACCCTTTATCAGCACTACTAAAAAAAGCGCTGATAAAGGGGGCCCCTTTAACAGTGACAAAAAAGCACTGATAAAGGGTCACCTTTAACAACGCTTTTTTTTGCGCGGTTAAAAGTTCCCTTTATCAATGCTTTTTTTAGCGCTGATAAAGGCACCCTCTTTATCAGTGCTTTTTTTTAGGGCTGTTAAAGGGAAGCACTGCAGAAACCTAGTTTTGCGGTAAATAATCACCAGGTTTAATTACATCAATTTCCTAGACCTAGAGCCAACTTGATGATCAGAATAAAATTTCATAGTCCAAGTAACCCTTTCTTGAAGAGTGAGAGAAGAACTTTTCACCTCTTCTTGAATATTTTACCAAGTGGGAATGTTTCCCTGAAGTAACTCAATATTAATATGCTTTAGATAATTGATCTTAGCTTCATGCTATGATAGTTTTTCTCTAGCATATAGGATAATGTCCTCTTCAGGTGGTGATTGGGATATAACCACACCCTTTAAATTTATCTTTACCATAAGGGAATTAAGTGGATGACAACTAATTATTCATAGCTACAAATTCTAGGTCTTCATCTAATTCCATTATGTACACCCTCCTCATGTGTTTTGGTGCGTACTATATCTCAGATGATCGTTTATCCATTAGCTGCTTCAGTGTCTATGTCTCAGTCTAAATCCTATGCATAATTGATAGTAAAAATATTCAATGAGGTATAATTGGTAGAAAAATCATTTCATCATCATTTTAATAATATATTGGTTGTTCATTCCCTGTTTCCTCTTTGGAATATGCATCTAGGAACTCTTCTGGTCCCCTTTGTTAGTGGGAAATTTTAGTTTATGACCCCTTCGAGGTTTAATTTTCTTAGTCAAATGCTACCTTAAAATTGATCTATGGATGGTGATATTGAGATATTATCCAATCACCTTCACTTAGTGTGACATAAATTATAGGAATGTGTCTCATGATGGTAGGAATGGTGTAGGTTCTAGCTACCAGAGATCACTACCTAGTCTATAAAAGACAGAATTCCTGGGATGAGGTGGTGAAAATGCCCCCAACCCTAAGGAATAAGACTATCTTGATTCTACTACTAATATATCTTAAATTTTTTGAGGTTTTAATAGTTCGAGGGGGGGGGGGGAGTTGGTAAAAATTATATCATACCCATGGGATGGGGTCTCTTCTAGATGTCATCCTTAGCAGATACCAATACCGTTTTCTTGATTTGGTGTGCTTTCACTCAAGTGTGTGCTGATAGAAACACTTATTTAGGATGTGAACTATCTTCCACTATAGGGTGTCCTATAGTCAATTGGATTTATATTTTCATCTAAGATACTTACATGACATTATTGGAGTCTGGATGCATGATCCTATCAACGGGACCCTTCGACTACATTGCTTTTGTGCCTTAGTGGAAAGAGGGTTTTGTTGGATGGACCAACTAGTGTGCACATTATTCAAGCATGTGACCTATCCTGTATAAATTAAATTGCAAAAAATAGTCTTTATGAAATTCTTCTATCCCAGGGATAGGGTGAAATGTAATGCTCCATACTCACTCCATCCCTAGATATGCACATTAGATGGTGTGTTGGTTATGGTCATCATACTTATGATAAGGTAGGTTCTTAGACTTTAGATAATGAAGGGTCACCCATAAGTTTTAATGAACATAATGAATTTATTATTACTTCCTATGGGATGTTATATGAAGGAGTAGAGATATGGAAAACCATAGTTCAGAGGTTATCTTTGTCTAGTTCTTTCCACATGTACATACCAACTTCATCATCTTTGGGGGAAAATTATTGAATTTGAGATGATCACTATGGTTGTTTTCCCTATGCTTTATCAGAGAGTGGAGTGTGTCCTTAGGTTAATATAGATGAATCAACACAAGTGTTTGTTGAGTTCATGAGCATGATCGAACTCTATCCCTCAAGTGCTGATTGATTTAACGGTGATCTTAGTGTATATTCAATAAGGGGAGTACCTTTTTGTAATGGAGAACTATCATAGTAAATAGGACCTTCATTGTGACCAATCATTGTGTTGGAAAGGGGAGGACCTTATTAAATGTTTATAACCTCAATATAAGGATGAATTTCATAGTTATCATCATGGTAAGAGTTCTCATGATTGATCTATAGTTTATCATGAATAGGTTCATCCTAACATGTGTTTTGGGGTGGACCTCTATAAATACTGATTAGGATATCACGTGGAGAACCTATATAGCTAAATATACTCTCCCTTTCTAATGTGGAGTTGGAAGAGTCTTAGGACACTATAGACAAGTGTTTTAGATCCTTGATAGTATCCATACTGATCAACGTAGGAATGTGGACATGCTCTTGGGTCACTATCTTCTTTTGAATAAATCCTATTATAGATTCCCTTCTTGTGACAGAATGGTGACTACATTAGATGAGAGTATTTTTTGATGAATCTTATATTTTTGATAGAGACATATAATGATATCCATGATGCTGGGTAAAAATATGGGCATGTGCCTTATTTTCCACTAGAATATACTGATGGGACCCTTTATATGAGACATGAATATGTTCCCTCCTTTCAGTAGTCACTGAGCCATGTCTTCATTTTTCTTTAGTCAGAGGGTAAGTAGAGATGCACACTTACTTCTAATCTACTAATAGTATATACAAGTATACCACTTAGATGTATATAGAAGTTAATCCCACTCCAATTTTTCTATCAAAATATACTAACAATTCTCTATAAGGGGAGCCGAGATATGGAATTTCTCTTTATTAGACTTTAGGATATGACAATGAGCTTCTTTAGAATTGGAAGGATTAGGAATATGGGCATTCTCTTAGGTGATTTATTAGATATATTTATTACCACCCTCTTTGAGAACATTAAAAATATTCTAATAACTCTTTAGAACATGGGAAGGAATACATGCTTTTCCATCCATTATTTGTAATATATGTTTTTAGGATTCTATAACGAGAATGAGAATATGCACCCATTCCTTAATGGGAGTGAGAGTATGTGCCCACACTTATCCTTCATTTTCTATCAGGGTATGATGACTGTATTTATGTGTAGGGATAAGAATACATTCCTTCCCCATGGTAGATACTAGGATTTTCTGGCATGTTAGTTGTGTAAGAGTTGGTGTCCTAGAACCAACTAGTTTTACTTTAATTACATGGATATTTAATGTATTATTACATATTGTTCATTTTTCTGCATGATTATGATGTAATAATATCCTAGAGTATTTGTTGCATTGATAAGGTTATGATAGTTCCCCGATATGATGAGAACCTTGAAATGCTATAAAAATATTCTTAAATATAGTTCTGTGGTTGGATGACATGCTATGATGGGACACATAGCATGCAGACTGTCAGGTGTGAGTACTCGTATGCAGATGAGACTTCCTCTCATGAAGTTCGCACTTGGTAATCTCTAATATAGAAGATTATGAGAACAAACCCTCTAGTAAAAATTCCACATGTTTTGGTGTCATCAAATATTTCTATCTGCGAGCGTGTGTAATGATCTTTAGACTTTAAGATTATCATTAATATGTTTCATGACTTACACACTTTGATTTACTGACAAAAACTGTCACACAGACAGTTGATGGGAAGTAGGGTACGTTGGGTGCATCATGAGTGACATGTTATTAATGGATAAGTTGAGGAAGGATTTGTCCCTTCCATGTATGGAAATTGATATCTCAGGCCTTTGATTGAAATAAAACCGTCACACGAAATTCCATGGCGATGGTGTAATGACGAGTTTATTTTAGGTAGTCAAAGAACGACGTATCAAGCATAAAATTTGATGACACAGTCATGAAACCTTCTTAATGAGATATTAAAACAAAGGGATTATATTACATAGTGAGCGTTCTTATGTGGATGTCATTGTTGCAACTTTATGTTCTTTATCTTGGGTGCCTTGAACCATTGCTAGACATTACTCTTGGACTTTAGTCAAGCCTGCCTAATGCCAATGAGAAAGAATCCTAGAAAGTCACACACTAAGTGTTTTTGGTGGTCTCGGTTAAATTCTATTTGAATTTAATTAATGAAATAAATATTATCCTTAAGACCGTGGAAAAATTTTATTCAAGTTAAAATGATCACATAAATTTAATAAAACATATTTATTTATTTTATTGAACATTTAATAAATATTTATTTATTAGTTTGTAAATAAAATATTTATTTAAGATAATAATTTATTTATTTATTTATTTGGGTGTTCAATAAATGGAAGTGGAGTTCGAGTGGACCAAGGTCGGTCCGGTAGTGAAATAATTATTTGCAAGATAGTAAATAATTATTTAACTAGTTGACACAAATTAAAATAACGCTGCTATTATTTTGTGATGCGGAATTTTATTTATAATTCTATTTTGTGCAAGTTGAATCACCATAAATAATGATGCGGTATTATTATTAAATGCATGGGTTTTATCTAAGTTCATGAATGTATTTAATTGTTACTATTCAATTAAATATTATAACTAAAATTCCATGTATATAAACAGGCAAGTATGCCTATTGTGCCATACACCACACCACACACCTGGTGAATTCAGAATTGTTGAGTCAAACAATTTTTCTCTCGAATCCTCTTCTCTCCCCTCTCAAGAACGAGAGACATTCTTCAAGGCCGAAGAACATGCGTTCAAGAATGACCGATAAAAGACACTCAATTTTCCGCGCTATCACCTGGAGAATGAGCGATGTCGATCGGAGGCCATCAGAGCACATGTGGATCACCGCTATATGGATTCTAGTTTGGATCCTTACAAGTGAAATGAGATAATCTAGAAGTATCATTCAGTATGATCAACATCCTCAATGAATAAAAATACCAAAGATCCAGGTATTATTTTTCTTTATAAAATTAATTAAATTAGTTATAAACATGATGTGCAAGATCCTCTCTAAAAGTTTCAGGCCTCTTTCTTCTTTATCTAAATCTTTGACTATATTCTTTGGAGAATGGAATTCATTGTCATATTGATCCCAAAATAACCATTGATCATGGTAAAAATCAAATTGGGTCCCTTCCCAACCACGCTTCCGCTGTGCCCAGAACCTTCAAGTGGTATCAGAGGGGTTACATCATAGTTTATAATTATTTAAACATTTCATTGATGAATTACACATTTAATAATTTAGTTGTTTCAATTCAAGTTAATCATTCTGAAAATATGAATCTCGAGATCTATTTATCCTCTTTCATTTCTCGTTCAATTTATAGAAATGATATTTTCTTTTAATTTTGATTAAAATAAAATATAGGATCTCATCTGAAGGTGCCAAAGCTTCCTGGACATACAACACTAAAACACATGGAATATATTCAATAGTACATGCCGTGTAGTCAAGATTCAATGCATCAGACTAGTCCTACAAACCAAGCCATGCATTGGAGTCTTTCTAAGTCTTAAATGACTCCGTGTGTTGGCCAGGAACATGTGGCATGTGGTTTCTGAGTTACACACCATGTGGCCCAATGGACACGATGTGTAGTCCCTTCGGGTTAGGGTTAGACCATGTACCCTGTACATGGCTTGCCCGACTGGAGACCATGTAATGATGAACTACATGGAGTGTGGCCCACTGGACACACCATATACTCCGAAGATTTTTTAAGTATACTCACATGCTATTTCCCCAGGCGTGTACTTTGAATAGATGGTGAAAAATAATACACACCGTTTAGTTAGAACTACACATCGTGTACTCATCCAAATTATGAAGATTTATTAAAATTTATTATTATATTATACAAACCCTTGAGACGTGTACCATCGTTCGTGCATAAAGATAAGGCACAACACGTGATAGGTGTTTTATATATATGTGTTTAATTTAACATCTGCGTAATGTTCATTTCTACTCATTGGGTAGTTATGAATAGGAATTCACCGGGTTTCCTCCAAGGTACATGTTACGTACAAATATAATTTTAAATGAATTTATTTGTTTAAAATTATGATGGATGGGAATCTCAAGTAAATTCAGAAAAGGGTTTAAGATAAAGGGATTGATTAATTAAAGATAATAATTAATTGATTTGAGCACGATTTATCTTAGACAAGAATGATTAAAGAATTGATTGTTAGTTTTATTTATGTGTAAATATCGTTGCATGTATGGATGACCATGAGCTAGACCAAGACCTTTGTATGTGGATGGTTTATTTTAATTTATTTATTTGAATTAAATTTGTTGGCCTATGAGCCTTCTCCTCATTAATATGTAGGGCTTGTGTGCCCATGATTTATTTTATGTAAAACCCCTTTTTACCCCTCACCTACATGTGATTTAAAAAAAGACATATGTAATGGATGGAACTCCCAAGATAGTGGAGGAAGTTCAAGTTAGAGCCAAGATGAAACTAATCCCAGGAGATACATAGGTGGACAAGTGGAAGTTGTAAACATGAACCCAAAAGGTTCAAGGTGTTTCTACACTAGGTTAGGGTTAGTTTATCAACCTCTAGATAAACTAACCATTAGAAAATCTCATTATCATGCCATTTACTTTATTTTATTTCTGTTAGTTGCATGGTTTATCATTATGGATTTGTTTTCATGATCACACAATTAATGAATTAAACAAGCATGCAAGATAGAACTAAAATAAACTAGACTTATGCATAAATATTATCAAGACATGGTTAATCACTTAAGTAAGTTCCACTTAATATTAACAAGCGTGTGATAATGATAATAATAAATTCATGAATAATAGATAAAAAATCCCTTAAATAAAATATTAAGTTAGAACAAGCCTTCCATTACTTTATTAAGGAAAAAACTCAATAAAATTATGTGTTTGACCAACCCTTGTTGGGACACTTACTTTTATACAGGAAGCCCTTATGAAAGGTTTTAGGTTGACTTAACCATATTACATCAAGAGGAGTATCCCTTTCTAGACTTGGTGTAATATTGGAGGCAATAGTTAAGGAAATCCAAAGTCATGATTTTAGGATTGGGGAGTCCACTCAATATATCAAGGAGCTGAAAGCCGGTAGTTGGAAAAGACCTACCTTCCTAAATACCTTCTAATAGCTTGAACAACCCTTGTTGGGGTTATGCGAAGGGGGTTATGGATCCTTGCCACTAGAATATCATGGTAACTGGACATTCTGAGTTCAATGGTGAGGGCTATTGGGACTTTATAAAATACTGGGAGACTTAATAAAATTTATTATTTCTTATAAAATGTAATCAAGAAAGTACTAATGATCTTCTCTTTTAATTGTATAATAAAAATGAAAAACTCATAAACCAAACTATACCTACTATCAATTCTGTATAAATACAACATCCTCATCGGCAATAACTTCCAAAAATGGTTTAGACGCCTTCAGGTTATCCTATTCCATGAACAAAAGTCTTACGTGCTGGAGTCAGAATCACCTGATTCGCCTACCAAAGAGGCGAGTGATGGGTATTTCTTGGTCTATGAGAAACATATGATCGACAAGGTTGACATTCTATGTTTGATGCTATCAATGTCTAGTGAGATCATAAAGTCTCATGAAAACATGGATTATTATAGCATGCTCTAAAACCTCCATGGTATTTACCAGGAGAGAGAAAGATAAGAAATGTTTGAGGTCTCTAAGGCACTCTTTCAGAGTAAGCTTGAAGAAGGTTCCCCAGCTGGGCCTCATGTAGTCAAGATCATTGGATACATTGAGCACCTGGGGGTTCTAGGGTTTAAACTCCCTAAAGAACTGGGCACCGATATTATTCTCACATCACTCCCTCAGAGCTTCTCTTACTTTGTTGTTAATTTCAATATGAACAACATTGAGAAGTCTCCATCTGATCTTCTTATCCTCATTCACCAAGTGGACAAAGATATGAAGCGCGGAAATCCTTCTGTTCTTATGGTGAATAAGAGGAAAGGGAAAGTGAAGATCTTTAAGCCCAAAGCTTCTTCACAACCTTCCAAGAAAAAGAAGATCAAAGGGGATGCAAGGGAACATGAGGCTGTTTGTTTCACATGTGTCAAGAAGGGCCACTGGAAGAAGAACTAAAACCAGCCTAAGAAGCAAGGGGAAGCTTCAAGTGCATTTGTTATCGAATGAAATCTATCTGTTTCTACAAATTAGGTATTAGATATAGCTTGTGGTTCCCACATATGTATCTAAATATAGGAACCAAGTAGATTCAGGAAGATTGATCGAGGGGAGGTAGATCTATGAATAGCCAATAGCACCAGACATGCTGTTGTAGATATTAGGGACTACCACCTCACATTTCCAAATCAGATGATCTTGGTATTAAAGGGTTGTTATTATGTGCCTTCTGTTACTAAGAACACTATTTATGTATCCAATTTAGATACAGATGGATTTGTTTTCAAATTTGGAAATGAATGTTTCTTCTTTTACAAAGATATAATTCATTATGGTAGAGCACATTTATACAATGGACTTTATGTGTTGGATTACACAAAACAAGTAATGACAATCGATAACAAAGATACTTCACATGTCTCATACTATACCCAACTTTGGCATCACCAGCTAGGTCATGTAAATGAGAAACGATTGACAAAGTTACATCAAGATGGATATTTAGATTCTTTCGAACTAAAACCACTTGGAATATGTCATTCATGTTTAAAAGATAAAATGACCAAATCCCCATTTAGTGGGAAAGGTGAAAGGGATAAATAACTTCTTGAATTGGTTCATACTGATGTGTGTGGACCATTTCCAGTTGAAGCAAGGGGAGGGTACTCATACTTCATAACTTTTACTGATGATTTTAGTAGATATGGATATATCTACTTAATGAGGTATAAGTTGGATTATTTTGATAAGTTCAAAGAATACAAGAATGAAGTTGAGAACCAGATTGGTAAGAAGATTAAGAAACTCTTCTTAGACCGAGGTAGAGAATATCTTAATCAATACTTCATTGATTACTTACGAGAGTTTAAGATCCAATCCCTACCCACTCCTCCAAACACGCCCCAGTGGAATAGTGTGAGCAAAAGGAGAAACCACACCCTGTTGGACATAGTGAGATCAATGACGAGTCATGCGAGTCTTCCATTATCCTTTTGGGGATATGCATTACAAATAGTGGCACACATACTAAACCAAGTACCAAATAAATTGATAAATGGTATTCCATATGAGTTCTGGAGTGGAAGAAAATCTATGTTATTGAATTTACATGTGTGGGGTAGCGAAGCGTTTGTTAAAGCCTCTTTAGGTAACAAACTCGCACCCTGAGGCACAAAGTGTACCTTTATAGGATAACCCAAAGAAACAAGGGGATATTACCTATACAACCCCTTTTAAAAAGTTTATAGTGTCAATACATGTCATATTCCTTGAGAGAGAGAATATCTCCAAAAGAGATAGTGGAAGCGAGATAGAATTCAATGAAGTTGAGGCTCAAGGTACAAAAGAGTTGGTACATGAACCGATTCCACAAAGCCCTGCGGAAGAAGAATCTGTTCCAGAGACACAAGTACTGCGTAGGAGTATAAGAGAGGTTAGAGAACCGAAACAATAAAATTTTCTAGTTACCGAGGATGGAGACTCCTTATTAGTTGATAATAATGATCCTCTAACCTACAAGGAAGAAATAAGTGGAACAGACGTTGCTAAGTGGCACGAAGCCATGAATTCTGAAATGGATTCCATGTACCAAAACCAAGTATGGATTTTGGTAGATCCTCCAGTTTATGTAAAGCCTGTTGGTTGCAAATGGGTATTCAAGAAGAAACTGGACATGGAAGGACAAGTCAATACCTATAAGGCACAACTGGTTGCAAAAGGTTTTAAATAGTGTTAAGGAATTGACTACGATTAAATCTTCTCACCAGTTGCAATGATGAAATCCATCAAAATTCTACTTGCCATTCTGGATTACCATGACTATGAGATTTGGAAAATGGATGTCAAAATAGTATTCCTTAATGGGAACCTTCAGGAAGATGTCTACATGACACAACCTAAAGGTTTTTTGACTCAAAAGGATGCCAATAAGGTATGCAAGTTGCAGAAATCCATTTATGGATTAAATCAAGCATCTAGGTCATGGAACATTCATTTTGATGAATCCATAAAATAATTTGGTTTTATAAAGAATGAATGTGTGCCTTTTTTATATAAATAGTTTAGTGGGAGTGAATTCTTTTTCCCTATAGTATATGTTGATGACATATTACTTATTGGAAACGAGATACCAGTCTTACAGTTTGTTAAGGCATGGTTGAATCAATGCTTCTCCATGAAAGACATGGGAGAGGCAGTATATATTCTTGGGATCAAGATACATCGTGCTAGATTTAAGAGATTGCTGGGCCTAATTCAAAGTACATACATTGATAAGATACTGAATATATTTAGTATGGAACAATCCAAGAGAGGATTGTTGCCAACATCACATGGAATTCATCTTTCCAAGGGAATGTGTCCTTAGAAACATGAGGAAAGAAAGACAATGGCAAGGAATCCATACACATCAGCGATTGGGTCATTCATGTATGCCATTATATATACTAGGCTAGATTTCACCTATGTATTAAGTGCAGTAGGCATATATCAAGCTGACCCAGGTAACCACCATTGGATGGTAGTCAAGACTATCCTAAAGTATCTGAGGTGTACTAAAGATATGTTCATAGTTTATGGAGGAGATGAGAAACTAGTCATCAGAGGATATAAGGATGCTACTTTCTAGACTGATCAAGATGACATGAAGTCACAAACAGGATACATATTCACTTTGAATGGAGGTGCAGTAAGCTGGAAGAGCTCAAAGTAGAGTGTGGTCACAGATTCTACAGCAGAGTCTGAGTATATCACAGATTCTAAGGCAAATAAAGAAGCAGTTTGAATGAGAAGCTTTTTCCAGGAGCTATATGTGATACCTAACAGTAAATATCCCATCACACTATACTGTGATAATACTACAATAGTGGATCTCGCAAAAAATCCAAGGTCACATCAGTGGATGAAGCAAAAAATTCAGAAGTATAATCTCTTGAGGGATTTTTCTCAAAGAGGTGAAGTTGTAGTGAGCAGTATTTCCATGAAATACAACATGGAAGACCCCTTTAATAAAGCCTTGACTCAGTAGAAACATGATCATCATGTGAGGTCTAGCAAACTGAAAGTCGTAGGCAGTTGTCTCTAGTCCAAGTGGGAGTTTGTAAGAGATGGTGTCCTAGAACCAACTAGTTTTAATGTTATTACATGGATATTTAATGTATAATTACATATTTTTCACTGTTCTGCATGATTATGATGTAATAATGTTCTATAGTATTTATTACATTGATAAGGTCATGTCAGTTCCCCGCTATGATGAGAACCGTTAAATGCTATAACAATATTCTTAAATATAGTTCTATGGTTGGATGACATGCTATGATGGGACACATAACATGCAGACCGTCAGGTGCAAGTACTCATAAATAGATGATACTTCCTCTCATGAAGTTCGCACTTAGTAATCTCTAAGATGGAATATTATGAGAACCGACCCACTAGTAGGAACTCCACATGTTTTTGTGTCATCAGATATTTCTATCTGTGAGCATGTGTAATGATCCTTAGAATTTAATATTATCATTAATTCATGTCATGACTTAAACACTTTTATTTACTGACGAAAACCATCACGTAGACAGTTGGAAGGAATTATGGTATGTTGGGTGCGTCACGAGTGACATGTTATTAATGGATAATTCAAGGAAGGATTTTTCCCTTCCATTTATGGAAGTTGATATCTCAACCCTTTGATTGAAATAGAACCGTCATGAGAAATTCCATGGCCATGGTGTAACGATGAGTTTATTTCAGGTAGTCAAAGAACGACGTATCAAGCATAAAAGTTGATGACACAGTAATGAAATCTTCTTAATGAGATATTACGACAAAGGGATTATATTACACAGTGAGCATTCGTATGTGGATGTCGTTGTTGGGACTTTACGTTCTTTCTCTTTGGTGCCTTGAACCATTTCTAGACATTACTCTTGTAATTTAGGCAAGCCTGCCTAATTCCAAAGAGAAATAATCCTAGAGGGTCACACACTAAGTGTTTTTGGTGGTCTTGGTTAAATTCTATTTGAATTTAATTAATGAAATAAATATTATTCTCAAGGATGTGGATACATTTTATTCAATTTAAAATGATCACATAAATTAAATAAAATATATTTATTTATTTTATTGAACATTTAATAAATATTTGTGTACTAGTTTTTAAATAAAATATTTATTTAAGAGAATAATTTATTTATTTATTTATTCGGGTGTTTAATAAATGTAAGTGGAGTTCGAGTGAACCAAGGTCGGTTTGGTAGTAAAATAATTATTTTCAAGATGGTAAATAATTATTAAATAGTTGGCACAAATCAAAATAATGTTTCTATTATTTTGTGATGTGGAATTTTATTTATAATTCTGTTTTGCGCAAGTTGGCACAACATAAATAATGACTCGATATTATTATTAAATGAATGGATTTTATCTAATTTCATGAATGTATTTAATTTTTTCTATGCAATTAAATAGTGTAACTTAAATTCCATGTATATAAATTGGAAAATACACCTATTTTTCCATACACCACACCACACGCTTGGTGAATTGAGAATTATTGAGCCAAACAATTTCTCTCCCAAATCCTCTTCTCTCCCCTCTCAAGAATGAGAGATGTTCTTTAAGGCCTAAGAATAGGTGATCAAGAACAACCGACACAAGACACTCGATTCATCACGCTAGCACTAAGAGAATAAGCAGTGTTGATCGGAGGACATCAGAGCACATGTGGATCACTGCTAGATGGATTGTAGTTTGGATCCTTACAAGCGCAACGAGATAATCCGAAAGGTTCATTCTGGATGATCAATATCATCAACGAAGAAAAATAAAAAATATCCAGGTATTATTTTTCTTTATGAAATTAATTAAATTAATTATAAACATGATGTGAAAGATCCTCTCTAAAGGTTTTGAGCCTCTTTATTCTTTATCTAAATCTTTAATTATATTCTGTGGAGACTGGCGTTAATCATCATATTGATCCCAGAATAATCATTGATCATGGTAAAAATAAAATTGGGTCCCATACTAACCACGCTTCCATTACGCCCAGAACCTTCAAGTTGGATGTGAATATGGATATGAGCCTACTCTCTAGTTGTCTTCGTGGTGTGCTGGTGGGATTCTTTAGCAAAATTAGGGATATGATCCCATTCCATATAGTTAATAGGTCACTGTGTTTGGAGAGATCTCCTAGATACCTATATCTGAGTGACCATGGATGAATATTCTAGGTGATGTACTCAATGGGATGCTAAGGGGTGGTGGTTACATGATACTGATGAGGATGATGATTTTCAAGATCCCTCCTGGGTAACCCCGAGCTACAGGGAGGTTACAATTGAAATTTTAATTTATTTTCCTAATATAATAAAGGTATTGATTATCATTGTAAGGAACCAACCCCAGTTGCCTAGAGCTAGTGCCTTATTTTATTATATTGAAATATAAACAAGAAATATGCACCCTGAAGGACCGAGTAGTTTAGTAGCTTTGTAAATAAGATACATACATAAGTTCAATATTACAACTTGAAACAGAAAACAATTTAGAAACTCCTTTGACAAAATACATAACTCCTAGGTTATTTATGCATGTCATTCATAATATACCTCTTCATGTATTTGAAAAATGAAACATAAGAAAGGGGTGATCTCAAATTATTAGTAAGAGTAAGAAATATAGCGGAAGGTAACATAAACATTAGGTATGTTGAATAATTTAAAACAAATGTCTTTAAAAGAAAAACGTGAACATAATATGGTAGGAATATGATCTAAGTAAATATTTCCATAATAAAACATAATCATGGGTATTCTACTAGTTGAATAACCTCATGAACTTTGAATTTCTAGCTTCATAATGAGGTAAATTCATATACCAGACATTCTAAAACATACCATCAAGGCCCCATCCAAGACATCTAAAGATGATTAAGGCCTCAGTGAAAACCATATCTAAAAATGGGAAAGGCCTCAGAAAAGTATATATTTATTTGTCTCATGATACCTACCGATGCATTGAGGGGATATAGCAAGACCCATATATCACTTACTAAGTCCAATTCATTCCTTATATGAATGAGGATAAAAATAAACAACATATACACATGAGATGTAAATAACTTTCCCCAATCTGTAACATAATCACTAACCATTATGAGTAGTAAGATGAATGGTATAAAAATAGAACATCCATAGTAAAATTGATCATAAAACATTAAATATAATATGGAATATGATATCATAAAATATTATACCCAATAACATGTAATAATTAACAAGAGTTTTGAAATAGATGAAAATACTCTTATAAAATCATGGAGTAATTTTTGAGATAAATACTCTTTTACTTTGATAAGAAGAGTTATTTTGGTAAAATATTTGTATAAAACCAGAAATAAGGTAAGATAATATTTTCATAATGAATTTTTTTTATTTTAGAAAAATAATGTTTTCTAAAAATAGATTTTATATTTCCCTTGAAAATAGGTAAGAATTTTGGAAATTCCCTTGAATTGGGCTCGTATTTTAGAAATAATTTTGAAAGTTCCTTTTAAAACATGTAACTCCCATTAAAGAAAGAAGGATTATGTGTTTTACACATACATATAAAATTTAAATAGAATTTATTAGTAGTACATAAGAATATTTAATAAATTAATTGGGATAAAGAGATACAAAGAGTAACCCAAAAGAAAATGGAGGTTCGGGTAGTAAACCCTTACCTTAAGTCCGAAGGTGTTCCTCACTTGATCTTAATAACCTGAATAATAAAATTTAGGTTCAAAATTTAATGATTAAATAACCTAATATACATTTAAATGATTTATTATAACCTTATTAGGTGCATATATGGCCTTTTTATGGGTTCAGAGATTCAATTTCATTGTTTGGGAGTGTTTTCTTCCTTGGTTTTCATGATCACTTTACTTATATTCATGTACGGATAAAAATGTAGAATGAGAATGGTTGTACAGAATAGAATTTATATGTTATTAATGAAAAAACATAACATTACATGGTTATAAAATTCATTTGGTTATTGGGAGTGAAGATGAATCATTATATAAAATATTAACGACAATTGTTTGGGTTAATTCGTGGGTTTTTGATCACAATGAAATCATTTTGATTTATAAATTAATATAATGTGTAAAAAAAGATTCCAGAACCTTAAATAAGTTATAATACATATATTATATTTTGGTTCAACCACCAAAATGGTTTTATGACTAGAATTGAAGATGGTAATAGAAATTGAAAACCCATCATCCTTGAATGTGATAAATTAACACATCTCAGATGGTGTTTTCATTTATAGTATAAAAGAATGGGAAAGGAGTGATGATGAATAATTCTTCCTTTCTCATAAAAAAATTCTAGTACATGTAAGGTACTGTATTGTTCACAACATTTGGATGAAAGGATTTGAAGAAAGAAAAAGAAAACAATGGAACTTGAAATAAAGGAAATGAAAAGAGAAATTTACCTCTTGAAGTAATCTTCCTTGAGAGCCTATTTAGGGGAGAGGTTTTGGTCTTTTTATGAGACCATGAGCTGATGGACATAGGGGATAATATTGGGGGGGATATTTGAGTAGAATTTAGACAAGGAACAAGGCTTGATAAGAGTATATATAAGAGAGAGTGAGGGGGGTTTTATAGTGGAGGAGAGGAGGGTTTTCCCATTATTTTACTCATTATTTTATTATTTTTCCAATGAAAACCAATAGTATTGATTATTATGGAAAAGAATAGTAATATGTTCATGTGAGTTTTAACCAAGTGTTGTTACATCATACATCATGCTAGTAATAGTGAATTTAACTGATAATGTATATATATGGTAAATTACTGTATTTTACTATTCATAAAAAATTCGAGTATTTTAAAAAAAACCCCAAAAATCACCCTAACAATTTTTTGACATGTAGAATTAAAAAATGAACACCATTTTTTGAAAATAAGTTTATAAATATTATTAATTTAATTTTTAAATAAAACCATAATTTATTTGAAAAACAAAAATTTTAAAACTATAATTCATTTTATATCACCTTGAAAAATTAATCAAGATCTCATTATCTTATAACCATAAGACAATAAAATAATAACATGATTTACTATTCATAAGGTTCATATTACTATTAATATTACTATTCATAAGGGTATGCTACTATTCACAAAAAATTAAGTTTGTCTTATCAGACTCTAAATATTTTACTAAACGCAACCGTGTATATCAGTTTTTCAAAATTCAAATCAGAGAGGTGGAAAAATTATGTTTACTAGCTAGGTTATAAGAAAGTGGTGTTTTATAGAGACTTAGTGTTTTATGCATTCAATATTAAATTTATGTCCATAATCTTGGGGTGTTATAATCATGATCTCGGGATAGTCATTTTAAGTGGTAGGTAGTGGAGATAGGCACCACTGACTTTGTTGTGACTTTCCTCTGATGGGATGGGTTTACAAGATCAAGTGATTGAATACTCTTGCATAAAGCTTCCAAGGTTGGAATGGTACCTTGTTGGTGGTACTCCCTCACCATCGTATATCTAACACCCATCACTGGAGGTGTTGTATGGGTAATGTCATCTTTCTGGTCATTAGGGAAGAAAATTTTGTGGCATTTAAACCATGATAATTATTTCTTGATGATGATGCCATCACATTAGATCAAATGGGGCTCTGGAAAGGGTATATAGAACACAAGAGAACAAAAAATAACAAAAATTATTACAGTATCACAAGTATGAACATGTTCAATTAATCGATTTCATAGGAAGGTAATAAATCAGTTTTTTTGGTTGTTACAAGATTAACATTGATTTCACAATTTTATTTTGTTCAGTTTCTAACTGGCTATGTTCACAGAAATAGAAATAACCAATGGATCCCACATCCTTGAAAAGAGTTATCATTGTGAATTTTATTTCTAAAGGAAGGTGATCACTAGGGTTTTTGGATAGCGAGGCTTTAGAATGCGCATTGGTCAAGAGAATGAGAGGTTGGGATCATCACAACCTTTATGGGGAAAATTATTGCCTACCATGGGGTTATCTTATAGATTTAAAACATATTGATGAATACTTCCCAAATTCTAAGGATGGGACTAGTTAACCATGTACAAACTATTATCCTTTTGACATGTGTTGATGTGTACATCTATACGTATCAGATATATCCTATCAATGTGTAAAACTATATGTATTATCGGTTCCTCATCAACATGTATCATAGGTTATTCATATTTTTTTAATAATTTGTAGTGCTGGTATTAGAGTTATATGGTTTAAATCCACAGAAATGGGTGCTCTAGAGTTTTTTCTATTTAGGTAGGTGGTAAATATTGGCAGTATTTGGATTGGTCCCATGATATGGTCTTCCTACATATCATGTAAAAGGAATTAGAATCTATATAGTTAGGCTATAATTAATAGGACACATCATTTTCTCATGAAATATAAAATATTTACCAATTAATTGGAGAGGGATAAAATACCCCACTCATCACAAAATTACAATACTTATAAGTGTGTGCCACAAAAAATCAATCATATACCAAATCATGTATAACCCACTAAAATAAAATGGGTTTCGTAACTTTTCCAAATGTAATCACATAAAATTAACTCAAGAGTTAGATATGTTGATACAAAAAATTGAATCTCCAAAAAAGAGTATTTTAAAATTTCATTTAGAGGGTGATTCATAAAAAATTACTCCAAAGGAGATAGACAGTTTTGAGGTAAATAGGGAAATATAAGAAAAATCATAAAAATTGTTTTCATAAAACATATTTAACATTATAAAAAAATGAAGTAACATTTCAATTTCAAATGTTTATTTCAAAAAGTTAACATGAAAAACATTTTTAAACATTATTTGGAAATAAATCTCAACAATAGAGCATTGTAAAAGTCCTAAAGTTTTTTATAGAGAAATTGTGTAGTGGAAGATAAAACATATGATCATGGAAGGAATAAAATTTAATATTTTAAAATATCTTTATTGAAACCCACATTGTAAAAATATTAATAAAACTTATTTTTTAAAAATAGGTAAAGAAAAATGTGAAGATAAAAAGAAAAAATACATATTTTTATTTAGAAATAATAAAGGAAATTTTTTTTATAAAGAAAGAATATGGATACGAAATAAAAATATTCTTTAAAGTGGATGCGAATTATTCTTAACAATTTTATAATTTTAGGTCAAATAAATTCATAAAGGAAGAATATTTGACTTAAAAATATTATTTTCCATAGATATAAGGATAAATTTCTATATAATACTATATTAATACTGAATAACTAAACATAAAAGAAAAAATTTGAAGAAAAATGTTTACAAATTAATGAAAGAGAGTTGAGTTAATAAAAAAATTTACAAATTTAGTAATTTATGAATTGAAAGCCCTTGAAATAGAAAACTTTAGATAGATGTATAAATCTAATTAATTTTATGAAAGGTATAAAAATGAAATCTATAGGGTAGTATGTGTACCAATCAAAATAAAACAAGTGGTGAATATGAAAGATGTCTCAAAGAATAAAAATTGAGTTGAAAAATCCTTGACTTACATGAAAGCGATTTAACCATATGTATAATAGACATAAACATATTAACAACTTATTTCATAACCTTATTAATATCTATTACCTTTTCTACAATTTAACTATAATCTTTCATTATATGTTTAACAGTTAGTTATTTTTTATTTTCATCATTGAACGTCATTAACTTTGATTATTTTCCGCATGATTTTTAATTTTGATGTTGATCCCCATGCCTTGATACCAAGTTGAAAATTCATATATTATTTAAGGTACTATAATATATTCTCTACAATGATTTATAATTTTATAATGTAATTCCATGAGATTTTAAGTTATTATTTTTGAATATGGGATCAGTGAAGAGATTGTTTCGATAATTCTTAAAAAAGTAAATGTGGTATATTAATAACGAGTTAAATATCAATATTACCATTCAATATTTTTTATATATATTAATATAATATTATACCAATAATTAATTTTCTACAACCATCCAAGATTACAATTTATAGTATCATTTATGTAGGCGGTTAAACCTTTGAAATACTGAAGGCCTTAATTTTTTTTGGATAATCTCCTTTTTAAGGGTTTAGGGTGAACCCTTACACGACCCATAGGCCCATAGGCACAAGGACCATACATGAACTAAAGGAATATATGAAAAAGTACCAATACATGAACATGAAGTCAGAATACCTTACTACACTTGAAAATACCCCTCCCTAAGATCTATATCTTTGAAGGTGCTTATCTCCCCATCTCACATGCATGATCGACTATCATTGCCCCATGTAGAGTTACATAGTGCTTGGTACCGACAGAAATTTTCATACCCTCTCATTATTCTAATCTGGTTAGAAATATAACTTGTAATTTTGAATAGTTTTATGTAGAATATAATATAAGAAGCTATTAGTTTCCAATAATAAATCTATCTTACTCTTGGTATGCTTGTTTTAGGCGATTTAATTTACAATGATAATTTATTGTTAATATTATTAATATAATCACTAATTTATATTTAAATTATATTAATCATGGCATAAATATAATATTTATTCATTACATGAATTTTATAACAAACCATGAATGATGATGATGAAAAATGAAATGCATCATTCATGGAGGTGGTAGTCCACACATAACACAAGAAACATTTTCATTTTTTGAAAGATGAGAGGAAGATAGAAAATAGTTATTACCTAAATATAATAATATTTAAGCATACTAATGATATTAATTTAATTAAATTATTATGTTTATAATTGGTTTATAGGATATTGGATGATAAAAATAGGGATGGGAAAGTTAGTTAGAGGATAATACTCATGTTGAGATTTTGAATATTCTCGTAAAGGATCATTTAGAAATGGAAGATTTGAGACTTTATTATATACAAGGGATTTAAAAAATGTAAGAGGATACTAGGAAATTAATAATGTTTAGGTTTTGAAGAGGAATTATAAGGTTAAGTGTACATTGAAGTGGGTGGAAGTGATATCCTTTTATAGGTGAAAATGAGGGACTTTTCATTGGAATTGAAAGTTAAGTGAGTGGTAAAGATGGAATCACATGGGAGTTAGGTTATTTCGGTGAGAAAAGGTTGGATATACATGTGGGTATGAATTTAAAACCTAAAATAATTATTCTATAAGGTATGTGTGTCATGTAAACTTAACAAAATTTGACCCCATTTAAGTTACCAATTTTTACCCATATTAACCTAAATTAAATATTTACCATGATAATTATTTTTTTATGAAAAATTTAAGTTAACCTTCACTACCAAATTTGTATGTAACTATTATGAATTTTTAATCAATTTAATCTAATTCAATTTCTAAATATGAGAAAAATTAACTTTTAAATTTGAATATATAATATATAGAAAAACTATTTTTGTAGGAAATTGTCTTCTATACATTAATTATTTTTCATTATTATTTCCTATCAAATAATTGTTTCATGAGTGTTAAAATATTTGATTTTATGTTTAAATATTATATAATATCCATAATTTAAATATACCAATTTTATTTATTTAGATAAAAATTAGACAAAGTTTATAAAAATAATTCTTTGAAATATAACTATTTTCCCATGGTAACTAATATTTACTTTGGTGAATTATTTTTTTAAGTTAAAAATTAAAATTACCTTATTACCAAATTTGGATATAATTATTAAAATAATAAATCTATTTTATTAGACTCAATTTTTATAGTTGGTAAAAATTAATTTTAATATAAGCCTGCATAACACATAAAAAACAATTTCAGGAAAAATATATATTTTGAGCATAAAATGAATCATCTATTATTAAATGAATTGTAATAAATTTAGAAAGAATGTTAATTAATTTAATTTTATATATTATCAACACATTTCATTAAATTCATCCTTTAGTAGTGATTTATTTTATTAAGGTAAAAATACGAAAAACTTAAAAAAATAGTTCTTTGAAAAATATCTTTTATAATAAATGATTTTAACCAAATACCATTAAAAGTAATTATTTATAATCTAACCCTTTAATTTTATCATTCCATTAAAATTAAAATTTTTCTTTGAATTTAATCATATCATTTTTTAATTACAATGACTATGTAAAAAAATATTTTAATTAAAGATTTTTTATTATTATTTATCATTTATAAAATATATCATTTTAATAATACACAACTTTAGTATACCTATTAGATATATTTATATAAAATTACCATATTTATAATGACCATATTTATAATAACCCAGTCTTAATGTTCACATATATTACATCTTTTTTTCGGAATACTTAAAACATTAAACAAATAGATGCGCAAAGACTGTATTAGTTTAGTGCCTTTGTAAATATAGAAACATAAACACTAGTACATGAGTGAGCTACATTATCTCCAACTAGGTTCTCCAAAACTATCACCCTTCTCAGACATATCATATTTTAAATATATCTTTATAATCTAGGGAAGAAAACATAAAAAGGGGTGAGCTTAGATTCTTAGTAAGTGTAAACAAGGAAGATATGTAAGTATAAACATGAGCATAAGGGTATGAGAATATGATCATAATATTAGATGGTCATACCCTTTATATCAAAGATCATAAAAATGAATCATGGAATAAATATTATAATTTCATAAGTCTTGAATCATAATGGAGACAAGAGCATGATCCATTAAGGAATAAGACATGGAACTTGTGGCATACACATAAACAAATAAAATCCTTTGTCAAGGCTACCTATCAAGAACATCATAACATGTTAGGCTTGGGATAATAACTGATGTATCTGCTTCAGTATTGGGATGCCCTCCCATGTACCCTCTTGTTTTAGGCTTGGGATTCATTCCCATGCACCCTCTTGTTTTGGAATTAAGATACCATCTTGTTTTAGTCTTGGGATGCCCTCCCGTGTACCCTATTAAGCTTATAAAACATTTATCATTACACAATTCATTGGAGGGAGATATAGGTCCCACCCATCATATAATAAAATCATACATACATGTAACACAATATAATAAAACATTAATTATATCATGACCCATAAAAATAGATGAGTTTCATAAACATCATATCATAACCCATGAAATGAAATGGGTATCATAAACATTTAATCATATCATAAACTATGGAAAATATATAGGTTTAATAATAATTTCATCCTATAAAAACCCATGGAAGGAATAGGGGTTTATAATAATATATCATGGTATAACCTATTTAAGAGACACAAGTTTCATATTTTTATAACATGTGGAAGAGAAACAAGTTTCATAAATATATAACCTGTGAAAGAGAAATATGTTTTCATAAAAATCATGCCATAAAAACATAAAAAATTAAGAGAAATAATATTAATGGAATAATTTGGATCATTTATAATAAAGGCATGAGTAACACCAATTTATGTCATATTATATGGAAAATAATTTGAAATATTCTTTCAAAAACATTTCTTGAAGAAAATACCATTTATTCTTTAAAAAAATGATTTTAAAACGTAAAGTATTTTGGAAACCATTTTATTTTAAAATAATATGAAAACATATAAATAAGATGTGATATTATATTGAAAACTTTTTTTCTTTTAAACTTATAAAATATTTTTTAAAGTATTTTGAAAACCCTTTTAGAAAACATGGTCTTGAAAGAACACAGATTTCTGACTGAAGAGAGTGGTAAAGTCAGAATTTCTTAAAAACACTTTCTTAATTATCTTATGTACCAAAGAGTGGAAAAATGGTACCGATACATAAATATATCATTAATATATATAGGAAAATAAAATTCATGATTCTTATTGAGACATGGATCATATTATTTCATCAATTGAAGCATAATTATAAACAATCTCGATAAATAGCGAGATTGCAGATATAAACCGTTACCAATTTAGTAACTTTGAATCATAATATAATGGAAAGAATAAAATTACATGAATATTAAAATATAATTAAAAGAATTATATTCATGACATAAAATTTCAAAGGAAGTATATGCAACTTATGAAAAAACATAGGTTCATAACATGGAATGTGTCTCAAAGAAGGAAAATTGAGACAAAATTACTTTACCAATTTAGTAAATTTTGAAACATAGAACCCATGAAATAAATATCATACAATGGATATGTAAATACCCATAAATTTAATTATAATAATCATATAATACACCAAAGGTCAGTAAACACACCACATATAATAAATATGAGGTGAACATGGATTGTGTCTCATGAAAAATAGAAGTGAGATGAGAAAATCCTTACCACTTGAGTAACTTTAGAATCATGATCCTCATGAAATAATAACATCAATTTAAATCTTTTAATATAATTAAATAAATAAAATTAATGATATAATTTTTCATAGGTCAGTATATACACCACACAAAAGAAGCCAGTGGTGAATATGACATGTATCTCACAGAAATAAAAAGTGAGATAAAATTCCATTACCTTTTGTCTTGACCTACATACATGTAAAATCCTCCTATATAATAAGTATATGTTTATTATACATTTATAATAGAACCATATTAATATATATAATACCATATAATTTTTCTTATGACCTAATATTACCCTTTTATTAACAATTCAATGTTAAAGTAATGTTTTGGGTAATAACTGCTTTGTTTATCATATGTGTTTTGACTTTTCATTCTTGATCCTCTTACTTAAATCATGATTTAATTATTTAAAGAATGTAAAAAATTAATTATATATCACATATATTCATTATATAAACATTTATTATAATATATAATATATATATATGAAATGGATTACATCATTCATGGAGACGGTAGGCCGTACATATGCATGAATGTTGTTTCCATTTTCATGGAATATTGAAAGAAAGAAAGTAAATGACACACACACACACACAGATATATATATATATATATATGTATATAATATCATTAAATTATAATTATTATTTCAAATATATCATATAATTTTACTAAAACCATCCTTGATACATTCCATTTAAAGTGTGAACGAATCACATCGCTTTGAGTATGAGGTAGTCCACACTTCCACAAACAAAGTTATCACATTTACAAAAAATGGAAAAAATAAATTTAGGATTTATATAATAAATAAATAAGTATAAATAATTCATAAATATCATATATATCATATAAAAATATATTTTTCAACATAATTCGCAACCATAAGTGGTGGAAAAGGTAAAATGAACAACATCGTTTCGTGAGTTGATAGTTTACCATACACAAGAACAATAAGTTCGTTACCCATTAGATGAAAGTGTGTGTATGTCTAGGTAAAAATATTAATATAAAAACATCTCAGTATATTGAGGATACTGGGGTTATTATGTGTATATGGAATAAGAATAATTGAGGTGGTGGAGAAAGAAAATAAAATAAAGGAGCTTGAAGAAGGATGTTACCTCTTCTTTGGGTAACTCTTTTTGGTTTGCACAAAAGGGATTCCTTGGATGGATTTCTGCCCAAATAGAGGCTTCAAAGAGAAATTTAGGGAAGTTAAGAACTTATTTTTACAGGTTTTTTATATTTTATAAGGCTCAATGTGGTGTGAGGAAGTGAGAGAGGAGATGAACTTTTATAATTGAGGTGAAGGATACTTTAGAAAACTCTTAAAATATTAAATTAAAATAAACAAATTTTCAATTAAAAAAGGATCCAAAGTAGGTTATTTTGAATATAAGATGAGTATGGGTCTAAATACTATCATCCAATAAAAATTAGATAAGTTTTTACTATTTTTTAATCCTTATCTTTTAGATTTATTCCTTATTTAACATCTTTAACTCTTACCATGATAACACGTGTTTTTACTCTTTAAGGGTTAATATAGTTACTATAAAATAAAAAAAGAACCATAAATGGATGATTTATTATATTTTAAACATTATAAAAATAATTTGGACTAATTTTATATTTTTATGAATTTTATATCATTTAATAAAATATTAATTATTTTAAAATATCATTAATGTCAATTTTGACATTATTCATTATTTGACTTTTTAAAAATATCATAACTTGATATACTCAAAAATACTAATTTAACACATCAATAACATGTTAAATTAGTATATAAAATTTTTGTATGACGTTAATTATATCAAATTATATTTTTTTAACATTTATTTTAAATTTCCATTAATTAAACAATTACTACGTCACCCTTTTTTAAGCCAAAATGGTAATTATTTATTTTCTAAAAATTAAAAATAAATTACCTTGTTGAATATAATAATTTTATATTTCAAATGACTATTTTATCATCAAATTTATATTCTATATAACACTATATTAAAAATGATATAGTTATTAAAAATATGAGTATGACATTTTTAACTTTTCTTTAAATAAAATATAATAAATGTCTTACTCTTATACAAGTGGATTAAAAAGGTTATAATATTTGACCGAATATGTTTTTTTGTATAAAACCACTCATACAATGAAATTTTTACAAGTTTTAGGGTAATTTTATAATAATCCTAATATCATTTTTACATTTAATTACCAGATTTAACCTTAACCGTGGTAATTAAAAATTAATAAAGTTAATATTCATGTTAATAATTAATTTGATCCTATTATAATATAAATATTATACTGATTAGAACCATGTATGTAATTTTTTTGACATTAAATTCAAAAAAACAACAAAATTACGTTTAATGTTAATCCCATAGACATGGCAAGAAAGTGGGTTTTTAAGGTGAGAATGTTCAAAATTCAATTAAGATTTTATATCTAAATTCAATATAAAAATATTTAAATGATCTAAATTGGATTAATAGATGTATAATTGATCTAATGTGACTTTAAAACCAACTTAAAATATAATTTAAATATATAAATAAATTAGATGAAAAAGAAGTTTTGAATTAAAATTCATTATTTTCACTATTCATCCAAAATGATGTTTTTTAGAAAAATAAAAAACAATAACCCTAAGATAATTTCAAAACTTTGAATTCAAAAATAAAGTTTATTTTATCAAATTAAATTTCTAAAAGTATCTAAAATTAATTTTATTGTTTTTTAAAGGACATGAAAAGTAGTTCATTTGAGAAAATAGTATTTTTAAACATATAAAGACTTTACCAAAATTATATTTTCCATTATAATTATGTTTTATTTATACAAAACCATTATAAATAATATTTTAAAAGTATTTATTACTATTCATGTTACTAATTTTAATTGCTAAGTTATAATTATCTCATTTAAATAATTATAACAATAAAATGATGTTTCATAGAATCTCAGTGTTGCGTGTGACACACACCAAGTCGATGTTGCATGTAGAAGAAGAAAAGTTGGTGTTGTGTGTAGTGAAATCTTACCATGGTTTCATATAAAACTAAATTAAAACTTAGTGCATTCATATAACATAAGATATATCCTGTGTTTCTTGAAATGAAAAATATCAAAACGATTAAATTATATATATATATCTCAAAATATCATGGCGTTACATTATATTCCACTTAAATTGAATTTATCCATCAAAATTCATATGGGTTATCAAATGTTTATTACTTAAAAGTTTCCTTCATAGAATCACACATCATAAAAATGAATAATAAAACCTCCATTAAAAAAAATTATAAGTATAACGGTTACCCAAAGTAACTAATAACTAGCTCCACACATAGAAGAACATAGGTGGGAAGTTAAATATTAGATATGTAAGATAAATATAAAAGTCAAGTTCTGATGTAGAGTGATAGATAACATTGAACAATAGAAGTGGGAAATCACAAAACCATAAATCTATGATGATTTAAGAGACCATTTGATTCATCGTAAATGAAGGTACTAGGATAAATCCTTTTTCAATATCCTTTTCCTAGAGTAGAGGAATTATTTTACTATATATGAACTTAAGGAAATATAATTACTTGGTTTAATTCCTTTATGTAATCATAATCTCACCCTTTGGTTGTGCCTTGCTTTATTTTGTCCCTTACTCCATGAAACGAAGGTGAATTTGTCACTCCTAAAGTACTAACATATCCTGATATCCATGATAATCCATCCCATTTATATTTAGTTACCATAAACACAAGGTAGTTTTAATAGTCTATCCAATATTCATAAATCCTCATATAGTGAGATATAACTTTAATCTTACTGACTTCATCTGAAGTTTAACTTAAACTTTCCATAAATAGTTAACCTTATAACCCTTCCAAAATATGAAAATCCAAAACTTTAGAAAGAAGGTAACTAAATTATCTTAACACTGATCCCTCATATATCATAAAGTATCTATTGGTTGTCACATTACTAACATGTGAATACCATCATCGTATATTCTATTGAAACATGCTAATAACCTAAATTACTATAAATCCTTTTGGAAAAAATGCACACTTCCTTATTACAATAATTACCAAATATATTCCTTAAATCAAAGAAGTTGCAAACTTTATCAATGATAACATATATCACCTTTTCAACAAATCACTTATTATTTCTAAGCTCATAAATACTATCAAATTTACATTATTAATATCATCATCTCTTTATCTATATAATATATCATTTTCTCATCCTCAGAAACATTTTAAGGGTTACCTTCCCTTAATGTAACATTGCCATTAAATAAATTTTCTAGGTCATTAGTATAATTTTACACATTATTTAAAATCCATAAATAAAGAATTCTACAAAAAATTCCTATATAATTCATGATTTATATAACATAATCTTCTAATTCTAAAATATATAAACTTTAATCATCCAACATTATTCTTAAACCATTACTCATTCTTTATCATCTTGTTCCTTATTACCCATTTCCTAGAATATTAAATATGAATCATGTATTAAGGTTTATCCACTTCAATATAATCATGCTTCTTATGTTTAATGTAAACAATACTAGAATAACAACCCATACCTTTAATAATTCATTTGTAGTCACCTTATCTTTAGCAGTAAATCCAATACTCATACCACCTTCCTGATTCTCTTCATGAGGTTTCCACTTAGGGAATTGATTTTTACAATTACCAAAATATCCACATATAAAACATTAAATTTTAACTGAGTTCCTTCTAGTCCCCTCCATTGGAAAAAATAGAAAGCATAGGGTGAGAAAAGCTTATCATAATGGAAAACCATATAATCATGAAAAATCACTTATAGGATGTCTAAATTAGGACACATAATTATTTAATCTTTGTAAACTTAGGTTTATCCTAGGAAATTAATATACAAATTATATTTAAATCCTTTATGATGGTTTATAAAGAGTTTGTGAGTTTCCAAAGCATATCCCTCGGGAGTGTCAAACCAGGTGTGTAGTAAGGCCCATTACCGTATACTAGGTTACACTGAGTTAGGTCCGATTCACATTGTTAGAGTTGTTACCCCTACATAAATATATAAGAGAGACACATACACTTGTTTTATCTAGAAAAAGATGTAATTTTATGAAACCACTCACTCGATCCTTTACCAAAATTCTAAGACATTTTCTTTAACATTAACTCATTATTAGACTTATCCTTAGAGACATCCCTAGAAATATCCTTAGAAATTTCCCTAGGGATCCCACTAAATTTTTCTCATTTTAGTTTCTAAAGGTTGACTAAAAATTTTATCTAATACTAACTACAATGATCCAGTCTTAATGTTAATAGACGTCACATTATTTTTTCATAATACTTAAAACATTAAACAAATAGATTCCCAAATGCCCTATTAGTTTAGTGCCTTTGGAAACATGGAAACATAAACACAAGTACATGTGTGAGGTAAATTATCTCCCACTAGGTTCTCTAGGACTATAATCCTTATTATACATATCATACATAAAATATATCTTCATAACTTGTGGAAGGAAACATAAAAAAGGTAATATAATATGCTCTATAAGGGTAAACAAGGGAGATATGTAAGAATAAACACATGAATAAGGGTATGAGAATGTGATCATAACATTAGATGATCATACCCTACATATCAAAGATCATAAACATGAATTATTGCATAAATATTAGTAGTTCATAAGTTATAAATTATAAGGGAGACAAGAGCATGATCCATAAAGGAATAAGACATGGAACTTGTGGCATACACATAACATAGAAAATCCTATGTCATGGATACCTACCAAGACCTTCATAACACATTAGTCTTGGGATAATAACCCATGTAACTACTTTAGGCTTGGGATTACCTCCCATTTATGCTCTTGTTTAGGTCTTGGGATGCCCTCCTATGTATCCTCTTGTTTTGGGCTTAATATGCCCTCTTATTTCAGTCTTGGTATGACCTCCTGTGTACCCTCTTGATCTCATAAAACATTTATCATTACCCAGTGCATTGGAGAGAGATATATGTATCACCCGTCACATAATTAAATCACCCATACATGTGTCACAAGATAATAAAACTTTCATCATATCATGAAACATAAAAAGATATGGGTTTCATAAACATCATATCATATCCCATGAAATGAAATGGGTATCATAAACATTTAATCACATCATAACCTATGGAAAATATATAAGTTTCATAATAATTTTATCCTAGAATAACCCATGTAAGTAAAATGGGTTCATAATAATTTATCATGGTATAACCCATTGAATAGAAATGAGTCTCATAAGTATATAACATGTGGAAGATGAATGAGTTTCTTAAATATATAATCTGTTAAAAACAAATCGGTTTTCATATACATAATTCCATCAAAACATAAAACATTCAGATAAATAATATGAATGGAATATTTTGTATAATTTCCATGAAATGAATAAGGAACACCAATGGATGTCATATTATATGGAAAATAATTTGGAAATATCCTTTTAAAAACATTTCTTGAGGAAAATATCCTTTCTTCTAAAAAAATGATTTTAAACCATAAATCCTTTTGAAAACCATTTTCTTTGAAAATTCTTTAAAAATTTATAAATAAGACTTGAAATCATATTGAAAAACTTTTTCCTTGAAATCTTATAAAATAATCTTGACAATATTTTAAAAACCCTTTTTGAAAACATGGTCTTGGAAAAACATAGATTTTCAACTGAAGAGGGAGGTAAAGTCAGGATTTCTTAAAAACACATTCTTAATAATATTATGTACCAAAGAGTGAAAAAATAGTATCAATATATAAACATAATATGAATATATAGAGGTGAATAAAATTCATGAGTCCTCTTGAGAAATGGATCATAGGATTTCATCAATGGAATCATACTCACAAACAATCTCAATAAACTGTAAGATTGTAGTTATAAACCACCACCAATTTAGTAAATTTGAATCATAACAAAATGGAAAGAATAAAATTAAATTAATCCTAAAATATCATTAAAATAAATATATTCATTATATAACATGTAAAAGGCAGTAAATATACCTCATGAAAAAATATAGGTGCATAACCTGGCATGTATCTCAAAGAAGGCAAATCGAGACAAAAATTACTTTACTGATTTGGTAACTTTTGAAACATAGACCCCATGAAATAAATATCATAAAATGGATATTTAAATATACATAAATTTTAGTATAATAATCATTGAGTACAATTTTGGGTAGTAAACACACCATATATAATAAATACAAGGTGAACATGGATCCTGTCTCACGAAAAATAGAAGTGAGATGAGAAAACCCTTACTACTTAAGTTAATTTAGAATCGTGATCCCCATGAAATAATAACATAAATTTAAAGATTTTAATATCATTAAATAAATTAAATTAATTTTATAACATGTCATAGTTCAGTATATACACCACACAAAATAAAAGAGTGGTGAATATGGCATGTATCTCAGAGAAATAAAAAGTGAGATAAAATTCCATTACCTTGTGTCTTGAATTTCATACACATACAAGACTCATGTATAACAAGTATAAGTTTATTATAAATTTATAAAAGTACCATATTAATATATATATAATACCATATAATGTTTTCTTATGAACATCTATTACCCATTTATTAACAATTCCATGTTAAATTAATGTTTCAGGTAAAAATAGCTTTGTTTATCGTATGTGTTTTGACTTTTAATTATCGATCCTATTATTAAAATCATGATTTAATTATTTTAAGAATGTAAAACATGAAATATATATCATTTATATTCATTATATAAACATTTATAATAATATATAAAATATGGATATATGAAATGGAATACACTGTTCATGGAGACAGTAGGCCGTACGTACGCATGAACCATGTTTCCATTTTCATGGTGTATTGAAAGAAGAAAGTAAATGATATAGATGTATATATATATATATATAATATAATTAAATTATAATTATTATTTCATATATATCATATAATTTTACTAAACCCATCCTTATTACATTCTATATAAAGTGGGAACAAATCACATCACTTTGAGGAGACGTTAGTCCACACTTCCACAAAAAAAATTATCATATTTACAAAAAATGGAAAAAATGAAGGTAGAATTTATATAATAAATAAATAAGTATAAATAAATAATAAATATCATAAATATCATATAAAAACAAATTTTCCATCAAAATTAACAACCATAAGATAGTCACTAAAGATGAAGAAATAGTGATGGAACCTCTCACAATCACTAGAACAATATTTACTTCCTATAGAGACTCTTCCACTTTATGAGTAAGCTTCATTCCAGATGCCTGTGACTAGAAACTATTAGTCCATGAAGCATCTAATTATAACATAGTTTTATTAGGCATTGATGATCCCATGACACTACATGGAGTAAAAAATTCATGAAAAAACTCCTTTAAGTGACCTAAGAATCCATAGAGACCACATATCTTGGGTGCCATAGTGAAAGCCAGTTTCGAGTGACTAGTATTTCCACACAGGTAAAAAATCAAAGGGCCTCTACTAGTCACTGTAGGAGGTCTCAAAAAAACTACTATTAAGAACCACCAAAATTATCATCATGATTCCTATTCCCTTTATAGGAACTCATAGAACTAACATTGGGAGAAAAAGAAACTCTCCTCAATCCCGACTTACCAGCTTGGTCCATTTTAAACAACCACGCTCTATCAAACACATCAGTATAAGAAGGATTATTAAACAAGAAATACTAAGAATGAATATCTGATTGAAGTCCCATATTGAACCCTTGAGTCTCCATCTTCTCATTTATCATAATATTAGGTTAAAACTGCACAATCTCAACAAATTGATTTTCATATTATGTCATGGTCTTGTCAACCTGCTCGAGTTTGAAAAACTCTATAGCCTTTTCCAACACCATCGAATCTGGATAGAACTAGTCGGTGAAAATAACTCTAAAGTCTTTCCACTTTAATCCCTCATGTTTCTTAATTGTCACTATCTTCTCCCACCATCTCCTTCTAGGCCCCTCTAACTTTGAGTTGGCACATTTTACCTTAATTTCACCAAGCATTTCCAAGAACTCAAACAGAAGCTCGATATTTCTCAACCAATCCTATTCCAGTTGAGGATCATAAGAGCCATGTAAAGTTGGTGTATTTTGGTTAAGGAACTCTTGAGCATTAATCTTGAAGTTATCCCTTAGAGGTACCACAATTAGATCCTAAAGGAGAATGGATGTAGGTGATTTTTCTTGAGCATAGACATCATACACAATAACTTCAACTATATTTTGGTCCATGTGAGGATTTTATCACTATGTTTCATCAGAAGATTCCTCCTAGATCCTATTCACATGTCCTCTCAAAGTCATGATGCTACACAACATCATCAAACGACATTGAAGACACCATATTAACACTCAAGAAAATCAACAAGGAAAATTAATCACTTCAGAAAAGAACACAAGATTTGGATTTCAACATATCCAAATCAAAAGTAGGAAAAAGACTAGAACTAACCATCCAGACATATTTTTCCAAACCACTCTTGGTGACTTAAGTCTCATTATTGTGAGATATGGCTAGACACTCAATAACAACTACCTTTTAATTCCTGATAAGATTTCACAATTGCATATTGACATCAAGAAAAGATTCTTAACCTGCCTTCGATACCACATTGTCATGAACCAGCCTAGAGAGCCTAGTACCCCAATACCTGAGACAGTCCTAACATGGAACAAAGGGCATCCCATTCCCCATGTGTTGGTGAGTAGCACCTGGCATCACACAAGATAAGGAGGGAATGTTTTTAGAATATAAATAGTAGAATAAACATTTACAAGTTAGTATGATCAAAATAAGACTCCATAAAGAGAACTATAAAAAATTTAAAATAGGTATTAACAACCCAAATTACATCACAAAAGTACCAAAAAATAGGATGATAAAAAACCCATGTTTCAACAAGACAAAATAGCTCAATTCCCAAAGATCAATAGAAACTACCACCTCTAAGTGGTACTTTCACCTTGCTTGAACCTAGAAGGAGGATATTATAAACACCCAAAGGTTCAGTTAGGGTATCAGATAAAATCCTAGTTGGGGTCTTACAAAGGATTCTATAATAATATGCCAAAATAATTAACCAAATAAAGCATTCAATTTTAAATAAAATAGACATGGTAGTTCAAGAGCACATTTAAAACAAATCATGATTTACATTTCAATTGATAGAAATATTTCAAAAAATGGATTAATAAAATTTTTATATAAAATAGTTTATATAAATTCACAAGGCATGTGTAAAATAGTTTACAAACAATGGAATATATATTAAAATAATCACAAACAAGAAAAATGGTCATATTCCAAGAGGTATGATAGTTCTAGGTTATGGGATCCTCACACACTTATATAATGAAAATAATAATGTACACAAACATACCTTTAACACTGGTCAAAGAGAAATAACCAACATCCCACTGGGAATAATATTTGACAAATAGTTTATGTTAGAGTTGTAAAAAATCAATCCATTTATAAGTTATTCCCATCCTAGTGTGTTTGTCACTAATAACTCACTAACTACTCAGGATTTCATGTTCTCAAATAACAATAAATAATGTAAAATTTATTTCAAAACTATTTAAAATACAATTAAACTATTTTATTATTTAAATATTTCAATTTACATTTAAAAAAATGGGGTTTTAATTAATTCATTCCTTTTTCAAGAATAAAACCACTGGGTTCTTATCAAAACAATTTAATCCATTTTTCTCAAATTCAAATTTGATATCAATTTCACAAGTTCCATCAAATTCCACAATCACACCCCAATTTTCATGCCAAATTAAATCCAAAGCATAATCCAGAAAAAATTGGGTTTTCAAAATTTAATTGAAAACAATTTGTTTTAAATCAAGAAATTTAAGGTTAAATTAATTGGACAATCTTAAACATAACCACCTACCTTTTTCATGTAAACACAACACCCACAACAGGACCTAAAAATAATAATAAAGGTGCAGAAGATATAGGAACTCAACCTAAAAACAAGATTCAATAATCTAGAGTATAAATCCATAAATATCAATCTAATTTATCAAACTTCAAGGAGGGAAATAGAAAGAGAAAAATAGATAGGGATACCGCTTATATGGAGAGTCATGCCACAACCAAAAAAATGATCAATCATTGAATGAAATGACCCATAAGGGTTGGAGGGATCCAGAACTTCTTGGGGATAACTCTAGGTCGATAGTACGGAAACCTATAGGAAAGGGAACATAAATTTAAGCTAATCCACCTATTTAAAACCTAAAATCGAGACTTTACATGATGTGTACCCCAATTACACATAGTGATATTGACAAGTCCCAAATAATCTGAAAAACCCATCACCTTTTATTAAAAAATAATTTATTATTATTTTAGAATTTACATTGTGTGTAACCATATTACACAATGTGTAAATCCTCAGTAAGCTTCAAAACTATTTGGTTTTATGATAAAAATTCCAATAAATCCATGAATTCACCATTATAGGTATCCTCCCAACTCCTTATCGGACCTACCTAGATAATGAAAAAGGGAAACCATGACAAGGATTAAAATTTAATAGACATAAAGGTAATGAGATTTTATAGTAATTGCTTTTAGTCTCACTAATTCTCCTGTAATATTTATGGACTTGATGAATAAAGTCATTAGGGATAACCATGATAAATTCATGGTATTATTTATAAATTATATTATCATATACTCCAAAAGTATGAAGAAACATGAGGAGAATTTTAATACCCTTCTAAATAGTTTTATAAAGGATAAATTATATGAAAAGTTTTTTAAAAATGAGTTTTGGATAGAGAAAGTAACATTCTTGGGATATGTTATCACCATCAAGGGATATCTGTTGATCCTTAAAAGATAAATGAGATTAATTAATGGACTAGAAAAACATCTATAATAGAGATCTATAGTTTCCTTGTAATAACATGGCACTATCAATTATTTTTTAGAAGCTTTTCATGTTTGTTAAACCCACTAACCAATATAACTCAAAAGGGAGTGAAGTTTTTCTAGATAGATGAATGTGAAAAGATCTTCAAAGTGATGAAGAAGAGGTTAATCACCATGCCTATACTAACAATACCCATAAGTATGGAAATATTTTTGAACAACAGAAATTCATCCAATAAGGTCTTGAGTTGTGTTCTTATGATAAATGATAAATTGATATTCTATGCTTCAAGACAACTGAAATTCCATGATAATAATTATCTAATACATGATCTAGAGTTGGATGTGAGAAATTTTACATTGAATATTTAGATTAATTATCTATATGGGGATAATTTTTACATATATATAGATCATATGAGATTAAAATATATATTAACACAAAAGGATATCAATATGCACCAACCAATTTGTTTAGAGATGATCAAGGATTATTACTACTCTACCCATTATCATCCTGAGAAGGAAAATAAAGTAGAATATGCTATAAATAGATAATATCCTATAGCATTATCCATGATGATGATGAAAATGAATCCCATATTATTAAATATAAAAAGGATGTACATGAGAATCATAAAATAAGGAATTACATCCTACTATACTCAAATTATTACTAAACCATACATTTCATAGAAGATTAAGGAAGATGAAAGGGGTGATATGAAGATACAAAGTAAGGTAAATTATATAAGAAAGGAAAAATCATCATAGTTCAACATTTATAAATAAAGAGTTGTGGGATTTGGGTCAAAAACTTGTGTTCTATCAAATATTGAGTTAAAGAAAGAGGAATTGAATGATGCACATTGATCAACATTCTCTATCCACCATGGGAGTACATATATGTTTATAGATATACAATAGAACTTATGGTAGAAAATATGAAGAATAACATTATGAAATATATATAAAAATTCTTGTTATGTCAATAAGTGAAGGAGTAAAGGTAAAATTCAAAAGTAATAATACAATCATTATCCATACCTATGTGGAAATGGGAGAACACCACTGTAGATTTTTTATAGGTCTTCTAAAGATAACCATAGTAAATAATTATATATGGTTTATAGTGAATCATATTAAAAATGATAATCACTTCATTTTAATTTGGTAAGAATTATCACCTAATCATCTTACAAATATATACATCATAAAAATGGTGATGATGAGTTAAACAATACTATAGATTGTATCTGAGCAGGATTTGGGGTTCACCTTCATGTTTTTGAAGAATATACAACATACTATGAACAAATATTTGAACTTTAGTATAGAATATCACCCCAAAACTAATTTTTAATATGAATGGACTATCCAGAAACTTGAATATATGTTTGTATATTTCTCTATGGACTTTAATGGTGACTGAGATTAAAATCTTCCTCTGGTTGAGTTCTTATACAATCATATCTTCCAATTAAAAATTCAAATGGATATTTATGAATAACTCTATAGGATGAGATGTATAACACCCACATGTTGGGATCCAATTAGTGAAAACAAACTATTGGGACCAGAATTGGTCAAATAAATGGAAAAAGGTAAAGGCGATTCGATGATACATCAAAGATGCTCAATGGTGATAGAATAGTTATACTGATAAAATTAAATGGGACCTAGAGTTTGAGGTTGGAGATAAAGTTTTACTCTATATATATTCATGGAAGAGATACATAAGGTTTGTGAAATGGGTAAATATAACTATCAGTTACATTGTCCCCTATGAGATTATTGATTTCACCATAACTATATCCCATCAACTAACACTCCCACCTAACCAGTCTCAAGTGCATGATGTGATCTATGTATATATCATGAATAAATAAATAAAATATCCCTAATATTTACTAAATAAATAGGTATTATAGATAGAGCATGATCCCTCTTATGAAGAGAAGTCAATGAAGATCTTGGACTGTAGAGAAATAATTAAACACAACAAGATAACTCACACAGCTAAAATTATTTAAAGAATATGTAAGTATGTAGAAACCCTATTAGTTTATGAGGAATAATTGAAATAAAACTACCCCCAACTATTTTATACTTATTATTTATAATGAAATTTCTAGGGTTAAATTTTTGAATTGGGAATAATGAAACAAACCATATTTTTATGAATGAAATTTCCCTTATGAATGTCCATGTGTATCACATTTGGGTAATATAGTATAATATAAAAAATATGAACCACATTATAAAAATAAAAAACACTTTATTATATTAATTTGAAAAATAAATTTATATAATAATTATATCTATAAAAATTGAAAGTGTTACAATGGGAAAATAAACATAGAAAAATAAAATAAATAGAATAGGGAAATCTAGATCATTTTGTCCTCCTAAAATAATCATATTCACAAAAAAAACATAGTAAAAAAATACAAAATATTTGAAATTTAATTTAAATTTTTGAAAATAAAGAATATAACCTTGAGATAAATAAAAGTGAATGATTAAGTATGTAAATATGAGAAATTTATAAGAAGTAGAAAACCAAAATGATTGTTGGAATATTGATTTAACCGTTATGAATACTAATTTGGCCATTAAGAATTATAACTCGATTGTTAGAACATTAAAATGACCAATGAAATAATAAAATAATATATTGGGTATCATTTAAAATAAAAATATATGAAATTTATATTATAATACAATTAAATAAAATTGTTAAATATGATAAAATATATATTTTCCATAAAGAAACCATAATTGTATTTTTTGAATATATATATATATATTATTTTAATTAAAAAATTTATTAAAAATTTAAAATAATATATTATCTTTATAAAATGGTTTTATTAAGTACTATTTTAATATAAATTATAATATGATTTTGTTAAGTCAAAATTAATTTTTCTAAGGGTTGGAAATTTGGTTATGCCATAAAAACTAGTATTTTTCAATAAATAAGGTTTTTAATTAAAAAGTTAAATTTATTATCTTTAGGGAATTATTTTGATAAAATGAATTTAATTTTTGGCATCATAACATCAAAATTATCTTAAGGGTGATTTTTTTTGTATTTTCCAAAAAAAATTGGATTTTTTGGTGAATTTTGAAATATGAAAAATAGCGTTTTACATTATAAGTTAAATACATGATGAATTAAAAATGAGATAATTTAAGAAACCATTATCTTGGAATTACATTCACCAATTACTATATTTATTCACAAAAATAATCACTATTGGTAACCTTAAGAAAAAAATAATAAACTAATGAATATTAAATTAAAAAACACCTCTCTCCCCCCTTATAAATACCACCCACCTACACCCATTTTCTATCACTTTAAAAAACTTCCCCTTAAAAATATTTTCTCAAATATCTCCTCAAATATCTCCCTATATAATAGAATCACTAGTCTCACCAAAATATCAAACTAATGATCCTTAAGGTGCAACTTAAGAGTGAACATCTAAAATAAGAGGTAATATTCTCAACCAAATTATATTAAATTATTTTATTCTTATACCTCCACAAATGTATTATATAAATTATAGTATAATGACATCAATATTATTAATATACTAAAATATTTTTATAATAATTTAATATCCATGATTTATCCTCATCTCATTCTATTCTAAAAGGAAAATGTTGTTCACATTATGGTTGGTTAACCGCCTCTATGAACAACATATTTCATTTTTTATCACCACATTCATGGATGATTTTGATAGACATATTATGGTTTAAAATCATCTAAATAATTATATATATATTTTTTCATGTTTTATAATGGACAATTATTCATAAGGTAAAATAAAACCAAATAAGTTCATTATGATCAAAAAAGTTTCTTAAATGAATTAACCACACAATGATAATAATTATACTCAATAAAAAATACCTATATAGAAAAAATTATGCATATTTGGAACCATTTAGATTCATAGAATGAAATTATAATTATTTATTCACACTTCAAGTGTTAATAAACCATTTTATGAAATCTTCCATAATTATCTACAAACTGATATGACCTTTGAACCATGACATGAGGGAACCTATGATAGTGAATACAGACATGATATCATAATAAAATGATTAATAACTAACATAAAAGAGTAATGATAAAAGGAATATATATGATTTTTTTCTGAATAAAGTATTTAATAAACTTAATTTGATTATTTAGTAAGTTATATGAATGTACTGAACGATTCAAGGACTCAAGGTGAGGGATATTCTGAACCATCCTCATTATTTCTGGGTTACACATTATCTTTTCTTTTCTCCCTTTCCATATAACCTATTCACATTTAAATATTCCATATTATATAAATCTGTTCCTTATATATATATACCTAGTTTACTTTAACTTTATTTTATTTAGATAATAATTTTTTTCAAATTCTTTCCTCAATTCCTTATTTTAAGCAAACACATTTAAAGGGAACTTATTTTTTTATCTATTTTAATATACCATGAAATATAATGATTTTAACCATCTATGGTTTCATAAAAAACTCTTTTTTAAATGGAAAGATATTTGGGTTTATTTCTAGTCTTAATGAAATTATTATTCCTTTACACTCTTTAAAGACTCTTTATCCTTTTTTCTTAAAATCTTGATTAAGAGGTTAATTTCCAAAAATATCCAATATTTGTATATCTTGACTTCAATCGAACTTTATATTCATGAAATATTCTTATTTATTAATTTATGAATGACTAAGAATGTTTTATCACATTCTTTCATGATAATATTTATGATATTCTATTTGGTTATTTCCTAAGACAAGATTATGAAACCCATTTCTTTTTCATGGTATTTTCTTATGTTTATGACCTATGTATAATTTCCTTATATGAAACACATATGCATGTACATGATATAAATATTATGGATGAGCTTGGGATTATGCATCCCCCAAATGAACTAGGTAATGTTTTTATCTCATAAGATACCATGTAAGGTGCAAAAACAGTGAGATTAGAATTCTATGTTATGTTGTCTCAGAAGTGAGACTTGAAATATGATTATGATGTCATGTTTTTATAGGATCTGGGCACACCAAAAGTATGGCATTGGTTGTGGCCCAACTTTGATTTTTTCCATAATCCATGACCAATCCAGGATCAATACAATGATAAATGCCAATATCTATGGATTAAAATCAAATATTTAGACAAAGAGAAGAAAATAAATAGATCCAAGAAAGAGGATCTTTCACATTATGTTTATAATTAAATAATTTATTTTTGAAGAAATTAAATACCTGGGTATTTGGTACTTTCTTTGTTTATGATCATTGATCATCTTGAATGACCCTTCAGGATTGTCTTTTTTATGCTCATGAGGATACAAAGTAGAATCCATCTATAGGTGATACACATGTGCCCCAATGGTCTCCAAAAAGTTCCACTCATTCTTTAGGTGCTAGCACGACAAAGAGAATTTCTTGCGTCAATCGTTCATGATCACTCATTATTTGATCTTGAAGAACTTCTCTCGTTCTTGAGAGGGAGAGATGTGAGGAGTCAAGAGAGAAAATTTTTGGATCAACAATTCTCAATTCACCAGGGTTTGGAAAAATAGATGTACTTTCTTATTAATCGATATTGGGTTTCAGTTACAATATTTAATTACAAAACATCAATTAAATGTAATTATAACTATTCAGAGAAAACCCATGCCACATAATAACAATAAAAACACCCTTATTTTTGGTGTGCCAACTTGTGAAAAACAGAACCATAAATGAAATCCCATGCCACATAATGATGACAATATTATTATTATTTCTTATGCTAACTGGATAAACATTATTTACCAACTTGTAAATAATTAATTTATCAACAGAAATGGTCTTGGTCTATTCAAACTTATATTCCATTTATTGAGAACCCGAATAAAATATTTTATTCTCTTAAATAAATATTTTATTTAAAAAATAGTAAATTAATATTTATTAAATGTTCAATAAAATAAATAAATATATTTTATTCACAATCTGGTGAATAAATATTTATTTAATTTATGAAATCATTTTAACTTGAATAAAATTATTCTTTTATCTTGAGAATAATATTTATTTAATTAATTAAATTCAAATAGAATTTAATAGAGACCACCAGAAACACTTAGTGTGTGACCCTATAGGATTATTTCTCATTGGCATTAGGCGGGCATGCCTAATGTACAAGATTACTATCTAGAAATAGGTCAAGGAACCCAATATAAATAACTTAAAGTCACAATGGTGACATCCAAATACAAATGATCACTGTGTAATATAATCCCTTTATCAAAATATCTCATCAAGCAGGTCTCATGATAGTGACATCAACCTATATGCTTGATATGTCATTCTTTGACTACCTAAAATAAACTCGTCGTTACACCATGGAAATGTAATTTAGGGGGACAATTATATTTCTATAAAAGGTCCATGATATCAACTTCCATAAATGGAAGGGACAAATCCTTCCTCGACTTATCAATTAATAACATTTCATTCGTGACACACCCAACATACCCTACTTCCCGCCAATATATGGTGTCACGATTTTCATTAGTAAATCAAAGTGCATGAGTTGTGACATGTATTAATGATAATATTAAATTCTAAGGACCATTACACATGCTCAAATATAGGAATACCCAATGACCCCAAAACATGCAGAATTCCTACTGGTAGGTTTGTTCTCATAATCTCCCATCTTAGAGATTACCAAGTTCAAACTTCATGAGAGGAAGTATCATATTCTTATGAGTACCCGCCCCTGATCTTCTATATACAATGTTTCCCATCATAGTATGTCATCCAAACCCAAAAACATATTTAAGAATATTGTTGTATCATTTAAAGGTTCTCCTCATAGTAGGGAACTTCCATGACCTTATCAATACAAAAAATACTCTAGGACATTATCACATCATAGTCAAACAAAACAATGGTAAATATGTAATAAGATATTTAATATTTAAATACATTAAATATTATTTCAATCAAATTAAAAATAGTTGATTCTAGGACACCAACTCTAACAAACTCCCACTTGGACTAGAGCTAACTACCTATGAATTTCAGTCCGCTAGACCTCACATGATGATTATATTTCTACGGACTCGAGGACTTAGTAAAGGGGTCCACCATGTTGTCTTCCATGGAAATGATTCTCACTTTAAATTCACCTATATGAGAAAAATCCCTCAAGAGATGATACTTTCAAAGTATGTTCTTTGTCCGCTGAGGTGACCTTGGCTATTTTGTGAGAGCCACCGCCGTAGTATTATCACAATAGAGTGTGATGAGGTCTTTACTGCTAGGTACCACATCCAGCTCTTGGATGAAGCTTTGTATCCAAACTACTTCTTAAACTATCTTAGAATATGTGCTATACTTGGACTCTACTATAGAATCTGCGACCACACTCTACTTTGATCTCTTCCAGCTTACAATCCCTCCATTTAAAATGAATATGTATCCCGTTTGCAATGAAATGTCATCTTGATCAGTCTAGAAACTATCATATGCATATCCTCTGATTAATAGTTCTTAATATCCTCCATAAACCAGGAAAATATCCTTATTACACCTCAGATACTTAAGGATATTCTTGACTACCATCCAATGGTGGTCACCTAGATCATCTTGATATCTTCCTACTGTACTTAATGTGTGGGAAACATCTAGCCTAGTACATAGAATATAATACACGATTGACCCAATCACTGATTCATATGGAATCCTTTCCATTATATTTATTTCTTTATGTGTCTGAGTACATATTTTATTGGAAGGATGAATGCCATGTGATGCTGCCAATAATTTCCTCTTGGATTGTTCCATACTGAATCCCTTTAGTATCTTCTCAATGTATGTACTTTGACTTAGTCCCAACAATCTCTTGGATCTATCATGATGTATCCTAATCCCAATAATATATTCTACCTCTCCCAAGTTCTTCATGGATAATAATTTATTCAACCATTCCTTAATAGACTATAAAACTAGTATTTCATTTCCAATAAGTAATATTTCATCAACAGATACTATTATAAAAATGACTACACTCCCATTAAACCATTTGTAGACTCAAGTATCACATTCCTTATTTATAAAACCAAATTCTGGCATGGATTTGTCAAAATTAAGGTTCCATGACATGGATTATTGATTTAATACATAAATAGATTATCGAAACTTTCATATCTTATTGGCATAATTTGGAGTCACAAACCCTTTAGGTTGTGTCATATAGACATTTTCTTAAAGGTTCCTATTGAGGAAGACTATTTTGACATCCATTTTCCAAATATCAAAGTTATGGTAAGAAGCAATTTCCAGTTGAATTATGACGGATTTTAGCATTGTAATAAGTGGAAAGTTTTCATCGTAGTAAATGCCTTGATGTTGTTTAAACCCTTTTGTAACTAGTCATGCATTATAGGTACTGACTTGTCCTTCCATGTCTAGTTTCTTCTTAAATACCCATTTTCAACAAACATGCTTTACATCTACTAAAGGATCTACCAAAATATAGACTTGATTTTGGTACATGGAATCCATTTCAAAATTTATGACTTCTTACCACTTGGAAATGTTTGTGCCACTTACTTCTTCCTTGTATGTTAGAGGATCATTATTATCAACTAATAATAAGTCACTATACTCGGTAACTAGAAAACTATACCATTGCAACTCCCTAACCTCTCTTGTAATCCTACACAATACTTGTGTCTCTGGAACAGATCTTTCTTCCACGGGTATTTGTGGAATCTCCTCCTATACCAACTCTTGTGTACCTTAAGCCTTGACTTCATCGAAATCTATCTCTCCCCCATATCTCTTTTTTATATGTTCTCCCTCTCAAGGAATATGGAATTGTATTGCCACCATATACTTTTTATCTGATGTTTCATATAAGTAATATCCCTTTGTTTCCATGGGGTATCCTATAAAGGTACACTTTGTACCTTTGGGTGTGAGTTTGATACCTAAAGATGCCTTAAAAATACTTCGCTTCCCCACACATGTAAATTTGATAACATGGATTTTATTAAACTTCAAATCTCATATAGAATACCATTTTTTGATTTAGTTGGTACTTGGTTTAGTATGTGTGCCACTTTTTGTAACGCATACCCCCAAAAGAATAATGGAATAATTTCAAGACTCATTATTTATCACACCATTTCCAACAAGGCATGGTTTCTCCTTTTGCTTAAACCATTCCACTAGGGAGTTTAAGGATGAGTGAGTTGGGATAAGATCCCAAAATCCTGTAAGTAATCAATGAAGTCTTGATTAAGATATTCTCTACATCCATTTGAGCGGATTTTCTTAATCTTATTACCATGTTGGTTCTCAACTCCATTCTTTTATTCCTTGAACTTATCAAAATAATCTGACTTATACTTCATTAAGTAGATATATCCATATCTACTAAAATCATCCATAAAAGTTATGAAGTATGAGTACCCACCCCTTAAACTGAAAATAGTCTACACACATCATTATGGACCAATTCAAGAATCTCTTTGGCCCTTTCACCTTTACCACTAAATGGGCCTTTGGTTATTTTGCCTTGTAAAAATGTGTGACATACACCAAGTGGTTTTAGTTCAAAAGAATCTAAATATCTATCTTGATGTAACCTTTTCAATCTTTTCTCATTTACATGACCTAGATAGTGATTCCAATGTTGGGCGTGTTATGAGTCATGTGAATTAGCTTCGTTATCGATTTCCATTACTTGGTTCGTGTAATCTAACATGTAAAGACCATTATATAAATGTGCCTTACCAAAACAAATTTTATATTTATAAAATAAGTAACATTAATTTACAAACTTGAAAATAAATCCATATGTATCTAGTATGGATATAGAAATAATTTTTTTGGTTATAGAAGGCACATAATCACAACCTTTTAATACAAAGATCATCCCAGTCAACAACGTGAGGTGGTAGTCCCCAACAAATATAATAAAAAGTGTAGCTCTATTGGTTGCTTGTAGATATACCTCCCCTCAGTCAATTTTCTTGAATCTACTTGGTTATTGTATTTGGATACATATGTGATCACCATAGGCTGTATATAATACCCAATTTGTAGAAATAAACAACTTTCACTCTATAACAAATGCACTGGAAGCTTCACCTTGCTTCTTTAGCTGGGTTCAATTTTCATTCTAGTGGACCTTCTTTCCATATGTGAAACAAATAGATTCATGTTCCTTTCCGTACCCCTTGATATTACTTTTCATGGAAGGGCATGAATAATATTTGGGATTAAAGATCTTCGCCTTCACTTTCCTCTTATTTACTATAAGGATAGAAGGATTTTCACGCTTCATGTATTTGTCCACTTGGTGAAGGAGAATAATAAGATCTAGTAGAGAATTCTCAATGTTTTTCATATTGAAATTTACAACAAAACTAGAGAAGCACTGAGGGAGTGATGTGATAAGGAGATCAATACCCAGTTCTTTGGGGAGTTTAAACCCTGGAACCTTCAGGCACTCAATATAGCCAATAAGATTGACTATGTGAGGCCCAATTGGGTCACCCTCTCTAATATTACTCTGGAAGAGTGCTTTGGAGATATCAAACCATCCTTATCTTGGTCTCTCCTAGTAATGAACATAAAGGCGCTCAAGCATGATATATTCATCCATGTTTTCATGAGACTTTATGAGTTCACTAGACATTGATGATAAAATCAAACATTGAATGTTGAATGCATTGTTCATATGATTCTTGTACACCAAGAAATATTCATCACTCACCTCTTGGCCAGGAAGATCAGGTAATGAGGACTCTAACATGTAAGATTTATGTTCATGGTGTATAATGACCCGATGGTGTATAAACCATTCCTGGAAGTTACTTTGGTGAGGATATTGTCTTTATCCAGTATTGATCGCAGGGATAGTGTGGTTGATGAGCTTGCCATTTTTATTTTACAATTAAAATAGAATGTAATTAGTACATTCTTGATTACATTTTATGATAAATAAGAAATCAATTTTATTAACTCTCCCACTATTTTATCAATTATCAATGGCCCTCACCATTAAACTCATAATGTCTTGTTTCTAGGACATTCTAGTGTCAGGGATCCATATTAACCTTTGCATAAACCTAGCAAGGGTTGGTCAAGATATTTGAAGGTATTTATGTAGGAATATCTTTTACAACTGTGGGTTTGTATCTCCTTGATCCACTAAGTGGACTCCCCAATCCTAAAATCCTGACTTGGATTTCCTCAACACTTGCCTCCAAATTTACATCAAGTCTAGGAAGGGCTAATTCTATTGATGTAAAATGGTTAAGTCAACCCAAAACTTTTATAAGAGTATCCTATATAAAAGTAAGTGTCCCCATAAGGGTTGTTCAAACACTTATTTTTATTGAGACTTTCCCTTAATCAAGTAACAGAAGGCTTAGTCTGAATGAATATTTTATTGAGGGATTTTTATCTCTTATTAATAAATTTTATTATTATCTTTATCACATGATTGTTAATATTAATTGGAACTAACTTAAGTGATTAACCATGTCTTGATAATATGTATTCATAAGACTATTTTATTTTAGTTCCATCTTTTATGCTTGTTAATTCATTAATTATGTAGTTGCAACAATACATCCATAATGAAAAACCATTCAATTGGTAGAAATAAAATAAAGAAAAGGGCATGATCATGAGATCTTCTAAAGGTTAGTTTATCTAGAGGTTGATAAACTAACCAATTACCTAGGGGAGAAACACCTTGAACCATTTATGGTTCATGTCTACAGCTTTCCACCTGTCTACCTTTGTATCTCCTTGGACCGGTTTTTCCTTGGATCCTTACTTGAACCACCTCCACAAGCTTGGTAGATCCATACTTTACATATACTTTTTAACTCACACACGGGTGAGGGGTAAAAATGGGGTTTACATAAAAGAAACCATGGACATGTAGGCCCTACATATTAGTGAAGAGAGATGTAACACAAGCATACAATTTAATTTTAAATAAATTAAAAGGAAAACAATCACCTATAAAGTTCTAGTCAATCTCATGATCATCCACATACATGCAACGAATTATGTGTTTAATAAAACTTGCATTTAATTATTTAATCATTATTATTAAGATAAATAACACTTGAATAGATTAATTATTATCTTTAATTAATCAATATTTTTATCTTAATCCTTTTTTGAATTTCCTTGAGATTCTCGTCCATAACCTTAGAGGTAACATGGTGAACACCCATTCGAATCTACATGATATGTGATTATAAACATTACAAAAACATTAAAGTTTTAATTTTGTGTAATTTGGTAAAGTAAACAACTCATAGTTTTGACTACATGGCGTGTATTTACTTTACCATTTTATTTGAAGTACATGCCTAGGGACTCAGTGTGTGAGGCATACTTCAAAAATCTTGAAGTACATGGAATTTCTTGTGGGCGATACACCATGTTATCTCTAGGTTACACAGTTACCGGTCATCTTAGCCATGTATGGGATATATGGTTTAGCCCTTGACCCAAAGTGACTACACGCCATGTCTTTTGGACCACACAATGTGTAATTATACTGACTATGCATTGGTTTGTCCTGGTCAACATAAGGTGTAAGAATTAACTACACTATGTTTCATTAATGCACATAGCTTGAGTAAATTATAAATTACTCCTGATGGTATGATTAAAACTACATGATGTGTAATACGGATTACACGATGTGTAACTATGAATATACAGTGTGTACTACCATGTTACCTGGAAAGAATCATTGATGCCTCCTGATGAGATCCTCGATTTAATTTTAATCAAAAAATTATTCATTTCTGATAGATCTACGGGAAACGATAGAGGAAGAACCAATCTCAAAATTTAGATTACAAGAACAATAAAACTTGATTTGACAAATGAAATTATCAAAGCATAAATCATAAATGAATTATTTAAATAATTATAAAATATGATGTAACCCCTTTGATACCATTTGTAGGATCTAGGCGCAGTGGAAGCATGGCGTTGGGCATGACCCAACTTTGATTTTTCTATAATTGATAACCAATCCGGGATCAATATGATGATGAATGCCAGTATCCATGGATGAAAATAAAATATTTAGACAAAGATAAGAAAAGTGTCAGATCTAAGAAAGAGGATCTTTCACATCATGTTTATAATTAATTTATTAATTTATGAAGAAATTAAACACCTGTGTCTTTGGTACATTATTCGTTGATAATCATTGATCATCTCGAATGACCCTTCCAGATTGTATTTGTTGTGGTCATGAGGATCCAAAGTATAATCCCTCTAGAGGTGATCCAGATGTGCTCTAATAGTATCTAAACAATTCCACTCAATCTCCAGGTGCTAGTGAGATGAAGCAAAGGTCTTGTGTTGATGGTTCTTGATCGCTCGTTTTTCAGTCTTGAAGAACTTCTCTCATTCTTGAGAGGAAGATATGAGAGGTTTCAAGATAGAAAATATTTGGCTCAACAATTATCAATTCACTAGGGTTTGGGACAATAGACGTACCTGCCTATTAATCAACATGGGTTTTCAGTTATAATATTTAATTATAAAACAACAATTAAATGAAATAATAACTATTAGAGAAAAACCATGCCACATAATAACAATAACAACACCATTATTTATGGTGTTCCAAATTACGAAAAACAGAACCATAAATGAAATCCTGTGCCACATAATGATAACAATATTTTTACTATTTATTTCCCCAACTGGATAAACATTATTTACTTATTTTTAAATAATTAATTTATCAATGGACATGGTCTTGGCCCATTTGAACTACTATTTCATTTATTAAACACCTGAATAAAATATTTTATTCTATTAAATAAATATTTTATTTAAAAACTAGTAAATTAATGTCTATTAAATGTTCAATAAAATAAATAAATATATTTTATTCAAAATCATGTGAATAAATATTTATTTAATTTATGAGATGATTTTAACTTGAATAAAATTATTCCTCAGTTTTGAGAATAATATTTATTCCATTAATTGAATTCAAATATAATTTAATTGAGACCACCAGAAACACTTAGCATGTGACCCTCTAGGATTATTTCTTATTGGTATTAGTCGTGCTTGCCTAAAGTCCAACACTACTATCTAGAAATGGTTCAATGAAACCAAGAAAAAGAACTTAAAGTCACAACGATGACATCCACATTAGAATTCTCACTGTGTAATATAGTCCATTAATCACAATATCTTATCAAGAAGGTTTCATGATAGTGTCATCAACATATATGCTTGATATATCATTATTTGACTACTTAAAATAAACTCATCGTTACACCATGACCATGGAATTTAGGGAGATGACTCTATTTCAATCAAAGGGCATAGATATCAACTTCCATAAATAGAAGGGCAAAATCCTTCCTTAACTTATCCATTAATAACATGTCATTCATGATGCACCCAATATACCCTAATTCTTGCCAATTTATGGTGTGGTAGTTTTCATAAGTAAATAAAAGTGCGTAAGTCATGATACATATTAATGATAATATTAAAGTATAAGGACCATTAAACATTATTTCAGATAGGAATATCCGATGACACAAAAACATGAGGAATTCTACTAGTGGGTCTGTTCTGATAATATCCCATCATAGAGATTACCAAGTGCGAACTTCATGAGAAGAAGTCTCATATTCTTATGAGTACTCACACCGGACGATCTATATATTACATGTCCCATCATAGTATTTCATCCAAATGTATAACTACATTTAAGACTATTTTTATATCATTTAAAGGTTCTCATCATAGCATGGAACTTCCACGACCTTATCAATGTAATGAATACTCTAGGACATTATTATATAATAGTATTTCAGAAAAATGATCAATATGTAATAAGATGTTTAATATTTAAATACATTAAATTTTCATGTAATAAAAGTAAAAACAGTTGATTCTAGGACACCAACTCTAATAGTTTTATGTTGTTTCCACATTCCTATGATGTTTTGATCCTATGATATTACATTCTTCATTCCATTTTTTCATGTGAAAATATATAATATTTCTATTTTATATCATCATGATATGCCTCTTGTCTCATATGTATTAATTTCTATCATGATTTACTCTGATTATTCCCTAATTGGGATTTATAGCTCACTTTATTCCTTTATATATTTCCATGGGGTATTCTATATAGTAATATAAGATTAATGGTATTTAGGATCATGTTATAAAAATTTAAATAAATATGATGTAGTTTATTTTTATGTTATTGTATTATGTTTATAATATTTCAAAGACACAAGACCTTTTGATTTATGGGTTGTATTTTATGTTACACTATATTAAAAATCATGAAATAAAAGGTTTAATAGACTTGAGTTACTATAGATGTGTATGAAAAAACTATTCACTTTCATGAGTATACTCATATATGGACCTTCTAATACTAGAAAAAATATTGATGTGTATTAGATACCTTTAATAAAATAGTTTAAGAAGCTTTGGAATGCGAGTGTGCATATATATGATGCTTCTTTGAAATACATATTTTCAATGTTTATTATGATTATGTGGATGATAAATGATATTAATACTTATGAAATGATGTATTTTTGGAGAATGAATAATAAACTATCACGTACTATTTCTATAAAGAATACATAATCTATAAGGATTAAATATCATTATGGTTTTAGTTTCATGGGATATTAATGATTTTTCCAATGGATCATCCATACCAGAAAAATCATCAAATGCGTGAAAACACAATTGAGACTAAAAATACACCTAAATGTATATATAAACATATTTTTCTTAATGAATTGGAATATTTAGTTTTTCATTTGAGATAGGTTATATGAAATCTTAAAAGAAGAATAACGTTTCTACTAAATCCAATTATAATTGAAAGAATAAAAGCATCCTCTATGATTTTTATTATTGGTAAACCAATTTTTTATGTCATTGTTTAGACATAATGACCATTGAAAAAAATATATGTGAATTTTTTTTAATTCTTATAAATGTCAAGGGGAATACCAAACATTATTTACAATCTCAATGTGATATGGAGGATTGGGGTATCAGATCATAACTACATCCCATGTGTATTAGTGGAAATAAGTGTAAAGTTACCTATGTTTATTATGTGATTACACACTTAGAGAAAAATTAATTTCTATAAATAATAGAAAATTTCAAGGTTCATGATTTTTATTAAGGAAATATATCAAAATATATCAATAAAATAGAGGTGAAACTAAAATCTCTAAAAACTCATGGCTATTACATCGTTCTTCATGAATTGATTTCAATAATAATCCAGTATTTACTATCCAATAATTTAAGGGTGTCAATGATTAAATTGTGTTATTTTATAGATATATTTATGTTAAACAAATACCTAAGTATTTCATGTTAAAAATATAGGAAATTACATCATTAATTTTGTGCAAGTTAGAGAATAACATTCTTCCTTGTTTTTCACCTACCCATATTCCAACTAAAATACATTTTAGGGGGCCCATTAAATTTCATTAGATGTATCCAATTGAAATAAATATGTGTAAAATGAGTCCTTATATTATTAATAGGAATCATCTTTAAGGTTCTATTGTGAAAGTTTATTTTTCTCAAGAATGTATGGAATTATGTTCAATGTATTTTATTTATGTAAGTGTGAGATGTGACTAAACAATAAGAAATACAAGTGATTAGTATAAGAAAACTAGTCCCACTTTTCTTTCACTTCAAAAAACAAGGGTAATTACTTGATCTTATAAATTGGATATATTGAAACTTGAAGAGTGAGAGATGGCGCATTGCATATTTTTATTTAACAATGATTTGTTCAGTGACTATATCAAGTAAGTAATTTAACCACGTATAAGTTATCCCATACTATGTAGTTATACATATGTCATTAAGTTTTACTATATTTTTATGTATTGAACATAAAAAAATTATAAATAGAATCCATTGTTCATTACCCTTGAGAATGAGAAAGAATTTTCATAATAAAGAGTATCCTTCTTGGATGAAATCAAAGGTACAACCATTATTTTTATAAAATAAATATTAAATATTCATTTAATTTTAAATTCATATATATTTCAGGTATCGAGACTACTTGTTGACTCTGTCTCTCAAGAAATAATATCATTAGATTTTGGTCATAATAATTTGTTTTGTGAATACAAATCATTGGTGACCAATGGGTATAATTTTTTTTATAATTGATTATGAAGTAAACATGATAACACAACATGATAGAGTTATGTTAACTTTAATTTCAGAATATTATGTTAGTGAATACAAAATTCCACCTTAGTATAAAAATGTGCCTTATTATAGAGTTGTTAAGAAAATACTTATATTAGATTATTACTCCCATGTTTGAGTCACTATGATTAAATGCAAGTGGTTTAATTTAATGACGTAACAAGGAACATTTATTGATGAATTTGGATTTAGAGTTATTTGAATTAATCACTTCCTAGATATCGATGAACCATATATTTTAGAATCAATGGTGAAATAAGAGTTTTTTGTCCAAGATCCTCTAAGACTAAAATTTAGTTTCATTACTGAAGTGATCCCTAGAAATATTTCTCATAATGGTGGGAATGAAATTGACACCATTGATTACCCCATTGGTATTGATCAATATATTTTATATGATGAATCAAATACTCCAATTTGTAGAGTTGATTGTGAAACTAAATTAGTAATGGGTAATATATAGAAGAAACCATATGTGGTCTTAGTTTATACAGTTTAGACCAACTTAGGTCTTTCAGGTTGGTACTATTGAAATTGGTTTAATTTGTTTTTATTTGATTTATCTTAAGAAGTTTAATATATTTTCATGTTGTTTTTAGCTTTTAAGGGAAATTTTGGTTTAATTTTGTTTTGTTGTTGTACTTAATTGAATTTATTTTATTATAAAAACAAGAAATTTATTTTATAGAATTATTTAATAATGTTATGTTTATTTGAAAATTTACTAATCTAGTTCCAATCATATTTTTATCCATGTTTGTTTCTTAAATAAAGGCTCATATAAAAATTGAAACATTTATACAATTATATTTACATTTTTAACACCACAACTTATTTATTATATTTATTCTATAAACTTCCCTAGTTAATATTGAAACTTCTTTCACCAATGTGTATTCCTTAAAGAACTTTCACTTTTTCATAATTATTATTACATATACCAATTTTTATTATTTCTACAATATATTCACATGATGTTATACCAATAAAGTACTATTTTTAGTGTTTACATTTGATAGTAAGATAATTTTAAATTTTATATCTCATCCTATAATAGTTATGAACATTGGTATTTACTTACTCCATAAATAATTACCACATTTCACTATGAACATCAGTTATTTGAAATTTTATATAGTAATTAAATAACATATCAAACTATATGTACCTTTATCATGGGTTCATTTTTAGATTTTTATTTAAAAAAATTTCATTATCATATTTTCATTTTCCTAGCTTCATTTTACAGATTTTAAAAGTAAATTATTTACAATTTTTTTAAAACTACTTTCACTCTCCTCACTATTTATTCAAATTTATTTTTACTATTTATTAATTTTAATTCTATAGACTGATGTTATAGAATATCTCTAATAAATATTTTTTCTACTATTTACATGTAACATATTTCAAATTTTAAGAATATCTTGATCAATATTATATTCTTAGTTAATTCATAACTAAAATAACACAAACACACACATTTAATTTTGATGTTATTTTATGATATTTTATTCACTATAACAATCTTAATTATAAAAATAAAAAATTTAACTGATAAATTGAACCAAACCATTCCTTAATAAATTGAATTCATGGATAACTAGTCCTAAAATATAATTAAAGTAGGTTTAAACATATTTAATTTTTTACTAAATAACACTAAAATAGAATTCTTGTAGAATTGGTTCTAAAATAAAATTTATACTTTAGTAAATTTTTACAAAACAACTTTAAATGGATTTAAAATTCACTAAAACTAGTTTACAAAGATATAAATAGATTGAATTTTATATAGTTTCACAAAACATAGTTAAACCGATTTCCCAAAAGCATATTTCAATTTTTTTTCACAAAATAGATTTAAAATAAACTAAAATATATTTAAATAGTTTTAAAAATAATTTTTATATTCACTTTTCAACATAATAATCCTATTTATTTATTTCTTAACTATTACATAGTGTGACACCTATAAGATTCTCTGAATATCAGGTGTGGTAGTACATATAAATAAATAAATTTATTTATTTTGTTTGGTAGAAAAATATAAAGTTTATATCACATGATAATTTAGTTAATATGGCAAGTGTTAAGATATCAAGGAATATGATTCAATACTCTAAAATTGATACAAACTAACATAAAAACATACCAAACCTAACTCAATAAAAACCACATTAATTAAATTTTCGTGTCGGTTTTAGTTTAATAGTGTATGTTTGGTTAATTTTTATTTAATTTGGTTGAAATTAATTAGATTTAATTATTTAAATTAAATTTGGTTTTATTTGTTTCATTTTAATTTAATTATTTTAATTTCATTTCATTTATGTTTCTTCAGTTTGGTTCCCTTGATTTCATATAGGTTTGGCTAGGATTGGACCAAAATGAACAAAAGGGACAAAATGAACCAAATGACCTTACCCAAAAAATAAACCAAATGACATGGAAAAAATGAACCAAATGACTATACCAAATAACTAAATAAAAAAAATGAACATATGAACTAATAACTTTACCCATAAATGAACTAAAAGACCTAACCCAAATGACAAAAAATGACCAAATGACCTAACTGAATGACCAAAATGAACCAAATGACTAAAAATGGCCAGATGAATTAACCCAAACAAATCAAAATGATCAAACTAAAATAAAAATTAACCAATAAGAAGAAGAAACATAGATATAATAAAATATATAAAGAATGAAGATAAAAAAAATACATAATGAATAAGAACAATATAACAAATACATAAACAAAATAAATTAAAGGAACCACTAAACATACAAAAACAAATACAAAAAAGGGAAATCCAAAAAAATAAAAATCATAAAAAAGAACAAATATATGATATATTGAATTCAAAAATAAATATATGAAAAAAATAAAAAATAAAAAATAAAAAACAAACAAAATAACACATAAAGTAATAAACATCCATAAATAATAAAATAAAATTGTTCTATTTGAACTAAAACTACCGAGACCAACCAAATCTAACCTAGATGAACATAAATCAAATAAATGTGAACCAAATTAACCTAAAATCACATAAAATAGACCAAAATATCTTAAACATAACCAAACTAAAACAAAAAATATTAAAGGATAAATGAAAGAGAAATGAACCAACTAGAAATAATTTAAATTGAGTTAACCCAACCAAAACAAAATTGGACTGAATTGAATATACAAGAAGAAAACCATATCTTAACAATGTCTAGAATGATAATTAGTATGTATTGGTTATGTTATTTCATACCTTTTTATGTTTTTAGTATTGATACTAAATATAAACTTTTTATATTGTTTTACTACCTATCTCTTATTTAGATTAAAAAATGGCATTCCTTAATTATGACATGTCACCTCTTAGGTCTTGTTTGGATTACTCATTAGTAATGAATTTATAATTAAATGTATATTTATTTTATAATGAAATAAATAAAAAACTGAAAATATTAATAGGAAGAGAATGTTTGAAAATAGTTGATACATGAGAGATATGGAAATTCATCCTCCAGCGCCTGTTGTGAATATAGTATTTCATATATATATATATATATATCAATTACATAATTTATAGTATCACTTAATTAACCATTTTTAAATTTTAATTAAGAATTACCATCAATGAGACAATTTTACTCTATTGAGACTAGTTAAAGTGGTGACCAACCTCAATATTTGGGGGGTGGTACTATAGCTACTCACAATATGAATTGTACATGATCACACCTATACCCTTCACTAGATACACCATCTAGCACAATTTCTCATCCCATAGTACCCTTAGAGGAATTTGTGATATTTAAACTGCCTATGTTGTCACCACTATTTCCATTTGGTCATCCTTCTCATCTACTATTTATTTATCTAATGACATCTCTCTCTCCTCATCCCTATTATCCTTTTCTACCAACTTATATACTACTTATATTTTCTACTTCTCTATTCACTCTCAATTTTTCATGATCCTATGAATTATTCTCTAACACATTATAATAATCTTGATCATAATTATTATCAAAAACATATGTTATAACCATCGGTACTAAAAATGTTATTGATCCTTTATAGCTCATGGATCCATCAAATCCCACTGATCATAGTATATTAGGTTTATATACACGACCCTAATAATTTTTATAACCATAATTTATTTTTGATGTAACATGTATTAATTTAAAATTATTTATTTATTTATTCACAATAGGTTCTAAAACTATTAGGTAGTGTGGTCTTACATACATGCATAAAATATGGAACCACCATACACAAGTAATGGTCAAATATAGGTAAAAAAATTATTAGACTAAATTTTATATTATCATTATATTTATATGAATTAATATTTTGGTAGTATATTCGCTATAATTTTTGTGATAGTGGAGTTGTGAGGGATTTAAAACTGAGTTAATTAGGTGATATTTAGATATAATATAATAATGATTTATACAGTGGATGGGTAGACAGTGTTGGCAGAAATTTAGAGGGTATACTAGCCCTAAATTATTGTCCAGTAATAGAGAACCAAGAAATGATTTCTTATTAGAAGAGTAATGATTTTAAGGTACCTATAAAATTTAATGGTTTTTGATTAAAATGATTATGATTTTAATTAATATTTTTTTTCATATTAATTAATATTATTTTTTAGGATTCATCATTAAAAATAAAAAAATAAGGCTTCTATGAAGTATATCTACACTTTTGTATGAACTACTATATAGGAGCATTATAAATGATTGAAAATTAATTCTTTTATTAACATAAACTCCCTTTTAAGGGATGAGGTGGAACCCAAAAAGATAAAAAAGAATTAGAACAATAATCATGCCTCCATGGTCCAATAATTTAAGGATTAAAACAACTCATTCAAGTCTATAAAGAAAATCCCCCAACCAACATCAATTTAAGACCAGCTTCCACCTTCTCATCACTACTTGACTAGCTATCCCGTACATGGATGACCAGACTTGGTACTGATGAGAAATACATACCCTCTCAAACTTCCAAATCCGGATAGCAATGACCAGGTGAAAACTCTATGATCTGAACCTCCTATGGAGCATCCCCTTGTAGGTGAACCTGTTTCATAGTCCCTTCAACCATAAACCACAGGGACACAAAAAATCACCACCACAAAATGCATTCCACAAAGTCAATAAAACCATTAACATCACACAAAAAAAACTTCACAGGCCAAACAAATCTCCTTCACTACGAATCCTTCATGAGACTTTTTTACCTCCACTGAAGACAATAACCCGGACGAACCGCACCATGATCCATGTGACTCCCACCACTAGCACAGCCACAGAACCAGAAGGCAATCCAAGGAGAGTGAATCTGATCCATCATCACCTAGGACTGGATGAACCAAAAATAAACTGAGGGAACTTCACTAATAAGGGGTTCTAGGCCACTTTGAACCAAAAATTCTACTTTGTACATGGGTTCGATCATATCTGAACCACATACGCACCCTCACTGGAGTCAAAAGCAAGAAAACCATAGGAATAAGGGGAGAGGAATAGTGGGGAGGGACAAATTTTTAATCATGAAATTGAATCCAAAAAGACACCAACAGATCCTCCACCTCAACGCCATAAAAAAAAATAAAAAAAACAATTGAATGGAAAAACCCGCAAGAGAGAATAGTAGCAGGAGGAAGGGGGTAACTCCAGATCCTCCATCTTAACGCTGAGGCATGAGCCTCCCCCCTATGGATTGAATCCAAGGGATAAACCCTAAATTCATGAGAGGGGGAGACCCACCGCTACTCATAGGCCCATATATGAGAATTATAGAAACCATGTGTTTCTTAATTATATATGAGTTTAATTAGGTACCAAAAAAACTAAAGAAAACTAAATCAAACCTAATACACTTGAAATGACTCGAAATGATTCAAATAGAAGTTAATTGAATTGAAGTAAACCAGAAAGAAACGAACCAAACAAAACTAGCATGATCCAACTATAATGAGGAATAACTGACCCATCCAAAATCAAACTAGTTTGACCCATACCAAATAAAATAATAATAATATGATGTGATCCACATAGACATAAAATGAATAAAAAATACTTGAATTTACTAGTAAAAATAAAGTTAATCTAACTAAACAAACTTAATATTGCTTAAATCTAATAAAAATGAACTAAGTTGAACCATAAATAATGGAATGAAATAAAATTGAATAGGAATGAATTAAATGAATATAAAATGATCATAACTTACTCAAACTGAATTAAAACAAATAAATTCAAAATAAACTATAAAAATTTTATACTTTATAAACTGTAAACAATTTTTATACTATTTTCAATTTGTAAACTATTTACAATATACATGTAAAATGAAAATAGTTTAAAGTTTAATGGAATAATAAACTATAAACATGTTACCATTTACATGAATATTATTGATGAAAAACCTAGAAATTGTTTTAGTGGTATACTAATGGAGTAAATTTATGCTAATAAAGGAGACAATGTATCCAAAATTAATATAACTACCTATAAAATTTATGTGAATTATATTTAAAACAAACCACAATATGATTACAAATATGGGATGAATTTATCAATAAATTAAATTTTAAATAAAAAGATAAGATCCAATATTGGTTAATCCAAAATCTTAGTTAAAAACATAAAAATATAAAAAATCAAAAAATGAAGAACATTGAGAGAAAATAATTATTATCTAAAGTGGTTCCTAAATCATTTAATGACTCTTAAAAATTTAAATCATAGATTAAGTCCATTACTTAGGACTTAGGTTGAATTAATTAAAATAATTCATGATATCTTGTAAAAAAGATAACATTGACATAATATTATTGAGATAAAATATTTATTCATAATAAATTTTAAGAAAAAATAAATTTGGTTTAAAAAAAGTATCAAATAATATATCAAGGATATTCCTAAAATATGGGATCATTATGGAAGAAAAATTTACACCACTAAAAATACATGTATCAATTCAATTATTATTGGTAGTGTAAATCCAATGGAGATTGAAAATATAAATTTTAAACTATATTAATGAACTAAAAATTTACATATTAATGTATTTTACATATTATATATATAATATATTAACATGAAAATATTTAAATAGTATAAATAGTTTGAGATAATCATTAAATTCTTCAATTTATATAGTATAAATAGTATAACATAATATTAACATATAAACATGAAAATAACATCACTTAATTTTAACAGATAAATATTTAAAAATATAAACTATATTAACATGTAAACATATAAAATATTAATATGTAAACATGAAAACTCTACACTATTTTAACATGTACACAGTTTTAATTAATATTAACATATAAACATGTAAATATATTCAATTAATATGAATATCTAAACTTGTAAAATGTAAACTCTAACTAAACTGGTGGGAATATAATGAAACTAAATATAAATAAACATAACTATCCATACATGACCCAATCTAAATCAAACATAGAACAAAAAAATTGAATAAAAAAAGAACAAACTTATTATAAAAGACCTAAACCTACTAGACCTAAATAAAATTAAATTGAACTATAAAAAATACAATGAAACCTTAACTGAACTAAACATTAAAAATATATATATAAAAATCTAAATTATACTATATTGAACTACACCAAATAGAACCGAATTGATCTAAACCATAAAGAGTAAAATTTAATTAAATTAAACCAAATAAATTTTAACCAATCTTTATAAACAAAACATAAATTAAACAACAAAAAACAGCTATAGACTATAATAAAGAAAAAAAACCAAATAAAATTGACCTCAATTGAACTTTCCCAAACTAAACTAAACCATATTGACCCAAACTAAATTAAACTAAAATATTTTATTCCTAACCAAACCCAAAAAAATATAAATTATATCTAAATGTTCCAAATTCACTTAAATAGTTCTTACTCAAACTAAACTCACCCAAATCTAGTCAAACTGATACAAAATATTCAAAAATGAATTGGAAATAATAAAATTAAACCCATATAACCATACCTAATAAAATAATAATAATACTAATCTAATATAACTTGACCAATATGATCCAATATTGTTTATTTTTTTTTGATTTATTCTATTTTCATGTAAGTAGGGATGATACAATTTATTTTAGTGAAATATAGTTCAATTTTTTTAGTTTTAGTTAGTTAAATATTGGTTAATAATGGGTTACTTTTTTTCAATAATATAATAAAATTTAATAATTTTTTTATATTAAATTTAATTTTTAGTAGTCTCTATTAACATCAAAGGGCATGTACCTTGAAAACAATTGTTTTTCTCAAGTTGAAAGAAGAAAGACATGAGTTTTTTAAATGAATATATGAAATAAAATATTTTATGTTTTATTATATTGATTTTAAATTTTTATATATATTTCATAACTAAATATCTCATTTATATTTTCAATAATTTTCTTTAGAAGTACTTTATGAGAATGATGATGAAAAATTTATATTAAATTGTAACACCTCGAGATTTTATGAGAATTTTTTTTTTCTAATTTCATTGATGTCTTGTGTTGTATGCTACACCAAGATTAGCTTGTAATATACACAACACTATATTAGCTTGAAGTATACACAACACTATTCTTGGCTTGCATTACACGCAATCATGACCTTCCTTGATAATGTGTGTGTAAAGACCCGTAAAATTCAAGGTAATTTTTTTTTCTTAATTTTCTTTGGGATTTTACAAGAACACAGTTTCTGACGGCACCTGATTCTGAGGCCCGGTGTGCCCGGAATCAATTTCCAAAGTTTATCTTGGGTACGTTTAGTGAACGAATGAGTGAGTTTTCCTAACTTTTGAACCGGTGCTCGGAATCGAATTCCGAGGGCACCGATGGAATTATAGCGCCGATAATTGCTTAAGAACACCTTTTCCAGAGTTGCGTTTGCTCAGGTGAGGTTAATATTTAATTGGGTTAACTAAAGAATAAAACTAAAATATTGTGCTACAATTTTATTTTTATTCTAAGTAATGATAACCTAGGCATGGTGGTTGGAGTGGGACCCACTAATACCCTAACTCCTAGGTAGGATATTAGTGAGGTGGGGCCTACACGATCCCTACCCCCTTTATTTTTCCTTTTACCTCCCACGTGCATTTAATTTGGTAACTCACCCGCACCCCCCTCTTTAATGCCAAGTCAACTCTCGCGTTTAATTGGATTATTAAACGCCTCATTAATTGGTCAATGCAAAATAATTAAATCGTGTTTTAATTTTGGAATTTCAATTAAGGGATGGCTTGAGTAATAAAATAAGGCAACACCTAATTTTATTTTTTTTGTTTCGTTGTGCAAGAAAGATTGGAGAGGATTTGATCAAAGCCTTCGAATCTTCATCTTCTTCATTGGAGAACACAAAGAACGACGAAGAACGTCGGCCTCCAACGGAAGACGAAGAAGAACGCTAGTTCCCCAGAGATCGACGACGCGACGCCATGTACCACGATGCCAATGATCCTCTTCTCCGCGACGCCGACGATCCTCTTCCCCATGAAGCCGTGTATCGCGACGCCCACGATCCTCTTCAACGACGCTGTCTTCCGCGACATCCCTTTCCCACGAAAAACCTCGTTCAACGACTTCATCGAGGTAGGGGGTTTGGTTTAATTTAATTTATGTGGATTATATCCTCAACATATGATTAAATTTGTTGAAAGTCGTCTGAACCTCTAACGTGGTGGGTGCGGACCAACGAACATGTATGAACCCACCGAATCTTTGTTCTTGATGAGTGGAACGTTGGGCGATGATGAAACGGAACCGTTGAGCGATTGGAGGCCGTCACAATAATCTACGGGTCCCGAGACGACCCCAGGCGCAGACGAGAGCAAGAACGGACCACCGGAGCGGCTCCGGTGGCCCGCAGACTTTACCGGCAGCACGGGTTGCCGGCGGCCGGCATCGGCCGGCCGCCCGGAGGCGGCGGCATCCTAGCGCACCGCTAGGAGGGACTGCCGCGACTGAAGCCGCGGCGACAGGCGACCGGTCCCGCAGCCGCGCGGGACCGAGGGACACGCGGCGCTGGGCCGCGTCCGCTGGCAAGGAGCGGCCCCCACGCGGGGGCCGCAACTTCAATCAAGGGGGGGGGGAGCTCCCCCCTTTCCGCAATGGCATGGCCAACTCGGTGCTGGCCGTGCGGGGCGCACCCTCGCTGGGCCAACCGGCCGCCCAGGTCGGACCGGCCGCACCGGGCCGGGCCGCCCAGGACGGGCCGGGCCGCACCGGCAGGGCCGGGCCGTGTCGGTGGGGCCGGGCCGTGCCCACCGGGCCACGCCCAAAAGGGCCGGACCCGGACCTGGGTCGGGTCGACCCGGTTTGGGCCGACCCAAGGGGTCTCGGGCCGGGTCGGTCCGGGCCCAAAACCCCCTAAAACCAGACATGTTTGTTATTTTGCCCATATCTTGGGCTACAGACCTCCGATCGATGAATTGTCAGTTGAGATGCGATCCTTGGACCGAGACAGTCGTTTCGGTATATTACACTCAAGGTTTCAGAGAACTTTGGGTACAGCCGGGTTGGTTCGAACACGAAACCAACCGGGCCCTTGGAGCGGAAACACTTATAACTTGAGCTCCGGACGTCCGATTGACATGCCGTCGACTTTGTTGGATTCATATTAGTAATACAGACCTTTTGGATTACTCCGCTCGAGGTTTGGACACAGTTTAGTGTGTTTGTGTTGGTTTTGAATTAAAAACCAACCTGGACCCTAGAACGAAAAAACCAATAACTCTCAGACCGGGCGTCCGATAGACGCGCCATCTATCGCGTTGAGTTCCTTTTGTTGAGACAGAACTTTGGGATAAATCAAATCCGGACTACGTGTCAGTTTATGTATCGAAACCCTTTGGCTCGTGGAGAGGACCCTCTCGGAAACGAGCATACTGTGTGCGGGAACCCTAGAGCTGGCCGCGACTGCGACTACGACTGCGACTGTGACGACCGTACTGAAATCCTATGTGGGTTCGACGACGATGAAGAATGAACTAAAATCCTATGTGGGTTTGGTAGCGATGAAGACCGTACTAAAATCCTATGTGGGTTCGACGACGATGAAGACTGCACTGAAATCCTATGTGGGTTCGGCAACGATGAAGACCGTACTGAAATCCTATGTGGGTTCGGTGACGATGAAGACTGCACTGAAATCATATGTGGGTTCAGCAGTGATGAATACCATACTGAAATCCTCCATGGGTTCGACATCAATGAAGACTGCACTGAAATCCTATGTGGTTTCAGAAGCTTTGCTGGTTTAGTATCCTACATGGGTCCCAACTTAGATGATTCAGAGGCTATATCTGATCATCTCTATCACCGAAGACGTATACCTGTGTGAGCTGAGTCTTGACTTTTAATCAATATCTTCGATATAATTGACTTGCTTTCCTATGTGGATTGAGTTGTGTTATCCTGTTTGGTTTGGGTTGTACTATCTTATGTGGACGTGATCGAACTTGGGCTCGGGTGTTGGAGACGAACTAGTATTGATGACTTAGGTATATGTATGGGAGTATACCTAAGTAGTGTTGGATGTTACTTCGTGATTGTATCTTTCCTTTGTGTATTATCCTTTGTGGATTCTGGGAGACCTTTGGGGGTCTCAGGGTCCCTACTGAGTAGCGTATACTCACCCCTGCACGGGCTATGCCCGCACTACATGGTGTTGGATACAGACGACGGACAACGCTGATCGTGGTTGAGGCTTGTGGAGCAAGTCGGTACCTAGAGGTGGACCACTAGGCGGAACGTACACAGAGCGGACGACTGGACCCGAGGGGCTGAGGAGGCTATCTGTACCCACCCTTCAGGTGGGACTTCCAGTGGACGACTCGACGTTGCTGCTTTACTTTCAGTTGCTGTACTTTCTTTCCAGTTGTACTTTACTTTTAGTTTGGGTTTGTATTCTGCCCCACATACTTTTCCGCACTACTTTTGTACCCAGTTTTACTTAGTGTTTACTTCTACTTGCTTACTCTGTAGTGTTTTTTTACTTTATAAAGTCAATGCCTTCCCCTTTTGTCGGGATTTATGCCTTGGTGCTAGTCGCCAGCCCCTGGCCTGTGGGAGGCGGGCTTGGGGTTAGTCACGACATGGGTCCCAAGGACGAGTCGTCACAATTGGTATCAGAGGAGTTCAGTTCTACCGCAGAACTCCGGACTCTGATCTTTCTTCTATGTGAAGAAATAGTGTTAAGGGTATTGAGTGTGGTTATCAGTCCAGGGAGTCCAGTGTTGGTGCGGCGGCCAACATATCCGTACACCAGGACCCTGACTTCTAATTTCCGACTCAATGCAAGAAAACATTGATTACATGTGTGTTGCAAGAGTTTTCTTTGTGATTAATTTGTGTCATCTCACCAGGTATACTATTTGACTATGGAGCACCTGTTTATTTTTAGGATGGCCCCACGATGGCAGCCAGCTAGGGTTCCGAGCTTTGAGCAAGATGACAACCCACCGAGCGACGAGGCCTCGGTGCATGGCCCTTTGACAGCGGAGGCACCGACGGTACCTCTACCCACCGAGCCACCGATGCTACCAGCCCCATCCGCTGATAGTGCACGTCACCTTAGTGCGCTGCACAAGTTTCAGCATCAGAGACCGCACAGGTTCTGCCAGGAGACGGACCCTCAGGAAGCTGAGGATTGGCTGGAGGCGGTTGTGCGAGTTTTCAGGTTAGTGGGGACACCAGCTGACCTCATGGTGATCCTCACAGCAAGCCTCCTACACGCGACAATAGGCAGATGGTGGAGCTTGATGCTCCAGGTGCACGACGAGGCATCACTCCTCTGGACGGACTTTGAGAGCCTCTTTCGCTCGGAGTTCATCCCAACCACCCTCCGTGCGGTGTGCATCCAGGAGCTTCTACAACTGCGGCAGGGCAACATGACAGTCTTTCAGTACTCGGTGATATTTACCGACCTCTCGCGCTATTCGACGGACATGGTACGAGACCCATTCTTCTGGGCCTGGACCTTCGAGCAGGGACTGAGGCATGAGATCAGGGCATCGATGATCTCCCTCAGAATTTCGACACAGGCAGGAGTACTGGAGCGAGATCTTCTCATAGAGAGCTTTCTTGTCGAGCCTATGCCAGCAACGAGACCTAACGCAGGGCGGTACATAGCAGAGTCATCTGCAGCTGGCATTCGACGGATGTCACAGGGGTCCAGGCAGACCGAACCATCAGGAAGACGACCTCAGGACACTGGCTCAGAGGTGCGGGGCATAGGGCGCAGAGCCAGCCTTCCGAGGAGCAGGCAGTGCTACGCATGCGACGGGCAGGGCCACATGGCTCTTGATTGCCCAACTCGTCGTGCAGAGGAGTAGCAAAGGGTTGAGGGGCCACCCTGGAATAGGTAGAGGGTCAACCGTGGCGGTCCGTCGAGAGCAGTCGGACGAGGCAGGAGAGCTGGATGAGCATTAGGTGGTGGGAGACGCTTTGAGGCTTTACCACCACCACCACCACCAGGAGGTCCACCCCGACCACAGGGAGCTGGTGGGCAGAGACAGGCTCAGCTTCAGGCAACAGAGGCCTATGACCACGGCGCACCATAGATGATTCAAGGTACTATCTGTGTCTACTCCACCCTTTATGTAGCTCTTATATACACAAGGGTGAGTCATTCCTTTATTGCTGCTGCCCTTGTTCGGAGCTCGGAGATTCCGACGGAGCCGTTGGATCGATCCTTACGGCTAGAGACTCCTACAGGAGCAGACTCGACGATTACGCACTGGTGCCGACAGTGTGAGCTTACTCTAGGAGGCGAGAGCTTCGGTTGGGATCTTCTCATAGCGGCGTCAAGGCCTTACGACGTCATCTTGGGCATGTATTGGTTATCTACAGTCCATGCTTAGATTGACTGTATTAGGCACAAGGTGCGGTGTGTACGCACCGACAAGAGCAGGTTCACCTTCACCGGCGAGAAAGGAGCCTTTGCAACACAGTATGGAATCTCGTAGAGGAGAGGACAACCCATCACTCACCAGTTGGCTAGCCTCATCCTAGGAGAAGTTGACGTGCAGAGTCCTAGTTTTCCTATAGTGGTGGATCATTATGTAGACGTTTTCCCTGACGACGTTCCAGGACTACCTCCTCGCAGAGAGGTAGACTTTTATATTGACCTATACCCCTGTACATCCCTGATATCCACTTCAGCATATCAGATGACCCCCACTGAGCTTCGAGAGCTACGGGTACAATTGGAGGACTTGCAGGGCAAGGGATTCATCCAACCCAGTGTTTCACCCTGGGCTTCCCTGATATTGTTCGCCAAGAAGGCGGACGGGAGCTTGCGACTTTGTGTTGACTATCATCGCCTGATCCAGGTGACTGTGAGGAACAAGTATCTGCTACCAAGAATTGAAGACCTATTCAATCAGATCAATGGAGTACAGTGGTTCTCAAAGATAGACCTTAGATCAGGCTATCATCAGCTCAGAGTTCGAGACGAGGACGTGCAAAAGACGACCTTCAAATGTCAGTATGACCACTATGAGTTCTTGGTTATGCCTTTCGGCATAACCAACACTACAAAAGTGTTCATGGGTCTCATGAACAGGATCTTTCAGCCATACCTCGATCGATTTGTCGTGGTCTTCATCGACGACATATTGATATACTCGACCACTGAGGAGGAGAACGCCTACCACTTCCAGGTTGTACTAGACACACTCTGAGAGCACTAGATTTATGGAAAGCTCTCGAAATGTCAGTTCTGTTTATGTGAGGTCCACTTCTTGGGACATGTCATCTCTGAGGTGGGAGTTGCGGTGAATCCTACGAAGATCGAGGCAGTGCTAGCATGGGAGCCACCTAGGAGCGTGACAGAGGTGCAGAGTTTCTTGGGGCCAGCTGGGTACTACTGGAGATTTGTGATAGACTTTTCCAGAGTTGCTTCACCACTCTCAGCTTTGACAAAGAAGGGGAAACCCTTCGTGTGGTCAGACAGATGTCAGCAGAGCTTCCAGGAGCTGAGACAGAGATTGACCAGCGTGCCTATCTTGAGGCTACCAGAGGAGGGAGTAGGGTACATAGTCTACTGCGATGCATCAGGGACCAGACTCGGATGTGTCCTGATGCAGGAGCGGGCCGTGATTGCCTATGGATCACGTCAGTTGAGGCAACATGAGTAGAACTACGCTACCCATGACTTGGAGTTAGCAGTAGTGGTATTTGCTCTGAAGATGTTGCGACACTATCTGATGGGCGAGTGCTTTACAGTCTACTCTGACCACCAGAGTCTCAGGTATATCTTCTCATAGAAGGACCTGAATCTGAGATAGTGGCGATGGCTTGAGTTCCTCCAGGATTATGACTTTGAGATAGTATATACTCCTGGAAAGGGGAACGTGGTAGCCGATGCCCTCAGCATGAGGACGGACATTCATCTACTTAATGAGGCGATAGAGCAACTAGATGCTTTGCAGATATCCTTCGTGGATAGAGATGGAGCAGCCTTTCTTCAGTCACTCACAGTCACTCCTCCACTCCTGCAGCGGGTCAGAGAGGCACAACGTGGGGACGCTGACTGTGAGACGTGGCGTACGCAGATATCCTCAAGACAGACACCTGATGGATTCTCTGTAGGAGGAGACCACATCGTACTTTTCAGAGGATGTACCATGGTACCAGTTGCTTTACAGGAGGAGGTGCTGAGAGAGTCTCACACTTCCCCTTTAGCGGTACATCATGGAGTGGCGAAGATGTACCAGGATCTCAGACGACAGCACTGGTGGCCGGGTATGAAAAAGGCTGTGGCAGAGTTCGTTTCTCGATGCCTCACCTGCCAGCAGGTGAAGGCCAAGCACCAGGTACCAGCAGGCTTGGTACAGCCCTTGGAGGTACCAGAGTGGAAGTGGTACGAGGTATCTATGGATTTCGTGACTGGACTTCCACGCACTTCTAGAGGTCACGACTCCATTTGGGTGATTGTTGACCGATTCACCAAGTCATCCCACTTCTTACCCATCAGAGAGTAGGGATCAATGGAGATATTGGGGCGCCTCTACGTTCAGGAGAGAATACGGCTTCATGGTGTGCCATCATCTATCATCTCCGATCGAGATGATCGCTTCACTTCCCGGCTTTGGAAGGGGTTGCAGGATGCATTCGGGACACAACTACGTCTAAGCACCGCCTTTCATCCTGAGACAGATGGTCAGACGGAGAGGACCATTCAGACTCTCGAGGACATGCTTCGTGCATGTGTCCTCGACTTTGGTCGCAGCTGGGAGGACCACCTACCCTTGGTGGAGTTTACATACAACAACAGATACCACTCCACCATCGGGATGACACTATACGAGGCATTGTACAGATGACCTTGAAGATCACCTCTGTGATGGACAGACCCTGGGAAGTCGGCACTTGTGGGACCGGAGATAGTCCAGGCCATGACAGAGAAGGTCCAGGTCATCGAGGAGTGGATGAGGATAGCTCAGAGCCGGCAGAAGTCTTATGCTGATAGGAGGCGGATGCCACTAGAGTTTGAGGATGGGGACCACGTCTTCTTGCGGGTCTCACCTCAACGTAGATTACAGAGATTTGGCCAAGACAACAAGTTATCTCTGTGCTTCATCAGACCATTCCAGGTCCTCAGCAGGATAGGTGAGGTGGCTTATCACCTGGCTCTACCACCTCAGTTGCATCGGGTGAACGACGTCTTCCACGTATCCTAGCTAAGGAGATACGTGCATGACTCGATGCATATCATCGACCATGGGGAGTTGGAAATTGACGATGTGGAGACTTTTGTAGAGGTCCCGGTGGAGATCGAGGATCGACATGAGAGGGTCCTACGTGGATGGTCGATACCTCTAGTGCACATCAGATGGCGGCACGGGAACCTCCAGGAGAGCACTTGGGAGCGGGAGGCTCAGATGCATGCACAGTACCCACATTTTTCCCCTAGTTTATGATGTATCTTTACGGGGATGTAAAGGCCTGAGGTGGGAGTAATGTAAAGACCCGTAAAATTCAAGGGGAATTTTTTTTCTTAATTTTCTTTGGGATTTTACAAGAAAGCAGTTTCTGACGGCACCTGATTCGGAGGCCCGGTGTGCCCAGAATCAATTTCCAAAGTTTAGCTCGGGTACGTTCAGTGAACGAACGAGCGGGTTTTCCTAACTTTTGAACCGGTGCTCGGAATCGAATTCAGAGGGCACCGATGGAATTGTAGCACCAGTAATTTCTTAAGAATACCTTTTCTGGAGTTGCGTTTGCTCAGGTGAGGTTAATATTTAATTGGTTTAACTAAAGAATAAAAATAAAATATTGTGCTACAATTTTATTTTTATTCTAAGTAATGATAACCTAGGCATGGTGGTTGAAGTGGGACCCACTAATACCCTAACTCCTAGGTAGGATATTAGTGAGGTGGGACCCACACGAACCCCAACCCCTTTATTTTTCCTTTTACCTCCCACATGCATTTAATTTGGTAACTCACCCGCACCACCCTCTTTAATGCCAAGTCAACTCTCGCGTTTAATTGGATTATTAAACGCCTCATTAATTGGTCAATGCACGATAATTAAATCTTGTTTTAATTTTTGAATTTCAATTAAGGGATGGCTTGAGTAATAAAATAAGGCAATGCCTTATTTTATTTTTGTTGTTTCGTTGTGCAAGAAGGATTTCAGAGGATTTGATCAAAGCCTTCGAATCTTTATCTTCTTCGTTGGAGAATGCGAAGAATGACAAAGAACGCCAGCCTCCGATGGAAGACGAAGAATAACGCTAGTTCCTCGGAGATCGACGACGTGACGCCATGTACTGTGACGCTGACGATCCTCTTCTCCGCGACATCGACGATCCTCTTCCTAGCGACGCCGTGTACCGCGACGCCCACAATCCTCTTCAACGACGCCGTCTTCCGCGACGTCCCTTTCCCGTGACAAAACTTGTTCGACGACTTCATCGAGGTAGAAGGTTTGGTTAATTTAATTTATGTGGATTATATCCTCGACATATTATTAAATTTGTTGAAAGTCATTTGAACCTCTAACGCGGTGGGTGTGGACCAACGAACAAGTCCGAACCCACCGATTCTCTGTTCTTAATGCGCGGAACGTTGCGCGACGATGAAACGGGACCGTTGAACGATTGGAGGCCGTTGTAGTAATCTACGGGTCCCGAGACGACCCCAGGCGCAGACGGGAGTAAGAACGGACCACCGGAGCGGCTCTAGTGGCCCCCCGGACTTCACTGGCAACGTCCCGGCGCACCGCCTGGAGGGACCGCAGCGACTGAAGCCGCGGCGGCAGGCGATCGGTCCCACAGTCGCGCGGGACCGAGGGAGACTCGACGCTGGGCCACATCCGCTGACAGGGAGCGGACCCCACGCGGGGACCGCGACTTCAATCAAGGGGGGGCAACCGCCCCCCCTTTCCGCAACAGCACGACCAAATCGGTGCGGGCCGTGCGGGGCGCGCCCGCGCCGGCCGGGCCGGGCCATGCCGGTTGGGACGGGCCACGCCCACCAGGCTGGGCCGCGCCCTAATTGGCCAGACAAGGACCCGGGTCGGGTCGACCTGGTTCGGGCCGACCTAGGGGGTCTCGGGCCGGGTTGGTCCGGGCCCAAAACCCCCTAAAACCGGACAAGTTTATTCTTTTTCCCATATCTTGGGCTAGGGACCTCCGATCGATGCACCGTCAGTTGAGATGTGATCCTTGGATTGAGACGGTCGTTTAGGTATATTACACTCAAGGTTTCGGAGAACTTTGGGTATGGCCGGGTTGGTTCGAACACGAAACCAACCGGGCCCTCGGAGCGGAAACACTTATAACTTGAGCTCCGGACGTCCGATTAACGTGTCGTTGACTTTGATGGATTCTTCTTAGTGAGATGGACCTTTTGGATTACTCTGCTCGAGGTTTGGATGCATTTGGAGTGTGTTCAGGTTGGTTTTGACTTAAAAACCAACCGGGCCCCTCGAACGAAAAAGCCAATAACTCTCAGACCGGGCGTCCGATAGACGCGCCGTCTTTCGCGTTGAGTTCCTTTTGTTGAGACAGAACTTTGAGATACATCAACTCCGGACTACGTGTCGTTTGATTTATCGACCCCCTTTGGCTCGTGGAGCGGACCCTCCCAGAAACGAGCATGATGCGTGCGGGAACCCTAGAGCTGGCTGCGACTGCGACTGCGACTGTGATGACCGTACTGAAATCCTATGTGGGATCGACGACAATGAAGACTGCACTGAAATTCTATGTGGGTTCGGCAGTGATGAAGACCTTACTGAAATCCTATGTGGGTTCGACGACGATGGAGACTGCACTGAAATCCTATGTGGGTTCGATGACGATGAAGACTGCACTAAAATCCTATGTGGGTTCGACAGCGATGAAGACCGTATTGAAATCCTATGTGGGTTCGACGGCGATGAAGACTGCACTGAAATCATATGTGAGTTCGGCAGCGATGAAGACCATACTGGAATCCTCCGTGGGTTTGACGATAATGAAGACTGCACTGAAATCCTATGTGGGTTCGGCAGCTTGGCTAGTTTAGTATCCTATATGGGTCCCATCTTAGATGAATCAGAGGCTATATCTGATCATCTCTATCACTGAAGAAGTATACCTGTGTGAGCTGAGTCTTGACTTTCAATCAATATCTTCAATATGATTGACTTGATTTCCTATGTGGATTGAGTTTTGTTATCCTGTGTGGTTTGGGTTGTACTATCCTATGTGGACGTGATCGAACTTGGGCTTGGGTGTTGGAGCTGAACTGGTATTGATGACTTAGGTATATGTATGGGCGTATACCTAAGTAGTGTTGGATGTTACTTCGTGATTGTATCTTTCCTTTGTGGATTATCCTTTGTGTATTCTGGGAGACCTTCGGGGGTCTCAGGGTCCCTACTGAGTAGCGTATACTCACCCCTACATGGTCTATGCCCGCACTACGTTGTGTTGGATGCAGACGATGGACAGAGCTGGTCGTGGTTGAGGCTTGTGGAGCAAGTCGGTACCTGGAGGTGGACCACTGGGCGGAACATACACAGAGCGGACGACTGGACCTGAGGGGCTGAGGAGGCTATCTGTACCCACCCTTCAGGTGGGACTTCTAGTGGACGACTTGACGTTGCTACTTTACTTTCAGTTGTTGTACTTTCTTTCCAGCTGTACTTTACTTTCAGTTTGGGTTTGTATTCTGTACTACTTACTTTTCCGCACTACTTTTGTACCTAGTTTTACTTAGTGTTTACTTCTGCTTTCTTACTCCGTGGTGTTTGTTTACTTTATAAAGGCAATGCCTTACCCCTTTGTCGGGATTTACGCCTTGGTGCTAGTCTCCAGCCCCTGACCTATGGGAGGTGGGCCTGGGGTTAGTCACGACATGGGTCCCGAGGACTGGTCATGACAGTGTGTAGTACGCAATACTGGGTTTTAATAAAAAAATGATATATGGTTATAATATTTTTATAAACAAGCCATTATGAATATTATTAACTGCATTTTGAATTTTATAACATTATTATTTATCTTACACATTTTCTAGAACATGGTATGAGAACAAAATATTTTTTTGGGTAAAATAAGTATTTTTCAAAAAATGCAGTTTTGCCACCTTTTGATGGAACACCCACTTTAAATATGGTTTTTTAATGTTTTATAAGTTAAATTTTACAAAATAAAATTCTTCTTTGGAATCAGGATATAAAAATTTACTTTGGATAAAATTTTCATATTATTCTGATAACTTTCATATTTTAATGAATAGTAAAAACACGCTATATTTTAATTAAAAACAATTTTTTTTAATCGCAATAATTTATATGATTAAATTATAATATTTAATGGTTTTAAAGTATAAATAGAATATGTTTTTACCATTAAATATAATGTATTTCATTACCATTAATTTTACATTGAATTCATTGGTAAAAACATTTCAATCTTTGGCAATGTTTTAACTTTTAAAACCCGTTTTCTTAACAACGAGATTAATTTTAAATTAATTAATACAACTTATGTGTTTTGAATTTAAAAAAAATGGATTTCATATTTGAATTCAGTGGGTCCAAATTATGTTAATAGGTTACTTTTATTTTTATATATATTATGAATAGTAACTACGGTAATTTTTATTTACCGCAGTTAGAGGTAAATCAGATACTTAAGGGTAAAAATAAGATTATAAAATTACCTTAACACTTGAAAAAATTCTATTGGATGACTAAAAGTCGACCCATATCACCTAAGGGTCGGAATAGATTCATTTTATGGACTTTTAACAATAAAAATAATTTAATTATTATTAAAACCAAAGAAAGTGACAACATGTCACTCTCTTAAATCTTATAAGTATAATAATTTTAATTTAGTGACAAAATTCATGAAACTTCGAACATGAATAGTCTCCAGAAATCTAATAAAATTATCTACATCATGTAAATTTATTTAGAATTTTTAGGGATTAAATAATTATCATTAAAGGTGACACAATAGTGATGTTGAAATTATTTTATTGATTGAAATATCAAATAAATGTTTTTAAATATATTAAAATAAATATTATATGAACTATTTAATGTGATCAACTAATTATATATATATATATGACATGTTATGAATCTATTAAAGCTTTTATTTCTAACATATCTTCTGTGTGGATTTTATTTAAATTTAAATAAATGAATAGTGTTAAAATTGACACAATTGTTATTTTATAAAAATAACATAATATAAAACTGTTTAAAAATCAAAAAAATATTTAAAAATTATAAATTAAAATTTATATGGTATAAAATATCATAAATTATCCAATTTTTGACAATTCACAACACATAAGTAATTATTTATAACAATTTAAAAATTAGAATCTTATTACCACAAATAAAATTAAATAGATTAAATAAAGATAAACCAAGTTGATAATGTTTAAAATAAATTACCAACATGTATAAATTTTATTGGTTGATGATATTACAACCCTATATCATCTATCTTCAGATTTGAGTCATTTTTGGAGTTTTTTAAGTGATGTTGAATTTATTATAAATTAATATTTCTTATGTTACCAAAGGTGCCCCTCTCATCCCTTATAAAAAGGGAACACCTTCCCTCTTCTCTTCACACCCTTTTGAGCCTTGAAGCTCAGAAAAACCCTACCAATTAGTCTTCTAAACCTCTATAGTTATATCATAGAGGTTCTGGTATTCTAAAAAGACCAACTCTAGTACCCTAAGAAGAAGTTTAAAGGAGGTGCGTCGAGGAAGAGGTAATATCTTCTACCGACTCTTTCAAGTTTATTTCTTCTTCAACTTCTTATTCTTTAGTTTTTTCATTATAAAGTAATAACATCAGTATCAATAATATACTTATATGTTATTATAAATATGAAACAACCCCGTTTCACCTTCTATCCATCCTACAGAAAACAAAATCACCGCGCGTGCGTACGTGCGGAATACCGTTTCCACGCCGTGGTATAATCTGTTTTTCCACCACCACCTTACTTGGATGGGTATAATGGTGTAAAGAATAACTATATATGGTTATTATAACATCATAACAATTCTTATATATTATATCATCCACTCCAATTCTATTAAATAATTATGGGAACGATATCATCGCTCGTGCGTACGTACGGACTACAGTCTCCACGAGCGCGATGAGATTCTTTTTCCATGATTTACCATTCTATTATGATTATAAAGTATATATAATAAATAATCATGAAATATATTATATAATAATTATACTGTATTTATGTACATATATTTTTCATTTACTTAATTCCATTTAATTCAATAAGGAAATGAAAACAGTATTCAGGCGTACGTACGACCTACCATCTCCATGAACGGTGTATTTCGTTCCATTTATCGATCTATAATATATATTTATATAATGAATATATAATATATATAAATCATTTTTTACATTCTGGAATTAAGTAAATCAGTATATAAGTAATAATATCAAGAACAACAAGTTGAAACACGTACGATAAATGAAACGATTTTACATTAAATGCTGCTTTAACATGGAATTTACAAAAGAACCGGTAATATAAAGTCATAAGTGAACCATATATGATATCATAACAATGAATATGATTCTTTAAAAAGTCAATGAAATTATTTAAATCATTATACAAGAAGTTTGGATACATACGAAGCATATCGGACATAAGGTAATGGATAATTTTGCAATCTCATTTTTATCCGAGATTGCTTATACGTAAGTATTTACTGGGGTTATATTTTTCATCCATATCCATAAAATGTTTTTCATAAAGTGTTTAATATTCTTCCATGTATTTTAAAGTCATGTTTACCCCTATTTGACTTTTACTCTGGGTTATGGAAGGAATCTTTCTTCTGTTTACCATAGGTGGTACCTTTTGACTTTTCTATTAAAAGTACGAGGATAATGTTTTTTTAACTTATACGACATGAACGGAATTTTACGGTTTCATAATGCCTTATTTTTATGAATCTTACTCTACAATATTTCATGAATATTTTCAAAAAAATTATTTTCTTTTAAAATTTCATGGAATTTTGTGAAAAGAAAATGATTTTGAATAAGAAAGGATATTTTACTCAAGAATTCATTTCAAGTGTTTTATCAAAACTATTTTCCATCTAAGATGACATTATTTAATATGTTTATTTTTCAAGTATAATTTCTCTATTATTTACATGGTTTCAATTTTCTTATGACGAAATGATATCCATTTGTTTTATATGGATTATGTTATGATGGGATGATATTTATGAAACCCATTTTATTCTTTGGGTTATGATGAATGATTTATGTTTATGTTGTGGAAAACGTAAGAATGATTTCATTATGAGATGGGTAGGACATATATCTCCCTCAAATTCATTGGGTAAATAATTATATCTCATGAGATAGACATGGTTGGAATGATAAGTTAATCCGGTTCAGTGTTACAGGACTGGAACGAGGAGTGAACTCGATTCAGAAAGGGACTTTGTCCACTAAGATGGTCTTGGCAGCAATTCCTTGGATACTATGGAAATCATATCATGTTCTTAATGGTTTTACACAATTACATGATTTATTCCCATGATATTTTATGATGATTGATGTTTCATTATGATCTATGCCTTACGTACTGCCATGTTTTATTTCATTGCTCAAGATTTTGAAGTTTAAACATTATGTTCATGTTTTTAAGTTCAAATGTATATGGTTGGTTTTATTTTCTCCATTCTTACCCTTACTGAGAATTTTAGCTCACCCTTTATATGTTTTATTTTCCCCAGGATATAAAGAAATGTTTTAGGTAAGTAAATAAAAGGGGAAGATCTTTATGGGAGATGTTGAAGATCTTTCACCATGATTAGAAGATTATGTTCCGAGTTTCCAAAGACACTAAACTATTATGATCCTTGAGTGTTGGTTTTTGTTATGTATTAAGTATTCTGAAAAAGTAATGTAATTTCCATGTAATCCAAGATTTGGGTCTCTACACAAATGATCATTTCTGATAGATATTAAGTGATGGTCACCAGGAGAGAGTCCACTGTTGACTTGTGAAGAGAATTACCCCAAGTAGGTATAAAAACACTTTAGGAAACTCAAACACCTATAGTATCATTGACTTTCTAGAGTCTCATGGAGAAGTAGTTGAGGAAAACACAAATAACCATCTATGAGTGTGAAATAAGTAACAAAGTCACCAAGAAGTTCTAGAAAACTATGATAGAATTATGTCCATTACTCCCAAAAGAATATTTTATAGTTTTTTATACATTAATTTCAATAATGTTCTTCTAACATGATGCATTGAGAAATGGATATGATGGTACTATTGGTGGTTAGGGAAATTACTTTTATGGTGGTGATGGTAATGATGATGTTAAATATGATGATTCTTATGAGGATGTTTGTGATGTGGGTAAAAATAGCGAGGTCCATGATGATAGTGGTGGTTATGATAATGATTTTTTATAGGTACATATTGATCTACTCAATTTTTGACTTGATATTTTTGACACTTCCAATCATGTGTATGGTTTCCTATGACTAAAAATGATTTAATATATGAATTATTATTTATTTTTTAAGTTATAAATTGATTAAATTAAAAATATATAACATGTTTCCTATTTTGAATGTATATTGTGATTGGTTTTTTATTTGTATGTTGTTATATTATTTGAAGGTGGTACTTGATGGGTAGGGTGTGATAGGTGGTGGAATTTCCCAATATCAATAGTTCTTGAGAAACATTGGTATAGGTCAAAACCAATGATTCTCTAGAATCACTGGTATAAGGAAACCCTAATATGGATAAACTTATGGTTCCTTGGAATCGTTGGTATAGACCCACCCTTCCACACAAACACTGAATAGTTTAGGGAACCATTTGTATAGCCTATACCAACAGTTTCTAGGGTTATCTCAACAATTATGAACTATTGTTATAGATGGAATGTCTAGTATTATACATAATTAAACACTATATATAGAATAGTCAAAATCTTATCTCTTCTTGAACTCTTTTCATAAGTACGTAGTAAAATTATAGGCTATAAGAACTTTATCATAACCCTTTAACTCTCCTTAGATTCAGTTGGGTGTTGTTATTATCCTCAATATACTTTCTCTCAAACTCTTACTACAACTTTCAACTATTTTATTTATTTTATTCTCTACCTTCTTTCACACCAATGATCCTTAATTTCAGTAATGAGTTAATTTCTATCATAATTACTTATTTAATGGTGTGAAACCATCATAACCATGACCAAAATAATTACTAATAATCAAATATAATTAGTGAAAACATAACCTCATCATAATTAATAATTTAATCTTGTCACATACTGTGTATCAAATTTATTCCACATTAGCCGAATTTTCAATCTCTACTATCACGTGAAATTTAATAACAAAAATCATATATATGAAATATAGTATAATCACTAACATAATCTTCAAAAATAATTCTTATACTGATGAAAAAACTAATCTCTATTACATAACCTATAAAAAACTCATTCTATAATTATTAATCCTCTAATAACACTTACAAAACTTCAAATCCATGTATTCTAACTTACACAACTTATTCTATGCACATCTCACTTAAATAACTTTATTTCTCACTAACGTAGCTTCTAAATTTATTTATATATCCATTTTATTTATCCAATATCAATTATATATCATCTAATCCAATGATATGAAAGATTTTATATATCCTTATCATTTACACAACCTTCACACTTTCACTTATTTATTTACAAAAAATTAGTCTACTATTATATAGGCTTGGTAATTATTCCTTCTTACTTACCTGGGAACTAAAACTATTTATCAACATAATTTTTCTTTCTTGTTTCAATTAGTTTCTATAAATTATATAATATACCACCCCTTACTCATTGTCTTGGGGAGATGCGGAACATTACTTGGATTTAAGTGACACACCCAAGACACCAAAGACTGAAAATAAATGCCAAGGGCTTCACAACAGTTGGGGGAAATTTTATCTTTAAAGACAAAACAACCAAATGAGACAATCATAAAAAAAACCACTATATAATGCATGAGAACAATGTAATACCACTCAAATTAATACCAAATAATAACTAAACCAAACTACAACCATGAACCATATTATAGTACAAGAGGAAAATAAACAAAAAAACTCAAAAACTCCAAATATACCAAATGAATCAACTCAAAAAATACTAACCTACTCTAAGATCCAACTCCACAAGACATTCCCAAGGTATCAATATTTATCACTTAAGAAATGGGATACTTTTCCTTTACTTATGTCTCTATATACAACATCTATAAATGCACAAAAGTGCCCAATAAAACTCACCAGGATTTCCCCAATGACTTACCTACTCACACCACTAGGATAAAACAAGTTATAATATTTATATAAAATATTTTAGAACCAATTTAAAGTAGTTTATATCATATCATAAATTTTTTTTTCCAAACCCAAACCACTTCCATGGAAAGAAACCAAAAAAGTCTTTCAAACCATTTCTCAAATCCATTTGGCATAACCCTTTCCAAGATTCAAACACACCCAAACATTCCTACTTTGATGAAAGTTCCATACTCATGAGTGGTTTCTCATAGATCTACCAAGTCATCAAAAGGTAACCATATCTCAAGTGGCCCAACGGTACACTCCCCTTCTATAGGGTCACATAATTATACCCTAATGGTAAACACCCCTTATCTAGGGCAACATAAATTAAATTAAATCAAAATAACACATATGATAAATACCATTCCAAACCAATTGAGGCAAACCATTTCAATAAAATTTTTTTATTTAAAATATTTCTTCAAAACTATTTCCAAAAATAAAAATCCAAAAAACTGTTTTAAAATCATGTAACCACTTTCACTTTCCACAAAACTACCAATTTACAAAATTTCAAAAACCATCACAAAAATGGGTTTCCATTAAGGTTTTGAAAAAAATTCACAAATAAATAAATTAAATTCAATCAATTTGAAATCAATCAATATAATTCTAACTAATAGGAGATGAGATTGAATCCACATACCTCACAACTTAGGATAAAATGAAGATCATACCGAGAAATCTAAAAACCCGACTTAGATCTTCAAGATTAAACCATAGATCTTTTTACCTTCACAAAAAAGAAACCATATATCATCATGTTTGGAATAAAAAACCATGAATATATCCCTAATGGAACAGATCAATGAATTTAAGAGAGGTAAGAAGAAGAAAACTATGGAAAACCACCAAGATCGGACACTTACCAAGGAATATGGGCCTTGAAACACACTTAAAATTACCAACAGATTGCTCTAGGATCAATAAGAATGGTCTCTCGAGGCTTTAGGATGAGTGGAATTAGATTTAGGAAAAACAAGGGGTTAAGGGGATAAACCAAGTTAGATCCAAAAAGTCAAGATCTTATGTTTACCATTGCATGATTATGACATATGGTTAGGAAAATAGTGTGCTAACTGCGTGTTAGCCACTGCCTCCAGACACCCCGCACATGGTTTTCTTGCATGGTTACACAAATCATGAGTCAACCATTCCAAGCCCCTTTGTTATAATTTTCATGGTTTCTCCTGGGTGACCGTACAGTTTAAAAAACCATGTGCCTATCCAGAGCCCATTTTTTCAGTTGCATGGTTTCCTGGGAGGTGTTTCACAGTTTCTATCAACCATTCTCAAATTATTAAACTCTATAAAAATTCCCAAAAACATTATAAAACACATAAAAATCTCCAAAAACATAACACAATTACTTTATATACTTAAAATACATAATGTAGAGACCCGAATATTGATGTACATGGACATTACATTACTTTTGCGGAATACTTAGTACATAACAAAAACACACACACAAGGATCGTAATAGTTTAGTGTCTTTGGAAACTCGGAACGTAATCTTCTAATCGTGGTGAAAGATCTTCAATATCTCCCATAAAGATATTCCTTTTTTTTACCTAAAACCTTTCTTTATATCCTGGGGAAAAGAAAACATAAAAGGGTGAGCTCAAATGCTCAGTAAGGGTATACAAAAGAAAAATCAATCACATCATATTCATAAGAACATAACTTTTGGAAATCTTAACCTGCAAAAGATCATAATTTCATAACATGGGATAAATCATAGTAGTGAAATGAAATCCCAATAATCAAAACTTAAAACATGAAACTTTTTGGCATACATTCATAATCATAGAGAATCATTTCTTGTTAGTCAAGACTTATTGCCAAGACCATCTTAGTGGACAAAGTCCCTTTCTGAATCGAGTAACCCTCGTTTCAGTCCTGTTTCACTGAACCGATATAACCTACCATTTAAGCCATGTCTATCTCATGAGATATAAAATCTTTACCCAATGCATTGGAGGTAGATATAGGTCCCACCCATCTTATAATGAATCCTTTCTTATGTGTGCCACATAATCATAAACCATACATCATAGTGTAACCCATGTAATAAAAATGGGATTCTTAAACAATATGACATCATAAAACAATTCATATAAGATAAAGGAATTCATAAAAATATTTCCATCACAACATAATCAAATCCATTTAATAATAGGGATAAAAACAGAACCCTTTTATTATTTTAGATGGAAAATAATTTTGATAAAATACTTGAACTCTATTCTTGAGGAAAATATCCTTTCTACTTCAAAAACACTTTTCCTTTCTTAACATGTCATACAATTTTAAACTAAAAGAAGTTGATTAAAAATAAACTTGAATACTTGTAAAGGAAGCTTCTTGGAAATAATTTTTTAGAAATCCATTCATGCCGTATAAGTTAAAAAAAACATTCTTCGTACTTTTGTCGGAAAAGTCAAAAAGTACCTCGTATGAAAAAACGACAAAAGATTCCTTTCATATTCTTTACTAAAACCTCACCAAAGGGTAAAATTGGATTTAAACTATTGTAAGTGGATGGAAACAATATTACATATTGAGGGAACATGGATGTGGATGATAAAATACACCCTAGTAAATGCCAAAGTATAAACAATCTCGGATAAAAATGAGATTGTGATATTTCCCTTACCTTAGGTCCGACTTGCTTTGTAAGTGTCCGAACCTCCTGTATAATGATTTAAATAATGTCATTTACATATTACAGAATCATATTAATTGTTATGATATCATATATGGTTCACTTAAGACTTTATATTACCCGTTCTTTTGTAAATTCCATGTTAAAGTGCGTTTTGGGTAAAATTGTTTCATTTGTCGTCCGTGTTTTGACTTGTAATTATTCATATGATTACTTAGATCATGATTACTTAATTACAGAACATAAAACATGATTTATATATATATATTCAGGATATACATATATATAATAAATCATTAAATGGAAAGAAATACACCGTTCATGGAGACGGTAGTCCGTACGTACGCATGAATGCTGTTTTCGTTTCCTTATTGAATTGAATGGAATTAAGTAGATGACATACATATAAATATATAAATAAATCCAGTATCATTATTATGTCATATATTTCATTAGTACATATTATATATACTTTATAATCATTCATGAATGGTTAATCATTGAGAATGAATCTCATCGCGTCGTGGAGACGGTAGTCCGTACGTACGCACGAGCGATGATATCGTTCCCATTGTCGTGGAATTGTGTTGAAGTGTATGTATACTATTTCAGTATCAATATAACTCTATAATAATCATATATAGTTACTCATTACACCATTATACCCATCCTTGTAAGGTGATGGTGGAAAATAGATTACACCACGGCGTGGAGACGGTATTCCGTACGTACGCACGCGCGGTGATTTCATTTTTCCGTAGGATGGATAGAAGGTGAATTAGAGTTGTCTCATATTTATAATAACATATAATTATGTAAGTAATACTTATGTTATTATTTTATCATGAAACAACTAAATAAGAAGAAGTTGAAGAAGAAAGAATTTGAAAAGATCGGTAATGGATATTACCTCTTCTTGAAACGCCTCTTTGAATCCTCCACTTAGGGAACTAAGATTGGTCTTTGAATAAGACCAGTACCTCTAGGATTATTCTAGGGAAGTGGAGAAGAGATTTTGGCATGGGTTGGCGGAGCTTGAAGGCTCAAAGTTGTGTGAGGAAGAGAGGGAGGAGGTGCCCTTTTATAAGGGAGGAGAGGGGCACCTTAGGAATATCTCAAAATATTATTTTATATTAAAGTCAAAATCGGTTTATAATGGTTCCAAAGGGTCTTATTTCGAAGATAAAGTGGGGATGGATCTAAATCCTATAAACCAATAGGATTTAGACAAGTTTAGGTTATTATTTTAACCTTATCAATTAGATTTAACACTAAGTTAAATAATTTAACTTTTACCGTGTCTTTTTATTTTCTTACACTATATGGTTAATACACTTACTATAACATGCCAAACGAACCCCAAATTGTTTATTATTAATATATATATCCTTATCTAAGTCATTTGGCCGAACATTAGATTTTTAGGAATAAAATAACAATTAATAATATAATATTAAATTTAAAAACTATTTTGTGTCAATTTTGACACTATTTGATATATGATTTTTGTGAAAGTCATAAAAGAATTATATGTTCGAACCAAGTTGATTAAATCAACACTAATATATCATAGTAACCTAGAAAATTAGTGGAATTCATAAAAAGTCTTAAATTACATTTATTTTGGTATTTATAATATCAATTACGACAATATTTCATTAATAATATAATTACTGCATCATCTTTGTGTCATAAATAAATTAAATTATTTGATGTCAAAAAATTACAAATAAATTACCATTATGTAGGAAATCTTTTTAGATTTCTAATGAAGATTTAAAATCGAATTTATCTTATGTACAACCCTATATTAGAAATGTTTTAGTAAATAAACTTTGATTTTAACTCTTTTAACTCTTCTTTGAATTAAATAATAATAAATGTCCTAATCTAATCCAAGTGGGCCTAAATGATAATATTTTACACTTAAGGTTATTTGTGGTCGAGATACACTTGTCCAATAGAATTAGGACTGTGTTAGGGTAATATTAATATCATTCTTACCCTTAATTACCCTATTTACTTTTAACCGTGGTAAATAAAAGTAAAAAGTTACTATTCACCAAAAATTATTTTCATCTCATTGAACCACATTTTACTTACTGAAATCAACCGTGTCTCTCAGATTTTTGAAATTCCATTCACAGAAGCGGTAAAATTAAGTTTTATGAAAAATTCAGTTTTTTAACTACCTCTTAGTAGTTTCACTATTCATCAAAAATTGATGTTTTTCAGAACAATGCCAAAATTTCATCCTAAGCTATATTTCATATTCCGAATTCAAAAATGAAGTCTATTTTACCAAATTCATAACATAGAAGTTGCATTAATTAATTTTATAATTAAATCCCGCTGTTAAAACAAATAGCGTGTTTTTAAGAAACAATATCTATCAAAAGATTGACACTTGATTATGTCTGGTTTAAATGTGAAATTACATCCAATGACCAACATTGTATTAAATTGTAAAAATATATTCTAAATATACTTTAAAACCACTCAAATTAATAATTTATCACTACTAATTATTTCGATTAAAAAAGTTGTTTTTAATTATAATTTAGTAATTTTCACTATTCATCAGAATATGAAAGTTATCCGAAAAGTACCAAAATTTCACCTTAGGCTAAATTCGATACTAAGAATCCAAAAATGAAGTCCATTTTGAGAGCTAAAATTTCTAAAATTTAAAAAGTGGTTATTACTATTCATAACGGCTAGTTTTAATAATATTTTAATAGCATATCGTTGTTTCGTGAAACTCAGTATTGCGTACTGCACACGCTATCGAGGAAGGTTGCGATTGCGTGTAATGCAAGGCAAGTCAAGGATGCATGTTGTGCAAGCTCCTTTTGGTGTAGCGTACAACACAAGACATTAATAAAGTTAAAAAGAATATTTTTCATAAAATCTCAGGCTGTTACATTCTACCCCCCTTAAAATGAATTTCGCCCTCGAAATTCGTCGAGGCTATAAATGGTTTACTATTCAAAAGTTTCTTTAATAGAAATCCACATTGTAAAAAGGAATACCAAAACCAATCTTTAAAAACAAAAGTATGAAACGTAACAGTTACCCAAATAAACTAATCACTGGGTTTCCACATAGGTGAAAATATGGATATGGAAGAGAAATCTAACCATCATGTTCTGATGGAGAGTGGTAGAGAACATGGCTATGGAAAAACTAGCAATCACAAATCCATAAATTTGTGGTGATCTAAGGTACCATCTGATTAATCAGATATAAGAGCACTAGGACAACATTTTTGGTTTTCAAGATCATTTCCCTAAAGTTGATGAAATTGGAATTAGAAGAAATACTTTCGTGATTTTGGTATAGTCTCACTATTTGTCGTTATTTGGAAAATTTCTACTTCATCTCTTAAAGAAATGAAGTTGAAATTGTCATTCGTGATGTGTTAGCAGATCATGTGATAGAATGATGGGTCATTCCATTTGTCTCAAAAGGTTAGAAAAGTTATCAAAAAATACATAAGTCCATCTATAGTGAGATTAATGATATATGGTTCCTAAAATGAACTTATACTTCATATATCATACTGCTTAATATAATAAAACTAGTTTCTACTAAACAGGGACTTCCTGTAGGCCAGTGGTAGGCGATAAAGGCCAGTCGCACTTCGGTTGTGGGTTCGATTCCCACATCCTTGTCCGACGCGATGGGCTGTCGCCCGTCCTGCAGGTTGTCCTTTTTCTAAAACTACATTACTATAACATCCCATCAATAATATCAAAAATCTTCTATCCTTAAACAATACTAACTTATGTCCAACATAATCCATTCTAATCTTTAGGCTTATCCATAATACTGCAGTCCACTCTCATAATATAGTGAAAACGATTACCAGAGATTTAATACTGTCGTTGATCCCCATATATCATAAGATATGTTTTGTTGGTCACATTCCAAACATTCAAAGTCCTTAATCATGTATTCTCTTGAATACCTTAGTGAAAAAATGAATGCAGTTAAAAGTTAACACTTTCCACATACCAAAACCCAGAAATTCTGTATACTCAAACCATGATATAACCTTCTCCTTATATCAGTCATGAGCTCATGAATACTATCAAACATTTAATTTTCTCCTTATCCCTTCATTATGCGCATATCATCTACATTCCAAAAATATCTGAATAACCTTTCATGGATACTGGTACCATAAATCATACACTTTCAAAACTCAAGGAAATACAACAGTGTAACAATCCTTAGATGTCTCTTTATTCCATAGTACCATGAGATTAGTTATACAACATTACACTTGATAAACATGTAATCAATCCACTACCTTTTTAAACCATTGACCGAGCTTCAATAATTCTTTCATCTCACATATCATTTGTAGTCTCTTCATCATCATCAACATAAATACTACCCATACGACCATACTGATTCTCTTCATGAGACTTTCCCTTAGGGCATTGGTTTGCATAATGCCCGTACATTCCACATTTAAAACATTTAACCATTGTTGATGTCATAGAAATACCATTATCCTCATCCATGGTGTTAACTGAACCTTTTCCTTTGAACTTATTGGCTTTATGTCCTTATTTTCCACACCCAAAGCATCTTCCAGTTCCTTTGAAACATTCTCCTTGATGCCTCTTCCCACATGATTTACATAGGGGAAATTGAACTTTCTTTCCTCTATGATCATCATGAAACTCCATCTTTCTCTTATTAGTCGAGTCAGGAAACTTACCAAATTTTACTTTATTGATCATATTATGAGATTTATGATTCGGCATAATAATGATGTTTGGACTTCCAAATCCCATTTCATTATGAAGAATATCATTCCATTTTCCATCATATCCTCCATTATCGTGAATCATCTTGTTTCCAGCCATTTTCTAAAACCCAAAAAGAATAGTGTGAGAGGAAAAAATCATGCTAGGGAAAACAACATAATAAAGGGGGAGTACCTTCAATATCTAACATCTTAGGTTTAATTACATGATCGTTAGCGTAATTCTAGTACTATAACCTATACGTATACTTAACCTTAGGGAAATCCCTAGACATACCTTAGAAATATCTCTAGGGATCTCACTAACGTTTTCGCATCCTAGTTTCCAAAGGTTGACTAAACCTTTCCTTTGATAACAACTGTAGAGACCTGAAGCTTGATGTACATGAACATTACATTACTTTTGCGGAATACTTAGTACATAACAAAAACACACACACAAGGATCGTTATAGTTTAGTGTCTTTGGAAACTCGGAACGTAATCTTCTAATCGTGGTGAAAGATCTTTAATATCTCCCATAAAGATCTTCCTTTTTTTTAACCTAAAACCTTTCTTTATATCCTGGGGAAAAGAAAACATAAAAGGGTGAGATCAAATGCTCAGTAAGGGTATACAAAAGAAAACTCAATCACATCATATTCATAAGAACATAACTTTTGGAAATCTTAACCTGCAAAAGAGCATAATTTCATAACATGGGATAAATCATAGTAGTGAAATGAAATCCCAATAATCATAACTTAAAACATGAAACTTTGTGGCATACACTCATAATAATAGAGAATCATTTCTTGTTAGTCAAGACTTATTGCGAAGACTATCTTAGTGGACAAAGTCCCTTTCTGAATCGAGTAACCCTCGTTTCAGTCCTGTTTCACTGAACTGGTATAACCTACCATTTCAGCCATGTCTATCTCATGAGATATAAAATCTTTACCCAATTCATTTGAGGGAGATGTAGGTCCCACCCATCTTATAATGAATCCTTTCTTATGTGTGCCACATAATCATAAACCATACATCATAGTGTAACCCATGTAATAAAAATGGGATTCTTAAACAACATGACATCATAAAACAGTTCATATAAGATAAAGGAATTCATAAAAATATTTCCATCACAACATAATCAAATCCATGTAATAATAGGGATAAAAACATAAACCTTTTATTATCTTAGATGGAAAATAATTTTGATAAAATACTTGAACTCTATTCTTGAGGAAAATATCCTTTCTACTTCAAAAACACTTTTCCTTTCTTAACATGTCATACAATTTTAAAATAAAAGAAGTTGATTAAAAATAAACTTGAATACTTTTAAAGGAAGCTTCTTGGAAATAATGTTTTATAAATCCATTCATGCTGTATAAGTTAAAAAAAACATTCTTCGTACTTTTGTCGGAAAAGTCAAAAAGTACCTCGTACGAAAAAATGACAAAAGATTTCTTTCATATTCTTTACTAAAAACTCACCAAAGGGTAAAATTGGATTTAAACTATTGTAAGTGGATGGAAACAATATTACATATTGTGGGAACATGGATGTGGATGATAAAATACACCCCAGTAAATGCCAAAGTACAAACAATCTCGGATAAAAATGAGATTGTGATATTTCCCTTACCTTAGGTCTAACTTGCTTTGTAAGTGTCCAAACCTCCTGTATAATGATTTAAATAATGTCATTTACTTATTAAAGAATCATATTCATTGTTATGATATCATATATGGTTCACTTATGACTTTATATTACCCGTTCTTTTGTAAATTCCATGTTAAAGAGCGTTTTGGGTAAAATTGTTTCATTTGTCGTCCGTGTTTTGACTTGTAATTATTCATATAATTACTTAGATCATGATTACTTAATTCCAGAATATAAAATATGATATATATTTATATATATTCATAATATACATATATATAATAAATCAGTAAATGGAAAGAAATACACCGTTCATGGAGACGGTAGGCCGTACGTACGCATGAACGTTGTTTTCGTTTCCTTATTGAGTTGAGAGGAATTAAGTGGATGACATACATATAAATATATAAATAAATCCAGTATCATTATTATGTCATATATTTAATTAGTACATATTACATATACTTTATAATCATTCATGAATGGTTAATCATTGAGAATGAATCTCATCGCGTTGTGGAGACGGTAGTCCGTACGTACGCACGAGCGATGATATCCTTCCCATGGTTGTGGAATTGTGTTGAAGTGTATGTATACTATTTAAGTATCAATATCACTCTATAATAATCATATATAGTTACTCATTACACCATTATACCCATCCTTGTAAGGTGATGGTGGAAAACAGATTACACCACGGCGTGGAGACGATATTCCGTACGTACGCACGCGCGGTGATTTCATTTTTCCGTAGGATGGATAGAAGGTGAATTAGGGTTGTCTCATATTTATAATAATATATCAGTATGTAAGTAATACTTATGTTATTATTTTATCATGAAACAACTAAAGAAGAAGAAGTTTAAGAAGAAAAGAAATTGAAAAGATCGGTAATGGATATTACCTCTTCTTTGAAACGCCTCTTTGAATCCTCCACTTAGGGAACTAAGATTGGTCTTTGAAGAAGACCAGGACCTATAGGATTATTCTAGGGAAGTGGAGAAGAGATTTTGGCAGGGTTTGTCCGAGCTTGAAGGCTCAAAGTTGTGTGAGGAAGAGAGGGAGGAGGTGCCCTTTTATAAGGGAGGAGAGGGGCACCTTAGGAATATCTCAAAATATTATTTTATATTAAATTCAAAATCGGTTTATAATGGTTCCAAAGGGTCTTATTTCGGAGCTAAAGTGGGGATGGGTCGAAATCCTATCAACCAATAGGATTTATACAAGTTTAGGTTATTATTTTAACCTTATCAATTAGATTTAACTCTAAGTTAAATAATTTAACTTTTACCGTGTCTTTTTATTTTCTTACACTATATGGTTAATACACTTACTATAACATGCCAAACGAACCCCAAATTGTTTATTATTAATATATATATCCGTATCTAAGTCATTTGGCCAAACCTTAGATTTTTAGAAATAAAATAACAATTAATAATATAATATTAGATTTAAAAACTATTTTGTGTCAATTTTGACACTATTTGGTATATGATTTTTGTGAAAGTCATAACAGAATTATATGTTCGAACCAAGTTGATTAAATCAACACTAATATATCATAGTAACCTAGAAAAGTAGTGTAATTCATAAAAAGTCTTAAATTACATTTATTTTGGTATTTATAATATCAATTACGTCAATATTTCATTAGTAAGATAATTACTGCATCATCTTTGTGTCATAAATAAATTAAATTATTTGATATCTAAAAATTACAAATAAAATACCATTATGTAGGAAATCTTTTTATCTTTCTAATAAAGATTTAAAATCGAATTTATCTTATGTAAAACCCTACATTAAAAATGTTTTAGTAAATAAACTTTGATTTTAACTCTTTTAACTCTTATTTGAATTAAATAATAATAAATGTCCTTATCTAATCCAAGTGGGATTAAATGATAATATTTTACACTTAAGGTTGTTTTTGGTCGAGATACACTTGTCCAATAGAATTAGGACATGTGTTAGGGTAATATTAATATCATTCTTACCCTTAATTACCCTATTTACTTTTAACCGTGGTAAATAAAAGTAAAAAGTTACTATTCACCAAAAATTATTTTCATCTCATTGAACCACATTTTACTTACTGGCATCAACCGTGCCTCTCGGATTTTTGAAATTCCATTCACAGAAGCGGTAAAATTAAGTTTTATGAAAAATTCAGTTTTTTAACTACCACTTAGTAGTTTCACTATTCATCAAAAATTGATGTTTTTCAGAACAATGCCAAAATTTCATCCTAAGCTATATTTCATATTCCGAATTCAAAAATGAAGTCTATTTTACCAAATTCATAACATAGAAGTTGCATTAATTAATTTTATAATTTAATACCGCTGTTAAAACAAATAGCGTGTTTTTAAGAAACAATATCTATCAAAAGATTGACACTTGATTATGTCTGGTTTAAATGTGAAATTACATCCAATGACCAACATTGTATTAAATTGTAAAAATATATTCTAAATATACTTTAAAACTACTCAAATTAATAATTTATCACTATTAATTATTTCAATTAAAAAAGTTGTTTTTAATTATAATTTAGTAATTTTCACTATTCATCAGAATATGAAAGTTATCCGAAAAGTACCAAAATTTCACCTTAGGCTAAATTCGATACTCCGAATCCAAAAATGAAGTCCATTTTGAGAGCTAAATTTTCTAAAATTTTAAAAGTGGTTATTACTATTCATAACGGCTAGTTTTAATAATATTTTAATAGCATATCGTTGTTCCGTGAAACTCAGTATTGCGTACTACACACGCTATCGAGGAAGGTTGCGATTGCGTGTAATGCAAGGCAAGTCAAGGATGCATTTTGTGCAAGCTACTTTTGGTGTAGCGTACAACACAAGACATTAATAAAATTAAAAAGAATATTTTTCATAAAATCTCGGGCTGTTACACATAAATACTGGTTAATTACCAAAAATCGGGGGGGGGGGGTGCTACATTCTCCCCACTATTGGCATTTGCATCCTTGAAAAATAGAAAACCACCATTCGACTGAAAGAGTTTGGGCCATTTCTTGAACATTTCTTTGTCCCACTCCCAATTTTATTCATAAATCTGATCATGTTTCCATGAAACCCACACTAGTTTGATGATTTTCCCATGTAATAATTTCTCTTTCCTATCCAAAATCCACACTAGCACATGAACTAACATAACATTCAGATCTAGGTCTATATGATCCCATCAAATCATGAATTCAGGATTAGGTTAATACTTTTTCAATTGAGATAGACGTACACATTATTCATTGAAATGAACCATGGAGGCAGAGACAATAAATATGCCACCTCACCAACCCATTCCAATATCTCAAAATAGCCTATGTATCGAGGAGATAACTTTCCCTTCTTCCCAAAAAGATAATGCATAGGCCTTAGAGAGATTCTAAAGAACACATGATTACTCACCTAAAATGACAACAATCATCAATGATGATTTGCATACAATTTCTGATGAATTTGAGACATATCCATCCTTTTATTGATCAACTAAATCTTCTCTATTGTCTCATGTACAAGGTTCGGTCCAACTAGTTAAGTCTCACCTGTTTCCACCCAACAAAGTATAGAACAATAAGGATGACCATAAAATTATTCAAAAAGATCCATATGTATCGAGGAATAATAACTGGTGTTATATGAGAACTCCACTAACAGAATATGCTCCTCCCATGAGCCACCAAAGTCTATTACACAAGACCAAAGAATGTATTCCAATGTTTGTATCATCATTTTAGATTTTCGATCTATTTGGGGATGATACATCACACTCATAGTCAAATGAGTCCCAAGGTATTTCTATAAGTATTTCAAAAAATGATATATAAAACTAGGTTCTCAGTACAATACTATCAAAACTAGTATGCAATTCCTCTTTACTACTTCTCATATATATATTTTAGAAAATTACTCTATCGTATGAGATTCAAGAATAGGGATAAAATGGGATGAATTTGTGAGCTGATCTACTATCACCCATATGGAATCATGTTTCTGAACCATCCTTGGGATGCTCATCACAAAATCCATGGATATCTACTCCCATTTCCAAATAGGAATAAGTAATGACTGTAACATACCCGCTGGACACTAGTGATATGCCTTAACATACTGAGAAGTGAAGATTCTCATAAAAAACTGAGTCACCTTTCTTTTCATTTCAACCCACTAAAACTGTACTTTTGGTGACTTATATATCTTTTTTATTCCCAGATGAACAACCCATCTCAAATGGTGGTAAGAGTGAAGGAGTTGTTTCTAACAAGCCATAGGCATGACCATCTGATCTCGAAGCTACAAAAATAAACTCTCATCCAGCTTTGATCCCTCAGTGGCCTCCCTACCATTGAGTTTTTACCTCATAGAAACACATTTAGAATCAGTTTCTGTGCCTATTTAACCTTCTTAACCAAATTAGGAACAAAATAAATCAAAAATAAAACCACAACACTACCTCAATCTTCATAATCCAAGTGCATTCTGGCTATCACTGATATCAGCTACCACTGATCTGAAGCCTCTTTTACCAACTGACTATACAAATTTTTTCTTAATGCATCCTCTAATAAGTTTACTTTTTTTAGTGTATAAATTATGTCAATTTCATAAATTTGAAGATACTCCTTCCATATTGTTTGTATCAGATTCAAATATCTTTGTGAAAAAATGTGTTTCAAACTCTTATGATCTATAAAAACCATACATTTCTCAACAAATAAGTAATGATGCCAATTCTTCAAACCACGGACTGCAACATTTAACTCTAAATCGTTTGTTGGGTAGTTTTTCTCATAAAACCATAATTTCATGAGATATAAGAAACAACACAATCTTCTTTCATGAGAATGAATCCAAACCCCAATCCCAAAGAATCACAATAAGCCATATAAGCTCACCTCATTTCAAAAAGTATTCAGATTAGTGTTGATGTAAGGTGAGATTTTAAGCTCTTGAAAAGACTTTTGACATTATTTTTTTCTATTGGAATGGAACACTTTTCCTTGTCAAAGCTGTCATTGTTGAAGCTAGTCATGGAAAATCATGAAAAAAATTCCATAATAATCAATTAAGCTAAGAAAACTACGTATCTCAAAGAAATTATTTGGTGGTTTCTAAGAGATTACAACCTTTTTTTGATGGATCTATAGAAACACCTATTTTAGAGATAACATGTACAAAGAAACATAACTATTGTATCCAAAAATCACACTTTGGATTTTTGGTATATAAATGATGATCCTAAAAAATTCCCAACACTATTGCTAAGTGTTTCTCATGATCAACCTTTGTCCTCAGATACACCAATATTTTATCCAAAAACACCACCATAAAAGAAACTAGATACCTTTGAAATATATGATTCATCAATTCCATAAAGGATACTGGTACATTCATAAGATTGAAAAGAATAACCAAATATACATAATGGACTTATTTACTCTTGAAAGATTTATTTGGAATATCCTCCTTCAAAACCTACAATTGGTGATATCCTGAGTTCAAGTTAATCTTATAGAACCACTGGGATCCCATCACTTGATAAAAAATATCATCAATGCATGGAATTAGATACCAATTATTTATTATAACTTGGTTGAAATCATGATAATCTACAAAAATACAAAGAGTTATATCCACTTTTTTCACAAAAAATTCTAGTGTTACCCATAGAGACGTACTAGGCCGAATGAACCCTTTGATTTCAAACTCTTTCAACTAAAATTTAAATTCCATTAATTCTATTGTTACCATCTAATAAGACAGAATTGAGATAGGACCAGTCCTTAGTAAGAGATAAATTGTGGAATCTACTTCTCTTATTGGTGGAAACCTTGAGCAATTATGAATAAAAATATTGGGAAACTGATCAACAATTACGGGGAAACCACTATCCCCAATCTCATCTGCTCATGCCAAGGTCAAAGATTATAAATGGTATGATATTTTTACAACCAATAGCTCCAAAAATCCCATTGAAACTTCCTTTACATTCCAACTCCTATAAAGATATGTTCAACACCATCCTTAGTTGTAAAACTAACCATTCAGCTATAACAGTCAATGTGATCTTTAAACATTGTCAACCAATCCATAACCAAGATTATTTCATAAAAATCCATCTCAAGCATAGATAAATCATATATCAATTCATCCCCGTCAATTTTTATAGAAAATGATTTGTATATAAAGGCTTAACATTATATTTTCCTAAGAGGAGTTTGAAGTTTCCAAACAGAATGAATCATCTCAACATGCAAACCTAGAAGATCAAAAACATAAGAATCAATAAATTAATGGGATGAACCCATATCAAACAAAGATTTCATATGGGTAGAATTCATAAGAATCATACTTCTCACCATAAATGGTCCAGATTGATCATCCACAATTACTTGATCAACTCTATATAATTTCTTACTCACTATACTTTGTTCTTTATTACCTTGTTGAGATTGCCCAGGTTGAGGAGTCATGGTATCCTCAAATCACTATGGATTACTTAGTTATACTAATTATAATTATTTTTATGGCCTCATCCCGTTGAAGCATATGGAATTTATGAAACATGATATGTGTCTCGAACAATTGATCTTGGAGAACTGTGATAATAACACCAAAGGTGACCCATTTGGTTGAAATTTTGGAATGATCTAGGTGGTGTTATACAATATCCCTTGATGTGATCCAAAGAACCACATTGAAAACATCTTGGATTACTATTTGGTTTAGGAGGAAGATTCACCATTCAAAGCATCTGATTTTGAGTCATACCACTACCTTGTAAGTAGGTTCCATGCTTTCACTTATTCCGAACATTAGAGTTCCAACCATTTCCCATAGGTATTAACAAGCTTCCTCCACCCGTATTTCTTAAGATATCTCTTTCTACCACTATTTCTCTATTAACCATCTTTATATAATCTGTTATCTAAATCACATCAATCTTTGAGTGAATCTTTGGAATCAACCCTGATTAAAAAAATCATGCCTTAAATGATGTACTTGCAACAAATTTGGATGAAAAATAGACTAAATTCATAAATTTATCTATATACTCTATCATTGAGAGATTCTTTTACTTCAAGATGAAAAATTATAATGTTCTAGAAATTAAAAATGTGTGCGGATAAAATTGTTTAAAGAATAATTATTTAAAATCCTCTCATGCAATGCCTTAGTCTAATTTAGCATGAACTACTAAATACCACCACTGGAGTTCTAGATACTTCAATATATACATTTCCAAATTAACTTTCAGCTTAGTAGGTGTGCCTAGGAAATCGAATATTTGATTCATCATATTCATCCACACTTCTTCCTTTTCCATTTCTGAATCACCCTAAAAGATGGGTGGATTATATTTCTATAACTGAACAAAATTATCCACCTGTCTTAGGTCATCCCTTCTATTCCCTCTATCAGAAGCTTGAGAATCCTAGAAAATACTCTGAACTACCTTTTGTTTCACATATGGTTCAGGTGTAACCAAATGATCAACATCCTCTTTCGGTTGGTTTCTTCTATCCCCAACTGATGTCATTTTCTATAACGAAAAAAACACCATTTAGTCTCACTCTCTAGAAACTCATGGCTTATCAATTTTAAATTTTACCATGTCACACATATCATAACTAGGATTTCCAAATTTATACATTTTTTCATTTTCAAAACATTTTTGAAAATTCCATGATTCTTATTTAAAGTAAAACAATTTTCAACCTATTTGAAAAAATCAACACCTTTTCACCAAATTATAAATCATTACTCAAAATGAATTATCAACTCCTAATGGAAAGCCATTTTTATCAATGTATTCTATTCCCTTCTCATCATCTAAACCCATGACAGTGAGGTTATAACTCCTAGGAGTGTCTTAAACACTCATATACCCCAAAATCCATGTTATCTTGAAGTAAAAAAATAAATAGGTTAGCTACACATTTTTTTCTCTACATTTCAAGTTTTCAGGTTCCTACTTCTTGCTTTCATCCCAAATCAAGGACTAAACCAAAATAGTTTTAAAATCCATGACTGAAAAAATTAATACCATTCATAACATCTCTCCCCTCGCCCATTGTCTTGGGGAGAGGCAAAACATTACTTAATCTTAGGTGACATCTCCAAGACACCAAAGTTTGTAAATAAATTCCAAATTATTCATAATAGTTGGGGAAAAACTTTCCCTTTAAAGATAAAATAACCAAACAAGATAACCATAACCAAACAACCACTATATGATTCATGAGAACAATGTAATACAACTCAAAGTAATACCAACTGATAATAAAATCAAACTGAAACCATGAACCATATCAGATTACAAAGATGAAACTAAACCAACAAAACCCAAAAAATCCAAAGATACCAAAGTCATCGAATAAATATCTCCCAACCTTATCCAAGTTCTAAATACACAAGCCATGCCCAAGGTCTCAAGATGCATCACTAAAGAATTGGGATACTTTTCATTTACCTGTGTCTCGATATAAAACATCTGAAGATTCACAAAACTTCCCAAGTTGGGGGTGGGTATAAAACTCAGTAGGATTTCCCCAATGAATTTCCTACTCATTCCATTAGGATAAAACAAATTAGTAAATTTATATAAAACAACTTAAAACCAATTTAATGTAATTTATATCATAGAATAAAAATAGTTTTCAAAACCCAAACCATTTCCATTGAAATAAACCAAACAAGCCTTTCAAACCATTTCTCAAATCCATTTAGCATAACCCATTCCAAGATTCACAAACACCCACACATACCTACTCCAGTTACAGTTCCATAATCATGAGTAGTTTCTCATCGATCTACCAAGTCATCACTAGGTAACCATATCTCAAGTTCCCCAATGGCACATCCCCCTTCTACAAGGTCATGTAATTATACCCCAATGGTACATGTCTCTTATCTAGGGCCACATCAATGAAATGAACTCACACCAAAACATATGAAAAATACCATTCCAAACCAATTCAACCAATCCATTTCAATAAAACAATGTTTTTGTTGAAAACATTTCTACAAGACTCTTTCTAAAAATCAAAACCATAAAACCATTTTGAAATAATAATTTTAAAATCATGTAACCAATTGAACTATACACAAAACCACCAATTTCTATAATTTCACAAACCATCACTAAAGAGGGTTTCCATTAAGGTTTTCACAAAAATTTCACAATTAAATTAAAAAAATACAATCAATTTGAAATCAAGCCTTTGATTTCTAACTAAGAGGATTCGAGAGTGAAACAACCTACCTCACAACTTAGGCGAAAACAGATAATGGACCAAGTACTCAAAAAACATAGATTATATCTTAATGATTCAACCCTATATATTTCACCCTTTACACAAAACAACCATATATCATAATGATTAGAATTAAACAATATGTATCTATCACAATCATATAGTATCCATGAGTTCAAGAGAACTAAGAAGAAGAAAACTAAGGATATACATCGAGAATGGGAAATTAATAAGGAATATGGGCCTTTGACACACTTAAAGTCGCCAATAGATCACACATGGGTCAAGAGGAAATGTATCTCCATGATTTGGGAGGAGTTGAATTTGAGTTAGGGTAAGATTATGGGAAAATTAGGGGTTAATGGGATATACTAATTTAGATCTACAGAATCTAGATCTTGTTTTTAATGCTGCACGATTGGGATGAAAAGTTAGTAAAATTGTGCACTAACTGTGCATTAACCACTACCTCTAAACACCTCTCGCATGGTTGGATTTCATGGTTAAATAAATTGTGTTCCTACTGTGCCAAGCCCCTATGTTAAAATTTTAATGGTTTCTCTTGGGTGGATGCACAGTTTTTCAAACCATGTGCCTAATCGTGTGCCTACCCAAAGCCCACTATTTCAGTTTCACAGTTTCTCAGGAGGTGCTTCATGATTTCTACAAACCTTTCTCAAACTGTTCACCTCCATAAAATCCCCCAAACAATTATAAAACACCTCCAAAACTCCCAAAACTTAACCAAATAACTTTATACACTTAAAATACATAAATAAAGGGTTAATTACTGAAATTGGGGGTACTACAAAGCTTCTTATTATACATCCTCCATACATATATCACCTTAATGATATTAGATGTGATTCTAGATAAACATATTCATTATTTATTCATTACTCATTATCATAACAGTATTTTATAGGATCCAACTCAATGTATTTATTTTTACAACTTAATCATTGTGAATTCAAAGTTTTACATGTCATTATTGATAATAATCTATTAATATTAACAAAAATTATAACTCACCAAACATGCAATATTTCTTCAAACATTAGAATATCCCACCCTAAGGTGACATACTAAGTCAAATGGAACCTATATTTATATAATTATCAATTTGATCCATAAACTTCTATATCTCAATAAAATTTATCCTATGTAAATACAAGAAGATTAAATTAGTACTAGGATACAAATCAATACAAAAGTTGATGTTATGTGGTGGAGGTAAACTAATAATCTCTTCAATAAAAGCATTAAAAAAATATTAAACAATATAAAGAAGCGCTTTTACTTACACCTATATCATGACCAATTCCAATATCAATTACTATTATGAAATTTACTATAGTAGAAAACAAATAGATAAAGATAAGTGATCATGTTCCTTGATAAAAAATAAAGAAATTAAGATCAAGTATAATAAAACATCCTTTTATCGATAATAAGTGACACAATATCATATATAAAACAATCAATATATTCCAATAATAACATTTTCAGGTTATATCGAGAAAAATATAAAATCCCAAGAAATATTAACATTCCCTAATAAAATATTACATATGCAAAAAACCTCCAAAGATCTAGAATATCCCCCAATCAGTGTTGAAAACTCAAGTGGTTGACTCAATATCTTGATAAACAAACCCAAATCCTGAACAATGATAGAAAAATAAAATAATAGAACATTTTTTTGTTAACTAACATAGAATAAATATTCAAGTAAAAATAGAGTTTACCTCTCACATATTTCAATCTATTAACCTCGACTACCTCAATAACTTGAAATTGTTCTCATCCAATCGATCCACTATAATGGATCTATTTTTCCCCTAACACTAATTAATATCAATATTGAATCTATGGTTGTGGAACAAAAATCTATTATACAAAAAACTAGATCCCATTTAATTTAGTGGGAAAAAATTATGAACACTCCATGGTGGCTATTGAAACTATTACTTTATGGGTATCATAAACTATCAAGGATGACCATCCACAATCATACTACACTCCTATATCCACTAATAACCTAAAAAATCTAGATAATCATTCCAAATATTTTTAAAACTATCATAAAAACAAGATGAACCTCAACCAAATATAATGTACCTCAAAATAAAAACTCTATATTATTAAAATAGTTATTTAAAAGAGTACCTATGACTATGAAAAAACATAATCTATCTTACTAAAAATGAACTTTGAATCTTAGATTTACTTTAACCACTACTTTGTTGATTCATCTATAAATGATAACTCATCAAAATAAGTAACAAATATAATATTTCATCTTACTCAATTACCTTAATATATACAATTATCTATAAATTAATTATGTTCTATTGGATCATATGAAAAAGAACTACCTAAAAATTTCTATCCCTTAGCTCCTCATTAGGAAACAATTTTATAAAAAAATAAAATAAACTTATAAACCTAAAATAAAACTCCTAAATACTAAAACTACCATAATATATTGGAAAAATATATTATTGATGCCCAAATATAAGGTTCATAGATAAAAAATCATTTCAAAATTTCTTTTGAAAATGATTTCATTGGACTAAAGATATGAGTTTATCTCTGAGATATTTTTTTACCACTTCAAAGTTGAACCCCTATAGAGGATCAGAACCAAATCCATATGATTCTACATTTGTATTTGAAATAATTAAAACATTATATCTACTTACTCTATTTGGTGATCAATATTTTGATCCATGATGGGTCCCTCATAATTCAATAGTGCATTTCACTAAAAACACAACAATGCTGTTTCCCAAGAATAATCTATCATATAATATTTAGGAAAAAATCTATGACAAAATAGATCATGCTATTAAGGATCCTCCTCTATCAAAACCCTTTAATGAATAACATGTTATATAAATATAAAAATTAAAGGATATATAATCAAAATAACCCTAATAATTTGTATTTAAGTAATTTAGATCCCGTTACCTTAGTCAACCCCACACAAATAATTATTCCATAAGCACACAAAATCACCATAACCTAATTTAAACTATAAAATTAATGTCCCACACATATAATAATACAATTGAGATAGTACAAACTCCCATTATAATGTTAAATATATGACCATATTCTATACACCAAATCATAGGGGCTCACCACATAAATTTCTGGTTTCTCTTAAAGACTTCACATACTATGTTCAAGTATACTTATGCCTTACCACCCAATGTAACCTCACATGTACCTACTCAAAACACCATATTAATACATTATTTGATACCAATATCTCATGTCCTAAAAAATTTGATAACCCTCCCTGATCCATCTGAAAGATCAAGGGTGTAACCCCCCACTTCAAATGGTACAAGAGTTTGCATTTAATTCTTGGTGTATAAAATAAACACACATATCAGATAAATTTACCTCATAACCTTGGATATGAAATTAACATAAAGTAAAATTGAATGTAAATTTCAAGTTAAACCATGAATAAATGTCAATAATAACATAAAATTATGAAATAATTACCAATAAAAAATATATTTTCATAATCCCTAAATAAAATAAAGCTAAATTATCCTCAATATAACTTAGAAAATGAAGTTTTTAGGGCCTAATAAAAGTGGTGGAGGAGTTAAAAATTATAGTTTTTCATAATTTTAAATGGTTAATATCTAAATAAACTGATGAAAAAAATATCAGAATCTCCAAAAGAGGATATTTCATATATAATTTATTATTAATTTAAAACAATAATTTCCTGAAAACAAGAATTACTTTGATAAAAATATATTTTCTCTCCTTTTTTTTCATTGTTATCACTAAGAATCTAAACAAGGAATCTTCTAGTTATATACACACATTCTTTATGAATCTATGAATGATGTTCTTGAATCTTTGTGTGCTAGCATGGTAGGTTCAAGTACTTCACACTGTTCTCCACCGATCACTACATGAATTTTTTGTTCTCTCTATACTCTTGAGAGGGAGGATTGGATTATTTCTCATCACACTCAAGAGAATTATTAAGAGAATTTTGTTACAAACAACAAGTCTCACACTATATAAAGTGATACATTTTTCTTTATACACTTAAGATTAAACATAGATAATTTCACATAGGCCTTTATCACTATATTTAATCCAAGTAATAACTCACATTAAAAAATAATAATAACAATATTATTATATAACATGACATAAAATAATTTAAATATCATTTCTAAAATAAATAAATAAATACTTGTTTAAAATATATTAAATAAAATATATTATTTCCATTGGGACATAAAATCGACTCATTATTTCTACCACATGATTTATCTAATCTTGAATAATAATATATCTATTCAAATAAATATTATTTTTTCTGATAAATAAATAAATTTTACATTACCTAACTCATGATTAAATATTTATTTTTAATATTTAGGTAACTAAATAAATATTTATATTAATATATTTATAAAATTAGGGAATGAATATTTATTTACTTATTATCATGTGAATAATAAAAAAGACATAAAATTTAACTCACATGTTCTAAACTTGAATATCTTATAATTGAATAGTTTTTATCAACTTTTCTTAAATAATTATTATTACAAAAATAGAGAAAAAAACTATTCTTAATATTAAATTTCAATAAAATTTAATGACATTCTAGATACACTTAGTGTGTGACCCTCTAGACCAATTTCTTAGTTGAATTGATGAACTTAATTCAAGTCTAAGATCAACATCTTGCAACATGTTAAGTCACTCTAAGAAAAAGAAGTTAATTTTACATTGATAATAACCTTACTATGGATGCTATTGTGTAATATAATACTTTTTTTCTATCAATATATCATCAAGAAGGATGAAAACTCATGTCATCACCCTATACACTCGATTTATTTTTATTTTACTTTCTAAAATGAACTCATTGATGAACTTCCATGGACATGGATTTAAAAAGATAGTTCTATTTAAATCAATGGGACAAAGATATATTCTAACATTAATATAGAAGGAAACACATCCTTTATTAAACAATTAAATTAATATAATATAACTTATGATTCACCCAATGTATGCTACCTCATCATGATCATATGTTATCATGGTGTTTATCCATACATCAAAGTGCACAATTCATGATATACATTAATAATATTCTCAAGTATAAGGACCAATAAAAATGTTCACAGATAGGAATATCCAATGACACATAAACATGTGGAATTATTATTGATGAGTTTATCACCATGATATCCTTACTTGAAGATCACCAAGTTAAAATTTCTTGTGAAGTCTCAACGGTTTATAATCCTCCAACACCTAATAGTCAAAAATAATTTGCAGATGGACATTATATAGATGATATGGAATTTTTTTAAGAATATTTTTATAGAATCTATAGGTTCTTATTATAGTGGAGAGAATATATAAGATTTATATGTGACAAATAATCTATAGACATTATTATATTAATGTTATAAATAATAAAAAAACATTATGTAAAACGCTAAAAAAACTCCCATGATGTATATTTATTAAGTATTAATAAAAAAACATTAAGTTAGTTAGTTCAAGGGAACTAACTCTAAAAAAATCTCACTATTAAAATATCCAACTAATAAAAAATTTTTAACCTCTAACTCTCATATGACATTCACACTTTAGTTGAGATAAGGATTTAGTCTATGGGTTGAACACATTTTCCATTATGGATATTTTACTTTGAATTCACCCATTAAGGATAAATCCCTCAAGAGGTGATACTTTTTAAGTATAAGTTTCATTTTTTATGTGACCCAAGATCCTTAGCTAGAACCACTGTTGCAATACTATCATAATATAGAGTGATAAAATCTTTATTACTAGGTGTAACACCAATATCCTAGAAAATGTTGGGTATCCACACTACTTCTCTAGTTACATCAAAAGTTATAATATACTAGGATTATGTTGAAGAATTGATGAACACTGGATTCTTAGAACTCTTCCACCTCAAAATTCCCCCATTACAAAAAAACATATCCCATTGGAAATTTCATATCATTATGGTCTATTTGGAAATTAGTATCTTTGTATCCCCTCAAAACTAGTTCCTCATCTCCTCCATAAATCAGGAACATATCTTTTATACACCTTAGGTACTTCAGGATATTTTTTTTTATATATTAGTAATGTGGCTCTCTTGAGTATGCATGATATCTTCCACCATGATCAATGTGTAGGAAACATTAAGAACAATACATTTCATGGAATACATGATAGATATAATTATAGAAGCATAAGGGTTTCTACTCACAGTTTCTTTCTAATATTATGACTAAGGCCACATTTTAGTGAATATATGTATACCTTGTGACATTGGTAATAGTTTTATCATGGATTATTCTATATTAAATCGCTTGAATACATTGTTAATATATATACCTTGACCTAGTCCAAGAATCCTATGATAGGATTATTATTTGACTAATACCACTTATTAGAATATGGATAAGTGATTTAAATCACAATCCCAAGATCTACAGGTTGAGAATGAATTAAAACATGCATACTAGAAATTAAGATCATTGTAAAATTGGCGTCCTTTCATTGAAACCACTACTCACTACCGCCACTATCACTATATTCATATATGATTGAAGAATATAACCAAAGGGAAATAAAATGATTACCCTTTTTCTAATATATCCATGAGATAATAAGAATCACATTTGATACATACAGGATCCATATTCCCACTTTGGTGTGCAAGTTCCTTAAGTTGTAAAGGTTGAAGATGAGGAGGGTATAGGATTACATGGAGTTTTGACCAAGAATTTTTCAAGAGTATACCCTAAATTCTTCACATGGTAGTGGTTTTATGATTCCTTGAGGATTATACTCATTTAATATCACATTTAATCACGTGTTATAGAAAAAGAGTGAATTATATGTCTAACTCGTGCATCTCATACCTGAATAATGAGCTTCCTAAGAATTACATAATTTGTAAATATCCATTAAATGATAGTTTAAGAGGGAATTAATAAAAATATTATCATGTTAATAATTTTATTACAATAATTTCTGTATCCTTTTTGAATAAACCATAGTATATGATTCATGTCAAGTTAGCGGCATGTTATCACATTATATTCTCCTTAAGACACAACTAATAATATGATACGATTGCATGAGATTTTATGGGTTGTGGAATGGTTTCTTTAAACCATGAAATATAATAGCCTACAAATTATATAGTAAAATACAGATATGGAAAAAACCTAAAATAACATTTAATTCCCCTTTATGATATATCACCAACTATTGTCTATGATATTTTTATATAGTTTCATGGAATCATATTCCATGCTTTACAATTATGAATCAATCATTAAATATGATTAAATTTTTTTATCATATACAAAATTCATATATCTCATTTAATATCCCACATGCACCAAATAATAAATTTCTTATGTTCCATTTCACCTTATATAATACCATATATAATAGCTCTTGAAATTATATCAAAAAAACTTTTAGATATCTTCCAAAACAATTTTGGAAAGATATTATTAACTTCACCTATATCACATCATATGTAAAAACTTATTATTAACCATCTAAAACACTTTTATATTAACTCTAAAACACTTTTATAGCACTAATTTGATTTAAAATCAATCCCCATTCAATAAACCACAAAGTGTAACCCCATAGGCTTTTATAGAATTGAAAAAAATATAAATCACAAGATCTATAAATATAAGAAAGAGAGGTATATAGAAAAACATAAATGCTACTCAGTCTATAAAGGGATATATCATGACATCCATTAAACACACCTATCACTATACCTATGTCCACAAGAAATATCACATACTAGTATGCACTATTATACATTCCATTTTTCTAAGAAATCAAGTGACCAGGGGACACAAAGTATTTCAACCCAATATATCTAACTCACACTTTATTGACTCTCCGAGATGGTCGATGAATACATCAGATGTCATTTATCTTTATGGACGATCACATAAAATGTCCCTTGCTCAAATAGAGAGTTATATACATTATCTAGGTGTGATCACACACACACTCTAACCTATAAAAATTGAGGGATGAGATGTCATACTCATTATAAAAGAGGATAAATCCCATATTGGTTAAACTCCAACTGAATACATGATTAAAAACATACCCAACTACCCCTAATTATCTAAGATACAATGGATTGTGTAAGGTATAAAAATATGAAGGTTCTCATGCTAGGAATCTTACAAACCTCATGTAATGGGGACTTCTATATGTTTAACTCATCCCACATCTACTAGTGATAAAGTTTATAACATTCCATTTTGTATATTTTGTGGGCCATCAAACTAAAAAAAACACTTTTTATGACTCACGAGCATATTACATATCTCATACAAGAATCGTACTCACACTAACCTTGAAAATTTGTCATTCCCAACTAAACTCCATGATGAAGATTGGCTGGGGATAACTCAAAGTTATATTTTTAGAGGTTAATTAATATTATATTTCATGAAATAGTATATTAATATATACATATATAGAACTAACATAAATGATATGATAATATGGATATTTCATTTTATATGATGCATTTTATATTTACATTATTTCAGGGAGGGGGAAACAAAATGAACATCTACATGTACATACACTAGGGGTGGAAAAAACATTAGACCTCCCCCTACTACCATACAGGCTTGAGAGAATAAAACCACCTAGCCACACCCCATGATGGATTTTTATATTCTTAAAAATATTTTAAGTATATTTAACAAAAACCTAAATAAAAATAAATCTATCATATCATATGTGATATATTTAAAAATTTTCCTTATATATGATAAAATTTTTGTGGTTTTATTAACTTATCACATATATATGTGATTTATATCAAATATATATGTGACCATATAATAAAACCATCCAAGTAAACTCTTTTAAAAGTAACTTCTATGAAGAGATAAGTTTAAAATCTGGTATATTTACAATAATTTTAAAGTATACATTTGATATCACACACCCTTCAAAACCAATAAATTGATTTCAATAAAATTTATATTTGACAAGGACATTCCATAGAGTTTCATAAACCCATTTAGGTATCCTATATAATCCCATATTATAAATTCATTACTCCTATTTTCCAATTTTACCTTTATGTTTTAATGACCTTCATTGGCCACTTGAAGGAACATTTTTGGACTATCTAACTAAATTTTCTTCTTTTGGTTTTAACTTTTACCCACATCTATTGTCAATAAGATACCATAAACTATATGGAATATGTCTAGTTCATCTATTCTCAACAATTGAGAATATCGAGTAAAGTTTTCTTCAATTCATTCATATTTCAGAAACATTTCCATCAATAAAAACTGAATGAATTATTTAACCAAAATAAGCATTAAGTAAATCTTCAGTAGTATACTCATTCATATTTAGTATCATTTGACATACCCATTCATATTAAGTATATGAGACTAAAATTCTTTATATTATTTTGTGTCTGATGCCTTTGAATCCTTAATTGAATCATTATGTACTTATCATAATCATCTAAATTCACCTATTGAATAAATTTAATGCTTGATTACTCAGGAGGAGGTTTCTCTAACACATAGAATTATTATTTACTTAAAGTTTCTTAAGTTTCCATTCAAAGGAGTTACTTATATTAATAATATTTTTTATATATGATTGATCTCAAAGACATGTTTGACAATGACGATGATATATCTCTATAACATAAGATTTTATAAGATGGGTATCATGTTTTATAGACATTTAATAAGGAATTTTATTAATTTTTCTTCCACTAAAATGATGAACCCTTTAAAATCACATCATATCTAGTAGTGGGACAAAATCCACATTTCACTAAGATTTGGGTCTCTTTAGCATTTATACCATCACTTAGTTGTCTAGGTAGGGAATCATCCCAACCATATCAAATATGAATCTTGGATAGTTAAGTGGATAACTATTTATCCAATTCATCATGTAAATAAACTAAAATTTATTCCTTTGATAACTTAATTATATTAGGGTATCTTGGATATGTGTAACCCAAAGAAAATACCAAGAATGGGTCTTCACAAGACAATATTGGGGAACCCATCTTTGGATTGACCTACTTAGTTAGATAATCCAAGGTCACGTATTACATTATTTCCTTACACAAGAAAATATATGGGTACCTAACTTTAGAAAGACTTATATGGTTTTATGATTTAGGTCTTAACAAGTTAGGATTTAGAAGGAATATTACACTTAGAATTTTTAATTAGATTTAATCTCACTACCTTATCAGATGTTATTCCCTTTATGTATGAATTATTCTAATGATTTATTTTTATAATCCTATTACATCCACAAAATTAATATATTCAAACCATATTAATGTGTGACACTTTAAACTACCCACAAGTTTGTGTTAGTCATTTTAAAAAAGAATCCAAATGTATTTACACAAATCCAAATGCATCTCATACATAAAGTATATGAATAATTCATGTAAATATTTACAATTATATGAGTTTTACAATCTTCTCAAGGGCATTCCTAGAGCTATAGATAGCCAAATCCCACCTTTCTAGAATAAGGTATAAGCCTATGGGTTAGTGGTAAGTCTGATAAAAAATACCCCTACCCAAGAACAACTTACTCAAGAGAGAATCAATTTCATCATAACTCTCACACCTAATATGTATAATCCATACTCAAAAACGAAATTCAAGAAAATAACATTAACTATAAATTGAGGCCAAGGTAGATGAAAACTAAATATTATGTAATCATACCTAGTATGTAATGCAAGCCTGGGAAATTTATAATAATCAATTTAAACAAATTAAACTAAATAATACACATATTCATAATATAAATAATTTATAACCATGAATAAATTATGGAATAAGCTTTAAATAAAAATATATATCAATTATTTAAACACGAGATAACCATTTATAAACAGTTAATAAATAAAATATAACTATAAACACTTTATAATTAGGCTAATTCATTATGTATATTCCATAATTTTGTATATAAACTCTTTATATTAATTTTATAATGTGAACATTTCATATTATTAATTATATGTAATTTACTTTAAATATATGATATTTATATGAATTATAAACATTTTATAATCTAATCATTAATATATAAACTTTTTTACACATTCTAAAAATAATATATTAATATTATTTAAAGATTTGGTCATATAAATTTATCAAAACTCTTTTTAAAAGGTTCAAATAATTTCTAAATGGGGATATTTTACTTTGAAAATTTCAAGTTAAACATTATATTTTTTTTATAATTTTATTAAATATAAACACTTTTTATTTTTACATATTTTTTAATTTATAAAATCTTTATAAATTACTCTTAAAAATTTTCATATAAACACATTATATTAAAATTATAAGGTATTCCATATTAATTTGAGAAATATATTTTAGTATTAGTACATAATATTAATGGAATATTTATAATAAATGTTTCAAAATATTTAATTAATTAATGATAAAAAAATTATATTTATTGAATTTATATTATTATAAATTATTAAATATTCCAAAAAATTTACATTATTTATAATTTTTTATAAATAATAAAATTCAATTCATAATTGAAAATTTAAAAAAATAAAATTTTCATAACCATACATATTTTATGATAGAGGTTATATGACAACTCATAGTTTTATACATTATCTAATGTATACTATGATATATTATCAATATCTATGATATAAACCCTTTGTGCATGTATATTATATTTATTGATATTCATCATATCATTTTTATGATGAGATGATTTTTTTATTAACTTCATGTAGGGATATCATAAGATATTATATGAGGTGTTATATGCTATGACCAGTGGAGAAACCACATAATTTAAACTATGTAGATGGCTATGTTATCTGATATGGTAGGGTACGACAATATCATGGAGATGATATTGCATATCTTAAAATCATTCACAATACAAAATCAAGTATTATTTTTCAACTTCCAGTATAATAGGGTATACGATATAGATTTCTTCATTTAAAAATACGATTTCATGAATCTAAATCCATGGGAAGATTTGATACCACTGGTGGGACTCTTAAAAGAATAATAACACTTATTATAACATTCAAAAGAAATTACAATTACAATACAATGATCTCCATTCTCAAAATAAATGAAAACATATATACTAGAAATGAAGGACACAGTAAAATGGGCGTACCTTACACTGAAGATGATACTTTTTACCACTGTTGTCTCTATCTTCATATATGGATAAATAAGGTCACCAAAGGGGAATTAAAGGATTACCCTCTTCATGATATATCCATGGGATAAGTTTAATCGCATGCCATACATAAGGGATCCCCCTCTTATTCATGACATACTAGTGCCTCTATTAGTAAAGATAGAAGTTTAAGAGTGCATAGGGTTTCGGGGAGTTCTAACCATGCATCATACAAGTACACTCCCTACTGCTATCATATGGAAGTGGTGTTATAAAACCTCAAGGACACTTATCAGCTATTTTTAGATTTATTAATGTGTTATAATGCATGAGTTAATTCTATAGTCGAATCATGCATCTCATTCATGAATAATTAACTTACCAAGAATTACATAATATGTAAATCTCCATTAAATAAAATATTAAGGTGGAAACAATCTAAAAATTGGCATGTTAACAATCAGTTTCTAATAAATATCATAGCCTTTCCAATTGAATCAGAGTATACAAATCATGGTAAGGAAGTGGCATGTAATCACATTACATAATCCCTATAACCCACCCAAGCATAGGCTAAGATTACATGGGGTTGCACAGATAGTTTCATAGCTTCTCTAAACCATGCAATACGATACCCTCCCAATCACATAGTATTATTTAGATATGGAAAATTCATGAAACCATATTTTATTCCCTTTTATGATATACCCCCAATCATTGGATATAATATATCTATGAAATAACATAGAATAATATTCCATAATTTATGATTATGCATCAATCACAAAAATGAGTTAATGATTTTTATCATATAAAAATTTGTCTTTAGGAAATATATATACTTTATCCTCTTAGATCTATCATGATAGATCTTGATCCCTATAATGTATAATGATTCACATAATCCTTTTATGGAGGATCATTTATTTAACCATGTGTTAACTGACTGTAATACTGTTTTCATGTTTACCACCAGTAATATATCACCAATATATACTACAAGGAAAACTAATGCACTCCGACAAATCCTCTTACAAATACAAGACCCTCATTAATTATTTATTAAACAAAATTCTATTATTGATTTTTTAAAATAAATGTTTATGGTTTTGATTATTTCATCAACCCATAAATGGATCTTTATAACTTTTACACCTTATTGACATCAATGTTATAAATATCATAATCATAGTAATATATTATAGAATGGATTTCTGTATAATGACTAGTGAGATGGTTTTTTCATAGTCCATTCCTTTACATTTCTTAAAACCTTTGTAAAAATTCATGCATTATAGGTATTGACCTTACTATCCATGTATTTTTTCATCTTGAACACCATTTTTCCAAAAAAGTATTTTCATAAATTATAGGATCTATTATAATCCAAACTTGGTTTTTGGTATATGGAATCCATTTTTGAATTCATGGTTTCTTTACACTTTTCAACCTTTGAGATAGTTACTACTTCCTTACATGATAGATATTAATTATTCTCAACTAATAATTTGTCACCTTCATTGTTGATAAGAAAAAAAATTTATATCTAGTTATCTAACCTATCTAATACCCCTATATAGTATTTGTATCTATGGGACAATATTTTCCCATCAGGTCTTGTGGAATCTGTTCTTGTTACAATTATTATGTATCTTGATCCTTGACTTCATCAAAGTGTTCAAGCTCCCACTATCTCCTTTGAATATGTTCTCCCTTTTTAATAAAATGAATTTTATTTCCATGATTACCCTTTTATTAGTGGGATCATATCAATTATATTCACTTGTCTCTTTGGGATACCCAATAATGATACACTATGTTTCTCAAGATGTAAGTTTTTTTCTAGAATTATATATAACATATATTTTACATCCATTCACACACATATGTGGTAAAACATATTTATTATCATACCATAACTCAGATATATTTTTTTATTTCAATATTAGTTGGAACTTGACTCAATGTTTGCGATTCTAATTGTAATACATATCATCAAAAGGATAATGGAATATTAACATGGATCATTATAAATATCACTATGTCTAACAAGGTGAAGTTACTCCTTTCATTAAAACTATTCAACCGTGGTGCATAAGGAGGAGTGATTTAGGATATTATCCAAAACTCTTAGATAATTGATTAACTCTTAGTTAAGATACTCCCCACCATAATATAAGTAGTGCTTCTTTATATTCTTACCAAGTTTATTCTCAATTTCATTTTAATATTATATAATTTTCTCAAGGAATCAGACTTATGTATAATTAATTATATATATTAATATATACTAAATTAATCATTAAAATCTATTAAGTAAGAGTATCCACCTCTATCTTCCACTATAAAAGGTATACACAAATCTTTATTGACTAATTATAGAAACTATGAATCTCTCTCACATTTTATAATAAATAAAACCTTAGTCATTTTTTCTTTATAAATAATAACAACATATATCCAAGTATTTTATCTCAAAATCATATAAATACCCTTCTTAATATAATTTTTTCAAATTATTCTCATATATATAACCAAGTATGTGATTCCACAACTAGGTTTGATATGATTCACGTGAACTTTATATTTTTTATCTATTTTCAAAACTTCATTTTTCAAATTCTAGTATATAAATACAATTATTCAAATGTGTAATCCCATAACATGTTATATATTTATAAAATTAGAATTATTTATTTTTTAAACATGAAAATAAAACTATTTATATAAAAAATGGACACATAAAATGTGAGAGGGAATAGAATCTGGTTGAGTTCCAAGCACTAAACCAATAGAAAATTCTTCCTCCCTTACCAGTGGAAAACTAGAAAAGTCCAAAGGAAACAAATTGAGAAAATTGAAGACAACTAAATGGATATCACCAATCTAAGATTCCTTATATAGATAAAAACAAAACATAGATATCACTTTCCCAAAATATGGATAAGAAGGTCTGGATCTGCTTTACCTTGGATCACATTCTCCTTGGAAGACGCAACACACACCATTAGGTGTAGTAAAGGAGACCCATCGAAGATAAAAATAAATCTGGGATTTACTGGTAATTATCCAATCCATCCCAAATATGAAATCAAGAGGTTTCATGTTGAGAAATAGAAAAATCCAAGCAAGCTAAACATATGATAGAGATAAAACACAAACAGGACTACAAAGACCCTACTCTCTCTTTGTACCAAGGGGTGTAGTAATATCCATTATATAAGATAAAAACTTCATAGGAAGATTTATAATATTAATAATATAGGTTGAAATAAAAAAATGAGATTCAATAGTATCAAATAGACCAGTCACTAATGATAAATCTATAGTAATGGTACCACTAATAGTCACTGGACCCATATCTGCTTCCTCTGGTGAATAATCCATTGCATGAAGAAGCTTCATTCTGAATGTCTATGGATGGATCCCCTGTGTACATGAAGCATCATATTGCAATGTTGTTTTTTAAGGTGCTGATGATCCCGTACCACTAAGTGGAGTCGAATAGATATGACATAAATTATGTAATTTACTTGAACATCCACAAGAACTACATACCTTGGGTGCCTCAATACAAACTCTCTTAGAATGCCCCAACTTACCACATTGGTAAAAAATTAAAGGACCTATTCTAGGAACTACATGAGGTTTATAAAAACCCTATTGTTAAGAACTACTATGAGAATCATCACACTTCTGATTTCCATTGAAGGAACTTGCACTAAAACTGGGAGAGAAAGAAACTCCTGACAACCCTGACTTTCCAACTAGGTCTATTTTGACCATCAACGATCTATCCAACACTGCAACATAAGAAAGAATCTTTAGCAAGAAAACCTGATAATGAATATCATATTATAGTCCCAAATCAAACCTTATAGACTTTATCTTCTCATTCGATACTATATCAGGTGAAAAGTACACAATCTCAGCAAATATATTTTCATACTCTGTCATGGTCCTATCAGCCTGCTCCTGTTTGAAAAAATATGTAACATTGGACAACAAAATAAAATCTGGATAGAACTGGCCGGTGAAAATAAATTTGTAGTCTTTCCACTCTAATATCTCATGATTCTTCACCGTCAACATCACGTACCAACATCTCTTTCTCAGTTCTTCTAGCATGAATGTGGTACACTTCACCTTGATTTTGTCAAGTGTATCTAAGAACCCAAATTTTTTTCCATACTACTCAACCATTACTCAACCTCTTGGGAATTATTTTAACCTTTGAACGCTACTATATTTTGAAAAAGGATCTCCTAAGAATTAATATGAAGATAATAACTTTTAGGTTCTATAGATGGATCCTGAATAGGGACTGGTGCGGGTGCTTGTCCCAATACTTAGATAGTACACATAATCACCTCGATCAAATTCAGGTCTATAAGAGGATTCTCCTACTATGGTTCTGTAATAGATTACTCCTAGATTTGATTCACACATCTTCTCAGAGGCATGATGCTACACAACATAATAAAATAATAAAGAAGACATCATATTTACACTCAAATAGATCAACAAGGAAAATCAATCCCAACAGATAGAAAAACAAGATTTGGATTTCAATATATCCAAATAAAAACCAGGGAAAAGAGTAGAACTAATACTCAAGATTCATTTCCCAAACCACCCCTGTGACTTAAGGTTCATTACAGTGATAGATGGTCAGGAACTCAATCATAACTGCCTCCGAAGGCCCAATAATATTACACATGCATACTGACTTTAAGATAAGAAGCTCAACCTAGAGCTCTGATACTACTTTATCATGAACCAAAAAGTAAACCCTAGTAATCCGATAACCGATCCGGTCTTGAAATGGATTTAAGGGAATTATCAATCCACCATAGGTTGGAGACTAGCACTTTTAATTATACAAAATGAAAGTGAGAACAATTTTTTTCATAAGCATTATGAAAGTAAAGACAAACAAGTCATTATGAATACCAAATAAACTCCACAAGGAGAAGTGTACTAGAATTAAAACAGTTATAAAATACCCAAAGTAATATATAAAAGTGACATAAAATAATAAAAAATTCCCATGTCCCAATGGAAGCAAATATCCAAGTCCATGTATCAAAATATAGAACCACCTCCAATTGGTGCTTTACCCCTTCTTAAACCTGGAAGGAGGAAATCTACAAACACATGAAGGAACATGTAGGTTGTGAGTTAAAATCTTAGTAGGGTCTCACCAAGTATTTTATAATAATACTCCAACATTAAATTAACCAAATAAAGATCTTCTATTTTCAATTAAACTAGTTTTACCTTTCAACAACATATTTAAACCAAATCATGCTTTATATCTAAAGTGATGGAAATACCTTTAAACAATTGGATTAAATAATTTTTTTATATAAAAAATTTTACATAAATTCAAAATTCAAGTAAAATAGTTTACAAACATTGGAATAAATTTATATCTCAAATATAAATAAGCAAGAAACATGTCCATATTCTAAAAGTTATGATAGTTCCAGGTCATGGGATCCCCACATACTCGTGTGATAATAACTACAATTTATGCACATGTCCCTCAACACTGGAAAGATAGGACTCATTAACATCCTATTAAGGAATATGATGTGCTAAATAATTTTCATGTTAGAGTTTTAAAGCACCAATCCAGTGCTAGGGGAATCCTATCCAAACATGTTTGTCCTAAATAACACACTAACTACCTAGGATTTCATGTTCTCTAGTATAATCAATGATGAGAATTTTTTTAAACAGTCTTAAAATACAATTAAATCCCATTCCCCCACTTCAAAAAATCCCAATTTTACATTTAAAAGCCAAAATGTATTTTTTTTAAAACATTCCATTTTTTCCAAGATAAAACCCAAATGTTTCTATCAAAACCATTTTAATCCATTTTTTCCAAATAAGAATTTGAAATCAATTCACAATTAAATTTCACAATTCAAATCCAACAATTAAATTCAAAAAATTTCATAAAAAATTTCCATCAATTTCACAATTTAAATTTAATAATTTAAATCTCCACAATTTTCCATCAATTTCACAATAACACCCCAATTCAATGGAATTGGGAGTTTTTCCAATTTCAGCCCAAAAATTCAATTTCCAAAAACACTAATTAAATAGAATTGGGTTTTTAATCTACCAATTGAAATAAATTTAATTTATAACATAAAATGAATTTAAATTAACAATTTAATTTAACCAAGAAAATTAGGGTTAATAAAAACTGTGCATCACAACAGAACCACCTACCTCAAAATTGCTATATCTCAGAACTCCAAACCCTTATCAGGATTTTCCAACAAATAATGACGATAATGGAATTTGGGAATAAAACCAACGTTTTGGATCAAAAAATAGAGGTTATTAGATCCTCAAATCAATAAGTATATATGAGAAACCCTAGATTAGAAATAAGAGAGATGAGAGATAGATAACGGGATGAGGAAACTAACTGGGAAAAGATCAAACATCATTAAACTTGCTTCAATATTCTTTTAGGAGGGTTATGAGGGGTGAAAAACTACACTTGGGAGCCTACAAGGAATAATAATCTATAATGGGGTCATATAGGTCCATCAAGGACCTAAAATATGGGTTTTGGATAATTTAAAATTAATTTTTCGAATTAAAAATCTCATACGTATGGTTAGTTGGGTACAGCCACATAGTTTAGACAAACCTTGCACCCAAGTCATGCACCCCTCTTTCTCCAGGTTCATAGTTTCTCCTTGGTGGAACATAGTTTTTCAAATCGTACTCTATCTATGAAAAACCCCACTGTATGCGTTTTCATGGTTTCCACTAAAAGGGCACACGGTTTGGGTAAACCCTGCGCCAACCATACACTAGCCCATGAGTTTTCAAAACTTTTAAAAATTCACCCAAAACAACCCCTAATGAAACCCAACCAAAGAATGATTAAAAGTGGGTATTAGTAATACCTGAAAATAGTAATAAGATGTTACAAAGATTCTAAAGCTAACTATTCATGGATGATAACATGAGGCATTATATATCTAATGCCTCATTTATGTGTTTCCAAATGATATTTTTCCCCTCCTCACCAACATATGGAGAGGGATCAATAGGAATTTGACTCTAATATATAAAACTTCATCTCTAGTTGTTATAAAATTCACAAAAATATATACCATTTCTAGAAGTTATAATTGATCAAGATATTATTTTTCTCTAAAATGGATCATAAGGATAGTGGTGTGGTTGAATGGATTTCCATTTTTCTATAAAAAATAAATGAATATATTTAGTACGTAATCTTGGTTACCAATTATGAATTAATTAATAAATTAATTAGTCTCCCATTATTTCATCATGTCCCAACAACCCTCACCATTGGATTTAGAATATCAAAACTGTAAGATATTCTTGTTTAAAGGTTCAATATTTCCCTTTAAATAATCTATATAAAGGCATTATCAAATTATTCAAAAATATTAGGTAGGATTTTATTTAAAACTACATTAACCAATAATTACTTAATATGTTGAGTGGAATCCCCAATCTTGAAATCCTAAACTTGGATTTCCTTATCTATTGTCTCCAAGTTACATGAAGTCTTATGGGAAAAATACTCATGATACTAACATGGTTAAGTTAACTTCATACTTTCATTAGAACTACTTGATAATTTAAGGAACCCCAAATAGGGATAAACTAATAATTTGAACTATGGTTTCATTATAATTCATGTGATGGAAGACATTTTCAAACTTAATATTTTTATTTAGATATTTTTTTAACTTATGTGTAAATAATATTTATTTTATTCTTGACATACTTGATAACATTGTGTATAAATTGCATAATTAATTAACAATTTTTGATAAAATATTTTTTGGTAAATAATTTTATTTTATTTTATCATTATAATGGTTTTTAATTTATTTACTTTATGTGATCAGGTTTTATACTCCATGCAAACCAAGTATCACATAAATAAATAAATTACCATACACTAATAAAATAAAATAAATATGTGATATGCTCATAAAATTTTAACTACTGGTTGGTTTATAAAGCGATGATAAGACAACCTTAACATTAGAGGAAACAATTCTTGAGGCCAATATTTTCTTGAGTCAAAACAATTATCCATGATTTTGTGCATCTCCCTGGTTGGATTTTCCTTGGCTTGGGCCCTAAACTATCTCCGCTCACTAGGTGATCCATCCTTTATAAATTTTTACTTACTCACAAGTGAGGGGTACAAGTGGTTTAGGGTTAAATTGAATAATACTTGGACACACAAGCCTATACATAATAAAGGAGGGAGTTATGATTCATAGATCCTCATACTTAATTTAATAAATTTATCACATATAATTATGTAATAAATAATAAAAATAAATAAATAAATCAAATACATACACAGGTTGGTCAAGCTCATGATCAACCAGAACTCGAGACAACACATACATTTAACATTTAAAGAATTCATTTAAATTCATTCTAATTAATATAAATTCACTGAAATTAATAAATTAATTAAGGAATTAATTATTTTTTTATCTTAATATTTTTTATAAACATCCATTGAGATGTAATTAGATTCCCATTTTTTATTATTTTAAATAAATTAAATATTTTTTATTTTTATTTAAAAATAATAAGTACAAGGTGTGTAATTAATAGGCCATATGGCGTGTTCATTCCATGTCTGATTAAATCTATTTTCTATTGTTAATACTTATATATTGTGTACTGTCACTCGATATTCCATGTGACACATTTTTTTATATTCCCTACCTTGTGTTGTGTACTTATGGGACATGTATACCTACAAAAATATTAGGATATACATAGCTTGTAGTTTCATGGGTCAAGCATCATAGTATGCATGGTGTGTGTGAACACACGACACAACATAATATACATGACATATATTATTGAAAGTGCATGTGAAGTACATGATATGTATGATGATCATTACACATCATGTAGTTTTAGAATTTACATTGTATTAATTATTAATGATGTATACCCACACGACATTCCAGCAAACACTTGCTATGTAGCTGACATGGAATTATTCTGACTACATGAAATGTACACCCATCTATACATTTTATAGTTTTTTCTCACTTCATAAATCCCACTTACTGATCCACAAGACATGCTTAAATTCACGGTTTATACCTTGTGTGGGTTAAAAAATGTTATATGGTGTGTACATTTCATCTACATACCTTGTAATCCATGTATGGCCATGTCTCTCAATTGATAGTCAATGTGAAGTGTGAAATGATGTTGGGTATTAACCACACAACTTGTTATGATTTATATGGATTCAAAACCATGTGGGGTTACACAGTGTATTTAAATGTCACATGGTTCTTATAATTCCTTTTGTCACACTAGTGGTAAATACACTGCATGTAATTACATACCACACTGAGTTATATAGAGATATAAGATTTACATGGATCACTCTCTAACATCTCAACCCAACCCATTGGATTGGGAAGTACCAAAATACCACTAATATTTGGTGAGATCCCAAGGAAACTAAAGGAAAATAATAAATTTTAAATGGAATTACTAAATTGAGGGGGTGATTTTACTTAAAAAAAACCTAAAAACATACTATAATAATGAAATATAATATAATGCATGACACAAAACCAGAATAAACTCTAAGGATGTAACCAAAAAATCATCAGAGTAACAATGGAAGAGAAAAAAAATAGAATTCTATAATCCCATGATAAATATAACTCAAGGAAGATAATAAGAAAGGAAAGAAACCCAAATCACTAAGGTGGAACCACTCCAGACTCCAAGAATTTATTAGTGTCCAAAGATCTAACTCTAGATATCCAAGACCAAAACATCACAAATCTTCTATAAAAAAATAAGAAACATTCCCATTACCTGTATCATAGTAAACAAAGTCTACATACACACTAAAGTATACATGGAAGGGGTTAGTATACAACCTAGTTGGAAAACTATAATAATTCACCCAAAACCATTAAAACAAGAAACATCGTAGTTAATATTTTATTTAAAATAAAAGATAAGAAGAATCATGAAAAACAATGATCAATATATATATATATATATATATATATCATAAGGAAGTGAAATAGATCACAATAAAAATACACCCATGGAAATAACTATAGCAAACTCGACTTTTTCATACATAGATATCACATCATAGTATATAAATACTCTTTGCATAACATAATAATCCATGAAAGAATCATATAGGTCTAATGCCTTCAGAAACATTGACACATAAACATATGGTTCATAAAATATCTATATCATCTCCCACTTTGTTCTTAATAACTAAAAAAATTATTAGAAATATCATACTTAATACCTTTCATCATAATTTGGGGAAATAAAACATAATAAAGGGTAACCTTGGATGCTCAGTAAGGTTAAAAAAGGGAGATATAAATGGCCACTTGAGCATAACATGAACATAATGGTATAAGAACATGAGAATAACATTTGAAAATCACAAACTTTATATATTAAATCATAATATTGAGTCATGAAATAAATATTAGAAGTTCATAAGACATTAATAAAAAAGAAATTAGTGAAAATAAGACATAAAATCAGAAAATTATTATAATACATTGAATTATAGAATACACATACGCATTGAAAATAATTTCCTTATGAGTCAAGGATTTACTTCCAAGACTATAATAGTGAATCGAGTTCACTCCCCAAACCATTATAGTAGTCATGGTTTACTCCCAAGACTATCTCAGTGTATTTGGTTCACTTCCCAAACCATCATAGTAGTCAAGGTCCACTCCCAGGACTATCGTAGTGGACCAAGTCCTTTACTGAACTAGGTTCACCCCCCATTATAGTATTTTTTATCTCATGTGATGTAAATATTTACCCAATACATTGGATGGAGATATAGATCCCACCCATCCTTGGTTATAATGTGACCACTATCCTTAGTTATAACGTAACCACCATCCTTAGTTATAATAAAACAACTTTCCATGGTTATAATGTAACCACAATCCTTAGTTATAATATAACCTCCAAATTTTTTTATAACATAATAACTATCACATAATGAAAACCATGAATCTGTGTTCCACAGGATTATAAATCATTTATCACATCATCACATCATACCCATGAAAATAAAATATGTTTCGTAAACATTTCATCAATTCACTATAACATAACCCATAGTAAATAAATGGGTTTCATAAAAATATATTCAATATAAATATTAAAAATCTTGAGAATTATTAAGAATTGTATTAATGGATTATATCCCTATAAAATCATAATTAATATCAAAGGATTTTATCATATATGAAAATTCCTTTAAAATACTACTGAAATATTTCTTGGGGAAAATAACCTTTCCATTTTTAAAATCAATTTTAAAATACAAATATTTCCAAAATTTTATGGAATTAAATTTATTTGAACAGAACCATGGAAAATTTTAAATTTATAATAAAAAAATTGAGTGGTCATTCGGGTAAGAAATAATGTTCAAGCTATATATGTTAAAAGAAAACATTCCTTTCACATGTTTGGTAAAAAGTCAAAAAGTACCGTGTTCAGAAAAGGACATAAATATTTATTTTAAACCATTTTTATAAAACTAAAACATAGGTAAAATTACTTTAACTAATAATATTATAATAGTAAAAACATTATTTAAATCATTTTTAGCAAACATGTACATGGAGGGAAATGGTTTTTTCGACCAGAGAAATAAATGAAGTCAATTTTACTTTAAAAAATATTTTTAGTATCTTGAGTACTTAAGATGAGTAAAATGGAAGTAAAACATTTATTCTAAAGAAATAAAAAAAGTATAAGAAAATTCATGAGTTTTTTAGAGGTATATAATAATATTTCATCATCAGAAACACAATATATAATAATCTTGATAAACAATGAGATTTTAACATAAAACCCTTACCACTTTCGTAATTTTTGAATCAAAATACACATGAAAGAAATAAAATTATATAGAGATTTATACCTTATTATTTTCATGATAATAATCCTAAAATACATTCATGAGTAGTATATACACCGCACAAAAGAAATAAGTGGTGAATTCGGATTATGTGTCTAAGAAATAAAAGTGAAACTAGAAATCCCTTACCTTAGGTTCGAATTCCTTTGCATGTGTTGGAACATCATAAATAATAAATATAGATTTATTAAACATATATTAAGAACAATAATAACATATATCATACTGTATATTATTTACTTATAACCTTTTATCACCCATTTGTTTACACTTCTTTATTAAAATCATTATTCCAGGGGATATCTTCTTTGTTTTTTCTGTATGTTCTCGTTTGATAGTTTTATTACTTGTATTTTTATTGTGGTTACATAATATAAAGAATTATAATAATGATATAAATATAATATATATTCATTATATAAATTTTTATTGTGATTCATAAAATATATAGATAAAAAAATGAATTATATCATTCATGGAGATGGTAGACTGTTAGTACGCATGGATTTTGTTTCCATTTTTTTTAGATGGAATTAAATAAAGGTAAATTATAACTCAGATTTATATGATAATTTATATATCATATATATTCATTAAATCTATCCTTATTATATCTAAGAAAAGAATTTATGAAAAGATAATCAAATAACTTCATGGAGGTGGTTGTCTACATGAACGCATGATCGAAATTATCATTTTCCAATGGTTTGTAAGGTAAGAAGTTAGATATGATATTATAATTATAGAAGTATAATTATGTCATAATTATCATATATAAACATTAAACCAATCCATTATCGATGGTGATGATAAATGAAATATTGAATCACTATATGGAGATGGTAAATCATGCATACTTGCAAGAGATATTTTCACTTCCCATTTGATGGAAAGAGGGTGGATAAAGGTGGTTTAATAATAATAATAATAAAATTTTAGTATATTTAGTATACTTAATTTTTTTACTTTATGAAGAATAAAATGGGTATATAGTAGGAAAAAATAATAATTAAAAAGAAAGTGATTGTTTAAGGCTATTACCACTTCTCTGGAACAACTCTTTTAGATCTACAATTAAGGTATATAGGCTTGGTCTTTTGGGTAGAAAAGAACCTATAAAATGTGGATAGTGAATTTTATAAGATTATTTGACAGATTTTGGTTGATTTATAAGGCTCAAAGTGGTGTGAAGAATAGAAAGGGTGGGTGACCTTTTATAATTGAGGGGAGGGTCACCCTTGGAATTTCTTAGAAGATTAAAATATATTAAAGAAGTTCTCAAGAAAAATGGTTAAAAATGGCCTATAAATAGAAAATGTATAAAAGTTTCAACCATATATTATAACCTTATCATATTTTAATATTTTAATGATTTTAAATAATTTAATAAAATATTATTTTCTTAAATTATCATTATTTCTAATTTAGACATGATTCATTTAATTTGACTTAAAAGACATAAATACATAATTTCAAAACAAATATAATTATTTTACATAACAATAATATGTAATATTAATATAAATAACTAATTTCTCTCCTTAAATCCCTCAAATTATATTACATTTATTATTTTTAAAATCATTTATTATATTTTTTTAATTAGAGAAATTCCACATATGTGTTGTATAAGCATTTTAGGTCATTATATAATAAAAATATAGAAAAAAATTGCTATTAAGAAAATAGTTTTATTAATATAAAAATATAATATTATATTTATTCATAAATTTATTTTTTATATATTTGGGAACATGATAAATAATTAAAACAAAGAGAGTTACATTTTGTAACTTTCTTTGCTTTGAATATTATATAAGTCATTTCCATGGATAAGTGTCCATTAAAAAAATTAATTAAAAGACTAAGGTGATAAGGGAAGAATTAAATTATTCCAATAATAATTATGATGGAAAATTATAGCCTTATCACTTATTTTTAATCTATATTAAACTGATATACCCTTTATGAGGGTGATAAATTTTACCACCACTACTATTCTTATTAACAAATAATAAAAGGGAAATATTTACTAATTTTGAAATACATGATTCACAATATGGATTCTATTATATAAAATAAAATTTCTATAATTGGTATAAATTAATTTCAAAATAATCATGCAACAGACGATGATAATTACTTTTTAGAAAAATATGTTTATAAGTATAAAACTTGGTTTATTCTAATCACATGCCTATAAAAAAATTTAAATGAATGTTGATTTTTTTATTTAATATATAATATATAAATTTCATTAAAATAATTCATAAATAGTGATTAATTTAATTTATAATTATAAAAATACATTGAGTACAAATAACCATTTTTCATAAAAATATCTCTTTTACATATAAAAATGCTTAAAAAATGTTAATAAATTCAAAGATGAGATTGATTCAAATGAGCTTAATTGGATTTTTTAAAATAAAATAGAAATAATTTTACTCTAAAACCATTTTATTAAAAAAATATAACTTTTTAATATTCTTGAAAAAAATACAGTTTTCAATTAAAGTATTAATTTCTCACTATTCATTGAAAAATCAATCTTTTCATTTTTTTTGAAAAATTCAACCTAAGATAATTTTGATATGATTTCAAAAATTTAGTTTGTTTTATGAAATAAAAATTTTAAGTGTAAAAAATTAAATATAATATTTTCTCACAAAAAGAAATAAAAATTGTTTTGAAGGAAGTATAATTTTTAAGCATAATATAACTTTGCTAAAAAATTAAATGTTAATTTATTAATAATTAATCAATAATTATTTGTTCAGTAGGATATTTTTTTATATATAATAAATTATTTAATCTTATTCATACCCTCCAATTTTATATCTAGGTAGTAAGGTCACATAATAACATTTTAGTAATATATTGTGGTTCATTTAAACTCAATGTTGTGTGTACAACAAGCTATCAATGAAATTAAATTTATTTGAAAAAATAAATTTCATATAATCACAGGGTCTTACATTCCACCCCCATTAAAATGAATTTGTCCCTATAAATTCATCACTATGTTACAAAGAAAAATGAGGATATATTTGTTACATTATATCCTCAGGTTCCCATGTAGTTTCTTTAATTTTTTATTTTCTCCATTGAACTTTCACTAGGTGGGTGAGTAGTCTTATTTTGTAGCACTTTATCTCCATGATCTAGGATTTATATTTTTCCCCCTCATAATAAAGATCATGTTATAGTGGTATGAACTCTAATTTTATTACACATAATGGATTAGGTATGTACTTATTTAGGAGAGATACATGGAACACATCATGAACTTGAGAGATGTTCAGTAGAAGTTCCATGCAATAAGATACCATCCCTACTTGATTAAGAACATTGAAAGGCATAATATACCTAGGGATCATATTTACCTTATTTTTGAATATTATAACCTTATTCAATGTAGAAAATTATAGAAAAACCTTCTCACCAACATTAAATTCCAGGTCACATAGAGAATTTTCAGCATGACATTTCTATCAACTCTGAGTTTCCATGATGTGATGCTAAATGGATCCAAATATCTCTATCATTTCCTTAACAAGCCCAAGACCCAATGTATTTATTTATCTAATATAATCATTTGGTTATTCTTTGATCAATTTAAACTTCATATCTTACTCCATTAAATGAATATTCAAGAATTTTTTTTTCTTGAAGCACTAAAATTAAATTTTAATGAATGATAAGATCCATAATCCATTTATTCTGCCTTTAAATATTTACCAAAACCAAAATTTCAAGAACAAGTTATCCGATAATATTCAAGGTTTAACTTAATAGATTACATAAATATTTAACCTTAAGGATCCTTAAAAGTATGACTGAACAAAGTTGAATCCCAAATAGTAAAATGATTTGATCTCATATCCTTCCAGGATAAACTAAACGATCATGTTGAAATAATTTTAATCACTCATAAAGTCTCATAAAAAAATGTATATACCCAAATAATTTCACAAAATTAAGTCACAATAAAATCATATATGCTTCCAAAATATAATTCACATTTTATTCTTTAAATAAGCTCATTTATTATCTAAACAAATTTCCATTATAAGTCTGGGTTCATCCTTACACAAATAGATGATCATAAGTCTATTCAAGATATAAAATTTTATTTCTTTATTCTATGTAAAAAGAGCTAATCAATGATCAGAATCACATTAAATTTCACTTAAGAGTGAACAATAAAATTTTTATTAGGCATATTCCTACATACTTCAATATAAAATCACCAACCATGGAGTGGATGATAAATGTGCCCTAATTATCATGATTCACTTCAACTATTGTGATTGTATGAGCTTTAACTTTCTCTTTTAACTTTAAAGGTTATTGTGGATTACTATCCTAATTAATACTTGGATTATGGTATTGATTCACATAATAATCAAAATCCTTACATGAATAGAACAATAGTTTGAGTGGTGCATTATATAAATATTTCTCTCTATTCACATCATTAGTTAACTTCTTCCTATATCTTCAGAATTCGATTAACTAATGACCTTCCTTTACACACTTGAAACATTTACCAGTTCCCTTAAGATATTTTCCTTCAAGTTTCTTTCCACACATTAATTATAAAGGAAGGGTCATATTCTTCTAGATATAATTTTTAGAATTTTCTTTGAATTATATCTTTATTATATTATCCAAAAAAATTGAGATTGATGGGAAAATCCAATATCCATCTCCACCTTGATGGAACATAGAATGATTTATTCATAGATACTAAAGTACCTTATGGATAATTCCCTTTGGAGACTTGGTTTTAATCCACTATAGGATTGATCGACTTTATAATCAAGTTGGATGGTAATACAAAAATCACACCTCACAATTATTATAAAATTTTCATCATAGGTACCAATAGATTCATCATCCTTCTACATTATCTAAAGGAATTACTTCTCCATTTTCCCAAAGAATTCAAGGGAAATACTTATTGAAAAACAATCTCTTAAAATCATCACACTCTATGAAGTAAACTTATTCTTATTACCTTGATTTATTTATTAGAGTCCACCATTTATCTTCTTAACCTTACAAATAATGAATATCTATAATAAATTTATCATGTTTCGAGCACTAAAGAATGGAAAATATATTTTTAATGTCATTGATCCATTGTAAAACAACTAGTGGATTTATGGAACTACTAAAATAATATGGATGTTTTCTCATGGAGGACTCAAAAGAACATTATTCCTTCCTTTTATTTTTTGTAAGTTCAACATGATTCATAGATTGGTAATGTTTGTTCAATAATAATAATGATGTTTTGTATCCCAAATCCCATAATTTTTTTTTCTTATGAGGACAATCATTTCATTGTCCATCACATTCATCATTAACACAATTACTTTAGTTTATAGACATTGGATAAAACCAAAATTAATAGTGCGAGCATTGATAATAATATTGTAAAACCACATAATCATGAAAAATAATTTAAAAGATGTATAAATTGTGAAACCTTCTAATATGAAACCTTAGGTTTAACCCTAATTATTCCTGATCATTAAAAAAACTTTAAGATTTTATCCTATACTTAGTCTTGTCCCCAGGGTTCTCACTAAAGTTCTCTTATCCTAGTTTCCAAGGGTTAACTAAAACTCTATCCGATACCAACTATAGAGTCCCAGACTTTTCATACATAGATATTACATCTTATTAGATGAATATTCATTACATATCATAATGATCAATGCTAAAATCATATAGGTCTAGTGCCTTTAGAAACATGGACTCATAAAAAACTGGTTCATAAAATATATGCATCTTATCCCTCTAAGTTCTTTCTAACTAACACCCTTCTTAGAAATATAATACTAGTAACTTTATTTATAACCAAGTTAAATGAAGCACAAGAAAGGGTGAGATTAGATATTGAGTAAGGTTAAAAAAGTAAGATATCAATGATCACTCTCGCATAACATGAACATAATTGTATAAGAATATGAACATAACATTTGAAAATAACACCCTACATATCATAAATCTAATTCTTGATTAAATGAATAAATCTTGGTAGTTTATAGGACATGAATTATAAAGTAATCAAAGAAAATAATCCAGGGAAGCATAAAATTGACATAAGATATAGAATTGCGGCATACACATAACCTTAGAAAATCATTTCCTAATTTGTCAAGGATTCATTGGAAATACTATAATGGATTACTAGGTTCACTCCAAAACCATAGTAGTAGTCAAGGTTTACTCCTAATACTATCATAATAGATTGGGTTCACTCCCCAAACCATCATAGTAGTCAAGGTTCACTTTAAAGACTATCATAGTGGGTAGAGTCCCTTACGGAACTGGGTTCAATCCTCATTCCAATATTGTTTATCTCATGAGATATCAATTTTTACCTAATGAATTATAGGGAGATATAGGTCCCACCCATCCTTGGTTATAATGTGACCACTGTCCTTGGTTGTAATATAACCACTATCCTTGGTTATAATATAAGAACCATCCTTGGTTATAAAATAACCACCATACTTGGTTATAACATAACGATCATCCTTATTTATAACATAACCACTAATACATAATGAAATCCATAAATATGTGTGCCATGGTATCATAAAATATTCATCATATCATCACATCATAACTCATGAAAAGAAAACAGGATTTAAAAATATTTCATCAATTCACTATAATATAACACATGAAAAATAAATGGGTTTCATAAATATCTCAACAACATAAACATTAGCCATACAGAGAAATAGTTTGAATGGTATCAATTAATCATGCCTCCATTAAATCATAATTAATATAAAATTATTTTATCACATATAAAAATTCATTTAAAAGATCACTAAAATATTTCATGGGGAAAATAAATTTTCCATTTTGAAAATAAATTTTAAAATAAATATATTTCCAAAATTTTATGGAAAGCATGGAATTTGAAAACAACCATGAAAAATCTAAATAAATACTTGAAACATTGATATTTTATGACGGTGGGAAATTTTTTTCATACCATATAAGTTAAAATAAAAAATTCCTTTCATATTTTTGGTAAAAATTAAAAATGTACCTTATTCAGAAAAAAAAATATTCCTTTTAATTTTTTTTAAAATTAAAAAACGGGTAAAAATGACTTTAAAAAATTATAGGATAATATTAAAAACCATATTTAAATTATTTTTAAAAAATAATGATATGTAAGGAAAAGTTTTTTCTATCGAAGAAAGAAATGAAGTTGATTTTCTTAAAAAACTAATTTTAGATATGCTGAGTACTTAAGATGAAGAAAATGAAAAAAAAAATTATATAGAAATAAGAAAAGGATACTAAAATTCATGAGTTTATTTATAGGTAGATCATAATATTTCATCATCAGAAATATAATCATAAAAAATCATGATAAACAATGAGATTGTAACATAAAACTCTTACCACTTTGGTAAATTTTGAACTATAAGCCCCATGAAAGAAAAATAACCTTATATAGATATGTATATCCCATAAGTTTCATTATAAAAATAATTAAATACATTTATGGGAAATATATACGCCACTAAAAATAAATGAGTGGTGAATTTTTCATAAATATCCTAGAAATAAAAGTAAGACTATAAAACCCTTACCTTAAGTATAATTTCTTTCATATGTGTTGGAACATACTTTATAATAAATATAAATTTATTAATAATTTATTACAGAACCATAATAATATATATCATACCATATTTTATTTACTTATAACCTTTTATCACCCATTTTAACACTTTTTTATTGAAATCACTATTCCGGGTGATATCTGCTTTGTTTTTTTTTGCATATTCTAGTTCAATAGTTTTGGTCCTTTTATTTTGATTATGGTTCTATGATATAAATAATATCAATATTTATATAAATATTATATATAATCATAATATACATTTTTAGATTCATTCATAAAATATAGGCAGAGAAAAATGAATTACACCGTTCATGCAAACAGTAGGTCGTACGTACGCATGAACATTGTTTCCATTTTTTGAAAGATGGAAAAAATAAAGGTAAATAATAAATCACCTTTAACAAATAATTAATATATCATATATAACATATATATTCATTAAATATATCCTTATTATCATACAATTAAGACATAATTTAAAAAATAATCACATCGCTTCATGGAGGTGGTAGTCTACATGTATGCACGATCAACGTTATCATTTTCAAACAGGTTGGAAGGTAATAAGGTTGATATGAAATTATCATTAAAAAATTATAATTATGTAATTATTATCATATATAAATATTAAACCCATAATAATACTGATCTACAAAAGAAAGTGATTAGAAATAAATTTCATCGGTACATGGAGATGGTAAGCCGTATATAAGCGTGAGGGATATTTTTACTTCCCATTTGATGGAAGTGGGTGAGTAAAGGTGGTTTCAAAATAATAATAACATTTAATTATATTTAATATATTTTAGTTAATAATTTATGAATAATATAACATATTTAATTGAATTAAAAGAATAATTAAAAAGAAAGTTATTGGTTAAGGTGATTACCTCATCTTTGAAATAACTCATTTAGATATCATCTTAAGGGATATAGGGTTGGTATTTTGTGAAGAAAACCACCCCTTTATTGTTTATAGGGAAGTGTAGAAGAGAAATTGGTAGTTTTTTTAGATAGATGGATCAAAGTGGAGGGAATAAGAGAAAGTAGTGGTTTCCTTTTATAATTGTGGAGAGGGGAACCCTTATAATTTCTTAAAAGATTAAAATATATTACAATTATTCTCAATCCAAATGGTTCCAAATGGAATATAAATGGAAAAATTATTAAATATTTGACCATATATTACCCCCTTTTCCTATTTTAATATTTTTACAATTTTTAAATAATTTAATAAAATATTATTTTCATAAAATATCAATATTCCCAATTTAGGCATTATTCATTTAATTTGAATTAAAAGACATAAAAACATAGTTTTAATTAAAATATAATTATTTAATATAACTATAATATGTTATATACATATAAAATATTCATTTGACATCTTAAATCACTCACATTTTATTTTTTTTAATATTTTTAAAATTATTTATTATATTTTTTTATTAATTGGAGAAATACTACATCGATGTTGTGTATGAATTTAAGGTCATTATATAATTAAAAATATAGTAAATAAATTTATATCATGAAAATAATTTCATTAATCTCAAAATGTACACTTATATTTTTTCATAAAATTTTTTCTTCTCTACGTGGAAACAAAATAAATATTTAAAACAAATAGAGTGCATTTTTTAGCTTTCTTTGATTTAAATATTATATAAGATATTTTCTAGGATAATTATCTATTAAAAAACTAAATTTTGAGGCTAAGTTGATAATAGTAAAATTAAATTCATCTAATAATAATTATGATGAAATATTATGGCCTTATATATTAGTTTTAACCAAGATTAACCCGATTTACACTTTTCCATAGAAGTAAATTTTACAACGGTTACTATTCATATTGACCAAAAAATAAAAGGGGCATATTTACCAATTTTTAACCTCCTAATTATAAATATTGAATCAATTTTATAAAATTCAATTTCTATAAGAGATAAAAATAATTTTAAAATAAGCACGCAACACGCGTCAAAAACCACTTTTTAGAAAAAATATATTTTTAATCATAAAACTTGCTTTATTATTATCCCATACTTAGAAAAAAATATTTAATGAATATTTAAACATTTTATTTAATATATAATATATAAATTTAATTAAAATAATTCACCAAATATTATTAATTTAATTTATTAAGATAAAAATACATTGTGTGCATAAAAATAATTTTTCATAATAATATATCTTTTACATATAAAAATGTTTTAAAAAAACTAAATTCAAACATGAAATTGATTCAAATGAAATTAATTAGATTATTTAAAATAAAATAGAACTATTTTTAATCTAAAACCATTTAAAAAACTGAAACTTTGTACATGCTTAAAAACAAAAATACAGTTTTCAATAAAAATTATTAATTTTCACTATTCAATTGAAAATCAATCTTTTCAAAAAATTGTAAAAAAAGTAGATGAATATAATTTTATATATTATTCATTCAAAAATTTATTTATTTTTTTGAAATAATTTTTTTAAATGTTTTAAAACACAAATATAATATTCTCTCACAAAAAGCAATAAATTCATTTTGAAGGAAATCTATTTTTTAAGCATAATATTACTTTGCTAAAAAAAATTGAATGTTTATTTCATAAAATTAAAAAATACATTAATATTGAGTTGGATATTTTTATATATCTCATAGGGCATTCAATCCTATTCATACCTACTAATTTAATGGTTAAGTTATAACAGTCACATAATAATATTTTAATAATATATCATGGTTTGTTTAAACTCAGTGTTTCATGTAATTCAAGATATCGAAGAAATTAAATTTATTTTTTAAAAAATAAATTTCATAAAATATTAGGGTGTTACAATAACCCACACGACCATGCATAACACCAATCAATGCAACTACTACCCAAAGACACCTTGAACAGTCCAATTCAAGAGCGGTATCCATAACTCCAATCCCAAGGCATCACTTAATAGAATAATATAATGCACCAAAAGATTGGTACCAAAACCATGACTAACCCAATTAGAAATTTCATATGAATATGAATGCACACCCACCAAGTTCCTTCCAATTTATCACTCCTAAAACCTTTATATTTTATGAAACCAAATCCATTTAATCATTTAATCAAACACATTATAGGCATCATTGATAATACAAGATTTTAAGACCAACCAAGAAATGTAATTTCCAAAAAATATTTAAAAATATTTTTCTTAAAAAAATAATAATAAATTTATTTAGGAAACAATTAGACTTCACATTCTAATATAAAGTGAAAAAATAAGAGAATATAGTTGCCTCAAATGAGTTTGACTTAAAGAATCACACCACAATCTCATAGATCAGGGCTCCCCATATCGTTCCTTCAATGTATTCTATAGAATATTTATGAAAAAATTCTATAAACTATAATTTTGAGCATATAAACCCCTATATAGGGTTCCTCTTATAATAAAATAAGAAAATCAAGGAGATAGGGGAAGAGTGATACTCTTACCTTCGATCTCCAAGATCCAGTACTCTCTAATCCATTGAAATCAAGAACTATAAGGAATAATATATTAAAAAATTCCTAGGGAAGGGACAAGGTTCAAGAGCCTAGGATAAGAGTGGTGGAATGATGGTTTAAGTGCATATATATATATTAAAAATAAAATTTTATAATTAATTAATATCATAACATGTTTTCATAAAACATCCCCCAACTGTGTGGATTAACTCTTTCTCAAAAACTTTCTAAGTTTCATGGTTTCTACATGGTATGTTCAAACCATGTTCTAACTATGTTCCCACCCATAAGATCTCTCAAAATCACACAGATTTACCTAGATAACACCACATGGTTACCCTTAACAATTTGTAAACCTTACCCCTCATAATACCTTCCCAAAACATCTAAAAACCATCTAGATTCCTCTAGAACTAAACCATTCTATTATATAACTTTAAAATACATAATAAAACTAGGAAATACCTTAATCTTAGGATTTTAAACTATCCCCACCATGGAGATTTATGTATTTAAGAATTTGGATGTTAGTATTTCCCTAGAAGAGTTTAGGTCATTGATCTAGCATGAAATTCTCTCACTCCCAATTTTCCTTCTGAATTTAACCATACTACCATAATATCTATACCAAATATATTTTTCTACCTTAAAAAACTTTTATTTTTGATCAATAATATAAATCAGGTAATAAATAAATATAGCATCTGGTTCAAGGGTAACAGGGTCCCAAAGTATCATAGGGCTAGGGTTAGACTGGTACTTCATTAACTATGATATATAGAAAACATTATTTTGAGCACTAAATCTAAATAATATGGCTAATTGATATAAAATGTTAATAATAGGTTCCAAAAATATCAAATAGCCTGATATACCCAGGATCCAATTTTCCATTCTTTCCCAAATTGTGGTGATCCCATCTCATGGACATTTTCAAGAATATGTGGTCACAAACATTAAAATATAAGTCTTTTAGACAATGATATTCATATAATTTCTAATGTATTTGAGTTACTTCCATCCATTTTTATATCATCTATATTTTCATAGTAGTCTCATGGACAATACTTGGTCTGATCAGTAAAATATTAGCAATCATAATGAATTGATTTTTGATTTTTTGGAAATAAGGTTGGTCAAGTTTTATGTCCAATGTCTATATTTTCATCTCAATTAATAAAGTTATATTTATCAACAATATAATTATTGAAAACACATGTTGAATATGACCAAATTATTTAAGTAATTCTTGGGAGATTTGTTGATCCCACTTGTGTTTGTACAAGGCATAATATTCATATATATACATGTTGGAAGTGTTGAAAAAGTGATGATTGGTCAAGTGGATAATGTTTGGAGGTATTCCAAAGGTGAATTTAATTGAATGTGGTGAACAAGAGTGTGAAACAGAAAACACAGGCAAGGCCATTCCCTAGTGGTGGACATGGTGGAGATGAAGAAAAAGGCTAGAAGTTATCATGACTATTTATTTATGTGTGTTGTGAAGGTAATTTTCCAAAATGGGAAAAGTAGAAAGAACCATGCCTCAGTGGTATCTGTAGTGGATTTCCAATTTTTCAAGATGAAATAGAAAATACAGGATGGACCATGATTGTAGTAAGAAAATCCATCGTGTTTAAAAAATGGCATAGGCCAAAAAGGATATCCTTATTGTGGTGCATTCCATGTTGTTTGGTGTTTTGGAATAAAATTCCAGAAGTATGATGTTAGGTTATAATGAGGAAGTTGTAGTTGATTCATTGTACTACATTGAAGACATACAATGCGAAGGATGCTGAAATGAGATGCCCTATGGCCATAGTGGGAGTGGCTGTGGTTGGAAGGTAGAGTCCCAATCAAAAATAGATTTAGGTTGTAGACCAAGACCATAGTGGTTATTTTGTTGGAGGAAAAAAAACTTAGGTTCCTTTACTAATACATGGTGTAAGCCTTGTCGGACTTTGGAGTGAAAAATTAGGAGGATTCCTCCCCGGTGATTATTGAACCTATATTTAATGGTTAAACAATAATGGGAAATGTTTTTTCCATGATTTAATAATGAATTTAAGGTGGTTTCAACATTCATGTTGGGGAATTTATTTAGAATAAATTTACACTACAAGAGGTGTTTTTAGGTCCATAAAGAATTTATTTCTTGGCATTTTTGTAGAAAATAATTGATGATTTATGAAGGAGTCACGAGAATTTAAAATGGACCAATGGAATTCCAACGAGTGGAATTTTATTAGCACATAATCTTATATTTAGTAAAGAAATATCATGAAATCCAAAGCAGTAAAGTTGAGATAGAGAATTCAAATTATTGAATATTCAGTTCTTTATAGGGAAGAAGAAGGTGTTGTTCCCGATGAGGGGTTTGAATCTTGAAGATTTGGAATCCATTGAATACATTTTCAGAAATAAATTTGGTTTTTTGTATCTACAGTAAATAATAAGTCGTTCGAGAAATATTTAGGAAATAAGAGTGTTGCATCAAGGTGGTTTCAAAAAGGAGAAGGATTAGCCCAGTGGGACTTCAACAAAGCTTCAACCTTGTTTGAAGATGCATTTTATGATGGTGATTAATGGACCTAAAAGAGTATAAAATGCGTTTTTATCCATCTTTAATAACTGGTCAAAGGATGGGAAGTATTATTTGTGAGACGAAAGTGATCCTTGTGCAATAATGAGTTGAGCATAAAATATATAAGTTATTTATCCAGGATGAGGAGTGACCAAGCCTGAACCTTTATATATAGTGAGATTCATAGTGATTTTAGTTCACAAAACAATGTAGATGCATTCAACTTGGATATAGACCAGTGAGGGTGAACCATGTAAATAATCATGTCTATATTTACTTGATGCTTTCACACCAAAATAGATTAAAAAGTCTTAATCATATATTATTAAAGAGAATAAAAAATTGACCCTCAAGGTTGAGAGGTCAATATCTTTTAAGGGTGGTGAGATAATAGTTGAAAGTTTTTTTAATTAGTTAATTCATGTTCATACCTTGATTCACCCCCAGGTTAATCTCAATCTAACCCCCTTTATGGGACCCTATAATTGGTATGAAATGGATAGATTCATTTTTATATTTTTCTCTTACTCTCACTTGAACTGAAGTTGTTGAAGAAAAATAGAATGCAAAATGAAGGATCTTATATTTGATGTAATTAATTTAAAAACATAGAAAAAGGATCTCATTCATTTTATAGAAGATTATCTTAGAGTTCAACTATAAGTGGTTTAAGATGGAATTATTCTGTTGAACCGATATAGAGTTATCTTTGAGATAGATCAAAGAAATATTAAAATTATTATTTCATTCAAAGAAGTGATAAAAGACGATCTCAAGGGAAACTTTCATAAAAAATGAATTATTTTAATTTCTAAAAATATATATGGATTCTATTGGAAGACTTTATTTAGAAAATAATAAATTACAAGATAGAGTTTCCTTATGAAAGAAGGCATAAAAGAGGATATGAAGAATTCATCCCAGAATTTGTGTTCTAAAGCCAAAGTAAAATCTAAACATAATTATATTTATGATTCTAACCCTCGTATGAAAAAGGATTTGAAGTTTTAGACTCTCACTTGGATCTAAAAATATATGTGATTTTGGTAATGAAATAGTAACAACATCAATTTGTTATTCCATGAAATGATAATTCAATGACAACCAAGATAGATGGATTATCCGACATGAAATATAATATTCAATGATTGATAATTTTTACTTTGGAAATAATTGATTTAAGAATGAATACGTGTAATTTAATTTTATTATAAATAAAATGGGAACAAAGATGAAAGATTAAAATTATATGCTTTAAGAGATTTCCTAAGAGATCAAAAAACAAATGGCCATGGAGAATGAATCAAAGGAAAGCATTCCTTCACCAAGAATAGAATTTGAAGAAATAAAATGTTCTTTGTGATATTTAATCTCTCTAATGAATTTTATGGCTGAAAATTTAGAATAAAATGATAATAAGATAAGAGACAATAAGGAGGGGATGAACAACTTAAAAGATAATATAAAGATCTATCTAAAAATCCATCTAAATTTATGAATCAACAAAGATAAATATAGATCTAAAATATTGAATAAAGTAATTATTCTATGAAAAATATAGACGTATGGTTCCATGAAATATTAATGAACCAAAGTTCTTATATTATGGAATAATTGGGCACATTATGAGTAGATGTTTCAAATACAATAATCCCAAGGATGTGAAAAGAACTCTAGTAGTAACAACATCACATTAAAGAAGAAAACAAATGAGGTATTATTATTATGGTAAATGTTTCATTTGTTTTAACCTTAATCATATAGTATGTTATTTCATTTATATAAATTCATGGAATGGTAAGGAATCCATATAGATACACTCTACTCCTTTGAATTACAAGGAGAATACTTATTATAGAAAAAGGCCTATTATATTTGAAAATAGGTATAATGTTTTGTAGGATAATAAAGATCCTCAATAAAGGGTGTACCACATAGCAAAATATAATCACTCACAAAAACTCTTTTTGATACAAATAAGAAAAATCTATAAGAAAAATCAATAGGTTTTTACAGTTATTAAAGTGGTGGAAATAAAAGAGAATCCACCTTTTAAGGAGCTTTATTCCAATATAGAACTTTTGAAAATCATGGAAGTAGTTTTACAAAGTGTTCCTATACAAAACACTAATAGGAAATATAGAAATATGCAATAGAGAATAAAGTTAGAGGTGAGATCCACTGGAGGTCTATACAAGATGATACACATTCAAGTGTAATAGATTACATAATTTTGGAAAATACCAATCTAAGAAAGAATAAAAATTATCATATCCATGAAGATAAGTGTGCAAGTGGAATCATTCAAGAAAGATCCTTCAGATAGAGGTTAAGATTTCTAGAAAAATTATAAGATGGAGATCTTGAAGAGAGTATTTAATTTCATTCCCAAAATCTGAATTAGGGAAAATGAAATGTGGAAGCTGATGGGTTGGTTCATCTTGACCAAACTTATTACTTAACTTGAAGAACTTAAAGGTACCACTCTCCCTATATACTTTATTGTTTTTAACTACTTGTGAAGAGATGTAGAACTTTGCGAGAGATAAGATCGATGGGCATGATTTTTCTAATTAACCACATGTGTTTAGAGCTAAAAAGGAGATCTGTTTTAGCCACCAATTCAAATGTTATTAAGAGAATGATATTATGAATCATCATAATTTGATAAATATTATGAATAATGGAAAGTCATGGAGCTAAAGTGGGGTCATTTTTTCAAATTGAACTACTATTGAACCAAGTGGTTCCAAATTCTTAATAAGTGATATCAATTAGTTTATCATTTGTTATGTTTCTCTAAAACAAGTAATTTAATATTGTGTATTTATGGTAGGTGTGAAGTGATTAAGATAAAATGTTTTGTTTTTTTGGAAGTGGAAAATCAAAAGTTTTTATAAGTTATTTTATTGGTATTTATGAGTGACATGAAAAACCTTGTTGTTGTCAATAAAATATCTTATTTCTTACACTGAGATATGCATTAGTAGTCTTAAAGGATTTATTTATATCTCAATTTCCAAGTGGTAAATTAACTTAATTAATCTATTTATTTTATTACATTAGTGTTGGTGTTTGGATAAAAGGATATTCAAAATATGGGGAGATGAAATGAGATGAGGAAATCCTCCCAATCCTCATAAGGGGAGTTATTTCCCTTGAGGAAGCCCTCTTAATATATTTCTTAGCGTTTCTTAACAAGTGATAAGGGGGATAAAGAATTCAAAATCAAAGGGGGAGAATATATGAAAATGTTGATATTCCCTCTAATAAGTGTGATAATATAGAAAAAAATTCAGCTCAATATTTTAAGAAAGAAGTTTGTAAAAACCCTTTGAATTCAAAAGGATCTTTATATTTCATTGACAATAAGGGGTGGAATATATATAACGGGGTAAAATATATAATTAAGTGGTAGAAGATACTTCCAATGGTTTATTGTGTAAGGGGGAGTAAGATTATATTTTGTATTGTCAACAAAATCTAAAGGGGTGTAATGTTAGTAATCCAAATGATTGATGTTGGATTTTTTGATAATAAGGTCGGTCAAATTTGATGGATAATATGTGTGTTGTAATGTTGATAAAGAAAGTTTTTTTTAAAAAAAAATATAATTATTGAAAAAACATGTTTAATATGAACAAATTATTGAATTATTGCTTGTGATATAGGATTATCCCACATCTATTTGGCCAAGGTATATTTTTTTTCATCATACCTCATATCTATACATGTTGTAAGTGTTGAAAAAGTAATGATTGGTCAAGTACATAATATTTTGAGGCATGTTTGAAGTTAATTTCCTGGATTTTTGTGCAAAAGAGTGTATAATTTCCAACATAGGAAAGGCCACACCCTAGTGGTGGCTATGGAGGAGATGGAAAAGAAGGTCAGAAGGGACTAGGCCCATTTACTTGGGCATATTGTGAAGGGAATTTAACAAAATGGGTAAAGTAGTTGGGACCACACACTGGTGTTACCTATAGTGTATTTCTAGTGTTCTTGGATGAAATAGGAACAATATGTCATACCATGTCTATAGTAAATAAATTTTTGGTGGAAAGAAAGTGGGAAATTCCAAAACTTCCATCAATCCTATGGTGTATACCAAGTTGTTTGGAATTTTAGAGGAGAACAACCAAAAGTAAAATACTATATTATAGTGTGGAAGACATGGTTAAATTTTTTTACTACAATTAAAATTTGGAGTGTGAATAAGGCTGAAATGGGATTACCCATGACTATAATGAGAGTGGTTTTGGTTGATAGGGGGAGTCCCAAGCCAAAACAGATGAAGGAATAAGTCTACAACTATAGTGGTTGTTTTGTTAGAGGAAAAACGAGTTATTTTTCCACACTAAGTCATGATTCAATTCATCTCGGCCTTTGGTATGATAAATCAATATAAGTCCACTTTAGTGATGCATGAACTGGTCTTTAGTGTTTCAATAATCATGGGGATCATTTTTGGTCCATGATTCAAGAATTATTCAAATGCATTTTCAACATTATTGTTTGTGAATTTATTTAGAATAGATTCATGATTTAGGAGGATTTTTTTTTCTAGTCCACAAAGTATTTATTTCTCAAAAATTATAGAGAAAATTATAGGGGTTTTATGAAGGATTATGGGTACTTAAAATGGCCCAATGGTGTTCTAATAGGAGGGAGTTGATTGGAACATGATATAAAATTTAGTATAGGAGGATAATGATGGAAAAAGTAGTGAAGAAAAGTGACATAGTGTGTATTATTGATTATCTGATTCTCTATGAAAAATAAGAAGGTGTTGTTCTAGGAAATGGTATAAAAGATTTATTATTTATTATCCATAAAATATATTACCAAGATAATGTTTTCTCTGTTGTATCTATGGTAAATAAGAATCCATTTTATAGATATTATGGAAAGAAGAGTGCTTAATCAAAGTGTTTTAAAAAAGGTGAAGGAGAAACCCAACAATACTCTAATGAAGTTTCTACCTTGTTTTAATATTAGTTATATGATTATGATTAATGGACCTACACATCCAAAAGATATGTGTGTATCCTTTTGGATTATTGATAATAGTATTATGAAGTGTTGGCAGTGAGATGACAATGAGAATTGGGTGGCAATGAGATTACCCTAAACTTTTTAAGGTGGTTATCCTAGAAGAGGAGTGACCAATACTGAAACTTTGTATACAGTGAGCTTCATAGTGATTTTGGTGCATGAAAAAACATTGATACGTGCTTCTTGGATGTAACCTAATGAGGGTGGAACAAGTAAATAATATTTTACATATTTATATAAATTATTCACAACAAAAAAATAACAAATATTAATCATATCCTATTAAAGATAATAACAACGTGACCCTTAAGGTTGATAGGTTAAGATTCTTTAAGGGTAGTGAGATAAATAGTGAAATTTGTTTTAATTGGGTGATTTATTTGCGCACCCTGATTCAACCCAAGGGTAATATCACTCTAAGACCCATTGTGAGTCCCTACATTAGGTTTACCCTTCATGTTGAAATAATATTTTATAAACTAACCTTGTTTTTCTATTTTTAACTCCCAGGTGTTATCTTTATTCCTATTAAATATCCATTTGAAATCAATTATCGTCTCATTTTCAAGTTTGGTGATAATAAACAATGTATTATTATTAATAATGGAATTCATTTCATCTTGTATGGAAGCTAGCCACTATCTATATTCTTTAGATTCCATATCTTTCTTAAATAGTTTTATTTTATCATTGTTTATGTCCTATGAAATATTAAAAGGATACACATCCAAATCAGTTTGGTTGAACTAAGTAGGAGGTTTAATGGTCCTCCTTGCTCTATATTGAGTTTATTGATACTATATAAGATCATAACCTCCCTAATTATTAAATTTATAATTATAATTAGACTCACTTTGATCCCATGGGGAATAATTGGTGGTGACAATATTAGGTTGAGATTGGTCTTGAGATTCTGAAGTAATATCATTACCAAAAGGTTGGGGTGTATCAATTTCATTACACTTGGAAGACTAACACTTATATAGACTAAAATCATTAAAAACAACATCATGAATGGTTTTTAATTTATGATATCTAGGTTTACATATCTCCAATTTTTAACCCTGAATTCCCTCTAGATAACTAATGAAGATACACTTCATAGCCCTATTTTCCAATTTATAATTCTTAGTGTGTGCATAAACTATGGACCCAAAAATTCTAAGGTGTGAATGATTAGGTGGTTTTTATATCTAGATATCCTTAGTTTTCTTAAAATAATTGGGTTTATATGGTAAATAGTTTATGAGGTATACTATCGTAGTGAAAGCTTCATCCTAGAAGGACCCAGGTAATCTATAGTGCGATGATATACTTCTAATGCCCTCTCATATGTCCTTATTTCTATTCTCAACTAATCCATTTGGTTTTGGGGTTTCCACCATAGTATATTATCTTTTTATATATTAAGAGAGTAAATGTTCTACAAACTAATTAGACATATATTAAAAACCATTATTAGTACGAAGAGCCTTTAATTTTTTATGAGATTCATTTTTATACTCACCCTCCCATTCTCAAATGTCTGAAAGGTATCAAACTTTCACTTTATATGAATATCCATACCTTCAAGGAGTAATAATAAATAAACATGATAAATTAGTAGCCTTCACCATGAGAATGAATCCTATAGGAACACTAGATATTAGAGTATACACACTCAAGAGGGTTTCTAGACTTATACATTCACCCTTTGAAACTTACTCTCCTAGACTTAACATACACTCAGGCCTCAAAAATGGAATACTTATAAGAGTTACATCAAACTATGACCCCTACTTCATGTGATCATAAAGTCCTTTATCACTCACATGCCCAAGTATATTATGCTAGAGGGTAGTGTTACCTAATTATAAGACATGAGAGGATTTAAGTTACTTCATTTGAGTAATACCATATAACACAGATAGACTATTCAAAAGAGTTCTTTTCATCATAGTAAGATATACATGATAAATTCTTAGAATATTAGATATAGATCCAAAGTAATACCCCTTTTAATATATAATTCCTATGGAAGTGAGGTTTTCTTCAATTCAGGTACCCATATAACCTCTTAAAGATTCTTAACCATCATATTATGAAGTTCTAAATCCCTAAAACCTATAACCATGATATGAAAAATCATATTATTTATAAAATTTATGTAACCTAATTTAATATCTTTTAATTGAATGAATTATTCTTTTTTTATAATACATGTGAATGGATGATCTTATGTTTAGGATCCACTCCTCAGTGATAGAACACTCACAAACATTCAACACAAAAAGTAGTGTCAAAATATTTTTCTAATAAGAAAGAATGGTCACCATTATTTTCTTTATAATCATTATTCCTTTTAATACAGTTCCTATTTAGATACATAGGTTTCTAATATTGAAAAAATTTAATCACCATATTCTTGTATTTAGACCGAATCTTCCTAGACTAACTTCTTTCTGTCCACTTACACTTATTTTAAATCATGCCTCAGTTTTTTAGTCCCTCAACCCCACCCATAAAAATTACATTAATTTTGAATTTAATTAGCTAATAAATTATATTTAACCTCTTGGAGAGTGAGGGTATCCCTAACATACATCATAAAGTCTTTAAAAAATTTAGAGACTCATCTAATGATATTTAAATAATTATATAATAATCCTCATTACTTATTTCAATGTCTATATTCGAAAGATCTAATAAAATTCGGATGAAAACACCAATATGGGCCCTAATTATAGTTCCAAGATTACTTTTAAAGGTATATAATCACGTTTTATTATATAATTTTCAACTAAGGATGTATTAATTTATAAGGATTCTAATTTAGACCAGATACTAGTTACAATTGACTCTAGTGAAACTTATCAAAGAACTTTATCGCTTAAGGACAACAAGATAAGACTACAATACTTCCTAAGAACAACATTAGAGACATTAACATACATAGCAACAGACTGTCCATCAAGGAAAATATTGGTTACCTTATTTTTAGACCACCAAGAGCATTAGGAAGTGCAGTATGGTTCAAAAGAGTGTTCATGTTAATTCAACAAAAATTGAAAACATTTTTCTATCAAAATTATTTATCTCAAATTTCATAGACCCCAAATTTAATAAATCCAATCGATTTGAAACCAATTTTTTGGGGAACAAATAATGAGGTTTTCCTAAATAATAGACAAGATCTATTGATTTTTTTATGATAGTAAATGATTAGATAAATTGTTTTAATAAAAAAACAATGATTGAATATTATGAAACTGAACTGGATGAGAATTATTTGGAAACAAAAACAAAAAAATGGAAATAACATCAAGATATAACATGTTGCAATTCTGATTGATCCTATGTGTAGGGGAATAACACCAAACCAATAAAAACATTATTAATAATTAAAAAGATGTAGGAAATACAAACTCTAATGCAAGAAAAACCAAAGAAACTATCAGAGGAGTCTAGCCTACTAAACTAGCTGATGGTGGTTATCTCCTCCATGTGAAGTTAGTACCTTCCACTCCTGGAAAAAATCACACACACACCTAAAATAAAGGATACATTAGTAGGAATCATTAAATAATTAAAATAACTTATATAGATGTGTTTCTACCTAGAAACATGTTGAAATCAAAGGAGTGAAGTCTAAAATCTTTAAGCCTCATACAGTGGTCTTGCTGCTCCACACAATTTTTTTTATCCACAAAATATCCACCAAAATAAAACTTTAATTGTTGGGGATCCGAATGTTGGTTATTAAGGAACAAAGGAGAAGTTAGGAACCCTAGTTCCTCATCCTCCTCCTTAAAACGTCAAAGAAAAACAAGATATTTCTACACTATCTTTATGAAAAAACAAAATATATATGATATCTATAAAATGAATATTAAATACTAAATGTTAAGGGAAATAATAATTCCCAAGTGAAATATTAAGAAAATTAGATGAGTCATGGGATGATATCCATGTGGGTGACAATGATTAATCTGACCATTCATGTAACATAATATGAACCAAATCACATGGGAATTAAATGAAATATAATATACCATTTAGGATAAACACTAATACATATTTATCAAAGAGTAATAATACATACAACATAGAAGCATAAAAGGGTAAAAATAGGGATGTTTGATCAACACTTATCAATGTTCCCTGATTAATCCTTAACCCACTAATATAAGGACACCAAAATCTAAGATTAAAAATAAATATAGAGAAATTAAATATAGAAAATGTTCAACATGACTAAATGTAAATAGAACCATGAAAACCAATGAATGAAATGTATAGGTTGAGAAAAAATAGAAATAATTCAGTTAAAATAGTAATATAAACATACACATGTAAAACCAATTTCACAATAGTAGATTGATTAGTATTAATTGGTTTATCATATAAAACATGGAAGTGGAATCAAAGAACACTTTTACAATTTATCCTCAATACATTCATCATGTAATATAAATAAAGACCATAAAACATGCATACCTAGATTAACAATGTGGTAGCATCAATCTTTAATCCCTAATGGAGTATGCTTGATGATGATTGCTAAATCATCAAGAAAAGACTTCTTTCTATCAATGGTTTACACTATCCCTGGGATTCCAATATCTATTGGAAGATACTCAAAGCTCTCTAAGGGGTGTTAGTGCCTTCTCTAGGAGAGATAAGTGAGGCCCATGAATAATAAATTATTATAATTTTTATAATTAATATATGTTAAAAACATGAGGGATCATATCCCTTTTATATATTCATTCCTCACATGATTAATTTAATGATAAGTTTCATCCATGTTCAATATTTTCATATACATTTATTTACATTTTGATTTATTAATTTAATATTATTAAAATGAATATTAAATCCATTTAAAAATTAGTCATTACTAAAATTATATGGGAAGATACATGCACTTAATTGACATGGTTTTAGTGCACATATCAAATAATCTCACTCTTACACAAAAATCCATAAGGACTTTGTTCCAAACTTCACAACCATATTGAATCAATAAAAAAACTCTTTTGGATATGATTTCATCAAATTTTATTCATTTTTAACAATATACTTTGTCTCAAAATTTATCCTTATGATGGGTCTAACTGTGTGACCCTATGGGCCTCAAAAGTGTTGATAAAAAAAATATAAAATCCATATTTCATAGATTTAACTAAATAGAGGCCTTTATAAAAGCATCAGTTCTACTCAAACTACTAAGGGGTCTGGTGTAATCACCATAAAACATACTCATATCTCTATATGAACATGTCTAACACAAGATATATCTTATACATCATATGTATACCTATATAATACTTTTTTCCATGACATAAAGTGGAAACTAGTTATAAAATACATCAACCTAGTATAGGAAAACTAATATTTTCTTGATTATTTGAAATTGACTGACCAAATTGATGAATACATAATATGTCATTCATATTTTGGTTGAGAAAATTTCATGTCCCATATCCAAGTAGTTGAACACATTATACGTGACTCAATAAAGCATGCACAAATGTTTCCCCGGTCTAATAATAATAGGATATATGTATCTACTCATCATAAAAGTGAAAAAAATACCATCTTGGTTATGCTCAAACTGATGAAATGATAAAAAACATATCCAAACACCCCATGATCTGCTAATTTCATATAAGCATGTTATCATTATATGATGGTTCACGAGCTAGGAATCTCGCCAACCTCAGGTAAAAAGGATTTATAATAAGCATAAACCCTTAAGAATATCAATGACTATATGAATTTCCAAGTGATATAATTTAGCGAGTTTGTCCAAGTAATAAGTTTATACTTATTACCTCATTAATATATTCTTCATATATATTATAAAACCCATTAAATTAAGTAGAAGAATCTATTAAAGATAACTTTTCATATTATAAGAACCCATAATACTTTATGATAATCATCAATTAGGGATAACTTAATTTCATACTTTGATGGGATTCTATCATTCAACCATTCATTTAAAGTAAAATTCCATCACACATGAATGGATGATAAATGGATATTACCATCATTATAATAAATAACATTATTTATTTATAATCATTATAACCAATATATTAAGTGTTTAATATATATTGAGCGAATGAGCTTGTACCCAAGTGGTAAAGACTCATTCATGGCATCCAAAAGACCCAGGATCGATTCTGGGTTGGGAAAAAATTTATGATTACTATAGAAACACTGTAGTAGGAAATTGTAGAAGTAATATAGTAGCAGCAAAACTATATTATCAGTTAAACTGTAGCGGTGGAGGTACTGTAACTAGAACTATAGCGGCAGAGGTACTGTAGCAGCCTAGGCACTGTAGAAGTACTATTCACCAGAAGGGCCTTTCAGCTAAAAAATGGGATTTCATTCCCCTTGTCCTTCAGGCTATGTAATAGGTTCCCTTTACCTAGATAAAAATAGGTGTTTTTTCTTTACTTTAATAATATATAGAGGCTTTGGCCCAAATTTTTTAAAAAATATCTATAGATTCTATACGAATCTCATGTTTTTTCTATAGTAATTACATTTTTGAACATTACATCCATATATAATTCAAGTCACATACTATAAAATAAAATATTCCCACTAAACTCTTAGTGGGTAGACATTATGAACTAAGATAGTTTGAATAATGGTGAGACTTAGGAGTCATATTCCTTAACTTCAACTCTTTGAACCTATATTAAAACTAATTAAATTCACAACAATAGATTTTATAATGTTATCTTTAATTGTATTTTCAGAACTCATTCTAAGATTAACATCATCATCACATATGAAATTATGCCATCAAACTTTCTCCTTGAGGTTAATGTAACTATTTACATTTTTATCCAATATATCATAAAATATTTTAGGATAAAGTGAAATTCACTTCATTATGGTAAAAAATTTAACCATTTATATTACTGTTTATCATTATATCTTAAAGATTTTAGGATATCAAGTAAATTTAACTTTTTAAATAATCTATAATAATGATGATATTCATTTTTTTACAGTAACTAAATGAAACTATTTAAATTTTATTTATTATCACATATACCAAATCATTAGGATATTAATAAAAAAATCACTCATTATTAGACTCATCCATTAATTAGTTTTTAACTTTGAACTTCCCTAAGTCCAAACATACACCCATTAAACTTTTGAACATTTTAATTTTCTTAGAATGTCTATGTAGGATTCAACAAAAACATATTTGTGCTAGAAAATAACACTTATTTCATATAAATTATAACACTTAAAAAATAATCTATTATACCCATTTAATATATATTATTTTATGTGTTTGGAACATTTGATTTTGAAAAAACACTCTTTATTAAAATATACCATTGATGGGTGGTGGGAACATATTCCCTTATTTTTTAATGAACTAGATAAAAAAGTTATCCAAGATAAAACATTTTTATCCCCATCTTATTATCAAAATATGTCATTTAATTTTATAAAAATCAAATAAAATTTATACAATTAACCATCTCATGTTTTTCATAACAATTTTTTTGTTAAAAAATCTTCTCATATGAGAGAAGTGGGGTGAAGATACAAATAATTTACTTAGATTCATTTAAGATTTATAATTATCTTTACCTTCAAATATCTGATGTAGAAACTATTTGATTCATCATGTGAATGAAAATTGAAATATCATCCAATTATTCTCATAATAGTAAACCCATGTATAATTAAAAAACTTACAAAGAATACATTATGTATCATATAACTTTAAAAATCAAATAATCAATTTCAATAGCACGTATACTTGAAATGGAAAGTCCTTGGAGTTTCCCAAAACCCTTCCAGTATTCGGGATAATCGCATCATATAAAACCATTAATAATTATTAATATTACCCTTAGGTTTCATATAACCTTAACTAGATTCTTGAAAGGACTTTTTAACTTTTCTTCTTCTTATTTAAAATTTCTCCTCCTTGTTCCATCTATATAATACTATGAATCAACAACCATATTACTAGTTTATCTATTCTCAACACTTGGGAATACTGATTAAATTTTTTCTTCAACTCATTCATATTGTTAAAATATATCCATACATCACTAATTTAATGAATTACTTAACCAAAATAATTATTAAAGAAACCTTTAGTCTCATCAATTCATTAGCATATCCAATTACATTTAATATCATTAACATAGTCAATAATATTTAGTATATGATTAGATATTAGTATTACTTTGCTCATTTTTCATCTAATTTTATTAAAGCCTTAATTAAATTATTTTATTCTTCATAAGAATATATATTTACCTATTGAATAAATTTAACACTTGGTTACTTAGAAGGTTTTTTTAACACATCAAGTTTTCCTTACTTAAAAAATATTTTTAAGTTACAAGTATTAGGATTTTATTACATTAATATTCTCCTCTAAAGGATTAATCTATAAAATTATAGTTTATTATGGTTAAATTTTTCTACAAAAAATATTTTATCCTATGAGTTCATTGTTTTACATATTTTCATTAAGAAATTTTAATGATAATTATCCCATTAAAATTGATGATCCCATATATCATATTAATTTAGTGAGACAAGAACCGTAGTTAAATATATTTTGGGTTGATTTATAATTTTTACCATTGCTTAGTTATTTAGGTTGGGAGTTTTCCCAATAAAAATAGTTTTAAATATTTGATAGTTAAGTGGATAACCCTGTATACAAATCCATTATATAAATTTACTCAACTCTATTTTTCTACTAACTAAATATTTTTAGGGTCTCACATCTAGTGTAACCTAAAGAAAATTACAAGAATATTCTAATAAAGGACAATCAAGGGTAACCCATCTTTATCATGACCTACAAAACAAGATTATCCAAAGTTACTTATCACTTAACTACCTTTCACAATATAATCCCAGGGCACCCAATTTTATACTAACCTACCCATATGAATGATCAAGGTCTCAAAAAGTGACACTTTAAAAGGAAAACACACTTAGTATTTGAGGGGTTCTTCTTTTAATGCATATTTAATTTAATATTGATCATATTCATATTAAATTCCTAATAATTACATCTTATATAATCATTATATTCTCATGTTTTATTCTCTTTTATGTTCATTATTCTAGTGATTTTTTTGTAATCCCTATTCCATCTACCAAATTAATATGTTCACATGTGACACAATGAAATGCCAATTTATATTTTATATTTATATTGTTAATTACCTCTCTGAATTAAGGGTGTCTTGATGTGTAATTTTTTAAATTTTGATGCTTTTCTAGGGATGCATGGTTAAATGCATGCCTTGGAAAACTGTATAGTATAAACCATGTGAACTCTATATTTTATAACTATAGAGATCACATGGTTTCTCTATGGTTTGTTGAACCATGTGATTAAATCATGTGACATTCTTGTTTTTGGGTATTTTTGTCTTTTCACCTTCATTTAAATTAGGGATTCTACCAAACTCATCCCCATTAAAAGGGATCCACTAATCCACCTCTAAAGCTCTCTCACTCATATTTCAAGCTCTACAATAGTGGTTTTAAGGCGATTTATTAATGGATCTTTACCTGGATTAAAAGGTAAGAGTCACTACTCATTCATTGATTTCTTCCTTTTTCTTTCACCTTCACTGACCTTATTTTCCCTATTGTCTAATATCCATGTATAAGGTTATTCTAATATTTGAGGTTTTGGTTTATAGTGGTTGTTATCCTTTTATTTTGACCTATTCTAGTGTTTTTTTCAAAGGTATAATGGGTATGCCACTCGAGGTATGTGTTTCTATCTCATTCCATTTTTTTGTTAGTTCCTCAATTGTATGACGTTTTAAACTCATTTATCGTTAAGATCAATTTATTTTAAAGTATCTAGACTTGTCTTCCAAAGTTTTACCATGTATTATTTTAGTTTTACTTTATTATAATGGGTCAATTATATAATTCCAAAATACATTTGTTAATATTTTTTATTCATTCTAAATGATTCATAAATTTATATTGATGTTTTTATTCAATATAAATGATTTACTTATGTTTTTTGAACAAAATATGATTTATAAAGTGGGATGTTTAGTGGTTTAAAAGTTTGACATGTTTTAAAGGGTTTTTTATTTATGGAATCATTTAGTGACTTCCTTGGATTGACTGTGATTATGACTTTGTGATATTTCAGTTTTCCCTTCAATTTATACTTGCTGTTCAAATGGATTTTAAAAATGGGATTCTAAAAAATATAATTACTAAGTATAAACTAAAGTCTCATATAAAACTATATTTAATATTAATTGTTTGATTTTTTCTTATACCCATGTGAGTCCCATTTGATAACTATCGTTGATACCACTAGTGAAAACACTCTTTTTAATGTTGTTTTTTCATTTTTGATTTTGGGTTTTAACTGACGTCTATAATAGTGATGTTAAAAATTATGTTTCTGGAAATGTTTTTTAAAAAATCATTGTCAAAAAGGATGCTGGGCTTAGTTTTCGATGTTGGTTTTACAAAAACTGATGTTGAAAAATGAGCCCATTTTTCTTTTCAGTGTCAATTTTAATGAAAATCGATGCTGAAAACTTGGTATTTTTTAAATGATTCATTGTTGGTTTTTATAGAAACCTATGATGAAAGTAATTTTTTTTATAAAATTTATAATATTACACTTCTAAAATAATCAAAATCCCTATAATATAAAACTAGTATACAAAAATCAAACAACATGTATCATTTACTGAAAATCAATAAAAACATGCACACTTTTATCAAGTTAATCAAAAAATTTCTTTGCATTTGTATTATAATGTAAAATTCAATAACACATACATAAAATTTACAACATGATCTTTTTTGGTTATTGTTGAAGCATTAATTTGATATCATTATGCTCAAACACCTATTATAACAAAAGAATTAGTTTTTTTAATACATGATATTAGGAAAATGTAATATTATTCATAAACATTATAATATAAATACCTTAAATCATAATCATACTTAACAAATAGTTTTAAAAAAAGATTGAAGATGGGTAAGTTCATTTTTCATATTAGAATATTCATCATCGAATGTATACAATAACATTAAATGATATGAGATTAAAAAATAGAATACTATGATAAAAAATATAAATAATTAATATAACTAACCTTATCAAATTAAGTAGTTACCCAGTTGTTATTATCTCATAAATGAATCATAGAACATAATAACCACATTCAATATTTTCTTGTTGATGATGACACTGCGAGTATAAAACATTAACTTGATAATAAAAACCAATATATATATACATATATATCAAAAAATCAGAATAATATCTAATATAAAAAATAATTTCTATTATTTCCACATATTGGATTGTAATTGGTTTCTTTATTGACATGTGTTCTTTGTCAATTTTTTCCATGAACTGAATTTTAATATATATAAACTAATAATACATGTATAAATAATGACAATTAAACACAATGAGTAAAAAACAAAAAAAACTTACATGTTTAACAAGGTGATTTTTTTTGACGAACACCCCCTAATAAAGAGAAAAACCAATATAAGGTGCATTCACATGGAAAAAATATGCCTAACATCTAATTCCCCCTTTAATAAAAAAATTCAATATTAATTACATTATAATGATCATTAGTTCATTATTATGTTTCTGTTCTTACTTATCAAGAAATGAAAAAAACACCCAATCTCTGTCTGTGATAATCTCTCACATATATATACAACTCTATTAGGATTATTCACATATTTAAAATATTTGGAAATGTATTTTGGATCCATAAAAATATAAATTATTATGCTATCATTTTGTATAATAAGTATATATAAATACCCTATTAAAAAATTAATATAGTAAGTCAATTTAAACCATATTTAATTAAATAAATAAAAATTGAAACATCAATTTACTTACATGTAAAAAAACTAAAACACATTCACGTAAAGCTCTTAAAAATCAACTAGATACATGATATATTCTCTGATTATTCTAAAAGAATAGTCGCTTCTTCATATATCGAACGTCATCCGAAACTCATAGATATTACCCAGAAATAAGAATTCTGAGATAATCTTTGCATCCCATCAGAAATATCAAGAGCATATATAGTTGATTATTTTTGAACCTTTTGTTTTATTTTTTCAATTTATTTTTATTTTATATAATCCTATATAAATTAAACGTATGAAAAAATTATAAGTAATTTTTAATCATATGTAATTAATACGAAAAAAATTCATACCTCATATGAAATATAATGAAGAAGACCAGCTAAACAAAGTATAAAATGACCCAGATAATCCTTAACTATGGTAAACTCTTCAGTAGGAAATGGTAGTAGAATATAATAATAAATAATATCAAGTACTGATACTCTAACATGACCCATATTCATAGGTTGATGATGTACAAAATCCCCCAAAAAATGCACGAGTCCTAACGATACAATATGTATATGAGGATCTCCATCATAAAACTGACATTATAAGGTTTTTTATGGGTGAGGAGGTGGAGGATGAAAGTATAAAGGTTGTGCAGGGTAGTCTAACTAGGATGAATATAGAGGATACACAACCGGCTGGGCAAGTTGGGAAGGTTGGGAAGGCTATGCAGACTGTAACTATCTTTTCAAGTGTTCTAACAAAGTCTACTACACAAATGATATAATTTGATCACCCAGAGACTATTTCATATCGTTCAACTCATATTTTAAGGATTCAATTTCTAGGTCTCTTGATTTATTACTCTGATGACCAATTTTTTTTTCAAAATCTTACACCCTCATGACATCCTATAACATGATCAGGGTGTTCTGGCTTCCCTAATGGAGTGGTTAGGATGTCATACTACCCTTAGGGATAAAATAACCTTGTTTCTGTTAATCCTAAAGTTCATCCTAAAATGAAAAATTAAAAAGTTATATTAGTGTTTATAATTTATAAAATATAAACATTAATAGAAAATAAATAATATTTAGACATATTTTTTAACTACTTCTTTATCTTTCTCAGTAATATATTTTTATTTTTTTCTTCTTCTCTCTCATTTCTATGTTTCATGGATATTTTGAAGAGATGGAGGACCGAACTGGACCTTATTAGAACCACTAGTGGAGGGATCTGTAAGTGCTTCAAATTTTTCCTCAATCATTTTTTCTCTAAAAAATGATATAATTCGCTTGATAAAGTATGAGGGTATACATTATGCAACTGTATGTCTTGATGGGATTTCCTAGATTCCTATTATATAAAAAGTAAACTAACAAGTAAATAGGTATATATGTATTAAATATTATAATATAATATAATTATCATATTATAAAGTATTCATCATGTGAGTAGTAAAAAAATTTCTTCCTTATATCTGCATCTATAAACTCATACTTGAGCCATGGTTTTTCATTTTGTCTTTTTTCAGAAACATAATTTTTTGTCAACTTTGTTTTCAAATCTCTCCGTCTAACCACCACCAAAGTAAGACAAATTTTCTAAATTGATTTTGTTTTTTCAAAAATAAATGTCCTATGTAATTGAATAAAATAAAAATTAGTCATTATAAATATATTATATTAAAAAAATATGAAACAATAAATCAATCGATATATTATACTGTTACAGCCTCCCAAAGTTGATATTTCACTATCTTGTCAATGACCTTCCAATTAAGATATAATATGATAATCTTAAAGCGTCTCTGCATGGAGATATAGATGATAAATTATGTTTCATTTGGTCTTTCATTTTATGTCTAACAATGTTCCATTCAAAATTTCATATATTTTTCTGTCAACAAGAATAACATTGATTTTATGTTTTATCTCAAAAAATTTCAAAAAAGGTAGTTTGAAAAAGATAGAATATTTCTTCCAGATATTTTTTGGAAGAACATAGCTTCATTCTTTACAAATGTCGAATTAATATATTTCACCATTTCTTAATACTCTTCGACAAAAAATGGTTTAGGGGGAATGTTGTATTCCTATAAACTATTAAATTCTTTTTTCAATCTATGATAAGGATGATCAATTAAAAAAAATATTTGATATCCCATGTACAATGTCTTTCTTCTATTATGAAATTGATAATATGAAGTATCTTCTTCTGAAATTTGAAATGATTTATGTCCCTTAACACTATATCCAGATAATTTTCCTTATACAAGAAAGTCATTTATAGTGAACATTATCATAACATGAAATGGAAATAATATTTCTCGTATGCATTGAAATCTTTAACACCTTTCTCCCATAGTAGTTTCAAAACATCAATCAATGGTGAAAGATACACATTAATATCATATCTTAGCTATTTTAGTCCAGAAATAATCAATCTCATCATAACATATTTTTTATTCACACATAGATAAGGGGAAAAGTTATAAACTACCAAAAAAACATGCCATAAACTATGTTAGCTACTTAGGATCTGATATGGATTCATTCCATCAATACTCAATCCCATTATAAGATTTATAACTTCACTTCCAAAATAAAAAACTGTTTATAAAATATCTTCCACTATGGTGAATAAATAGGGTGACGTAAGTTACAATAAAAGATTCTCCCATATGAATTCCATATTAATCTTTTTACATTAATTGAATTCGCAAATAGATGATTCAAATGAGGATTTATTGCAAGGTACCAAATTTCTTTAGTAGGAGCTTTGATTATGGTACCTAAGAATGAATCATAGTTGAATTATTAGAATTTTATGAAAATATTATTGGATGATATCATTACAAAGTACAAAATTGATTTTTCATGAGGTTATATGATAGTACCTAAGAATGAATCTAAGTTGAATTTTTCATCGATCATATATTGTGATGTCCCACATGTAGGAAAACATGATAAATATTCATATTAGTTCCCATATAACACATAATCATTTGACCAATCATGTATCTTTTTATAGCCTAATCCCATTGGGAATAATATTTTCTTCACCTCATAATTGGAATATAGAAGGCTATTTCCTTCTAGAAGTAGCTCTTTTAAAAGTTCAAGTAATTTGGAGAAACTTTTATCACTCCACCTATTTCTTTCTTTCAAGTCAATTAATCTCAAAACTACTGATAACACTGTATATTTACTATAACCTAGAAGTAATGATTTCCTAGAATCTCTATAAAATTATTCAACAGTTGCTATTATTTAGATGGTTTAAACACCTAAATCATGAATTAATTCTTGAATACTATCCTCTACTTCATTATGAATATTGTTATGTTATCACCATTAGATGCTGAGTCTTTGGTTCTTTCACCATGCCAGATCCAACTTGTATAATTAATTCTAAAATGATATAAAATGAGATGATCATTGATTTTTATGGGGTTTAACTTTATCATATTCAAACACTTCACACATGGACATAAAATGGAATAAATGTCTTGAATATTTCATTTAGAAAATTCCAATAATTCATGAAATATGTTTTCATATTCACTAGTTTTTCTTCATAAATTTATCCAATTACGATCCATTTAGTACCTGATATCGCAATATGATCGGTGAATATATTAAAACATATAAACACACACATATATATATATATATATATATATATATATATAAACAGATAAAATAAAAAAAACACATTCAATAAAAATGATTGGTAATAATTATAAAGTATTGATTCTCACAACATCATCAATAGGGAGTACAACATCCCTCAAGGAATATGACATGCCTTCATACCAAATAAATATCAAAATATATCATCAATGTGATAGAAAATAATAATTATGTCAATAATATATAATGTAGTGATATTTTTTAGATCACATTATCAAGTTATATCCAAATCAAAATATCATATCAATTATTGAATAACTTCATCAAAAAAATAATTTACAAAATAATTATATAAAATCACATCGACCACTCATCAAAAACAATCATAATATTATTTATCAAGTCACATGATCATTTAAACATTTCATTCCAACTATTCATATCATCATTATTAAGAAAATATCAAGAAACACAAATTCAACTACAAATCACATGATTTAGGTGAATTTATTTAACTGCCACTATTTTTCTCTTTTTATTATTATAAATTCATCTACATTCATTATCATAATCGGTTTCATAACATCCAGTTATCCTTGGTTATCTAATATAATTAAATAGTACATTTATCCATAACCTCTTCTAGCATCTCATAATAATAGATCAAGTTGAAACACTTTATCGTAAAGTTTCATCAAAACATTAATCAATATTTAACACACATCACAACGTCAAAATAAAAAATTTATCAAAATAAACAAGCTTTAATAACAAAATTTATAAATAAGAATCAACAATATAAAAATAATTGATATAATAACTCAAAAATAAAACTAAATGTTAAATAATTTTACTTCATGATTTTAAAAAAACTTACAAAATTAGGATTTCACCAAGGAAAATGGATCCCTAATTTGAAATTGATTCCTCAAAATTTTTGGTAGAATGAAAAATGAAAGTTCTAAAAAAAATGTTTGTAAAAGTGAATAATAAACAAGAACAATGAAATAAAATAAAACCACAGATGAAGGTTTGACAAAAAATTGTCTATAAAGAGAAATATGTCTGTAGATGATGAAATAATGGAAGATAATTAATAATAGAACCACATATCAGGAAATAATGATAAATATCAAAGAAAATAATCAAAAATCATTATTGGGATCATCGGGTCGCCACCATCAGGTTCGTACCATGTGAGAGAGGGTTTCAACATTCGTAAAAAATGTGGGTTTCCCAATCCCATATAAATTCTAAAAAAAATTCGTTGTCGGTTATTTGAAAAACCGATATCAATTTTTTTTAGTTTATGGAGTTTATTTTATTGAAAAATGATGCCATATTTTTTTAATTATGATGTCAGTTTTACTTGAAACCAATGCTATCTTTTTCATTTATGACATTGGTGTTTTAGAATAACAGATTCCATAAATGAACCAAATTTTTATTTTTGGCTTTGTTTTAAAAAAAACCAATTCCAAAAAACTAAAAAAATGTCATCAAGTTATGTTAAAACCAACTACAAAAAATTCATGCCGCTTCCTTTTGCATCAGTTTATAAAAAACCGATACCATATCTTCTAAGTTAAATCCACTATTTATACTAGTGTACCAATGTGTGTTGCTGTTTCAATGAATTGAGATTAATGGATTTTTTTATACTTATGGGTGTGGGATATTGAATGGATATTGTTATTGGATTATGTTGTCTGAGCATATATTGTTTCCATGTGTTTGACATTTGGCTTGATAATGGTATACTTACTTTTGTTATTCCATGAGGAAACTTAGGATACTAAGTGGGAAATAAAAGGATGGATTATCTGCTATCTGATTAGTTTACATATTAGATAATATCCCCTTGTTGTATTATTATGACCCTGTATAGGGGGTATATCTTTGATGAGGCTAGTTGAGAGTGATTCAAGTGATGAGTGTATGTCTGTTAACTTACTGACATTTGGATCCACCTATGCACGTTGAGTATTATCCCATTAGTCCCTATAGTGTTACTTTATGATATCTATCATATGATATTATTTCTTTAATACTTAACTTTCTTGTGAGTTACGTATTTCATGCATTTATTACTTTATGGCTCATCCTTAATGTTATATGAATTTTACCTTGTGTTGTTATTCCTATTCTTTTATGACTTTCCATGACATTCCTTTATTTATGATTTTCCTTGTTTTTTATTTATACATGAATGGTGTGTAAATTTTTTAAAGAAAAGGGATATTTTTTCCATAAGTTATTTCAAATGGAAAAGAAAAGGTTAAATTTTAGATTTAAATAGAAATCATTTTTATAAAAAATCTGGTGTTAAATGTTGTTTGTTTTTAACAATGAAAATGAAATAAAAACCTATTTAATTTTTTCTTATTTTAAAATTAGTGAACTTGATTTCTCTTACAAAAGGAATGAATTGACTCATAGTGATATCCTATTGGCTATTGGATCATACCCTATATAATCACAATAGTGGGTATTCTGTCTTCATGTTTGATGCAGGTTTCAAGGTCTTTTCTTGCATGTTTGGTTAGAATGACTGCTCTTTGGGAAGTGGATGTATGTTTACCTAAGGTGGTTACTTAAGAGTCACATGGTGGTGTTTGTGGTTGGTATATCAGGTTTATTAGATCAAATAGGTTGTGTTGTGTATTGTTCTTCTCATCCATTTTTTTAAGTTTTGGATTGTAGATTTAAATTTTGTATTAAATAGTTTTATTTTTTGGTAGTGTATTTATATGTATTTATATCCATTATTTATCATTTTGTCTTATTTAGATGGATTCTATTTATTTAACTTATTTATTTATTCTTCATGACTACCCAATGTATATATTTATCAAGTTGTAATTCTAGTTAATCATATTCATGTGGATTATTAAATTTATAGAGGGAAATTGTTCTTATTTAGTCACTTGTGATACTATGGCACTAGTTTCTGACCTGGGGAAATTGAGAATGAACCTTGGGTTGAGTGGTGAGTTGGATTGAGTGTCAGTTCAGGTGATGTCCCAGGCTGGTTCATTATAAGTGGTACTATAGTTTTGGGTTCTTAAAAGGGTCAAGGTTATTGAAACAATATATTGTTATATAGGGTTAATGGTTGACAATAGACACGACAATCATAACTCGAGTGGTGGGTGCGGCGGAGTGCATGTACAACTCTTCATCTTACTAAACCACATGTTTCCATGGGTGGTTGGGAGTTTAATTTTTAATTCATGTTTTATAATTATATATTTTTATATTTTTTGATATGATTTGTTGATGCTCTAAGTTTTAGGGATATCTTGAAAGATGTTTAAAAAAATATTAGTTTCAGAGTAAAATTAGAGGCAATTCATTAGGCACAAAGTTAAGGTACACTATCCATCAAACCATGTGCAGGTCATGTGAAACAATTCTAGGTAACATCCAATGGAACTCACATGGTTAGTTCAAAACCTTTAAAACTATATGGTAAAAAAAACATTATTGTAAAACCTTGATAATTTTTTGTTTTCAACCATTTGGTAGTTTTTACTTCACTAATGGTTGATGATGATTATATTTGTGAAATTGAGTGGGATATTATGAATTATGATGTAATTTATATCAAGTTTTAATGTAAATATTTATGATTTGTAATTTGAATTTGTTTCAAAAACTGTGATTTAATGTTTTGAGTTTCTACTCAGAATATTTTTTATAATTTATCACAAATTATTTGGGAGAAATAAGATTTTTGGGTTGTGTTAATTTTTAAAGAATTATTTCCATTTATTAATGTAAATGAGATGGTCAGTTAGAATTTTTAAAGACCATTAAAAATTATTTGATTACAGGAGATGGTTTTGGGTTGTGTTAGTTTCTAAGGAATAAATTTTATCATTTCAAGTAAAATGAAGTGATCCCAAAGTGTATACGATAGATTTTAAAATGATAAACACTCATGGTTTTATTTACACTTCCATTCTTAAAAAGGTTTTTTATAACCCACTTGGTTTAGTGTTTTATATTGATTTTGAATGTGTTTGATATGTTCTCTTTCTTCCTTGGTATCAATATTTTAAGTAAGTATTGATTAATGTTGTGTTTCATGAGGTTTTAAAATTTGAACCCTAGAAAATAATTGATAATTCAAGGAATAAATACTTCAGGTAGTTATCTTAATAACCCAAGTGTTAACTTTCAAGTATTGGAATTTTTCCAAACTCTTTACAGAGTTATGGGGAAATATTCATATCAACTTGTGTATCACGTGTGAGAGTTTCTAAATTGATATCCACCAATTTTTTATAGTGATCAGGGATCCCATGAAGAGTTAGAGTGTCTATCTAAGTTTTAATAGATATTCTATTCACTAAAAACTCCTAAAACCTCTTGGGTGGGGTTTATCATTCCTTTATTTAAAGGTTTGTATTTTGAATGATGGAAGTTCACTATCCATACCTAAATGTTTGAGGTTTTTTCTTGGGGATATTTCAAGGATTCCTTCATCCACCAATTTTATCTTGAGTAAGTGAGATTTAATAAGGTGTTCAAGTTGTTGGTTTTTCATCAATAGGATTAGTCAGTGAAGGTATATATTGAAAATTTCACAGGGTCAGTGCCTCTCCCTAAAGTTGGTTGTTGATGAATCAAAGAAGGATTGGTTTTTTACAATAGGCCTTTATACCGATCTTAGTCTGGTAGTGTTTTAGTCATTACTAACTACCAATATATAAGTGGTATATAATTCAACCATCACTGAGGAAAATTTAGTAGGGAAATCTATGGAAGGTAATGAATTGACCCCATCTAGTGTCAATTAGTGTGATCTGAATAGTAAGAAATGAAAGAAAGATGTTGATGATGATGGAAAATATTTTTCTCATGATGATGTTACTATCTTAGTAAATTAAAATTAATTGGTATATTTTTCATTGTTGGAAGCCTAAGAAACCTAAGTCATATTTTCTAGAAGTCCTAAAGACTAGTTATCAGGGTGGTTGCCTCGACCACTTTCATAGGTTCTATAGATTTCTTGGTCAACAAAATAAGAATCCCCACACCCAAATTAAATTCAGGGATTAGTCAGGGATTTTGATTCTATTTAGATATTTATAATATGATTGATGTTTTGGGAGCTTACTATTTTTTTTCTTTTATTGGTAACTTTTTCCATTTCTTGCGTATACCCATTTTTTTATTACAATAGAAGAATAATTTTTGGTTTAGTGTTCTCATCTTTTGAAGATGTGTATGATCTTGGGGGAAAGGTCCTTATATTTATCCTCTTATGAGGATATTTATAAATTACTGGGAGACCTATGATAAGTCTCTATGATTTCTATTCATTCTCATGGGAATTATCTTCTATGCTACCTTTGGTTGGTATTTTTCATTGATTTTGGATCTTGAGACCTTATAAGTTATAGCGGTGGTGTTTATGTTTTGTCTTTTGGTTTGGATTAGGATTCAGGAGGTTCTTGTGGGAGGTAGTATGTATGTTTATTTTATTAAATTCAAAAAAGATTATATTAATGGTTATCCCAACATTTCATTTTTTATCTCATTGTTTCCTTTCAATGTAAAGTATTCTATTTTAGTATTCTTATAGCCTTATTTTTTGGTAAATATTAAATCATTCTTAATAGATTTCTTTGAGGAGTGGGATGTATGTGTCCTATATTATTGGTTTAAAATTGTGAATTTGTATAGGTAATTGGGTCTTTATTAGATTTAATATAGTCATAGAATTCTATGTTTTCCTACATTTTTGATGAATTTATTAGGGAAGAAAATGGCATAGTGAAGAGAATTGTGACAACCTGAAATGTCACTTTCTAGAATAAATTTATAATGTTAATTACCTCCTTGAGTTTGGGGTGCCTTTGGTTGGAATTATTAAAAAAATTTAGTGTTTATAAGGCCATATGGCTAGGCACATGGTTTGGAAAACCATGTTGTAAAAATCATGTAACCAATGCAGTTTTTAATAGTGGTCATCACTTGGTTACTACATGGTTTTTAAACCACGCTAGAAAACTATTTGACCTACTTGGGTTTGGATAGTTTTGTCTTTTCAACTTGTTTTTAATTTGGGTTTATTACAAACTCCTTTTTATTCGAAGGGATCAACCTAGGAGCCTTCCAATACCTGTTTATCCTCTTCTAATCTCTGCCATGGTGGTTTTAGGGTGATTTCTTAGTGGAGATTCACCCGAATTGAAATGCAAGATCCTTTCATTACTGATTTCCTTGATTTATTTCTATTTATAAAATCTTATCTAACCCTAATGGACACATTATATGATTTTTATGTCCATGGTTAGTCTAATATTGGGGATTTTGGTTTCTAGGTTTTATGATCCTTTAAATATAGAATATTTTTATGGTCTTTGTTTAAGGTGACATGGTTACACCACTTGAGATAGATATTTCTACATGATTCTATTTTATTTGAGTGTTCCTTGGAATCTAATTATTTTAAACTAATTTATAGTCTAGATATACATTATCTAGATTTTTTTAAAAAGGTTTTACATGTTTTCTTTTGGTTTTCCATTGTCATTATGGGTGGATTCTATAATTCAATGGAACTTTTTTTTTAAAATAGAATCTTATGCTTTTTAAGTTTTTTATAAGATTTAATTGATGATTTCCTTCAATATAAATGATTTATTCATGGTTTTCAATCAAAATATGATTTATAAAGCAAGATATTTTATGGTTTAAATGTATTATATGTTTAAAAGGTGTGTGTTTAACATTTGTAATTGTTTAGTGACTTCCTTTGATTGATTGTAATTTAACTTTAGTGTTATTTGTGTTTTTACCTTGGCCTTATACTTGGTGTTAAAATGGATTTTAAAAAAATGAATTCTAAAATGTATAGTTACTAAATATAAAGTAAAGACATGGTTGGAAAAATATTTGATGCTATTTTTTTGGTTATTGGTTTCACCCTTGTAGAGCTTCATTGATAAATATTGTTGATTCCTATGTGTGTTGATGATTGTACAAATTAATATTCATTAATGTGTTTGTGCTTATGGGTTGGGTATTTTATTATAAGTGTGTGAAAGGTGGGATGGATATTGTTATTATATTATGTTTCCTTGGGCTATGTTATTTCCATGTGTTTGATGGTTGGATGGATAATGGCTCACATATTTTACCTATACCATTAAGAAACCTAGGATAATAAACAAGAAATAGTGGGATAGATGCATTGATAAGTGATTTTACCCACTTTTTAGTAGCCCTTGATTATATTGATATGACCCCGACTAGGGGGTGTGTCTTCAATGAGGCTAGTTCAGATCGATTTGGGTGACTAGTGTAGAACCATTAACCTACTGATAGTTGGTTCCACCTATACACATAGTGTATTGTATCATTTCCTCTTATAGTGTTTACTCATGAAATTTATTGTATATTATATTTCCTTACTACTTACCTAACACGTATGTTTCATTTTTCTTACTTCTTTTACTCTTTGGTTGAGCCTTTATGTTATATGTTTTTTGCCTTGCATCATTATTGTTATTATTTTATGAATCACCATGGAATTACTTTATGATTTTCCCTTACTCTTTATTTTTACATGAAGAGTGTGTAATTTTTTTAAAGAAATGGAATGGATTGTTTTCCATAATATATTTCAAATGGTAAATAAATAATTTAATATGGGTTTTCAAAGGAATTAATTCTAATATAAAGTGGTGTGTTGAGTGTTTTTTGTTTTTAAACTATGAGAATTAAATGAAAAACCATTTTCTTATTTTTATTTTTAAACTAGTTACATGGTTTATCTTGTAAAAGGAATGAAATGGAATCATGGTGGAATGCTACTAATTGTTGGGTCACATTGTACATACACACAATGGTGGGTATATAGCCTTCATGTTTTATGGAGGTTTTTCAACACCCCAAACCCACACTCTAGAGTCTAGTGTTAAAAAAATGTATTTTTTCTTAATAAAATATTAAACATCACTTAAAAATATAGTGTATAAGGATATTTTAGGTCTAGAGTTTTAGAGGATTTGGAAATCTAAATTCATGACCGAGGTCATATTATTAATAAATATTCTACGAACACTACTCCAACTTCACCCATACTAATCTCTTAAATCAAGGTCTTGACTAGAGAGCTCCTAGGAAGTCACTAGTCCTTGTGAATATCATTCTAAAACTCGGGGTTAACACAAAATCACTCATTAAGGGATTTTAAATTGAATGGAAAACCTTTTTGAAATAATTTAAAAACTTAAAAAAATGTTTTCTTTTTAATGAAAAACCATATCAAACTTGAAACAGAAAGTTACAATTTTTAAATAGAAATAATATTTGGTAAACATCTTTAAAAAATCATTTAATATGAAAGAAGGTAATTTAAAAAAAGTCATTCAAATATTAAAAACCTCTCTCCTTAAAAGAAACACATTACATTTTGAATTCAATGATACTCATAAAACATTAAGAAAACATTGATGCTACCTATAATATTGAAATTATAACCATTAATTTTAGAAAAAAGCCTTCTTGAGGCTATGGGCTCACTTCCTATCCTACGTCATTATTCATAATTCCCAAGTGCTAAATTTTTAAAAAATATTTTAAAAAATATTTCATTTCTCATTATAATTATATTAAAATAAAATTTCAAAAGATCTTTATCAAATTAAATTAATTTGATGGTGGAAAATAATTAAATAGGTTTCCTGAAGATAAAATATTTTTTTTAATTATTTACAAACAACTTAAAATTCATGGGAAACACTAATAAATAAATCCTAAAAATTAAACATGAAGAAAATGCTTTTCATGACAATGGTGGAATTTAAAAAAGAAATATAGTCCATAGAGATATATTTAATCTGGAATGAAATCCATGTAATTAAAATATAATTTTATACATAAAATAATAATTTTAACACCTTAAGAACATCCTTGAAATCAAAAAAAATTCCTTTGTAAGGAAGGGCTAGTAAAATTATAAATGGGATTTTTTAAAATTAAATATCTACTGAAAGAAAAAATTTGGAGAAATAAATAAGATAAAATTTAGAAAAATAATCTCCCCTGGAAAGAGGGATTTTGAAAAATAGAAGTTTAATAAAAACATTTTTACTTACCTTAATCCTTGCAACAATGTTAAATTAATATTTTGGGATCACCTTGATAATACCTTAGGATTATTTATGATCAAAAGTTGGGAGTTGGATATGAGAATAGTGATAAAAAAATCTATCTCCTAAAATGAGGATGAAAATTACTTTCTCTTATATGCAAACCTTGAGGACACCTCTATAGAAAATATAAGTTTTTAATATAATCAACTACTTTCACAACCCAATTTTTTATGATCTTGAAATTGACTCTCAATAAATGTCCATTATAATTTCAATTAACTATTTTTTTCCAATGCACCACACTACCATATTTCATTGAAACCTCATTTAATTAATAGTATTTTTTGGTAAGCTTGGGTATCCCCTTTTCATCATGAATTAATGATGAAAAATTCCCAGTGATGATTTACAAAATCAACTCCTTCAATATATTTTTAAAAATTATAATCATGATTATTTTAAAGAAAATAGTTTTTCTTCATATAGGTTGAAAAACCAAAATATTCCTGAAATACCATATTTAATGGTTGGAATTGGGATACTATACCATAAATTTTGGTTCTATTTAATATGATTCTCCCATATGATTAAATTAGTCTATCCTCATGAACCCCACCTTTGTCGTTTTGTCATTCGAGCAATATTCATGGAGTACGATATATATATATATATATATATATATATATATATAGACACATACATACAAGACCAGTTGAGACCAAGGTTATTGACTAGGATTAGGTTAAATTAATTATTCATTACCCCACTTATAATTAGTTTATTTATGAGAATGGATTGATCTACAGGGAATGACTCTCATATGTATGTTTCTGTGTGACCAAGGTAAGAAACTGAAAAAAAACAAAAAATGGATGATGAAAATGGGTTTTGTGATGAAACAATAATGAGGGTGATGAATTTATGTGAGTGAAAGTGTCAATATCAGGTGATCTAATTAGAGAAGGAACAAAAAAAAATCTAACAAAAATAGTCAATTGATACAGAAATGGAAATTGATCGGACGGATTTGATAAATATTTTCCTTCATTCATGCATTTGAATTAAACTTATTGGGACTAATTAAAAGAGTCTAAGCAAATTTTTCATCAGATCAACCTATAAATAAATGATTTATAGAGTTTTTTAGTTATATAAGTCACTCGATCACAAAATGATAAATCAGTTATCACTAAGTTTAATTTGATAGTCGAACTAAATGTGCTACTCTCACAAGATTGATCAACATTTCATAATAATCATCAGATGAAAAAATAATATGAATTGTAGTTTAATTAAGATCAGGTTTCACTAATACTCATTTTTTTTCAAAAAACATTGTCTAAAAATATTTTGAGGTTAGAATCCAATTATATCAATTCCTGAATGAATTAAAAGAAGTCACTAGTCCAATCTCATTGCCCAACTAGAATTTAGCTGAAAATAATAACTAAATTAAATATATTACACATTTTAATTATAATAGAATTCATACAAATAAAGAAAAAGAAATTGAGGGAAATATATGAGACTTCTTTATCCATTAGTTCCAAGTCCTTGATTCTCCATAGTGATCTCTAATTTCCCAATCTCAAAATAGATTATTTACTCATATCTATTTTCTATAAAATATCCCGTTTCTATTCTTTATTTTTTTAGATTCTTCTTATTTTTTAATAATCGTGTTATGAGCCAATCTATGTATTAATCTCATAGTTACTGTTCTGAGAGCATCTCTCTGGCTTCCACATGACATGTTTGTCACTGTACATTATTTTTAACGATGACCGAATCCAAGATACAAGAACTATATTTTCTCTTATGAATATGGGAATGTTCCTGATGAAATTTTCAGAATATTTCTCTATAAAGATTGAGGTAATGGATGTCACTTGTATCCAGGCCAACTTTGATAATTCATCTTCCAAAAACCAAACTCAGATATTTGGAACAAGATCTAATAGTGGCTCAGTGTACCCTTATATAGGTGTACTATCACATGAGTTTACCTTTATGAGGGTTCAAATATCACCCTTATGCAAGTTACCATTTACCTTTACTCAGATATGTTACCCCACTATGACCCTTACGTAGGGTGATTTCTACCCTTATTCCAATCACCATATATCTTTACACCAAATTTTCCCTTATGACACTTACCATTAGATGGGTTCCTTCTCCACCCAATAAAACCTATATGCAAGTTGAATTCATCCTTTACACAACCTTCTTCTCCACCCTTATTCACACAGTTGAGTTCATCTTTCTGTAGTAATCTAGATCTTATTATTCATTATTTTTTAGTGAATCTCAAATCTAATCCCTGAATTCATCATCAACACAAGGTTTTTTTTCTAGGTTTATCAATTCTTGATATAACTTCATCCAAGTTTGTTGAATATTTGACATCAATTAGTGTTTGTACAAATCTAATTCTTCAATTAGGCTTGGCATTATTCAAAATCAACATCCACCGCTTTGATATTCTGGTAAACTTGGTTCCTATCACATAGTGATGATATTGTATTCAATCTATTAAAAATTCTATCAGGTATATCATGCTATAATCTTGGTGATATATTCTATTAGTGGTGAGCTTGTAATCCCTAATTTTGAGTTCAAACTCAATCCATATTCATTCACCTTATTCAATTTTAAATGAATGATTTCAAGTTCAGAAGCGATCCATATTCATTCATATTATTTAATTTTAAAGGTAATTCCATAATAAAAAATTAATCACTGAATTTTCCAAAAATAATAATTGATTTATGTTAAAGGTAATTCCAAAATAATGTTTAAAAATAAAATTATGGAATAATTTATTTTTTTAAATCCAAAAAATCATCAAAATAATTTACAAAAGATATTTTCAATAGAAATCACCAAATTAATGTTCGTAAGAATTTTTTGAAATCAGAGTGATAATAATGTGCTCATTTACTATTCTAAAACACATGTTTTAATTATATTTTCATAGAATGTAGATTTTAATACAATATTATCAAATGTTAAAAAAAATCCCTAATTAGAACTCAAATTTATATCAAAAACTCCTTTATTCCACCAAAATAGATGTGGAAAGGTGTGAAAACATAATCCAAATCAAAATCTTTCATAATTAAATGTGTGTTTTTGATTTATCAATTTCATGCTTTACATATTTGTAAAAAAATATTTTTACAAAATTGTGAGGTGGTACAGGATTATCAAGTAAAATTCAAAATAAGACCCACCTAAATTCAAAAATGCACACCATAGATTAGGAAAACACAGAAACCTCCACTATTGAAAATGGTAGGCCTCTTATATGAAGTCACCCACTATTCTACTTGAATTAAAATTCAAGTATAGTTCTGAGAGTGATTAAAGTAGAATCCATAATCTAAAAAGAGGAACCTTCAATTATCACTCTCCCCTAAGTTATAAAATTAAAACATTTATTTTTTACTTCATTGATACACCTCTATTGATTATCTTATAAGTTAATTGTCCCCTTCTTCATTTGGGTTCAATATTCACCCACCTTAATGAAATCATTTTTTTAAAACATGCAATTTATTTAAAAATATAATTTTTCCCAACCAAAGGTTCGTGAATAGAACTAATTAAGGAACTTATTGAATTTGGATGTTATTTATTTACAGAACACACCAAATGCCGTTTGTCTTATAGATTCATCATGGGATCCCAATTACACATTTTAATCCAGTTTAAAAAAACTAACATTATTGTCTCTTGGGTTGACTCTATGAGGTGTTTGTTAAAAAGAATATTTTCCCTACAAGTTTATGTTCAAATATTAAGTTTCCTCAATTTATAATTCTAATTCCACAAATATCTATCCTTTCTCAATTCTTTTCTTGTTTCCTAAACAAATTCTTCATAAAATCTATTGAAAAGAACACTCAAAAACCATTAAAATCAATAAAGTTTGTAATCAATGTAACTATCAACAATAGAATGTCATTATCTATTGGGTAGGATAATTTTAAGCTGCATATTAAATCCCAAAGACCCTCAGTTTTTTTAAAATTATGATCATTTTTTTGAATATAATTAATGATTTTTTTGATGTTTCAAATCATTAAAGCGCAGATTAGCATGGAAAAAGACCCATATCCCCTACACTTAAAACCAAAAATTGTCCCCAATATTTATTCTTATTATGGAAAATAATTTTATTCACAAAAAATGACAATTCACCAGTTTAAATAATGTTTAAGGGGTTTCAAGAAAGTTAAAAAAACAAAATTTCAACATTTCCTCATCAATTTTTAACATTTTTTTTTGATAAAGTTAATGATTTTTATTCTCGATAAGAATAAAAAAATAATTTTTAATCCAAATCAAATCGAATATTGATAAGAAATAGTATACAATAACATTGAAATTACAGGGGTGTAATCCATTTTCAAAACACAACTCAAATTGATTTTCAAAATTATACATATTAGAAAGCTAGCTCTCAGCCATGAAAATAGTATCAAAATTTTGAAATGATCCAGGGAGATCCCCCCACAATTAATTCTCAGTCTTATACATTGAATTTTTATTATAAATTAAATGAAAAAAAACACTTACCTAAATGTGAGAACTTTGATCATTTAAGTTTTCTCAAAATTTCTTCCTCTATAGCACCAAGTGAATCCTCTAGTTGGACATTTATATTTTCAAAAAGGATGAAAAAATAGGCATAATAGTCTAGAATTTTAATTTGAAGATAAATTTAAACCAAATTTTAAATTTATTTGGTTTTACCTAGTTAATCCAGTGTGATTATCCTTTGGTTTGACTTTTATGAATTTAGGGTAGTGGTAGCACTCTAATAGTAACATGTGGTAGTAGAAAGTATCACAGTAGAATTTGGAAGTGTCAAGTCTCGTGGTAGAATCCTGGTGGGAGCATCCTGGGGGTATCATCCTGGTAGTAGCATCCTGTTACCCTGGGAAGGTGAGGAATTCACAAGTGCAATGCTAAGCTAAAAAGATATATTAAATTTTAAAGGGATTACAATAATGATACTAAATAAGAAGGGGTAGTATTTAATGAAAACAAGAAATGAAAATAAAATAATATAAGAAGCATGGGCTAGTTCCCATGAAACACTATGTTTTTAGTCCTTGGTTAAACTTAGTGGGTGTTTAGATTTCAAGAAAATAGATCATATCCAAGACCTTTGGATGCCCCTCAAAATAATTTTTAACCTGATTACCATTAAAAAATAATGGTCTATTCTACCCTTCAGCTAACTCTAATGCCCCATCCACATGTACTCTCAAATTGGTGAATGATCCCAACCACTTGGTTTTGAGTTTACCCAGAAATAACTTAATCCTATAGTTAAAAAGAATCAATTTCTGACCCCCTTTAAAGTTCTTATTTTGAATTATAAAATCAGGATTTTATTGTATTTTATTTATAAATTTGGGAACTCTCATAACATTCTCTACTAATTTATTTAATCTCACCCAGATCCGATAATCTTATCTCTCTAGTAGATTTGAAATCATAGTTCAATCCCCCAACTTCCCAAAAAGTCTTTTGATGCAGCACCATGGGAAGGTGAAAATAATTTCCTAAAATAATCCCATAAGGAGACATACCTATGGTATTCTTGTAGACAATTATGTATATCTATAAATCTGAATATAATTTGAGTAACTAGTCTTTCCTAGAAATTTAAACTGCCTTATCTAATATTTTTTAAGCTCTCTATTAAAAATTTAAGCCTACCTACTAGATCGTGGGTGATAGATTGTTTTATTTATGTATTAACACCCACACTTCTCTATTAAATATTTGAACATATAATTTTTGAAACGGGTTACCTTATCTATGATGAATGACTTGGGAACTCTAAATCTTGAAAATATATATTTCTTGATAAACTTGACAAAACTGTAAGAAATATTACTGGGAAGAGAAATAACCCCAACCCACATAGAAACGTGGTCCACATAAACAAATATGTACCCATTCCCATAACAATATGTAAATTTTCCCATGAATTCCAAACCCAACACATCAAAAAATTCAACTTATATCATTAATTTTCATAGAAACATTTTCCTTATACCAAAATTTCATAGCCTCTGACACTTATCAAAACTAATAGCAAGACTAATACCATCATTAAATAGAGTGGGATTGTGGAAACCATCCTGTATGACCTTATGGGTAGTCATTTCTACTCCATGGTATCCACCACAAGGTGATTAATGAAAAATCTATAAAATAGGAAGCATAAATTCCTAAAAAACACATCTTATGAAAATTTTATAAAAAATATCCTAAAAAATGACCATCCAAAAAATAAAACTTAACCTCATAAATAAATTTATTTTTCTTATCCTGAGAAAATTTCTTAGGAACAATTCTAGAAGTTAATAAGGTAACAAAATAAGAAAACCATGGATTTTCCCATGAAAACATCATGCATATTTTCATCTGAAAATAAGAAATTAATATCTATTGGGTATTATTTTGATTATATGGAAACCTAGACCAGTTATCAGTGTAAAACCCCAAGGTTTTACAAGTAAAATTTAATATAGAATGCATGAAATGATGAGTCTCTACAAAACACCACTTTGTTACAACCTAGATAGTAAACATAATTTTTTCACCTATGTGTTTTAAATTTCTAAAAACAAGTATACACGGTTTCATTTAGTAAGATATTTAGAGTATGATAGGATGAACTTAAATTTTTTAGTGAATAGTAACTTGACCTTTATGAATAGTAACATACCCTTATAAATATTAATATGACCCTTATTAATAGTAACCACACCCATCGAAGTATAAATAAAAATTAGGCACCTTATAAATGAAATAGAATATTTTATAAATTAATAATTAAGTTTTGGTATTTTTGTGAGTAAGAAATAATTAATTAAAAATTAAAATTAATAAATTAATAAAATTCATTTTCGTGAAATTTATTACTAAATAAATATTTTTTTCCTAGGATTTTCGGATAATTTTATGGGACCTCATTTAATTTTTGAATGTATTATAAAATCACTTTTAAATTTAAAATTAGTTTTTTTCAAGTAAATAATGATTTTATATAAAAATTAAATTAATCTTATTTTGAATTTTCTTTGATAAAATGGATTGTTTTTTTATTTCTTCATATCAAAAAATGGTTACGGTGAATTTTTGGGATTTTTCTAAAATACAGGAAATTTTGGTGAATAGTAAAATACGATAATTTAAGATAAATGCAAAACACAAGATTTATTGAGTCACAGGTGATGTAAGGATGATGTAAGAACACTTTTTTAAAACGTACATGAAATTTGTATATTTTTAGTCATAATAATAAAGACTATTCATAGTCTTGAGCCAAAATAATAAAATAATGATTAAAATAAAGGGAAATAACTCCTCTCCTCCACTATAAAATCCACCCATCACTCCCTTTTCTCTTCATTACTCTCAAACCTTGTGACCTATCTAATTTCTAATAAAATATATTCCCAATATCCTCCCCACATCCAAAAACCCTTTTTCTCTTCAAAAGACCAAATCAACTCTTCTAAAGAGGCTCTCAAGGAAGATAAAATCAAGAAGTAAATCCCTCTTTTCATTTCTTTTATTTTCTTTCATGTTTCTTTCTTTATTTTTCTTTCCTCGCTTAATTTCCTACAAATGTTATGATAAATCCCGTAACATAAATTCACTATAATTTTTTTATGATAATTTAATAATTTATCATCATCTCTCATTTCCTCTCATTTTATACTAGAAATGAAAACACCATCCGAGATGTGTCAATTTATCACATTCAAGGACAACAGGTTTCTCAAATTCAAATACCATATTTAATTCTAGTCTTGATTTTTTTATAGTTTAACCATATAATAATATATGTAATATATCCTATATAATGTTATTGAATCATTTTGTATATATGGTATTAATTTATAAAACAAAATGAGTTCATGGTGATCGAAATACTACCAAATTAATGCAAGTGTTTATCATCACAATTTTATCTAATGATTCATCCTCACCCAAAATAACAAAATTACTTATATGATCATTTAACCATCTATACGAACTATAATAACATATAAAATAAATTCTAGAACCCAATTCTCAATTTACATTAACTTCCATACAAACGAACTGATCATGAAAACTAATGGAACGAGAACTCACAAACGATGATATTGAATCTATTAACCCATAAAAACGACTATAAATGAAATTAAAAAAATTATACAAGATAAAAAAATGTATAGTAGGTTCTTAATTAATTTATTAATAATCCTAATTTCATATTCCAGGACCTTAAGTTCAAGAGTGGAACATATTCATACATAAGGTAAGGATTCTCTACCCGAACCTCCATTTTCATTCGGGTTACTCTTATTCTATAATTTCCCAATTAAATGATTATTTATTATTATTCACTCCTCATAAATTTAGTTTTAGTGTTCTATATATGTGTACCAACCAGAATCCTTTTTTCTTTTATAGGAATTTACATGTTTTAAAAGGATCTTTAAAAAATTCTTCCCTAAATACAAGCCTGATTCAAGGTAACTTCTCGAATTCATATATATGTTAAAGTACACTCTATAATCTATTTTAATACACAATTTTTTTTTATAAAATCCCTCATTTATTTATTAAAAAACTATATTATTTCACTTATGGTTTTATAAAAATAGTTTTTCCAAAATAACTATTCTTTTCAAAGTAAAAGATCATTTATCTCAAGAATTACTCAATGATTTTGTAAAAGTATTTTCATTTGTCTCAACACACTTATTGATTATTATATATAATTGGAACTAATATTTTATGATATCATCTACCATATTTTATTTAATTTGTTATGATTTGTTTGACTATGGATGAGTTATCTTGAAACCATTCACCATATTACTCCGAATGGTTAGTGTTTATGTTTAGGGGAAAGTTATTTACATTTCATATATTAGTTTCAATATGAATGTATAAATTGTTTATGTTTATCCCCATTCATAGGAGGAATTCATTGAACTTAATAAGTGATGTGTGGGTCCCTCTATATCCCCTCTATGCATTGGTAGTTCTCATGAGACAAAATATATAAGGACTTCCCCGAGGCCTTTCCCATTTTCAAATATGGTTTTGGCCGAGGCCTTGATCATTTTTAGATGTCTTGGACAATGCCTTGAAGGTATATTTCAGAATTTCTGGAATTATAAATTTCCCTCATTATGAATCTATAAATTGATATTTCATGTGGTTATTCAACTAGTATAATACCCATGATTTTGTTTTATTGTGTCATTATTTATTCAGCTCTTATTCCTTCCATATTATGTTCAAGTTCATTTTTAAAGGCATATGTTTTTATTTATTCACCATGCCTAATGTTTATGTTTATGATATATTCCACTGTATTGCTTACCCTTACTGATAATTTTATGTCACACATTTATTATATTTTATTTTCATAGGATATGAAGAAGTAAATTATGAATGACTTGTAGGGATAACCTATAATTTATGGATGTTTTAAAAGGAAATTACACATTGTATTTCATTTCATGTTGTAATTTTGAACTTATGTATGTATCTTGTTTTCCAAAACTACAAAAATATACATTACTTTGTGATACAACTTTCTTTTAATCATGAAAATGCAATGAAATAAGTCACTAACACTGGGAAACTGGGGTTAGGTATTTATAGTTGCTATTAGAAGAAGTTTAATAGAAGCCTTGGAAAATAGATTTAGAAAACATAGATTAGGAAAAAAACCCTAAGATGGACATTGGGGATAAACATATAAGAACATCCTATAATTTTGGTAAGGAAGATATTATGTGGATATTACTTGAAAATACATCCCTATCTGGATACTACTAGTGGGCGTTGTTCTAGAACAGATACACCTAGGAGTAATAACTCCAACAAGGTGTTTCGAGCTTGACCCAAGGTAGCCTAGTACACAAAAATGGGCCTTACTGTGCACCTAGTTTGACACTCTTGGGGGATATGATTAGATAATTTATATATCCTTTACAAGCCCTTATAAAGGGTTTTAAAGTAAATTTTTTTCCTCAAAGAAACCATGTTTAGGATTATGGGATTAACTATGCATATGATTTCAATTTATGTTAATTATTCTGATAGTTGAGATTATGTAATAAGATTTATAACCTAATCTCGTGCATGACATCATTTAGAAATTGCTCCTAGTTGAAGGAATGGAAACCACATGAACATGTGTATCCAATGTATGGATTTTTCCCTATGTAAGATAATTATGTTAGTTTGGAAGCTGAAACTGGTGCTGAGAAACTTATAACTATACTAGGACAATTGAATCAGGTTATGAACAATAACCTTACCCATATGGAGCACCTTGAACCACAATGTGGAGGAGAAATGTTAGAACAATTTATGCTAAAAAAACCTCCATAATTTAATGGGAATACAAACCCATTCGTAGTAGAGTAGTGGATAAGTTCCTTAGAGAAGATATTTCTTTCTTTGGGAAGTAAAAAAGGAAGAAGGTTATAATGGAATTTTATCACATTTTAGGAGATGTTGATAAATGGTGGTCACTAATTCAAAACAAAAAGTATGAGTAAGAGATTAAAAATATGTAATGGAGGGATTTTTATGAATTCTTCATATAAAAATACTTTCCCCATGAACAATAGGTAGTTATGGAAAGGTGTTTTTTGAATCTGAGGTAAAAAGAGGATGATAATGTTGAAAATTATGAATCTAACTTTACAAGGTTAGAAAAGAATTCAACAGACTACATACATAATTCAAAGATAAATATTGATCGATTATTTGATGGTTTAAAACCATTTCTCCAATGGCCACTAGTCTCCCAAAGTTTAACATCATATGAAGATATTGTCTCATGTGCTATCAAGAAAGAGAAAAAATTATCTATGTCTTATGACTTTAATGGAAAAAGAGAATAATAGGGTGGAAGAAAAATAGAATGGATAAAGGAAATAATAAAAATGGTAATATTCCAACATGCAATACTTGGGGAAGGAAACACCCAGGTTCTTTCTTAAAAGGAAAAGGAGTGTGCTAAAAGTGTGGGAAGAAAGACCATCATTCTGGTGATTTCAAGGGAAAGAAATAATCTAACAATGTTCGATGGTATAATTATAATGATATAGGGAACTATGATAATTATTGTCCAAATATTCATGGAAACGTGCCTCAGAAAAGGACAAGGGAGCAATTACAAACTTATGAAATCACAACTGCTGAATTAGAGGTTCCTAATGACGTTGTGGTGGGTACTATCATCGTTTTCTCAAACTTGGCCATTGATTTATTTTAGTATGGATCATCACATTACTTTATATCTTCTCAGTTTTTTTTAAAATTTATATTTTCAAATCTCTTTAATAAGGGAGTTGTCAGTCAAAACACCTAAGGGAAGTATCATTGCAATGAGGATGTATCAGGTGGTCCCCATTATGGCATATGAACATTCTTTATCTGCCTATTTTATCATCATAACAATTATTTAATTTTATATATTTATTTTTATGTATTGGATTTCAAATTATAATGTGAAAATATATTTAAAGAAGGAGGAAGTTAATTTTTTTGATAATGATGTGGAATCCCTTATCTTTAGGACCAAAACATCACCATTTGATTCTCATCTAGATCCACCCTCAGTAGCTCTATTGAATTCAATTCTTTAGGAGGATGAGAATAAAATATCTATAAATGAGGAAAGAAATTTGAAAATTGAGTATATACCTATTGTACAAGAATATTTTGATGTTTTTATAGAGGATTTACCTAGACATCCTCCAGAGAAAGAAGTTGAGTTCTAAATTGATTTAATTCCTAGTTTGAAACCTATATCAAAGACTCCTTATAGAATGGCCACTGTAGAATTAGTATAACTGAATAAAAAAATAGAGGAATTGAGTGATAAAGTATTTATTCTACCTAGTTTTTCTCTATGGGAATCCCTTGTTCTTTTAATTAAAAATAAATATGGATCTATGAGGTTGTGCATTGACTATAAGGAGATCAATGATATAACAATAATGAACAAGTATCCCATACCTTTAATTGATGATTTTTTGGATCAAATTCATGGAGCCAAATATTTTTTGTAGATTGACCTTTGATCTGGATATCATTAATTGCATGTGATGAAGGAAGACATTCCAAATAAAACATTTCGAATCGGGTATGGGCATTATGAGTTTACAGTAATGCCTTTTGGAATGACTAATGCACCCTCTATCTTCATGGATCCAATTAATAGTGTTTTCAAGGAACTTCTTGATGACTTTGTTGTGGTATTAATTGATGATATCTTGGTATACACCAGAAGCTATAAAGATCCTTAAAACCACTTCAACATTATTCTGAAGACTCTTAGAAGAAATGAATTATATGGGAAGTTTATCAAGTTTGAATTTTGGATTCAATAAGTTTCTTTTCTTGGCCATATTATCTCTAAGGATAGAATATCTGTTGATCTTGCGAAGACGAAGGCTGTTCAGGAATGTCCTACACCAATGAACATAACCAAGGTATGTTATTTTATGGGTTTAGTAGGTTATTGACAGTGTTTCTTTCAGTACTTCACCTGATTATCCAACCCATTAACCAATCTTACATGTAAAGGGGTTAAGTTAGTGTGGAAAAAATAACATAAGGATTGTTTCAAAGAATTAAAGACGAGATTAGTGAATGCTTCGATCCTAACTCTATCATTGATGAATGATGGGTTTGTAATCTATAGTTATATATCAAATAAAGGACTTGGCTATATACTTATGCATAATGATATAGTTATTGATTATGCATCAGGGCAGTTAAAAATTTATGAAAAAAACTATCCAACTCATGACCTTGAGTTAGAAGCTGTAATCCTTTCTTTGAAGATAAGAATAAATTATCTCTATGGAGAAAGATGTGAGATATATATGGATTATAAGAGATTGAAATATATATTATCACATAAATAACTCAACATAATGAAAATAATATGTATTGAACTAATTAAGGATTATGATTATTCCATACACTACCACCCAAGAAAGGAAAATAAGTTAGCTGATGCATTGAGAAGGAAGGATCATAGAGTTTTAAACAAAATGAGGATTAAAAGGGATCCTGTATTCTTTTCAATTTTACCCAACCATCTTTATTGGAAAGAATTGAAATTTCTCAATCTGATGATGAGAATATTCAAAAAGAAAATTAAATGTGTGAATGATGGGAAGTTGGATGACTTCATGTGTGAGGATGGAATTCTGAAATTTGGGAAGAGGCAATGTGTTCCCTCTATACTTGAGCTGAAAAGGGAGCTATTGGATGATGCCTATAGATCAAATTTCTCTATATACCTTGGTATAACTAAAATGTATAGTGATTTGAAGTAACATTTCTGGTGGGACAATATGAAGTAGGAAATTTCTAATTATGTATCGAAATGTTTAGTCTTTCAAAAAGTGAAGGATGAACGAAAAAATCCTAGAGGATTCATGAAACCTCTACATATTACTACATTGAAATGGGATGACATAACCATGGATTTTTTCACTCAATTACCCAAAAATACAAGAGAAAATGACGCAATATGGGTAACTGTTGATCGACATAAGAAATTTTCACATTTCCTCACTATATGGGAGGATTTTCCACTAGAAATCCTTTCACAACTCTATATCAATGAAGTTGTAAGACTTCATGGAACACCTCATTCAATATTTTCTGATCGTGAACCTTGATGTACATCAAATTTCTAGAAAATTAATCAGAATGATTTGGATACTGATCTTTTTTTGAGTACTTCTTATCACCCTCAAACTAACGGGCAATCAAAAAGGATGATCCAAACTTTAGAGGACATGTTGAGATCATGATAAATTGATTTTAAAGGTATGTGGGATCATTATTTACCTTTTGTAGAATTTTCCTAAAATAATAGTTTCCATTCAAGTATTCAAATAGACCCATATGAAGCATTGTGTGGAAAGAGATGTCATACACCAATGTGTTGGGATAAAGTTGGTGATAAGAAGCTTGTAGAGGAAACAATAGAAAAGTTAAAGACTATTCAAACCCATATCAAAGCAACTCAAAGTATCAAAAATATCTATGCTGATAATCAAAGGAAGGATTTTGAATTTCAATAGGGAGATCATGTTTTCTTAAAACTATCTCAATGGAAGGGTGTTATAGGATTTGGAAATTAAGGTAAACTGAGCCCCATGTACATTGGTCCTTTCAAAATTATAGAGAGAATTGGAGCTGTGGATTATCATTTTCTAATTCTACCTAGACTTTCTAAGGTACATAATGTGTTCTATGTATCATTGTTGAGAAAGTACATGCCAGAACCAACATATGTACTCAATTCTGAAGGTATATAATTGGAACTTGACTTATCTTACTGTGAAGAGCCTATTTGGATTATGGACACTAAAGAACAAGTGTTGAGGAATTGGATGACTCGATTGGTAAATTTACTTTGAGAAAATCATAAATTTGAAGGGTCAATGTGGGAGCCTGAGGAACTTTTGATGAAGACCCACCCAAATCCTTTTATGAGGTAACATTCTGGTAATTCCGAGGATGAAATTTTTATAAGGGGGGAAAATAAAACACCCCAAGGTTTTACAAATAAATTTAATATAGAATTCATGAAACCCTAAGTCTCTACAAAACACAACTTTGTTACAACCTATCTAGTAAACATAATTTTCCACCTCTGGGTTTTGAATTTTGAAAAATCGACATACACGACTGCATTCAATAAGATATTTACAGTATGATAAGATCAACTTAAATTTTTGGGTGAATAGTATCTTGACCCTTATAAATATAAACCTACCCTTATGAATAGTAATATCACCCTTATGAATAGTAATCACACCCATGAAAGTATAAATAAAATTTAGGCACCTTATAAATGAAATATAATATTTTATAAATTAATAATTAAGTGTTGGTATTTTTGTGAATAATAAATATTTAATTATAATTTTAAATTAATAAATTAATAAAATTAATTTTCATGAAATTTATTCAAAAATAAATATTTTTCCCTATGATTTTAGGATAATTTTATGAAACCTCATTTAATTTTTGAATGTATTATAAAATCAGTTTTAAATTTCAAATATTTGTTTTCCAAGTAAATAATTATATTATTTAAAAATTAAATTTCTCTTATTTAGAAAATTATTTTGATAAAATGGAGTTATTTTTGGAATTTTCCACATTAAAAAATTATTAGGGTGATTTTTTTGGATTTTTTTAAAATACATGAATTTTTGGTGAATAGTAAAATATGATAATTTAAGATAAATGCTAAATACATGATTTATTGATTCATAAGTGATTTAAGGATGATGTAAGACCAATCAATTTGAAATCACATGCACTTATTACTTTTTTAGTCACAAGAATCAAGACTATTCATTTTCTTGATCCAAAATAATAAAATAATGATTAAAATAATGGAAAATAGCTCCTCTCCTCCACTATAAAATCCACCCATCACTCCCTCTTCTCTTCACTCCTCACAAGACTTTTTCCTTGTATAAATTATTTTAAAATATCCTCAAAATATTCTACCCATGTCTAGAATCCATTTGTCTCTTTAAAATACCAAATCCTCTCCCTTAAAGAGGCTCTCAAGGAAGATAAATTCAAGAGGTAAATTCTTCTTTTCATTTCTTTTATTTTCTTTCAAGTTACTTTGTTTTTATTTCCTCACCCCATTTACTAAAAATGTTATGATGACTCCAGTAACTTATATTTATTTTAATTTTGTTATGATAATGGAATAATTCATCATCATCTCGCCTTTCCCATCCTTTTATACTAGAAATGAAAACACCATCCGAGATGTGTTAATTTATCACATTAAAGGATGATGAGTTTTTAAAATTCTGTTACCGTCTTCAATTCGGGTACTAAAACCATTTTTATGGATGAAACATATCATAATATATGTAATATATCCTATTTAATGTTCTATAATCATTTTTTATACATGGTATTAATTTATAAAACAAAATGAGTTCATGGTGATCGAAAAACCACAAAATTAATTCAAGCGTTTATCATTAAAATTTTATCTAATCATTAAAACTCACCCAAAGTAAACAAATAACTTATATTAGCATTTGAAATTCATTATTAATATTAATAACATATGACATAAATTCTATAATTCAATTCTAATTTTACATTAACTTCTTTACAGATGAACCAATCAGGAAAACTAATGAAACGAGCACTCACAAACAATGATATTGAATCTCTTAACCCAAAAAATGACATTAAATGAACTTAATAAAATTATTAAAGATAAAATAATTGTCTAATAGTTTCTTAATTAAGTTATTAATAAGTCTAATTTTATATTCATGGACCTTAAGTTCAATATTGGAATATATTCGGACATAAGGTAAGGATTCTCTACCCAAACCTCTATTTTCATTCGGGTTGCTCTTATTCTCTACTTACCCCAATGAAATTATTATTTATTCTTATTAAATACTAATAAATTCTGTTTCAATGTTCTATATATGTGTACCAACTAAAATCCTTCTTTATTTTATGGGTAGTTATAGGTTTTAAAAGGATATTTAAAAAATTATTCCAGAAATACAAGCCCGATTCAAGGGAACTTCTCGAATTCTTAACTATGTTCAATTAAACTAAATAATATTTTTAGCCACCATTATTTTTATAAAATCACTAATTTTATTATGTAAAAACTATATTACTTCACTTCTGGTTTTATAAAATAATTTTTTCTAAAATAACTCTTCTTTTCAATGTCAAAGAGTATTTATCTCAAGAATTACTCGATGATTTTATAAGATCATTTTCATTTGTTTCAACACTCTTATTGATTATTATGTATAATTGAGACTAATATTTTATGATATCATCTATAATATTTTATTTAATGGTTTATTATTAGTTTTAATATGGATGTTCTATCTTGAAACCATTCACCATATTACTCTGAATGGTTAGTGTTTATGTTTGGGGAAATTTATTTACATTTTATATGTTAGTTTCAATATGAATATACAAATTGTTTATGTCTATCTACATTAATATGAGTAATTAACTGGACTTAGTAAATGATGGGAAGTGCCTACTATATCCCCTTGATGCATCGATAGGTCTCATGAGACAAAATAGATATGGACTTGGCTGAGCCCTTGCCCATTTTCAGATATGGTTTTGGCCGAGGCCTTAATCATTTTCAGATATCTTGGATTAGGAATTGAAGGTATATTTTAAAATTAATGACATTATGAATTTCCCTCATTATGAAGCTATTAATTGATAGTTCATGTGGTTAGTCTACTAATATAATACCCATGATTATGTTTTATTGTGGAATTATTTATTCATCTCTTATTCCTGCCATATTGTGTTCAAGTTCATTTTTAAAGGCATGTGTTTTTAGTTATTCAAAATTCCTAATATTTATTTTTATGATATATTACTATTTATTTATTAGCCTTACTAAGTATTTGATCTCACCCCTTTCTTATGTTTTATTTTCTTAGGATGTGAAGAAGTAAATTATGGATGACTTTTAGGGATAACCTAGTAGTTATGTATGTTTTCAAAGGAATTTTTATATTATATTTCATTTCATGTTGTAATGTTGAAATTATGTATTTATCTGGTTTTTAAATACTATTAAACTATACATTACTTCAAGATACAAATTTCTTGTAATCATGCCAATGTAATGAAATAAGTCACCAGATTTGGGAAATTAGGGTTAGGTATTTACAATCAGTAATAATATTGTTATCCCCTTTCTTATCCTTGATTTCCAAGTCAAATTATTATAACAATATAACCCATCTCATAAGCCTTGGTTTAGCCTATTTTTTGTATATTGGGTTTTAAGGGAATAATGATCATTAAAGACAATGAATTTTGACCCTATAAAATATTTACAAATCATTTATAAAGAAAAAAAATAATATCTAAAGTTCCTTCTCTATTGTAGTATAATTCATATGATCTTAATCAATAATTATAATAGCATAGTACAATAAACAAAACTTTTTATCCTTCCTATAGACTAACACAACTCCTACTGTAATGTCACTAGAATCACACATAATCTCAAAAAAACGATTCTATTATAGAGTTGTGATAATGGATGTAGATGTGAGCTTCCACTTAATAAAATTAAATGACCCTAGGTACTTCTCATTAGACATGAAGGATGTAACATTAATAAATATTCAATACAAGGGCATAGTGATTTTGGTAAAATACTTAATGAATCTCCTTTAGAATCGAGAATTGACTAAACAACTTCCAATCCTCTTTACATTTTCAGGTGATGGTTGATTTTGAATCACCTCAATTTTAGCATTGTAAACATATATTCCCTTATTATAAAACTTGTTAAACAAAACAATTCCTTAATTGTCCACGAAATAAATCTTTTTTAAATTTAAAACAATGTCTCTTTATTATAATCTCCCTAAAAATGACTCTAAATTATGTAAATAATTTTCAAATCCACTTCCAACAACTAAAAAAATCATCCATAAAAAATTAAATTATCCTCTCAATCATGTAAAAGAAATTTCCCATCATGCATATCGTTAATGTGTTTTGAGAACCACACAAGAAAAGGGAATTAGTAGGTAGGAAAATATACAAAATAGAATTGTGAATGTGGACTTCTCCTGATCCTAGAGAGATATGGGTAACTATTTTTAAATATAATGTCTATCAAGAAAGAAGAAGTTCTCATTACTAGTCAACCTTTATAGCATTTGGTCTCAAAAATTTCATTGGGAACTAGTCTTCCAAGTGGAAGTATTGAGTTTTTTTGTCTATGAAGACTCTCTATTTGTTTTCAATTCAAGTTTGGATTTTCTCATTCTTCTCACTGATAATGATAGTCACCCTACTCTTCTTAAGAACAATTTAGACAGGACTTAACCATGGACTATATAAAATAGAAAATTTTACTACTACATCAAGAAACCTAATCATATACTCTTAGACAACTTATTTCATGTTTGAGTTAAGCCTTATCTACACATCCACTCTTGGTTTACACTTAGGTTATATTGTGATTTTGTGCATGGAATATGATGAAATTATCCACTTAATATCACTAATAGAAAATAAAATGATAGACTTTAATGTGTTTAAGAAACATATAAGACATTCTTCTTGATTTTATTCTAAAATAGTAGAGATTATGATAGGTAGATTAGAGCACTCACAAATGAATGAATATTTCAAATGGGACGACATAGGCTTGAGATATGAAAACCCTGCTTTTTATTACACACATAGACATGATTTATTACATAAAACCTTCACCTGATACAACATAGAAGATTGATAGGTCTAGTGTCTTTGGGGATTAGGAACATTACATTACATCTTAAAACATAAAACACAACATCTTATTGAAAACTTCCTTTACATGACCACTACATTCCTTCATACTTAGCATTTCATGGAATAACCTAAGGACCTACATAAGAAAGGGGTGAGCTATAAAGCCTATTAAGGGAGTAAACAAGGCATAAAATGAAGAATAAAATACATTTTAGTAAATAGGCATATCAATGGAGCATAAAATAATATGAACATAAAGGCGTGATATAGCATGATTATCATAACATGGAAATGTGGCAACAACACTTAACACGGAATTAGTATGAGCCAAGGCTCATTGCACATGGAGCATGAGTAAACCCTAATTGAACATGAAGCATGAGTAAACCCTCATTTTAATTTAATTATCATGAGTCAACACTCATTCCACATGAAGTATCATGATACTATACTTTACCCAGTTTATTGGAGCGCTATTAGGGTGCACCCGTCTTAAACATTTCATTTCATGCATAAGTGTGCCACATGGATCATACAAAATAGAATCAATCATCATCATTTATTCCATGGTAAAGGGACATGAAACACAGAAATGAATATTTATAATCAATAAGTAAATGTGCATAAAGTTTAATATGCTTGATAGAGAAACGGTCATGGTATTTACTACACAATGACATTGGCTTGGAAAATCGGTGCAATTTCGGCAGTATAACGATGTGACATAAGAATTCATAAAAATGGTTAATGAGAGAGAAAGTGGTGTATCATCATATTTACACGATATTTATAGTAAGGGGAGTCATATAGATACATGTCCCAAATTATGTAATGGAATTTAGATTCATAAAACAAAATAATTGCTTGAATGTAAATGAGGAGAGGGAAATTCCTTAAGGAATTTCGACATAGTAACGGGTGTACATGGAGAGAATTAATGAGAGAGAAAGGGGCCTACCATAAATAAAATATAAATATGTAAGTATGGGGGAGGTGAAAAATCAAACTCCAACATTTATAATTGAAAATAAGAGGACATAACAATATTAAGAATCATAGTTAAAATGAGAAAGGAAGTAATCCCGTACCTGGAAGTGTGATCCCAAAGGCTTGGGAGGGCTTGAGAGAGGCTTCTTGGGAGCTTTGGGTGACTTGGGAGGATTCTATAGAAAAGAGGGTATAATTTGGACAAACTCCAAAGGCTTTGAGTGAAGAGGAAGAGGGATCATGGGTGGGTTTATATAGGAAAGGAGAGGGAATTCTTTATTATTTAGGTTTGGGACACCACACATTAAACTAATAAAAACCACAAACTAGCCCATGGTTTTTTCCCATGATTTTTGTCAACGGGGAGTGAAAAAATATATTTTATAAGTTTAATGTCCTAAATTCTTAAAATAATAGGTTTACTTATGTGGAGGCGAGTCACACTCTCAAGGAAAACAATTTAAAAAGATAAAATGTTTTATAAGTCATGGAGTGTCCACTAAGGCATCATAAAATTAATAAAACAAATATAAAATCACATTATTTTAAAAATAAAACATATATTTGCCGAAAATTTTATTTATATTATTTTATTACATCACTATTGGGTCATTATGATGTCACAAAGCACATTATGCATTTAAAAAATATTTAATTTTTACCCAAAAATTTGACTGACTCAGAAAAATTTGAAAAATTCACCATTGGCTAATTTTGACATCTTGATTCAAAAAATAATATTAATTTTATATACACAATTTTATAAATAAGTGAATTTTTACTTTTAAAATAAAAACCGACATTTATCGAAAGTTGACGGGTTTTGAAAAAAACAACTTTCAAACCTTAATAAAAATTACAATTGCATTCATAAAATTATTCGATCATTTATATTTAATTAAATTAAATTTAATAATAATAATAATTTTTTTGAAATATTATTTAATTCAAAAATCCAATAATTCATTAAAATAGATTTCTTAGTTGAATATTAACTAAAAATACTATTTTCACTTTAAAAAATATTTACAAAGTAACAATAATAAAATAAATTTATATTCATCATTATATACAAAAATAATGCACATATTCATAGTGATAAGGTCCTGTTACATAACCACTTATAACACCCGCATAAGATCGAAGGGTAAGGTGTGCGATGGTGATAGACTCTTGGGGTGACTCAGATAACATCGCTCGAGTGGTAATCTCTGTCAACTTCCACTTCTTTCGTAGGCAGTTCTGTTCAAGTTTAACGTATTGAAGCTTGGCCTGAGCTTGGTCAAGAGATAATCCCAATGACTCCACATCCTTTCTGAGATCTGAAAAATGGGATTTGTATGGATCAAGTCTTCTGGATGAGGCTATATAATCCTTTGTCTGAGTAAATTGGATTTGTTAAAGCCCTATATTTATACTAATCATGTGATCACTATTCAACGACTATATTTGCAATGGTCTCAATTCCTAATGTTATTTTAAAATCCAAAACATAAGACCAAATAAGTGCATATGTATTACATAACAATAAAAATACATTTAAATAGACCCAGAGTAATTTTCATTAATGATTTTTTGGGTCGTTACAATCTCCCCCCCTTAAGAAATTTTTTCCTCGAAATTTCCTTTTCCCACACTAAAACAAAAGTGGGTAAAAATAATTCATCACTTCTTCCAATTCCCACATCACTTCTTCAAACTTGTGTTTTTTCCACAACACCTTGACGAGGGGAATTGTCTTATTTCATAGAAATTTTACTCTACGATTTAAGATCTTCACTGGTTGATCCTCGTAAGAAAGATCATCCTCTAGCTGTACTACCTCTGAAGAGAGTATATTTGAAGGGTCCGATATGTACTTCTTTAAGAGGGATACATGAAATACATCATATACATTGGCCATGGTAGGTGTAAGTGCTAGTCGATAGGCCACAGACCCGACATGATCAAGAATATCAAAGGGGTAGATGTACCTAGGACTTAACTTCCCCTTCTTTCCAAACCTCATGACCTTATTCCACAGAGATATGCGTAGGAACACCTAGTATTTAACTTTGAACTCAAGGTCTCATCTATGGTTATCCACATAACTCTTATGTCTACTTTTGTATGCCTTGATATGCTGATGAATGGTTTTTACCTTCTTCACCATTTCTTCGACCATTTTAGGTCCTTGCAGCTTATGCTCATGGAATTCATCCCAACACACTGGTGTTTTTCACCTTTTCCCATAAAGGTCTTCATATGGTGCCATTCAGATGCTCGAGTAGAAACTGTTATTATAGGATAATTCAACTAGTGGAATATGTTGGTCCCATACTCATTTGAAGCCCATAAAACATGATCTTAACATATCTTCCAGTGTCTGAATAGTTCGATCAAATTAGCCATTAGTTTGAGGTTGATAAGCCGTACTGAAGTTCAGTTCAGTGCTTAGAGCATGTTGGAGACTTTTCTAGAACTTCGAGGTGAATTTCAGATCACGATCAGATACAATAGATAGTGGTACTTTATGCATCCTGACCACTTATTTGAGGTAAATCCATGAAATTTGATCCAATGAGAAGTCCTCTCAAGTCATGATAAAGTGAGTTGTCTTTGTAAGATGATCCCCAATGACCCATATAGAATTGTTTCCTCTGGATTTCCTTAGACGTCCAATGAAAAAGTTCATGGTAATGTTCTCCCACTTACATGTTGGTATGGGTAGTGGTTGCATCACCCCCTTAGACTTTTTACTCTCAAAATTCACTTACTGATATACCAGGAACATTGATGTATATTCAGCAATATCCCTTTTTATATATTTCCACCAAACATTTTCTCAAAGATCTCGATACATCTTTGTGCTCCCCGAGTGAATATAGAAGGTTGAGCTATGTGTTTCATTCAAAATATCCTTCTTTATCTCTGTATTGGATGGTACACATAATCGTGACCCAAATCTCACAATTCCATCCTTGTCAACCATGAACTCTAAGGATTTCCCATTTCTAATAGCCTATATCCTTTTCAGAATTTCCACATCCCTTCTTTGAGTATCCATTATTTTCTCCAAGAGGGATGGTTGAGCAATCATTTGAGAAAGGATTTATGATGTTACTACCTTAATGATTCCCTTGTCCATCCTCTTAAAATCTAATAAGATTAGATCCTTATCAATTTTCATCAATGACAGAATCGCTGGATCCTTTCTACTTAGAGCATCTTCCACCTTGTTCGCTTTCCCAGGGTGGTAATGGATTGAGCAATAATAATCCTTGATGAGTTCTATCCATCTTTTTTTGGCACATATTGAGCTCTCTCTATGTGAATATATATTTGAGGATCTTGTGATCAGTATATATCTCACACTTCTCCCCATAGAGATAATACCGCCCAATTTTCTAGGAAAATATCACAGCTACCAACTCCAGATCATGCGTGGGATAGTTTTGCTCATGGATTTTAAGCTTCATTGAGGAGTAGGCTATAAATTTATCATTCTGCATCAACACACAACCCATGCCCTTCTTCAATGAATCACTAAATACCACAAAAATTTCTCCACTTGTGGGTAATGTGAGCATGAGTGTGGTGATAAGACTCCTTTTCAACTCTTTGAATATTTATTCGCATTCATCACTCTAAGAAAGCATTACTCCTTTCTGAGTTTTCTTGGTAAGAGGGTTGGAAAATTGTGAAAAATTTCTCACAAATCAGTGATAATATCCAGCTGACCCTAAGAAGCTACGGATATCCGTTACCGATGTTGACCTCATCCATATCTCAATTATAGCTGTATTGGAGGGATCTACTGATATCCCATTTCTTTTGATGATTTGGAGAAAGAATGAGACCTCATTCAACCATAACACACACTTACTATACTTTGCATAGATCTTCTCCTTTCGCAAGGCCTCTAGTATAGTTATCGGATACTCCTCATGATCCTCCTTGGTTTTGGAGTATATTAGAATATCTCTACAATGACTACCAAAAATTTGTCAAGGTAATATCTAAAGACTCTATTCATCATTTCCCAGAATATTTCTGGAGCATTAGTGAGTCCGAAAAGAATTACTATGAATTCATAGCACCTATATCTTGTACGAAAAGCAGTCTTGGGGATATCTTCCTTCTTCATACTTACTTGATAATATCCCGACCGCAAATCTGCCTTAGATAAGTATTGTGCTCCATGAAACTGATCGAACAAGTCATCAATTCATGGAAGATGATACTTTTTATTTATCATGATTTTGTTGAGATCATGATAATCAATGCAAAGGCGCATTGACCCATCCTTCTTCTTGATGAAGAGGACTGATGCACCCCATGGTGAAGCACTTGGGCATATAAAACCTTTATCCATATTCTCCGGTAGTTGTTTCTTCAGCTCCTTAGGCTCTACAAAATCCATTCTATACGAAGTCTTGGATATTGGAAAAGCCCCAGATTTAAGGTTGATTGAGAATTCAACATATCTTCTTGGAGGGAGACCAGACAATTACTTGGGAAACACTTCAAAAAATTCCCTCATAATAGGCATGTCTTCAAGGTTGGTTGCTTACTTGGACTCAATCATCTGAGCCGGATATGACTAATCATAGGTTAGTAATATCCATGCTTGAGATGATGTAACTAAAGAAGTTTCATCCTCCTCCTTACACTTGTACAGAATCGGGGGTCGATTCTCCACATGGAGATTGATTTCCCTCTCCTGGCAATTTATTTTGGATCTATATAAGGAAATCCAATCCATGCTGAGAATTGCATAAAATTTCACCAGAGGGAGTATGATAAGGTTTTATAGGAAGTTAAATCCTCAAATTATGATTGGGTTTGAGTTATATTCATGGGATGCAATGATTGCCCCATTTTTCATATTCACCGACATCTTTACTTCCATGATTTGTGGTGGTGTTGGGATTGTTCTAATAAAATTTTAGGATATAAAAGAATGTGTAGAACTAAGGACGATAACCCTACCTTTCAATTTTTGATTTTGGTTCTACTCTATCCAATATAAACATAGGAGTGAGTAATTTTAAACTATTAAACACATAAAGGGGAATCCAAATACAAAAATGGATAACTTATAAATTACATTTATTTCCTTAACTTATGAATTTATAGGCTTAAATATATGTTTTCCAAGATCTACTTCCTCAAATATATTCTTAGGGGAATTTTTTTAATTACCTTAACAATGGTTCATACTAATGTTATTAATTTACCAAAGAATATCTCCCAGATGTGTTGTAACCAAGAGTGCAACAAGGCCTGCTTTTGTGTACAAGGATACCCCAGGTCAAGCCTAAAACTCCTTGTTAGAGTTTTCACTGCTAGGTACATCTCTTTCAGAGCCGCCTCTACCTTCTCATATCTAGACAGGGATGTATTTTCTTGATAAACCATTTACTCAATACTCACCAAAATTTAGGGATGTTTTTTATACTTAGTCTAGTATCTAAGGCTTCACTATGATTTTCTAATCCTAATCCCAAAAATAACTAAACCTATCCTCTAATACCAACTATGCCAACCCTAATTTTTATTACACACTTAGACCTGATTTATTTCATAAAACATTTACTTGATATAAAATAGAAGATTGAGAGGTCTAGTGTCTTTGGGGATTAAGAACATTACATAAAAACTTAAAACATAAAACACATCATCTTAATGAAAACTTCTTTCACATGACCACTGCATTCCCCCGTACATAGCATTGCATGGGATAACCTAAGGACATACATAAAAAGAGGTGAGCTATAAATCCAAGCAAGGGAGTAAATATGAAAAAACATGAAGAATACAATACATGTTAGGAACTAGGTATATCAAGGGAGAATAAAAGAACATGAACATAAAGGCATGATATAACATGATTTTCATAACATTGAAATGTGGCAACAACACTTAACATGGAATTAACATGAGCCAAGGCTCATTGCACATGGAGAATGAGTAAACCCTCATTGCACATGAAGCATGAGTAAACCCTTGTTTCAATTTTATTAGCATGAGTCAACACTCATTGCATATTACGTATCATGATACAATACTTACCCAATGCATTGGAGCGCTATCATGGTGCAACCTTCTTAAACATTTCATTTCATGCATAAGTGTTCCACATGGATCATACAACATGGAATCGATTATCATCATTTATTCCACGATAAAGGGATTTGGAATACATACACGAATCTTTATAAACAATAAGTATATGTGCATAAAGGTTAATACCCTTGATAAATAAATGGGCGTGGTATTCACTACACAGTGACATTAGCTTGGAAAATTGGTGTAATTTCGGTAGCATAACAGCGTGAAGTAAGAATTCATAAAAATGGTTGATGAGAGAGAAATGGGTGTCTAATCATATTTAAACTATATGGACATTAAGGGGGGTCATATAGATACATTATCAACATAAGTAATGGAATTTAGATTCATAATACACAATAACTGCTTGAATGCAAATGAGGAGAGGGAAATTCCTTAGATAATTTTAGCATAGTAATGGGTGTGCATGGAAGGAATTAATGAGAGAGAAAGGGGTATCAAATCATTCAAAAATTAAGAGGGTAATATGGGGGAGGTGAAAAATCATACCCAAACATTTATAATTGAAAATAAAAGGACATAACAATATCAAGAAACTTGGCTAAAATGAGAAAGGAAGGAATCCCTTACTTGGAAGTGTGATCCCAAAGGATTGGGACAGATTGAGAGAGGATTATTGGGAGATTTGGGCTCTTTATGAGGATTATAGAGAGAGGAGGGAATAATTTGGACAAAATACATAGGATTTTAGTGAAGAGGAAGTGGGATCTTGGGTGGGGTTATATAGGAAAGGATAGGGGATTCTTTATTATTTAGGTTTGGGACCCCACACATTAAACTAATCAAAACCACAAACAAGACCAAGGTTTTTGCCCTTGGGTTTTTCCAAAGGGGATTGAAAAAATATATTTTATAAGTCCAATGGAAGAACTTATTAAAATAATAGGGTTGCTTATGTAGAGGTGAGTCACACTCTCAAGGAAAACAATTTAAAAAGATAAAATGATTTATAAGTCATGGAGGGTCCACTAAGGCATCATAAAATTAATAAAACAAATCTAAAATCACATTATTTTAAGGATAAAAAATATATTGGCCAAACATATCATTTATAGTATTTTATTACATCACTATTGGGTCATTATGATGTCATAAAACACATTATATAGTTAAACGGTATTTAATTTTTACCCAAAAATTTGACTGTCTCAGAAAAGTATGAAAAATTCACCATTGTATAATTTTGACATCCTGATTCAAAAAATAATATTAATTTTATCTAAATAATTTTCTAAATTTTTGAATTTTTACTTTAAAAATAAAAACTGACATTTATCGAAAATTCATGGGTTTTGACAAAAACTACTTTTAAACCTTAATAAAAATTACAATTTCATTAATAAAATTATAAGATCATTTATATTTAATAAAAAGTTATTTAATAATAATAATAATAGTTTATTAAAATATTATTTAATTCAAAAATCTATTAATTCATCAAAATATATTTCTTAGTTGAATATTAACTAAAAATACTATTTGCACTTTAAAAACTATTTACCAAGTAATAATAATAAAATGAATGTATATTCATTATTATATACAAAAATAATGCACATATTCATAGTGTTAAGGTTTTGTTACATAACCCCTTATAACACCCGCATAAGATCTAAGGGTAAGGTGTGAGATGGTGACAGACTCTTGGGGTGACTCAGATAACATCGCTTGAGTGGTAATCTCTATCAACTTACACTTCTCCCGTAGGCGGTTCCATTCATGCTTAATGTGTTGAAGCTTGGATTGGGCTTGGTCAAGAGAGAATCCCAATGATTCCACCTCCTTTTTGAGCTCCAAAAAATGGGCTTTGTATGGAGAAAGTCTACTGGATGAGGCCATCAATTACTTTGTCTGAGTTAATTGGATTTGTTAACGCCCAATATTTATACTAATCATGTGATCACTATTAAATGACTATATTATCAATGATCACAACTTCTAACAGTATTTTAAAATCCAAAACATAAAACCAAATAAGTGCATACATTTTACATAACCATAAGAATACATTTTAATATACCAAGGTGAATTTTCATTAAAGAATTTTGGGTCGTTACATGAGATTCACATTGGGTTTTTTATTTGATAGAGGACACTTGGATCTAGGATATCCAAGGTCCTCATATTTCTTATTAAAGAAGGTAGTTTAGAAATCTTCCACTTTATCACTATTGTTCCTAAAAAATTTCTCCTAACACCCATCCATCCAATGGCCTGAAGGCCTTCAATATTTTTTACTATATGATAAATCCCCCTTTTAAGGGATGAAGGGGGAGGGGGGGCAAGTAGACTTCAAGGAAATAGAAAAAATCACACTCAAAAGATGGAAGAGTAAAACCAGAATGAAAACACAGAGCTACTCCTCCCTAGTATTTGATCATGATGAAGTTCTCTACTACTGCAAGGTTGTTCAACAAGCAAGTGTCCCATGTCAAAGAGAAGAACCGATATGATAGTTGATGCCATACCCTCTCAAACAACCAAATTCCAAAAACTCTACAAAGAAGAAATAACAGCTCTGGATCCTCCTATGAAGCCTATTCCATGAATTCAAGTACAGTTCCACAAACTTCCCACCTTTGAAAAAAAAACTATCCAAACAAACCAATTCCACCATTCAAAATCAACAACTCAATTCATGAGATTCAACACTTTAAAAAATTTAAAAACAAGAAACTTTCAACAAGACCATGCATCCACCTTGAAATTTCCCCATCATAACCATCAAACTACCTCATGGTACCACAACACTCTGACCAAGGTACCCCTACCATGGAGCACGGCGTAGACGACGAAACACGAACTCTTCACCGCAGATCTGAATCACAGCCCCCGTGCTATGGAAAACTGAAACTTCCCACACCGCGGAAGAAAAGGGTTGAATCCAAACCTATGGAAGAAGAAGGATACGACCCCAAAGGATGATTGGAGCACAACCCCAATGCCTCAGAAGGAAGGTATCGACCCAGACATTGCTCTAGAAATTGGTCCCATGCCGCACGAACTGTGAACCCATAGCCACACTAAAGATTTCCACCAATACCACAAAACAACGAGTCTCGACCCCAACACATCGGACTAGAAGCCGCTTCTCCATACAGAATAAGACCATCACTTTGACACACCAGATCTGGACCTCTTCAACACAGGGAACCAGATCCCAAACCCGATGCACTAAAACGACAACCCCTTCGCCGCAAAGAAGGACTGCTACACTGATGCCACACCGGTTCACATTCTCGTGTTTCAGAAGATCCGAAATGCGACCCCAAACCTGAAGATACCCAAACACCATCTCCATGGAAGAATATACCCCTAGTCTCCAATGAGGCTACCCTTCACTGAGAGAGAAGCCACTTCCCCTCGAGCACACTGAGATAACCAAGGAGGAGCCGCAGTCTGAATGAAGTGGGGAATATGACGACGATAAGGAGGAAACCTAAGCTGCTGTTCCCTTTATGGGCTCATCCTCCTCCTGAATACTCAAATCCTCCTAACACCCAAATTATTTTATTTGAGTTAGAATGTTATCTAATGAAAAATCACCATAGTGTTCTTGGATTTCCCCCTCAAACTCATCTAAATTATCCTTCTCCTTACTAGAACTAATTCCTATGAAGGTTTCATTATGAATCTCTCGTTAACCATCAAATTACTCTATAATACTCAAATATTCCACTAACTCATCATTAATATATTCTTATACTTCTAAAATTTCATCTCTAGAACAAATTTATTATTGAGTGGGTTCATTGATTTTTTTGAAAACATTAAAATCCTCTATTTATTCACCCAAATTAAAAATGAATTTTCCCATTGAAACATCAATGTAATATCTCCCTATAGATATAAATGGACTACCAAGAATGATAGTTACCTTCTAGTTACATTATATATCAAAAATTAAAAAATTAGTTGGAAAAAAGAGATTTCCTACTCCCACTAACAAGTCATCCACCCAACCAACTGGGTGAGTAATGGATTGATCTGCATGTTGTAAAAAAAAGGTTGGTTGTGGACATCATAATTTAATGTTTTGAAATAAAGAAAATGGAATCATATTTATGACTATTCTAATATCATATATACAATTAAACTGGCCACCTCTATCACCAGAGGTGGAAGGTATGAAAAACCTCCCCAAATCTTGAATTTTGGGAAGAATTATATTATGAAATATAGTAGTACATTCCTATGTGAGATTGTAATTAGAAAATTATTACAAGGTTATATTGTTTGGATAGGTTTTATTGAGTTATTTTAGACAATATTGTCTTTGAATTAATGCCTCAAATAATGGAATTTTGATTTTTAGGTTTTTGAAAAAATTGAGAAATTTAAATAATTCATAATCCTAATATTTTTATTCTATGTGGAAGAGGAATGATTATAAAAAATATCCTCACAATTTTAGGCATACCTTAAAATTCATCTTCAAGCCTTTTAAACCCTCAATTTATTTTCTTTTAAGCCAATTTTTGTTGTTTTTTAGTTGGAAGAGTATGATTCAAAGTTTTTTTGTTCTTCTATATAAAAATCAAGATTCAAAATTTTCTATATTTGAGTTTCCAATTTCATCCATTGCTTTTTTTAGAATTTTTTTGTGAATTTTTCTAGATTATTGGTGAATTTTTAGACCACTTATAGTTGTAACAACCATATAATTTTTTTATATGGTTCACTTTACTGGTGTTTGGAAGATTACCCTTATCTCTACCACCAAAATCTCTTGCTAACTACCACATTTTTATTTATAGATTTTTCATCGTAGCATCAATTTTAACAATATAAAAATCATTTTTATATTTTTTTCATTAAACATATCTATTATTTGTTGAAACATACCCCTGAATTCCTCTTTTTTGTTAGATGATTTATCCTCTAGTTGGGATTAGAAATGTCACCATGGTTGTTACTAAAATATAGGGGAGAAACTGGTCTAATAACTCTATAATATCTCCAAGATATATTTGTATGGTTTATATACACCAAAATTATATATATTTTTAGAATGGTTCATAACTAAGATGTATTCTAGGACCATACCTTGAAAAAATAGCATTTTTACAAGCTTTAAAAGTCATATTGAAATTGGTACAACATGATTGTGAATGCCCAAATATACCATAGTGGTGGCATTTCTCCCTAATATAATGTTGATTATTTTCATTATAAAACTCAATATATTGAAATTAATATTATTGGAAAGGACTTGTTTCTTTTTAAATAACTACTCTTATACTCAAGAATTTATGTTGTGAGTTTTATTTAAGTGTATTAAATCTATTATTCAATTCCTCATAAACTCTTCTACTGAAATCTACACTAAAAGATTGGTCCACTAATGTTTGGTGGTAAGGAGTAAGGGTATTGAAAATAGTATCCATGAGTAATTGTGGTGTGCATTTTTTTTGGAAATTCAATAAGTAATTCCCTTAATATTACCCAAGCTTAATGTAATTGATCTCCCTAATCCTGTAAAAATCCAATAAATTGTGCCTGATTTATGATTTCATTATCATGTAGTAAAATTTCATAGTAAAATATTTATAAACTTGGTCCCAAGTGTCAAATATTTCCTCTTCCAACTATTAGAACCAAGTCCATGAATTTCATTTGAGGAAAAATTATAATTTTACCATCTTAAGTTATTCCTCACTCAGGCCTCTCAGTGGAAGCTACTGAACACTATATTAGAATCCCCAAATGAAGTAGTGTAGTTTGAGTATTTGTTAGACATAGGAATCCTATTCCTTAAGTTAAACTATTTGAACAAATATTCGAACTACTTAACTTCATAACAATAGATGTTATAATGTTATCTTTGATTGCATATTTAGAACTCACTCTAAGCTTAACATCATCATCACAGGTGAAATTATTCCATCAAACTTTATCATTGAGGTTAATGTAACTATTTACATTTTTATCCAATATATCATAAACTATTTGAGGATAAAGTGAAATTCACTTCATTGCGGTAAATGAATGTAGCCATTTAAATTTATATTAATCATTATATCCTAAAGATTTAAGGATACCAAGTAAATTTAACACTATAAATACGTTGCAATAATAACGATATTCACCTTTTTTACAGTAAATAAATGAAACAATTTACATTTTCTTTATTTTCACATATATCAACTCGTTAGCATATTCATCGAACCATCACCCATTCTTAGACTCATACATTAATTATTTTTTAACTTTTAACTTCCCTAAGTATAGAAATACACCCACTAAACTTTTGAAGATTTTAATTTTCTTAGAATGTCTCTATAGGATTCAACACAAACAACTTTGTGTTAGAAAATAACACTTATTTCCTCTTAAGGTGAACACTTAAAAATAAACTATTATACTAATATCACATATAGTATTTTATGTGTTTGGACCATTTTATTTTAAAAAATAATAATTTATTAAAATATACAATTGATGGGTAGTGGGAATATATTCCCTTATATTTTAATGAACTAGATAAACAAGTTATCATAGATAAAACATTTTTAACCTCATCTTCTTCTAAAAACATTTCATAGAATTTGATAAAGAAAAAATAAAATTTATACAATTAACCATATCATTTTTTTCATAACAACTATTTGGTAACACCTCTTATCATATAAGATAAGTGAGTTGAGGATACAAATCATTTACTTAGATTCATTCAAGATTGATAAATATCTTTACATCAAAATCTCTGATATAGAAACTATTTGATTCATTACTTGAATGAAAGGTGCAATATCATTCAATTATTCTCATGATTCTAAACCAATGTATATTTATAACACTTGAAATGAATACATTCAGTATCACATAAATTTATAAATCAAAGAATCAATTTCAGTAGCGCTCACAATTGACATAGAAAGTCATTAGAGTTTCCCAAAACACTTCAAGTATTTTAGATAAACCCATTATATAGAATCATTAATCAATATTAATATTACCCTAGGTTTCTAAAAACTTAACTAGATTCTTGAAAAAACATAATTGGAATTTTTAACTACTCTTCTTCTTATCTGAAATTTATCTTCCTTGTACCATCTATATAGTACTATAAATATGACATCATATTCCTATTTTATCTATTCTAAACACTTGGGAATATCGATTAATTTTTTTCTTTAACTCATTCATCTTGTTAAAATATTTCCATAGATCACTATTTGAATGAATTTCTTAACCATAATAATTCTTAAAGAAACCTCTACTATCAACAATTCATTAGCATATCCAATTACATTGAATATCATTAAAATAGTAAATAATATTTATTATATGATTAGATATTATGATTAATTTGGTTAGTTTTCATCTAATTCCATTGAGACATGAAGTTCATTATTTTATGCTTCATAAGAATATGGATTTACCTATTGAATAACTTAAACACTTAGTTACTAAGGATGGATTTTTAACACATCAAGTTTTCCTTTCTTAAAAAATATTTTTAAGTTACAATTCATAGGAGTTTCTTATATTAATATTATTCTCTAAAAGATAAATCTAAAAAATTATAGTTTATGATGGTTCAATTTTTTTATAACAAAATATTTTATCATATAAGTATCATGTTTTATATATATTCATTAAGAACTTTTAATGATAATGCTCCCATTAAAATTGATGACCCCATATATCATATTCAACTAATGAGACAAGATCCATATTTCACTATGTTTTAGATTGATTTAGAATTTTTTCCATTTCTTAGTTGTTTAGGTAGGGAGTTTTCCCAATAACAATAATTTTAACTCTTAGATAGTTAAGTGAATAACCCTTTATCCAAATACATCATATATATTTACTCAACTATATTTTTCTACTAAATAATTCTTTTTAGGGTCTCTCATCTAGTGTAAAATAATGAAAATGACCAGAATATGCTAACAATGGAAAATCAAGGGTAACCCAGCTTTATCATGACCTATACAACAAGATTATCTAGAGTTACTTATCACTTTATTACTTTACACAATATGATCCATGGGCACCTAGATTTATCATGACCTACATAGATGGATTATAAATGTCTTGAAAAGTGTCTCTTTAAAAAGAATACAATGCTTATTATTTGAAGATTTTTTCTTTTAAAGTATCTTTAATTTAATATAGATCATATTCATATTAAATTCATAACAATTACATCTTAAATAATCATTATATTCTCATTTTTTATTCCCTTTTATATGTATTATTCTATCAATTTAGTTTTTTGAATCCCTATTCCATCTACCAAATTAATGTGTTCACATGCGACACCATGAAATGTCACTTCATATTATAAATTAATATTGTTAATTCCCTCCCCAAGTTTAGGGTGTCTTGAGGTGTAATTTTTGAAATTTTGAATCTTTTTTAGGGATGCATGGTTAAATGTCTGTCTTGGAAAATTGTATAGTTTAAACCATGTGAACTCTGTAATTTTTAATTATGGAGATTTTATGGTTATCGTACGGTTTGTCAAACCATGTGACATTCTTTATTTTTGGGTATTTTTTCCTTTTCAGATTCTTTTTAATTAGGGATTTTCACAAACTCATCCCTATTCAAAGGTATCAACTAAGGAACCTCTCAAGACCTCTTCCTCCTCTTTCATGATCTTTCATAGTATTTTTAGGGTGATTTCATAGGGGATCTTATCCTAGATTGAAAGGTAAGAGTCACTACTCATTACATGATTTCTTCCCATTTCTTTCATCTTCACTAACCTTACTATCTATTTTATTTTATTCTATGTATAGGGTTGTTCTAATATTTGAGTTTTTTATAGTAGTTTTTATCCTTCTCTTACGACCTATTCCAATGTTTTTTGTCAAAGGAGTCTTGGTTATGCCACTAGAGGTACGTGTTTCTATCTCACTCAATTTTATTTGATATTTCCTTGCATATTTGACGTTTTAAATTCATTTATAGTTAGGATAAATTTAGTATACATTATCTATACTTGTCTAACAATTTTTGTTGTGTTTTTTTTAATTTATTATAATGGGTCAATTCTACAATTCAACAATAATTTTGTTTAAAATAGTGTTTTATTCATTTTAAATGTTTGATAAAATTCATTTGACTATTTTATTAAATATAAATGATTTATTAATGTTTTTTGAACCAAGTATGAATTATAAAGTGGTTTGTTTTGTGGTTTAAAAGTTTTACATGTTTTAAATGGGTGTTTTTTACTTATGGAATCATTTAGTGACTTCATTAGATTTACTATTATTATGAGTTGGTGTTATTTATGTTTTTTTCATTGTATTTATATGTGGTGTTTAAATGGATTTTAAAAATTCGATTCTAAAAAATATATTTTTTAAGTATAAATTAAATGCCTATATAAAACTATATTTAATATTATTTTATTGATTGTTGGTTGTACCCATGTGAATCCCCATTAACAACTATTGTTGATGCCTATGTGTGATGATGGTTCAATAAATTGAGATTAATGAATTTATTTATACTTATGGGTGTGGGATGTTGAATGTATATTGTTATTGGATTATGTTGTCTTGGGATATATTGTTTCCATGTGTTTGGAATTTGGATTTATAATGGTCTACTTCCTTTTGTTATTCTATGAATAACCTTAGGATACTAGGTGTAAAATAACAAGATGGATTCTCTACTAGATTATTTGTTTACATATTGTCTAGTATCCACTTATTGTGTTATTATGACCCTGGATAGGGGGTATATCTTTGATGAGGATAGTTCAGAGTGATTCAAGTGATGAGTGTAGAACTATTAACTTACCGATAGTTGGTTACACCTATGAATGTTTAGTATTATCCCATTAGTCCCTATAATGTTACTTTATGATATGTATCATATGTAATGATTTATTTACTACCTACTTTTCTTGTGAGTTACCTATTTCCTGCATTTATTCATTTATGGTTAATATTTAATGCTATACAGGTTTTACCTTATGTTGTTATTGCAATTATTTTATGACCATCCATGGAATTCCTTTCTTTATGATTTTAGTTGTTTTTTATTTTTACATGAATGGTGTGTAAAGGTTTTAAAGAAAAAGGATATGTTGTTTTCCCTAAGGTATTTCAAATGGTAAAGGAACAGTTCAATTTTAGTTTTCAATGGAAATAATTTTAATAAAAAGGTGTGTGTTAAGTGTTTTTTGTATTTTAATAATGAAAATTTTAATAGACCTAACCTATATGTTCTATTAATTTGTGAAAATACAGTCATTGAAGTGTTCTGGGAGGTCAAGGTGAAATATTTCATCACTTTTCAAAATTTCTAGTTTTTTAGTTTTTCTAAAGGTAGGTTATAACAATATGTCGCAATAGTAGGTCATGACGGTGAGTCGTAATAGTGAATCACACCAATAGCTCATAATGGTGACTCAAATCAATAGGTCATGATGGTGAGTCACAATGGTGAATCATAGATGTAGGTCATGATAGCGATTCACAATGGTAAATCACACTGGTATCTCACAATAGTTACTTACACCGGTAGCTCACGACAGTGAGTTGGAACGGTGAGTTGTGACAGTGAGTTATGATGGTGAATTGCACCGGTAGCTTGAAATGATTATTTTGAAAGGTGAATCACACTAGTGTTTCGTGATAGTGACTTTCACTAGTGACTCGCACTGGTGACTCATCTAATGGTGAGTCATTTCAAATAGTTTTCCATTTTTTTAGTTTTTCTGATTTTTATCTTTTAACATTTTCCTTAACGTAAAATGATTATAATAACATATTTAATTGGTTTTGATGAAGTTTCAAGGGATTTGTGTAATATATTTAAATAAATAATATTTTGGGGGCTTTTAATTGGTCAAATAATGTGGTTTTATTGAGATTCTAATTTAATGGAAATTCCAAACAATTTCATATTCTGTGAGTCGCAGATCTAATCCTTCAAAAATGGGGCCTTACCTTCATTAATTCCTTCTCCTTTATCTTGATATTAGATTTCCCCAAAATATTTTCCCCTAGGATTGATGTGTTGTTCTTTAGATTTTGGATCTAGTATTTCTTGGAAGCTTTTCTTGTTACATGCATGACCCCTACTTCGGTGCATTACAAAAGTGCGGACTGCTTCTTCTTCCAAGTAGGTTTTCATTTGTCTCTCTCAAATTTGTATCATGTGGGATGGGTATACGAGTGCATCCTTGTGAATATAGTTGAATCAAAATTCAATAAAGGAAACAGAATTAGTTTTAAATCTGTAAACAGGGATTGTGGAATGTGACTTAGGATTTCACTATTTTATTGATATTTTGATCAATTTTGTGAATTGTATGGGCTATATGCCTACTTAAAATTATGGTTGTTGGGGGTCATTTGTTGCTCATATAATGTTTATTAATGCATGTTTTTTTTATTCTCATCAAACAAATACCTCGAATCTGTTAACCATGTACACTTAGCTAAAAAATGGATTCCCTAGGATCAACATGTTAATGTGATAACCCCTGAATTAACAAGTGTAAATTGAGTAAGGAATGTATTGTTAAAGATGAATATGCATTTTGTTAGTTCCTTCAGTGGTGTGATGTGTGTAGGGTTTTTTTATAAATGTTTTGTATTGGGGTTGTGGGCATGTCTATGTGATGTGGGGTGGTTCAGGTGGTGTAATGGAATCTTAGTTTAAGAGACTGATTGATTGTGTAATGGATGGATAGTGTTGTTTAGCGGAGCTGCTATCGGGTTGTGCTATGTTGGTGTTACTGGATGTGATGGGTGTGATGTGGTTATGCAGCATGGCTGTCGAGAATGGTTTTGATGAGATGTGTTTTTGGGTGAAATTGTGAGTTGGGGTGTTTTCTTGGTGAGAGTATGGATTGAGAGGAATGACTTTGAATAATGATGATGGTAGTGGTTTGTGTGGGTGTTAAATAGAGAGGAATGTGAAGTGGGTTAATTTACCAGGGTTCTTCTTCCTCTATGTGACTTTTAATGTATGTATTGTTGTGTGTTTTTCCTAGTAGTGTCCCATGTAGTTATGGAATTAATTCATGATTGTTAATAATGAATGATAATTGGTAAAATGAATTGGATAAGGGGTATAATTTGAACCATGGATTGTCATGTGGTGGTGCATTTAGAGGTAGTAACAAAGGTGGTATTTCGGGATGGTTGTTTGTTGAGAATGCATAGATTGGGTAGGAGTGTTTGGAATTGTATACATTTATTGCTTTTATTTTCCTTACGATTTCTATATTCACCCACCCTAGTTGAGAACTATATGATAAATACCCCTATTATCATTGGGGAGGGTGTCTTTCCCAAATATCCCAATGGGAGGATGGATGGATGGCCACCCGCTCTTCCCTTCTCCTTCTTACAAGAGGTGGTAGCCCAAGATTCTTTAGACAGTTCGTGGTTTGTGAGGCCCAGGTGTGTGTGGGTGAGTTTTGTTTCCTAAGTGTCTTCAAGATTAGATGATTCGTACTTTCTCAGGTGTATTTAGGATGAGATGTGTTGTGATTTCTCATGTGTTTTCGGGATACAACATTGTTTGTGGACAAGGTGTCTATGGGTGGGATGTGATGTGGTATGGGACCCAGGTGTGTGAAGATGAGATGTGATGTGCTTTATTTTCCTGGGTGATGGGACAAGTTGTGAGGCCCAGGTGTGTGCAGGAGAGATGTGATGTGATTTTTTCCCAAGTGATGAGACTAGCTGTGAGGCCCAGTTGTGTGTGGGTGGGTTGTGACATGGTTCTTTCAAAAGAGGTGGGATCACGAGGATTTTTTTTATTAGGAAAGAGAAACTAAACTAGTGGGAAGTGGTACGAGGTACCCTATCATAATTGTGATTTATTTTACATTACTTAACTCTCATTATTTAAAGAGTATGCCTTAGTGAGGATGGGATGGATAGTATACCTATTAGGTGTTGTATGGTTCTGTTGTTTTCTCACGAAATCATTGGTATGCTTCCCACACATGTGCATGAAATACTTTGGTTCTTCCTACTGAGTATAATTTTATTCTCACCCTATGTATATAAAAATATTTTCTAGTTTCCATGAGTATTACATGGACCGTGCTGGACTATACTAGCTCATACGTTGAGACAAATTTTGTATCATTTCTTAGCCTTTCTTTTTGTATTTACTTTGGAGTTCATTGTATTCAAAACAGTTGTATTTTAAACATACATGTTTGATGGATTATGGATTTATTTTATATATATAGTACTTGGAGTTGTTTTGGGATGAACCATCTTATCTCCCCATCTTGTTTTTTTAAAAGTTAAATGCCTCACATTTTATGAGATTGTACTCCCTTGGTGCTGGTCGCCAACCCAAGGCCTACTGGTGTCGGGACTTGAGGGTCATTTTCTCCCTTTTTCATTACCAGCTCAGGAGGGGTATCTTTGGAGGTAGGGGGTCATGTCGGAATGGTATCAGAGGTGATTTTTTAGAGATATGATGGAGTTTGAAGTTAGTCATAGTGAGGATTGAATGGGTTGGTAGAGAAATGGTGTCATGTGGTCTTGGTTCATGACATGGGCCAAGGAAGAGACGCTAATAATGGTAAATTCATCATAATAACTTATATTCTTGTCTGATTTGGGTTGTTTTGGGAAGGATAAATTGGATAAGATGATATTAATGAGTTAAAATTAGTCTTAAATAAAATTCCATATTACTCAATCTTAGGAGTTCCTTGTTTACCTTTTCTAGCTATGGAACTCGGTCATCATCCACATGTAGATCGAGTAGTTGAGGGTTAGTAGGCTAACCTGATTAATTGATAGAGGGCTGATCCAGTAGATGAGGATGACCAGTGGTATATAATGCTACATGCTTTCTAGCGGTAGGACTTGGTAAAGTATAAGGGTAGTGTTTCAGACATGGAGATAGAGAGATGGATTGAGGAGCTTGAGATCACATTTAGTTTGATCCAGGCTCCAATGTAGTATTGGGTTCCCTTAGCAGCAAGCCAGATGTGGGGAGCTACACATGAGTGGTGGATGTTGTACCTGGGGGAGAGGAAGGAGGCCAGCATTTTGTGGGTTGATTTTGAGGAGTTTCAATCCGAATTCCTTTTGTTGACGTTGAAGGAAAAGAAGAGTAAAGAGATACTCACCTTCAGTAGGAGAGTATGTAGGTACGGGATCTGAGGATTAAGTTCAAGGATCTCCTTTATTTTTCCATAGATCTCTTTCTAGATGAGGAGTCTCATGTGAGACACCTAGAGGAGGCACTTCATCCTTCTATCTAGTACACAGTTACTCCCTTTAAGTTGCTGATGTACTTGAAGGTTTAGAAGAAGGAAGAAGTGATCGAGAGGATGCACTCATGAGGAGGTATACTATGAGAGGGGAATCAACATAGTTCTTTAAAGGGAAAGGTTACCAGTAGAAGGTCTCAGGAACCAGGGACTTCGAGGTTACAACCAGTAGGGAGTTGACCTTAACAATTTGTTTTTCAAACTTTTGGTCCTCGTGCCTTTACTGTGAACTTAGGACTAAGGTGTTTCATCTGTGGAGTCCATGTCCATATTCAGAACTTGTCTCAGTATCCATTTGAGCTCAATATGGTGAAGGTGGATAGGTTCAATTCCATCCTTAGCTGCAGTTTCTAGCTAGGTCCTTTCATTATCAAGGACAACATGCTCATACTCCACCAAGGTGAGATGAAGTAGGTAGAGACTAGACTTAAGTTGTTCCTTAGGGAACTTGAACTAGGTATGGTTGTGAAGGCAGTCATTAGAAGAGGGAAAGATGATCTGATCATGGTCAGTTCCACACCACAAAGGTTGCAGTTCCAGGTGAGCTAGAGATCGTCAGAGGTACAATCATCTTGTTTAGTACCCTTTCCTTTTCTTTGTTTGATTTAGGAGCTTCACACGACTTTTTTAAACCTAGTATATCCCATGCTCTGGGTCAATACATAAAGAGTATTCCCATGCCCTTGGTGTTGATTACATCATTCATAGGCCAGACCAACTTGTTTGATGTGTTACGGGGATGTAGATGGATGATGGGACCACATCAGTTTCGTGGGGATCTCTTCTTGATACACATGAAACCATACGATTTCATTCTTGACATTGACTCATTATATTCTTTAAGCACTGTTATCAAATTATTTCAGAGGAGAGTCATATTTTGAGACATGGGTGACCAGTGTGTGGATTTCATTAGTAAGTAGAGTTATCAGGTGGGCAGTCAATGTGTGAATCCTCTTCTTTCCTTGTTGGTTGAGTTTTTAGTGGAATAAGTGGATTCTAATATAGTGGAGGTTTCTATAGTTTTTGGGTAGTTCCTAGATATTTTCCCCATGGAGGTTGAAGCACTACCCCTTCGATGTGATGTTGAGTTCAAGATAGACCTATAGCCTGGCGCTTCTTCGATTTTGATGGATCCTTATCAGATGGAACATTCTGAGTTGCAGGAGTTGAGGATTCCAATAGATGATCTAATGAAGAAGGGATTTATCTAGCCCAGTGTGTCATTTTGGGGTGATTCAGCATTGTTCGCAAAGAAGGTGAATGATTTTATGATGTTGTGAATAGACTACCAAAGGTTGAATCAGGCGAAGGTCAAGAACCATTACCATCTTTCGAGGATAGATGATCTCTTTGAACAACTAAGAGGGTAAGTTGGTTTTTTAAGATAGATCTATGGTTTGGATATCACTAGTTGAGGGTGAAAAAGGGAAATATCCTAAAGAATACTTTTAGATGCAGGTATGGGAACTTCAGGTGTGTATTCATGTTGTTCGGTGTTATGAACATAGTATCGGTGTTCATGGACCATATGAACTATATCTTTCATGATTTTTGGACCATTTAATCATTGTATTCATTGATGAAATATTGATCTGATCAAAGTCACAGGAGGTCATTCTGAGTATCTCAGAACTATATTTTAGGTTCTTCGACACGAACATATCTACGAAAAGTTGTACTAGTATAAGTTCTGGACATGAGAGGTGCATTTCCTTGGGCATGTGGTTTCTCATTAGGATGTTGCAGTGGACCAATCAAAAGTTGAAACAATTTTTTCTTAGGAAGCAACAAATAATGTGGTGGAGGTTCACAACTATCTTGGTCTTGAGGGAAATTACCAGAGGTTTGTACTCGATTTTTCTCGAGTTTTAGCTCTATTGACTGTTCTGACCAGAAAAGACCAATATTTTGCATGGATAAAGTAGTGTCAGGAAATGTTAGAGTATCTAAAGGGTAAGTTGGCCAATGCTCTAGTTCTCTGGTTTCTAGAGGAAGGAGTGATGTTCGAGGTGTTTTTTGATGATTTCTATATGGTATTGGGATGCATCTTAATGCAACAACAGGTAATTATCTCTTATGGGTCTAGGATGTTATGCCCTCACGAATGTAACTATACCACCCATGATCTGGAGATCATGTTTTCACTAATGTTTTGGGGGCATTACCTCATTAGGGAAATAATTGTGGTCTTCACGGATAACAAGAGTCAAAGGTATATCTTTTCCTAGTGATATCTGAACCATAGACAGTGGCGGTGGATGAAGTTTCTTCAAAACTATGATTTTGAGATCTGCTACACCTCAGGAAAGAGAAATTTTGTGGCTGATTATTTGAATAGGAATTCACAGAAGGAGGTTGTTTGGGAATCTACTAATTCTTGGAAGGAAATGGAAGAGTTTTTAGCCTTTCACTTGGATTCAAGGGTGGAAAATAGTAAAGGCTATTTGTTTCAGATGATAGTGCAGTATTCTTTGATGTAGTGGGTGGAGGAGTCTCAATGAGGAGACTCATAGGTATAGGTGATTCACGATTGTGTTATCCATGGTGATGGATCCGAGCTATGGTTGGAAGATGGAAAATATCAGACGATGCTCCATGGAAAGCTGTTTGTTCCAGTAGAGATGCATGAGGGAGTCCTTCGTGAGTTTTATAACTCACCCTTAATGGTAAAACCAAGAGATTACAAGAAGTACCATGTATTGAGGATGTAGGTGGCCCGAGATAAAATGGGTAGTGGTAGAGTTTTTGGAAAAGTGCCTAGTGTTCCAGCAGGTGAAGGTTGAGCACCGTGTTCCTAGTGGTTTTTTGCAGCCCTTATATGTACCTAAGTGGAAGTGGGATGAAATATCCATGGATTTTTTCATATGGTTACCTATAAATTAGGGAGTCTATGATGATATCTGATTAGTAGTAGATCAACTAAATAAATCTATTCACTTCTTTGTGACCAACAAGTCAGGACATTGGATGCCTTGGAAAAGAGGTATGTGGATGAGGTGGTGTGGCTGCAAGGAGTTCCAAGATCCATTGTCTCGGATTGGGATACGTGTTTTACCTCATGAGTCTAGAGGGGATTGAAGAATGATTTTGGCAGTCAGTTATGACTCAACACTGCCTTCCACTTTCAGATAGATGGATAGATGTAACAGAGTATCCAAAAAATATAGGATATGTTATGAGAATATATCTTGGACTTTGGAAGATCTTGGGTGTAACACATCCCCTTGGTAGAGTTCTCTTAAAATAGTAGCAATCACTCTTCCATTATCATGTCTTCAATTGATGATTTGTATGGATGACCATACCGTTCAACTTTATGCGAGACAGAGGTTGGGGAGACAACCGTTCTTGGTCCCGATGTAGTGTAGAGAATAATATATAAGGTTTAACTTGTTCGTGAGAGGATGAAAGTGATGAAAGACCGGAGGAAGTCATATGACAATATTAGGAGGAGGAAATTAGTGTTTGAGGTTGGGGACCATGTGTTCTTGATGGTTTTCCCTTGATAGGGGCAGCAGAAGTTTGGAAGAGGGAGTAAGCTTTCTCCCTGGTTCATCAGACCCTTTGAGGTGTTGGGGTGAGTTGGCGAGGTGGCAAACGAGTTGGCGCTTCTACCATAGTTAGAAAGGATCCATGATGTATTTCACTTCTTTAAACTCCATCAATATCTTCACAATGACTCCCATGTCATTGATAGAGGAGAGTTGGATATCTAAGATAATGTGATGTACATGGAGTGGCCAGTAGAGAACTAAGATCATTGGAAGAATGTGCTGCATGGGTGGAAAATTCCTTTGGTTAGTGTGTTGTGAAGGCATGGTGGCCTAGAGGAGAGTACTTGGGAGTGAGAAGCGTAGATGCATGCCCAATACCCATAGTTTTTTTAGTTTTCCCTATTCTATTTTCCTTGTGAAGTAATTTTTGAACCTTGTTTGTTATGATATGTGTTGATTCTAGGTTCCATAATGTGTGATTAATTCATGATGTGTGAAGAGAAGAGGAATCAATTCCTAATCAAGAAACATTAATTTTTATGTGATTAAACTAGTGCAAGCGAGTCAGTGCCACCTAGAGGAGATAATATCATGACATGGAGTATAGAATTCCTTGGTTCATATGGTTTGACAGTGTGGTTTTTGTGCTTTTGTGGTGTGCCTTGGGGTTGTTTAGGTTAGAATATGTTAGAGGATATATTCATGGATGAAAAAGGTTTCCAATCCAACTTTCAAATGAAAAAAGTTGGTTTATCATTGGACATTGATGTGTTTGGTTGTTATCAGCATTTCAAGTGTAGTGAGATCCTTGGGAGGTATCTTGTGGGGTTGTTATTCAGACCCCTCTTTCTTCAAAGATTAGTTTTGGACTCTCAAGGGTGACGATAGTTTGATAGGTATCTGATGTAATGGGATGGAACTCTCCAGTTAATTAATTTGTGAAAATATAGTGGTTGAATTTTTATGGGAGGTCAAGGTGATATATTTCAATAATTTTTATAATTTCATGTTTTTTAGGTTCTCCAATGGTAGGCTGAAATGGTAAGTCACAATAGTGACTCACACTGATAGACCAAAATTATAAAGCACACCGGTAGGTTATTACAGTGAGTCACAATGGTGACCCGCACCGGTAGGTCATGATGGTGAGTAATACAGTGACTCACACCAGTAGTTTGTAATGATGATTCACACAAGAAGCTCATAATGGTGAGTTGGAACAATCAATTGTGATGGTGACTCATACTGAAAGCTCACAAAGGTGAGTCAGAATGAATACTCACACCATTGAGTCATGAAGATGAGTCGTGATAGTGGATTGCACCAGTGACTCACACTGGTGACTCATCCAACGATGACTCATTTTCAATAGTTTTCCATTTTTCTAGTTTTTCCAGTTTTTACCTTTTAATTTTTTTCTTGGACATAAAATGAGTTTAATACCATATTTAAGTGGTTTTGAATCTATTTTAAGGGAAATGATTCATATATTTAAATTAGTAACAGTCTGAGAGATTTTAATTGGTCAAAATGTGTGGTTTTGTTGAGATCTGGATTTAATGTAAATTCAAAACCATTTCATATTCTATGAGTCTTGGATCCAATCATTCTAAGTCAGGGCCCTCAATTAATTCATTACTTCTCCTTTATCTTGATACTGGATTACCCCACAACCTTTCTTCCTCGAGGAGTCATGCATTGTGCTATATATTTTGGATCTAGTCTTCCCTGGAGTCTTTTCCTACTAAATATGTGCCCCTTGCTTTGGCACATTACAGAAGTGCTGATTGCTTATTATTCCAAGTAGGTTTTACTTCATCTCTCTCAATTGTGTATCATGTGGTGTGGGTGTATGAATGTCTCCTTGTAAAAATAGTTGAATCCAAATTCAATAAAGAAAACCGAATCAGTTTCAAATAAATAAATAGGGGATGTGGAAAGTGACTTATTATCCTACTATTTTATTGATATTTTGATCAATGTTGTGAATTTTATTGAATATATTCTTACTAAAAATCATGACTATTAGGGGTTGTTGGTTGAACACCGAATGTTTATGAATTCAAGTTTCTCTACTTCTCGTCAAAAAAATACATGGAATCTATTAACCATATACACTTAGATAATAAATGGATTCCCTAGGATCAAACTGTTTCTATGATAACCCTTGAATTAACAAGTGGAGATTGAGTGAGGAATGCCTCGTTAAATCTATATATTCCTTGTCTTGGTTCATGAAGTGGTGTTCTGTGTTTGAGGTTGTTATAAATTAGGCTGTAGTGGGGTTATGGGAATGAATGTTTGATGTGGGGTGGTTTAGGTGGTGTAATGAAATCTCAGGTTGAGAGTTTGATTGATTGTGGAATGGATGGGCAGTGTTGTACAGCGGGGCTATGATCGGGTTGCGTTATGTTTCTGTTACTAGATGTGATTGGTGTGGTGTGGTTATGTAGCAAGGTTATCGAGAATGGTTGTGATGAGATGTGTTGTTGGGTGCGACTATGAGTTGGAAGTTTTTTTTAGTAAGAGGATGGACTGGGAGGAATGACATTGAATAATGATTATGGAAGTGGTTTTTATGGGTGTTAAACATAAAAGAATGTGAAGTGGGTTAATTTACTAGGGTTATTCTTCCTATATGAGACTTTTACAATATGTATTATCATGTTTTGTGCCTCATTGTTTCCTAGGTAGTGATGGAATGAATAAATTGTTTGTTAACAAATAATTATAATTAGTTAAATGAATTGGATGTGGGTATGATTTAAGTTATGTCTTGCCATGTGTTGGTGAATTTATAGGTAGTAGCAAAGGTGGTATTGCTATCTGGTTGTTTGTTGAGAACCCAAAGGTTGGGAAGGAGGATTTCTCATTATATATATGTATTTATTATATTATCCGCTTTATTTATATATGCACCCCACCATAGTTTATCACTATGTGAAGAACACCCCCATCATCATGAGGGAGGGTGTCTTTCCCAAATATCCCAGTGGGAGGATGGATATATGGCCACCCTATCTCCCCTACTCCCTCTTCCAGGCCGTGGTAGCCCACGATTCTTTGGGCAGGTAATAGTTTGTGAGGCCCAGGTGTGTGTGGGCGTGTTGTTTTTTCTCATGTCTCTTTAGGATGAGATGATTTGTGCTTTCCCAGGTTTCTTCTGGATGAGATGTGCTGTGCTTTCCCAGGTGTTTTTGGGATATGATGTGGTTTTTGGCCCATGTGTCTGCGGGTGGAATGTGATGTGGTATGGGACCCATGTCTATTCTGGTGAGATGTGATGTGATTCATTTTCCTAGGTGAGAGGACTAGTTTTGAGGCCCATGTGTGTGTGGGTGAGATGTGATGTAATTTATTTACCTAGGTGACGAGACTAGATCTGAGGCCCAAGTGTGTGCAGGCGGGTTGCAACGTGGCTCTTCCAGAAGTGGTGGGAGCATGAGGACATCTTCCATTATGAAAGAGTGGCTAAACTGGTGGGAAGTGGTGTGAAGTACGCTATCATTATTGTTCTTTATGTAACATCACTTGAATTTCCTTATTTTGTGAGTGTGTCTTGGTGAGGATGGGATGGCTAGTATACCTGTTAGGTGCTGTCTGGTTCAGTAGTTTTCTCACAAGATCATTAGTATGCTTCTCTAACTTATGTACGAGAGACTTTGGGTTTTCCTACTAAGTATACTTGTATGATCACCCTACATATATAAAAATGTTTTCAGGTTTCTAGGAGCATTACATAAACTGTGCTAGAATTTACTAGCTCAGGAGTTGGGACAATTTTCATGTTGCTTCTTAGCTATGTTTTTTGTATTTACTTTTTAGTTTCATTGTATTAATAATAGTTATATTCTAAATATGCATGTGGTATGGATTGTGGATTTATTTTATATATATATTACTTGGTGTTATTTTGGGATGGACTATCTTATCTCCCGATCTTGTTTTCTTTAAAAAAGGAAATGCCTTTGATTTTGTGAGATTGTAGACCCTTGGTGTTGGTCCCCAGCCCGGGGCCGACTAGAGGTGGGAATCATGGTTCATTATATCCCTTTCTTCATTGTTAACCTAAGAGGTGTATTTTTGGAGGGAGGGGGTCATGGAAAAAATGAAATTAAAACCTATTTAATTTATAATTATTTTCAATTTAGTGCACTTATTTTCTCTTATAAAAGGAATAAATAAACTCATAGTGGTATCTTATTGTCCATTGGATCACACCCTTTATACTCACAATAGTGGGTATGTAGTATTCATGTTTTAATTAGGTTTCCAGGTATTTTCTTTCATTTTTGGTTGGAATGACTCTTATTTGGGAAGTGTATGGATGTTTACCCATAGTGGTGACTTGAGAGTCACATGGTGGTGGGTGTGGTTGGTATCTCAAGTTTATTAGATCAGATGGGTTGTGTTTTTTATTGGTCTTCTTACCCTTCTTATTTGTTTTAGTTTTGAAATATATATTTAAATTTTATATTAAGTAGTTTAATTTTTTTTGGTAGTGTATTTGTGGGTATTTATTTCCATTATTTATCATTTTCCCTTATTCAGTTGGATTCTATTTGTTGAACTTGTTTATTTTTTTGGAATGACTACCCAATGTACAGATTTCTCAGGTTCATCTTGTAGTTAGAGATATTCATGTGGTTTAGTAAATTTAGAGGGGGAAATTGTTCTTATTTGGTCAAATTTTTATACCTTTGCACGAGTTAGAGACCAGGGAAAATAGAGAATGTACCTTGGGATGAGTGGTGAGTTGGATTGAGTGTTAGTTTAGGTGATGGCCTAGGCTGGTTCATTATAAGTGGTATCATAGTTTTCCATTATTAAAAGGGTCTAGGTAATTGAAACAATATATTTTTATCTAGGGTCAATGGTAGACAATAGATAGAACCATCATAACATGTGTGGTGGGTTTGGGGGAGTGCCTATCCAACTCTTTATCTCACTAAACTGAATGATTCCATGGGAGGTTGGGAGTTTAATTTTTAATTCATGTTTTATAATTATATTTTTTTTTGATTTTTTGATATTATTTGTTGATTCTATGAGTTTTAGGGAGATCTAAAAAGTCATTTCAATATATTTATAGTTTTAGAGTGAAATTAGAGGAAATCCATTAGGCATATAGTTAAGGCACACAATTTGTCAAAACTTGTGTAGTTTGTGAGAAACCATTCTAGGTAACATCCAATGGAACTCACATGGTTAGTGCACAACCTTACAAACTATCTTTTCAAACAATACTTTGTGGTAAAACCTTGATAGTTTTTTTTTGTTTTCAAACCTTTGGTAGTTTTCACTTCTTTAATGGTTGATGATGTTTGTATATATGTAATTGAGTGGGATTTTATGGATTATGAAGTTATTTATATCATGTTGTAAAGTAAATATTTTTGATTTGGAATTTGAATTTTTTTTAAAAACCATGATTTAGTGTTTTGAGTTTCTACTAAGAAGATTTTTTAAAATTTATCACAAATTATTTAGGAGAAATAAGATTTTTGGGTTGTGTTATTTTTGTAAGAAGTATTTCCATTAATTAAAGTAAATGGGATGGTCAGTTGGAAGTTTTAAAGATCATTGAAAATTATTTGAGTAAAAGATATGGTTTTGGGTTTTGTAAGTTTCTAAATAATAAATTTTATTATGTCATCTGAAATAAGGTGAACCCAAAGTGTATAGGGTAGATTTTAAAATAATAAACACTCCTGGTTTTATTGACACATAAATTTTTAAAAAGTTTTTTATAACCTACTTTTTGTAGTGTTTTATATTGATTTTGAATGTATTTTATCTATGCTCTTTCTTCCATAGTATCAGGATTTTAAGTAAGTCTTGAATAATTTTGTGTTTTCATGAGGTTTTAAAATATTACCCCTGGAAAATAATTTAATATTCATGGAGTAAATACTTTAGGTAGTTATATTAAAATCCCAAGACTTTTCTTCCTAGTATTATAATCTACCGATAATCTTGATAGATTTATGATTCCATGTTCATCTTGACTTGTGGATCATGTGTGAGAGTTTCGAAAGTAGTATCTTCCAGTATTTTATGGTGATCATGGATCCTATGTGGAGATGGAGTGTCTAGATATGTTTGAAGAGATATTAAATTCACTAAATACCCCTAAAACCTTTTGAGAGAGGTTTGTTGTAACGAACCATAGTTTCATTAATGGAAAATCCATCTTGATCTAGTTAAATGTCTCTTTATGAAATATGTTTTTATAAGACGTCAAATTCTTTGGTTTTATGATAAGAGTTGTGACCGTTACTTTTATAGCCGTTGAACAGTGATCACATGATTAGTATAAATATAAGGCTTTAACAAACCCAATTTTACTCAGACAAAGGAAGCAATGGCCTCATCTAGTAGAATTGCCCCATACGAATCCCATTTGTCAAAGCTTGGAAAAGAGGTGGCATCCTTGGGCTTCGCCCTTGACCAAGCCCAAGCTGAGCTTCATTATGTCAAGCTCGAATGTGACCGTCTATGGGAAAAGTGGAAGTTGATTGAGATTACCACTCAAGCGATGTTATCCGAGCCGCCCCAAGAGTCTGTCACCATCGCACACCTTACCCTTAGGTCTTATGCGACTGTTTTAAGGGGTTGTGTAACAAATAAGTAGTACTATGTTCATGTAAATTATTTTTTGTATATAATAATGAATATAATTTCTAGTCATTTTTGATACATTGTAAATAGTTTTTAAAGTACAAATGGTGTTTTTAGTTATTATTTAATTAAGAAATATATTTTATTAAATTAAGGGATTTTTGAATTAAATAATATTTTAATAAAATAATAATATCATTATTAAATTAATTTTTATTAAATATAAATGATATTGTAATTTTATGAATGCAATTAAAATTTTTATTAAGGTTTGAAAGCCATTTTTGTCATAACCCGTAAATTTTTGATAAATGTTGGTTTTTATTTTAAAAGTGAAAATTAACATATTTAGAAATTTTTTTTAGATAAAATAAATGTCATTTCTGGAATCAGGATGTCAAAATTATCTCACGGTGAATTTTTCATAATTTTCTGAGATAATCAAATTTTTGGGTAAAAATTAAATACCGTTTAAATATATAATGTGTTTTATGACATCATAATGACCCAATAGTGATGTAATAAAATACTATACTCTTTATGTTCGGACAATATATGTTTTACCATTAAAATAAAGTGATTTTGGGTTTGTTTGACTTACTTTTCAAAGCATTAATGAACCCCTCAAGACATATTCAACACTTTGCCTTTTTAAATTAATTTCCATGGGAGTGTGACTCACCTCAACATAAGCAACCTTATTATTATAATAAGTTCGGACCTTGGCCTTGTAAAATATTGTTTTCCTCTTTCCTTTTCCAGAAACCATGGGCAAAAACCATGTGATGGTTTGTGGTTTGGATTAGTTTAATATAAGGGTTCCCAAACCTAAATAATAAAGAATTATCTCACCTTTCCTATATAAACCCACCCAATCTCCCACTTCCTCCTCACTAAAATCCTTTGGAGTTCGTCCAACCTCTGCCCTACTCTCTCTAGAATCCTCCCAAGGTGCCCCAATCTCCCAAGAAGCCTGTCACAAGCCTCTCTCTAGCCTTTGGAAGCACACTTCCAAGTAAGAGTTTTTCCTTCCTTTCTCATTTTTGTCAATTTTCTTTAAGTTGTATTGAACTTTTAATTTCAATTATGAATGTTGGGGTATGTTTTTGCACCTCCCCATACTACCCTCTTATTGTTTTAATGATGGGAGACCCCTTTCTCTCTCATTAAATGCCTCCCATGTACACCCGTTACTATGCCGAAATTCCGAAAGGAACTTCTCTCTTTTCTTTTACATTCAAGCAATACTTTTGTATCATGAATCTAAATAAAATTGTTTGGACATGTATCTATATGACCCCCTTACTGTCCATTTCATGTAAATATGATGAGACACCCTTTCTCTCTCATCAATCCATTTTTATGAATTCTTATGTCACTCCGTTACGCTGCCGAAATCGCACCGATTTTCTAAGCCAATGCCATTGTGTAGTGAATACCATGCCCATTTCTCCATCAAGGGTATTCGCCTTTATGCACATTTACTTATTTTTTATAATTTTTCATGTATGAATTCCACATTTCCTTATCATGGAATAAATTATTATGTTTTATGAATCCATGTTTTATGATCCATGTGGCACACTTATGCATGAAATGAAATGTTTAAGAAGGGTGCGCCCTTATAGCGCTCCAATGCATTGGGTAAAGTATAGTATCATGATACGTCATGTGCAATGAGTGTTGAATCATGATAATTCAAGTGAAATGAGGGTTTAATCATGCTTCATGTGCAATGAGGGTTTAATCATGCTTTATATACAATGAGCCTTGGCTCATGCTAAATCCATGTTAAGTGTTGTTGCCACATTTCCATGTTATGGTTATCATGATTTATCATGCCTTTATGTTCATGTTTCTCTTATTATCTATTAACATACCTATTGCCTAACATGTATTGTACTCCTCATGTTATTCCATGTGTACTCCCTTACTGGGCTTTATATCTCACCCTTTTCTTATGCATGTCCTCAGGTTATCCCATCCAATGATAAGTACGAGGGAATGTTGGTCATGTAAAGGAAGTTTTCAATAAAGATGTTGTATTTCATGTTTTAAGTTTTTATGTAATGATCATAATCCCCAAATACACTAAATCTCTCGATCTTCTTTGTTGTATTAAGTGAAGTTTTATGTAATAAAGCATGTTTAATTTGTAATAAAAAGCAGGGTTGTCATAGTTGGTATCAGAGGATAGGTTTAGTTATTTTTGGGAATAGGAAACCCTAGTAAAGCCTTAGATACAAGACTAAGTATAATAAAAACATCCCTAAGATTTGGTAAATACTAAGTGAGTGGTTTATCAAACAAATACATCCTTGTTTGGATACGAGCAGGTAGAGGCAGCTCTGGCACAGATGTATCCTAGGGGTAAAACCCGAAAACACCACGTTGATCTAGACTCGAACGGGAACTGGTGCATGACAACGGGCCTTGATGCACTCTTGGTTACGACACTCCTGGGGGATATGTTTTGATAAATTCACAATCTTAGTATGAACCCTTATTAAGGGAAAAATTCCCCTAAGAATATATGTTAGAAAGTAGATCATGAAAAGCCTAGATTGAATCCTATAGACTCATGAGTTAAAGAAATTAAAGTTTATTTATAAGTCATCAACTTTTTTCTTTGGATTACCCTTTATGTGTTACCCCTAACTTTCCTTTTATTCCAGCCAATGGTTGGTAATAGGAGAACTCAGGCTAACAACCGTTGTGAAGATCAGTGTGATGATTGTACTAATGAGATGACCAATCCAATGGGAGTGCGAATCGAGAACTTTGTCACGCTTCTCTCTTAGCTAACTCAAGTTTTGAATAGAAACACAAGTCAAGAGGAACGTTCAACCCCCCTAAGAAAGAACAAGTCGCTATCGAGAGCTTCATGAGAAAAAGGCCTCCTACTTTTAGTGGATCATCTGATCCCACGATCGCTGAACAATGGATCAACTCCATTGAAAATATATTCTCCATCCTCCAATGTTCTGAACAAGGGAAGGTTCTCCTGGCGGCTTATCGTATGGAGGGTGAAGCTGATCAATGGTGGACGTTGATAAAAAATACGAAGCCTGAGGAGGAGATCGAGGATTTGTAATGTAAGGAATTCTAGAAGATTTTTTTCGATAAATATTTTCCGCACACCATCCGACTTAAGATGGAAAGGGACTTCCTTTCCCTCAAGAGAAAAGATGAATAATATATTGGAGTGGATGAGGAAAACTTCAAAAGGCTTGCACGATACACTTTTGGCTTCGTCGTTTCCCCCGAATGAAAGGTCGACCTCTTATTTGGTGGGCTGAAGCCTAGCTTGCAGAAAGCATTAGCGATCAGTGACTTTGACAACTATGAGGAAATTGTCCGATGTGCCCTCAAAGTCGAAATGGAGATCAGAGAATCACAGGTGTATCATGGGGACAAGAAGGGTAAGGTGGAATTCAATGCTGGTGATCTGATGGATAAATCCAACGGCGCTAAGAAGATCCAACACCCCACTTTCCCAAAGTGTGGAAAGAAGCACCCTAGAAATTGCCTTAAGGGGACGAGAAAATGCTTCAGGTGTGGAAGAGAAGGGCACCTAGCTACTAACTGTCGGCAAGAAGGACCCGCAGCTGTGAAAGAGGAGAGTAACGCTCCGTTCGAACCTCAATGCATTGTTCAATGCTACAAATGCAAATAACCAGGTCATTTTGCAAATCAGTTCCCTAATCCAAGGGTTATCGGAGGCAACCAACAACCTCCAAGACAACAAGGAAGAGCTTTTTCCATTACTTCTGCTGAGGTGAACCCCGACAACGAAGTGGTGACAAGTATGATAGTTATTCATTCAAGAATAGTGAATGTACATTTTGATTCAGGTTCTACGCATTATTTTATATCTTTAAAGTTTAGTAGAACAATCCCAGCACCACCAAAAATCATGGAAGTAAAGATGTCTATGAGTATGGAAAATGGGGCAATCATTGCATCCCATGAATATAAGTCCTCCCCTGTTATAATCTGTGGATTGAATTTCCCGGAAAACCTCATCATACTCCCTTTGGTGTAATTTGATGCAATTCTTGGCATGGATTGTCTTTCCCTATATAGAGCTAACATAAATTTTCGGGAGAGGGAAATCACACTCCATATAGAAAATTGACCCCCCGATTCTTTACAAGTGTCAGGAGGAAGATGAATCTCCTTTAGATCCATCATCTCAAGCATGGATATTACTGCCCTATGAGAACGCGTATCTGGCTCAGATGATTGAGTCCAAAGAAGAAACCATCCTTGAAGAAATGCCTATTGTGAGGGAATTCGCGGAAGTGTTTCCCGAGGAACTGTCTGGTCTTCCTCCTAGAAGAGATGTTGAGTTCTCAATTGAACTTATACTTTGGTCATTACCAATATCCAAGACTCCATATAGAATGGCTGTTGTTGAGCTTTGAGAGCTGAAGAAACAACTATAGGAGAATCTGGATAAAGGGTTTATACGCCCAAGTGCTTCACCATGGGGTGCACCAGTCCTCTTCGTCAAGAAGAAGGATGGGTCAATGCGGCTCTGCATCGATTATCGTGAACTTAACAAAATCACAATAAAGAACAAGTGTCCTCTCCCAAGAATTGATGACTTGTTTGATTAGCTGCGTGGAGCACAATACTTCTCCAAGGTGGACTTGCGGTCGGGATATTATCAAGTAAGGGTGAAGAAGGAAGATATCCCCAAGACTGCTTTTCGTACAAGGTACGGGCACTATGAATTCATAGTAATGCCTTTTGGACTCACCAATTCTCCAGAAATATTCATGGACTTGATGAATAGAGTCTTTAGAGATTACCTTGACAAATTTTTGGTAGTCTTTATAGATGATATTCTAATATACTCCAAAACCAAGGAGGACTATGAGGAGCATTTAAGAACTGTACTGGAGACTTTTTGCAAGGAGAAGATCTATGCAAAGTACAGAAAGTGTGAGTTCTAGTTGAAGGAGGTCTCATTCTTGGGCCATATCATCACAAGCAATGGGATATCTGTGGATCCCTCCAAAATATATGCAATTGAGGGATAACCGAGGCCAACATCGGTAACTGATATCCATAGCTTCTTAGGGTTAGCTGGATATTATCGACGATTTGTGAGGAATTTCTCACGATTGTCCAGCCCTCTTACCAAGCTAACTTGAAAGGGAGTAAAGTTTGCTTGGAGTGATGAATGCGAAGAAATCTTCAAGGAGTTGAAAAGGAGGCTTATCACTGTACCCGTGCTCACTTTACCCATAAGTGGAAAGCTTTTTGTGGTATTCAATGATGCTTCGAAGAAGGGATTAGGATGTGTGCTGATGCAGAATGATAAAGTGATATCCTATGCCTCAAGTTAGTTAAAAATACATGAGAAAAACTATCCAACGCATGATCTGGAGTTGGTGGCAGTGATCTTTGCCTTGAAAATCTGGCGGCATTATCTCTATGGAGAGAAATGTGAGATATATACTGACCACAAGAGTCTTAAATATATATTCACACAGAAAGAGCTTAATATGCTCCAGAGAAGATGGATAGAGCTCAACAAGGATTATGACTGTTCAATACATTACCACCCTGGGAAAACGAACAAGGTGGAAGATGCCCTAAGTAGAAAGGATCCAGCGATTCTACCAATGATGAGAATTGAGAAGGATCCAATCTTCTTAGACTTGATGAAGATGTACATGGGAATCATAAAGAAGGGAACATCATCAATCCTTTCACAAATTATATCTCAAACATCTCTTTTGGAAAGGTTAAAGGATGCTCAAAAGGATGATGTGGGAATTCAAGAAAAAGCGGAAACTATCAAAAAGGGAAAATCCTCGGAGTTTAATGTTAATGAAGAAAGAATTGTGCGGTTTGGGAAAAGAATATGTGTTCCATCAAGTCCGGAGCTGAAGAAGGAACTTTTGTATGATGCACATAGTTCAAATTTCTCTATTCACCTAGGGAGCACAAAGATGTATTGTGATCTCTGAGAAAAATTTTGGTGGGATAATATGACGAAGGAGATCTCTGAATATACATCAAAGTGCCTGGTGTGTCAGCAAGTGAAGGCAGAGAGGCAGAAGTCTAAGGGGATGATGCAACCATTTCCCATACCAGAATGGAAATGGCAGAACATCACCATGGACTTTGTCACTGAACTTCCAAGGACATCTAAAGGCAACAATGCAATCTGGGTTGTTGTGGATCGTCTTATAAAGACTGCACACTTCATTACTATTCGAGAGTATTTCTCTTTGGATCAACTAGAACGAATATATATCAGGGAAGTGGTAAGGTTGCATGGAGTACCACTATCTATTATGTCTGACCGAGATCCAAGATTCACCTCTATGTTTTGGAAGAGTCTTCAACATGCTCTGAATACTGAACTGAACATTCAGTACGGCCTATCATCCTTAAACTGATGGCCAATACGAGCGGACTATCCAAACACTTGAGGATATGTTGAGAGAATGCTCAATGGACTTTAAAGGAGGATGGGATCAACATCTTTCTCTAGTTGAGTTCTCTTATAATTACAGTTTCCACTCGAGCATCCAAATGGCACCATATGAAGCCCTGTACGGGAAAAGGTGCAGAACACCGGCATGTTGGGATGAGGTCAGTGAACGTAAGATGCTTGGACTAGAAATGGTCGAAGAAATGGTATAGAGGGTGAAAACCATTCAGGAGCATATCAAGGCAGCCCAGAGTCGACAGAAGAGTTATGAAGATAATCATCAATGATACCTTTAATTTAATGTTGGAGACATGGTGTTTTTATGCATATCTCCGTGGAAGAAGGTCATGAGGTTTGGAAAGAAAGAGAAGTTAAGTCCAAGGAACATCAGCCCCTTTGAGATTCTTGATCGTGTTGGGGCTGTGGACTATCGATTAGCACTTCCACATCCTATGTCCAAGGTGCATGATGTCTTTCATGTATCCCTCTTAAGGAAGTACATACCAGACCCTTCACATTTACTCTCTTCCGAGGTGGTACAATTGGAAGATGATCTTTCTTATGAGGAGCAACCAGTGAAGATCTTAGATCGTAGAGAAAAAGTTTTACAAAATAAGACAGTGCCCCTCATCAAGGTGTTGTAGAGAAACCACAAGTTTGAAGAAGCGACTTGGGAGTCAGAGGATATGATGAAGCTGAGTTACCCACATTTGTTTTAGTGTAGGAAAAGGAAAATTTCTAGGGCGAAATTTTTTAAGGGGGAAATATTGTAACGACCCAAAGTTTCATTAATGGAAAATCCCTCTTGATCCAGTTAAATGTCTCTTTATGAAAAATGTTTTTATAAGATGTCAACTTTTTTGGTTTTATGATAAGAGTTGTGATCGTTACTTCTATAGCCGTTGAATAGTGATCACATGATTAGTATAAATATAAGGCTTTAACGAACCCAATTTTACTCAGACAAAGGAAGCGATGGCCTCATCCAGTAGAATTGCCCCATACAAAGCCCATTTGTCGGAGATCGGAAAATAGGTGGCATCCTTGGGCTTCGCCCTTGACCAAGCCCAAGCTGAGCTTCATTATGTCAAGCTCGAACGTGACCTTCTACGGGAAAAGTGGAAGTTGATTGAGATTACCACTCGAGCGATGTTATCCAAGCCGCCCCAAGAGTTTGTCACCATCGAACACCTTACCCTTAAGTCTTATGCGGCTGTTTTAAGGGGTTATGTAACAAATAAGTAGTACTATATTCATGTAAATTATTTTTTGTATATAATAATGAATATAATTTCTAGTCATTTTTGATACATTGTAAATAGTTTTTAAAGTACAAATGGTGTTTTTAGTTATTATTTAATTAAGAAATCTATTTTATTAAATTAAGGGATTTTTAATTAAATAATATTTTAATAAAATAATAATAATATTATTAAATTAATTTTTATTAAATATAAATGATATTGTAATTTTATGAATGCAATTTAAATTTTTATTAAGGTTTGAAAGCCATTTCTGTTAAAACCCGTGAATTTTCGATAAATGTTGGTTTTTATTTTAAAATTGAAAATTAAAATATTTATAAATTTTTTAGATAAAATAAATTTCATTTATGGAATCTGGACATAAAAATTATCCAACAGTGAATTTTTCATAATTTTCTAAGACAGTCAAATTTTTGGGTAAAAATAAAATACCATTTAAATATATAATGTGTTTTATGACATCATAACGACCCAATGGTGATGTAATAAAATACTATAATCCTTATGTTTGGCCAATATATGTTTTACTATTAAAATAAAGTGATTTTGGGTTTGTTTGACTTACTTTTCAAAGCATTAATGAACCCCTGAAGACATATTTAACACTTTGCCTTTTTAAATTAATTTCCATGGGAGTGTGACTCACCTCCACATAAGCAACCTTATTATTTTAATAAGTTCGGACCTTGGCATTGTAAAATATTTTTTTCCTCTTTCCTTTTCCAGAAACCATGGTCAAAAACCATGGGATGGTTTGTGGTTTGGATTAGTTTAATATCAGGGGTCCCAAACCTAAATAATAAAGAATTATCTCACCTTTCCTATATAAACCCACCCAATCTCCCACTTCCTCCTCACTAAAATCCTTTTCAGTTCGTCCAACCTCTGACCTACTTTCTCTAGAATCCTCCCAAGGTGCCCCAAGCTACCAAGAATCCTCTCACAAGCCTCTCTCTAGCCTTTGGAAGCATACTTCCAAGTAAGGGTTTTTCCTTCCTTTCTCATTTTTGTCAATTTTCTTTAAGTTGTATTGCCCTTTTAATTTCAATTATGAATGTTGGGGTATGGTTTTTCACCTCCCCCATACTTCCCTCTTATTGTTTGAATTGTGGGAGACCCCTTTCTCTCTCATTAAATGCCTCCCATGTACACCCATTACTATGCCGAAATTCTGAAAGGAACTTCTCTCTTCTTTTATATTCAAGCAATACTTTTGTATCATGAATCTAAATAAAATTGTTTGGACATGTATCTATATGACCCACTTACTGTCCATTTCATGTAAATATGATGGAACACCCTTTCTCTCTCATCAAACCATTTTTATCAATTCTTATGTCACGCCGTTACGCTGCTGAAATCGCACCGATTTTCTAAGCCAATGCCATTGTGTAGTGAATACCATGCCCATTTCTCCATCAAGGGTATTCACCTTTATGCACATTTACTTATTGTTTATAATGTTTCATATATGAATTCCAAATTTCTTTATCGTTTAATAAATGATTATGTTTTATGAATCCATGTTTTATGATCCATGTGGCACACTTATGCATGAAATGAAATGTTTAAGAAGGGTGCGCCCTTATAGCGCTCCAATGCATTGGGTAAAGTATAGTATCATGATACGTCATGTGAAATGAGTGTTAACTCATGCTAATTCAAGTTCAAAGTGGGTTTACTCATTCTTCATGTGCAATGAGGGTTTACTCATACTTTATGTGCAATGAGCCTTGGCTCATGCTAAATCCATGTTAAGTGTTGTTGCCACATTTCCATGTTATGATTATCACGATTTATCATACCTTTATGTTCATGTTTCTCTTATTCTCTATTTACATACCTATTGCCTAACATGTATTTTACTCCTCATGTTATTCCATGTGTACTCCATTACTGGGCTTTATAGCTCACCCTTTTCTTATGCATGTCCTCAGGTTATCCCATGCAATGCTAAGTACGAGGGAATGTTGGTCATGTAAAGGATGTTTTCAATAAAGATGTTGTATTTCATGTTTTAAGTGTTTATGTAATGATCCTAAGCCCAAAAGACACTAAACCTCTCGGTATTCTTTGTTGTATCAAGTGAAGTGTTATGTAATAAAGCATGTTTAAGTTGAAATAAAAAGCAGGGTTGTCATATTTATCATTCATTTTTTAAAGGGTTATCTTTAGAATGATGGATGTTCACTGTCCAGGCCCAATAGTTTGAGGTTTTTCCTTTGGGATATTTCAATGCTGACTTTATTCATCAATTTGATCATGATGAAGTGAGAGTTGAGAAGGTGTTCAAGTTATTGGGTGTTCATTAATGGGATTCGTCTGTGAAGGTATATATTAAACATTTCATATATTCGGTGCCTCACCCTAAAGTTGTTTGTTTATGACTGAAATAAGGTTTGGTTCATTATAAGAGGCCCTTATAAAAATCTCAATTCGGTGGTGTTTTAGTCATTAATAACTACCTATATAAAATTGCTATATAATTCCACTATCACTAAGGCAATTTTAGTAGGTAAACCTATGAAATGTAGTTAATTGACCCCAGCTAGTGTCAATTAGTGTGATCTGGCTAGAAAGAAACAAAATAAGTATGTTAATGATGATGGAAAATATCTTTCTCATGTTGTTGTTACTAACTTAGTAAATTAAAATTCATTGGTATATTTTTTTTGTGTGGGAAGCTTGGGCACCCTATATCCTCTTTCCTAGATTCCTTGAATAATAGTCATCAGTGTGGCTGTCTTAAACACTTTCATAGGTTCTACATATCTTCTGGTTAGTAGAATAATAATCCTTAGACCCGAATTAAATTCACGCATTAGTTAGTGCTTTATATTCTATTTAACTATTTATAAGAAGATTGATGTTTTGGGAGTGTCCTATTTTGTATTTTTTTCTTTTGTTATGAACTTCTACCATTTTGTGTGTATACCCATTTGTTTTTATTACAATTGAATATATTTTTTGGTTTAGTGTTCTCATCATTTGGAGATGTGTATGATCTTGGGGGAGATTTTCTTATCTTTATCCAATTATGAGGATATTTATAAATGGTAGGGTGGCCTATGAGAAGACTCTATGTGTTCTCATCATTCTCATGGGAATTATCTTCTATGGTGTCTTTGGATGGTATTTTTCAATGATTTTGGATCTTGAGACCTTATAAGTTATAAAGTTAGTGTTTATGTTATGTCCTTTGGTATGGCTTAGGATTCTGGAGGTTCTTATGATATTTAGTATGTATGTTAATATTTCAGAATTAAAATAATATTAGAGGAATGGTTATTCCAACATTTAATTTTTTTTATCTTCTTGTTTACTTTTGATGAGGAGTATCCCATTTTAGGATTCTTATAGTCTTATTGTTTGGTAAATATCAAATCATTCTAAATAGATTTATCCGAGTGGTATGTCTATGTCCTATATTCTTGGTTTAAAATTGAGAATTTTTATAGTTAATTGGGTCTTTGTTAGAGTTAAGATATTCATATAATTCTCGTTTTTCCAATGTTTTTATGAATTTATAGGGTCATAAAATGGTATGGTGAAGAGAATTGTGATATCCCAAAATTTCACTTTCTAGAATAAATTTATAATGTTAATTCCATAATTGAGTTTGGGGTGTCTTGGAATTATTGAAATTTTTAAACATTTCCAAGGCTACACAGCTAGGAACATGGTTTTTAAAACCATGTAGTAAAAATCATGCATCTTATGTAGTTATTATTAGTGGTGATAACTTGGTTACTACCTGGTTTGTTAAACCATTTTAGAAAACTATGTGACCTAATTGGGTTTGGATAGTTTTGTCTTTTCAACTTATTTTTAATTCGGGGTTTCTTCCAAACTCCTTCCCATTCAAAGGGATTAACCTAGGTACCTACCAATATCACTTCATGCACTTTTAATCCCCACCATGGTGGTTCTACGGTGATTTATTAGTAGATCTTCACCCGTATTGAAAGGTAAGATCCTTACCTTCCTTCTTTACTTCATTTATTTCTATTTCTACCATATTATCTAACCCTCATGGCCAAAGTTTCTGATTTCCATGTCTAGGGTTAGTCTAATATTAGGGATTTTGGTTTCTAAGGGTTGTGAGCCTTTCCTTGTAGAATATTCTAGTCATTTTTGTTGATGAAGAAATGGTTACACCAATCGAGGTGGATATTTCAAACCTATTCCATTTTATTTGAGATTTCCTTGGATTTTTAGTGTTTTAAAATCAATTCTAGTCTAGATATACGTTATATAAATTTGTTTTACAAATGTTTTCCATGTTTTCTTTTGGTTTTACTTTGGAATTATGGGTCAATTATATAATTCAGTGGCACTTTTGTTTAAAATATAATTTTATGATTTATAAGTGTTTTATAAGATATCATTGATGGTTTCCTTAAAGATAAATAATTTATTCATGTTTTTTCGTCAAAATATTATTTATAAAGTGGGATATTTTATGTTTTAAATGTTTTACATGTTTTAAAATGATGTGTTTAACTTATGGAATTGTTTAGTGACTTCCTTATATTGATTGTGATTATAATTTAGTTTTATTTGTGTTTTTACCTTGGACTTATACTTGGTGTTCAAATGGATTTAAAATTAGGGCTTCTAAAAAGTATAGTTACTGAGTATAAAGTAAAGGCCTAGTTAGAAACTTATGTGATTCTATTTTGCCTATTTTTTGTTTCACCATTCTAATATTTGATGATAATTATTGTTGATTCTTATGTGTGTTTATTATTCGATGAATTAAGATTCATTAATGTGTTTTTTATAGGTTGGGTCTCTTATTAAATGTGTTTAGAAGTTGGGATGTATATTTTTATTAGATAATGTTTCCTTGGGCTATGTTATTTTCATGTATTTGATCTTTGGATGGATAGCGGCCCACCTATTTTAGATATTCCATTAGGAAACCTAGGCTACTAAAAGGGAAATATTGGTATGGATGATTTGATAAGTGAGTTTATCCACTATCCTGTATCCTTTGGTTGTATTGTTATGACCTTGGCTAGGGGGATCGTCTCTAATGAGGCTAGTTCAGAGTAATTCGGGTGACGAGTGTATGAACATTAGCCTACTGATAATTGGTTCCACCTATAAACATAATGTATTGTATCATTGTTCCCTATGGTGTTGCTGCATGATATTTACTATATTTTATTTTTTCTTTACTACTTACCTAATATGCGAGTTTCCTATTTCTTACTTATTTTACTCTATAGTTAATCCTTTATGTTATATTTTTTCCTTACATCATTATTGTTATTATTTTATGACTCTCCATGGAATTCCTATATGATTTTCCTTGTTCTTTATTTGTACATAAATAGTGTGTAAAGGTTTATAAGAAAGGGTATGGATTTTTTCCCATAATATGATTCAAATGGTAAATGAATGATTTAATTTGTGTTTTCAAAGAAGGAATTTTAATAGAAAGTAGTGTGTTTATTGTTTTTTGTTTTTAAACTATGAGAATATAATGGAAAAAAATTTCTTCCTTTTATTTTTAAACTAGTTAAATTTTCTATCTTGTAGAAGGAATGAAATAGACTCATGGTTGTATCTTATTAATATTTGGCTCACACCCAATATACACACAATGGTGGGTATATAGACTTTATGTTTTATGAAGGTATTTTAACACCCTAAACCAATGATCTTGAGTATAATGTTAAAAAATGTATTTTTTCTTAAAAAAATATTAAACATCACCTAAAAATATACAGTATAAGGATATTTTATGCCAAGAGTTTTAGAGGATATGGAAATCTAAATAAATGACAGAGGTCATACTAGTAATACAAATTCTATGAACACTACTCCAAATTCACCAAGGATAATCTATTAAATTGAGGTATTGACTAGATAGCTCCTAGGATATCACTAGGACTTGTGAAGATCATTTTAAAACTTGGGGTGAGCACAAAATCATTCAGCAAGGGAAATTAAATCGAATGGAAATCCTTTTTGAAATACTTTTAAAGCTTCCTTAAAAAATATTTTCTTGTTAAATAAAAACCACATCGATCTTGAAACATAAAATTAAAATTTTTAATGAAAGAATATTTGGTAAATATATTTCAAAAATCATTAAATAAGAAAGAAGGTACTTTAAAAAAATCTATTTGATTAATTAAATCCACTTTCTTGAAAATAAACACATACCATTTATAATTCAATGATACTAAAAAAAATTAAGAAAACATTGAGGCCACTCAAAATGTTGAAAGGCTAGCCATCAATTTGAGGAAAAAGTCCCCTTGAGGCTATGGGTTCACTTCCCATCCTTCATCATTATTCATAATACCCAAGTTATAAATTTTTAAATAAAACATTTTCAAAATCATTCACTTATAATTATAATTATATTAAAATATTTTTTCAAAATATCCTTATCAAATTAAATTAATTTTAAGGATGGAAGTAATTAAACATTTTTATTTAAGATAAAATCCAAAACATTCTTATGTATTTACAAACAAATTAAAATTCATGGAAAACACTAATAAATAAATTATAAATATTAAACATGAAGCAAATTATTTTCATAACAATGGTGGAATGTCAACGATAAATATAGTGCATGGAAATAAATGAAATTATGAATTAAATACATAGAATTAAAATATAATTCCATAAATTAAATAATCATTTTAACACCTTAAAACAATCCTTGGAATCAGAAAAAAAATCCCTTATAAGTAAGGTCTTTGAAAATTTTAAATGGGAATTTTGAAAACTAAATATTTCACAAAATAAAATTTCTTATGAAAGAAATAAGATAAAATTATTAAAAACAATATCTCAGGGAGGATGGATTTTAAAAAATATAAATTTAATAAAAACATTTTTCCTTTTCTTAATCCTTGAAATGGTGTTAAATTAATTTTTAGGGATCACCTTGATAAAAATATAGGATTAATTATGATCAAAAGCTGGGAGATGGGTATGAGAGTGGTGATTAATAAGCTATCTCTTAAAATGAGGATGCAAATTTATTTCTCTTATATTCAAACCTTGAAGAAACCTCTATAGGTAATATAAGTTTTTAATACAATCAACTACTTTCATAACATGATTTCCTCGAAGCCTAAAATTTAATGTCATTAAATGTTCATTATAGTTTCAATTAACTATTTTGTTCCAAGGCACACCACCACCCTATTTCTTAAAACCTCATTTAAGTAATTGGATTTATAGGTAGTATTGGATATCGTCTTTCTACCATGAATTAATTATTAAAAATTCCCAACAATGATTTATAAAATCGAGTCCTTAAATATATTTTTTAAAAATAAAATCTTAAGTATTTTAAAGAAAATATTTTTTTCTTCTTATAGGTTGAAAAACTGAAGTTTTCCTAAAATACCATATCTCATGGTTGGAATATGGGTATTCTACCAAAAATTATGGTTCTATTTATTATGATTCTCCTATATCATTAAATTAGTCTACCCTTATGAAACCCACTTATGCCATTTTGTAAACCCCTCACCACTCAAGAAATATTAATGTTGGGTGATATATAAATATATATATGACTGGTTGAGACCTATTTCATTGAATAGGCTTAGATCAAATTAATTATTTATCACACTACTTAAAACTAATTTAGTGTGGATGAGGGGTTGATACATAGGGAAGGACTCACATATGTGTGTTTTTGTGTGACCAAGGTATGAAAGTGAACATAAAAAATAAAAAAATGGGCGATGAAAATGAGTTTGGTGATGAAATAATAATGATATTGATTAATTTATGTGAGTGAAAGTGTCAATATTAGGTGAGAAAATTAGAGAATAATAAAAAAATCTAGTGAAAACAATTTGTTGATATATTAGGGAAATTTATTATATGTATTTTATAAATGTTTTTCATTCATTCATGCATTTTAATGAAACTTCTTGGGACTAATTAAAATCGGATAACCAAAATTTTCATCTGCCAACCTATGAATGAATGATTCCTATAGTTTTTCAGTTGTAGAATTCACTCGATCATAGAATGATAAAGCATTTATCACTAAGTTTAATTTATCAATTGAACTCAATGTGCTACTCTATCAATGTTGTTAAAATTTTTAGAATAATCACCAGAAGAAAAAATAGTATGAACTGAAGTTCAATTAAGATTTGTTTTCACTGATACTCGACATTTTAAAAAATTATTGCTTAAAAATGTTTTTAGAGTAGTGTCTAATTATATAAATTAATGAATTAAATAAAAGAAATCACTGGTGTAATATCATTCCCCAACTGGAATTTAGCTGAAAATCGTAATTACATTAAACATATTCCACATTTTCATTATAATAAAATTTATTCAAATAAAAAAAAGAAATTAAGGTAATGATATGAGACTTAAATCTCCAGTATCTCCATCTCCTTGATTCTCCCTAGCAATCTCTAATTTCCCAATATAAAAATAGCTTGTTTCATCATCTCTATTCTCTATAAAATCTTCAGTCTCCATTCTGTATTTTTTATGGATTATTTTTCTTTTAATAATAATCATTTTGTGAACCAATATATTCCTCGATCTCATAGTTGCTATTCTGAAAGTATCTCTCTGGATTCAACGTGACATGTTTGTCATTGCACATCATTCTTGATGGTGACCAAATATGAGATCCAAAAACTAAATTTTCTCTTATGCATGTCAGAATGTTATCAATGAAATTTACAAAATATTCCCTTACAAAACTTGTGGAAGTCAATGTTACCCATATATAGGTCTACATTGATAGGTCATATTTTGAAAACCAAACTCATATATTCAGAAATTGATCTAACAGTGGATCAATGTACCCTTATTTAGGTATACCATAACACAAGTTTACATTTATGAGGGTTCATAGATCACCCTTATGTGAGTTATCATTTATCTTTACTCAGATATGACACCCCACTTTGACCTTTAGGTTGGTATATTTCTACCCTTACACCAATCACCATTTACCTTTACACCAATTTTTCCCTTATGACACTTACCCTTAGATGGGTTTCTTATCCTCCTAATAAAACCGTTATGCAAGATGATTTCAAACCTTACACAGGCTTTTACTCTACCCTTATACACACAATTGATCTCTTCCATATCTAGTAATCCAGGTATTCTTATTCATTATTTTTTAGAGAATTTCACTACTAATCCATAATTTCATCATCAGAACAAGGTTCTCCTTCTAGGTTTATCGATGCTTGATATCCCTTCATCTAGGTTCGTCGAATTTTCCACATCAATTAGTGTATGAAAAAAATCCAATTCTTCAATTATTCTTGGAATTATTTGGAATCAACATCCACCAATTTAATATTCCGTTTAACTTGGTTCATATCACATGGTGTTGATATCCTATTCAAGCTATTACACCATCCATCAGAAATCTCCCACTACAATCTCAGTGATATCTTTCATTACAAGTGAGTTTAGAATACTCGATTTCAAGATCAGACTTGATCTGTATTCATTATCCTTATTCAATTTTTAATCCATGACTTTGAGTTCAGACTCGATCTATATTAATTCATCATCTTCAATTTTAAATCCTTGGTTTTGAGTTTAGACTCGATCCATATTCATTCACCTTCTTCAATTTTAAATCCTTGATTTCTTGTTTAGACTCGATCCATATTCATTCACCTTCATCAATTTTAAATCCTTGATTTTGAGTTCAGAATCGATCCATATTCATTCACCTTATTCAATTTTTAATCCTTGATTTCGAGTTCAGACTTGATCCATATTCATTTTTATTTTGTAATTTTAAATTTAATTCCAAAATAAAAAATTAATCAATGAATTTCCCCAAAAAATTGATTTATGTTAAAGGTAATTCCCTAATAATGTTTTAAAATAAAATTATGGATGAATTATTTCTTTTAATCCAAAAAACTCATCAAAATAATTTTCAAAATATATTTTCAATGGAAATCACCAAATCACTATTCATAGGATTTTTTGGAAATTAGAGTGATAAAAATGTGCTCATTTAATCTTATAAAACTCAATTTTTAATTAGATTTTTGGAGAATGTATATTTTAATAAAAAATAATCAAATGTTAAAAAAATTCCCTAATTAGAGATCATATTTACATTTAAAACACATTTATTCAACCAAAACATATGTGATAAAGTGTGTAAACACATGACAAATAAAACTACCCCAAAATTAAATATGTGTTTGTCCTTAATTAATTACATGATTTCCCTCTTTATAAAGTAGTAAAAAATATTTTTACAAAAGTATTAGGTGGTCCAAGATTTTCAAATAAAATTCAAAACAAGTCCCACCTAAATTCAAAAAATGAACACCATAGATTAGAAAAACACAGAATCCTCCACCGTTGAAAATTCCTAGACTCTTATACGAATTCACACACTATTCTAATTGAATTACAATTAAATTCTAGTTTTGAGAGAGATTAAAGTGGAATTAATACTCTAACACGACACACCTTCAATTATCACTCTCCCCTAAGTTCTAAAATTAAGAGATTTATTTTTCACTTCATTGATACACCTCAAATTATTATCTTATAAGTAAATTTTCCCCCTCTTCATTTTGATTCAATATTCAAATAATCTTAATTAACTCATTTTTTAAAACCATAACTTTATTTAAGAATATAATTTTTCCAATCCAAAGGTTTGTGCATAACACTTATTAAGGCATTTATTGAATATGAGTGTTATTTATTTGAAAAACACACCAAATGACCATTGTCTTATAAATTCATCATGGGATCCCAATTGTATATTTTACACCAGTTTAAAAAAATTATATTATTATCTTTTGGGTTAACTCTATGAGGTGCTTGTTTCAAAAGAAGTTTCCCCCTAGTTGAAGATTAAAGATTTAGTTTCCTCAAGTTATAATTATAATTCCACAAAAATATGGCCTTTATCAATTTATTTATCATTTACTAAATAGATTATTTATCAAAACTATTGGAAACTACACTAAAAAATTCAAATCATGCATGTTTGTAATCAATGTAACTCACTACTACAAAAATAGGAAAGGGATGCACTACACTTTTATCAACGCTTATTTTATTAGAACTGATAAAGGTGGGATTTATCAAGGATTTTCCCGAGCACTGATAAATGTTAAGTTTAAAAAAAAAAATTCATGAAAAGTGATATTTTGTTATATAAGTATATTTATATAGATATAAATACAATATATATTTTTTAAATATGTTATAGATTCGTATAAATAGACTATTACATTTAATATATAAGAAATTTAGTGAAAATGGATTATAAAAATATTAAAAAATATTTTAAATTAATAAATTGCTAATTATTATGGGGTAATAGTAATTTAATAACAATTTAGAGAATAAAAAATTATAAAAATTAAAATAAGATCCAAAATATGTTGAAAACGCAACTCAAACTTCAAACAACCTTAACTTTTGATCCGGGTGTCCGTTTGAGCTCTACAGCATATCAGATCGAAGAATGCGACGAGATATACACGCTAACGATTGAGGCAAAGCCTTTATCACATTTTTAGAGCCCAAAAAAGTCGCAAAAGGCCTCCAAAACTGAGTTTTTAGTTAGGATACCCTGATTTGTTAACATTCAAACAAGTATAACTTCTGATCCGGATGTCCGTTAGGCCTGTACCACATATCATATTAAATATTGTATTATTTTCTTCGATTTGACTGGTTGTGGTCTTGAAACAAGACTCTATATTATAAGTTATGGTTGTTTTAACATTCTATAGCTTTTTCAAATACACATATATATGTATTTATTCATAAATATCTATTTGTCTCTGTGTGTCTATGTGTGTGTCTATGTGTTGTATATATGTATATATGTATGTATGTATTTATTTAATTATAAACACACATCAAAAAAATATTTTTTCATAAATTTATTTAAAAATAATCTTATAAGTTATGGCCATTTTAACATTCTATGGCTTTTCAAATACACATATAAATGTTTTTATTTATAAATATATATGTGTCTGTGTGTGTGTGTGTCTCTGTGTGTGTATATGTGTTTTATATATCTATGTATGTATGTATGTATTTATTTATTTATAAAATCAAATAAAAAACATATTTTTTCATAAATGTATTTAAAACTAATCTTATAAGTATATATTAATATACAAATAAATATACATATAAAAAATTATAACTAAATATATATATATAAATATATTAATATACGAATTAATATATATATACTAATATATGAATAAATATATTTATGTTAATATGAATCTATATCAATATATGAATAAATATTACTATATATATATAGATATATCATTAAATAGAGAACAAAATGAAATGGATTAGTGGTAAAGGTGCAGCCGAAAAAGGGGGGAGGTCGCGGGTTCGATTTCAGGTGGAAGCAAATGGGGTGTGCGCGTATGAGGATGCGCGGGAAGGGCAGCGTGTGAGAGACCTCCTAGTGCCGATAAAGGGGGTTTCAAGTGATGATAAAAGCACTCCCCCACATTATTTTATTTTTTTATTTTTTTGACCTTTATCAGCGCTTCTTAAAAGCGCTGATAATGTTCTCTTTTATCAGTGCTAAAAAAAAGCACTGATAAAGGGGTCTTTTATTAGCGCTGATAAAAGCATCCTTTATCAGCGCTTTTAGGAGTGCTGATGAAAGGGACCCCCCCTATATTAGCGCTGAGCTTTACAATGACTTTTTAGCGTGGTTAAAGCCTTTTTTGAGTGCTGATATAGGCCGTTTTTATAGTAGTGACTCTCAACACTAGCATGTCATTATTTATTGGGTAGGATAACATTAAGGTAAAAATTGAATCCCACAAGGCCTTAGTTTTTTATTTTTTATTTTTGAAAAATTATGATCAAATTTTTAAAAGAATTAATGGTGTTTTTTATGTTTCCAGTAATTAAATCACAATTTAGTATAGACAAATAATCAACTCACCCACACTTAAAACCCAACATTGTCCTAAATTTTTAATCTTATGATAGAAAATATTTTTATTCAAAAAAAATTGACAATTCACCAGTTCAAAAAATGTTCAAGGAGTTTCAAGAAAGGCCAACAAACATCTTTTCCACATTTCAAAATTAATTTTGAAGAAAAAACGTTTTTTAATAGAGTTCATACTATTTATTACTTATAAACTAAAAAAATAAATTTCACTCCAGATCAAACAAAAGAATGATAAGAAATAGTGTATAGTAATACTAACATTACAAGAGTACAAGCCTGTTTCAAAATACATCTCAAATTTAGTTTCCAAATTCTACATTATAGAAAGATAACACCCAATCAAGAAAATAGAGTCAACATTTTCAAATGATCTAGGGATATTCCCCCACACTTAATTCTCAATTCTATGTAGTTACTATTTATTATACATTAAATGAAAAATAAATACAACACTTTTCTAAAAGTGAGATCTTTGATCATTTTAGTTTATTAAAAAGTTACTCCTGTATAACCTCAAGTGAACCCTCTGGTGGGTCCTTTATATTTCATATAAGGATGAAAATATAGGCATAAGAATCTAGAATTTTAATATCAAGAGAAATTTAAAAGAAATTTTGAGTTTATGAGGTTTTATCTAGTTAATTCAATGTGATTATCCATTGGTTTTACTTTTCTGAATTTATGGTAGTGGTAGAACTCTGATGGTACCATGTGGAATTAGCAAGTTTGGTAGTAGCATGTAGTAGTAGCCAGTATAGTGGTAGCATCTAGGTGGCAGAAACCTAGTAGTTGAATCCTGCTACCCTAAAAAGGTAAGGAAGTCACATGTGCAGTGATAAGATGAAATGTTTGATTAAAATTTCATGGTGTTACAATAGGGATAATAAATAAATAGGGGTTGTATTTAATGAAATAAATAAAAAAAATAAAACAAGAGAAGAAGAATGAGTTAGTTCCCATGAAAAATTGAGTTTGTAGTCCTTGGTTAGACTTAATGGGTGTTCATCTTATAAAAAAGAGATGATATCTGAGACTTTTGGAAACCCCAAAAAATAACGTTTAAGCTTATGTTTATTAACAAAGAATGTTCTATTCTATTATCCAACTAACTCGAATGCCCCATTCACAAGTACTCTTAAAATGGTGAATGATCCCAACCACTTGGGTTTGAGTTTACCCAATAATAACTTGATACTATAGTTAAAAATAATCACTTTCTTAACCCCTTTAAAGTTCTTTTTTTAATTAGAGATTCATTATTTTTTTTGGAATTTCTTTATAAATTTGGGCATTCTCATAATATTCTCTCCTAATTTATATTATCTCACTCAACTCTAGAAATCTTCTATCACCAATTGATTTGAAATCATAGTTCAGACCATTCATTTCCCAAAAATACTTTTGATGTATTTCCACAGGTAGATGAAAATACTTTCCAAAATGTATCCTATAATGAGACATCCCTATGGTATTCTTGTAGACAATCATGTGTATCTATAAATCTTAATATAATTTGAGTAACCGATCTTTACTAGAACTTGAAACTTCATTATCTAAGATTTTTAAATCTCTATATTAAAAATTTCTGCCTTCCTACTGGACTATGGGTGATATGTTGTTCTAGTTTTGTGTGAACACCCATACTTCTCCATTAAATATTTGAACATATAATTATTGAAATGGGTTCCCTTATCTGTGATTAATGACTTGAGAACTCTGAATCTTGAGAATATATATTTATTTATAAACTTGACAACACTAGAAGCAAGATTATTTGGAAGAGAAATAACGTCAACAAACATGTACATGTGGTCTATAGAAACAAATATGTACCCATTCCCATAAGAATATATAAATTGTCCCACGAATTCCAAAATAAGGACATCAAAAAATTCAACCTCTATAATTACTTTTCATGGAAATTGTTGCCTTATACCAACATTTCATTTCCTCATACACTTATCAAAACCATCTTTACACAAAGTGGGACATTTTAAACCATCTTATAAGACCTTATAGGTAGTTCTTTATACTCCATGGTGTCCACCACAAGGAGATGAATAAAAAATATCTAAATTAGGAAGCATCACTTCCTCAAAAAAACATCTCCTAAAAATTTCATAAAAAATATCCTAAAAAAGAATTACCTAAAAAATAAAACATAAGCTCATAAATAAATTTCTTTTTCTTATTCAATGAAATGTTCTTAGTAAAAATCATAGCAGCTAAGAAGATAACAAAATCAGAAAACCATAGAATTTTTCCCATGAAAACATCAAGAATTTTTCATCTATAAATGAGTAATTAATCTCCCTTGGGTATTATTTTGAGTATTGGGAAACCTATATCAATTATGAGAAATAGTATTGTTATACCATTTCTTATCATTTATTTCCAAGTACAATTATTATAACAACATAACCCATATCACAAGCCTTGGTTTAGACTCTTTTCTTGTATAGTGGGTATTTAAGGGTAGAATGATCATTAAAAACAATGAATTTTGACCCTATAAAATATTTCCAAAACATTTATAATGAAAAAACCACTATCAAAAGTATGTTTTCTAGTGTATTATAATTACTATGAGAATCATCAAGAATTATATTAATATAATACATTGAATAAAACTTTTTATACTTAAAATACCATAACACAACTATTACTATAATGTCACTAACATCAAACATAACCTCAAATGGAAGATTCTATTATAGATTAGTGATAATAGGTGGATATGTGATCTTTTAATTAATAAAATTAAATGACCCTTGGAAATTCTCATTAGAAATGAAGGGTATGTCATTAATAAGTAGTGAACACAATGGCCTACTGATTTTTGGAAAAATACTTGATGGATCTCCTATAGAATCTAGAATATGCTAAACCACTTTCAATCACATTGAATTTTTTAGGTGTTGTTAGATTTTTAATCACATAAATTTTATCATTGTTAACACCAAGTACCTTCTTTGAAACCTTGTGACATTAAAAAATTCCTTAATTATGCCTGAAATATCACTTTTTTTTTAATTTAAAACAATGTTTGTTTCTTATAATATGTCCAAAAGTATTTCCAAATTGTGTAAATTGTTTTCAAATCCACTTCCAATAACTAAAAAAATATTCCATAAAAACATCAACTATCCTCTCAATCATGACAAATAAAATTTCCATCACACATCTCTAAAAAGTCTTTAGAGAACCACATAAGCCAAAGGGAATTCACTAGTAAGAAAATATACCAAATAGAGAAGTGAAGGTGGTATTCTTATAATACTAGGGAGATATGAAAATATGATTATAACTATAATTTATATTAAGAAATAAGAAGTTCTCATTACCAGGAAACCTCTATGGAACCTAGTTTAAAAATTTCATTGGGAACTAGTCCTACCCAGTGGAAGCATTGAGTTTATTTTAGTCTATGTAGATTATTTATTTGTTTTCAATTTAGGTTTGGATTTTCCCATTGTTCTCATTGGTAATGACTGTCACCCTACTCTTCATAGAAACTACTTGTACATGACTCACCCATGGACTATCTAAAATAGGAATTATTATTCCAGCACTAGGAATCCAAATAATATCCTCTCAAACAACTTATTTCATGTTTGAGTTAAGCCTTATCTACCCCTCCTCTATTGGTTTACACTTAGGTTCCATGGTGATTTATGCAGTTAGTATGATGGACTTATCCTCTTGATATCAACAATGAACCATCAAATCATATCTTTTAATGTCATTAAAAAAACTAGAAGGCATTCTTATAGATTATACTCTAAAATAGTATATATGATGATATTTATAGTATATCACTCACCAATGAATGAATATTTCAAATGATATGGTAGATTCTTGAGCTCCATATTGAGTTTTTTTTGACTTGATAAAAGACACTTGAATCTAGATTGTCTAAGGAACTCATGTTGGATCTTAAAGAAGGATATTTAGAAATCTTACAATTTATCACTATTGTTCCTAAACATTTCTCTTAACACCCAAATTATTTGATTGGATTTAGAGTGTGATCTAAGTAAAAGTCATCATGGTGTTCCAGGATTTTCCACTCAAACCCATACAAAGGATCCTTCTCTTTACTAGAACTAATTCCCATGTTGTTTCATTAGAAATCTCAAGTTCACCATTAATTTACTCTTTAATCCTAAAAAAATCCACTTCCCATTCATTAATATATTCTTAGAGTCGTAATATTTTAAATATATAATAGATTTAGTATTAAGTGGGTTATTTTATTTTCTTTGAAAACATAAAATTCCTCTTTTTATTCACAAAAATTAAAAATTAATTTTCCCTTTGAAACATCAATGTAATCTATCCCTATAGGTATAAAGGTACTAACAATAATGATAGTTATATTCTGATTACATTCCAGATATAACATCATAAAATTAGTAGAAAAAAAGAGCTTTCATACTCCCACTAACAAGTCATCCACCCAACCAACTAGGCGAGTAATGGATTGATATACCTGTTGTAAAACAAAAGTGGTGGGTTGTGGAGATCATAATATCAATTTATGAAATAAATACAATGGAATCATATTTATGACTATTCTAGTATCACATAGACAATTAAATTGTCCACATCTATCACCAGAGGTGAATGGTATGACAAATATTCAAGAATCTTGGATATTGGGAGGAATTATATTACGAAATATAGGAGTAAATTCTTATAAGAGATTGTAAGTAGAAAATTATTCCTATGTTTTTTTTTGAATAGGGTTTATTGAGTGATTTTAGATAATATTGTCTTTTAATTAAGGCCTGAAATAATGGAATTTTTATTTTTAGTTTTTTGACAAAATTGAGAAATTTAAACAGTTCAAAACCATAATATTTTTATTCTATGTGGAAGAGAAATGATTAGAGAAAATATTCTCATAATTTTAGGAATCCAATTAAATTAATATTCAAGCTTTTTATTCTCTTATTTTATTTTCTTTTAATCCAATTTTAATTGTTTTTTAGATGGAATATTAGGAATCAAAGTGTTTTCCATTATTCTATAAAAAAATCTAGATTCAACATTTTTGAGATTAGAATTTAAAATTTCATCAATTTTTTCTTTTACAATTTTTTATACATTTGTAGATTCATGGTTGGATTTTAGACCACTTATAGTTGTAAAAACCATGGAACATTATCTAGGGTTCACTTCAGTGGTTCTTGGAAGATTACCCTTATCTCTACCACCAACATCTCTAACTAACTTCCACATTTTTATTTATAGATTTTTGATCTTAGTGTGAATTTTTACTTTATCAAAATAATTTTAAACATTTTTTCATCAAACATATCTAGCAAGTTTTGGAAGATAACCCTAAATTCTTCTTAGTTGTTAGAGGATTCAACCTTTTGTTGGGATTACAATTTCCACTTTGGTTATTATTAAATCCCAAGGGAGAAACATGTCTAATCAGTATCTACTCTCTCCAAGATAGATTTGGATGGTTTATGTACCACCCAATTATAGGTTTTTGAAGATGTTTCATCCATAGGATTCATTCTAGTACCATACCTATAAAAACTTGCATTTTTTAGGACCTTCAGAAGGCATAATGAAATTGGTACAACATGATTTCGAATTCCCAAACATTCCATATATAACGACCCAAAGTTTAATAAATGGAAAATCCATTCTTATAATTATTTCATATTGTGTAATCACATTATATAAAAATACAACGAACTAATAAGTACTACATTACCTTTAAACATAATATTATCACTTCTATGATTTGAATTTTGAAAATCTCACATACACTGTTGTGATCAGTAAGATGTTTGGAGTCTCATAAGTCAAATTTTTTTTTCTGTGAATAGTAATTGACCCTTATGAATAGTAATACGACCCTTATGAATGGTAAATCATCCATGTGAATAAGTAACATTACCAATGAAAGTATAAATACAATTTATCCGTCTAATAAGTGAAAATATGATATAATTATATCATAGTGTTGGTATTTTTATGAGTCATGTATATTTTATTAAAATTTTATGATTAATTTAATAATTTTAAAAAAATTGTTTTCACAAAATTTATTCATAAATAATTATTTTGATGACTTATGATTATATTATATTTTTAAGAGACCTTAATTAATTTTTCAAAGTGTTAGAAAAACAATTTTAATTTTAAATTTTTTATTTTTAAAGTAAATTATAATTTTAAATAAAAATTAAATTTCACATATTTAGACAACTATTTTCATAAAATGGAGTTCATTTTTGAATTATAAACATTAAAAAATGGTTGGGGTGAATTTTTGGGATTTTTATGAAATACTTGAATTTTTGGTGAATAGTAAAATACGGTAATTTGCTGTATATATACATTATATGTTAAATAAACTATTTAAGAAGTCATGGATGATGTAAGAACCTTGGGTTCAAATTTAAATTAACATATTAATATTTTTACTCACAATAATAATTACTATTTCTTTTATTTAGCAAAATAATAAAATAATGAATAAAATATTAAAAAAATCCTCCACTCCTCCACAATAAATACCACCCCTCTTCTCCTATTATCTTCACTACTATAACTCCTTGTGCTATGTATAAATTATGATAAAATATCCTCCAAATATACTCCCCACATCCATAATCCCTTAGTCTCTTCAAAAGACCAAATCCTCTCCCCAAAAGTGGTTTCTAAGGAAGATATATTCAAGAGGTAAATTCCTCTTTTCATTTCTTTTATTTTCATTCAAGTTCCTTTCTTTCTATTTCTTTCCTCATCTACTTTAATCAAAATGTTATGATAACACTAGTACCTTATATTTTATATAATATTGTTATTATAATGTAATAATTAATCAACATATCTTTTTTCCCCTCCATTTATACTAGAAATGAAAACACCATCCGAGATGTGTTAATTCATCACATTTAAGGATTGCGGGTTTTCAATTTCTATTAAAATAATCAATTATAGTTATAATACCATTTTTATTGTTTAAATATAATATAATATTTGTAATATTTTTAATTTAAGGTTCATGAATATTTTTTAAATGATATTAATTTATAAAGAAAAATATGATTGTTGTGCTTAAAAAACCAACAATTAACTAAAACAGTTATCATTAAAGTTTTATATAATGATTCATATTCACTCCAATTAAAAAAATTTATATTATAACCATGTAATATTATGGATGTTCACTAATAAAATAGAACTTAAATTCTTTAAAACTATTCCCATATTACCTGTTTATCCTGATATATATAAGTAAACCAATCATGAAAACTAAGGAAACAAACACTCCCAATCATTAAAATTGATCCTCTTAACCCATTAAAAATATGATGAATAAACTTAATAAGTAAATTTCATAAATAATAGGTTATTTAAATATTAATTAATGAATATAATTTGGTTATCTAGGATATTAAGATCAAGTGAAGGACACCATCAGACTTAAGGTAAGGTATTCTACTCGAACCTTCTTTATTCCTTCGGGTTGCTCTATATTTAATCTACCCAAATGAAGTTATATATTATGTTTAGGTAAATATTATAAATTATGTGTATATTATTCAAAATCATTTATGAAGATCCATTTATAATTATATTTCATGGATATAAATTTTTTTAAATTATTCCCTCCTCAATACTTCCCGATATGAAAACCAATTTAAGGGAACTTCCCAAATTCTTACCCAATTTCATGTGAACTATACCATCTATTTTCTTCCAAAATTATTTTTATAAAACCATTATTTTTATTATTAAAACCTTCTTGGTTCAATTATGGGTTTATATAAAATATTATTCCCTTTTCTATTTTAAATCATCTTTAGTAGTTTCATTAAAACCGCACTAAAATGTTTTAATGCTAAAATTTCTTAAATACTCATCTTACACGGTATCACTTTTTTTTGATATCATATACCATGATATATTACTATTTTACCTTATGAATTTACTTAAATTTTTTAATTCCTTTATTTTTTGGACACTTGTATGATACACCCATTTATTATGCTTTATAACATGATTATTATACCCATTTATTTCCATGATTACCCTTATGTTTATGTACGATTGATTATGTATGATTATATAATGGGAAAGCATATTAATGAACACGTTATGATGGGTGTGCCCAGATATCTATCCCATTAATTGGATAAAGTTGAGTCTCATAAGATGTTATATTCAACGGTCATGACGGTAATCCTAGACTCGTGCTACCATGTGGAATGGTCTTGGTGGTTAACCTTGACTTGTGATCCTTTATGTACAACATACCTTGACTTGTTCTAAATTTATGTTTTATGTTTCTGTGACATTAATAAAAATTTACCTTTATATTATTCCATTTTTATATGTTATGATTCCATATGATCCATTCCTTTTTATATCATTATGTTATGCCTTATAACCCATGTGCTCAAGCTTTAATCATAAATTTATCCACTTACTGGGATTTTTAGATCATACTTTTATTCATGTTATCCCCAGGTTATAATATGAATATGTTTGAGAAAAATTGAAGTTAGGAGATATTTATGAAGACTAAATTAAGAAATGATATATTTAGTTCTATCTTTTATGTTTTATGTACCCAGTCTTCCAAGACACTAGACTTAATAACAATTGGCTTGTAATATGATGCTTTAATATGCTTAAAATCATGTAATGATATGTGTAAAAGGCTAGAGTTTCTATACCATAGTGGTGGAATTTTCCCCTAAGTTAGTTTTGATTATTTTCATTATAAAATCCAATATATTGAACCTCGTCTTGTTGGACAAGGAAAATTTCTTTTTTAACAAGTATTCTTATTCTTGAGAATTTATGATGTGAGTTTTTTTCTAGTTTATTAATGATCTTATACAATTCCTCACCATTTATTCCACTTAAATACCCACTATCATATTTTTTCACAAATTTTTATTGTTGAGGAGTAAGGATATTGTAAAATGTATCCATGAGGAATTGGTGTGTCCATTTGTGGTTTTGAAATTCTATAAATAATCCCCTAAATCTGACCCAGGCTTCATGGAATAGATCTCCCTCATCTTGTAAAAACACAAAGATTTGTGCCTAATTTAATATTTCATTCTCCTAGGGTAAAATTTCATAGTAAATAATTATAAACTTGGTGCCTAGCTTCAAATATTTATTCTTATAACTATTAGATTGAATTGCAGGAATTTCCTTGGAGTTAAAATGAGAATATTACCATATTAAGTTCTTACACACTCAGTGCTCTGAGTGGAAGCTACTGAACACTATAGTGGAATCCCCCAATGAAGTTAGGAGAGTCAAAATTAGGATTTCTATTAAATTAAGGTAGCTTGTAAAACATGGATTTTTTAATTTTATAATTCACAGATCATGTTGAAAGATTAATGAATGATGGATTGTTAGAGAAATAATGAAACAATAATTCCCTCAGAAAATTCCTTTCTATTAACTCATTATCTGGTGGATTTAAGTTCTCAAGTTTTTGATTATTCTGATTATCACCCACTATATTATCTTATATTTTTTATTTTTAGTTGTTTTTCAAGACCCTTTTATGTATCTTAATTTCTAGTATAGTGGGATCTATTTTTTTAGTCTATGAACAAGTGAACACTCTCAAAAAAATATTAACAAATGTTTTATGATTTTTTTTGTTTTTTATGATTTTTTTCTTTTATTAACTCAAACACAAATTAATTACCTAAAAAAACACCCAAATTTTACAGTTTATGACGTAGTTGTTGAGCAGGATTGGTTCATATTAATTATTCATAACAACAATTAAAACTAGTTTAGTGATGAGTAGGGGTCAATCCATAGGTAAGGTCTCATAAATGTGTGTTTGTGTGTTACACTACTGGAAAAACGACCTATACCCACAGTTTTGGGAACCGCGGGCTAGAACGGAATCGGGATAGGGGTCTTGACCTATACCCATGGTTTTGTAGAACCGTGGGTATAGGTGTTTCACACAGCAAAAAGTTGGTGTACAATGTGGCATGGAACTTACCCCACGGTTTGAAAACCGTGGGGAATTTAAAATTTTCAAAAAAAACTTGCAGTAGGACACAAACCCGCTCCACCTGAAAGGAGGCTCCGCTATGCAGTTCAGTGGAACAACTGAGCTGGCTTCTTTTTATTCATATAAGAATAATTTTATTATAATATATTAATAACAATGTTGTTGTCTAAAAAACGCAACCAGCGGGTTTCAAACCAGCGCCAAACGCAAGGACTTAGCGCCGCAACCCAGCAGTGGACCAACCAAGATGGGTTTTATATGTGTTATATATTCATCTATGTGCCAATATATATTATTATTGCATATTAAAATTCAGAAAAACCTCTCGCCAGGTTTCGATCCCGTGACTTGTGTGTAGTCTCGCGGCCCAGCCCCCATCAACTGACCAACCAACCTGGAATGGTTATCTATTATATATTCATATATCTGCATATATATATTAATATATGAAAAAATGTCTACCCACCAAATTTTTTGTGTCCCACCTAAGTTTTGTTCCTCGCCATAACGTGGGAAAGCTATACCCATGGTTCTAGAGAACCATGGGTATAGGTCTTCAAAAAAAAACCGTAATACTGACGGTTTCCAAAAACCGTCGGTATAAGTCTTCGGAAAATACCCTATACCCACGGTTTTCTCCAAAACCCTGGGTATAGGTCTTAAAAGAAAACTATACCCACAGTTTTTGGCACAACTGTGGGTATAGGTGGCCTATACCCACGGTTCTAGAAAACCGTGGGTATAGGTTCTCCTACTATCCCTATACCCACGATTCTAGAAAACAATGGGTATAGGGGTACCCTATACCCACAGTTTTGAAAAAAACCATGGGTATAGACCTATTTTCCAGTAGTGTTACTAAGGTAACAAACTAGAAAAAAATAAATGAAAAAAGGGTGGTAAAAATGTGTTTGGTGATGAAATAGTTACTAGACTGATGAATATGTGTGAGTTTAAGTGTCAAGATTTGGTGATCCAATAGGCGAGGTAATAAAACAGAATCTAGTGAAAAATAAGTTGATAAAGTAGGGGAAATTGATTAGATGTTTTTTAAAAATATTTTCTTTTATCCATGCATTTGAATTAAACTCCCAAGAACTAATTAAAAGAGGATAACCTGATTTGCTGCCAAGTCAACCTATGAATGAATTATTCCTACATCTTTTCAACTATGGAAGTCACTCGATCACAAAATGATAAATTATCTATCCCTAATTTAAATATGTTATTTGAACTCAATGTGTTATTTTCTCTCAATTTATCAACATATCAAAAAATCATCATATGAAGAAATAGTTCAAAATGAAGTTTTTTCAAGATTAGTTTTCACTAATACTCAATGTTTTACTAAAACTACTATCTAAAAATAATTTATGGGTAATGTCCAATCATATCAATTCATGAATGAAGTAGAATAATTAAATAGTCAAATCTCATTCCCCAACTAGAATTTATAAGAAAATCATAATTTCATTAAACATATTCTATGTTTTAATTATAGGATGATTCATACAGATAAAGAAAAATAAACATAGATAAATAAATGATTCTTCTCTTTCTAGTAGATCTAACTCCTTGATTATTCCTAGTGGTATCTAGTTACATAGTATAAAAACATCTCATCTCCTCATATCTATTCTCTATAAAATATTTGGTCTCTCATCTATATATTTTGATTCTTATTCTTCTATTAATATTCATATTGCACATCAATTCCCACCTCAATCCCATAGTCACTTCTCTAAAAGTATCTCTCTGGCTTCCACATGAATTTTTTTTCACTATACAACATCATCAATAGTGACTGAAGGCAAGTTTCCAAAATACAATTCACTCTTATGAATGTGGCCATGTTCCCGATCGTTCGCAAATTTCTCGAATATTCTTTTACATAGCTTGAGGTAGTGGATTTTACACTTCCGTAGGTCAAATTTAATGGGTTGTCTTCACCAAACCAAACATAGATGTTTGGAAATAGATCTAGAATAGGATCAGTTTACCCTTACCTAGGTGTGCCTTAACACGAGTTTACCTTTACAAGATGTTTAAGATCACCCATACACAAGTCACCATTTACCTTTACATGTTGACCCTACCAATGTTTCCCTAATTCCACTTACTCTTATGTGGGTTCCTTCTCCTTCCTTACTTAAGTTTCCAATGTTACCCTTGAATGATATAATTTCTACCTTTACCATGAATTATTCTCCCCCATTACACACATGGTTGAGCTCATCCTCCCCTAAAAATTGAGGCCATATTATTCATTATTTTTCAGTGAATCCCAGATCTAATGCATTATTTCATAATCAACACTAGGTTCTCCTTATTGGTTTTTTAATACTCAGTATCCCTAAATATAGGTTCATTAAATGAATATTCAACATCAATTAGTCTCTAATCAAATCCTTCTCTTCAATTCAACCTGCACCCTTCCTCCACATGATTCACAATAGCTTTATTAAGAAGAATCAAGGTTTGGAATTCTTCAATATTGACACCCACCTATTCAATTTCTAGAAAATTTTATTTTTATACCACGACGTTGGTATCCACTTCATGCGATTACAACTTTAATTAGGTATATTCTGCTGTAATATTAGTGTCATCTTCGAGCATTGGATATAGTTGTAGATCTAAGATTTTAGGTGGTCCGTTATTCTGCCGTAGATGGTCATCTTCTTTATGGGAGAGGCTGGTTCAGTGGGACCTCTGTGGTTCTTGTGTGGCACCTTCTTAAAAAATCCTTAGCGAGGTCCAGGCTCAAAACAACACACCTCATCATCTTCTTCCTTTACTGGTGAGCTCAAAATCCGTAATTTCAAGTTTGAACTTGGTACATCTTTATTTTCCTTATTTAATTAACAGTTAGTTTTGACAGACAATAAAATTTAATTGATGTTATTTGGATCCATTTTTTTAATCAGTTATATTATATTGATCAACGAAAATCAAATAAGAATATGACAAACATAACAAAAATTTCATGCCTCAAATGATCGTCAATATTGAATTTCCTTGATGAATCAATTTCCTCAATGTTAAATATATTGTTATATAAACACACCAAATATGTGATCACTCTAAAAATTGCAAGGCTGAAGGAGGAATATGTTGAACGAGGAATCAATTTACCATCCACAAATGAAATACAGGTTGAACCTTCTGTAACGAATCAATCATGTTGATAAAAAATATATAATTATATATGTATCCACATTCGTTTAGCAATGTCCTTGAAACCCATTTTCTAAGGTGATCGACAAACTTCCTATGTTTATATATACATATATATTTGTTATTTTATTATATCAGATTTATACTTAAAATAATAAAAAATATATAATAATTTAATTTTTATAATAAAATATTTTATATGCATGTATAAGTATATCTAGTTAAAAAAAATTACATAATAATTATCATTATATTAGTATTAATTATCATAAATTCATAATTATTTTAATTTATATTAAACTTTTGGTTAAAAAATAATAAATATTTATAACACAAATCTCAATATATATTTATAAGTTTGTTAAGAGAAAAATAGTTTCAATTGTAATTTCTTGAACAATATATGATTTCTTCACTCAAAATTTATGAAGATAAATATAAGTGTTGTATCAAAAAAGTCCTGTTAAGTGGACATGAATCACCTCCAATTGAAATGGAACTAACCAACCATTATCTGCCATTATTGATTTATATAAAAAGTTTAAAAACTATTTTTATAATCATAAAATATTTATTCATATCTTTATATTTTATTTCCAAATATCTTATAACAATCTCACAATGGTCATATTTTATGCTATATCAAAAATACATGCAACAGTCATATCCCTTATTATTTAAATACCAACTTAATAGACATATTATCAAAATCCAAAATGTGTTCATTCTAGTTTTCTCAGTCATAATAATGGTTCCCATATTTTTTCTATTATGCCTTCTCACTCTCATCATATTTGGTGGAGTTCTTCTCATGTATGATCGAAATGAAGGAGGACACAATTTTTTTACCATCATGTTAATTTTATGTTGTCCACTTTTATTTTTGATGATCATTGTTAATTTAGCATTTCTATATCCCTATTTATTAACATACTTTTTGATATATGGAGGGATGTACTCATAATTAAATCTAGTTTGGTGTATTGTTTTCAATAATATGTAATTTATCTCGTTTGAAGTTTATAAGACTTTTAAAATTCATTTAAAAACACATAAATACAAAATTCAGGATGTTAGATTCTCCTATGATAATAATAATTTCACCCTCACAATTCATTGATCATACTTTAAGAAATCAGGAATCTTGCTTCTCATGCTTCAAAGTATTATAGTTATACATTCCTACAAATATAACATTATTCCATTATGTTTACTGAGAATTAAATTTATCTTTAATAGTTTCCTAGTAACAACTCATACCTTAAATGAAGTATTTAACTCCTCTGTTAGTATCTCTCATGAATAGAAATGGTCGATGTGTTACAACATCACCTTAGGATATTTTTAAAATATTTTTTTTCATTTATCCAAACACAACTAGTGCAGTTTGGATTGAATTGGTGTAAACATAGGTAAATCATTGAAAGATTAATATTAATGTATAATTTCAAAACTTATGTTTTAAAAATACCCTAATAGTAATTCACTCATAGAGAAAAGTGATAAAATTATGAGTGTGAGATTTGTTCATAAACAAGCCCCGATCCTTGAAAACATTAGGGGTATGGAAGAGGTATTAGATTTTTCATAGGGTTTTTTGTAATTAACAAGAATTCTGGATAAAGTTTCAAAGTCATATGAGCATGAAATTGTAATAATACTTGGAAGTAGATCATTCATAAGGGATAAGAAAGTCACGTGGGATTCCCTCTCTTCCATCTCAAAATCAATATTTAATCTGCTAAATAACATATAAAAAATATAACATGGAAAATTTTAGCATTCTATTTTTTATTAAAAATAATTTATCTTTTTCTTAGTTATAATTAATCAAGGATAATTTTTAAAGAAATTTTATAAGGAATTACTCAAATATTTTTTTTAAAAACCATTCCATTATATCTAAAATTTGAAATAAAGTCCTAGTAAGTTTATAAAATCCTCTCAAAATAGGAAAAATTAGATGGAAGGATATATTATTAACCTAAAAAATCTCAATCTCTAATTTTTAAAAAAAACTTTCCTCTGATACCAACTATAACCCCATAGAACACACTCCTGAGTCTGGTATTAAAAAAACTATATTTTTTTCTTAATAAAATATTAAACATCACTTGAAAAATATACAATTTTAGGATCATTTAGGTTTATAGTTTTTGAGTATTAGGAAGTCTAAATACATAATAGAGTTCATACTAGTAATAAAAATTCTATGAACACTACTCCAACTTCACTAGGACTAATCTATTAAATCAAGGTTTTAACCAGAGAGATCTTAGAACATCATTAAGCCCTATGAAAATTATTTTAAAAATTGGGGTTGGCACAAAATTGCTCAGTAAGGTTTTTCAAATTTAATAGAAATTTTTTTTAAAATAATTTAGAAACTTACTTTAATTTTTTCCTTTTGAAAGACAAACCATATTGATCTTAAAACATAAGATTTATCTTTGGGATTTAAAAAACTATTTGGTAAATATATTTCAAAAACCATTAATGAAGAATGAGGGTACTTTAAAAAATAATAATTCTTATAATAATAACAACTTTATTTAAAATAAAAACATAAAATTATAATTTAATGATACTCATAAAACTATAAGAAAACATTGAGGCCACATAGAATATTAATAGGCTAACCATCACATTGAGGAAAAAGTCCCATTAAGGCTATGAGTTCACTTCTCATCCCTCATAGTTATCCAAAATACCCAAGTTCCAAATTTATAAATAAAGAATTTTTAAAATATTTCCTTTCTCATTATAATTCTATTAGAATCATTTTTCAAAACATATCAAAGTAAACTAATTTAAATAACGGAATTAATTACATATGGTTCCATAAGAGAAAATATATAATTTCATAATGATTTATAAACAACCTAAAATTCTTGGAAAACAATTATAAATAAATCATAAAAATTAAACATGAAGTAAATTATTTTCATAACACTGGTGGAATTTCAATGATAAATATAGTGCATGATTATAAATATAATCATGAATGAAATCAATGTAATTAAAAGAAGATTTTATATTTTAAATGATAATTCTTAGACATTAATACCATCTTTAAAATCAGAAAAAATACTTTATAAGGAAGGACTTTAAAAATTTTAAATTAGAATTTTAATAAGTTAATAACTCATACCAAAAAACTTTAGAATAAATTAATAAGATAAAATTCTTAAAAAACAATATCCTCTATAAAGAGGGTTTTAGAAAAATATAAATTTAATAAAAACATTTTCCCTCACCATAATCCTTGAAAAAACTTTAAATTCATTTTTTGGATCACCTTGACAAAAATGTATAATTCCATATGATTGAAATTCAGAAGATGGGTATGAGAGTAGTGATAAAAAATCTATCTCCTAAAATTAGGATACAAATTCATATATCATATATGAAAACCATGACTACGCCTCTGTGGATAAAATAATATTTTAATATAATCAGCTTCTTTTATAACATGTTTTCTTGGGATCCAAAATTTAACTCTCATTAATTGTGGCCATTAAAGTTTCAATTATTTATTTTGTTTTTATGTGATACGCTACCCTATTTTGATAAAATTTAATTTAGATAATAGGATGTGAAAATAGGTATGAATATCCCCTCTCATCATGCATTGATAATGAAAAAGTTCAATCAATGATTTAGAAAATCGAGTCCTTCCATATATTTTATAAAATTCTAGGAATAACTATTATAGTGAAGATGGGTTGCTTATAGGTAAAAAAAACTTTTCTTAAAATACCATAGCTCATAGTTGGAATTTGGATATTATATCATAATTTGTAGTTCCATTTAATATGATTTACCCATATCATTATATTATTCTATCCTCATGCACCCTACTTATGGAATTTTGTAAATCCCTTAGCACTTGAGAAATATTCATGGAGTTTGATATATATATACATATATTTCAATGGAGGATATATAATGTGGCTATAATTGGTGCAACATGAGGTGGAAGATGATGAATAGATCATTAATTTCAGGCCCCAAATGATCTTCAAGATTGTGTTTCCATGATGAATAAATCTCCTTGATGCAGATTTTATAGTTATATATATATATACACCTAATTAGTGATCACTCTAGAAATTCCCAGGCTGAAGGAGGAAGAATATGAATGGGGATCCGGGTTACCATCCAAAGATGAAATATTGGATGGATCTTTCATGATAAATCGATCATCTTGATAAGAAATATATAATTTTATGTTTATTACCATTCCTCCAGTGATGAACTTGAAAAACTATTTTCAAATACTATGAGAATTCAACTTCTATATATATATATATAATATTATATTATATCTCATTTATCGAAAAAATAATATCAAATATATAATAATTTAATTTTAATCATAAAATTATTTATATCCTTGTATATGTATATATATTCTAAACACAATTACATATTTATTATTATCATATTATTATTAATTAACATAATTACATTACTAATGTTTAAATTTGGTTGTTTAATATTCTATGTTAGAAAATAATGAAACCCATTTCTTATATAAACACACACACACACACATTCTATTTTAAACATATTTATTTATTTGTTTGTTTTATAAGTGAAATAACCCAAAGTAATATTAAATTTAATTTTCATATATCATTATGTCAAAATTGTTTTAATTTTTATTAACCTTTAATTTGTAAAATAATACATTTTTCACACAAATACCAATATATATATGTATATATGTTAGGATATTAAAATTAAAATAGTCACAATTGTACTTTCTTGAATAATATTGAATTTTGTTATCAAAATGTATGAAGATAAATATAAGTTTTATATCAAAAAGTCCTTTTAAGTGGTTATGAATCACTTCTAATTGAATTAGAACTAACCAACCATTATCTTCATTTATTGATTTCTCTAAAATAGTAAAAAACTATTCTTTGTATCAATAAAAAATTTATTCATATTTTTATCTTTTATATCCAAATATCTTATAATTATCTCATAGTGGTTGTATTTTAACCTATAAAAAACACATGCAATAGTTATATCCCATATTATTTAAACACCCCCTTAATAGACGAATTTTGATAATCCAAAATCGACACATTCTAGTTTTCTCACTTATAAGGATGGTTCCAATATTTTTGATACTGTACATTCTCACACTAATCATATTTGGTGGAGTTCTCCTCATGGATAATAGAAATAAAGTTGGATATTATTTCACTATCATCATGTTTATTGTATGTTTTCCTATTTTATTTTTCATGATCTTTATAAATTTAACATTTCTGGTTCCCTAGTTTTTAACAGACTTTCTGATTTTGGGAGGGATGTCCTCATTATTAAATATGGGTTGGTGTATTGTTTTCAATAAAATAAAATCCATCTGGTTTTATGTTTATAATACATATAGAATGAATTTAGAAAGACATAACTATAAATTTCAAAATTTTATAGGTTTTTAGGTATTGGATTTCTTGTTTGGTTAGTATCTATCTCCCTTGGAAAGTGGATAGATTTTGATCCATGGTGGTTAATTAAGAGTCACAAAATGGTGGTGGATGGTCTATTTTGTTTGTTTGACCAATTGGGATGTGTTGTGTATCTTACTTCTCATCCTTATGCTTTGTTTTAGTTTCAACTTATAAATTTTAAATTTGTATTAAGCAATTTTAATTTTTATTGGTATTCCTTTGTAAGTATTTCTTTTCATTATTCATCACTTTCCTTGTTCAGTTGGATTCTATTTATTATATGTTAGTCTTTTATCAATGTATATACCCATAGAGGGTTAATTAGGGTATGATCCTTTATTTTAAATCTTATTCTCTTAACTTTTGGAACACTTCAATATTTCCCTTTCTTTCTCTCTAGAGTGAAAAAATTAATAAATGACACAAATTATTTTACTTGGTTCACCCACACCAGGATACATCCAAGGAGCATGAATAAAGATATTCCTCCATACCAATCACACTAAAATCTCAATAATTCAATGTTTATGTGTTTGAAGTGGTCTCACCAACCCTCTTGGTTCACTACCATGAATGTTTGGAAAGATGAATTCTCTCCTATACCATGGAATTCATTACTCCTTATGATGCAATATTCTTCCTCAAACAACGATGATAGAAATATTCAATATATATGGTGTTTATTCTTCCTCATAATTGTTTCAAAATTATAGTGAGAAATTTAACTCATGTAATACCTATATCTTCAATTTTTGCTTTCCCTAAGAGATCTGGAATCAAATTATTACTTTCCAGATAGATCTTAAATTCATTTCTATCCACCTCTATTTTTGCACCTCTTTCTTCAACCCTAAATCAGATCCACATTTAAATCCTCTCTTAAATGTCCATTACATCCATTCTATTGATTAAAAGAAATTTTAATCCTAAAAAACAGAAGAAATACCTCCTATATATCTATGGTTACAACATTCATAAAAGACATGAATGTCACAATGATATTTTCTAGATTTACTATCTTGAATTTCTAAACAACATAAAACATGGAATGGTGATAGATCCTTGGAAATGTTTCTATAAAAACCTTTAAAACCATTCCCATAAGCTTCTGATGTAGTCTTCCTTTCCTAGGAAGACTTCTTATATTGTATTTCTTGTATGAACATTTCAATAATCGTTTTTCCTTACACATGTTTCATAAGCAGATGGCCAATCTACCACAACTTTATCCATGGTCATACAAGGAATACCCATGTTTCATAGATGGATTCTTCATCCACCTTTCCTAGTGAAATGGTGTGAGGTATTTCAGTTGGATATTTTTCACTCACCATGACCATCAACATAGACATAGAGGACTTTGGTGTTTTTCACATGTGACTTCCCAGATAAAAACTCCCATTATTATGAATGTGGTCACCAAATCTATCCATAATCATCTTTAACACAACTATGATTAATTCTCCATGGTGTGGTATAATTAATGGGGAAGACATAATTCACCAAATTGAATGAAAATTTCAAATTATACTTTGTTCAATTAACTTAATTTTCTAACAAAACATTCTCCATCAAATTGGTCAAAAAACACAACCCAAAAATTTCTAGGAGGGGATTTTTTCCAAATATATTCCACTTTGGGCTTGTTGATAATTCCAAAACATATATAATCCAAAATAATCCAAGAAATTAGAACACATACAACATTAAATTTTCATAGTCATGTATCAATGATTAACTAATCACCAAATCTAAGCCTACAAGATCCATTCTTGGTGTGATAAAAAATATTTGAATAAAATTATTCTTATGAGAACATACATTGATTAAAATATCTTAAATAACACAAGGAAACACTTTATTTCCCCTTTACTTAACATGATTAAATGTCTTCCCCTTTAAAACATACTTTTATAGCTTATTCTAGACGATATATCTCCCTTTTTTCAATAAACTGAAAGAGATCAGTTCTTTGAAATGCCACATGAGAGGTTTAGAAATATAAAAAATAAATGTAAAAGAGTCTCATACCTTTATCTTGAGAAAAAATCACTATTAGGAGTTGGGGTGTCTTCATGTTCTATTTAGGTGGATGGATTCTATTGAAATCCATGTCCTAACTAATGCTTCTCAAATGCCATCTTGGGTAGTGCCCTTATCATGACATTTTCCACTTTCACTTGAGTTGGAACATGATCTAATTCTACCAAGTATTGATCAAAATTCTCCTTATGTAGTGACACATAATCTAAATGTTATTTTTATTTGAATGATCTATTAGATTTTTATAAGGTTCAAAGGACTTAAGATATCACACATTATTGGAATAAGAGAACCATATTCAGTTGCAACATCTTCAAGCTATTGATTCATCTAAATCAATTGAATGCATGATTGATTTGATGAAATATACTTATACTCTATGTTATTTAAATAGAAGTAATCCTGCTTCCTGATATGCCATGAAACCCAAGAATTCTAAAGATAGAATACACCACTGGAGGTTGATTTTTGATCACCAATAGAACCAACCTAATCTACATCTAAATATCCCAAAAACTATAGTTTTGACTTGCTATAGTAAAACAACCCATATTACACCATATAATTGATATAAATAAGTATCATTTTCATTAATTTCATTTGAATTTCTTTAGTGAACTTTGATATCATGTGTCTTAACATGTTGGAAAAACAATACCTAGTCGCGTGATAGTCAAGCAGAGTAAAATGCCAAACATTTTTTTATAAAGTGTGACATTTACCACATTACCTTCTTCATCCTTTGACCATTTTGTAAATTTATCATCTGAATTTTCCATTAGTCTTGAATTCTCAATCTGAAAAATTATCAGTACCTCTTTAACATATTTTATTTGATATACGGAGACCCCATCATTTCTTTAAATAACCAACAAGTCAAGGAAAAATGAAAATTCCCCAATACAATAAATTTAAAATTCAAACCTCATAAGATCTGAAAATTTCTTTCATTGGATTCTAACTAATCCTCCAAATATAATATCATCCACATATATAAGTAAAATCATACACTGCTCATTTTCTTTCTTGATATAGAGGTTATGATCAACCCCTCCCCTTTTAAACCAATGCTTCTTAAAATATTGATCCATCTTTAACTACCATGTTATCAGTGATTTATTAATCACATACAAGGCCTTGTAAACTGAAATAATTTATTTTTATCATTATCAATGAGTAATATATCTGGTTGATCCCTATAAACTTTATGTTTAACAAACTCATTAAGAATAGTTTATTTGATATCCATTTGTAAAACCTTGAATCCCTTCTCCACCACCGTGGACAAGAATAATATTATTATTTCAATTCATTCCACTGGTGTGAATGTTTAATACATATTAATACCTTTAATTTGGGATTAAACATTTAAAAACAATTCATTATTTATTACAAGTGACCTTTTCATTTTATTTATTTTATTCTTGAATACCCATTTGGTCCTGATGATGTTCTTATCATGTGGCCTCAGAACAACTTCTCTTGTCATGATATTTTCTATTTGGTGAAGATACTCATAGATAAATTTGACCCAAATTTCATCATTATTACCTTATTAAAAATATTTTGGTTCCACTAGATATAAGAGAGATACTTGGTACCGAGAATTCATTATTCTTGTTTGAATGTGGGCTGATCGATCTTTAACATTGTAGTTTTTAGTAATTTCATCCATGCTCAATTGTTTACTTGAACCTAGTATTCTAGCTATGTTTTCTTCATCATTACATATTTCATAAGAGTTATACACCAACCTAAAGACTCCCACATAAGCCATATAATTCTTCATCACTTTTATCTTTAAAATTTGGATATTTTTCATGCGAAACCTACTGACCATAATTTTAACCTTGTCCAAGTGTCCTTATCACCTTCTCATTTTCAACTAAAAAAACATCTTTATTGTAGTGAATTTAACCATAGTATCCTAGATCCAATGTCTTAATTTATTAAATTTACATAAGACACAAAGAATCACATCATAAAGGAACAAATAGATTATTAGTCTTGAAAATCTAAATACATAATCAATTCCCATATTACATTTGAAAACAAAATTACAACATAATTGTTTTTGAGAAAAAAATTATTCACAATATCATATCCTTTAATGTCAATCATAGCACACTTCATGGATTCTTGGGAAAGGAAAAAAATAAGGGTGATCCCAAATGATCAATAAAGGTTAAGTATAGAAGAATCTATCATGAATTAATTAACATAATCAACATGGAAAGGTAAATAATAGAACACACATTCCATTTAAATAACTTGAAAATCATGATGATATAAGTAATAATCAATATGGAAAGGTAAATAACTAAAAAAAATATTCCCTTTAATTAATAAACTTAGAAATAAATGCATCCATAGATAATATCATTGATAAAATATCATGGATAATAAGATATGGCATAATCAATATGACAAGGTAAATAACTGAAAACACATTATATTTAATCAATAAACTAGAAATAAAAATAATCCAAAGATAATTCCATTGTGAAAATCTCATGGATAATAATAACATTCTTAATAAATGAAATTATTAATCCTGAGATATCATTTTCTAAGGCACATAATACCTCTACTATTAAGACCTTTCATAATACCGTTTAAACTGCAGGTAGAAACCCGTTTAATACTATCTTACTCATCTATCTAATGATAATATATATCAATATATGGTCTATATAATTCTAGTACCCACATATCACTTCATTTCCAAAGTATTCCTCATATATTGAATAATTTATTTAATTCACGAACAATGTTCTTTATCATCAAATATCGGTATTAAGTAAAGAAAATGAATTTATAAATATCTCCCTAAATAAATATATAACATTTAGTGTGGAACAAAATATGTATAAATAATATATGATTCATGTTATAAACATATCCAATATAAATAATATGGATATTTAGGAGAAATTTAATTTCCAATGATCACAAGAAAGTTAATATTTCAAAGGAAAGTTAATGATTACAAAAATGAATCAAGAAAGTGAATGTCAATAATTTATCTGTTTAAAATGATAATAAATCATACATAAAAATAATAATAATTGTATAAATAAAACATATATTTAGTGTAATATAAGAAAAATATAATTTTTTATCATTGATGAATAGAAAAAACCTAAAAATATTATTAAAAAAATTATTGAGAAAAATATAATTTTCACTTTTAATGTATATTTTTTTAAAAATAAATGTTCACAACATATTTAAAAGATATTTGTATCTCAAAATAAAATTTGAAACTTACAAAGTATTATTTAAAAAATCGAGTGTTCATAATAGCAAGAAATTCCATACAAGCCATACATGTTAAAACAAATATTCCTTTCACTTTTTTACAAAAATCCAAATGGGAATTGTTTGGAAAGTGACATGAATATTACTTTAAAAATATTTTGTAAAAATGTAAAACATGGGTAAAAATTTACTTAAAAAATAATATTTAATATTTTCAAAAAAAAATGAAAACTTTTTTAAAAAACATAATTTTGGAAGAAAAATTATTCTTGATAGAAAAGTGAAATTAAGTTAGATTTGACTAAGGCACAAGAGCCTAAACCCAGTTGGTGAGGACTCCCTAGGTGCATCCAAGAGACCCGAGATCAAATTCGGGTGGAGGCTTATTTCCGGGGTACTGTAGCAGTACTACAGTAGTAATGTAGTAGGCACTGTAGCAGTACTGTAGCTGGAACTGTTCGGTACTGTAGTAGCCAGAACTATTCATCCATTTGGGCATTCGGGCCACCAATTTGTTCCTCGGGACCTACAAGGCTTTTGGGCCACCCAAGGACTTTTGGACAGTTGATTCTCAAGGCCTTCGGGCCACCTTAAGGCCTTAGGGCCACCCTAAGGCCTTCGGGCTACATGAATGCAGGCCCTATACACACTACAAAAAAAAAGAGCAGCCCCAGAAGAGGATTCAGAGCAGGTGCACTCACCAGAGCAGAGCCAAATGGATTGTCAGAATGAGAGGGTATGGCTTTGCCAATGGTACCAGCCTGTGCTTGCACAGAAATCCTAGCCAGACGGTCTTGAAAAGGTAGAGAGCTACTATGAGGATGCATATGCTGGGGAGGGGCAGTTCCTTGTAGATAGTTTGGTATAATTTCATAAAGACCTTTGGGTCATGTAATATCCTAAGCCTATGGGCCATGTAATCTCTGAGCCTACAGCCTTGTAAGGGTTCCCCCTCATCCCTTGAATGGCGGGTTATCAAAAATCAATAAAAAATGAAGGTCTTTGGGCCATTCAGGCAAGTTGGATTTGACTAAGAACATTATCTCAATAATTTTAAATACCAAAGTGTGGAAAAATTTCACTATTATTTGAAAACATCCTTAATATCTAGAGGATAATGAAATTAAAGTTTTTTTTGTCAATGATCAAATAATTTCTTTCAATGGAAACTCATGTGTAAACAATCCTGATTAAAATGAGATTGTGAAATAAACCCTTACAAAGGTCATAAAGTTGAAGTGAGAATTAAGTGATGAATAAATTACATGTTTAAAATGTAAATACACCTAAAACAAGTGTAAATATAGTATAATATAAACAAAATTAATTCCACAGATAATCATAGAATATCAAAGACAATGAAGAAGTAATATAACACAATGAAAATAAATTGAGTTATGAAATTCATTACCACTTGGTAATTTTCAATTTGAATTATCATTGATGAAATAAATAAAATTAAAAATTAAAAATAACCTGAATGTTTATGTAATTATGATATTACATGTCAAATGGTAAGTATATACACCATATAAAAGAAATTAGGTGCATAAAATTACAATATTCCTTAATGAAGGGAAATTGAGATTGAGTCCCCTACCTCAAACTTCTTTTTAATTGAACAGGATTTAAAATATTTAATAATGGTTTTAATGATGTTATTAATTTATAAAATGACCATATTCATATTTATAATATCACATATGCTCATATTTTAACATTTGATCTCCCGTTTGTTATTAATATTTCATTATTTTCATTGTTTCGGGTGTTAATTTCATTGTTTTCTCATGCATGGTTTGTTATGGAAGTTCTCGTTATTGTAAATATTTTATAATACCATCATATTAATAATGATATTAATGTATAAATATAATTTTTTCATTAGATACATTTTTTATAATCATTATTGAAATACGAACTTGGAGAATGGATCACATCACATCGTGGAGACGGTAGGCCATACATATGCATGAGCAAATATATTATTTACTTAATAAGTAAAAGTGCCATGAAAAAATACCACCAATGATAAAAAATAGAGGGAGAGAGATAATGATCCCCCAAGTCCCACCTCCAGTAGGATTCGGGTCGGTGACTAGCACTGAAGGTATACAAATCTCATGAAATGTGAGGCGTCACCATCTATAATAATATAGTATAAGAAGACAAGATTAATCAACCACAAGAAACCCTATAAAAATAAACCAAAACCATCCCTTAATGAATGAAAAAATTAAAATGATGCATATAAAAGTCTCTAAATGTAAATAATCAAAATAAAAGCTAATGAAATGACACAACAACTGTATAAAATGGTATGAGCTAGTACTTTCCAGCATGATCCACATAATCCTCATAGAAACCTGAAAACCAGTTTATATACATAGGGTGAGAATAAAATTATACTCAATAGGAAAACAAAAACCTCTTATAATAATGTGAAAAAACATACTAATGCACTCATGAGTAAACAACAGAAACAACAATATATAAGCAAGTCAATGATTAATCCAAACCTCACCAAGGTACGTCCACCAAATAACACAAGACAAGTATAATAACATTTTATGAATAATTTGGATAAAGGGTACCCCACACCAATTAATCACTAATTTTATATTCTTACACTCCAATATCACACGTACTAGCGCTCCCATCTCTTTAGAATAACATATACCACCACCCTATAGCACAGTCACATCACATCATGATTGCAGACACATGAGACACATCCCTATAGTACGGTCACATCTCATATCGCCCATAAACACATGGTCCTTCACATCACAACCATAACTAGAGTAGTAGGGTGTCATGAAAATGAAGGACATCAACCTTTTACCATACTTCTACCATGCATGACCCTGACCAGAAGCTTCGCCACAACACGATCATATCACATCCTGCCTGAATACACCTAGTCCATCACCTAGTGCACTAACAGACCATCGACCGTTAAAGCCTATGCGTATTTAATTTATTAAAAGAAAGAGCAAGGAAGTTTAGGTACCCAGTCATCCATCCTCATCATTGGGATGTTGGTAAATCCATCCACCATATCAAAATATAGGTGTCGACACATAATTCTCAATTCGAGTGGGGTGAATATAGAAATTATAAGGAATATATAGATAAAATCCACACATGATACCGACCTATGAGTTCACAACAAAACAATAACAAACCCAAAAAATCCCCACATTCACTTCCATCTCTAAATGAATAAAACCACATAAACCACAAGCCACATCACACACCACCATCCAATTCCATTATCTATTTCATTAAATTCATTATTTACCAAAGACCACATTTAACCACACTATCCATCATTTATTTGTTCACGAGTCATTACCATCCCATTAACAAAACCAAACCCAAACCATTTCAATCATTAGTAAATAATTATTCCATCACTACTCAGGCTTATAGCACAAAACATATACACATCACAAGTAACTCATCATTCCAATCAAACAATCTTCTTATTTTCCGACAAGCATGACAAAAAAAACCATCAACTCACTACCCCAAAAGCACGACCAAACAATCCATCACCTCACTACCCCATAATCATGAAAAATAAAACTATCACCACACCACCCAAAAAATAACATCCAAAAAACCACACATCACACCACACCAAATTACAACCAGACATAAAAGATCATTTTATATAATTAATAAATTTCCTTTTATCACATTTCACTTTATTTTCGAGATGTTATCATGTAAGCCCTAAATCTAGGGAAACCATTTTATTAATCAAATATAAGTGGTTATCCAATTTAAATTTTAAGGTGATATCACAAAGACCACACAACAAGGTATCCACAACACATAAAAAACTAGTGAAAACATAACCCCCAATGACCAAAAATTTTAGCGGGGCATTCAGCCTCTATAATCACAATATCATAATAATATCAAATATGAAAAAACATGCGAATCATTCACCTTACCACATAAAATTTATATTATAAAATTAATTATCTTTAATTAACCCATCATAACTATCCCCAATAGATAAAAAAGAGAAAACCACTCTTGTATAATGCAAAAAAAAAAATGATAAACTACCTCAACGAAGCTTTTCCAATTCGCTACGCACTACTGGAAATGCCTTCCAACCAAAACCACTTGAAAAACCCATAGATCAACCTGACTCATATAAATGGTTATAAAAAACATAGTCCAAATCACAACCCAAACTAAAACTACACCACCATAGTATATCCACGAGAGAAGAACATAATAAAAACAACCAAGAAGAAGGAAAAAGATTACAACCGATCACCAATAGGCATCCACCAAAACCAACAGATTGAAGTAGGATTAAGGGGGATGTAAAATGTTTGAGATCCACCAATGGTTCTACCAATATGGGAGTGAAAATATGTGAAGCCGAATGAAGAGGTTTTTGAATAAAAGACATATTTAAAACCTTGAACCTGACACCTTCACACCATGTAATCCATTCATGATGTGAATTTCAGGGGATTTTCCATAAGCCAACATCCGTTGAAATTCACACCACCTTGGACTTTATTTAATTACACATCATGAATTACATTCATGATGTAAATCCATTTCATGGGTTCCCCCTATGTCACATAAAATTCATATAACTGGACAACTATATAAGCCATGAACAACCAATTCATATCATGCACCCCTTTCAGGATGTGAATTTCCAACTATAGCTCTGTTGTACCTCCTAACACAATGAAACATTCTTAAGACTACTATAAAAAACCTATGACACAAAAAACCAATAATGTAATAGTTTAGGAATCCATGAACCATTACCTAAAATACATCTCAAATAATTCTCACCCTTTAGAATCAAAAACCAATCCCAGAAGGAAAAAAGGGGGTCTGAAAAACCATCCAATGAGATACCGGTCAAGGATCTCTTTACTACACAATGCTAACACTAGCCAAAATCACCAAAAAAAAACACTCAAAAAACACACTAATTATCCATAAATGAGCTCCTTTCACACAAAAAAACTGCCACACAACCTTTGCGTAACCATCTTAGCTTCTACACATCCCAAACTAACAACTTCTACAACTAAAAAACCATATTTCCCAAAACACACGAATTAGAGAATCCCATCATCTATGTTAAGATATTATTTAATATAGGTGGAAATAACTCACCACATGGGTTTAACTACATATTAGTAAAATGCATCTTCATTAGGAATCATTTAGTCCCATTTTAATGATATATAACTTTATCACACATCTTACATTAAGAAAAAAATCTCATAAAACAACGAAATAAAAACATCACATCTCAAAAAAAATGGAGTAAGGAAAACCCAAAAAATATCACTACTGAGAAAACATATATGTATATCTCTCCCATGTAGTCTCCTCCAGGACACCATACCTCCACAACATGAAAACAGATAGAATGGTTCATCAATGTAGTGCCTTCTCTTGGTGATCCTGGATCTTTATTGGCCACTCCACTAATGTTGTGTCTTCCTCAACTTCCAAATCTTCATAGTAAATGATATGGGAGTCATCAGGAAGATACCAATGAAGATGAGATATATGGAAGTGGTTGTGGATCCTCTCTAGAATTGGTGTCTATGCCAATTGATATTCCACCTTACTAACTTTCCTCATCATCTAAAATGTACCAACAAACCTAAGAGAAGTCTTACTCCCCTGCTAAACCTTTACTTCCCACGTAGAAGGGAAAAATTCAAGAGAACGAGGTCCTAAACCTAGAAATTCATGTGCCTCCACATATGATCAACATAAGACTTATGCTAGTCCTGTGCTACTTTTATCCTCTCAAAAATAGGTTGAACCTTCTCTTTTATGCTCTACACCAGATTGATACCAAGAACTGCTACCTTCCCAACCACCATCCATCACAATAGAGAATGAAACAGTTTCCCGTAGAATTCCTCAAACTTGTCCATGCCACTGGATAAGTGAAAAATATTATTATAAGTAAACTCAAAAAAGGGAAACCATTGTTCCCATGATTCCTTGAAGTCTATAATAGACAACCAAAACATGTCCTCCAGTGTTTGGTTGGTCTGCTCCATCTTCCCATCTGTCTGAGGTTGGAAAGTTGTGTTGAGGCATAGCTGAGTGCTAGAAGAATACTAAAATCCCCACCAGACTTCTGTGGTAAAACATATATACCGATCCGAGTCAATGGACCTTGAAACTCTATGAAATCTCACCAACTTATCCACATACCTCTTAGAAAAAGAATCCACTATGCCTAAATCCTTGGTTACTAAGAAGTGGTCTGATTTCCTCAATTGATTCATGATTACCTATATTGCACCACAAACACCGTGAGATTAGGGTAACCTTATAATGAAATTCATCAATATTTCACCCCATTTCTACTCAGGAACATATAAAGTATGTAAAAAAATTTCTAGAAACACAAATGTTGATATTTACCTACTAGAAAACCAAATACCTCACCACAAACTCTACCAGCACCCGTCTTATCTAGGGACATGAGAATTGAATCCTCTATCCACAATAAATATTGGATAATCTAGTGTGTACAACCAAATGTGATAAATAAAACTCATGAAGGAATCTGCAATGCATCAATACCGAAAGAAACAACCTCCCACAAATAACATTCGGTTCCATACATCCTCTAACCATCCCTTTAGAGCATCACCATAGACAATATGATCATGCATAACCTATGCCTCAGAGTATCCCCAATGATACTCCTTCACTTTCCCATCAGATAAGATTGAATCATCATTTGATACATACATCCTTTAGAAGGATAACAACTCCTCCATTCCATTCCATGAATCCTTATGCTCTTAAACAATATCCTTCCATGACTTCACGATCAAATTATCAACCACAACATTCCCCTTTACTAAGGTGTTAGAGATCTCAAAATCAAAATCCAGATGAAACACCATCCATATATACTATCATAAATTTAGATCACACTGAGAAAAGATATACCTAAAACTCTTATGATCTATGAAGACCACAAAGCACTCCTCAATGAGGTAATAGTGCCATAAAATCAACACAAACACATCCGATACTAGATCCAGATCATGGGTGGAATAATTAAACTTAGGGAATGAAAATATATATACCCATAAGATATCAGTTCCCTCTTTTACATTAACACACATATAAATTCTAGATGATAAGCATCACCAAAAACCTCAAAAATCACTCCCTCAGGAAACTGAAGCATTGAATCACTAACCAACATTCCCTTTAGGTAACTGAACACTTAATGGAACTAATAATTCCACACCAAAACATGGTCCTTCCTAGTCAATACTATAAATGAGTAAAAAAATCTAGATAAATTAGGCATAAAACTCTAATAATATTCTGTAAGACTAAGAAATATACAAACCTCTTCCACATTCTTAGGTGATTCCTAAGAAACATCTGCCTTGAACTTCAATAGATCCACTAATGATCCCTTTTGATAAAATAAATTCCTAAGTAAACACACCTATTATGTCAAAAACACACACATGGAAAACTCTCCATAGATATGGCAACATTGAAGAACCTACAAGGAAGCTCTAAGATGATTGGAATGCTCCTTTAATAATTTTTAATAGATCAATACGTCATCGCTGAAAATGACTGTGAAATGGTCCATGAATTTATGAAACATGGAGTTCATGCGTCCCATGAACATAGATGGTGAATTTGTGACACTGAATGACATGATTATAAACTTGAAGTGCTCATACCTACATCTAAAGGTCGTCTTCAAGATATTTCCCTCATTCACTCTCAACTGGTGATATCCATACTACAGATCGATCTTAGAAAAATAAATTTACCCCCATAGATTGTTAGAAAGATAATATATCCTCAGAACTGGGTAATGGTTCTTGACCATTACTAGATTCATCCTTCGGTAGTCTATACACAACCTCAAAATACAATCCTCATTCTTAGTGAACAATAATGGATCACTACATGGAGACACAATGGGCTGGATAAAACTGATATACATTAGATCATATATCTGAATCCTCAACTCCCACAACTCAAAAGGTGACATCCTATAAGTATCCATTGAAATCAGAGTAGCACTAGTATAATAGTTTATTCTAAACTCAACATCACATCGATGGGGTAGCATCACAACCCCATTGGAAAAAACATACAAAAAAACCCCAACAACCTTGAGAACCTAAACCATCCTATCATCTTATAATTCTATATACAAACTAACCAGAAAATAAATAAGGGGATCCACACACTTACTTCCCACCTAAAAACCCCACTCTCTAATGAAAACCACATGATTTCCATAAACATTCAAGAACATGACTCTCCTCTAGAACCAGTTGATAATAGAACGTATAGGATAAAACCAATAAATTTTTATGATGACATCATATAGATATATGTGTATCATAAAAAGATCCCCATGGGACTGATGTGGCCCCATCATCGGTCTACACCCTTGATACACATTAAACAAGCTCTTTTATCCTCCAAATGGTGTAGTCAACACCAAGGAAATGATAATACTGTCCAAGACTTGTCCCATATCATGGAATAAATAATTTCAAACAAAGGAGTGAGAATCTCTTGAATGAAACAAGGAAAAAAAGCTAGGTGAAAAATTGAGCATACCATAAATGATCTTTGGCCCCTCTATAATTGCTTCTTACACTGTGTGAAACTGACTATGCCTAGCTCCTCTACCTATCTACGGATGACCACCTCCAATACCACACTCAGGTCAGGGTCCCTAAACATAAGAAACATCCTGAGGTCAAACTCTACCTACTCAATCTCCCCTTTATGGAGCATAAGCCTATTACCCCTACCACTGAAATAGTCTTATTGGTAACTACTACTAAGGATGGCACTAAACCTATTCTCTTCCTCCAAACTAAGATCAAAGAAATTATGGGCACTGATTTTGGTGATGGTAATGAACCTAATAGAAAAAACACACTAGGATAATATCCCTAGGAATGAATGGAAACCTCTAACCATAGAAAGCCAGAAGGAAAGCTGCTGAGGTAAACTTCTTACTGGTCAAAATCTTGATGGACATGGTGATTGAGAACTTCCACTGACAACCCTACTCCTTGATGAACCCTGAGGATTCTCCTATCATGGTGAACCTCCTCATCAGTGAATTGTATTGACAACCTACACCTTCATTTGAACCTCTAGAAACATTGAAAATTTAAAAGGAGTGACTATATACATGATAGAAGTGGTGAGTATCTCTTCAAGACATCTCGCACAAGACTGCTCATCTAGAAAATGAACCTGGAAAAAACATATAAGTTCATTGAAATTTATTACCAACTCCGAAACTGATATACATCACTTCTAAAGAGAAATAATCTTCTACCACTTCACTTTATTCATGGTTGATGAATGGAAATCTGATCAGAACTCTCTCTAAAATTCAACCCATGAAACATCTTCCTCTTTCCGCTCACCCAAATAAAACATACACCAATGACGTGTAAATAACCACATCCGACCAACTATTAAATGGACCCAATATCCCACTCGAGTCTAGATCAAAATTAAAGTGATCTCGAGATCCTCCATTCATATCTCTATCTAAACGTCTAAAACACTTCCCTCATACTTACCCAAAACATCTCACTGTAAAGAACACACCACCCTCTTCTAAGCCCCATCCTTCTCTACTAGATCAACCTTATGGAGATCAAATGGAATAGCACATTGATCCTAAACTTCTTGAGTGACACTTAGAAAACATATAGTATCCATATCTAAAAGTAAAATAATAATTTCCTATGCTCAGTAGTATTATTTAGATTCATTTTAATTCAATTTATTCATTTTAACCTTCCCAAAATAACCCAAATCAAACAGTAACACAAATCATCATGATGCATGTACCTCTCCTAGATCTCTACCCTACAAACAAGTCCACATAACTTGATTGTTATATTAGCTTAGAGTCTATGAACTAGATCCCAATGGACCCTAAAATACTATTTCCTGGCTAGTCTCCCTAGCATATGTCATGCAAAAAGGTCAAATTGAACTATTTACAGACCAAACAATGAAATCATAACTATGCCAAACTCCAAAAACTTTTATATCTATTAACCATGACCTTTGATATCAATCTATTATAAACGCCTCCCACCAATGATACCTCAATGGAGGGAGAGAAAAATGACCCCAAGTCCCGACTCTAGCAGGCACCAGGTTGGCGACTAGTTAGCAAGCCCTAGGTTGGCGACTATCTCTGAGGATATAAAAATATCATGAAATGGGAGACATTCCCTCTTTAATAATATATTATCTGGAGATAAGATGAATCATCCATATGAAAATTCATGACATAATATACAATGAAACCAGAACCATCCCACAATGAATGAATAAATAAAATTGATATAGATAAAAGTCTCCAAAAGTAAATATCCAAAATCAATTCTAAATAAGCAACACATCAACTTTCCAAAAACTTCCGAGCCAATAGAGTCTATTAAGTTCCATTTAATCCTCATGAAAACCAGAAAACCAGTTTATATACATAGGGTGAGAATACAAGTATACTGAATAGAAATACCAAAGTCTCTCACGCACATGAGAAAAGAGCATACTAATGCACCCGTGAGCAAATAGTAGAACCAAAAGAACCCAAACATGTCAACTTTCCATTTCAACCTCACCTACGCACAATCACCAAATAATTCAATCCATGTATAATAACATAGTTAAATATATATTAATAAAGGGTACCCAACACCAATTTTACACTGATTTACCACTCTCACACCCGAATGTCATACGTCCTAGCACTCCCATATCTTTCAAATAACATATACCACCATCCCACAACATGGTGACATCCCATCATGTCTATTGACACCTAAGACATTGCTCCATAGCATAGTCACATCTCATCTCACCCATAGGCACCAAGGCCATCCCATCACAACCTTAATCAGAGTAGTAGGGCATTATGAACCTTAAATACATTAACCTCATTCCCTCCTCCTAGCATTCATGACCCCCAACATAAGACACCATACAACACAGTCATATCAAACCCCACCAAAAGATATTTGGGAAATCACCTAGTTCACTAATAGAACTTTGACCATCACAACCTATGAATATGTTCTCACCTGGAAGAGAGAGTGGGGAAGGGAAGGTAGTTATCCTTCCATCCTCATCACCAATATGTTAGAAAAAAATCATTTGTATGAAAATATAGTTTTTTAAACATAGTAACTAGTGTGAGTGACATGCATATATAAATCAAAAGTAATATAAAAGTATTTATATATAAGCGACACACAATCCCAACCTATGGGTTCAAAAGAAATTACTGAATAAATCACAACATCCCCACTTTTTAAACCAGCTCTAAAGGTATAAAACCACACAAAAAAAAATCCACATAACACACCACCAACCAATTCCATTTTGCTGCCAATTAATTTTATTATTTACCAACAACAAAATTTAACAACACAACCCATCATTTATTTTTTCATTAGTAATTTCCTTCCCATTAAGCAAACCAAACCCCAGTCATTTCAATCATTATTAAATAATTATTCCATCACTATATGGGATTATAGAACAATGAAACCACACATCACAACCATCAAATCATTCCTATCAAACCATTGCCTCGCTACCCCACAAGCATAACCAAACAAACCATCACATAACCTCCCCAAAAGCATGAAAAAAAAACCATCACCTCACTTCCCAAAAAGCACAGCCAAACAAACCATCACCTCACCACTCTAAAAGCACATATAAAAAAACCACCACCTCACCCCTCTAAAATATCATCCAAAAAACCACACATCACCCCACACCACATTGAAACCACAAATCAAATATTATTTTTCAAAATTTAACAAAAGATATTTTATCACATTTCAATTTATTTTTGGGGTTTTATCACACAATCTACAAATATAGGGGAAACCATTTTACTAATCAAATATATATAGTTATCTAAATTTTATTTTAGGGTGATATCACAACAACCATACAACAAGTTATCCACAACATATAAAAAACCATTGAAAAAAAATCCCCCAATGGACACGATTTTTAGTAAGTCGTTCATCCCGTACAATCACAACATCACAAAATTATCAAAGTTTTAAAAACATTCCAATAATTCCCATTTTATCCTTCAATTGCAGTTATCCAATTATTTATATTTAATTAATCCAACAAAACCATCCCACATATATAAACAAGTTAAAACACCTTCTACACAATACATAAAAAATATAAATAAAGGAATTCTCTACCACAAAGAAGATTTTCCAACTCACTAGGCATCACATGGTGAAGAAGAAATACCTGCAAACCATAATTTCACATAAAACCCATGGATCAATATACACCACATCTATGGTTATCAAAAATCCATAATAACTCTCAAACAAACCCAAAAACATACCACCATAGTGGATCCTTGGGAGAAGAATGAAAAAAACCAAGAATAAGAGAAGGGATTACCACCGATCACCATTGGACATCCACTATAACCAATGGATTAAAGTAGGAGTAAGGGGATAAAAATACTCTGAGTGCTACATAGAGTTTTCCATAAACGAGAGAGAAAATAGGTATGACTAAATGAGTAGGGGTTCGGCCAAAAGACTTATTTAAAATACATAACTTTACACTTTCATGGTGTGTAACCAATTCACCATTTCAATTTCATGGAATTTTCCCAAAACTAACTTCCACCAAAATTCACATTGCCTTGACCATTATTTAATTACATGTCTCTAATTACTTTCACAACATGAATATGTTTCATGGGTTCCCCCTAAACTGCATACAAGACTTGAAACTGGATGACTACAGAAGATGTGAACCACAAATTCATATTGTGTACCCCTTTTAGGATGTGAATTTTCCACTATAGCTATTCTACACATCTAAACACCAGGAAACCTCCTCAATCCTCCTCTGAAACACATCTAATAGCCAAAAATGACAAAGTAACAGGCCGAGAAGGCATGGTTTGTTATAGAAAGGATAAGGAAGCGGGTGATATAATAATATTTAACAATAAATATTATCTCATATATATCACATATATTTATTAAATTTATCCTTATTACATTATATGTAATGTGTAAGTGAAAAAATAATCACATCGCCTCGTGAGGCGTTATTTTGTTGTACACATGGGCGATGTTATAACAATTTAAAAGAAATAAGAAGTAATAAGGTACATGTGATATTATAATTAAATAAGTATAACAATGTCATAAATAACATATACATGTGTTAAATCCATCATTATATCTATCCATGAAATGTGGTTAGGAAAAATGAATTGAATCGGTTTGTAAGGTCGTAGTCTTCCAACAACATGATCAATGATTTATTTTCCTATTTGATGGAGGAGGAGATAGGTAAATATTATTCTATCAACATAATAACATCACAAAATTTGGTAGATACTGGTTTTTTTATATTGTAAGTTTTAATAGATAATTTAATGGTAAATAAGATTAAATAAAATGAAAGATATTTGTGAAGACAATTACCTTCGCTTAGAGAAACCCTGTTTGGACCTCATCATAAGGACCCTAGTGTTGGTATTTTGGGAAGAATAAAAGCTCAAAAAATGTATAAGGATTTTTTGGAGGGATTTTGGTAGTGTTTTTTCAGAAAAAATGTATTAAGAGGTTTGGAGAAGTGAATGGAGGGAGTGATTTTTTGTAAGTGGGGAAAGGGAACCCTTTTGGAAATTACTTGGAAATTTGCCAAAATAATTCAAAATTATATAGTAATTCACATGAAAAAATATTATAAATAAACTTATATTATAATTTTGAATATTAAAAGGTGTAAATATGTGCCACCAAAAATATTTTGACAATATGGTAGGTTATTTTAACCATAATCTTCTTAATTTAACCCCTGATAAACCCATTTTACCTTCACCCCGTTAATTAATCTTTTACTATTTCACTATTAATTATGTTGATGAATTAATTTTAAATTATTATATAATATAAATTATGATTCTTAAAAATATTAAATTCATCTTTATAAATTAAATTCTCATAGGTAGAATAATTTAATTTAAAACTACACTCGAAGATGTAATGAAAAGTGGGTCTCCAAAAAGAAAATTATAATAAGTATAGAAGGTTTTATATCCAAATTAAAAATGAAATTGATTCCAATGACCTATATTAGTTAAATTTTAATACAATTTAACTAATTTTACTTTAAAAAAAAATTAAAATGCAATTAACATTGTAAATTATTTAAACAAAAAGGCAGTTTTTAATAAAAACCAGTGTTTTACTGTTCATTGAAAAATAAAAAATTTCATAAAAATCAAAAAAAATCACTTTGAGGTAAATTTTATATGATTCTTTCAAAAATAAAGTTTATTTTATAAAATAAATTTCCTAAGAGTGTTAAAAATTAATTTTAAATTATATGTGAACATCGCAACTAAACCGTCTTTTAAGAAAAAATAGTTCTAAAAAACAATTATTTTTATTTAAAATGATTCTTATTTTATTAATAATAAATATATAACCAATTAATTTGTTTTTAAATGTGTAAAACATATTATTTTCATAAGTTATTTTATACTATCCATACCCAACAATCTAATGAATTGGTTATAATAGTATACTATATTATGGTTCATTTAGACTCGAGGTAACATGTTACAGAAGCTATCAAAGATATTATATTTAAATAATATATTTCATGGGTTTTTAATATTGGTGTTTAATTTCACATATTATATTGATTACAATGTTACTCTTTTATAATTTTGAGGTGTTATATTCTGCCCACTACAAATAAATCAAATCCTGAAAATTTGATCTTCCACTCAGAAATCATGGGTTTGATATTTTAAAATTCCGTTAATGAAAACCTACTTTGTAAAAAGGGTTAATAAAAAATCCTCTTAATAATATATAAAGGGAGGTAAAAAATTCATATTTAATAACACATAAATAGGTTTATAAGTAGGGTAACATTGGTGGTAAGTGAAGATATGAACATGGGATAAAATCATAAATAATTTTAGATTGTGATAGTGGTCATTAATAATATGATATTAAGTTATAAAAGGAATGTTATAGACCTAAAATAAATAAATCTGTGATGATTTAAAATACAATTTGATTTATCATATATGAAGGTAATATGTTAAACTTTTTGTTTCAATATCCTTTTCCTAATGTTGAGGAATTATTTTACTATTTAAAAATATAAGGAAATATATTTACTTGATATGTTTCTAATTCATAAGAAAAATTTCATCCTTTGGTTGTGATTTGATCAATTTATAATTCACCACTTATTCCAAAAAAAAATGAATTTCCAAAAATGCATTTTTATTCTTGAATAACTATAATTCACTTTTAACGAATCATACGATCCATACAAGAGTGAAAATCCTTTTCATCTGTCTCTAAATATTTTCAAAAACCAGTATAGCTTGAAAATATTAGAAATTATCAAACCATTTAAGAAAAAACAATGAATTATTAACTATAATATCATGTAGGACAGTGGTAGGTGTTAGACTCTTATCATCCCTCAATTGTGATTTTAAGCCCCATGGCCTTCCCAGACATGGCGGGTTGTCACCTGACATGTGGGTTATCCTTTTTTATAAAACTATATCAATATAATTCCTAAAACATTCCCAAAATTTCGAAGAACCAAAATTACTATAATAGAGAAGATAAGATAAAACTTAATGGTTATAAATACCTTGAATCTTAAGCCCAAAAAATGTAAATTAATTCTTCATCAAATAACTCTTTCATATATTAATTGAATAAGTTGTATTCCCATATATGTTTTCTAAAAATATCCTTAATCTTTGTAAACTCCCATCGCATAAAACCTAAAAAATGAGTGTTTAAGAATTTTAAAATTTGGTTAGACTTAAACTCGTAACCCATAATGGTATCCAAAACCCTTAAGTTAATAAAGACATATATTCTTATAAAATTAACATGATACTTAGATGTTTTTTGATTCTTATTACCAAAAAACCATTGATAAGAAAAACTTCTACAACATAGTTATTTTATCCCAATAAATAAATATTACATGTATTTTATTTCAACATATGTCATTCCTTGTTATAGGGGTTAGACATTATATGAGGTCACTAACTCAAATAATTCCCATGTTCTCCATATTTAAGACAATAAACTATAAATAGATCCTTAGGATGTGATTTATTTACTTCCATAAAACTCTTCATTTTTTCTTACAATTAATTTATTTATGCTCTTATTTTCCAAACATAAAAAATTTTACCATTAATTTGAGGTACTTTATTGGGTGTCTATTTCCACATTTTTAACACGAAGGAAATTGGGCCTTCTTTCCTATATGGTCTCCATCACTCAAACTCTTAGCGAATTACATCCTTATTTTATTTGGTGAGTTCAAGAGTTGGTTAAGGTATAAGTTGTTAATAATATTTAGGGATAAATTATTATACTTAATCACAATATCTTTCAATCCTATCATCATCCCATTTGGTTTCACATAATCACCATATTTTTCTCCAAGTTCAGTTTTAACATGATTCCTTTGGGTTCCATAAAATAATTAAAACCAAAAGCCTATTGTGAATAACAATAATCATAGTGGGAAGCCAAATAATCATAAATAATAATTTATAGGATTTATAAATCATGACCCCATATTTTCAATCTAACACACCTTTGGTTTAACCTAGGTTATTCATTTTTATAATCTATTCAAATCATTCATAATGGGTTGTAAAGAAAATGCGAATTATCCTAATCATATACCCCCATGAGCATCAAACCAGGTGCATCATAAGGTTTGTTTTCATGCACAAGGTGATGAAAACATCTAGACCAATGTTCCATTTTCAAAGTTATAAACCTTAGGTAACTCTGTTCCAGAACCACATTCACTTATAGTTTCTAGATAGATATATATTTCTAGGAACAAATACATAATTTCTTTCTTACCAAATATTTATTATTTTATTCTATACTTATCCTTAAAGTATATCATAGGGTTATGTACCATAATATATGTATTAATAAATCTAGTTCCTAAGGTTTCTATTAAAATTCCTTTGATACCAACTTTAGCGACCCCAACCCCAATAGCCTGAAGTTGGTGTATTAATTTATTACATTGGTATAAGATAAAAAGAATCACATCTTAATTTTGTGGTATTATTTTCACCACCCATTTTGTTGTTGTTTCTATATTTTTATTCTATTTCATAAATTTTAGGGCTGAGTATACCCAATATATGAACTTTCTTGGTAACATTCCATATTATCAAATATCATTTTTGATTAAAGAATATACATTTAACAATATTCCCACATATAAAAAAATAAATTTCAATGTAGAACACTGCATTTAGAAATGATATAAGATTTAATTAATAAACATATCCATGAAAAATAATATGGATTTTTAGGGGAAATTTAATGTCCAATGACCACATGAAAGTTAGTATTTCAATAGAAATTTAATAACTATAAAAATTAATCAAGAAACTGATTGTCAATAATTTATTTGGTCAAAATGTTCATAAACCATCCATATAAATAATAAGGATGGTATTTATACAACATATAACTAGTGTAGTATAAGTAAAATAAAGTGTTGTTATCATTGATTTATATAAATACTATAAAAAGATCCTTTAAAACAATACTGAGTAAAATATACTTTTCATTTTGAAAAAATAATTTTTAAAAACTAAACGTTCGTAAAATTTATTGAAAATAATTTTCTTTGAAAATGAAATTTGAAACATTTAGGGTAATCTTTAAAAAATTTAGTGTTCATGATGGTAGTAAATTCTAAACATTTCGTACACATTAAAACAAATATTCATTTCAACTTTTTAGAAAAATATAAAGGGGCATTATTTGGAAAAGGAAATGAAGATTCTATTAATTTTTTTTGTAAAAAAGTAAAACAATGTTAAAAATTTCTTTGATAATTAATTTTCAAGAATATACAAAACATTTTTGAAAACATATTTATAAAACATATTTTTGGAAGAAAAAATATTTTCGATCAAAGAGATAATTTCTGTTATATTTTGTTAAAAACATTTTATCAATCATTTTAAGTACCAAAAAGTGGAAAAAGGTACTATTACATAAAAAATTCATGAATTAATATAGGAGAATAAAATAAAATTTATTTCTAAAAAAATGATCAAATAATTTCCTTAAATGGAAACTCAAGTATAAACAATCTCGATTAAAATGAAATTGTGAAATAAACCCTTACAATGATCATAAAATAGAAGTGAGAATCAATATATGAATCAATTACATTGGTCAAATAAAAATCCACCTAAAATAAGAGGAAATAAATAAATAAGATAATAAAATATAATTCCACACATAATCTTAGAATATCAAAGACAATGAAGAAGTAATATAACCCAATAAAGAGAAATTAAGTTATGAAATTCATTACTGCTTGGTAATTTTCAAGTCAAATCAACTTGGATGAAATAATTAAAATTGAACATTGAAAACCATTAATTATTAAAGAATCATGATATTACTTGTCAAATGATAATTATATACACTATAAAAAATAAATTAAGTGCATAACATTAAAATATACCTCAATTAAGGGAAATTGAGATGAAGCCCCTTACCTCACACTTCATTTTGGTTGTACATGATTTTAACTACAATATAATGGTTTTAAGAATGTTTTTTATTTTTAACAAAACCATATTAATTTTTATAATATCATATATGACCCTCTTGTAACATATTATTACCCGTTCGTTATTAATCTTTCATTATTTTCATTTTTTGGGTGTTAATTACCATGTTTTCTCATGCATTTTTTTAATAAATTTTTTAGTTCTTATGAATATCATATAGTTCCATAATATAAATGATGATATTAATGTTTCAAATATCATTTTTTATTATATATATTCTTATAGTAATTTTTTAGTTTTGAACATGGAAAATGGATCACATCGCTTTGTGAAGATGATAGGCCGTATACATACATGAGAAATGATATCATTCCTTTAATGAGTGAAAGGGTAAGGAAGTCTGTAGTATATTAATATTAAAAAATAAATATCACCTCATATATATCACATATATTTATTAAATTTATCCTTATTACTTTACATGTGAACCATAATTGAAAAATGAACCACATCGTTTCATGATGCGATAGTCCTTCGTACACACGAGCAACACTATCATTTTTTAAAAGGCATGAAAAGTAAGAAGGTTATAAGTGATATTATAATTATATAAGTATAATAATATTATAAATATCATATAATGTGTTATATACATCATTATTTCAATTCCATACTAGTTGTTGTGGAAAAAAAATTAAATCGATTCGTGAGGTGGTAGTCCACTGTACACACGATAGATGATTTCATTTCCCATTTGGTGGAGGTGTAGATGGATAAATATTATACCATAAATATAATAAAATCTAATTATATGTTATATAATGGTTTTATTATATTTTATGTGTTAATATATAATTGATGGCTCAAAAAGAAGAAATAAAATGAAAGTGCTTTCTGAAGACAATTACATTCTCTTAGAGAAACCTCCTCTAGATATATTCTTAAGTACCCTAGTGTTGGTATTTTTGGAAGAAAATAAGATCTAAAACATATATAATGATTTTTAAGAGGGATTTTTGAAGTTTTTTGTACGAACAAAGTGATTTATATGTGTGGATAAATGAAGGGAGGGAGTGGCCTTTTATATGTGGGGAAAGGGAACCCTATTGGAAATTTCTTAAAAATTTCCCAAAATAATCCAAAATAATAAAGTAATTCTCATGAAAAAGCTTCCAAATAAACAAAGGTTACAATTTGGTATATTATAAGGTGTAAATATGTCTATCCAATTATTTTTTTACAAATTTATATGTTATTTTAACTCTTATCTTCTTCATTTAACCCCATGGTAAACCAATTTTTACCCTAATCATAATAATTTTTTTTAAATTTTTACTATTAATTATGATAAAAAATTAAGTTGAAATTATTAGATAATATAAATTATTCTGATTCCAAATATAGAATCAATTTTTCCAAATTCATTTCACAGAATTGGAAGATTGCAATTCGAAATTATACCCACATATGTAAAGAAAAAGTGGCTTTCCAGAGAGAAAATTATCAAAAGTATAAAAGGTTTAAATATAAAAAATCAATATGAAATTTATTCTAATAACCTAAATTAGTAAAATTTTAATATAATTTTAATAATTTAACTTTAAAATCAATTTAAAATGCAATTTAACCTTGAAAATATTTAAATGAAAATATAGTTTTCAATAAACATATGTATTTTTAACTATTTGACTAAAAAATAAACAGATAATAATTTATTTAGTACTATTTATACCCTCTAATTTAGTGGCTATGTTATAATAGTATACTATATTATATTTCATTTAGACACAGGGTTGTGTGTTCTGAAAGATACCCAAGAGATTAAATTTAAAGAAATATATTTCATGGGTTGTTTAATCTTAGTGTTTCTTATCAAATACACTATAGAATACAATATTAAACTTTTAGAATTTCGTGTTATTACATTCTCCCCACAATAAATAGATTGTTTCCTCAAAATTTGTTTCTATTCAGAAATCAGGGGTTTGATATTTGAAAAATCCATTATTGAAAACCTACTTTGTAAAAAGTGTTAATAAAAAATACTCTTAAAAAGTGAGAAAGGTAAGTATAAAGGTCATATAGAATAACACATAACCAGATTTATAAATAGGATAACATTGATGGAAAGTGAAGATATAGTCATGGAATAAAAGTGTAAATAATTATAAAGTGATAGGGGCCATTGATCACAAGACAATGAATGATCAACGGAAAGTTAAGGACCTCAAAACCATAAATCTATAACGATTTAAAATACCATTTTATTAATCATATATTAAGCTAATAAGATAATTTTTTTGTTTCAATATTAATTTTATTAATTTCAGGAATACTTTTACTATATAAAAATATAATGAAATATACTTACTTGATATCTTTCTATTTTATAGGCATAATTTCATCATTTGGTTATGATTTAATCCATTTACAATTCATCAATTACTCCAAGAAATTAACATCAAAAAATTATTTTTTTCCTTGAAGAACTAAAATTAACTTTCAACAAATCATGAGATCTATAAATGTGATAAAATTATTTATGTCAATGTCTATCTATTTACCAAAATCAAAATGGTTAACACATGTTATTAATCTATAAACATCAATGGTAACACCACCGGTCCATCATTAATATTTATTCATAAAATTGTTTAAGTAAAAATAATGACATGTTAATTATAAAATCACATATGATAATGGTAATCATTAAAACCTTATCGTCCTTCTGTTGTGGGTTCAATCCCCACAGCCTTTCCATATGCAATGGGTTGTCACCTGAAATGTAGGTTATCCTTTTTATAAAACTATATTAATATAATTCCTATTATGTTCCCAAAATTATGATGACCTACAATTATTACACCATCAAAGATAAGATAAAAATTAATTGTTACTAATACCTTTAATTTTAATCATAAAAAATTTAAAGTAATTATTCCTCAAATAAATATTTCATATACTAAACTAATAGGTTATATTCACATTAATGTTTTCCCAAAATATCCTTAATATTTGTAAATTCCCATCACATAATCCCTAAAAAGTATTGTTTAAGAATTTGAAATTATGATAAACCATAATCTCATAACCAATGATGGTATCCATAAATTTTGAGTTAAGAAATATGTATATGATTTTAAAATGAACCCAACCATTAGATGTTTTGTAAATCTTACAACCAAAATACCACTGGTAAGGAAAAATCTACAACATAGTTATTTTATCCTAATATATAAATACTTCATTCATTTTATTTCAAAATAGGACCTTCCTTAGTCTAAAGGTTATCCTTTAGAAAATGGAATTGAATTAGATAATTAATAGTTTTCCAACATTAAAGATATCAAACTACAAATATATCCATAGGATGTGATTTATTTTGTTCCTTTATACTCTTTATTTTTCTTTGGAAATTAATTTCTTTATGCCATTATTTTCCACACATAAAACATTTTCTTATTCCTTTAAGAAAATTACTTGGGGGTCCCTTTCCACCATTATAATATAGAATAAATTGAGGCTTTATTCCACCAAGGTCTCCATCACTTGAGCTCTTATAAAATTCCATCATTCTCTTATTTTGTGAGTCCGAGAGTTAGTTAAGGTATAATTTGGTTATCATATTTCAAAATAATTGATCCCGCATAATAAAAATATCTTTCACTACTATCATTATCCCATTTGGTTTTTCATAGTCACCATATTGACCTTCATATTCAATGTTAACATGATTTCTTTGGGTTCCATCCATTTAATAAAAAAAATTATAGTGTGAGAAACAAGAATCATTGTGGGAAACCACATAATCATAAAGAATCCTTTATAGTATATATCAATAATGATACCATATTTTTAATATAATATTCCTTAGTTTTAACCTGGTACATTAATTATTATCATCTATTCAAATCGTACATTATGGGTTTTCGAGAAAATATGAATTATCCAAAGCATATCCATCAAGAGTGTCAAACTACTTGAGATGTAAGGCCGATTGTCATGCACTAAGTGATGAACGGGTCAATCCCAATGTTCCCCTTTTAGAGTTATTACCCTAGTAACCACTTTACTAGAATCAAGTCCCCTTATAGTATCCTGATAGTGATGAATTTCTAGTAAAAAACCATATAATATCTTCCTAACCAAAACTTTAAGATGTTATTATATACTTATCTTTAAATTCTATCACAAGGTAACATTCCCTAATATATGTCTTCCAAACTGTAGTTACCCTGGTTTCAAATAAACTTCATTTGATACCAACTATAGAGACCCAGACCGTAGTATCCTAGAGCCACTGTCTTAATTTATTACATTGAAATAAGATATAAATAATCACATCCCAAAGGACAAAACAGTTTAGTAATATTGAAAAACTAGATACATACATGATTCCCGTATTACATTTAAAAACAAAAAATTTAAAATATTTTTTATATAATAACATTATTCCCACTAGAATATCTTTTAATACTGATAATAGTAGAATTTATGGATTCTTGGGAAAGGAAACAAAATAAGGGTGAGATAAAATGCTCAGTAAGGGCTATGTACAATGCAATAAATCATTAATCAATATGAATAATCAAAATGGAAAGATAAATAACTAAACATAGATTCCATTTAAATAATTTTAATATCATTATGAGATAATAAATAATCAATATGGCATGGTAAATAGTTGAAAAAATTCCATTTAATCAATAAAATGAGAATGAAATGCATCGATGGATAATATCATTGTGAAAATCTCATGAATAATAAGATAGTTAATAATCAATATGGAAAGGTAAATAACTGAAAACACATGCTATTAAATAAATAAACTAAGAATGAAAATCCTTGTGAAAATATCATGTATAATAATAACTAAATTCTTAAGGAAATAAATACTTAATCATTGGATTTCATGTTCTCGAGAACATTATACCTATACTGTGAAGACCTTTTACAAGATAGTTTAAACTACAGGTAGAAACACATTCAATTTTAGCTTACTGATTCACGTCATGAGACTACCGATACATCAAGGGAATATACAATCTGGTGCCCCACCCATTAATGTATGTCAAAATCATTCCTCATATATTGAATAATGAAATTAATTCCTGAACAATGTTCCTTATCATCAAGTATTCATACTGAGTAAAGAATATATATTTATCAATATTTCCCAAAATAAAAAAAATTATTTTCAATATATAAAAAAATATTTAAAAATGATATATGATTTATTTAACAAACATATCAATGATAAATAATATGGATATTTAGGGGAAATTTAATGTTTAAAGATCACAGCGAAGTGAATATTTCAAAGAAAAGTTAACGACTCAAAAAATGAATGAAGAATGTGAATGGAAATACTTTACTTAGTCAAAATGATAATAAACCATCCATAGAAATAATAATGATGGTATCAGTACAATATATACCCAGTGAAGTATAAGTAAAATAAGTTTTTTTCATTTACTAATAGAAATACAATAAATAAAACTTTAAAAATATTCTTGAGGAAAATATAATTTTTCAAATTTAAAATATATATTTAAGAAAAATAAAAGTTAATAAAATATTTTGAACAAAGTTTTATTTGAAAATAAAATTTCAAAATTATAAAATAATATTTAAAAAATTGAGTGTTCATGATGGCAAGAAATCCCATAGATGCCGTACACATTATAACAAATATTGCTTTCATGTTTTTCGATAAAATATAAATGGGAATTATTTGGAAAATGAAATGAATATTCCTTTAAAAATATTCTGTAAAAAATTAAAACATGTGTCAAAATTAATTTTTAAATAATTTTTAATAACATTAAAACCATTTTTGAAAACATTTTTAGAAAACATGGTTTTGGAAGAAAAAATATTTTTGATTGAAGAGTGACATGAATTAAGATTTTACAAAAAACATTTTCTCAATAATTTTAAGTAAAAAATAGTGAAAAAATGGTAATATTACTTGAAAACATCATGAATAACAAGATTATATTAAAATTGAATTATTTTATTAGATAATGATCAAACAATTTCATTTAACGGGAACTCAAGTATAAACAATGCGGATTAAAATGAGATTGTTAAATAAACCCTTTCAAAGATCATAATGTTGAAGTGATAATTAATTGATGGATAAATTAAGTATGTCAAATTTAAATCCACATAAAACAATGGGGCTACAACTTAAGAAAATAAAAATTAATTCCACACATAATCATAGAATATTAAAGAAAACTAATAAGTAATATAACCCAATGAAGAAATTGAGTTATGAAATTCATTACCACTTGGTAATTTTAAGCCAAATTCCATTGGATAAAATAATTAAAATTGAAACTTAAAATTCAATAAATTATTAAGGAATCATTATATTAAATGTCAAATGGAAATTATATACACCATATAAAATAAATTATGTTCATAACATTACAATATGCCTTAATGAAGGGAAATTGAAATGAAGTCTCTTACCTCAAGATTCTTTTTTGTTGAACATGCTTTAAATATATGTATATTGGTTTTATGAATGTTATTAATTTATAACATAACCATTTTATTTTTTGTAATATCATATATGATCCTCTTATAACATCTTACGACCCATTTATTATCAATCTTTCATTATATTCATTATTTTGGGAGTTAATTTCCTTGTTTTCTCAAGCATGTTTTGTCATGAAAGCACCAGTTCATATGAATATTATATATATATATATATATATCCATAATATACATAAGGATATTAATGTAATTTTTTTCATTAGTCATATTTTTATAATCGTTACTGTACTTTGAACATGGAGAATGGATCACATTGCTACATGGAGATGACAAGTCGTACGCACAGATGAGCGATGATATCATTCCTTTAACGAGTGAAAGGGTAAGGAATTGAGTGATATATTAATCTTAATAAATTAATATAATCTTATATAAATCAAATATTTTTTTATATCTATCATTATTACTTTCCCTTTTAAAGAGTATGTAAAAAATGAACCACATCGCTTCGTGAGGCGATGATCTTCCGTACACATGTGAGACAATATCAAAATTTAAAATGAATAGAATGTAAGAAGGTATATATGATATTATAATTAAATAAGTATAATAATATCATAAATATCATATAAATGTGTTAAATTCATCATTTTATCCATCATTGAAAGATAATTATGGAAAATGAATTAAATCTATCTATGAGGCGGTAGTCTGCCATACACATGATCAATGATTTCGTTTCCCATTTAATGAAGGATGAGATGGATAAATTTTATGAAATAAACATAATAATATCTAATTATATGTTATATTATGGTGTTATTATATTTTTTGTATTAATACATAATTTAAGGTCGAAAAATAAGAAAGAAAATGAAAGAGATTTGTGAATACAATTACCTTCACTTAGAGAAACCTGCTTTGGATATCTTCTTAAGGACCCTAGTGTTGGTATTTTGGGAAGAAAATAAGATATCAAAAATTTATAAGGATGTTTTAAAGGTATTATTGTATCTTTTTATAAATCCAAATGTCTTAGTAGGCGTCAACAAGTGAAGGGAGGGAGTGCCCTTTTATATGTGGGGAAAGGGATTCCTCTTGGAAATTACTTGCAAATTTCCCAAAAGAATCCAAAATGATTGTAATTCACATGAAAAAAGATTAAAAATAAACTTAGATTAGAATTTAAGATATTATAAGGTGAAAATATGGAAACAAAATAATATGTTTACAATTTTTTAGGTTATTTTAACCCATATTTTCTTAGTTTAACACATGATAAACCCATTTTCACCTTAAATGTGGTGATTAATTTGTTTTATCATTTTCAATATTTTTTTTGGTAAAAAATAAGGTTGAATTTATTAGAAAATATAAATTTTTATTATTAAAAATATTGAATCTATTTTAAAAAATTCAATACACATAAGTGGAATAATTCAATTTAAAGTTATACCGACAGACATGACAAAAAAGTGTTTTTAAAGAGAAAATTATCATAAGTATAGAAGGTTTTAATACAAAATTAAATATGAAATTTATTAAAATGTGATAAATTAGTTAAATTTTAATTTAATTGAACAAATTTTACTTTAAAAAATTTAAAATTTAATTTTACCATGTAAATGTTTTAAATGAAAAGGTAGTTTTCAATAAAAAACAATATTTTTCAATATTCATTAAAAAATGAAACATTTCAGTAAAATTTAAAAAAAATTACCCTAATATAATTTTGATACAAAGATTTCAAAAATTATGTTAATTTTTTTCATATAAATTTTCTAAAATTGGTTAGAACTAATTTTAATTTATGATCACAAAGCGTGACTAAACCATCTTTAAGAAAACATATAGCTTTTTAGAAAACATTAATTTTTATTTTAATTGATAATGATTTTATAAATAATAAATAGATAACCAATGATTTTTTTACCTATCTAAACCATATAATTTTCATTATTTAGTTATAACTATTCATACTCACCAATTTAACATCTAGTTAATAATGGTATACTCTATTACCATTCATTTAGACTTGGGGTTGCGGGTTCCGCAAGCTATCAAAGGGATTAAATTTAACGAAATATATTTCAGGGTTTGTTTAAGATCAGCGTTGAATATCATATATCATATATAATAGAATGTTATTATTTTATAATTTTTAAGAGTTACAATTAATTTCAATCACTTTATCAATCCTTTTATTAAATCATCAGTGTGCTCTACTCTAATTAATACCCAAGAAATATTCCTTCAACCCCATGATATTAAAAATTTATGTTCTTTTCTTTATTGAGAATTAAAAATTGACTTCTAAACAACCAGAAGTAATTAATTTATGGATTCTTTATATACTGCATTTCATGTGGTGTTTTGTCTTCATTGGGATATAATAATGATCTTTTCAATATATATACTACTAAATTAACTACCTCTTTCCAATATTTATCTAGTAAGACTTTGTCAATAAGAATATTTCATTCCATATTGTGGAAATGTGATTCCATATTTTAAAAACTCTATTATAATGAGGAGTTTTTACTACTGAAGCATAGTGCTGAATCCCATGCTCTTCGAGATATTCTTACACTTGGTTGCTTATAAATTTCATATCATTTTTGGTGTGAACATTGTGAATTTTTAGACTAAGAATATTTTCAACCAAAATTTGATGTCATGTGATATAGTTAAACACTTCATATTTGGGAGATATAAATATAAACCATTCCATTATATTAAAATCATCAATAAACAAGACACAATACCTTTTTTACATGGATTTGAGTGCAATTAGCCCACAAACAAACAAATGTACAAGATCAAGAATATTGTGGATTTCCACTTCTTTAACATATATGTATTTTGAATAATATTCTTTTTTGACAAGAATTACACGTGTAAGTGTGATAATATATAAAATTTTGGATGTATCAGGATCCAATAAAATTAACCATATTTTATAAGTTTTTCTGGATAAAATGGACTAGTAATTTTTTCCATAGTTTTTTAAATCACTGTTGGACATCATACACCAATTATCTTCACCAAAAGGTAGAGATTCCATTTTTTCCCATTATTTACTAAAAACCAAACAATATCCTTCTCTAACTTTGCGTAGCTTATTTTTTCACTCTATAACATTCTCTAAGTCACATAATTAACTAATACTAAGAAGATTACGACTGAGGGATTCAACCAAGATAACATATATTCACCTGATATTTTTATTCCCATCATCAACTTTCCCATATCCAATGATCTTAAGTCCAACATCATTAAAAAAATTAAAAACAACAAATTTATTATATTTGATTCACATGATTAGGTCTTAATTTTTAGTCATGTGAGATATAAATATACGATCCAAAATCTACAAACCAATTTTTTCTGTTATTATTAATGAAATATTAGCCATATTACCATCCTCCGACTTTCTTTTCTTTACCCAATATTTATGTTCCAACTCTACTGATGGTTAATAGACTTTCTCTTCTTCTTCCTCCAGTGAGTCTTTCTCATCTTGATCAACTATGAATATATTTTTAACTTTTAGTTTTGAATTTTCTTAGGATCATGAGAACCATGGGGGGGGGGGGGGTTGAATTAGTGGTGATATTTTTACAATTTATTCTTACTTAGAAATTAACCCATAAACTTGTTAGAGTTTTTATCCTTATCAACATTTTATAATAATCTCACAATCAAGAAATTATTTTAAAGTAAAGAAAATCATACATGATTTAAACGGTTCTCCCCCTAGTGTGGTTAACTACGTACTTTCTATGGAAACTATCATTAGTCCATATAAATTCACTATAATAGAAAAGTGAATACAATGGAACAAATCCCATTAAATAACTTATATCTCCTAATATGAATGATTATACAGACTCCCATTAGTTATAATGTTTTTCCTTTGAAAATTGAGACAATAAAATATGTGATTTTTTTTAAATATCTCTATAAAAGTTCATCTAGACGTTATTTGTATTTTTTTCTCCATCTGGTAAACATCTATATGGAGAACCTGGCTTTGTTTAGCGAAACTCCATATTGTGTTCTTAAAAAATTGTGCCTCTAATATTCTCAGAAACACTGTCCAATGAACATTACTGCAAGGCCTCACAATGTACATGAAATATCTATTCAACAATTTTGATTAGTGTTCCATCCAATTCCATTACTCGGTAAAATATTTTCTGATCACTTATCTCAACACATTTTTTAGGTGTCCATCCACTTCAACGAAACATAGTTGGAAACTCATACTATTTAAAAAAATTTAGTGTGCCATAATTTTTACATAGTTTAAAAATGTTAGTATGGTTGTACTTACACACCATTTATATAGGTGAGATCGATGTAGAATAAGTAAGAGTAGAAATTTATTTTCTCATTCAACTAAAACTCCAAATTACAAACGTAGACTCATTTTCTATTTTGTTTGAATATTATAAAGAATTTTTGAGTATTTTTAAATATTCTTGAATCTTCTTGAAACCTCAGTATCCACATATTTTCATCAAAATTCCTTAAAATCAGATGTTAAGTAACTTCTTAAATGTTCCATATCCAAGCTAGATAAGTAAAAATTCAATGATATGCACAACAAATTCAATGATATGGGGATTTAAAAATTTATCTAAAGCTCATTAGAAATATTTCTGTGACATAAGTTTGTCAGATGAATTCATTATGAAATTACCATTTGATTCAACCCTACCTTCCTTCTGTCTGATAAACCTAACTCAACTAAAAAACTTCTCAAAATAATTCATCTTATGACATCATGGATTCTTTTATGATGTTTTTCTATTATATGGATGTTAATTCAATGGATATTCATATAATAGACTCTATATTGTTTACATAAATAATGAACTACATGAATTTAAAACCTTGAAAATTATATAGCCTATACCAAAATCTTTTCCACTTGAAAAACATATAACTCATATATTTGGTAACTTCATCAACCACTCTCTAGTACAATTGATTAATTTTCTATTAGAAAACTTTATTGAAACCTCTAAAGACTTCTATCATAGATTTATTATTTTTTATTTATTTTCTCTATATGGTAATGTATCTTCAAATATATATCACCACTTAAACATAAATTCTCTCGCCCCATTTTACATTCCCCCATTTAAACTTCTTACACTTTTTACAAAATTGTACATACTCAGTAACTCATGCTTTTTATAATTATTCATATGATAAATTCATCAACCATGTTCTATTTTATTTCTTTAGTTACCTTTACACACTGGGCATACTACCCTTATGTATTGCGTATGTTACCTTTATGTAATATTTTATAGATTAGGGTGTGCCTTATGGAGGCTTATGGGTTTTGGGTAGACCCTTACATATCCTTTGAGATTCTTCCAATATCCTTACAAATCTTTTGTTCTTTTTCTTGAACACTATGTAATAAATTTTTATAGAAAACTTCCTCTTGTAGCTCGAACTTGACTTCTTGAAAATCTCTACTCATCTCCATATAACCTTCAGTAGTTTCATTTAACACCTCTGTCTAGTGATATTCATCTTGTGCTTCATCTTGGATCATGAATGTTTCCATAATGTTGGGATGTTTTTAAGTATCTTATCATTTTCAGACTTAAGGATATTATTCCTAAAATAGTTAAAGAAAAAAATTCCATCACTTCTTACTATAGACCATTAGGAATGTTTCATAACCCTCATAAGGAAAAAATTATTAACATCTTAATTAACTCTTTATCACTAGTTAAAAAAATTTATAAGAAGATATATTTTCAAAAAATACAAAACATTTAAAAAAACAACCCAAATAATCTTTAATCTCTCCCTTTGGATTTGTTAGAAAAATTCGAAACATTCTCAAAAACTCAAACTTTCTCAAAACTAATATTTTAAAAAATTTCATCAAATCACAACCTTTATAATAGAGAATGTCCTGAAACCACACTACTAGATAAATAATTTTTGTAAGGAATTATATCCCCTGATGATAAGAACTTTTGTTGTAATGATAAGATAAAATCCTCTTCAATTTTATCTTATCTACTCAATTTTAAGATAAAACCTACTTTAAATCCAAAATAGTTTTTTGTTAAGAGATATACATTTTCTCCCCCTTTAAAAATAGAATCCAATGAATTTTGGGAGATTTAATAAAAAAATTTAGGAATTATTTAGTGGAGGATAAACTTGTAGTTGCAACTTTAAATTTTATAAATCTTTCTATTGGAATATCTTTGGTGAAAACATCAATTATTTGATACTTTTTAAAAATGTACTCAAGGAAAACACCTCTAACAGTGAAATTATCCTTAATAAAGAGATACTTAATATCAATGTGATTTGATATTTAATATTGTAAAAGGTTTTTGGAAAGATCAATAATATTTTTGTTATCACAAAGGATCTATAATGGATTTCAAATATTTATTCTCAAATCATCTAGATGAACTTTCATCCACAACATTTGAGAGAAAGCATGGGTAGTGACAACATCTTCAGATTCTCCTGTAATAAAAGTAAATGCATTTTTTTCTTACCATGACAACTAACAAAACATTATACCAAGAAACAAGTTCCTCAATATGTTGAATTTATATCATTAAAATCTCTAAGCCAATCAGTATTGATGTATCCAAGAAAGTTCAGGTCACAACTTATTTTATACAACATGCTATAAGATGATATTTCATTAACATAAATTAGTATTCCTTTTATTTCCAGCATATGTGATTATTTTAGATCACTTTCATATCTTGAACATATTGTAACAACATAACTAATATTTGGCCTTTAAGCCATAAGATATAGAAGGATTCCCATCAGTTTTTGGAAGTGTTTCTAATTTAGACTTTTCTGAGCTTCATCTTTACTCCTATTTACACAAATAGAGATAGGTTTATAAAATTATTTTTATTATTCCATGTTTTTTTTGTAAAAACACCTTCGAATAGTTCTCATATGATAGAAATATATATCTTCACTTCTATTGAAATTTTAAACCTAGAAAGAAGGTTTACCCTCTCCACATTTATATTTCAATGTTTTTGTTCATTTGATCAACAAATTATTTATAAGGATTTTTCTTATCACTTAAAAAAATAATATCATCAAAATAGAAAATGAAAATATGGGTACCAATGCTCATTTTTGTCACATAAAGGTTTCCACCAACTTTTAATTTAGGAAATTTCAATGGCTTCAAGAAACTATCATGTTTAGATTACTATGCATGAGGATCCCATGTAAACCGATACAACGATTTATTCAACTAACACACCATGGTTCCATTGATTTCAAGTACAGACCCACTGGGATACTTCATATATAATTCTCACTCAATATCTACATTTAATATAGATAACTTAATATACATTGAATAAAATTTGTAACAACAATGAGTATAAACTTCCAAGAACATTTTTATAGTTTCCAATATCATAATAAGGGAAAATTTTCATCAAAATATACACCTTCCACATATGAATAACCTTTTCAAACAAGTCATACTTTGTTTCTTGAAATTTTTATATTTTCATTAATCTTGTTTAGGTACACCCACTTTGTTCCTATAACATTATTTCCTGCTGGTCATGAAACAAGTTCCCCGGTATTATTTTTCTCAATATAATCAAATTATTCATTCATATATTATATATATATTTTATGTTCAATATCCTAAAAACTTTATTCCAATTCTAACTCTGAGAGAAGTGATGTATCATATTTAATTTCAACATCCTTCTTGTATGAACTGGAGATTTGTAAGTTCTAATGATGTTTTTAAGTTTAACATGTTTATGTAATATATGAAGTTTTAGAGATTTTATTCCAATATCACTTTCCTCATAACTAGACTATTTGGAGTTACTTATTACACATTTTTCTCAAATTCATCTTCAATTTTATTATTTTCATTTTAAATTTTCAATCCATATTCTGTATCATCTTAAATAACTTATTTATTGAGGTTGTATTTTCAATTAATTTTACATCACAGGGTTCCAACAACTTTTTTAATCATTTATTAAAACACTTTTAACTTCATCCATTATTTGAATATATGACACACTTACATTTCATGCATAATTTTAAACATTTTTAAACTATATTGAAGAATTTTAATGTGTAATTTCAATGTATTTTAATGTTTTACTAAAATATGAGAAATGTTAAATATGGAAATGAAATTATTTAAAATGAATGAAATTGTTTTAGAATTTGAAGTTGTAATTCTATTTCATTATTTTACTAATTTCTTCAAATTAATTTTCTAATGTTTTAATGTTTTACTAAAAAAAAGTGGCCAACTAGGCCAACCATCTACCTAAGGGACCACACACCACATTTGAATCCCACAAGGGCACACTTAGCTATTTAGGACAATTGGAAGTCCAACACTAGAGACAAATCCAACATGGGGGATCAGGCTCATGTAGGGACCACATGTATCAATTTGCAGGATTTTATGGATTGAATGAGTCCTGTAAGAGTGAACTAGCCCATGGTGGTCAATTGAACAAGGTTTAGGGAGTTTAACTTCACTAGGATGGGTTGGCCTATGGTGAAAAGTGGGGGTTCTACAGCCCCATCCCAGTTCACTGTCGCTTCAATGCGGCAGATTATCTTATTAACCCTCATGAAACCCAACCCCATGTCCGATATGAGACAATAATCTAATGTAATTGTTCATTTTTAATAAAGTGTCATTGTTCTACTTCATGGTCATGCCCTTCATGATCGAACACCACTTTCCACCATGTTCCAACACACAACACATTCTTCCTCAACCATCGTATCTTCTAAAAACATGGGAAATACCATGTTCAACCACCTAGAGGTCAAAATCAGGATCGATCACCACTGCATCCACCCTGGATCACTCCAGGACCATTATAAAACCACTATAAAGGTGTAATATTGACACTTTGAAGGTCTTATGACTCAATCTATTGATGAAAAAAATCACGGCCTCTGCTTCCACACTGGCGCTATGCATGATAGCTGCACTGCTATTCACTACTACCTCCACTTCCACGCTACTGCCATGCACAAACAATGCTCTTCCATTCACCACTACCACACTAGACAATAACTGAAATAGTAACACATATACTACCATCAATACAACAATAGAACATATTCTACCATCAAACAAATGGTAGAACATATGATATTGTAAATCCAATGATAGCATATAATTCAACCACCATTCTCCTTACCACTGACAAAGTACCCTCTCCTGATCCACATCCCCCATGCATGATCAACCAAAGAAGAGCCACAATGGGAATCACCCTCACCACTATGAAAGCACCACCCACACCACCTACCATCACTAATAACCAACAATTTCACTAGAGAACCCCATTACTTCCACCTGAATCCTAGATTCACCACTGATCTTCCATTTCCCCATGCACAATTTGAAGCTCCCTCCACCCACTATGACGGCTAGTGGATGGGGGAAGACCACTGATAAATCAAATCCCTATCCATGTGGTGGAGAAGAATGATGTTATAGATTACAGCCAATCACAGTATAAAATCTACCGTTGACTCAACAATAACACATGACCAACCATTGGGGCAACGATGGACATCCAAGGATAGATGATGCTACCACCATTTTGGAATTATATCTCAAAAATAAAATTTTGAAACACCTATAAATTTTACATATTAAACATAGAATATATTTGAAAATATTTATTCAATGTATTTTCTGATTTTTAAATATTAAAATGAGAGATGTTAATATGTTACCTCTATTTATAAATACAAGGATGCTACACCAAATAAAAGGGATAGGAGGATCGAGAGCAGACTACTACTGGATGCTACATTTTTTTTATTTTTTTATTTATTTATTTTAATTAATGTAGGTAATTCTATTTATTTAATAAAAAGTGTTCCATCCTTCATATTTCTTCCACTGCTAGATGATTTTAATTTTCTATCCCGATTTCTCTCATTCTATTCTTCTTATCTCTTCCACTGTGACCTCTTGGACACGACAATGAGTGACTAGAAAAAAGATTTTCCTTGGGGAAGGATTGAGTGTATTGAATTTTATTATTCAATGTTAAATGATTTATTTACATATTTAGTGAGTAAGACTGAATAATTATGGATTTTACCTCAATAGTACGCACCTCACGCATGGACACTAATTCGAATTTTTCGGCATGATTCTTCAACTATGTTTGGTGTCTCTTAGGCGGCTCTCCATTATCCAGCGGATTTTGACCCTGGTACCTCACAAAAAGATATATAGGTCTTGTTGAATCATGGTTCAGAATGGACTTATAGATCTAGTATTTTCTCTAGAGTCTCCTTCAAGGATTCACTTCGATGCCATTCTTTGGGATCTATAACCCCTTGTTTCCCAAAGGTGCCTCTAGATATTCCGATTGTGAAAAGGGGAGGATATGTTTTGTCTATGGTATTTTACCTATATTTCATTTAATGTAGCTTCAAATTATCTCAATTGGAAACTCATGGAAAGTATTGGTGCAGATTGTCCACTGCTTTCATTGTTTAAAAGCTTTGTCAAATTGTGGGGTCTGCTAGCGCCACTGTGTGATTCCTCCTTGAATCACAAATAATTTTGTGTAGTACTAGATATGGAGGAGGATTTCATCCAATATTGGTGTAAATATCCTCGAACCATGGGGTGTTGATGGTTCAATATCTTTATCTGGATATTGGATATTCATCAGGAATGGGATCCCTCACCTATGGTGGTCTGGGTTAACCTCCCGGGCCTTCCCCTTCTTTTTATGAATGGATATTTTATATGGGATATTGAAAAATCTATGGGGAAATTTATCTATGAGGAAGATCAGAATTGGAATATAGATAAATATTTGGTTTCCAGAATTTATGTGGAGATGGATATTTCACTCCCTATTCCGGATTACATAATCTTGTGCGTGCATGATACTCAAGAATAGAGTTAATCCAATGTGTATCCTGTGATTCTTAGGTATTATTCCTTTTTCTACCTATAGGGACATTATTTTTTATTTTTTAGTATGTATAATAAGGGATATCTATGAGGTCCTCTCCATAAGTCTAAAAACTGGCATTTCAAATGAGTCTCAAGGTCCTAAGCCCTAGGCGTTTGTGTTATCAAGGATTTTTCTAGTGCTGAGGTCCCATGCCTAGCCCTGGTATCCTTCAAGGAGATTTTCCCTATAACAGTATATTCAGTGTTCTCATGTTCTCCACTTAATCGTCTTTGTCTTCATAAAGGGAAGTCTATTATCTGAGGGGTTTTCATGGTTCCTACCTCTATTCCAGGACCTTCAAAATCGAAGAACCCTCCCCCTAAAGAACCTACCTTAGTGACCAGCCCATCCCAAACTACTGTTGACCCTTAAAATAGTGTTTATAATAAATTCATGCATGAGGTGTATCCATTGAGAGAACCCCTTTTACTCTTCCTACAGTAGGTTAGGGTCCTTCAGAGAAGATGCAGGTGGTCCCCCCACAAACCAAAGGTTCTCTGTTTATCTCCACCAAATAACAGTTATTCGAGATCCATATCCAAGATTGATCCATCATGTTCTTACTCTCCATATACCTCTAGAGTAATGAATATGGCCTATTTAGGTACTCAATATTCATATTCTTCTACCTCATTATACACCTCAATCCTATCCTAGGGCATCTGTACCCATTCACAGTCCTAGATTCTTCTAGACCAACTGTCTACTCAGGATAAATGAACCCAACCCATTGGGAACAGAGCCAAACATATTTTGTTTTGATGATTAAATTTATAATTTTGAATTCCTGAGGCCTAGGTTCTTGGGTAAATATGGATTATATTTCCCACAAACTCCAAAATAGTGGTTCCTCCTTAGTCACAGTGCTTGAGCCTAATAAATTCTCCTCTAAAATAGATATGTATGTACATAGAGTCAAATTTCATGGATTTTTGAATTCTATCCCCCAAAATGATCACATGTGGATTTTATGGAAATACAACCTTTTAGTGGGCCTGATAGAGGATTTTGACCAGCATGTCACCTCAAAAATTACAAGAGGTGATCAATGTATATTTCTCACTATTGTACATGGAATCTATTATGTTCAATCAAGGGGTTACTTATGCCATTCCCTATATTCTTTCGACCCAAGGGAGTTTTCATGGGTTATTGGTGGTGAATTCAATATCATTGCTGACATGAAGTAGAATAATGGGATAGGAGCTTTTACCTAGAAGGGTAACCAAGACTTTTCCGTGTTCTTGGAATATATAGGGTTGATGGATTTGGGGTACTCTGGAAACCCATTTACATGGTGTAATAATCATAAGGGAGTTCTTCACACCTAGTTCTATCTTGATAGATGTTTATCCAATTTTCAAGTTATCTATACCTTCCCTGATGTGAAGGTGAACCACATAGTGTGTATCCTCTCTGATTAATCCATTCTTTATGTGGAAATGTCTTCCCGAAAAAAAAGAGACGAGTGTTTTTCATTATCTCACTTGTGGGATTATTCAGTGGGTTATCATGAGGTAGTAAGGGCCTCATGGAACAAACCCTCTCATAGGAATGCATGGATTAGTCTTCCCAAGAAACTACATAGACTGAAATACAACCTGCAAGCATGGTCCAAGGACCATCGCCCTGTCTATCATGATGTCAAAGTAGTGAATAAGGACATTGAACCAATCAAAATCAGCCTTGGGAATGACTGGGATGACTCTATGTTCTGTGATCTCAATCATAAGAATAAAAATTTGGCTAACATTTTACTAAGATAGGAGAACCTATTGGGTGAAAAAGAAAGAATAAGTTGATTGCAAGATGGTAATTAGAATTATGAATTTTTCATTCATGCATTAAAGAAAGATGATGTTTTTATTGACCCAACAAATTGTTGTAGAGTGGGACCTATTTTAATGATAGAGAGGTGATCAGAAGTATGGATGAATCTTACTTTAAGTTAATTTTTTTAGGTTATAATCCCTATATTCAAGGCAGACACCTGAGTGGATTTAAGGATCTCCTGGATACAGTTCCTCATGCGGTTTAATCCTTTGAAAATGATCTGTTCAAATCCTTACAAGATGAGAATGAGATTTTTGTGGAGTTTTTTGGTCTTAACCCATAGATTAAGTTTGGTCCGAATGGTTTTATAGGGGATTTATATAGGCCCTCTTGTGACAACATCAATAGAAACTTGGTGGGTGCGATTCAATACTTTTTTAGGGGAGGTGGTCTTCCCTATGTGTCTAGTGCGACTACTCTGGTGTTAATACAGAAAATTAAATATCCTAATCTCTTTATCACTACTGTCTAATTAGAATGTGTAACTATCCTTACAATGTTCTTATCAGTGTTCTTAATAGAATATTTTCCTCCAACCTCCCTAGCTAGATCTTGGATAAGAAACACAATTTTTTTAAAGGGACGACAATACAAGGGGTGATAGCTCTATCCAAATAAATGATCAGTGATATAAATAAAAAGGTCATAGGTTCAAACATGGATATCAAATTAGATTTAGATAAATACTACAACCTTGTGGTATGTAACTTCATTATCAATGTCCTTGGAAATATGGGATTATCCTCCCAGGTTTTTGTCCTCCTGTTCAAGTGCTACAATTTATTTTGTCTTTCTATTTCATTTATGGGTAAAAATTATAGTTTCTTCAATGTGGTCCTTGGGCTCGGACAAATAGATATGTTATCCCCAACCATTTTCACTTTGATCCATTATGTTCTCAATAGTCTCATTTATAGAAGTATCTTTTGGGGGAATGTGCTTTCTTTTAGATATAAGAGGTGATCTATTCTGTCTCTCACCTTATGTTTTCTGATGATACCATTATATTTTTGAATACCATCAAAAGGTATATTCAAGGTATCAATAAAGTTCTTGATGATTATTCCAAATAGAGTGACCATATTATCAACCAGGCAAAATGTAGATTCTACATTTCTAATAGATGCTCAAATAAGCATGTTTCCTCCTTGACTAATAATCCTGACATGCAATGAATAAAATTTTCAATTGAATATCTAGGCTCCTCCATATCTCCTACAAGGCCCCAAATTTGCCACTTCAATAAAATTTTGGGGAGAATTATAGGGAGGATCTTGAACTAGAAGAACAAGTTTCTTTCCCTCGGTGGCAGAATTACACTGCTTAATAGTTTATTCTCCTCTATCTTAGTGCATGATCTCTTAGCTACTTAGGTTCCAAAAGGGGTGATTTCTCATATTTAAAAGATCCCAGATTTGTTTATCTGGGACGCTACCATGGAAGGTAAGAATCTCTGGGAATCTTGGGCTATAATGGACCAACCATTTTAGGAGAGTGGTATTAATTTAATAAAACCTTTGGATACTCTCCTATGTATGCATGAAAAATTAGTGTGAGAGATTCTTAAGGAGAGGAATATTTGGGGTATATTCATAGACAAAATGTTCAATGAAAATTTATCCTTGGTTAGAGGTGGTAATTATTCTCTATGGTATATCATTCAAACACATCTTCCCACCCTTCTGAATGATTCTCATTGGATTTAGGACAGATGTGAGATCTATTTATGGTAACAAAATTGGGCAGGCTCCTGTTTGGGATTCCCTGGCTGTCTTGTCCTAGATATATCCTTCAACCAAGCAAGAAAATATATGTGTTTCATCAATGCTATTCTAGATGAGTAGAAAAATACTGCTTATGATCACATTAGAGTTAATAGTGAACTAGATAAATGTGTTTTTACTAAGTCATCATCAGGTAACTTATCTGTGAGATACTTTTGTAGAATTTTTCCTTCAGTAGGGCATATCAACAATTGGGGTAATTTGGTGAAGTTTAAGGAGATCCCTGTAAAGGATAATTTTTTTGTCAGGAGAATTCAAAATATAGCATTGCCTATGGGTGATCTCATCAAGCGCTTAGGTATTAATTTGGTTTCCTGATGTTTGTGTTCTGTGGATCACCAGGAGGAAAGCTTGGCATATCTTTTCTTTGAAGGGGGACAGGCTCGTGAGATGTGGATAGCCTTTGGGACTTTTATTGGGTTTTCATATTCAGAGATGTAGTGGTCTATATTCCTCGATAAATGGTTTCGTGGAGCTAGAGATATAGGGCTAGAGAAGAAAGTGAGGGAAATGGTTATCTCAGTTGGCTGTTGGTACATCTTACAAGCCCTCTAATTAAAAGGTTTATCCATGTCTAGGAGGATGCTTGTTATAAGAACCAACAACCTTATGGTTGATCTAGTTCATCTCACAAAAACCTATATGGATTCACCTTCCCTCATCCCACTCGCTTCTTGTTGTTCCTTCATACAACCAAGTTTTAATTTCAACCAAGGACGATGGGTAATATGGTATCTTCATAGTTTGGACATTAAATTGAATATGGATGGATCTTTCTTATAAGATATTATGAGGGGAGATAGGGAGGTCAGGGACCATTAGGGATCTATTATTATTTCCTTTACTAGTTTCTTTTGTAGAGGTGACTCTCATCAGGATGAGTCTAGAGCTTTTAATGTAGGTACTCTCTTATGAAATAAAGCTAACATCAACCTGGAGGTAGTTTAAAAGGATTCCATAACACTGTACAAGTACCTGGTTGGTTCATGTATTACTCCTTGGTCTATTTAATAGATCATTATATAGTGTAAGGGTTTGATTAATAGTCATATGATAATCCTTCATACCTGGAGAGAGGATAATAAAGTACATTTTTTCTTGCTTCTATGGTGGATCAGAGAACTAAGATTTCCTTCTTTACCAACACACAAGACTTCCCATGAGAGGGGATCAATTTTTTGAGAGGAGAGACACTCGGTCTTCATTATTTTAGGCCCCCATAATTAACTTTTTATTGTTCCTAGTTTTCTTTCCCATTGTTTTGTTAGTATTTTTGAACCTTTTTTAAAATTAAATAAATATGATGATAATTATGATGGTGACCAAGAGTAAAGTGTTCGAGTGTGAAGATTTCCCACCATGACAAGGGGATCAAATTCACTTAAATTCATTTATTTACATATTTTAACTTCCTTCCTTTGAACATAAGATCTACACATGATGAATTTTAGACATTCAAGGGGTGAAACAACATAAGATGAAGCTGGGTCCTATAAGGTGTCACACTCTTGATTATGGTGTGGAATTAACCTTGATTATAGGAGGAGGTGTGATCTAGTTTTCTTAGGCATTAAAGGTTTCACAATAACTATATAAAATAATAGTAATACAAGAGTGAGATTTCATAATTGGGTTATTAAAATTAAATTTAGTCATCCAAAATAAATAATGTAAGGAACCCAAATTCAAACCTAGAAAGGCCAAGTTATTTCTTAATTCTATATTACATTTCATGTTAATATTGATTTATAGACTTCATTTATGTCCCATTAATAAACACCCAAAACCTCAAAATTGTTATATATTAATAATTAAAAAAAGTAGTTTATGTAAGTTAAATTAAGTAGGTGAACAATTTTAAAGATCCTAACTGAGACAACCCTAGTCAGCCTCTGTGCTGCATTAGGAAAATAAAATTTTCTTTTCCACAACCTAAAAAGGGCTTGTGCCAAAAATGAAACTATTTCTAAGGATCCGATTAGAGTTTTCTTACCTTTTATTTTTCAAAATTAGTATATCGTTTTAAATTTTTCTTAAAAAAACCATAAAAATTATTTTCATGATGTTTTAAAATGATCAATTTTTTCAATACATGGAACAACTACTCTAGAGTGAAGGATCAAAAGAGAATGCTACACAATAATAAGAAGGATCTCTTACAATGTATTGATGAAATCACTAACCTATACAAGCATATAATGAATGATAATGACTCTAGAATTTCATTTCAAGAGTTTGTAGATATGATTGATGAAGTCAAATTTGATTTTCAAAGACAGATGGCTAAGAAGGAAATACAACCAGATTTGTCTAATTTTACTAAAGACATCAAGGATATTGATACCCAAATCAAAGACCATAAAATCCCAACAATTATATGAGTTAGATTCAAGACAACCAAGATTATCTAGATTTGATTCATGATAGGGAATGATTTCCTACTGGGATACATGTGGGAGATCAACCAGATTTAGATAATTTTTGGAACAAGTATGAGGTATTACATGATCAACCCATTCATTATTATGTAGAAGACCCAAAACCACTCTAGTTGTATCTATAAATAGAAGAGAAGGAAGCCACAAAAGTGATGAGATTTAAAGAAAAGAGGGAGGATCACAAATACCTACCTCCATCCACTGATATTCAGTTTCAAAAGGTATTTACCTATGAGGAAGTGATTAACCAAATTCAACTCAGGGATATGATATTATTTTAAATTCATTATTTAATGATATTATTCAATCTAATTTGAGTATCACTCTTAACTATTTGTATTTTCATATTTGATCAATACTTATCTATCCTTTGAGAAAGATGGAGAAACTACACCTGCACCTACTAAGGAACACATGGTCTCCCTGATATTGATAACATGCATTTGAGGAAGCCCATAAATAAATCCAAGTATCTGATCCTGATGAAATCAAGATATTTTTTTCTCACTTTTAAAATAATAATTCTATTATTACGAATTTTTATTTAAATTTTATTCAAGTAAAAATATTTCGTTACTTTTCCTTTGATCATTAAATTTATGTAGCCCCTATTGAGAGAGGCATTGGACCAGAAGGAGAAGGTTTCACACATAACAACCAAGAATGGGGATAATAAATTCTTCATCTCACCCTCACCACAAAATTTTTACTTAATTTTGAAGGGGATAGATATGGTATAATCTCTCCATGGATAATTTTTGACTAATATAGAAGAAGAAAAAGCTGGTAAAATCTACATGCGTCAGTTAAAATCCAAGAATATCGATCCATCAATTGACTATGGATGATAGCTGGTACTTCCCTATGGAGGCAGTAAGAATTTAGGCCCCACTTGGGGGATCATACCAAGACTTATCCATTTATTTTTTCTAGATATTTATATTTTAATTTAATTCTCAAGATTAGTCTAGCAGGCATCCCCACTCCATTTTTCATTTTAAGATTTAAAGACACGATCCTTTTGTTTTAATTGATTGATTTAATTTTATAGGATCATCATGGCACAAGTCAACCCCCCAAAAAGTTAAAGTAGGAGAATAAAATTATTAATTTCAAAAGTGAGTTCACTTTTATGTGTATCTTTCAAAACTACCTTAATTTTACTAATATTTTAATTTTAGATTTCAATTGGAAATTCATTCTAATGCTTGAATTCATGATTTACTTGATTTATATAGGAGACGTGAGTCTATTAGGAACCCTATGATTCCTTAATTTAGATTTGAATATTAATGAGTTTGAATGGGTAAAATGAATAATTGGATGTTTAGAGTGAAGCATGAATATTCAAATAAGGACTCGTGATTTTAGGGAGTTAGTTGATTCATGTAAATTAAATTTACCTATCATTTTCATGCTTTGAATTTGTTAAATTCATGTTAAATTTTTTTTAATATTAGTCATGACTTGGGTGATTTTCTAATATCATATGACCATTATTTAGAGGATTTATAAACCAAATATTTCTTATTTTATCTTGAGTGTATTTCTTAAGGGGTCTTGGGGAATTCCACCTTCTTGAACTTGCTTTTGAACTTTTCAAAGCTATGACTTTGAAAAACCAGATTTAAAATGATTGAGGAATCTGTTGAAATTCCCTTATCCTTGAGACTAACTTTACATCAATCCTCGTTTATCCCATAGATACCATGAATTACCTTATTAGGAATGAGACATGTTTCAATCCATTTTTATCAATTCTTACCCCTTTTAGTAGTTTTCATGATAATTTAATGTTGTAGTGTGGGGGTTGGTAAATTCATGGTAAAAGGGATGAAATGAATTGTAAGGAAAATGTATGGGGGTGTTATCATTGGGTAATTAAAAGGTTATTGATTAATTCAAGACACTTTATTGTTTTACCTTATTTATTTTTTTAAAAAATAGGAATGGGTTGTAACATAGAAGAATAAAAAATCAACATCACTGGACTGATGATTTTTTTCACATATGGTTAGGTGGTGGATGTGAGGTTTATTTCTATGGATAACTTTTGAAAAATAGAAAAAATCATTAAGTAATTTGAAAAAAAGTATAAAAGTAAGTGGTAGATCAAGATTTTTAATGTTTAATAATAATGAATTAAGGAACCTGAATAAATGAGAAGAGGTGTACCGTCATTTTCAAATGGGAAAAATTTAAATACATGAGTTGATTATTTCTTTGAAAAGTGATAAATTGAATTGATATTTAATGTGAAATTTAAAAATTTTATTTACCATTCATAATTGTTTTATTTTTTTCCTTTGATATTTGAATAATGGTAACATTGATGCCCTACGATTTTCAATGTTGAGATTTTATGCTTGAGAAAAAACATGGTTTATGTTTGAGGGTATTTGAAAAACTCACATTTCATGAATAATTTTATAAATTTTTAATGGATATTGATGTATTTTAATGTGGAATTCCCCTTGATTTAATTGTTTTACTAAAATATGGACAATGTAAAATGTGAAGATTAAATGATTTAAAATTAAAGAAATTGTTTGGGAATTTGAAGTTGGAATTTTATATCTGTATTCCATTCAATATTTCTAAGTAATTTTCTATTACATAATGTGTTTTTAAAAAAAATAGCCAAATGGACTAGCCCTCTACCCAAGGGCCTACATGCCACATTGGAATCCCACAAGGGTCCACCTGGTTATGCAGGCCCAAGGGAAGGCCAACACTAGTGACAAAGCTTGTATGGGGGATCCGGACCATATAAGGCCCACAAGTATCAATTTATTGAATTTTTTGGATGGTATGAGGCCCTCAGGAGCACATATGCCCATATTGGTAAGCCCAAAAGGTGGAAATATGAGAAATTCACTGAGATAGGGTGGTCAGCGATGGTAGGTAGGGTTCCTTTGACCCCCATTTAACTTCATCACCTCGTAAATGCAATAACTTATCTTGTTAACCAATAGAACACATGAGCTTGATTCCAATGTGGGACTATAATTCCATGAATCTATTAATTTTTACTAAAGATACACTATTTCACTTCATAGTAATTCCCATCACACTTTGAAACACCGACCACCGCACTCCACCGCTCACCACCTTCTTCCTCAACCACCGCCACTTCTATAAATTCTTGAACCGATATAGATGACCACCCATAGCTCAAACACAAGATCGATCACCACTTATTACATATATGATCACTCCAAGACAATCATATGGCCACCATAAAGGTGTCATAGAACTACTTTGTTGGCCGAAAGACTCGAGGACTCGATGAAGAACACCACTACCTCCGCTACTGTGCTGCCTCCATGAATGACCACTGCACCGCTATTCACCACTGGCTTCGCTACAGCGCTGCCACCATCCAAAACCACTACACCACTGTTCAACACTACCAGTTAGGCCAAGAACTAAAATCGTAGAATATATTCTAATATCATGGATATGATATCACATATTATACCATTGGGCCAATGGTATCATGTATGCTATCGTAAAACCTATAGTAGAGCATATGATACCATCGATCCAATGGTAGCACATGCTACCATTGAGACAAAGGTATCATATGTAGAATTATACAACCATCATCCTCACCTGTTCAAAATATCCCTCGCCTGATCCACATCAACCATGCGTGATCAACTTAAGAATAACTATCATGGGAATCACCCTCAATACTACCAAAGATCTACCCATGCCGCCTGCCACCGATGATCACCAAAAATTGCACCAAAGAACCCCTTTACTTACACTTGAATCCTAGATTCACCATTTATCTACCACTACCCCATGGAAAATTAAAATCTCCCTCCAACCACTATGAATAATGGAGGATTGGAGGAATAAAATTGATAAATCAATGCACCACCCATGCACCGTGCATGTGAAGAAGAAACTCACTGGTACACCTCACCGCCAATGGTAGAACATGATATATCATTAACACAAAGATGAAACATGATCTACTATTAGTATAATGGTGGACTTACAATGGTGCATGATGTTGTCTCCATTGAATAATTAAAGATCTACATTGAAATTTAGAAACACCAGAAAATTTTGTAGATTCAACATAAAATATATTACAAAAGATATATTCAACGTCTACTAAGATTTGAAAAGATTAAAATGAGAGATATTAATAAGTTACCTCCCTATATAAATACAAATATCCTGTACCAAATAAAAGGATTCAAAAATCAGGAGTATACTTCTCCTGGATGGTTTGTTTTTTCTACTTTTTTAATTTTATCCTATAATATAGTTTAATTCATGTAACTCATTCATTTTATTAAATAAAAATTGTTCTATCTTTAATATTTCCTCCATTGTTACATTATTTTAATCTTCTCTCTTGATTTATCTCATTATACTATTCTCATTCCTTCTATGCTCAATAATGAGTGACTAACCAGAGGCTTAGACTAAGGGGAGGACAGGGTGTCCTAGATTTTATTCTTTAATTTTAAATGATTAATTTACATTTCTATTTGGAAATAATAAAGTTTATGAGTTTGGTTATTTTCCACCATGCCATGGAACTCAAAATCACTTATATTAAATTATTTACATCTTTTGTATTCCCTCATTTAAACACAATTTATTCACATGATTGAGTTGAGACGTTCAAGGAATGTAACAACATATGATGGAGATGGGGCCTAGAAGGTGTCACACTCTCAATTGAGGTGTTCCATCAACTTTGATTATATAAAGAGGTTGGATCTATATTTTTAGACATCCATGGTTTCACAATAACTAAATAAAATAATAGTAATCCAAGAGTGGGATTTTATAATTGGGTTATCAAAATAAATTTAGTCAACTGACATGAATAATGTAAGAACCCAAATCCAAACCCAAAAGGCCAAGATGTATCTTCATTCTATATTTCATTTCAATTTAGTATAATTTTTTATTTATACACTTATTTTAAGATTTCCTATTAATAAAAACAAATAAACTCACTTATTTTCCACAAAAAAAGTAATTTAGGTGAATTGGATTAAGTAAGTGAACAACTGTGAAAATCATCAAGTGAGACAACAATGCTCAGCCTCTCTGCTATATTACAAAAATAATTTTTATTTTTCCACACACTATAATAGGCATTCATCAATATCTCATGAAAATTTCTTCATCAAAATTTTCATAAGACTTCTCATGATTCATATTTTTGAACTTAAGAATAAAATGACCCCTACTAACCTTGAAATATTTCACTCAATATTTTTTATTATAACCAATATTATAGGGAAATGTATTACATTTTTACTGAAAAAAATATATTTGTGTACATGAATAAAAGTACTAAATAATTCTCTAAATAAAAGTTTATATTCATTCGACATAATCTTTCCATTCTCACTAAACTCATATTTTTCCTTTATGAAACTCCATTTTTTTGAGTATTTTATTGAAAAATGTATTGGTGTTTGATTCAATGTTTCCTCAGATGGGGTTGGAATTAATTTATTATACAATACTTTTCTTTTTTAGTTATTAATTTAAGTATATAAATGCCTATATCTCATTTAACGCCCCTTCTAAAATATCTAAACATTTATAAATATTCTAATTCATGTTTCATGAATCTTAAATTGGTAATTTGAGTGAAGTCACTAATGAAATTAATGAATTAAAAATCACCTTTAGATGATTAATGCCTAATATTTTAACAAATATTAGAGTGGATGATTATACGGGGTCTAGTGGATTGAATTTCAACTTTCTTATGACTGTTACTAACCATATTCCCTTTCTAATACGTTTTACAAAAAATTCTTCTTTCATCTTAACTTGTGGAAAGTTTCTTACAGAATTTTATTTATAATGTTTTATCATACTATTCTAGCCAATATGACCAAGTATTCAACGCCACAACATATTTTCATCCTCCACAATTATGTAACATGAGTTACAAGGATATTTAATCTGGAAAATATTTCTACTGGTTCTTTCTCCCTTGATAAAAAATTTTATATCTTTAAAACTTATGATGATAAGAGAATCATTATTTAAGATAATTTCCCTTCCATCATCATACAGTTTACTGATACTCAGTAACTTTTTATCGAGAATGTAAAAATATAAAAATTCTTTCAATTTTAGTCTATGAGATTTAATATCTATTGTTCATATTCATATAATTTTTAAGGAAATATTGTTTCTAAAATTAATAGTTCCACCATCACAGTCTTCAAGATTTTTCAAGATTTTCATATCACCTATTACGTGGGAAGAAAAACCCTCTACCCAGAAATCAATGTTTGCTTCTTTTGTTATCTTTTAGAACAGTGAAAATATAAAATCCATGATCTTAATTTTCTTCTTTCGAGATTATTTTTCTTTCTTAATATAAAAATATTTTCTGGGAATTTTTTAATACATTCTTCAGCATAATGACCTAGTTGATCACACCTTCCAAAAATTTCCTTCATGAAATAAAAATTATTTTTATTAGGGAAACTTCAGTGTCATGAACCCCTCCCTCTAATGATATTGTAATGAATTAAGAGAGATAATGATCCCTAGGTATCTTCCCCAGTTGGCCACAGGTTCAAAAAAATAACCAAGGGTATAAAAATCTCACATATGGGAGGCATTACCCTCTAATATAAAATAAAATCAGGATATAGGATAAAAACAAAAAAAATATCCAACATATAATATATATTTAAACCCAAAATCATATCATGATGCATGTATAATGTCAATAGATACAAATAGAAGTCTATAAATAAAATAAATAAGATAAGTCTTATCGAAGAAACTCAATAGAAACCTCGAACCCAAGATATTAATGTTGACCTTAATCCCAAAAATTCACTTGGAAACTTGAAAAATAATTTTTATATATATGGTGAGAATAAAATTATACTCAGTAAGATCATACCCAAGGTCTCAAGTGGACTTGTGAAATGATAATGATAATGAACCAGTGAACAAATAGAAAAATAAAAAAGAACCTAAACCGGTAAACTAACTAATCACAGTCTCACCAAGAATCACTCCCTAAATCACACATCCAATATATTAATATGGAATCAAGATCATAATAAATTAAGGATCCCATATATTGTTCCTTGTTGATTTTTTACTATCACACCCCAATGTCGAATATCCTATGCTCTCATCCCTTCAATATATATCACATCACAACCACATCACTTCACAACCTCATCATATCATGTCTCACCTGAAAAAACCTGGTCCAATACTGCTACTGAAGGAAGAGTGGAGAAGAAGGGGTAGCCAACCATCTGTATCACCACTATCATGGATGTTAGGGAAAACACCCGAAACCCAAGAACTATAATAATTGTTATGGTTATACATGTCAGGTAGGGAATGCAAAAAAAACATAAAATATATGATATATAAATAACACACATTACACAACCAATGGTTCCACTTTAACCTCAATAACAAAAACCATATTACCACCACTAAAACACACATCAACCACCACAATCTCTACAGCCACTATATACAACACACCATAGTACCACCACACAAGGCCACATATTCCAACTTTCAATTATAATTTACACCAATTTTATTCATTATGCTATTCCATTTTATACTGCACAACCCATTTGTTTATTCATTTCATTTATCCAATCACCACACATAAAGTTCCAAACCATTCATAATCATTTACAATATTACAAATAATCCATGGATAATTTGGTAAATAACACAACCACATAATGGCACAACTAGACTAACTCACATAAATCATTATCACTATGCCACAACAGCCAAACTATCTCACCACCACAACCACATGTCTCATCCACCACACACTAAAACTTCCATGCACTCGAACCACTATGTGCCACATCCATCATTAACCACCACCCACAACACTACACCAACACACATCACCCACAAAATTCATCACACCACTACACACCATAACCACTACATACCATAATGAACAACTTACCACTTCACATCCATGCCAACCAATCTCTACATCATATCCCCACACATTGCACCACCCAATAGATCAAAACTATAATTGGAAAACATCCCATAATAGATAAGACAACACAGCAAACCAATTACATAAAATAAAAAAACATTTTTAATTCCACAATTTATTTAGGGGACTTCATAAAATTACATATTTATTTAGCAAGGATATTATTTCAAAAACCAGATTTCCAGGGGAACCCATTTTATTATCCAAATATGTAGTCTTTAGCCTTTTATTCAGTGTGTTATCAAACAAAAACACATAAAGGGTCTCACAACATATCATCTATAACACAAAAAGGAATCCCAACAACCATTATTTTTAGTATTGGAAACAATAATGACCAATATCATCAAAAATATATATCAAAGAACCAAATCATGTGATATCTCCCCCAATACCAAATAATTTCAGTCATTCTAATTTATTATCCAATTATATTGACCATAATATCTACCCAATGGAAAGAAAAATCATAAAATCCTCATATATAGAACATAATTGGTGAGAACAAGGATCCCCTACCTTAAATTTTTTTTATATCACCTCACTTCAAAGGGAAAAGAATAATCATCCCAGAAACTAAAACCACACACAAGAAACCTAGGTCAACCTACAATGCATTAAGAGATCATCAAAACATAGCCCAAACTCACCCCACACCAAAATAATATCACTGAAAAAAATACCATGGAAGAAAAATGGATGGAAAACATGGGTATAAAGAGTAAGATCTTATCACCGAACACCAAAACACCACCACCAAAACCTGAGGGTCAAGGTGAGGGAATATGGGATGTATGGTATCCCAAAATCACCTTGGGGTTTTCCCCAAAATGAGATATGGATGACGGTCTAATGAGAATGAATTGGATGAACTAGAGTTATAAATAGGTTGTAAGTTTTCCGATTTATGGTGTAAATTCTATATTTATGTAATAAATTCTATGGGATCCTTGGGATACAAAATCCGAAACCATGTTTTAGCCAAAAAAAAATTTCTACCAAAAAATATGACTCCTTAGACTGGAATTATCTTACATCATAAATCCCATTCATATAGCATAAACTTATTTCATGCTCTGCACCACATCTACATATAAGAAGTAGACTATTGGCTACACAATCCATAAAACACCAACATACATAATAAACCCATCTTTTATGGTGAAAAAACCACTGTTATAGCTCCAATATCTACATAAACTCTGAGAGCCTCATGTGAAACAACTTTAATACCCAAAAATGTAATGTAACTAGATGGGAAGGGACATACCATTAAATTAAATACCTCTAAAATGATTTTATCCCGCAATAATGAAAACTAGACTGAATGAAAATAAAGGGGTCTGAATATCCTCCCTACAAGATACCTCTCAAGGTTCTTTTGACACCTCAACACTACCACCCACCGAACATCATGGACCAGGACACTCATAAAAGAATCGTGCAACCACATCACCATTTCACACCAGGAGAAAAAATACATCATCTAGAACCAGCCAATATCCACAAAATTTACACACAACCATTTTCTCAAATATTTCAACCTCTACACATCCCTAACCAACAACATCCACAACCAACATGCAACATTTCCCCGAATAAACAAATCAGGGAATTCCATATTCCATGTGAAGATACTATCTAATTTGGGTGGCACCAACTCACCTTCATAGTATTAATCATGCTATATTATAACACTTATTGATTAATAATTAGGTTTTCCCTCTCTTCTTATACTGTGAGATTTATCACACATCACAACATCAAGACAACACACATATCATAAAATAAAAATATCCAAACATCACATTAATACCAAAAAAATAGGGAAAAGTTCAAAAAAACTCCAGGTACTAGGAATACATATGTACCTATCAATCCCAAGTAATCTACTCTAGGATACCATGCATCCACAACACATGTGTCACGACCCGTCCCAGGGGGGACAGAGCCGCAACTCCCCAAGCCCACCTCCAATAGACCAGGGGCTGGTGACTAGCACCCAGTAGGCATGATACTAACATGGGAGGCATTGCCTATAAACCTGTACACACACACACACATCTCCAATCACACAAAGCTGAAAAGTAAAGACTACTAAAACTGGAAAAGATGCATGCCTACACTAAAACCCAACCACAGAGTACAAAAGGAAAGTAAAGTGCAAGAAAGTAAATCCCTGGGCCAAAAGTAAAAGCCCACTAGAAATAATGTCTATAAAAAATTCCAACCTATAAAGAAAGGTGCTAGGACTGTAGTCTGTAGTCGTAGGAACACACCTCGGTCTGTTTGATCTCATTGAGTACCGTCTGGTCCTAGTTTGCCTAGAATCCTATCAAAGGCTCACTCGTCTGCATAAGACACGACACGTGCAGGAAAATCCCATGCAGGGGTGAGTATAACAATACCCAGTAGGACACCCCAAAACCACAAAGGAAAAACAACAACGGAAATAGCACAAAGGAAAGATACAGTCAGCTCCACATAGTATATGTCTACAACACATATACCAATAATATCCAGACATACTCATACACGATTGACTATCGTGAAACCCACCACTAAGATCCAGCTCGAAGATTCCACTAAGCATACAACTGGGATAACACACTCCTAGGTCTGAAGAGAGAGATACGAAGTACTCATTCTAGGAGAACACACTCCATAGGTACATTGAGAACATGATGCTCAGATGAGGGTCATAGCCAAGTCATGGGGTGATTCCGACAACTCAGTTTGAGCTAATCCGCTAAGAAGAGGATCGGCGCCCGAGTAATGTTGGTCACGTCGATACCAAGAACTCTACCTAGGGTTCCAAGAATGAATAGAGGATCCGACTTTAAGTCTCATAGAGGGGATTCCAACAACTGTATTCAGGAAGTTATACTGAAGGGATCATTCTCATATATAAAAGAAATTATACCAGAACCTTTAGGGGATAACCAAGGGTACAAACCCTAAGAACTAGTCCAAGTCACAGAAGACAAGTGGCTCAAGCCATGAAGAAAAGGTTACACGACATGTATTATAGTTACACGCCGTGTTCCTTGACCCTGGGTACTTCCTGTATAAACGTCCCATGTCATTCGTTCAAGCCGTGTAAAACCAAACAACATGGTGTTTAGAAAAGGTACTCGTCATGTGCCTTGACCCCGAGTACTGCCCGTGTAACTGGCCCGTGTCATTCGGCTTGTCGGATGGAAAGAAACTATACGGTGCATAGAAGAATCCCACGTCATGTCCGAGCACCTAGGCTCGCTCCATGTACGCTGGCCATGTACCCGTACATGGTCTCTGCCCGTGTCCGTGTCGCCTGCCCGTGTACCAGTCTAGTGGGTATCCCATGTATATGGCCAGGTCTGGCTGGGTAGGGGTATACACGGCGTGTCCTTGGTCGTGTACCCTGCCAGTGTCCGTGTACTCCCGGAGTACACGCCATGCAATCCCGCTGACGAACACACACCATTTATCCCATACTACAGGATGTGTAGTCGTGAAATTTCCAGAACGCCGTCTTCTTCCTTGCGCTTTGGCCGATCTTCCAAATCATGTTTCTCTAGTCCGTTTTCCACAAAACTCAAGATCAAGGGTCCTATCGACCTCGCGATGCCGAATCCGTGGGTTTCAGGCCTTTGATCAGCTCCAAAATCCTATTTTGGTCACCTGTGCGGAAATCGTTCAAAGAAGGATATCTTCCAATCCGCTTCAATCGGTCCGTCTCCACCGTAGCTGCACCTTTATATGGTTGTACCGATGCGAGATCTTCAATTTGGGATCGTTGTATCGCACAATGGGTGCACAATGATCCGTTGTTCGTATCCCCATGAAAAACGCGTAGAATGAAGCGATGATCGCGAGAATTTGGGGAAGAAGAACACAACAAATTGAGAAAGACGAACCTCGATTGATGTTCGTGTCGATCTTGTTCCGTCACCATTAGAAGGTTGAACGAAACTGAACAATTTCAATAATCAAATCCCCACAATTCCCACAAAATCCCATCCCATAAGAACGATCGATCCGCGGGCTAATCTATTCGTGGATTAGTCTGCATTCATCATGGAAAACAAAAACGGGGAAGAAAACACAATTTAAACATCCTACTTGGATCCGCGACATTCGTTGGCGATGATCTGGTCTCCACGTCGTCGTCGCCGGTGAAAATCGTCAAGAACGTCGTCGCTGCGTCGAGAGGTCTTCTCCAGAGCTCTCCATAGAAAATCAGAGTTATGGGAATTGTAACCCTGACCCTCCCTATGAAATATTTATTTAAAAGAATAAAATATTTAATTGCAACAAGGATTTAAATAAAATATTTTAGTAAAATAATTTATTACGGTTACATCCAAAAACCATATTTCACCACCGACCTATGCCGGCCGATGGTAGGACTTGCCTAAGGTAAAATTGCTTCTCTGGATGCAACGGTGCCCTCGAATTTCTGATATGAGTACCCATTCAAGAGTTATTCCAGTTTTTCAGGAAAACCGCACACGCACGTAATTTAATTATTAAATTAAATTCAAGCATTTGTTCTGGGCTCACTGGGCCTCAGAACTACACGCCGTCTCAGAGCCTGGTCTTGAATTAATTCCCATATAAAATTAAAATAATACATGGAAAAATCCGGGAAATTACATCTCACCCACCTTAGGGATTTTACGTCCCCAAAAAGCCAAAACAAAGGCTACTAAAAAAGATATGGGTACTGCACATGAATTTGAGCCTCCCGCTCCCACGTACTCTCTTGGAGATTCCCGTGCTACCACCAGACATGCATCAAGGGAATAAATCCTCCACGAAGGATCTTCTCTTGCACGTAGAGGATCCCCAAGCTCTCTACTGAACTCTTCTCCCGTATGGCTAGGAAGTGGGATGACTTGGTGAGTCGATCAACGATCACCCAGATGGCATCGTGTCCCCTGGATGTACATGGTAAACCCATCACGAAGTCTATGGATATCCCGTACCACTTCCACTCTGGCACCTCAAGGGGCTGAGTGAAACCTGATGGCACCTGGTGCTCAGCCTTTACTTGCTGACAAGTAAGGCACCGAGAGACAAACTATGCCACACCCTTCTTCATTCCTGGCCACCAAAACTGACGTCAGAGGTCCTGATACATCTTTTCTATGCCTGGATGCACTGCTAAAGGGGATGTATGGAACTCCCTCAGAACCACCTCCCGCAATGTCGCTTGTACTACTGTGCGTCCTCTGAAAAGAACAACGTGCTCCCCACCTTCTAAATATCCATCAGCAGCATCACCTGTGGATATCTAAGCACGTAGAGTCTCATAGCTAGCATCCTCGCGCTGTGCTTCCCTAACTCGTTGTAGGAGTAGAGGGGTAACAACAATCTACTGAAGGTAATCTCCCTCATCTCCATCTATGAAGGATAACTGTAAGAAGGCCAACTGCCTCGTCGCCTCATCCAGCAACTGCGAGCTGGATTTCCTACTGAGAGAATCTGCCACTACGTTCCCCTTCCTAGGAGTATAAACGATCTCAAACTCGTAATCCTGGAGGAACTCAAGCCATCGCCTCTATCTCAAATTCAGATCCTTCGGAGAAAAGATATATCTGATAATCTTGTGATCAAATTAGATTGTAAACCACTCGCCCATCAGGTAGTGCCTCCACATCTTCAATGCGAAGACTACCGCTTCCAACTCAAGATCATGGGTCGCGTAGTTCTGCTCGTGTGGCCTCAACTGATGTGATCCATAGGAAATCACTGCTTTCCTCTACATCAGGACACAACCAAGCCCGGTTCCTGATGCGTCGTAGAACACTACGTACTCAACAACCTCCTCCAATAATCGCAAGATCGGGGCGCTCGTCAGACTCTGTCTCAAACGCTGGAAAGCCTGCTGGCATCTCTCAGTCCACACGAATGGCTGCCCCTTTCGGGTCAAAGATGTCATGGGTGCTGTTATCCTGGAGATATCAAGGATGAATCTCCGATAGTAGCTTTCCAACCCAAGGAAACTCCGCACCTCCGTCACGGTCTAGGGTGGCTCCCATGCTAGCACTGCCTCCACCTTGGCTGGGTCCGCTGCTACACCTTCTGCCGAGATAACATGTCCCAGAAAGTGGACCTTTTGTAACCAAAACTATCACTTCGAGAGTTTCCCATACAACTGGTGCCTTCAGAGTGTGTCCAGAACCATCCTTAGGCATCTCGCGTACTCCTCCTCAGACGCAGAGTATATAAGGATATCATCGATGAAGACCACTACAAACCAGTATAGATAGGGCTGAAAGATCCGGTTCATGAGCCCCATGAACACCGCTGGGACATTCGTCACACCGAAGTGCATCACCAAGAACTCATAGTGACCGTAGTGACATCTGAAAGCCATATTTGGTATATCCTCATCCCGTACTTGCAACTGGTGATAGACTGATCATAGATCAACCTTCGAGAACCATCGTGCCCCTCTCAACTAGTCGAAGAGGTCATCGATCCTCGGTAGTGGATACCGGTTCTTCACGGTCACCTGATTCATGTGATGGTAATCCACAGATAGCCTCAAGCTCCCGTTTGCCTTCTTGGAAAACAACACTAGGGACGCCTAGGGTGAAACACTGGGTCTCACAAAGCCCTTCTTCTGCAAGTCATCCAGCTGCACCCTCAGCTCACGAAGCTCTGCAGGAGCCATCCGATATGCTGATGCTGATATCGGTGTCGTACCAGGTTGCAACTAAACACAGAAATCTATCTCCCGATGGGGAGGTAGCCCGGGGACATCCTCTGGAAATACGTCCTCGTACTCAGCCACTATTACTGGAAACTGGAAACTCGTAACATCTGATGTGCTGAGGGCTAGGATATCCAACTGATGTGAAATCAGTTGTGCCCTCCTATGAATGAGTCCATCCTACGCTATCTGGGTCTCTCTTTCACCGAAAAAAGAGAACCTCATTCCATCACTATGGACACAGCGCACCCTCCACCGAAAACAGTCGATCTGAGCATGAACTGTTGATATCCAATCCATACAAATAATGAAATCGTAAGGCATTGATGCTACCACCAAGAGGTTCCAACCAAAACTCTCGCCTCCAAGGGTCAGGTCACACTATCTACAGAGGTGTGTGATCTCTGAATCTTCTCCAGTCGGTGTTTCTAAACGTAAGGGTCGAGTCACCAGCTCAACTGGAATCTCAAGGTCTCGAACAAGATAAGCAGCCAGAAAGGAATGACTGGAACCCGTGTCTATCGTTACTGCAACCAAAGTATAAAAGACATAGATAGTACCTCTAATCATTCCAGGAGTACCTGGGTCATAAGCCTCTACCACCTGTAGCTGTCCCTGCCTCTGTCCACCAGCTCCCTGGGCTTGGGGTGGACCTCCTGCGGGTGGTGGTGGCAAAGGGTTAAAATGCCGTCCACCTCCAGCTTCTCTCCCAGCTCCCCTACCATGTCCTCTACCTCTCGGATCTTTCTGATCCACACATTGCCTCTACCTCAGTGGTCCATCAACTGCTCCCGTGTCAGTAGTGTGGTGGGTTGGAAAATCCCGAGTGAGATGTCCCCTGCCATCACATGAGTAGCATCACCTCTCTCGAGGCTGGCTGGATGCGCCCTGCGAACCCTGTACGGCAGATCCCCTGTCCTGGGATCTCCTCTGAAAACGTCTCCCACGCCTGGGCCCCTGACGTCAGCTCCCTGCTGCTGAGGTATCTGCTCCAGCTCACCCACTACTGACACTTGTCGGCTGTCTCTGCTCTTCCAAGAAGCTCTCGACCAACTGATCCTGCTCGAGCACCCCAGCATAAGTAAGAATGATCATAGGGATGATGCTAGATCAGATATCTCTGCGCAAGATGCACTCAAAAGTCCAAGATCAGAAGTACTGATCTCTGACCATATCTATCGAGTACCGCGAGAGGTCAGTAAACCTCAACGAATAGTCAGCCATCGTCATGGTTCCCTGCTGGAGCTGAAGAAGCTCTTGTATGATACTTCTCTGAGGGTAACCAGTTAAAACTCCTCTCTGAAGAGACAGTCAAACTCCGACCATGCAAGTGTCGCCTCATCGTGGGTCTGGATAACCAAACTCTACCATTGTCCTGCCGAGCCCTGCAGAAGGCTCGCTGCCAGGATCACCATCTGGTATGTTGGTGTCCTGACCAAACGGAAGACTCTGGCCACTGCCTCAAGCCAATCCTCTACTGCCTGAGGGTCAGGCTCGCCTTAAAACCTGAGGGGTCTCTATATCTGAAACTCAAGGAGTGCGCTCAGCCTTTGCTCCTCCTCTATTAGTACAGCAGGCACTAAACACTACTCCAAAGGTGGCTGGATAACTGGCACACCATCTGGTGGTAAAACTAGGGGATACGGTCCCTGTGTTGAGGCTTCATCACTGAGGGGGTCATCCTCATGATCAAGCTGCTAGATCCTAGCGGGTGCACGTCACGGAGGAATCCTGTTAAAGAAACAAGATGTATCTCAGTCAACGAGTATATCTAGATAGTTGACTAAAAAAGGACATGGAAACAACAACCCATTCCTATATTATGCATGTACCATTCTTTCCCCTGCAACTAGTTTTCTCATGTTCTGAGTTGAAAAGAATGTTATTAGAGTCCTGGTGTATGGATACGTCGGCCGCCCGCACCAACACTGGGGTCCCTGTCCTGAAATCCAAACTCGAAACACTTAACACTGTTTCCCCAAACCAACTCACAGACTCTTGGTCCTAAGGTAGAACCGACCACCACTAATACCACTCTATCAGGACCCGTCCCAGTGGGGCCCGAGCCGCAACTCCCCAAGCCCGCCTCCAATAGGCCAGGGGCTGGTATATAGCGCCGAGTAGGCATGAATCTAACATGGGAGGCATTGCCTATAAACCTGTACACATGCACACACATCTCCATGTCCACAAAGATGAAAAATAAAGACTAATAAAACTAGATAAGATGCATGCATACACTAAAACCCAACTACAGAGTATGATAGGAAAGTAAAGTTCAAGAAAGTAAATCCCTAGGCCAAAAGTACAAGCCCACCAGAAAGAAAGTCTGTAGCAATGTACAACCTATAAAGAAAGGTGCTGGGACTGCAGTCTGTAGTTGTAGGAACACACCTCGGCCTGTCTGATCTCACTGAGTACCGTCCGGTCCTGGGCCGCCTAGAATCCTGTCAAAGGCTCGCTCGTCTGCACAAGACACGACACATGCGGGCAAAGCTCGTGCATGGGTGATTATAACAATACCCAGTAGGACACCCCGAAACCACAAAGGAAAAACAGAAAGGGAAATACCACAAAAGAAAAGATACATTAAGCTCCACACAGTATATGTCTACAGCCCATATAACAAGAATATCCAGAGATACTCATACAGAATCGACTATCGTGAAACCCACCACTAGGATCCAGCTCGAAGATTCCACTAAGCATACAACTGGGAGAACACACTCCTAGGTCTGAAGAGATAGATACGAAGTACTCATTCCAGGAGAACACACTCCACAATTACTTTGAGAACATGATGCTCAGATAAGGGTCACAACCAAGTCATGGAGTGATTCCGATAACTCAGTCTGTGCTAATCCGCTAAGCAGAGGATCGACGCCCGAGTAAAGTTGGTCACATCAATACCAAGAACTCTACCTAGTGTTCTAGGAATGAATAGAGGATCCACATCTAAGACTCATAGAGGGGATTCCAACAACTCTATTGAGGAAGTTCTGCAGAAGGGATCGTACTCATGTATAAAAGAAATGATACCAGAACCTTTAGGGGATAACTAAGGGTAAGAAACCTAAGAACTAGTCCAAGTCACAGAATACAAGTGGCTCAAGCCATGAAGAAAAGGTTACATGACGTATAGTATTGTTACACGCCATGTTACTTGACCCCGGGTACTGCCTGTGTAAATGACCCGTGTCATTCGTTCAAGCCGTGTAAAACCAAACTACATGGCATGTAGAAAAGGTACGCACCGTGTTCCTCGACCCCGAGTATGGCCCATGTAACCGGCCCGTGTCATTCGGGTTGTCAGATGGAAAGCAACTACACAACGTGTAGAAGAATCACACGCTGTGTCCGAGCACCTGGGCTCGCTCCGTGTATACTGGCCATGTGCCCGTACATGGTCTCTGCCTGTGTCCATGTCACCTGCCCATGTACCAGTCCACGGGGTATCCCGTGTATCTGGTCGGGTCTGGACGGGGAGGGGTATACACGGCATGTCCTTGGCCATGTACCCTGCCCATGTCTGTGTACTACCATAGTACATTCCATGTAATCCCACCGACGAACACACGCCATGTATCCCATACTACATGGCGTGTATTCAGGAAATTTCCAGAACGCCATCTTCTTCCTCACACTTCGGCCGATCTTCCGAATCACGTTTCTCGGGTCCATTTGCCGCGAAACTCAAGATCAACGGTCCTCTTGATGTCGTGATGCCAAATCCATGGGTTTTGGACCTTCGATCGACTCTGAAATCTGATTCCAGTCAACCGTACAGAAATCATTCGAAGGAAGATATCTTCCAATCCACTTCGATCCGTCTGTCGCCACCACAACCGCACCTCCGTAAGGTTGTACCGATGCCAGATCATCAATTTGGGATCGTTGCATCACACAAAAAGTGTTCAACAATCCGTTGTTCATATCCCCGCGAAGAACGCATAGAACGCAGCGAAGAACACGATAATTTAGGGAAGAAGAACACAAAAAATGGAGAGGGATGAACCTCGATTGATGTTCATGTGGATCTTGGTCCGTCACCATTAGAAGGTTGAACGTAAACAAATAATTTCAAGAATCAAATCCCCACAATTCCTACAAAATACCATCCTACAAGAACGATGATCCGTGGGCTAATCTGTTCGTGGATTAGTCCGCATTCATCGTGGAAGACAAAAATGGGGAAGAAAACACAATTTAAGCATCCTACTTGGATCTGCGGCGTTCGTTGGCGATGATCCGGTCGCCGCGTCGTTGTTACCGGCGAAAATCATCAAGTATGTCATCGCCGCATTGGGAGGTCTTCCCCAGAGCTCTCTAGAGAAAATTAGAGTTATGGAAATTGTAACCCTGACCCTCCCTGCGAAATATTTATTTAAAAGAATAAAATATTTTGTTGCAACAAGGATTTAAAATAAAATATTTTATTACGGTTACGTCCAAAAACCAGATTTCACCACCGACCTGCGTTGGCCGATGTTAGGCCTTGCCTAAGGTAAAATCGCTGCTCTGAACACAACAGTGACCTCAGATTGCTGATCCGAGCAACCGTTCATGAGTTATTCCACTTTTTCAGAAAAATGCATGAACACATAATTTAATTATTAAATTAAATTCAAACATTTGTTCCGGGCTCACCTGGCCTCGGAACTGCACACCATCTCAGAGCATGGTCTTGAATTAAATCCCATATAATATTAAAATAATACATGGAAAAATCCAATACATTGCAACATAAACCAAGGGCACATTTTTCCATGCATCACTTTCTATTGATGATCTTGAGTCTCTACTAGTCACTCCCCAAATGTCAAATCATCCTCAAAATCCATCTCTGCCCAGTCAATGATGTGGGGATCATTGAAAAAATATCAATGAAGATAGGGAACATGGAAGGCATCGTGGATCCTTTTAACCTATTGTGGTAATGCCAATTGATACGTCACATTTCCAACATACCCTAACACTTAAAAATATCCAATGGATCTAGGAAAAAGTTTTCTCCCCTATCCAAACCTCAACTTCTCACATTGAGGGGAGAGTCTCAAGAACACATGGCCTCTAAACTTGAACTCTATAAGACTCATACTATAGTATAAATAGATTTTATTATGGTCATTATTTACCCTTATCCTCTCTCAATCTAAGTAGATCTTCTATATCTTTCTCTACACCACATCAGGACCAAGAACTACTAACTCCCCAACCTCCATCCAACACAATGGAGAATAAAACGACCACCCATACACTGAAACAAATGGATCAATTCTAATGGATGAGTGATATATGTTGTTTTATGAAAAATCAACAAGATATAGGTGAGATACCCATGATCCACCAAAGTCCAAGGCGTAAGAACACATCATATCCTCCAACGTTTGGATAAATTGCTCTATCTGTATATTCATGTGAGGGTGAAAATTAGAGATAAGGCACAACTAGGAGACAAAAAATAATTAGTTTCCCTTATAAAACCTTGAGGTAAAATGAGTATCCTAATTATAAATTATGATCCTTTGTACCTCATGAATTATAACCACATCATCTACATACCACCTCACCAAAACTTCCTTGATACTCATCTTGTAGATCACCAGAAAATTATTTGACATTGTTAGTCAGTCCACTATCACCCTAACTAAATCACAACCTCCCTGAGCTTGAGTTAGCCTAGTGAAAATGTCAATTAATGTTTACTCTCATTTCCACTCTATAAAATATAAGGATGATAACAGACCCCCTAGGAACATGGCATTCTACTTTTACCTATTAAAAAACCAAACACCTCGCCACAAACTCTGCCATTGATCATTTTATCCCCAACCACAAAACATGTCTCCTAAAGCAATATTTTGTCTTGGTCACACCAAGATACACTAATAAAGGGGAGATGTGAAAATCATGGTGAACCCCCACACACATCACCTTTACAAAAAATATCCCCCCTATAATATCATCCAATTCCAACCATCCTCTAAGCATCCCTTGGGGGAATCACCATGGACAACATGATCACACATAACCTCTACCATTGAGTATCCAAATTGAGACTCCTCCACCTGCTACATCAAGGATGAATCAATGATCACCAGATGAAGAAAACCTCTATCACTAATCTCCCCAATTTTAAGATTAATTACTATAAGATCCTCCACCCCATTCCAAACATTATAGTACATCCAAACAAAATCTTGTCAAGATTTCCAACTCAAAGAATCACAAAAAAATTAACCTTTCATAGGGTGTAAGAGATATAAAAAATCACAATCCTAAAGAAACTCAATCTACCTACATTGGTCTAGATTTAAATCCCCCTAATAGAAGACATATTTACAGATCTTATGGTCAGTAAAAACCACAAAGTTCCCATTAATAAAAATAATTCCACTAAAAAATTATCGCGAACCCAAGTTACACCAGCTCTAGATCATGGGTAAATATTTATTCTCATAGGGAAGTAACTTTCTAGACCAATAATATATCCCTAATCTCTACTACATCAACATAAATCCCAATCCTAGGAGACAATAATCATAGAATACCTCAAATATAAAACCCTCTCTAGGAAACTGAATCACTAGAGAACTAACTAATTTCTTATTCATGTAAATAAATTCTTCCTAGAACTAATCATTCCATATAAAATCTTGACCCTTATTAGTCATATCTATCAATGGGGTTGGAAACAAAGAGAAATAAAATAAAAACCACTAATAATAGTTGAAAAACCAAGAAAACAGTGGACCTGTACTATGTCCTTGGGTGATTCCTAAGAATCAACTCCCTAAAAATTTAATAGGTCTATGAACACACTATTCTAAGACAAATTAAATTTCATGGAAATACACCTCTCACATCCATAACTTACACCTAGAAAAATTTGTATAGATATGGTTGTGTTGTATTACTTGTAAAATAGTTTTGATATGCTCAAAACATTCCTCCTATAACTTTGAGTAAATCATGATATTTTAGATGAACATAATGACAAACCAAACCACGAGATCACATAATATGGAGTTAATAAGCCCTATGAACATGAATTGTGCATTCATGTCATTGAATGGAATGACAACAAACTATAAGTTCTTATATCTACATCTAAAAGATGTATTCATGATATCATCACCATTCACCCTCATCTGGTGATATCTAGACAAAAAAAGATACCTTAGAAAACCAACTGGTCCCTCTCAACTGGTCAAACAGATAATAGATCCTTGTAAGAGGGTAATGGTTCTTAACTATTACACGATTCAACCACTTTTAGTCTACTCACAAACTCAAAATAACATTTTAATTATTGAAAAACAATATTGTATAAACCCATAGAGATGCTCGAGGTTGGTTGAAATCCAATACATCAGATCATCCACCTATTGACTCAACTCATGAAGCTCTATAGGAACCACTTGATAGTGATCCATCAAATCTGGAGACATGCCCAGATGCAACTCAATCCTGAACTCAATGAAATATTGAGGGGGAAGGTTCATAACCTAATTTGTGAAATATCAATGAACTTGACCAAAACTCCAGGAATTTCTCTTGCATGATATTCTACTATCAGATCTGCTAACCAAGAAAAAAGATGATTCACTTTCCTTCCACCAATCTAATAACCCCACTCACTAATAAATGCCCCTCATTGGACCTCTATATAAAAAAACTATCCACAATAAAAATTTTATGACTATTTTCATGTAATAAAAATAATACATGATGAGTATAAAATCATATGGATATATCTATAGTAATAAGTGCCCCTGTGACTGGTGTTACCCTATCACCAGTTTACATCCCTTGCACACATCAAACAAATTATCCTGACCCCCAACTAGCATATATAACACTATGGAAAATAGAATTATATTAATATATATTCCCAAGGAATGAACCAATGTAGTTACAAAAAATTAGTGTGATTCCCATGAATCAAATAAAGAACATACAAGGGTAGATGATAAACTGATCACACTTCTGAAAACCTCTAGACCTACTCACGTAGCTAACTCTAATGCATGCATCTGACTTCACCCAAATCCCCAGCCTATCTAAGGTAGGCCTCCACAAACATGCTATGAAATATTTCCCTATTGAATGGGACCATCACAAGGCCACCCCTTCCAACACTATCTACCCCCAACTACTTGATAAGCACCAATGATCCCTACCACTAAAACTACCTTAGTAGAAACTGTTGTTGCTATCAAAAAGAGGGACGAACACCCATCTTAATATGGCCTCCTTAAGTGATTAGAAACTAATATCAGTGGTGAAAATATCTTCAACTGGCATAGCATGCAAATTAAAAACACTCAATATGTATTTAGAGTCCACCTTACCTATAAGGATGATAAGAGATCTTCTTCAGTATAATCCCCACTAGTAAAAACCATGACTGCCTGAACACATGGCCCACTTCCTGAAAATATACTCTTTAAGGTTCCATGTAGGATACCATCTTGTAGAAAAAACCTTAGTAAAACATATTCTAGATAAAATATTCATTTTTTCACCTCTAAGTATGTATAGAGTATAAATAGAGTGATTGCATACCAGATCACTGGGAACAAATCCTCCGCCAAAAGCTATGCTCTAGAATCCTCAATTGAAAAAATATGAAGAAAAGTGTAAGAGGAAATTGAATATAATCCCAATATCCTTAAAACTTAATATACCTTGATTAAGGGATAGATAATACTTACTCATCCCTACATTTTTTGTTGATGATAGGAATTTTGAATGTAACTATTTCTAAAATTATAGACACAACACATATGCTTCCTTTCAGTCACCCAGATACAAATCCCACTACTTTTTCATATCTCCCTACAAATTAAAAATATCCAATGATAGAAAAAACCAAAATTATTATTAGATCAAGTAGTAATTGATCTTGACCACCTCCAACTGGTGCTATATCTTCAAATTTAAGATGCTTCCCTCTTACTTCCACAAATTTGGCCATTGAAAGGAATGTAAAACCCATTTCTATGCCTCATCCTCTACTACTAGATCAATCATTCAATAATTGAATAGATCAGCCTTATAAGACTCAACTTCCTAAACCACTCATAGATAATTATAATGATCCTTTCCTAGAAATTAATAAAACCATCTAAAACCCAATAGCATGGAAATTTTATCAAATATTATTTAATTAATTCATTTTATTAGATTAAATTTACATAATAACCCAATTCAGAAATGAACACAATCAATCATGATTCAGGTACCTTTACTAGGTATATTCCTTGAAAATAGGTCCAATTCACTTGATCATTTGATAAGAACATAGTCTATGCACTAGATCAACGGGGACCCTAAAATCCTATTTTTTAGCCAGTCTCCTTGGACTATGTCACGTACTGAGATCAACATGAACCATTTCCCTATCAACCCATGAAATCCTCACTTTTACTAACTCTAAAATACATCCTATCTCTCTGATACTACTCTTTGATGACCCCTACCACAAAATATACCTCAATGAAAGAAGAGACACAATGACGCCCAAGTCCCACCTCCAGTAGGCCCTGAGTTGACAATAGGTACCAAGGGTGTACAAATATCACATATGGGTGGAATTACTCTCTAATATTAAATAGGATCAAGATATACAATAAAAAAACCAAAAAACTTCAAAATATAATATTAAGGTAAACCCAAAACCATCCCACAATACATGTAAAATTTCAATAAATACAAATCAATGTTTCCAAGTAAAATTCCAAAAGATAAGTCTTATGAATGTGACTCAACAATAGCTCCAAATCCAAACTAGAAATGTCCAAATCAATCCCAAAATTTCACCAAGAACCTAAAAAATAGTTAATAAACATAGGCTAAGCATAAAAGTATACTTAGAAGGATCATACCCAAGGTCTCAAGTACATATGAGAAAAAATAATGCTAATGTGATAGTGAACAAACAACAAAAACCACAAGAACATAAACATGTTAATTAACCAATCACATCCTCACCATGGCTCACTCAACAAACCATGCATACAATATAGTAATATAGCATCGAGATCATGAAAAAGAAAGGCATCCCACTTCTGCTTCCACACGGATTTTTCACTCTCATTCCCCAACATCAAATGTCATATCCTCGCATCATTTATATACATGTTACATCACAAACACATTGCATTGTACCTCATAACATCATATCTCACCTGAAAAAACCTAGGAAAACACTACTACTGAAGGAAGAGTCGGGAAGAAAGGGTATATGATGTCTGTATCATCACCACCCGAGATAATGAGGAAAATACCATAAAGCTAGAACCTCTGAGTATTGGTAAGGTTATTCAACTAATGTGGGGAAGATATAGAAATAACAGAAAATACATGATATAATGATATAACATATTACCCAACCTATGGGTCTAATTTTACTACACAAGCACAAACTGTATTACCACTACCACACCACACATCAAACGTCACAACCACATCCACAACTACATGAAACACACCACACAACCACCACAAGAAACCACATATTCTCACTTTAAATTACACATTCCAATACTTTTATCCATTAAGATATTTCATTTCACATATCACAACACATTAATTTATTCAGTTCATTTATCCAATCACTACACATCATGTTTTAACCCATTCATAATTATTTTCCACAATACAAATTATTACCTATCCAACTCAGAAACTAAAATAACTAGACCTTGCCACAATTGGACTAACTCACATCAATCACCATTGTCATAAAACACAAGCCAAGCCATATCACCACAACAACCACATTTTCAACCACCACACACAAAAAACACCTTCCACCTTAACTAGTAAACACTATAGCCATCGCGCATCACCACCACACAACACACCAAAACCACACATCATCACCACTACACATCACACCACTATGCACAAGAACTACAAAGGACCACAATGAACAAATACCCACATCATATCCATGAAATCCAGTAACCACATCACAACCAACACATACTACACAGCCTAGACAGTCACCACTATCACCTTATGAAAACCCATAATAGAAAAGGAAACACAGAAAAGTAATCATACACAACAATAACACATTCCGGAATCCACAATTTATTCAAGGGCGTTTCATAAAATTAATTTATTATTTAATAAGTGCATTTTCATAGAAAACATATTTTAGGGGTAACCGATTTATTATACAAATATACAATCTTTATCCTTTTAGTTGAGGTGTGATAAAACAAAAACACAATGGGGGTCTCACAACATATCATCTAAAGTGAAAAAATCTCCCAACAACCATTATTTTCAGTATTGGAAACAGGAATATACAATATTATCAACAATATATATAAAAGTAGTAAATAATGTCATATCGCCACCAAAAACCAAAATTTTGTGTTATTAAAACTAATTATCTTATTATTTTGACCCATAATATACACCCAATAGAAAGAAAAACCATACAATCCACACACATTGAATATAAACATGAGAGAACAAGGATCACCTACCTCAAGAAAGCTTTAGAATATCACTGTGCACCATGAGGGGAAGAAGAATCTGCCTAGAAACCACAACCACATATGGGAAACTTGGATCTACCTACACTTCATCATGTTATCCTCAAAATATAACCCAAAATCAACCTAAATCAAATTAACATTACCATAGCAAATTCACTAAAAGAAGGACAGATGGAAAACAAGGGGATAAAGATGAAAGTAGTACTAATGAATACCGAAGCACCACCTCTAGAACCAAAGGATCTTGGTGAGAGGGGAAAATATGGAAGGTCTCCTTAAATAACCTAGGGTTTTCCACAAAAATTAGAGTAGGATAATGAATATATAAGAATAGAATGGGAAGAACAAGAGATATAAATAGGCTATAAGATTACATATTTATGGTGTAAATTATATATTTACATCGTAAAATTGATGAGGTCATTGGGATACAAGGTGTAAAACTAGGTTTAGGATGTAAATTCATTTTTAGCTAAACAAATGGCACCTCAGGCTGCGATTAACTTATTCCATCAATCCCATTCTCATAGAATAAACTAATTTCACAATCTACACCTCATCTAAAAACAAGAAATAAACCACCAACCACAAAATCCATTAAACACAAACATAAGCCACAAACCCCTCATTTACAGTATAAAAAAACCTACTATTGTTCTTCTATAAGTTAAACCATTATATAACCTACACAAGCCTCCATTAAAACATCTACAACACCCAAACATCCAAAGTAATGGTCTAGGAAGGCATAAAACATTACTTTCCAACATCTATTTTTTTTATTTTCTATCCTTGTGTAGCATAGAAAAGTTACTCTCGTGTCTTCAAATGTTAGTCAACCTTAATTCATGTATAGTCCTAAAGAGAAACATGTTTTTCCAAAAAATATATTCCTTGTTCCCATATATACCATAGTACCAAAAATATCCACTAAATATCAAATTTTTATAGAAAAAATGAGCTTCCCCTATAAATAGATTTTTGAGGTTCAACATATATTTCTATATAAGAAACTCTTGGGTATGGGGAATCTCTCTTATAGAGGTTATTTTAAACTTTTTTGATGTCATGATTTTTTCACATATTTTATCAACCCTATATTTCTAAAAGTTGTTTCTAAAAACACCCTGATTAGAAATATTTGATGATGTTTTATGTTTAATAGGTAAATATGTGACCTGATTCTTAGGATGAGTTTTCTTTTCAGCTCAAGATATAAAACATTTTACCTCCAAAACCTTATTGAAAATTTATCTCATGTCCTTTACGTTACTTTAAACCTTAATAAATATCAATTGAATTTTCAAAAAGTCATCTTCTTTAGTAGTGAGTTTCATATAAAGATCTTCCAACATATTTCCATGTCCTACAACTTTTAGTTTGAAGTTATTAATTTACTCAATGTTTAAATATTCCTTTCTAAGAAGATATTCATTTCCAACATTCCTTTACAAACTTTTTTTCTTCATCATTCAGATTTATTTCTTGATTTGTGTATTTTTTTTCAAGACAATCCACAAGTTCTAATCTCTGTTGATATTCTCTGTAGGTTTCTTTATTCTTCTTCACTATTTGAGAATTTTTCCTTTTTCTCAACATTTTCAAATAAGGTTCTGAACTTATATTGAATTTCATGTTATGAAGAATTATTGGAATTTGATTTATATTTATCTATTTTACTCAACATAACTTTTCTCATTCCAGTGAACTTTTTCTTATTTATGTTGAATTTTTTATTCCGTAAAAGTTTTATCAGATTTTTCAACTAGGGTTTTTCTCTAGAATCATATTTATAATAGATAAGTTTATCATTAGGACAATTCATAAAAAAATGAACATTTCCTAAACACTTAAATCATTTAGGTGGGAGTTTTATTTCATACTTTCCTCTACCACTTTGGTATTTTTTTTGGAGACAAGAGACATGTTTTTAAACTTATTTCATCATCTTCCTTATATTTCAAATCATCTAGGTTAACAGCCTTGGTATCTTAGATTTTTAAGTTTCATATAGCTTAAAAAATCCATTTTATCATTTATATTATTGTTTTATGATGTATATTTTCTCAATTCATATGCCAAAATAAGTTCATGAAATTCATAAAAAGATAAATCATCTTTATCTTTTAAGGATGAGACTTTAGAATAAATCATTTTAGGGAAGTTTCTCATGAGATTATCAAAAACTGTCATATATTACAAGAAATATATGAATCCTATAATATTTAAAATAAATTCATTCACTCTGGTGAATTACTCAGCAACAGTTTCTTAATCTTCCATTCTAATATCTTTGAACATAATACACAAGATTTTTAGCTTTTATTTCTTTACTTTGATGTTTCCTTCAAAGATAATTTCAAAATTTCTACAAGTTTCCTTATCTTTATTGAGATCCATCACATTCCTAACAAGAATTTATAACAAAGACATTGGAATAACATTTATACCTTTCCCATCTACCTCATATTTATTTTTTCAGTGAATTTCATTAGAGTATTTTTCACAATGAGTGGAAACCCAATTGTATCTATATCAATTATCTCTAGGAAAAGATTTATAAGATAGAGTATTATTCTATTTTTCCAAAAATGATAAATTTTCCATAAAAGGTAGGAATACCTCTACTATTGATTTAATTGAGATTTTACATGATAATAATATTAGAGGGGAACCTAAGAATTAGTGCAAATTGAATTTCCATAGGATCATGAGAACCCATGAGGGGGGGGGGGGGTGAATCAGTGTTAATATTTTTACAATTTCTTCTTACTTAGAAATAAATCCATAAAAATTGTTTGAGTTATCATCCTTATCAAAATTTTATAATAATATCACAAGCATTAAATGATAAGAATGTAAAGAAAATTACTAAAGATTTAAAATGTTCACCTACAGTGTGGGTGAATACCTCATTTCCATGGAAACTCCCATTAGTCTAGGGAAATTAATAATAATAGAAAAGTGAATACAATGAGAAAAACCTTATTAGGATCATTCTATCTCCCATTGGTAATGGTTATACTAAATCCCATTAGTTACATAGTTTTTCTTCTAAAAATGGATCCAATACAAGATGTGAATCTTAATACATATCTCTCTTAAAGTTCATTAAAGAATTATTCATATATTTTTATCCATTCAGAAATTTTTTTATGGTTTTTATACCTTAATCTAGTGAAACTCCATCCGATGGGCCTCAAAAAATGTGACTTTAATTCACTCAATTTTTTTTCCAGTGAACATAATCACAATGCCTTACAATCTATTCAGAAACTCTATCTGATAGTTCTAATTGGTGTTATGTTCTATTCCACTTCTTAGTAAACCTCTTCCTGATAACTTATCTTTGTAACTTTTTCCATCATTATTTTACTTCAACCTAACGTATTTGGGAACTCATACGATTTTAAAAACTTCATCATGTATGTTTTTTCACATGGGTTTATATTGTTAGTATGGTTTTACTCACACCCCCTTTATGCAGGTGAGATCAAAGCAGAATAGTAAGGAACTAAAATTTATTTTCCAGCTTAAATAAAACTCAAAATTGAAAAATTCCTCTCATTTTCAATTTCATTGGATGATTCAAAAGAATTCAAGAGTCATCATGAATATTATTGAAGCTTCAGGAAAACACAACATCTATTTATTTTCATTAAACATCCTTAAACTATTTTATTAAGGAACTTATTAAATGTTATTTATCTATACTAGATAAGTATATGCTAAAAGACTAGCACAATGATTTCAATGTTAAGGGGCTTTAAAAAAGTTAGGTAAATTTTCTCAAAAACATTTCCTGTTGTCTGATGACTTCTTTAAGAACAATCTATCCAGTCCAGTTATGTCACAATTCTATCCAATAAATTCTAATAAACTTAAAATATTCTCAAAATATAATGTATGATAACATCATGAATGTTTTTCTGATGTTTATCTATATGATTTATGTTCTTCGAATGAATATTTTTCTAATGGGCTCGATAAAATTTTCTTTAGTAGTTCAGTCCATGAAATTGCAACCACGAACTTTATACAAAGTGGAACAAATAAATTTCCACATAAAAATATACAACCTATATTTATGAAAACTTCAACAAACACTATCTAGTAGACTAGAGTCATTTTATATTAGAAAATATTTTTAAAACTTATAAAGAATTTTTCCACAGATGTATTTATTGTCTAGTAATATAATCTATCTGGTAATATAGATTCAACAGTATACCACCTATCAAATATAATTATCTCACTATATTTTATTTTATCTCCCTTTTGATTTTATACACTTCATACAAAAGTTTACATATTTAGAAAATCATTCTTCTTATAGTTGTTTTTCTTGAAATTCCATCAAGCATATTCCAATGAGTTTATTTATATACCTTCACTCATTGGTAATAATAACCTTATATAGTGATTATGTTACCATTATGTATCCTTAAAAATCTTTAGAATAATATTATGCAAGATTGAATATCTTGGGTATACCCTTATGTTTCATATGAGATTATTCCATTACCTTTACACATCCTCTATATGCTGCTTAAACTGTATAGAAAACATCTATCTCAAAAATTTCATTTGGAAGCTCAAAATTGAATTCTTAAAAATATCTACATATCTTTATCTTTCCTTCATCAGCTTCCTACAATCACCTATTTTCAATGATATTCATCCATACCTTTATCTTGGATCATGAAAGGCTTCATGATGTTGTGAACTTTTTGAATAGCTTATCATCTACTAACTTAAGGAAAGTTTTCTTAACACAGAGAAGGAAAATATTCCTTAAACTCTTCTAGAAACTCATTTGGAAAGTTTTGTAACCCTCATAAGAAACAATTTCTTAATATATTCAGAAAATATTTCACACTGATTAAAAAACATAGATAAAAAGTTTTGTTATGAAATAATACAAAACATGTTCTAAAAATACCATAAAGGATCTTCAAGTTTATTAAATGAGGATTCTAACTGTTTTCCCAACATTATGAGATTTATTTAGAACCACCTGTTTTACTCTTGATGCAAAATGGATACATTTGTTCCTAAAACGTTTGAAAAAAAATAATATCCTTTAAAACCATAAAGTATAAACCATGGTTTCTTATTGTTATGGATCTTTTTCTTGGAGATATCTCCTGGTAATAGAACACACATATTGTGTGTATCCCAGATTTTCACAATAAAAAAAATTTTATTATTAAAATCGTATCCTCAGTATTAACTACTCCAAAAGTTCCTTATTGAGTTATTTGAAGATACAATTTCCTTCAAGGTGTTGATACTTGAGGTTTATCACTATCAATGGTTATATTTATCATGATAACATTATCTATAAAAGATTTAACTTTATATTTTCAGTGTTATACTTGTAGAATTGGAATATGCTTCTTAATAAATTCCATAGACAACTTTATAGCATTGATAAAAGAAACATTCAGTAATCTACTTGGTACTATACCAAGTCTAAGAATCCTCTCTTAATCCTCACACCTTTGTTTCAATTTCATGAATTATTATTTTAGATCTTAAATTCTCTTATCCTTATCTTTTAGTAATTTTGATAGCCCATTGATGATTTTGGAATACTCTTAAACATTTAATTTCAAATCAACTTCTTTATTTGATCTTTCTAAATGTATTGATTCAAGATTTTTCATTTTATATTTTAATTATGAAATAACCTCCTCTTATTTCTCTATATAGAGTTTGAAATCATGAATAATTTTACTATCTTTATTTGTCTTTTCCCAAAAAATTTAAATCTCTATAAGGGATTTATTGAGTTTAACCTAAATATGAACCCTACCTTTAAAATAATATTTGAATCACTATCTTTTTCTTGTGTAATGAATACTAGTGCATATTAATTGAGATCCCTTCAATCTTGAACCTATTAAACTACAATTTCATCAGATTTTAAATATTTTTTGAGAGAAAACTTCTCCTTTTGTAGACACTTTTCTTTCCCTTTATATATTCCATATCATTATGTTAAAATTTCTTAGGAAACTTATCTAAAAGATATACCACCTTTACACATTTTAAAAAAGAAAGTGGAATCTTACCTTTAAACATTCATTTTCCTCTTCTAAGGATTGAGGAAAGTAAGAACATCATCTTTTCAATTTATTCTTCTTACAAAACATCCTTCAATATGAGTTTATTCAATGATTTAAAAGACACTTCATGATAATTTTACTTCACTAATGTCTCATTGTCTTTATTTCTCATCTCATATAAAATGAGAGTATTATTAAATATATCTAGTGATATTTACTTTATGTATTTTTATTCTAGAATAGAAACCTTTGCATTGTACTGAGGAGAAAGTATTCTCATGATTTTATTCAGAATAATTTCATCATTGAGATCTTCACCAAGGCCACACATATCTTCAAAAATATTATTTAGTTAATCAAAAAGGAATCAACCATATCACTTGGACTCATTCTGAAGTCCTCATATTTATTACATAGAACTTATAACCTATCTAAAAAAACCATTAAATATTCCTCATATATATTCCTAAGTTTTTACCCTATAAAATGGGAGGTTTTACAAGAAATTATATTTGTGTAAATGGTATTAGCCAATGCCGATTTAAATCGATTTCGGTGACTATTTTAGAACCCTAGTGATTCTCTCGGGCTACCGGTGAAGATGGAGGTGCTTGCACCGACCTTCCACCCCTTGGAGGGGGGGAGGGAGAATTGTCAGCTGGCAAGAGAATAGGGTTTTTACATCCCTTTTCAAAACCTGACTTCCTTCTCCCTTTTCCAAAAATCTCATTCAGTCCTAAAGCCCTAGATCAGCTCGAAGGGTGCCCTAATCTATAACTTTCGACTTTAGAATTCTTATAATCCTTCGTGCTTCTGAATCTTACCTTTATTGTGCAGTTTAGGCACATGATCCCTTCTATATATGCATTCGAAAAGTTTATCTTTGGTTCCTGGGATCTTTAGGAAAGAATGGTTGTTGGTTTGAATGATAGGCACCACGTGATGATTCAGTTCGAGTCACAAGCAGACCTCATTACAGCTTGGTTGAGGGCTCCTTGTAGCATCAATGGATGTAGAATCTTACTATTATGGAGGTCCTTTTATTTTCACATGAATCGTGAATCACCTCCGACAATGATATGGGTAAGCTTCCCTAATCTTCCACTACCTTTCCAGAATCCTGCTGTTATTCACATGATAGGTAATCTTGTAGGAAGGTATTTGTGTTTTGAATCTCGAACGGAAGCTATGTGTCACCCGATTAATCCACGGGTTTGTGTGGAATTGGATGCATCCTAGATGCCTTTTGATTATGTGTGGATTATAATTGGAGAGGAGTACAGGTACAAACAATAGGTGGTCTATGGGGACTGGAAGGACTATTGCTCTTATTGTCACCGATTGGGTCATACAGTGGCGGTTTTCAATAGGGTAAGGCCCTTGAAGGCTCATTGTTCACATGCCCAGGTGTCTACTCGAAGGGAGGGAGATACTACGGGAAGGGTTTCAAAGGCGGGTGTGAGGGTGGGTCCAGGAAAGAAGGAAATGGGACCTGAAGGTGTAGATAAGGAGACTCATCTTCCAGTGGTGGAACGACAACTGGTTGAGGATTGTAGAATGATGGTTGTGGATGGTCTTGGTTCTATACGAGGGGAAGAAGATGTACTGGGCAAGGCATTAGAGGTTGGTGTGAGGGAGGTTCCTGTTCTAGAGGCGAAAATACCAGAAGGAAGTGAAAGGGAGGTCTAGACTTCAGTGGTGGCTGAATTGATAGAGGATGTTAGTAGAGAGTTGGTCAAGGATGGTCAGGGAGCTATGGCTACTTTTAGTATGGTGAATGCCTTGGAAGGGCCAGTCTTGGTTGTTGAAGGGGATCGAATTGGGGAACACAGGGAGGGGGAGGTGCCCCCAGTAAAATTAGTGGGGGAAGAGGGATATAGTCCCTTCATAAAAGCAATCATTACAGGGGGGCTAGAGGTATGGATATCTCGGCCAGACCCTTTATTCCTTTAATAAATAGGTTTGAAAGCCTTGCCAATGTCAGTTTTGAATCTAGTTTATGTGGTAATTTAGAAGATGGGGGTTTGAGTGCTAGGGTCTCCATGAAGGAGCATATTGGTGGAAGTATAGGACAAGGGGAAGTCTCTAGGGCTGTTGAAAATCCTACTGATGGGGTTATATGCCTTGATCAGATCAAAAGTAATACTTTGAACCAAAGAAAGAGGATTAATAGCGGGGGAAATGGTATTGCCTCTGAGGATTTCCTCGGTAAAGGGAAGGACTAGGATAGGGGCAATAAAGAAAATATGAGTGGACCGGCTATTCGTTCATACAATACTATAGTACAAGGTGGGAATAAGAGGATGGTTGAGTGTGAATGAACCTCATCTGCGACTCTAAGAAGATGAACTAGGAAAGACTACTCCTATCATTGATGCCCAGCATGAAACAGGTCTGCTCTTAAGCAGGAAAGCGGGATAATTATTGCATTTAGAAAAGATAGCTTGGTAAAACAGTCCTGTGGAACCCAACTGCCTCTGGATCAGTCGAGGAGCTGGGATTTTGGTGATATTGGGAGGCGGCATGGATCGGCTTCTGTTTTGGAGTCGGCCACTGCGGAATATGAATCTTTTATGGGATGCGGAGACGATTAGGGGTACTATGATCTGTAGTGTGGTGCTGTTTATTTTGTTTGTGGTTGAATTGTAGGTGTTGGTTTGTTGAGTTGTAGGACGTTTGGAATTGTTCTGAATCTTGCTTTGAACCTTGTTTTGGGTACCAAAAACCCATAATCCGGCTTTTAAAAAGGAAAAAATGATTAGTGGTATTATCCAGTTCACATCCTAAATAATTAATTCCTTTTACAACTATATCTGATTATCTATGATCATTCTATGATAAAGATTTATTTTCCATTAAAATATAAATACCATAAATGGAATCAATATAAAAATTCATTCCCAATAATAAGAAATAGTGTATCATACAACTCTTCTATAATTGAAAATTATTACCTTAAAATATAGGAATGCCTTTGTGGTTGAAAAGTTTCACCATGATTATGAGAGAGTAAAAGTCACCCAAAAAACCAATCCTTTTGACATAAATTGTTAGTCATTTATTAATGTATATACCCATAGAGGTGGTTGAATTTGTGTATTATAGCATGATATTTTATTTTTTATCTAGTTTTTTAAACAAAAAAAATATTTCAATCTCTACCTTTTTTTATCTCGAGAGAATAAAGTTGTAAATTAAATAGATGATTTTAGTTGGTTTAGAACACTGAACTAAATCCAAGAAGAATACATGAAAATGTGAGTAAGAACCCATCACAATAACCCCTCACTAATTTAATGTTTATAAATTTTGAGTGGCTACTATGACCCACCTTCTTTACTACCCTGAATGTTTAGAAATATCAATTCTCTCCTACACTATATAACTCACTACTCTTTATGATGTGATATTATTCTTCAAACAATTATGATATAATTATTGACCACATAATAAATTTCTTCTTCAACATAGTTTTTTCAAAATTACATAGATAAATTTTACTCCTACAACACCTATATCTTTATCTTTTTTCATTCCAAAAATAAATCTAAAATCACCTTCTAACTTTCTAGAGGGATCTAGAATTCCTTTTTTATATCTTTATTTTCCAAACATCTTGATTGATCCCTAAATAATGTCACATTTTAAATACTTTATTAAATGTGCACCCCTATATTCCATTGAATTCATAAAGTTTAATCCCTCAAAATTAACCAAGAACATCCTATCAATTGATGGTTAAAATTTTCATAAAATCCTTGAATGTCACAACATATATTTTTCAGATTTACTAATTTGAATGCCAAAATGGGTTTAAACATGGAATAGTGAAATAAACATGGAAATGTTTCCTTAAAATCCGAACTAACCACACCCATATAATTTTTCTATAGTCTTTTTTTATAGATATACTTTTTCCATTTTCTGTTCCACCACAACCATTGCAAATGTCATCTCCCTTCCACATGTTGCATATGTGGACGACTGAGAGAACCCATAGTTTCAATAATTTTACATTGAATTTAAAATTATTAATCACAATTTTTTTAATTTTATTGTAAATTTTAACATTTTATGGTTTAAATTTATTTTGATATTAATTGAAAAAATTACCTAATTTTGGATTTTTGACTTTTTAAATTTATTTTTTTTGGTCAAAAAAATTTCTGTATTGGTCTAAATTGAAAAATTCATTTTTATGTATTTTAGGATTTTTGGGGAACAATTAATTAAACTGAAACAAGAGGGAAAATCATTATTTTATTGCCCAAAATAATCTCACAATTCATGTATTGGAATTAGTGCCTAGATCAGGTAAATTTTGAAAAAGGTCCAATATATCCCAAAGTAAAAGCCTAATAGAAATGATGTTTTACATCAGTCAAGAGGAAACTAGGAATAATTTTTTATTGAAATGGAAACCTGTTATTTCTGTTAATTAAAGGTCATAATGGCATCAGAACTTAGTTCATGAGAATACAAACAATCATCCAGAGCATAAAATTGCTTTAGAGTTCTCAATACATGAAAAAATGAGTTGATCTTTCATGGGATGATATAATTGATAATAATGAACAAATTTAAATAATAAAAAGTTCAAAAAATTTAGATATTTAATGGGTCTAACATGCTTAATATTTTGGAGTATATATTTAGATCCAAATTTTTCACCCCTTTTTCCAATAAAAATGTATCTTCTCTCCTTTTCCAAGGGTTGGAAATTATAATTGGATTTTTTTATTTTTTTATCTTATTATGTTTTTAATAATAATATAAAATTTTAATACACATTAGTCTTATTTTTAATCTATTTCTCTTTTATTTTTTACTTTTGTGTTTCTCCCACTCTTTTCCATTCTCATCTCCACTAAAAAGAGAGAATTAACCTCAATGATTGTTCAAGGGAGGGATTAGTGATTTGATTGATTTTTATAGTCTTTTTTGTATTTCTTATTTAATTATTAATATTTTAGTAGTTGATAAATTGATTAGTCTTATAAATTTCCCCTTTTTCTCTTGCACCTGAGTTTTTCTTCTTGTTTACCTATCATCATTTCATCGCTATCTAAGTCATTCATGTGATGGAGTATGGATTTTGTAGTGATGGTCAGTGAATAGATCTCCTATCCAAACATAAGAAGACTATTTACTCACTTATAGAGATATTGGTGTGGGGGTAATAAAAATTTAAACAAGAGGGTATAGTGTGACTTATATTGATCACTACGTTGAATTGAGTATCGATAATATTTTTATAAACAATGATATCAATCAATGTGATATCCTAAGAACTCCATACTTCATTCATTATTACTAACTCCATTATATGTTAATGTTATATTTTAGTTTAACTTATATATTTATATATAATCTTTATTTTAAAACACTCCTCATTATATTAGTCAGTTTTATATAAGTTTGAATATTAATAGTGACACTAAAAATTCATTGTTGTGAAAGCTGCCTACGTGAGATCGACCATAGGGTGTGCACTGTGCTAAATTATTAGAAAAATAAGAAATACTTGTTAGTGTTATGCATGAAAAATCCTTCTCATTCATTTGGAAACATTTATGAGGAGGCACAAAACTTGTATACATAATATTTTCATAAAATCATAAAAAATTATAAATTTCAAAAAATAAAAAATATCATTATCCATGATATAATAAAATTTTAATAATTAAACATAGACTTAAGACAATTTGGAAAACACATTAGTACCAATTTCAAAATGAAATAAAATTTTAATTGTAAGGAATTAATAATGAAATACAAGATATAGAGAGATAAATTTAATGGATAACTAAATATGTACATGTATCCTAAGAGAAGAAGCCGGAACAAGAATTGGAATCAGTGGTGGAAGAGGTGGATCAATTTACTTTTTATGTTAAATAATGTGATGAGGGTTGGAAGAAATTCAATTAATATTCATTTGAACTTAATCAACCATTGATCAAGGAGGTTTTTGAAATATACATACCAACTAATATACATATGGGAATTTATGAGGATTTATATGGGTATTGGTAATATTTTATTGAAGAAGAAAAGGTAAGATATTCTACTATCAAGGAAAATGAAAAATCAGTATTTCTGTACCTCTCTCTTCATTTGGAAGATAATGACGAAGATATACTTATTGATATTGAGTTTTCAATAGAAATTCCTGAAAATATCAATTTTCAAGATGAATTACTTGAAAGGGAAGATTTCGTTATTTATTCTTCATGTGTTAATATTAATTAAGTTGATTTTTTTTCTGAATCCTCCCTTTTTAGAATTTCTCACACAACACACATGGAGTAGGCTTGGGATGTTAAGGAAGATACAACCCAATTAGTCGTGATCAAATAAAAATAATAGTTTTATGAGCATGTGGTGATGCGGCTGCCTCTTCTATATCAACTTTTATACCATATGGAAGAGGAAACCACCGAATTCAATAGGGATCACCCTTATCTTATTTCCACCCCACATCAAATATCTAATTATATATTTATTATTTCATTTGGGTTGGGAATTTTCTTATATTCTTTGGGGGTTTCCATTAGCAATTTCTACTGATGGAGACCGAGAAATGTCACATCCAGTGATTCATCTCAATGAAACCACACCCATCTTTTTATTGGGGATAAAATTATGAAACATATTGGTTAGGGTTAGTAAAAATACAACACTTACATAGGTGTTTAAACCATGATTTATCCCTTTTATTTTCACCTTATATTTATTTTTCTTAATCTTTATTATTTATTTTAATTATTTCCAAAAGTTTTAATGTGGTAGAAACTAAGATCATAACTCAAGGCTGTCACTTAAAAATAAATTTGGTTGTGTCTCACCTTTTATTTATTTTATTTTTTTACAAATTAAAAATTATTTATTAAAATATATATTGATCTTATTTGAAGAAAAAAGAGGGTAGTAAAGGTACTATGTTTTGGGGAGGGATGATGAGATATTTTTATGAATTTAACGTGTGCTTCCATTTTATTTTTTATATTATGTTTTTTAATTTTTCATACTTTTGTTTTTAATTTTGGGGTGTTTTTATGATTCTTGAGATGAATTGAATACTTGGGAAAATTTAAAAAATATTAGTATTTTTTTTGAAAATGACCTGATTTATATATTTGAAGATTTAAATGATTCTTGGGTGAATTTAATTTTCCTATTTATAATCATTTCATTTGATGAATTTTGATTGATTTTGAATCTGATTTGCATTAGTGTTGTCCAAATTGAAAATATTACCCAACCCAAGAGGTTTCTAAAACCTTTTTACAACTTCTTTACATTTTTATTTTTTTTGAGGCTTGAGACATGTTGTGCGATCCTCATATTTATTTTTTTTCTTTTTCAAATGTTGTTTGAGTTCATGGAAGGTTTCAAGTATGATTAAGGAACCACTTTGAAATTCCTTTTACATTAAACTCTTATTTTGAAAAAACATTACATATGACATTTATTTACCCCCTAATAGACACAAAATTGTTTTTAGGAAGCCACATTACAATCCATTTATACCTTTCCAAATTACTGTAGAATTTAAGTACTTGATTATTGTAGAACTCAACTGTGTCAGGGACTTTGGTTGTGTTATGCTGATTTAAAGAATTATTTTGAGATGATTTCTTTTCATATTTATTACGGCTTTTATATAAAAAATTACATGATGTAAAGGTGTATGGGTGGCCAAAATATCATTTAAAATATAATATGATATTTAACTAATAATTGGAGATCAAAATATTCCTCTAGTTTACTCAAAAATATGATTATGAAGAGATATTAAATATCTAAATTAAATATTAAACAATGCTACAAATTTGGGAAAAAAGAGAAGAAATTTATTATTTCTACTAAAATGATAAAGTGTGAACTTCCCAAGGAGATCAAGAGGTGATTAATTTTTGAGCTGATTGAGGAGCACATTATTCTTGAGAAAAAACAATTTTTATGCATTCACTTCACTTTAGAGCTTAACCCTCATCATTTTATCTTTGATGTTTTTACATTTAAAACCTAAAAAACCTCATAATTTGAATAACCCATCAAAATTACCTAATGAATGTTACTTTTTTGACTCTATTAAGTAGAGATACATAGAGTATAATAAGACTATTGAGATCACACACGTTTTTGAGAATGATAAAAACCCCATATTAAAAATTTTGAGTGAAGAGAGAAATATTTTTCTGAGGAGGTAGGCACGACTTGAACATGAGGATTAACATGATATTGAATGATTTTTTATTATTTTTTAGGATTTATATTGTTTTGATATATATAAGAGGCACAATTTTTACTTATATATGATAATTGGTTATTATTGTAATTTGTGCTTTGAGAAGTTTGTTTTAGCCTTGGTATTAGATGATTGCCTAAGAGAGTAATGTTTAAATGTGAAAGAATAGATAGAGTTAAAATTTTAAATAAAATTACATTGAATTTCTATTTTTTAATCCTAACAAAGTGTTATTTAATGGGAAATTATCACATTTAATGGTTTTATATGTATTTTTAGATTAATTAAAAAAATTACCTAATTTTTTATTTTTTATTGTTTTAATTTTTTCATATTTCATGCATAAAATTTTCTGTATTGATCAAAATTGAAAAATTCATTTTCATAGGATTTCAATATCACTGTTCTACATTTAATTCAGTTGAATTTAGAGTTAAAACAATAATTTTACGGATGAAAAAAGATCACAAGACATTCATTAGAATTTTTTCCAAAATCTATTAAAATTTCAAGATGTGAAAATATCTCCCAAATTACAAGCCTAAAAGAGATTAAATTTTACATAGAGAAAGAGGAAATCATTAATATAGTTTTATATTTATTTTACTATGAGTTATGTTTTATACTTAATAGTGATAATGGCATGGGAAATCAGTAAATAGGAATATGAACAGTCATCCATGCTAGAAACGTCTTTCTTAAGTAAATTAATCATAAATCCTTTAATACATAGTAAACTTTTCTAAACATTCATTGGTTAATAGAGATAGATATATGAAAACAATTCATGAATAAAAATATTTCCAAATATAGTAACTAAATTGGTCTACCATGAGAAAGCTTCTAGAATAAATATTTGACACCAAATTTTATACCCATTCCTATCCTTTTAAATGGATTGACAATTCCTATTGGGCATATTGATAGTTTTGTTGATTATTTTATATTGTTATAGTAATATGCATTTTTAATAAGTATTAGTATCCTTCTTCATCTCTTTTTCTTTTATTTTCCTCTTTCGTGTTTCTCCCACTATTTTTATCATCTCAAATCCACTAAAAATGGAGAATTAACTTTAGTGATTATTCAAGTGAGGGATAAATGATTTGATTGAGTTTTATATGCATTTATGTTTCTCTTATTAAATTCATGTAATTTGGGTGATATTCAAATTGACTAGGGTGAGCGATTTCCCCCTTTTCTCTTACCCCCAAGTTCTTATTTTTTGTTTACCTATTATCTTCCTCTTTACAGTTTATGTTATGCATATAATGGTGTATGAATTGGGTAGTTATGGTTGTAAAAGAGGTATCCTAGTCAAATTTAGGTATAGAATTTCCCCACATGAAAATATCTCAGTCAGGGTTAATAAAAATTCAAATTTTAGGGTTTATTGTTAAATATCTTGATCAATACATTGGATCGAGTATTAAAATATTTTAATGAACAAGGATATTAGTCACTGTGATAACCTAAGAATGTTAGTCTTATTTTATTTTTAATAACATTACTTTGTGTGCATATTATATTTTCATTTCATTTATATATTTATATTTCACTTTCAATTGAAAAACACTCCTCTTTATATTATTTAGTTGTATATTAGACAGAATATAAATAGTGACACTACATGTTCGGTGTTGTGTAGATGCCTCCTCAATATCGACCCTATGGTGCGTCCTATACTACATTCTTAGAAAAATAAGAAATAAATTAATGTGGGATTCATGAAATATCCTTCCCATCAATGACCAATCTTCCCTACCCTTCTATATGACTGTAGCGTGATTCCCTATATTTTACTGGTGGATTCCCAATCCACCATACCCACTACAATGGCATGGTGCATTTCAGTTGGTCATTTTCAATCACCATGACCATCGAAACACCCATAAAGGACTTTTATGGTTTACACATGTGACTTAACAGATCAAAAATTCCACTGTCTTAACTGTGGTTACTAACTCCAGCCATAATCATCTTAAACACAACCTAGATAAATTCACTATACTGTAGACTAATCTGTGTTAAATAAACACTTCACTAAATTGTAAAAAAAATCTCAAACTATAGATCGTTAAAATAACTTATTTTTTGGGAAAAAATATTCCACTATATTTTTTGACAAATAAAAACAAAAAATGAATTAATGGTGATTTTTTTAACATTTCTCTAATTTATTTATTCAGCATGACTATCCAATGTTTTGATACTTTATGTTGGGATTCTGGTAGGAACCTATGGTGCCGTTTATTTTATTTTGAGGGGGAATAATTTCAATGTGTTCACTTTTGATCCCCTATGATTAGTTGGTATCGAGGTGTGATTAGGAACACACCTTGGGCCGAGTGGTGATTTGGGTCAGGTGTCAGTTTAGGTGGCAGCTCAGGTTGGTTCATTACATCTCGAAACATTAATGTGTAACTCTATAAAAAAACCACAATATTTGTTACTAACTCCTAAATAGAAATCAAGTATATATATATATATACAAATTCATTATTCACATAAGGTGAATATAATATTCATGTAAAGGCATATAGATATATGAGATTGATAATCTCTATATAGGTAATCCTGAACTGATAGATAGTAAACCCCATTCACCTTTCTAGAATAAGGAATAAGTATCCATACCAGTAGGTGATCTAACCCCAAGTCCATCTCCCTGGGAAGAATTTACTCAAGATATAATTCAATTCATGATATATCTAACACATTAAATACACAAAATATGTCCAATAACTCAATTCAATATAATAAATTCAATTTTAAACTAAGTCCATGGTAGATGAAAACTAAATTTTATATAGTCATACCAAGAATGCAATGCAATACTATATTTTTAGAAGAAATTTACCACATAAATTATTACACAAAAAATATTCATAGTATAAAAAATTTATATACTTAAATAAAAAAGAAATAAATTCTAAATAAATGAATATTTAGAATATCTAAACAGAAGAAAAATTTATAAAAATTTTCATAAATAAAAGTATGTAATTAAAACTTTATAATTAAGATAAACACTATTATTATTCCATAATTTTATATATAAACACTTCTATATCCAATTTCAATATGAAACATTTCATAATTTCTATTATATAGAGTTTTTATACAAAATACATTTCACAAATTAATTTATAATTCATTTTCTATTATGTAAACACTTTCAGAAAATTTTAGTATCATATACATTATATTATTAAAATATTTAATCATATTAATAATCAAAGAATATTTGATGCTGTCTAAATAATATCTTAAAATAAGGGCTTCCTATTAACTTGAAATTTTTGAAAATTAATTAATTGTGAACAATTCATAAATATAAATATAATATCTTTTATATTAATTCCTTATTTATATAATTTATAATCTATTTATGATTATAATTATTACCTCTAAACATACATTTTAATTAAATAGTACTCAAAATCCATATAATTTGACAGGATGTTAATTTTTTTATTATGATTTATATATATTTTACTATCCATATTAATTTTAAAAATACATTCTGAATATTAACTGTATAATTTTTAAAGAATATTTGTAATGAATTATTCAAAAAAATTTATCCCATTAACCACAAATAATTTATAGTTATTAAATTTATATAACAACTTTTATAAATTTTACGAACATCCCAAAAAACATTTTCATTATTTATTGACTATTTATAAATAATAATATTCAATTCTATTAATGAAAATAAATATATTATTTTATTAGTTTAGAAATAAATATGAACAATTTATAATGAAAATATAAGAACAAACCCATTTATAAATTATCAAATATTAGAGACATTCCATAATTCTGAATATAAAATATTTTTTACTGGATAGAATATAAACACATTAATATTATTAATCATATGAAATTTTCAATTTAAATATATGATTATTATTATTGGTAAAGGATATTAAAAGTAACCCAACACAACCGTACTCAAGGACCCTAGAGGATTGTGCCTCATTCATCCCCATATAAAATAGAAAGCCTCTACTAGAACTATCTTATTACAATACAGGTCCCGAAGGACCAAAGGAATTGAGGCCTTAGAAATCAGGTTAACCAAAAGCCCAATGGATTAAAGGCCAAATACATGGTTTTCCCCTAAATGAGTTGACTTTTTCATTTAGTACTACCAATATTATGCCTTTCTACCCCTATCAATAGTCACCACATTATGTTACCCAGCTGAAATTTGTGTATCCCCTGCTAAGAAGTTTTGCATTGTTTCATCCACTGACACACTATAGTAGGGAATCCCTCTATCCCACATCATAGATTTGTGTTGGAAGAGTGTTGGATGATAGGTACCAACACATCCATCCATCCATCTATTTTCCCACCTAGAGATTCCTATGTGATAGCCCAATGTATCAATTTCCTACCACACTATACCGATATATTGGTCATACAACATTGATAATCATGTCGTAGGGAACCCATCCATCACACATTGGAAATCAGTGAAAAAAAACTTGTTGTTAGGTTCCCACACACCCATATCTCTTTTGAGGCCACCCACCCAACAACACCTTGGTGTCTCCATGCTGTACCACTTGCGTGTGTGCCAAGCCATTCACATATTCCCTCAATGTAACCCATTTTCCACTAATTATAGCCCATATGCCCTATGTCCTGAATGCCTTTAATGGATCAGAGGCCTAGTGGCATGAATTCTCATTTCTATGGAAAGAAGCCTAATTCAGTTAAATATTACCATTATTACAATATTTCTATAGTATGTTAAGAAATTTACCACCCCCAGATTTGATCTCAAGTTTATGATTCCAAATTATATGGCATTTACTACTCGGGCACCACCCCAACTGCACTTTAAATATATGATATTATTATGAATTGAAAAACATTTATAATCCAATATTATGTAAATATTTAATATAACCTAAATACAATAAATTTATATGTTATTTAAACTAATTCTGAGTTAATCATCAAAACAATTTTTAATGTGGTTTAATTAATTTCTCAAAATAAGGCCCTATTAAATTTGAACTATTAAAATTAATATTTACGAACATTTCATATTTTAAATATAAAAAATTATATTTTCCCCTATTTTGAAATTTATAAACTCTTTATAAATTACCCTTATGATTTTTAAAGAAACAATTAATTTAAATATCTCAAGGTATGTTATACAATAGGTAAAAGAATTTTAAATTGTAAACATTTTATATTTCAAATTATTATCATTAATAAATATTTCATAAATATTTTTTTAATTAATTATAAACATTTTTATAATGTTTTAATTTATAGAAACTTTATAAATTAAAATACTCCTAAAAAACTGTTTACTATGATTAATAACCCCTTTTATAAACCATAAAAATATTTAGTTAAAAAATAATATAAAATATTTACAATAAATGTGTCAAAAAAATTAAAAACACCATTTATAAATATTATAAATATTCCGAAATATATTTTCATTATTTATAAAAAATTTATAAAAAATTTAATTTTCAATTACAATAAATAAAGTATTTAATTTTCATGAAAAATAAATAAAAAGATCTTTCATTTAAATTTTTGGCTTAAAATATTCTATAATTTGTGAAACATTTTATTCATTAAAAAAAGAACACATTGATTCGTTGAAGAAGTATGGATTTGATACCACTCATGGGGTTTGAGATTTCATCATACAGACCTTAGTAGTAGAAGATAAACCCAAATGTATGATCTATCCTCAACATAGTCAATGTGTAATATAAACGAAAAATATAAAATAAGAATACCTAGATTACCAATGAAGTAATATCAATCTTTAATTTCTGATAGAGTACACTTGATGATGATCACCAAAGAAATAAGAAAAGGATTCCTTCCTATGAGAGATTACAGTAGCCATGAATCATGATCACTGTCAGAGGATACTTGAAGCCCTCAAAGGGGTGATAACACCTTCTCTGGGAAAGATTAATGAGGCTTAGGAAGTATAAAGTATTGGGAGTCTTTCAAGAAATTGATTATTACAATAGGAGGGATCATATACCATTACACAGCCATTCCTAATGTGTTTCATTAAATGAAAAAATAAAGTATACTTAATGTACAATAGTGTAATTTTTCTCCTTACCAACAGTTTTAAACCATTTGTATAAACATGGAAACCATTATTGAAGCCTATACCAATAGTTTATAGATTAATTGGAAAGTAAACCGTCAGTATAGCCCTATAAAAATGGTTCAATTAGAACCATTATTATAGGGTGTTGGAATATTCATATACCAATGGTTTGAAAAATTATTGCTATAGGATCCCACACCATCTAGCTACCAAGTATGTCTCTACCCACTCTTCATGATATATATACAAACATGAAAATAGAATTACATATTCAACTAGTCACAATAATTGTTTTAAACAACACATATATTTAATATTTTAAATTTATTAAGTTTATAACATAAATTAAATATCATAACACATATATACAATTAGTTTTAGTCATCAAACACCATCAAACAAATTATATCATAAATATAAAGTAAAAAATGAAGGGGATTAATATCTGCCTCATCAGCACTACTAAAATCATAATCATCACTTATATCATATATTTCCTCACCAGTATCATATTCATTTTCATCATCATCATCATTAATAATTTCATCACCCCAACCACCACCGGATCCATAATTTTCATCACCTAGTGCTATGAGGTATAGTGATGACATAAATGTATCACAAACCACAAAAAAATATGATGAATGTGATAGAAATAATTCTATAATAGATTTTAGGAATTTCTTGGTGATCATTTTACAAATTTCTCACTAATTCATAGATATTTTTTCAGCCCCAATTTCTTCTTCATTAGACTCTTTCAACTCTAGGTTAACATAGATATTAAAGACACCCGATGTGGGCCAACTATATTATCACTCATTCTTATCAGGAAGAGAATCATGTAGACAATGGTCTCTCCAACAATGTTATTAATATGAATATTAATTGGTTGTATGATCTTCTTCAAAATTTAATATCTCTTTATGATATAAATTGTCATAAAATATAATCATTCAGACTCATGTATCACTTTTTTCTTTTCAATAAATGTTCCATGGAAACTATGGATAAGGATACATTGTAAAAAAATTACTCATGTTTCGTTGGTTCAAGTATATTAGGGATTATTTTTTCTCATTAGCTTTAATTTTATAAAAATGTGATTTTATTAAAAGATGTGTTTGTCTATATGATTTTTTATGAAATTGGATTTTATAAATAAAAATTGTTCTAATGTTTTTTGTAGTTTTATACAAGTGTTAATGTTTTGTAATAGAGTGATTAATATTTAATGATTTTGAAGAAACCCATACAATTAGAAGGTTTGGATATAAAATAGTTTATGAAATAATAATATTTAGGATAAAATTATGTAATAAGTTCATTTGAGTAGAGCTTCCAGGGTTTTAAAATTAGTGGATTTAGTGAATACCCATGTAATTGTTTGGTTAAAACATGAAATTATATCAAAATTAAACAGTTTCTAAGTGATGAATTACAAATAATTTGAAATAAATGTTTTTATTTTATACATGGTCATGTTAAAATTGTTAAAAACATTGGTTTGGTTTTTTTCATTATTTTTTGTATCAATTCCTTGATAATATTTCAATTATTTTATTTAGTTTGGGTAATATTAGTTTAACATGGTTATATTTTATTCTATTTGATTTGGTTCAGTTCATACAATGTTGTTTTGGTTCATATTAGTTCATCCCATTTCATATCAAATCTAGATTATTTGGTTTTCTAAAGACATATTTTGTATTTTTATATTTGGATATATTAAATTGTGCTTATATTAGTTATGTTTAAAATTATTGGATCGATGATTTTTTAAAATTCAACTATGTTTGATTCTATTGGGTTCAGTTCATTTTAGTGTGGTTAAGGTTTTTTTTATTTGATTCTATTTATGTTTGGTACTACGCTAGCCAGTTTACAATAATTATTATTCTTTTTATTTGGTATGGATGTGTGTATAATTTATTTTAGTTCAAATCTATTCATTTTGGTTCAATATAGGGCGTGTCAAGTTGTTTTGTTTCATATTGACTAAAATCATTTTGATATAGTTTCGTTTGGTTTAGTTTTGTATGGCTTATTTGGGTTCACTTTAATTAAATTTGATTCAATTTTATTTCATTCGATCATATTTAGTTGAGTTAGATTTGTATAGTTAGTTGTGGTAAGATTTAGTTATTTTTCATCTATCTTCATCTAGTTTGATATTTTTATGATCATTTAAATGAGTTTTTTCATTCATTTTTCTCAATATTATTTGGTTATTTAATTTGATTATGTTCTATTTCGTTTGGTTCAATAATTTTTTGGTCTGTTTGGTTTAGGTTGGTGTAGTTCATTTTAGGGAAGGTTTCATTAACTTGGAATGGTTTAGTTTTGGTCATACGATGTTTATTTCATTTTATTAGGACATTTTTAAAATTAATTTAACTAACTAAAACTAAAATTTGATGAATCAAAGAGAACAAAAAACAAATTAAGCTTGATTGAATGAGTCCAAACTTGTTTGAAAAAACCCATCCTTAACAATACAAAATTAAATAAAACCTATTTGAATTTAATAAAAAAACTAATATTAAATGGTACAATATTAGGTAGACAAAAACACCATGAAAATATAAATGTAAGTTAATCAAAACAAATAAAATTGATTAAACTAAGCCAAAGATGAATTGAACAGAGAAAAAAAGACCCAACAAAAAAATAAGCAAACTAAATCTAATCAAACCCTGTAAAACTAAATGGATAATTCCAATCACCATATAAACTACATAAAAATTTTAAAATTAATATTTAACAAAACCAAACCAAAACTATTTGAATTTTTATAGAATTTATTTTTGTATTGTATTTATTTTATTTGATTTCATTCCAGTAATATCTATTGTGATAGGTTTCATTTATTTTAGTTAAATTTTGTTGGTACCTAATAAAACATAGTTGGTCATAAAAAATAAATATTTTTTTGTCATGTTCTAATATAATATTGTAACCCAAAGTGTGGATATAATTCCTATAACCATTGTTTTTATTTATTTCTTTTGAATCTTGAAAATTAATCAAAATAATATATTTTTCAATCAAAAAACATTAAAGTTGAATAATACCTTATAATTTTTACTCTTCTGATAAGTGATTGTTTATTGGTTCTATAAAACTCAATAGTATTTGTTAACTGATATACCCTAAAACTCACTATAGAGTCTTCTCATCCAACCAACATATACTTTATGCTTATATGATCACCACAGTTCCCCTAGATTCATCAACATTGTCACCTTCACTACTTGATCATCATGAAAGTTAAATTGAAAATGTGAAAAACATATTAATTCAAATAAATTAAATAATAATATAGATTTAAATTTGATAAATTTTCTTTACCATATCTCAGCCTATGCGTTATCGTTAATTTAATCATTAAAATGCCTCAATGAAACTGGTTGAATTAGAATGATTTCACTATAACTGGATAACTTCCCCATGAATCTTTTGCATTGTCTATAATTTTTACTGATCAATTGGTTATGTTTATTGAAATTGACCATGATTTTTTATTGATGGTTCTATATTTCATGCATACAAACATTCTAATATCATCTATTAAAATATCCCATTGTAAAAGAAAAAAATATAATATATAAATATTATAACAAAAATAAAATTATTGTGATAGAATTTAATTCACCTGTAAACATATAACTGTTCCAAGATGATCATTAGGCTTTGATGGATCCATGGTTTTTGATGGATCAGTAGCTTGTAAATTATGTGTGTGATTCAATATATGATAACGTAATCTAAAAATTGTAAAGTAGAAGTTGAAGAAGCATGATCATAAAATTATATATGGATAGGAGTGAGAAATATAGGTGGGATAGAAGTAGTAGAAAAATTATAGAACGTATTAGGAACCATCATAAAATATGAAAATGGTAAATGAGTAGTGGAGTTTTACTAAAATAATAACGAAGTAATGGGTAGGAACATCATCGGAGACTCAAGTTTGAAAGGAGAGGACAAATTGTGGAAATGCGATTTCTATTGGCGAATCTGGGCGTGAGTATGTATGATGGGTTCTTTGAGTACCTTTAGTAGCACCCTCACTCAATTATACAGGTTTTTGAGCCATATTAGTAGATTTACTAGAGATAAATTATGGACTAGATGAATGTACCTCAAATTAATTTTATAAAGATTAAGGAAATGACATTAGATTTATTTTAGTCAATAAATATTATAATTACCATACTTACTACGAGCACCAAGGAAGGTAGTCCTAGATCCTGGATTTTTTGATCATTTTCAGAGAATATATACCTGTGTACTTCTTCAATGTCATTTATATGTCATATATGAATGAAATCTACATTTTATTATATTTTAAATACTATAGAAAAGGACAAGTAATCTATAAACCTTTTTCGGAAATATTTATGGCATAATAATCTACAAGAGAGACAATGAAAAATAGGTGACATGTAATAACCAAGGAATATATATTGGATGTAAAACAATATAGAAAATAGGTCATAACATAATCAATGTATAGGAATTAAATGTAATTTTTTGGAGAATCTTATAGGTGTCATGCTATGTAGTAGTTAATCTGAAAAAGTAAATCTATTTAAAAAAGTTTTATGAATCTATGTACCAATAAATATATTTAAACCTTTTTGAAAACCCATTTTCAACCAATTTCAAAACAGGTTTTGAAAAAAATAGAACCAATATTTTAAAACCAGTTTTAAAAATATATTTGTATAACTATTTTAAATATTTTTTAACAACAATTTTAATCCAGTTTTAAAAAAAAATTTAAGATGGTTTTTAAAAATTGATTGAAAAACTATTTTTTTAAAACATGTTTTTAGAAATGTTTTAAATATATATTTTAACTTATTTTAATTTTTTTAAAAACAGTTTAAACTGGTTTTTAAAAACTATTTTAATACAGTATTTAAATATATTTTTAAACCTATTTTATAAAACCCATTTTAAAAACTAGTTTATCGAAAACCTGTTTTAAAAAATGGGTTTAAATATATTTTTTAACATTTTTTTTAAATATACTTCATTATTTTATTGGTTCACCATGAATTAATATTGGTTTATATTTTTGAAAAATAAAAATATTTTTAAACAAGTTTTAATTTTGTTTTAAGACATGTTCTCCATGAATTTAGCTTATTAAGACATGGATAGAATCAAATTTTCAATTTTTTATTTTTATTTTTATTATTTTATTGAAGTGAAATAGATACAATTAAATGAATTGAAAAAATAAATAAAAATAAACCAAATATACTCTTCCAAATATAAACAAAAAATAAAGAAATTAAAATAATACAAACATGAAAGACCCAAGTCAAGCTAAATTGAATGAATTGAGAACACATATATTTTCTTCTATATATTTCCCACCATTAATTCAGGTTCACAATATAATCTATTAATTAGAATATTGATTAATCACATACAGTATGTCGATTAAGTTTAATGGTGGTAGCAATGCTATCAATTTCATCCCCACCATCACTAAAAAGAAGTTTTGAGGTTACTTCAATAATGACACAAAATTCAGATCTCAATTGAAATTTGACATAAAACACTTATTTCATCATTAATTACAAAATATATAAGTCATTGGTATCCATGAAGTGAGTCATGTAGATAACTATAAATCCACAACCATTATTAAATGTTCCATGCCACGTTATTGAATCAAACCCCATATTACATTTCATTATAGCAATTTGACTATAGAAGTAATAATCAAATATCATTATTTTCTCAAAAAATCTATAATAACACACATTCTCATATTGAGGCCTATAATATGATACATTAACATAACCATATGTTATTATAGTAAACATAATTCCATCATGTTGTGCTCTCATATTCACTAATCGATAAGTTATAAAAAATATGTAGGCCTTAATTTCCAATGATTTTCATTCATAAACCAAATTATTAGGACCAAAAGATAATGATAATAATTTTTGAGATAAAGAGAAACTTGTAATATCAATAACTGAAATATATATTAATATTAAAATTAAATGATTTTTTACTTTATTAAGGTAATGTTCGTACATTTAATTTCAACCAACTAGAAAACTATTTTCTATGCAAAGTCTCTCTAATTATAAAAACTAAAAAAATGTTGAATTATAGTTATATATTTTTTTATATTCCCTAAATAAAAATTTAATAAAAATTTAATATATATTTGAAATATGAAATATGAGATAACATATACATGTTTAAATTACTTACTTTATATAGTCATCGAAAAAAACAAAGTTAAATAAGGCTGTGTGATGTGCCATCTCTCACTCTTCAAGGTTCACTGTAGCTAATGTATATAACCCCAAAAATACATTTATTTAGGGAAGAGATGGAAAAGTGAGTTCAATTTTCTCATAATGTTCATATTAAATTGTTTTTGGTAGGATATTTCTTGTTCTCACATCAGTCAAATACATTGAACAAAAATCCATACATTTTTGACCTAGATAACCTTTCACAGTGGAGCCTTTTAGATGATTCTTGTTCCAAATTGAATATTTCATTGTGTACATATTTATTTTAGTTGGATACATCCACCAACAATAAATCGATTCCCTAATAATTACTTATATTGGAAGATGGATAGTCAGATGCAGTACGCAAGTGAAAATTATAGAGGGAAAATTCTCTCTAACTCACACAAAATTAATCTTTCCATATAATGAACTGGCCTGGGGTGTCATGTAACCCAAAACTCAAACTGGTTCTCGATAAGTGATAATGGGAATTCTTAATCCCGACGTGCTAGATACTGGTTTTTGGAAATCACATGAATCACCTTAAAAATGATTTCTCCCTTATAAAATGATATATATAAGCAATACAAAACCAAAAAAAAAAACATAAAATTGGAGATATGTATAACTAAATATACAATAAAATTATGAAAATGATACATAAATGAAGAAACAATGAAGAATATACAAATAATATATTAGAATAAAATTCTATAGGCCCGAGAGGATAATTCAAAAACCCAAAGTTGAAGGAAAATCCCAACCACTCTCATGATCCTATATATGAAACGTAGTGACCATCAAAACTAAACATCTCCCTCTAGATCAAAGTTTGGAAATGTTATAGTAGAACAAACTTCGACACATAAAATATATGTGTGAGTTAAATAGCCTAGAAGTTCTCTACCCTTAGAATCTATGAAATCACTTTTAGGTTACATCACAAATATGATAGTTTGAAATAAAGTATAAAATTATAAATTTTCATAAAAATGTACATAATTAAACAAGAAACACATCAAAACCATGTTAAAACATATATTCATTATTTTTATTAAATGAAAATAATTTTCTTGGAATTTGTTTTCCTCAGCTAATACCTCTAGGTAAAAAATAATTTTTAAAGTCCAACTCTAAAACCATTTTATAACAACCCTTATATTATAGACATTTAAAAACTCTGAGTGGTTTCAAATTTTCAAATAGTTTTCCTAAAAATATTTAAAAAAACAAATTTGCATATAAAACTAGGCATGTCAGCCAATGAAAACATTTCCAAAACCCACACACACTAGAGTTTCAAAACAAACCATTTCCCAGTTTCTTAATAAAATATTCCAAAATATCTTTAGAAAACAACTCTTCACATTTTAAGATCATTCCTTTCAAACTCCTTTTAAAAATAGTTTTAAAGAACATTATAATAGAACTTCCATTCCATTTCTTTCAAAACCATTTCACAAATAATTTAAAAAAATCCATAAAATACTAAAAGAGGAATACACACAAGAAGGAATCACTATGACATAGTCATATGCCAAAGAAAAAGACCAAAAGTATATAGGTGTTATGAAATAATATAAGAGGCAAGAGATACAATCAAAATAAAAGGGAAAATCCCCTAAAATGATCCAAAAATGGATCTTAGTGCATGGTAATCATCCCTTGACTCTTGTAATAAAAGGCATGAACTAGTGATAAGGAACCTCAACCAACACTATTGAACCTATCACGTCCCTAGAATTCTCATTGAAATATCTAAAAATAAAAGTCCCTAGAAATCCTTCATCCATGGGGTTAAAGAATATTGATAGCATTATGACATAACTGTAATGACCCAATGTTTTATCAATGGAAATTACTTTCTTATAAATAGTTCATATAATCCAATGAAATCAAAACACAATGAAATACTAAGTACTATGTGACATTTAAACAAAATCTTGACAATTTTGTGTTTTGAATTTTGAAAATCTGACATACATGATTGCAATCAGTAAGATGTTTGGAGTCTAATAGAACAAAATAATTTTTTTTTGTGAATAGTAACCAACCCTTAGGATTAGTAACATAACCTTATGAATAGTAATATAACCCTTATGAATAGTAAATCATCCAAAATAATAGTAATCCCATTCATGAATGTTCAAATAAAATTTAGGGATCTTATAAGTGATAATAAGACCATATTAAAAGTATTGGTATTTTTGTAAGTCATAAATAATTAATTTAAACTAATTAATTAATTTAAAAGAAAATATATTTTCCTAAAAGGTGTTCATAAATTAAAATTTTTATTTCTTTTGGTTTTAGGATAATTTTATAATACCTTATGTAATTTTTGAAAGCATTATAAAATCAGTTATAGTATTAAAATCTATATTTTTCAAATAAATTATGATTTTAATTAAAAATTAAATTAATTATATTTATAATTTTTTTGAAAAAATTATTTCATTTTTGGATTTTACATGTTGAAAAATTGTTAGGGTGATTTTTTGGTATTTTTCTAAAATACTTGAATTTTTTATGCTTAGTAAAATACAATAATTCCCAATAAATGTCAAAACCTGAATTTCAGCATCATGCTTGAGTCATGGATGATGTAAATGGCCATTGGTTGAAACTAAAATGAACATATTACTGTTTTTGGTCAGAATAATCATTATTATTGATTTTATTATGCAAAAATAATTAACTAATGATTAAAATATTAAGAAAACCCTCCTCCCCTCCACTATAAAAACCACACACTCCCCTCTTTTATTCACTCTTCTCAAGCCTTGTAGCCTCCTTAAATTATTCCCAAGTATATCCCCAAGCTCCTCCCCCACGTCCATCATCCCTTGGTCTCCTAAAAAGACCAAATACTCTCCCTTTAAGTGGTTCTCAAAGGAGATGAACACAAGAGGTAAATTCCTCATTCTAATTATTTTATTTTATTCCAAGTTCTTTTCTTTTTATTTTTTCTTTCCTCACCTACCTTCAACCAAATTGTATGATAACTCCAGTAAAATAAATGAAATATAATTTTTTTATGCTAATGGGATAATTCATTATCATCTCTCCTCTCCCATTATTTTATAAGAAAGAAATGAATACACTGTCTGAGATGTGTTAATTTATCACATTCAAGGATGACGATTTATCAATTTCTTTTACCATGTTATATTATGGTCATAAATTTTTTTATTGTTGAACCAAAATATTAAATATTTATTTTATCATATTTTTTCCCTTTAATCCTTTTTTCACACTTGATGTAAAATAATAATACAAAACAAGTTAATTATGAACATAATTGCCATGTTAATCCAAGCGTTTAACATTAATGTTTTATATAATGATTCACCTTAACTCCAAATGAACAAATAAATTTTATAACCATGTAATCTTCTATATTATCACTAATTTTTTATAAATTCAATTATAGACAACCACTATAATCATACATGTGTTTCCGAACATGAATATAAGTGAATCGATCATTAAAATCAAGGAAACAAACAAACCCGAACAATGAAATTGAACCTCATAACCAATCAAAAAGGTTATGAATGAACTAAAAAAGGTTATAATAAATAATTTAAATGTAAAATAAGTTCTGGAATTATTAATTAGTGAACCTAATTTTATCATTCAGGTCTTTAATATCATGGGGAGAACACCATCAGACTTAAGGCAAGGGATCCTCTCTTTCTCACATTTATTAAATAATCTACTATATGTTGTGCCCTTTTACGTATAATTATTAATGATGGGGTATTATTTCAAACTTCAAAAATAATTCTCTCATATTTCATAAGTGATGATAAACTATTTTCTCTCTCATTATGCCTTCTTAAGTACACTCGATACCATGCTGATATTTCGTAAGGGATTCTACCCGAACCTCCTTTGTTCCTTCGGGTTGCCTTATTTTACTTTTACCAAAATGAAGTTATCATATATTTTTATATGAATCTTCTATATTCTTTTTACATGTATCTTATTCAATTATCTATACCATTTCATCATTCTCTTTAGGTGATATACTTGTTTCTAATTGATTCCCTTTTCAATACTTCCCAATAAGCAAACTTGTTTTAAAGGAACTTCCCAAATTCTTACCGAATTTAAAGTGAACTATATCTTATGTTTTAAGATAACATTGTCTTTATAAAATCAGTATTTTTATTATGAAAACCTTCTTGGATCACTTCTGGTTTATATAAAATATTCTTCCATTACCTATTTTAAAGAATCTATAATATTTTCCTTAATACCGCATAGAAATGTTTTAATGCTAAAATTTCCTAAATACTTTAATTAAATGTTGCCACTTCTACATGAAATAAAAAGCCATTATATATGAATATTTTACCTTTTTAATGAACATGTATATTTTAGTTCTTCTATTTCATGGACAATTATATTATATGCCCATTTTTATGCTTTATGACATGATTGCAGTACCCAATTCATTCAAGGGGTAAACCTTATGTTTATGTAAGATTGATTATGTATGAATCTGTATGTGGAAAAAATATTCATGAAAAGTTAATATGGGTGCGCCCAGATAGTTCTATAATGCATTGGGTAAAGTAGAGTCTCATGAGAAGTTATGTGCGATGGTCTTGGTGGTTAGCCTTGGCTTGTGCTACCATGTGCGACGGTCTAGGCCGTTAGCCTTGGCTTGTACTACCATGTGAAAAGGTCTTGGTGGTTATCCTTGACTCATGATAAAGTCATGTTTCATGTTTCATCCACATTATTATGACTCCATGTTTATATGATTCTATGTTTATATGTTATGAATCCATATCATTACATGCCTTTTTTTATATCATCATTTCATACATTCTATCTCTGGTGTTAATGATCTGTTCTTGTGGTTATTTATTTATAGGGATATTTAGATCATCCCATTGTTCATGTGATCCCTAGGGTATCCGATGTAGATGTAATGGCTCAAATGAAGTTATGATCTCTTTGTGAAGATTAAATAAAGAAATTTTTTAGTTCCATGTTTTCAGTTTTATATACCTAGTCTTCCAAGACATTAGACTTCACAATCCTTGTCTTGTACTATGTTGTTTAATTATGTATAGAATCATGTATTGTTATGCATAAAATGATAGGTTCAGTAAAGTTGGTATCATAGGATGGTATTAATTATTTTTCGATATTATTAATAGAGTACTTTAGTAAGATCATCAACGATGATACTAAGTATAAGAAAACATCCCTAAATTTTGGTAAGTGTAGAGTAAGTTTTTTATAAAGAAAATAAATCCATTACTGGATACAAAATGGTAGATTTGGATTTGGAACAGAAGTATCTAGGGTTAAAACATGAAAAAACTACTTTGATCTAGAATCAAACGAGAATTGGTGCACAACAATGGGCCTTGCTGCACTCTTGGTATGACACTCCCAGGGGATATAATTTGGTAACTTCATGATCTTAGTAAAAACCATTATTAAGGGAATAAAAAAAATCCCATAATATTATAAGTTAAGATATGGATCAATGATACACTAGATTAAAACCTAAGGAATCACAAGTTAGGATATACTTCTCCTTTACAAGTTTATCTTATTATGTTCAAAGTTTCCTTTTTATGCTCAATAGCTAAGTGTTAAATACCTATAATTTTACAATATTTTTCTTAGTTTATGGAGGGAAATTTAAGAACACATGACAAATATCAATGTGATAGGGAATATGATGATTTCCCTAATGATATTCCTAATATGATGAGAATGGGTTCTCAAAACTCATGACAATACTTTCTTAGAAAACTAAAGTTATAATAATAACATGAATCATCTAGAACACCCTCATCCTATTTGGAAAGAGAAAGTTTCCATTGAATCCTTTATGTGATAAAGGCCTCCCATGTTTAGTGGATCTTCTAATCCCCTCCTTGTGTAATAATGGATTAACACTATTGAAAAGATATTATCTGTCCTCCGGTGCTTAAAAGAAGAGAAAGTTGTGCTGGAGGTCTATCATTTTGATGGGGAAGCTAATGAATGGTGGACACAGATCAAGAGTAAAAATCCCCATGAAGAAATTGAGTCCACAGTTTGGGATGAATTCAAGAGAATGTTTTTCAAAAAATATTTTCCCCAACCCCTCCATCTCAATATGAAAAGAGAATTCGTTAGACTCAAGTAGAAGGAAGATGAGTCAATTGGGGCGTATGGATCAAACATTACAATGATTTAAAGCTATTCCAATAAATTTTTCATGAACACCAAAATCAATGTGGATTTATTCTTTAGTGAACTAAAGATGAGTCTACAAAAAGTGATAGTGATTTGAAAATTCAAAAGTAATGAGAAGATTGTCTGTGGTGCCTGCAAAGTTGAAATGGAGATCGAAGAATCATACTAGTATCATGGGCCCAATAAAAAGAAGAGGAAAATGGAATCTAATGTGGGTGGTCCCACAAATAAATTCCATGATGGAAAGAATCTTGATCATTCCACATGTAAAAATTGTGGGAAGAAGTATCCTGGGAACTTTCTAAAGGGAACCAAGAATTTCTTCAAATGTGGAAGGTTTGGACATTTGGATAAAAACTGTCGAAAAGATATGAAAAATCCCACTAATGTGGAAGAAGAAAGGAAGGTTCAGATCAATACTCAGCCTATAGTACAGTGTTACAACTACAAGGATCATGAGAATTATGTGAACAATTTCCCTAAGCCGAGGGTTTTTGGAGGCAATCAACAACAGCCTCCAAGGAAAAAAGAAAGGGATTATGCTGTCAATATTTTTGAGGTGGATCCAGACAATGATCTGGTGAAAGGTACGCTAGTTATTCATTCAATAATAGAAAAATTACTATTTGATCCTAGTTCTAAACATTCTTTCAAATCATGCATGTTTAGTAGAAATATTCAAGCGCCACATCAAAATTTGGAGGATATGTTATCTGTGAGAACAGAGAATTGATAAATTATTGTATCCAAGGTTTATAACTCCTCCTCGGTAAATTTTTGTGCACTAAACCTCCCATAAAATCTTATAACACTTCCTTTAGTGAAGTTTAATGCTATCTTGGGCATGGATTGGAAATTTTTATACATAGACAACAACAAATTTAGGGAAAGGGAGATCACTCTTCAAATCCCAAAGCATCCTCCAATTATTTATAAGTGTAAGGATTATGATGAACCTACTTTAGAATCATTGTCTCAAGTGTGGATATTAATTCCTTATGAGAAAGCAAGTCTAGATAAAATGATTGAGAAAACAGAGAGAATCATTCTTGAAGACGTGCCCATCATGAGGGATAACACTAATGTATTTTATGAAGAGTTTCTTGTTCTTCCTTCTGACTGAGAGGTCGAGTTATCAATTGAACATATTCCTAGATCTCTTTATATATCAAATGCGCCATATAGAATGTACATATTAGAGATGGAAGAGCTGAATAACCAGTTACAGGAGAATCTGGTGAAGGATTTTATACATCCGAGTGATTCACCATGGGGTGTTCCTGTAACACCCCAAGCTTCCACGATACACTTCCCTTTGAATAATGCAATAGCTTTCATTGTACGCAACTTAGATTTTTAACACACCACGACCAATCAAACTAGCTGTTATGAATAGTAATACCCACTTTTTGAAATTTTATAAATTTTAACATTCTAAATGGACTTCATTTTTGGATATGGAATATCGAATTTATCTTAAGGTGAATTTTTCATATTTTTTCTGAAAACTTTCAATTTTTGATGAATAGTGAAAAAACACTACATTATTGGTGAAAACTGAATTTTTATTTAAATAATTAGTTATTTTATTTTATTTTATTTTCAGTTAAAATAAATACATAATACCTATATATGTTATACATAATTCATTGGTTTCATTTTATAATAAGTTTAGATATATAAAATTTTATCGAACTTTTTATAGTCTTTTACCCACCTCCTAAGAGCATTTGAAAATTTTCCAAAAACTTAATTTTACCACTTCTTTGAGTTGAACTTACAAAATATGAGAGACATATTTGACATTAGAAAGTAAAATGTTGTTCAATAAGATGAAAATAATATTTTGTGAATAGTAACTTTTTACTTTTATTTACCATAGTTAAAAGTAAATAGGGTAATTAAGGGTAAAAATGATATATATATTACCCTAACACATGTCCTAATTCTACTGGATAAGCATAATTCCCTAAAAAACAAACTTATGAATAAAATATGACCCCCTTTGATCCACTTGGATTAGATTTGGACATTTATTATTATTTTATATAAAGAAGAGTTAAAAGAGTTAAAATCAAAGTTTAGTAAATAAACTATTTTTTATATAGGGTTATACATAATATAAATTAAATAATAAATATTAATTAGAAATGTAAAAAATATTTCCTACAAAATTTTATTTTATTTATAATTTTTATACATTAAATATTTAAATTTATTTATGACACAATGATGATGCAATAATTATCAAATTAATGAATGATTAAAATAATTTATATTATAAATATCCAAATAAATCTAATTTTAGACTTTTAATAAATTACACTAATTTTATAAGTTAATATGAAATTTTAGGGATGATTAAATGAATTTATTTTGATGTAATAATTCTATTATGAATTTAACAAAAAAAATACCAAATAGTGTTAAAATTGACATAAAAGTGTTTTTTAAAACAAATATTATATTATTAATTAATATTTTATTCCTAAAAATCAAAGGTTTGGCCAAAGTATTTAGATAAAGTTATATATATTAATAATTAACCACTTGGGGTTCTTTTTGCTTGTTATAGTAATTTTATTAACCATAAAATATAAAAATACAAAGAGACATGGTAAATGTCAAACTATTTAACTATGAGTTCAATCTATAAGATAAGGTTAATATAGTGACCAAAAACTTTTTAAAACCTATTGGTTGAGAGGTCATTGACCCATACACACCTTATACTCCAAATAAATCATTTTGGAGCCATTAAAAACTGAAAATTATTTTATTATAAAATAATATTTCAAGATTTTCCTAAAGTGACCATCACCTCTCTTATAAAAGGGAACTTCCTATTATCTTACTTTCACACATCCAAAGCCATTTTTCATGGCCAATACCTGCCCAAATATCCTCCCAAATTTACTAAATTCATAATAGAGGCCTTCCATTGGTTGGAAAGCCCACCTAAGTATCCCTTTTGATCAAATCAAAAGGAAGAACCTGAAGAAGAGGTAAATATTTAATCACCTCCTTCAAGTTCTTTTCTTCTACCACTTCCTCATTCGTTGTTGTTTCCATTCTAAAATAATAAATCCAGTATCCTCTATATAATATTATGTTTTTATAAAATGGTACATCCATTGTAACAGCCCGAAATTTTTGAATAAATCTTGTTTCCTGATTTCATGTGTTATTTTATTTTATTTTTATACTCAACAAAAATGTTTTATTTGATAAACATGATTATAATTAAAATAATACCATTGGTTTTTGAGGGTTATATTACCATCGGTCAATATGACCACCGTGAACAAAATGTTTTGATTATTGTCTCTAAATATAAGTAATCTTGGTTAATTATTATAGAAAGAAGATTTGATGGCCTCACCTAGTAGTCATGGACCGATCGAAGCCCATCTAACAGAGCTTGGGAAGGAGGTAGCACCATTGGCCTTTGCTCTGGACCAAACCCAAGCCGAACTTCATCATGTGAAGCTAGAACAGAATCGCCTTCGTGAGAAGTTCAAACTGATAGAAATTACTACTCGGGCAATGTTGACCGAGCCGCCCCAAGATTCTATCACCCTAGCACACCTTACTCTTAGGTCCTATGATGGTATTATAAGGGGCTATGTAACGAGACCGTAATTGCCTTGTGTAATCCTTGTTTTAAATAAAAATTGGGATTTCTTCTTATGATGAAGTTTATGAATTTTCAAATGACTGGATAAAAATAGTATGCATATTTTTGATGAATTTTCAAAAGGATATTTTAAAAAAAATGTTTGTGTAAACCTTAAATAATTTAAAATGTGTAATGATTCTCAAAAAATGGTCTTCTACAATTATGTTCAGTACGAAATTTAGAGTCTAATAAGATCAACATGATTTTTGGTGAATAGTAAATTATGAATAGTGATTTTATGATTAGGATTAGTAATATGACCAAATGGATTAGTAATCTCACTTAAATAAAGTTTTAAAATAATCTCGGCACCTTGATTAAGTAATGTGATTCAATAAAATGGTTAAATAACGGTTTCATAAATTATTATTCAAGTATTAGTTTTTTCGGATGAATAGTGTTTTTTAATTAAAAATTTAATTAAAAATAATTAGAAAATTATTTTTATAAAAATGACTTTATTTTTGAACTCAGAGCATCGATATTATGTTATGGTAATTTTTGGGGATTTTTCTGACAAAAATGAATTTTCGATGAATAGTGTATTTATTTAAAAATAAAATTAAAAATATTTAGAAAATTATTTTTATAAAATGGAGTTCATTTTTGAAATCATAGCATTGATATTTGTTTAAGGAGAAATTTTGGGATTATTCTGAGAAAGTTGAATTTTCGGTGAATAGTGAAAGTATAGTTTTTAAGTTACGGGTTTTTAATGACATCATTAATTGATGTATTAAGTATATATTCAATATGGTCGAATTATGAATAGTAAGATAAGGTGTGAGGTGTCCCAAGTGGCCAATACCATGGGCAAATACCATGGGCAAGCCCATGGTTTTGCCAAAACCACTAGTGAGGTGTCCCTTGGCCATTAATGCCTTGTCCCCTCACTTTCCCTATAAATACCAAGCCCTCCTCTCATCCATTCGACTCCCCACTCATTCCCAACGAATTTCTGGTCTCATTACCTCCCAAGGAGTCCTCCCAAGGTGCCCCCAAGCCCTCAAGGTCCCAACCTTTGAGGTTTAAGAGTTACATTTTAAGGTAAGGGATCCGAACCCTCTCTTTCTTTTCAAGTGATCTCTTTTATGTCAATCCTTTTATGCTCCATGTTCTTATGTTAGAGGATGTTCTTTTATACTCCTCTTACTGCCATTTTTATGTTCATATGATGAGATACCCCCTCTTACTCTCATCATTTCGTTTTAAGAATGTTTAAGTGGCGCCGTTAGGCTGCCGAATTTTCAAGGGATTCATTCACCTTTCTCTTTTTCAAAGTTCTACTTTCATGTCAAGTCTTTCAAGTTCATTTTAATTATGTTGGGGTATGATCTCTATATTTATCATACTGATCTTTTATGATCATATGATGAGAGACCCCATTTGATCTTTTCAATTCAGTATTTTGAAGTTTTAAGTGGCGCCGTTAGGCTGCCGAATTTTTAAGTGGTTCTTCACCCTTCTCGTTTTGAAGTTCTACTTTCATGTAAATTCTTTCAAGTTCCTTTATATTATGTTGAGGTATGATCTCTATATCTATCATACTGGACTCTTATGTTCATATGATGAGAGACCCTATTTGACCTTGTCAATTCAATTTTGTTGAAGTTTAAGTTGCGCCGTTAGGCTGCCGAATTTTTAAGTGGTTCTTCACCCTTCTCGTTTTGAAGTTCTACTTTCATGTCAATTCTTTCAAGTTCCTTTCTATTATGATGGAGTATGATCTCTATATCTATCATACTTTACTCTTATGTTCATATAATGAGAGACCCTATTTGACCTTGTCAATTCAATTTTTTTGAAGTTTAAGTGGCACCGTTAGGCTGCCGAATTTTTAAGTGGTTCTTCACCCTTCTCGTTTTGAAGTTCTACTTTCATGTCAATTCTTTCAAGTTCCTTTCTATTATGTTGGGGTATGATCTCTATATCTATCATACTGGACTCTTATGTTCATATGATGAGAGACCCTATTTGACCTTGTCAATTCAATTTTGTTGAAGTTTAAGTGACGCTGTTAGGCTGCCGAATTTTCACAAGAGAAATCTTGTTTTTTTTTCCTTCCTTTCATGTTCTTCATTTCATATGGTATATTTTAAAATTTCATTACCATGTTCTTAAATCCCTTATATTTTGTCCCTCTACTGTTTGATGGGTCATTTATGAATGTTTGACCCATGTCCCCTCTCTTCTCAAAGTTTTTAAAATCTTGTAACATAGCCGTTATGCTGCAGAATTTTCGTCTCAAATTGCCTCTCTCTCTTTTCTAAAAATTATTTTATGTTATAAAGTGAATACTCAAAGCTCTTATTTCTACAGGGGTATTCACACATATATCAAAATGTTCTATTTTAAATTCTGGGATTTACATACATGAGACCCGCTCTCCCCTTCCGTGGGTTTAACGTGACGTAAAGATCATGTCTTTAAAGCAGTTTTTAAAACGTTATGATTATGAAATGAAACCCATTTATTTTATGCTATATGGGTTATTTATGAAATTTTTGATGATGATATATGTGGATGACATGATAATAAAGGAAAATTTAAGGGTGTGCCCTGATAGCGCTCTAATGCATTGGGTAAAGACTTAATCTCTAGAGATGACCATTTTAACGACGCCTTGGTGAATAACCTTGGTAATTTTTAACGACACCTTGGGGATGGACCTTGGTGAAACGAAACGATTGTCAATATTAAATGTTGCAGCCACATCTTCAAGTTATGAAAATTTATTTTTATTATGATATGCCTCGTGATTTCATTCTCATGCCTTAAAGTTCTTTTCATGACCTTATTGAAGTATCTCAAGTTCACATATAAAATGTTTCTCTTGTTCCCTTACTGGGCCTTCTGCTCACCCTTTCTTTTGATGTGTGTTCCCAGGTTATGAGATGCAGTAATGAACCTAGGATGAACTTGAGGAGAAGCCTTTCAAGTGTTTAAGAAGAATGTTTTTTTTTGTTTCATTTATTATGTTCCTGGTTTCCAAGACACTAAACCTTAAAGATCCTCGGTTTTGTATAATGTAATGAAAGTTTATGTGATAAAAAGGCGGGATTCTATATCCATATTCATTATTCTATCCATCCTATAAATGACAATGTCACCATACGTGCGTACGTACAGATTACCGTCTCCACGTCGTGGTGTAGTTTGTTATTCAAACACTTAATTATTTGGATGGGTATAATAATTAGTATAAATGATGTAACTAATAAATATAACATGATAATGATTATTTATATATGATATAACATCAAATTATATATAATTTTAATATCAAAAGAATGATATTGTTGTTCGTGAGTACGTACAGATTACCATCTCCACGAACACGATGAGATTCATTCCCCATTATATTTAATCAAGAATAATTTTCATTTGATGATTAAAAATAATGCTTAAAGACTTAATATAATTATAAATATAAATAATATAAATTCTATCCAAAAAAAACATTACTTACATAACAAATCATATAAAGGAAAATGAATCAGTTAACAACCGAAATGATGATACTACTGAAATATCATTAACAAAGCAATTTTAGAAGATCATATATGATATCATATTAATGTATATGGTAATTTTATAATTTAATAACAATTATTTAACCATTATAAAGGAGGTTAACCTACCCTCGACCAAGGAAGAGTACATGGTAAGGGTTAATTTCACAATCTCTTTATTATCTGAGGTTGTTTTTATGTAAGTATCTACTGGGACCTCTTTATCATCCACATCTGTGTTTCTTTAAAATGTATTTAATTTTTTTTAATATTTAATAGAAAATTTGTTAAATTCATTTATACCATTATTTTACCTTATATGTTTTTTAATGGAATCTTTCCATAATTTTCCAAACAAGGAACTTTATGACCTTTTCGAAAAAATTGAGTTTAGAATGTTTTTATAACTTAAACGGTGGGTGAGGATATTTTTCCACCGTTATAACATCTTTAATCTTCCATTACAATATTATAAGAATATTTTCAAAAAATATATTTTCTTTTATAGTTATATTAATTTTAAATTATTTCAAAATAGAAATAGATATTTCTCTAAAAAAAGTTTTGATTTCATCTATGTCAACATCCTTTGATGGATTTTAAGCTTATTTGTAGTCGATTTATTATGATACAAAACTTCCATATTGTATTGAATTTTTTTTGATATGTTTCACTATGTATGTGTTATTTTTACACCATTTATGATTTTTGGATAAAGTATTGACATTTCGTATTCTAGTTTTAATTCGAATGTTTATGTTATGTTTAATCATTTTCATATGAGGAATGCATTGGACTTAGTAAGTGATGGGTGGAGCCCAATATAGCTCCTCGATGCATCAGTAGGTCTCATGAGACTAACTAGTGTGTTGGCACATTCCCTTGACAAAATATTATTTATAGTCTTTTCACAATTCCTTGACTATGTGGTTATGAAGGCTGACATTATGCATTCCATCATTATGAAAGTGGCTATTGATATTTCATGTGATTATTCAACTAGCAGAATATCCATGTGAATAAGTAAATGGAATTATTTGAATTTATATTTTCCATATTATGATGAATTTAAAGTTTAAAATCCTTTTGTTTTAGTCTTATACGTTGCCTTAAATGTTTATGCTTATTTATGAACGTTTCCTCTATTTTTTTATCCTTACCGAGCATCTAAGATTACCCCTTTGTATGTTTTATTTTTCAGAAGATGTGAAGAAGTATATTATGAATGACTTACATAGATAGTCTATGAGATATGAGTGTGGCCTATGGAGACTATGTTGTTATGGTTTTTCATTTTATAATGTAATGTAAAACTTATGAATGTATCTAGTATTTCCAAGACTACTAAACTAATCAGTCTTTCGGCATTTGATCCCTTGTGATCATGCCAATGTTTTGTAATAATTCATCGACATTGGGTAAATAGGGCTGGGGAATTATAGTTGGTATTAGAGGATTTTTAGTACAAACCTTGTAATATAGATTTATAAAATCATTGATTACAGAACATTACCCTAAGATAGACTTTGAGGATTAGTATAGAAGAACTTCCTAGAATTTTGGTACTGTAGATATTTTGTGAGTTTTCTAAGAAATACATCCCTGTTTGGATAGAAGCTGGTAGAGGCGGCTCTAGAACAGATGTACCTTGGGGTAAAACCTGAAAACACCACTTTGAGCTAGACTCCAATGGGAACTGGTGCACGACAACGGGCCTTACTGCACTCTTGGATACGACACTCCCAAAGGATATTCTTAAGATAATTCTCATTTTATTTACAAACCATTATAAAGGGTTTATGAGTATATAATTCCTCAATGAAAACATTTTTATGATTATGGATTATATCCATAAAACTGTTCAATTTATGTTATGTGTTTTACAAGTTCGGAATTTTGTATTGATAATCATAAACTAATCTAGTGTATGATATTATTTAGGAATGTCTCCTAGTGGAAGTAATGGAAACCATATCAACGCATGTAATCCATGTAGGGATTTCCCTCCTACTGAAGATAATTAGAGCGGTGCTGGTGAAACAACTGGTGCTGATCAACTTATTACCATACTGGGACAACTCACTAAGGTTATGAATAATAACCTTACCTGTATGGAGTTCCCTAATACACAATGTAGAGGATCAATGTTAGACTGCTTCATGAGGCAAAAACCACCAAAATTCCATGGTATAACAAATCTATTAGTAACTAAGAAATGGATAAATTTCTTAGAGAAAATATTTCACGCTTTGGGGAGTAGAGAAAGGGAAAAAGTTGTCATGACAGTTTATCACCTCAAGGGAGATGCAGATCAATGGTGGTCATTGATTTAAAACAAAAAAGAAGATGATGAAGTATCAAATGTGTAATATAGGGAGTTTAAAGAGATTTTATTATAAAAATACTTTCCTCATGACCATCGGGCGGATATGGAAAGACAATTTATGAGTATGAGGTAAAAAAGAGGATGATAATGTCGCAAAGTATGAGGCTAACTTTACAAGGTTATCAAGGCATGATACAGATTATATACGTAACCCATGAAGTAAGATTGATCGTTTCATTGATGGGTTAAGAACATTTCTATGTCGAGCATTAGTCACACAATCCTTCTTATCATATGAAGATATTGTCTCATGTGCTATCAAGACAGAAAATGAATTATTTAAGTCTTGCAACTTTAATGTAAAGTAGGAGAATAAAAGATCTGCTGAAAACTATGGAAATAGAAATAAGGGGAAGAATGGAAATGTTTTATATCCATCCTGTGGTAAAAGGGGGAAGAAACACCCCGTTACTTTCCTGAAGGGAATGAGAGTCTGTTAAATGTGTGGTGAAAAAGGTCACCACGCTCGTGATTGCAAGGGGAAGAAAGAGGATGTCAATGTTGAATTCTAAAATTGTGGAGAAAAGGGGAATTATGAAAATGAATGTCCTACGTGCCAAGGGAACATACCTCAGAAAAGGCCAAGGGAGAAAGGCCAAGATTATGCGATCACTAATGCTGAGGTTGAAGCTCCAAAAGACATGGTGGTAGGTAATTTAATGGTTTCCTCAAGTTTAGCCAATGATTTATTTGATTCTAGATCATCAAATTGTTTTATATCCTCCCAGTTTTCTAAGAAAACTAGATATTTCCAATTTGAATTAACAAGGGAGTTATCAGTCGAAACTCCTAAGGGAAGTATCATTGCAACAATGTTTTGTGAATCAGTTCCTATTAGGGAATATAAATGTTATTTATCTACTGATATCATCATCATACCGATGATTGAATTTGATATTACCCTTGGTATGGATTGGCTTTTGGACCTTGATGAAAAAATTTATTGTAAGAAGATGAAGGTTACAATTATCTATGATGATAAGGAGTACTGTATCTTTAGAGAAGAAACGTCACCACCTAATTATTATCTAGATCCAGCCCCAGTAGCTCAACTAAATTCAATTATTGGAGATGAATATAATGAAGAAAGGAATGTTCAAATCGAGGAAGTACCTATTGTGCAAGAATATGTTGATGTGTTTCTAGAAGACTTACCTGGACATCCTCCAGAACAAGAAATTGAGTTTTCCATTGATTTAATTCTTGGTTCAAGACCGATATCAAAGACCCCTTATAGAATGGTCACTATAGAAATAGTGGAACTAAAGAAACAACTAGAGGAATTGAGTAATAAGGTATTTATTCTCCCTAGTGTTTATCCATGGGAACCCCTGTCCATTTTGTTAAAAAGAAAGACAAATCTATGAGGTTGTGCATTGACTACAAGGAGATCAATGCTATAACAATAAATAACAAATATCCCTTACCTCGCATTGATGATTTATTTAACCAAATTCATAAAGCTCAATATTTTTCAAAGATTGACCTTTGATCTGGATATCATCCGTTGTGTGTGAAGAAGGAAGACAGTCAAAAACCAACATTTCAAACCAGGTAAAGGCATTACAAGTTTACAATAATGCGTTTTGGAGTTACTAATGCACCATCTGTCTTCATAGATCTAATGAATAAGGTTTTCAAGGAATATCTTTATGACTTTGTATTTGTATTTATTGATGATATCTTGGTATACTCCAAAATCTACGAAGATCATGAAAATCACTTGCGCAATATTCTAAAGACTCTTAGAAGAAATGAATTATATGGGAAGTTTAGTAAGTGTGAATTATGGCTTCAGGAGATTTCTTTTCTGGGCCATATGGTCTCTAAGGATGGAATCTATGTTGATCCTTCAAAGGCCAAGGAAATCCAAGAATGGATAGCACCGACAAGTATAACTAAGGTATAGAGTTTTATTGGTTTAGCAGGTTATTATCGATGTTTCGTCTAGAATTTTTAACCGATTGGATAACCCATTAACCAAGATCATACGTAATAAGGTTAATTTTTTTTATAAGAAAGAGTGTAAAGAATGTTTTGAAGAACCGAAGAGAATATTAGTCAATGATACTATCTTTACGCTACCATCAGGGAATGACAGGTTTGTTATTTATAGTGATGCTTCAAAGAAAGGACTTGGTAGTGTCCTTATGCAGAATGATAGAGTTATTACCTATGCATCACGACAACTAAAAATTCATGAACAAAACTATCCCACTCATGATCTTGAGTTAGTATTTGTAATATTTTCTCTGAAATTATGGAGACTCAATCTCTATGGTGAAAAATGTGAGATTTAAACTAATCACAAGAGTTTGAAGTATATTTTCTCACAAAAATAACTCAACATGAGGCAAATGAAATGGCTTGAAATAATCAAGGATTATGATTTCTCTGTACACTACCAACCAGGAAAGGTAAATAATGTGGAAGATGATTTGATAAGAAAGTATCATGGAGTTTTGAATAAGATGAGAGTTGAAAGGGATCCTATTTTCAAGGATCTAGTGAAAATGGATATGGGAATAATCTTGGAAGGTGAACCATAAATACTTTTTCAAATTTTTGCCAAAACATATTTACTAGAAATGATAAAGAGTTCTCAAACTGATGATGAGGAGTTTCAAAAGAAGATTAAAACTGTGAATGATGGGAGATTGAGTGAATTCATATATGAAGATGGGATTCTGAAATTTTTGAAGAGACTTTGTGTTCCCGATTTACCTGATCTAAAAAGGGAATTGTTGGATTATTTTCATAACTCTAATTTCACTATACACCCTGGTAGCACTAATAAGTATAGAGATTTGAAGTAAAATTTTTGGTGGGACAACATGAAGAGGGATATTGCTGATTTTGTGTCAAGATGTATGGTTTTTCAATAAGTGAAAGATGGAAGGAAACAACCTAGAGGAGTCATGCAACATCTTCCCATACCTGAGTGGAAATGATATAATATTACGATGGACTTTCTCATGGGGCTAAAAAGTCTCCTAGACAGAATGATGCAATATGGGTTATTATTGATTGTCTTACCAAGTCAACACATTTTCTTGCTATAAGAGAAGATTTACCACTTGAACGTCTAGCAAGAATATATATTCATGAAGTTGTAAGACTTCATGGAGTACCCTTATCGATTGTTTATTATCATGATCCCTATTTTACATCAAGATTCTAGAAAAGTCTTTAGAAGGACATAGATACTAAACTTCATTTGAGTACTACATCCCACCCTCAAACTGATGGACAATCAGAACAGACTATTCGAACCTTAGAAGACATGTTGAGATCTTGCTCACTTGACTTTCAAGGTATGTGGGATCAATATTTACCTCTGGTAGAATTTTTCTATAACAATATCTTCCATTAAAGTATTTAGGTGGCGCCATATTAAGCGTTATATGGAAAGAGATGTCACACATTAACTTGTATGCGTTTATGTTGGGGAAAGAAATATCGTAGGCCCATAACTTGTTAAGGAAGCAATAGAAAAATTGAAGGTTATCTAAACCCACATCAAAGCATCCCAAAGTAGTAAAAAGAGCTATAACAATAACCGAAGGAAGGATTTGGAATTTCAAGTAGGAGACCATGTTTTCTTGAAGGTATCTCCATAGAGGAGTGTTTTACGTTTTGGTAAGAAAGGTAAATTGAGTCCCAGGTACATCAGACCTTTCGAAATTCTAGAATGAATTAGAGTTTTAGCTTATTGTTTGGAAATGCCTCCAAGTCCCTCCAAAGTTTGCGATGTATTCCACGTATCACTGTTGAGAAAATACATGCTTGACCCAATGCATGTACTCACCTTTGAGGAATTATAAATGGAACCCGATTGGTCTTATTGCAAAGAGCCTGTCAAGATTCTTGATACAAGAGAATAAGTGTTGATAAACCGGACGACTCGTCTGGTAAAAGTTCTATGGAGAAACCATAAGATGGAAGAGGCAACGTGGGAACCCGATGAACTTATGATGAAGAACCACCCGAATGTTTTTATACAGTAATATTATAGAAATTTCAAGGATGAAATTATTTTAAGGAGGGGAGAATGTAACACCCCAAGCTTTCACAGTACATATCCCTTTGAATAATGGAATAGCTTGCGTTGTATGCAACTTGGAGTTTTAACACACCACGATCAATCAAAATAGCCATTATGAATAGTAATAACCACTTTTTGAAATTTTATAAATTTTATATTTCAAAATGGACTTCATTTTTGGATTTGGAATATCTAATTTATCTTAGGGTGAATTTTTGGTATTTTTCTGAAAACATTCACTTTTTGATGAATAGTGAAAAAACACTACGTTATTGGTTAAAACCAACTTTTTATTTAAATAATTAGTTATTTTATTTTAATTTATTTTAAGTCAAAATAGATACATAATACTTATATATGTTCAATGTAATTCATTAGAGTCATTTTATAATAAGTTTAGATATATATAATATTATCGAACTTTTTTACTATCTTTTACCCACCTCCTAGGAGCATTTGAAAATTCACATAAAACTTAATTTTACCACTTATTTGAGTTGAATTTAAAAAATCTATGAGACACGGTTGACATCAGTAAGTAAAATGTGGTTATATAAGTTGAAAATAATTTTTGGTGAATAGTAACTTTTTACTTTTATTTACCATTGTTAAAAGTAAATAAGTTAATTAAGGGTAAAAATGATATTATAATTACCCTAACACATGTCCTAATTCTATTGGATAAGAAAAATTCGACAAAAAAAACCTTAGGAATAAAATATGATTCTCTTTGGTCCACTTGGATTAGATTAAGACATTTATTTTTATTTTATTTAAAGAAGAGTTAAAAGAATTAAAATCATAGTTGAATAACTATACCATTTTTAATATAGAATTATACATAAAATAAATTAAACTATAAATATTTATTATAAAGTTAAAAATATTTCCTACATAATGGTATTTTATTTATAATTTTTACACATTATATAATTAAATTTATTTATGAAACAATGATGATGCAATAAATACTTTATTAATGAAAGATCAAAATAATTGACATTATAAATATCCAAATAAATCTAATTTGAGACTTTTAATGAATTAAAATAATTTTATAGGTTAATATGACATGTTAGGGTTGATTACAAGAATTTTTTTTCTAATTAATAATGCTGTTATTAATTTAACAAAAACAAAATACCAAATAGTGTTAAAATTCACATAAAAGAGTTTAAAAAAAATTATATTATTAATTGATATTATATTCCTAAAAATATAAGGTTTGAAAAAAAAACCTTAATAAGGTTATATATATTAATAATGAACCACTTTGTGTTTTCTCGGCTTGTTATAGTAAGTTTATTAACCTTATAATATAAAAATAGAAAGAGACATGGTAAATGTCAAACTATTTAACTAAGAGTTAAATCTAAAAGATAAGGTTAATATGGTGACCTAAACCAGTATAAAACCTATTTTTTGAGAGGTTTTAGACCCCTACCCACATTATTCAATAAATAAATCATTTTTGATCCATTAGAAACCAAAATTTATTTTATTATAAAATAATATTTCAAGCTTTTCCTAAAGTGACCCTCACCTCTCTTATAAAAGGGAACTTCCTCTTCTCTTAATTTCACACCTCCAAAGCCATTTTTCTCTACCAAACCCTAACCAAATATCCTCCCAACTTTCCTAACTTCATCATAAATGAATTACTTTGTTCATAAATCCATCTTAAAGATCTTTGTTTATCAAATGAAAAGGAAGAACTCGAAGAAGAGGTAAATATTTCATCATCTCTATCAAGTTATTTTCTTCTTCCACTTCCTCTTTATTTGTTGTTTCTATTAAAAAATAATTACTGAAGTATATTCTATATAATTTGTTGTTATTATAAAAATGGTACATCCATATTCATTATTTTATCCATCCTATAAATGACAAAGTCACCATACGTGCGCAGGTACGGATTACCGTCTCCACGTCGTGGTGTTGTTTGTTATTCAAACACTTCATCATTTGGATGGGTATAATAATGAGTATAAATGATGTATTTAATAAATATAACTTGATAATTATTCTGTATATATGACATACCATCTAATTATATACAATTTTGTTATCAAAATAATGTTATTTTCGCTCGTGCATACGTACGAATTACCGTCTCCACAAACGCAATGAGATTTATTCCCCATCGTATCCATTCAAGACTAATTTTCAATTGATGATTAATAATAATGTTTAAAGACTTAATATAATTCTTAATATGAATTAGATACATCCTATCCATATCAAACATTACTTATGTAACAAATAATATAAAGGAAAATGAATCAGTTAACACCCGAAACGATGATACTTCTGAAATATCATTAACAAAGAAATATTAGAAGATCATATATGATATCATATTAATGTATATGGTTCCTTTATAATTTAATAACAATTATATCACCATTATATAGGAAGTTAACCTACCCTTGACCAAGGAAAAGTACATGGTAAGGGTTAATTTCACAATATCTTTATTATCCGAGGTTGTTTTTAGGTAAGTATCTACTAGGACCTATTTATCATCCACATCCATGTCTCTTCAAAATGTATTTCAAAACATTTTTTTACTATTTAATAGAAAATGGGTTAAATTAATTTATACCCTTATTTGTCATTATATTTTCTTGAAAGGAATCTTTCTGTCGTTTTCAAACAAGGTACTTTATGACATTTTCGAAAAAATTTCGGCAAGAATGTTTTGTTAACTTATATGGTAGGTGCAACTATTTTCCGTCGTTATAACATCTTAAAAGATTCTCATACAATCTTATAAGAATATTTTCAAAATAATTTTTTTCTCTTATAACTATATGTATTTTAAAATATTTCAAAATAGAAAGATATATTTCTCTAAAAAAAGTTTTAATTTCATCTATGTTGACCTCCTTTGATGGATTTTAATATTATTTGAAGTTGATTTATTATGATACAAAAATTACATATTGTATTGAAGGTTTTGTGATATGTTTTACTATGGATGTGTTATTTTTACTCCATTCATGGTTTACAGATAATGTATTGACATTTCGTATGCTAGTTTTAATACAAATATTTATGTTATGTTTAAACATTTTCATACGAGGAATGCATTGGACTTAGTAAGTGATAGGTGAAGCCTGCTATAACTCCTTGATGCATTAGTAGGTATCATGAGACAAACTAGTGTCTTGGCTCAAGGCCTTGAAAAAATATTTTTTTAGTCTTGGAACAAGGCCTTGACTATGTGGTTATGAATTCTGGCATTATGCATTCCATCATTATGAAAGTGGCTATTGATATTGAATGTCATTATTCGACTAGTAAAATATTACGTGAATAGGTAAATTTCATTATTTGATTTTAACTTTTCCATATTATGATGAATTTAAATTTTAAAAGGTTCTTTAGTATTATACATTGCCTTAATTTTTTTTGCTTATTTATGAAAGTTTCTTCTATATTGTTATCCTTACCGAGAATCTAAGCTCACCACTTTCTATGTTTTATTTTTCCTTAGATTCGAAGAAGTATATTATGACTGACCTGTGGGAATATTCTAAGGGATATAAGTGTGGCTTATGGAGACTATATTGTTTTAGTTTTTCATTTTATAATGTAATGTAAAAATTATTAATGTATCTAGTATTTCCAGCAATACTAAACTAATCGTTATTTCAGGATTTGATCCCTTGTGATCATTCCAATGTTATGTAATATTGCACCGACTCTGGGTAACTGGGGTTGGGGAATTACATCAACCGTCCTCTTTGTCAGGAAGGTTGTATCAATGAAGCTATGCATTGATTATTGTGATCTAAATAAAATCATGATAAATAATTGGCATCCCCTGCCACAGATAGACGACATGTTTGATCATCTTTGTGGGGCCAGTTATTTCTCTAAGGTGGAACTTCGGTTGGGATATCACCAATTAAAGGTGAGGAAGGAAGATATTACCACTAATTACTTTAGAACGAGATATTAACACTGTGATCTCATAGTGATTCCCCTTAGACTCACTAATTCTCATGTAATTTTAATGGATTTAATAAATATAGTTGTTATAGATTACCTCAACAAATTTATGATAGCCTTTATCAATGATATTCTGATATACTCCAAGAGAAAGGAGGAACATGAAGAGCATTTGAATACTATGCTAAAGACTTTGTGAAGTGAGAAGATATATGAAAAGTACAGTAAATGTGAGTTCTGGATAGAGGAAGTATCATTCTTGGAACATGTTATCACCAGAAAGGGGATATCAGTGGACCCTTCCAAGATAAAGGCGATTAAAGAGTCACCCATGCCCTCATCTATAAAAGATATCCACAACTTTATGGGTCTATCTGGGTATTATTGAAAATTTTTGAATAACATTTCATGATTTTTAAATCTAGGGACCAAGCTGACATGGAAGGGAGTGACATTTTCAAAGACTCAAGAATGTGAAGACTAATTTAAGGAGTAGAAAAAAGGCTAATTGCTGCGTCAGTACACACACTCCCAACAAGTGGAGAACTCTTTGTGTTGTAAAGTGATTCTTAGAAGAAGGTATTAGGCTGTATAATGATGAAAAATGATAAAGTGATAGCCTACGCCTCAAGTAAGATGAAAATACACGAGAAAAACTATCCCACACATGATCTAGAGTAAGGGGATGTGACCTTTGTGTTAAAAATATGATGGCATTATCTCTATGGGGAGAAGTGTGAGATATATACTAATCACAAGAGTCTCAAATATATATTCACACAGAAATAGATTAATATGCTCCAGTGAATATGGATAAATCTCATCAAAGATTATGACTTCTTAATCCACTACCATCCCAGTAAGCCAAATATGGTGGCAGATGCTCTAAGTAGAAAGTATCATGTATCTTTATCAATGGTGAGAATTGAAAAGGACCATATCTTCTTATATTTGCATAGGATGGACATGGGGATCATCAAGGGAGGAAAATCATCAATCCTTTTTCAAATGATCGCTCAAACATCTCTCATAGAGAAAATAATGGTTGATCAAAGAAGAGATGTGGAAATTCAAAAAAGGGTGAAATCCATTAAAAATGGGAAATCCTATGAGATCATGATTGATGGGGAATTAGTTTCAAGATTTGGGTCATGATTATGTGTACCATACGATCCCGAGATAAATAAGGAGCTTATAAATGATGCACATTTCTCAACCTTCTCTATCCCAAAGGGAGCACAAAGATGTTTCATGATCTCTAAGAGAACTTTTTTTGGGATAATATGAATAAATAGATTGCTTAGTATACATCAAAGTGCCTGGTATGTAAATAAGTTAAGGTTTAAAGAAAGAAGTCTAAGGGAATGATGAGACCACTACCCATACCAACATGGAAGTGGGAGAACATCACCATGGAATTCATCAGTAGGCTTCAAAGGAAATCCAGAGAAAACAATGCTATACAAGTCATTGTGGATTTTCATAAAAAGAAATACCAATTTATCGTGATATGATAGGACTTTACATTGGATCCAATTTAATAGATATATATCAATGAAGTGGTAAGGCTACATAGAGTACCACTATCTATTTTATCTGATAGAGATCCAAGATCCATCTCAATGTTCAAGAAAAGTCTCCAACATGCTCTAAGGAATGAACAAAACATCAGTACAACCCATCATCTTCAAATTGTTTGACAATCTAAGAAAAATATTTTTACACTTGAAGATATGTTGAGGGAATGTTCTAAGTACTTCAATGGATTAGGGGACTAAAATCTTCCACTGGTCGAATTCTCCTACAATAATACTTTCTACTTGAGAATCCAAATGGCACCATACGAATCCCTTTATGGGAAAAGGTGCATAACACCGATGTTTTGGGATGAAGATGGTGAGCGTAAGCTGTAAAGACCTGAAATGGTCAATGAATTAGTAGATAAGGGGAAAACCATTCAGCATCGCATCAAGGCATCCCATAGTTGACAGAAGAGATATGAAAACAATCGTTGATGAGACCTTGAGTTCAAAGTTGGAGAAATGGTATTTCTACACTTATCTCAATGGAAGAAGGTCATGAGGTTTGGGAAGAAAGGAACTCTAAGTCCCAGGTACATCGGCCTCTTTGAGATCATTGATCAAGTGATAGATCTAGCCTATCGACTGACACTTCCACCTACCATGTCCAAAGTACATGATATATTTCATGTATCCCTCTTAAGGAAGTACATAGCTTACCCTTCACATGTACTCACTTCAAAGGTGGTACAATTTGAGAATAATCTTTCTTACGAGGAGCAGCTAGTGAAGATCTTGGATTGTAGAGATAAAGTTATACATAACAAGACTACTCACCTAGTTAATGTACTGTGTTAGAACCATAAGTATGAAGAGGCAACATGGTAATTGGAGGAGGCAATGAAGGAAAATTATCCTCACCTATTTACATCTTAGAATGTTAAACAAAATTTTGAGGGATAAATTTAATAAGGGGGGAATAATGTAATGAACCAATGTTTTATCAATAAAAATTTATTTCTTATAAATATTTCATATAATCACCTAAAATAAGAACATAATGAACTAATAAGTACTATGTGACCTTTAAACATAATCAAGACACTTATTTGTTTTTAATTTTGAAAATCTAACATACATAGTTGCGATCAGTAATATGTTTGGAGTCTAATGGAACCCCCATAATTTTTTTTGTGAATAGTAACCAATACTTATTAATAGTAACATACCCTTATGAATAGTAATATGACCCTTATGAATAGTAAACCATTAAAAATAATAGTAACCCCATCCATGGATGTATAAATAAAATTTAGGCATATTATATGTGATAATAAGACCATAGTAAAAGTATTGGTATTTTTGTAGGTCATAGAAAATTTATTAAAATTAATTAATTAATTTAAAAGAAAATATATTTTTCTAGAAGGAGTTTATAAATTAAAATTTTTATCTTTTTTGGTTTTAAGATAATTTTATAAGACCTTATGTAATTTTTTAAAGCATTATAAAATCAATTATAGTATTAAAATTTATAAGTTCAAGTAAATTATGATTTTAATTAAAAATAAAATTAATCACATATAGAAAATTATTTTAGAAAAATATATTTTATTTTTAGATTCTTCACATTAAAAAATTTCTAGGGTTATTTTTTGGGATTTTTTAAAAATACATGAATTTTTGATGAATTGTAAGATATGATAATTCAGATTAAATGCCAAAACATGAATTTTAGCATCGTTCTAGAGTCATGGGTGATGTAAATGGCCATTGGTTCAAACTCACATGCACATATTACTATTTTTGGTCACAATAATTTTTACCATTACATGTATTATGAAAAAATAATTAACTAATGATTAAAATATTACGAAAACCCTCATCTCCTCCACTATAAAAATTAGCCACACTCCCCTCTTCTCTTCACTCCTCCCAAGACTTGTGCCTTCCCTAAATTCTTCCCAGATATATCCCAAAGATATTTCCCCACATCCAAAATCCCTTATTATCCTCAAAAGAACAAATGGTCTCCCCTTAATAGGTTCTCAATGGACATAAACTGAAGAGGTAAATTCCTCTTTCTGATTCATTTATTTTATTTCAAGTTATGTTCTTTTTATTTTTTTCCTCAACTCACTTCACCCAAATGGTATGATAATACAATAGTTTACATGTACTATAATGTTTTTATGATATTGGTATAATTAATTATGATCTCTAATTTCCCATTATTTTATACGAAAGAAATGAATACACCATTTAAGATGTGTTAATTTATTACATTCAAGGAAGAAAATTTATGAATTTATATTACCATATTATATTTTGGACATGAAACCATTTTTATGGTTGAAATAGAAAATTAAATATGTATTTTATCTTATGGGTTGTTCTGGAACAACTTTTCACACTTGATGTAAAATAATAATACAAAACTATTTAATTATGAATAAAATTACCAAGTTAATTCAAGAGTTTAACATTAATGTTTTATAAACTGATTAACCTTTACTCCAAATAACCAAATGAATTTTATAACCATGAAATATTATAAATGATCACTAATTTTATATAACTTCAGTTCTGGGCAACCATCATCATCATACAAGTGTGTCTGAACATGAATATAATTGAACTGATCATTAAAACCAAGGAAACAAACGAAATCGAACAAAGAAATTGAACCTCATAACCAATCAAAAAAGTTATCTATGAACTCAAAAAGGTTATAATGAATAATTGAAATTTTAAATAGGTTATATAATTATTAATTAATGATCTTAATTTTATTATTTAGGCCATTAATATCAAGTGTAGAACACCATCAAACTTAAGGTAGGGGATCCGCTCTTTCTCACATTTATCTAAGAATCTGCTCTATGTTATGCCCTTTTATGTATAATTATTAATGATGGGGTATGATTTATCACCTTCCTTATAATTCCCTCATGATTTATAAGTGACGAGAAACCCTTTTCTCTCTCATTATTTCCTCTTAAGTACACACGATACCATGCCCATAATCAGTAAGGGATTCTACACGAACCTATATTGTTCCTTCGGGTTGCCTTATCTACCTTTTACCAAAATGAAGTTATCATATACTTTTATGTGAATATTATAAATACTATTTACATGTATCCAATTCACTTATCAGGACCCTCTTATCATTCTCTTCTTGGGATATACATGTTTCTAAGTGATTCCCTCATCAATACTTCCTGATAAGCAAACTTGTTTTAAGGGAACTTCATGAATTTGTACCTGATTTAAGGTGCACTCTATCCTCTATTTTATGCTACCATTATTGTTATAAAATCAGTAATTTTATTATAAAAACCTTCTTGGTTCACTTATGGTTTTATATAAAATATTTTCCCCTCTTCTATTTTAAAGGCTCTATAGTATTTTCCTTAAAATCGTAGAAAAATGTTTTAATGCTAAAATTTCCTAAATACTTTTCATAAATGTTGTCACTTATAATTGAAATCACTTACCATTATACATGACTATTTTACCATATGAATTTCCATGTATATTTTAGTTAATTTTGTTCATGGACATTTTTATGATATGACCATTTGTTATGCTTTATGACATGAATGTGGTTCCTAATTCTTTCCATGGGTAAACCTTATATTTATGTAGGATTGATTATTTATGAATATTTTTGTGGAAAACATTTTCAAGAAAAGTAAATACGGGAGTGACCAGATAGCACTCCAATTCATTGGGTAAATTTGAGTCTAATGAAATGTTATGTGGGATGGTCTTGGCAGTTAGCCTTGGATTGTGAAACCATGTGCGACAGTCTTACCAGTTAGACTTGGATTGTCCTACCACATGAAATGGTCTTGGTGGTCAGCCTTGACTCGTGATAAAGTCATGATTTATGTTTTTTCCACATTATTATGACTACATGATTATATAATTCCATGTTTATACATTATTATTCCATATGATTACATGCATTTTTATCTCATCATGTCATGCCTTCTATGCCATGTTCTAACACTTTGTTCTTATGGTTATTCCATTACTGGGGTTTTAGATCATCCCTTTGTTCATGTGATCCCTATTGTACCCTATGTAGATGTAAGGGATTAATGAAATTTAGGATATCTTTATGAATATTAAATAAAGAAGTGTTTTTTTCAGTTCCATGTTTTCAACTTTATGTACCTAGTCTTCCAAGACACAAGACTTCACGATCCTTGGTCGGTAATTTAATATTTAATTATGTATAAAATCATGTATTGTTATTTGTAAAATTCAAGGGTCACTATATAACACCCCTTTTAGTCTAATAATTTATAATCATCTAGAAGACACCCCCTAGTCAACAATCTCCACTAGGGTTTTCCCTCACATAGATTATCTACTATATCCCTAAGAAGTTAAGAGGTGATATGAGAAACTAGGATTAAAATGAATCAATTATAAATCATTTGAAAAAACCCATACCACACCTCCTACACACTAACAAGTATCATCCCTCATCACACATTCAATCATAACAACATAATATGATGCTTCAAATATAACAAAATACCTCATGGGATCACAAGCCACCACATGAATAAAAAGAATCAAATGAGGCTCAAATATGGATTCATTCCATTTATGAAAACTCATTTATCATAAGATTAAAAAAAACTTTTTCCCCCAAAACCTTCATGAAATTCAATGACAACAAACCATTTTTAAAAGTCGTCTCAATTTTCTATAAAGCTATTTTCTATTAAAACATCATGAAAGCTCAAGTGGGAAGTCATAGTTACATCTAAATATCCTTTTAAAACGTTTGGTATTACTTATGAGTTTCAAAATATTTTTCACATTGAATAACACACCCCTTTGTAAACAATCACTCAATTTTTATTATCTCAAAAGAATTAAACACCTCAAACATTTTATTTTAAATAAATGAATCAAGGTTTTAAAAAGGTTTCAAATATAAATCACATAGTTTATCATGCCATTTTAAAAGAAAAATAATATTTTAAACATTTTTAACCCCTTTAAATCACTCGAACACTTGGGTTCAAAATCATTAAGTTCAAAATTAACAACTAAAAATCCAACCCATCCCCAAGATCTTCCTTTAAAAATGCTAAAATGATTTAAAAATCCACTAGAACATTTTGACCAACATTTACCCTGGAATTGCATTCCATGTAATGGTTAAAAAACATTTAATCCCACATTCCTCCCCCCATGGGTCATAAGAATAGGGATATTATCAGTAAATAAATATTTTAAAATCAACAAGAATCCATTGGAAAGTAACATAAAGTTACATCAAAGAAACACCTACCTCATTTCAACGATAACAAGAAAGAAGTCATCACCTATATTAAAAAACACCCCCACATGCCAATATGTACCCTCTATAACCCATACATGTGTAAAGAACCATGGTTTGGTTGAATCCCCACCCTCAAATCTGCTAACATTTCTCTTATGGTTCATCAGATGGAGATAAATCAAAGGGGAAAGGAGAATAAAAGATATGAATGGTTTTATTGGGACTTATGAAGGTAAAAACCACTTGAATATATGATAGAAATCCACCAAAATTAATATGGGAATTGTAAGGAAGTCCACTATAGAAACCTAGTCCATTAAAGTGAGAGGTTGGAGGAATAGAGTCCAAGGGAATAAAAAAATAAGGGAAAAATGTGGAAAATCATTTTTAATGAATCTATGTTGGCCGCATTGTTTGGTAAATTTTTTTCCAAATCCCAATCCAACCATGAACATGACACTTCCTAGAAAAAATATTACTCACACAGTTTCTTGGGAACCCAAATTGTTGAAAAAACATCTCACCTATTATACTAAATGTAATAGTAAAATTGGACAGGTGATTCACATGCTTGTCGCCCAATTTACCTAACTATGTGAAAGTTGTGAATCCTCACACTTACACACTAGAAGTCCTATGTGGGTTTTCATAAGATCATCACTATTTAAACTAAAACATAAACCACCTATATAGACATGTTTTTCATTGAATAAGATGAACTAAAAACCCATCTACATAAGAGTAACCACATAGTTTCTTTTAAACTGTGTGTGAAAACCATGCATAAATAAATAACATAAAAATTACCATGAATCTATTAAAAAAAACTTAATACATGAAAATAAATTGGATCACATAAAATAAACTATAAATTAACATGTACGGTGTAAAAATTATACCCATTATTCCATTTTCATCCCAAAAAAGTCTTAAGTAATATTAGAGATCAACGTGGAAAGAATTCTAAACAATAACTCTCAAGATAAAAGGGAAGTCCTCGAGAAACTGGATAGATCCTCAAACAAAACCAAATAACCATATGTAGATATAGACCCAAAATTCAATAAGGAGAAGTTATAAAAAGACATAGATCAATAATAGGTATCCCAACCATTTAGAATTGATATAAAATGATAGAAAAAATGAAAAAATATTTTCCTAAATAAGAGGTAATTACAGAACAACCATATCCCAAAAACCATAGAAATGGAATCATACCAAAAGAACGGTAAAAAACAACCACAAAAAACCATATTAAAACTACCAAGAGGGAACTAGCCCAAGAAACATCTAGAAAGTCCACAAAACTAGATCACTAATCTATAGAATCCCAAACAAAGAGCACAATAATAAAATACATGACTCAATGATAAATGACACGACTCTAACCCTCAGACCACAATCGACACATGAGTGTGTTTAGATCCAAATCCTTAGAATACTATCCCACAATTATTTAAATAGAAATCACAACTTGGTTTCACCCACATTACAATTGAACAAAAAACTACACCTTCATCTACCCATAATGTCACCCTAGGTTTTTCCTATGTTCAAACCATTAAACCAAATAAAAAACCATTGTCTATACCATGCACAAGAAACACAATGGGAAATGAGAAATGGAAATTATCTAAAAGAACCACTGATCATATAAATAAATTAACAAAGCACCCAATAAACAATCAGGAAAGGATTTATGAAGACACAAACTCTCTATGTTCAAAAATATACAATCCCAAAATAGGTTATTATTTAATAAAGAGACAACCAATCACCTGAGGATACACTTAATTAAGGCTAATCATATATAAAACCTCAATCAACTCCATGATCGATCAATAAAACATCCATAAATTTATTATTACCCAACAATAACTTCTTTTAAAAATAGTTAATGAAATATAATTATAAGAAAACAAAAAATAATGACCACCACATATAATACAAATAATCTCCATGAAAACTAATCCTCATTGATCTAACCATCAATCCAACGATCACTGGACTAAAACAATTAACCCACATGATATCCAAGAAATACCGTTAAACCCACATGACCTTTAATAAATCCAAGACACACAACTAAAAGGAGAAGACGACACATACCAATCTATTCAAAGACTGGGTAGTGTTAACACTGGAAGGAGGAGAGATCCCTTAAGGTAAAAATTCTACCCTTTTCACAAGAACTTTCATGGAGACTTTCATTAAACACCATGATTTATAGATCCTTGTGCAGTCATGCACATAAGATCACGTCAAACAGTCACATAATCACAAAAGGGTTGAATCATATAACACACACTTTAACAAAAAATATCTACTCTTTAAAACTATAACCCTCTTAACATGGAGTCCTAAAACATAGTTTTGAGATCCAATAAACCATTAAAATTGGGCCTTATTTTACTAAAAACAAATGGAATCAATTTTAAAAATTCAAACCTCAATTTATCTATCAATGTGGTTAATTTAATATTTTATAAAATTTAATTCTAAAAGATCACCAACTCTTTTTAAAACTAAAACAACCTCCTAGGTTTCATAATGAAACACATAATTTCCATTTGAAATAGTTTCAAACCATTTACCCCATTTTCAAACATGCACTAAAAGGAATATCCCAAACAAACCTTAAAATTCAATTTCATAAATCCTTGATCCCCATTAAAATAGGAAACCATCCTTTTAAAACACTTTTTTCCACTTGATTAGAAAATAAATCCCATTTAGAAATAATTTCCTTATTTTAAAATGAAATTAAAAATTCCAAAACATTTACTAAAACAAAACTCATTTTACAAAAAATACATAATGAATCATTTAAAAACTGAAAGTTTTATCATAAAATATAATTTCTCACACACAGTCTGATTTCACATAACACATGAAATCACATAAAAAAGGAACAGTACAATACTCAACCAAAACCCTATCCAATGATGCTGACATATCAGAAGACTAATATAGAATCTTTTTTGATTTCCTTACCACAATAAGAAATACAAGAATGAAAGGGTCTAAATTGAATAATCAACTAGGTTGTGGAACTTTTACTAACTTATTCACCTAGTTTAGAGACACATTCCAGTTGTGCATTGGTACTAAATATGTATCAAACATAAAACGATTTATTATTGTATAGATTTCCATTCCCTAAAATCCAACCACATGACTAAATCACATTTTCCATCTCTATACTAATCACAAAACATGACCCCCAAGGAAACTCATGGAATTACATTGAGGATAAAAATAAAATCTTCTTAAGCACTGGAAAATAATATAATAACACTATTTAATATAAATCTTGAATCGATGAAAAAATCTTGACTATCCATGGAAACTAAAGGCTTAGGGTGAGAAAGATCTCATGAAACTCTCAATGCACCTACCTCCCAAATTTTAAAAAACATATATCCACACAACCAACACCACAAGTAATAGGAGAGAATCCTAAAACTTATGATCCCACTAAGAACATAATGTTCTAATACCAATTTTTAATAAAGAAAACTAGGGTTTCATTTGACCTGACACAAAACCCAGTCTATCAAAAGGCTCAAAGGGAATTCCCAGTCCCCATGGGTTGGAAACTAGTGCTTAATCATGAAAGGAAGCACCTTGAGAATGATTTCTTAATCATTTAATAACGTTAATAATTAGAAGACATGAAAATAATAAAACATCAAATTAGAGATAATAATAATGTAAAATCAAATAAAGAGGATAAAAAATATACATAAATAAAGTAATAATGGAAAAAATACAAATTAAAAATAAGTATAAAATTCAACAGTCTTGAAAGGTTGATATAAAAACCCAAAGCTGAAGTAAGAATTCCAATTACTCTTATGATTCTCCACATAACTCAGTATAAACACCCAAACTGAACATCTCCTTATATATCCAAGTAATTAAAAGTCACACTATAATAAACATAGACCTATAAAATATTGGCATGAGTTAAACTTCATGGTATGTCTCCACCTACCAAATCTAGGTAGTAAATTTTGGCTAACATCGTCACAATTCTAGTTTTAAATACAATATAAAAGTATATATATATTTAAAATAATCTAAAAGTAACAATAAATACATCACAACTTTGTTAAATCTAATTTTCTTTATTTTTAATAAATGAAAAAATTACTTCGAAAACACTATTCCCTAACTAATACCTCCTAGTAAAACTACTATTTTACAGTCCCACTTCAAAACCATTTCCTAACACCCATTTTAAATTACTCATTTCAAAACTCAAATTGGTTTCCAATTTTCAAATTTTTTTCAATAAATATTAAGAAAACCAATTTCCAAGAAAATATGGGTGTGTTATCCTATAAAAAAATGCCAAAACTCACACTCATTGGAGTTTCAAGATAGAAAATTTCCCAATTTCTCAATAATATAATCCAAAATATTTTTTGAAAACAACTCTTTAAATTTAAAGAACAAACATTTCAAACTCATTTTAAAAACATTTTCAATGCACATTATAAAGAAACTTCAATTATCGTTATTTGAAAACCACTCACAAAACCCTTTTTCAAATCATTTGAAAAAAAATCTATAAAATAATGAAGGAGGAAATCACATGATCATGCACCACTATTAGAAGTTCATATGATAAAGATAAAAACCAAAAGTATATAGGTAATAATAAATAATACAATATGTAGGGGTTAAAATAGAAATAAGTGAAAAAGATCTCCTAAATTGTTCCTAAAATGGTACCTAGTGTCATGGGAATCATCCCTAGTATTTAGTAACAAATGATATAAACTAGAGAAAATGAAACTCATCTAAAACTACTAAACCTATCACATACTGAGAATTATTGTTGAACTATCCAAAAATAAACATCATTGGAATACCATAATATATGGGATCAAAGAATATTTATAACACAAATTCCTGATACCCCTTTCGGTCTAACCATCTTAGAGTATCCAAGAAACATTACCTAGTAAACCAACTATTTCAACTAGGAGTTTCCATAAAAAATACTATATACTCTATACCTATTACTCCCATGAAAAGTTAAAAGATGAGGTGATAAACAAATAATCAAATGCATAAAATATAAAATACATTTAAAAACAACCCAAACCTTTCCTCTTACACCTTCACAAGAAGAATCCCCAATCACACATTAAAGAATAAAACTATAATATAATGTATAAAACATAAGATATTACCTCATAGAATCTCAATACACCACGAGAATAAAAATAATTACATGAGGATCAGAGATGGGTTCAAAACATTTAAGAAACTCAAAACCTTCTTGGAATTCCAAGCCAACACCCCATTTTCAAAAGTCATCCCAATCTACTCTCAAGACCAATTTTTGTTGAAGAACCTTTGAAAATTATGTAGGAACTCACACAAACCTCTATAGAACCTTTGAAAACATTAAAATCTTTAAATTAGTTTCAAAACATATTTCACATGGAATAACACACCCCTTTGAAACTAACCATCCCATTTTTATTTTTATAAAAAGCCTTTAACACCTAAAACATTTCATTTTATAAAAATAAACCAAGGTTTTAAAATGGATTAAAATATATCCCATATAGGTTATCACATCATTTTCAAATGAAATCACTTTTCAAACAATTTCAATCCCTTTAAATCACTCAAACACTTGGTTTGAAAATCATAAAATACCTAATTCCCAATTAGAAATCCTAGCCATCCTCAAGACCCACTTTTGAAAACACTCAAAATCTTTGAAAATATAGTTAGTAACTTTTCAAAACACCTAGAATGGAATAAAATTATATGAAAAGTGTAAAAAAAAATTAAAATAAACTTTCCCCTTATTGGGATATTAAAATAAGTGAATTATCTGTACAAAAACATTTTAAAATCAATAAGCATGCATTTTCATATAATAGAAAATTACATCATAGAAACACCAAACACAGTTCAATGGTGGTAAGTTGAAAGTCATATCCTATGACGGAGAACACTCCTAAAATCCAAGAAATTCCCTATAAAACCCATATAAATGAAAATCCCCATTCTTTGGACCAACCCCCACACTAAAACCATCCAAAAGCACCATTAAGGTTCATCAAAAGTAGAAAAATCAAGAGGGAAAGAAGTTTAAAAGGGAGGAAGGGGTTTATAGGGAATTATTAAGGTGAAAACCACATTAATATTTGGTAAAAAGAAAATAAAATGAAGAGGAGGAGGGGTAAGGAAGGACCCAATTGTTTTATGGTCCGTTCAAGTGAGAGAGAGGAGGAATGAAGGCTAATGGAATAAAAAACGACCTGATAAAATAGTGGAAATTCACTTTTTAATGAATATAAGAATACTTCATGGTTTTCCAAACCATACACCAACTATGACCGCGTTACTGAATATAAAAAAACTCACTTGAAATGTTTAACTAAGATCCCACAATTTTGAAAAAAAATCCCAAACTGTTTGAAATGGTACTGTTAAATTTAAAATGAGATTCCCACCTATAAAATGGTTTACCTAACCATGCATAAGCCACGTGACATCATTTTTACAAATGAGAAGTCCCAAAAAAATCTATAGAATTTTAAGGATTTGGACCAAACTCTATTCCATTCGTGTATAAAATTCATGTAGAGAAGAAGATGAACTGAAAACCCATCCATGTAATGGTAACAAAATAGTTTCCACTAAAAAATGTGTGAAAACCATGCATATAAGGAAGAACTAAAATTTATTTAGTTTCATGATGAAATCATTTTAAATTTTATAGCTACTCTAACCATATAAAATAAACTCTAATGTGACACGATGGGTGTCAGATTCCTCTTTGGTCATTATTATCATGATTGATTGGGAAAAGATTTAGCACAAAGGTATTTATAGAAATGGTAAAATAGAATCATCATAACCCTTAGAATATTTTATAGTAAATAATATATTTATATTGAAATCAATTCTTAAATAATGATATTATATTAATGAATTTTTAATGATTTCTGTTTAAACTTGGTTAGGTTGAATCATTTATATATAGTGCTTGAATAGCCATTAGGAACCTTTATAGTCTCTAATACTTCAAGAAATAAATTTTTTATTGAATCTATACACACATAAAAATCATAAATAAGATTCAATTTATTTTCACTGATACTAATAGGATGTATTTTTTGCCTAATACCCTAATCCACCAAGTCTCTTTGAGATCGTAAGTTATATTTTTCTTCTTCCCTTGAAATTTAGTATAATTGAAATGAGCATTTCACATATATTTTTCTCAGTTAACACTATGGATAAAAAATGATATAAAAAATTAGTGGACGAATATGTCAAATAAAATTAGATACTTTTATTTTTTCTAATTATAATTGGATTTAGTGGAAATATTCTTATTCTTTTAATATTTCATCAAACCTTTCCCAAAAGAAAATATTTTATCTTGTGATTCATTAAACACATTAGTTTCATACATAAAATTAGGTGTATTCTTGGTATCATTAGTATTTTCAAACCATTAATAACTATTATAGTATTGATTATTGATTCACACCTATCATGGGGAATAAAAAATGATAATTTATTTTCCTAATGCAACAGAGAGGGTAACTAGGGTAGTCTCACTTGAGGAGCATCACGATTAATCAATAACTAATTTCTAATTAACACAATCTAATTATTATTTTATTTTTATTATTTTATAAAAACAATGAAATATGTGTTTTTTTAAAATATAATTCAATGCAAATATAAAACTAAATGTAGATACAGACAAAATAAAAGTTAGAATTAAAGGACTTGGTCCTTGGGTTTGGTTACATGGGATCCTTCATTATTTAGTAGTATTTATTAAATACAATTTGACAATACATCCCATCATTACTGTATTTTGATATTATAATTTGAGTGTGAAACTTATAATATATAAGAAATATATTTGGAACACCAAATTTCACCACCTCCAATAGCCGTTTAGGATATCACCTCGATCGGTAGTGCAATTACTAAAAGGCCTGACCCCACTGGATGCCATTTTTTCTATAAAGAACCTTAAATTCATGAAGAGTATACATGGGAGAAGGGAAGGGATAATTATTTTTATATAATAAAGGTGAGTTTGATAGTTTTTTTATAGTAGAAAAACACTACATCCGTGTACTCCCCTCTCTCACTACAAATTAAATTAAAGCAATTAATTAATTAAATAAAAAAAATTAAAAATACAATGAGACCTCCCACAAGGCCAAGAATCAGGTTAGTCAATAGTCATTGATAAGTGAAATATATCAAAATGGAATATATTAAGAGAGAGGAATAATGAATTAAATATATTGGAAGAATAAACACTTGAATACAAAATTGAGTATAGATTACCTAGAAAACGAAATTGAAAATAAAATAAAACCTAAATTAGTATTCTAATCACCCAATTGAACACAATGATAGAACCATGATTATATGATTTATTTCAATTATACCCTAACCTATAATTTATATGCCTTACAAATGATTAGACTATCATAAATGGCATCATAAATGGTTAATGATGGTCCTGGGTCACTATGGTGCAGTAAAATGGACGTTTGATATTAATTTACATCAATTTTGGTCATTTTTGGGCATTACCAAGAGTTTCACATTGTGAATAGTGTTTTATATGTGTAATTTGTGGGGATGGATAAATTTATAGGTTGTTTCAAAGTCTAAAAAATTTGTGGGGCCCACATGTGTCCTGGCGTAACCATACGTGTCACCCCGTGACATGTGATATCATCACCCAAAAAGTTTATTTTCCTTCATGTCTTGGATTCAAATCCTTTATTCCTTTATGTTTAAAATTTTTAATGATATTCATGATGTGAGTTGTGTTTTTCCAATAGTTGTTTCCAGTTTTATACCCATTCTTCAGGTTTGAGATCTAGGTTTGTGTCTTGACTTATCATTTTCTATAAGACATTTTTTCATGATAAAATCATCATCATTAAGATATTTTTTTGACATTTTCATGTATCTTTTAATAAAATAAAAATAATAAATAAATTCCATGAGGAAAAATAAATTATTTTTTTAAAAAATAGTTTTTATACTAAAATAAGCATACAAAATATGTCTATATCAATTCTCCCACACTTAGAACATACTTGTCCTCAAGCATGTAATCTCAAAAAAATCAAATGAGTTTTATTCTACCAATACATAAATTTCAACAACAAAAAAATATATATTTTAGTGGAAAATAAACTTTGAAAATACACACAATAAAATTTCTTGAACTCCTCAATATTCAAAAAATAACTCAAATTCTACATTTTACTTTCCCACTTTTAAAATAAAAATTCTATTCCTTCCTGTAATTTTTTTTTCTTAATTAAACATTAACAATAAATCCAATTTAAGTCTACCTCACACTGGATTATTTTTACTCATATCTTATGTTAATAAATGAATTAATTTCTTATCATACCACAATTAAATTCCACTTACCATAGTCTTTAAAAGAATCTAGCACATCCACTGTGTAAAGATAGAAATGAAAATTACTCATGAGGGCTTGCATTATGGTTCAAATGTCAGTAGGGCTTACAATATATAGGTAATGAATAAAAAAATAAAAAATGGGATTTTTGACTCTTGCATAAAACAACATATCAAAATATAAGCCTAATGAAATGATCTTATAAATGTAATTTTGTATCCTGAAAGCTCAAATCGGAAACATGATACAAATAAGGATAAGGAATGAATCAACCACTTTTGATTTTTTATCTTTTTTTAATTATCCTTTTCTATTTTTTTTCTTTTGTTGGATGTTTCTCTTAAGATAAATCTAACATCCACCACCTAAACCCATATGAAAAAATCATCAATCTGATAATGGTGATTTTTGATCTTCCCAAGGAACAATCCATTTTATTTACATTTATTAGAAATAGATGTGAATAAAAATGTACAAATAACAATAAAATGTCTAATCTCAAAATCACACAAGGACCCCTAGTAAAATAAAGGAAATCCTCACCAACCATTGAAAAAATCCCCTATACGTAGCTGTTTAAATATCATGAAATATACTATGAATAGGGAAGGAATTGATATAATAGTATTGTAACACTACTCATTCCCTATAATGGTAATTCATGGATTCAATGGAAAACTATATGATTGATATCAGGGTGGGTCCATTAATAAAGGGGATTAAAAAAAGAATAACTCAATCAAATTTAGTTGATAATGTTTTTTCAAATATTTGGTAATATTCCAAACAATTTATTGAATAGAATATATACGATATTCTCAATAAAAATACTATAATAAGTAAATATATGTTCTCGTTCAAATTGTTTCTTTAATATGAAAACATATGGTGTTGGAAAAAAGGTTTTTATTTGCTGGAAATAGAGTGTGGTTTGTGTTTTTTTCAATCCACAAATAGAATATCTGAGAGTTTTCATGGAAAGTGATAATAATGTACAATAAGTCCACAATATTGAAGGTGGAATCATTTCTTAGTGTTTGCCAAATTTTTTGAGCTCAAAATCCAGGGAAGAGGCTAACATCTCAAAAGGTTTTTTATTGGTAATGAAACTTTATAAAATTAGTAAAGGCATGGGTTTTGTAAATAAAAATATAAAATTCATAAAGATATAGAGAATCATGAACCATGATGTTGTTCTATGCGATTACTTGAATTGAATCATCATGAGTGTGTGATAGTTTGACATAACGCTTTCCAACAACATCAAATCTCAATGAAGTTTTATAAAGGGAGGATTCAATGAAGATGTATTTAAAAGATCAAAAAAATGTGCTAGAGGTGGTGGAGCATCATGAATAGTATAACCTATAAATATAAGGCTAGCTTGACTTCATTCGATAACGAGATTATTAAGGGAAAATCCAGAATCGATCTTATTTTGGAAAGCTAGGGGAGTTCTAGGAATCTGTCCTTCTATGTGATCATGAGCATCATGCAAAGACTAGTTTAGTCTCGACTGAATCAAATTATTATATATAATGGTTTATTCATGATGATGTGGTATTATGTGTTTATTTAGTGATATTTGTGAAGGAATTTTGTTCCCTGAAGGAAATTATCTTTACCAAAGGTTGAGCTTTATGAAGGAAATTCACAAAAAACATTTTTAATTATTAGTTTATCAGTGAACATAGATTTCATAGAGCATCAAATCAGGTCTACGGTGCAAGCATAGTCTCACACTATTCATGGACAAAGACTTTAATGAAAATCCATTGAAGAGACCTTTATGTTGATAAACTGAGATAGAATTATCTCAAAGTAGAGAGCCTGGGGGAGTCGAGAGAATTGTTCTGAGGGACAAAATGTGATAACCCTAAAATCTTGTAAAGGAAGTGTTCCTAGAATATTATTACTATTTATAAACTCTTTTATTCACAAACTAGTTGATATTAGTGGATTTAGGTATGTCTAACATATTTTCTTCTTATTCTACTTGGACTATCCCTTAGTGGTGAAATAAGTAAAATTGTTGTGTTATATCTTTGCGTGTGGTTGTCTGTTTTATGCACATTCCCATTGGACATTTTTAATTGGTTACTAGAAACATGGGAATAAGATCCTTAACATTAGAAGAAAAATTTGACACCCCGATTCACACCTCCCCTCTCATAGTGTTCTAGAGTCCTTTATGTGGTATTAGATCTTGGTTTCTAATGTTAAATCTAACCTTCCTTTCTATCATGGAGAATTTAATGAGAGCCCAGAGAGCCCAACTCTTTGATGGAAGAAACATTAAAATTTGGAAGAATAGGATGATATATCATTTAAAATTTCTTATAATGGAAGTACTCTTTGTTACTGCACAAGGGATTCAGGTAACTGATACAAAAAGACTATCTATGACTAAAACAAACAAGGAAATTCTTGATGTAGAAACCAAAGTGAAAAATTACATTACTGAAGCATTGTATTATGAAATTTATCTAAATTTAATGAGCTTCAATTCATCCATGTATATATGGGAAAATTTTGAAAATATATTTGAAGGTGATAACAAATTTAATTTGGCCAAGATTCATGTTTTTCACAACAGGTTTGATGATCTGAAGATACAACCTGATGAAAATGTAGATACATTTTTCAATTGAATTACTGATGTTTTAGGAACTATTAAAGGGCGTGGTGAATAAATTAAAGTCATTAAAATTTTATAGGAAACCTCGATAAGACTTCCACATATTTATAATGAAACTTTTTCAGCCCTTGAGTAACGAGATATATGAAAATTGTATTTGGTTGATCAGTTGAGAAATATGGTAGCATATGAAATGAGAGTTAAACCAGAGGATGTAAAAAAGTTTTGTTATCAAAGATATGGAAATCAAATTCATGGAGAAACCTGATATTTTAGGAGATATTTTTAATAAATTTATTGAGTAAGACTAAATCCTCTCGCACTTTTCCATGAAGTTCAGAAGAAGAAAATAGACAATTGAAGGAATGATACCCTTAGCATGTATTTTTTGTGGTAGAGTTGGGAACATTTCCTCTCAGTGCTCAAGGAAGTTCTATGATTAAGAATGTAAAGCTGGAAACTCATATAATCCTCGGAAAAGCCTTTCTCAAATGGGAGACTATAAATATAGAAGGAAACTATAGCGAATTATTTTTGTCTGTAAAGAAGAAGAAGATGACAATGATTTTTTTGAGGAAGAACAACCATAGTTTAAATATGGAAACTAACCATCTATGATGGAAATAATTGAAAAGTCAAAACCATCAAATGATAAATGTAGATATAATCAGTTGATTGCTAATAATGATATCAAGTTAGAAATTGAGGATGCACATAGTGAGATTTAGAATCAATGAAATAATAGAAAAAGTGGAGAGGAGTTGTGGAAGAGTCATCAAAACATATTGATCGATTGGAAGCTAAAATTAACTGATAAAAATAAGTAGTAAAAGAAAATTAAACATCATTTAAAATATCAGAATATATAGAAGAACATAATCTCACAATTGAAGGCCATCAATGAACTTATATCCAAACTGGAGGATAATCTGTTGACTGCTTAGGGACTTGAAGAATTAGTTATTACTCTTAGAAGTAAACATAAAAGTGAATAAAACTCAAAATAAATAAATATTAAAAAAAATTGAAATATTCTCATATACTGAGCTTCTGGAGAGATCTAGGAGTGGTTCTGAAGGTGAAGATAATGCTTTGAATGGTAAAAGATCCACATGCATGGGAAAAAGTGGAATTGGTTGTGATGCTGAAACATAAAATGGTGGAAATAAAATAAGCCAATGTAAAGGAATGTTGGACATATCACAAAGATACCAGAAGTCTTAACAATGAAATCCTCAAATAAAAGTGAAATGAGAACTAAAAACTATACTCAGGTATCCAAAAATGAGCGGTAGTCAAACTATTTTCATAAGGAAGGGGACATGGGAAGGAATAGAAGTGAGAAGATTTTTCCTCTTATGAAATTTCAATGTTGTAACTATCTAGGTAACAACATTTCATATTATGAAGAGGAAAAAATATATTAAAATGGGGAAGATCTAGGATGTGAACAAAAGATAATGAATTTATATCCTACATCTTATAGAAGAAATAGATTTTATGGATATTGTTTTCACAAATCTAACTTTGGCCATAAATATATTAATTACTAGAAGAGGAAAAGATTAAATGATACCTATAGGTCTTATAGAAATGTTAATACCCACCTACCAGATAGATTTTATCATATAAACAGGTTTTCTCCTCTATCAGAACAAGATGCGTTTTATGAACCAATGCATACTAAAAAGAGATTCGAAATACTATCTAAATCCTCCAATCATTCAATTATTTCATGGATGTAATATAATAAAATCAAGAAAGAAAATCTTAAAGAAGTTACTCTCAAAGCTACAAATAATAGTATAATAAGGATTCTTGATAGTAGATGATCATCCCACATAACATGAAATATAGATTTATTGATGAATCTAAACAAAGGATGATGAAACATTTAGGTTTGAAAATTTCGGTTCTTTGAATATTAAAGGAAGTAGAAGTACAGAACTGAAAAACAAAGAGCTGAGCAAAACTGAATTTGTTTATTTGGACAGTTTACACCACAATCTCATAAGTTTGAGTCAACTTTGTGACTCAATACTAATAGTTGTTAAGACCAAGATGAAGATAAGGTGTTTTTTTCCAAATGTTGTATTTTGATATCAAGGAAAGAAAATCACATCATTTTGTATTTGGATAAAATAATATTGATGGTTGTTTTCAAAATAATTGGATTCACTTTGTTAAAGATAAGTTCATAATATTAAGAAGATCATAATGTGGAATTTATTGTTATCTGGAATGAGAGAATTGGTCACATGGAGAATGTATCTTGATAGATGTAAATTGTCATCAGATTCACTCTAGATCTGATATAAAATAAGTGATCGTATCGACATTTTCATGACTAGAATAAAATCAAATGTGACAACTCTTTGCTAATTAATATTTCACATAAATCATAAGGTGAGGGAAGAACATATGATACAAGATTGATGGAAGAAAATGGAAAAGCGTGTTTTGGAATTGTATCCATATTTATCATATATGGATGGAAGATAATTAAGAGATACTACCGATTAAAAAGGAATTATACTCATTAAAATCAGATTTAAGATGAAAAATAAAGAAGGTGTTGAAGATCGTACTCAGAAAATATTGTATCCAAGAAAATCATAATTAGAATGATCATCCCCATGAAAATCGTACTCTATCTAAGGAAGGAAAAGTTTGTATCTAGAATGATCATATCTAGAATAATTGTACTCAGAAATATCATACTCTAGACAATCATACATAGTATGATTTGGAAAGAATACTAGTTGGTGAAGTTGAAATCTATTTGCATTGCTATATTGTATTCAGTATTCCAATATACTTAGGAAAAATTCATTTTCAAGAAAAGACGGATAGAAATGGAATTGAGTTGAAAGTGATGAATATCTCAATGAAAAATATTGATAAAAAATGTAGTTAACCTTTGAAAAATAGTTGATTTTTTTGTATTTCAATTGGGTTAATAGACATTGTATCAAAGTTGAATTATTTACAATGGTTCAAGATAAGAATTGAAGAAGTAAAATTGGTTTGAAATCATAGATTGAAAAATGAGTTATCAAGGGGGAAATCAATATTCAAATGATTAATCATATTTATCATTATAATTGATTTCCATTTCATTATACATTTATATTCAATTAATATAGAAATTTGAATTAAAAAAATAAGAAATAAAAAATTAGACTCATGAAATGAAATTGGATTGGAAATTGGAATGAAAGTATGTATAAGAGATTGAAAATTTTGGAAGAATTGAGAAGCTTTGAGATGAGTTTAAGAAGTCAAAATTCACAAGAAATTTTATGAAAATTGATATTTATGTGAATTTGGTTAAGCAGATTTTTTTTGGGATTCCAACCAAAGAAACTCAAGGGTCGCCTATAAGATACAAAAAGTATATTTTACTTTTCTAATAAAAAATGTATTGTTCATGAGAGAGAAGCACTGAGTTTAAGAGAGAGAGAAAAATTTCCATAATCAACTGTGTTAATGAATTTTTTGATGGGTTGTAGTGAAAGGAGAAGAGAAAATATCACAACGTTGTATTCAACTGATCATTGTACATAGTTATTGGCACAATTAGCTGATTATCGTATTCATCTTGTCAATTATATTTGGATGATCATCATACTGACTAGGATTAATTAGTTCAATATTTCCATACTGGGTTTTCTAGTCTTCAGAATATGTAGGATTGAAGTGGTTCTGATTTGTATATATCATATTCCATCAAAGATATATTTTTCATTCTGGGGAGAGTTGTACTAAGAAGTATCATACAGAGAAGAATCATTTTGAGTAGAATCTTACTTGGAGGAATCAAACTAAGAAAATTGGACTTGGTTTTTCCTTAAAAAGTCTAGGAGTTTCTTACCATTATTTGGGCAAGAAATTGAAGATTTATTTTTAAATTTAATACATTATTGGAATTAAAAAATAATCACATTTAACATGAGTTGCTACCTAAACATTTTATTACCCTATTTGTGCTAAGAGGGTGCACACAATCTGTTGGATTGTTTACATAGTGATATATGAGTGAAAGGGTATATACTATTCATTTTAATCTAAGGATTTTTTTCATGTGTATTTTATGGTATTGGGTCATTTTCGTACCATACCAAGGATGTAGCTATTCTTATTGAATAGTGAACCTTGTAAATACATGTGTTCCTTTGGATGTGTTTATTAATTTTATTTAGTAGGGAATATAACCTTTAATAGGAAACAAAGTTTGTTTAAATTGAAAAGAATCATAAAAAATAGTATCACATATTCACTCATCCCCCTCTCAGTGATACAATCATCCTGACTGGACACTTACAACAAGTATCAGGGCATAGGCCCTCCTTCGCTTATTCTTTGATGATGAAAAATGTGAATTGTGTGAATAGTAAAGGGATTGTTATTTTTGATGGAAATAATTATCATATCAAGAAATATAGAATGTTTAATAATCTTATGTCTATTGGATATGATGTTTGTGAGGCTGTAATAGATGGGTTTCCTCCTATTGATTTTAAATATCCACATACATCTATTGTTAAAAAGAATCTGGAGAATGGTGGAATGGCTATGAATTCGACATTATCATCACCTTCAGAAAGTGAATTTATAAGGGTAAAAGGTGTTTCCCAAACCAAGGGTATAGGGATAAATTGAAATAAATATACAATGGAAATAAAAAAGTGATGAAGGAAAAGTTAAAAATAAGGAGATTGAAATATGAATATTTGAAGACCAGTGAGCATGAATCTGTTGGGGGCTCTTTTTACCAGGGTAAATGTCATTTTGAGTACTATTAGATGTCTTGGTATAAATTTAGATGATTCTACAGTGGTTGAAAATATTTTTAGAATTCTTCCCAATCTGTTTTATGTAAAAAAATTTCCTTGGAAGATAGATATCCTAAAATATTATCTATTGATGATTTTCATAGCACTATCATTACTTATAAAATGAGAAGGGAGAAATCTATGAAAAAAAGGTTGATAGAGAAATGTCTTTCAAGGTTTCCAAGTAAAAAAGTTAGGGAATTTATTTATTGATTATGAAGCTGAAAAATCGTATTTTAAAGATGAGATATGTATAAATCTTTACAATATTTTATCCTTGTTTTCTAGAAATGTGAAAAGAGGTATAGGGAAATGTAAATGGAAACTTCCCTTGAAATTTCTATTATGTGGGGTCATTGGACACTTTTTTGCCAACTGTCCTCAAATAAATAAAGAAGGGGATAATGAAGAAGAAGAAATAAAACCATGAAGATCATGGAATAAACATAGTGAAAAAGGAAAAATGTATTCCATAGGGAAATATAGGAAATTATTCAATTCCAAAAGAAGAATCTTCTTATATAAAGATGAATAAGAAGAAAGAAGTGATGCTGAATCTGAAAAAATTAGTTGAGTATGGTATTTAGAATACAATTTTTACCACAATAACAGATGAATAATTTGGAATCAGTAGTTCTGAAGAAGAATAAACTCAACTTGAACATCATTTTAAAGAGAAGTTGAAATAATATTTAAGAAATATTAGAAGTATTGAAAATAAAAATAAATAATTTCAAGATGAATGTTCTTTAACAAGAAATAACGAATTTTTTTCTGATGATAAAGTGAAGATTATAAAAGAGATTAATTATTTGAAGAAATATTTTGAGAATGAAAAGAATCATAATGAACATATATAGGTGATGTTGAAAGAAAAACAAGAAGATTTTAAACTTGTCTGATAAAAAATTTATAAATATGAAAAGAAAAATACAAGTTTTAAAACTCTATCACAGAATTTTGTGAAATTTATTGAAATTAGAAGCTGTATAAGGTTAAAAAAATTTACCTTTAAAAGGTGATAAGAAAGATGAAATTGTTTCAGAAATGAGTAATGTTGGGAAAGTTATATATGTGTCCATGAATAACAATGTTGGGAATTTATAAGTCTACAATAACCCTAAGTCCAATTGTTTTTATATGAATATGGGTCCATAAATGTTTAAAATGATTCTGGTTCCGATAAAGAAGAAAAAAAAGGAGTACTCTAATTTATAATTGAAAGGTTTGTGGCTCAGAAAATAAATAGAAGAAGGTGAATAAGAAATGTATTCACAGTTCCAATCAATATGAAGTTTCAGATAAAAATACTCCTTCAATGGAAATTGCTGGGATTGTGGTGGATTCAGGCATATGAAAAATATGTGTTGGTTCAACCAATAACATTACTATAATTCAACATATTCTGAATGGAAAAGGTTGAGTGAGAGTCAATTCCCTCAAAAGAAAAAGTCTGAAAGGATTGAGAGAGGTGGAGTAAAAATTTAAAATAGGTTCCATCCTTCGGAAACTATTTTTAAAAGATGTGAAAAACCTGGACACCTTGATAAAGGATGTCTTTTTTTCTTTTGGCATAAAAAATATTCTTAAATATCCTCCAAATCCAAATATGAAGAAATAAAAAGAAGAAGTAAAACATATTTGGGTTGAACAATCATTGAAATATACAAAAGAAGAATGTCCCTAGATTATTGATAGTGGTTATTCTTCACATATGACATGAGATTTAAAATTTTTGAAGAATGTGAAAGATTTTAAAGAAAGAATAGTAACTTTTTTCAATGATGATTACATGAAAATTAAAGTTGTAGGATCATCCATCATTGGGAAAAAATTTAAATCCATGAAAGATTTTTATGTTGATGGGTGCAACCTAATTTTATAATTGTTTCACAACTGTATGATGAGGGTAACAAAGTTATCTTAAGAAAAGATGGGTTTGTTGTGAAAAATGATGAAGATGGGAAAATTGTTACAAGAGGCCAATGTACAAAAGGAATTATTTTTTCAGATTGGTGAAATTTTTTTGTTACATTTTTATGGTGGAAGAGAATCAATTGTGACAGAAAAGGGTGGGACACATGTGACAAAGAAACATGATCATGCTATCCAAAATAGACAGTTTTTGAGGAATTATTGATTTTCTCAGTAGAAGGGATTCGTGTTGTGCTATTTTATAGAAAGGAAAAATTAAACATGCTATGTATAAGAATGTTGAGATTTGTTCAAAAAAACCCTTGGAGATGATTCATTCTGATATCTGTGGGCCAATTATTAAACAGTCAACAAATGGAGAAAAGTACTTCATCACTATCATAGATAACTTTACTCTCATTACATGTGTTATGTATATGAATCAAAAATTAGATTCTTTGAAACTTTTTAAAAGCTTCAGAAGGAAGGGTGAGAAAGAATGTGAGTATTCGGTGAATAAGTTGAGAACAAAAAATGGTGGTGAATACAAAAGTGAATAATTTGAATGTTATCTTGTAAATAATAAGTATAGTTCCTTATACACTCTTAAAAAATGGGATTTTAAAATAAATAATAGATGTTTGGTGGAAATGGGAAGAACTATGTTACTTGAACATGGTCTTTCTCATTACTTTTGGAGGAAATCCATGAGTACTACTGTTTATAACTAGAATCACTGTTTCTATATACCCTAATCAGATAAGACTCAATATATATTTTTTATTTTAAAAATCCATGCTTGAAACTCTTAATAGTTTTTAGGAGACCATGCATCATAAAGAAGAAAGGTGGGAACTGTAGAAAGTTTGACAAAAAAGGTGAAGGTGGACTATTTCTTAGATATTATCTAGAACGAAGAGGATATAGATGTGTCAATAATAAAACTAGATTACATTTTTATTAAGTTTTTATGAAAGTGATCAAAAAGGGAGAGGAATATAAACATACTCAGGAAGATAAGAAAAATGAGAAAGATTGTTTTGAAAACAATTTTGATAAGGATACCGAAAATTGTATTCCTAATCGAGAAGACAAACCAGACTCAGATATTTCAAGTGATGAGGAAGATATTAAAAAATCTCTTCCAAGGTTGACGAAGAAACTAGAAGCTCATAATATAATTGGTGATCAACATCATAAGGTTAAAAAAATAATAACAATGAATTCTATTACACATACTTCTTTGTATTCCAAATTAGAGATAACTAATGTGAAAGAAGCTTTTGAGAATCCATAATTGGTTCAGGCCATGAATGAATATTTGGATCAAATTTAAAATAATTATACATGGGAACACATAAAAAGGCTTGAAAAAAAAACATCGTGGGCATAAATTTGGTTTTATAGAACAAGATAAATGAAGAAGGTAAATTAATATGAAACAAAGAAAGATTGGTGTTAAAAAGGTTATTCAAAAATTGAAGGTATTGATTTTAATGAAACCTTTTCTCCATTAGAAATACTTAAAATAATTAGAACCATTCTTTCTATTATAACACAATGAGGCTATAAGATTTTTCAATTGGAAGTTAAATCCACATTCTTAAATGGTGATGTTGAAGATAATGTTTAGATTGAAGAACCTTGTGGAATTGTTGTTGAAAAGATGAATGTTATGTGTGTAGACTAAAAAAGGCGTTGTATGACCTAAAATAAGTTCCAAGGAAATGATATTCAAAATTAGATACATTCTTAAGGAAGACGGATTTCAAGAAAGGAATATTGGATATTAATATCTACACAAGATAAAGTAAAAAATATTACCTCATTGTGATTTTTTATGTTGATGACATTCTCATTGCTCGGAATGATGAAAGAAGTTGTGAAAAGTTTTCTAAATAAATGCAAAAGGTGTTTGAAATTTCCATGATGGGGGAAATTAAATACTTTCTTGGGTTACAAATACATCAAAGGAATGGATACATTTTATTTCTCAAAAAAAGTATGATAAGGAACTTATTAAGAGGTTTGGAATGTAAAACTCAAAAAATGTTTCCACACCAATATTAGTGAGAAAAAAGTTTTCAAAAGATGGATAGGGAAAAGAAATTGATCAGAAAGAGTTTCAACAGTTAATTTAAAGTTTGTTATATTTTACTGCCTCTATACCTGAAAATGTTTGTGTTGTTACCTTATGTGAAGAATTTTAGAGTTCCCCAAAAGAATAAAATTTACTTGATATAAAATAAATTCTAAAATACATAAAATACACAATGAAATTTAGAATCTGGTATGTCATCTCATATAGTATTGATTTTTTTTCATATTCAGATGTTTGAAATGTTGACATAAGATCTATATTTGGTGAAGTATTATTTCTGGGAAAGAATTGTTTTAGATGGAACTCAAATAAATATAATTTAGAAACTCTCCATACGGATGAAGATGAGTATGTTGTTTCCACTCAACCCACTACTCAACTTATGTGGATGAAAAATCAATTGGAATATTTTCTTGGTGATGTGATGATACCCTTATTATTGGGTTGTGACAATCAAAGAACAATAAATTTCAATAGGAATATAGTTCAACATTCTCATTCAAATAATATTGATATCAATTATAATTTCATCAAAGATCATGTGTAGAAGAATGTATTGAAGTTAGAATATGTCCCAACATTAGAAAAAGTTTCTAACATTTCAAAAAAACTTTACTGAGGGAATCTTTCTCTAAATTGAGGTTGAACATGGGTGTCCAACCTCTTTCTCATAGAGGTTGATGTACGTGTTTATGTCCCCTGTCTCATCTTACCTTTGTATTATATTGTCAATTGGGGAGAATTGTTTCATAAATCAATGTATTTAATGTAAAAGAGGGAGTTCTATGTAAGATGTAAATTTATTATTGTTTTATAACTAAAATATTCTAATAGTGGTTTGGATTGGTTTTAGGAAAATAAATTGTTTTTGTATTCCATGTATAATGAATAAAATATGAGGTTTAGAGAGATCTGAGGAAGAAAAAATAAAAATGTTGTCCTAATCACTTCTTTTGGAAATCATGGTTCTTCTATTATTGATTCTTGTTTTCTACAATGAGTTAGATGATGTAGGCTTAGAATTTTTGATAAGTTATACATTTATTAGGGATACAATGTTTAGTGATTTATGAAACTTGGTTGAAAAAAAATCAAAAGGGGTAGATTTTTATAAGAAAGTTGAAGAGTAAGGTGTTTTTTTCTCTAATGTTTTCTTTTGTTGTCAAGGAAATAGAATCAACTTACTTTTTATTTGGATAAAATCATGTTGATGGTTGTTTTCAAAAGAATTAGATTCACTTTTTAAAGTAATTTTAATTGTATTGAGAATATTATAATGAGTAATTGATCATTATCTAGAATAAGAGAATCAGTCACCTGGAGAATGTATCTTGCAAGAAGTAAATGGTCATTAGATTCACTTTAGATCCATTATGAAATAAGTGGTCATGTTAGCATCTGTATGAATATGATAAAATTAAATGTGAAGATTCTTTTTGGATTTGTATTTCACTTAAATCATAAGCTAAGTGAAGAACATATGATACAATCTTGATGGAAGATAAAGGAAAATTGGTTTTGCAAATCATTCCCCGATTTATCATATCCACGTGGAAGAGAAGAATGAGATGATGCTGATGGAAAAGGAAATGTACAGATGAAAATCAGATTTAGGCTGAAAAAGAAAGAAGGTGATGAAGATATTACTTAGAAAAGATCATATCAAGGAAAATCATAATCATAATTATTGTGCCTAGGAAAATTTTACTCAGTCTCAGGAAGGAAAAAATATTATCTAGAATGATCGTATCGAGTATGATTTTAGTCAAAAAGATTGTACTCTAGAAAATTGTACTTAGGATGAGTTGGAAAGAAAGATGGTTGGTGAATTTGAAATTTGTTGGCATTGGTCCATTGTATTCATAATTCCATCATACATAGGCAGAATTGTATTTTAAGAAAAGACTGATGAAAATGAAATTGAGATGAAGTCAATGTAAATCTCAATGATAAAGACTAATAAAAAATGTAGTCAAACATTGAAAAAGGGTTGAATTACTTTCTGTATTTCAATTGGGCTAGGAGACTTTGTATCAGAGTTGAATTATTTTCAACTGGGTTAAGAGAAGATTTAAAGCAGTAAAAGTGGTCTAAAAGAAGAGATTTCTGAATGAATTGTGTAGGTGGATCTCGATATTCAAATGAATAATCGTATTTAGAATCCAAAGGTGATATCCTTTTCTTCATACATTTATATTCAATTAATAAAAAGATTTGAATTGAAGACATTGGATTCAAGTAATTAGACTCATGAATTGAAATTGGATTGGAAATTAAAATGAATATCTTAAGAAAATATAAATATTGTAAAATTATCGAGACGAGTTAACGAAGTCAAAATTCACACAAGATTTCGGGGTAGATTATGATTAAAGTGAATTTTATTAATAGTGAATTTTTTTGATATTCCCATCAAAGCTACTCAAGGGTCGCCTATAAAATTCAAAACTTTTGTTGTACTTTTTTGAGGATCAATGTAATGTTCATGAGAGAGAAGCTATGTGTCTAAGAGAGAGAAATAGATTTCTGTAATCACTTAAGTTAAAGAATTTTTGGACAGATTGGAGTGAAAGGAGAAGAGACAATATCACAACATTGTATTCAGCTGATCATCACACTTAGTGATTATTGTACACAACCGATTAACATATTCAGCTTGTCAATTGTATTTGGATGATCATCGTTTTAGTATAGATTAATCAGATCAAGATTTCAATACTGGGTTTTCTAGACTGAGGAAATGTAGGATTAAAGTGGTTCTAATTCATCTCTATCATATTCTATCAATGTTATATTTTTTATACTAGGGAGAATCATACTAAGTAGCAGCATACTGAGAATAATCATATCATGTAGAATCATACACAAAGGAATTAGATTGGGAAAATTTGGCTTCGTTTTCCTTAAAAAGTCCAGGAATTTCTTACCTTCTTCTGTGTAAGAAATTGAATAGGTTTTTTTCTCAATTGAATACATTTGTGGGATTGGAAAAGAAACACATGTAACCTGATTTGTTACATAAACATTTAATTACCCTATTTTCCCTAATAAGGTTCACACACAATATTGGATTATTTACATAGTTCCATACGAGTGAAAGGGTATACCATAATGGTTTTAATTAAAGGAATTTTTCTAGTGGATTGAGTGGTTTTGGATTAATTCCATACCATACCAAAGACATAGCTATTCTTATTGAATAGTGATCCTTGTAAATACACATGTTCTAATGGATGTGTTTTTGAATTGTTTTTAGTTGGTAATTTAATCTTTAATAAGATGAGATGGTTGTTTCAATTGAAAAGAAGCATAAAAATAGTATAATTGATTCACTACCTCTCCCTCTTTGTGATACAATCATCCTGACCTAACACTTATAGAAGTAACATTTAATCACAAGGGGTGAACTATAAAAGGAATGATCATGAATTATCTCATGAAATTATTCTAAACAAATGAAAACTTATATTAGATTGATAGTAAAAAAGAAAATTTGTTATCTTATAGTTGAAGTGGAAAACAACTCATGGAATTAAAGATTGGGCCACATTAATCAAAAAGACATGGAAAATATATCTAATCTGAAGATAGTCACCGATCTCCACAATCTAAAATGTGAATGAGAAAAGAAATGTGATGCATGTATATGAGGGAAGTTGTTTTGCAGTTCTTATCGGCCACAGAAGAAAAGGGTATCAAATATTATTGATATCATCCATAAAGATGTATGTGTTCTGATAAATTTTGATGGAACATATGGATAAATTTACTTTATTATTTTTATTTATGATTATATTAGGATGTATTATGTGATTGTTATACATAGGAAATGGAAAGTGTTTGATTAGATAAAAACCTTTCACCAAATAGAAGAGAATGATATTGTCTGCATGATCAAAGTTCTACAGTTTAAAAATGGAGGGGAATAAAGATCTAGTGAATTTGAAAATTACCTATAGAAAAATGGAATTCAACATGAGGTGGCTACTGTAAGTGTAGGTTACAGGCATAGTGGAAGCACAGATGGGATTTCCCAGCATTAGTTTTGCCTATATTCAATGAAAAATATTGGATTAGTATGATGATGGATGCTAGCATCCAAATAATTGAATCAAGGATTTTGACAAAGTAATAGTAACCCGGAACCAAGAGAGATATCAACATATAATTTTTTATAATTAATTTAATTAAATTAAATAATTACCTCTAAGGTGATTCTTTCATCATTGACATGTTAGAACACATATCTCTAGGTGTACCATTATTGCATTATATATATCAAGAGTAGATATCCTCTAATGGTGATCCACATGTGTTCCACGTATCTCTAGAACTCACCGATGGAGTCTTTAGGTGGAAGTACAAAATACCCTTGCACTTGTGATTTCTTCCTTCAAACACCTTGAGAACTACTTCCAAAGTGTTCTCCTTGATCCAATGGAGGAGGATCATTATCGTTCCTGAGATCATTATTGGAGAAGAGAGAACTATTTAGGCTTGAGATCTTTTCTCCAATTCATTGTGCGCAACAATAATAATCATCGCATAGCTAGAGCTTGGCTAATAAGAGAATAATATAATTGGGAATTTAATTCACTAGGATAATATTAAATAATTTGAACAAGTTATTTAATTATTTTACTAATTCTAACGAAACCCCCATGTCAAATAATAAAAACAACATTACTATTCCCAGACATATTCTCAACTTGCGAGTTATAATTAAATATTATTTAATAATATGATATTCAATATTATTATTCCTCACCAAACCCTTAACTCGGTCTGCCCATCCTACACCATATTTATTAATCCAATAATAATTAATATTTATTTAATAATTAAATTTTACTGCATTATTATTTGATAAATATATAATTATTTTATTTAATAAATAACAAATAAAAATTTATTAGTTATTCTACCGACATTATATTCCCTCAAATAACTTGTGTCAAAATAAATGTGATCAGGTCTCCATGAATAATTATTAAACCATAACTAGGAATAATAATTATTCAAATTTTTAAATAATAAATAATATATTATTTAAATTAGATACTAGATACACTTAGTGTGTGACCCTCTAATCCTCTTTCCAAGTGGTATTAGGCAGAGTAGGATATAGTCCAAGGTTAGAATCTAGAAACATGAAAAGCCACCCATAAAGAATGAAGTTAATGTTATAATGACATGTCATATATTATGACTGACTACCATATAATATGATATCTTTATCAAAATATCTCTAATTGATATGGTTTCATGTTAGTGCCTTCAACCAATATGCTCGATATCTCTTTCTTTGATTTTCTAGAAATAGAACCTCCCAATTGATCACTATGGGCATGGATTTATTTAGGCTATATCATTTTCATTAAAGGTCCTGAGATATTACCTTCCATTAATTAAAATAAAGGATAAATCCTTTTTCCGATTATTCATTAGCATAATATTAGTTGTGACACACACAACATATCCTACCACACTGTGAACATCTGGCGTTACAATTTTTTTCAATAAATCTAAGTGCATGACTCATAATATTCATTAATAATAATCTTAAAGTATAATGACCAATACAATATATAATGACACTTATAAATATGGATTATTACTATTTAGTCTCTTTCCCATAATATCCTACTAGATATCACCAAGGGAATACACCATGAGATGGTGCCTCAAAGTCCTATGAGCATCCACCCATGACAGCCTGTATCATTTGTGTCCCTCAAGTGATATCATCTAGATATAGAACATATATTCAAAGATAGTTTCATGACACTTTAATGTTCTCATCATTGTAGGGATCCACTATGACCTTTTAGTGCAATATTTACTCTTAGGACATTATCAGATACAATGTTAAGGAAAAAACAATCATAATATGATAAGGAATTTTTTAATACTGAAAACCATGAATACAAGTTATCATAATGTACAAAAGAAGTTTTTTATTGGGATCCAACTGGTAACGACCTTCAGTCCTCTATCTCTCACATGATACTCATGCTTCTTCTGAGATATTCCTTTAGTTAAGTGGTACAAACTTTTCTCTTCCATGGATACTCTTCACACTGCAAATTCAACCCATTGATAAAAATACCTCAAAAGTTTATACTTCCGGATTATGTTCTTTATCCATTAATTTGAACTTGGCTCTTTTGTAAGATCCTCCACTGTATTATTATCACAATACAGTGCTATAGGGTCTTTACTTCTAGGTACCACATCGAGCACCAGGGAAACGATCTGAATCTAGATGGATTTTTTAGCTATATTAGAAGACACAATATACTCAGACTCCACTATAGAATCAGTAACCACTAGATCCTTTGAACTCTTCCATCTCATAGATCCTCTTTTGATACAAAAAACATATCCCGATTGTGACTTCGTATCATTCTGATCTATTTGAAAACTATCATCAACATACCCTATAATGACAACTTCTTATTCCCTGCATACACTAGGAATATATCATTAGTCATTTTTAGATACTTAAGGATAGTCTTAATATCAATCCAATGATGTTCACCTAGATCTGCTTGACATCTTCCTACCATTCTTAGTGCACAATCAACATCAAGTCCATTACATAACACGAAATACATGATAGATCCTATCACTGAAGCATATGATATCTTACTCATTATATCTTTCTCTTTTTGTGTCTGGGGACTCATTTTTTAGAATTATTTATGCCACGTGAAACTAGAACCAATCCTTTATTGGATTGTTCCATACAAAATCTCTTTAGTATCTAGTCAATATATATACTTTGACTTAGTCTAAGTTGACTCTTGGATCTATCACAAATGATCTTAATCCCTAGAATGTAGGCTATTTCACCAAAGTATTTCATGTAGAAGTACTTATTTAACCAGTTCTTAATAGATTGTAAGGCTTGTATGTCATTTCTAAAAATTAATATTCCATCAACATATACTACTAGGATAATTAACACATTCCCATTAAACCTTTTGTAAACACTTGTCTCAAATTCATTTTTAATGAAACCCAATTCTTTTATGGATTAAATAAATCGAATGTTCTATGACCTAGATGATTGCATCAATCCATAAATGGATATCTGTAACATTAAAATACTTTTTTCTTCCCCTAATGTCACAAATACTTTAGTTTGTGTCATATTGAAATCTTCCTGATGGTTCCAAATAAAGAATGTATTTCTGACATCCATCTACTAAATCTAATATTCATGGTATGATGTAATGGTAAATATGATTTCAATTGATTTAAACTTGTAAAACAGAGATAAGGTTTTATCATATTCAATTCCTGGATGTTGTTTAAACAATTTAAATACTAGCGTTCCTTTATTGATACTAAATTTAACTTTTATATCAAATTTTCTCTTGAATACCCATTTAAACCCATCTAGATTTACATCAACTAGTGCATTGAAAAGAACCCAAACTTAGTTCTGATACATGAAATCCATCTCATAATTGATAGCCCATAGACATCATTCAACTTCTGAACAATCTACTACATCCTTATTGGAGATAGGTTCATTATTGTGAAAAAATAATGAGTCACCTCCTTAGTGACTAGAAAACAATATATCTTAGGTACCCGTACCTCTCTTACACTCTTACATAGTACTTTTGTTTCAAGAACAACTTCTTCCATGGGGACCTATAGAACTTGTTACTATAAAAACTTCTATGTATATTGAACATAAACTTCATCGAATTCAATCTTACTACCACTATCCTTTTTTATGACGTTCTCCCTCTCAAGAAATATGGCCTGTCTGGAGACAATCACATTGTTTTTGGAGGGTTTTTGTAGGTAGTATCCTTTTGTTTTCTTGGGATACCCTATAAATATATAATTCATGACCCAGGGTGCTAGTTTGTTTCCTGAGAAATCTTTTACAAACTCTTCATAGCCCCATACATGTGTATGAAATAATATGGGTATCTTTCCTCCCCATATCTTGAATGGAATTACATTTTCTTCTTTAGTTGGTACTTAGTTCAATGTGTATGCTATAGTTTATAAAGAAAATCCCCAAAAGGAAAATAGAAGATCTGTATGACTCTTCATTGACCATACAATGTCAAAAAATGTATGGTTACTCCTTTAACTAACACCATTCCATTGTGGTGTATAAGGTGGAGTGAGTTGAGATGGAATCCCAAACTCCTGTACAAATCCAATGAAATCTTGGTTAAGATATTATCTACCACGATCCAATTAAAGCTTCTTTATCATCTCACTAATCATATTCTCTACTTCATTCTTGAATTCCTTGATATTCTAAATGGACTCATACTTACACCTCATTATATAGATATATCCATATCTACTCAAGTCATTAGTAAAAGATATGAAGTAAGAATATCCACCTCTAGGTTCTACTAGAAATAGTCCACACACACAAGTGTTTACCAATCAAAGAATCATTTTGCACCTTTCACCGTGTCCATAAAATGGTGGTTTGATTATTTTCCCTTATAAACAAGCATTATAGATATCAAGTGGTTTTAGATCATAAGAGTCTAAATAGCCAACTTGATAGAGCTTTGTCAAATGCTTCTCATTTACTTGTCCAAGATGCTGATGCCAAAACTGGTTGTTATATGAGTCATGTAAAAATGATTAATTATCGATTCTCAAAACATGGTTTTCATAATTTAATAAATATATAACTTTATTTAAATTTCCCATTCGATAACATATGTTTTCATTATAAAATAAACACATTTTATTTTCGAACCAGAAAATAAACCCATTTGTATCTAAACATGATACAAAAATTATGTTTCCGATAATAGTAGGTACATAATAAAAATAATGTCAAACCAAAATCATTCATGTTAAAATTGAATGTTGGAATTCACCAATGTAAAAATCAAACAATCTCAAACCATTAGCACCTCATATATCCACCTATCCTCTGGAAATTCTCTAAAATGTACTTGTTTCTGACATTTTAATATATATGTGATCAGCAGAAGATGTATCTAATACCCAATTCTTAGAAATGTAAATACTTCACTCAATAACGAACACACCTTTGGATTCCATTTGACTCTTGGTGTATTTCCTCTTCCAGTGTCCAGGCTTTCCACATGCAAATCATACTTCCTCCTATTCCTTGCCCTACCTTTGGATCTTCTTCTTCTTGGCCTAATTGTAATCAGGGAATTTAGACTATATATAAGTCTTAGGCCTATTTTCCTTTCCCTTACTCTTATTATTCACCATAATTATTTGATATTTTTAATTCCCCATATCCTTATCCACATGGAAAATTTAAATAAGATGTTCTGATAGACTCCTCTCATTATTTCTAATATCATAATTCATAATAAAAAGAGAGAATGCATTGGGAAGTGATGATAGTATGTGATCTGTATGAAAATCATCTGGTAATTTAATCCCTAATATGTTTATATAGTCAATGTAGCCAATAAGATTTACTAAATATGGTGCAGATGGCATAGTCTCTCCATGGTCAGTGGTGAACAAATCATTGGAGATCTCATACATCTCTTTTCTCACATTCTCTTGATAGAGATCCCAAAAGTGAGACATCATTCTACAAGCATACATTTTATCATATTTCTTCAAGATTTAATTGGTCATGGATGATATCATGGGGTAAAGAACACCCGTAGCGTCATTCATATGTTTCTCATACATAGAGTGATCCTCATCACATACCTCATTTCTAGGCGCAATTGGTAAAGGTTCTTCCAGCACATATAGTATCCTTTCATAGAAAATGATCAACTGAAGGCACCTTTTCAACTTTTGGAAATTAGTGAAGGTGAGAAGGTTTTCTTTCTCAAGTATGGATCCCAATTATATGTTTGACTTCCTTTTTAATTCCATTTCTAAAAATAATATGAACATTGTTTTAGTACTTTATCAGATAAAATTAAGAAAAATAAAGAAAAAAATATTCACTAGTCTCCCACTATTTTATTAAAACCCAATATCCTTCACCATTGGATTTAGAATATCCTATTTTTTGTACATTCTAGTAGAAAGGATCCCTATTTCCCTCTCATTACCCCAAATTTTTATGGTCATGAAATTTGAAATGTTTTTGGTAGGAATTCTAAATTCCAACTGCATTAACTCACAGCTCCTTGATCTGTTGAGTGGACTCCCAAATCAAGAAATCCTTAATTTTCGATTTCCTCAACCATTTCCTCTCAGTTATACCATGTCCTAATTTCACAGTAAATCCTTGATGTAAACTATGTTATGTCAATGAAAAACCTCAAATTATAATTCCTTGATAATTGAAAGCACCCCAAATTTGGTTGTTCAAGAACTTTGAACTATGGTTCGATTCTAATCGATATAATGGAAGTCGGTATAGACTTAATGGTTTATTGAGTGATTTTATCCTTTATGCATAAATTTTGAATTATTATATTTATCACATTCTTATTAATATTATGTGGGATTACTTAAGTGATTCACCATGTCTTTAGATAATAATTACACATAAGACAATTTATTGTAGTTTCATATTTTCATTCTTGTTAATTCATTAATTATGTGATCTTGAAAAAACATACATAATGAAATAACCATGAAAATAATTGAATTAAAATAAAGGGAATGATCATGATATTGTTATAATGGTTAGTTAATCTAGTGGCTGATAAACTAACCGCTGAACTAGGGGAGAAACACCTTGAACAATTTATGGTTCATGTTTACAGCTTTCAACATGTCCACCTTTGTATCACTTTTCATTGGTTTTTCCTCAGATCCTAACTTCAACATTCTCCACTTGATTGGGAGATCTATCCATTACATATGCTTTTACTCATATGTATGTGAGTGGTGAAAGGGGGTTTACATAAAAGCAACCACAGATACGTAGGCCATACATATTAATGAGGAGAGACGGAATGCATGCCAATAATTTAATTTAATAATTAATTAAAAGGAAACCAATCACATACAAATTTTTGGCCTAGCTCATAATTATCCACATTCATGAAAAAAAATTAATCATTTAATAAAACTAGCATTAAATTTGTTAATATTTTTTATTTAAGATAAATCGTTCTTGAATCGATTAATTATTATATTTAATTAATCAATCATTTTATCCTAAACCTTATCTGAATTTACTTGAGATTCCCATCCATTATAATTTTAAAAAAATTAAAAAAATTCATTTAAAATTCACTATATACAAAACATGTACCTTGGAGGTAACTTGATGAGTACCCTTCCAAAACTATCCAAAATGTATCATACCTGTATATAATTTATTCTATATGATATGAAGAATGCATGAAGAATTATAATTATAATACAACTCATACATGACGTACATATATTTTGATATTACACAAATGTTAATTATATATATATATATATATATCAAACACCTATAACATGTTTTTTCCTTGCTTTACACCCACATGAAGGTTCATGTCTCAAGGGTTACATAATATAACAACAAATTTTAAATCTATGTAATCTTGAAAAAGTACATGGCATGTAGATTTGACTACACAGCATGTACCTTCCTCACCATCCATCCAAAGTATATGCCTCGGGAAAGTATGTATGAGGTGTACTTCATAGATCTTTAGAGTAAACAGTGTGTCCAGTGGGCCACAGATTGTGTAGACTTCATGTTACTCAATCAGTCACTGGGAAAGCTGTGTATGGGATACATGGATTGACCTTAACCCCAAGGGAAAACATGCCATGTCCAATGGGCCACATGATGTGTAGTCTAGTTTCCATGCTCCGGTTAGTCTTGCTCGACACTGTATGGATTAAAGGTCATTAATGGGGTCATTAATGCCTAATTAACACAAGATCTCAAATTGATTTCCAAAAAAAAATCTTGATGCATTGAACAATACTACATGACATGTAATTAAAATTACTTGGTGTGTAGTTTGGTGTTGTATGACCAGGATCCCTGGAATATATAGATGAGTTCCTTGATTTTATTTTAATCATAAAATCAATCATTTCTATTAGATCTATGAGAAATGATAGACGAAGAAAAGTATCTTGTAATTCAGATTAAAAAAGTAAATATAAACTTGAACTCAAAAAATAAATTATTAAAGTGTATATCATAAATGAATTATTTAAATACTTGTAAACAATAATATTCCCCCTTTGATACCACTTGTAGGTTCCGATCATTGTGTATTCACGGATGGGATGTTTCCCAACATTGATTTTTTCCATAATTAATGAACTATCTGGGATCAATACAATGATGAATGCCAGTACCCATGAAATTGAATCAAGGATTTAGAAAAATGAATATAATCTCAGAATCAAGAGAGTGGATCAACATATTTTGTTATTAATTAATTTAATTAAATTGGATAATTAACTCCAAGGTGATAATTTATTTGTCGATACATTTGACCACAGATCTGCAGGTGTACCATCATTTCCTTATAGAGAACCCAAGTAGATCTACTCTAGTGGCGATCCACACATGTCTCATGTATCTCCAGACATTTATAAAGCAGTCTCCGAGTGCTATAATAGATGATCCTTCGACTTGAAATTTCCACCTTTTATCTCCTTGAGAACCGCTTCCAAAGATTTATCCTTGATCAAGTAGATGAGGATAAATCTCATTCTTGAGAGCATTCTTAGAGAATAAATAACTCTCTATGCTTGGGATAATTTTTCCAATTTGTTGTGCACACCAATGATAATCATCGCTTGGATAGAACTTTGATAAAAAGAGAATAACATTTCCAGTCATTTAATTCACTAGGGTAACAATAAATAATTTTCACAAGTGCTTTAATTATTTAACTAGTCCTAGAAAAACACCCATGTCTAATAATAATAGTAACAATATTATTTCTTGATATGTTTTTAACTTGTGAGTTATAATTAAATATTATTTAATAATGTAATATTCAATATTATTATTCATCACCAGACCCTTAACTCGGTCATCCAATCCTCTAGCATATTTATTACACCTTGAATAATGACTATTTATTTATTAGATAAATATCAATGAATTATTCAAAAATAAATATATAAATATTATATTCGCTAAATATAAAATAAATATTTATTAATTATTATTCACACACTATATTTTCTCGAATAACTAGTGTTGGAATAAATGTGATTTGGAATCCATGAATACTTATTAAACCACAACTAGGAAAAAATTATATTCAACTTGTTAAATAACAAATAATAAATTAATTAACTGAGATACTGGATACAGTTTGTATAGGACCCTCTAGGCCTCTTTCTCAATAACCCTAGGTGGAGCAGGCTAATGTCTAAGGTTAGCGTCTTTCAATACACCAAGGCGACCATAGAGAAAGAAGGTAATCCCACAATGAAATGTCACCTCATACAAAATATTACTATGTAATATAATCCATTTATCCGAATATATTTTATCGATCAGGTAGCATGTCTAGACCATCAACCAATATGCTTGATATCTCTTTCTTAGAATTTTAAAAAATATAACTTTCTTATTGATCTCCATGGGCATGGATTTATTTAGGATATATCATTTCCATCAAAGGTCCTGAGATATTATCTTTTGTTAAATAATAGAAGGGATATATCCTTTATGAAATTATTCATTAATGAAATATTTCTCATGACACACCTGACATATATCCATCAATACATATAAGTGAGCAACTCATAATATCCATTAATAATAATATTAAAGTCTAAGTACCAATATACATGTCCGCAGATAACAACATCCAATGAAACTTATAAATGTTGATTTCCTTCTTTCATGTCCATTTCTCATAATATCATACTGGATATCACCAAGGGCGTACACCATGACAAGGTTCCTCAAAGTCCTATGAGTCTCCACCAATGATAGCTTGTATCATATTTGTCCCTAAAATAATATCATCTAATTATTATATATAAATTCAATAATAATGTCATAGAACTTATGGGTTATCATCATAACAGGGATGTACTATGAACTTTTAGTGCGACAATTACTCTTTAGACATTATCTCATACAATGTTACACAGAATAATAATCATGATGTTATAAGTAATTAATGATATTAAAAACCTTGAATATAAGTTATCATAAAGTATAAAAGTAGTTGGTTCTAGGTCACCAAATCCAAAAAATGGAGTTTTTGGGAACATGAATCAACATGTGAAAAATATGGTTAAAACTATACTAATTGAGAGTGGTATCTATCATAATTACTGGAAAGAGTTTGTTCAAGCTACACGGTATACTCCAAATCAAATAAGTATTTATATGGTAGAAACCCGAAACTTATACGAGTTGTGTCATGGAAGGAATCTCTCTTTGAAGAATTTTCCTATTTTTTGAAATAAATGTCTTATCAGAAACAAAGAAGGAAATCAAGGCAAGTATGGTGATGTGGCAGATGAAGGAATATCCCTTGATTATTCAATGCATATCAAAGCTTACAAAGGTTTTAATAACCATCTTAATAGAATTATGTAAAGTATGGATGTTAAGATCATTGAAGACAAGAACACAAATACATCAAGAATCCCTTATGTTTATATGATAGAAGATGAATAAGATAGTGGAAAGGGAATATATTCAAATATATAAAAGGTGAATGAATGAAAAAAATTTATATCTCACAAAATAATGATGAATAATGAGAAGAATAAGAAGAATAAATGAGGGGTGAATAAAATTAATCTGAGCCTCATAGGATAAATAGATGAGCATTGAAATGTGATCAGAATCTAGGAACACTTATTGTGTAAAAGATATAGATAGATTAATGTAATTTATGTCCAAGAAACATTTGTTCCAATGGAGAGAATGATGTTTATTAGGCTTTTCCTATATATTTAAATCTATAGAGGATACAAATTTTATCAAATTGACTTCAAAACTTCTTTCATAATTGGTGTTATTAAAAAATAATTATACATTGAACAACCAGTAGGATTTATGATTATAAATTATGAATCAAAGGTTTTTATATTAAATAAGTCCCTCTATGTTAAATAGTAGTAACCACGAGCATGGTATTCTCATTTGGATACTTATATGAAGAAGAAATAATTTAAAAGAGAAGGTGTCAACCATAATCTCTTTTTGATGAATTCAAAGGAAGATCAATTTATGGTGCAAGTATACATGGATGGTATTATATTTGTTTGAATCTGGCGGAGATTAGTGGAAATTTTTTAAAATCATATGAAATGAGAATTTTGAAATTTATATGATTAGTGAACTCACATACATGTTAGGGATGAAGGTGATCAAGATGAATGATTGCACTTTATTTCTCATTCAATGTATGGAAGTGTGTTTTTGAATAAGTTCAATATGCTTAACTCCAAACAAATGTATACTCTGATTGTGGTCAGAAAAAAAGGGAAATCGTGCGGATGGAACTTCTCTGGATCCCACCATGTACAGATAAATAACTAGAATATTATTATACTTATCTATATAATGTACATATTGTAACACCCCAAGATTTCATAGTGTGTTATTTCTTTAAAATAATACAATAACTTGCACTACACGCAACACCGAGTTCAAGCACACCATGACTTACCAAACAAGCCGTTCAAAAGAGGTTATGAATAGTATTAAATAAATTTTAAACTTTATATAATCCTTATAATTTTAGAATCCATATTATGAGTTTCTTAGACATAATGCAAGAACAGATTCATTTTCAGTATTGCACTTTTATCAACTTTAAATAGTGAACCCTTTTTAAATACAATATTTTAAACTTTTTGACTAAATGGGGACATCAAAAAATTTAAAATGAAACATCCCAAGCTTCCACGGTACGCTTTCCTTTGAATAATACAGTAGCGTGTGTTGTACGCAACTTCGAGTTTTAACACACACCACAACCGATCAAACTAGCTGTTATGAATAGTAATACCTAATTTTTGAAATTATATATATTATATATTTCAAAATTGACTTAATTTTTGGATTCGTAGTGTCTAATTTACCCTAAGGTGAAATTTTGGTACTTTTCGGATAACTTTCATATTTTGATGAATAGTGAAAATTACTAAATTTTAATTAAAAACAACTTTTTTAATCAAAATAATTCATAATGATAAATTATGAATTTTAGTAGTTTTAAAGTATATTTAGAATATATTTTTAACATTTAATATAATGGTTGTCATTGGACATAATTTTACAATTAAACTGAACATAAACAAGTGTCAATCTTTTGATAGTTATTATCTCTTAAAAACACACTTTTTGTTTTGACAGCGGGAATTAATTTTAAATTAATTTCTGCCACTTCTGTGTTTTGAATTTAAGAAAAGGGATTCCATATTTGGAATCAGGATGTTAAAATTGTGTAAATAGGTAACTTTTATTTTTAGACATTTTGAATAATTACTGCGGTAAATATTTTATTTACCATGGTTAAGGGTAAATCTGGTAAATAAGGGTTAAAAAATAATATTATAATAATACTAAATTACCCTAAAACGTGTCTTTACCCTATTGGTTGATACATGGTCGACCATGGACATCTTTGGGTCGATTTTGGGACCCCATGGATCCACTTGTAAGTGATAATGACACTTTATTTTAATTAAGTTAAAATGAATACAAAAATGACACAAGCATATATCTTTTAGAAAAACAATTGTTACATAGAGTTATATATGTTAGATTTTAGATTATAAATATTCCTTATAATGATAAAAAGATTTCCTACATAAGGATATTTTATTTATAATTTTTAGGTATTAAATAATTTAATTTATTTATGACACAATGATGATGTAGTAATTACTATAATAGTGAAAAATCAAAATAATTGATATTATAAATACCCAAATAAATATAATATGAAACTTTTAATGAATTAAAATAATTTTCTAGGATAATATTATATATTAGTATTGATTTAATTGAATTTGTTCGATGTAATCAATCTGTTATGAGTTTCACAAAAATCAACTATTGAATAGTGTCAAAATTGACATAAAAGAGTTTTTAAAACAAATATTATATTATTAATTGATATTAAATTCCTAAAAATCTAAGGTTCGGCAAAGAGACTTATATCATGATAGGTTCATCATTAATGGACCACTTAGGGGTCGTTTGGATGTATATAGTATGTTTATTAACCATATTATATAAAAATACAAAGAGACATTGTAAAAGTGAAACTAATTAACTTAGAGTTAATACTTAAAGATAAGGTTAATATAAGTACCCAAACCTGTCTAAATTCTATTGGTTGAGTGGTTTTCGATCTAGCCCCACCTTAACCTTTGAATAGTCAACTTTTGAGCCATTAGAAACCGAATATGAATTTATTATGAATTAATATTTCTAGCTTTTCCAAAGGTGCCCCTCACCCCTCTTATAAAAGGGCACTCCTCCTTCTCATTTCTTCACACCTTCAAAGCCTTTTGGTTCAGCCAAACTCTACCCAAATACTCTCCCAACATCCCTCACTACAACCGAGAGGCCTTAGTTTGATCAGAAAGACAACCTAAGGAGCCCTTTTGATCAAATCAAAAGGAAGAACCCGAAGAAGAGGTAATGATTTCACCACCCTTCTCCAAGTTCATTTCTTCTTCCACTTCTTCTTCCTTTGTTCTTACCATTCTAAAATAATAACTCCAGTATCTCACATATACTTTGATGTTATTATAAATATGGTACAGCCATATTCAGTATTCTATCCACCCTTTGAATAACATGTCACCATACGTGGGTACGTACGGCTTACCGTCTCCACGTCGTGGTGTAATTGTTATTCAATATAATATTATTTGGATGGGTATAATAATGATGTTTAACTCATGTAAATAATAAATATAACATTTTAATGATTTTGTATATATGATATACCATCTATTTATATATTATTTTAATATCAAAAGAATGATATTGTCGCTCGTGTGTACGTACGGACTACCGTCTCCACGAACGCGATGAGATTCATTCTCCATCGTATCCATTCAAGTATAATTATCATTTAATGATTTTAAAAAAAAATGTTTAAGGACTTGATATCATTCTAGATATGAATAATATACAACCTATCCATTATAAACATGTCTTACGTAACAAAACATCTAAAAGAAAACAAGTAAGTTAACACCTGAAACAACGATAATACTAAGATATTATTATCAAATCAATATTAAAAGATCATATATGATATCATATTAATGTATATGATTCCTGTATAATTTAATAACAATTATTTCACCATTATACAGGAGGTTAACCTACCCCAACCAAGGAAAAGTACAAGGTAATGTTTATTTCACAATCTCTTCATTATCCGAGGTTGTTTATACGTAATAATCTACTGGGATTTCTTTATCATCCACATCCATGTTTCTTCGAAATGTATTTCAAAACATATTTATTATTTACAATAATATGGGTTAAAGTCATTTATACCCTTGTTTGACTTTTTATAAAAGGTTTATAAAGGAATCTTTCCGTCGTTTTCAAAACAAGGTCCTTTTTAACCTTTTCGACAAAATTAAGGTAAGAATGTTTTTTTTAACTTATACGGAGGGTGCATCTATTTTCCGCCGTTATAAAATCTTCAAAGCTTCCCTTACAAGCTTATAAGAATATTTTCAAAGAAAATGTTTTATTTTATATGGATCTTAAATGATTTCAAAATAAAAGGAGATATTTCTTTAAAAAGAATTTTTATTTCATCTATGTCAACATCCTTTGATGGATTTTAAGATTATTTGAAGTTGATTTATTATCATACAAAACTTCTATATTGTATTGAAGGTTTTGTGATATGTTTGACTGTGGATGTGCTATTTTTATACCATTCATAGTTTATGGTGAAAGTATTGACATTTCATATGCTAGTTTTAATACGAATGTTTATGTTATGTTTAAACCTTTTCATATAAGAATGCATTGGACTTAATATGTGACGGGTGGAGCCTGCTATAGCTCCTCGATGCATCGGTAGGTCTCATGAGACAAACTAGTGTCTTGGCACAAGGCCTTGACAAAATCTTATTTGTAGTCTTGGCACGAGGCCTTGGCTATGTGGTTATGATAGTCTGGCATTATGCATTCCAACATTATGAAAGTGGTTATTGATTTTTGCATGTGATTATTCGATTAGTAGAATATCCATGTGAATAAGTAAATGGCATTATTTCATTTTATTTATGCCATACCATGTTGAAAGTTCATGTTTAAAAGTCTTTTGTTTTAGTTATACATTGCCGTAAATGTTTATTCTTATTTATGAAAGTTTCCTCTATATTGTTATCCTTACTGGGCATTTGAGCTCACCCCTTTTCTATGTTTTATTTTTCCCAGGAAGTGAAGATGTAAGTTATGAATGACCTTCAAGGATATTATGAGGGGATTATAGTGTGGATTGTGGAAACATTATGTTGTTGTAGTAGTTTTTCATTTTATGATGTAATGTAAAACTTATGAATATATCTAGTGTTTCTAAGGCTACTAAACCAATCGGTCTTTCGAGATTTGATCTTTCTTGTGATCATGCCAATGTTACGTAATTAATGCACTGACTCTGGGTAACTGGGGTCGGGGCATTACAGTTGGTATCAGAGGAAGTTTAGTACAAACCTTGGAAGCTAGATTTAGATAAACTCTGATTAGAGCACATAGATTTAAGATGGAATTTGAGGATTAGTATAGAAGAACTTCCTATAATTTTGGTATTGTAGAGATTTTGTGAGTTTTCCGAGCAATACATCCCTGTCTGGATACGAGCAGGTAGAGGCGGCTCTGGCACAGATGTACCTAGGGGTAAAACCCGAAAACACCACTTTGAGCTAGACTCGAACGGGAACTGGTGCACGACAACGGGCCTTGCTGCACTCTTGGTAACGACACTCCCGGGGGATATGCTTAGGATAACTCTCATTTACTCTACAAATCATTTTGAAGGGATTATGAGTATAAACTTCCTCAAAGAAAACATTCTTATGGATTATATCCATAAATAGTTCAATTTATGTTAAGTGTTTTATAAGTATGGGATTATGTATTTTGATTCACAAACTGATCTAGAGTATGCCATTGTTTAGAAATGGCGCCCAGTAGAAGGAATGAGAACTCCAGCAATGCACATGATCCAAAGAGAAAGAAGGATCATATCTTTCATGGTCTTAAGCCAGAATTTATATGAGAAATAGTCTCCCATGTATTATCATCATATGAAGATATAATATCATGGGTTGATAAGATAAGTAAAGATTTTACTGAGTCCTATGGATTTGAAGGGAAGCAAGAGAAGAAAAGGATGGAAGAGAGAAAGATGGATAAAGGGAAGAGGGAAAAGAATAATTTTCCCATATATGGTAACTGTGGAAAGAAACACCATGGAACTTGCCTGAAAGGAATGGGAGTTTGAAGGAAAAGGGCACAAAGTACATGACTGAAAGGGTAAGAAAATGGTTTCAAATGTACAATGCTTCATTTACAAGGAGTTTGGACACTACGTGAACCTATGTCCCAGTCATCAGACTATGCTGCAAATGATGTTATTGGATAATAATCAAGTTATGATACTACCACAGATGAAGAGGAATGATTAGAGTTCTTATGTTGATTATGTCAATTGAGTGTGTATCAACAATTTACTTATTATAATAATTATGGAGTATGTAAGGATTGTACTGCAGTACTATTTCATTAAGGACTTGAGATTGTGTGGAACAAAGAAAAGTGACTCAATAGCAGGATAAATTTTTGGAAAATATATGGTTGAGAGAATGATAAACCATAATATAGTTCTGATACCGAGGTAGTGATTGTGGAATAATACATGGTTGTTTTGGATAAATTATATTGGATATTCTTGACTACCTTGGAACTGATTAATGATTTGTATATTCCATCATTGTTGGGGTTTAAAACATTTTTGGATTAATGAAGTATATCCAGCATTCTATATGGAATAAGGGAGCATGAATGTAATCAATAAGGAATATGGTAATTCAGGATGTTTCAGTGTATTAAAAGAATACATGATGAAGGTATTCATATGCTATTACGGGGTAAAAAGGATCTACATTATGCTTACCTTCCTTATAAATGTTGGACTGTGAGTTTGGACAGAAGTATTTTGGATAGTTCTAGTTTGGATTGCCATAAAAGGACAACCTGGAGGTCGGGTGGCAACCCGTCGCGTCCGGCAAGGCTACGAGACTTGAACCCACAACCGAAGGGCAACAAGGGTGTATCACCTACCACTGGCCCACGAGATGTCTTGGATTAAATAATGTAGTTTTTATTAAAAGATCTTGTAGATGAATTATAAATTCGTTTATTTTGGAACCCTATACGAATAGTGTAAAAAGAATTTTTTTTACATTCTATTATCTTTTAGAGTGAAAAATGAGTTTGTGGTAGAAATTTATTAATGGATAAAACTCTAATTGTAAAGTAAGTATATCTCCTTATGATCTTAGCCAATCTCATAAATAAATTCATCAATATTAAGAAAAGCAACTTAGAACAAAATTTTTTTCCTAGATGGTACCTTAAATCATCACTAATTTATGGCTTTGGGATTGTTGGCCTTTTCATAGCCATGTTCTCTACCACTTTCCATCAGATAATTGATGGTTATATTTTTCTTCCATATCCATATTTTCCTACATGGAACCCTAGTTTGTGTTATTTTCGGTAATCTTCATACTTTCCACTCTCTATTTTAAATAGAGGCCTCATTAATTCATTTTTCGATGTGGGATTTCAACAAAGATATTTTGAAACGTAAAAAATGTGTTATCCTAATACCCTATGCTTTGTTGAACCAGTGGTATTTCAAATCATCATAGATTGATGCGTTTAAGGACCTCAATTTTATACTTGTTTGTGATTGATGACCTCAATCACTACCTATAAATATTTACGTTTTTCCTCCAATTATATGTCTCTAATTTCCACCAACGTTCTCCTAATTGAGATCATAATTTGGTGGTGACCCTTTCATTTCTCTTTTCCTCATATTAAGACTAAATTTTAGTAACCCAATTTCCGATGTGGGATTTACCATAAAGATATTTTTTATTTTCAACCTTTTATTTTCGAAGAAAAATTTCAAATTGCGAGGACGCAATTTATTGAAGGAGGGGATAATGTAACACCCCAAGATTTCATAGTGTGTTATTTCTTTAAAATAATACAATAACTTGCACTACACGCAACACCGAGTTCAAGCACACCATGACTTACCAAACAAGCCGTTCAAAAGAGGTTATGAATAGTATTAAATAAATTTTAAACTTTATATAATCCTTATAATTTTAGAATCCATATTATGAGTTTCTTAGACATAATGCAAGAACAGATTCATTTTCAGTATTGCACTTTTATCAACTTTTAATAGTGAACCCTTTTTAAATACAATATTTTAAACTTTTTGACTAAATGGGGACATCAAAAAATTTAAAATGAAACATCCCATGCTTCCACGGTACACTTTCCTTTGAATAATACAGTAGCGTGTGTTGTACGCAACTTCGAGTTTTAACACACACCACAACCGATCAAACTAGCCGTTATGAATAGTAATACCTACTTTTTGAAATTATATATATTTTATATTTCAAAATTGACTTAATTTTTGGATTTGTAGTGTCGAATTTACCCTAAGGTGAAATTTTGGTACTTTTCGGATAACTTTCATATTTTGACGAATAGTGAAAATTACTAAATTTTAATTAAAAACAACTTTTTTAATCAAAATAATTAATAATGATAAATTATGAATTTTAGTAGTTTTAAAGTATATTTAGAATATATTTTTAACATTTAATATAATGTTTGTCATTGGACATAATTTTACAATTAAACCGAACATAAACAACTGTCAATCTTTTGATAGTTATTATCTCTTAAAAACACGCTTTTTGTTTTGACAGCGGGAATTAATTTTAAATTAATTTCTGCCACTTCTGTGTTTTGAATTTAGGAAAAGGGATTCCATATATGGAATCAGGATGTTAAAATTGTGTAAATAGGTAACTTTTATTTTTAGACATTTTGAATAATTACTGCGGTAAATATTTTATTTACCATGGTTAAGGGTAAATCCGATAAATAAGGGTTAAAAAATAATATTATAATAATACTAAATTACCCGAAAACGTGTCTTAACCCTATTGGTTGATACATGGTCGACCATGGACATCTTTGGGTCGATTTTGGGACCCCATGGATCCACTTGTAAGTGATAATGACACTTTATTTTAATTAAGTTAAAATGAAAACAAAAATGACACAAGCATATATCTTTTTGAAAAACAATTGTTACATATGGTTATATATGTTAGATTTTAGATTATAAATATTACTTATAAAGATAAAAAGATTTCCTACATAAGGATATTTTATTTATAATTTTTAGACAATAAATATTTTAATTTATTTATGACACAATGATGATGCAGTAATTACTATAATAGTGAAAAATCAAAATAATTGATATTATAAATACCCAAATAAATAATATATGAAACTTTTAATGAATTAAAATAATTTTCTAGGATAATATGATATATTAGTATTGATTTAATTTACTTTTTTCGAAGTAATCAATCTGTTATGAGTTTCACAAAAATCAACTATTGAATAGTGTCAAAATTGACATAAAAGAGTTTTTAAAACAAATATTATATTATTAATTGATATTAAATTCCTAAAAATCTAAGGTTCGGCCAAGAGACTTATATCATGATAGGTTCATCATTTATGGACCACTTGGGGGTCGTTTGGATGTATATAGTAAGTTTATTAACCATATTATATAAAAATACAAAGAGACATTGTAAAAGTGAAACTAATTAACTTAGAGTTAATACTTAAAGATAAGGTTAATATAAGTACCCAAACCTGTCTAAATTCTATTGGTTGAGTGGTTTTAGACCTATCCCCACCTTAACCTTTGAATAGTAAACTTTGGAGCCATTATAAACCGAATATGAATTTATTATGAATTAATATTTCTAGCTTTTCCAAAGGTGCCCCTCACCCCTCTTATAAAAGGGCACTCTTCCTTCTCATTTCTTCACACCTTCAAAGCCTTTTGGTTCAGCCAAACTCTGCCCAAATACTCTCCCAACATCCCTCACTACAACCTAGAGGCCTTATTTTGATCAGAAAGCCAACCTAAGGAGCCCTTTTGATCAAATCAAAAGGAAGAACCCGAAGAAGAGGTAATGATTTCACCACCCTTCTCCAAGTTCATTTCTTCTTCCACTTCTTCTTCCTTTGTTCTTACCATTCTAAAATAATAACTCCAGTATCTCACATATACTTTGATGTTATTATAAATATGTTACAACCATATTCAGTATTCTATCCACCCTTTGAATAACATGTCACCGTACGTGGGTACGTACGGCTTACCGTCCCCACGTCGTGGTGTAATTGTTATTCAATATAATATTATTTGGATGGGTATAATAATGATGTTTAACTCATGTAAATAATAAATATAACATGTTAATAATTCTGTATATATGATATACCATCTATTTATATATTATTTTAATATCAAAAGAATGATATTGTCGCTCGTGTGTACGTACGGACTACCGTCTCCACGAACGCGATGAGATTCATTCTCCATCGTATCCATTCAAGTATAATTATCATTTGATGATTTTAAAAAAAATGTTTAAGGACTTGATATCATTCTGGATATGAATAATATACAACCTATCCATTATAAACATGTCTTACGTAACAAAAAATCTAAAAGAAAACAAGTAAGTTAACACCTGAAACAACGATAATACTAAGATATTATTATCAAATCAATATTAAAAGATCATATATGATATCATATTAATGTATATGATTCCTGTATAATTTAATAACAATTATTTCACCATTATACAGGAGGTTAACCTACCCCAACCAAGGAAAAGTACAAGGTAAGGGTTATTTCACAATCTCTTCATTATCCGAGGTTGTTTATACGAAATAATCTACTGTGATTTCTTTATCATCCACATCCATGTTTCTTCGAAATGTATTTCAAAACATATTTATTATTTACAATAATATGGGTTAAAGTCATTTATACCCTTGTTTGACTTTTTATAAGAGGTTTATAAAGGAATCTTTCCGTCTTTTTCAAAACAAGGTCCTTTTTAACCTTTTCGACAGAATTAAGGTAAGAATGTTTTTTTAACTTATACGGCGGGTGCAGCTATTTTCCGCCGTTATAAAATCTTCTAAGCTTCCCTTACAAGCTTATAAGAATATTTTCAAAGAAAATGTTTTATTTTATATGGATCTTAAATGATTTCAAAATAAAAGGAGATATTTCTTTAAAAAGAATTTTGATTTCATCTATGTCAACATCCTTTGATGGATTTTAAGATTATTTGAAGTTGATTTATTATGATACAAAACTTCTATATTGTATTGAAGGTTTTGTGATATGTTTGACTGTGGATGTGCTATTTTTATACCATTCATAGTTTATGGTGAAAGTATTGACATTTCGTATGCTAGTTTTAATACGAATGTTTATGTTATGTTTAAACCTTTTCATATGGGAATGCATTGGACTTAATATGTGATGGGTGGAGCTCGCTATAGCTCCTCGATGCATCGGTAGGTCTCATGAGACAAACTAGTGTCTTGGCACAAGGCCTTGACAACATCTTATTTGTAGTCTTGGCACGAGGCCTTGGCTATGTGGTTATGATAGTCTGGCATTATGCATTCCAACATTATGAAAGTGGTTATTGATTTTTGCATGTGATTATTCAATTAGTAGAATATCCATGTGAATAAGTAAATGACATTATTTCATTTTATTTATGCCATACCATGTTGAAAGTTCATGTTTAAAAGGCTTTTGTTTTAGTTATACATTGCCTTAAATGTTTATTCTTATTTATGAAAGTTTCCGCTATATTGTTATCCTTACTGGGCATTTGAGCTCACCCCTTTTCTATGTTTTATTTTTCCCAGGAAGTGAAGATGTAAGTTATGAATGACCTTCAGGGATATTATGAGGGGATTATAGTGTGGACTGTGGAAACATTATGTTGTTGTAGTAGTTTTTCATTTTATGATGTAATGTAAAACTTATGAATATATCTGGTGTTTCCAAGGCTACTAAACCAATCGGTCTTTCGAGATTTGATCTTTCTTGCGATCATGCCAATGTTACGTAATTAATGCACCGACTCTGGGTAACTGGGGTCGGGGCGTTACAGTTGGTATCAGAGGAAGTTTAGTACAAACCTTGGAAGTTAGATTTAGATAAACTCTGATTAGAGCACATAGATTTAAGATGGAATTTGAGGATTAGTATAGAAGAACTTCCTAGAATTTTGGTATTGTAGAGATTTTGTGTGTTTTCCGAGAAATACATCCCTGTCTGGATACGAGCAGGTAGAGGCGGCTCTGGCCCAGATGTACCTAGGGGTAAAACCCGAAAACACCGCTTTGAGCTAGACTCGAACGGGAACTGGTGCACGACAACGGGCCTTGCTGCACTCTTGGTTACGACACTCCCGGGGGATATGCTTAGGATAACTCTCATTTATTCTACAAATCATTTTGAAGGGATTATGAGTATAAACTTCTCAAAGAAAACATTATTATGGATTATATCCATAAATAGTTCAATTTATGTTAAGTGTTTTATAAGTATGGGATTATGTATTTTGATTCATAAACTGATATAGTGTATGCCATTGTATAGAAATGGCGCCCAGTAGAAGGAATGAGAACTCCAGCAATGCACATGATCCAAAGAGAAAGAAGGATCATATCTTTCATGGTCTTAAGCCAGAATTTATAAGAGAAATAGTCTCCCATGTATTAGCATCATATGAAAAAAATAATATCATGTGTTGATAAGATAAGTAAAGATTTTACTGAGTCCTATGGATTTGACGGGAAGCAAGAGAAGAAAAGGATGGAAGAGACAAAGATGGATAAAGGGAAGAGGGAAAAGAATAATTTTCCCATATGTGGTAACTGTGGAAAGAAACACCATGGAACTTGCCTGAAAGGAATGGGAGTTTGAAGGAAAAGGGCACAAAGTACGTGACTGCAAGGGTAAGAAAATGGTTTCAAATGTACATTGCTTCATTTGCAAGGAGTTTGGACACTATGAGAACCTATGTCCCAGTCATCAGACTATGCTACAAATGATGTTATTGGATAATAATCAACTTATGATACTACCACAGATGAAGAGGAATGATTAGAGTTCTTATGTTGATTATGTCAATTGAGTGTGTATCAACAATTTACTTGTTATAATAATTATGGAGTATGTAAGGATTGTACTGCAGTACTATTTCATTAAGGACTTGAGATTGTGTGGAACAAAGAAAAGTGACTCAATAGCAGGATAAATTTTTGGAAAATATATGGTTGAGAGAATGATAAACCATAATATAGTTCTGATACCGAGGTAGTGATTTTGGAATAATACATGGTTGTTTTGGATAAATTATATTGGATATTCTTGACTACCTTGGAACTGATTAATGATTTGTATATTCCATCATTGTTGGGGTTTAAAACATTTTTGCATTAATGATGTATATCCAGCATTCTATATGGAATAAGGGAGCATGAATGTAATCAATAAGGAATATGGTAATTCAGGATGTTTCAGTGTATTAAAAGAATACATGATGAAGGTATTAATATGCTATTACGGGGTAAAAAGGATCGACATTATGCTTACCTTCCTTATAAATGTTGGACTGTGAGTTTGGACAGAAGTATTTTGGATAGTTCTAGCTTGGATTGCCATAAAAGGACAACCCGGAGGTCGGGCGGCAACCCGTCGCGTCCGACAAGGCTGCGAGACTTGAACCCACAACCGAAGGGCGACATGGGTGTATCACCTACCACTGGCCCATGAGATGTCCTGGATTAAATAATGTAGTTTTTATTAAAAGATCTTGTAGATGAATTATAAATTCGTTTATTTTGGAACCCTATATGAACAGTGTAAAAAGAATTTTTTTTACATTCTATTATCTTTTAGAGTGAAAAATGAGTTTGTGGTAGAAATTTATTGATGGATAAAACTCTAATTATAAAGTAAGTATATCTCCTTATGATCTTAGCCAATCTCATAAATAAATTCATCAATATTAAGAAAAGCAACTTAGAACAAAAATGTTTTCCTAGATGGTACCTTAAATCATCACTAATTTATGGCTTTGGGATTGTTGGCCTTTTCATAGCCATGTTCTCTACCACTCTCCATCAGATAATTGATGGTTATATTTTTCTTCCATATCCATATTTTCCTACATGGAACCCTAGTATGTGTTATTTTCGGTAATCTTCATACTTTCCACTCTCTATTTTAAATAGAGGCCTCATTAATTCATTTTTCGATGTGGGATTTCAACTAAGATATTTTGAAACGTCAAAAATGTGTTATCCTAATACCATATGTTTTGTTGAACCGATGGTATTTCAAATCATCATAGATTGATGCGTTTAAGGACCTCAATTTTATACTTGTTTGTGATTGATGACCTTAATCACTACTTATAAATATTTACGTTTTCCTCCAATTATATGTCTCTAATTTCCACCAACATTCTCCTAATCGAGATCATTATTTGGTGGTGACCCTTTCATTTCTCTTTTCCTTATATTAAGACTAAATTTTTGTAACCCAATTTCCGATGTGGGTTTTCCCACAAAGATATTTTTTATTTTCAACCTTTTATTTTCGAAGAACAATTTCAAATTGCGAGGACGCAATTTATTGAAGGAGGGGATAATGTAACACCACAAGATTTCATAGTGTGTTATTTCTTTAAAATAATACAATAACTTTCACTACACGCAACACCGAGTTCAAGCACACCATGAATTACCAAACAAGCCGTTCAAAAGAGGTTATGAATAGTATTAAATAAATTTTAAACTTTATATAATCCTTATAATTTTAGAATCCATATTATGAGTTTCTTAGACATAATGCAAGAACAGATTCATTTTCAGTATTGCACTTTTATCAACTTTTAATAGTGAACCCTTTTTAAATACAATATTTTAAACTTTTTGACTAAATGGGGACATAAAAAAATTTAAAATGAAACATCCCAAGCTTCCACGGTACGCTTTCCTTTGAATAATACAGTAGCGTGTGTTGTACGCAACTTCGAGTTTTAACACACACCACAACCGATCAAACTAGCCGTTATTAATAGTAATACCTACTTTTTGAAATTATATATATTTTATATTTCAAAATTGACTTAATTTTTGGATTCGTAGTGTCAAATTTACCCTAAGGTGAAATTTTGGTACTTTTCGGATAACTTTCATATTTTGATGAATAGTGAAAATTACAAAATTTTAATTAAAAACAACTTTTTTAATCAAAATAATTAATAATGATAAATTATGAATTTTATTAGTTTTAAAGTATATTTAGAATATATTTTTAACATTTAATATAATGTTTGTCATTGGACATAATTTTACAATTAAACCGAACATAAACAAGTGTCAATCTTTTGATAGTTATTATCTCTTAAAAACACGCTTTTTGTTTTGACGGCGGGAATTAATTTTAAATTAATTTCTGCCACTTCTGTGTTTTGAATTTAGGAAAAGGGATTACATATTTGGAATCAGGATGTTAAAATTGTGTAAATAGGTAACTTTTATTTTTATACATTTTGAATAATTACTGCGGTAAATATTTTATTTACCATGGTTAAGGGTAAATCCGGTAAATAAGGGTTAAAAAATAATATTATAATAATACTAAATTACCCTAAAACTTGTCTTAACCCTATTGGTTGATACATGGTCGACCATGGACATCTTTGGGTCGATTTTGGGACCCCATGGATCCACTTGTAAGTGATAATGACACTTTATTTTAATTAAGTTAAAATGAATACAAAAATGACACAAGCATATATCTTTTAGAAAAACAATTGTTAAATAGGGTTATATATGTTAGATTTTAGATTATAAATATTACTTATAAAGATAAAAATATTTCCTACATAAGGATATTTTATTTATAATTTTTAGACATTAAATAATTTAATTTATTTATGACACAATGATGATGCAGTAATTACTATAATAGTGAAAAATCAAAATAATTGATATTATAAATACCCAAATAAATATAATATGAAACTTTTAATGAATTAAAATAATTTTCTTGGATAATATGATATATTAGTATTGATTTAATTGACTTTTTTCGAAGTAATCAATCTGTTATGAGTTTCACAAAAATCAACTATTGAATAGTGCCAAAATTGACATAAAAGAGTTTTTAAAACAAATATTATATTATTAATAGATATTAAATTCATAAAAATCTAAGGTTCGGCCAAGAGACTTATATCATGATAGGTTCATCATTAATGGACCACTTGGGGGTCGTTTGGATGTATATAGTAAGTTTATTAACCATATTATATAAAAATACAAAGAGACATTGTAAAAGTGAAACTAATTAACTTAGAGTTAATACTTAAAGATAAGGTTAATATAAGTACCCAAACCTGTCTAAATTCTATTGGTTGAGTGGTTTGCGACCTAGCCCCACCTTAACCATTGAATAGTCAACTTTGGAGCCATTAGAAACCGAATATGAATTTATTATGAATTAATATTTCTAGCTTTTCCAAAGGTGCCCCTCACCCCTCTTATAAAAGGGCACTCCTCCTTCTCATTTCTTCACACCTTAAAAGCCTTTTGGTTCAGCCAAAATCTTCCCCAATACTCTCCCAACATCCCTCACTACAACCTAGAGGCCTTAGTTTGATCAGAAATCCAACCTAAGGAGCCCTTTTGATCAAATTAAAAGGAAAAACCCGAAGAAGAGGTAATGATTTCACCACCCTTCTCCAAGTTCATTTCTTCTTCCACTTATTCTTCCTTTGTTCTTACCATTATAAAATAATAACTCCAGTATCTCACATATACTTTGATGTTATTATAAATATGGTACAACCATATTCAGTATTCTATCCACCCTTTGAATAACATGTCACCATACGTGGGTACGTACGGCTTACCGTCTCCATGTCGTGGTGTAATTGTTATTCAATATAATATTATTTGGATGGGTATAATAATGATGTTTAACTCATGTAAATAATAAATATAACATGTTAATGATTCTGTATATATGATATACCATCTATTTATATCTTATTTTAATATCAAAATAATGATATTGTCGCTCGTGTGTACGTACGGACTACCGTCTCCACGAACGCGATGAGATTCATTTTCCATCGTATCCATTCAAGTATAATTATCATTTGATGATTTTAAAAAAAATGTTTAAGGACTTGATATCATTATGGATATGAATAATATACAACCTATCCATTATAAACATGTCTTACGTAACAAAACATCTAAAAGAAAACAAGTAAGTTAACCCCTGAAACAACGATAATACTAAGATATTATTATCAAATCAATATTAAAAGATCATATATGATATCATATTAATGTATATGATTCCTGTATAATTTAATAACAATTATTTCACCATTATACAGGAGGTTAACCTACCCCAACCAAGGAAAAGTACAAGGTAAGGGTTATTTCACAATCTCTTCATTATCCGAGGTTGTTTATACGTAATAATCTACTGGGATTTCTTTATCATCCACATCCATGTTTCTTCGAAATGTATTTCAAAACATATTTATTATTTACAAGAATATGGGTTAAAGTCATTTATACCCTTGTTTGACTTTTTATAAGAGGTTTATAAAGGAATCTTCTTGTCGTTTTCAAAACAAGGTCCTTTTTTGCCTTTTCGACAGAATTAAGGTAAGAATGTTTTTTTTAACTTATACGGCGGGTGCAACTATTTTCCGCCGTTATAAAATATTCAAAGCTTACCTTACAAGCTTATAAGAATATTTTCAAAGAAAATGTTTTATTTTATATGGATCTTAAATGATTTCAAAATAAAAGGAGATATTTCTTTAAAAAGAATTTTGATTTCATCTATGTCAACATCCTTTGATGGATTTTAAGATTATTTGAAGTTGATTTATTATGATACAAAACTTCTATATTGTATTGAAGGTTTTGTGATATGTTTGACTGTGGATGTGCTATTTTTATACCATTCATAGTTTATGGGGAAAGTATTGACATTTCGTATGCTAGTTTTAATACGAATGTTTATGTTATGTTTAAAGCTTTTCATATGGGAATGCATTGGACTTAATATGTGACGGGTGGAGCTCGCTATAGCTCCTCGATGCATCGGTAGGTCTCATGAGTCAAACTAGTGTCTTGGCACAAGGCCTTGACAAAATCTTATTTTTAGTCTTGGCACGAGGCCTTGGCAATGTGGTTATGATAGTCTGGCATTATGCATTCCAACATTATGAAAGTGGTTATTGATTTTTGCATGTGATTATTCGATTAGTAGAAAATCCATGTGAATAAGTAAATGGCATTATTTCATTTTATTTATGCCATACCATGTTGAAAGTTCATGTTTAAAAGGCTTTTGTTTTAGTTATACATTGCCTTAAATGTTTATTCTTATTTATGAAAGTTTCCGCTATATTGTTATCCTTACTGGGCATTTGAGCTCACCCCTTTTCTATGTTTTATTTTTCCCAGGAAGTGAAGATGTAAGTTATTAATGACCTTCAGGGATATTATGAGGGGATTATAGTGTGGACTGTGGAAACATTATGTTGTTGTAGTAGTTTTTCATTTTATGATGTAATGTAAAACTTATGAATATATCTGGTGTTTCCAAGGCTACTAAACCAATCGGTCTTTCGAGATTTGATCTTTCTTGCGATCATGCCAATGTTACGTAATTAATGCACCGACTCTGGGTAACTGGGGTCGGGGCGTTACAGTTGGTATCAGAGGAAGTTTAGTACAAACCTTGGAAGCTAGATTTAGATAAACTCTGATTAGAGCACATAGATTTAAGATGGAATTTGAGGATTAGTATAGAAGAACTTCCTAGAATTTTGGTATTGTAGAGATTTTGTGAGTATTCCGAGCAATACATCCCTGTCTGGATACGAGCAGGTAGAGGCGGCTCTGGCATAGATGTACCTAGGGGTAAAACCCGAAAACACCGCTTTGAGCTAGACTCGAACGGGAACTGGTGCACGACAACGGGCCTTGTTGCACTCTTGGTTACGACACTCCCAGGGGATATGCTTAGGATAACTCTCATTTACTCTACAAATCATTTTGAAGGGATTATGAGTATAAACTTCCTCAAAGAAAACATTCTTATGGATTATATCCATAAATAGTTCAATTTATGTTAAGTGTTTTATAAGTATGAGATTATGTATTTTGATTCATAAACTGATCTAGTGTATGCCATTGTTTAGAAATGGCGCCCAGTAGAAGGAATGAGAACTCCAGCAATGCACATTATCCAAAGAGAAAGAAGGATCATATCTTTCATGGTCTTAAGCCAGAATTTATAAGAGAAATAGTCTCCCATGTATTACCATCATATGAAGAAATAATATCATGTGTTGATAAGATAAGTAAAGATTTTACTGAGTCCTATGGATTTGAAGGGAAGCAAGAGAAGAAAAGGATGGAAGAGAGAAAGATGGATAAAGGGAAGAGGGAAAAGAATAATTTTCCCATATGTGGTAACTGTGGAAAGAAACACCATGGAACTTGCCTGAAAGTAATGAGAGTTTGAAGGAAAAGGGCACAAAGTACGTGACTGCAAGGGTAAGAAAATGGTTTCAAATATACAATGCTTCATTTGCAAGGAGTTTGGACACTACGCGAACCTATGTCCCAGTCATCAGACTACGCTGCAAATGATGTTATTGGATAATAATCAAGTTATGATACTACCACAGATGAAGAGGAATGATTAGAGTTCTTATGTTGATTATGTCAATTGAGTGTGTATCAACAATTTAATTGTTATAATAATTATGGAGTATGTAAGGATTGTACTGCAGTACTATTTCATTAAGGACTTGAGATTGTGTGGAACAAAGAAAAGTGACTCAATAACAGGATAAATTTTTGAAAAATATATGGTTGAGAGAATGATAAACCATAATAAAGTTCTGATACCGAGGTAGTGATTTTGGAATAATACATGGTTGTTTTGGATAAATTATATTGGATATTCTTGACTACCTTGGAACTGATTAATGATTTGTATATTCCATCATTGTTGGGGTTTAAAACATTTTTGGATTAATGAAGTATATCCAGCATTCTATATGGAATAAGGGAGCATGAATGTAATCAATAAGGAATATGGTAATTCAGGATGTTTCAGTGTATTAAAAGAATACATGATGAAGGTATTCATATGCTATTACGGGGTAAAAAGGATCTACATTATGCTTACCTTCATTATAAATGTTGGACTGTGAGTTTGGACAGAAGTATTTTGGATAGTTCTAGTTTGGATTGCCATAAAAGGACAAACCGGAGGTCGGGCGGCAACCCGTCGCGTCCGGCAATGCTGCGAGACTTGAACCCACAACCGAAGGGCGACAAGGGTGTATCACCTACCACTGGCCCACGAGATGTCCTGGATTAAATAATGTAGTTTTTATTAAAAGATCTTGTAGATGAATTATAAATTCGTTTATTTTGGAACCCTATACGAATAGTGTAAAAAGAATTTTTTTTACATTCTATTATCTTTTAGAGTGAAAAATGAGTTTGTGGTATAAATTTATTAATGGATAAAACTCTAATTATAAAGTAAGTATATCTCCTTATGATCTTAGCCAATCTCATAAATAAATTCATCAATATTAAGAAAAGCAACTTAGAACAAAAATGTTTTCCTAGATGGTACCTTAAATCATCACTAATTTATGGCTTTGGGATTGTTGGCCTTTTCATAGCCATGTTCTCTACCACTCTCCATCAGATAATTGATGGTTATATTTTTCTTCCATATCCATATTTTCCTACATGGAACCCTAGTATGTGTTATTTTCGGTAATCGTCATACTTTCCACTCTCTATTTTAAATATAGGCCTCATTAATTCATTTTTCGATGTGGGATTTCAACTAAGATATTTTGAAACGTCAAAAATGTGTCATCCTAATACCATATGTTTTGTTGAACCGATGGTATTTCAAATCATCATAGATTGATGCGTTTAAGGACCTCAATTTTATACTTGTTTGTGATTGATGACCTCAATCACTACCTATAAATATTTACGTTTTCCTCCAATTATATGTCTCTAATTTCCACCAACGTTCTCCTAATCGAGATCATTATTTGGTGGTGACCCTTTCATTTCTCTTTTCCTCATATTAAGACTAAATTTTAGTAACCCAATATCCGATGTGGGTTTTCCCACAAAGATATTTTTTATTTTCAACCTTTTATTTTCGAAGAACAATTTCAAATTGCGAGGACGCAATTTATTGAAGGAGGGGATAATGTAACACCCCAAGATTTCATAGTGTGTTATTTCTTTAAAATAATACAATAACTTTCACTACACGCAACACCAAGTTCAAGCACACCATGAATTACCAAACAAGCCGTTCAAAAGAGGTTATGAATAGTATTAAATAAATTTTAAACTTTATATAATCCTTATAATTTTAGAATCCATATTATGAGTTTCTTAGACATAATGCAAGAACAGATTCATTTTCAGTATTGCACTTTTATCAACTTTTAATAGTGAACCCTTTTTAAATACAATATTTTAAACTTTTTGACTAAATGGGGACATCAAAAAATTTAAAATGAAACATCCCAAGCTTCCACGGTACGCTTTCCTTTGAATAATACAGTAGCGTGTGTTGTACGCAACTTCGAGTTTTAACACACACCACAACCGATCAAACTAGCCGTTATGAATAGTAATACCTACTTTTTGAAATTATATATATTTTATATTTCAAAATTGACTTAATTTTTGGATTCGTAGTGTCAAATTTACCCTAAGGTGAAATTTTGGTACTTTTCGGATAACTTTCATATTTTGATGAATAGTGAAAATTACTAAATTTTAATTAAAAACAACTTTTTTAATCAAAATAATTAATAATGATAAATTATGAATTTTAGTAGTTTTAAAGTATATTTAGAATATAGTTTTAACATTTAATATAATGTTTGTCATTGGACATAATTTTACAATTAAACCGAACATAAACAAGTGTCAATCTTTTGATAGTTATTATCTCTTAAAAACACGCTTTTTGTTTTGACAGCGGGAATTAATTTTAAATTAATTTCTGCCACTTCTGTGTTTTGAATTTAGGAAAAGGGATTCCATATTTGGAATCAGGATGTTAAAATTGTGTAAATAGGTAACTTTTATTTTTAGACATTTTGAATAATTACTGCGGTAAATATTTTATTTACCATGGTTAAGGGTAAATCCGGTAAATAAGGGTTAAAAAATAATATTATAATAATACTAAATTACCTTAAAACGTGTCTTAACCCTATTGGTTGATACATGGTCGACCATGGACATCTTTGGGTCAATTTTGGGACCCCATGGATCCACTTGTAAGTGATAATGACACTTTATTTTAATTAAGTTAAAATGAATACAAAAATGACACAAGCATATATCTTTTAGCAAAACAATTGTTACATAGGGTTATGTATTTTAGATTTTAGATTATAAATATTCTTTATAAATATAATAAGATTTCCTACATAATTATATTTTATTTATAATTTTTAGACATTAAATAATTTAATTTATTTATGACACAATGATGATGCAGTAATTACTATAATAGTGAAAAATCAAAATAATTGATATTATAAATACCCAAATAAATATAATATGAAACTTTTAATGAATTAAAATAATTTTCTAGGATAATATGATATATTAGTATTGATTTAATTGACTTTTTTCGAAGTAATCAATCTGTTATGAGTTTCACAAAAATCAACTATTGAATAGTGTCAAAATTGACATAAAAGAGTTTTTAAAACAAATATTATATTATTAATTGATATTAAATTCCTAAAAATCTAATGTTCGGCCAAGAGACTTATATCATGATAGGTTCATCATTAATGGACCACTTGGGGGTCGTTTGGATGTATATAGTATGTTTATTAACCATATTATATAAAAATACAAAGAGACATTGTAAAAGTGAAACTAATTAACTTAGAGTTAATACTTAAAGATAAGGTTAATATAAGTACCCAAACCTGTCTAAATTCTATTGGTTGAGAGGTTTTTGACCTAGCCCCACCTTAACCTTTTAATAGTCAACTTTGGAGCCATTATAAACCGAATATGAATTTATTATGAATTAATATTTCTAGCTTTTCCAAAGGTGCCCCTCACCCCTCTTATAAAAGGGCACTCCTCCTTCTCATTTCTTCACACCTTCAAAGCCTTTTTGTTCAGCCAATCTCTGCCCAAATACTCTCCCAACATCCCTCACTACAACCTAGAGGCCTTAGTTTGATCAGAAAGCCAACCTAAGGAGCCCTTTTGATCAAATCAAAAGGAAGAACCCGAAGAAGAGGTAATGATTTCACCACCCTTCTCCAAGTTCATTTCTTCTTCCACTTCTTCTTCCTTTGTTCTTACCATTCTAAAATAATAACTCCAGTATCTCACATATACTTTGATGTTATTATAAATATGGTACAACCATATTCAATATTCTATCCACCCTTTGAATAACATGTCACCATACGTGGGTACGTACGGCTTACCGTCTCCACGTCGTGGTGTAATTGTTATTCAATATAATATTATTTGGATGGGTATAATAATGATGTTTAACTCATGTAAATAATAAATATAACATGTTAATGATTCTGTATATATGATATACCATCTATTTATATATTATTTTAATATCAAAAGAATGATATTGTCGCTCGTGTGTACGTACGGACTACCGTCTCCACGAACGCGATGAGATTCATTCTCCATCGTATCCATTCAAGTATAATTATCATTTGATGATTTTAAAAAAAATGTTTAAGGACTTGATATCATTTTGGATATGAATAATATACAACCTATCCATTATAAACATATCTTATGTAACAAAACATCTAAAAGAAAACAAGTAAGTTAACACCTGAAACAACGATAATACTAAGATATTATTATCAAATCAATATTAAAAGATCATATATGATATCATATTAATGTATATGATTCCTGTATAATTTAATAACAATTATTTCACCATTATACAGGAGGTTAACCTACCCCAACCAAGGAAAAGTACAAGGTAAGGGTTATTTCACAATCTCTTCATTATCCGAGGTTGTTTATACGTAATAATCTACTGGGATTTCTTTATCATCCACATCCATGTTTCTTCGAAATGTATTTCAAAACACATTTATTATTTACAAGAATATGGGTTAAAGTCATTTATACCCTTGTTTGACTTTTTATAAGAGGTTTATAAAGGAATCTTTCCGTCGTTTTCAAAACAAGGTCCTTTTTAACCTTTTCGACAGAATTAAGGTAAGAATGTTTTTTTAACTTATACGGCGGGTGCAGCTATTTTCCGCCGTTATAAAATCTTCAAAGCTTCCCTTAAAAGCTTATAAGAATATTTTCAAAGAAAATGTTTTATTTTATATGGATCTTAAATGATTTCAAAATAAAAGGAGATATTTCTTTAAAAAGAATTTTGATTTCATCTATGTCAACATCCTTTGATGGATTTTAAGATTATTTGAAGTTGATTTATTATGATACAAAACTTCTATATTGTATTGAAGGTTTTGTGATATGTTTGACTGTGGATGTGCTATTTTTATACCATTCATAGTTTATGGTGAAAGTATTGACATTTTGTATGCTAGTTTTAATACGAATGTTTATGTTATGTTTAAACCTTTTCATATAGGAATGCATTGGACTTAATATGTGACGGGTGGAGCCCGCTATAGCTCCTCGATGCATCGGTAGTTCTCATGAGACAAACTAGTGTCTTGGAACAAGGCCTTGACAAAATCTTATTTGTAGTCTTGGCACGAGGCCTTGGCTATGTGGTTATGATAGTCTGGCATTATGCATTCCAACATTATGAAAGTGGTTATTGATTTTTGCATGTGATTATTCGATTAGTAGAATATCCATGTGAATAAGTAAATGGCAGTATTTCATTTTATTTATGCCATACCATATTGAAAGTTAATGTTTAAAAGGCTTTTGTTTTAGTTATACATTGCCTTAAATGTTTATTCTTATTTATGAAAGTTTCCGCTATATTGTTATCCTTACTGGGCATTTGAGCTCACCCCTTTTCTATGTTTTATTTTTCCCAAGAAGTGAAGATGTAAGTTATGAATGACCTTCAGGGATATTATGAGGGGATTATAGTGTGGACTGTGGAAACATTATGTTGTTGTAGTAGTTTTTCATTTTATGATGTAATGTAAAACATAAGAATATATCTAGTGTTTCCAAGGCTACTAAACCAATCGGTCTTTCGAGATTTGATCTTTCTTGTGATCATGCCAATGTTACGTAATTAATGCACCGACTCTGGGTAACTGGGGTCGGGGCGTTACACATATATTGTCTTTGTAACATTCTTTGGAATTCAATTTCTAAGTAATATGAAGGAAGAATATATGTTGGTAGTTAAAAGAATCATGAGGATCCTTGAAGTTACTCAAAATTATGGCGTATACTTTGATAAAAGAAGTGATAATGAACTATATGATTTTTTTGATGATGACTGGGTTAGATATGTGATAGATAAAAATCAAACAAGTGGTGGAGAATTATTTATTAACTAGAAATTTGTGGACTGGTTGGGTAAAAAACAATAACGTACTTCTATAAGAAATGTGAAAACATAGTATATTTTTTCTAAAAATGCTTACACTCAGCTATTGTAGATGAAGTAAAAAATTTAATGATATCAATGATGAGGTGAAACAACCACCAATGATTCACTATGATAATAAGAGTGTGATTGATCTTATAAAGAATCCTATTTAGCATTCTCATATGAAATATATGGAAATCATATTTCACCTGATTAAAAAAAATGAACAAGGCGTGATTAGAATGGATCATGTTAGAAGGGATGACCAAGTGGATAACATTCTAACCAAGACATTAGTAGCACTTATGTTCGAGAAACATCATATGAACCTTAATGTTCATCCACCTCCTAGTGCATGGGTAGGTTATCAGATATCCCCTCTCCCTAGTTTTATTAATCATTTTAATCAGTTTGTGGAAGTGATGAATATTTATTGAGGATATACGATCTAGGGGAGTGTGTTTTGAGCTCTATACAGACACAAATATGTTCTATGGGTTTATTTATAATGGTGGATAATGGAGAAAATAAATTCAACTCTATAAAGAAGGAGAATGCAAATTTTATAGTTTTTTGGTTGAATAATAATGGATAATGGAGAATTAGTTTTATGTTTTTGACAAACCATGCAAGGCTTATGTGACACAATGAGAATTAAGTGTTATGAGGAAATAATTCACGGTATAATGTTCAGGGTGTGAAATGCTTCTGTGACATGAGCAGAGCATAACAGATGAGATATTATTTTAGACATCTGTAAGAATTCCAAAACATGAGAATGCAATTCATGTTTCCAATATTGTTTTCTGCACTGATATTTTCTCTTATAGACTTAGTGTTGGATTATTTTCTTATCTCATATCAGGTTTTGATAGTGACTAGTACTATATTGAATTTATCTATAAATTTACAACAAACCCAAATAGGGAAATTATTAGAACCAAGGATATTTTTTGCTGGAAATGGTGTATAGTTTTTCTAAGTTTTCAATCATCACATGTAAGATCAAGGAATTTTCAAGAAAAATGATCTTATTTTACAATATGGATATAGTAATAAAGGTGGTGTTCTTTTCTAGTGTTTTCCTAATTTTTGGGCTCTAGATCCATGGAAGTGGCTATCATCATGAAAGGTCGTTTTCTAGGAATGAAACTTAATAAAAATGGTAAATGAATTGGGTTCTCTTTGTTTTGGATAATATTCATGAAGATATGGAGCATCAAAAACCATTATTATGGACTCTATGATTAAAATAATTGTAGAATCATGAGTGTATGATGGTTCGACATAATGCTTTGTGACAACATCAAATATAAATAAAGATTCATGAAGGGAGGAACACAACATTGATTTTTTTAAAAGATCCAAAAAATGAACTATTGGACGTGGAACATCATGAATGAAAAAGATTATAAATATACGGATGACCTCACTTAATTTAACAATGATATTATTAAGGGAAAACCTGGTAACACTCGGATTTCAAAAAGCTAGGGGATCTCTGAAAATATAGCTTTCTATGTGAGTTTGAGCATCCTGAAAAGAATAGTTTAGTCTTGACTCATGAAGATGCTTCTAAGTAATGGGTGCTTTGTGATGATGTGGTATTCCATGATGACTCATTGAGATTTGGGAAGGCAGTTTATTCTACAAAGGTAGTTAGCTTGATGATTGGTTGAGATTTGAGAAGGATATTCATGAAAGGAAGTTTTGTATATCAGATTTTCAGTGAACATGGATTTCAAAGAGCATCAACTCATGTCTATAGTGAAAGTTGAGTCTCATGCTCTTAAAGTAAAAATAATTTGATGCCAATCCATTTAAGAAACCTTTACATTGATAAAATGATATAGACTTCTCTCAAAGTAGTGATCTAGGGGGAGTCGAAGGAGGCTTTTTGAGGGATGCACTTTTAGATATTTAAAATTTTAAAAAGGAAGTGTTCTTGGAATAGAGTGACTATGTCTAAAAATTTTAATTCCACAAATAGTCAAGATTAGTGGATTTAGTTATGACCGAAAAATTATTGATGTAATCTCCATGGATTAGACCTTAATAGAAAACCAAGTAAACTTGTTTTATTCTCTCTTTGCTTGTGGTTGTTTGTTTTTTACACATTCCTATCAGATAGGTTTAATTCGTTCCTACCAATGTGGGAAACAAGATCCATTACATTAGATGCAATAGTTTACACCCTGATTCACCCATCCCTCTTAGTGTGTTTTGGGTTCCTTTATAGGGTTTGGAATAATTATTCATGAAAAATAATAAAAATAATAAATGAATCAATATCAATTTCATTAATTAAAAACATAACAAAATCTAAGAATAATTTCATTTAAAAATCATCTTTTTAACAAAAATAATTATTTCTAAAATTTAACCCATCATACTTTACCTTAATCATTAATTTTAACTTTTCAATCATCTAATCATGTCAGTGGTGAAACATAAAACATGGCATACAAATTATCCTATGAAAATTATATAGCCTATGAAAATTATGTATCCTTGATCAACACTATAGTATAAGAGTTCAAGTGGGGAATTTATTTTCCTTAAATATCTAAAAAAATTATTAAAGTAACATAAATTAAATAATTAAAACCCGTACTCCCCATGAAATGATGTTTTACATTGGGTTCCGTAGGTCCTTTTTATTTTGTTTTTTTCTTCAGTTTTTCCATGGTGTGAATTCAATTAATGACATGATTTTTTGTTTCTGAACTATATTCTATATAATTTTAATGACATGAATTCCTTTTATGACATTAATTCTGTACATGACATGAAAAATGTCCCGTTTTTCTAGTTCTCTTCCCACCCTGTCTCAACATAGTCATACAAAATAAGTTAACTCTTACGAGTACAAGCTCCATGTAAAAGTAATATGCAAAAAATATATAGAGATATATGGTTTCATACTAATTTATTTATAAAATAAATAATTGAAAAATAAATTGAAAATTAAATTCCTAAGATATACATAAAAATAAAATAATGATAAATCTTGGTATAATCCTTTAAGTGGGCCCTGAGTTTTGACTACCTCTAGAAGTGCAGCACCAACTGTATTCCGAAATCTAATGGTTGGAGGATTTTCTGGGAAATGAATGACAACAATTTTTTTTCAAGCTTGCACTCCTTATTTTTCATTGAGGAGTCCATGGATAGACATAATAGATATGACACCCTTACAATTAGGTATTTATATCATGACAGAGGTAGGATGAATTACATGTCCTCCTCCTTCTTCATTTTTACTTATGAAAAGTATTATTCACCATCCAGTTTATTCTCTAGGTATGATACATTAAATGAATATTAAAATTGAGAGTTAGTGGTTAATTTAATTTGGAAAAAAATAACACAAAAATAATGAATATCAAAATATCCCCCCTTTTATGTAAGTAGCTTGTGTCTCTGGTTCATCAAGAATTCAACCACATGGATCTCTTTATGATATTCCTACAATAAATGTTCAATGTATTTCAGGAGCACCATGTGGTACTAAAAAGTTCAAACATCTACCTCACCATCTTCACCCAAGGAAGTCGATGTGTTTGACAAATATGAAAATTAAAAACAATTATGTGTGATACTCAAATCAGCTTCAATGATATTATATGATATAGAGTTCAAGAAAAGATCATATACCCGAGTTGGTTTGTCTTGAATCGTTCCTTTGGTGGAAATTTTCCCATGGAATTTTGAAGTAGAATATGGAGGTAGGAAGTTAGGATCCTCTATCATTTCTTCAAATTCCACCACATTCATTGTTTCATCATTTTCCATTTCCAACAATAGGTAGTCAAGTACTGATTCTTCTATCTTATAGTCTTGGTGATATTATTTCATTTCATTATCTACCAATTAATCCCAAAATTGATCCAAATCCTTTACCATGTTTATATATTAATGTTATTCATTATCTCTATACTCCACATCTTCATGGTATTCATGAATATGGATATCTAAATTGATGGGGTACAAGTAGTATTTAAGTGTTGTATCAACCCATTGGATGTATTTAAAAAAAATCAATAAAATCTAACAGTGATTCATTATTTTCCTTTAGTATTTGATAATTAGTTTGGAGTTCATTAACTATGTCTTCTAGGAATTGAAATGATTTAAATTTATCTTGTAAATTTAATATCATCTTGAATAAAAAAGTAAGACTTTAATCCCTTTCCATGAGTATTTTCTCAATATCATCAACCTTTTTTTTCTTGAAAATGAAGGTACTTAGTATAAAAAGATTGATAGTCATGTGGGAACATTATGGTAAAAGTTTTTTAGATATTTTATAATTTTTAATAACAAAAAAAATGAAAAAATGAGAATGCAGAAAAATCAAAAGAATGACAACTAGCTCCCTAGAAATGATGCTATGAGAAGTAGGCATCTGACTGAATGGATTAAAACATCCATATATTAGAACCAATCTAATATTATACACCTCAGTTGAAAAAACAAGATTCCAGGAATCAAATGTATACTATGCTAATCCATATACAAGATAAACCATCTCATAATTTTCCTAAATTCACTCAACATCATGTCATCACATATTTATTTAGATATCATTATACATGAATTTTATTTAGAGCCTATGAATCAATGAAAATTACCACATTTTTTTAGTGGGATACAAGCTTGTATTCCATCAGCATTTGGTATATATCAAGATATAAAACATTCTTTAAAATCATTTTATCCTTGGATTTCCTCCTAGAATATGCTGTAATATATCCAGAAATAATTAATTTTATTAGTAAATAAAATTCTATATAGTTAATTAACTTTCATTTCATAAAATGATTCGAGGAAATATTTGCATCATCAAGAAGTAAGATATTTTAAAATGTAATAACATAATTGATGATAGTATTAGAAATTTCATACATGGTTTTCCAATGATACTGTTGAATTAAAAATAATATCTTTTTTATTTTACCACATTCTCGATATACAAAAGTCCTAACATAAAACATTATTTTTTTCACTCTCAGAATAACATAATTTTCATTAGTTTTGTCTTATATACTGGTATAATTATATTCCTCCACTGAAATACTATATTTCTTTTGAGGATACATAAATCTAAATTGATCAAATATCAAAATTTTCATATCAATCATTTCATTTTGATCAATAACTATCTAAGATTTTTTTTCTCACCATTATGATACAAAAAATAATAGTTTGTTTGAAAAAATATTTTGTTGTATGGTTGATAACTACTTCTTGAGTTAACTAAGATCCAATAAAACAATTATATGAAGGGAATCATATTTGAACTCTGTTGAAGAACTATTAAATAAAAAATATATTTTTTTCCTTATTTTAAAATTTTGTTGATATTTGATCAATATCATACATCCAACTTCTATCCATTATGTTATATAAAAATGTTTTTATTAATATCAAAATTGTAAACAATAATTAAAAAATTAATAAAAACCATGAATATTTTGCATAAAAATTCAAATAATTTCATTCATTTTACATTTTTATGTAGTTTTAATAATTTTTCTTCAGTTAAATTCAGATTGGATTGATTTGGAAAGAAATAAATCAAATTATGTACATTTTTATTTATGAAGTAATTTTTTTAAAACAATATCCTTGTTTTGAATATTAAATAAATCCAATTAAAAACATATTTCTATATCATGGAAAGAATTTATTAAATAATATAAATATTTTCCCACCCAACATGAAAACTGATTTCCTTGATACATATGTTTTTATTAGGGAACATATATAATACCATAAAGACATAATTTAGTGTCACATGTCTACAAAAATTTCCAATAAGATTACCCAAATACTAATTTTAATATGAAATTGATCAAAGCATAATAGCAGATATCCAAATAAATCATAAGAGATTAAATATTCTATAATCGATAAATACTATTAGTAACCCCAAAAAAGTATGTGAAATGGAATATGCAAGAACTAATACATACTATTAGATTGGGTAGAGGCAGTGAGTGACTAATGAATGATCTTTTATTAATTACCAACATGGTTATTCAATCATTTCACCCACCATTAAATAGAATTTACTTATACATAAATTTATATCATTCAATTATTAAAATAAAATTATTGAAGAAATAATTTCAAAACCCATAATACATCAACATATAAGAAAATTTCCAAAAATAATTTATTACATAATAAGGAAGTATATATTACACATGAAATAACTTTATATTAGATTCATGTACAGGTAGAGAGAAACTAATTTTTTTTAAAAACACATCAAATACAATCACATTTATTATTAAATATAGTAACAAATATAATCTAAATGAACTTTCATTGAACGAATCAGGAAGAACAATGAACTAACAAAATCTCAGTTACTGTTTGATACCAAGATGAAAATGAAAATGATGCTCCATGGATGAGAAAAAGGATTTGGAACTCCCCAATTTTATGTTGAAGAAGGATGAAATCAAAAAACCAATGAGTGGGGGAGATCATCCAAGATAAGGGAGGCGAGGTCGTTGCTCATGGTAGGGAAGAATAGGGTATCTTGTGGGGGTCCCTCATAAGATGCGACCCTAGACCCGTGGGTTTTTAAAAATTATTGGTATAATAAATCTACAAAATGTTTTTAGAAACTATTGGCATAGAGTACTGAAAATTAATATATACCAAAAATTAGTCTAAAGTGTTGGTATAGAAGTGTGGTTATAGCTTGAAATTCCAGTAGTGGCATCCATATAAATTTATTCCCATTTTCATTTATTCATTGAATCCTATTCGAATGAATATACAATCCATTTAAATCCTTCATAACTGATAAAATTTCATGATAATATACATGCATCTAGTGAACATGGTTTTGGTGCCCATATCCCACTACAACAAAAATTGTAATAAGTAGTTGTAGCCTTTATTAACACTAGATAAAAGCACTGAAAAAGTGTTGTCCCATGCGACTTCACCCAACATTAGTATTTTTTATTTGTCTAGGCTTTGTACTATAAGCGTAGAAATTCTACTATTACTTTGTGTCCTGAATATGAGGGATCAAAAACTTCATAAACCTTCAGACAGATGGTCTAGTGCCTCTACCCGCTAGCCCACCTTCTCTATTGGAAAAGGTGACCCATCTCACACGGTCCTATACATGGACCATTGTCCTAGCCAAAAAATTTAATTATACCCTAATAAAAAATCCAATTAAAAATATAAATAGTAAAAATATTAAAAAATTGAAATAATTTATAAAATAAAAATAAAATTGAATAAATTAAAAAAATATTAAAAATTTTATTAATGAAATAGCTATTAATAAAAATGAATAAATATAATAGATATTTATATATATTAAAAATAATAATAAATAGTATATATTAGATATAAATATATAAAATTTGATAATTTAAGAAAACAAAAAAATGAATAAATTAAAAAGAATATTAAAATTTTTCTTATTAAAAAATTACTAATAGAAATGAATAAATTTAATATATATATATTAATTTTAAATAGAAATAAATTGTACAGAATAAATATAAATATAGAACATGAAAAAAATTTAATGATTAAAAACATATTAATCTCTTATTCATTTTTAAATATATTTTTTCAATCTATTAATCTTTTAATTAAATTTCAATCATTTTAACATTCATTCATTCTATATTACTTATTCATCGATAATGTTAAGTATTTGTTTAATATTTTTATAATTTAAAGATTTTAAATATTAAGTCATTTAATAACCTTCCAATTTATTCATTTTAATACTTTTTATACATAATTATTCATTAATATATTTTATATTTTTAATATAGAAATATATTCACACACATACACAGAGAGATATATATATATATATGTAATATTTCCTTATATATGATTTATATGTTATAAAATATGTATGTTTACATTAAATAAGTCATAAATTTAATAAAAATGGTTTATAATTAAAAAATAATATTAATTAAAAATAATTACTAATTGTACTTGGTAATAATCATTCAATTAAATGTTTTTTGTTTTTTCTATTTAATATATACCAAACACCTATTCCATTAATTTCATACGTACATATAAATAGTTAATTTATTTTACATATAACACACACACACATAATCTTTATGTAATTTATTTAATTTTTTATATTCATTTTAGAATTTTATTTACTAAGATGATATATTTTATAAATATTAGTTTTCTAATTAGTAAATTATATTCATTTTATTTATTTTTATTGAATATATAATATTTATTAATTTTTACTATTTGGTGGAGTTTATTCTTTTTTTAATAATATTTATTTATTAATAATTGTAACTGTTTTTTATTATTTTTGTAATTCATTCATTTTTAAATTTTTATTGTTCAATATTATTGTAATTTTATCCATTTTTAGTATTTATTTTTACATTTTTATTCATTATCATTTGATGCTTTTAATATGGATGTAGTTTATATGTATACACACACACACACACACATTATTTTTAGACACACATTTATGTAATTAATGAATTCTTATATAGAAACACAGACACATAATATTTATGTAATTTATTCAAATTTTAATATTTATTTTATAATTTGATTCACTAAAAAAATATATTAAATATATTATGTTTTAATCAATAATTTTTATTTATTCATTTCTAATATTATTTTCGTTAATATTATTTATTCATTTTTAATATTTATGAAAATAATTTTTGGAATTTAATCATTGTGTAATATTTATTTATTTATATTTATTGATTATGTATTAATCTTTTCAATATGTATTCATATTCATTCTAATATATATCCATTATTTTTTAATAATTTATTCCCTTAGTAAACTAATGCTTTTTTTAATATTTTTAAAGTCTATTCATTTTAAAAATTTTAATTTCACCCATTTTTGAAATTCAAGCATTAAACATTATATATTCATTAATAATGATAAAAATTTATTTATAGAAATATATTTTTAAATAGATATTTATAAATAAACATATTTATATTTATATATAAATATATTTATAAATGTATAATTACTATTTTTTATTAAATTATATATATAATTAAAGATATATATATATATATTTAAAATATTCATTTAATTATAAATAAATAATTACATATTTAAATCATTATAAAATAATTTAAAAAATATTAAAAAAATATAAATAAATATATATAATTATATAAATATATAATTATATAATTTAACTAAAATTTATATACAAATATTTATATATATGTGTACATATATATACATTAATGTTTATAGTTTGCAATATATATTTATAATTATATATATGAATGCATATTTAAAATTCCTTTAACATATTTGTAATTATATATATTTATACATATTTATAATTATATTTCTAAATACATATTTGGAATTCATTAAATATATTTATATTTATATAAATATTTATATTTGATTATATACATTTATTTTTTTAATTATATTAAATATATTATTAAATATGAATTATAAATGTCTTTATCATTAACTTTCCAGCATTGATAAAGATAGATCTCTATTAAAACTATAATATTTAGCGCTAATGAAACCTATATTTATCAGTTCCAAAATTCTAACATTGATAAGGATAAGCCATTATCAGCACAAAAAATGTGTTGATAAAGAGAGGTTTTATTAGTGTTTATTATTTTAGGATTAATAAAACTCATGTTTATCATCACTATTTTAAAAACGCTAATAAAATCATTCGTGGTCTTATAAATTTAACCTTAACTTAACTGATTTCTCTCAGGTCATGCAAGCTCTCATAGAAGCCTAGCTCTTCCGCTACTCCCCCTAGACCATCTATCAGGTGAATAGACCCTCTCAAATCACAATTGTTAGAATCCTCTTCTTTTAATGCTCACAAATCAAGAAAATCAGGTAAATCATGCAAATCATGAAAATCATGTAAAGCCTAAAAATCATGAAAATCATGTAAATCAAGTTAAAATATTATAAATCATGTTTAATAATATTCTATTATGTTTTATTATGATTATGATTAACCCTAATCCATTTTGTGAGTATTACTTTTTAAGACAGATGGCAGATATTTGCCTAAGTACGAGACACCATTTCTGTGATCCAACTGTCTCACTTTTTAGTTTGAAAATTAGCAATGTTCATGACATCCTTACATGTGACATCGTTTCCCAAATATATAAACCATGCTACTGGTTCTAGAATTCGTAAAGGACTAGAAACTGTTACCTGAGACACTGTTTCCCGAACACCATAACCTTGCTACCAGTTCAAAAAATTACAAAGGACCAAACACTGTAACTCTGGTACCAGTTCCTGAACTCACAAAGGACATCACTACTAACTGTGGAACCACTTCAGAATCACCATGAATATGTCACTAATAATGTATCACCACCAAATATGACATCGTTTCTTACTTAACAATTTTTTTTTATCTTTTTCAATAAAATTTTAAAGTTGATTCTAACGGTCATATTAGAGTCATTTAATGACAATGACATAATTAATGATTTTTTGTAAGCATGAAACCTGATAGTATGAGGTAAAAGATTTGGAGATTGTGATCCTTGTCAGTAATAACACAAATACCCAAAGATAAAATACAAGGTGGAAGAAAAGTTGAAAAAAGATTCAAGAAGGGGACTGAATCAGATGCTAGAGAAGAACATACATGCATGAAAGAACACACAGAAGAACACACAAAGATTCCTCATTTTCTGCTAGATGTATTACTATAGATAAAAACATTGAACATCCTTTTAATAACAACACATATAATTGAAGAAGATAAAGTAGTTGAACGGGAATCTAGAATACAGAACTCACAACACTCTATTTCTGAGTCTACTTTCAGAAAAACACCCAAACATCAAATCTACTACATCCTTGATGTCCAGAGTTGCATAGAAATACAATCAGAGCATTTATAATCTCTTTTTATTATATTACTCTCTATTGTGTAATGTTTTATTAATATTTTGAGCAGTGGTTGCATCTTTACTAAAAACATACAGTGTCTCCCCCACTGAACTAGAGGGTAAAAGATATCCTCACACAAGAATCACTTTACACCTTGTTTCACCCATGTATAACTATGGAATAGATCCTATGTGACCTAACTGTTTTTTCTCCCACATAGAAATGTGGAATATGCCATGTGACCTAGACAGTCTTGTGTACTATTGTGTAAACCCTGATCCAATGTGTGGATCAACACTTTATATATTTTTCTTGGTGGCAGATGTTTACCCAGTGGAGTGGATTAGGTCTTGGTTTGAGACTGAACCACTAGTTTTAATCTTCTTTTTTATTAAATTTAGTTTTACTCTGTTTTAAATAATGTTTTAGTAAACTATGTTTAACTCTGATATTAGTGTTTGAAAGTATTTATAACTATTTGGATTTAGTAAATTAGTTTCAAAGGTTATACCAATATTTTATATTTATAAAATAGAGAAATTACTAATCTTTTGTGATATTAATTGAAAATTAAGACTATTATGAATTTATTAATTCAATTAACTGGCATGTTTTGATTTTATGTATGGGGAACTTCAAATAATTTTTTTAACAAAATTTTTTATACGAACTCAGTTCACCCCCTCTAGAGTGTCCAACTTCGAATAACATTTTTTATCAGAGGATATTTTCAAAATTTTATTTTCAAATGTTTCCAGGCCTGTTAAAATATTTTCAACCTTAACTTAGTTTTACTTTAAAGATATCTTAATTTTTGTTAGTTCAAAATTTCTATATCTTTTAAATCTAGCCATTATTTTTAGTTATGGTTAATAGACAGGAAGGTGCTACTACCAATAGACCTCCCTAATTTAATGGAGCAAATTATACTCAGTGGAAAATTAAAATGAAGATGAACTTAGAAAGTATGGTCTTTGATGTTTGGATAAGAATAAAATATAAATATGAAATACCAGAAACTCTAAGAACTACATTGAGTGAAGTTAAAAAATATTATTACAATAGTTAATGAAAATCTATGAATACATTTTTTTTCGATTTTGGGGATGATGAGTTTAATAATATATCTATTTGTAAATATACCTGCGAAATTTGGGACACCGTATCTGTTTCACATGAAAGAACTACTAATGTTAAAGAAATGAGCCTGAATACCAATACTATTAAGTGTGATAACATTAAAATGAAACCTGATGAACCCATTTATGATAAGTATCTCCAGTTTAATTAAATAGTCTATACAATGAGCTCTCTTGGAAATCCAGTGGGTTCCAAAGAAAAAATCATGCAGCTACTCAGATGTCTACCTAAAGTATGGAGAGGAACCTCACTATCAATTTGATAATCTTATGATATTTGTAAGATTCCAGTCAAGGAGATGATATTTAAATTGATGAGGTATAAGAGAGAGTTAAAGGTAACCAAAGAGGAATAGGATAAACCAAAGAGAAAGTCAGTGGATTTCAAAACCACTACTTCGAAAAACAATGTGAAGAAGAGGATAAAAACTCATTCTGATAGTACATGTAATGATCAATCACATTCAGATAACGATAAGTAAATGGATCAATTATCCAGAAGGATTAAGAAATTTTATTGGAGGATGAAATTATTTAGGAATCCTAGATATAATGGAAACTATGATCAGGAGGGTAATTGGGTGAAGAATTGGATAAGGAAAGAGAAATCAAATGAAAGAGTATTCTATGAATGTACGAGAAAGGGGCATGTAAAAACTTAATATCCCAATATAATGTATAAAAAGAAATATGAGGGTTTAGATAGAATGTACCAAAAGAAAATAAAATAAACATGGAGTTATTCAGAGGACAACTGAAGTGACTCAAAATATTCACATGATGGAAAGGATGAAATATCCACTATGTGTTTCATGAAAAACACATTATAGGTAACCCTTGAGTCTCATATGCAAAATTATTATTACTTTGGAAATTTAAATGATTATGAAAATATGACTAATGAATAAATGTTTGAATACTTCCATATTCCTGGAGGTACATGCAATTAATTAAAAGATAAATATAATTCTCTAAAGAAACAATATTCTATAACTTCTATTATTAAATATGTTCTTAATATAGAAAAGGAAAATAATTCTCAATAACTTAATGAGAGCAATGAACCTAAATTATCTAATGATAAATTTAAAAAGGACTTAGAAAAATTTACAAATGAAAAAATACTCTAACAAAAATAATTAGTAAAAAGTATCTTCTAAGAATAATACTAGTATAGGATACCAACCTGGACAGAGGAACATAGCTAAAAATAATTTTATAATGAAATCTAGAAAATCGGTTTTCATACCCAACACTGAAAAATATACATGTTTTAGCCCCCGGAAATCATTCACTGCTTCTAGTTTTTCCGGACTAAACAATGTTTACTTTTATAGTAATTAAATTGTGTATAGGTAACCCATTAATCAAGTATGGGTTACCAAATCTCTTATTACTAATGTTACTTGACCCAAACAAATTTCGGTACCAAAATTGTATCTTGCTTAATTATTTGGTAGGGAATCTATTTGAAGTTCTCCTGTAGAAGTCTGTGGTACTTGGAAACTGGATGTTCAAAACACATTATAAGATATTACTCATGCTTCAAGAACATTACAAAGATCGATGGTGCACATGTCACCTTTAGTAAAAATGCTGAAGGAAAAATAATTAGCCCTAGCCATATTGGTAACTGTAACTCAGTTATAATTTCTGATGTACTTTTTTGTTGATGGATTAAAATATAATCTGCTTAGTATTTCACAATTTTTTTATGATGGGTTTCATGTTAAATTTGAAAATGATTAGTGAAATGTTTTTAATTCTAAAAATGAATTTTTATTTTCTTCTTTTATAAATGAAAATTTTTATACTGTTAACTTAGATTATTTTGTTTCTCACAATGTTTCTTGTTTATGTGTCATTCAATAAGAATCTTAGCATTAGCATATAAGAATATGATATTTTAACATACACTCTCTTAGAAATATTACTAGAAAAGTCTATGTCAAGGATCTAGGTAAACTTGAGTTTCCAAATGAAAAAGTCTGTAATCCTTGTCAAAAGGGTAAACATCACAAAATCTCTTTCAAACCGAAGAATTAAGTTTCAACTTATGAATTTCTCTAGTTGGTTCACATGGATTTGTTTTTACCATATAGTGTTTCAAGACTAAATGGGATGGACTATGTCTATTTTCTTGTAGATGATTATTCTAGATATACTTAGACATTTTTCATATCTCACAAAAGTGAAACATGTTCTCATTTCACCAAGTATGCTAGAACATTAAAAAATCTAAGTGGTATTTGAATTAAATCACTAAGAAGTGACTATAGCCATGAGTTTGAAAACCAAGAGTTTAAATTTTCTTTTCACAAAATGGATATAGTCCTAACTTCTTTACACCCAGGACACCTCAACCAAATGATGTTGTAGAAAGAAGAAATAAAACCATATAAGAAATAGAAAGAACCACGCTTAATGAATATAACCTAATAATCTAATTATTAGATGAAGCTATCAATACAGCCTGTTATATTATTAACTGTCTTAATCAGACAAATTCTAAAGAAAACTCCCTATGAGTTATGGAACAATAGAAAACCCAAAATCAATTACTTCAATGTTTTTGGTTGTAGAGTTTATATTCACAGGAAAATGTGGACAAATTTTCATCCAAAAGTGATGAAGGGATTTTCCTAGGATATTCAATATCTAGTAAAGACTATAGCCTTTAATGAAAGAACCAAATGTGTGGATGAATATTTACATGCGAAATTTGATGAAACAGATCCACATGAACCTAATACCTCCTTAGAAAAACTTGAGAATAATTTGTCAAATCTGGACATAAATGAAAAATATTTTAACCTTACTATCGAGAAATATATGAAGTCATACAGTTATGGAAATTCTCCAGATTCCATTCTTAATGAACCCGAACCAATTGAAGAACCTTAAATCACTATCTATTATTTTTCTACATATGTTAGAACCCTTAAGAACCATCTTTTAGGTGATATTGTTGGAGACTTAGATAAAGGAACTCAGAATTGAGATTCCTCAAAAAATTAGGCTGAATATCAAACTTTCTTATCACATATTGAGCCTAATAACATCAATGAGTCAATCATTGATTAATTTTAGGTGATGGATATTAAATAATAATTAAATGTGTTTGAAAGAAATAATGTTTGGAAACTAGTGGATAGACCAAAAGATACCTTGACTATAGGAACTAAATGGGTGTTTAGAAATAAAATAGATGAAGCTGATAATATTTTAAGAATAAAAGATAGACTAGTTACACAAGGATATAGTCAAGGAAAAGGGATTGAATTTGAGGAAAAGTTTCCACCGGTTTATAGACTCGAAGACATTAGAATCTTTCTTGCATATACAGAACATCTAAATCTCTAAATATATTGAATGGATGTTAAGAGTTCATTCCTGAATAGGTATATAGGTAAGGATGTTTTTTGAACAACCCCATGGTTTTACAAACCCTCATTTTCAAAATCATGTTTTTAAATTAACAAATGATTTATATGGTTTAAAATATGATCCAAGATCTTGGTATGATAGACTACATAGTTTTCTTATTTCAAAAGGTTTTTCAAATGATATAGTTGATCCTAAATTCTTTATAAAAATAATTTTTAAATAATTTTTACTTTTTAAAATCTATGTTGATGATATTATATTTGGATATTCTAAAACTTCTATTTTGTGTTCATTTTTAGTGATGATAAAAATTGAATTTGAAATGAGCTTGATGGGTGAAAAAAAACTTTATTGGATTTAAATTCTTTCAAAATAAAGAATGTATTATTTTTAATAAAAGTAAATATACTAAATATCTTCTAAATTTTTTTTGGTTTGGATAATACTAAAATTAGTGACACTCCAATGAGTACCACCTATAAGATGGATCATAATGAGAATGGTAATTCTCTTGATCAAACCACTTATAGAGGAATGATTGGGAGTTTACTCTACTTAACTTCTTTCAAGCCTAATATTATGTTTAGCGTGTGTATCTGTGCTCGTTTTCAAGAAAATAATAAAGAGTCACATCTTCTTGATGTTAAATAATTTTCAAATATCTCAATCATTCAACGGTATTAGAACTTTTCTATCCTAGAGGATAGTTATTTGATTTAGTTAGTTATTCAGATGCAGATTTTGGTGGTTGTATGTTAGATAGAAAAAGTACCTCTAGAACATCTCATTTTCAGATAATTCAATAGAATCACAGTGTATTGAAAAAGAAAAATTTGGATGAATTATTTAATGCCGAGGAAGAATAAATAGTTGTTGGTAGCTTTTGTGCTCATATTTTGTGGATGAAACACAGTTTTCTATATTATGGATGTCAATTTAGACATGTGCCAATAAACTGTGATAATAAAAGTTCTATTAACATCTCTAAAAATATTGTTTCTCATTCAAGAAAAAAACATATTGATGCAAGACATCATTTTTTGAGGTATAATTATCGAAAGGGTGATATATAGCACTGAACATCAACTTGCTGACATTTTTAATAAAGAATTAAATTATAAAAGGATGAGTCACATCATACATGAATTAGTATTGATCATCCTTGAGTGAAAAATTTACTGTATAATAGTTACTGTCTCATAGTTAATGTCTCATTCTTACTATCTCTCTTTTTTGTTGTTTAATGTTTGATGTCTCTGTAGTTACTGTTGCACTATTTTGAGTCACACCACAAAGTTGACACCATGACTACCTATTCTAGTCTCACCATAATGACATAGATTTTTTTTAAATATTTTCCCATATCACTATATTGATTATTTTATTTATTTTATACCATGTTATTATTTTTTTTAATGTTTGAACTCTATAAATGATAAAAACCTATATTTTATATTATCTCTTCACTCGTACTCTTTACAACCGAATCCAATATATTTTCTCTTGAACTTCTCTTTTTTCTTGAGCCTGCGTTGAATTCCCAGGATGACGTATCCATCTTCATTGTCTCCTAGAAAGAACCAGTCTTAAATGAAACAGAATAAGGCTCTGATTACCATGCCCAAGAAACCACTAAACCTAGGTCTTGAGGATGGTATAGTCATGCTAGAGAAGGATGTTCGTTCAAAGTGTATCCTATCAAGAAATTAACTTTTTTTGAAATTCTTGGAAGAGCAGGGATGGTTAGAGTGGTTTACAAAAGAGAAACTTCCTATCTATCTAAAGCTTAGTTTCGAATTATATCAGTATGTTCAGTTCTATATCAATTCTGAAGATGATTTTGTTGGTATAAGTTGGGTGAATCGACATATACGTACATTTTCATTGAGGTTGTGGGTTTATTTCTTAGAAATACCCCATAATGTATTTTTTTGGACTATCAAAGATTTCCTCCTATTCCAAGTGACATATTTATTTTAGAAGAGGCCTTGGGTGAGTTAACTGAAAAAAAAGAAAATAAGGCCTATAGTTGCTGAACTGGATGGTGAGACTATGTTATTGTTATGTTTATTCAACAACTAGTATTTCTAAGGAAAGGATAATTTGCTACTCTCATGTATCAAGATGTGTTTTTGATAAATATTCTGAAGAATGGTCACAAGATTAATATGTGAAATTATATTATCCTTCCCATATGTGACATGATCAAGACAACACGAAAGTCAACTATTCATTTCTATTAAAGGTTTATCTCTGCAATTACAATAGATAATGGTGTGTTTGGTAAGAATAAAGAAGTGGTTGGAGATTACAATTTCTATATATCTAAGGATACATGCAGGAGAGTGATGATAAGATGGAATCCATGGAAGATATCATGGGATGAAGATAATGACAGATTATATGAGGATTATAATCCTATTGAGAACCATTAAATACCTAAGAATGACACTGACCCTAGTTTAGAGTCATATGATCTTGTGTAATAATTAGATGAAGGAATAGATGTTGATTGATCTGAAGGAGAAGAAGATGCTGATAAATGTGAAGCAGTTATGGAAGAATATCATGAACCGCATGATGTTCCCTCTATAGAATCTCCTCTCTCTCTATTGCTAATGAAGATATTAGAAATGTAGGTGAAGTTGTTTATAAAATTCAATCTACTGTTAAAGAATAAGATGATTTTGTGGAAGAGATTTCTGAAACCGAGGAATAGATAGGGGAAGAACATGTGTAAACAAAAGTAATTTTATCTTATGAATAAAGAATAGAGAAATATTTTCAATTATCTAGAGAAGTGGTTGAATATGATAGAGTAGAGGGTGTGGAAACTAGCCAAGAGATTTAGTTTCTTAGTCCTGTAATAAATGCATCTATTAAGGGGGCTAAAACCCAAACTTTGAAAGGATTGAAATTCCAAATCTTCTTGACTCAAGTTCTATGGATACCTGATACTCATTTTGAATGTATTTTTATGTTTATGAGTCTCACAGAATCTTAGTTCAGGGATTAGATCATTCAAATGTTTATGATCTCAAACCAATCTCTACTATAGAAGTTATGTCTGCTAAGGAACTATAACATGTTTTAGTTATTTCTCTTTATCCTACTCAATAAACTCTTAGTTATATAATTCAAGATGAACTGATTTTTTTGGAGAAACTATGTTTTCTAGTTTTGAGAACCTCATGAAGTCAATGCCTTCTCCTGTATTAAATCTCAGTGAAAGGGATGCTGGATTTCTTCTAGAGAAAATCATATAGAAAATCCAACCCAAGATGCTTCATGAAACTTAGGAAGTCCAGATTGAGAATAAACAATTGAGTGATGAATTGAAATCTTTAAAATATATGGTTGAGGAAAAGAAAAAATACTTTCAAGTTTCTCAAGCTCCTGTTTCTCATCTCTGTAAGGGCGATGCAGATAAGATCCCAGAGAAGGTTGTATCTTTGATTCAACCCAACTTGATTACTGTGTATTAAAAGGTGTTTGTGAACAATACAAAAATATAAAATGAGATGCGTGGTCTTGTCTCTAAAATTAATACTCTAACCACAAAATATAATATAAGTTTATAGATTATTCTAAATCAGTATAAGACTCTCAAATTAGTTGTTTCTACTTTATCTACTTCTACTCAACCATCTAAGTATTTGGACAATGACATGATTTGATCATTATTTGAAGAAGAAATTCAGTATTTATTGAGTGGTAATGATAAAAATAGTCTCTTAACAATAATTATTAATAATTATAATTTACTTGACATAGAAATAATTCACTCAAAAAATTTACACTAATGCTCAAGAAGAAATCTCTAAGAAAGTGGATTAATACTTCAAGAGGATTTATTCCAAACATGAGTTGAAAAATCATTTCAAGTATCTTGTGGAGAATTTAAAGATAACTCCTATAACTAAAGAATTCAAGAATCATGTTTAGAAGCTAAATGAATTCTCAAATACTCTGGATAAATTCATGGAAAATAAGGATGACTTTGAGAAGGCTGTGAAATATGGTGGTGAAATCATCACATATTTTATCAAGCTGTTAAATCCTTATCTTCATGTTCAGAGCATAACAATCATGGCTCCTACAACAGATCCTTTGAGACCTATGTTGATTCCTTCCAATGATCCTACTTCTTCCACTTATTTTTCACATGTAACCATGTCTATCTCTTAGGCTCTGATCCAGATCAGACCTGTTTTTATTGAGAAACATTTTCCTTAGTCTTCCACTAGACCAACCCTTTCCCCTTATATCATTGATGGAGTGCCATTGCCTTCTCTTTCACTTCTTCCACCACCTCCACTTTTTCACCTCTGGATTCTACTCCTAGTTTATCTGACAAGGATAAAGAAAAGGATGTCGAATCTGAAGAGAAGTGAAGGATAATTTTTTGATAGGGATGTGATGTATTCTCTTTTCATGATTGCACTCTTCTATATCTGTGTATTCAATAAAAAGTGTTTTGTCTCTTTTATTCACGTGTTGGTATCATTTAGTGTTTGTTTTTCCTTTATCTTATTCTAGTTTTTTGATAATCCCAAATGGGTAGAAGAGATGGAATTTTTGATAAAGTGATAAATAAGAACTTTCTTATAGGCATTTATGGGAAAATAATATTTATGGGAGAAGAACTACATTAATTAAATTTGTTACATATATGCTCTAATATCTTGATATGATAAGAAATATGTTTATTCCTTTATATGATGTATGGATTTTAAATTCCATGATTTTTCATCATCGAAAAGGGGATATTTTTGGACTTATCTTGTTTTAATGCTCACAAATCTTGCAAATCATGTAAATCAAGTAAATCATGTAAATCATGTAAATCATGTAAATCAGGAAAATCATGCAAATCATCTAAATCATGTTTTCATATTATAAATCATGTTTACTCATGATTTATTATATTTTATTATTATTATGAATAAACTTAATACATTATGTGAGTATTACTTCTTAAGATAGATGGAAGATATTTTCCTAAGTATGAGACATTGTTTCTGAGATCAAATTATCTCATAGTTTTTTATAGAAATTAGAAAAGTCCATGACACCGTTACCTGTGACACAAATTTCCTGACACTGTAACCATGCCACTGGTTCCAGAATTCAAAAAAGGACTAGACACAATTACATGAGACACCCTTTCCAAAACAACCTAACCTTGCAACCAGTTCCAGTAATTGCAAAGGACCAAACACAGTAACTGTGCTACTAGCTCTATAATGTGAGAATTCCATCACTGATGATGGTGGAACTATATCAGACTCACAATGACTATGGAACTACTACTGTCTCACCACCAACTATGACACCATTCTTTAAATAAAAATTTTTCTATCTTTTTCTATTAAATTCAAAATTTGGTTCTATTGGTCATATTTAAGTCATTTAATGACACAAATATAATAAATGATTTTTTGTAAGCATGACACCTAAAATTATATGGTATGAGGTGTGGAGATTATGCTCCCTATCAGAAATAATAGAAATAGCCAAAGATAAAATACAAGGTGGTGCACAAGATGAAATATGAGTCAATAAAGGAACAAAAAGAGTCATTAGAGAAGAACATTCATGCATGCAAGAACACACAAAAGAACACATGAAGAATCACCATTTTCTACTAGATATATTGATGTTGAACAAATATTCAAACATCCCTATAGCAACAACACAAAAAGAGAAGAAGGGAAACTAGTTAAACTGGAAACCAGAACGCAGAACCCATGACACTCTATTTCCGAGTTTTTCTTCAATGTAGGACTCAAACATCAATTTGCTACATTCTAGAAGTTCAGATCTGCATAGAACAACACTCAGATAATTTCTAATCCCTTCTTATTATATTCTACTAAATATTTTACTGTTTTTTTATCTTTTTAGTAGTGCTTCCTTCTATACTAAAACACACATGATATCCTACACTAAACTAGAGGATACAAGATATCCTCACAAAAAAATATTTTTACACCTTATTTTACCCATGTAAAATTGAGAAATATGTCTTCTATGACCTGGATTTCATTTTTTACATTTAATACTATGGTATATGTGACCTAGTCTGTCTTATGTACTGTTGTGTAAACCCCGATCTACTTTGTGGATGAAAGCTTTATATATTTTTCTTGGTGGTACGTGATCACCGGCTGGAGTGGATTAGGTCTTGAGTTTATACAAATTTTTTTTATCCGTTATGTTTTCAAATTTAGTTTTACTATTTTTAACTCATATTTCATAAAACTAAGTTTCACGTTGATTTTAAGTCATGTATAGTATTTATAACTTTTTTGATATAGTAAATTAGTTTCAATGGTTATATAAATATTTCATATTTCTGTAACTAAGAAATAATCAATCTTCTAAAAATTAATTCAATATTTAGACTATTATAAATTTTGTATATTGATTAACTAGATTGTTTTGTTTTTAAATTGGGGGATCTTCGAATAATGTTTTTAATAGAAATTTATAGGAAATCAATTCACCCCATATTGAGTGTCCTACTACGACCAAAACTATTTTATGTTATTATTTATAATCATCTCTAATTTATCAGTTCTCTATATTGTTCTTGACATGCATAGATTGTCTCTCTCAAAATACTTGACATAGAACCATTACGCATAGCCCCCTCATATATACGTGATATTTATAAAGTCACATTTTCTCCTTAGCACACATGATTCTATTTTTCTTGGTGCATGGAATACTCCTACTTCTTTTTCATGAAATCTATAGCCCCTGAATTCCCCTTCATATCGATGTAGATATATAAGAGTTTATGTGTTATTAGTTTTTCTAGGTTCTATTATTCTTCATGTATTCTTATCTTCTATGAAACAGTAAATATAATATGTGGATTGTTTCCAGAAAAATTGGCAGGGTGGATTTTTTTTAATTTGATAGGATTATGTTTTTTTAATTTAGGGAAATGGGAGGGGCTATAACTACTTCATTTGGAACTGGCTAGAAAATGGGTGACTGATATCTATTAGTGGTCAAATGTCCCACATGATTTCAATTGCTCCCTACTTTTTTCAGATCTTTGAATTAATCATATGTGTCATTTTTCCACTATAAAATGACTATTACCCAAAAATTCCCAATCCTTCTATAGCTTGAGGCAATTTGGAGTGAGGTATTAGATCATAGACATTTGTATTTGAATTCTACTTAGCCTTTATTTTCATAAATTAAATACATTTTTACTCTTTGAGTTTGTATTTTTATATTTATACACTCTTAAAGATTACTAGGAGATTTAATAGTCTTAATATTTACCTTTGACCTTTATTTAACTTCTCACACAAACATATTGATGTTTAAATATATCTATTTCCTATGATATACTACTTATAAATATATTTTCAAAACATTTAATAGTTATATTCCCTTCTATTTAACCTTCTCTTTCATAGCCCCCAACTTCTCGTAAAAAATAATCAAATTAAATTAATTATTATTCTTAAATAAATTTATTCATTTATATCATTGGAAGAATAAATATTATTTTTTCAATGTTTGAGAGACTATATTCATATTTTTTTTATATTTATCCAACTTTGAAGTTGTTAAAAAAAATACTTCAAATTTTATTTCAATAAAGAATACATTTTATATTTTTAATCATTTTCATCACCATTATATTTATCATTTGTGAACTCATCATCATTATGATTTTTAATCAATAAACTCACCTCAGATTTACTTGATATTTCAACTTAAGTATCGTAATAACCACTTTCCTCATTATCTAATTTAGTTAATGAATTATTTTTTTGGAGTTTTTATAAATTATTATTTATTCTCCAAAGGGAAAGTTTTTGTAGCTAAACTTTTTATTTTTCTAATTATATAAAATTCATGTTAAATCATATTGATTTTCACTTTAATTTGTTGTAAAAATTAAAAATATCAGTTCTGAAAAGTAAAATATATACCCATTTAAATCACTCCAATGGAATGATATATCACAAATGTATTTTTATTTTTTAAAAAAACTTTAAAATATGTGACATAAATTTGAGGACAAATTATATATATATATATAATCTTTTCAATTCTGTTAATTAAGGATTCAACCCAACCCTATGAATTTTTTAAATTTGAAGAACTTATGAAACCCCAATTAGAATGTTCTTTGATTTTTATTGTAGTTTAGTAACCTTATCCCAATAATTCTGGTTCATTGGATTTAAATTATAGAGATTCTTTATACATTAGGTTCTTAAGACCATGTGATTAGGTCCTATCAACTTATCTATCATCTAATAAAAGATCAAATTCAGATTCTAAGAGTCCGGTCACTAATAAAACACCTAAACCACAATATAACAAGAGAATAAATGAATAATAATCAAATGATACCTATTTTTGATTTCAATTGCTCCCTATTTTTTTGGAACTTGTTATTCTATTTAATCATCTGACATATCATATAATTAATGAAATGAGAGGAATTTGTTTGACAACTTCCCCCTATAATTTCCTATAGATCCCTTCTAAATGATGATGTGGATGAAATTTCCATTTTTTTCACTTTAATAACTCTTCTTAATTATAATGAAAGTGGGTGATTTGAAATAATAATTAGGAAGATTTTTTAGAGTGCATAGATTGTAATCCGATCTAAGTTACAGGTATACTTCCTACTCCCATGCATTAAAATCAAACAATTCTATCCATTTTTTCAATTACTAGGAAGGATAACCATAATACTTTTTCTGTTTTCATTACCATGAACATAAATGATAGTAATTTTGAATAAAATATCTAACCTCATGTTTAATTAAAAATTCATTCTTGTAAGAATGATAAAAAAAGTAAGAGTACTAAATAGAAATTCTCAGATCATTATTATGTAAGTTAATTCACCTTATTTTTCACTAATAGTGTCTATGTTATGAAAATTTTCAGTCATAATAGTTTCTTACCCCTTCTAACTCCATTTAAGATTCCTTCCACTTTCATTTCTAACATGGTTCTAGTTATATTATTCTTCAATTTTTTCAGTGTCTTGACCAACAACCATATGTTAACCCCATGTTGTTTCTTTTCATGTAGCCCTTGTGTAAAAATGATAACATATCAGGAATCATCACCAATAATATTCAAATAAAGGGCTCCCCACATTTTTTTTATCTATATATTTATCATTTGATTGTTAGTATTTTATGTTTATTTGTATACAAAATGAATATTTTATCATCCTAATAGGATATATATGAATTTGAAATGGATGCATGCTAGTCATATGAAAAAAGAGTATAAATATATAGTTATAATGGTCATAATGTATTCAATGCATCATGCACAAGACCCTTATCAAATAATTTGTTTGTGTTTATATTTTTGTTATTTAAGATAGATTTTTCTAGAATATTTAGTAGAACATTTGATTTAATAGGGAATAAATAAGGGATAAAAATGTTTGACTGAACAGGGGGAGAAACTAAATGTACACACTGGTTAGAATGATACTACATTTTTATGGATCATTTGTTACAAATACCTATGTAATTGATATTTAAAATAATATGGATGAAATGATAAATGAAAATTTAAGATGACTTTCATTATTTTCAAAAGTTATTTGAGAAGATTAATTGATTTTATAAGAGACAATTCTATAATAGTTTTACTAAAAAGAATACATTAATATTTGTATTTTAGTTATATAATTTGAATTTCGATAGTGGATTAAGAAACACCATCTTCACAGAACTACATGGTCTCTTAAATGATGTGATACCAAAAGAAAATGAGCTTCCTTATCGAACATATGATTCTAAAGGAATGTTATATCCAATGGTAATAATCCCTGAAGAAATATATGCATGTACAAATGATTCTATATGATTTTTCAAGGACCATGAATCATAATAAAAATTCACCAAGTGTGGTATAAATCGATACAAAAAATATGAATCAAGTCCTTTGACATATGTATGGTACTTTTCTATTATTCTTTAGTTTAAACGACTATATAGATATCAAAAAACTATGAGATAATTGTAGTGGAATGTAGATACAATAATTTAATATGGGAAACCACATCATTCAATATACGATCCTTAGTGGAATAAAATTTATTAATAGTATCCTAAATTAGGAAATTGTCCAATAAACATCTATCATGTGTTATTTATAGACAGAATAAATCATTTAGTACTCATATTACATGGAAAGTTATCCTGGTAAGTTATAATTTTCCTCCATGGTTATGCATGAATAACAAACACATTATGCTCTCTTTGATTATATCTAGACAAAAAAACCCGATAAATATATAGATATCTATTTCAATCCTTTGATAGAGGATATGGAATTGATGTAAGATACATTTATTACACAATATAAAGCTTATTGAGGTGAAGAACTCTCATTGAGTGACATGTTTTATGAGATGTTAAATGTATTTCCTTCTTATGGAAAATTTTTCGGCGATAAAATTAATAGAATTTTGGCATAGCTTATTTGTGAAAAATGAAAAAACTCAGTTCGATTGAAAAATTACTCAATGGATGCGTTTTTAAGAAATTGAATTTTTTTACATTGATGACATAAATATTGATTCTAAATGACAAAATACAATGGAAATAAAAAAATAATGTATAACACCATCTCTACTAATAGGTGACCAACATTTAGTGAAAGTAAATGATATTGAAACTATTTTCAATAATCTATTTTCTAAAAACCTTTCGAAATCATATTGAAAAAATAGATAAATTTTCGTTGAATTACAATAATAGATTTTTTTGTACGTCATAAATTTTCTTGATATCTTTCATGTGGAAAAAATGTATTTAATATTTTTATTTCCATGTTACTAAAACTTCCATGTAAGTAATTATGGAATCAAGAGTAGGTTATATATTATTAACATGGGGACAAGAGAAGTGTCGCCACTTATTATGGGTAAAAGGAATACTTTTCTTCCTCCAGAAACATACACTCTATCCAAATAATAGAAATTACAATTCTACAATTTCCATAACAGTGTAAAAGTTATAGAGGGATATTCATCAAATATCAAGAATTTCATGTCGATAACTAATTTAAAGATAAATGGTTTAAAATCTCACAAATATAAAATTTTGATGCATTATTTTACACTCATTGATTTATATTTCATTCTTCTTTAAAATTCATGATATAGATTAACCAAATTTGATTTTTTTTGAAGATATATGTAGTAAAGTTATAGATCTATTGATGTTTACAATCATGAATAAAGAGATTGCAATCATTTTATGTGAATTAATGATTATTTCCACCATCATTATTTGATAAAATAGTTCAAATAATGATTCACTTGGTTAGAGAGTTTTAACTTTTTGGTCCAATCTATTAGATTTAGATACACCCCATTGAAGGATATTTGATGATTTTGAATGGGTATGTCAAGAATAAAAGTCATTGCTACGGTTATATTGTATATAGGTTTATTTTTAATGAAGTTGTTGAATTTTGTTCCAATTAACTATTAGATGTCGATAAAATCAGTCTTCAAATACCTCATCACAACAGATTCCTTATGGGATAATAGATTTATGCAATATATGTCATTACAATTACTTTCACAGATTGGGGGATAACCCACAACTACATTTTACCTAATATTTTATTGATATCTCAATATGTTTAAGACATATAAGTAATTCATAAAAACATGAATCCATCAAGAGATAATCGATGGATATCAAATACACAGAATCAATAGTTCATAGGATGGTTCAGAGATAATATTTATAATAATTTATCTAAAAATTTGACTTCAATTACTGAATTAATTCGATGGCTAGTCAAGGGACCAAATACCAATGTCATATCTTACATAGATTTTGTAATTAGTGGATATATATTTTTTAGAAATATAAAAAGATAAACCCAGTAAAATACAAAATATTTTAGTTACACTTGTGGTTTAAGCAATGTACATATATGAGTTGGATTATACAACATTTCTAGTACCGGTTTTTCATTTCAAATGGGTTGAAAATAGGAGTACAGTGAAATCTGATGAATTTGGATTTTGAAGAAAAATTTATATATTTATGGATATAAGAACGAACAATTCATAATGGCATTACAAGCCATAAAATCGTTTCTTGTCTTAGATTTAGTAAAAATAATTGATCAATGGTCTAGTTGGTGACTAAAACAACTATAGGGTTAGAAAAAAAATCAAATTGTGGAAGACCCTTTCATTGGGATATCACAATCATTTCATGGTAGTCCCAATGTAGACAATGATTTGTACATTACAGGGGCCACAAATATTGGATTTGGATACTTGATAGAGGGACCAAATACCTTCAACATTTTATGAAAAAAAGAGATCTAAATGAGATGCTTAATGTGTTTTTTAATATACTATTATTATCGCCATACTATTATGTGTTCTATATTACATTTATATAATCTAATTTAAATATTTGACCACTCATACAGAAAATCACTTCTGAACATGATGATGTCACTAATCCTAAAGAATAATAGATGGTTGATGATGAAATTGTAGAATTATTAGGGGATCAACAATGAGTTTATGAAAAAAAGGATTATGTAGTATCATTATGTTGAATAAAACTAACAAGGAAAGGAGAACATGTCTAAATTTTTTTGGTTGGATGGAATAAATGGGACCAACCTATTGACCCCAGAAAGATAAAATTCATTAGTTATGTTTTGGCCATAATGAGAATGAATGTGCTAATCGATATAGATACATAGAACCATGTCCAACCTATATTGAAGGAAAACATTCAGGAAGATATTAAGATAATGTTATGATATAATTTCTTTATTTTTTTTGAAAAATTATATAATGAGAAATTGATTTACTTATAATTATATATTTTATAGTTTGTTTATTTTAGATGATTTCAATAATAAATATGTCTAATTGGATACTAGAAAATCTAATAGAAGCCTCCAAATACTTTTTAAAATGCATCATATCATAAATATTTTGGGGAAAGTGAATACACACCCACTAGATAAGTATGAACAAATTATAAATCTAGATACAAAGAATGATGTCATTATTCTTTGGGATGAGAATGTCTTGACCTGTCCCCTGGGGCTCGTATTGTGACTACCCCAATCCTGCCTTCCATAGGCCAGGGGTTGGTGACTAGCACCGAAGGCGCAAATCCCTAAACTGGGAAGGAATTGCCTTTATAACTATAAAAAAATATCAGAGAACACAATTGGAAGAAAAATACTATGTAAAACTGTATACAAAAGAAGTACTAGATGTAAAAGGGGCCAGAAATACAAGGCCAATAGGAAAGTACAAGTACAATTGAGAGCAAGTACAACTGAAGAAAAGTGAAGCAGCTACTGGGTCATCCTTTGGGGTTCCTACCTGAAGGGTAGGTAAAGATGTCCTCCACAACACTCTCATTTGTCTGTATCCTCCGGGTACCATCACACCAAGTGGTCCATCTCCGGGTACCATCCACTCCTGCTACTCTTTGCCTCAGTCAGTGCTATCCTTCGTCTACAACCAACACAGTAAGATGCAGGCATAGCAGGTGCAGGGGTGAGTATAATTATACTCAGTAGGGACCCTGAGACCCTAAATGTTTTAGAAAATCCAACAGGGATAAACCAAAAATTATGAAATCAATATATAACCATTACTTAGTTATATTCCCATATATATAACTAAGTTATCTAGAAACCCATCTGAATCTTGAGGAAAACACAAAAGTCACTGACACAGCTCAACCGGGATTTTTATTCACGATGTCGAAACCACGGCTGTTGGAGAACTCCTCCACTGTCGAGTATAGTGGGCCTACCGCTACAACCAAGCCCTTCCCACTAACCCTGGACTCCTAAGGTACTCCACTTGTTGAGTACTGTGGGTATGCCGCACTCACACAGAGGTGCTCCCCACCTTGGGTATACCACTACAACCAAGATTTCCCCTTCATAGCCTACAGAGGTACTCCTTCTGTAGAGTACCATGGGTCTGCCGCTACAACCAAGAGTTCCCCCACCGTGGGTCTGCTACTACAACCAAGCACTCCCCACTGGGCAATCCGAATCATTCTGATTCAATTGGTCAGTAGTCGTCAAGTCTCAACCAACTACTAGGTCTCTGTAATCTGCTCGCTCATCAATATGAGGGACTGTTCCATGAGCTACGATTCGATACTCCAAGTTTCACGAAGTCCCACGAAGAAGTATCCCAAAGATCCACCATGTCACAGGGGTCTCAATGCAATAGACAGCGTGTCAATCGGATGCCCGGTCTGTTAGTTATTAACCTTTTAGTCCTGGGGGCCCGGTTGGATTCGTGTATGATCTAACCTGACCGTACCTCAACTATACCCCAATATATAGTGGGGTATACTCAAAAGGACCGTATCTCATCGAGATTACCGGTGCTGCAGATGGTTCATCAAACGGGCGCCCGATGCCAAAGATATGACCAAAGTAAGTAAAGGGCCGTAATGGGATCAGGTCTGGTCAGACCCAGTCGGACCTACCCGGCCCAACCCCGTCTGGGCCGACTCTATATGGGTTGACATGGTAAGACTCACTGGGTATCACCCGGCCCGGTGGGCGTGTCAGCCTGCTATGTTCGGCCCGATCCGCTGGGCCCGGCCCGACGGACTACAAGGGAAGTTCGGCCTGAAAGGCGCCACGTAGGCGGCTTGGTGACTCAGTCCGGGAGGTCGGGACAGTTCAGCCAGTGACACTGTGGGGGACACTGCGGGTAGGCTCGGGAGGCCGGCGTCCTGGAGGACAGCGGGCAGGTTGCGCGGGGCACGTGCATGCCGACTGGACGACATGAAGGTCACGGGAGTTCCAGGCATGCCATAGTAGGGGGCTGCGGGGGCACCGAGCAGCGCGCCGGGGCAGCACACTGGGGTGCGGGAAGCACGCTGGGGTGTGGGCAGAGTGCCGGGGGCACTGTATAAGTCATAGAAGGGGGCCGCGGGGGCACCGGGTAGGCCGCCAGGGGCACTGGTAGCACGCCATGGTAGCTTTCCGGGGCACTGGCAGCGTGTCGTGGTTCCGGGTAGGCCGCAGGCAGGCCGCGGGTAGGCAGGTTGGGCACCGCTCAGCCGTCGGTGTTCGGCAGGGAGCACCAGTGTGCTGTGGGGGCAGCGCGGTTCGCGGAGGCCACGGAGGGCACAACCTTTATCGCTACTACCTTCGTCGCCTCGTTGCCGCTTCGTTCATCCAAAGAACATCACAATATGATCGGTGAAGGAGTTGGGCCATGTTTGTTGGGCCCTCACCCTCCACGTTTAGTGTGGTAACAATTTTCTCAAGGAAGGGGATGATCTTCAATTGTTTTTAAACCACGCAACGATTCCTTTCAATTCTGAAGAAGAGAAAAAGAAAAGGGATATTACATCAACAAGCAGTAAACCCCCTACCTTTTGGTTATCAGGCGATCGTTGTTCGTTGACGGCGTCACAGAAGGAAGACAATGAAGACCTTCATTCGCTGCATTCATCACGCACTCCCAATCCAAACTCATGGGTCAGTTTGATGATGATGATGAGTAGGGAAGATGCTCCATGTCGGTAGGATCCGAGTGAGGAAGTCGAAGGAGGAAAACGTCGCCGACATTCTTCGCGTTCTTTGCGTTCTTCGTTGGCAGCACTTTTCTCCCAATATCCTCTCAATTCCACCAAAAGAGAAATACCAATGAAATAATATTAAATTATACATCTAATATTACGTTTGCACACCAATTCTAAAAGGAAAATTTAAAACCCAGCTCCACCAAATTAAATGCACGAGTGTTTTCTCATTAATTTGGAGGAATCCAAGAGGCTCTCCTTAATAAAACACATGCATTGGCGCAATTAATTTCGTAGGGAGGTCAAGAGGCTCTCCCTCATTAATGAGGGAGAGTGTATAGGTTTCATCCTCCGCCATAAATAGGGGTCAGGTGGTCCCCACCCCTATCATTAATATGGAGGTTATGCGGATCGGGTGTTCCCCACCTCAACTATCCTTCCATGGGTGGTTATGCTCGGGTGGGACCCACCACCATAACCTATTATGGGAGGTTAGGGTGTGGTGGTCCCACCACCAAATCAAAAGGGGGGGGGGTTAACTAATACACTCAACACATGGAAGCTTAAAAATAAAATAAAGTGTTGTCCTTTATTTTGTTTTTTTTATAAACAGCTAAAAACTTACTTTTATTCTCATTAGAACGCAACTGCGGTGAATGTATCACTAAGAATTCACCGATCCTACAAGTTCAACGGTGCCCTTGTATTTCAATTATGAGAACTGGTTCAAAAGTTATAAAACGCCGCTCGCGCGTTTACAGAACGTACCCAAAAAAAAGTTCAGAAAAAATATTATCAGGCACCCTCAACTCGCGCCAGTGGAGGTTAGGTTTTGCCTAGGTGAAACAAGCCCCCAAAAACCCAGTGGTACTCTAGGATTTCCAATCCGGGTTAATTTTTAGAAGTTATGAATTTTAAAATAAAATAATTGTCACTTAATTGTTTAATTCGCGGCGAAAAACTAACTTTATCTGGTGGATCGTGCCGGCCAAATTTAGTATCTTTTTAAAGAGAGAATACAATCATGAGTTCCGCGGTGGTCTCAGATTTTTCATCTGAGTTACCATTTGTGAGTTATAATCATTTGAAAAATAAAATAATTTATTTGATTATTTTATTTACAACTATGTGATTTTTTGGTTTTTTTCACAGGAGGCCCACACTGACTAATCTTAAGTCGCGCCATAGGTAAACCCACCTTCCTGAGCACAATGGTGCCCTTGTATTTCTGATATGAGTTACCGTTAAAGAGTTATTCCACTTTTTCAGGAAAACTACTTACGCGCGTTAACTTAAGCTTAACAAAAACTTCGACAGATTATTGTGGGCACTCTGGGCCTTGAAATCACACGCTGTCAGATTTTGAAGACCCATAAAATTACCGTTTAATTAAAAAAAATTTACATTAAAATTCCAAGTCTTTACATTATCCCCACCTCAGTGCACTACGTCCTCGTAAGCCATAACTCAAAACTAAGGGAACAAGTGGGGGTACTGAGAACGCATCTGAGCCTCCCGCTCCCCATGTGCTCTCTTAGAGGTTCCCATGCTGCCAACAAATGCAAACTAGAGTTATCAACCATCCCTGAAGGACCTACTTCTGTCGATTCTCAATCAATACTCGAACATCCATAAAATTCACCCCATCGTCAACGTCCATCTTGCTATGGTCGATGATGTGGGAAGGGTCGTGAACGTATCTCCTCAGTTGGGATACGTGGAAAAGGTTGTGCACCCGGTGCAACTGAGGTGGAAGAGCTAAGCGGTATTCCACCTCCCCATCTCTATCAAGTACCTGAAAAGGTCAGATGAATATTGGAGATAACTTGCCTCCTCAGCCAAATATCTGTAGACCTCATCGAGGAGATACCCTTAGAAAGACATGGTCGCCATCCTCGAACTCCAGTGGTCTCCATCTCCTATCAATATATTACTTCTTCCTACTCTGTGCAGTCTTTATCCTCTCTTGGATGATTTATATATTCTATGTGGTAGCCCGTACCATCTCTGGTCAGTAGGAAGTGGGCCGACATGGTGAGTCGGTCAACGATCACCCAAATAGAGTCATGTCCCCTGAACGTATGTGGAAGAGCCATCAAGAAGTCCATGAATATATCATCCCTATTACACATTGGGAACTATAATGGATGAACCGAGCCTGCTGGTACCTGATGCTCCTCCTTCACTTGATGACAAGTGAGGCATCGAGAGACAAACTCCACTACTGCCTTCATCACACCTGGACGCCAGTGTGGTCATTGAAGGTCCTGGTACATCTTCTCAACTTCTGGATGTAACACCAGATAGGATGGGAGAAACTTCCTCAAAACTTCTTCCTAAAGTGACACTGTCACCATAGTACGTCCTCTGAAGAGGATGACGTGCTCCCCAACTACAAAAAATCCATCAGGTACATGTCTGGTGAATATCTGAGCACGTCGTGTATCGCTGTAAGGGTCCCCATGCTGCGCCTCCTTGAATCATTGAAGAAGTGGGGGAGTGACTCCAAGAGACTGAAGGAAGGCTTCTCCATCTCTAACCACAAAGTATATCTGTAAAGCATCCAATTGCTATGTCACCTCGCCTAGCAGTTGTATACCAGATCTCCAACTGAGCGCATCTACAACAACATTCCATTTCCTAGGAGTATAGACTATCAGAAAGTCATAGTCCTAGAGGAACTCAAGCCAACATCATTGTCTTAGGTTCAGGTCCTTCTGAGAGAAGATATTCCTGAGACTCTTGTGATCAGAGTACATGGTAAAAAGCTAGACCATCAGATAGTGCCGCCACATCTTCAAGGTGAAGACTACTACTGTTAACTCTAGGTCATTGGTACCATAGTTCTTCTCATGTTGTATCATCTTACAAGAACCATATGCGATCACTACTCACTCCTATATCAAGACAGACCCAAGTCCGGTCTCTGATGTGTTGTAGTAAACTACATACCCTACACCTTCCTATGGAAGCCTTATGATGGTAACTAGTGAGCCTCTACCTCAGCTCTTGAAAGCTATACTAGAATCTCTCCGATCACACAAAGGGTTTCCCCATCTTTGTCAAGGATTATAGTGGTGTTGTAACTTTGGAGAAGTCTGGAATGAACCTCTAGTAGTATCCACCCAAAGCAGATGTCCCTCCCCCTTTTGGGGGGGGGGGGGTAATCCTGGAAACATCTTTAGAAAAGATGTCCCCATGTTCTGTCACTCCTGTTTGGAACAGAAAACTCAGAACTCCTGCTTCCATGAGGGTATGTTTGGCTGACTCCAGAGTGGTCATCTCCACCCTCCTATGAATTAGTTTAACCTGTACTGCCTGGGTTTCCTTTTTCGCTGACTAAGGAAAACCTTATCCCAACGTTGCAGACAAACCACAACCTTTTTTCTTAATACAATCAATCTGTGTATGAAATGTGGTTGCCCAGTCCATAACCAAACTAACGTCATAAGTCCTCGATTCTTCCACCAAGAGGTTCCAATTGAAACTCTCACCTCAAGGGTCAGACCACACCGTCGGCTTAAGAGTGATTATCGAGTCTCCTATAAAAGGTATCTCCAGACGTGAGGGTTAAGTCAACGGTTTAATCAGAAACTCTTGGTTTGGGACAAGATTCGTGGAAGGAAGGAATGATTGGCACCTATTTCTATTGATACGATAGCTATTAGTAGACATAGACCACACTTCAAATCATTCCTAGAGCCCTTGGGTCGTATTCCTCGACCACATGCAGCCACTACCTTCCCCTGTCCTCCAGCTCCCTGATCCTGGTGGGGTCCACAAAAAGGGGGGTGGTCGTAACATGTCAAAATTTACACCACCTCATGCAACTCTCCTAGCTCCGCTTCCACGTCTGATGCCCTGAATATTTATCTATCTCTATCACATCCTCTTATTGAAACTTCTTGCACATCCAAGTCTCTGAGACTAGCACCAGCTTCCTGCTTTCCCACTGTTAACACTCTCTGGCTGTATCCGTTCATCCATAGAACATTTAACCACAAAGGTTATCTCTAGCACCGTAACATAAGTAGGAATTCATAGAGTAATAGTGCTAGCTCAGATGCACTTAAAAACACCTCGCTTGGTAGTACGAGACCCAAAGCCCTGATCATAACATATTAATCGAGTATTAGAAACGATCGGTATGCCTCAATGAATAATAATCTACCGACATGTCATCCTGAAGAAGCTGTATATGCTCAAGAGAACTCTCAGCCACCTCCTCAGGCCAGTCCTCAGCCACCTGTGAGTCAGGCTCACCTCAGAACCTGAGGGGCGTCTGGTGGTGAAACACGTATAAGGCACTAAGTCTATATGTGTCCTCTATTGATACCACCGGTTGAAACTGCTGACCAAAAAGTAGTGATATAGTTGACACACTACCCGGAGGTACTATCTCGGGTAATGGTCCACATACCGAGGCCTCATCACTAAGCAAACCATCCTCATTGTCAATCATTGAAAAAGACTTGTAGCTAAGATCACAATCTTCTTTACTGGTGTCTCAACTAGGCAGAAAACTCTAGCAATCACCTCCAGCCAGTCCTCTGCTGCCTGGGAATCTGTCTCACCTTGAAATCTCAGAGGCCTCTGCCGCTAGAACTCGCGCAACGCGCTCAGTCGGCGTGCACTTTCCGCTAGTGCGGCTGGTGGCATCTGCTTCCCAATGGGTGGTGGTGCTGCTGGTACACCACCCGAAGGTGCCAACATAGTAATAAGAACCTACACTCGAGCCTCATCGCTTAGTGGGCCATCAATGCATACAAATCTCTGAACTCTATCTAGTTGTCTACATAGAGGCATCCTGAACAGATGTGACATGGTCATAAGATTATACATAGTGAGCTGACCTGGTTGAGCTGACATGAAGAAAAACTTTGGAAAACATGCACACAATCAGTGTTTTCGTGGACTGAGTCGGAAATCAGTAGTCAGGGTCCTGGTGTACGCATACGTCGGCCGCCGCACCAACATAAGACTCCCTGAACTGAAAACCACACTCGGTACCCTTAACACTATTACTTCACAGAAAATATCATAGTTATAAGTTTTGCAGTAGAACCGACACCTATGATACCAATTTGTCACAACCCTTTCCCTGGGTCCTGTATCGTGACTTATCCAATCCCTCCTTCCATAGGCCAGGGGTTGGTGACTAGAACCAAAGGTGTAAATCCCTAAATTGGGAAGGCATTTCCTTTATAACTATAAACAAACACATCAGTGAACACCACTAGAGACAAAACACTAAGTAAAACTGTATACAAAAGAAGTGTTGGAAGTAAAAGGGGCCGGAAATACAAGCCCATTAGGAAAGTACAAGTACAACTGAAAGCAAGTACAACTGAAGAAAAGTGAAGGAGCAAATGGGTCATCCTCCGGGGTTCCTACCTGAAGGGTAGGTACAGATGTCCTCCTCAGCACTTCCATTCGTCTGTCTCCTCCATGTACCGTCACACTGAGTGGTCCACCTCTGAGTACCATCTAGTCCTTCTACTCTCTGCCTCAGTCAGCATTGTCCATCGTCTGAAACCAACACAATGAGATGCGGGCATAACCCCTATAGGGGTGAGTATAACGATACTCAGTAGGGACCCCGAGACCCTCAAGGTCTCACAAAATCCAACAAGGATAAACCAAAAAGTATGAAATCAACGGATAACCATTAATTAGGTGTATGGCCATACATATACCTATGCCATCTAGAAACCCATCTCAATCTTGAGGAAAACAAAAAAGTCATTGACACAGCTCAACCAGGATTTTTATTCACAATGTCGAAACCACAGCTGCTGGAGAACTCCTCCTCTATTGAGTACAGTGGGCATGACGCTACAACCAAGTGCTTCCCACTAACCATGGACTCCTAAGGTACTCCACCTGTCAAGTACTGTGGGTCTTCCATGCTCTCACAGAGGCGCTCCCCACCATGGGTCTATTGCTACAACCAAGTGATCCCCATCATTGCCTACAGAGGTACTCCTTCTATCGAGAACTACGGGTCTGCCGCTAAAACCGAGCGCCCCTATGCCGTGGGTCTGCTGCTACAACCAAGATCTCCCCACTGGGACATCCGAATCACACCGATTCGATCGGTAATCAGTCGTCAAGTCTCATCCAGCTACTAGCTGTCTGCAATCAGCTCGCTCGTCACCAAGAGGGTTCTCTCCACGAGATACAATTCGATACTCAAAGTGTCATTATGTCCCACAAATAAGTATCTAAAAGTTCCGCCACGTCACAAGGGTTTCAATTCAATAGACTACACGTCAATCGGACGCTCGATATGTTAGTTATTAACCTTTTACTCCCGGGGGCCTGATTGGATTCATGTGTGATCCAACCTGACTGTAACTCAAATATAACCCAAAATCTAGTGGGTTATACTCAAAGGTACCTTCTCTAAACGAGGTTACTAGCGCCACTGACGGTTCCTCAAATGAACGTTCGGTGCCAAAGATATTGCCAAATTAATTAAAGGGCCGTAATGGGCATAGGACCGGTCAGACCTGGTCGGACCGACCCGGCCCAACCCCTTCTGGGCCGACCCGGTCTGGGTCGACCTAGTAAGACTCGATGGGTCTGGCCTGTCCCGATGGGCAGGTCAGCCTACTATGTTCAGCCCGGTCCACTCGGCCCGGCCTAGCAGACTGCGAGGGCAGCTCGACCTGGATGTCACCACGTAGGCGGCACGGTGACTCAGCCCGGGAGGTTGGGCTGGTTCGACCAGCGACACTACGGTGGACACCGTGGGTTAGCTCAGGAAGACGGAGGCCGGGAGGCCAGCATGCAGGTCACGTGGGGAGTTGGTAGGCCGGATGAAGGCTGGGCAGGTCGCGGGTGCGATAGGCAGGCCGCGGGGGCACCTGGCAGCGCCCCGGGGCAACACTTTGGGGTGGGGGCAGCGCGCCGGGGGCACCAGGCAGGCCACGACAGGGGGCCTCAGGGGCATCGTGCATGCCAACAGGGGCGTGTGGAGTGTGCCGGGGCAGCGCACTGGGGCGCAGGTAGCACGTCGGGGTGCTGGGCAGGCCATGACAGGGGGCCGCAGGGGCACTGGGCTGGGCACCAGGGCAACGGGAAGGCCGCGGGCAGGTGGGTCAGGCGCCGCACAGCCAGTGGTGTTCGGCAGGGAACACCGGTGCACCGCGGGGGTGGCGCGGTTCGCGGAGGCCACGGGTGGTGCACCCTTTGTCGTTTCAACCTTCGTCGCCTCGTTTCCGCTTTGTTATTCCAAAGAACATCACGACAAGGTCGAAGGAGGAGTCGGGCCATGTTTGTTGGGCCCTCACCCTCCGCGTTTAGTGTGGTAACAATTGTCTCGAGTAAGGGGATGATCTTGAATTGTTTTCGAACCACACAAATATTCCTTTAAATTCCAAAGAAGAGAAAAATAAAAGGGATAATACATCAACAAGTAGTAAACCCCTACCTTTTGATTACCGGAAAATCATTGTTTCTTGACGGCGTCACATAAGGAAGATGATGAAGACCATCATTCTCTGATTTTGTCATGCACTACCAATCCAAACTCATGTGTCGGTTCGATGATGATGATGAGGAGGAAAGATGTTCTATGTCGGTAGGATCCGAGGGAGGAAGTCGAAGGAGGAAAAGGTTGCCGACGTTCTTCACGTTCTTCGTTGGGAGAACTTTTCTCCCAAGCTCCTCTCAATTCCACCAAAAGAGAAATACCAACGAAATAATATTAGATTAGATTTCTAATGTAACGCCCCTAACCCAGTTGCCTAGAGTCAGTGAATTGTTACATTACATTTTCATGATCACAATAGATAAAGTCTCTAAAGACCGATTATTTTAGTAGCCTTGGAAACACTAGAGACATTCATAAGTTTTACATTACATAATCAAGTAATACAAAACTACAACAACATCTTGTCTTCATATCCCCTCATACTATCCCTACAGTTCATTCATAAAATAATTCTTCGCATCTTGGAAAAATTAAAACATTGAAAGGGGTGAGCTCAGATGCTCAGTAAGGATAACAATATAGCGGAAGCTTTCATAAATAAACATAAACATTTAAGGCAATGTATAACTAAAACAAAAGCCTTTTAAACTTGAACTTCAGAATAATATGGAAAAATAAAATGAAATAATTCCATTTACTTATTCACATGGATATTCTACTAGTCAAATAATCACATGCAATATCAATAACCACTTTCATAATGATGTAATGCATAATGCAAATCTATCATAACCACATAGCCAAGGCCTCCTTCCAAGACTACAAATAAGACTTCGTCAAGGCCTCATGCCAAGACACTAGTTTGTCTCATGAGACCTGTCGATGCATCGAGGAGCTATAGCGGGCTCCACCCGTCACTTATTATGTCCATTTCATTCCTCATATGAACAGGTTTAAACATATCGTAATCCATAACATAATCGTATCACATGAAACATGCATAAAGGAAACATAACATTTCCACATTTCAATAACAAGATATCAATACAACACATTGATATAAAAAACACTTTCAAAACCATTTTCAATACCAAAATAAAATAAAATTAAAACTTTGTAATTATTTTTCATTTGAAAAAAGTTACGGCTTGTAGAGGAAGCCGTAACTCAAATAATGGTCACGGCGGTGGAGAAGTCATTGTCGCCGCATACGTATGACAAAAAAACAACATTCCCTTTTGTCGTTTAGTAAAATGCTTCGTATAAAAAAATTCCTTTTGAATAAATGTAAAAGTCAAAAGGGTTTATACATCGTATAAAAGAAAGTTGTGTATAAAACAAAATATGACTCAATGAAAGGAGATTGAGACGAAGTCCCTAAAATAATTTTTTTTAAATAAAATATATCTATTATGTGTATTCACTATAAGTACACATAAAGAAAGTACAAATACAAGATAAGATATAATAATATCATGACAAAATTTGAATGTAAGAGATTAACCCAAAGAACAGAAATTGGGTTAAGAAGTTCCCTTACCTCGTGTCTGACTTGACTCGATCGATCTTTAACCTCCTGAATAATAAACTAGAGTTAACTTCTACTTGCTTAAGAACATTTTTAAAGTTAATTTTTCCTTTTATATCAATTATTACCATTTTATAAACATTATGTAATTATTTCAGTTAATAACGTCCATTTTGTCGATCTTTGGTACTTAAGACAAAAATAAAATTCTTATAATTACAAGTTGTTCATGTGGTAAAATATCCATTATATCCAGAATTATATTCATGATGTAGATATCATATATATCATATATATCCAGTATATACATTCATTAATAATATTACATAACATTTAGAGGTAAGAAATGAAATGCACCGTTCATGGAGACGGTAAACCGTACGTACGCATGAACGCTACTTTCATTTCTATTTTGTATTTAATGGAATGAAATCATAATGATATAAAGGTGTATTATAATTCCAGTATAATATCATATATAATATCATTTACTCCATCTTTTATACGTCCCACATATGACATTAACGATTCAAATCACTTTGAGGGGGCGGTAGTCCGCACTTCCTAAAATGAAATTATCGCGTTTACCCATAATGGAAATCATAAAGGTATGCCATAAATGAGAAATAAAGAAGCGTAAAAAACATAAACATAATATATATCATATATAGAAATAGTTTCATCATAATGTCCACCATTAGATGTGTTAAAAGAATATTTAACAATCATCGTTTCGTGAGGCAGTATTTCGCCACCCACAGAAACAGTATGTTCATTAACCATTAGACGAAGGTGTACGTAAGTGTAAATCAAATACTTCTCATAACAACATCCTAGTATATTTACGATACTGTTTTTGTTAAAAAAGAAATTAAGAAAAAGAGTTTAAGGGGTTAGAGAAGCAAAATAAAACAAAATAACATAAGAGAAGACATTACCTTAAAATCGCGTAACTCTTTTTTGATTTGAGACAAAGGCTTCCTTGGGAAGAATTATGCCCAAAGTGAGGATTATAGCAGTAAGAGAGGGAATTTGACAGAGTATTAGGGCAGAGGTTGGCCGATCCAAATGGCATGATGGTGTGAATAAGGTGGTAGTGGTGGGGGCCTTTTATAAGAGGAGAAGAGGGGCACTCTTGGAAAGTAATGAAATGTTACATTATTATGAAGTGATTTTCGGATTTAAAAGGTCCCAAAATTATATATTTCGAGTATAAGGTGATAAGGGTTCGAAATCTATCCATCCAATAGGTTTTTGAAAAGTTTATGTCTTATATTTTACATTATATTTACATTTTTTTAAACCGTTAATTAATGAGGTAATCGCTGCATCATCATGGTGTGATAAATAAATTTATTTATTTAATTCTAAAAAATTATAAAAAAATTACCATGATGTAGGAAATATTTTAATCTTTCCAAAGAATATTTAATGTCGAAATGTTAACTTATATAACCCCATGTAATAATTGTTTTTGTAAAACAACACATGTTTGTGACAATTTGTTTTTACATTAAATAAAAAGTTATTAATGTCATTTTGTTACCCATGTTGCTCCATGGGGTCCCCAAGTTGACCCATGGATTGTCTTGGTCGGCCATAAATCACCCAATAAGGGTAGGAAAAGTGTAAAGGTAATTTCATATTATTATAACATTATATTTACCTTAAGTTACACTAATTACCTTTAATCGCGATTAATAGAACTTAAATGTTACTATTCACCAAAAATTATTTTAATCCCATTGAACCACATTTTACTTCCTAATGACAATTATGTATGTCAAATTTTGGAAATTCAAATCACAGAGGTGGTAAAATTTCATTTAAATGAAAAATCATTTTTTTAACTACAACTTAGTGGTTTCACTATTCACCAAAAATCGAAGTTTTTCAGAACAACACAAAAAATTAACCCTAATATATATTTGATATTCCTAATTCAAAAATGATGTCTATTTTAAAAAATTAAAAACATATAAGTTGAATTAATTAATTTAATAATTAATTTCCACTGTCAGAACAAATAGCGTGTTTTTAAGAAGGAATATATATCAAAAGATTGACAATTGTTTATGTTCAATTCCAAAGGGAAATTAATTCTAATGACCACCATTGGATAAAATGTTAAAAATATATTCTAATTATACTTTAAAACCACTCAATATTATAATTTATCACTATAAATTATTTTGGTTAAAAAAGTTGTTTTTAAGTATTTTCTCTATTCATAGAAAATTGGAAGTTCTCAGAAAATTACAAAAAATTCAACTTAGGATAATTTCGATATTCCGAAAAAAATAAAGTCCATTTTGAAATATAAAATTTATATAATTTCAAAAAGTGTGTATTACTATTCATAGCTGCTACTTTGATTGGTCGTGGTGTGTTAGAATCTCGAACTTGCGTACAATGGAAGCTATTCCATTATTGAAAGAGAAGCGTATCATGAAAGCTTGGGGTGTTACATTCTCCCCTCCTTCAATAAATTGCGTCCTCACAATTTAAAAATGTTCTTCAAAAATAAAAGGTTGAAAATAGAAAATACCTTTGTGGAAAACCCACATCGGAAATAGGGTTAATAAAAATATAACATTAAAAGAAAGAAAGAGAAGTACAAAGGTCACCCGAGATAGCTAATACTAGGATTCTATGAAAACATGGATATGGAGGAAAAAAACCATCAAGGTATGATGGAGAGTTGTATAAAACATGATTAGGAGAAAGTTTAACTACAAGAAAATCACAAACTTGTGATTTTCTAAACGATCATTGATTCCCCAATTGGAAAAGTTAACCGACAACATTTTTGTTTTAAGTTACCTTTAATAAAGTTGTGGAATATATTTATGAGATTTACTAAGAACGTAAGGAAATATACTTACTTGTCATGTAGACTTTCATTCTTTAATTAATTTTTACCACAAACCCATCTTTCACTCTAAAAGGTAATTGAACTCAAAAATATTCTATTTATAGTAATTGTATAAGGTTCCAAATATTAACACATACCATTTAGATCAGGAAAAAGTATTTTTAATAACCAGGGACATCCTGTAGGTTAGTGGGAGGTAATAAAGGCCTATCACACTATGGTTGTGGGTTCGATTCCTACAGCTTTGTCCGACGCAACGGGTTATCCCCCAACCTGTAGGTTGTCCTTTTCCTAAAACTATATTACTATAATATTCCAAAAATAATCTTCATAAATGTTTTAACCATAAACAATACTATCCAAAGTTCAACTTCATCCATTACATCCTTTATAGTTATCTAAAATACCTCTGACCATACTTTCTCTAAAAGGTCTCTAAATTCAAAAATCAATTGTATCATCAGATTCCTCAAAAAAATTAAAGTTTCTCTTATTGTCACATACAAAAATATAATTAACTTTATCATATTAAAACCTTAATGAAAACAAAAAGTACTGTAGTACAATCCTTATATATATATCACATTATTCTTATAACTAGAATATAATCCTTAAGTCCAAAAGCACCAATATATTAATTATTCCACATCAACTGTAGTAACAACATAAGATTTTCCTTGATCCCTTGGCCTTTTTTGAGATAAGTTTACCTGGTGCTTAGGGCATTCATTTGCATAATTCCCCATTTCTTTACAATTGTAGTATTCAACATTGACAGCCTCTTTCAATCCCTTGTAATCACGAGCCTGGTGACCTTTTCCCCCACATTTATAACAAACTCCCATTCCTTTTAGGAATGTACCGGGGTGATTCTTCCCACAATTATCGCATAATGGAAAATAATTCTTTCCCTTTTTCCCTTTATCTGTCTCTTATTCTACCATTCTCTTCTTCTCTTTCTTTACTTTATTGTCACAAGATTTAGAGAATTTCTTTTATATCTTGACAGAACATGAGACTATATTTTCGTACATTGAGAGAGATTGTGATACTAAAGCTCGACGGAGAAATGGTTTTAACCCATCAAAGAAACGATCAATCTTACTTCTTGGGTTACATATATAATCTGCAGCATGTATTTCTAACTTTGTAAAGTTGGCCTCATAATTTGCGACATTCTCATCCTCCTTCTACCTCAGACTCAGAAATTGCCTTTCCATATCTGCTTGATGGTCATGTGGAAAGTATTTTTCTAATAAAATTTCCTTAAACTCCCTCTATTCCATAATTGATACGTCTTAGTCTTCCTTTGTGTTTTGAATCAGCGACCACCATTGATCGACATCTCCAGTGAGGAGGTAAACTGCCATGAAAACCTTCTCCCTTTCACTACTCCCCGAGGCGTGGTATATTTTATCTAAGGAGTTTATACATTACTCAACTACTAATGGATTTGTACCCCCATTAAATATTGGCAGTTGTTTCCTCATGAAGTGGTCTAACATTGATCCTCCACGTTGCGGATCAGGGTGCTCCATACAAGTAAGGTTATTATTCATAACCCGAGTGAGTTGACCCAGTACGGGGATAAGTTGATCAACACCAGTTGTATCTACTGCTCCACTATAATTATCTTGAGTAGGAGGGAAATCCCTACATGGAGTGAGTGCATTGATACGGTTTCCATTCCTCCCACTAGGTGCCATTTAAAAACAATGGCATAAACTAGATTAGTTTATGAATCAAAATACATAATTACAAACTTACAAAAAACATAACATAAATTGAACTATTTTTGGATATAATCCATAATCATAAAAATGATTTCTTTGAGGAAGTATATACTCATAAACCTTCATAGTGGTTTGTTATGAAAAGTATAATTATCCTAAGCATATCCCCCAGGAGTGTCGTAACCAAGAGTGCAGCAAGGCCAGTTGTCGTGCACCAGTTCCCATTCGAGTCTAGCTCAAAGCGGTGTTTTCGGGTTTTACCCCTAGGTACATCTGTTCCAGAGCCACCTCTACCTGCTCATATCCAGACAGGGATGTATTGCTCGGAAAACTCACAGAATCTCTATAATACAAAATTCTAGGATGTTCTTCTATACTAATCCTCAAATTCTATCTTAGGTCTATGTGGTCTAATAAGAGTTTATCTAAATCTAGCTTCCAAGGTTAGTACTAAACTGCCTCTGATACCAACTATAACACCCCAACCCCAGTTACCGAGAGTCGGTGCATTATTACGTAACATTGGCATGATCACAAAAGATCAATTATAAAAAGACCGATTAGTTTAGTTGCCTTAGAAACACTAGATACATTCATAAGTTTTACATTACATCATCAAGTAATAAAAAACTATAACAACATCTTTTCTTCATATCCCCTCATATTATCCCTACAAGTCATTCATAATATACTTCTTCACATCTTGGAAAAATAAAAACATTGAAAGGGGTGAGCTCAGATGCTCAGTAAGCATAACAATATAGCGGAAGCATTCATAAATAAACATAAACATTTAAGGCAATGTATAACTGAAACAAAAGGCTTTTAAACTTGAACTTCAGAATCATATGGAAAAATTAAATGAAATAATTCCATTTACTTATTCACATGGATATTATACTAGTCAAATAATCACATTCAATATCAATAACCACTTTCATAATGATGGAATGTATAATGCCAGACTATCATAACCACGTAGCCAAGGCCTCGTGCCAAGACTACAAATAAGATTTTGTCAAGGCCTTATTCCAAGACACTAGTTTGTCTCATGAGACCTGTCGATGCATCGAGGAGCTATAGAGGGCTCCACCCATCACTTATTAAGTCCAATTCATTTTTCATATGAACAGGTTTAAACATATCATAATCCATAACATAATCGTATCACATAAAACATGCATAAATGAAACATAACATTTCCAAATTTCAATCACATGATATCAATACAACACATTGATATAAAAAAACACTTTTAAAACCATTTTCAATACCAAAATAAAAGAAAATTAAATCTTTGTAATTATTTTTCATTTAAAAAAAGTAACGGCTTGTAGAGGAAGCCGAAACTCAAATAATGGTCATGTCAGCGGAGAAGTCATTGTTTTCACATACGTACGACAAAAAAAAATTCCCTTTTATCGTTTAGTAAAATTATTCATATAAAAAATATTCCTTTTGAATAAACGTAAAAGTCAAAGGGGTTTATACACCGTATAAAAGATAGTTGTGTATAAAACAAAATATGCCTCAATAAAAGGAGATTGAGACGAAGTCCCTTAAAAAGAACATTTTTTAAATAAAATAGATCTATTATGTGTATTCACTATAAGTACACATAAATAAATTACAAATAAAAGATATAACATAATAATATCATGACATAATTTGAAAGTTGGAGATTAACCTGAAGAACAGAAATTGGGTTAAGAAGTTCCCTTACCTCGTGTCTAACTTGACTCGATCATTATTTAACCTCATGAATAATAAACTAGAGTTAATTTCTACTTGCTTAAGAACATTTTTCAAGTTCATTATTCTTTTTATATCACTTATTACCATTTTATGAACATTTTGTAATTATTTATGTTAATAATGGTCGTTTTTTTGATCTTTTAGTACTTGAGTCAAAAATAAACCTCTTATAATTACAAGTTGTTCCTGTGATAAAATATCCATTATATCCAGAATTATATTCATGATGGAGATATCATATATATCATATATATTAAGTATATTCATTCATTCATAATATTACGTAACATTTAGAGGTAATAAATGAAATGCACCGTTCATGGAGACGGTAAGCCGTACGTACGCATGAACGCTACTTTCATTTCTATTTCATATTTAATGGAATGAAATAATAATGATATAAAGGTGTATTATATTTCCAGTATAATATCATATATAATATCATTTACTCCATCCTTTATACGTCCCACATATGACATTAACGATTCAAATCACTTTGAGGGGGCGGTAGTCCGCACTTCCTAAAATGAAATTATCGCATTTACTGATAATGTAAATCATAAAGGTATTCCATAAATGAGAAATAAATAAGAATAAGGAAAACATAAACATAATATATATCATATATAGAAATAGTTTCATCATAATGGCCACCATTAGAGGTGTTAAAAGAATATTGAACAACCATCGTTTCATGAGGCAGTATTTCGCCACCCACGGAAACATAATGTTCATTAACCATTAGAAGAATGTGTGTGTAAGTGTAAATAAAATAATTCTCATAAAAACATCCTAGTATATTGAAGATACTAGTGTTTTACAAAATAAATGAATAAAAAGAGTTTAATGGGTTGGAGAAGAAAAATAAAACAAAATAACATAAGAGGAGACATTACCATAAAATCGGGTAACTCTTTTTTGATTTGATCTAAAGGCTTCCTTGGGAAAATTTCTGCCCAAAGTGAGGCTTCTAGGAGTAATAGAGGGAAGTTGAAGGAGTATTTGGTCAGAGGTTGTCCAAGCCAAATGGCTTGATGGTGTGAATAAGGTGGTAGTGGTGGGGGCCTTTTATAAGAGGAGAGGAGGGGCACTCTTGGAAAGTAATGAAATGTTACATTATAATGAAGTGATTTTCGGATTTCAAAGGTCCCAAAATTATATATTTAAAGGATAAGGTGATAGGGGTTGTAAATATACCCATCCAATAGGTTTTTGACAATTTTATGTCTTAGATATTACATTATCTTTTCATTTTTTTAAATCGTTAATTAATGAGGTAATCCCTGCATCATCATGGTGTGATAAATAAATTTATTTATTTAATTTCAAAAAATTATAAAAAATTACCATGATGTAGGAAGTCTTTTTAGATTTCCAATGGATATTTACAGTCGAAATGTTAACTTATATAACCCCATGTAATAATTGTTTTAGTAAAACAACACATGTTTGTGACAATTTTTTTTTACTTTAAATAAAAAGTTATTAATGTCATTTTCATACCCAAGTGGCTCCATGGGGTCCAAAAGTTGACCCATGGATTTTATTGGTCAGACATGACTCACCCAATAAGTTTAGGACAAGTGCAAATGTAATTTCATATTATTATAACATTATATTTACCTTAAGTTACAATAATTACCTTTAATCGCGGTTAATAGAACTTAAAAATACTATTCACCAAAAATTATTTTAATCTCATTGAACCATATTTTACTTCCTAATGATAATGATGTATGTCAGATTTTGGAAATTCAAATCATAGACGTGGTAAAATTTCATTTAAATGAAAAATCAGTTCATTAACTACCACTTAGTGGTTTCACTATTCAACAAAAATCGAAGTTTTTCAGAACAACACAAAAAATTAACCCTAAGATATATTTGATATTCCAAATTCTAAAATGATGTCTATTTTAAAAAATTCAAAATATATAAGTTGAATTAATTAATTTAATAACTAATTCCCGCTGTCACAATAAATAACGTGTTTTTAAGAAGAAATATATATCAAAAGATTGATAATTGTTTATGTCCAATTCCAAAGTGAAGTTAATTATAATGACTACTATTGAATAAAATGGTAAAAATATATGCTAATTATACTTTAAAACCACTTAATAGTATAACATATCACTATAAATTATTTTGGTTAAAAAAGTTGTTTTTAAGTATTTTCTCTATTCCTAGAAAATTGGAAGTTCTCAGAAAATTACAAAAAATTCAACTTAGGATAATTTTGATATTCTGAATACAAAAATTAAGTCCATTTTAAAATATAAAATTTATATAATTTCAAAAAGTGGGTATTACTATTCATAACTGCTACTTTGATTGGTCGCGGTGTGTTAGAATCTCGAACTTGTATACAATGCAAGCTATTGCATTATTGAAAGAGAATCATATCATGAAAACTTGGGGTGTTACATGTAATATTATGTTGGCACACCAATTCAAAAAAGAGAATTTAAAACCCAGATCCACCAAATTAAATGCACGAGTGTTGTCTCCTTAATTTGGAGGATTCCAAGAGGCTCTCATTAGTAAACACATTCGTTGGCGCAATTAATTTCGCAGGGAGTTCAAGAGGCTCCCCCTAATTAATGAGGGAGAGTGGAGAGGTTTCATCCTCCACCATCAATAGGGGTCGGGTGGTCCTCACCTATATCATTAATAGAGAGTTTATGCATCTCAAGTGGTCCCCACCCCAACTATCCTCCTATGGGAGGTTATGCTCAGGTGGGCCCCAACACCATTTCCTATTATGGGAGGTTAGGGTGTGGTGGTCCCACCAGCAAATCCCTAGGGGGGGGGGGGTTTTAACCAACACACCCAACACATGGAAACTTAAAAATAAAATAAAGTGTTGTAATTTATTTTATTATTTTTTATAAAAACTCAAATACTAACTTTTATTTTCATTAGAGCGCAACTACGGTGAAGGTCTCACTAAGAATTCACTGACGCTGTGAGTTCAAAGGTACCCTCAAATTCTAATTCCGAGCACCGGTTCAAAAGTTATAAAATGCCGCGCACACGTTTTCTTAACGTACCCAAAAAATGGTCAGAAAATTATTATCAGTTACCCTCGACTCGTGCCAGTCGAGGTTAGGCTCTGCCTAGGTAAAACATTCCCCAAAAAATCCAATGTTACTCTCAGATTTGAAATCAGAGTGACTGTTTAGATGTTATAAATTTTAGAATAAAATCATTGTCACTTAATTATTTTATTTGTGGCCAAAAACTAACATTCTTTTGTGGCCATTGCCGGCCAAAGTTAGTATCTACCTATAGAAAGCATAAAGTCACAAGTTCAGTGGTGGTCTCAGACTTGTAATCTGAGTCTCTATTTGTGAGTTATAATCATTTGAAAAATAATATAATTTATTTGATTATTTTATTTAAAATTATGCCATTTTTTTGGTTTTCTCACAGGAGGCCCACGTCGACTAATCTTAAGTCGCGCCAAGGATAAAAACACCATTTTGAATGCAACGGTGCCCTTGGATTAATGATCTGAGTTTCCATTTAAGAGTTATTCTACTTTTTCAGGAAAAATTCTTACGCATGTTAACTTAAGCTTAACAAAAAATTCAAAAGATTATTACGGGCACTCCGGGCCTCGGAATCACGCACCGTCAGATTTTGTGGACCCGTAAAATTCCCATTTAATTAAAAAAATCATGGAAATTATGAGTCTTTATAAAGAAATAATTATAGGTGAAATGTATTTGATAATAATTTATTATAAATTATTTATTTTATCTAATTTGATTCGAAATTATTAATATATAAAAAAATGAGTTATAATAATAAAAAATGTGTAGAAAAACCAATGTACCCCTACCGTAATCGAAGGATGGGGGACGATCAACTTTAATATCAAATGTTATGTAGTTTAAATCTATAATTAATGTTTTATGTGATATGAGATAACATATTTACTAATTTATATTCATATTGATTAATCAAAATCGAAAGTTACTTCCATTTCATTTCATGTACTATAGTAGGCGGATCATGTAAATAAAGTGGGTAAAATAGTTGATGAAGAGACATAAGTGGTGTGTGAAGCATGTGTAGGTATGACCTAATATAAATTAGTTATATTTTATAATATTATTATATAAAAATATTTATTTAAGTGTGGATGTTTTATTATAAAATTTAGACACAAGACATAATATCAACAATAGTCGAAGAAAAATTACTTTTAGTATATTTGATGTGTCTAGAAAAATATGGATGTTTTAGAGGTTCATGTTTTAGACTGTCACCTCGAACATATTTCTAGATGACATAGTCACAAAGATATTTATATGAGATGATGAAATTAATTTATGATAAGATAGATTATTTTAAAGATATTATTTTCTATTCTGGTTTGGCATATCAATATATGAGAAAGGATCAAAGCTAACTAAAAGAGAAACCAAGATCAGTAAATAAAGAGTTAGATGACTCCACCAGATTTGAGGCTATCCATTCCCTTCAACTGCCTATCTTACCCAAGGTAATCAATTTTTTATTCTCTTTCTCGTAAATGTGAATCAATAAAATTTTGATAACTTTATGTTACTAAAATTCTATAAGGTGAATTTATAAGTGATCTATATCTATCAATGCCCTCACATCACCTTATTGTGAGGGGTATGGTTTATAATATTTCATGAGACGTGATACACAATAGATAACTCACAAAATATTAAATGATAGTGGGCATTGATGTAGGTCATGATCTGACAGTTGAGTTTCTAATTTTATTTGATGACCTAGATATTAAAATAGTCAATGACACTATTGAAACTTTTGTAGCATAACTATATAATCTTATAAAGATAAAATAGGTATGTCATTAAAAAAGTGTTAAAAAAACATTTAATAGTTTATTAAAAAGGCCAAAAATGATGTATGATATTATAGATGGATAAAATGATGGGTAATTGAATGGTTAGATCAAGATAAACTAGTGAATCGACCAAGAAAATAGAAAGAAAGTTTTAGAGTACCTTCCCCTGCCAATTCTAATTTTTAATGTATTAACATTACAAGTTCGTGAATACACCACATTCAAATATGAATATATTCCATAAATTCATTATAAATAATATATATTTGTAATTTCTATTATAGACATGGATAGAAATTATAATATAAATGTTATTATCAAGTTTGATTGGCTGGGAGTCTTAGTTGTGAATATATATATGAGGTAAATTTTCATAATCTATCAATCCAAAAAATTATCTACTATGTTCATTATAGTTAATAAATATTCATGTTTTCTACATGCATATATATTACAACTATATAAAGTTAAAACCCTTTGAATCATGATTAGATTCATTAAACCCTCTATCATTTCTATGCACAAAAATTATTTAGAATTGAAATAAATTGAAAAGAAAAAAAATTCTCTAAGAGAGGCATTTGAGAATAAAATAACAGGAAAAAAAATCTTCTTGATTCATTAAATTCAGGGGTGAAAGCCTATAATTTAATCATATAAAATATATTTTTATTTTCTTTAATTACATTTTTGTTTTTTGGAAGAAATGGATACATACCATAATAAATTTATATACACCTAACGTTTATTTTTTTGGATCCAATGCATGGATTTACATCAAACTGACCACACATGATGACTATTGTGAATTTGTAATGTAGTGTAATCAATATTTTATAGATAAAATTAAAATTATATATTCCAATTTGATTTTAACATTATTTTTTAGGAAATTTTTAACCATAAATATAAGCAAAATTATGGTCTAAGGTAAGTGACCAAAAATAAAAAGAATATTTATTTCTTGAAATAGAAAAAGATTAAAAATATATTGTAAGATTTAACTATTAGAACATATTTAAAAAACTTACATATTTTTTTCAATGTTTATGCGGTGTTTGAAATAATACAATGAAAATGATTATGGATATTATGTTCTCAAATTTATGAAATATATCTTATACCATCAAAATACTAGCATCCACAAACATGTAATTTATGAATGTAATTACAAATTAATGAAAAATATTTCATAATATTTTATTTGTTTGTAAATATTTTATAATCACTTACAGTATTTATAATAATGTGTCCTCAAAATAAGAATTAAATTTGTTTAGGGTTGAGTGAGAAGCGTACATGGTGTGAAAATGTTTTATGATATCAAATTTAGGTGATTACCTATTATTTTTGTGATCTAGCATGGGCTATGACCGTAGAGATTTGTTTGGGATATTAAGAATTAGTATCATAATGTTTATATATATATATATATATATATATTATTTTTCTCTAATTTATGAATGATAAGTATAATGGTGGCTTACACCATATGGATTCTGAAGAGCTGACAAATTGTTCGAAACTACTCATGTTCTTGAGAGATTGGACTTCCAGGATACAATTTAGACAATGACGATAGGGAAATGGGCCAAGAATGTATATATACATCACGAAAAGGTGACTCATTACAACTTTTTAATCTATTTTTTCATCTTTTTATCTACTATTTTTATGTTAATTTACAAATAATGTTTATTTTATACTTATTTAGTTTTTTCAGAGATTTTTTGGGAATCCACACATTTCTTTCAACTATCCACAACAAGCAAGAATAAGAGAAAATTTTCCTTTATAATGGAAGAAAAAACACATGATTAATAAAATATTATTTTAATCATTAGGATTCATCTAAAAATATATGATTACATATATTTTCTTCAATTTATTTTTGAAATATACACTATAGTTCAAATAGAAGATCTCATCTACCAAGGTATTTTTATATAGTTTAATGAAAAGTATGATTTCAAAAAATATTAGTCATGAAAATTGTGTTTAATAATGTAGGAATCTTCCAACTTTCAATTAAATGAACCTTAATCTGATATATAATGTGTTCAATATGAATCAATGTTTATGTTTTTAGTCTATAAATTACATTTTAGTTGAAAATTCACATCACTTAAAAAAATGAGAAAACAAATTCATATTTTTTAATACTTTATTAAAATGATCCATAAGTCATTTGTGACATATATTACTCAACCTCACATCATTCAGATACATGGTTTTTATGGTAGGAATCAAAGTGTGGGTTTTATGTTTAAAATTGATATTTTAATTCAAAACACACATGAAAAAATCAAAATAAATGAAAGAAATATATATTGTTTCAATATTTTAGAAAAGAAATCCAAAATTAATTTCTAATATATATGAATAATCTAAACCTCAATTTGAAACATGGTGTATTTGATATGACTAGAAGTGTACGGTTTTAATTTAAAATTCATAGTTTAGTTCACAACAAAAACCACATACTTAAAACTAAGTAAAAACATTCATATTATTTTGATTATTTATAAAAATTATACATGAAACATTTTTCATGTGTATAAATCAACCTCACCTCAATCTGATACACAAAGTTCTTAGTATGACGTGAAGTGTATATTTTTAGTTTATAATTTACATTTTAGTTCAAAACACACATCACATAATCAAAAATAATAAAACACATTCATATTATTTTTATACATTATAATAATGATCTATAAGTCATTTTTGATATATAGGAATCAATTGCACCTTATAATGATACATTATGTTTCCTGCATCACTCAAAGAGTGTGTTTTCATTTTAAAATTAATATTTTAGTTCAAAACCCAAGTGACATACTCAAAATTGAGAAAACACATTCATATTGTTTTGATACTTTAGAAAAATTATTAATAAGTTAATTATGACATGTGGTAATGAACCAAAACTTAGTCCAATACATGGTGTTCTTGGTATGACTCTATGTGTATGTTTTTAATTTAAAATTGACAATTTAGTTCAACACATTATACTTATACATAAAATCAATTAAACAAATTAAGATTATTTTGATACATTAAAACAATGATCCACAACACATTTTCGATATGTATTAATAGATTGAGCATCAATTTGATACATAGTGTGCCCAATATGACTCAAAGTGCATTGTTTCAGTTTAATACTGACATTTTAGTTCAATACACACATGAAATACTCAAAAATAAGAAAGTAAATTCATATTTTATTATTTAGAACCACAATCCATTTTTGATGTATAGGAATCATGAAAACATTAATCTGATACATGGTGTGTCTGGTATGACTCAAATTATATGTTTTTAGTTTAGAATTGATAGTTTAGTTGAAAATAGATGCCACAAGCTCAAAACACGAGAAAATGAATTTATATTGTAATGATACATTATAATAATGATCAAAACCATATTTTTGATTTATATGAATAAACCACACCTTAATATGATACACATGGTTTCTAGTGTGACTTGAAGTGTGTGTTTTTAGTTTAAAACATACATTTTAGTTAAAAACACAAGTAATATACTCAAAAATGATAAAAAACATGTATAATCTTATGATACTTTAGGAAGATTATCCATAAATAATTTGTGACAAATAAAAATTAACCACATGTCAGTCCGACACATGATGTGGTTAATATGACTCAAAGAGTATGTTTGTTTTTTAAAATTTAAAATTTAGTTCAAAACACATGACACATACTAAAAACAAATAAAAAATATTCATATTTTTTTGAATATTTGGAACAATGATCCATACCACATTTGTGATAAAAATGAATTAAGCACACCTCAATATGATATACTATGTGACTATGACATAAAATGTATGTTTTTAGTTTAAAATTGACATTTTAGATCAAAAGACACATGAAATACTCAAAAACAAGAAACAATATTCATATTTCTTGGATACTTTAGTAAAATGGTGTATAAGTCATTTTTGTTTGTGTAGGAATTGATCGTATGTTAATCTGACACACAATGTGCCTAATATGACTCAAAGTTCATGTTTTCAATATATAAGTACCAAATAAGTTTAAAAAACACATCGCATTTCCAAAAATGAGCAAAAAAGATCATATTATTTTCACAATTTAGGAAAGCAATTCATAATTTATTTGTGGTGTGTTGTAAATAAATACACATGAATCTAACAAACGATGTGGTTGGTATGTCGCTCAGTGTGTGTTTTCAATATAAAAGTGTCATTTTAGTTTAAAATGTGTGTCACATAGACAAATATGAGAAAATGAGCTTGGATTATTTGCAAACATTAGGAAAAGTCCCATAATTCATTTGTGAAATGTAATAATTGATCATATATCAATCTGACAGATGATTTGGAAATTATGAATCAAATTGCATGATTTCAATATAGAAGTTACATTTTTTTACAACATTCATTACATAGAAACAACAGAGTGAAATATATCATTTATTTTTCAAAATTTTGGAAAATGATCCATAATTCATCTGTTACATGTATTAATTGACCATATACCAATTTGATAGATGTTGTGATATGTATGACTCAAAGTGTGTAATTTTAGTAAAACATGATAGTTTAGTTAAAAAAATACGATACATACTAGAAACAAAGAAAACACATTCACTTTGTTTTCATTCTTCAAAAAATGATCCATATCACCTTTGTGATGTGTAAGAATAAAAAACACCTCAATTTGAGACATTATGTTCCTCATATGACTCAAAATGTATGTTTTTTATTTAAAAATTAAATTTTAGTTCAAAACATATATGACATACTCAAAACTGAGAAAATGCATTCATATTATTTTGGGACATTATGAAAATGGTGTATATGTCATTTTTGATGTGTAAGAATCAACCATACATCAATATAATATATGATGTGACCGATATGAATCAAAATTCATGCCTTCAATATAGAAGTTCCATTTTAGTTTAAAACATGAATCATATAGTAAAAACTAAGATAACGAGATCAGATTATTTTCCAACCTTTTTGATAATGATCCATATTTCATCTAAGATGTGTAGGAATTGATGACAATTCTATTCGACACATGATGATGTCAAAATAACATTAAGTGCATGTTTTCAAAATAAAATTTTCATTTTAGTTTAAAATGCATCACATAGCCAAAATTAAGAAAAAAAAGCTTGGAATGTTTTTAAACATTATGGAATTGTCCATAATTATTTTATGATTTGTAGGAATTGATTGAATTCCAATCTGATAGATGATAAGGAATGTATGACTATAAGTGCATGTTTTTTGTATAAATGTTCCATTTTAGTTTAAAACCCACGTCATATACCCAAAACTGAGAAAATAAACTCGGATTGTGTTGAAAGTTTTGAACAATGATGCGTAATTCATTTGCGATTTGTAGTAATGGACTGTATGTTAATCTAAAAAATGATATGTCTTGTAAGACTCAAAGAAAATGTTTTCATTATAGTATTGTCATTTTAGTTTAAAACGCACATCACATTGCCAAAAATGATAAAACGATCATGAAATGTTTTAATTTTTTTGAAAAATGATCAAAAATTCAATTGTGATGTGTTGGAATTGACTACACATCAATCCTATAGATAAAGTGATTGATATGACTTAAAGTGTGTTTTTTCAATATATAATAACCATTTTAGTTTAAAACGTGAATCAAATAGGCAAAACCAAGTGAACAAGCATTAATTGTTTTAATAAAATATGAAAATGATCCATAATTCATTTTTTAGGTGTAGAAATCAACCGCACAAAAATCCAACACATGATGTGGTTGGTATGACTCGAAGTGCGTGTTTTTAATATAAAAGCATCTTTTTAGTCTATAATTTTATTCACACAGCCAAAACTGAAAAAATGGGCTTAATTATTTTCAAAATTTAAGAAAAAATCCATAAATGTTTTGTGATGTGTAAGAATTGACTACTCGTCAATCTGACACATGATTAACTAATAATATCATCAATATATACATATATAAACAATAATTTACAATATAATTTATCATATTTTCGTTATATAACAATAAAATTATAAATTGTTTATTTTTAATCTCTTGTTACTAAAATCATCATTTATTTTATTGAATGTACAAGATTTTGTATAAAGGCTATTCATTGGGGAAAGTCTACAATAAGAGTTAATATTTGTTATATTGATTGTAATTTCTTGGATTAATTATGAATATTACATCAATGTAAATTTTGAATTGGAATGAAAGTGTAATATTTTTTTATTTTAATATGATTTTTTATTTATATGTATTTATATATATTTGTATTATAATGGGGTTTCCACTATAGGGTTCTTGTAGGGCTATTATAGCCTTGCATCAGCTGCATGACCTTTATCAAGGCTAGTAAAAGAAATAATAAAGGAGGAATTTATCAATTCTAGTAAAAGCTCTAATATAGGGCCCATTTATTATAACTTCTAGTAGCACTAATAAAGGCCCATTTTATTTTAGATTTTACAAGAACTAATAAAGGTTTAGGTATTTTAACATCGATTACATTTTCAGTGATTTTTTTCTTTGACAAATCTATTTTCTAGAGATATTAAAGGCCTTTTCAATTGTAGTTTCCAACATACATATAATGGAATAATTTTAGTTAGATCAGAATTTCATGTATTGAACTTAAGGATTAAGGATATTCACATCACCATTATTCAAATAAAATTTTATTAAATAAATTATTTAATTAAAGAATTTACTTAGATGGTTTATTTTTCATATGACTACACAATGATGTATCACGTGTTACATAATGATTCCCCCACAGGAGTGACCTGGTGGAATGGGTCAATGGCTCAGTCTTTAGGGTTGGGTATTTTACTCCCACTGGTTGCAAGATTCCGCAGAGGAAATTTCACCATCATGAAACTTAATGTCTTGATTGTGCAGAGAACTAGGGGGTTGTTTTTACACAATTAAATTGATTATTCCACATTTGAGACCAAATAAACATTACAAAAAAAACATGCTATGTCAGTTAGTTCATATAATGTTGGGGGTGTTTTCATATTTAAAAAAATTTATATAATGATATAATTTTTTTAGTAAAACCAATAAAAATAGTCAAACACATGGACATTAAAATCTATCATATTAAGGTATTGAAATATAGAAAATTACACATATGGTTTTTTGAGTATACTAGAACTCCTTAAAATACATTTCATTATTGATATCCATGCCGGGGATACCATAGTTATAATGGATCCACAAAAGATAGAGAGTAACTAATGATGCAATAAATGGGTGGTGACAATGGCCAATATATAGATCCATTGCACTAGTAGATCGCTCTACACCAATAAAATCTTCTACTCCATCCTTAATTACACCCAATTATATGACCAATACATGATCGACACTATCCCCACATTAATGGATTTTGGAACCAACACCAATATACTCTTTAGTCTCCTCTACACTTTTGTTTCCATTCTAGACCCATCCCCTCCCATCCCTGAACTCCCCCATGGAGTTTTATGGGATTTCCACCAATATATGTATTATATAAATCTTATTTATATTATATAATCCCTTTTACCATGACATTGAGTGACCATGATACATGGAACATGTTAAACTATTATATTTCTCTAATTTTTTTGATTCTCTAAACTAGACTGACTAATTTTATGAATACATCACATATCATTCATCAATCTGATAAGTACATCACATGTTGCATATTGATGTAGTTGAACACCTCAAGTGTGAAACAACTAAGAATTTCCATGAATTTTCTAGTCTAATTAAATCAAGGGTCATATGTCTTTTCTTGTCATACAAGTGATCAGATCCTATCTTTCTTACACTCCAACTGATGACATGATCAACAACATACCCAACCACCCCTATATTATCTATATTCATATGATGACTTGCATAAGTAGGGTATCAACGTAGGAAGGTCCTCATGCTAGGTATCTTAACAACATCATGTAAGAAAGACTGACAATAAGCATACATCCCTATGTATATCTATGACCGTACAAAATTACATGAGATATTCTATAACTGATTAGTCCAAGTAATAAGTTTGTACTTATTTCCCCATGAATTTATTCTTTAATATATCATATATAACTCTTTTTAATTTATTTAAGAATCTGTTCAAGCTAACCATTAAATAACATCACAACCCACTATACTCCTTGATGATAATCGATTAGGGAAAACTCAAAGTTTGTACTTTGAGGAGATATTTATCAATAAACCATTCATTTAAAATAAATATTGAAAACATGAATTAATGATAAAAGTACATATCCTTTATTATAATAACATTATACATTTTTAACCCTTACAAAAAATCTCTTATAGAGAAATATCATGACCCTAATGTAGTTTCTTTTGTAATTGATTCATTTTCTAAGCATTACATCCATATGAAATTTCCATCACATGCCTATGTGACCGTCTGATAAAATAATCCCACTTAGTGAGTATCATTTAAGAATAAATAAAGTTTGAATAATAGGAAGGCATAGGAATCATATACATTAATTTCAAATGTTTGAACCAGTATTAAAACTCTTTAACTTCATAACATAAATTGTGATAATATTTTCCTTTTTTATACTTATAACTCCTTCTAAGAGCAATATCATAATAATTGGAACCCTTTTAATCAATTTATTTTCCATGACATATTTTTTTAATAATGTATTTATTACATTACATATTTTTTAGTACATCCTAAACACTTTTTGGATAAAGTGGTATTATCTTTTTTATGATAATTAATGTAACTATTTTATTATTTTTACCACCATAACCTAAAATATTTTAGGATTAATGTGTCATAATATTGATTATTAATTAGTATAGTACATTATGGAATATTTGTGATCACTTATTATGGTAACTAGATATCTCTATTTACAATTTTTTTTCATTATATCCAAAAATCATTTTGGATATCAAGTGAATTTTACTTTCTCATAATAACTAATGTAACTATTTATATCTTTAATTATTTACATATCCTAACATTTATTTTAGGATATCAAGTGTAATTCAATTTCCAATGATAATATAATTTTTTATATTTATTTATATTCATATATACAAAACATTTTAGTACATTCATTGAAAGATCATTATAATACCAGACTAGTATTATCATTTAGCTAAATAGTAATATTAACTTTTTCAAAGTAACTAAACGTTTCTATTTACATTTTCTTCATTGTCTCATACCCTGACACTTTAGGATATTATGTGAAAAAATAACTCAAACTCAGATTGGAAGAATCCTTTATTTGTTAACTTTGAACTTATTTATGTCTATATATACTCCCACTAGCCTCTTAGACTTTATATTCACTTTAGAATGTGTTTATAAGATTTAACACAAAATAATTTTTGTTTTAGGAAATAAAAATTATTTTCTTTTAGAAGGAATATTAAACAAATAAATTATTTTTTATATCATATATTTTATTCTAAAATTCTTAAAAAATTTTAATAGAAAATAAGACTTTATTAAAATATACTAGAAAATGGGTAGTAGGAGCACCTTCCCACATATTTTATAAAAAATGTGGGTAAATAATTTTATCCTAGAGAATGAATTTTATAAAAACATCTTCTCAAAAATATGTTATAGATATTGATGAATCATAAACCATGTGTATAAATTTTATCATCTCATAACAACCCTTGGTTATTGAACATCCTATATTATTATATAAGATGCATGAGATAAAGATACACATATTTAACTTAAATATATCCACGATTGACACATTCCTTTATATTAAAAATTTCAATGCAGTAATGGTTTACATTATCTCATGAGTTTAAACTATAAGCTCAAATAACTATTTGTTTTATTTTGAACTCATATATATTCAATAAACCTATAAAACATATTCTCAGTATCACATACCATTATAAAATTAAATAAATAACTTCTATAACACACTTAAATGATATAAACATTCTACAGAGTTTCAAAAACTCTATCAGGTATATCTTTAATAATCCAATCATATTGAATTACCATTTTTCCTCTCTTAACAATCATAGGTTTTAATGAACTTGATTTTCTTCTTGAATAATTTTTTTTGAACTTTTCAACATACTTTTATTCTTTTGGTTTGAAAATTTACCCACATGTACTATCTATATAGTACCAAAATCAAACCATAATATTCCCTGTTCATCCATTCTAAACACGTTGAGAATATTTAGTAATATTTTTAATTTAAAACAACAATTTTTTCAGAAAGTTTCTATAAATTAAAATAGGATAAATTCCCTAACCATAATAAGACATTTTATCCTGACCTTTAAATAATGTTATAAAATAATGATAATCATAAACCATTTGTAAAAAAACCCATATCATTTCATTTAGAAAACCATTTTCTACAAGATATATTCAAGAGATAAATGAGATAAAATAAACATCTTATAATTATTTTATCCAATATTGAAGTATTAAAGTTATCAAAGTAGCAACTCCTTTTCTCTATTTGTAGAAATATAACTTCATGTTTCAATTCATTCTCAAATTACAACCTTTTGTATATTTACAACACCTTTTTAAAACATATAACAAATATCATATATCGATTAGAAAAATAGAATTTATTTCTATAACTAAAAAATATTTAAGGAAAAATTTAACCATACCAAGTTATTAATATATTCAAACAAATTCAGTATATGAGACTAGGATCATTGATATACCCAATAATATCGAGTACATGTGCAGAGACTAATATTACTTTGGTCATTTAGCATCTAATACATTTGAAATAATAAATAAATCACTCTATACATAAATAAGAACATAGGTTCACTTAGTGAAAAAATTCAACACTATGTTACTGAGGAAGAAACTATTCTAACACATAAAATATTTCACTTACTTAACCTTTTATTAATCTACTAGTCTCAAGAATTACTTACTTTAAGCATCCTAATTAAATAATTAATATACAATCTATTTTAATGATGATTATACATTTATCTATAACATAATTTTTTATTAGATGTAAATAACATCTTATATCTATCTATTAATGGATTTTAATGAAATTTTCCCAATACAATTGATGACCCCTTACAGTTTATATGTTTAGTGAACCAATATCCATATTTCACCGAGTTCCGGGTCACTTTATAATTTCTCTCCTTATTAAGATATTTAAGTAGTGAATATTCCCAATCATAATTGTTATAATAATTGGATATTTGAGTGGATAACCACGTATAAAAATCCATCATATGGATTCACTCAACTCTATTCCTCTAGTAACCTAATCCTACGAGGGTCTTCTGAATAGTGAATCCCAAAACAAACACCAAGAATAAGCTATCAAAGGATTGTCTAGGGGAACCCAAATTTTAAATGACCACCCAAAAAATAATCTAGAGTCACTCATTAGTTTATTTCATTACATAAGGTAATGCATATGCACCCATATTCATCATGACCTACCTAGTTGGATGATCAAGGTCTTGCCAAGTGCCTCTTTGGAAGGAATTTGACACTTATTATTCGTAGAGTTTTTTTAATGTATAAAAAACATAATATACTTCATATACATATTGAATTATTAACCATTACGTATTATATAATAATTTTATTCTCTTGTTTTGTTCCCTTTTCTATATAAATTATTATAACAATTTATTTTTTGAAAATCCATATTCTATCCACCAAATTAACGTGTTCACACCACATTAATGTATAAAATTTTTACACAACCCACAAGTCTGTGTTAATCAACCAAAAAAATAATCTATGTATCTTTATACATATCCAAATGAATTATATATATATAAGGTATATGAAAACTTCATATAAAGAAATATAGTTATATGATATTGAAAAACTCCACATGAGTAAGCACGAAGTGACATTTATCCATCAACATTAACATTTATAGCCAAGGAAACCCTCTAGGAATGTTGGTGGTCGGACGACATGTCCCTATACATAGGGAGTATTTTCTCTAGAGATAATTTAATTCATAAAAACTACAATTCATAATATTCAAAAACTATTCTAAACAACTACTCTCAAGATCATAAATAAAATGAAAAACCAAAGTCAAAATAGATGAAAACTAAAATTTACGATATCAAAACTATCTTGATTTGCAAGGCTCCATCCTAATAGAAATTCATCATATAATCTTCGGCATAAAATCATCCATAATATAAACAATTTATAACTATGAATAAAATATGTAAATAAACTTTAAATAAATGAACAATTAAAATATTTAACCATGTGATAAATATTTATGAATGATTTAATAAAGATAATCTAACTATAAACCCTTTAATAATTTTAGATTTAACATTATTTATATTCCATAATTTTAAAGTTAAACTCTTTATATTATTTCCAATATGAAATATTTCTTTTTTATTATTATATGGTATTTTATTTTTAAATATCTAATATTAAATTAATTATAAACGGTTTATAATTCGATTTTTATTATGTAAACCGTTTACATAATCTAAATATCATATATTTAATTATTATTTAAACATTGATCATATCAATTATAATATTAAATTTGATGTATCTTAAATAAAATGTAAATAAAGCCCCTTTTATTTAAATAGCTTCAAATTTATTAATTATGAACTGACTATGAATAATAAGAAAATTTAATAAATAAAATATTTATTTATTTTCCAAAATATAAGTCATTTATGAACTATTCATAAATAAATGAGAAATATAAATATTTTATAATTTATCTGGAAGATAAACTTTTATATTCATTTTAAGATAAACCCATTCACATTTTATATTAAATAGAATTATATGATATTTCATGAATTGTTAACATGGTATAATAAAATATTTGTTATAAAAACATTTTTATATAATATAAATATCACATATGTTGTAATTTATAATCTCTTTAATTTTTTTATGTTTTTAAATAAACCATATTTTTCTAAATCATAAATCACACCATTTAATTTATAATTTTTTTACAAAATATCCCTGAATTAAGAATAAAATTTGTAAAGGTAAATAATTTATAAAACACTTTTATAAATTTATAAAAATATTTCCAAAATAATTTTTTTCATTATTCATAAAAAAATTATAAATTATTTAATTAAATTTAAAATATTTTTCTCTTGATTAAAATAAATACTTTATTTATTTTCATAAACAAGAGTAATAAATATGAACTTTTCATATTAGGAAAAGGTTAATAAAATAAATTTTAATAATTATTTTTAATCATATTCTCGTTTTATATACCGTTTTATAAATATGAATATAATATATTATTAAATAATATATTTATTTAATTACTAAATATGAATATTCATATTTATTTCCAAGATTAAAAAATATTTTCTTAAATTAAAATGAGTTTTTCAAAAAATTATAAACACAGTGATTCATTAAATAATCCTTCATTCCATACTATTGATGGATTTTGTATGATCATAATATGATCATATGTAGCAAAAGATATCCCACACAAAGGCTAATTTATCATTAATAAATAATGCGTAAATAAATATGTAAAATAGGGTACCTGGAAAGCAGCACCAACAACAATATTCTTCTTCCAAAGAGAAAAAGAATTATTTATGAAGATAAAAAAGTAGTGAACAAAACCACCATACCTTCAAGAGGGTATACTGACAAATGGATCCACAATAATTTAATGAGGATATGTGATTGCTTAAGGGGTTCTAGGTGCTACATATGAGATGCTAACCACCAATATGGGAGGAAGATAAAATTGAGAGGATTTATCACAATCAGATTTTTTCAATAAGAGGGTTTACATCCTTTTATATATACATCCATGATGCATCTAATTAAATTAAAGGAATAATAAATATTTATATATCCATATACATTTATTCTAATTTCTATAAATTCATTTAATCCTATTCAAAATATATTCAATCCATTTAATCCATTCATAATGTATTGATAATAAAAACCATTTTCAAGAAGTAAATAAAAATATATATATATATAATATACCTATATTTATTATCTCATGTATTTAATATATTCAAATTAATATTTACATCGAAGAAAAATATAATTATTAAAAATCCACTTTTTATATAAAATATCATATATATTATATATAATGTATTTTCAACACTTTGGTTAAATGGAAAACTGATATAAGATTTCCTTTGAATATATTAATCTACATGCATTTCTTGGCCTCAGTGGAGCTATATTTATCTGGGTCTATAAGAAGATATTTAATAATGATGATTCCTTTTATATTTTGATGATGGATCTGCTTCCTACCACGAATTGTTTTTCATTTATGTTCTTAGTGAGGATATATAAAGAAAAAGAAGGTGATGATAAGATCCATTTGATTGAATTATCAAGGGTTTATCTAGGCCTTACTAATTATCTCATGATATTAATAATCTTGGAGAATGTAATCCTTTTTTCAAGCCTAGAAAATTTCCTCACATTTGTGATACTCATGCTCATGCTCATTTTTCCCGTTCATATCACTATAAATGATAAATAATAGGCCTTCTCAAATTTTTTTGTAGATAATTGTGATGGAGAGTGTTGTTTTGGGAATGATTATTTTCAAGTCTAATTTTATAAGGGATATTGGTTTTGATGATCCACATGACATGGAATACCATCACCTATAAAACCTTACTCTCATGCAATCTATTTTCACTCTTAACTTTTGGATGTTATTTTTTTCCATTTCACGTGGCATGTGTTCAAGACTTTCTAAAAAACCAGTATTAGTCATATTGAAGTATCTATTTGTTATATATGTTTAGAGATGGTATCCGGGTGTATTTATGGATCATTTGGAATTTTATAGGGTTAGTTTAGCACTGGGTACCTGTCAGATGATTTTATGCACATTAGAGGGTGGGAAAGGCCCTTAATCATGGACAAAACATTGGAATCCTTGATCAATGGGAATAATATGATCACTTTTGGTTTACCATGACCTATCTATGCCAACTATGTGGTAGTGGGAATGTGTTATGGTTTGTAGTGGTTGTTGATGCCCACTTTCACTTACGATATATTTGGGGCAAGACACCTGGGAACCATCTTCAACACCATTACCGTAGTTGGTCAACTTTTTCAAAAATATTATTTTTAGAGTTTCTAGTTATGTCTACGACAAGGGGGAAATAGAAGGGAAAACATTCCATAGATCTCTCTAATTGTTCCCATATTTCTGATTATGGCATCGATTGTACTTTTGGGGTACCTTGTAGTATGGGGGTTGTTCCTCCACATTAAGTGGTTCTATGCTCAAAATTTTATTTTATGACAATGGTATTATGGTAGGGAGTGGTGATAATTTATTTTTTTGTTTATCCGTATTATTATATGAATCTTATAGTGCATTAACATGGACCTATAATTAGAATGCCTTGTTTTGGGAATAAGTGGACAATTTTGTGGGGAATTTTCTCGCCCTATGTAATGGAAAGGATTCATTAGAATTAAAAATACAGAGAGTTATAAATATAATTATAAAAATATTCTTCTAAAAATTAATTAAAATGAATTTTCATATTTAATTCCCTATTTTAAACTTTATATTATTGATTGGGGGTACAAGATAAAGATAACACACACACAAACACTTACACCCACAGGCTGGAGAGATATTCCATAGTCCACATTCCTATTATATCATGATGTTTTCATAGATGTAAAATGTGGTTTTCAATTGGTTATGTAAATGGATAAATAGTTCTTATTTTTCTCTTTGTTTGAACCATTTATAATAACATTTGTCTTATATTATCACCTGTTTGGATTATATATAAAATTTATCTATTTTTTAGTCAAATAAACTATTTTTGTCTACAAAAAATAATCATAAATTAATATCCATTTTAGCTTTCATATTAATTCTTACCATGAATGAAATAAAATTTAATATAATAGGAATCAACTAACACAAATGGTTCATAAATCAACCACATTTGTATGCAATGGTAGAGAAACATTTACATGTAAAGTCTTAATTCAGATACGTAACTATACAAATATATAGAGTTGTTATTTAGGATGCAATTTACCTCATTTGTATGGTTTTTTCTAAATAATAATTCACTTACACTATAATATATTTACACCCCCCATATACAATATCTAACTAAAGTTTAAAATAGTGAAAATTATGACCAATTTCATATTTAGTGAATAAATTCATGTGACATAATAAATTGGGATATTAATTTAGAGATCTATGATTTCTCTTCTATAGAGTTTCATTTTTATGATAAGTTTTATCATTTTATTCCCTTAAAGCGAAATGAAAATTTATCCATAGTAAAAAATTGAAATTATGATTCCATCATGGATCTTATAATGGGGTTTTCTTCATGGGATTTGAGTCTCATTCTATTATGAGATAGTTTATTTTCCAAGACACTTGAGTTTATTTGAGTCCCATAAATGATTTTTCTCTAAACACATATTTTATATCTAAACTATGAAAAAAACTTCTTCAAAAAATCAGAGGGAATTTAAGAATCCTAGATTTCACATGGGTTTATGGTGCACATTATGCCTACCATAATTGAAATCCATCTTAGTAGTTTCAAATTCTACATGTGAAGAAGCTTTAAAAATCGGTGTCATGGGATGAAATAATGGTTAGGGTGAGTGTAGGTGGGGATTGGTGGGAGTTGTGTTAAACTTTTATATCCACCACCATTCCCATAAAAGAGGTATTGGGGAACCTTCCAATATTAAATGAATCATTAAAGCCAAACGGTTCCATCGTATCTAGAAATATAGGCCTTAGACTTAAATTTGTGAGAGAGTGGTGTAAAGGGAAATTTTTTGTAACCCATTTTCTTATTAAAGTAAATACTACATCTCTTTCTCTATTCCCTTTCATTGTTATTATGAATCGTAAGTGATATTAGAGCCACTAGAACCCAAATAACAATGATCCAAGAAGGTATTCTAAGGGATGGAAAATTAAAATTTCTTAGATTTTTTAAGGAATATTATTTAATATCATGGAGATATGATTACAGCCACAAAATTAAAAAAGAAATATAGATCAAATGATGTCTCTGGAAAAATTAAAAGTTTGGGTTAACATTGAGTGCTAAAATACCTCCTCATAAAAAAGGTATTGTTTTGGTTCCAAATAAGTTTTCAACATCCTTTATAGAAGATACATTGACATGACATGTCAACACAAAATAACCACTACATCAGTTCTAAATAATTGAACAATCTAGACCATTGATACTATTTTGATCATATCTTGATCGACCAAAATCTATTTTCGACAATCTAAGAGTCAATTCTAACATTTTTGATTATCTCAGAAGTAATGGTGCACTCAATTTTTACAAATTATACTCCCAATTTTAATAAATTTAATTTAATTATAGGGATAATACCTGGGAGGTATGGACATGTTAAATTCTTCTAAGTACTATCTAAAACTTAAATATTTTAAAAGAACACTATGTTTGATAGTTTATACAACACACCACCCCGAGCTGCAACAAACCCAAACTTATTATTATTTATATATGATCATTATAAAACACCCATTTATATGACTAATATTAATTGGTTTTTAAAACATTATGATTTTTTTAATGTTTTTATTATGTATTTATTAATAATAAATAAGTACTTAATTTTCACTAAAATCATTTTATACTTCAAAAATACATTTTATTTAAAAATTGTTTTATTTTTTATATTGTTTACGTGAATAATAATTAATTTCTGTCACTTTCAGAAATTACATTTAGTGAAATGGAAAATAATTTTAAATCATCATGTCAAAGTTATCTTATAGTGATTTTTTGGTATTATTCTTAAAATATTGATTTACTAGTGAATAGTTAAAAATACTGATTTTTATTGAAAGCTAAATTTTTGTTTGAAGCATTTAAATGGTTCTATTTTTTAAATAGTTTATAATTAAAATTAGTTATATAATATTGTTAATAATTCCATTAATTAAAATAGATCCATTTTTTATGTTATAATATTGTAAAAAAACATACTTGTACTTATAAAAGATTTATTCTGAAAACTATTTGTTGTTGCGTTTTTCATTTTAACCATAAATTAATTTCTTGTACTTAATGAAATTTATGGTTGAAAAATAGATTCCATATTTTTAATTAGTTGGGAACAAATTTTAAAAATAGTTCTATTTTATTTTTTATCTTTATGAATAGTATCCATTGTAAATAATTATCACCACGGTAAGGGTAAATCGGGTAAGGTTAAAAATTTTATGATGAGGACTACAAAATGATCCTAAAACAAGACTTTATCATATAATATTGATATTTTTTTGAATATTTACATCTAATTCTAGAATATATGGCAACTTTTTGCCTTATTTATTTGATCACGATCTTTATATTAATTTAAGTAAAGATAAAATAAGAAATGTCATACTCTTAGCTTTAATATCTATAGTGTTTTATCATAAGGGTAAAATGAGGTTTTCTTGGTTATAAATGTTTATTTTAATGATAAATTAACATTATTTATTATATTAATTTATTTTAAAATTTTAATGATTTAATAATTACCTTAAATTCTTAAAAACATCGACACCATATTTATTCATATAACATAGAAATAAAATAAATGATAATAAAAATATTCAAAGTAATAAAATATGGATGAATTAATTTGTACGATGAATTTTATAGATAAATACTACATTTTTGATGTTATGTTAAAGTATTGTATTATATTTACATATTTTTTTTAATTTTCTTTAAATTAAAATTAAATGAATAGTCTCAAAAAATGTAATTAATGATATTTTATTAAAATAATATTTTAATACATTATTTATAAATCCTAAAAATATTTTAATAGGAAGAGGGGGAAAATATAAGGTCAATAATTTCACCCCTTTTCCATTTATGAGACAATTATTACCTATATGTAAATTTATAATCCATGAATAGTGAAAAATGTGTGTCCAGGGGTAAGGTTAAAATAGGCTAATTAGGGGGTTAAATCAAAATATACTGTTTAAAATGAATCTTAATGTATCCAAATTTCACCAGTTGATGATATTTAAATTATATACTACCTTATATTTTAATATATTGACATTTAGAAGAATTTATATGGAGAATGGTGTTATTATATTTTTAATATTTTAATAAATTCTAAAAGTACCCCTCCCTTCACCTATAAAAGGACACACATCCTTATCTTATTTAAACCCACTTAAGAATAAAAATCTACCCAGACATTTGAAATTATTTTATCAAAATAAATATCAATGTTCTAGGAGTTTTTGTTCTTCCAAAAGACCAATACTATGTCCATTAAGCGAAGATATAACGGAAGGCTACCAAAGAAGTGGTAATCATCTTTACCGACACTTTAAAATTTATTTATTCTTCTAATTCCCATTAATAAATTTTACCCATAAAGAAATAATAAATCTAATAAAATCAATATACTAAGATTTTGTTATGACTATATTACCACCATATTAAATATATTTTCCATAATATGAAAGGTGAAAGCGTTGCTTGTGCGTACACACAACTTACCGTCTCCGTGTAGCGATGTAATTTATTTTTCGCCACCAATAAAAATGGATGGTTATAAATATTAAATTTATTATATAATTATTATTTTGTAATTAAAATGTCATATATACCCTCTTACCTTCCAATCCATTTGGAAACAAAAATTATGCTCATGCATAATTGTGTAATACCACATCCATGAAGCGATGCGATCCATTTTTCTTTTATAATTTACTTGGATGGAAATAAAGATATATTTAAAAAATATATATGATATATATGATAGAAATAATTATTATTTAAAGGTTAATTATTATTTACCTTTCTTTCATTACATACCTCAATAAGTTAAAATAATGTTTATCCATACATACAGCCTACCATCCATATGAATGGTGTAATTCATTTATATATATATATAACTTTTATAGATAACTATAAATATCAATAATTTATATATAAAAATGATATATATAACATGTATAAAATTCTAGAGATGATGGAACCATGATAAATATAAAATGACCAAAACAACCAAATCAAAACATACCTGAAAAACCAAGCAGTTAACGCCCAAAATAATGATAATAATAAAATATTTTCAACAAATGGGTGAAAAAATATTATAAATTTATCATACATGATATCATATATATGAATATTATTATGTTATAAAATTATAATAAATCAAAATTTATTATACATGAGGTTAAAATAACTTACATTTCATGTCAAACTAGAGGTAAGAGGTTTCTTCACTCAATCTCATTTCATTATGTTAAATCACTTCTTCGTTTACTATATTATGCCAAGATTATGTATAAAATGAACTTTTTTTATTTATATTGTATTTAAAATTTTATTTTTATGTATTTAAATTTTATTGACAATATCACTTCATTTAAAATCTCCCACTTCAACGTTATGAACATTGTAAGTGTTTTCATCTAAATTTCCACTCCATTACAACATATCTTTTGTTATACACTTATATCATTTTATACGGTGTATATACCACCAATTATAATTATTTAACATGAATATATATTTATTCATTATGATTAGTGATTCAATTCATTATACACTTTCTATAGTAACATTTAAAACAAAAACTGATCTTATTTCTTGTTTTAATTGGGTATATTTTCTTTCCATGTCTATATTTTTCTAAATTATGATAAAAAATTCCATTTTTTCTCAAAGAATTTATTTAGGACATTCTAATTTATCATAAAATTTTGAAATGTTTTGAAACAAATTATTCTAATGTTTTGTAAAAGGTTAATTTTAAAATTTATTTATAAAAAGTCAAAATAAATGTTTTTAACATATATGACGTTAACAGATTTTCCAGCTGTCATAGTCTTTTTATGATATTTAGCTTCTTTTATATTTTATCACTATTTTTATAAATGAAACTATTTTTTAAAACTCATATTATTTTTTTCTGAAGAATTTTCAACAATTCATTAAAGAACTATATTTTATGACAAAATTTAATTTTTTGATGGTCATCTTTTATATCTTGATTAAAATTGTGGTCATTATATTCTATTGAAACATTGAATTTATTTTGAATATTTCGATATTAAAATCAATAAAATATAAATATTATTTTTTATCATGGATATGATAATTTCCTAATCCATATATCATTTTCACATATAATGTTTTAATTTAAATGTTATTTAATTGACTCGAGAAATATTGGTACTCCATATTCTTTTCTCAATATAGATATTTGTTGATAAATAACATTAAGTTTACATAAATTCAATAATTAATAATGACTTGGAAATTTTGTGATGGGTGGTTACCCGAATTATGTAGCCCCTCGATGCATCAATATGACTAACACGAAAATTCAGTTGCCAAAATAAATGGGTTTTTGGTGTATGACTACCCATAGTTCAAACTGTCTTAGGACAAAGATTTAACGGTAGAGATATCATGATGTATGAGATCATGATTTCCAATATTAAAAATTTTCTTAATTGAGAATTTAGTTACTATTATCCATGATATACCACTTTAATATTATCTCGGGATGCATTTTCATCCCATGTTATTGATTAAATGACCTGTATTTTATGTTATTTACATTTAGATATTGACTATTCAATATTTACCCATGATATCTTCTACTAAAAATTACTATAACTAAGAATATGACCTCACTATTTATTTTTTTACTATCCCCAGGATCTGAAGAAGGTTATTATTAGTAATATCAAGTATTCAAGAATGTTTTTACACTATGAATTTTATTTTCAAATGTAATATTATAATCATGTATGTATATGGTTATTCAAGACTATTAAACTAATTAGTCCATTGGTATGAGATATTTTATAGAATATTTTAATTTAAAAATTACACATTTTATTTGATTTATCAAATTTGGGGTGTTATAGTTGGTATCCAAGGACGTTTAGTGGAATCCTTGGGAACTAGATTTAGAAATACACAGAATAGGGAACTTAAACCTATGACTGAATTTGAGGATAAATTTAATTATGATAAAATAATAATGTTTTTATAAGGTGGTAATGTTTATTTGGGATAAATTGATGTTTTATATTGATGATGTAAGTGGTATAGTGTTTGTGACCTTGAAATTGATTAGTGATATGATGATGAAGTGTGTTAGGACATCTTTGATGATGTTTATTGAATATTTGGATTTCTAGAAATAGAATATTTATTTATATTAGGAATAATGACTATGTTAGTTTTTGTAAGCATATATATTTTCATAGGATGCTAACTTTAGAGTTATAGATACCATCATGGTTTTATAATTTTAAGGTGGAATATAAGTATAAAAGAATTTTTAGACCTTATGATGTTTTAAGTGATGAAATTTTGTGGTGATTTGAAACATTAACTATGATTTAAGAAGAATTAAATAAAAAGTTTTAAATAAACATTCTGTTTGGTATAATACTTAATTTTAAGTTACTTATGGTCTACTGGATCATGGAATATAGATAATATTGATAATTAAAAAGAAATTCATTGATAAGGTGAATGTTACAAAGATATTTATCGTCAAGATAAGGATAAAATTCCAGGTTAGTATATAAATTTGATTAATGATGTACTAGTGAAGGTCACTCCATTTTATGAATATATTTTGATTTATTATGGTGATTAAGAATATTTTTGGATTATTTATTTAGGTCAAATCATATGTAACCATTTGGTTTAACATGCGGTTTAATATAAATGATTATTTTGGTACAATGCTATTAAATTTTGGAAATGTAAGTTAAAAGTTATGAGATCCCCATAGATGATAAATAATTCATAAATGTTTAGGTTATTGAGGTTAACTGGGATATAGGGACTTTTATTTGTGTAATAATCTAAGTTTAACCTTTGGTATTATTATGAAAGTTTTAACGTAAAATTTATTATTTCTTCCTATGACGGATTATACATTTTTGATATTATATTACCTTGTGGTAAGGATTTCAGTTTTGGTTAATATATAAAGATAATAAGAATATATTTTTATCTTTTTTTGGATCATGTGATCCATTATAATATGAATTTATTTCTTCAGAAATGAAAAATTTATATTGAATAATAATTATTTCAAGAAAGGATGAGATTGTGGTAAAAAATTATTAAAGGAAACAATCATACATTTCATGAAAGTGTAATTACTTATTTTCTTACTCTAACAATAAATTATTTCATCAAATATAGTAATTTGTTTTTGAAAAAAATTGATATCGTGTTACGATCATTTTCAATGAATCAATGTTCTTTTCACCCATCAGATATTTGTGGTTTCGTGGTCATCAACGTTCGTCTAACCATGTTTTCTACCACTCTTTATTAGTCTTTGAGATTTTTTTATATTTCATGTCCAAATGATAACTACCCAATAAATCTCTCATATCTAGAAACCTATTATTTTTATTATTCTAGATTACCTTTATATTTTACTTTCCCACATATTAAGTAGAAGTTTTATTTACCCATTTTACGATGTGGGTTTTCCAAAAATTAATTTTAAAATTTAAAAACCTTGATTTTTGAGAACATGTTTAAATAGTGAAGATAAAATTTATTTAGGGGGGATATAACACTATATTATTCTAAAATAACACTATGTTTAATAGCGTATACAACACGTAACACCGAGCTTAAACAAACCATAAAATATTTTTATTTAATTTGATGACTATAACCTAGATGTTGAATTGAAGGGTGTTAATAATGTTAATAAAATTAGGAAAACATGTTAAATGTTTTTATATAATTTAATTATTAACAATAAATAAGTACTTATTTTTTAGTGAAATCATTTTATACTCAAAAAACACATTTTCTTCAAATTTTTTTAATTTTTGTTTGTGAGAATTTTAATTATTCTGTGAAACTTTTAAAAATTTCATTTTATAAAATTAAAATAATTTCAAATATTATCATATCAAAAGTATATTACAATGAATTCTTGGTATTTCTTTGAAAAGATTGATTTTTTTGTAAATATTGAAAAATACAGATTTTAATTGAAAATTTTATTTTTATTTCAAAAATATAAAAAGTAAAATTTTGTTTTAAAATATTTTAAAAGTAAAATTAGTTCTATTATATTATTAATAATTCAATTAATATCATTTTAATCAATTTTTTTGATAAATTTAGTATAAAAAAATTTTATAGTGAAAAAGGTAATTTTATGAAAAACTCTTTTTCACAGTGTTTTACATTTTAATCATAAATAAATTTATAAAACGTATATAAATTGAATATTAATAACTGGGTTCCATATTTACAATAACGTGTAAAAACTTTGTTATATATTTCCCTTTTTTTTAATTATGAACAGTAATCATAGTAAATAATTGTCACTATGGTATGGGTAAATCAGGTAATTATAGTTAAAAATAATATGATTAGGACAAAAAAGAGACACTAAAACTTTTCTTTATCCAATTATATGTGTGGAGTTCATAATTTTACATCCAATTCTCAAAACTATGGCCACTAAGATTCATATTTCATTGATTATGAAATTTTATATGAAATTAAGTAAAGATAAAATCAAAAACATCACCCTCTTGACGGTAATGACTCTAATTTTTATCATAAGGTCAAAAGGGTATATTCTCAGTAATAAATATTTATTGGAAATATAATTTAATTAATTTTTCATATTAATTTTTTTTAATTTTTAGTGATCGAATAACTACCCAATATATTTATGAAACACTAACACAATATTTATTCGTTTAATATAAAATAAAATAAATGGTTTTAAAAATATTAAAAGTAATATAATTTTGTTCAATTTTTACATTTAAATAATTAAAAAGATAAATATTAAATATTATGGTTTTTTAAATGGATAATTTTCTAATTCCATCTTTGTCTTAGAGTGTTTAATGTCAAATTAAATGAATAGTGTTTAAAATGACATTAATGATATTTTGTTAAAGTAATATAAAAATAAATTATTTTAAAATAATAAATATTGAAAGATGAAAAGGGGGATAATATATTTTCAAACATACCATCCCTTATCCATTTTTTGTTTAATTTTTACCTTCTATGTAAAATTACAACCCTTTAAGAGTTAAAAAGGATTTACCATTATTAATGTTACAATAGGTTAACTAAGAGATTAACCCAATATATAATTTTTAAAATTACACTTAAACTTGTAAAAGCCTAATTTTTTATGATATTTAAAACATATAATACCTTATCTTTAAATATATATCCATTTTAAAGAATTTTTATTAATAATGACATTATGATATTTAAACCATTTAGGAAATTCCAAATGTGCTCCTCCGCTCACATAAAAATGGATACCCATTCCTTTTATTTTGTACATGACCTTGAGATAAATATATCAAAAAATCACTATAAATTAATATTTTAAAAATAATTATCCATGTTCTATGGATTTTTTCCCTTCCAATAAACCAACCCTAGACCCCTTAAAAGGATATCTAAAGGAAGTTTACAGAAGAAGAGGTTATATTCTTTACAAATTCTTTCATGTTTATTTTTAGTTATACATAATATTAATTAGTTTTACCCACCATAAAATAATAAATATGACATAATTGATATATGTATATGTTATTACGATTATGGTTAAACCATAATCAATCTATATTCTATCCTATAAAAAGAAAAAACCTCACTCGTGAATACGTACAACTTACTGTCTCTTTGTAGTGGTGTAATTATTTTTTTCACCACCTCATTACATGGATGCTAATAAATATGGAACTAATGAATATTTATTATATTTATGACATAATTATTATTATGTAATTATAATATCATATACTTCTTCCCACCATCTAATCTGTTGGAAAATTATAATGTCGATAATGCGTACATGTGCACTACAACCTCCAAGAAGTGATGTGATCTGATTTTCATTTACACCTTAGATGGATGGTAATAAGGGTAGATTTAATAAATATATATGATATTATAATTATTATATAAATATTAATTATTATTTAACTTTATTTCTTTACATCCGTCTAAAATTGAATCCAATGTTTCAGTGTATGTATGGTCTACCATCTTCATGAGCAATGTAATTTATTTTTCTATCTCCACCTTTTAGACAAATCTAAATAAATATATATATTGAATATATATATTTATATTATATTTATATAATTAAATTAATTCTATAGATGATGAAACCAAGAGAAATTTTCAAGGACCAAAACTACCAAATCGAAACATACATGAAGAATGAAGTAGTTAACACCCAAAATAATTATAATAATAAAATATTATCAACCGAAAAGTGATAAAATGTTATAAATATATCATGTATGATTTTATAGATATTCATAAGATTTAGTTATATAATTATAATAAAAAAATTTATAATATTTTTGGTTAATATAACTTATATGATACATCAGACGTGAGGTAAGGTGTTTATTAACTCAATTTTCATTCATTTGGCTAATTAAATTATTTGTTGACTATATTATGCCATTATTATGTATGAAATTACCTTTAATTGAATTATATTTTATTACCACATGTATTTTTTTGATATAATTTTTATACCCACAATCACTTCCTTGATTAATTACCACTTCAACGATTTGACCATTGTAAGGGATTTCGTCAAAATTTCCTCTCCATCGAGACATATCTTATATTATAAACATATTTTATTTTATGCGGTGTATACGATTCCAATTTGAAGTATTTAACATGAATATCTATTTATTCATGATTATTAATGACTTAATTAATAGTACCCTTTCGATAATAAATTTTAAATGAAATTTCTATGTTATTAATTTTTTTGATTGGGGATATTTTTTCTCTTGTCCATATTTTTCAAACCTATTTCATAAGAGTACATTATATTTTTTCAAATGATTTATTGAGTATAATATATATTTTCATTTATTTTTAATGTTTTTGAAGTATTTTTTGTAATGTTTTCAAAAAAGGTCATTTTTGACAATCTTAAAAAAAATTTTTAAGGAATTTATTTGAACACATACGCCATTAGTTTAATTTTTGGCTGACATAATCATTTTATAATATTTAGCTTCTTCAACATTTTGTCAATAAATTCACAAATAAAAATATTTTTGAAACCATATTTAAAAATTTTTCACTTATATTTTCTTATTTTATTTAAAATTATATATTTTAATATAATATCCACTTTTCTTATAGTTATATATCATATCTTGATTATTATTTTTTGACATTATCTTTCTATTGAAACATTCACTTTTTTTGTGAATCATTTGAAATTACATTTCTCTTAAATATCCATATTATTTCTATCATGTATATGCTAATTTCCTAAACCATAAAACATTTATTTATAAGATGTTTTACCTTGAATGTTATTTGATTGAATGAGAAAATATTTATATTTTATATTATTTAGTAAATATATATATATATTTATATATAGATGAAAAATATTGTTATGAATTAAATTCAATATATGAGGAAATAATAAGACATGTAGTGATAGGTGTGACTCAAAATTATATAGCCCCTAAATACGTCAACAGGTATCATGAGAATAATTATTGTTCTAAATTAAAGGAGTTTTTGGTGTATTCCTTCAAATAGTTTACACTATTTTGGAAGAAGTAATTGATAGTAGAGATATCTTGATGTCGAAGATAATGATGTCCAACATTAAGAATTTCGTTCATTGAAAATTCATTTACTAATATCCATGAGATTACTTCATTGATGTTATATATATATTCATTTTTTTCTAAATTTATTTATTAAATGTATTATGTTTTTAGTTTTTTACCTTTACCTATTGATAATGCCTTATTTACTCCTGATAAATTATGATATACATGACTCTTACGGATCATATGAGGTTATCTTTTTTTGTTTTCCTTTCCCAAGGATATGAATAAGTATATCATGAATAATATCAAGGATGAACGAATATTTTTTATGCTAATTATTTTATTTTCCAATGTAATATGGGAATTATGTTTGTCTTAGGATCTTTATTACTACTAATATGATCAATCATTCAGGATGATATTCTTTTTATCTTATACCAATATAATAAATTATACACTGAATCTGGGTTACTGGAGTTATAGTGTCACATAATCCATTTGGAATCTATAAATAAAATATATACTCAAGGTTAAGGATATGTTTAATCCCATTATGAATAAGGGGGTCATCCCTGATGCCAAAAGGATTCCAAGTGGAATAAGAATTTAATTATTAGTCAAATTAATAAATGGATTTATCACAACATATACCCCCATGTTTCTTAAGAAACTAGGGCATACAAACTCTATATGGAGTTGGAGAATATGTATAAATAACTAAAATTATCAAAAAATATATTCTATTGTTTAAACTCTTAATGAATTCTTGGATATAGAGTGAAAAATCTATTGAATAACACACTTATGAGTTTCAAATCCAAGTGAATCCACTGGTGGTTATAGGTAAGACACTAATTATAAAATATTAGGAAAACCACATACTCTGAAAACATCTCAATATCCAAGTTACATTAGATATAACTCTTAGAAATTTAACAACCAAAGGAAATATTATAATTAAAATGGTAAAAGATACACTTTTAAACGAGGATACACAAATAAATTGCATGATTTATAACCTGATGTAAGCTATTATCATATGAGGGAGACAACAAGAAGGTGGTTACGAAGCCAAAAAATAGAGGCCAATGTGAGAGAAGAGGAAGGTCCATAAACTTTAGGGGGCCATCATAAAAATGATATAATTTTGGAATAAAGGGAAAAATGAAGAAGAAATATGGGAATTTAGTAGAAGGCAAATAAAAATATTCTAAACAAAAAGTAATAAATGAATATGCGCATGTGATATTCACTGGAGATGTTTTCTTTACATCAATTAAAAAAAGTAAAATGAATTCAACCATTATTCCAAGACACAAATATATATTAAATAAAGTATCACCACACCCTGTCACTCCATATACAAAATATTCATTGACTTCTCAAATTGGAAACTTTGGTGCAGTCATGCTTGTGGTGGTCACTCGTCCTAAAGTCCTTCAAAATTTTTTATTTACATTTAGATAATCACTATTTTTAAATGTGTTTAGATGGTAACCATACATGACCCATATACCCATAGTAAAAAGGCCCAATTCATGAACTAAAGGCCCAAAGGCACAAGGCTCAATATATGACCAAAAGACTAAAGACCTGACTACATTGAAACTGCCCCTCCTCATTATCTCCATCATTGAAGGTATAAGGCCCCAAACTTAAACATCACATAATCTTATGTTTGTTTCAAGAATTTACTTTCCATTACCTTGATGATACATTCAAGTTTAGAGATTTATAAAATTATGAAATAACTCATAGATAGAAAAAGAATAAAATATAAAGCGCACACTTCCAATTAATATCCCTTTTCCACATAATATAAATCCTTAAAAATAAATAATGATTTATTTTCATGGAAAATTTCCATGACTTAAAAATTGACTTCTTCCATTCTCATAACAATCCTTAAACCCTGTAAAAAAACATTTTAAATGCAGGATGAGCACAAAAACTCAATAAAGCACATAAGAAAAGATAGAAAACATTAGTCGAGTGAAAACTAAAAAAATCATATAGTGTTTATCGTTACCTTCAATGTTCTATGAGTGTATGAAAACTTGTTTCACATGAAAAACACATACATATATTTTTTTCCGAATAAATCATTTAAAACCCATATAAAATAATTAAATACACTTTTGGTGACTTATAGGATCATATTCCTAAAACACATAAAAAAAATTAATTTGAATAACCATATCTCCTACATTCAATATAATCATTACCCAATGAATTGAAGTTCTATAAGTGGGATCAACCTTTATATAATCTATATGAGGCTCACAGGTTTTTCCAGAGTTATATGGGGATCAAACCTTTTTATATGCTATATTAAGATCACTTTTGAGCTATAATGATGTTCAAAACTTTACATAAGATATATCATGCTCCCCCATTCATATTATGATCAAGTAAAATATCATGAATAAAAAAATTTCACCATAAACCCATTAAAAAACTATTTTAAACCCATATGAAAAACACTTTCTGGTAAAAAAACCTTTTATATTAAGAACCCATTTTAAATTCTGAAATAACCATAAAAATATAAATATGTTTTCAAATTTAATAATACATTAAATCTTGAAAATTAATATGGAAATCAAATAATTGACACGATGGTTGAAAATTCATCGCCGTGTATGTAAAGAATAGATCATTACTTTTCTTAATTATTGAAACATTATGTATAAAACACACAAGAAGATTCAATTTTAAAACAATTTAAAATAATGTATAATGATATATAAAATTTTCTCTATAAATATTTTATATCAATATCATTTTTTTGATAGAATTATTTTTAAAAATATTGGCATGGAAAATAAGTAGAAGGAAGGAAAACATTAAAAGAGAAGTTTTTTAAAGAAAAGTTCCTTATCACCTTTAAAATGTTTGAATAAGAATCCCCACCAAAGGATAACATTAAAAAAACATTAAATATAATTATAATTGATAAATTCATGATATAAAATGTCAAATGGGATACATATACACAACTTAAAGAAATATAAGGGCATAACTTCAAAAAATGACTTAATGAATGGAAATTGAGACAATTCCCCTTACCTTAAGCATGATTCTTCATGTGAATATTTATCATCATGAATAATAAAATTATGCTAATTAATTAATTTGTTGATAATTTTTTTAATTTTTATTATTAATTTTATTTTACTTAATACAATGTTGTATATAATTACAAAATTAATTATTTTTAATCAAATGTTTTGACTATATATAGATTATGTTTAAATATAAATTTTGGTTGGATTAATATGGTCAAATAGGAAATTATTTATACATATAAATAATCATAATCATGTAATAATTGAAATATTTATAAATAAATTATACATTTATAACAAAGCATAAAATAGGGTTTTGAAAAATGAACTATGTTACAATCATGGAGATGGTATGTCATACGTATGTATGAGTAACATTTCTATTTACAATGATAATTATAGAAAAATAAATAAATATATACATACATACATATATATATAATTATAATTATTGTGACTTGGTGATGAAGAAGGAGTCACATTGCTTTGATGAGGAAGTTGTCTACACATCTATGAAAGACATTATAATTTTTTTTTCAGTGTGTGAAAAGGTAAGAAATAAAAAGATTTATTAAATTTATATAATTATAAATATGTCATGAATATCTCAAAAATTTCATTTATATCACATATAATTATTATATTTATCCTTATCACTTTCCATGTAATGCGTTAGTTAAAAATGAATCACATCATTCCGCGAGGTGGCAGTCTGCTGTACACACGAGCGACGTTATCGTATCCCCTACGATATAGATTGTAAAAATTTTTATTTGATATAATTAATCTAGAGGTATAATTATGTTATAAATATCATATATAAAATTTATACCTATCATCATACCCATCCGTGAAAGGTAGTAATGGAAAAACAAATGACATCGTTTCGTGAGACAGTAGTCCACCGTCCACATGAATGATATTTTATAACCCATTTGATGGAAGAGGGAAATTATTTAGGATAGAAAATTAACATCAAAACATAAAATTATTTAGAATATTAAATGGTTATTTTATAATCATGGTTTAAAAATAATTTAATTGTGTGAAGTAAAAGAAATAAAAAAACACTCATTGATTAATGTTACCTATCCTTCAGGTATTGTCCATTTGTTTACAGAAACATCATTTATATTTTGTACTTATCCAAAGAAAAAGTTTCTAGGATGAGGGTATTGAAGTTATAATGTGATTTTGTGATGTTTTTTTTAATAAAATGGCTTAAGAGGTTTAAAGTGGGGATGTGAGTGAATTTTCTTTTTGTAGTTGAGGAGAAGTAATGTTTTTGTAAATAGCCAAAAGTATTTACTATTAATAGGTATGAATTATATCATGAGCCTAAAAAATTTATAAATAATTTAATATAGGGTTTATTTGTTTAACCAAAACCACAAACACAAAAAATAAACACATTTTATCATGTTATTCCACACTTATTAAGTTTACACAATTTTTACCCTTTAATTTTTTTAACATGGTAAATTGTATATTTTTATTTACATAGGTAATTTAACCTTTAATACTAATATTAAAATGTGTTTTTAGATAATTTATACATAGAGATTATAAATATGAAATAAAATTTAGTAAATAAAAATCAGATGTGTGTGAAAAATAAATTTTAATAAAAATGCATGTAATACACAAAACCATTTTTTAACCTAAATTGTTGTAATTAATTTTAACAGTTTTCATTAAGAATTATGGTAATTTTTTTTTAAATTATTATATAATACAAATTATTTTTGTTTAAAATATTAAATAAATTTTTTCCAAATTAAACTCACCTATGTTCCAAAATTTAATTTAACATTAATCCTACAAATACGACGAGATAACATGTTTTCTTCAAAGAGAAAATTTTCAAAATATTAAAAAGTTTTTATATCTAAATTAAATATGGAAATAATTAAAATTACCTAAATTGGATTAATTTATATAAAATATATGTAATTTAACATTAAAACAAATTAAAATCATAATTTTACATTCTAAATTATGTAAAAAATGTTATTTTCAATTAAAATTCATCATTTTTCAGTATTTATAAAATAATTATAACTGTTTGGAAAAAACCGATAAATTTACCCTAAAAAATGTTGGTATTATGATTTAAAAAATGAATTTTATTTTTCTAGATCGAGTTTATAATTGTTTTAATAATTTGTTTTAAAATAAGTATTCTATAAAAAGGTGACAAAAAGACTTTTTTGAAAAATATAGTTTTAATCATAAAATTAGCTTTAGTTTTATATTTCATAGAAAACATATAGGATGAATTTTAATTATTATATTGAATATATGATATATAAATTTCATTAACATAATACAATACGAGTTATTATTTAATTTTTTGGTATAAATCACATCTCATCACAATAAAATAATTTTTGAGAAAAAAACTTCCATTTAATTTCAAAAGGGAATTATTTTCACTTATAATTATTTTTTCACTGAATAATTCATTATATATACATGAAAAAACAATATTTTTTCATAATTACATTAATTACATTCATAACCAACATTCCAACAATTAGGTGATAACTATCATATTAAATAATAATAATAATAAAAATGTTTTTTGTTTAAACTCATTTTTTCTTACAAGACAAGTTAAAATTGATATTGTTTGTAATTCAATCAATACATAGTGTTACATATCATTTAAGTTATCAAACATAATTTTATTCATTTAAAATCTTGAGGTGTTACTTCCTCCCCATTTAATAATTTTTTCCTCATAATTTTAAATTTATCATCCTTAAATAATGGATGGACATATGGAAATAATTTTATTGTAAAACGACAATGTAAAAAGTGTTAATAAAACATCCTCTTGCTAAGAGAGAAAATATAATTAAAGAGGCCATATGGAATAACACATGACAATGTTTCTAAATAGGATAAAATTGGTTGGAATTTAAGAAAAGTTTAAATAATTATAGAGAGTGATTGAGGTCATTGATCGGAGGCAAGTTAATGATAAATGTAAAGTTAATGGTAAAAAAAACATAAATATATGATGATATAAAGGACCATATGTTCCTCAGAAATGAAGGTACTAGGATAAAATTTTGGTCTCAAGATTATCTTCCTATAGTTTAGGAATTATCATAACTTCTAGACTAAGATAATATGAAAATATACTTACTTGATGAGTATAATTTCATCCTTTAGTCAATTTCCAAAAAAATCATTATCCTTTTATCCAATTAATGTTTATTCATGATGTGTTTTTAATTACTGAATCACTAAAAGTAATTTTAAAGGACTATATATTCCCCAAAAGAATAAAAATATTTTCCTCATATATTTACTCATTAACCAGATCCAAAAAATTGTTAGAAGATTGTAATATATTTCACAAAATTAGTAAACCTTAATATGATACAATAATATTCAAATTAAATAGTGATATGCAAAATTGAAACTAAATCATTTCATAAACCTATATCCAAAATAACCTCAATGACCACAAAATTAAAGAGTATTAAATACTTGAATTTTATCTCAAACATTTTAGATTTTAGGACATAAAATTAGTTATATTCCTTTGAAGTAAAATTAATCACTTACTAACCTAATAATTTTTCTATCCAATGGTTATCTATATGATAAATCTATTGTTCTCAATATCCAAGATCATATAAAACCGAAAGTTCATCAATAACTTAAATCCTATTTATACAAAATTTTAATACATTCTTTATGTTAAACCACTGATTTACTAATACATAAACCTATTAAAACATATCCTAATATTTCATTTATTACTTTAACATCTCATCGCTTAAAACCTTAAAAGGGTTTCTATGATTTTGAACATATAATAATCACTAAGATTATGGGCCTATTATGGTATCTATAACAATTAAGATAACCTTTTATAAACACATAATAACATCTGATGTTATCAAAACCTTTAATTTGACACCAACTATATGGACCTAACCTTAAACATTATATAATCTTGATTTTGGGTCAAGAATTTACATTTTTTTTACTTGTGAATCTTTTCAGGTTTTGAATTTTAGAGAATTAGTCCATAATGCATATAAAAACTCTAAAATACAAATTGGACACTTCTTATTAGTATCCATTTTTCAAAAAATATAAAATTTTTAGAGTAAATAATTATTTATTATCATGGAAAATCTCCACGACTTCCAAATTTATTTCTTTCATTATATTACCCATCCTAAAAACCTATGAAAAATATTTTTGACGTTGTTTGAGCACAAAAATCTCAGTAAGGAAAATAAAAAAACATAGAAAACCATTAGTTTAGTGAAAAATAAGAAAAATCATATAGATTTTTCGATTACCTTAAATGTTCATTGAGTGTGTGACTTAAAAAAACTGGACATGAGAAAACAGAACTGTTTTTCTAAAAGAAATCCTTTTAAACCCAAAGATATAAATTAAATACCATTTTGGTGACAAAGAGAATAATATTGATGAAATAATAGAAAAACTAATTTAATTGGAATAAAAATATGGTCTACTTAAAATATAATGATTATCTAATTCATTGGAGTTCTATAATGAGGCTCAACCATTGTATAAGCTATATCGGGGGCTACCTAATTGTCATTAGGTATAATGGGGATCAACCCTTCTTATATTCTATATCGTTATCACCCATGAGCTATAATGGGGGTAAAACCTTCATATAATTTGTATTAGGCTCACCCAATTCATAAAATTCTCATTTAAGATATCTTGAATAAAACACATTCATTACAAAACCCTTTGAAAAAATATTTTAAACCCATATGAAAAATACTTTCAGGTGAAAATAATATTTTTATTAAAAAATCATTTTCAATAATGAAATACCCAATAAAATAGATTTTTTTTTTAATTTAAGAAAAAATTAATACTTTAAAAGTATTCCATAAATCAAATAATGGAAATGATTATAGGGAAGTCATTGTCATTGTGTATTTTAAAAATATAACATTACTTTTTTCGTTTTTCAAAATAGTTTTTTTAAAACATGAAAAATGATTCATTTTGAAATCATTTTAAAATAAGGTAAAAATATACATAGAATTAAATTTATAAATATTTTATATCCATATAAATTTTTTCCTAAAAACATTTTACATAAAAAAGTTAGTGAAAAGAATGAGTTGGAAGGAAAACAATAAATGATATTTTTTATAAAGAAAGGTACCTTATCACATGTGAAATATTTTAATCATAAGACCCATGAAATGATATCATTCAAAAAAATTAAATAACATGATAATAAATAAATTCATGATATAACATGTGAATGGGTATTTATATACACCATGTAAAATGATATAGGTGCACAACATAAAAAATTCCTCAATGGAAGTAAATTGATATGAAGTCCCTTAACTTGAGTCCCATTCATCATGTGTTTATTTATCATCCTGAATAATAAACTTATATTAATTATTTACATAATTTAAAACCTTTTTAATTTTTATTAATACTTTTATTTCATTTTTTAATATTTTTTATTCAATTATATAATCAAGTAGGTTTACGTCAAATGTTTTGACCATATTTGTCTTATCTGTCAAAATTAACTTTGGTACGTTAAATATGGTGAAAGTGCTCATTATTTAGATATATATTGAATGATAATCATGTAATAATTACCATATTTTTACCTAAATTATAATTTTAAAACAAATCATGAAATATGGTCCTGAAAAATAAACTACATTATAATCATGGAGACTGTAGGTCTTACATACGAATGAGTAACATTTCCATATTCCAATGATCATTATGGAAATATGATAAGGTATATATTTTCTATACAAAATTATAATATTATAATAAATAAAATATTTCTTAATTATATATTCTTATATATAAAATTCATGCGATGTGGTGATGAAAAAATGAATCACACCTCTTTGAGGAGACTGTAGTCTACACGTCCACGAATGGTGTTATCATTTTTTATTAAGTTAAAGGTAAGAAATGAAGAGATATATTATATTTATAAAATTATAAATATGACAATTATTTCAAAAATATTTCATTTATATCACATATATTCAGTATGATTACCATTATTAAATTTTATTTAACGAGTTAGTGAAAAAATGAATCACATCGCTTTGCGAGGTAGTAGTCTACCGTAAAGATGAGTAACATTGTCGTATCGCTATGGTATATAATGTCAAAATTTATATATTATATAATTAATCTAGAGGTTTAATTTTATTATAAATATTACAAATAAACCATGGATTCATCATAATACCCTCCGTGAGATGTGGTAATAGAAAAATGAACGACATTTTTTTCGTATGGCGGTGGACCACCATACAAACAAATGATGATTTCATTAATTTTTTTTGGAATATTTGAATGATTTATATTATGTTATTAAGTTATCAAAATATCATTATATTTACTCTATTTAGGTTATTATATAATCATCATTTAAGAATAATTTATTTGCATGGATAAAAAAATAAAAAAGCACTCGTTGATGAATGTCACCTCTTCTTTGGGTATCCCCCATAGGTTAGCACCAAAGTACTTCATAGGATAGATTTAGGAAAAAAATAAGGCTTATATGATTATTTTAGGGAATTTTAAAATTATTTTTGTAGAAATTTGTCGATAAAAATAACTTTATTGGTGTAAATAAGTGAGGGGGTGAGTTTACTTTTATTGATGTGGAGTAGTGGATTTTTGGTAGAAACAAAAAAGTATTAACTATTGGGAGGTATCCCTTTCCTATTGTGTCTAAAAAATTAATTATTAATTTATGGGAGGGTTTATTTTGTCTAGATACACCTCTATCATAGATAAATAAACACATTTTGTCATCTTAATTCTTATTCTCTAGGTTTACTCAAATTTTACACATTTAGGTTTTACCACAGTAACCTGTATCTTTTTATTTACCTAGGTTAGTTATCATTTAAGAATAAAAATAAAAGGATTTTTGATAGAAAAGTTATACATACTAATTCTAAATATAAAATAAAATTTATTAAATAAATTTTCTATGTGTGTAAAATTAATTTTAAAAAAAACTCATGTTATATGCAAAACCATGTTTTAACCTTTATTATGGTAATTAATTTTAATTACTTTTACTAATAATTAATGGAAAAAAATTAAGTTGATATTATTATATAATATAAGTTATGTTGATTCCAAATATTAAATATATATTTTAAAATTAATGTCACATAAGTGGATCAATTTAATTTAAAGTTAAACCCATAGAGGCAATGAGAAAGTGACGTTTTTTAAAGAGAAAATGTTCAAAAGACTGTGAAGTTTTTATATCTAAATTCAATATGAAAATTATTATAATGACATAAATTTTATAAATTTATATAAATTTTAACTAATTTTACCTTAAAACTTATTAAAAATATAATTTAATAATGTAAATTATTTTAACCAAAAGGCAATTTTCAATTGATATTCGACATTTTTCACTATTTATAAAAAATTGAAACTTTTTAGAAAAAACATAAAAATTAACCCTAAAAAAACTTGTGTTCTGATTAAAAAAAGATTATTTTTTTACTATATTTTAAAAAAGGGTCAAAAATTAGTTTTAAAACATGTGTTATATTAAAAGGCGATAAAAATGTTTTTAAATACAATTTTAAGCAAAAAATAGGATTTATTCTTATCAGTTGTCTAGAAAATACATATGATAAATGTTAAAAATCATATTTAATATATAATAAATAAATTTAATTAATATAATCCAATTAGATTTATTTAATTAATTTATTGTTAAAAAATACACTTGTACACATTTAAATAGTTTTTTATAAAAGTATTTTCTTTCTAGTTTGAAAAGGGTTTTATTTACATTTCTAATTAATTGTTCACTGAAGAGTTCATTATATATGAATGTATAAACTATATTTTTATAATTTAGTTAATCCTATTCATAACCACCATTCTAATGACTAGGTGATAACTATGATATTAAATAATTTTAATTATAATGTCTTTTTTTATACTCAGAATTGTGTCTAATGTATGTTAAAATTGATATTATGTATATAGAATGGAAAAATAAATGATTTATATTATTTGATCTATTGAACTTAATTTTATTATTTTAAAATCTATAGGTGTTATATAAGGGTTTCTTACTCCCAACCACATATAGATGATTAACTAGCATTTTCTTATACAGAGTTGCATAATACTTGGTACTAATAGTGATTTCTACACCCTCCCATTATTTAAATCTGAATAGATATTATCTAGTGGATGATACTAGAACTGATTCATCTAATGGGGCCTAATTTAGTATGGTATGAACAAATTATTTCACATTCTTGTGGCATGATAGCTCATGACTCGGAGGCCCAAGGTGCCCTGGAGGTCCAAGGTAGCCTGGAGGCCCTATGGCCTGGAGGCCAATGGTGGCTCGAAGGCCTTGTTTCCCATAGGACCGAACCAGTGGATTGAAGTCCCAAATTTGATGAATAATTATAGCTCGTGAAGTACAACATAGTTCCTCTTACAATACTTCTATAGTAACCTATAAATATTCCTCTGTTAGGATTTGATCCTAGGTTTCATGCACGATTATTGGGTGTATTTACCACTTGTCCACTACCCCAACTACTGCATTCAAGATGTGGAATACTAGTTCGACTAATATTATTGGAATGAGTGATATTTAATTCAAGATTAAATTTGTACACACAATAATCTTAATGGATTTTCAATATATTCCAAGTCTTCAGATCAAACTGTTACCAGTGATAAACATAGAGAGACAAGGGTATGAAAACATCTTCTACAATTAGGAATTGAAGACGGTGAAAAAATCCATAATCATTACCCAAGGGCACATATGTGATAATTTTTTTAAAAATAAAGGAATATATGTGTAAGAAACCTCCACACAATTTATGGATATGTATCATCGAATATGTGTCATAAGAGACTCATACATATGAGTAAAATAGGTTTATCCACCCAAAAAATTAATAAATACATGAATTTTTACATGGATGATGACACAGACCGAACCAATTGGGATCTACCGAGATTGATAGTAAGATGATTGTGCCACCCCAATCCCCCATCCAAATGGCTCAGGGCTGGTGATTGGCACTAAGTAGATATATCTCACATATGTAATGACTGATCCTAACATAACTATACATAACCACCAATCACCTCAAAGGATAAAAATAATTCAATATGAGATTAATAACCAACAAGGATATGTATAGATACCTCAGAATCATTATGAGATCAAAAAAGGAGTAATAAGTGCATAAATAATAATAAAAATTGGTAAAATACATGTCGAAAAAAACTCTAAAAGGGAAAAATTGTTTTATATTCACTAAAATATATATTAATGTGATGAATATAGAATAATGATACATTACTGCCAACATATACTTAAGTAGGATCTTGAGAATACATCACATACATATCTTTCCACTCATCCATGATTGTATGTTGGTATATATATGTATATATATTTATATATATATATGATGCATATTTTTGGATACATTGTCACCAATGTATTTTTAAGCAGGATCGTGAGGATACGTTATAAACAGATCCTTAATCTCAAACATGAGACTACAATACACATAATATAATATGTATGCTTATGGTTGGTACTGCAACCTTACTCTTTCATTTTTTTATTTGGTTATGAATAAAATAGTTGGCACTTTTAGGTATTTCATTCATTGAAATAATTCAATGAATAACTCTAATGGTATGTAACATATTCCAATATGTTGGATATGGATGACAATATTCATTAAAGGAATAGAATTTATGATGGATATATAAATTGATATGATCCATCCTATAGTGTATGATTTATTATAGATAGTACATCAAATATTATATTCTCATATATATTCATTTATCATTTCATAGTAAATGAAATATTACCCCTTTGTGCATATTAGAAATCTCATGTTCTGAAACAACATCCAATGGTTGGTGTAACCCCCTCAGAGGTAGGAGGATTTAGTCTACTGCTTAGATGGTCATCGTCAAGCATAATCTATAACAAATTCAAGACATGTCTTGCAATTATATTGGTATGAATGCTGTTTATGTTCTTCATTTATATTCCATAATGATTCTTTTGATGATAGATCAATCCCAAATACTGGTTTTCATCTTCTATTATGTTTATATAATGAATAATCAAAGCCTATTAATGGTATCAAATCACGATTCTTTATCAAATCCATAAGTTTATATTTTTTAATAAATAACAATTTTTTGTTTCAAAATGTATATTGGAAGTACCCAATTTATATTTCTATCAGATAATGGAATATTTATTTCTCTACATTTGGTTTTGCTGTATAAAAACATTACTTGAGGTGTCCCCATGAAAACATGTTGGCACTAACATTGTGTCAAGTGGGGTTTAAAAAAATTAAATTATGAAAATTTAATATTTAGATAATTTATATTTTATTATTTAAATATATTATAAATAATAAGAATTAGACATTTTAAAATTTAATTTTGAAGCCTAATGTAAAAAATGAAAAGTTCATATTTATATCACATATTGTGGAAAATAAATAACGTGTAAATTTATTTGTTAATTCTGTTATATTTTTCATGTTTATAAATTGTTTATATAATTTGAATAATTTTTATGATTTTTTAGGGGACAATTTTATCCTAACAGATAGATCCTAGCATTACATGTTAGGAAAAATATCATAAGATTTAGTTTTTCATCTATGTTGACCTGAGTTTTTTAGAGTTTTGAGTTTGAGAATAGTTATTGAATATATTTTTTGAATATTAGGTGTTAGAGATATCAGGAATGAAACTATATCTTGAAAATAGAATCCACAGGGAGAGGGACTTGGGGTTATGCGACCCACTGAAATGGAAGCTTATGACTTATTATATAAAGGTGAGTGGTTTACTATATGTTACTCTTGTCTTACTCATGTAATGATTATCAATCTCATAAATATCTACGAATTTAAATGAGGATTTCATGTAAATTATTCATGAGACGTATTCAAATATGTATGAATATAATTAGATTTTGTTTTTGGGTGAGTGACATAGACTTGTATGCTTTGTAAAGAGTTATATAGTAACATTGTGTGAACACACTAATTTGGTGGATGAAATGGGAATTCTAAAACTAAATAGTAATAAGAAAGCACACACAATGGAATAAAAACATGAGAAGATAATGATTTTATATAAATAATTAGTTATTAATTTAATATTTATATGTTCTATATTAAGTTGGAAATACTTTGAAAGAAATCCCCTCAAATACTTAGTGTTAGATTCCTTCCAAATTAGCACTTGTCTAGACATCGATCATTCAACTATGTAGTTTCATGAGAAAGCCATTTTACAAAAGATTATCTTTTATATGTAAAAAAAGGAACGAGGTTACCCTAATATTTAGAGCCTTGTTTTTAGCATTTTATTTGGGTTACAAATTGTTGGAAAATCCTAATATTTAAGATACCAGATGGATATAGTTGAGTATATCCATATAATGGATTTGGATAAAGAGTTATCTTCTCAACTATGAACAAATCATAACTATTCTAATTAAGATGATTCCATTCCTAAATTACTATATAGAGAGATGAATGATAAAATGTAATGATTAATTTCTGAAATATGGATCTTATCTCAGTAAATGGATATTATGCCCAAGATTATCATTTTCACTGGGACTACATTCATTAAAATTCCATGATGAAAATGTATAAAACATTATACCCACTGATTGATATATATTATTTATAGATTATGAAATAATTCATGATATGAATATGAGAACACTTTTTGGTTTCACCTATAAAATACTCAAATATTGGTATTTAGGATTGATAAATGTTCTCAAAGAGAAGTATTTAGATCCACTAAACATAAATCTTATAGAGGTCAATTAAAAAATACTCTGACTCATGGGTATTAGATACTGGGTGTGAATCAGACATTTTTGATGATAAAACTATGCTTAAATTTAAGAAGGAATTGAAAAAGGGTGATGTATATATTTACATTTTTAATGGATCCAGAGTTATTTTATTATTGTTTATCTGTTATGATCTAACTCTACATAGTGGATTCATCTTGGAATTAGAAAATTATAATAATATTCTTTCCATAAATTGGAATTTCATTTATGTATCATGGTTAGACATGAAGGGATTCTCTTTAACTGTTGGGAACAAGTGTTTCTCTATTTATATGAAGGATATGTTTTATAGAGTTTGGAATATATTATATAGTTTATATATTTTAGATATGGATAGTCTTATTTATAGCATTTAGAATAATAAGGTTAGGGTTGATTATAATCCTAATGATATTTGGTATTTTCGTCATAGGCCTATAATGAAATGTGCATTAAAATAATCCATTGATATGTATTATATGACTCATTATATAGTGTATCGTTTGAAAAATTAATATATTTTTTAAAATAAATAATGTCCAAAACAGCTTTTAGTGGAAAAGGTGAAATATCTAGTGGACTATTGGATTATATATATAGTGATTTATATAGACCAATGAGTGCATAATAAATTATTTGTTTTAGGTACTTAATTAAATTTACCAATTATTTTAGTTAGTGTGGATATATGTTTCTAATGAATCACAGACATGAAACTTTTAAAAAGTTTTAATAGATTCAAAAAAATGTATAAAATCTAATGGGAAGGAGTATTTAGATCCTCTAATCAGATTAGGGTGGTTAATTCTTAAGCTGGTAATCTGCAGAACATTTCAGAGAATATGAAATTGTTCCAAAATTCAGTCTACCCAAACCACCACAATGGAATAATGCATCTGAGAGGATAAATTTTTCCTTGTTATACATGGTTTGATTGATGATGAGTTAATGTGTCCTTCCTATTTCACTATGTGGTTATTATTGAAAACTACTCTATTATTACTTAACCATGTTCTATCTAAATCCAATGTAAAGTCACCATATAATATATGGACTACGAAGCATCCCAATATGTATTTTATGATTAATTGGGGTTGCGAAGAAGTTTTATTAAAATTACAATCTAATGAAATTTTCCATAATTCTAATAAATGATTAATTCTTAGTTATTTGATGAAAATAATGGAATACTATTTATATATCCCAATTGAATACAAAGTGTTTATGGTATGAAATGAATCATTTCTTGAGAAGAAGAAAATAATTAAAGATGGTGGTGGTGGTGGTGGGGGGTGAACATGGTGAAGTTAAAGACCAAAAGTATGAAGTGTTCTTAAGTATTAAATTTAGATGGTTCATTAAGGAATTGTTGAAGAAGAAGTGGATCATGGTATATAATAACCTCAAAGGTCTATTAGGATTCGATAAGAACCAAAGGGATATAGATTTATCATGGTGAATGATGATGAGTTATTGATCATAGAACATACAACCAATCTAGAGGCCACTGAGTGTTATGATCTTTATAAATGGATAAAATTAACTGAATCTGAAATGGACTCCATATACCCTAACCATGTTTTGATCTTGGTGGATGCAACTAAAGTGATAAGACCCATATGGTGAATGTGGGGCTTCTATACAAAAAATTACATGAATGGTATATTATCCAGATAAAAATATTTCATTATGTTAAATGGTTACAATTAAATTCATGATGTTGACTATGAAGAATACTTTTTCACCTATAAAAACAATAAAGTCCATTTATATTTTTCTTTCCATAACAACAAATTTTTATTATGAGATATATCAAAAAAAGGGAAAGCAATTTTTTAATTAGAATTTAGTTGAGGATGTGTATATGAAACATCACGATGATTTTTAAGTGACAATTTAGAATTCTATGTTGTGAAAGATACAATGAACCATCTATGTATTAAAGAAGGAATCTTAGAGTTAGAATATGTTATTTGTTAATGTTATCAAAAATAATTGTTTTTAAAAAAATGTGGATGATTCTTGTGTATAAAAGTGAATTACTAGGAGAAAAGTGCTGTTTCTAATATTCTTTTTAAATGACATATTACTTATGAAAAATGACATCCCAACACTTTAATATATGAATAAATGGATATAAAAGTGCTTCTTGATGAAATATATAGGTGTGGAAGCCTACATATTGGGAATGCAGGTCTATAAAGATAGATCTAAGATATTTTATAAATTTAATCAAGAAACTTACATTGGTAAATTGCTAAATAGGTTTAGAATGGAGAACTACATAAAGTTGTCTTTTTTAATGTTTCATAGTATAAATCATAATACTATTTAGGATCCATTTAAAGAGTTATAAAGGATGGATAAAATTCCCAATGTGCATAATATAGGTTATGTCATGTATGTCATGCTATGTACTCACCTTTATGTTTCCTATAGTCTTATAATTACTTGTTAATACTAATAAAACCCTATAGAGAATCACTAGATTAATATAAAAAATATTCTTAAGTGATTTAGATGGGCTGAAGATACATTATTTATCTTTATAGGAAAGAATGTTCTCTATGTATTTGGTTACACATATATAAGTTACTAATCCGATAGATATGATATGAAATATCAATATGTTGTGATGGTTTTCTAGAATGGTGGAGCTATATCTTGAAATAGTTCTAAACAAGAAACCATAGTAGACTTAGAAAAGGTAGTGTACAACACTATATTAGGTGCCCCAAAATAAGTTGTTTGGATCAGGATGTTCCTTTATAAAATAGATTTGGTTTCTACCATTAAGGGAGAATTAAATTTTTACTATAATAATAATAAAGTTTTTTGTTAGGATAAGGCTCCCAAGTTTCACCAAAAAACCAAAAAAATACTTCAGAAATACTATCTCATATGAGATATCATTAAGAGGGGTGATGTTAAGGTATTTTTTGTGGATACAGACAAAAATGTGGTGGATCCATTCAAAAAATCATTATCACAGTAGAAACATGGGGGACATGAAGAGACTCTTAGTATATAATACTTAAGATATTGATGTAACTATGACACATAGGGATATAGATATGTTTTATTTTTTATCCTTGATTTGGTTAAATTCATGTTCAAAATCTTTTTAGGTGCTTAGTGACTTAAAGAAGGGTTTTATAAATTCTTTGTGCAACATAGGTAGGACCACACCATGTTCTAAAACATGTTTAGAATGAGAACTACCCTTCTAAAATGGAGAGGGAAAAACTTGTGGATGGGAATTTTCTTGGGGGTGAGACATTGTGGGTCTTTCTATAGACCATGAACAGAGTGGAAACCACCATGACATAATGGAGGGTATGACCATTTAAAATGATTATGGTTTGACACCACACTATAGAGGGTATCTGTGTTAGGATTCTTGGTATTGGTTTGGTTGAGGCAACTATGTCATGGTTGAAAAAACTAGGTCATGGTTACAATTGATTCAAATTCAAAAAGGAAACTTTGGATGCTGATATTTCAAGAGAATTTACACTTCGTAATGAAGTTGTGAGCCATCATTAATAAGGAATGGTTAACATGTATTGAACCTACTCCCCACTATATTAATATATTTAACCTCTTACTATTGCTATGGTTTTGATCCAGCCTATTATAGGAAGGGTTCAGGCCGTCGTTCATTCTTCAGGAAGTGGATTATGGAATTCATCTTTTTTATAGGATTTTCATTGTTGATTTAAGATCACATGATATCTACCTCTCAATTTCCAGACACATAGTTCAATGGTGACTAGGTTTTCTTCATTGGACATGTTGATATCTGTATAAAATGTGTTTTTTATCATGTAATACATTTATATTTTTGTATTTTTTTTGGCATGTAAAAAGGATTAATTTGTCTTCTATGAGGGATATTTTGTTTAAATACTTATCCATTAGATTGAAAAATGGTTTCAAAGGGGGGTTTACATTAAAAACACTTTTACACTCTACATGTGTTAAATGAAATTCACCAAAGATGATTTTGAATCTAAAATGGGTTTTCAAGCATGTGAGTGATAATTATTTTCTTGGGGAAAATGTTTGATTCATTTTTTAACATGATTTAATTGAATGTTTTGAGAAGACACATAAAACTAGAAACCATGGGTGCGTTGGGTTATGGACATATGAGAACCGTAGTTAGTCTAGAACCATTAGGGTTTATAATTGTGATACTAATAGATTATGGTAGAAATTAGTATCGTAGGATTCATATTATTCCTTATTAGTGCTCCTTATGTGTCCTAGCATTGTCTTACCAATGTAAAGATCCTATTGGTGCTTGGTTTTATTCTAGATAGAAATGTTTATTCTATGATTTATCACATGATTATATTTGGATATATATATATATATATATTCTTATTGAATAATAATATATATGTTATCATTCTAGTTTATTTATATATAATTTTGGATATTAATATGAAATGTTTTAATGGAAACCAAAGGATGTTTTATGAGAAATTTTTTCAAATGAAATGATTTATAAAAGTAATTTTTTAGATCTATAACTAATTGAAATATGGTGAAACACATTTTATATATTTATGGTGGTATCCTACTTGGTGGTTTCCTCAAACCCTATACATGCCTTTTGGTATAGGCATATCCAGTTTTGTAAGATACATGTCATGTGAAGGGTATCTTATAGCTTGATGAATTCTATTATATTGTAAAATTTTCATAGTGGGTTTGGATGATGGTGAAAGATCATTACATGGAGAGTTGGTCTTAATTTTTGATATATTTTGATTCTATATTTAAACATATGGATTTTTTATATACCATATTTATTTATGTTTTATTCTATGATATAATCAAATTTTTTATCGTTATCTAGTAATACATGAGAAATGTTATATTTTTTTATTTTGTGATTTTATGGTGAAATTATTCCCTTGGATTTCCTTTTCAATACCCAGGTCCTTGTTTCAATCCCATATTGACCGATTACATGCTTCAAGACTTGTAGAAGGCCATCTAGGGTGACATTCCAGGTTGAACCAGGTTGGTACAATAAAAAATGTTATCAAAGTATTTTTTAAGAAGTTTTATGGTAGAATTGTGTATGAACATCAAAACTCTAATAGTAAATGTGGATGGGTATCTTTCTAGTTCACTTATGTAATTTACATAGATTTACCATTAGTGGTCAAATATGTTCTATCAATCCAGAGCACGATTTTTAGATTTCTTTAGATGAACCTTTTCATGTTTTTTTAATTGTTTTATAATGTCAATAATATGGATTCTTGAAGTTAGAATTTTAATTTGGAGATTTATTGCTATGATAGAAAAGTGTTATATTTCTTGTTCAATATATATTTCCTACTAAAAGGATCTACTTGAATCATTGGGAAGGAATAATGGATAATATTCTAGAATAAACCCCTCTAATTGACTCTGTTTTTATGGAAATAGTAATCTAGACTATTGAATCCTTTGGTCATGTGGGTGGTGGGAATATGGAAGGGATGGTGGAACATACTTTGTTGTTTACTAAATATAATCCACCAATATTCTATGGAGAAAAAGGAACCCAAGAACCTAAGGAATATATTGGGAGAATAGAATAGATTTTCTAATTTTTAAATACATCAAAAGACTATAATGTGGGATTTCCCACTAATATAATTTAATGACTTGGAAGGAATGGGGGTATTCCATCTGTAACACCTAGATATTATTTGTAATTATATTTTTCAATTAAATTTAATCTATTTTATGTTTTTAATTACATGCAATAATAAGTTTAGCACACATTAAACATAAAATGGAGTTTATATTACATTACATGTAAAGATAGTTTTAGTTCTAATTAAATGACAAATTGTATCTAAACAAAATGCGACTTAATATTATGAAATTATTATTTAATATTATATTTATCACCTAGATATTGGAATAGTGGGTTTTAATATAATTAACTAAATTATGAATTTTTTTTTTGTTTTCATGTAATAGTCTGATATTTTAAAAAGAAAGACTATGTTCAACAGCATATAGGGTACATAAAAATGTGATTAAATTAACAATGAAATGTTAGTATGTGATCATTATATCCTAACTATTAAATTTTATAGTATGAATAGAAATAATCTATTTATGAAACATATAACAGTTCTACTCTTTTTATTGTATTATTTGAATCTTTATAAATAAACACTCATTTTTAATAGTCATTTTATTCTTGAAAAGTACATTTTCTTTAAAAATGATTTTATTACATTTTTGAGAAAATAATATAATTAAGTTAGGTATTTTTTTTTCATTTTTTTTATAAAATAAATATCATTTTTAAAATCAGTATGTAAAAATTATCTTATAATGAATTTTTGATAATTTTCTAAGAATATTGATATTTCAATGAATAGTGAAAAATATTGTTTTTATTGATAAGTTTATTTTATTTTAAAGAATTTAAAAATTAAAATTATCCTTTAGAATAGTTTAAAATTTAATTAGTTCTCTTTAATTGAAATTATAGATTTTTAAATAGATTTTATTGTTGGTTTTAGAATAAATACATTTTATTTTTAAAAAGTGCATTTGTCTAAACACCTGTTTTTCATTGCATTTTGATGGTTTAATTTTAAATTAAATTTCGATTTTTTTATTTTAGCTTTGAAAAATTTATTCTATATTTTGAATCATGAGGTCCATATTTATTAAATAGGAGTCTTTTAATTTTGGAAAATATGAATACTAATCTTAAAAATAACTATTACCATCGTAAAGAGAAAATCTTCTAATTTAGGTTACAAATTAAATGACGAGAAACCTAAAAGGACCCAAAAAACATAAAAAAATCTTATTGGAAAAGTAAATATCTACCATAATCATTGAGGGGTCTAATTTATAACCTCTTGGGGCCACTTGGATGATATTATAACCTTTATAATATTTTATTTAATGAAAAGTCAAATATGTCCCACTCTTGTTTTTAATAAATAAAATATTTTTAACATTAGGTTATATAGATGATATTCTCAAATATTTATAGTATTATGAAACATAAAGGATTTATCTTCACCAGGGTAATTTCTTTAATTTTTAATGATCAAATAATTTCCCTAAATGATTTTGCAATGAAAATGCCATAATTATTTAATTTTTTGATAAATAAAATAAATTATATTAAAAACATTAAAGTAAATTTAATTTGGGATAAATAATGTGATCAAATAATTTTCAAGATGGCCATGAAATGTTATAGATATAATATTTTGTTTCATTTTTTATAATTTTTCTTAATATTATTCAATTTTATGTAATGAATAGTTCTAAATAATGACATTATTGGTATATCATAGTAAATATTAATTTATTAATTAATATAAATTCATAAAAACTCTAAAAATTAGACCAAATAATTAATAAAAATTTGATAATATAAATTTTAGTACATTTATGGGTCTTTTTCTATTTATAGTAACTATATTAACCCTCAATGTTTAAAAATACTTGTTGTCATGATAAGGGTTAAAGGGATTAGATAGGGGTTAATACCAAAATATTAGTATATAAATATAGCTAAAACATGTATAATTTTTATTGGATGAGGGTATTTTGACCTATCCCTATCTTATTACAAAAATAATTCACTTTTTATCAATTTTTTATTGAAAATTAATTTATATTAATTTGATATTTTGAGAGATATCTAGAGTCCACCACCCCTTTCTTATAAATGAGCACATATTATTCATAAACATTCTCACTTAGAAACCCATTTAGTTCAGTGAATACCTACAGAAAACCATTCCTATAACATATACCCACATTATATAAGACTTAGTTTAGGTTAAAAACATACCTTAGAAGACTTAAGATGTCAATCAATGGAGGATTTACCAAGAAGAGGAAGATAAAGAATATATATGATGAGTCAAAATCAAGTTAAGTGTTTTTCATCTCACTTTTATTTTTATGAGACATATGCCATATTCAACACTTTTTTTGTGGTGTATATACTACAACATTGATATATTATATCATGAATATTATTTTATTCAATGTATTTAGTGTTTCATTTGAGGATATTTATTTCATGGGATATATGATTCACAATATACCAATGTTGTAAGGGTTTATTTCACAATATCATAATTATTTGGGATTGTTCATGTTTAACTCTCTACTAAGGAAAATTTTTATTCAATTTCTATGTTTTTTTGAAAACAATTTCATATTTTATTTCTATTACCCAATGATTTTTAAATTCATTTTAGCAATGTAGGACTTTTTACAATTTTTTAAAAGGAGTCTTCCTATCCTTCTATGAAAAAGTTACTTTTTTATTTTTTTTAAAAAAATTTGAACAAAATGTTTTTAAATTATATAAAATGAGTATAATTTCCAACTGTCATGATTACTTAATGATTTTATTATTTATTCAAAAATTTATGTTAAGAGATATTATTTTCATTTAAAAGTGCACATCCTTTTAAAGAGATATGCGATTTTAAAATAGAAAAGTTATTTTCCTTAATAATTATTCAATGTGATCTTTAAAAATAATTTTCCATTTCAAATGAACTCCTTTAATATTACTTAATCTTAACTAGGTATATGATAAAATGATAGTATACGTATTAATTATATGTATAGTTTATGTTTATAATGACATGATGTTTATGAAACCCATTACCTTTCCATAGGTTATACTTTGATGAAATGATCATGTGCTTATGAAACCCAATTCATTTCCATGGTTTATTATATGATGAAATGTTTATCAAACCCATTTATTTTCATGGGTTCTAATTTAATGAATTTTTTTATAATTTTATAGAACCCATATTTATGGTTTTCATTATGTTATGGTGGTTATTTGATAACCAATTATGGTGGTTAAATTATAACCAATGATGTATGTGACCTATACATCACACCAATTCATTGGATAAATATTGATATCTCATGATATAAATAAGACTGGAATAAAGAGTTAACCCAGTTCTATAAGGTATATTTCTCACTATGATTGTATTGGGAGTGAACCTTGACCACTATGTTGGTTTGGGGAGTAAACTTATTACACTATTATATCCTAGGAAAAAAGCCTTAACTACTAAGTAAATTATTTTATATACTTATGTGTATAACACAATTCCATATCCTATGCCAATTTATTCTCATGGATCATTTTACTTAATTACTTTATGATTTATGTCTTATTAACTTCCTTGATTTATTACATGACTCAAAATTTTGATCTATGATATTCATGGTAGGGTTTTAAAATGAAAAGTTATTGTTCTCATACCCTTTTTTTCATGTTATTCATATATGATCATTAATATCTCTGCAACATATCCTTATTAATAATTTGATCCCACCCTTTTTGTATGCGATTATTTTAGTGGGAGACATTGTTAACCTTTATGAACTAGTTGTTTATGAACCTAGGTTGTTAAGAGTTTTTCCTAATTCTTTAAAACTCTAAACCAAAAATATAGTTAGGTATATAAGTTATCCTATATTTCCTTTTGATATTTTATTATTTTTTATGGAAAAATTGGGCAACATTTATCAATATAAAATAAAAATGTAATGATTATGATTTTAGAATCATGTGAAGGGGTGTGGGTTCTAGGATGTTGTAGTTGTTATCAGATAAGGGTTTAGAAAACATTAGAGATTATGATGTTTTCATGTGAGTTTATTTTTAGAGCTATGTATACCATCATTTTTTTTATAATTTTAAGATTAATAATTTGTTAAATTTCTTAGAAACCCCTTTTTAAGCATATATGTTATGAAATTTTACGGTGACTAATGATATTTTTGGAGTCATTTATTTTTGAGGTAATTATGGTTTATTACATTTTTTGTTTTAAAAATTAAATGTATGCGACAATGATTGAGGTGAAAACATTTCTTTTATATTAAATATATTATGTCTATTTTTGTTTATGTTTCTGAAATTTCATGGGATGTTAGTTTTAAAAAAATGACAAACCGTATGTTGGGAATCAACTCATCAGATCCAGAAAGACAGTGAGGTTGGAACCCATAACCAAAGGTCGACAAGGCTGAATCACCTAACACTGGCCTACAAGATTTCCTAGTTGGTATGATTTTATTTTATTTTTTTAAGATATCTGAAATAGAAAATTTATTTTCATTTGGGGAACATATGTTTCATTTTATAAATAACCATGATATTGGAAATTGATTTTGTGTTACGTTATACATTTTATTTTAGAATATGTTCACTATTTTGGGAAACCTATGTGATTAAGGTATGAAAAATATTGATGAATTTTATTTGATTAATTAAGGTTGAATTGTATTTTAGCGGCATACAATATTTTATTGTGGAGTTATGGTGATTTAGGTTGTATATTTAAATGGTTTTCATATTTTGGAGATTATATATTTAAGGTGTGTACATTTTTGTGAGATAAATAAAATATTATCTTGGAATATTATGTGATTAAATCCTTCTATTTTTTTGAATTTCAATATTAATCTGAAATATTTTGAGCAATTTTAACGATAGTTATTTTTTTAAAATATCTATATTGAAATTTTGGTATTACTGTTGAATTTGGATATTAATGATGTTTTCCTTATATAAAGGTTTATTCTTTTTGTGAATCATATTATCATGTTCTAACAATTTTGGGTTTTGATAATGGATAAAGTTATATGGGATAAATTTTTTATTCTTTTTTGAATTATCAAATCCATTATAAGATTATTTTAGTAATCTGGAATGAAAAATTCATCTTAAATACCCATTGATTTGAGAAAAATATGAGATTTTTGGGGAAATTAATTAAATAATTAAACTCTACTTGTTGAGTAAGTATATTTTCTCATGTTCTTAAACTATTAAGTTAAGTAATTCCTCAACTCTATGAAAAAATATTTTTAAATGAAAAAATTATCCATTTACTTTTCTTATAGAGAAATGAGTAATATTTTAACCAATGACAGATTTAAGATTTTGTAATGGTTAAATTTCTCATGATCATGTTCTCTATCACTCTCTAATAGTGCTTGGGATTTAGTTATCTCTTTCATGTCATTTTTTTTCAATTCCCACTAATTATTTCCAACATTGAAACCTAGTATGTTTTATTCTAGATGACCTTCCTCCTTCCATTTGCCTATTTTCAAGTGGAAGTTTTATTGGCCCATTTTACATTGTGGGATTTCAATAAAGAACTTTTAAAAATCCAAACCCATTTTATTTAGACCAATATAAAATTGTGAGTATGCAATTTCTTCAAGAGGTGAATAATTCAAAAAATGATATTTAAAAAGTAAATACTATGTTTGATAGTGCACAAGGTATGAAACAACAAGCTTAAACGAACAAAAAAAAATATTATTATGTGATTTTTATATCATAGACATTAAATTGGAAGGTATAAATTTAAAGAACTAATTAATGAAATATATAATGTCCCTACTCATTTCTAATGTATTAATTAATGATTTATTAATATGAACTCATTTTTTAGTAAATTCAATTAATTCTTCATAAATACATTTAATTTAAAAATGATTTTTATTAAGTTTTATATGAAAATAATATAATTAATTTATATAAACATTATAAATATTTTTATAAAGAGAAATAACTTTTGAAATTATCATTTCAAAATTATATTGGGATTTATTTTTGATAATATTTTCAAAAGATTGATTTTTCAATGAATAGTGAAAATACATATTTTTATTGAAAAACATATTTTATTTTAAAGTATTTACAAAGTAAAATTATCTTTATAATCAGTTTTAAAATTTATTTTGATCCTTTGGATTTATATTTTTTATTTTAAAATTTATTTTATTCTATAATAATTCATAAAAAAATTTAAATTTAAAATGGAATTTTTTAGAAATCTATTTTTCTTTGTATTTTTATGGTTTAATTTTAAGTTCAATTATTCCACTTATGTGATTTGAATTTTATAAAATTGATTATATATTTAAAATTATTATATGCAAATTTTTTAAATAGTTCCATTTTAATTTTGAAAAATATGAATAATATCCTTAAAATATTTTATTACCACTGTAAAGAGAAAATCACTTAATTTATGTTGCAAATAAAATGATGAGAACCGTTGAATTTCCTAAAAAAATAACTAAATATTAATGGATAGTTATATATTTACCGTAATCATCCCCGGTATTAATTTAAGTCCTTTTAGGGCCACATGGATGAGATTATTACCTTTTATAATATTTTATTTAAAGAAAATTCAGACATGTCACCCTCATGTTTTTAATAACTAAGATATTTTTAACATGGAGTTATATAGAGGATATTCTTGACTATATATTGTATTTTTAAAAATAATGAATTTATGTTCATCATGCTAATTTATTTTTAATCGTTAGTGATGAAATAATTAACTTAAATCGGTGCACAATGATGATGTAATAATAATTTAATAAATTTTATGATCTAATAAAATATATTAATAATAATATAATAAATATAATTTGAGATAAATTATGTTATAAAATAATTTTATAGATGACCATGAAATGTTAGGGAAATAATAAATAATTTATAATTAATTTTATATTTTTTATTAATATTATTAATGTTTAAGTAAATAATATTTCTAAAAATTTACAATATAGGGATTTTATAATATATAATATTTTATTAAATTATATAAAATTTAGAAAAATCATAAATTTGGACATGTAAATAAGATATTGTTGATAATATTTACCATAGTCCATTTATGGGATTGGATTCATTTATATTTACTATATTGAACCCCAAAGAATTCATGTAGGCATGGTAAGAGTTAAAGGTGTTAAATATTGGTTAATAACAAAAGATAAGGATACCAATATAGTCAAAACTTGTACAATTATTGTCATATTAGGGGAACTATGCTTTTATTAGATTCAAAATAATTCACTTTGGAGCCATTTGGGACTTAAAATTAATTTATATTAATTTTATATTTTTAGTATCTTCCAAGAGTGCCCCTCCCCTCTCTTATTAAAGGAAACATATTCTTTTTAATATATCACACTTAAAAACCAATTTGTTTCAGTGAATCCATGAACAAATAAATTAATATAATCCATAACCTCATTTTAGAGGACTTATTTTAGGCATAACACTGACCTTAAAAGGATTATGATGTCAATCAAAGGGTGACTTTCAAAGAAGAGGATGCCAAAGAATATACTTGATAAATCAAACTCAAGGTAAGAGTTTCTAATCTCACATTTACTTTTCTGAGACATATTCCATATTCCCCACCTCTTTGTTTTTTGTGGTGTATATACTATACATTTGATAAATTATATCATGAATCTATTTTTTTTCATGGTATTCAAAGTTTCATTTCAGGTTATTTATTTTATGGGGAACACTATTCAAAAGATACCCTAGTGGTAAGGGTTTATATCACAATGTAATCATTATTTGGTATATATTAGGTTTAATTATCCACTGAAGAGTATTTATATTCCATTTACATGTTTTCAAAAAAAATTCTAAAATATTTTTACTATTTTATAATTACTATTTAAAGTCATTTTACCCTTGTTTGACTTTTTAAAAAATGTTTTAAAAGTAATCTTCCCATAATTTTACTAACATGTTACTTTTTAATATTCTTATAAAAGAGTGAAAGGGATATTTTTTATCTTATATGAAATGAACAGAATTTCCCACTGTCATGATTCCTAAATTCTTTGATGATTCCATTACAAATTTATTAGTTTATTTTAAAGGAAAATGTTTTCATTTATAAGTCTATAACATTTTAAATAGGGAAGTTATTTTAAAATAGAGATGTTATTTTCCTATAGAATTATTCCAATTGATCTTTCAAAATAAATTTCCCTCTATGATCAAATCCTCTGATATTACATATGATTTACTAGGGATATTATCCAAGGATACCATACATATTATTTTTATGAATTATTTATGTTTATGATGACATGGTGTTTATGAAACCCATTACCTTTGCACCGGTTAAACTTTTATTATATGTTTATGAAACCCATTTGATTTCCATAGGTTATACTATAATGGAATGTTCAAGAAACCCATATCTTATCACTGATTCTAATTTGATGATTTTTTTTATAATTTTAAAAATCAAATATATATGGTTTCTATTATATAGTGTTGGTTATATTATAAAAAAGGATGGTGGTTACATTATAACCAACAATTCATGAGGCCTATATATCCCTCCGATTAATTGGGTAAATATTGATATCTCATAAGATAAACAAGACCAGAATGGGGAGTGAACTAAGTTTAGTAAGGGAAATTTTCCACTATGTTAGTCTTGGGTGTTATCCCATTCCAATATTATAGTATAGGAATATAACCTTGACTACTAAGGAATGATTTTCTATTCTAATGTGTATTCCAAAATTCCATGTCTTAGGCCAATATTATGACCATGGGTCATGTGCTTTATTTCCTTTATTATTCACAACTTATGAACTACCAAGATTTATGACATGACTCAAAATTATGATCTATTATATGAATGGTATGGTTTTAAACTGATATGATCATGTTAGTTTTACCTTTTTATCATGTTATACTTTTATGATTGTTAATATCTCCTTTTTTTACCCTTAACATAAATTTGATCTTACCTTTTTCTTATGCTTCTTTTCTCTAGGATGTGGAGATATGTCTTATTTATGTGGTAACTAATAGGGATACTATATGTGAATATTTTAGTCGGAGATTATTTTGACCTTTATGAACATGTTGTTTATGAAGGTAAGTTTTTGTGATTTTTTCCTAATTCTCTAAACCTCTAAATTTGAAAATCCATTCGTTATATAACTAATCCAAGATATAATTTTGATATTGTATGTTTTTTATAGAAAAACGTTAGCCACATTTATTGGTATCAACGATATAAATTTAAAGAATACATTTCTAGAAGTAGATCTGGGAGAACAAGTTCTGGGCCATTACATAGAACTTATATATAGAATGAATTTTTTTTGACCAATTAATTAAAAATTAAAATCAAAACCTCTTGAAAATCACAAAAATATATTTTTATTAAAAATATATTTTTATGGAAATATACACATTTTACCTCAATAAATTAAAAAAACCACTTTTTATGATTGATTTAAATGAAATATATATATTATATATTTAATTAACTATTTAACAGTAATATTTTGTGTTTTCTAGATAAGATAGTAGAATAATTCCAATTTTACGCTTAAAAATTCTATTTTTCTAAAAAAATGTTTTCCTGATTTTATTTTGGTGAACTTATATTAAAAATAATTAATAAAAAAAATTTAATTTTAATTTTTAAAAATAAATTTCATTTTTTAAATCATAAAATAGTAATTATCTTACGTTGAATTTTTGAGAATTTATTTATGACTACGGAAAAATACTGAATTTTAATTGAAACCATCCTTTTAATTTAAATTATTTATATAGTGAAATTTAATTTTAATGTAAAATAAGTTAAATATTATAACTATTAATCCAATTTATTTTATTTTATTCAATTTCATACTTAAATTGGAAATAAAAACTTTGAAAACATATGAACATTTTCTCTTTGAAAACCTGCTTTCTTGTAGAGTTGGTGGGATTAATTTTTAAATTTAAAATTCCTACTTAGGTGAATTGAATTTGGGAAAATGGATTCAAAGTTTTTATTCATATTAATTTGTAATATCTAATAATATCAACTTAATTTTTGATCAAAATGAATAGTGAAAATAATAAAAATTAATTACGATGGTTAAGTTACAAATATGTTTACTAGGGGGTTTTACTAAAAAGAAAAGGGTTAAAATAACCAAAATACTTTTATAAAATTTTTATTTTTTCTATATTTGGAACCAATAATGTCTATGTCTCAACAATAATTTATTTTTTATCTTTTTTTCATGAGATAAATGTGGGCACACTTTTTTCTTTTCAAAAAATTACAACTGCTCCACTCACCTCACTTATAAAAAGTCATCCACTCTCCTCTCTTATTTACACCTTAAATATATTTTGGTTTAAAAAATACCTTTATAAATCACATCCAAATCTCCTTAATATCATTTTAGGAGCCTCATTATTTTAATAAATATAAAGATTGTTGGTTTTGTGTTCAAACTTATGGAGGTTACATGGAGAAGAGGTAACGTTCTTTAGTGAGCATTTTTAGTTTATTTCATTCTCCACCCACTTAAATTATTTTTAATCCCTGATTAAATAATAAAAATAAGTATATTAAATATACTTTTATGTTTTTATTTTATTTTCATGACCTAAAACCATTCCCACTTCCATAAAATGGTTTAAGAAATCATCATTTGTGTGTTTGACAGACTATCATCTCACGAACCAATGTCAGTTGTTTCTCCATTCCACTTCTCATGGTTGGATGTGATAATAGATCTAAAATATGTATATGGTATATATAAAATATTTATAATTATTTAGTCATTATATTGTACATACCATTTTACTTTCCATTCTGTAGGTGATACAATAACATTTCTTGTGTGTACAGCAGACTACTGCCTAGCGAAGCGATGTGATTCATTTTCAATAATGCTATACATGGAAAATAATAAGGTTAAAGATAATTAATAAATTTGATATAAATTATATATTTATGATACTTATGATACATTTGTCATTTTTGAAATATAATAATTCATTTTCATTCTTACCTTTTCACCCATTGAATGATGTTACTGTTATTCATGTACGTGTGGACTACCGCCTTCACAAAGTGATGTGACTTTCTCTTTTCATCACCAAAACAAATGGATGATATGTATAAATATATTTAAATAACTAATATTGTATTTATGATATTATTATGATTATATAAAGTTAAAATATTTCTTATCTTAGTTCAATAAATATCATTTAAAAATAAAAATGTTACTCATGCGTATACATGACCTACCTTCTCTATGATCGTACCATACTTCATTTCTCAAATCCATCTTCCACGATTGGTATAAAATGTATAATTGATGTCTAAATTGGATAATTATTTCATGATTACTATTCTGGATATTATGGAACCGTGGTCAATATAAGAGGACAAAAAATAACAAATTAAAACATACCTGAAAAACAAAGGAGTCATTGTCTGAAACACGACTTTAACATGGAATTGTTAATAAATGGGAATTAAATTGTCATAAGAAAATAATATATGGTACATTCCACATAAAAATTGTTCTTTAATATTTTAATAATTAACTTATATTGATTATATATTTTAATTTAATGTGTACAAAGGAAGATGATACTTATGGTAAGTGATTTTTGGTCTCCCTTTTATTCATGGGAGATATATGCAAATTCCCCATTAATTTATTTTTTGTAGTGTATATAATAATAATTTGACATGTTATATCTTGAATATAATTAAATTAATGATATTTTATGTTTCATTTAATTTTATTCTTTCATGGGGATTACAATTCAGTGTTACCAAAGTGGTAATGGTTTTATGATAAAATCTCTTCATTTCTCAGGAATTTTTATGATTATGCTTCCAATGATGAAATATTATGATCTATCTCAAAATAATATCATGTATTTAGATCTTTATTGGTTATTTCAAGAGAATAAATATTGTTTATTCATTCTTATCTCATTATGTACTTAATATTTTAAAAGATTTAATAAAAAAGAAAAAACGACTTTATTTATCTCTTCGGTCAAAACCCATTTTTCTTCCAAAACCAAATTTTCTAAAAAAATTTATTTTTTCTTTTAAATTTATATAAATGATACATTAAATGAATTTTTTCCATGTTTTAATTTTTATAATTTATTTATAATGGAATATTCATATAATTTTCCAAATAATGCTCGTTTGGCTTTTAATGAAATTCTGAATGTAATATTTGTTTTCACATGCACAACATGAACATATTGAATGTGGAACTATAGGAAGACTTAACATGTAAAACATGAGGTGTAATTACTAAAAAAATTAAGGGTAAAAATAAAATACAATAATAAAAAAGAAATAAAGGAGGAAGTGAGGGGGAGGTGCACTATATGCGACTTGATGGGGAGAAGGGAGGAGTGTATAACCCCTTGAAAATATATAAATATATATTATATTAATTATAATAATAATTTTATTATTATTATCAATAATTTATGTTTCTATATATATACTTCATTCGATGTTTTATTGACATGTTATCTGTAGAATTATGATCCTAAAAATTTAATGGCTAATTGAAGACCAATTCTGGGTACCTAATTATGACTCACATGTAGGGCCCGCAAATCACTATTCATCTGTGATACATTGAAATGATTTTTTTAACTATGTTTCCATTTTGGGAAAGTAAATAAAATATACTAAGTTTTTTCCATTTGAAGATGATGGGGAGGAGGAGCTCCAAGTAGTTTGTATGGGTTGTATGTAATGTTTGAATCTTACGTGCAATGAATTCCTCTAAGGCATACGGGCCATGTAAAACTTACACCTACGGGCCTCGTAAGGGTTCCGCCTCACCCCTTTAAAAGTATATTATCAAAAATAAATTAAAAATGAAGTCCTTCATGCCATTGAAGTATGTTTTTTCAAAGTGGATTACAACAACATGATCAGTTTGGGCATTTATGTCCATTTTCAGTGACATATTGGTTGATACTCATTCTTTCTTAAAAGACCTACGATGTGACTCATTCCTTTAACCATATTTTTATAGACTCATATTTTTTCCAAGGAGTATCCTATCTTGAGTATCTTTCCATGTAGAATGTGATGGTGGCCTTACTTTTTTAATCAAAGGTACAATGTGTTGTGTTATGGGCATGAAACTTCTTTCAGCAATGCTTGACCAATAGAAGTTATTATGTTTGATTAGAGATATTCTATAAATAGTAATCACTTCTCAAATTAAGGAATGGGCCCCCATACTCTTTACATATCTAGAGTCGATAATCCCATATACTACCCTTGGAAAAGGTCCTCCATCGATGTTGTGGAGGTAAGTGGCGAGGTGTTGGTCCCACGACTCAAAATTTAGAGTGGTTACATGAGATGCATGGTTGAGAGGTAGTGGATCCATTGGAAGTGGAGTTTTGTGATGAGGAGTGGGGCCCTCAACTTAGTTTCTCAAAAATTATGAATTATGTTGGAAATTAGAGATAGAAATTTGGATCCACATGCCGATTCATCATTCCAAGATAGTCCATGGAGATGGAGATCCCCATTCTCTCTTTGTTTTGTATTCTAATTGATCATATCTTGGTTAAATATGTTCAAGGATATTATTATGGTTGATGTATTATATCTTGATTGACATGCCTTTATTTGGATGAGATGCCGACTCTCTCTTGATACTTTGTGCTTGGAGATATCAGAGTATCATACTAGGTATGTATATACTCACCCATGAATGAGATTTTATTTCATGTATCCTATCTTATGAAAATAGCATATATATTATTAGTGACTATGGTGGACATAGTATTAGTATAGAATAATAGTATGTGGTGACGCCAACCATGTACGGTGATCTGAATCTGGATTCTTGTGTGATGATGTCCCCTACATTTCTCTTTACAGTAATGTTTAGTTTTGGTTTACCATTATATTTCTAGATGGACATGTATTTTCTCCCTTTAAATGACTTGTATCTCACTACCTAATTTTATTGTATTTTTATAGATGTTATTTCATGTATGATTACACTATATATGTTATATTAATTTATATTTCTCAAAATATTTTCATGGATAGGGTTGGGTGCAAGCATACATGTATGTTAAGAAGAGGCATACGATTTCATTTATTCTTTCTCCATGATTGTATCTATCCCATAGCCAATTATAGGTGGTATTATGATTGTGATGGCTTACCTCCAGCCATCCAGACATTCCCCAGTTGGTTGGGTCATTACAGAGTGATATCAGAGTAGTTCATCCTTTTATTAGTGTTGGATTTGGACCCATTGTGAGGATTAGTTAGGAACTTAGGGAAACTATATTTGAGTTTCTTGAGTGTGTATTTTAATCTAGGGAATCCAGTGTTGTTGTGGAAACAAAAATATATCTTCACCCAAAGTATGTCTGCCTTCCTATCAACTCAGCATTGCAAGACATAAGTAGCAGTGAATAAATGGTAAATGCATCATATAATGTTAAGTCAATTTATTTTTTTCTTTAGTCAGCTCCATATATATTCCCTTCATACATGGTATATATTGATAATTTTCAAGATGAATCCATGATAACAACAATATAGGATTTTGAGATAGTGTTACGATGATGAATAGTTGAGTGATGAAGACTTAATTTAAAGACATATACAAGAGGTGTTTCCTCTGGGCAAGCATCGAGCTGTGCTGCCACCCATTGAGTTGTGCATGGAATCTCCACTGGTGGTCTAAAAATATGATCATAAAAATGTTGAGAAATTAATGGATCATGTAGAACATGATATTGGTGAATAGAGGAATAATTTTTTTCATGAGTTTTTTTGATAGATACCACTTAGGTTTTTTAATGATCTAGACCATCCAGAAGTATAGGATTGGCTCGAGGATTCAGTTTGTGTTTTTTTCTGGCTTTTGCAGAATCTAGTCAATCGAATGGGTGCACTCACAACCAATATTCCTCATATAAGAGATGTTGGTTATAATTCTACCATCATTTTACACACCTATGTTGATTGTACATCATTATATCCAATGATAGAGACTTCCCATGTTTTGTGGTGAGAAATACCACCTAATCTAGTGGTATAAAAATGGAACAATCCAATGTGTAAATGTATCACACGGATAAGACTCTTATTAATGGTGGTCATGATGGAAATACTTCTCCAGGGTGATGTTGGGCCTCATTGGATACCATTATTAGAGAATTTGGATGCCAATTTAGTCATTCATGGAAGAGAGGGACTTCCCCCATTGAGAGATATCCTTGTGATGCAACTTAAAATCGTCTGGGTGAGTACGTTCCACCCAAAGTGGATAGTGTTGATGTATGGTAGTTTAGTTACTTTGAACAATATCTTTATGGTTTTTTGTTGTGAAAATGTGTCAGGGTGGGACATGGTTAAAGATGAAATGTGGGAAAGGGGAAGGATGAGTTCAATTAGTAGGGTTTTGTGACCCTAAGACTCCGAGTGTGATCGAGGTATGATCTATGCCTTCTCTACTATGGTTTCAGATTTGGTATGAGGAAACATATCATTTTCCCATAAAAATATTCCCTATTATAGGCCTATAAATTCTATAATATCATTTTTTCATAACACTTGTTTTTAGAGGCTTCCATATAAAGGATTAGTGTAATGACTCAACCCAAAAGGGCCGACATGGTCATTGGTGAACCGAGAGTGAATACCCTATGCCCACCTCCAATATTTTCAAGGATTTCAACCAATGCTAAGTAAAAATATAAAAAACACGCGGAACATTGACTATGGTATGTATATGCACACACACCATGATCTCAATGAAACTACAATGAAATAATAATACAACTGATACCAAGAAAACATTAATACATCTATCCCACAATATGAGTACAAAAAAATTACCAAAATAATTAAAAGGGAAATATAAAATCCAAAAATAAACCAATAAAGTCATAAAACCTACTCCGTAGGAGGGGTCTACTATCAAATTGAACCACTTTTACACACCATAATCTTTCTAGTTCTATATGCTATGCCTATTAGGGGTCCTTTTAGGACTCCACCAAAAGGTTTTCCATCTATATAATCCACGATAAGTGTAGGAAGATCCCATGTATGTGTGATTATAAGAATACCTGATAAGCACCCATAACCAAAAAATTAAATGGAAAATCTGAATGGAAATTGTCTGCTTGACCCAAATCCATAGGATAAAACCCATGAAAGAGGCAATTATAAACTCTATATTAACCACTATTTATTTATAAATCACTAGTCTTCTCCTCACCACAAGGTATGTCAATCAAGAGATTTGAAATAATTATAAGGAATCCCAGAATAATCCAGATATACTCATCTTTGAATCTAAATCTCAATTGGTATTAATCACACTACGAACCATAATATTCTACTCGAGGCTCAAAGGTATCACTTTCCTGAAAGAACACACTCCATGAGCCCTATCATGCTAGATGACTGTCATACATGAGGTATCACTCCTTGAGTATAACTAAGACAATGGAATTTCTCCACTATCCTAGATGTTTTAAATATGAGAGAACACAATCATCATATCTTTCTGTGAAGAAAGTCATGTTGGAATGCGGCATATCTCAATTGTCAGATAGGGGATCCTGCTCATATATGAGGGGGGAATCCATTAAAACTAATGGAAACCCAGAATATCTCACATATAAAATTGGGGATAACACTTAAAACTATTGTGGGTCACCACAAAACGAATATAGAAATATGAAGATCATAACACCCAGATAGGGTTTCACACCCTAGTCTACTTGGGGATGCTGAAAACCCTACCAATACACATAATTATGATACACATATCTCAATAATCAGGTAGGGTATAAAACCTATGATGATAAGGAATATCAAAAACCATACTAATGTAACCAACTAATACCTCATCAACTAGATAGGGGATCACACATAGGACCATTGGGGGATGCCACCAACCCTTCTGGAGTAACATGAAAAGTGAGTGGATTGTAAGCGAATGATACCATGGACCCTCCGAAGAAGACCATCAATACAGGGGATGAGTGAATAATATTATGCTGTCCTAGATAATAGTAGGAACCCCAAAAAGGGTATTATAATGATATAGGATCACACAATGAGATACTCAGAGGGGTACTGTGAACTATATCAGAGAAAAAATCCATAGAGGAGTCACAATACTATGTTGAGGTCGTGATGCTGCATAGTATCATTAGGGAAATGGACCAAAGGAACTCACTCAACCAATATTATATTATAACTTAATAAAAGAAGTGAACCACAATGTCACCTCACATAAAAACTCTAATGCTAAAAAATGTGACCACCAATGCATTACACCTAGAAAAATACTCACGATAGAATACTCATGGGCCTTCATGAGACTGCATGAGATGGAGATTCTTGAGGGAAAAGTGTGTATTGGGAGTACACAACATTTACTCATAGTACATAGTGTGTATCTCAAAACAAAAACTATATCATGTCTATTATTGGTACTTAGTGTTCATTAGGAGGATATATAGTGTGTAACACATGTTAGATGGCATGTTTACTCATCTGAACCTTAAGACACGTCCTCTCTATCTAACATGGTCTGGATGTACATGTTTCTATACATTGTATGTACCCCAAGAACAAAAAATTTGTTAAAACCTCAGGCACATGACCATGTCCTTCGGCCCGTGCCCATGTATTCCAACCTATGAATGCATCATCTGGCCATATACTACCACATGACCATGTTAATTGACATGATTAGTCTAGCCACATCCCTGATCAAATGGCTAAGGACCCCTACAAAATGTGTACCCCTTGTACATGGAATATAGTCATCAAAGTTTCATCTTCCATAAATATGAATAACACACAAAATGTTCTCCGACATTACATGTTGGGTGATCAGTATTTCCAAATGAGAAATCCTTACAAGCCACTCGAAAACCTTTACATTCACATGAAACCCACAGTTATACCATAATGGAATCTCTATCCATTGTAATAGGGTTCTTAAACCTTAAAAAATTAATTAATATGTATTGAGATTTAAATCTCATAAATAAACCTACCTCATGGTGAAACACTAGATCTTCATGTCCAACATGATGTACAGAAGATGCTGGACCTCGAATTGGTGAAAATTGGCATCATATATTCGGTCTGATGGCACCACCCCTCCTCAGCTTCTCTCTAATTCATCCCTTCTCCATGGTTAGAAAATATCCTATCCATTCATATGATATTGAAACACAAAGTGATAGGGGTAGGTTATGTTTACTAGATAAATTTTTATTTAATTAATTAACTCATATTTTATACCCTCCAACGGTCTCCTCCAACCGTGTTCCGAATGCCGACATACTTTATGTTTCAATGAGGGTAAAACCCATGCTCTGAACTCAATTGAAGGATCTAATTTATGATATGGAACTATGATCATGAGTTATTACACATTCCATATAAATTTCATGTGTGTAATATAATATGTTTTATATTTTTAATATCACCACATTGAGGCTCTCTAGGCCCTGTAATCTCACGCCAACTCAGTTCTTGTCTTTAGAAATATTCCATAAAATTTTCCAATTTCATACATGAAAAAAACTAGATTCATTGTAATAGGTGATCACACACTTTAGATAGAGTGATCTAACTTTGGGAAGAGATAGGGAGTCTCATATGGAATATTTTTGTTGATACCAAGGAGGCTATATGATGTTTTCCTTAGTTTGAACTATTTTCCTACTGTCCATGTCTGTATAACTATATCCAGTGAGGGTTATAGTGTACCCAAAGGGGTGGCATATGATTTTGTTTATTGGGTTATAATTAATCTCTAGAAGATAAGTATGGGTGCATATGTAGAAGGATTCGATCATTTTTTTTAATTTTATAGTATATCATTTGGAGTAGTGGATGTTATGAGATTCCAATTTTTTGTGATGGTGGAGGAGTATGTAGATATATTTATTGAAGATGTTCCAGGTTAAAATTATAATCGAATGTTTATTTACATTGAATTACACCATAGATGATCAGATATTTTCACCACCATATTTAAAGAACTAAAAGATCCATAAGAGATAAAGGTGTAGTATTAGGATTTTCAAAGGTTGGGTGTTATAAGATGTAGTGTTTTTTCTTGGGCATCACAATTTAGTTCACCAAGAAAGTGATTGCGATCTTGTATCTAGTTGTGGATTAAGTTCACCTTAAATAGGTGAATTCTAGGGAGGAGTATCCACAACCGAAAATCGATAAATTCTCCACCCAGTGGTTATGGATAAAGTAGTTCTTGGAGTTTGACCATAGGTTAGGTTCTCTCTAACTATAGGTTTGAGAGGGGGATGTACTAGTCATGGATTCCTAGAGTTTCTATATTTTCCATTGGTTATTGGTGATACCATTTAACATGTTGAATACCTCTTCAATGCTTGAGAATTATGGTCTGAATACTTAACCATTATTTGATTGGTTTGGTGTAGTCTTATTTGTGACATCATAGTGTGCTCAAAATCTGAGGAGGAGCACAAAAGACACATAAGTATGGTTCTATACATGATAAAAATTATGTCTTCCATTCTATATTGATAAGAGAGGTGATAGAGTAATTGACCAATTTAGAGTTATCCCATGAGGGTAAAGATAGTGCAATATATCTCTAGTAAATGATTGTTACCCCTATACTTAGTTAGTGATCTAGGGATAGGCATTTTTAGGAAATCAATTATGAGATCTTGTATGACCAGATATTTACTGAATATGTTCTTCATGGGTTTTCATAAAGTGGGGACCATGTTATCCTTGTTTGAGGATAGACAATGAAACCATTCATACTAAAAGAATAAGGTGTTTAAGTGGTTAACCTCCATTAGTAGTACATCTAGGAGATGTGAGGATGTAGTAGGATGATTTGTTGCTGAGATGGGTGGATGAGGGTGTTTTTTCACATTACTAAGTAAATATTGATATATCACCTTCCAATTAGTGAATACCAAGATGAATACGCTAGAATGAAACTATAATGGAATATTTTTTGTTCTCATGACATGGTTAACATGATTATTGATAGGTCACAATGTTTTTTGAGTAATCATAGGCTGAATTAATAGGATTGACCAAATCCTACACATTTGAGAACATAGTTTAGTGGAGAGTTTTGGTTTCTTGTGCATGTAGGTGGAATAATTAATTCATGGTATTTAATTGATGATCATTTAAAACAATGATGATCCCCCACATCAAAAGTTTCTAGAGGATTTATGATGAAATTGGGATGTATATATGGCTGAGCATAGTGTTTCTACCCCACAAATATGTGTAGGTAAAATAAACCATTCAGTTTATGGTGACAATTTTATGAGTTTTCATGTTGATTCTGACCAATGGAAGGATGTATCATCTACTACTAGTGGTTTTTTATTATCACAGTAGTTACAGATCCACAACTAGTGTGTCACCATTTTAGTTCATATATGAGAGACATTTTGGGCCATTGTTGTATTGGTTGGAGGTAGTGAGAGACTAAACATGTGGGCCTAGAGTTGGTTATGGAATTCATTGAGAAATGGAAATTTCTTCTAGGGGTAGATGGGGACTGCCAGTGACATCAATTTATATTGTGTAATGATAAATCTGGCCTTTGGATTTCTTTGAGGACAATGTATGTTCTGATAGATCTCTCCTCATCAAGGGTTTTTATGATTTTCCTAGTATATAAAGAAGTCCCTTTTTCCAATTACAATATTGGGTTAGAGTGGTTGAGTACCACTTATCCCAAAAACCATAGTCAGATATGTCGTGCAATGTATTCCAAAAGTCAAATATAAGTAGGACTATATAGAACTAATTGAAAGTTGTTGGCCATAATGATTAGAACATTGAAAGGAGAGTTACCTTCCATGGATCCTGATGTTGTTTGAGAATTGGAAGAAGAAGATCCTTTATGGAAAAGTGTTTCCCATGGGTGTAGGTTTTCTGAAAAATTGGTAACATTCAAGTGGTAGTGGGAAATACAATTATGAGCTCAGTAGCATCACCTATATGAGTTTGTTGTTTTCTTTTTAGAATAAAAATACATGAAGATATAGAGAGTTTTATGAATTAATTTATTCTATATAAGTATTTATAAAATTTCTTTAAGTATTTATAGAGATAAATGCTGAGATGACATGATACGCTATATCCCACTAAGTTAGGAATTGATATTTTAAAAACAATAAATTTATTAATATCATGTATGTGTAGTTTTCCAGAAATAGTGGAATAAATCATGAATGGATTTTGGATTGAAAATATGACAAAATAGTTGAATATGATGCATGGATTTTACCCTATGTATGATATAGCCTTGGTCTACATACGGTTGTCTCCTTGAGCGCCACTATGGGAGAAATAATTAAATAAATTAAAAATATTTAACTTATTATTTTATTTAAAATGGAAAACCAAGACATCTCTAAAAATAATTTGTTATAAAAAAATTTCATGGTTAGCTACATAATCCTAGAGTTTGAGAGAGAGACCAAAGAGAATCGTTCTTGGACAACGATGTTAAATATTATTTAAAAATATGCACAAGAACAATGTTTTTGGATCTCGCAAACAACAAAGGCACAGACTCATTCTTCATAAATTACAGATGAAAACTTGAGTTAGAGATTTTTCATTAACCTTATTCACCCTATTTGGTTATACCATGTCTATCATAAACCAATTCAACTAAAAAATTAGTTTGTGTCGTTATGGATGATCACAAGTGTTATTATTTCTTTATTTATTTCCTCTTCATTAACCATACTATAACAAAAGACTGAGGCCAATATGAAAATTAGTTGAGGTCCATTCTGCATGTTTTTTGTTTTTTTATTTTCCCTACGTGTTCAATATGAATTCATCATTGAAATTACTTTTTGGTTGGATGTTTCATGAATTCTGGGAAACCAATTTTTGTGCATTCGATATTTCAAACAATAGATCATTTCGAAATATCCAACTTCTAGATTGATGATATAATCATGGTTTGTGATGATGGAGGATGATCACCTGTGGATTTATAGTTTTTTGTGGATTGGTGAGTGGTGACATATGTTGTGACATGATCAGTTCTTAGGTAGACGATGAGTCTAGGATCAATCCATCATCATTGGATCGAGTGGTAGATGGAGGTCTGGGTGTGATGGGTGTTGGTGGCTGGTGATGGTGAGGAAGACATTGATGTTCAGTGGTTAATGGAAGTTTTGTGAACGATGTATCTAATGGGATAATTATAGGGTTTAAATTGGATTGAGGAGGAAGTCTCAAAAAATTTAAATACAATAATGAAATATGATGAATAAAAAAAGGTTGAAGCTAAGGGAGGTTCACTATACGTGGATTGATGGGGTAAAAGGGAGGCATATGGAATCTCTTGATAATATATATATATATATCAATAATAATGAAATTATTATTATTATTATTATTATTATTATTATTATTATTATTATTATTATTATTACCACTCATTGATTTGATGTACCTAATTTATGCGTCGTCGGAATGATAGGCCAACTACAGCGTCGTGAACATGAAATTGAGACTTTAAATTCAAGTCCAATGATTGGTTCTTAATTCAAACTCATGGAATGGGCCCAAAAAGCTATGATCTTATGAGAGAATGGTAAATGAAGTTTCTTCCACAATGTTTTTATTTTGGGAATGTAAATAAAATATCATGAGTGTTTTCCATGAATAATAGAATTGTGGGATTTTTATAACCATTTATAATTGATTATAGTGACATATCGGTGGATTTTCATTTTATATTGAAAAACTAATAACAAGACCCGCATGTTCATCATGATTTTTCCAGACATAGATTTTGGATTTTCAGAATCGTATCTTGAGTAAATTTCCATATAGAATATGATGGTGTCCTTACTTTTTGTATTATAGGTAGGGAGAAAGGTGTTATGAGTGTGATTTTTCTTTGAGTGATTCTTGAACAATGGTTGTGAATGAGTGTGATTAGAGATATTTCGTGATCAGTACTCCCCTGTGAAACTATGAAGTGGCCCCCATACTCTTTACATAGGTAGAGATGGTACTACCCTATACTACACTGGGCATGGGTCCTATACCTATGGAGTGGTACTCCCCCATCATCGATATCCAGTGGGGAGCTGGTCCTCCATGACAGTTGTAGATCCCTTGGATAAAGAGAATAGTAGTTAGGAGTGGGACCCACCACTCAGATTATGAAGAAGTAATGTGATATTCATGAATAGAAGATAATGTGTCTATTTGACATGGAGTTCAGTGGTAAGGAGAAGTTCCCTCCAATCATCTTCTCATAAGATTTCACATGATGTTGGGAATTAGAGATGGACCTTTGGAACTACAGGTTGACTCATAATTATTAGTTTATTATAGAGATTGATATCCATATTCTCTATTTAGTTCTCATTCTTGTTGTGAAAATGTAGGTTATATATTTTTGGGGTATTTGTTATGGTTTATATCTCATAATTTTGTTGACATACCTTCAATATAATGAAATGACTACCCTCTCTTGATGCTCTATGGTTTGTGATATTGGGGTATCCTACTGGGTATATATATACTCACTGTTGCTTGAGATTTTTCCATATGTACTGTGTCTTATGAATATGACATACAAATAAGAAGTGACTATGGTGTAATTAGTATCATTATAGAAGAGAAACATGTGGGTACATAAACCATATTCTGTGGTTGGACTCTAGGATCATGATCTAGTCTCCCACTTATATTATTTTAATAGTTATTATCAATTTGAGTTTCCCCCATTATTCCTGGTTGGGTGTGTATTTTTCCCCTTTATATCATTTTTATTATATTGTCACACTATTTTTTATTTTATTAGAGGTTATTTTATTCAATGTTATATTCTAAATGTTATGATCTTATTCATCTAGAATTTTTCATGGAGACAATTGATTTCATATATACATGTACATTAGAAAATTAATCCCACTTCACTTAATCTTTATCAGTTCTTATCTTCAACCATGAGTGAATTTGCGATGTTCATGGGGTTGTGATGACTTAGCCTTCCACCATCCAAGTGGGCCCCGATAGATAAGGACGTTAAATTCTCTTTCCTCCAATGATCATAAAAGAGAAATTTATAGTGGTTATTTATCATCATAAAGTGGAACTTAATCAATTTTTGACATTAATCAAGCACATGAAGTCTAAATTAGTAATTAATTCCATGAAATAAGAATATTTTAAGAAAATATTTTTTAATTATGATCTCCCCCAATCTATCTATCTTAAAATGGAGAGAGGGTTTCATGTAATTAGAAAAAAGGAAGATAATTATATTAGGGAATATAAGGAAATCTCTACAACTATTTCAAGGTACATCTACAAAATATTCATGAATAATGAAATCATGGTTGACTACTTTTTTAGGGAATTAAAGATTATTATAAAAAAATACTTCTTGATTCGAGACTTTGATAAACATGAACAGATTGTTCATTATACCTTTATGGTTGATATGGAAATTGGTGACTCTTAGTGGTCTTGTGGGCCTCATGATAAAAAACATAAAACTGAGTATTAATTAAAAGTTTCAATAGATAAAAATCATCATGGAATAAAAATCCAACATACCATGTGTCAAAACTGTGGGGAGAATAATCCCATAAAATATTTTAAGGAAACGTAGAGATGTTCAAATTTCTAAAAGAAGTTCATTCGACTAATCCGTGTTGAAGTAAGATGAAGAATCTCACTAATGTAGAAGAAGAAAAAAAGGTTTAGATCAATGCTCAGCCTTCCTTACAATGTTTAAACTACTATTATTAAAATAATTATTCAATAAAATTCTATAATACAATTGTTGTGGGAGAAAATCAATGGTAACTAATGGAAATTATTAAAGATAAAGGAAGGGTGTATGCTAATACTACTACTAAGGTGTATACTGATAATAATGTGGGGATAAGTATGCTAGTTATTCTTTCAATAATAGGGAATATAATTTTCAATTATAGATCCATGTATTATTTTATATCTTTATTGTTCAGTATATACTTTCATACACCACCAAAAAGTAGGGTGGGTTGTGCTATCAGTGAGGATAGAAGATAGAGGAATTATTAATCCCATGAATATAACTCCTCCCTAGACAATTTTTGTGGAATTAACCTCCAAAAAAATAATTACATACTTTATTTAGTGAAATTTGTTTCTATATTGGGCTTGGATTTGATATCATTCTATAGATATGACAACAAATTTCAAGATATGGGGATTAAACAACACATTTGAGACATATTAGGATTCTATAAAGTGTAAGTAGAAGGATTAATCTCTTTTAGAGTCTTCATAAAATGTTTGGATATTATTTCTTCATGAGCAGGTATATATAGCTTAAATTACTTAGAAAAGGGATAAAATCATGCTTTATGAAATGAATATTATGAGGGATTATTCAAATGTATTACCTAAAGAATTTTTTGGTCTTCCTCTTGACCAATAGGTTGAGTTCCAAACTAAAATTGTACCTAGATCTATATTAATATCAAATAATTCATAGAGAATAGACACCATAAATTATGAATAATAGATGAAGAAGTTAAAAGATAATATAGACATGGGTTTTATATGACTGAGTGCTTCACCATGTAGTGAACTAGTCCTATTTTTCAAGAAGAAGGATGGGTAAATGATCATCTAGATTGTTTATCATGAGCTAAAAAAAATCATGATAATGAACAAATATCCATTACCATGGACAGATGAATTTATCTATCAACTATGTGGGCCCAGGTTTTCTCTAAGATAGCCATTCATTCAAGATATTAACAATTAATGTTGATGAAGGAAGATATCCACCTTACTGCCTTTCAAACAAGGTATAAACACTATGAGTTCAAAATAATTCCCTTTAGACTCACTAATACTCTAGTAATCTTCATAGACATAATAAATAGAGTATTTTTAGATTTAATTTAATGTTTTTGGTAGTATTTATAGATGATATTATTTTACAATCCAAAATAAATTAGGAGCATGAAAAATATTTCAATTCTGTTATAAAGATTTTGAGAAAGGAGAAGATATATGAAATGTATTGTAAATGGGTGTTATATATATAGAATGTATAATTCTTGGGGAATATTATCCCCATTAAAGGGATATCTATGGAACCTTCTAAGAAAAATTAAATTTAGGGGTGGCCCATTCCAACATAAGTAATGAAGATTAGTAGTTTTACATGGACTAGATGGGTATTGTTGATGATTTAGGATAAAATTCTCATGATTTTAAAACCAAAAAACCAAGATAAATCAGAAGTGATTAATGTTTTTAGGGACTGATTAATGTGAAGAGATCTTCAAGGAATTAAATAATAGGCTTATCACTACATCGGTCCTCACACTACCCTCATGTGGGGAACTTTTTTGGTATAAATTGACTATTAAAGAAAGGTTTTGGGACATGTACTAATTCATAATGATAAATTTATAGAAGATTCCACAATGAAATAGATAGTTCATGTGAAAAATAACCAACACATGATCTGAAGTTAGCTGTAGTGATATTCTTGTTAAAAATTTGGTGGAATTATCTCAATAGGGAGAAGTGTGATATACAAAAGGATAATAAGAGCCTCATGTAAATATTCACAGATAAAAACCTAAATATGTTCCAAAAAATATGGTTAGAGAAAACCAAGGACCATGATTTATCAATCCACTACTACCCTAGTAAGTTAAATGAATTAGTATATGATATATATAGAAATGATATGATAATATTATTGATGATGAGAATTGATAAGGTTATATTATTCTTATACATGCAATTGATGGACATGAGAATCATAAAAGATGGAATAACATCATTCCTTTACAAAATTATTGCTCAATTATCCCAAATAGATAAGATAAAGTATGCTCAAAGAGATGGTACGAGAGTTCAGAAAAGGTGAAAGTTATAATAATATGGAAATACATAGAGTTCAAATTTCTTGAATAATGGGTTGTAAGATTTGGTTCATGACTATGTGTTCCATCAAATCTCGGTATAAAGAATGAGTTGTTTGATGATGCATACAGCTTGAACTTGTCCATCCACCCAGGGAGCATGGATATGTATTTAAATATATGAGAGTTTTTTTTGTGGGAAAATATGAAGAAGGATATCCCATAATTTATATCAAAATTCATCGTATGTTAGTAAAGGAAGGGTGAAAGAAAAAATTCTAATTGGATGATGTAATAAGTACACATACATACATAAAAATGGGAAAAATCACAATATAATTTGATATTGGTCCTCTAAAGACATCAATAGAAAATAATTATATATTTTTTGTGGTGGATCATCTTATAAAGACTTCTTATTTCATTGTAATTCGAGAGGACTAATCCCTTAATCAACATGAAGGATATACATTAGAGAAGTGGTCAGGCTACATGACACACCATAATTGATTTTATCTGATTGAGATCCGATAATTACCTATAATATTTATAAGAGTCTCAAACATGATTTAAACTATTAGTTGAACTTCAATATAGAATATCACCCCCAAAATGATGGAAAATCTAACTAGACTATACAAGCATTAGAAGAAATATTAAGATCATGACCAATATAATTCATTGGAGGATGTGATCAATATATTCTTCTCAACATATTATCATCAAATAATATTTTCCACCCAAGCATCAAAATTGATCCATATACATCCATTTACTAGATATATGTATGAAAATAATGTTCTATGATAAAATTGGAGAAAAAGAGCTTCTGGGACCTGAAATGTTTGTGGTAATGGTTTGAAATTTCACTACCTTTCAATAACACATTAAGAATACTTAAAGTATATAGAAGAGATATGATTGAAATCATCAGAAAGACCTAGAGTTTGTGGCCATAGATAAATTATTCCTCAACATATCTTTAGGGAAGAGAATCATGATATTTTGGAATAAGGGAAAGCTATGTCCCATTTCTAACAACCCCTTTGAAATATTTGATCACAACTGAGCTATGTCTTATCAACTGACACTCCCACTAACCCTCTCTCAAGAGAAATATGTATTCCAAGTATCTCTATTAAGTAATTACGTAACCAATTCACCACATGTATTAAATTTATATGTTGTATATATTTAAAATTATATATATTATGAGGAGTATTCAATGAAGATCTTGGAGCATAGAGATAATGTACTATGAAACAAGAAAACTCACCTAGTCAATGTACTATGGGGAAACCATAAGTATGAAGATGTGATATGGGAACTAAAGGAATCCAAGAAGGGTAATTACCCCTTTTTTTTACCTCAGCTTGTATAAAAAATATGAGGGTGAAATTTAATAAGGTGGAAGAATATAACAACCCTTAACCATATTAATGAAATTTCCGTGGAAATTATATAAATGTGTCATATTAATAAAAGAACATGAACCACATTATAAAATCAACAAAATTTCATTATAACAATTTGAACATTAAATTTAGATAAAAAATTACCATTATAATTTAAAGTATTACAAAGGGGAAATAAATAAATAATATAATAATATAATAATAAGAAAATTTGAATATGATCGATCTCCAAGAATAAGAGAAATCACAAACAATGATGCATAAATAAAGTGGAATGTTAGTACTTAAATATGAATGTTGTAAATGAATATAAATATATATAAACTTTATAGATAAAGGGACTGAATGAGGAATTAATGAAATAAGAGGTATTTATCAGAAGTAGGGAACACATATGAGTGTTAAAATGTTGACCATTAGAATAGAAATATGAACCTTGGGATATTAAAAACATCATTAGAATAGTATTATCACTTATTTTAGTGTAAAATAATATTTATTTATCATATAAAATGAACTTGTAAAATATTTATCTCACGGTATAGGTAAATAAATCTTTAAAAAATAGAAAATAAGGTGTTTATCTTTTTTAAGAAGATAAATGTTTTAATTGTACTTATAAAATAAATATAATGACTTAAATAAAGTTTTTCTCATTAAATGAATTTATAAATTAATATTAATTTATATTATAAATATAATATTATTTTAATTAACCTTATATAATTTTTTAACGGGATATAAAATTAAACATTTTATTAAAATTAGTATTTTTTAAATAAATGGGGATTATTTTTGAAAATTAATTTTCTCATATTTAGAAAATTATTTCAAAACATGGTTTCAATTTTAATATTTTAGAAAATTAAAATTCTTAGGTTGATATTTTGGTATTTTTCTAAAATAGTTGAATTTTTAGTGAATAATGAAATACATTATTTAATATTATAAGACAAAAACCTTAATTTTTGACTCATGGTTAACACAGTAACCCCTTAGTTACAAATTAAATAAAAAATTTAGAATATATTTTCATAAAAATCAATAATATCTATTTTCATGAGATAAAATAATAAACTATTGAAAATAATATTCAAGAACAACCCACTCCCCCCTTATAAATACCACCCTTTACAACCCCTTATCCTCAAAACATCTAATATTTGAGGATTGAGAAATTTAAACCCAAATATCTTGTCAAACCTTTATCCCTTGTATTAGTGATTGTAACCTAACCAAAATACCATTTCCATGATATTTTAGTAATATTTCATGGAGGAGAAATTTAAGACATAATATTCTCAATTTACCTCTTCAAAATTCAATTCTTTTTCTAACTTATCCTCACCCACCTCATCCAACATGGAATAATAAAAAAATTATCTTGTATATAATTTAATATTATATTTCAAATGGAATATCTTCTATCCAAACCTTTCTCATTCCATCTTATTCAATGAAAAACAAAACCGTTGTCTATATCATGTTGGTTCACTACCTTCATTGATGATGAGTTTTTGTTTTCCACTACCACCTTAATGGGATGTTTTAATTCAATTATAAAATCTTAAGATGAATAATAATATATGTTATATATTTTTTCACATTATGTAGTGAGTATATGGCCCAAATATTATATAAAATGAAACTAGTTCATGATGGTCGGTAAAACTGCCTAAAAGAACCAATTATATAACGCTAAATTATTTAATAAAAGAATTATCACTATGCAGAAAAAAATCTGGGTATTTGAAAAAAAATAATTTCTGGAATAATATAAGTTCCATTTTATTTCAATTCTGTACTTTTAGTCTCATTTGAAAAGAACATAAATACTTATCAACAAGTGATCCGAGCAAGGAAGCATAAAACAAATGCTCCCAAAATAAGAAAATTAATCCTTATATCTCATTAAAATGATTACAAATGGACACAATAAAATATTAATAAATAAAATTTATATGGTAAATGTTAAAAATTATGTAAATAATTAATCTAATTTTATTAGCTAGGATATTATGTGAAAGTATAGAATGGTTTTGTATATAATGTAAGAGATCTCTCTGAACCACCCTTTTTCTGTAGGTTATGAAGTTTCTTTCTATAAATCAATTTATCTATATCTATATCAATCAATTTGATGTTATAAATTTATTAAAAATTCTACAAATATTTATCTTATATATATACCTAGCTTAAACTCCTGTCCTTTGATGAGGTAATACATGTCAAAAGTTCATTTACCATATGGAACCTATTTATTTGTAGGGGTAATTTTTATGTTTATTTTTTAATATTTAATCCCATTTGTGGAACTCATAAGAATGCACATATTATGATGGGTTCATATAGATATCACTCCAATACATTGGGTAATGTTTTTGTCTCATGAGATGTTATGTCTGAGATTAGAGAGTAAACCTAATCCATTAGGGGACTCTGTTCTCCACGTGATATTGTCTTGGTAGTTAGCCTTGACTCATGTTTATGTCATATGTTATATTTCTACCACATTTCCATGATTCCATGAACTTATGAAACCATATTATTTAGGATATTCTCCAATTTTATTTTTCAGGAGACATTTCTTTTATGATATCCTATTATGCCATTTGATTCACATGTTATGCCTCATTACCATGTTTATTCACTTATTGGGCTTTGAAGCTCACTCGTTTCATTTAAATATTCCCTCAATTATATTATGATATTTTTTGAGATCAAATGTATATAGGATCTCATTATAGATAATAAAAACAAAATTCTTTATTTTAGTTTCATCTTGATGTTTTATGAACCTAGTCTTCCAAATAAACATGGCCTAATAATCTTGGGGTTGAAATTATTGGATATTTATGTTTGAAATATATTAATAATATGTTTAAAAGGATTTAGTCTTTATATTTCCAGTATTTTATTATTTTAATTGAATAAAATATATACATCCCCTCTTTCCTAAAATTGAAAATTAATCGACCATTCATTTGTACGACAGACTGTCGCCTCATGAACCGAAGTAATTATTTTTCCATCAACGCCTATCAAATCTTGTTATAATGATGGATTTAATATATATATATATATACATATATATTATATTAGTGAAATATTTCCCATTATTTATTTATAATATATCATCTACTATCTTACAATTCCATCTATTGAAAAACAGCAACGTCGTTTCTGCATATATGTGGATTACCACATCAATGATGTGATGTGATACATTTTTTAGGAACACATCACATTGTGTATATATAGAAGTGTGTTTATATAATAATTTCATATTTATGATTTTATCAAAAAAAATTAATGACAAAATTATACATAACTTTCTTCCTTCATACTTTTGAAAATATTGAAATGTTACTCATGCATAGATACGACCAAAAATATCTACAATTGTAATATAATTAATTTCTCATAACCATCCTTCACAGTTGTTTTTAAAAAGTATGATTAATGTATAAATTTTATAAATATTTCATGTTTATTATTTTAAATATTATGAAATAAAGATATCTTTTACAATATTTAGCCTACTGATGTCATTTTGGACATATTAGATCAATATCATCAAAACATATAACATTAACTTAATTGATTAATTAATTATACATACCAAGTAAATTAATAAAATAAAAGGAATAATAAATAAGAAAATTTTCTTAAGAATGTAAGTAATTAACATAAGTTTATTATTTTGGATGATAGAGAATATACATGACAAATTAGGCTCATGGTAGGAGACACATTATCTTTAAAACCACATTTTAAATGTTCTCAAGATTTATTTTCTAAATCTTTTTATTCGAATTAAATATTTTTATATTATTTTATGTATGTTTTATATGATAATAAATTAATTATTAATGGAATTATATGTCACATTTTAGTTTCTTTTAATGGGTTTAAAATGTAATCTTTTTTATAAAATTTTGAGAAAAAGAAAAAAGGAATGTTATATTTTAATGTATATGATGTAAAAGGGGTTTCCCACCACTATAACTATTATTTCACATTATCCTCCCTTTATAATATATAATTATCTATTAAAATAAAATACATCCTTCTTGATATTTTTGGTATTTTTAAAAATATATCTAAATAGAATATATATTTTTATAACTAGAAAAGTTTTTCTTATGTGTGAAAGGAATATTTTGTTGTAAATAAAATATTTTTCTATTATAAGGATGTTATATTTCTTTAGGATTGTTTATGATGATGGTAGGTTATATTATCAAACAAGGAATTTTGGTTCTATTATAAACCAATTATGAGTCGTTCCATTATAAATAAAGAACGAGTTAGCTTGATGTAACTCTACAATGCTTTGGGTAAAGGGATGCAGATAACTAGTTAGGTTTCTCCTAAGGGATTATTATAATTTACCATTAATGGTATTACATTTATAATATTTAATATAATAGTGATATAAAAATAATGCCATAGGTTACTTATAAGATTTATCTATGCATTATATTGAGTTTTTACTAAAAAACATATGATTTCACAAGGTAACTAATTGATCTTAAGTTTAAAGTGCAGTTTATGATACTCATTAAGGGTGAAATGTATAACTTTCTGAAATTCTTTTTATGATTTTTTCATGAATGAAAAGAAATCTTTATTAGTTTTATTTTTCATTTAATATTTAGTATGATGTGTTTTATGAAAAATATTTTCATAGATAAGTTTATTTCTTAGGTAAAAAAATGTTTTTTTTGTACCGGATGTTTAATTTAAAAAAGGAAAAAATTTGAAGTATTCTTAGATTAAAATGTTTATTTCATTATTTTCATATTTAATTTATTGATATTTTTTTCTTATCCCATGCTTTCAAGATTTTTTTCATAGTGTTTTAAAGATATTCTTGGACAATGATGTGGTCAGTATAAAAATTATGAGGATATTTCCGGAAAAGAGAACTTATTGCATCTCAAAAAGTTATATATTGTGGAAAAAATGGATAATAAGTGGAAGTTTGCACATTTAATGTATGGGTTAACATTTTTCAGTAAGAGTTATAACATAAATATTTAAAACTAAGAACCTTAAAGATTATCAAAATGTAAGAGATTTAGTTCGTGACTTAAAACTCAAGATTATTTAATATTTAAATCTGGTTTCTTATAATCACCACAGAGATCACCTTTTCTTTTCCTTAAAAATTAATATGGGTAAATGAATATTGTTATTGATTATTGAAAAATTAATAATATTATTATCAAGAAAAATTATTCTCTACCCCATACTAATGATTTGTTGGATTAACTTTGAGGATCTCAATAATTTTTAAAGATTGATCTCTGATATGGATATCCTTAGTTAAGTGTCAAAAAAGAAGAAATATCGAAGAAAACAACCCATATCAGGTATGAAAATTATGAATTTATTTTGATTCCCTTTGGACTTAAATATTCCCCTAATATATTCATGTATATAAAGAGTAGAGTCTTTAGAGATTACCTCAATCTATTTATAGTAGTCTTCGTGTAGTATATTATCATAAATTCCAATAACAAGGAATAATAAGAAAATCAATTGAGTATTGTATTAATGTCCTTGAAGAATGAGATTATTTATTACAAATTTAGTAAATGTGAATTATAATTACAAAAGTATCACTATTTAGTTATATAATCATAATTAATGGGTTATCAATGGGTCCTTTATTGATGACAGTTATTGACCATTGTCCTAGACTAACCATGGTGATTGAAATTAAGAGCATTATCGGGTTGGATTAATATTATCATTTATTTTTTATAAAATTCTCACAAATATAAAATCTACTAATTATATTTTCAATTAAGGGACCCTAGTTCCAATATAATGATGAATATCAAGAAAAATTTTGAGTAACCAAAGAGAATGTTGGTCAATGAACCTATACTCACACTATATTGTAGTAGAGAATGATTTTTGATCTTTATTGTGAATAAAATAAGGAAACATGATGTGTTATAATACATAATGACATAGTGGTAGCTTATGGAATCCCCAATTCACGGTTCATTAATAAAATTACCAAAACCGTTATTTAGAGATAGAAGTGGTATTTTTTCTTTGAAGATATAGATGAATTAACTATACGGTGAATGGTGTGAAATATGTATGAATCCTAAAATCATAATGTATATATTCATAATGAAATATTTGAATATTAAATAAAGGAGACAGTTGGAACTTAATAAACATTATGAATTCTCAATACATTATAATCCTGGGAAGGTGAACGACATGGATGACGCTCTTAGTTGGAAGGATCATTATAGATATTTTGTGACGAGGATTTAAAAAATAAAATAATTGTGGATTTTCATAGGTTATAAATTATGATTGTATTTATTAGGATTTGAATCACATTTAGAAGGTTGGGGAATTAATATTATTAAGTCATCATCCAATTAATATTCCATGAATAATATTCATTTCGTATTTACCTATATCCTTTGTTAAGGTGAACATGTCCCTATTATTCTCTCAATACTTATTTTGTTCTTATAGTAAAATATAACACACTCACAGAAGGAAGAATATAAGTTATATGGTTCACCACATAATGTGAAATAGAGAGTCCTTAGTGTTAACAGGATTCCTCTAAGATCACACAAACTTATATATTACTCTAGTAATCTATAATGATATGGTTATAACCCTAAGAATCATGTTTTCACATCTCTAGAATGTTCTTTAGTACATATCATACACTGATGCACTCCACTCCCTACAATGATTATAATTTGGATAAGAATAAGAGAATACAATACCAATGTAGAATTAAATATGGTTTTTGATGTGTTGCCTCTTTAATTTTCTTCTTTCACTTATATAACAAAATGAAATGACTTATTTTTCTTGCAAAAAATTGGTGATTCAGAAAATATATTTCTTTCCCTTTTATAGAAGAATACAATTGATACCTTTATTGTATAGGTTTCACGACTTCTTCTTTATTTCACATTCAATTTTTCACAAAACCCTTTTTCATCTTCTTCCACATGTACTTATATGAACAGTTGAACTATATTGAATTTTCATCACAACATGCGATACATAATACACATTTCTGAGAAATGTAGTTTCATATATTATGACCTCTATCATTAATAATAAATGATATTCAGTTGCAAATAGTATCAAATATCTATCCTAATAGTAAACTATAATATGGCAAGTAATTGTTTAAACCACTCTATTCTTTTATTCTTCTTCTTCTCTACTCTATTTTGTATATAAAAAATTCACAATAGACCTTTTCATCTTTTAATTTATATTTTAATTTCTAATTGAAATAATTGACTTTCATAAATATAATTTTCAAACTCATCCCTTGGATCAACATATATTTAATCTCAACTATACATAATATTCAAATCAGGACATAAAATAGGTTTTAATATCCCCCAAGACTTTAATATGAAGAAGAAGAAAAATGGATAATGAACAAGGAATATTTTCTTAGAAAACCCTTTCATATGATTATAATTATTCCATTACAATAGAAGGTGGATGTTCAAACAAATTATTTTTTAAATTCTCATATATATTATAGCACGATAGAGATATTTGGCCTGGAGGTATTGATTTTTATAGACCCATTAAATATTGATCCATAAATCTCTATATTGTAGTACATGAAGTACAGTGTAGTCCAATAAATTTTCTGTTAAACACATCATAGAATAAGATATATAGTATGGAGGTCCCAAATTTTCTTGGAACACTTAAAATATATCATTTAGTGTATTGAAACATGGAACTTCCCTGTGGCACAATGGTCTTGGATTTTCCAGGCCCCCTATAATCCAATCATGACATTATTTGTGGCATGGTCTTTATTCCAAGTTTAAGACACCCACTTTATATTCTTCTTACAAGGAAACTAGTTTTACTGCTATATAGAGACCCATGATCGATCCTCCCGTATGCTGTCGTCAATCACACTATTGTGTGAAGTCCTATAGATTATTTTTATTCCATTTACTAATTGAAAATCTACCCATCTGGGATTATATGTTGTGGCATGATTCAACTTTCTTTTTAATTTCCAAAACATTACATATATCATCTGATGTGGTATCTGTATAGTATTCCTACCTAAATCATGGATTAGTTATATGATATTAAAACACATTGAATTGGATGAAGCATCAGTTTAATTACTCTCTACAGACCTATAGAACATTATCCAAATCTCACATATCAACCTTACTCAAATCAGTTTTTCCTTCAATGTACAAAGTTACTCTATGTAAATTATGTCAACCAACATTCAAACCAATCATCCCATCATGAAATATATATTTCCTTTAATATAATAAATATTTCTAGGGATCATAACCTTAGAATCAATATTAAAAAACATGTGTGTTCAATTCATTAAACACCACACTAAGTAATATAATGCTTAGGATATTCTTCAACTTCGGCAGCATGCTTATATACTTCAATAGAACATCAATGTGGCTTCTTCTTTACTACAACATTAATATATTGAAATCAATTAAGACATTATTCATTAAAAGTCATTGATAAAAAATACTCACACAAAGTATGATCACCAATATACCCTTTGTATTTCTTTAATACCCTCATAAAAGATATGTCAATATATATTCTTCAAACATACACTTATCTTCCACCTTAATTTCATTTTACTATCTTCCCTAGAATTTTCATCTTTTATTTCATTTTCTTATTTATCTACTTTTTTATCAAATAGCTCATTTTAATTTCTCCACCTTATTTGAATGAAATACACAATAGATTGGAAAGGATATCAAATCATACATATAAAATTGTCATTAACCAATCCCAATTATGTTTATTAACCCATAATTGGTGTTGAAAACAAGTGAGTATTAAAGAAACTATGTTATCCCCTAAAAATTGAAATGATAAAAAATAAAATAAGAAAACTAAAAAAATATTTTCGAGGACTGTTTAATCTAAATTAGGTTATAAAAAATGATTGATAAATACCAATTTGAGATACAAATTTCTCATAAATTTTAACATGCATTTTATTTCACTAACTTTGTACATAGATTAGAACATTCAAACAAAATAGTATTAATAATATTCTTAACACCACTAAAACATTCAAATTTTATTTTGTTGATAAATTTAATTTATCACCATTTAATTTATAATCTGATTTTGATTATCAAAGATGAGAGTTAAAAAAACAAACATCTGTAATGAAATATTCAAAAAACACATTCCATGACATTTAGATTTATATGAGAAAATAATTTTGGAAAATTATTAAATTTTTTTCATTTTTCCCTGTAAAGGATGAACTCATCACGATCATCATAATGATGAATCTCTTTAGTAGATGTGACCAAAAAAATTTCCTAATGAGAGAACAAAAAATAGAATTATTTATGTGGTTTTCCATATTTGACAACTTCCACATCTTCACAAAGGATTATCGGTTAAATGAATTATCTTTAGAATTCCAACTTATGATATCAATAAAGGATGGGATATCTATACTATTTATATCTAATATTGACAAAAACATCTTAAACATCTTGAAATATGATTCTAAAACATATTTTTATTTTAATTAAAATTTAGAAATCGTTCTCAAGGATATCTAATTCTTCAGATTTGATGTTCATAACTGACAATAATCAGTCCTTAGATTATCCCCTTAAGATCATGATTCACATTCAATTCCATACACATTACGATTGAAAACAAAACACATATGTTAATTAAACAATTTGGATCTTCTATATTCTCTAATATGATATTCAAGACTGAAATCGTTTTCGCATCCATGATGCTTCACCCTTCATGCTGTCAATAGAAAATTTCAAATCTGATTTTTTTTCTTTTGCAGAATAGATCATTTCACATATAATATTTATTATTTGTGTGAGATATCAACTTTTATTATCAGTACAACTTTATATATTTTAAATAATTATTCTTATGCTAAAAATATGGTCAAACAACCATTGAGATTATGTCTAGTTATCTTTTATCACCCATATAAAACTTCTTAATCTCTAGGGTTGTAATTTGTTGACAACCTCTCCTGAAATTAATATTATTCATGTTTAATATTCATATTTACTTCATCACTTTATTTTTATTCTTTAATATTTCACTTTATCTAAATCTACTGGCTAAATGATTAATATATCATTCGGTTCATTTCAAACTTTTTTTGGTTCTCAACATGGCATCTTGTGAGTGAATTTACTCTAATAAGTTATTTTATCTAATGTAGAGATTTTTAAATTGTTTGACTTTATAGAGATCTGATTTTTATTTATCTTATTTTCTAAGTTTCTCTTACCTATATTATTTAATATCATATAGGGAGAGTACTAATTTTCAACATTTTTTTGATTTCTGCCCCGTGATAACTCTTCCTTACTCAAAAGTTGTATAATCTTCTGGATTTTATTTAATAAATGTTGAGTTGTGTATGAATCAATTTTATAACAAACAACATTGGAAACATCACAGATATTATAAGGTTATTTGAATATGTTTGAGTAAAACAAATTATTTATCATTTGTGGATGCTGATTATTCATCTTTGGCACACTACTGTTTGATATGGGATTCACTAGTTCTTATAAATTGAGTTTATTGTACAAAAAATTATGGTAAATAATGCCCAAACCTATTTCAACACCAAAAAATCACCAAAAACTATGATATGTTCTTAAAATATGCTTGATGGTGAGACTTTATATTTTGGTGACCAATCTATTTTTGTGATTTCTCAATTACTAGTTAATCTATTAACAAAGAATAAAAAATCATAAATCTTATATCTACTAAAAACACAGTGATAGAATCCTTTACATATATCAACATCCACATGTGTATAGAATTTGTATTTTAACCTTACCATATTTTAAATATTGATTTTGAAAAATCAATAAATTGAGATATGGTTGGTACCACTTTCTCAACAACTTCTTGAGAAAGATCATAAAATGATTTCATGATATTATTTTCACATAATAAATGTCATTTGATTTAAAAATACTATTTATATTAATATAAATACCCAACCCTAGTATCCTACAGTCGATGGTAACATTTTTTTATTGATATAATATATAAAGAATCACATACCGAAGATCTAAATAGTTCATTAGTCTTGGTAAAGTAGATACATTCCTAAATTTAAAATTAAAATTGAAAACATATAATACAATAGAGTATTTTATTTTAGTAAATCATTTTTATAATTAGTATATCACATTATATGAATCATAAAACACTTCCTGGAATCCTAGGGATAGGAAACATAGGAAATAAGTGAGCTGTAATTCTTAGTATGGGTCTGTATATAATGGATGCTATCATGAATACATAATAAATAATCAATATGAAAAGATAAATAAATGAAACATAAGGCATTTAATCAAAAAATTGAAAATAAATAATAATATGGCTAGAATAAATTATGATCATATATTCTATAAAAATAATTACCTGAGATTGAAACTTATCCATGAATATTATAACTAATCAAATAATCACATGGGAATCAATACATTTAATCATAATGATGAAATTAATAATTTGATTCATTTTAACATTCAATTGAGGATATGTTCTAATACATCAGAAAAACCATCAACACCTAATTCCAATATATATATGTAAATGGGGAAGGCATCAGAAAAAACCCAATCTAGTTTGTCTCATGAGACCAACCAATATATTAAGGGAATATTCTAGAACCCAAACATCAATTATTAAGACCAATGTATTGCTCATGTGTAATGGGGGAAATAAAATCAATACAAACATTCATATTAAAAAACTAGCATATGAAATGTTAATACTTTTCCCAATTAATAAACATAATAATAAATTCTTTATAGTAATACAGAGAATTGTATCAAAATAGTGCATCCCCAGTCAAAATGATCATAAAAAATACAGATAAATTATAAGTATTTGATCTATATAAATTTCTCCAGCAAAGTATATGTAAAAAAAGAGTTTTTTAATTTATTAATAGAAATAATACTAAAATAACATTAAAAATTTTATTGTGAAAATACCATTTTCACTTTGAAAATAACTTTTTAAAACTATAAATTTCTAGAAAATTTTGGAAAAAAATTTCATGACAAAGTAACTTGTAAAATTATTAAAAAAAATTAAATTATTGAGTGGTCAAGACCGTTGGAAATACCGTTCCTTATATACACATTAAATCAAAGATTTTTATTGCATTTTTGTAAATGTAAAAATGTGCCTTATTTGTAAAAAACTGGAAGATTAATTTTTTTAAATTTATGTAAAAATTAAATAATAGAAAGAAATTTATTTATTAAACCACTTGATAATTTTTAGAACATTTACAAAAACTTTTTTAGAAAACAAGGTCATGGAAGAAATGGAATATTTGATAAAAGAGTCAAATAAAGTAATATTTTTTAAAAAAAATTTCTAAATAATTTTATGAAACAAAGAGAGGGAAATTGTAATATAAATTGAATATTTCATGAATAAATATAGGAGAAGAAATTTCATGAGTTTCTTAAGTGATAGATCATAAGATTTAATCATCAATAATTTAATCATAAATAATCCTATTTAATGATGATGTTGAATCATGATCCATTAACACATTAATAAATTTTAACTATTAAAACTCATGATAGAAATAACACCAAATGAAACATTAAAAAATTAATATAAAGTTAATAATGATATAAAATATAGTTGGGGTAGTATACAAAAAAAAAAAATAATTTTAGAATATTAACTTCATGTCAACCCTATGACTTTTCGATGCCACGGTCAACTGGTAATCTCCTTCTGAAAAGTTAAGGTAAACCCTCTTGCATATGAACTACATTTTGTGATTATTGGGATATTCTATATTCACATAACCTTTGTAAAATTCCTTATATCATCCCTTAAATTTATTGGGTTTTCAAGGACTCATACGAGGCGTATTTTCTACACTAATTTTGTTTTTCACCGATCTTTTGAGGAAGGTTTTTATTGGGTTTGGGTGAAGAGATCATGGTATTTTGGGGGTTCCTCCCTAAAAGTTCTCAAATAGAACCTTTATTTATATCCCTTCTACAAATATCAAACAGTTCCAATCTGGGTTGGTTTTCTTAGGCTCCCATTGAAAATGTTTAGAAAAATGATTTTCTACCAATTTCTAAGCCCATTGGTAATCCTTTGAAATTAGATTCGGTGATGAGGACTCTTTAAATGCCTTATTTTGCAAGAATTTTTGCAGAAATTGAAGTATCTCTAAATCTATCCTCTCACATATGTATCTAGAATGGTGAAAACTAATTCTATTAAGAAGTAGTTTGTAAAAATAATCCAGATTACTATAACCATTGTTTTAATCTGGGGAATGCCTCTAATATACGTGGATATAAGAATTATGTTCCCTAGGTCAAGAGAGCCCCTTGTATCTAAAAAGGAAAATAGATCTTTAGGCTATATGGGGCTATTGTTCTTGCAATCCCATATGGATCTTCTCACGAAGGGACAAAGAATGCGGCGAATAAGGAAAATTTGGTTAATATTACACAACCTACTAAAAATAAACAAATTTCAGGATTTTTGGATTCTATTCTTACTATCACTACTGATTATACTATTCATATTTCCATAGAGGCGGATCAAGGGAATCAGATTGATTCACATGACATAAGGGACACGATACAGGGGGACCGCTCTGATGATTCTCTTCATGAGGAATAAGATCCATCATATTAAATTGTAGATGATTATCTTATATCACCTACTAGGAAAGGAAAAATATAAATGGTGTATATGGATGGACACATTACCCCTAATCCCAATAAAACTATGAAATATAGAGGCTATTCTGATATAGAAAGAATAATAGTCACAAGATCCCTTCAAGCCTCTTGGAAGGAGGCTGATCCTCCCAAACAACTAGTTGAACATGTTGAAATCTTTGATAAGGAGGAATATGATAGGGAAAAAGATCTCACATACATAGATTCCTATAGAAATGAGGTTGATTTCAGAGATTAAATTAATGCATGTATGGATGAAAAAGATGAAATAACACAAAAAAATACATCCATCGTGATATTTATATAGAAACATACCTTGAAATCAGAAAACAAATGTTCAGATAGATGGTTGATGAAAATAATAATAACCCTAATTTCATCATTAGGTACATAAATTAGATTTTATTCTTCTAGTTTTTTATTTTTATTGATGATCTATGGTTTCATTTTTTCTGGTAGTTACTGTTTATTCCTTGAATCCCTTTGAGTGGAAGACAATCCTTTTCATGCGTCTTTTTTGAACTAAATCATGCTTAAAGAAGATTAGACTCTTTGATCTAAGTCATATATTTTGGTTCTTCTCAGACCCTATTTCTAACTATATATTATTATAATTATTGACATGTGGCTTTCCCTTTTGATTTATTATGCTCTGAACCAACTTGTTCTAGGATTTTTCTAGAACATCTTCTAGAACTGTCTTTGTTGTGTTGATGCTGCTAGAAGAGGTAACTGGCATGGATAGACTCTCAAATTTTGTTTTTTGTTTAGTTCACTACATGTAGATTATGGTTGGTTTATATCCTCAATAACAACACTAATTTTACTTATTTTAATTAAAGAAATTTATTCTACTAAAAGAGATAAGATTAATTAAAATGACGGTGTTGGCCTATTAATGCTCACTCTGGCTCGCTGCTGGGACATACATAGCATATAAGCATAGATTTTTTGGGTATTCTTGAAACATCATAATGGATTTTTCTGATAGTTTGTTATTTTCATTGTTTTTTCTTGAAAATAATGGTTTGTTTTCCTTTAAATCCTTGATAGTGTAAGCTCATTACTCCTTATGTTTGAATTGGATTTTCAATTTAAAAAATTCTTTTTAAGGAATGAATTTGGAGACTAATTTATTTCAACAATTTTATTAAAAATTAATAATAAAGTTTTACCACATATGATTTATTTATAGTCTTTTATGACCTTTTTTATTATCAATTATACGTTAAAATCAATGTTTTTGGGGATAATTACTTCTTTTTCATGTATGTTTTGGTTCAATAATTCCAGACCGTTTACATTTATCATGGTTATGTCATATATATAATTTGAAATATATTATAAATATAATATATATCAATTATATATTTATTTTGTGTAATTAATAAATGATAAATATAGAAAATCCATTACACGGTTTATGGAGATGGTTGGTCGTAGATACACACAAACATTGTATCTGTTTTCTCAAAAGAAGAAACAAAAGGAAATAATATATTAATTAATATTTATTGACTAATTATTATGTTTTATATATCATTAATATTAATCAAATCCTTCTTTATTACCATCCATGTAAAAAATAAAATGAAAAATAGTTCATATTATTGCGTGGAGGCAGTAGTCCACACATACGTTTGAGTGACACTATTATTTTTCAACGGATTCTAAGGTAAGAATTTATATATGAAATTAAATTTCCATAATAATGTTAATATCATAAATATCACATATATTAATTAAATTTATCCTTAATACCTTTCATGTGAAGCGTAAGCAAAAATTGAAACACATTGCTTTGTGAGGTGGTAGTTTTTCGTACGCATGAGCGATGTTATCATTCCCCCACAAGATAGAAAGAATAAAGGTACATGTGACATAATAATTATTTAAGTATAATAAATTCATATAAATAATATTATTATGTTTACTATATCATTATATCATTTCTCGAACGGTCACGATGGAAAACAAGTTACATCAATTCTTGAGATGATAGTCTACCGTACAAATGACTGATATTTTCATTTTTCATTTGATGGAAGTAGAGATGAATAAATGTTATGAAATTTAATCCATAAAAATATATTATATAGGAGATACTACTTTTATTATAATTTCATAGTTGAATATTATTTTATTGAGGTGGAAGAACAAATAAAAAATATATGATCGTTAAGAATTTTACGTCTTATTCATAGAACCCCTTTAGCTTTAAACCCAAATCCTTATTAGAAAGGTTTAATAATAAAAATAAATCCTATAGGATATGTTAAGTGAATCACGGAAGATATATTTTTATTTATTGGTCAAACTAAATGGTTTTTATGTGTGAATCATGGAGAATAAGGGGTGGCCTTTTATAAGTGGGGGAGAGGACAAAAATGATATTTATGAAAATATTAAGTGATACCTAGGTTTGTATCATGAAAAAATACTCCAAAATGGGTAATTATCAAACCATATATGTTTTAAGGTCAAAATATTTCATAAAATTTTAATTAGATATGGTTTGGTCATTTTTAAAATATAACTTTTTAGTTATACCCTTGGTAAGCCCGTTTTAAGATTAACCAGACTACTTATATTTTAATATTTTTACAATTCATTATGATAAAAAATTAAGTTGAAATTATTATGTAATATTAATTATTATTATTCCAAATATTTAATCCATATCTAAAAATTACATTCATATAAGTGGAAATTTAATTTTATATTTAACACACAAATGCGATAAAAAATAGTTTTTAGAATGCAAAATTTTCAAAAGATTAAAATGTTTTTATATTATAATTAAAAATTAAAATGATTAAAATTTTCTAAATTAGAAAAAAATTATATAATTAAAATAAATTTAATTTAAATCCATCTTAAAATATAATTTAACGTTGTAAATAATTTAAACTAAAAGGCAGTTTTCAATAAAAATAGTATTTTTCACTATTCAAAAAAATTAATCTTTTCATAAAATTTTAAAAATTACACCCAAAGATAATTTGGTAATATATATTTAAATAATAATTTCTATAATTTCAAATTAATTCTAAAATATTTGGGAAATATAATTTTAAATTATGTACACAAAGAGTGACTAAACTACCTTTTAGAAAAATACAATTTTTTTGAAAACAATTTTTTTCTAAAATGATTATTATTTTATTAATAATAACTATGAAACAATAGAAAATAGTTTATATATAATTTTCATAAATAAATTATTTCTATTCATACCCTCTAAATTAACAACTTTTTTGTAATGTTCGTGTTTAAATAATAATATTTTAATAGAGTATCACATTTCGTTTTAACCTGACATTATGTGCATCATAAGATATCAAAGAGATTGTATTTATTTAAAATAAAATATATAATAAGTTTCTATGTGTTACATTATCTTATAATCTTGGTGTTGTGTTCTATATATAAAATCAAATATGATGTTTCTCTTTTATTATCTTAGGGTATTGAATTGTACCCACTTTAAATAAATCTCATCGTTGTAATTTAATCTTAATCTCAGTAACCAAAATACTAAAATATGAAAATATTAATTTTGGAAACCCACATTATAAAAAATGTTAATAAAAATTTCTATTAACAAAAGAAAAAGGGATATACTATGGTTATATAGAATAACATATTATTTGGTTCCCAAGTGGGAAACAAATCGTTGGATGAGAAGATATGGGAATTGAAAGAGTCATAAATAATTGTAGGGAGTGATAAAGATAATTTATCAAAAGAAAGAGAATGATATAAAAATTTAATGACAAAAAATCTATAAATATATAATTAATTAAAATACCATTTGATCCATTGGAAATCAAGGCACTAGGATCACATTTTAGTATCAAAATTCTTTCCCTAGTGTTTAGGAATTCCTTTACCACTTATACTAATTACATATGAAAATATAATTACTTGATATATTTCTATTTAATATAAACAAAATCATATTTTGGTTATGATTCAATCAATTTCCACTTCATTTATTACTCCATGTATTGAATATCCATGATGGACTTTTTTTATGCCTGAAGCACCAAAATTAATTTTCTGTAGAACTTAAACGGAATGACAATCCATTCCTCTATCTCTAGATATATTTCAAGACCAAAATGTTTATTAATTTTTTTCAGATAAAACATTACTATATAAAACATGAAAAACAACGCCAAAGTTCAACTTAATCTATTTTATAAAAGGTTAGCAATAAGAATCATCCAAAACATGACTATATAAATTTAAAGTAAAAAAATATAGAAAGAAAGTCACTAAATTTAAAAAATAAAATTAATATTATATTCCCAACATAACTAATATTTCTATTAATTTGACATATCAAATATATGAATACCTTGTTTTGAGTCAAAAAATCTATTTCTCACTTTTCTATTCCTTTGGTTTTTCAAATAAAAAACTCTTTATTAAAAATTATTTGAATAACATTTCAAGTTTAATGTATATCAGAATGTTCTTTTACAAAACATATTATTTTAACATAATTATAATATTCTATAATTAATTATGAAATTAAAATTATATTTTTTCATTCAGATTATTATAATGACAATGGGATTGATGAAAATTTGAATCACTCTTAACGTATCAGATGTCATAATTCTCTTCATAACTATAATATTGATAATGTCTTCACAATTTGAATGATATCTGTACCAAGAAACACTAGAATGAACCTCATAAATATTATTTTAATTATGTTTGTAAATAAGTCCATCCAAGTAACTTATATTTTATCATCATATTCAGAATACATATTTATAATGTATTGAATACTTTTTACACTGTTATGGTGTAATTCAATACAATATTTGACAATCTACTTTTCCATAGATGTATGAGATATCTTGTTATAGGTGTCTAGGTATTTGTGAAAACTCAGAGAAAATATGACCATTTAGAAGAAAATATATCTATTGGTAATATGCCTATAAATACCCATCCATTCAAAGAGTTTGGAGCGAGCTATTTCATTTAAAATTTGTCACTTATGTGAGAGCACTGAAAATTACAATGAAAATATTTTATTCGGAGACTTTTTTATTTTTTTGGAGTTCTGTATTCTTATGTAAACCATGTTAGGTAGTATCCTTGTGATTTTTTTAAATTTTTTCTTTTTCAGATCTATGATTATGATCAAGGGATTCTAGGGATAAGTAGAAATTAAATTAGATCATTTTGATCAAGTAATCACAAAGATAATGAGGCAGATAATTTGATTCATCAGATAGATGGAGACTATGGTTAAGAAGACAAAGAAAATCTCTATATCAATGGATTTCTTTAATAAGGAAATACATATTTGCTTATAAGTTTAAAATAGAGGATACATTTATCCAAGGTTAGTGTCTAACCTACTCTTAATGACAAAATATGTGTATTCTATTTATAATAGTTTTATGTCATTCTTACATTACATTTATATTGTACGAATTATTTGTTTATCCGTAACTATTCCACTACCTTTATATAAAACAAAGTGAAAAATTGTATTCATCATTATTTACTAATTATTTTATCTTAATTACTCTGATTATGGTTCTTTTACTCTGATTTATTGGATCCTTAGTGTCTTTAATAATTTACATTGATTAAATCATATTGAATATAATTATGATTCTATTACTCTGATATATTGAAATCATCTTGATTATGATAATCTATTAATCAAAATAATGGTTGAGTCTGAATCTGATAGTTTTATTTTAAGAGTTTTATGAATTTGTTTAGTTTAAACTCTTTTAAACTAAGGTTTTTAAAACTACAATTCACCACCTTTTATAATAGATCCATCAAGAACATATTTTTTTATCCTAATATCAATATAACTCATATTGATATCCAACAATTAGAATCAGATCTGGATCCGACTACTCAAATACTTGCTAACATTTTACATTCATTATCATTGGACGTTTTTAATGTTTTTTATAAATATTTTGTTTATAAAAATTTAATACTCTAACATGTTTCCTGGAAAATAATATATATTTGTTTTATATTTGGTGGAATAATTATAGGATCTATATGAAATTTAAATTCAAATAAACATCCTATATTCAATGGTGTTGATAATGAGTATTGGAGAGATAAGATAAAGACTTTTTTTATCAACATAGGTATTGATAACTTTGTCATGTTAACTGGAGATTAAAAAATCCATGATACCAAAGTTACAAATTTTACACATACAGAGAATAATTAATATCAAATGAACAATAGAGTTTGAAATACCTTGTTTTGCTCTTTGAAAAGAAATATTTACATATAAATATGATCTTTAGAATTTGTAAACAATATTTTTAAAAATAGAAATATCACACATTTTGGAACATAAATGTTTTTTTGAAACCATGAGAGCATTTTAAGAGATGATTATCAAGATTTTGAGTTTTTTACTTAAATAATTTGTTTCCAAGATGAACTAAATGTTAATGACTATTATAAATAGTTTATAATCACTTAGAGAGAAAGTATTAGATGATGATATTATTATTGATAAAATTATTGACATCATTAATAATGAATGTGAATAAAAAATGGCCTATATTGATGATACAAGAAAGATAATAAATCTTACTATTTATGATATCAAGGAAACTTTAATGCAATATGATGGAATACTCAAGGGAGATGCCGAGAAACAGGAGAAAATAATGGAGGTGTTTCTTTGGGATCTAATAGTATTTCAATAAAAGCTCAAAGACTAGAAAAATTTGTTAATTATTCAAGAAAAAATAAAGTCATAGTTCAACTAGATTATAATATTTCTGAATATTCTGAAAATGAGTTCGAAAATCCTACGAGAGTAATGAACAAGATAGTTAGAAATAAGGATTTCTAATAAATTTTAATAAAAAGTTAATAAAGATAGAAATGATAATAAAGGGGATGTAACTTGTTATTAATGTATGAAATATTTAAAAATCCAGAAGGATTTTTCTAAGATTAAGAGAAAAGATATGAAAATATAAATTCATAAAGAAATTCCACAAAATATTACAAATACAAGTTCAAGAATGTAAAGAAATATTCTATCACATGGTGTGATAGTTGAGGTGATACAAGTAAGAACTGTTTATATAATTAATGTTCTGGATAGAGTAACATAGGTATTTTTTCCAAAGTACCCTAAGTAAATAATTATTTCACGGATTATGTAAGTATTTATGGTAATCTTACTAATAAATATCTGAGTTAAAACAATCATGAAGAAAATAATTATAAATATTTGATTAATAATCTTCTACAACAAGTGAAGATAATAGTTTACATTCTTTTGAAGAAATTTATTTTTATTATTAATTGATAGATAATGAAAATTATAAAATTTGAAAAATCATGATAATGCTAAGGAAAAACATTCCAAGGATGATTCAAGATTAAATGTTTTAACAAATGAAATATCAAATATTTCAAAAGATTATGATAAATATAATTCTGAAAAGGTTATTATTTCTAAGGATTTAGAAAAATTAGTTTCTGAGAATTTTTTTACCAACTAGTTTTGGTAAACTCTATACCAAAACTATTACAAAACATGATTATAATTTAGTAGTAATACTGAAATATGAAACTTAATAATTAATGAATTTTTCTTCAAACTTTACTACTAGAAGTGAAAATATTGAAAATGTATATAAACAAATTCCTCATTATGGGAATAGTTTCAGAATAGGATTTCTTATAATAACATATTTTAGTCACAATTTATTTGTTCATAAAGGTTATACCTTTTGATCCAATTTGTAAAGCGATGTCCATTGTAATTTTTTTAAAGTTCTATCCCTATATTTCTACAAGAAATATTTTTCTAATAAAATGTGGATCGCAATATTTTTGTTCTCTAACATTTCTAAACCTAATAAGGTTTGAGTTCTAGAAGACTAATGTTTTTTTTTCAGAAAACAAAGTATCAGAAACAAGAATACATTGTACATTGATAGTGCTTACTCTAGGAATATAACTCGTAATAATTTTTTTGAAAATATTATCGTAGTGAAAGGTGGAAATGTTACATTAGGAGATAATTCTTAAGGAAAAATTATCAGAATAGGTAACATTGTTCTTCTTGAAAATGACTTAATTTAAAATGTTTTGTTTTTTGAATTTATTAAGCACAACCTTATGACCATATTTTATTTATGTGATGAAGGTTACCTTTTGAAATTTAGGAATTATAAGTGTTTAGTACATAGTTCCAAGGAAGAAATTATTATTTCTTCAAATTGACATGATAATGTTTACACGCTTTAGTTAGAAGACATTAGGAGCCAAAAATTACATTGCCTAAGTGAAATAAAATAATAATATTGGTTATTTACTAAATACCTAGGACACTGTACCCATAGAAACTTATCCAAAGTTTACTAGGAAAAGGCTTATTAAGGATCTACCAGAACATAGTTTTGATACATAAAAAGTATGCAACCCTTGTCAATACGGTCAGAAAAATAAGATAATTGTTACACCTATTATCAAATTCTCAACTTATGATTATTTATAGTTTAGTGCACATCTATTTATATGGTTATACAAAAACAAGGAGTATTTTGGGAAAATAATATGTATATATATTAGTTTATGATTATAATAGATACACATGGGATTATTTTCACTCAAATAAATTTGACTATTTTGGTTATTTTAAATTTTCTTTATCCAAATCTAAAAATGGGAATCATGGTGGAGAATTTGGAAATTCAAATTTTGAGAATTTTTCTAGTAATAATGGTATAAAACATAAATTTTATACTCCTAGAACCCCTAAAAAATGGTGTTGATGAAAGAAGAAATAGAACTTTTTAAGAAATAACAAGAAACATATTGAGTGAATACTCAATTGATAAACGTGTTAGTGCTAAATCTGTTAGTACTAACTACTATTCCATAAATCGAGTTTTGATTAGGAACTTTATTAATAATACTCTTTATGAGTTGTTGACATGAAGAAAATAAAACGTTAATTATTTTAATGTTTTTGGATTGAAAGTATTCATCCTAAATACAAAAGATAACATTCAAAAAATTTCACTCACATGTTATGGAGGAATAAATATAGGTTATTCCATACTTCTAGATCATATAGAGTTTTCTAAAGAAATCAAGTACTATTGAGAAAATTGTAAATGTTATGTTTTATGAAATAAATCCTTTTATTTTTAAAAAATGAAAACCTATATCGTCCTTGGATTTTATTTCTAAAATTGACTTTCTACCATTGTTATAAAATTATTCTCATATGGATGTAACTCAAGAAATTATTTCTAACGTTATTACCCAAGAATATTTTCTAGAATATGTTGAAGAGAAATATTTACAAAATCCAAGAAGTAATTTGATTCTTAAGAATCATCATACTGATAGTATTATTGGTGATGTTGATTAGGTAGTTAGGAGTAGAAGTTAATTAAGTAATGAAATAAAAATTTATATTTATTTTCCCAGATTGAATATAAGAATCCTGATGAGGATTAAGTTGATGTGGACTATATTAAGGCTACTCAATATGAACTGAATAAATTTTACTGAAACAAAGTTTGGACCTTGGTTGAACAACCAGAAGAATCTTCTAAAATTGGAGTAAAGTAGTTTTTAGAAATAAAATGATGAAAATTTCATTATTATTATAAATAATACAATACATGTAACTAAGGATTATAACCAACAAGAAGGTATTGAATATAAGGAAACCTATTCACTAATAATGAGACATGAATCTATTCATATTCTATTATCCTTTACATAATTATTTAAATTAAAACATTTAAAAATCGATGTTAAGCCTGATTTTATTAAATTATAAGTTCAAGGGAATGTTTATGTTTAAAACCACCTAGTTTTGAAAATAAAAAACATCAAGAATACATTGTTAAACATTCCAATTATTTATGCAGACTTAAAACTCCCCATATAGAGACCTATATTTTGATTAAATTTTTATGAAAACATTATTATGAAAAGCAACAAAAAAACCATATAAAATGCAGATACAAAGGTTTATTTTTGGGTAAAACAAGGACCATCCATAAATTTTTCAAAATAAAACAAAATAATTTATTTATTTCCTTCTTATGTTTCTTGTTATTGTCCCTTCAATTCTTTTTAGTACAAGTAGTGAACTGAGAATATACATCAACACGAGGTGAGATAAAAGACCATTAATAGGGTATATTAGAACATAAAACGCTATAACATGGGGTGATCATAAATATTCTCATCATAACACATTCAAAGAATAATAATCATGATAGGAATCATTATGAAATTTCTCGGAATGTGGTATTTCATAAAAATAAAACATCATGTTATTATGTTCAACTACCACACATAGTTATAAACAAAGATAGAATCATGTTAATTCAAATTTCACATTACTCATGAGGTTATTCACGTTACTCAATTCATTGAATCACTATATAATTCTAGGTATGCATATCACATCATAACACTTATATTGCGCTATATAATTCAAGCCGCACCTATCACAACACAACATTTTCTTTATCATGCATTCCATATAGAACATATATTAATATTGAACACATAATAACCCATGTAAAGGAATTGTTTTCTTTTCATGTGAATAAATTGATAAAATTTGGGTTCTCAAATGAAATACGGAATACCATACATGATATAAGAATCATAAAACTTTAGTGAAGGAATCAATCTTGAGAAGTAAAAGGTGTGTTTTTTGAAAGATGATTTCTTTTTTAAAACAATGTGTTTTTCATACAATCTAGTAGAAAAAATGTATATAAATAGTAATATAATTATTAATAAATTATTTTTAATGAATAACCATTCATAAAATTTGGTGAAAGAGGGAAAACCCAAAGAAAGATAGATAGGTTCAAGAAATCCCCTAACGTTTTGTCCGAAATCTTCCTTTACGTTAATATCCTACATAATAATATTAGATTCATTAATTTAAAATATAAAAAACTTTTATAAAATAATATTATACAATATGGTTTTATTATTTTCTTTTAAAGGCCTTTGAATGAGTTATATTATCTAAAATCATTGTTAGGGAGTGTTTGTTTTCTTATTTTTCATGATTAGTCCACTTGTATACATGAATAGAAGTTTGTGTAAGATGTGTATAAACATAAATAATTTTTATTTTATGTTTTTAATTATATTAAATAATTTTAAATTATATTATGAAGGTTTTGTTTTTATACAATGATAATTATTTATTAGATAAAAATGTAATGACGATCATTTTAGGTTAATTTTTGCGGTTTTTTATAACAATAAACTTCTTTTGTTTAATCATTTAGTATTATTTGTATAATTTTGTCCCAAAAAATTAATGTGGGTACAACATAAACATAAAAATATGTTTTTAACCATTTAATGGTTTTATTAGCAGCCTTTAATTCATTCATGGAAAAGGAATGTTCATCGTCTCTGATGTCGGTAAAATGACACTTCACAGTCGACGATTGCATTTTTATGATAAGAGAGAGGAAGGGAGGAGTTTAATGTTTGATAATACATTAACATGATATATTTATAGTATATGTATTGTAATAGAGTTATCATTCAATTTTTATAACTGTATTTCATGAGGGAATAAGAAAAGAAATCTAAATTGGGAGGGAAATAAAACAAAAAGAGAGAGGATTTACATCTTGAATTATCCTCTTGAGATCCTCTTAAAGGCTCCAAGGCTTGTTATTTTGATGATAACAATATATTTTGAATTTGGGGGAGGGGATAGGTAAGAGTATTGGGTAGAATATAGGCATGTATCAAATCTTTAGAGGTGAGAGGAGAAGAGGGTGTGAGGGGTGGTATTTATAGTTGAGGGGAGGGGTGTTTTCTTATAATTGTAATCATCAGTTTATTGTTTTTCACAAGAAAAGAAATATTGGAGATTTTTGTGACTAAAGTCAGTAATTAGTGAATGTGAGTTCAAAACAATGGTCACTTAAATCATCCATGACTCAAGCATTACTAAATAATTTAGGTATTTAGCATTTATTGTAAATTGTCACATTTTACTATTCAGAAAAATTTAGGTATTTTAAAAAAATAAAAAAATAACATAAGCATTTATAAATGTGAAAAATTCAAAAATGAACTCCATTTTATGAAAATAATTTTCTAAATTTGAGTAATTTCATTTTTAATTAAAATTTTCATTTACTTGGATAATACACATATTAAAATTATAACTAATTTTATAACACTTTGAAAAATTACATAGGGTATCTTAAAATTTTCATAAAATCATAAGACATCAAAATATTAATTAATGAATAAATTTTGTTGAAATATATTTTATCTTAAATTAATCAAATAATATTTATGACTTTCAAAAATACCAACAATTAATTAATTATTCTTAAAATATTTATTTACTTATACTATGATATGATTATGTTTTATTTTCACATATAATAAGGATAAATTTAATTTATACCATCATTGGTATGATCAATATTTACTTGGTCGATTTACTATTCAATGGGGTAAAATTACAATTTACAGGGGTAACATTACTATTCATATGGGTAAGTTACAATTCAACAAAATTATGTTTTCCTAATCAGACTCCAAATATCATACTGATTGGAACAATGTATGTTAGATTTTTGAAATTCAAAACACAGAAGTGAAAAAATTAACTTTAATGGCTAGGCTATAATGGTTAGATAGTATTTAGTATTTCATTTAATCATGACATGGAATTGTGTTTTCTAATGTGATTTTACGTTACAAAAAAATATAAGAAGGGAATTTCTATTGGAAAAACATTGGGTTGTTACATTATTCCCCTCTTTTGAAATTTCACCCTCAAAATTCCTGATTACAAAAACATGTGAGGGTACTTCTCCTTCGTTACCTCCTCTAATTCCCAAGTTTATTTATCATATATATGGTTCCTATACATTAATTTGACAGGGTGTGTTGTCCTATTGTGTATAACCATATCTCCCATATCTAGAATCATTACTCGCTGCTCCTCATATAAGATATCTTTCTCTACTTAAACCACCTACAATTTCAGTACATGTGAGGGATCCAACATGTACTTTCACAAGAGTGATATGTGGAACACATCCTGAACTCGAGCCATATTCATTGTAATTAAAATTTGATAGGAAACATCTCATATGTGATCAAGGATCTAAAAGGGGCCAATGTTCCTTTGGATTAACACCCCTTTCATTCCAAACTAAATGACTATCTTCTAGGGTGATATTCGATGGAAGAATTTATCACTGATGTCAATCCTGGAGTCCCTTATATGGTTGTTAGCATATCTCTTCTCCTGACTCCGAGAGGATTGGATATGTTTCTGGATGGCTTGAACCTTATCTATCATCTATTTCACAAGATCAGGTCCATGTAGTATTCTTATTCCAATATCGTCACAACATGTTTGAGTTATACATCGCTTTCAAAACAGAGCCTCATATGGAGCCATCTAAATACTCACATGGAAGCTATTATTGTATGAGAACACAACCAATGGAAGATTATAATCCCATCCTCCATTAAATTATAAAGAGCAGCCACTTAGTATGTCATCGAGTGTCTGAATAGTCATTTCATATTGTCCAACGTTTTAAAGGTGATAGGCCATGCTGAAATTCAATTCAGTACTCAAGGAATGTTGAAGAATCCTACAATGTTTTGATGCATACCTAGGATAATGATTATAGACAATCAAGATTGAAACCCCATGTATTCTCACCACTTTTTTTCACAAATATCGTTTCAAGTTGTTTAAGAGAGGGATATTTCAGAAAGCGATAAATTGGGTAATCTTGGTGAGTCAATCCACCACAACCCATATCTCTTTATTTATTTTGGATGCATTTGGGGGACCCTTGATGCATTACACGGTTACATTATCCCATTTTAATATTAGTATAGGAAATTGATTCATTAGACCTTGGGACTTATATCACTCTTCTTTAGCTTACAGACATATATAACACCTTAAGATATATTACACAGTCTCCTTCTTCATGTTATCCCAATAGAAGTGTTCTTAGAGATCATAATTCATCTGGTTACACCCATTATAGTTAGAGAGAGTTGAGCTATGTGCATTCTCCAATAGCACATTTTTTATCCCATGTGATGAATACACATATAGAATTTTTAGAAACCAAATTACCCCACCATCATCGATATAGAACTATTTAAGATTCCCTTCCTTTACTACATTCACCCTATTTCTTGACTCTGGATAATCCATTTGGTCGTCCTTAATCATCTCTTAGATAGATGGTTGGGAATTAACTTGGGAAATGTGTGATGTATTCCCTATTGTTATGATTCCAAATCTATCATTTGCATGTCTAAGAAGATAGTGTCTTTCTTAAACTGAAACATGGATAGAGCATCATGTTATTTTCTACTCAGAGCATCAACTGCATTATTCACCTTGCCAGGATGATTATGAATAGGGAAATCATAGTCTTTGATTAGATCTAACTATCACATTTGATGCATTTTGATCTGTTTTTATGTCACTAAATTTTTTAGTCTCTTGTGATTGGTATATATATCACACTTTTCACCATAAAGGCAGTGTTGCTAGATTTTCATGAAAAAAATCATAGCTGCTAGCACCAAATCATGCGTCGGGTTGTTTTGATCATTGATATTCATAGATCGTGAGGCATTAGCTATCACATTATTATTTTTTATGATTACACTACCCAAGACTTTATTTGAAGCATCAATATATATCAGAAAACGTTCTCCACTTTTTGTTAATGTGAGTACAGGTGCAATGATAAGCCTTCTATTTAGCTCTATGAAACTTTAATCACATTCTTCAATCCAGAAATACTTTACCCATTTCATTGTTAACTTGGTTAGAGAGCCAGAAAATCATGAGAAATGATTCAAAAAATTGATAGTACCCTACTAAGTCAAGAAAACAGTAGATTTATGTGACATTAGAGGGTCTGAACCATTCCTCTTTTACCTTGGTTTTTGAAGGGTCCTCAAAAATTCCATAACTTATGATCACATGTCCCAATAACATGACTTTTTAAATCGAAAATTCACACTTTATGAACTTGGAATACAACTTCTCTTTCCTCAATATCTCTAAAAAAAGCCTTAGATATTCTTCATGCTTATACTTTTTCTTGGAGTAGATGAGAATGTAATCAATAAACACTATAAAAAATTTGTCAAGGGAATGTCTAAAGACTCTACTAATCAAATCCATGAATATATTAAGGGTATTAGTATACCCTAAGTGAATCCCTAGAAACTCATAGAGGCGACACCTTTTTTGGAAGGGAGTCTTATGAGTATCTTTCTTATTCACCTTTAGATGATGATATACAGAATATAGATCCACCTTTTAGTTAAACCATGCTCCTCTCAACTGTTCAAACAGGTCACCAATCCTCAGAAGAAGATACTTGTTCTTTATGGTGATCTTTTTGAGTTTCTAATAATTGATACACAGCTTCATTGATCCATCCTTCATATTGACAAAGATCACTAGAACACTCATAGGTGATTCACTAGAGAATTTGAATACTTTATCCAAATTCTATTGGAGTGGCTTCATTAACTCTCCCAGTTCAATTGAATCCATCCAATAGGGACACATTGAGATAAGAGTTGCTTCAGGTATGAGTCATATTTAGAAATATACTATATGATACAGGGGTAATATGGGTAACACATCAAGAAATACATCACTATATTGCATCATGATGGTCCTTTCCCCTAGGTGGATAACTTCCTTTAAATCAACCATTTTAATGTGGCATGCCTCATTATAGGGAATCAACACCCACACTGTTAAAGGATCTTTCAAATGAGAATCATGATCTTCCTTACATACATAGAGGAGAATGGGATCGTTTGGAATATGAACATATATTTACTTTTCCAAATTGTTATGTGTTATCTATATAACGAGATCCAATCCATCCATATTATAGCATCATATTACACCAAGGCATATATTACGAGATTCACTGGAAGAATATTACCACATACGCCAACATGAGAAGATTCCAACACTTAGGTTGGAATAATTGCACCACTCGGTGATTTTATAGATATTTTTACTTAAATTTTATAGGGATTCAATTCAACAGTTTAATAAATCAAGTGAGATATAATGGATTGTGTAGAACCTAAATCAAATAAGACATTTTCCATTTTTGTTAGATATTTTTTGTTAGAGGATGCTGATATCCATCGAGAACTCGATGTGTAGTGCACATGCATGCATATTTTCCTTTCTCTATTTTGTTCTATCATGGGACAATGGGTGGTGCTCTGTTTTACTCCACCACATTTTCCATTCTTTTATAGTCTTTTCTATATTCCTGATATTGGTGTCCTTCTCTCCAACACTTTAATAATTTTCTTATACCTTGGAAGAATTTCCCATGATTATTCTTCCCACATTTTTGACATATTGGTGGTTGAGTATTATTTTCACATTTCTCATTATATACTCCATTTTGAAACTCTATATTTATTTTCTTGTCACTATATCCATGAGACTATTCTCCAAACTCTATATGAACTTTGAGAGAACATAGAAAGAATTATTTAAAACTCCCAACATCTTTAAGTAAAAGAGCCTTTCGAGGGGATGGTATTAAAACGCTATAAAATCTATCAATTTTCCTTTCATTGTTGATAACAAAACCTGAATCATACCTTTCAACAACTGTGAAATTTTCCTCATAGGTTGTGATAGTTTCTACTTCATTTTTCTTTACCTCTATAAATTATCTCACCATATTAGTTAAAAGAGTTTGAGGTAAATTCTTATTAAGAAACATTATCTTAAAGTCTTCCCACTCCATCTCATCAATTTCACCCCTTTTCATGGTGTACTTAATCAAATCCCAGCATTGATGAACCTCTCTTTCTAGATGATAAATTATAAGATTCACCTTCACTCTCTTAGAATAGTAAATAATAGAGAATAAATTTTCCATATAGTTGACCCAATGTTCCGCAACTAGTGGATCTGACGATTAACTAAACATTGGTCGTAATTGCCGCATAAAACACTCGATAGCCAATTTATCTATATTTGGTCAAGGTGTATGTTCCATATTATTTAGGTTATTGTCTATAAACTAAGTCAGCTGGGTAACTAATTCCATAAAATTTTGAACTCCACCTCCCAATGAATTGGTGATGTCATTCGGGTAATCAATGGATTGTCCTTCGCACGTGTTGTTGGCTTAGTTGCTCCTGGTTCCCACCATTTTTAAAATAGAAAATGTTAGAACAACATATAAGTCAACAAGTCACAAATGTATAATTTATTCCTTTGTGCAATGAATTATAAAGGAATATCTTGTTGGATCTCCATTTTTTCATTTTCTAAAACCCAGATTCTTGGGTTCTCACTTATACAAAGTATCATACTATGGGTTTTCACCAACATTATCAAATCATAATTCCCAAAGTAACTAAACTGTGCTCTCATAATAACGATAGCAACCCTTCTTTTTCTTACATTACTATTACATAGTTTTAATGATAAACTACTAAAAAACAATACACTATGAGGATCCAATGTTTAAGTGTCTTGGGAAAAAAGGACCATACATAAATTTTAAAAATTTAATCATAAACATTTATTTAATTCATTCTTATCTAACTTCTTATTGGCACTTAAACTCTCCTTAGTACAAGTAGTCACATGAGGATATACATCAACAAGGGGTGAGCTAAAATCCAAGTAAGAGGATAGATAAGAATATGAAACAATATAAATTGTGGTTACCATAAAAATTATTATCATAACATAGTTATAATATCATAATTGTGATAGGAAACATTAAGATAAGACGTGGAATGTGGCCATGCGTAAAAATTAAATATCACATCTTAGTGGCCAAATACCACACATTGTTGTGAACAAAGATAAAAACATGTTCACACATATTTCAATTTAATCATGAGGTTGTTCACATTACCCAATAATTTAGAGCACTATATAATTCAAGGAACATCTGTCACATCATTTCATTTACATTACATTATATAATTCCGTGCACACCTGTTATATCACAACATTTACGTTATCATGCATGCCACATATAACATAAATAAATATAGAACATATAATAACCCATGAAAAGGAATGTGTTTCATTTCACGATAATAAATTCATAAACATTGGGTTCCCTAATGAGAGAGGGAATGGTATACATGACATAAGAATCATCAACTTTGACTGAAGGAAACAATCTTGAGAAGTATAGGTGTGTTTTCTTGAAAGAAGAGTTCTTCTAGAAAAGATTATGTTTTTCATAAATTGATGTAGAAAACATGTATAAAAAACGTAATATAATTATGGATAAATTATTTTTAAGTAATATCCATTCTAAAAATGGGGTAAATTGGGTAAAACCAAAGAAATAGAGTTGGCTTCAAGAAATCACCTTACCTTTATTCGAAAAGATTCCTTCTTCTTAATATACTATATAACAATATTAGATTAATTAATTTGAAATTACAGAAAATTTTATACATGAATATGATTCATTATGATTTTATTATGTTATTTTATATACCTTTTATGAGTTATAGAGTTTAAATTCATTGTTTTGGAGTGTTGGTTTTCTTAGTTTTCATGAGCAGTTCACTTGCATACATTAATGGATGTTCTGGTAAGATGTGGATAAAAAAACAAAATTGTTATTAAATGTTGTTAATGTAATTATTATAGTTTAAATGATCTTATTAATTATTTGTTTATATACCACATAGATTATTCTTTATGGAAATGTTAATGATGATCGTTTTAGGTTAGTTTTTGCAGTTTTTGATCACTACTAACTAGTTTTGTTTTATCATTTAGTATTATGTGTATAAGTTAGTTCCAAAACATACAAGGGGTTAAAAAATAAAATTTATAATCTTTCCCACTATTTAATGGTGTTATTAATACCATTGAAGGAATTTGTGTAAAAGGAATGTTCATCACCCACGATGTCGGTGAATTTACACTTCACAGGCGACAATTTCATTTTTAAGATGAGTGAGAGAGACAGAGAGGGAGTTTAATGTTGGATATTTAATTAACATGATATAATAGCTCTGAATGTTGGAATGAGACCCTGTATCCAAATCCCCTACTCTCAATGTTAAATTTCTTATTGTTTCTTATCAGGAATAGAGCAATTCCTACAGATAAAAATATTAAATGATGTAGAATTTTTGTGGTTTTGTGATGTCCATGATGCAAGAACAACAAGGAAGAGACCATTGATGACATTTTCTTCCAGGGTGACTTGGTGAGTGTGATATGGAGTGTTCTAGGTGAGTTTTCGGCCATTGCGGATAGTAGAATGGAATTACTCCCCTTCATGCATAGGTAGTTTCATAGCTCTGGATATAGAAATCTGGAGAAGGAGGCTCGCACCATGATTCTTCATGCTGGCTTGTGGAGTATATGGCAAGATAGTAACAAGGCAAAGCAAGATGGGGTCATCTCCTCCAGTTCATCCATCATCATTAAGACCAAAAACCTTCTTATGGACCTCGCCCAACTCCTCATCATATGGATGGAGGATCCATCCTTTGGCCTAATTAAAAGAGCTTCTAATTCCACCCAGACAAATACCGACAACATTAGGGGGGAATTGGGTCCGTTTGAACCCCCGTCCAGGGGTCTTAAAAAACAACATTGATGTTTCCTACTGCATGAGGGTCATGCACAATATAGGAGTTGTTTTGGACTCCAAGGGGTAGGTGATTATGGAATTTTCATCTCACTTGGGCAGTGGATCATCCCTTTAGGTTGAGTTAATGGCCTTCCTTCGGGGCATTTGCCTGTGCAATCTAAAAGATATCGAAATTTCAGAGGTAGAAACTAACTCCAAGATTCATCATAATATCCTCAATGGACTACGTCCCCCTGGTAAATCACCAATAAAATATGAAATTATATGAGAATACATATCAATTGCACTAAAGTGGTGCACTCATGGATAGAGGGTAATCAAGTTTTAGACCACCTTTCTTACCTCGAGGTACTTGGTCCTGATCTGTTTTTCCTTCACAATGTAACATCGCTTAAACCCAATGGGGTCAGGATGATTATAGGGGATGCCCTTAGCCTTAATTATTTTAGGCCTTTGTGAGGAATTGTTCTTGTAGTCCCTTTAGTGTGGCCTATAAATAAAAATTTACTCATTGATGAAAGGGAATTAAAAGAAAATGAGAGAAAATTTACCTATTGAATTATCCTCCTGAGATCCTCCTCAAGGAAAATATGCTTGATCTTTTGATGAGACCATGAGATCATGGAAGTGGGGATGGACTAGGGAAGAGTACTGGGAAGAATATATGCAAGGCTCAAATCTTGATAGGTGCGAGGAGAAGAGGGTGTAAGGGGTGTTATTTATAGTGCATGGGATGGGTGTTTTCTTATTATTTTAATCACTAGTTTAGTATTTTTCTCAAGACAATAAATAGTGAGAATTATTGTGACTAAATACAATAAATTGTTCATTTTATTTAGAACCAATGGTCAATTACATCATCCATGACTCAATAATTAGTAAAAAATTCATGTTTTTATCCTTTATTATAAATTATTGTATTTTACTATTGACTAAAAATTCTAGTATTTCAAAAAAATATCAAAAATTCACTTTAACAGATTTTCAATGCGTAGAACTCAGAAATGAACTATATTTTATGAAAGTATTTATCAATATATGAGTAATGTAATGTTTAAATAAAATCATAATTTACATGGATAATATAAAACATAAAACTATAACTGATTTTATAACACTTTGAAAAATTACTTAAAGTCTCATAAAATTATCTTAAAATCGTAAGGCATCAAAATATTAATTTTTGAATAAATTTTGTGAAAATAAATTTTCATTTGAATTATTCATTAAATATGTATGACAAATAAAAATACATAAACATAATTAATAAATTTTGAAATATTAATTTACTTATACTATGCTATAATTATATCATATTTTCACATTTAAGATAGAAAAATTTTATTTATACCATCATTGGTACAATTACTATTCACATGGATGTTTTATTATTCATAAGGGTCATATTACTATTCATAAGGGTAAAATTACAATTGATAGGGGTAAGTTAATATTAACTAAAAATTAAGTTTTTCATTTTAGGCTCCAAATATCTTACAGATCACAATCGTTTATGTCAAATTTCAGAAATTCAAAATAAAGAACTGGAACAATTATTTTTAATGACAAGGCTATAATGGTTAGATAGTATTTATTAGTTAATTTATTCATGATGTGGAATTGAATTTACTAATGTGATTTTATGTGACAAATAAAATATAAGAAGGGAATTTCCATTGACAAAATATTGGGTCATTACAGCCCTTGAGTCATGTATGATTGGTTAACAGAATTTTGGTTACAATATTTACTCAAGGGAGCTGTGGATCAAACACTCTTTATAAAATAAGTAAATAAAAACATTACTATTTTTCAAATATATGTTATTGAGATTAAATTGAAATCATCTCAACATTCCTTTAAATATTCATTTAAAGATAATGTGTTAGCTTAGTTTGAGATGAGTATGATGGGTGAGTTAACATATTTCCTACATTTTTATGTCTCAAAAAAATGAGAAGGAACTTTTATATGTAAACATAAGTATATAAAATATATTATTAATAAATTTTAATATAAAAATACTAAAACTATTAAGACACATATGAGTACCTCTAATATACTTGATCGTGTCGAGGATAAGAAACCAGTTTATTAAAAGACTTTTAGTAATATGATAAGATGGTTACTTTACATAACTGCAAGTCATCTAGATTTAATATTTTCAATATTATTATGTACAATACACGAAGATAATCCAAAATAATTTCATTTTAAAAGTAGTAAACCGATTTTTGTCATTATGTAAAGGGATCCATGGATTTAGGAATTTTTAATTCTTCTATAAATTCTTTTGAAATAATATTTTATTTTAAGATGCATACTTTTGTGGTTGTAGAATTTATGGGAAAAGTAATTCTGGAACTTTTCATTTCTTAGGAGATTAATTAGTTTCTTTGTATTCTAAGAAACAATATTTAGTAGCACATTCCATTGCTGAAGCCGAATATGTGGCCATTTGATAGTGTTGTTCTCAAGTGATGTAGATGCAACAAACACTCACAAACTATGGATTTCATTTTACTAAAACTCAAATAATATGTGATAATTTAAGTTCCATTTACCTATGAAAAAACCCAATACATCACTCAAATTCTAAATAGATAGATATAAGACACCACTTTTTTAGGGATCATACACAGAAAAGAGATGTCATTTTACACTTCATTGAAACAAAAGATCCATTTTCTGATATTTTTACAAAACCCATTCCTTTTGATAGATTTTAATACAATAAACAAAATTTAGGCATGATAAAAATTAAGTAATCATTCATATATTCTTTTTGTTTACCCAAATTCTTAAATTCTGTTACTCCTTTTCATAGGGGTAACCTATATGTTTTTTGTTTCCCAAAAACATTTTATTTACTAAAAAATTAATTTTTTCAAAACATTTATCATATTCACTAATTTGGACATGGTTTTATTTATAGAATTTTCTAATCCAAAATTCATAAAAATATTTTTGGCCTATGAAATTTTTTAAAAAAATTCCCAAAAATGTTTTTTAAACAGATTTTAGATTAAATATTTTATTCATAATTAAATTTTATCAAAATTAGTTTTGACTTCTAAAACTACTAAATTCAAAAGCCTTCAAAAATTTGATTTCTTAATATTATTTTTATACTAAAATTATCATATTAGGTCATTATTTAAAAAATCTCATAAATCTATTTATTTTTTAAAAACCAGAATAATTGGAAATCATACCGATGAATCTTTCCAATTCGAAAGGTAATATTCTATTATTTTAATTTTTTCACTGTTCAATTTTGATAGTTATTTTAATTATCGTTATTTTTCATTCTATTTTATAAAAAAGCTATATTTTTATTAAATTATTTTTAAACAATCATATTCACTATCAATACGATAAACATAATTATTATAGAAAAAAACCTGAAGAGTTAACTTTTCATAAAAATTTAATTTAAGGATTATCTACCATTAGATCAGATTATGTTTTCGTCTCAGCCATTGAAAATGATATGAAATTTTAATTTTTATCCGAACACATATAATAGGGAGACCACCCCAATCTCCCACATCATTTATCTACGAATTCATCCCCAACTTGGTGTACCTTTAAAAGGTTCTAATCCAAATGTTTTTTTTCTGGAACTAATTTCAATTCTGAATCTGATGAATTCTAGAAAAGATTATAATAGGTGTGATATATTCTAGTATATTTTAGTTGAAAGAGTATTCAATGAAAAGTATAATTATACATTTAAGAAATTATTATAATTATAAAATTGGAATTGATATGAGTGGAAAAATTATAATAAAATTCATATTTTTTTTTATATATTGATTGTGATTTGTATGCATCAGTTAATCTTTTCAAAGATGATGAAAAATATATATATTTTCTCTATTTAATTTTTTTATATGATGTCTTATAATAATGCCATGAGTTTTGTAGGAATTTAATCAAATGAAGAATGTTTTTTTCCATCAAACAAGATTCCAAAAAAAATTGGTTTCTTCAAAAAAAAGGTGGAAGAATATAAATTATTTAATAATTAATAAAAGTACGAATAGTTTCCACATGACTCTAGATAATAGGATTCTAGCCCTTTGGATGAATGGTTTTCTAATACAAAGATTTGAATATCATGAAAGTCTAAATGTTTATGATGGTTTTATTGTATATTTTATTGTTAAAATGAGATAGATGGATATTCTCATATTCCAACTTATTACAATAGACAATGTCAAGTTGGATTCAATAAAATTTCAGATTTTCATGTTTCCATCTTTGATTAGAAAACTAATAGTTGAGTTCATGAATTTATTTATGATTTTGAGTAAATCAAATAATATTATGGAGAACACATAATTCCTAAATGATTATACAATAAATATAATGAGATTAGTCTTTGATAGTGAATCAAGGAAATTAGTTGAGAAGTTTGATGATGCTTCTTTGGAATTATATCCTTCATGGAATTCGGAGCATGGTGGAAAGAAAAATAAGAGGAATGTTGAGCCCTCCCCTATTAATATTGAAAATAAATAAAATAAAGTCCTGGATGAAGTCTGAGATGAGTGGATGAATAATAAGGATGAGAGGAAATTATTAGATCCATGAATAAAAATTGACCTACTATAGGATAAATCTGTAAGAATCCTTGATTTGAATACCTTAAATGAAGAAAAAAACAAGAAAATTAAATTTTTTTAGGAGATTAGGTATGTGAATGTCTTTTAGAAGGTGTAGAGAAGGCCTTATGAAATGTTTTTCTTCCAACTTCTCAGACTGATTATGTAGTCACAGATGATAGGTTAGTTTTCAAGGAAATATGGTAGTTAACATAAAATTTCTTTCTATCTAAAACAAAGGAAATATTAATTTTCTTAATAAATAATTGGTACCTACAGATCGTGAAATTATATTGAAATTACTATCATATAGAAAAGGAGACTTAAGAAAAAAATCAGATAAAATAACAGTTTTATAATGTAATTGATGAAGAGGATGAAGGATATAATAAAATAAGTCATAAATAAGAATATGGAAAATATTTAGAAGAAGTTAGTGAATATGAATAAATATAAGAGTATGTTTACGATTAAGAAGAAGAATATGAGAATCATAACGATGGAGAATATGGAAAGGATGATAATGAAGATGATCAAAATGTAGAGGATGAGAATAACCAAAAAGAAAAAAAATGAGAAAACCCAGTTCAAAAAGTCATCAGATGCTTCATTATCTTATTTTACACACAATTTTAATAATTAAGAAAATTCTAAAAGCTTAGAGAATGTATAATCTGTAGAAGTGGCAAAATCCATATTCAAGAAAAAAGTGAACAAATTTCAAAATAAAAGTTGACGATAAAGATGGAAATGATAAGGATGCATAGATTCTTGAAATATAAGATCAAAACAAATTTGGTGAAAAATATTTAAAGAAAGTAAAAAAATTGGTTTCAAATATTGATAACGTAAAAGGGAAATAAATTGAAATTTGAACATCTCATGTTAAAATTCCTAAAATTGAGAAAGATAAATTTGATTCATTAACACCCTAACTGGTCAAGAAGTTGATTTCATCATTCTGGACATAAAGAGACATGAAGTAATAATTATATATTTTTTGAGACTTTAAGACATAATAAAAATGTTTTCTAAAAACCTTGATCAGAAATAGGTGTCATTAATGATGATAACATAGAGGGTAATTTAGAATGAGGTAGACTTAATAGTTTTACCAAAATGTTCTCAGATGCACAAAAGGATTGCACTAAGGTTGTAAAATGGCCACATCAAGTTGATGCCAATAACAAGTTCTATAATGAAACAATTGGAGATGTGATTCATATTTTGAATGGATCTACTGATTACTAAAACAATTTTACAAAAGATATCAAATAAATATTAATGTATGGGGAATGTTTTAGAGGTACTGATATTGATCAGACATAGGAAAAAAAATCTGAATTGAAAGATTCAAAACTTGTTGTTGGAGTTTTCTAAATTCCAAATTCATGTATAGGAAATAAATGTTTTGATGTATTAAATTAATTATTTATCTGAGGAACTTTGGATTCAAGATGATAATATTCCGAATTAAGATGAGATATTACAAAAGCTAGAAATATAAAAAGAGAGTTTAATTAGATGAAGTATTTCATACAAGATTTGATGAAGAAAGATTAATTTCTTTTATAACTATCAATTTATTTATTTTTTAATAATTTTTTCTATCATTTGGTTGTATATGAATTATTATCCTCATCCAATTATTATTTTTTGTCGGAATGTTTTTTCAATTATAATTGGTTGAATGTTCTTTCATAATTCTAATGCATTATTAATTATTCTATCATATTGTTTCCTATTTAGTTTTCCTCACTATGATTTTAGGAATCTATACAATTTTTACAATTTTTTAAAATCACAAATGTGGGGAAATAATCTTTTGGGGGAAAATTGTTTTATTCCTAGGTATGCTTTTATAATGGGGGAGTTATTCAAAAGTTTCGTATTTATATGAAATGTGGAAATATCCTTTATAATTAATTTCTTTTACAAAAGGAGTGTCATTTATTTTTGGGGGCGAATACAATCCTAAGAGGGATATTTTATTCTAAGGAAGAATTAATCATAATAAACATATTTCTCTCCATCGTATTGATATTTCTTATAAACTTAGGGTGAGTTAAGAGTTAATGCTAAAAAATGAGTATGAAATACTTAAAATAAATGGACTATAAGTATTTCAAAGTCCTTATAAATTTAATTTTTTGTTTTATTATTTCCAAAAAGATAGGGATTATTGAGTAAGAAATTATATTTATCACTTTTTAATTCATTTTTCTAGAAATCACAAACTCTATCTAAAAAATGTATTTTCCAAAATTTCACGTTGAATGTGTAATATAATGTTCTTGTAGAAATTATATTCTTTTATCATACCAATATTAAGTTTTAATGAATTAAAAAAACTTATGTTTTCTCTTTAGGATTATTTTAATGAGAATGGTATTTATGAATAACACCCTCACTCTTATTAGATAATATGTTGGAGTTATTTTTTCCAAAACTAACATAATAAAAAAGTATTAACAATCATACTGGAATTGGTACAAATGAACATCAGGACGAACCTCATAAAAATTATAGTAACGATATTTTTATGAAATTACATAAGATTAACATAATTTTTATAATCATATTTTGAAGAATTATTTCTAACATATGGAATACTTTTTACACCATGATGTTGTAATCCTGTATGACATTAGAAATTTTGTTATTCTAGAGAGGAATGAGAAGTCAAGTGTCAGGATTCCAAGTCGTTTGGATAAACTCATAGAAAATTTGATTATTGGGAATGAAATATAACTACTATTAAGATTCCTATAAATATGTATTCATTCATATAGTTTTTACATGGGTGTTTCATTTTTAATTTATCACTTCTATGAGAGCTCTGAATATTAAATGGAGTGAACATCTCTTTCCTAATCATTTTTCATTATTTTATTGTTTTGTATTCTTAAGGAAACATTATCAAGTTGTCTCCTTATTATTTTTTATAATTTTTTATGTGTATGATATGTGATTATGATCGGTAGAATCTAGGGATATAAAGATGAATAATATGATCATTTAGATCAAGGGTTCACGGGATAGTAAGACATATAATCTGATCTATTGGATTGATGGATTTCGTGACAAGTAAACAAATCTAATATTCGTATTGAGTTACTTCCTTGCTGAGGAATGATATACATTTTTATAAGTATAAAACATGGTACACAATTATCCAAGGTGATTAGAAACCTTACTCATAAGGATAAAATAGCTATATCATTTTAATAATAGATTTAATTCATCTTACATTATGTTTCAATTGTATTTCTTGTTTTCAAAAGTAACAATTACACACAATATTTATAAAAGAAAGTGAAAAATCATATTAATCTATATTTACTGATAATTTTAGTATATTTTCCATGATTACATTTCTTTTACTTTGATTTATTTGTATCCTTAGTGAATATGATATTTCTCTTTGATTAAATCACATTGAATATAATTATGATTATATTAAATTGATATATAAAAGTCAATATTGATTATGATACTTAATTAATCAGACTGAGGTCTGAGTCTGAATATTATAGATTTACTTAAATAGGTTTGTGAATTTTTTCTGTTTAAATTCTTTTAAAATAAAATGTTTAAAACTACAACCCATCCCTTCTTGTAATAGATTTGTCGAGAACATATTATTTCTATCCTAATCTCAATATAACTCATAATGATATAAAACACCTTGATCAACTTAGAATGTTACTAAAAATTTTCATGATTCCAAAAATTATGCTTCTTCTTATCCCTTAAGTCAAATCTCTTATTAGAAAATTTATTCTATAATTCAAAAAATGTTGAAAAATATGAAAAAGATAGATTAAATGATCAAATCACAAACCAATTTAAAAATCATAAATTCTATACCACAAAAATATCATTATCATTATTATATAAACATTGATAATATATTAAATGTTATCCTCTCTCAATCATTTGTTTTGAAAAAAATATCAATTTTCCACTATATCACTTTTCTTGGTAATTAGTACCGTTCCACATATGTCTTCATATCCATATTAAATTCCACTCAAGTAAAATACTTATATGTTTTATGATATTTATAATAATAATATCATAGATAAAATACTTATACAACAAAATTATTGAATCTGAATACATAATCACTTTAATCACTACACATCAGTTGTAGTAATAACACAATCTAGACCATGACCCCTTAGATTATTTTTTGATATATTCTATTGACACTTGAGAAATTAATTTGGTTAGTGACCTATCACCATAGAGTTATAATCATTTAAAATTTAAAACATACATCCATTCCATTGTATCACAATCATGGTGTCCTTTTTCTCCAAAATGATAGAAAAATATGATTCTTTTCAAGAAACTATCCGGCTGTTTAGTTTAACATTTATCACATGGGGGGAAATCCTTCATTCATTTCATCCCCATATTTATATTTATATTTTATGTATAATTACTATATTTCTTACCTTAAAATACATAATAATTATAGAATTATTTCTATGTCTTGATACCACATGACACCATGTCCTCATATGATTATAATATTTGTGAGGCTAGTATACTTAGAAGAATTGGATTAAGGCCATTAAAGAATTAGCCAATGTTTCACTTTAGTTTATTCACATAGTCCATACCATGAATTTCTAACATTGTAATGTTGTATTCATAATTAGAAAAGATTTTTATCTTCCTATTGTATTAGTCTTAATAAATATCACTACATATCCATTCATTTCTTAAGAGGAATTTTTTTTAAAAGAAGAGTAACCTAAAATTCGTCCATTCCATGTTTTATATCTCTTACTCAGCCTTAGTGTTTTGAATAAATGACCACCATTGATTATAATATATTTAGATACGATAAAATTCCATGAAAATGTTATACTTTTCATTAATTTACAATGTAAAAAATATCTTCTCGATGAAACATAACCATTTCTTAGCTAGAAATGGCTTTATAGTCCCATTAATCAATGAATGATTATGAAGCATAAAGCAGTATAATATTGTTTCACTATAGGATAGATCATCAAGCTACTACATACTCGAATGGTTATGTGTCATAACCTGAGTCATCTATCTTAATATGGTCATTATTTTATTGGTTCCAGCTATAGCTCTAGCTCCGGCTTTGTTATCATTCCAAGCAGTAAAATACATACACATGTACATAAATTGATAAAGATTCCATTCCATTTTAGGATCTATTTATATGAAATTTAATACACTAGGTTAGATCATAAAATTCTGAGACATAATGTATAATCCAAAAAATAGTGAAGTACTTAATATAAATTGAAACAATTATGCAAGGATAATCTCATAATCATAAGCATGGTTTCTTTGGGATAGTTTTCAAGTCATAAATGATTTTTAAAATACTTTATAATGGTTTGAAATTAAAATTTCAATTAATCCATGAATATCCCATTGGTATTCTAGAATAGGTGCGAAGTAAAGCCTGTTGTCATGTACTAGGAAACACACAAGTCATTCCTGACACACTATTAAGAGTTATTACCCCTAGGAGAATCTATTCTCGAACCATATCCACTTGTATTATCCATATATGGATCTATTGTTATAAAAACATTATAATATATACCGTAAAACCATTAATATGTTCCCCAATGGATTGGATTATCCTTAAATAAATTCACAGGTTTATATTCCTTTATCTATGTTTTCCATAATATAGTTCTCATGGTTTCAAATAAACTTCCTCTAATACCAACTGTAAATATCATGTCCCTAGTATCCAAAAGTATCTGGATACATTATTAAATTGGCATAAGATACATGAAATTGTATCCTGAAGGACCGAATAGTTTAGTAGTATTCTTAAATATGATACATACTTGAATCTCATAGTATAATTTAAAAAAATAAAACATAGTATTTAATTTGAGTACACTATTAATCCCTTTTACATATCCATGCATATCAATCAAAAAATAATTTCCAGTGTCCTTAATTAAGGAAGCATAAAAAGGGGTGATCTCTAATGCTCAATAAGGGTATGTGTACAACAAAATCCATCATAAATAAAGATTAAATAAACAATATATAATGTTAAATAAGTGAACAAAATAAAATTTAATCAATAACTTGAACATGAAGATTAATATTGAAGGAAAATATGATTATGATGTAATTCCATATAAATAATCACATGATATTTAAACTTATCCCTAGATATTTTGACTAATTTAATAATCACATGAACATTAAAGAATAAATTTATAATTATGGAATGCCTAATTTATGACATATGAAACATACCGTCAAGGCCATGTTCTAAGACATATGAAAAACTCACAAGTCCTTATACCAAGATATCAATAATAATGGGTTAGGCCTTAGCCAAAACCCAATCTAGTTTGTCTCATGTGACCTACCAATGAATTAATGAGATATAGTAGGCCCCACGTATCATTTACTAATTCCAATTCATTATTCATAAAAAAGTTGTTAAATAAAATTTAAATAAACATTTGAATCGGAAAACTACCATGTTGAATTTTATGAATTTCCCTAATCAATATACATTATCATAAACTATTTGTAGTAATATAGAGAATGGGATAAAAATAGTACATCCCTAGTAAAATTGATTATAAAAAAATCTAGAAATAGAATAAATATGGTATCAATAAAAAATATCACCAGTGTAGTATATGTAAAACATATTTTATCATTGAAAAATAGAAATACAAAAAAAATCATTAAAACATTCTAGAGGAAAGTAACATTTTCATTATAAATATAATTTTTTAAAAATATAAAATTATAGAAAATTTGGGAAATTATTTTTTATGAATAACCTTGTACACTTCTAAATAATACTTAAAAGTAATGAGTGGTCAATACGGTGGAAAATACCATTCAAACTTCACACGTTAGAATAAAGATTCCATTCACATTTTGATAGGAGGAATAAAAAAGTTTCTTCTTTGAAAAATGATAGGAATATAACATTTAATACGTTTTTATAAAATCAAATAATGTGTAATTTTTTTAATTAATAATTTTGAGAATATTAAAAACATTTTTGAAAACATTTTTAGAAAACATAGATTCGAAGAAAATGGATATTTTATCGAAGATAGAAATAAATTCATATTTTCATTAAAAGATTTTTTATTCATTTTAATAACCAAAGAGAGAGAAGTGGAACTAATAAATGAAATGTTAATAATAAAATTTACAATAAAATTATTTATTTAATTGAGTGATAGATCATAATATTTCACCATCAGAAATTTAATCATAAAGAATAACCGTAAATGATGCGGTGGTAACATAAACCCTCACCACTTTGGTAAATTTCAAATCATAATCCCCAAGAAAGAAATAAATTAAAATTAAAATTAAATATAATGATTATAAATATATTTATTATATAAAATATAGAAGGGGTAATATCTACAACACAAAAAATATATGAAGTGAATATGGGACATGTCATATGAAAGTAAAAGTGAGACGGGAAACACTTACCTCAGATCTGATTCCCTTCACAAGTGTCCATGACTCCTATATAATAAATATATATTTATTATAAATATATTTCATAACTATACTCATATATTTGATTCTACGTATAATTTTATTATTTAATTTTATTAATATTTTATTAATAATTATATGTTAAAATCATAGGTTCAGGTGATAATTGCTTCATTTTCATGTATGTTTTGGTTCCAGAGTTTCTGTCCTTTTAATTTTACCATGGATATATCATATATATATATAATTAAAAAATATTATAAATATCATATATATTCATTATATTTTTATTTGGTATAATCAATAAATCTTGACAATAAAAAAATCATTACGTTGTTCATGGAGATGGTAGCTCGTTTGTATGTATGCACACTATTTCTATTTTCTTGGGGATGAATCAAATGGGAAATAAATATTAAATAATCTTTAAAAAATAATTATTAAGTTATATATATAATTTATATTAATGAAATACATCATAATTAACATCCATGTAAAAATAAAATGAAAAACATTTCACATTGGTACGTGCAGGAGATAATCCACACGTATGCCTGAAAAACATAATTATTTTACAAAGAATTGAAAAGTATGAATTTATATGTGATATTATAATTCATAAAAGTATTATTTGGTCATAATTTTCATATATATTCATTAAATATATCATTAATAATTTTCATATAAAGTGTACATGAAAATTGAACCACATCACTTTATGAGGTGGTAGTCCGTAGTACACACCAATGACATTATCATATCCCCCCATGAATTGGAATGTAAGATATATATATTATATAATAAATAAATAAGTATAATAATTTCATAACTATCATTTAAAAGATTAACTATATAATTACATCTATCCTTTAAAAGAGGTTTTGGGAAATAATGTACGTTGGTTTGTGAGATGGTAGTCCACCGTATACCCGATCGATAGTTTCATTTTCAATTTTATGGAAGTAAAGATGAACATAGGTTATGAAATTAAAATAATAATAATATATATATATATACAATTTTTTTTTTATATTATCATATTTTAGTAATAGATTAAGTAGGTGGAAGTAGAAATAAAACAAATATCCACGTTAATAATTTTACATTTTCTTCAAAGAAACCCTTTCGGTTTATAACTAATGTCTTCATACGAGGGTTTAATATTAAAAATAATTCTTATAGGTTGTGAAAAGGGAATTAATGAATATATTTTCATTTTTTTTCTGATATTTTTTATTTTGAAAAGTGAATATGGGAGGAGTGGGTGTGGCCTTTTATAAGTGGGGGAGAGGACACACTTTGAGTTTTTGAAAAGAAAAAGTGATACACACATTTTTTATCATAAAACAAGACTCCAAAATGACTAATTAATCAAAAATTTGAAGTTATAAGTAATTAATATGACCATAAAATATTAATTAGTCAAATTGTTGTTCATTTTTAACCCTTAATGTATTTATTTAACCCTGGGTAAACCCATTTTAATCGTAACAATAGTAATTAACATTTACTATTTTTACTAGTCATTATTACAAAAATTTAAGTTGAACTTATTATATAAAATAAATTATTATGATAAAAATATGGAGTGAAATATTTCAAATTCCATTAACAAAAGTGGTAATATTTAATTTAAAATGAAACTATCCGATGAGATGAAAAAACTATTTTTCCAAAGAAAAACATTAAAAAACATAAAAAAACCATATAAAAAATCAATATGAAATGGATTCTAGTGACCTATTTTTTATAAATTATTATTTAATTACATTAATTTTATTATAAAAAATATTTAAAATATTATATATGTTTGAAAATAATTTAATTGAAATGAATGTGCCCACTAAAAATAAGTGTTTTTCATTATTTATTAAAAAAATTATCTTCTAAGAAAACTCTTAAAAACTAACCCATTGATAATTTAGACATTTAAATTTAAAAAAATTATTTTTATCTTGATAAATAATGATTCTAAAACTTATTAAAAATTATTTTAAATTATGTGTGTAATACGCGACTAAACCTAATTTTAGAAAATTCTATTTTTTGAAAACATTTCTTTTTCTTACAAATGGTTAACAATTTATTTCTAATCAATAAATTACTCTTTAATTTAATTTATAAGTGCGTTAAAATATAATTATTATAATTAATTTAATATTATTCCTATCCAAAATCATAATGACTGTAATAATGATCATGTTTTAATAATAAAATTTTAACAGAGTATCAAATTTCATTGAAACCCAGTGTTGTATGCACTGCAATCCATCAGAGAGATTATCTTTCCTTAAAAAGAAGTATATTTTTAATTCTTTGAGTGTTAACTTCTATTATATGTTTAGTATTGTGTGTCATGTATTATATCAAACTTGATGTATCCATTTTAAAATCTCATGGTGTTATGAACAATGTGCGACAACTGCTCCATATTAATTTAATTGTGAAGGCTCCATATGTGTCATTTCATGATTGGCCAATTTAATATTCATTTAAAGACATTTAATATTGAGTAATTTATTCTGATATTATACCAATGAAACTATATATTAAAAATAATTTCACATATTATTAATATCCTCTTCATTTATGTACACCTTTTATTGCAATAACAAGTCAAGATTCTTGACTCCCTTAGATTTTTTTCCAATTACATTTTCTTGAAATCAATGTTGATTTTCATATTTTTTCTACAGTTAATGGAACTTATTCATAAATTAATTATTGGATTCATCATTCTCTCTAATTATGTAGAACAAATCTTCTTCATATTTATGTCATCTCAACATAAGCTCCTCATACCCATCTGGTTTGATGGTAACTTTTTTGAGACATTAAGGAAAGTAAGGGATAATTTTCATAAATACTTCTCCAAGTCATTGGAATCACATTAAATCTTATTGATCGCTTAAAAATGACTTTTTAAAATCATATAATTAATAAAATCGAATTTATTTGGTAATCTATGCATCATATCCTTTAATGCATCAACAGATAAATCCATTGACATATGAGAACATCCACTTGATTCTCATTCTTATGGAAAATTCAATAATCTCCACAAACCATAGGATAAATTTAATCCCTTGATCTCTTTTATATAGAAATTATATCTATATCCTTTAGGGTATATCAAACCACATTTTATTTTTCTCCCATGATTGGTATGTCTTCTTTTCTTGGAGCACTTGAAACTCATTCATCTTATAACAAGAGGGACATCTTTCCCATATTCTCCTTCTCTTTATTTTTCATGGTTATAAATGTATTAAAAGAGAAAATGTTTTGATATGAAGTGAAAATAATTTCTCCAAAACTACTCTTTATTAAAATTTCAAGAAATAATCATCTAATATTTAAAAAGATTTGATTTTAGATTAAAAATACAATTTAGATGAATTGTCCCTCTAATACCAATTGAGGGGGACAGTTGGGACATGAAAAACACTAATTTACCCCAATCTTAGTGTGGTTTATAGCCCAATGGGCCCAACAACCTTAAAATTATATGGAAATGAGATAGATCATATCTTTACCAGATGAATGCTCAATAACATATCCACATTAAAATTAAATATGTTTAAAAGGAATATATTGAGATGTAGAAGAATATAAAGAATGTTTTTGAGCTTAATTATAAGCGATTTAATGATATAATTCCAGAACAAAGTACATGTTCCTTCAATACCATATTTTAAGATTTGGATTTTAGATGAAGCTCATGGTTAGTCATTATATATTAAGCCTAGAAGTATGAATATGTTTAAATTTATTAATTAGAATACTTAGTTGAAAAAATAATCAAGATATCATAGAGTATTTATCTCAATGATTAGTATGTTAGTATATTAAGGATGAGGGAAAGAAGTATAATTGTATGTAACAAAAATTACCCATACCAGAGTGGAAATGGGAAAAGATCACCATGTATTTCATCAGGGGACACCCTAATAAAACTAAAGGTAATAATTATATTTTGGTTATTGTTGGTCACCTTACAAACTCAGTACATTTCATTACTATTAGATAATATTTCCCTATTGATCAACATTCTAGGTTATACGTTAAGGAAGTAAAATATATATATGGAGTAGCAATCTCAATTGTACCCATCAAGATCCTAGGTTCACATTAAATTTTTTGAGAATCATTCAGCGTTGTTTGAATATGGAGTTGAGAATTAATCTACATATCATCCTCAAATATATGTTTAGTCTGAAAGGACCATTCAAACCATATGATATATATTGAGATCTTTCTCAATAGGTTCCATGGTGGTTTGGATCAGTAGCTTTATATTGACGAATCTTCTTAAAATAATAAAATTCACCTCAGAATTTAGATGGATCCTTAAGAAACCATTTATAGAATGAAGTTAAAGACTCAAAGTCCAATCAAATGATGTTTAAAAACAAAATCTATTGAGACCCATGTTTGTTAAAGAAATGATAAAGAAAGTCCAATACATTTGACAGAATATTAGAGAAGGTAAAATTCAACAAAAGAATAATTTTTATAACCATCATAAATATTTGGAGTTCAGTGTTGGAGATAGTGTTTTCTTAAAGATATATATTTCAAATATGGTAATGTGATTTAGAAATAAGGGGAAGCTCAATCAAAAGCATATCAATCCTTATGAGATTCTTGATCACATGGGGATGGTAGCATATCACTTAGAACTTCCTCTAAAACTCTCATAATTTCCTGATGTGTGGCATGTATATCTTTTGAAAAAGTACATACATGATCTATAACATTCTCTAATCGTATAGGTCATTCTATAGGGTCATTATATTTCTTACGAAGAACAATTGGCACAAATCAAGGATAATAGGGATAAAGTGATACATAATATGATAACTCACATGATTAAGGGGTTGTGGAGGAATAATAAATACAAGGAAGAAATGTAGGAACTCAAAGATGTGATAAGGTAGATGTATCTTTAATTTTTTTTCATCTGAGTGACATACTATTTTATATGAAATTCTTATAAGGGGGTAGAATGTAACTCTCTAAGATTGTAGAATACATTTAAATTAAATAAATAAATGTGATCGATGGATTTTGAAGAAAAAAAGAAAATATTTGAACAATTATAAAAAATTATAAATCTATGAAAAGTATTTGTAATTTAAATGAAATATAATTATTAAAAACAATTTCTAATTCAGTTCGAAAAAAATTTTATCATAAAAAATTGGTTTGAAATATTTTCATTACTAGCATTTTTATGGAATATATATTTTACTTAATTTTTTTCAGTCAATTAATTTTCGGAAAAATCATTGTTTACATATGTATAAAATAAAATCATTTGTTATAAATTTTATAGAAAATAAAATAAAATTTTTGAAGGTAAAAATAATTTTTTAACGAAAAACTAATTTTAGGCATGTAATGTGTTTTTGTCTAAAAAAAATAAATTTATCAATATTTATGATTTTTTTAAAATTTTTGGATAATTTAATAATTAAAATATGTTAACATTTATATAATTGATTTTACTAAGAAACAAATTTGATTAAATAAAGAACTATTATTAAAAATAATTTTTTTTTAAATTTTCATTTCGTTTTCTATGTTTATTTGAAAAATAATTTCTCAAAATTCTATAAATATAATATTATAATTTTTTTTCATACTTAAAATTATAATTTACAAAAAGAATTAATAACTAATTTTAACTATGGTCATAAATGTTCACATCAATTAAACATAAAAATGGTTAACAAGGGGGTTAATCTAAAATATAAGATTTAAAATATCACTAAAACATGTCTGAATTTTATTTGTCAAAGATATTTCCACCATACCATATCTTATCCTCTAGTTTTTGTTTCCTTTGTTCCACTTTAATTTGAATCATAATTTATTATAATTTAATGTTTTATGTATTTATATGAGTTCCTCCCACATCACTAAGAAAATGTCACCCACTTCATTCACTTATTCACTAACCATGATCCCTTTAGTTCATCCAATATTGGCACAAATATCTTATTAAATTCCATCCCAGTGTTATATAACTTGTATAATTTCTCAAATAAAAACCTCTAAATGTTTGTGGTGTAATCGAAAAAATTATTCCCAAAGAAGAAGTAATTGTATTTTCTAATCTATTGCATTTTTATTTCTTCTTTTACCTCATCAAAATCATCTATAACTACCATAAAGTAATTAAATAAGTGTAATTAATATACTAGAATATTTTTATGTTAATGGTTCATTAATATTATACATCATTTCCATCCTATGATAAATGATAATGTCATTCTTGTGTACGTGTGAACTTCCATCATTACCAAGTGATGTGATTCGTTTTTCATTTCGGACATACATGGACTATTATATAGATTGATTTAATTAATATATATAATATTTATAATTATATTATTATTAAATAAATATATATTATTATTAAACATTATTTATTTCTATTATTTTAACAATGGAAATATTACTCATGCGTATGTATATACTACTATCTCTATAATGTGATGTAATTAATTTCTCATCAACACCTTATATGAAATGTCATAAAAATTTATATATCGAATAAATATGATAATTTTAACATGATTAGGATTATGGATATGAAGAAACCATGAAAAAGGTTCAATGAATATAATCTTCAAAACAAAACATGTATGGGAAATATAACTATTGACACCAAATGTTGATTTTAACGAAGAATTGTTAAAAAAATGGGAAATTGTCCACTACAATAGAATGTTATATTGTAAGATATATATAAATATGGTTATAGTATATATATATATATATATAATAAATATAAATTTAAAATACTGATATAAATAATTCTCTGATGAAATTAAATAATTTAATTAAGGGTTAATGTTACAATCTCATTTTAGTTTAGGATTTTTTACTTTAAACGTCATTTGGGAGAAATTATATGGTCCTTATACATTTAAACCCATATATTTTATTATCCAATATTTATTTCTAGGGTTTTAAAATTTTAATTTCATTCTCCACTCAAGGGTATTCAAACATATTTGTAATGTGCTTTTTGAGAAATGCTGAGCTGATTTCCACATTAGTCAATTAACATTTTCATTAATATTCATGGGTTTTAATATTTTCTTAAGAATTTTTTTATGAAAAAATTATTATTTAAAATCATTTAAAACTTATTATAATTTCTTTTATAACTATTCAAATTTATTTTCTATAAATTTTTTTAATATGTTATTTATAAATTTTTTACAAATAGTGCTTAAAGGAATATTTGTTTAAACATTTACCATAGAAAATGCTTAACCTGCCTGCAAAACCATTCTGAAAATTGAAGATTACTTTATAGTTTTTCATTATTATCTTTAAAAAAATTCCTCAATATTATTTTAATTATTATTTAAATATCTATCAAAATAAAATGATATTTTTTTTGGTTTTCAATGAACGGTTTGAATATTATTTTAAAAGTAACAATCATATATGAAAACATTTGTTATTGTTTGTTATGATTTATCCGGGATATGATATAATTATAATATCCTTATTCTTTTTAAATTTGTATTAAGATGATATGGTGATGAAATGTTTATGAAACACATTTCTTTTCCATGGGTTATGCTATGATGGAATGATGAGTGTTACTATGATCTTGGGACACACATATGTATGGTTTTCATTATGTGATGAGAGGAACCATAATTATATAGACATACAGTACACTATGTAATGATTTATATAATATGAGATAATATTAAATATTATATATAGTCAACCCATTAACAGAATGTAAATAGGTTGAGGAGTGAACCCACTCCATTATGGGACATTTTCCACTATAAGATGATGGTCTTGGCAGTGATCCTTAACTAAGGAAATGATTTCTATTCAAATGATCATGGGGAAATTATTATGAAATTTTGTTATTCTTATTATATGTTCCCTTTGTTCATTATTGGATAATTATTATTCCTTAATCTTATGGCTCATGTCTTTTGAAATAAAAAATCAGTATTCTATGACTCATGATTTTTGATATATGACTGATTGGGTATGAAATTCATAAGATATGATCATGATATTATACCATAATTCTTATCTGATTATTATATATGATCCTCAATTGATATCACAATTGTTTACCCTTATCGAGCATATGTTCCCAGCATCTATTATGTTTTCAATTTTCCCCCAAAAAATATTGAAATGAATTTAGTAAGAAAAACATAATATGACTACATCGAGAGAAGAACCTTGTCTATGATGTAGATAATCATACATAAAATAATATTATTTTTCATCTAGTATCCAAATAGACTAAAACCATTCATAAGAATGAATTTTTATGTAATATGTTGTGTTTTTATATAAAATGATGAAATATGGACGTTTATTTTTCCTAGGTTACCAAAAACATAATGGACGAGCACCACAAAAGAACAACATACACTACTATCATCTTTATATACCACTATGGTCTTTCTCCACAAAAAAAATTCCTCCGAGGTCACACCTAAACTTTCCGTTTTTTTCTTTGGACATGGCATATTTGGTTTAAATACGTATACATTGGTGAGTATATACATACCTAGTTGGATACTCCATGAACTACACAAGTGTGAATAAATTCCCAGTCATCTTAGAACCCCAAGATGAAAATAACAACCTCATTCAATAATAACACTAAAAAACAACACAATATATGTTTTATGAAAGAAAACTAAGGAAAACAAGTATTACATTTCATATCCCAACCAATCAATAAAACTTTTCACTTGAGAAACATAAGAATCCAAGATACCACCCTAAATAGAGTTAACATCATCTAACTAATTATAGTAGGGGACCAAAGACTCACCATGATATAAGATGGTTGAGGGAGTACAAGACCCCAGTTATAGGATTGATTCACAGTTGAAACAATTCATCAAATGAGGGTGTACATTAATATATAAATATAGAAATCATGAGAAAATCATTCCGTGAAAACCAATTTTGGAAGTAACAAACTCTATTAACCCTATAGGGGACCTACATCTTGATTGGTGAAAGGTGGAACTAAAACCACTCAGAATTAGAACAGATATACACCCCATGAATATGGGGGAGTAATGATCCATATGATCTTGTTTGGGACCTCAAACCTATAATCACCATGAATATAAGATTGTATAAAACCCCATAGCACACTTCTCTCATTACTCTTGATCCTAATCACTAGGATTATAGAGCTGAGGATGCTAAAATACCAGATCCACCACCCATCTCAACTCTAATACGAAATATATATGCATCATCACATTTTAAGTATAAAAACACATAAAATATACTATCTACTCACCCTAATTCATCTTATGGGTGATAATAAATGCATTTTATTATAAATGGATCATTATATTTAATGTTTCTATTACACTCTACACAATCATGACATGATCTATACTACCATGCCCTAAAACATAGCCTACTGGTTTCACATTGTAATGAATCTCCTTACACTATAGCTATATACACCTTCACCATATCACAATTTCATATCCACACCATTGTTATCACCACTGCATCATCACTAGAACTACCATACCATGACACACCATACCTAATATTAAATCAAAATTAATAACCTATAAGAAAGATTAATTAAATCCTATGATAGTGACCCATTCTATTTTTATATACTACTAGAAAAATGTGGCCATGAAAAAAATTTTAGAGTTGAATTATAATATTTTCATAAAGGATTGGTGAAATTACTGAGTCCCTATATTGCATAATTAAATACATTTTGATAGTGCAATGTGACCATACACATTACAAACTTTCTTCGCTCTTCATTTTCCTCTAGTATTATTACTTATAGTGCATTACTTCACTTCCATACACCAACAATGAAATCCTCCATCATAATGTACCATTGATTCCACCTGACTAAACAGTGAGATGGAATTGGGAATTCAAGAGAGAGATTAAGAAATATGTAATTGGTTATAGGAAAATAATCAACAGGGGTTCAGTTCCATAATTGAAAATTCTCATAGAGAGCGATGGAGTTTCACAATAGTGATATCATATGGGAAAAATAAATAAAAAATATGTGTATTCTCATTTATATCATGAGATACTAGGGAATGACTTGTAAAAATATTTGTACCTTAGATCTTGTTCATCGATATTGCACGAATGCATATTTCAAGAGCACTAAGGTATCACTATGAAATAATCAGTGGTCAAAGGATCACCTAAAATGTTTAGGGCTTAGAAAAAACACCACTATAGTCCAAGAGATCAAGGGAGAAAAATACAATCTATGAGAGAGTGAGAATGACCAATATTAATAAAAAAACACATGCTGGACTAATCATAATAGAATTTAAGTGGTTATAGACATTTGTTCAAAGATGGAACAAAACCATGACCCAAATGGTTTTATCATAAGAAAGTGATCCTTAGTCAATAAAATATCCAAAAATCGTGGTGTGATGTGAACCCTTCATAACTCCTCAGTAAATTCTATAAACACTCATAAATTCATGTATCCTAACCTTGTTTATTTGTGATAACAACTATCATAAATAAATCCATAAAACATATGACAAACACTATGTGAATCCCATCATCCTGATGCACCTCCCCATGCATTGGATATACATGATGATGAAAAACATATTGTGCCTCTTACACAATATTAACCAAAATATACATGACTAATCATGATACAACTTGAATTATATAGAGTAATAGAACTCTCATGACATGAACTTACTCAACAAACCATAAGAGAGATCATAAAAATGTTTTGGGAGATAAATTATAGGTCATTACATCCTCCCAAACATCAGGTATATTCATATTGAAATACTCAACCTACTGGAAAATGTGAGGGTACTAATCCAATATCTAACCCTCATGTTCACATGATCTCTTTTAAAGGATATCATTAAACCAACTCACATGCACTACAAGTATTAACCGAACATGAAGGGTCCTCTATTTATAATCCTCAGTCAATACATGGTACTCTGAGAAGCTAGCAATATTTTTGAGTTCTAGCTCACCCAAGTCGATGATATATGATGGGTCATGCACGTAACTCTTTAGCTATCACTCATGGAAGATATTATGCACCCAATTTAACTATATTATAAATTATATGTATTAAGAATCCTTCCCCCGTGATGAATCTAGAACTATATAATAAAACTCTATGATATTGTTATTCCTTAACTAAATATCTAAAAACCATATCACGGTGATACATTTTAGAATTAATGATCTCCCTTCTTGAACATAAAAGTCCATATTTATCAGTCCATTTAAAAATTCTATCATCTTTGAGTTGTCCTCATCTACTCCTCAATCATCTACAAATTCTATATCATTAACCATACAGTCCTTATATCCATTAGTAATGAATTTACAATATCTATCTAGTATATGGGTAACCTATAGTGTCTCTCATATAAGGCCTTGAAATGTTACATCCTAATTTTGGAGTTATAGATATTATTGCATGCAAACTGAACTAATGGAAAGAGATCCTCCGAGCTCTAATATAAATATAGTATGAAATCCATTAATATATCCTCAAAAACCAAAATGGTTCTCTCATTATACCCATCTATACGATGGAAGAATGTTGTAATGAATAATAATTCCATCCTAAAATCCCCCTTAAATATCCTTCATAAAAATTATGTAAGAAAGTATCATGTTTCGAGAGTATCATTTAAGGTATTTAATGGAATAAAAAGATCTCTTCTATATATTAGTGTCCCAATCTTGGTACTAAAATTTTCTCTTTAATTGGAAGGATGTTGATTAATTGGTTAATCAACCAATGATCAACCAAATTTCATTGTGAATCTTTGATGAACATAGAATAATTTTCACAAATTCCACTGATATTCTAGCCCAATTACATTCTATAATCTCAAGGGGTTGAGCCTAATCTCGTAGAACTTGGGTCTTGACCATTACCTAATGACTTGTGAGGTTTCATGAGATAAACTCAATGACTCTCCTCTTTATACCAGGGAAATAATATTTGTTCTAATAATTATGTAAAATCTTTTCCACATATAGATATATCTCTAATGGTTATGTTTGGAGAAACATTAGAACCTCTTAACACAGTGTGAATGGTACCACTATTTATAGTCATAATAGGATTACATAATCCACACTCTAAGAAAATCCATATGGTGCATCCCATGAGGATATCTAGTCATGTATGAAATCCTAATCGATTTCTTACTATTTATCACTCCTCACACACTTTAAAAGTAGTGGTTCCATCACCATTAATCACATATATTCTACATCTCCCTCCTACATTGTGGAAAACTATATTACCTACACTTCTTAGATGCCTTCATCATCATATTTTATTGATATTTACTACTAAGGGAATAAACCACCATGTTGAACATCCCTAAATTATGGATGACCTAGTAGTCAAGTCATGAAGGGATTCTAATAAAAACCACTTCCTTTGGACGAGCCCCCCCCTTAAGTGAAGATGAATACATGAATCTTATAGTCTTTATAGACTATGAACTACTCACTAATAAGGTAATGCGCCTAAGCCTTCAGGGAATTGACCACCACTGTAATATCCATTGGTTATGCCATTACTCTCATTGGGTAGCAACTACCTTGACCTATAATAAATAATTGCCTATCTCTATATCACCACACAACCTAACCCAACTCCAATGGTATCACAAAACACTATTTCCGAAAAACCTTTCTTGGGAAACATTAGAACATGAGCACTAATAAATATCCCACTATCCTAAGAAATATCTACACATCACTAAATATATATATTGGATCATTATATTAATTACTATGATATTTATTGAGTATATGACTCCTCCTCCCTGTGATATGACATTCCCCATGAAGTAGACATCTCAAATTCAAAAATAACACTTCGAAAACATATTGAATAGATTATGATCTAAAAAAAAGTTCCAGTTATTCTTTATATGCACTTAATCTTGATCTATCAATACCGAATAAATAAGTTAGTCATCGATGAAGATTAAAATGAACTTGTCCATGAAGGGATAGAATTTCTGGTTCACAAGTCACATGAATATGGCTGTAGAATTTTTCATGATGAAGGGAATCACCAGGAACTCATAATGTCCACACACTAGTAGAAAAGTAGTTTAATGTGTTGGGATATTTATGTTGATTATTTGTTAATCAAAAAAAATCCATCATTTATAAAATTAAAATTAAAAATATAATTTATCACATTTGTTTTTTAGAAAAATTCATGAAAAAATATATAAAATGTACAGTAAAAAACCAATGTTTAATGTTTGAAATGATTTTTTTACAATGCATGTGAGCAATTTTTATTTTTCACATTATTAGTTTTTGAATTTTTCTTCAAATCTAAAAAAACATCTCTTTAACCATTATTCTTCATATTTCCAAAAAAAATTAATTTATATAACTTTGTACATTCTTGATTTACTATATATTCACCTTTCATCAACATTAAAGTGGAAATCTATCTTTATTGTAGTTATTTTGATGATTTTTTTTCACCATATATATTTTCATGAATATTTTATTTTGTCTTGGACAAAGAAGACTATTTTAAATAAAGTAAAAATAATTTATATTTCAAATGAGATCTATGAACCAATATTAAAATTGCCTCAAGAGTTTTTTTCTGGAAGAAAATGATGTTCAAAATTCAACATGATTTTTTCTTCATGATATAAATTAATATCACGAAATGATCTCTTATGTTGGAGTACATGGTCGTAATTATGAAAAAGAGGGTGAAACACTAACTCTTGTTAATTTTTCATTGGGGTATTTCAATTTTATGTTTGTATTTTTTTATTAAAGTTATTTTATGTTCATTAAAATATATTTTAAAAAAGTTTGAGATATACCAGGTCATTTAATTTAATAATCGACCTGGAAAGGATCCTATAAATTAATTAAATATAATAACAAACATGAAAAGGTACGTATAACATATATTATTTTAATAAATATGATGATATTTCTTCCATGAGAATTTTATGAAAACGATGTTAAAAATTATTTAAAACATTGTTTTTGGGAACATTTGATAAGAAATGATGTTAAAATAAAAGTAAAATATTCTAAAAATGTTATTTTAATACTTTAGGTTGTGGGATAATAATTTTGATTTTCGGGATACACTCCTCATGAAACTAAAGATTGTGATTGCTGGAACTACAATCAATCTTCTAAAACAAACATTATACCTTACAATAAATGAAAAGATCATCCATACTCATCATAGGGTATTTTTTCTTTACTATAACCTAATTATGGCTGCTATAGTTAATATACTTCTTCAAGTTCCGATCTGTAATCTTGGTAAACTACATTATATTTTCCTAGGGGGACACAATAAATCTAATTAAAGCTTTCTATATTGTTTTTTCTATCATCACCTTTAGATACCTGAGATTTTACAAAATCATATGGTATATTTTAAAGGATGTTGTAGTGTCTTGATGTGAAAATCAATAAAAAATTCGATGTAAAGATGAGGGGGGAATCCAAGTACATCCTGTGGGAAGAGGTACATATTCTTATAAACAATTGTAGGATGTGTTTTGTCTAAAAGTTATATTTTATTTTTAAATAGACTCACCAATTCTTATATAAATGACTTTAAATTCCCACACATAGTTCCCTACAATGTTTTCAAAATGTGTTACTCTCCCATGAAGGAAATCCTTTTCCCATTAGCTCATTAGCACATCACTCTCTCTTGGTAGTAGTATATATAGGCAGAAACTTGGGATAAAAAGTCCATACCAAGGATTTTTTCATAAGTATTATTACTTTTCATTATATGTTTCTACAAAGGCACTCTCCACTTATAGAAAGATCACCTCATCAAAGAATGTGGATCTTCATGTGATCACTTCTTAAAAAATGATCTCTCTTCATAGATCGGTCTTAAGGCTATACTAGGATCACCAACTCATGATCTAGGGATGGAATAAAAAATTAATGACTCACACTAATTCCAATGATTCTGGGTGACCATGGGAATTAGGCATATGTAATATATAGAATCATATTAGGAATTCCCTTGTCCTAAACCACAATATCTTTAATATGTCAATGTTCACATTTTCAAGAACCCAAAGCCTGGTTGGGGATTTATGGCGGTGGTAGTGGTGGAATAGAATCACAGTGATTCCACATCTAAATATCCTCTTTGTTCACTACCTGAACCTCTACCATTGTAGAATTTCTAAGTATATTCATTTTCACCTCAGATAGGTACTTGATAATGTTATTTCCTAGGATGTTGGTGTACATATACTTCCCAAAAACCCTTCGTATCATGTGTGGTTGGGAATTTAAGATCCATGTGAAATCATACTCCATCGATATAAAATTTTTAGTCTTCTGGATGGATAGAACCTCTACATAGCTTTTTAATGGTGGACTATCATGTATATGACCATGTATATGTATTAATTTGATGACCCAACCCTGATTCCTACCAACAACTAACCTAAGTCACTAACCATTCTCATAGATAACAATTAACATCTCCAACCACTTAATTATATTATGATAAAATTATATTTATCACTAGGATCCCCTCATGAATATCGAAATAGGTGAAGATGTAAAGGGGAAAATTACAACTCATCTATCTTTTTGAAGGTTACAATTGAATTTATGTTCTCAAAGGAAGGTATCATAAATCATTATAAGGGGTAACTTCAGGATTTCAATAAACTATGACCCATAATATGAAATAGAAATTATACTATACTTTAGATATAATATCTATTGGATACATGCATACCTCAACATAGTAAGGTGTCACTCTCTACGAAAAAAATTATCAAAATCTTCCCACTCACAATTCCATGGATAAGGTTTTATACATGACCCACCATATGATCTAAGGTTATTTGGATAAGGAGGGACCACCAAATCATATCCTCTAGCGAGTATACCACTGGATGAGGGTTTTGGTTACCTTAAAACATGGGTGGTTTATATTTTTGAAACTGATGATGTATACACTAACAATGTTTATCCTCATATTTATATTATTGGATTTCTAGAATACTAAAAAATGGGGTAAAGTTATCATAAACCATGGTTGGTGGGTCAGCTCACTATACTTTGGGTGAAGGAACTACTCCCCACACACCTAATGGGGACATATCTTACTCTAGTACCTAGAGAGAAGCCTCATAGCTCAGCTTACTAGTAAAAAAATGCTTGACTATTGGTATGATCATGTCACAACCATACCTTAGGATATTTTTTGGTTTTATATGGGGTAGAAACCTCCAATTTAAAAGTTAAACCATGATCATTAAATCATATATGGGTAGATTAATCAACATGGAAATATAAACCAATAAATTTTCCTTAAATGGTTCATGTATCATTTTACACATTCCCCACAATCGGTGACTTGGAGAATTGAGTCAATATACTGGTTATCAGAGTCCTAGTAAATGGATATATCATCCACTACATTATGACTGAGTTCCTTTTCCTGGAATACGATGTTAAAAACCCTTAAAACTATTTCCCTAAGTTTCCAAACCATCATCACAAACACCTTACACCAAAATTCATCCCAATGAAAATAGTTCTACAATACCAATCTAACATTAACAAACCCACTAGGGCCCCACCTATACTAATAGTATAATGTGTGTCCCACCTTAAGCTCTCTTCTAAAAGGCAAAGGGACAGTGACTAGCATTGAGTAGGCATATATCTCATGTTGGGATGCCTTACCCAAATGTACTTATACATAACCACCAATCACCAAATATTAAAACAAAAACAATATAACATAAAAAAAATCCAATTTTGATATATATATATATATATATATGAATGTATGTATGTATGTGAATCACACTAAACTCCAAAAAAAGTAACATGTTTATAAACCATAAATTAATGGGGTAAAACACATTCCCAACATATTATAAAAGAAAAAAACCTCAATAAAATGATTGTAAATGTATGTGTTTTTAAAAATCTAGTCACAGGAATAAACATAATGTACTACTACCACCACTTGGTTTCACTATGAACACACTCAACTGAAACCATTTCCACCAAGGTCACCATCAAACTGTCCATCATCTACACATGACATGATTAGTGTAGGTGGAATACCCATGAATGGGTGAGTATATACAACTCCAGTAGGGAACCTTGAAATAATATAGGATTAACTAGAGGCCAATTTATCTCAAAACCAACATGTTAGAAAACAACCCAGACATAGATGAAGAATAAAAACAAAAACGTAGATATTATTTACGATAGAAAACTTAGGACATCATGTATCACTTTTCACTACCTAACCAATCAGAAAAATCTATCACCATAAGAAAACTAAGAATATAAGTAACCTAGATAAACTATAACAATTTAGTATCCCTAAATTCAATGGGGGAACCCATTCCTCACCAACATGTGTTTCTTCCAAAGGAGTAGCGAACTTTAAATGATGGACCCACTACTCATTGAAAAATGCCATCCAATGAGGGAGTACCTAACTCCATAAATATAAGAACCATTCACCGATGACTCATGAAAAAATGATCACGGTATTAATTTTTTTTGAACATATGGAGGAACCAAACCTTGTTAGATGAAAGAGAGTTCCAACTACATTCCAAACTATAATGGACCATCAACCCGTGTATCCTAGGGATTTCTAAACACTATGACTCTATAGGGGACCCATTATATGTAATTGACATGAATACATGGGAGTAATAAACCCTGGGGCATGATTTATTCATCACACCCAATACCATCCATTGACCATAAAGAGATAAGGGTGTTAATCTACTAAAATCACAATGTGTCTCACCATTGATGCCAAAGAGGGATGCTCCATCACATTCTACGAGGTAAAATTTTAGAATAATTTATATCCTCATATTAATCCATATTATGAGTGGCAAATATGTGTATTCCAATGAAGCGATCATGTTGAATTATTTCTTTCTAGGGATCATCATAGTGATGGAATGAGCCATACTCCCATGTTGTGCAACCTGCCCTAATAGTTTCATGTTAAAATTAGACTCCCTATTCAATAGAAGATACATATAGGCACCATCACCATGACATAACCACACATACTCACTGAAACTACCACATTACCATCACAACCTAAACCACCAAGCCATAAAAAACCTTACTTATGATTAACCCCGAAATCATAGCCTCCATGTATGATTAGTTCAATCCACTCACAGTGACCCCACTAATTATTATATACCACTAGGAAGGGGTGGTTGAAATGAAACATGTATTTTTGTGGTGTGATGATTTTGTGATGTCTATGTTAAATTCACGGGACCTATGTTGCGATGTGACTTTCCTTTTCATAGATCAATGTTATATTAAAAATCATATACATTATGCTATCATTGTTTCCATTTGGTACTATTTCTTCCAGTTCAATCCTTTATTATCATAAAAAATTTCAAAAATAGACCATTTTATGGTCTTTATGATTGAAGAAACCATGAGAAGGAATTATATATTAAAGAAAGATATGTTGTAATGTGACATGAAATATGGGAAAATAATCAATAAGGATTTTATTTAAAATGGAAAATCATCAAAAGGATTAATAGTTTTTCAGAACAGTGATATGAAAATAAAATAATAAAATAAAAACAAATAGATTCATGAATATATCTTATAATAAAAGATCATTATATGAGTAATGATTCCTAACATGGATCTTTTATATCGATGTTGCGTAGATCTATAATCCAAGGGAACCAAAGGATTACCATAAGATCGTCACTGGTTGAAGGATCCTTCAAGATGACTAAGGAATTGTAAATTTACCAAAAGACTAATAGTTTTGGATATGAAATAAAAATATATGGTATAAAGAGTTAAATAAATAGTTATAAAGGAAACTCAATCCAGTCTAATCTTGTTGTAATGAAAATGGTTTTTAAAAAATTCTAAAAAGCCAGACCAAAAGCATAATGAAATAAGTTCCATCACCCTACAATTACACTTAGTTAATTAGATATTTGAAAAACCATGGTGTGATAAAAATCGGTTAAAATCCTTGAAAAAATACATAAAATATAACAAATTTACATGACTCAACCATGTTATGGAGTAACACTGAATCTCATGGTAAAATCCTTAAACCTCCAATAAACATATGGAAAATTGAGTCATCATGGTGTAAGACTACCTATGTAGGGTAAACCTAATGGTCCCAACCAACATATACCTCATTTGTAAGAGTAACCTAAGGGTACTTGACTAATAATAAAATTCCTTAAACACCATGTCAGAAGGGAATAATCATGGTGAAAACTAAGTCACCACACCATAATGGGACTCAAAATAATAATATTAATGGTATTAAGGAAAACATCATGTTTATTAAAGATTCATCATTAGATATTTTCTACAACTTGTTATATAGGAAGAAAAATAGAGTATCATTTGGTATAGATTATTTGAGGAGATAAAACATACTATATGTGGTGAACTATGATTTATGTTTTCCCATGAAGGTTAAAATATTAGGTTGAAACAAATATTTAACCATTATTGATGATGAATTTTTAAAGCCATGGGAATTCTTCTTTTGGTCAACATACCATGTTTTATAGTACATTGAGGTGTTCCCCACCATCGTGGATCATGAGATTAAAAGGAATATAAAGTAGTTTTTATTTCTAAAATGAATCATAGTATACATCTTAAGAGTTCGATACCCATTGTGATTCTGAGGAAATAAAATAGGACTGGATGGTCCCCTAAACCCTAGGAGAAAAAAAGTTCAAAAATAATGAATATAATCATAATAGAGAAGGTTATAAGCGTGATGAGTTTGGATGAACTACCTAATCCATTATGGAGATAATATATTAATGCTTCACAATACACCTTCAATAAATCACCATCTTCCTCTATGAATTTTGAGATTCCAAAGAAGATATGGTCTGGTGAACACCCATACTACTTGATGGATGTGTGAATTAAAATTATGGACACAACATGGTGGTTTATTCCACATCGTGGTCTATTATTATGTGAACCATCACATAGTGATAGACATTATTCCATGGTCTAGTCCACGGGGTTATTACATTATATGATAACCCTTGGTATGGCCTCCATTTTTTAATCCATCTAACATTATTGATTGGTTCATCATTTTATGATGAGTTTTATATGTTTGAATGTATCACATAATTAATTAAATGTATACTTATAATTAATAATATTAAACATGTAATGCCTCAACCCTAGAAGCCCAAAATTGGATCATTTTTTTAATATATTGGCATGCTTACAAGGAATGATGTCCCAAAAGGATGATTAGTTTAGAAATCATAGAAAATAGATTACATACATGAAATTTACATTAAAATTTATAACATAAAATAAAACATATATAATACTGTGATAACTCCATTATTCACCTAGTTTAATCCTCAAGATCAATATTAATACACTTCTTGGCATCCTGGGAAAATAAAACAAAAAAAGTGGTGAGCTCAAATGCCCAGTAAGGGTAAATAATTTAGTAGGATCTATAAGAATTTAAGGAAAGATGTATAATAAAAACAATAGCCTTTTAAACATAAACATGAACACAATATGAAAAAAATAAATCAAACAATACCATATAAAAATGAACATGGATATTCTACTAGTCTAATAACCACATGTAATAACTAATTTCATAATGAGGGAATTCATAATGTCGGACATCATAACTATTACGTCAAGGCCTTGTGCCTTGACCATTTACAAATATTCTTTCAAGGACTCGTGTCAAGACACAGCTGTGTCTCATGTGACCTACCGATGCACTGAGGGCCTATAGAATGTCTCAACAATCACTTATTAAGTATAATGCATTTCTCATAGGAAAACGTTGAAACATAAGCTAAACATTCATTTAAATACTATATTACGAAATGTTAATACTGTAACTGTAAACCATGAATGGTTTAAAAATAAAACATCTATAGTCAAACATCTCAGAAAACCTTCAATACAATATAGAATATTGTATCCTAAAAAATTCAACTTCAAATAGGAATTAAATCCAACAAATTATGTTGGCATAGATGAATATAATTTAGTAAATTCATTAAAACCCTTTGAGGGAAAAAATCCCATTTTTATATTGAAAACATTAAAAGTAAAAAAATTTATAAAAGACTATATTTAAAATACTTTTTTAAATCAAATTTTCCCATACCATTTTGAAAATGTTGAAGTAAATTAACATTTTAAAACATTTATGTATATTTAATCACATCATTAAAACAATTTAGAAAACATGGACATTAAAGAAGAGGGTTTAGAGGTATAAATCATTAAAATATTAATAATTATTTTATGTTAAAGAGTCCCTTACATAAAAACATAAAATATTCCATTTGAAAACATATTTATGAAACATGGACATTGATGAAAAAATTTTCCTTAATAAATACTAAAACGTAAACAATCTTGGATAATAATTAGATTGAAGAATTAACCTTTACCTTAGATATGATAATCTCGGTAGGTGTCGAAAAATCCTGTATAATGTTAATAAAGATATTATTAAATTATATCATAATAATATTTATGATATTATATAGTATTCTTTTATGACATAATATTACCCATTTATTAATAATTCCATGTTATTGCAATGTTTTGGGTAATATCGCTTTGTTTATCGTACGTATTTTGACTTGTTATTCTTGATCATATTATGTAGTTCATGATTTAATTACTTTCAGAATTTATAATAATATAGATATCATATATATTAATAATATAAATATATATATAATATATACAAATATAAAATGGAAATCACCATTCATGGAGACATTAGTCTGTATGTACACATGAACTTTATTTCCGTTTTCTTATCATATTGAATGGAAGTAAGTGAATGAAATATATGTACACATATATAAATATATATCAATATAGTAGACTTATTATGCCATTTATTTCATAACTATGAATAATATATATTTTTTATAATCAGTCTTCGATGGTTAAAAAGGTGAATAAATCTTATCGAGTCGTGGAGAGGGTAGGCCGTACGTATGCACGAGCGACAATATCATTACATCAATGATTAATTATTATGGAACTAGATTGTTTATTAATTATAAAGAATAAAAATCATGTCATAGTCAGTTTTTATTTCTAATATATTCATCCTTATACCTATCCAAATAATGTAATGTGGAATAAAAAATTACACCACAACATGGAGACAGTTAGCCGCACGCACGCATGCATGGTGACGTTATTATTAGTAGGATGGATAAAATGATGATTATAGTTGTCACATGATTACATAAACATCTAGGTATCTGGATTATACTTGATTTATTACTTGGGTTTGCAAAAAGTTTTAAAAAGAAGAAGTAAAATAAGGAAATAACTTTGAATGAAGGGATAAAACAACTACCTCTTCTTTAGTTGTTTACTTTTGATTTGACCAAAAGGGATACATAGGATGGATGTCGGCCTAGTTTTAGGCCTATATGATTAATTATGTGTGGTTGGAAGGAGAAATAGGTAGGTTTTGTTCTGAACCAAAAGGCTTTAGATGCATGAGTTAAAGAGAAAGGGAGGTACCATTTCATAAGAGAGGTGAGGGGCACTTTAGGATTTTTTTTTGAAATATTAATTTATTATAAAAACATTTTTAGTTTATAAAAGCTCAATATTGATTTATTTAGACTATATGATGTGTATGGATCTATATACTCTCATCCAATAGGTTTTAATCATTTTTAGGTCCTAAAATTAACCTCATCTTTTCGATTTAACCATTTGTATAATAAATTAACTCTTACCATTTCCTATTTTATTTTTATACTACATGGTTAATATTTTCAATATAAATTCCAAGTGAACATAAAGTCGATCATTTGTGTCAGTTTTAACAATATTAATGATATTTGGCCGATCTTTAGATTTTTATGATTTTTTTATCATTTAATAAAATAGTATTTATTTTAATGTCTCATTTATGTCAATTTGGACACTATTTAGTAATTGATTTTTGTTAAAGTCATAATAACATGATTACATGGAAAAAAGCCATTGAATCATCCCTCATATGTAAATTTCATCTATAAAATTCGTGGATGGCGTAAAAATGTTCAAATTACATTTATTTTAATATTTTTAATTTCATTTATTTGAATCTTTCATTAATGAGGTAATCACTACATCTTAATTGTTTCATAAATAAATATATTTATCTAATATCTAAAAATTATAAATAAATACGATGATATAGTAAAACCTTAAATCTTCATAATTACTATTTATAGATGTATATGTTATTTATATAACACTTTATTAAAATTTATTTAGTAAAAGTTATAGGTTTATTTTATAATTATATTTACATTAAATTAATTCTTATAACATGTCATTATCACACCCAAGTGGTTCCCTGGGGTCTTAAAATCATCATAATGATTCCCATTGTCTGAAATATTTCATCCAATAGGATAAGGAAATGTATTATGGTATTTTAATATTATTATATTATTATTTATTTACCCTTATTTACCTGATTTACCTTTTAACCATGGTAAATAAAAATAATTACAAAAGTTACTATTCATAATGTCTAATAATAAAAGTTACCTTTTTACAAAATTTGTCCTTTTTAATTTAAAATATGGAATTCATTTTTCCAAATTCAAAAAACAGAGTTGTCAGAAATTAATTTAAAATTAATTTTCATTTTCAAAATTAGAAAGCAGGTTTTTAAAAAGTAAAACTATCAAAAGCTTGACATGTGTTTATGTTCAATTTTACTGTGAAATTACTTCTAGTGACCTAAATTATATTAAATTATAAAAATATATTCTAATTATACTTTAAAAATACTCAAATTTTATAATTTAACAGTATAAATTATTTCGATTAAAAAAATTAATTTCAATTAAAATTTATTATTTTATACTATTCATCTAAATATAAATGTTATCAAAAAAGAAAAAATAATTTATCCATATTAAATAATTATGTACCTATTTGAAATAATATTTTAATTTATTTAAATTGAACATATAAAAGTGTCAAAATTTTTATATAAAAAGGGTTCTTCATTAAATTCGAGAAAAAATGCATATTTTGAAAAATAATTCTTGTATCTAAAAAATTGAATGTGTCCTTATATTTTTTCTCAGAAATCCAAAATATGAATGTTAAAATTATATATAATATATAAAAATAAAAATGTTGTTAATGCAATTCATAACCACTTTTTAAATGCCTAGTTTTATAGGTTGTGGTGCGCTTGAACTTGGGGTTGCGTAAATCGCACACTATTGATGTATTTAAAAAGGAAGCATACCATAAAAGATTGGGGTGTTACATTATACCCTCCTTCAATAAATCATATTCATGTAATTTAAACTCATGATTTAAAACTAGGTGTATGATATTTCAAAATATCTTATTTTAAATTCCACATCCAAAAAAGGATTAATGAGACCTCTATTTTAAAATAAAAATGGTAGGTTTGAAGGTTACTGGACATAAAAAAAACAAGGGTTCCTTGTAGGAAAACATGTATATGAAAGATAAAACTAACCATCATGTTCTGATGAAGAGATACAAAGAATATTTTTAGGCAAAATTTAAAAATTTAAAAGCAACAAATCTCCGATGAACAAAGGGACCATTTGATTCATTTCAAAAATAAAGTACTAGGAAAACATTTTTTGTATTTTCAATAGAGTTGAATAATTACTTCATAGACTAAAAAAACAAGGAAGAATACTTTATTTACATGTAATGTTTCATCCGTTAATAAATTCCTACCACAAACTCATCTTTCTCTTCAAAAGATAATAAAAATCAGACAAATATTCTATTTATATTAATCATATAAGGTTTGAAATATAAAATTATACCTTTTAAATGAATTAAACATTGTTATACTTTATAGGGATTTCTTGTAGGATAATTTTAGGTGATAAATCCTTGTCGCACTTCAATTGTGGGTTCCATTCTCCCATCCTTGTCCAATGCAATGGGTTTTCACCCCACATATGGGTTATCCTTTTTCTAAAACTATAGTATTATAAGGTTTTGAAAATAATACTAATAAATGTATTAAAATTAAACAATAATATCCATATTTCAAGTTAATCCATTCCACATTCTAGAGTTATCCAAAATAATTCTATCCAAATTCTCTCTAAAAGGTCACTGAATTTTTAAAATCAATTTTAACATCAGATACCACAAACAATGTAATGATTCTCTTATTGTCAAATAATGAATATATTATTACCTTTAACATATTAAAACCATAATGAAAATGTAATGTACTGAAGTATAATCCTTATATATATATCACATATTTCTTATAACCAAAATATAATTCTTGAATAAAAAAATACCAATATATTAATTATTCCACATCGACCATAGTAACACTATAAGATTGACCTTGATAGATTTTATTCTTCGAGCTATATTTCCCTGAAAATTTGGGAAATAGTTCTCATATTATCTCATATCATAATAATTATAACATTACAAAATGTCTAATTCCCTTAAAATTACGAGCATGGTGGCCTTTTTATTATTATTTTTAACAAACTCTCATTACTTTTAGGAAAGTACCAGAGTGTTTCTTCCCACAATTATCATATAAGGGAATATCCTTCTTTCTCTTTTTCCATTTATCTGTCCCTTTCTCCACCATTATATTTATCTCTTTCTTTACGTTAATTTCATAAGACTTGGAGAATTCTTCTTCCCTCTTGATAGCACACGAGACTATATCTTCGTATAATGAGATAGATTGTGAGACCAATTCCAACTAGAGAAAAAGTTTTAACCCATAAATGATTTGATAAATCTTACTTTTTGGGTTTCATATGTAGTATATAGCATGCCTTGATAACCTTGTGAAGTTAGCCTTATACTTTCCAACATTCCCATCATCCTTTTCCTCAGGCTTAGAAATTTCCTTTCCATATCAGCTCATTGTTCACAAAGAAAGTATTTCTCTAGGAAAGGTTTTTTAAACTCTCCTGATTCTATATTTTCGACTTCTTCAACCTCTTTCATGTTTTGAAATAATGACCACCATTGATCCGCATACTATGAGATATTATAAACTACCATGACAACCTTTTCCATTTCATTACTTTCCAATGAAATAAATATTTTCTCTAAGGAACTTTAATATTTCTCATCCGCAAATGGATTTTTATTCCCACTGAATGTTTGAGGTTTCTTTCTAATGAAGTGGCCTAACATTTATCCCTTGTTTTATTGATCAGGGTGCTCCATACGGTTAAGGTTATTATTCATAATCCGAGTTAGCTTTCCTAGTATGGTTATAAGTGGTTCAGCAGCAGTTGTGTCACCGACTCCACTATAATTATCTTTCATTGGATGTAAATCTCTACATGGATTATGTACATTGATAAGATTTCCATTCCTTACACTAAACTCCATTACTTGACAATGGTACACACTAGATTAGGTTATGAATCATAATTCATAAATCCAAACTAGTAAAATATTTAACATAAATTGAAAATTTTATGCATATCTAATCCATAATCATGAATATGGTTCCATTGTGATCATATTTACTCATAAATCCTTCATAATAGTTTGTAATAAAAATATGAATTATCTTAAGAATATCCTCCAGGAGTGTAAAACTAGGTGGGCAGAAAGGCCCATTGTCATGTACCAGGTTACCTCGAGTCAAGCCTAGAACACATTGTGGGAATTTTCACCCCAAGGTACATCTGTTCTAGAACCACATCCACTTGTAATGTCTATATAGGGATGTACTACATGGAATATCCATGTCATGCATACTTTATCAAAATTCTAGGGGTTTATTCTTTACTTGTCCTAAAAGTGAATCTTAAGGTTATGATACATAATCTAAGTTTTATAAATCTATTTCAAAGGTTGTTGATAAAATTACTCTGATATCAGCTATAATGACAAGACCCCAGGAGCCCAGAGTTGGTGCATTATTTTAATACATTGGCATGATTACATGGAATCATGTCTTGAGGGACCGATCAATTTAGCAGTCTTGGAAAATAAATTATATATAGGAAAATTATATTACAATTTCTATCATAAAATACAAAATATATAATCCTATTAAAACACTATTATTCCTCTAATTTAATCCTTCATAACAATCATAATACACTTTTTAGTACCTAGGAAAAATAAACTATAAAAATGGGTGAGATCAAATACTCAATAATGGTAGATAATTTAGCAGGTGCTAAACAATTTTAAGGCATGATGTATAATTGAAATAGAATCATTTAAAACATAAACTTCAACATAATATAGAAAAAAAAAATAAATCAAACATTACCATATAAACATTCAAATGGATATTCTACTAGTCAAATAATCACATGTAATAACTAATTTCATAATGAGAGAATGTATAATGTAAGAAATAATTACTACTACGTCAAGGCCTTATGCCAAGACCATTCAAAAATTTTCTATCAAGGCCTTCTTCCAAGACACTAGTTTGTCTCATGATACCTATTGATGGATCGAGGTGCTATAGTAGTCCTCATCCATCACTTACTAAGTCCAATGCATTCCTCATATGAAAATGTTGAAACATAACATAAACATTCATATTAGAACTAGAATATGAAATGTTAATACTTTAACTGCAAACCATGAATGGTATACAAATATAAATCCATAGTAAAACGTATCACAAAACCGAAAAAAATATGAATGATTATATCATAATAAATCAACTTCTAACAAGAATAAAATACAATAAAGGATGTTGGCATTGATGAAAATAATTTAATATATTCATTAAAACCCTTTGAGGGAAATATCCAATTTTTTCTTTAAAAAAATTAAAAGTCACAAAATTTATAAAAGAATACATTTTAATGGAATTTTTGTATCAATTTTTCCAATACCAATTTGAAGCTTTTGAAGGAAATTATCATTTTAAAACATTTATTTCCATATAAATATATCGTTAAAACCATTTTGAAATCATGGACATTAAAGAGAAGGGTTCATAGGTAAAAACATTTAAAACATGTATAACAATTTTTTAGTTAAAGAGTCCCTTACATAAAATATAAAAATTTTCCTTTATAATTTTTTATGAAACATGTACATTAATTATAAAAATGTCCCAATAAATACATAATCATAACAAATCTCAGATAATAATGAGACTGAGGAATTGACCCTTACCTTAGATCCAATACTCTCCATTCGTGTCTAAAACACCTTTATAATATTTTTAAACATATTATTAACTTATATCTTAATAAGATTTATGATATCAAATTTTATTCTTTTATGACTTTATTTTACCCATATATTACTAACTCCTTGTTAATGTAACATTTTAGGTAATATCGCTTTGTTTATCGTACATGTTTTGACTTGTTATTCTTGATCATATTACATAGATAATCATTTAATTACTTCAAAAATGTGTAATATTAATTTTATATCATATATATTCATAATATAAATATATATAACAGATATATATATATAAAATGGTGTACACTGTTAATGGATATGGTAGGTCATATGTACGCACAAATGTTGTTTCTGTTTTCTTATCGTATTGAAGGAGGTAAGTGAATGACATATATTTACATACATATATATATAATTATAGTATACTTATTATGTTATATATTTCATAATTCTTCATTATATATATATATATATATATTATAATCATTCTTTGATGGTTAAAGTTGAGAATAAATCTCATCGCGTCATGGATACATTAGGCCATACGTATTCACGAGTGACGATATCATTCCTATAATGATTAAATTATATGGAACTGGATGGTATATTAATTATAAATAATCATACTCATGTCATATTCATTATTTATCACTATTTTATTCATCATTATATCCATCCAAAAAACATAATGTGGAAGAAAAAATTAGACCACAATGTGGAGACGACAAGTTGTACGCACGCACGCTTGGTGATATTATTGTTCGTAGGATGGATAAAAGGATTATTATAGTTGTCCCACGATTATATTAACATCTTAGTATATGGCTAACACTGGATTTATTACTTTGGTATGGAAACAATATAAAAAGAAGATATAGAAGAAGAAAAGATCTTTGAAATAAGGGAAAAATGGTTACCTCTTCTTCAGTTGTTTCCTTTTTATTTGGACAAAATCTGTAACAACCCTACCATTCATTAATAAAAAATTCTCTTGTTTTTTTAAATGTATTATTATATAAAATGGTTATATAAAACATATTAATTCTGTGGTTTTATGTTTCTGGATTTTAAAATACTGTTAAGAATTGTGACCATTTCTAATATAGCAGTTGCATAGTGATCACATGATTAGTATAAATATAATGATTTTATAAAGCCAATTTACTCAGAAAAAGGAAGCGATGGACTCATCTAGTAGACTTTCCACATAAAAATCTCATTTGTCAGAGCTCAGAAAGGAGGTGGCGTCTTTGGGTTTCGCTCTTGACCAAGCCCATGCCGAGCTTGAATACGTTAAGCTTGAGCGGAAAAGCCTATGAGAGAAGTGGAAGTTCATTGGGAGTACCACTCGAGCAATGTTATCCGAGCCACCCCAAGAGTCTGTCACCATCACGCACCTTACCCTTAGGTCTTATACTGGTTTTTATGGTGTTATGTAACAAGACTCTAGTGCTACTATTATTTACATTATTTTTGTATAGATATTATACATTGTTCTTATTATTGTTACTTTCTAAATAGTTTTTAAATAAAAAATAGTATTTTAAGTTAATATTCAACTAAGAAATCTATTTTGATGACTTAATGTATTTTTGAATTAAATAATATTTTAATAAAATATTATTAATATTACTAAAATACTTTTTATTAAATATAAATTATCGTATAATTTTATGAATGCAATTATAAATTTTATTAAAGTTCGAAAGCTCTTTTTGTCAAAACCCATGAGTTTTTTAATAAATGTTGGTTTTTATTTTAAACGTAGAAATTCACATATTTAAATATTTATTTAGATAAAATGAATATTTTTTTATTATCAGGACGTCAAAATTATCCAATAGTGATTTTTTCATAATTTTCTGGGAGAGTCAAAGTTTTGGGTAAAAATTAAATACTGTTTAAATATATAATGTGTTTTATGACATCACAATGTCCCAATAGTGATATAATAAAATGATATAAACATTATTTTCAGCTAATTTATTTCTTACCATTAAAATAATTTTATTTTGGGTTTGTTTTATTTATTTTACAAAGTTTTAGTGGACCCTTCAATACTTATAAAACATTTTGTATTTTTTAATTGTTTTCATTGAGAGTGTGAGTCACCTCCATATAACCAACCCTATTATTTTAAGAAGTTATGATATTGGGATTATAAAATATTGTTTTCCACTCTCCTTTGGCAGAAACCATATGAAAAACCCATGGGCTGGTTTGATGTTTTCATTTGTTTAATGTGAGGTGTCCCAAATGTAAATATAAAATAATTCCTTCTACTTTCGTATATAAACCCATCGAAGATCACACTTCCTCTCTAATTAAATCCTTTGTAATTCTACCAACCCCTGGCATCCTTTCTCTAGATTCCTCCCATGTTTCCCCAAGCTTCAAAAAATCCTCTCTCAAGCCTCTACCAAGACTTTGGGATCACACTTCCAAGTAAGGGATTCCATTATTTCTCTTTTTATCTATGTTTTTCAATATTTTTATGAACTTTAATTTTGAATTATAAATGTTGGGGTATGATTTTCAATCTCCCATATACTTCCCTATTTATTTTTTAATGATAAGATACACCTTTATCTCTCATTAAATTCCACCCATGTACAACCGTTACCATGCCAAAATTCCGTAAGGAATTTCTCTCTCAACATTTAAATTCATGTAATTATTTTGTATCATGAATCTAAATTCCATTACAATAATTGGAACAGGTATATCTATGACCCCCTTACCTCCCATTTCATGTAATTATTATGAGGCACCACTTTCTCTCTAATCAACTATTTTATGAGTTCTTATGTCATTTTATTATGCTGCTGAAATTGCACCACGATTTTACAAGACAAAGTCATTGTATAGTGAATACCATGCCCATTTCTCTATCAAGGGTATTCACCTTTATACAGATTTACTTTTTCTTTAAATAGTTTCATGTATGAATTCTAGACTCCTTTATCATGGAAGAAATGGTGATGTCTAATGAATCCATGTTTTATGATCCATGTGGCACACTTATGCATGAAATTAAGTGATTATGAAGGGTGTGCTCGGATAGCTCTCCAATGCATTGGGTAAAGTATAGAATCATGATACATCATGTGCAACGAGTGTTGACTCATGATAATTCAAGTCAAACGAGGGTTTACTCACTCTTCATGTGCAACGAGGGTTTACTGATGATCCATGTTCAATGAACCTTGGGTCATGCTAATTCCATGTTGAGTGTTTCTTTCACATTTCCATGTTGTGATAATCATTCTATACCATTCCTTTATGTTCATGTTTATTTTATGCTCCATTGAAATACCTACTTATTAAAATGTATTATATTCTACATGTTATACTTTGTTTAGTTCCTTACTCGGTTTTATAGCTCACCCTTTTCTTATTCATGTCCTCAGGTTATCCCATGCAATGCTATATAAAAGGGAATGTAGCTGTCATGTAACAGATGTTTTCAATATGTTGTTGCATTTATGTTTTAAGTTGTCATGTAATGATTCAAATCCCCAAAGACACTATACCTCTATATCTTCTATGTTATATCGAATGAAGGTTTTATGTAATAAATTATGTAAAGTGTGAAATAAAATAAGAGTTGTTATAGTTGGTATCAGAGGACACATTTCGTTATTTTTGGGATTTGGATTAGAAAACCCTAGTGAAGCCTTAGAGACAATACTATATTTCTCTATGTTTTGGTGGGTATAAAGTTAGTGGTTTGTTAAAAAAATTCATCCCGGTATGGATATGAGCAGGTAGAGGCGGCTTTGGCATAGATGTACCTAGGGGTGAAACCCCAAAAAAGAGTTTTGGCCTATACCTAAGGTATCCTAGTACACGACAACGGGTCTTGCTGCACTCTTGGTTGCGACACTCCCAGGGGATATTCTTTGGTATATTCACAAGATTAGTATGAACCATTATTAAGGTAATTTAAATAAATATCCCTAAGAATATATGTTAGAATGTATAACATGGATAACATAGATTGAAGCCAATAGATTCATATGTTATGGAAATAAAATCAATTTTTAGGTTATCCCTTTTTTTCTTTGGATTCCCCTTTATATGGTAATACATTAAGATACTAACCCCTAGGTATATATCAGATAGAGTATAACGATAATAAAGAAGTGAAAGATAGGGTTATCTACCATAGTTGTACACATTATTTTATATCCCGAATGTTAAGTAGAACAATCCCAACACCACCACAAATCATGGAAGTAAAGATGTTGTTTAGTACGTCAAATGAAAATATCATTGCATCCCATGAATATAACTCATCCATTGTCTTAAATTTTGGATTTTACATCACAATGAACCTATTTATACTCCCTATGGTGGATGTTTATGCAATTATAGGCATGGATTGACATTCCTTATATATAGCCAACATAAATTGTCGTGAGAGGGAAATTACTCTCCTTGTGAAGAATCAACCCTCGATTCTGGACAAGTACAGGGAGGAGGATGGATCCCCTTTTGTTACACCATCTAAAGCTTGGATATTACTACCCCATTAGAACAAATACCTATCTCAGATGATTGAGTCTAGGGAAGCAAATATCCTTGAAGACATGCCTATTATGAGGGAATTCACTAAAGTTTTTCCCGATGAATTGCCTCATCTTCATCCGTGAAGAGATGTTGAATTATCAATTGATCTTATACATGGAGAGTTTACAATGTTCAACACTCTATATATAATGACTGTTGAGAATATTGGGGATCAGAAGAAACAACTACAAGAGAATATGGATAAAGGGTTTATATTCCCAAGTGCTTCACCATGGGGTGCACCTGTCCTCTTTGTTAAGAAGAATGATGGATCAATGTGCCTTTACATCGATTATCATGATCTTAAAAAGATCACGATAAAGAAAAAGTATCCTATCCAATGAATTGATTACTTGTTTTATCAGCTACATGGAGCATAATAATAATCCTAGGTATATTTGCATTCAGAATATTATCAAGTAAGGGTGAAGATGGAAGATATCCCCACGACTGCTTTTTGTACAAGATACATGAACTATGAATTCATAGTAATGCATTTTGGAATCACTAATTCTCCATCAATCATCATCGAAATGATTAATATAGTCTTTAGAGATTATCTTTGAAATTTTTTGTTAGCCTCTATATATGATATTCTAATATACTCCAAAACCAAGGAGGATCATGAGGAGAATCTATGAACTGTACTAGAGACCTTGGGAATGGAGAAGTACTATGAAATTTACAGCATGTGTGAGTTCTGGTTGAAGAAGGTACCATTCTTGGGCTATATCATAAAAAGAAATGGGATATCTGTGGATCCCTCCAGGACAACTCCAATAGAGGGATGGGTGAGACCGACATTGGTAACAGATATCCATAGCTTCTGGGGGTTAGCTGAATATTATAGACAATCTGTGAGAAATTTCCCACGATTTTATAACCCTCTTACGAAGATAAGTAGGAAGGGAGTAAAGTTTTCTTGGAGTGATAAATTCAAAGAAAGCATCAAGGAGTTGAAAATGAGGATTATCACTGTGCCTGTGCTCACTTTACCCACAATTGGAGAACTTTTTGTGGTATTAAGTGATGCGTAAAATAAGGGTATGGGATGTGTGTTGATGCAAAATAACAAAGTCATTGCCTATGCTTCAAGGAAATTGGAAGTTCATAAGTAGAGTTATCCAACAGATGATCTAGAGTTGGCTTGGGTGATCTTCACTTAAAAAATTTTGCAGCATTATATCTTTAGGGAGAAGTGTGAAATATATATGGACCTCAAAATCCTGAAGTACATATTCACACAAAAATAGATGAACATGCAACAATGAATATGGTTAGCACTGATCAAAGACTATGATTTTTCAATCCATTACCACCCTAGGAAAGTGAACAAGGTGGTATATGATCTAAGTTGAATGGACCCATCGATTCTATCATTTATGAGAATTGAAAAGGATCCAATCTTCTTATATATAATGAGTATGGGCATGAGAATCATAAATAAGGAAACATCATCAATCCTTTCACAACGGATTTCCCAACCATATCTTATGTAAAGGTTAAAGGATGCTGAAAAGGATGATGTGGGAATTTAGAAGAAAGTGGAAGCTATTTTAAAAGAGAAATCCTTAGAGTTCATTATCAATGAACAAGGAATTGTGAGATTTGGGAAATGACAATGTGTTCCATCAAGTATAGACCTGAAGAAGGAACATTTATATGATGCACATAGTTCGAATTTATATATTCACCCAGGAAACCCAAAGATGTATTGAGATCTCGAAGAGAATTATTGGTGGGATAATATGAAGAAGGAGATCGTTGAGTATACATCAAAGTGCCTAGTGTGTCAGTAAATGAAGGTAGAGAGGCATAAGTCTATGGGGATGATGCGACCATTACCCATACCAGCACAAAAATGGGAGAACATCACCATGGAATTTTTCATGAGAATTCCAAATACATCCAAATGAAATAATGAAATCTAGGTTATTGTAGATTGTCTTACAATGTCTGCACACTTCAATGCAATTTTCGATGATTTCTCATTGGATCAACTAAAATAGATATACATTAAGGAAGTGGTAAGGCTTCATGAAGTACCACTATCTATTATATCTGATCGAGATCCAAGATTGACCTCTATGTTTTACAATAGTCTTCAACATGATATGGACATTAAAATGAACTTTAGTACGGCCTATCATCGTCAAACTAATGGACAATCTAAGCGAACTATTCAAACACTGGGCGATTTGTTATGATAATGTCCAATGGACTTTAAAGTAGGTTGGGATCAACGTCTTCCTATGGTTGAATTCTCCTATAATAACAGTTTCCACACAATCATCAAAATGAAACCTTATGAAGCCTTATATGGGAAGAGGTGCATAACACCAGCATTTTGGGATAAAGTCAGTGAGCGTAAGTTGCTAGGACCAAAAATGGTCGAAGAAATGGAAGAGAAGGTGAAAACCATTCAGCAGCATATCAGGGTATCCCAAAGTTGATAGAAAAGTTATACATATAACCGTCGATGAGACCTTGAGTTAAATTTTGGAGAAGTGGTGTTTCTATGCATATCTCTATGGAATAAGTACATGATGTTTGTAATGAATAGGAAGTTAAGTCCTAGGTACATCGGCCCCTTCGAGATTCTTGATCGGGTTAGGTTTGTGGCCTATCCACTGGAACTTCCACCTACTATGTCCAATGTACATGATGTCTTTCATGTATACCTCTTAAGGATGTACATACCAGACCCTTCAAATGTACTCTCTTCATAGGTAGTATAGTTAGAGGATGATCTTTCTTACGACGAGCAACCAGTGAAGATCATAGATCACAAAGAAAAAGTTCTATGAAATAAGACAGTGCCCCTCATCAAGGAGTTGTGGTGAAACCAAAAGTCTGAATAAGAAACATGGGAATTAGAGGAATTTATGAAACAGAGTTAACCACATATTTTTTAGTGTGGGAAAAGGAAATTTAGAGGGTGAAATTTCTTAAGGGGGGAAGATTTTAATGACAAATACATTCATTAATAAAAAAATCCTATTGGTTTTTTAAATGTTTTATTATGTAAAATGGTTATGTAAAACATAATAATTTTCTTTGGTTTTAGGTTTCTGGATTTTAAAATAACATTATGAATTGTTATTGTTGCTAATATAGCTGCTGAATAGTGATCAAATGATTAGTATCAATATTGGGCTTTAACAAATCCAATTTACCCAGACAATGGAAGTAAAGGCCTCATCCAGTAGATTTTCCCCATATGAAGACCATTTTTTGGAGATTGGAAAGGAGGTGGTGTAAATGGTCTTTGATGTTGACGAAGCCAAATCTGAGCTAGAATTCCTTAAGCTCGAACAGAACCACCTACTAGAGATGTGGAAGTTGATAGAGATTACCACTCGATCAATGTTATCTGAGCCACCCCAACAGTCTTTCACCATTGCACACCATACCTTAATGTCTTATTCTTGTGTTTTAAGGTGTTATGTAACAAGACCCTAGTACTAATATTATGTACATTATTCTTGTATAGAAAATATACATTCTTTTTATTATTGTAACTTTGTAAATTGTATTTAAAGCACAAATAGTATGTTTAGTTAATATTCAAAAAATAAAGCTATTATGATGAATTAATGAATTTTTGAATTAAATAATATTTTAATAAAATATTATTATTATTATTAAACAAATTTTATTAAATATAAATGATAGTATAATTTTATGAATACAATTTATTTTTTATTGTGGTTTGAAAACTATTTTTGTCAAAACCCGTGAATTTTTGATATATATTAGTTTTTATTTTAAAAGTAAAAATTCACATATTTAGAAAATTATTTATATAAAATGAATATTATTTTTTAAATCAGGACATCGAAATCAACCAATAGTTAATTATTCATAATTTTTTAAGATAATCGAATTTTTGGGTAAAAATTAAATACTATTTAAACATATAATGTGTTTTATGACATCATAATGGCCCAATAGTTATGTAATAAAATACTATAAACAATATGTTCGAAAAATATATGTTTTCCCATTAAAATATTGTGATTTTTTGTTAGTTTTTTTTATATTACAAAGATTTAGTACACCCTTCAAGACTTATAAAACATTTTGTCTTTTTAAATAGTTTTCCTTGAGAGTGTGACTCACCTCCACATTATCAAACCTATTATTTTAAGAATTTCTTACACTGTAATTATAAAATATTTTTTTCCACTCCCCCTTGGAAAAAAACATGGGAAAAAACCATGGTCTGGTTTATGGTTTTGATTAGTTTAATTTGGGAGTCCCAATCCTAAATAATAAACAATTCCTTCTTCTTTCAAATGTACACCCACCCAATCTCCCACTTAATCTTCACTAAATCCCTTTGGAGTTCGACCAAACCCTTCCCTCATTTCTCTATAATCCTACCAAGGTTCCCCAAGCTCCCAAAATTCCTCTCTCAAGCCAATCCCAAGCCTTTGGGATCACACTTACAATTAAGGGATTCTTTCCTTTCTCTTTTTATCCAAGTTTCTTAATATTGTTATTCCCTTTAATTTTCAATTATAAATGTTGGTGTATGATTTATAACCTCCAATATACTGTATTATTTATTTCTTAATTATTAGAGACCCATTTCTCTCTCATTAAATTCCTCCCATGTACACCTGTTACCATGAAGAAATTCCGTAAAGAATTTCTCTCTCCTTATTTACATTCATGCAATTCTTCTGTATCATGATTCTAAATTCCATTAAAAATTTTGGAACATATATATATATGGTACCATTACCTTCCATTTCATGTAAATATGATGATACACCCCTTTCTCTCTCATTAACCATTTTTATGAGTTCTTATGTCACTCCATTATGTTGTAGAAATTACACCGCGATTTTCCAAGCCAAAGTCATTGTGTAGTGAATACCATGCCCATTTCTTTATCAAGGGTATTCCCTTTTATAAACATTTACTTATTGTTTATAGAGTTTCATGTATTAATTCCAAGCTCCTTTATCGTGGAATCAATGAGGATGTTTAATGCATCTATGTTTTATGATCCATGTTTCACACTTATGCAAAAAATGAAATGATTAAGAAGGGTGCACCCTGATTGCACTCCAATGCATTGGGTAAAGTATAGTATAATGATATGTCATGTGAAATTAGATTTTAATCCTTATAATTCAATTGAAATTAGGGTTTACTTGTGATTCATGTCCAATGAGGTTTTACTGATGCTCCATGTGTAATGACCCATGGCTCATGCTAATTGCATGTTTAGTGTTGTTTCCACATTTCCATGTTATGATAATCATGTTATACCATGCCTTTATGTTAATGCTAATTTTATTCTCCATTGATATTACTATTTACTAACATATATTATATTCAGCAGGGTATACTTTGTGTACTCCCTTACTGGGATTTATATGTCACCCTTTTCTTGTGCATGTCCTCAAGTTATCCCATGTAATGCTAAGTACGATGGAATGTAGTGGTCATGTAATGAAATTTTTCAATAAGATGTAATATTTATGTTCTAAGTTATTATGTAATGATCCTGAGGCCCAAAAAAACTAGACCTCTCGATCTTCAATGTTGTATCAATTTAAGGTTTTATGTAATAAATTATGTTTATGTATGAAATAAAAGCAGGTTTGTTATAAAAGAGTTCCATGGGATGGCTCTCTACCACAAAGTTAGACCTCTAAGATGAAGTGATGGTGGTTTAGAGGACAAAATGGTTGGTTTTTTATGAATAGAAAGTCTTTATAGGTGTGAGTTAAAGAGAAAGTAAGGTTCCCTTTTATAATAGAGGTGAGGGGCACTTTAGGAATAATCCTAAAATATCTATTTATTATAAAACTATTTTCAGTTTATAGTAGCACCAAATCAATTTATTTTGAGGCTAAGATGAAGAGGGGTCAACATTCTCTCGATGAAAAGGTTATAGAAATTTCTGGGTCATAAAAATAACCTTATTTTTTATATTTAACCCTTTTTAAAATAAGTTAACTCATACCATGTCACCTAGTATTTTTATACATCATGGTTAATATATTTACTATAAAATGACTAGAGAATCTAAAGTGGATAATTTATGACGTTTTTATCACTATCAAAGTTATTTTTTAGAACATTATGTTTTTAGGATTTTATATCATTTAATAAAATAGTACATATTTTAAAATCTCATTTACGTCAATTTTGACACTATTTAGTAATTGATTCTTGTTAATGTCATAAAAACATGATTCTTTTGAATCAAAGGCAGTAACAATTCCTTCATATGTCAATTTCACCCATAAAATTTGTGTATGGAATAAAAATGTTCAAATTTAATTTATTTTAATATTTATAAATTCATTTATTTGAATATTTCGTTAATGAGGTAATCACAACATCATAATTGCGTCCTAAATAAATATATTTAACTAATGACTAAATATTATAAAAAAGTACCATTATATAGGAAATATTTTGAAACTTTTAATTAATAATTATAGATATATATTTTCTTTATATAACACATTAATAAAATTTATTTTGTAAAAGATATATGTTTATTTTGTAATTATATTAACTTTAAATTAATTCTTATAACATGTCATTATCACACCCATGTGGTCCCATGGGTTCCTAAAATAGTCCTAAGGATGACTGTAGTTGGAAATATCCCATAAAATAGGATTAGTAAATGTGTTAGGGTATTTTAATATTATTATAATATTATTTTTTACCCTTTTTTACGTAATTTACCCTTTAACCAAGGTAAAAACAAATAATTACTAAAATTACTATTCATAATTTCAAAAAATAACAGGTATTTATTAAAAATATGTGGAAATTTTGTTTCCAAAAAATGGAATCCATTTTTCCAAATTCAAAAAATAGAGCTGCAAGAAATTAATTTGAAATTAAATCCCATTGTTAATACTTGAAAGCTAGTTTTTAAGAAGTACAAACTATCAAAATATTGACATTTTATTATGTTCAATTTCAATGTAAAATTACTTCCCGTGACCTAAATTATATTGAATTATAAAAATATAATCAAATTATACTTTAAATCCACTCAAATGTATAATTTGACACTATAAATAATTTTGATTAAAAAAGTTATTTTCAATGAAAATTTAGTATTTTTCACTATTCAAAAAAATATTAATGTTATAAAAAAAGTTCAAAAAATTTATACAAAATAAAATTTAATCCCTTGAATCTAATGAAGAATTATTTTTTATCAAATTGAATATATAAAAGTGTCAGATATGTGATTTAAGAATTGTTCGTCACTAAAAGGTGTAAAAACTGCATTTTTTGAAAAATATTTATTTTATCTGAAAAATTTAATATGTCATTATATTATGTCTAAGAAACAAAAAATAGGAATGTTTAAATTATATGGGATATCTAAAATTTAAAATGTAGTTAATACTATTCATAACAACTTTTGGAACGACTAGTTTGATAGGTCGTGGTGCACTTGAACTCGGTGTTGTGTACATTGCACACTACTGAGGAATTTAAAAAGGAAGCATACCATGAAATCTTGGGTGTTACACAATTGAAAAATTAAAGAGTTTAAATGTTTGGATTGTTTTTGAAATTATCAATCAATACAAGATTATTATTTGAGGTTTTTTATGGCCTATATAAATTAGTTTATTAATCTTGAAATGCTTTTTATTCCATTGTGTTGGGACTTTTATTATAATTCCACAGACTAAGACAATTTCTATGTTTTTCTTTCTCTATATTCATTGAAAAATAGTTTCCAGAATGTTTTGAATAGAGAATATTCTACTTGTGTGTTGGGTGATTTTCAAGATTCTTTGATACCCAATTAGGGAGTTATCCTTTAATTTCTCCTATGTGGACTCGATCAAATACCTATTTGAAGCTTGGATAAGACAAATCAATACGGGAAAAAAATTCTTTATTTTATTATTCATTTTAAATTTAATTTTATATTATGGGATTAATAGTGTTTTGAAGTTGTTCTTCTATTTTTTATGTTATAAATCCCTCTAAAACCCTTTAGTTGTATCAATGATGATCTATCAATATTTGGTTTTATTTTCTAATGGATGAAGAAAATTGAAGGAATAATTTTTATCGGCACCATGATGCAGCTTAAATAAAATGGTAATTTTTGTTTATGCTACTTGAAAAACCATTACCCAACCCCCTAGGTGGAATATAGAGATCCACATGACCTCATTCTATCCTCCCCAAAGGCAATAGGTCCTCGACAAGTAGTGAGGGACCAAATATAATAAAGTGGGGAAACTATACCCTCTGAATTTTATTCTTAAAAAATTAATAATTAGAGAAAATTTCGATAAAATAAGTTTCCAATGTAATAATTCATGGAACACATGTCATATAGATAATAAATAAGATCCATGTATATCAAGTCATAATAGAGAAAATGAAATTCAATTAATTAAATAAATAAAACTATGGAATCCTTAGAATTAAATTCCAATACCACTCCTATATCTATGATTCTTGAATCTACCATCTACCAAGATCCCCTTTACCATTAATATATCCCTATACATGATGTTTGTACGTGCATCAATATTCCAATGTAGAGTGTTTTTAATATAACATAGTAAGAAACCACCAATGCCTCATTAACATGATTTCATATTAATAAGTGTGTAAGTCTTGATAAAAAATAATTTTTCACTTAAGAAGATAACCATATCAAGAATCTATGAGCTAACCATGATTATAAGAACCCTATTAATACCTACTTTGTATTCATGATGCAAAAACATATTAATATTCTAGGAAACATCACCGGAGAAGGAACCAATTGTGATGCTACATAGTAGTCATACATTCCCTTGGCCTCTAGGTCATACAATAATAGGCCATCATAACCAATTTACATAATTTAGGATTTGTTCCCATATACCACCATTTCTCTATTTCCACTTGATTTTGATCAGATAAGATCATAATTTCCCTCTTTCTATCCTCACAAGGACTTTATAACCGATCATCTGACCAGGTATTGACATCATGTCATATGAAGTGCCAATACAAGCTCCCCCTCTTGGGAACCCGAGCAATTATGTGTTAAAATTACACATTGGTACCATGTATAGAATAATAATACAATAAATTAATATTTTAGCACAAGGAAATAAATCTTAAAATATAGAGGCAAAACATAGAATAACATGAATGGAAAAATAATATCCAAAACTTGTACACATGTGATCAAACATAACATTATCTAACGAATATCTAAAAACAATATCATATCATGTTCTATATCATATAAATGTAATTTAAATATTAAAGATCGTCCTACCTTAAGGATGTTAATAAAGTACTCTAAGGATTTCGAAAGTATTGGAGACCAAATCATGTTTGACACCCATATAGTACTATCTCACATGTTAAGGAATATTATTTTGGGTTCCAATTCATCAATAAAATTGTTTATAAAAGAGAGTCCTAAAGAGATTCTATATAAAGGTGGGTGCTTCTAGAAAAAATACCTTAAGGTGTCTACTAACAGAACCAATTATAATGTATGTCGAAGGAGAGATTGTGAATTCAATAGATCCTTTGTCAATTGAACAATGAATGAATAATTTTTCACCAAAACTTAATGTAAACCATGGTTTTAGACAAAAAACATTGATACATATTTTATGCTTTAATGGAATATATATTCATGTGGAAATTAAAGAATATCGGAGACTTTAGATGATCATTATATGAAAAATTTCATGGAAATGTACACCATTCATGAGATTTTCAAATGTTGGTCAAAAGACATGATGATGACATGAGAGATGATGATGACATATTGAAACAACTACTATTTTAGAAATGTTCCAACAATCCATCCTTTTTTGGCATTGGAATTAATAAATCAGGTATCAAAATTCCACATATCTGAATAATACCTTGGGAAACTAGGTCGATTAAGAAGTATCCTAAAGAATGATGTTCTTTTCCTCAGATACCTAAAAACACATCATTCAACTCACTTGGACATTCTAGAATATATATTTTGGAGTAGATAAAAACATTAGGGAAGGACATTAGAATCTCAGAAATATATAGATATTCTTATAAAAAGAATAACATGTCTAAAAACACCATAAATGTTCATTAAGAAGAAAATTAGATAATTAATTTCACGTGTTCATGGTTTGGCCACAAAGTTTGAAAAATTATGTACTGACTGTGCACTATTTTTTTGTTTCTAGAAGATCATTTTGGTTGGGATCCATGGTTTATAAAACATTACACCAACCATACTATTGGAAACTTGAACATTCTACATGATTTTCAAACTAGGGCAATATTTTTTGAAAAAATATGAGCCTTAACCATGTTCTACATCTATATCCAATACCTCTTGTTCCACGGTTTCCTAGAAAATCCACACATATTGGGAAAATCATGCGCTAACCATACACCCACTAAAAGGGAACAAAAATTCTACGATACCATAAAAGAACCTATGATACTCAGTCCAATAAATTTATCTTTGAAAATAATACATTTAATGGATAACATTAAAATGAAATGAATGTTAAAAATTGGAGGAAATTTCATTATCCCCCTCCAATGACTTATCACCCTTGAGAAGTGTGTTTAGGTATCCTACTCGAACAACATAGGATAATGAGAATGAAAATATTACGCTTATTATTAAGTATCCCCATTGATTTTTACAATCTACCATAGAATTGAAATACGTTTAACTATATTCCCTTATAGGTATTTCCCTCTCTAATCTACAAGATATAGTGTGTACTCCCTGTGTGATGTATTAGGATCTAGCTCAAAATTCTCATGGTCAATGAAATTCATGGGATTTGGAATGTACCATTGAAATATGAGACACATGAAACTCATTATTTATACCTCTAAAATATTTATTAAGATTTGGATTGTATGCCACTATCGAAACCTGTTCGATGATATGAAAGGGTCCAACAAAATACTGGTATAACTTCCCTTTGATTCTCTGATGTTGGTGGACTAATAAAGAATTCACAGTCATAAAAACATAATAACCCATAATAAACTCAAAAGGTATACTCCTATGGTCATAAAATGGTGTGTTCCTATTTTTAATTATGATCAACCTATTCTAAAACAGATTAACTCTCAAAAAGGTCACATCTACCATATTAGGTGCCAAAATGAACTACCTCCCTGGCCTCTTTTTCCAATATGTTAATAACATGTCCTACTATAACGAACCTCAAAATGTGACATTTGAATGTTATCCCTGTAACTATTGTTTTATGTGACCCTAACCAAGGATATTGGATTATCCCATGATCCACCAAAGTCTTGATTTCAAGACTAAATAATATCTTCCAATATATAGATTTTCCATTCTAACTATCTATACGTTCGGGGATGGTACATTTTTTTCAACCTAATCAATGTCCCTAGGGATTTATATTATCCCAGGAAAAACCAAGAAATTATAAATAGAGCTCCATGAATGTGTATTATCTCAACGAAATACAACATTTCCATATAATCTATTGCGTGAATATCATAGATCGGTAAAAAATAAGAAATTATCGTTAGCCAATCAGAAAATATATAGATAACATAATGGATCATTGAGGTCATTGGTAAACACATATCAATGTCCATCATGATTTTTTCCCACTTATATAATGGAATAATAAGTGTATAGTGAAAATAACCATGGTTTTGGTACTCATCTTTAATCCTCTGACATGTGAGGGATTGGGAAATGAATCCATAGATTTCCCTATTCATCCACGACAAGCATGATTATTTATTGAAGTCAGGGAATATAGTTTTTAATCCTGGATATGCCAGACACTAGAGGTAAAAAAAGTATCTCATCTTCTTTTCCAAGATAGATGTAGGGAATAAAACTATCCATGTTATTAGGACGACGTCATCACCGTCTTACAACCATCCATGTATCTGGTCACCAAATGTTTCCGATTTACTTATCAAAACATACTCTAGGATAGATTCCAAACCATAATTCATCTATTAATAAGAGAAGGGGTGATCAATAAAGGAGAAAATGTCATCAATCCCTGATCATTTGATTCACAATTCCAATAATAGGCCAATAAGATAACTAGTCACCACTATTCCTCCAAATTCTATTAACCAAACTTTTACTCTATATGAATTTTATAGATTAGATTATCTACTATGAAATTATATATACTTGGTGTGTAAGACATCTTAAATATGAATGTATTTTTGTAATCTACAAAGAATATAATCTTAAAATTGAGTTCCCACTTTATAAATATATATCATAGGTTCTTATGGTCTTTATAGAAAAAACCACTCACTAATTCTATAGTTCCTCAAACACTTCAAAGAGTGGACCACTTCTAAAAAATCGAATTAATGAATAAAATAGTTTCTCTCATTAGGTCATAGTTGATCTGACACATATACCAATACACACTCTTTCTACATTAGTATTTCCCCTAGACCAACTCCTAATTCATCATAGCTAATGGCCTAACCAATCCCCAGCTCATGAAGTATCAACAATATAGCAATATTTAACTGCATATTTAGATCAAGGAATATTTATTCAAACTGTTATTATCTATAAATCTTTAATCCCTTATTCATAAATGTTGTTATGGGTGTTGAAAAAATGGATAATTACTTGATAAAACATATATAGTGTCCTACTAAATCTATAATGATCCGGATCTCAAACATGTTCTTGGGACTTTTATAGGACACAAATACCTCAAATTTTTTTAGGACCATGAATATACCTTTCTTAGGTACCAAATAACCTAATAATTTCACCTCATGAATTCAAAAGTACCACTTTGATATATTTTCATAAATCCAATGTTCTTGAAAAATACTCATCTCTATATTGAGATGTCTGTGATAATGTTGTGGGGAAAAAGAATAGATGAGGATGTTGTCAATCAACACTAGGATAAACATGTCAAGATATGGGTGGAAGATGTAATTCCCCGACCATAGTTACCTAGAGTGTAACACCCCAAGATTTCATAAGTGTGTTAGTTCTTCAAAATAATTCAATAACATTCACTACATGCAACACCAAGTTCAAGCACACCATGACTTACCAAACAAGCCGTTCAAAAGAGGTTATGAATAGTATTAGATAAATTTTAATGTTATATAATCCTTATAATTTTAGAATCCATATTATGAGTTTCTTAGATATAATGCAAGAACAAATTCATTTTCAGTATTGCACTTTTATCAACTTTAATAGTGAACCCTTTTTAAATACTATATTTTAAACTTTTTGACTAAATGGGGACATCAAAAATTTAAAATGAAACATCCCAAGCTTCTACGGTACGCTTCTCTTTGAATAATGTGATAGCGTGTGTTGTACGCAACACCGAGTTCTAACAACCAATTAAACTAGCCGTTATGAATAGTAATGACTACTTTTTGAAATTATATATATTTTATATTTCAAAATGGGCTTCATTTTTGGATTCAGAATATCAAAATTAGCCTAGGGTGAAATTTTGGTACTTTTCGGATAACTTTTATATTTTGATGAATAGTGAAAATTTCTAAATTTTAATTAAAAACAACTTTTTTAATCAAAATAATTAATAGTGATAAATTATGAATTTTAGTAGTTTTAAAGTATATTTAGAATATATTTTTACCATTTAATATAATGTTGATCATTGGACATAATTTTACAATTAAACCGAACATAAACAAGTGTCAATCTTTTGATAGTTATTATCTCTTAAAAACACGCTTTTTGTTTTGACAGCGGGAATTAATTTTAAATTAATTTCTGCCAATTCTGTGTTTTGAATTTAGGAAAATGGATTCCATATTTGGAATCAGGAGGTTCAAATTGTGTAAATAGGTAACTTTTATTTTTAGACATTTTGAATAGTTACTGTGGTAAATATTTTATTTACCATGGTTAAAGGGTAAATCCGGTAAATAAGGGTTAAAAAAAATAATATTATAATAATACAAAATTACCCTAAAACGTGTCCTAACCTTATTGGTGGACACATACCCGACCATGGGCATCCTTGGGTCAATTTGGGGACCCCTTGGAGCCACTTGTAAGTGATAATGACACATTATATTAATAAAGCTTAAATAAAAATAAAAATGGCATAAGCTTACATCTTTTAGAAGAACAATTTTTACATAGGGTTATACATGTTGGCATTTCGATTGTAAATATTCATTAGAAAGATAAAAAGATTTCCTACATAATGATATTTTATTTATAATTTTTAGACATTAAATAATTTATTTTATTTATGACACAATGATGATTCAGTAATTACTATAATTGTGAAAAATTAAAATAATTGATCTTATAAATACCCAAATAATTATAATATGAAACTTTTAATGAATTAAACTAATTTTCTATGATAATATGATATATTAGGATTGATTTAATGGACTTTTTTCGAAGTAATAAATCTGTTAGGAGTTTCACAAAAATCAACTATTGAATAGTGTCAAAATTGACATAAAAGAGTTCTTAAAACAAATATTATATTATTAATTGATATTAAATTCCTAAAAATCTAAGGTTCGGCCAAGAGACTTATATTATGATAGTTTAATCATTAATGGACCACTTGGGGGTCGCTTGGATGTATATAGTAAGTTTAGTAACCATATTATATAAAAATACAAAGAGACATTGTAAAAGTGAAACTAATTAACTTAGAGTTAATACTTAAAGATAAGGTTAATATAAGTAACCAAACCTGTCTAAATTCTATTGGTTGAGTTGTTTTCGACCTATAACCACCTTAGCCTTTGAATAGTCAACTTTGGAGCCATTGGAAACCGAATATGAATTTATTATAAATTAATATTTCTAGCATTTCCAAAGGTGCCCCTCACCCCTCTTATAAAAGGGCACTCCTCCTTCCCATTTCTTCACACCTTCAAAGCCTTTTGGTTCGGCCAAACTCTGCCCAAATACTCTCCCAACATCCCTCACTACAACCTAGAGGCATTAGTTTGATCAGAAATCCAACCTAAGGAGCCCTTTTGATCAAATCAAAAGGAAGAACCCGAAGAAGAGGTAATGATTTCACCACCCTTTTCTAAGTTCCTTTCTTCTTCCACTTCCTCTTTCTTTGTTCTTACCATTCTAAAATAATAACTCCAGTATCTTACATATACTGTGATGTTATTATAAATATGGTACAACCATATTCAGTATTCTATCCACCCTTTGAATAACATGTCACCATACGTGTGTACGTACGGCTTACCGTCTCCACGTCGCGGTGTTATTGTTATTCAATATATTATTATTTGGATGGGTATAATAATGATGTGTAACTCATATAAATAATAAATATAACATGTTAATGATTCTGTATATATGATATACCATCCATTTATATATTATTTTAATATCAAAAGAATGATATTGTCGCTCGTGCGTACGTACGGACTACCGTCTCCACGAACGCGATGAGATTCATTCTCCATCGTATCCATTCAAGTATAATTATCATTTGATGATTTAAAAATGATGTTTAAGGACTTCATATAATTCTGGATATGAATAATATACAACCTATCCTTTACAAACATGTCTTACGTAACAAAACATATAAAAGACAACAAGTAAGTTAACACCCGATATAATGATAATACTAAGATATTATTATCAAATCAATATTAAAAGATCATATATGATATCATATTAATGTATATGATTCTTGTATAATTTAATAAAAATTATTTCACCATTATACAGGAGGTTAACCTACCCCAACAAAGGAAAAGTACAAGGTAAGGGTTATTTCACAATCTCTTCATTATCCGAGGTTGTATTATACGTAATAATCTACTGGGATCTCTTTATCATCCACATCCATGTTTCTTCGAAATGTATTTCAAAACATTTTTACTATTTACAAGAATATGGGTTAAAGTCATTTATACCCTTGTTTGACTTTTTATAAGAGGTTTATAAAGGAATCTTTCCGTCGTTTTCAAAACAAGGTCTTTTTTAACCTATTCGACAGAATTGAGGTAAGAATGTTTTTTTTAACTTATACGGCGGGTGCGGTTATTTTACGCCGTTATAAAATCTTCAAAACTTTCCTTACAAGCTTATAAGATTATTTTTAAAGAAAATGTTTTATTTTATATGGATCTTAAATGATTTCAAAATAAAAGGAGATATTTCTTTACAAAGAATTTTGATTTCATCTATGTCAACATCCTTTGATGGATTTTAAGATTATTTGAAGTTGATTTATTATGATACAAAACTTCTATATTGTATTGAAGGTTTTTTGATATGTTTGACTGTGGATGTGCTATTTTTATACCATTCATAGTTTATGGTGAAAGTATTGACATTTAGTATGCTAGTTTTAATACGAATGTTTATGTTATATTTAAACCTTTTCATATGGGAATGCATTGGACTTAATAAGTGACGGGTGGAGCCCGCTATAGCTCCTCGATGCATCGGTAGGTCTCATGAGACAAACTAGTGTCTTGGCACAAGGCCTTGACAAAATCTTATTTGTAGTCTTGGCACGAGGCCTTGGCTATGTGGTTATGATAGTCTGGCATTATGCATTCCAACATTATGAAAGTGGTTATTTATTTTTGCATGTGATTATTCGATTAGTGGAATATCCATGTGAATAAGTAAATGGCATTATTTCATTTTATTTATGCCATACCATGTTGAAAGTTCATGTTTAAAAGGCTTTTGTTTTAGTTATACATTGCCTTAAATGTTTATTCTTATTGATGAAAGTTTCCGCTATATTGTTATCCTTACTGGGCATTTGAGCTCACCCCTTTTCTATGTTTTATTTTTCCCAGGAAGTGAAGATGTAAGTTATGAATGACCTGCAGGGATATTATGAGGGGATTATAGTGTGGATTGTGGAAACATTATGTTGTTGTATTAGTTTTTCATTTTATGATGTAATGTAAAACTTATGAATATATCTAGTGTTTCCAAGGCTACTAAACCAATCGGTCTTTCGAGATTTGATCTTTCTTGTGATCATGCCAATGTTATGTAATTAATGCACCGACTCTGGGTAACTGGGGTCGGGGCGTTACAGTTGGTATCAGAGGAAGTTTAGTACAAACCTTGGAAGCTAGATTTAGATAAACTCTGATTAGAGCACGTAGACCTAAGATGAACTTTGAGGATTAGTATAGAAGAAATTCCTAGAATTTTGGTATTGTAGAGATTTTGTGAGTTTTCCGAGCAATACATCCCTGTCTGGATACGAGCAGGTAGAGGCGGCTCTGGCACAGATGTACCTAGGGGTAAAACCCGAAAACACCGCTTTGAGCTAGACTCGAACGGGAACTGGTGCACGACAACGGGCCTTGCTGCACTCTTGGTTACGACACTCCCGGGGGATATGCTTAGGATAACTCTAATTTTCTTTAAAAATCATTATGAAGGGTTTATGAGTATATACATCCTCAAAGAATACATTTTTATGATTATGGATTATATCCATAAATATTTCAATTTATGTTAAGTGTTTTATAAGTATGGGATTATGTATTTTGATTCATAAACTGGTCTAGTGTATGCCATTGTTTAGAAATGGCGCCCAGTAGAAGGAATGAGAACTCCAGAAATGCACATGATCCAAAGAGAAGGAAGGATCATATCTTTCATGGTCTTAAGCTAGAATTTATAAGGAAATAGTCTCCCATGTATTATCATCATATGAAGAAATAATATCATGTGTTGATAAGATAAGTAAAGAGTTTACTAAGTCCTATGGCTTTGAAGGGAAGCAAGAGAAGAAAAGGATAGAAGAGAGAAAGATGGATAAAGGGAAGAGGGAAAAGAAGAATTTTCCCATATGTGGTAACTGTGGAAAGAAACACCCTAGAACTTTCCTGAAAGGAATGGGAGTTTGTTATAAGTGTGGAGGAAAAAGGCACAAAGTACATGACTGCATGGGTAAGAAAATGGTTTCAAATGTACAATGCTTCATTTGCAAGGAGTTTGGACACTACGCGAACCTATGTCCCAGTCATCAGACTATGCCGCAAATGATGCTATTGGATAATAATAATGTTATGATACTACCACAGATTAAGAGGAATGATTAGAGTTATTATGTTGATTATATCAATTGAGTGTTGTATCAACAATGTACTTGTTATAATAATTATGGAGTATATAAGGATTGTACTGCAGTACTATTTCATTAAGGACTTGAGATGGTGTGGAACAAAGAAAAGTGACTCAGTAGTAGGTTAAAAGTCTGGAAAATATATGGTTGAGAGAAAGATAAACCATAATATGGTTCTGATACCGAGGTAGTGATTTTAGAATAATACATGATTGATTTGGATAAATTATATTGGATATTCATGACTACCTTGAAGCTGGTTAATGATTTGTCTATTCCATCATTGTTGGGGTTTAAAACATTTTTGGATTGATGAAGTATATCCAGAATTCTATATGGAATAAGGGAGCATGAATGTAATCAATAAAGATTATGGTAAATCAGGATGTTTCAGTGTATTAAAAGAATACATGATAAAGGTATTCATATGCTATTACGGGGTAAAAAGGATCTACATTATGTTTAACTTCCTTATAAATGTTGGACTGTGAGTTTGGAAAGAAGTATTTTGGATAGTTCTAGTCTAGATTAATTTTGGATTGCCATAAAAGGACAACCCGGAGGTCGGGCGGCAACCCGTCGCGTCCGGCAAGGCTGTGAGACTTGGACCCGAAACCGAAGGGCGACAAGGGTGTATCACCTACCACTGGCCCATGAGATGTCCTGGATTAAATAATGTAGTTTTTATTAAAAGATCATGTAGATGAATTATAAATTCGTTTATTTTGGAACCCTATGCGAATTGTATAAATAGAATTTTTTTTACATTCTATTATCTTTTAGAGTTAAAGATGAGTTTGTGGTAGAAATTTGTTAATGGATAAAACTCTAATTATAAAGTAAGTATATCTCTATATGATCTTAGCCAATCTCAAAAAAAAATTCCTCAATATTAAGAAAAGAAAATTAGAACAAAAATGTTTTCCTAGATGGTACCTTAAATCATCACTAATTTATGGCTTTGGGATTGTTGGCCTTTTCATAGCCATGTTCTCTACCACTCTCAATCAGGTAATTGATGGTTAGATTTTTCTTCCATATCCATATTTTACTACATGGAACCCTAGTATGTGTTATTTTTGGTAATCTTCATACTTTCGACTCTTTATTTTAAATAGAGGCCTCATTAATTCATTTTTCGATGTGGGATTTCAACTAAGATATTTTGAAACGTCAAAAATGTGTTATCCTAATACCCTATGTTTTGTTGAACCGATGGTATTTCAAATCATCATAGATTGATGGATTTAAGGACCTCAATTTTATACTTGTTTGTGATTGATGACCTCAATCACTACCTATAAATATTTACATTTTTCCTCCAATTATATGTCTCAAATTGCCACCAATGTTCTCCTAATCGAGATCATAATTTGGTGGTGACCCTTTCATTTCTCTTTTCCTCATATTAAGACTAAATTTTAGTAACCCAATTTCTGATGTGGGGTTTCCCACAAATATATTATCTATTTTCAACCTTTTATTTTCGAAGAACAATTTCAAATTGCGAGGACGCAATTTATTGAAGGAGGGGAGAATGTAACACCCCAAGATTTCATAAGTGTGTTAGTTCTTCAAAATAATTCAATAACATTCACTACATGCAACACCAAGTTCAAGCACACCATGACTTACCAAACAAGCCGTTCAAAAGAGGTTATGAATAGTATTAGATAAATTTTAATGTTTATATAATCCTTATAATTTTAGAATCCATATTATGAGTTTCTTAGATATAATGCAAGAACAAATTCATTTTCAGTATTGCACTTTTATCAACTTTAATAGTGAACCCTTTTTATATACTATATTTTAAACTTTTTGACTAAATGGGGACATCAAAAATTTAAAATGAAACATCCCAAGCTTCTACGGTACGCTTCTCTTTGAATAATGTGATAGCGTGTGTTGTACGCAACACCGAGTTCTAACAACCAATTAAACTAGCCGTTATGAATAGTAATGACTACCTTTTGAAATTATATATATTTTATATTTCAAAATGGGCTTCATTTTTGGATTCATAATATCAAAATTAGCCTAGGGTGAAATTTTGGTACTTTTCGGATAACTTTTATATTTTGATGAATAGTGAAAATTTCTAAATTTTAATTAAAAACTACTTTTTTAATCAAAATAATTAATAGTGATAAATTATGAATTTTAGTAGTTTTAAAGTATATTTAGAATATATTTTTACCATTTAATATAATGTTGATCATTGGACATAATTTTACAATTAAACCGAACATAAACAAGTGTCAATCTTTTGATAGTTATTATCTCTTAAAAACACGCTTTTTGTTTTGACAGCGGGAATTAATTTTAAATTAATTTCTGCCAATTCTGTGTTTTGAATTTAGGAAAATGGATTCCATATTTGGAATCAGGAGGTTCAAATTGTGTAAATAGGTAACTTTTATTTTTAGACATTTTGAATAGTTACTGTGGTAAATATTTTATTTACCATGGTTAAAGGGTAAATCCGGTAAATAAGGGTTAAAAAAAATAATATTATAATAATACAAAATTACCCTAAAACGTGTCCTAACCTTATTGGTGGACACATACCCGACCATGGGCATCCTTGGGTCAATTTGGGGACCCCTTGGAGCCACTTGTAAGTGATAATGACACATTATATTAATAAAGCTTAAATAAAAATAAAAATGGCATAAGCTTACATCTTTTAGAAGAACAATTTTTACATAGGGTTATACATGTTGGAATTTCGATTGTAAATATTCATTAGAAATCTAAAAAGATTTCCTACATAATGATATTTTATTTATAATTTTTAGACATTAAATAATTTATTTTATTTATGACACAATGATGATTCAGTAATTACTATAATTGTGAAAAATTAAAATAATTGATCTTATAAATACCCAAATAATTATAATATGAAACTTTTAATGAATTAAACTAATTTTCTAGGATAATATGATATATTAGGATTGATTTAATTGACTTTGTTCGAAGTAATCAATCTGTTAGGAGTTTCACAAAAATCAACTATTGAATAGTGTCAAAATTGACATAAAAGAGTTCTTAAAACAAATATTATATTATTAATTGATATTAAATTCCTAAAAATCTAAGGTTCGGCCAAGAGACTTATATTATGATAGGTTAATCATTAATGGACCACTTGGGGGTCGCTTGGATGTATATAGTAAGTTTAGTAACCATATTATATAAAAATACAAAGAGACATTGTAAAAGTGAAACTAATTAACTTAGAGTTAATACTTAAAGATAAGGTTAATATAAGTACCCAAACCTGTCTAAATTCTATTGGTTGAGTTGTTTTCGACCTATACCCACCTTAGCCTTTGAATAGTCAACTTTGGAGCCATTGGAAACCGAATATGAATTTATTATAAATTAATATTTCTAGCATTTCCAAAGGTGCCCCTCACCCCTCTTATAAAAGGGCACTCCTCCTTCCCATTTCTTCACACCTTCAAAGCCTTTTGGTTCGGCCAAACTCTGCCCAAATACTCTCCCAACATCCCTCACTACAACCTAGAGGCATTAGTTTGATCAGAAAGCCAACCTAAGGAGCCCTTTTGATCAAATCAAAAGGAAGAACCCGAAGAAGAGGTAATGATTTCACCACCCTTTTCTAAGTTCCTTTCTTCTTCCACTTCCTCTTTCTTTGTTCTTACCATTCTAAAATAATAACTCCAGTATCTTACATATACTGTGATGTTATTATAAATATGGTACAACCATATTCAGTATTCTATCCACCCTTTGAATAACATGTCACCATACGTGTGTACGTACGGCTTACCGTCTCCACGTCGTGGTGTTATTGTTATTCAATATATTATTATTTGGATGGGTATAATAATGATGTGTAACTCATATAAATAATAAATATAACATGTTAATGATTCTGTATATATGATATACCATCCATTTATATATTATTTTAATATCAAAAGAATGATATTGTCGCTCGTGCGTACGTACGGACTACCGTCTCCACGAACGCGATGAGATTCATTCTCCATCGTATCCATTCAAGTATAATTATCATTTGATGATTTAAAAATGATGTTTAAGGACTTCATATAATTCTGGATATGAATAATATACAACCTATCCTTTACAAACATGTCTTACGTAACAAAACATATAAAAGACAACAAGTAAGTTAACACCCGATATAATGATAATACTAAGATATTATTATCAAATCAATATTAAAAGATCATATATGATATCATATTAATGTATATGATTCTTGTATAATTTAATAAAAATTATTTCACTATTATACAGGAGGTTAACCTACCCCAACAAAGGAAAAGTACAAGGTAAGGGTTATTTCACAATCTCTTCATTATCCGAGGTTGTATTATACGTAATAATCTACTGGGATCTCTTTATCATCCACATCCATGTTTCTTCGAAATGTATTTCAAAACATTTTTACTATTTACAAGAATATGGGTTAAAGTCATTTATACCCTTGTTTGACTTTTTATAAGAGGTTTATAAAGGAATCTTTCCGTCGTTTTCAAAACAAGGTCTTTTTTAACCTATTCGACAGAATTGAGGTAAGAATGTTTTTTTTAACTTATACGGCGGGTGCGGTTATTTTACGCCGTTATAAAATCTTCAAAACTTTCCTTACAAGCTTATAAGATTATTTTTAAAGAAAATGTTTTATTTTATATGGATCTTAAATGATTTCAAAATAAAAGGAGATATTTCTTTACAAAGAATTTTGATTTCATCTATGTCAACATCCTTTGATGGATTTTAAGATTATTTGAAGTTGATTTATTATGATACAAAACTTCTATATTGTATTGAAGGTTTTTTGATATGTTTGACTGTGGATGTGCTATTTTTATACCATTCATAGTTTATGGTGAAAGTATTGACATTTCGTATGCTAGTTTTAATACGAATGTTTATGTTATATTTAAACCTTTTCATATGGGAATGCATTGGACTTAATAAGTGACGGGTGGAGCCCGCTATAGCTCCTCGATGCATCGGTAGGTCTCATGAGACAAACTAGTGTCTTGGCACAAGGCCTTGACAAAATCTTATTTGTAGTCTTGGCACGAGGCCTTGGCTATGTGGTTATGATAGTCTGGCATTATGCATTCCAACATTATGAAAGTGGTTATTTATTTTTGCATGTGATTATTCGATTAGTGGAATATCCATGTGAATAAGTAAATGGCATTATTTCATTTTATTTATGCCATACCATGTTGAAAGTTCATGTTTAAAAGGCTTTTGTTTTAGTTATACATTGCCTTAAATGTTTATTCTTATTGATGAAAGTTTCCGCTATATTGTTATCCTTACTGGGCATTTGAGCTCACCCCTTTTCTATGTTTTATTTTTCCCAGGAAGTGAAGATGTAAGTTATGAATGACCTGCAGGGATATTATGAGGGGATTATAGTGTGGATTGTGGAAACATTATGTTGTTGTATTAGTTTTTCATTTTATGATGTAATGTAAAACTTATGAATATATCTAGTGTTTCCAAGGCTACTAAACCAATCGGTCTTTCGAGATTTGATCTTTCTTGTGATCATGCCAATGTTATGTAATTAATGCACCGACTCTGGGTAACTGGGGTCGGGGCGTTACATAGAGTCGGTGCATTATTACATAACATTGACATGATCATAAGGAAATCATGTCTTGAAAGACCGATCCGTTTAGTATTATTGGAAACAAGATTCATACATAGGTTCAACATTACAACTTGAAAAGAAATACAACACAAATTTATTCCATTGGGAACATAGAAGACTCCTAGATAATGCCTGCAAGTTAGTCATAACTAAATTCTTTATATCCTGAGAAAATGAATCATATGAAAGAGGTGAGCTCAAATACTCAGTAAGAGTAAGAAATAAAGTGGATGATAACACAAATATTAAGCATGGTGAATAATTGACACCTCATGCCTTTACCAATAATAAAAATGGATACTTTTATGGCAGGAATATGATTTGAGTAAATAATTCTATAATAAATCATAATCATGAGTATTCTACTAGTCGTCTGACCACATAAACCATCAATATTATTTTCATAATAAGGTAATGTATAATGCCAGAAATTCTGAAACATTTTGTCAAGGCCTCATCTAAGGCATCTATAAATGATTAAGGCCTCGGCCGAAACCATATATCAAATTGGGAAAGGACTCATCCAATTCCACATCAAGTTGTCTCATGAGACCTACCGATGCATCGGGGAGCTTTAGCGGGCTCCACCCGTCACTTACTAAGTCCAATACATTCCTCATATGAAAAGGTTGAAATATAACATTATCATTTATATTAAACCTAGAATATGAAAAACCAATAATTTAACCATAAACCATGAATTTTATAAAAATAGCACATCCACAATCAAACATATCACAAAACCTTCAATACAATATGGATGTTTTGTATCATAATAAATCAACTTCAAATAAACTTCAAATTCATTAAAGGATGTTGACATAGATGAAATCAAAACTTTTTTTAGAGAAATATCTCTGTCTATTTTGAAATAATATAAGAGTCACATAATTATAAAGAAAACAATTTTTTTGAAAATATTCTTATAAGCTTGTAAGGGAAGCTTCGACGATGTTATAATGGAATAAAATAGCCTCACTCAATGTATAAGTTAAAGAAATTATTACCTTAATTTTTTCGAAAATGTCATAAAGTACCTTGTTTGGAAAAAGACAGAAAGATTCCTTCAATAACATATAAGGTCAAATAAGGGTATAAATGACTTTACCCTATTTTCTAGTAAATAGTAAAAATGTTTTGAAATACATTTTTAAGAAACATGGATACGGATGATAAAGACGTCCCAATAGATAATTACGTATAAACAACCTCGGATAATAAAGAGATCATATAATTAACCCTTACCTTGTACTTTTCCTCAGTCGAGGGTAGTTTAACATCCTGTATAATGGTGAAAAAATTGTTATTAAATTATAAAATAATCATATACATTAATATGATATCATATATGATCTTTTACCATTTCTTTGTTAATAATATCTTAGTATTATCGTCTTTTCGCATGTTAGCTGATTCATTTTACATTGTATGCTTTGTTACATAAGTAATGTTTATTATGGATAGGATGTATCTTATTAATATTCATAAATATATTAAGTCTATACACATTATTTTTAATCATCAAATGAAAATTATTCTTGAATGGATATGATGTGGAACGAATCTTATCACGTTCGTGGAGACGGTAATCCATACGTACGCACGAGCGACAATATCATTCATTTGATATTAAAATAATATATAATTGGATGGTATATCATATATACATAATAATTATCATGTTACATTTATTATTTACATCAATTACAAATCATTATTAAACCCATCCAAAAAATAATGTATTGAATAACAATTACACCACGGCGTGGAGACGGTAAGCCGTACGTACACACGTATGGTGACATGTCATTCAAAGGATGGATAAAAAAAGGAATATGGTTGTACCATATTGATAATAACATAACATTATATAGAAGATACTGGAGTTATTATTTTATAATGGAAACAACAAAGAAAGAGGAAGTGGAAGAAGAAATGAACGTGAAAGAGGTGATGAAATATTTACCTCTTTTTCGGGATCTTCCTTTTGATTTGATCAAAAGGGCTCCATAGGTTGACTTTATGACTAAAGGAAAGCCTCTAGGATAATGTCATGATATATGATATGGTATTTGGGTAGGGTTTGGCCGATCCAAATGGCTTTGATGATGTGAATTAGAGAGAAGGGGGAGTGCCCTTTTATAAGAGGAGTGAGGGACACCTTAGGAAAAGCTAGAAATATTATTTTATAATAAATTCATTTTCGGTTTCTAATGGATCCAATGTATATTATTTAAAGGATAATGTGGGGATGGGTCGCCAACCACTCAAAAAATAGGTTCTATATAGGTTTCGGTCACTATATTAACCTTATCTTTTAGATTTAACTCTTAGTTAAATACTTTTTCATTTACCATGTCTCTTTATATTTTAATATTATATGGTTAATAAACTTATAATATACTTCCAAGAGAACCCCAAGTGGTGAATTAATGATAAAAATATCATTATATAAGTCTTTTGAATGTTCTTTATATTTTTAGGAATATAATATCAATTAATAATATAATATTTGTTTTAAAAACTATTTTTTTGTTAGTTTTGACACTATTTGGTATTTTGTTTTTTCTAAATTCATAACTGCATTATTACTTAAAAAAAATTCATATTACCAACCCTAATATGTCATATTAACCTAGAAAATTAGTGGAATTCAAAAAAAGTCTCAAATTTCATTTATTTTCATATTTATACTATCAATTATTTAAATATTTCATTAATTTGGTAATTACTGCATCATCATTGTGTCATAAATAAATTAAATTATTTAAAGTATGAAAAATATAAATTAAATACCATTATGTAGGAAATATTTTCATATTTTTAATGAATATTAATTATCGAATTTATCTTATGTGTAACCCTATATTCAAAATGGTTTAGTTATTTAACATTGAATTTAACACTTTTAACTCTTCTTTGAATTAAATAATAATAAATGTCCTAATCTAATCCAAGTGGAACAAAGAGGTTCATATTTTATTCCTAAGGTTTGTTTTGGTCGAATTATACTTATCCAATAGAATTAGTACATGTTTTAGGATAATAATAATATCATTTTGACCCTTAAATACCCTATTTTCTTTTAACCGTGGGAAATAAAAGAAAAAAAGTTACTATTCACCAAAAAATATTTGTATCTTATTGAACAACATTTTCCTCCTTGATATTAATAGTGTCTCTCAGATTTTTGAAATTCAACTCATAGAATTGGTAAAATTTAGTTTTATGTAAATTTGGAAATACTCCTAGGAGGTAGGTAAAAGATGGTAAAAAGTTCAATAAAATTTTTATATATCTAAAATTATTATAAACTAAATCAAATGAATTACATTGAAAATATAAAGCTGTTATGTATCTATTTAGAATTAAAATAAATTTAAATAAAATAAATAATTATTTAAATAAAAAGCCAGTTTTAAACCATGGCTCAGTTTTTTTCACTATTTATCAAAAATTGAATGTTTTCATAAAAATACAAAACAAATTCAACCTAAGCCAGGTTTGATATTCCAAATACAAAAAATCAAGTCCATTTTGAAAGATAAAATTGATAAAATTTCAAAAAGTGGGTATTACTATTCATAAATGCTAGTTTGATTGGTTTTGGTGTGTTGGATCTCAATGTTGCGTACAACACACACCACTGCATTATTCAATGAGAAGCGTATCGTGGAATATTGGGGTGTTACATTATCGTCTCCTTAAAATAATTTCATTGTAAAAATTTCTAGAGTATTACTGCGTAAAAAGACTCGGGTGGTTCTTTATTATATGTTCCTCGGGTTCCCACATTGCCTCTTCCATCTTATGATTTCTGTATAGAACTTTTACCAGACGAGTCGTTCGGTTTCTGAACACATGTTCTATTGTATCAAGAACCATGACGGGCTCTTCCCAATAAGACAAATTGGGTTCTAGTTCTAATTCCACATAGGTGAGTACATGCGTTGGTCCAGGCATGTATTTTCTCAACATTGATACATGGAAAACATCGTGAACTTTGGAATGACTTGGCAGCATTGCCAAATAGTAAGATACAGCCCCAATTCGTTCTTGAATTTTGAGAGGTCCGATGTACCTGGGACTCAATTTTCTCTTCTTACTGAAACTTATAACACCCTTCCATGGAGATACCTTCAAGAAAACATGATCTCCAACCTGAAATTCAAAATCCTTCCTTCGGTTATCGACATAGCTCTTATGTCTACTTTGAGCTGCTTTGATGTGGGTTTGGATTACCTTCACCTTTTCAATCGTTTCCTTCACAAGTTCTGTGCCAATGAGATTTTTTCCCCAACATTATCCCAATAGGTTGGTGTATGACATCTCTTTCCGTATAACGCTTCATATGGTTCCATTTGAGTACTTTAATGGAAGCTATTGTAATGAGAAAATTCTTCCAGAGGTAAATATTGATCCCACATACCCTGAAAGTCAAGTGAGAATGATCTCAACATGTCTTCTGAGGTTTGAATAGTCTGTTCTGATTTTCCATCAGTTTGGGTGTGGTAGGAAGTGCTCAAATGATATTCAGTATCCAGGGCTTTCTAAAGACTTTTCCAGGATCTTGATGTAAAATTGGGATCACGATCAGAAACAATTGATAGTGGTACACTATGAAGTCTTAAAACTTCATTAATATATAGTATTTCTAAACGTTCAAGTGGTAAATCTTCCCTTATATAAAGAAAATTTGTTGACTTGGTAAAACGATCAACAATGACCCATATTGAATCGTTCCTTCTAGGAGTCTTTGGTAACCCCATGACAAAGTCCATCATAATATTATCCCATTTCCACTCAGGTATGGTAAGAGTTTGTAGGACTCTTCCAGGCTGTTGCCTTCTAGCTTTCACTTGTTGACAAACCATACATCTTGACACAAAATCAACAATCTCCCTCTTCATGTTGTCCCACCAAAAATGTTCCTTCTAATCTCTCTACATTTTTGTGCTCCCAATGTGTATAGAAAAATTGAAACTATGAGAATAATCAAAAAATTATCTTTTTAGATCAGGTATATCGAGAACACAAAGTCTCTTCCCAAATTTCAAAATTCCATCTTCATATACGAAGTCACTCAATCTCCCAACATTCACAGCTTTAAACTTTTTTTTGAAATGCCTCATCATCCACCTGAGAACTTTTAATCCTATCTAGTAAAGATGGGTTGGAAAACATTTGAAAAAGTATTGATGTTTCACCTTCCATGGTGATTCCCATATCCATCTTTACTAGATCCATGTATATATGATTCATTTCAACTCTCATCTGGCTGAAAAATCCCTGATCCTTTCTACTCAAAGCATCTTCCACCTTATTTTCCTTCTCCAGGTGGTAGTGTATAGTGCAATCATAATCCTTGAGTCGTTCAAGACAGTTTCTTTGCCTCATATTGAGTTCTTTATGTGAGAAAATATACTTCAAACTCTTGTGATCAGTATAAATCTCACATTTTTTACCATAGAGATAGTGTCTCCAAATATTCAAAGAAAATATTATAGCTTCTAAGTCGAGATCATGAGTATGATAGTTTTTCTCATGAATTTTTATTTGTCGTGATGTATAGGAAATAACCCTATCATTCTGCATAAGGACACAACCAAGTCCTTTCTTTAAAGAATCACTATAAATAACAAACCCATCATTCCCCGATGGAAGAGTGAAGATAGGATAATTGACTAATATTATCTTGAATTCTTCAATAAATTCTTCAAACTCTTTTTTCCAAACAAATTTAACCCCTTGATGTGGGAGTTTGGTTAATGGGTTAGCCAATCGGCCAAAATTCTGGACGAAACGTCGATAATGACCTGCTAAACCAATAAAAATAAGTATTTCAGTTATAGCCATTAGTGCTGGACATTCTTGGATTGCTCTTGTCTTATAAGGATCAACCAAGATTCCATCCTTAGAGACAATGTGGCCAAGAAAAGAAACCTATTGAAGCTATAATTCACACTTCCTAAACTTCCCAAATAATTCGTGTCTTCTAAGAGTCTTCAGAATAAAGTGCAGGTGATTTTCATGATCATGGTAGCTTTTGTATTATACCAAGATATAATCAATAAATACCAATACAATGTCATCATGATATTCCTGGAAAAATCTATTCATTAGATCCATGAAGACAGAGGGTGAATTAGTCAATCCAAAAGGCATTACTATAAACTCGTAACGCTTGTACCGGGTTCGAAATGCTGTTTTCGGAATGTCTTCCTTCTTCACACACAACTGATGATATCCAGATCGAAGGTCAATCTTTAGAAAGTATTGAGCTCCATGAAGTTAGTCGAATAAATCATCAATGCAAGGTAGGGGATACTTGTTTTTTATTGTTAGAGCATTGATCTCACTGTAGTTAATTCACAACCTCATAGATCCATCATTCTTCTTAACAAAAAGGACATGGGCTCCCCATGGAGAAACACTAGGGAGAATAAATCCCTTATTACTCAATTCCAATAGTTTTTTCTTTAGTTCCACTAATTCCACAGTGGCCATTCTATAAGGGTCTTCAATATGGTCCTTGATCCAGGAATTAAATCAATGGAAATCTCAATTTCTCATTCTGGAGGATGTCCAGGTAAATCTTCTGGAAACACATCAACATATTATTTCACAATAGATACAAATTATATTTGAACATTATTTTCCTCACCTAAAGTTATTTCATTCTCTATCCCCCCAATAATTTAATTTATTTGAGCTGCTGGGGGTAGATCTAGATAAGAATTATGTGGTGACGATTCTGATCAAAATATAAGGTGTTCTTTATCATCGTCATCAAAAATAGTAACCTCCTTCTTCTTACAATAAATTTTTGCATCATGGTCCGATAGTCAATCCATACTAAAAGGTATATAAAATTCAACCATTGGTATGACGATGAGATCAATAGATAAAGAACATTTATATACCCTAATGGGAGCTTATTCACAAAACTTTGTAGTAATGATACTTACTGTAAGAGTTTTGACTGAAAAATCCCTTGTTAAATCAAATTGGAAATATCTAATTTTCTTAGTAAACTGGGAAGATATGAAACAATGCGATGATCCAGAATTAAAAAAAGCATTGGATAAACATGAGGAAGACATTAAATTACCTACCACCACATCTCTCGAGGCTTCAACCTCAGCAGTAGTGATCACATAATCATGGCCTTGATCCCTTGGCCTTTTCTAAGGTAAGTTTCCATGACACTTAGGACATTCATTTTCATAATGTCCCATCTCCCTGAAATTGTAGCATTGAACATTGGTAGTGTCTTTATTTCCTTTACAATCACCAGCAAGATGACCTCTCTCTCCACATTTGTAGCATACTCATTTTCTTTTTAGACAGGAACCATGGTGATTCCTTCAACAATTATCATAGGGTGGAAATTCAATTCTTCACTTCTTCCTCGTTTCCTTATTTTATTTCCAAGAGTTTTCATGAGATATCTTCTTCTCTTTCTTTGATTTAAAGTCATAAGACTTAGAGAATTACTTTCCTGTCTTTATAGCACATGATACAATATCTTCGTATGATGAGAAGGATTGTGATAATAATTCTCAAAGGAGAAATGGTTTTAACCCATCAAAGAAATGGACAATCTGACTTCTTGGGTTATGTATATAATCTGCAGCATGCCTCACTAACCTTGTAATGTTAGCTTCATACTTTTCAACATTATCGTCCTCTTTTTGCCTCAGACTCATACATTGTCTTTCCATATCCACTCGGTGGTCATGAGGAAAGTATTTTTCAAAGAAAATTTCTTTAAACTCCCTATATTATATATTTGATACTTAATCATCAACCTTTGTGTTTTGAATCAATGACCACTATTGATCAGCATCTCCAGTGAGGCGGTAAACTTCCATGATAACTTTTTCCCTTTTGATACTCCCCAAGGCATGGAATATTTTCTCTAAGGAATTTATCCGTTGCTTAGAAAATAATGGTTTTGTACCCCTAGTGAATGTTTGTGGTTGTTTCCTTATTAAGTGGTCTAACATTGATCCTCCACGTTGTAGATCAGGGTTCTCCATATGGGTATGGTTATTATTCATAACCTGTGTGAGTTGTCCTAGTATAGTGATAAGCTGATCAACACCAGTTGTATCACAATCTCCACTATAATTATCTTGAGTAGGATGGAAATACATACATGGACCGTGTGCATTGATACAATTTCCATTCCTTCCACTAGGAGCAATTTCTAAACAATGGAATACACTATATTAGTTTATGAATCACAATACATAAATCCAAACTTGTAAAATACTTAACATAAATTGAATAATTTATGGATATAATCCATAATCATAAAAATGTTTTATTTGAGCATGTATATACTCATAAATAGTTCATAAGGGTTTGTAACGAAAATGAGAATTATCCCAAGCATATCCCCCAAGGGTGTCGTAACCAAGAGTGCAGCAAGGCCCGTTGTCGTCCACTAGTTCCTGTTCGAGTCTACCTCAAAGTGGTGTTTTTGGGTTTTACCCCTAGGTAAATCTTTGCTAGAGTTTCCTCTACCCAATTGTATCCAGACAGGGATGTATTTCTTGGAAAACTCACAAAATCTCTACAATACCAAAATTCTAGAATGTTATTCTATACTAATCCTCAAAGTCTATCTTAGGGCTATGTTATCTCATTAGAGTTTATCTAAATATAGTTTCCATGGTTTGTACTAAACTTCCTCTGCTACCAACTGTAACGCACCACCCCTTGTTACCCAGAGTCAGTGCATTCTTACATAACATTGGCATGATCATAAAGAAATCATGTCTCTAAAGACCGATTAGTTTAGTATTATTGGAAACAATATTCATACATAAGTTCAACTTTACAACGTGAAAATAAATACAACATGAGTTTATTCCATTGGAAACATCCAAGCCTCTTAGATAATTCCTACAAGTCATAGATAACTAACTTCTTCATATCCTGAGAAAATGAAACATTTGAAAGATGTGAGCTCAAACACTCAGTAACGGTAAGAAATATATAGTAAGATAACATAAATATTAAGCATGATGAATAATTGAATCCTCATGTCTTTACCAGTAATATACATGAATACTTTTATGGAATGAATATGACCTGACTAAATAATTCCACAATAAAACATAATCATGGGTATTCTACTAGTAAAATGACCACATGAACCATAAATATTATTTTCATAATGAGGGAATTTATAATGCTGGACATTCTTAAACATTTTTTCATGGCCTCAGACAAGATGTCAAAAAATGATTAAGGCCTCGGCCAAAACCATATAACAAATTGGGAAAGGCCTTGGCCAATTCCACATATAGTTATCTCAGGAGACCTACTGATGCATCGAGGATCTATAATGGGCTCCACCCGTCACTTACTATGTCCAATACATTCCTCATATGAAAAAGTTGTAATACTACATAAACATTCGTATTAAAACTAGCATACGAAATGTCAATACATTATCCATAAACCATGAATGGTATAAAAATATCATATCCACAGTCAAACATATCACAATACCTCTAATAAAATATGGATTTTTTGTATCATAATAAATCAACTTCAAATAAACTTAAAATCCATAAAAGGATGTTGACATAGATGAAATCAAAACCTTTTTTAGAGACACATCTCTTTATATTTTGATATCATTTAAGAGTCAAATAATTATAAAGAAAAAATTTATTTTGAAAATATTCTTATAATATTGGAAGGGACTTTTTGACAATGCTATAATAGCAGAAAATAGCGGCACCCACCGTATAAGTTAAAAAAACATTCTAACCTTAATTTTTTCAAAAAGGTCATAAGGTACCTTGTTTGTAAAATGATGGAAATATTACTTTCAAAACATATATGGTCAAATAAGAGTATAAATAACTTTACACCATTGTCTAGTAAATAGTAAAATTTTTTTGAAATACATTTTTAAGAATCATAGATGTGGATGATAAAGAGGTCTCAGTAGATAATTATGTATAAATAATTTCAGATAATAAAGAGATTGTAGAATTAACCCTTACCTTGTAGTTTTCCTTGGATTAGGGTAGTTTAAACTCATGTATAATGGTGAAATAATTTTTATTAAATTATACAAGAATCATATACATTAATATGATATCAAATATGATCTTTTAACATTGCTTTGTTAATAATATCTTAGTATTATCGTCTTTTCGGGTGTTAGCTGATTCATTTTACTTTGTATTCTTTGTTATGTAAGTAATTATTCTTATGGATAGGATTTATCTTATTCATATTCATAATGATATTATGTCTTCAAATATTATTTTTAATCATCAAATGGAAATTATTCTTGAATGGAAACTATGGGGAACGAATCTCATCACGTTCGTGGAGACGATAATCTGTATGTATGCAAGAGCGATAATATCATTCTTTTGATATTAAAATAATATATAATTGGATGTTATATCATATATACAGAATAATTATCATGTTATATTTATTAGTTTAATCAATTACACATCATTATTATACCCATCCAAATAATAATGTATTGAATAACAATAACACCACAATGTGGATATGGTAAGTCGTATGTACGCACGTATGGTGCCATTTCATTCAAAGGATGGATATAATAATGAATATGGTTGTAACATATATATAATAAAATCACAGTATATAGAAGATACTTGATTTATTATTTTATAATGGAAAAAACAAAGAAAGAGGAAGTGTAAGTAGAAATGAACTTGAAAGAGGTGATGAAATATTTACATCTTCTTCGGGTTCTTCCTTTTGATTTGATAAAATGGGCTCCTTATGTTGGATTTATAACTAAAGGAAGGCCTCTAGGATGAATTTTGGATAGTTTAGAAGGTATTTGGTTAGGGTTTGTCCGATCCAAATGGCTTTGAAGGTGTGAATTAAAGAGAAGGGGGAGTGACCTTTTATAAGAGGAGTGAGGGTCACCTTAGGAAAAGCTAGAAATATTATTTTATAATAAAATCATTTTCGGTTTCTAATTCCTCCAAAGTGGATTATTTAGACTATAAGGTTTTGATTGGTCGAAAAAAACTCATCCAATATGTTTTATATAGGTTTTGGTCACTATAATAACCTTATCTTTTAGATTAAACTCTTAGTTACATAGTTTAACATTTACCATGTCTCTTTGTATTTTTATATTATATGGTTAATAAACATACTATATACTTCCAATAGAACCCCAAGTGGTTCATTAATGATAAAATATCATTAAATAATACTTTGGATGACCCTTAGAGTTTTTGTAATAGAATATCAATTAATAATATAATATTTGTTTTAAAAATGCTTTTATGTCAATTTTGATACTATTTTGTTTTTTGATTTTTCTAAATTCATAATAGTATTATTAATTCTAATAAAATTCATCTAACCAATAGTAATATATAATTTTAACCTATAAAATTAGTTTAATTCATAAAATGTCTCAAATTACATTTATTTTGATATTTATAATATCAATTATTTTAATATTTCATTAATTAGTTAATTACTGCATCATCTTTGTGTCATAAATAAATTAGATTATTTAATGTATAAAAAATTTAAATAAAATACCATTATGTTGGAATATTTCTATCTTTCCATCTAATATTTATAGTGTAATTTATATTACGTGAAACCCTATATTAAAAATGGTTTTGTTATTAAACATTGAATTTAACACTTTTAACTCTTCTATGAATTAAATAATAATAAATGTCCTAATCTAATCCAAGTGGACCAAAGAGGTTCATATTTTATTCCTTAGGTTGTTTTTGGTTGAATTAAAATTATCCAATAGAATTAGGACATGTGTTAGGATAATAATAATATCATGTTTACCCTTAATTACCCTATTTACTTTTAACCGTTGTAAATAAAAGTAAAAATCTTGTAAAGACTCGTAAACCTCATGGATATTTTTTTTCTTAAATTCTTTGGTATTTTACGAGTACGTAGTTTCTGACGGTACCTGATTCCGAGGCCCGGTGTTCCCAAAATCAATTTTTGAAGTTTAGCTTAGGTACGTTCAACGAACGAATGAGCGGGTTTTTCTAACTTTTAAACCGATGCTCTGAATCGAAATCCGAGGGCACCGATGAAACCATAGAGCTGGTTTTTGCTTAAGAAGACTTTTATTGGAGTTGTGTTTGCTTGGGAGGAGTTGTTTAAAAAAATGGATTAAGTGTAAAGTGAAATAAAGTTGTGTCACAATTTTATTTCTCTTTTCAATGTGTTTTATTCCTAGGTATGGGAGTTGGGGTGGGACACACTAAAATCCAAACTCCTCTTTATTAGGATATTTGTGAGGTGGTACCCACACGATCCCCACCCCTTCAAATTCCTCTAACTCCTCTTTATGTTAACAAATCCCATTAATTTGTAACTCTCCCCTCTCTCCTCTTTATTCAATCCAACACACATAATCAATTAAGTGAGATTTGTGTTTGAATTTTAAAAATTAAAATGCATCGCTTGAAGTAATAAAATAAGACATGTATTATATTATTTTGGGGGTTAGTTTTTGTGTTGATAATTGAGAGAGGGAGAGCTCTTCTTCTCTTGAGGAACTTCATCTTCTCCGGTGAAGAACATCCCTACTTCGACGAAGTTCGTCGTCACGCCGTTCCATCTTCTCTCTGCGTCAAAGAAAGGGAGACACCGCTTCCTCCATGGATGTTCTTCGTCGACGTATACGGAGCCTCACCCCGCGACGCCGTTTTCCACGACGCTAGCTTCGGCGAACTTCTTTGTGGTCAGGGTTGATTTTACATCCATGAATAATTTGACGTTCATCATTAATTATTGGCCGCTTGTTATCAATATAACGGGAGGAGGTTGGACCACACAAACGCGGCCGATCCTCCTCCCCTTTTGTTGTTGATCTTCTTCGTGGCTTGAAACGGAGGCGACGCGGTGCCATTGCACCACATGAGAAAAAGTGAACCGCGGCCAGAGTGGGCTGCGGCGAAGGAGTGTGGCGCCGTCGCGCCGTGCCGGTGAAGCCAAAGGAGGCTGTGGCCAAGTGTGGGCCACAATTGAGGGGTGCGACGCCGTCGAGCCGCGCCGGACATTCAGGAGCCGCGGCGGTTATGGGGAGCTGCCGGCTAAGCTAGCCGCCAACATCAGCTGGAGGCGGGACCCCCCGGGTCCCGTGGTCGCATTAAAGGCTAGCCTTAATGGCCGACCATTTCTACAATCAAGGGGGGCAGCGCCCCCCGCATCCCGCTCGGCAGAAACTCGAGCCGCCAGCCACGCGGGTCGGGCCGCCCGCGCTGGGCTGGTCCCCCGCGACGGGAAGGGCCTCGTCGGCTAGGCCGGGCCATGCCCAACTGGGCCGGACCCAGACCCGGGTCGGGCCGACCCGGTTCGGGCTGACCCAAGGGGTAATGGGTTGGGTTGGTCCAGGCCCAAACCCCCTAATTTCGGACTGTTTCGTTCAAACACACATAACATGGGCTACAGACCTTCGATCGACGCACCGCCAGTTGCGTTGAGATCCTTGGATCGAGATGGTCATTTCGTTATATTACAATCAAGGTTTTTGGATAACTTTGGGTATGGCTGGGTTGGTTCGAACACAAACCAACAGGGCCCTTGGAGCGGAAATGCTTATAAATTGAGCTCCGGACGTCCGATTGATTTGTCATCAACTTTTTTGGATTCTTCTTAGTGAGGCAGTGCATTTTGATTACTCCAAATGAGGTTTGGACGTAGCTGAGTGTGGTCGGGTTGGTTTTAGTCTAAAAAGCAACCGGGCCCCTGGGATGAAAAAGCCAATAACTCTCAGACCGGACGTCTGATTGACGCGCCGTCTGTCACGTTGAGTTCATAATTAAGAGACGGAACTTTGTGATACATCAACTCTGGACTTCATGACAGTTGATGTATCGACCCCCTTGGCTCGTGGAGTGGACCCTCCTGGAATCATGCGTGCTGTGTGCGGGAACCCTAGAGCTGGATACGACTGCGACGACGATGACGATTGTACTTGGATCCTACGTGGGTTTAGCAGCGAGGACGATTGTACTTGGATCCTACATGGGTTCGACAGTGAGGATGACTGTATTGGGATCCTATGTGGGTCCGGCAGCGATGACGACTGTACTTGGATCCTACGTGGGTTCAGCAGTGAAGGTTACTGTACTTGGATCCTATGTGGGTCCAACAGCGACACAGCTGTACTTGGATCCTACGTGGGTTTGGAAGAGGATTTGATTCAGAGGCTACATCAATCATCTCAAACCCTCTTCGTGAGTAGTATACCTGTGTGAGCTGAGTCTTGACTTTCAATCATTATGTTCGATATGATTGACTTTCTTTCCTGTCAGGATTGGGTTGTGCTTTCCTATGTGGATTGGGTTATGCTTTCCTGTGTGGATTGGGATGTACTTTCCTGTGTGAACTGGGTTGAACTTGGGCTCGGAAGATGGAGCCGAACTGGAATTGATGACTTAGGTATATGTATGAGCATATAACTAAGTAGTGTTGGTTGATACTTCGTATTTGTATCTTTCCATTGTGGTTTATCCTTTGTGGATTTTGGGAGGCCTTCGGGGGTCTTGGGGTCCCTACTGAGTATCATATACTCACCACTGCATTGACTATGCCCGCACTACGTTGTGTTGGTTGCAGACGACGGACAACGCTGACCGTGGTTGAGGCCTTAGGAGTGGGATGGAATATGGTCGTGGAATATCAGGTGGGACGCACCCGGAGTGGACGGCTGGACTCAAGGAGCCGACGAGACTATCTGTACTCACCCTTCAGGTGGGAGTTCCAAAGGACGTCTTGGTGGTTGCTTCTCTACTATACAACTGTTGTACTTTCTTTTCTCAGGTGTACTGTACCTTCAGTTGGGTTTGTATACTGGCCCATTTACTTTCCAGCACATACTTTTGTACTCAGTTTACTTAGTGTTTACTTCAGCTTGCATACTCTGTTGTGTTTGTTTTCTTATATAAAGGCAATGACTTTCCTTTTATCAGGATTTATGCTTTTGGTGCTAGTTGTTAGCCCCTGTCCTATGGGAGGTGAGCTTGGGGTAGTCACGACATGGGCCCCGAGGATGGGTCGTGATAAATTGGTAACAGAGGAGTCGGTCCTACCGCAGAACTCAAGAATCTGATAATTTCTTCTATGTGAAGCAATAGTGTTAAGGGTTTTCAGTGTGGTTATCATTCAAAGGAGTCTAGTATTGGTGCGGCGGCCGACATATCCATAGACCAGGACCCTGACTTCTGATTTCCGACTCAGTGCACTAAAACATTGACTGCATGTGTGTTTCAAAGTTTTCTTTGTGATTACTTTGTGTCAGCTCACCAGGTATATTGTATTGACCATGGTGCACCTGTTTCTTTTTAGGATGGCCCCACGTAGGTAGCCAGCTAGGGTTACGAGATTTGTGCGAGATGGAAGCCCACCGAGCGACGAGGCCTCGGTGCAGGGCCCCATTACAGTGGAGGCACCGACGGTACCTCTACCCCCGAGCCACCGATGCCACCGGCCCCAGCAGCTGAGAGTGCACATCGCCTGAGTGCACTGCACGAGTTTCAGCGTCAGAGCCCTCCCAGGTTCTATGGAGAGGTGGATCCTCAGGCTACCAAGGATTGGCTGGAGGCTGTTGTTTGAGTCTTCAGATTTGTAGGGACACCAGCTGACCTCATGGTGATCCTTACGGCAAGTCTCCTACACGCAGAAATAGGTAGATGGTGGAGCCTGATTCTCCAGGTGCACGGCGAGGCATCTCTACTTTGGACGGACTTCAAGAAGCTCTTTCACTCAGAATTCGTTCCAGCCACCCTCTGTGCGGTGCGCATCCAGGAGTTACTATAGCTGCGGCCGGGTAGCATGTCAGTAGCCCAGTACTCGGCGCGATTTACTGATCTCTCGCGCTACTCCACGGACATGGTACGAGACCCATTCTTCAGGGTCCGGACCATTGAGCAGGGACTAAGGCATGAGATTAAGGCTTCGATGATCTCCCTCAGTATTCTAACATAGGAAGGAGTACTGGAGCGAGCCCATCTTGTGGGGAGCTTTCTTGCTGACCCTACGCCAGTATCGAGGCCTACCGAAGGGCGACACATAGCGGATTCTTCTACAACCGACAGTAGACAGATGTTACAGAGGTCCAAGCAGACCAGGCCATCAGGTGGGCGACCTTAGGATACTGGTTCGGATGTGCGGGGCACACGCAGCAGAGACAGTCATACGAGAGGGAGGTAGTGCTATACAAGCGGCAGGCATGGCCACATGGCTCATGACTACCCGACCTGCCCTGTAGATGAGCAGAAGACCATAGAGGGACCTCCCAAACAGTGGAAGAGGTTCGACTATGTTGGTCCACCGGGAGCAGGCGGATGTGGTAGAGGAGCTGGCCGAGCAGCGGGTGGTGGACAACATTTCGAGGCTCTCCCACCACCACCACCAGGAGGTCCACCCCGACCATAGGGAACATGTGGACATTGGAGAGCACAGCTTTAGGCAGCTGAAGCTTATGATCATAGAGCTCCGGAAGCAGGTGGACAAGAGCGGGACTAGCTCCAGGCATGGAGGCCTTTGTCCATAATGCTTCTATCTTTTTTGGCATCGTTGATTGTGTTGCTTTGTGTCTTTGTACTTTGAGTTGTAGTAATAAAATACAATTGTAATAGTGATGTTTGCTTTCTTGTCTTTTGTATGATAATACTAAGAGGTTCCAGTTAAAAACTATTGACTTGACCCTCACGTACAAGATTCCTACTAGAGGAGACCTAGTGACCACACACAAATGCCGACAGTGTGACTCAACCCTTGGAGGCAAGAGTAAAGGTTGGATCTCATGGTAGCAGCATCGAGAACTTACGACGTCATCCATGGCATGAATTACAACTGTTCATGTCAGGATTGACTGTATTAAGAAAGGAATGTGGTTCATCCAGGGGATGAGACCATATTTCTCTTTTCGGAAAAGGGGAAATATTTTCAGCTTTGCAGAACGTTAACGAAGAAGGGGAAACCCTTCTTGTGGTCAGAAAGATGTCCGCAGAGGTTCCAAGAGCTGAGACATAGATTGACCAGTGCACCCACCGTGAGGTTACCGGAGGAGAGCACAGGGTATGTAGTTTACTGCGATGCATCAGGGATCAGACTTGGGTGTGTCCTGATGCAGGAGCGAGTAGTGATCGCTTTCGGTTCACGATAGTTGAGGCTGCACGAGTAGAACTACACTACCCATGACATGGAGTTAGCAGTAGTGGTCTTCGACTTGAAGATGTGGTGGCACTAACTGGTGGGCGAGTTCTTTACAGTCTAATCTGACCACCAGAGTCTCAGGTATGTCTTCTCGTAAAAGGACCTAAACCTGAGACAACGGCGATGGCTCGAGTTCCTCCAGGACTATGACATTGGGATTGTATATACTACTGGGAAGGGAAACCTAGTAACTGATGCTCTAAGCAGGAGGATGGGCATCCAGCTACTTGGGGAGGTGAGAGAGTATTTTGCCGCATTACAGATATCCTTCGGAGATAGAGATGGGGCATCCTTTCTTCCATAACTCACAGTCACTCCTCCACTACATCAGTTGGTCAAAGAGGCACAACATGGGGACGTTGACTATGAGACATGGTGTGCACAGATATACTCAGGATAGACACTCGATGGATTCAATGTAGGAGGAGAGAATGGAATTATTTTCATAGGACGTACCATGGTACCAGATGCTTTACAGGAGGAGGTGCTGAGAGAGTTTCATACTTCCCCTTAGGTGGAACATCCAGGGGTAGCGAAGATGTACCAGGATCTCAGAAGACAGAACCAGTGGCCGGGTATGAAGAAGGCTGTGGCAGAATTCATTTCTTGATCCCTCACCTGTCAGCAGGTGAAGGAATTGAACCAGGTACTAGTGGGCTTGGTACAGCCCTTGGAGGTCCCAGAGTGGAAGTGGGATGAGATATTTATGGATTTTGTGACTGGAATTCCACGCACTTCCAGAGGACACGACTCCATTTGGGTGATCGTCGACTGACTCACCAAGTCGGCCCACTTCTTACCCATCAGAGAGCAGGGCTCTGTGGAGAGCTTGGGATGCCTCTATGTTCAGGAGATCATACGGCTTCATGGTGTGCCATTATCTATCCTCTTCGATCGAGATGCTCGTTTTACTTCCCTATATTGGAAGGGGTTTTAGGAGGCATTCGGGACGCAGCTATGCCTGAGCACCACCTTTCACCCTCAGACGTATGGTCAGACAGAGAAGACCATTCAGACTATTGAGGACATGCTCCGTGCATGTGTCCTCGACTTTGTTCGCAGCTGGGATGATCACCTTCCTTTGGTAGAGTATGCATACAACAATAGCTACCACTCCACGATCAGGATGGAACCATACGAGGAATTGTACGATCGACCTTGAATATCACCTATGTGCCGGGCAGACCCTGGGGAGTCAGCACTTATGGGACCAGAGATCGTCCAGGCCAAGACAGAGAAGGTCTAGGTCATCCAGGAGCGGATGAGGACAGCTTAGAGAAGAAATAAGTCTTATGTTGACAGGGGGCAGAGACCATTGGAGTTCGATGATGGAGACCATGTTTTCATATGGGTCTCACCTTGATGTGGATTACTGAGATTTTGCCGGGGTGGCAAGTTATCTCCGCGCTTCGTCAGACCATTTCAGGTTCTTAGCAGGATAGGTGAGGTGGCTTATCGCATGGCTCTTCCACCTCAGTTGCACCAGGTGCACGACGTCTTCCACATATCTCAGCTAAGGAGATACATGCACAACCTGATGCATATCATCGACCATGAGGAGTAGGACATCGGTGATGAGGCAACTTTTTTGGAGGTCGCGGTGTAGATCGAGGATCAACAGGAGCGGGTCCTACGTGGGCGGTTGATTCCTCTAGTTTGCTTCAGGTGGTAGCACGAGAACCTCTCTGAGATCACTTGGGAGTGGAAGTCTTAGATGCGTGCACAGTACCCTCACTTGTTTCCCTAGTTTGTGTTGAGAATTGAGAGAGGGAGAGATTTTCTTCTCTTGAGGAACTTCATCTTCTCCAGCGAAGAACATCCCTACTTCAACGAAGAACGCCATCACATGGTTCCATCTTCTCTATGTGACAATGAAAGGGAGACGCTGCTTCCTCCTCGGACATTCTCCATCGACGTATACAGAGCCTCACCCCGCGACGCCGTCTTCCACGATGATAGATTCCGCGAACTTCTTTGAGGTAGGCCTTGATTTTACGTCCAAGAATAATTTGATGTTCTTCGTTAATTATTGGCCGCTAGTTATCAATATAATGGGAGGAGGTCAGACCGCACAAACACGGCCGATTCTCCTCCCCTTTTGTTGGTGATCTTCTTCGTGGCTTGAAACGGAGGTGACGCGGAGCTGTTGCACCGTGCGGAAACAAGAGAACCACGGCTGGAGCGGGCTGCGATGCCGTCGTGCCGTGCCGGTGAAGCCAAAGGAGGTCGCGACCAAGAGCGGGCCATAGCGGAGGGGCATTGCGCCGTCGCTCCCGCTAGAGCACCAAAGAGGGCTGCTACTGGGGCAGGCTGTGACCGGGGCAGGCCGCGGAGGAGGGGCGCGGCACCGTCGCACCGTGTCGGATGGGCAGGAGTCGCGGCCCATGGCCGCGGCGGTTCAGGGGAGTGGCCGGCTGAGCCCCCCGCCGACATCAGCTAGAGGTAGGACCCCCATGGGTCATGCGGTCACATTAAAAGCCGACCTTAATGGATGGCCATTTCTTCGATCAAGGGGGGCAGCGCCCCCCGCATCCCGCTTGGCAGAAAGCCGAGCTTCCGGCCACGCGGGCCGGGCCGACCGCGCTGGGCCGGATCCCCGCGATGGGCCGGGATGCACCGGCTGGGCTGGGCCACGCCATCCGGGTCAGGCCGTGCCCAACTGGTCCATACCCGGACTCGGTCGGGTCGACCCGGTTTGGGCCAACCCAGGGGGTATTGGGCCGGGTCGGACCGGCCCCAAACCCGCTAATTTCGGGCAATTTCATTCAAACTCCCATAACGTGGGCTAAGAATATCCGATCGCCGCACTATCTATTGAATTGGGAGCCTTGGATTGAGATGGTCATTTTTGGTTTATTACACTCAAGGTTTCGGAGAACTTTGGGTATGGCCGGGTTGGTTAGAACTAAAAACCAACCGGGCCCTCGGAGCGGAAACACTTATAACTTGAGCTTCGGATGTCCAATTTACATGCCATCGACTTTGTTGGAATCCTCTTAGTGAGAAGGTTAATTTGGCTTACTCCACTAGAGGTTTGGACGCTTCTGGAGTACGGTCGGATGGGTTTTAGCTTAAAAACCAACTGGGCCCCAAGGACGAAAAAGTCAATAACTCTCATACCGGGCGTCTGGTTGACGCGCCATCTGTCGCGTTGAGTTCCTGTTGATGAGATAGAACTTTGTGATACATCAACTCTAGACTTTGTGACAGTTGATGTATCGACCCCCTTGGCTCGTGGAGTGTACCCTCCGGGAATCGAGTGTGCTATGTGCGGGAACCCTAGAGCTGGTTGCGAATGTGACGATGATGATGACTGTACTTGGATCCTACATGGGTTCGACAGAGAGGATGACTTTACTTGGATCCTACGTGGGTTCGGTAGCTAGGACGACTGTACATGGATCCTACATGGGTTCGACAGCGATGACGACTGTACTTGGAACCTACGTGGGTTCGGCAGTGAAGGTTACTGTACTTGGATCCTACGTGGGTCCGGTAGTGATGACATCTGAACTTGGATCCTACATGGGTTCGGAAGAGGAGATGATTCAGAGGCTACATCAATCATCTCCACCTATCTTCATGAGTAGTAAACTTGTGTGAGATGAGTCTTGAATTTCAATCATTATCTTTGATATTATTGACTTTCTTTCCTGTGTGGATTGGGTTGTTCTTTCTTATGTATATTGGGTGGTACTTTCCTTTGTGGACTGGGTTGAACTTGGGCTCAGAAGTTGGATCCAAACTGGAATTGATGACTTAGGTATAAGTATGGGCATATACCTAAGTAGTGTTGGTTGATACAACATATTTGTATCTCTCCTTTGTGGTTTACCCTTTGTGGATTCTGGGAGGCTTTCAGGGGTCTCGGGGTCCCTACAGAGTATCGTGTACTCACCCTTGCATGGGCTATGCCCGCACTACGTTGTGTTTGTTGCAGACGACGGATAGTGCTGACCGTGGTTGAGGCCTGAGGAGTGGGACGAAATACGGTGGTGGACTATCAGGTGGGAAGTACACGGAGTGGACGACTGAACTCGAGGAGCCGACGAGACTATCTGTACTCACCCTTCAGGTAGGAGTTCCAAAGGACGTTTTGGTGGTTGTTTCTCTACTTTACAGCTGTTGTACTTTCTTTTCTCAGTTGTACTGTACTTTAAGTTGGGTTTGTATACTGGCCCATTTACTTTCTAGCACATACTTTTGTACTCAGTTAACTTAGTGTTTACTTCAGCTTGCGTACTCTGTGGTGTTTGTTTTCTTATATAAAGGAAATTACTTCACTTTTATCAGGATTTATGCCTTCGGTACAAGTCGCCAGCCCCTGGCCTCTAAGAGGCGGGCTTGGGGTAGTCACGACACGAGCCCCGAGGATGGGTTGTGACAAAGCTACTATTCACAAAAAAATATTTTATACATTGAACCACATTTTAATCCTTGTTCCTCTGGGATTTTAGAAATTAAACTCAATGAAGTGGTAACATTTATTTTTATGTAAATTTTCAAATACTCATAGGAGGTAGGTAAAAGATGGTAAAATGTTCAATAAAATTTTTATATATCTAAAATTATTAAAAACTATCTTTGATGAATTAAATTGAAAATATATAGGTATTTTGTATATATTTTGGCCTAAAATAAATTTAAATAAAATAAATAATTATTTAAATAAAAATTTGGTTTTAAACAATGACTCAGTGTTTTTCACTAATCATCAAAAATTGAAGGTTTTCAGAAAAATACAAAAAAATCACCCTAATCTAATTTCAATCTTTCGAATCAAAAAATTAAATTCATTTTGAAAGATAAAACTTATAAAATTTCAAAAAGTGGGTATTAATATTCATAACGGCTAGTTTTATTGGTTGTGGTGTGTTAGAACTTGATGTTGCGTACAACACACACTACTGCATTATTCAAAGAGAAGCATACCGTGGATGCATGGGGTGCTATAGAAAATATTTTTAATGAGGTCCATTAATATGGATAGTGTATTTATTAGTCTGAATTGAATGACCAAGTAGTTATATAACCCATACCTACTAAAAATGTTTTCATAAAGATTTCATCCTCTCTAACCCAAAACAGGTGATAGTCTGACCAATATTCAAACATATAGAAACAATAGGATCCTTGTAACTGATCAAAGAGATCATCATTTCCTATATAAGTATATCTATTCTTCACCATCACCTGGTTCAACTTATGATATTCTATGTAGAGTTGAAGGCCACCATATACCTTCTTGGATAACAGAACTAGTGTACCCCATGGTGATTTCCTTATCCCGATAATGTTATTCTATTCCATGTCATGGAGCTATACATAGATATCCCTAAACTCGATCAGTACCATAAAATATTGGAGAAAAGGGGATTCACAATTGGGATGAGTTATATGTAAAATTAAAATCAACTATTAGGGGGGATTCCTATGAATTATTCTAGAAAGATTTATTGATAATGATCCACAACTAATGGAAAAGATGAGGGGGAACCACTAATCACACCAAAAGATCCCATCTTTCAATATACCCTATGATCATCCTAATCTGCTTCAATTTTAGACTGACTCTACATAATCCCATCTCCAATTAACCAGTTATCATGAACTTCACTCCCTCTAGTTATGTTAATTGTACACATATCTAATAGAAATCAATGTGAGCTCAAAAATGGTCAGCCATGCCATGACAAGAATCAAATCGAAACTCACGACCTTTGAAATCATTAATTCCCATGGATTTCCATAACAAAAATTTATTATAGTACTGTAACACACTATTTTTTTATGGAAATATTTTTCATTGAATAAATTTAAATTTTCATTTATATCTTGCAATGATCCAAGTAAATGATTCATTTCACACACAACACCGACTTCGCGTACGATACACACAACCTTGAGTTTCTAAGAAATATATATATTTGTTATTTTAATTATTTAAATAAGATAATTACAACCTATAGTATAAACTTTTTTATATGAATAGTAACATCAAATTTTAAAAAAAATTATAATTGTTTTATATTAATAAAACATATTAATAATAAAATACATGATTTTTGGTAATTCCCTTTTTATATTTAAAAACATTATTTTCTGGAATGAACAACTTCTAATAATGAAGTTAAATTTAGAAACATTAGAAATTTATTTTGATAAAATAAACTTCATTTTATAATTCATAATCCTGAAATTATTTTTGGGTGAATTTTCATGATTGTTCTGAGAAACTTCATTTCTTGATGAATAAGGAAAAATATTGTTTGTAGATAGAAAATGCCTTTTTATCTAATTAATTATTAATGATAAATGATATTATAAATTATTTTTAAGGTAAAATTAGATAAATATAGAATCTAATAATACAATTAACTTCATTAGAATCAAATCCTCTATGATACTGAATGTAAAATATTAAAAACTTTGAATATTTTCCATCATTAAAACCCCGTTATATCGTCCCGTTTGCAGGATTAACACTAATATTAATTTTCACACTCCTATGAAGTGATTTAAAAAACACCAACATACACCATTTTATTCAGTATAATATCTGTAGTAGAAGAGGATCTTGTTATTTTTTTATCACAATGATTAAAATTAATCCCAACAATTAAGGCCAAATTAAGCTTAATTAGGGACTAAACCATAAAATTAAAGGACCAAATGACCTAGAAACTTGTACAACACCCATTTGATGTCCATATAATTTCCATAAACCTTAAATTATGGAGATCTTTTGGTTTTTTTATGTTTTAGGTAATAACTTCTGCACAACTAATTTTTTTCAAAATTGTCCATGTGATTCCTTTTCCTTCGCTATAAAAGGTCACCACCCCTACCCATTCCTCACAACTCTAATGCCTCTTAATTTCACCCAATCCCTGACCAAATTACCTACCAACAATTCTCCCTTAGAATTTGTAGACTCCCTTTGGTCAAAAAAAATCTCCAGGAAACCTTTTGGAAAAATTCAAAAGGAGTTACCTGATTTAGGGGTAACGACTTTTTTCAAGCTCATTTACTTTATTTTCCTTATCCACCCAATAAACTCTCATTATATCTTTATTTTGGGATGAATCTTGTATACTACATATGGTAGGTTTTTGTTATTAAATTTATCTGACCTACACTTGTACACACCTCTATCTAATTGATGTTGAACATACTGTTTCTATGTACGGTGAACTACTGCCTCATGAAACGATGATTACTAATTTATCCTTTACCACCAATCATGGTGGCCATTATGATGGAAAAATTAATTATATATTTAATATATTATATTTATTATTTCATTAATATTATATATTCCTTTCACATAACACATATTTTTACCTTCCATTTAGTGTTGATACGATAATCTTATTTGAGGAAGTGTGGACTACCATCCCTCAAAACAATGTGATTCGTTCACGCACCACACTGAACGTATTAAGGATGGGTTTAATGAAATTATATTATATATATATATATAATATAATAGTAATATTGTAATATTTATATATATATAAAAATATATATCTATGTGTGTGTGTGTGTGTCATTCATGTACTTTATTTCAATATGAAAATAACAATAGAAACCACCCTCATGCGTACGAACGAATTACCGTCTTCGGGAATGGTGTATTCTATTTCATACATAAAAATTAAATAAATTATTATTATAAAATTATATTGTATATAACATATATTTATATCAGAGTATACATTCAAGAATCATGATATAAGTATAAGGACCAACGATATAACAAATTACGACACACATGATGAAAAAAGAAAATATTACCCAATGTGAAAACATAACATTGGATCATTAATAAGAAGGTAACATAAGGTCATAATCCAAACATATATGGTATTATTTATAAAGATATTCTTGTTTAATATATTTATATTAAACTTATATTTATTATACAATAGATTGTATGAGTACGGAGAGAGTTAAGACACAAGGTAATGGGGAATTTCATCTAACTTTTAATTTATATGAGATTCAGGTTACAATCCTCACTCTTTTCTTTTTGTGTAGTGTATGTACTAACAATTATTGAATTATATGTATTGTATACCTATATTTATTTTTATTCACATATCCATTCTACGATCCTTCTTTTATGGTTTTGAACAATTAAAAGTTACGAAATCGGTAAAACTGTTTTGTCTCAATTTATATTCTTTGAGGCTAATGTTTTCCTATGAACCTAGACTCTTTTTCAAGGTGTATATAACTACATTGTAAATTTTATATCATTACTATACACATTTTCATTATATATTAAAATTTTGGTAATTTCCATTTCTTTCATGGATAGTATGATCCCAAGTAATGATGTTATAAGAGTATATTGAGGCAGTCTTATCGATTTTTGAGATTGTTTATATTTATGATTATTTTGATGAAATATCTCGATATTATTCAGGAGTTTCCTTATAATATATTTATTAATGATATAACCATTTGTTAGTACCATTTTCCACTATTTGGTAGTTAATATAATTCTTTTAGTGAAATCTGACCATCTCACTCTTCGGTTGGAAATCAATTATATTAAAAAACCATGATTTCAAAAATGTTTTCAAAAGATCCTTGAAGATCATTTTCAAGGAAAAAGTATTTTTAAAATGTATTATATTTAAAGAATTATTTTATATGTTTTCAAATCTATTTTCAATTAAAATGGTTTCCAAAAGGTTTTTTGTAATAAAAATCATTTTTAAAGAAGAAAGGATATTTTTCTCAATAAATCTTTTTAAAATACCATAAAAATTATTTCCCATATAAGATAACATCCATTGGTGTTTCTCATCCCTTTATGAGTAATTTATTCTAAGTTTCCATACATATTATTTCTATTAATGGATTATGTTTTGATGGAATAATGTTTAGGAATCCCATTTCTATTTCATAGGTTATAGGATTTTGAAACCAACTTCCATTCAGAGGTAATGTTTATAATGAAATGATAATGAAACTTATATCTTTCCATAGGTAATGATAAGTTTACATGTTTTTGATACCCATTTTATGACATGGGTTATGATATGTTCATTTAAGATCTTGTTGGACATGTTTTTATGATTTCATAATGTGATGGGTGTGAGCAGTATTTCCCTCCAATGAATTAAGTAATTATTTATATCTCGTGAGACAGATTGGGACAGAACAGGGGTGTACTTGGTTTTGTAATATAGGTATGGAATAAGGGTTTACTCGGTAAAGTAATATAGGGTTGGAAAGAGGTGTTACTTAGTTCAGTAATATAGGGCTAGAATGGGGGTTCACCTAGTTCAATAAAGGAGTTTTTCCTCTAAGATGGTCATGGGATTGATGCCTTGACTACTTTGGAAATCAGTATATTCTTGTGTGCTTCCACAATTCCAAGTGTGACTCCTTTTTTATGATTTCATGGCATTTTCCCTTTACATCATTTTGATTCATGTCTTATTAACAATCAAGCTTTATGCAATGATTCATGTATATGATATTTGATATGTAGTGTATGATCTTCTATTTTCATGATCACATTCACACACCCTTATGCTCATGTTCATGCTTACATGTCTCCCTAATATACACTTACTAATCATTTGAGCTACCCACCTTTTAGGTTTCCTTATCTAGGATACGAAGATATGTACATTTTTTTTGATATGTATAAGAATGGTTATAGTTAATAAAAATGTATTATGAGATGTTTTAGCTCACTTATGTACCATTTTTTATGTTTCCATGTTTCCAAAGGCACTATACCAACTGCGATCTTTGGGCTTCTGTTTGTATAATGTTTATGGTTTTAAAAACATTTATGTAACATTTATGTTTTCTAATGTGAGGGTCTCTATAGTTGGTATCAGTGAAAAGGTTTAATTAACCTTTTATAAATACAATGTTAAAACCATAGTGAGAACCCTAATGACCAGGTCTAAAGATAAGACTAAGGACCAGGAAACGTATAGTAAAATGTACTACAATATTTGTGAATGATAGAGTGAGTGGTTTCCTAGAAATAAATCCCTCTCTGGATACTACACTGTATTTGGCTCTATAAAAAATGTAACTTGGGGTAAAAATTCTGACAAGATGTTCTAAGCTGGACATGAGGTAATCTGGTACAAGGAAACTGGCCTTGCTACACATCTAATTTGAAACTCATGAGGGATATTATTTAGGAATTCACAAAATATTCATGAACAATTATGAAGGATTTAAACCAATGTTGAATATGAATAACCTAGGATAAACCTATGGTTCCATATATTATGGATGGTGTCATAATTTAGACATCCTAAAAATGATTTTTCATGATTATGTGGTTCTTAAAAAGGATAAATAATTATTACTCTATGCTTTTAGTTTTAGTCAATGGATGGAACCTGAAAAAACCATGTTAATGGAGAATACAATGAAAAATGAAACAATTGTACTCTTGAGAAACTTAATGTTATGCAAGCAGGAATGGAAAACCTCATTACTATTCTCACACAACATTCTCAGGCTATGAATGATGATGGAATTCCAAATGATAATAGGATGGAACAAAATTACGTTGAGTCTTTCATGAGGAAATATCTTCTGATCCCCTTGGTTATAAACAATAGATTAGTACCAATGAAGATATATTATCTGTTCTTTAGTGTATGGATCATGATAATCTCATTCTAGCTATTTATCTGTTGGAAGATGAAGCAGATCAGTGGTGGACTCTAATGAAGAATATGAGGAAGAAACATGATATTTAATCAATAGTTTGGGAAAAGTTCAAGAGGTTATTTTTTAATAAGTAAATTCCTCAAATTCTTCATACCAAATAGAGAAATAGTTCCTTGAGGTGAAAAAATGGATTATGAGTATGTTGGTACCAACGAGAAAAATTTCATGAGGCTTCAAGGTATGCTTCAGGAATTATTATCCAACTTGAAAGTAATATTGATAGGTTATTTGGTGGATTAAAGCCAAGTCTCAGAAGTGAATTGTCCATAAGAGACTTTGGAAGCTATGTAGATACTGTTCATTATGAAATAAAGTCCGAAATGGAGGTAGGAGTCATGTATAAATCTCATGTATTTGACATGAATATGAAGATAGAGTTCAAAAGAAATTCTAAGAACCATTAAGAAAAGAAGATGTAATTTCTGTTATTCTCTGTTTGTGGAATGAATCATATATGAAATTACCTTAAGGGGTCTAATAATACTTTTATTTGTGGAAGAGAAGGACATTGGGAAATTTATTTTTGAAGTGATGAGAAGAATATAACTCAAAATTCTAGTGGAGACAAAACCACACAAAACATACCTCCCATGATTTAGTGTTAAAAAGTGTAAGGTGAACACCAAAACACAAGGGCTTGTGATGATGATTGACATCAGAAACCTCTTAAGATGAGGGATAAGGTGAACTCTCATGCAATCACTATCTCTGATGAGGGTTGTGATAAAGACGCAATGAAAGGTACACTTACCATCCACTCGAGAACTGCTAATGTCATATTTTATTCTTTGTCTACCTTATCCTTCATAACTAAAGAATTTGATACAGGTGTTAAGATTCCTCTAATACAATTAGAGTTGGAATTACCAGTGTAAACCTCTAATGGTGAGATGATTACATCTCAGGTTTATGATTCCTCTTCTTCTGATGTTTGTGGGAATGTACTTCCTGTAAATTTTTTCAACATTACTTTGGTTGAATTTGATGTCATCTTAGGCGTGGATTGGATTTCTCTACATAAATCGAACATGAATTTTCATGTAAGGGAATTTACGTTCAACATTTCAAACCCTCCTATGATTATCAATCAATGTTATGATAATTTTTAATTTCTTTTGAAGATTGCGTCCAGTGTATGGGTCTTAATTCCCATTAAAAGGGTTATTTACCTCAAATGGTTGGGGACAAGATCGACATTGATATTATGTCTATTGTTCAAGATTTTATGGGTGTATTTAGAGAAGAGTGTCCAAGTCATCCACTAAAATGTGATGTTTAGTTCTCAACAGAATATTTACCTGGTTCCACAATAATTTTAAATACTCTAAATAGCATGCCCCATATTAAGTTACTGTAATTAAAGAAGAAACATTAGGAAAACCTTGATAAGGGAGTCATCTTTCCATGTTTGTCACCTTGGGGTGCAACAGTTCTATTTTCGATGAAGAAAGATGGATCAACGCGGCTATGCATTGATTAACAAGAGTTTTACAAGACCATAATCACGAATAAGTATCCTCTTCCCCGTATTGATGATTTTTTCGATCAACTGCATGTAGCTCAATATTTTTACAAGAATGACCTTTGTTCGGGATATCATCAATTAAGGGTCAGGAAGGAGTATATACCCTATAAAAAATTTTCTACAAGTTATGGACACTATGAATATATAGTGATTCCTTTTGGTCTCACTAATTCCCCTACTATATTCAAAGATTTAATGAATAGACTCATTAGAGATTGACTTGACTAGTTTGTGATAGTCTTTATAGATGATATTATTATCTATTAAAAGAGAAAGGTAGAGAATAATGATCAATTGATAATTGTACCAAAGACCCTAGGGAATGATAAGTTATAGGAAAAATTTACAAACTGTAAATTTTGGATAAAAATGTATCTTTTTGGGTCTCATAATCACAAGAGATGTTATAATATATGATCCATTAAGGATATAGGCTATTGAAAGCACACATAGACCTACCATGATGACTGAGATTAGTAAAATTCTTGGTTTAGATTGATATTATTATAGTTTGTGGAGAATTTATCAAGACTATCTAATCCTTATACTAAGATAACTTGGAAGGGTGTAAAGTTCTTCTCGATAGACGAATGTGAGGAAAATTTCATGGAACTGAAAAGAAGGTTGGTCAGTGCACCTATTCTTATATTACCATGTAGTAGAGAAGAGTTTTTATTCTATAAAGATGCATCCATGAAGAGATTGGGATGTGTTCTTATGCAAAATAAAATAGTTATAGACTATGCCTCACGATAGATGAAGATTCATGAGAAAAATTAACCAACTCTTGATTTGGGCGTAGCGGTGGTAATCTTTGCATTAATGATATAAAGTCATTTTCTTTATGGTGATGAGTGTGATATATATACCGATAATAAAATTATGAAAGATATATTCCCATAGAAGGAGTTGAAAATTCTCCAATGAATATGCTCAGAGTAGATAATGAATTATTAATGATCAATACATTATCACCCCTGGAAGGAGAATAAGGTGGTCGATGCTTTGTGTCAAAAGGATCATGCAAGCTTATCTATGTTGATGATCACAAAAGATCCAATATTTATGGATTTACAAAGGATGGATTGAGAAATCAGAAAGGAAGAGGAAACAATATTATCGTTCTCAAAATAATGTTCATCTCTATATCCAAGGGATGATTAATGAGTTGAAATAGGTAGATAAAGAGCTACAAAATATGGATAACAATGTTCCTGAGTTTAACCCCGATCAAGATGGAATGATAAGGTTTAGGAATCGTGTATGTGTTCCCTCCATGTTAGATATGAAGGAGCTGTTAGAGGAAGAAAATAGTTCTTCATTCTCTATTCATACCATAAGTATGAAGAAGTATAAGGATACAAAAGAATACTTTTGGTGGGATGTCATGAAGAGAGATATTGCAGGGTTTGTATCTTGGTGTTAAGTAAGCCAACAAGTTATGGCTAGAAGACAATAGTCTAAAGGGATGTCACATCCATTACCAATATCATAATGAAAGTGGGAGAATAAGACTATGGATTTTTTTGTTGGAAAACCCAAACCATATAAAGGGTTTAATTATATATGGGTGGTAGTTGATCACCTTTTTAAATAAGTACACTTAATTTCTATCAGAGAGGACTTCTATCTTGATTAGCTTGCAATAATTAACATTGAAGAAATGGTACGGTTGCATGGTCTAACACCCCAAGATTATGCACATAAATTTATTATTGAATGCTTCAAATAGTATGTCTTTAAAATATAGCACTTTGTTATAACATATCCTGTAAACATAATTTTTCCACCTATGTAATTTGAATTTCAAAAAACTAACATACACGACTGTGTTTAGTAAGATATTTAGAGTCTGATAAGATAAACTTCTTTTTTGGTGAAGAGTAACATACCCACATGAAAATTAATACGAATATCAATATGACCCTTATGAATAGTAAATCATATTATTATTTTAATTTGTTAAGGCTATAAGATAATGAGATCTTGATTAAATTTTCAAGTTGATATAAAATGAATTATAGTTTTAATTTTTTTATTTTTCAAATAAATAAGGATTTTATTTAAAAATTAAATTAATAATATTTAGAAAATTATTTTTAGAAAATGGATTTCATTTTTTACTTCGAAATTTCAAAAAATGGTTTTGGTTATTTTTTGTTTTTTTCTGAAATACTCATATTTTGGATGAATAATAAAATGCGTTAATGTAACATATATATACATTATAAGTCAAATTCAAAATTCATAGTATCATGGCTGATGTAAGAACACATGGTTCAAACTAAAATTCATATATTACTATTATTTATCACCAAAATTAATAATATTGGTTCTCTCTAAAAAAATAATAAAATAATGAGTAAAATAATGTGAAAACCCTCCTCTCCTCCTCTATAAAACCCCTGTCACTCCTTCCTCTCTCCACTCCACTCATGCCTCTTTCCTTGTCTAAATTCTACTAAAATATCCCCCAAATATCCTCCCAAATGTCCAAAATCCATTGGTATCATAAAAAGGCCAATACCTATCCTCTAAAAAGGCCCTCAAGGATGTTTATTTCAAGAGGTAAATTCCACTTTTCATTTCTTTTATTTCATGTTCCTTTCGTTAATTTTTCATTCCTCACCTCATTTAATACAAATTTTGTGATAAATATAATACGATAAATGTACTGGAATGTTGTTATGATAAAGGAATAATTCTTCATCATCTATTATTTACCCTTCTTTTATACTAGAAATGGAAACACCTTCTGAGATGTGTTAATTTATCACATTCAAGGACGATGAGTTTTAAATTTTTAATTAACATATTCAATTATGGTCATGAAACCATTTTAATAGTTGAATAAGTATTAATATATATATTATAACTTATTTAATGTTCAAGAATCTTTTTGTGCACCTGATATTAATTTATAAATCAAAATGACATTGTTTTGATAAACAAATCGCCAATCAACCCAAACAATTTCCATTGATGTTTTATATAATCATTCATCTTCACTCCAAATAACCATAAAAATTTTATAACCATGTAATATTTTGGTTTTTCACTATTAAAATACAAATTATAATACAGAAAATCATCCTCATTATACTGGTTTATCCAAACATGAATATAAGTTACCCGATCATGAAAATCAAGGGAGAAAATGCTCCCAAATAGTGAAATTGAATCTCTTAACCAATAAAAAGGACATGAATAAATCTAATAAGGTTATAAGAAATAAATTACATGTATATGTGGTTCTATAATCATTAATATATGAACCTAAATTTGATAATTCCGGTCATTGATATCAAGTGAGGAACACCTTCGGACTTAAGGTAAGGATTTGCTACCTGAACCACAATTTTATTTCAGTCAACTATTTGTATCTATTTATCCCAATTAATTTCATAAATATTATTTTTTACTACTCATAAATTCTTTTTTAATGATATATGTATGTGTACAGACCATAATCATTCTTTCTGTCATGGGAGTTACATGTTTTAAAAGGAACTTTCAAAATTCGTTCTGAAATATGAGCCCGAATCAATAGAATTTCTCAAATTCTAAACTATTTTAAAGGGAACTCTATAATATTTTTTTAGAAATCATTATTTTTAAAAAATAACTCATATTTTTATTAAAATAATATCTTACTTTAATTTCGGTTTTATGAAATTATTTTTTTCAAAAGAACAATTCTTTTCAAAGTAAAAGTGTATTTATCTCAAGAATTACTCCTTAATTTTATAAGAGTATTTTCATCTATTTCAACAATCTTATTGATCATTATGTTTTATTGGGTAAAATATTTGATGATATAATATTCCATATAAGAATTAATGGTTTATGATCAATTTTATTGGGGACATGATTTTTTGATACCATTCATCTTACTAATCAGAATGGTCAGTGATTATATTAAACGATTAGGGAATGTTATTTACATACCATGTGTATATGTTGTTTATGTTTATCCATGTTCATATAAGTAATGTATTTGACTTATTATGTGGTAGTTGGGGCCCTATATAGACCCCATATTCATTGGAAAGTCTCATGAGACAAGTAGATATGGGCTTGGGTGAGGCCTTACCCATTTTAAGATATGGGGTTGGATGAGGTTTTAATAAATTTTAGATGTCTTTGCTGAGGCCTTGAAAGAATGTTTCAAAATTTAAGACATATAATCTTCCCCCATTATGAAGCTATAAATTCAAATTTCTTGAGGTTATTTGAGTAGTATAAAACTCATTATTCTGTTTTGTTATTTAAAATATTTAATCACCTTATATTCCAACCATATCATGTTGACATTTTTTAAAAGGCATGTGTTTTAAATTATTCACCTTGCTTAATTTTTATATTATCTTAGGTTCTATTTATTACTCTTACTCCAAATTTGAGCTCAACCCTTTCTAATGTTTCTTTTTCTTATAGAATGAAGAAGTTTATTATGAATGAACTACAGGGATAAACATATTGTTGTGGATGTTCCCAATAAAAAATATATGTTTTATTTAATTTCATGCTGTAATATTGAACATATGTATGTATCTGGATTTCCAACTCTACTAAAATATTTGTTCCTTCAGGATGCATATTCCTTGATTATAGGACAATGTAATAAAATAATGTACTGGCTCTGGGAAACTGGGGTCGGGTCCTTATAATTGGTATTAGAAGATGTTTAGTACAAGAGATGGAAACCAGATTTAGGAAACAGAGATTAAGGAAGAAACCCTAAGATAAACTTTGAGAATAAACATACAAGAATATCTTGGTATTTTGGTATGGAATATATGATTTGGATCTTTCTAGAAAATAAATTACTGTCTAGATACTACAAGTGGACATGGTTCTGGCACAAATGTAACTAGGAGTGAGAACTCCGACAATGAGGTTCGGGCTTGACCCAAGGTATCCTGGTATACGAACATGGGACCTACTATGCACACAATTTGACACTCCAGAGGGTTATTCATATGATAATTCAAATTTTCTTTACAAACCATTTTAAAGGATTTAAATGTAAAATGTTTCTCAAGAAAACCATGTTTATGATTATGTAATTAACCATGTATAGGATTTAAATTTATGTTATGTTTTTTTATCAATATTGAGATGGTACATTATGATTCATAACCAAATATACTATATTTCATTATTTAGAAATGGGGACCAGTGGAAGTAATGGAAACTGCATGAATGCGCGTATCCCATGTAGGTATTTCCCTCATGTTCATGATAATTATGTTGGCTCTTGAGTTGCGATTCGTGCGGAGTAACATATAACTATACTGGAATAACTTACTCCGGTTAAGAACAATAACCTTACCCGTATAGAGAATCTAGATCCCTAACATGGGGGAGATATGTTAGATTGCTTTATGTGACAACATACTCTATCATTTAATGGTACTCTAAACCCATTTGTAACGAAGTCGTGGATATGATCATTAGAGAAGATATTTCTCACATTGGGAATTATTGAAAGGGAGAAGGTTTTCAGAGAAGTTTATTGTACGTTGAAAGATTATGATTAATGGTGGTCACTAATTCAAAACACAAAGAAGGATGAAGAGATAATAAACTTGTAATAGAGTGAATTTAATGAATTTTTCTTAGATAAATAATTTCCTCAAAAATAACAAGCAGATATGGAAAGGTAGTTTCTGAATTTAATATAAAAAGAAGATGATAAAATTCAAATGAATGAAGATAACTTCACAAGGTTTTAATGTCATGTTGTGGACTATATAAATAATCTAAGGAGAAATATTGATTGATTATTTGATGTCCTAAATACATTCTTACAGTGATCGCTGGTCTTCCAAACTTTCTCATTATACGAAGATATAGTCTCATGTGCTATCAAGATGAAAATGGAGTTCTCTATGTTTTATGACTTTAAAAGAAAGAATTAGAAGAATATGGTGGATGAGAACCCTATAAAAGGAAATAATCGAATTGGTAAAAATGAAAGATTTGAGTTTCCACCCTATGGTAATCGTGGAAGGAAACGACCTCAATCCAAATTAGAAGGAAAATGGTTGTGCCACAAGTATGGACATAAATTCCATCATGATGGTGTTTTTATGGGGAATAAATAAGCTATTAATGTTCAATCCTATAATTTTAGGGAGATGGGACACTATAATAATTATTTTTCAAACTGTCAAGGGAACATGCCTTAGAAATTTCCAAGGGAGTAGGGACAAGCTTATGAAATCACAACTATTGATATTGAAGTTTCTAATGACATCGGTGAAGGTACTCTAATCATTTCCTCAAATATATCCAATGATTTTTTTTAATTCGAGATCATCGAATTATTTCATATCTTCCTAGTTTTCTAAGAAAATTGAATATTTCCAATTTTATTTAATAAGTGAGTTGTTAGAAAAAAATTGTATGGGATGTATCAATGTAAAAAAGTTGGCCTAGATAGTCCCCATTAGGTAATATACATGTTCTTTATCTTCTAATTTTATTATCATACCAATGATTGAATTTTATATAATCCTCTGTATCTATAGTCTTTCAAACCATGATGTGAAAATTTATTGTAAGAAGAAAGAAGTTACCGTTTTTAGGACGATGTGTAATCCTTTATATTTAAGGAAGAAACATAACTATCTGATTCTCATCTAGATCTACCTCAAGTAGCTCTAATAAATTAATTTATTGTGGAAAAAGGGAATGAAATAACCATGGGTGAGGAAAGTAATTTTCAAATAGATGATGTACCTATTGTGCAAGAATATTTTGTTGTATTTCCTAATGATTTACCAGGATATCATCTAGAGTAAGAAATTGAGTTTTTCATTGACTTAATTTAGCATTCAAGGCCCTAATAAATGACCGCTTATAGAATGTCCACTATGGAATTATGGGAAATGAAGAAACAACTATAGGAATTGTGTGATAAAGGATTTATTCTCCCCAGTGTTTCTCCATGGGCAGCCCATGTTCATTTCCTTAATAAGAAAGATGGATCTATTATCTTGTGCATTAACTATAGGGAGATCAATTATATAACAATAAAGAACAAGTATCCCCTACCTCACAAATATGATTTATTTTATCATCTTCATGGAGCCAAATATTTTTCGAAGATTGATCATTGATCTAGATATCATCAGTTGCATGTGAGGATTGAAGATATTTTGAAGATAAAATTTCGATCCAGGTATGGGCATTACCAATTTTTAGTAATGACTTTGGAACTCACTAATGCTCCCCCTGTTTTCATGGATCTAATGAATAGTTTTTTCATGGAGTATATTGATTAATTTTTGGTGGTACTTATTTATGATATATTGGTATACTAAAAAGTCTATAAATATCATGAAAATCACTTGCACACTATTCTAATGACTATTAGAAGAAATGAATTATATGGGAAGTTTAGAATGTTTAAATTTTGGCTTCAATCAGTTTCCTTTCTTGGCCACACTGTCTCTAAGTATGGAATATCTATTGATCCTTTGATGACAAGGGCTATGAAAGAATGTCCAACACTAATGAACATAACTGAGGTATGTAGTTCTGTTGGTTTAGCAAGTTATTATTGGCGTTTCATTTAGAACTTTACATGTTTGGCCAACACAAGGACTAATATTACATAGAAAGAGGTTAGGTTCACATGGACATAAGAATGTGATGAATGTTTTGGAGAATTGAAGAGCATATTAGTGAATTCAATGTTCCTAACTCTACCATTGGGGAATGATTGGTTTGTCATCTATAGTGATGAATCAAAGAAAGATATTAGTTGTGTCCTTATACATAAAGATAGAGTTATTTCGTATGCATCACGTCTATTAAAAAATCATGAACAAAAAATTCTGACACATGATCTTGAGTTAGCATCGGTAATGTTTTCTCTAAAGATATGTAGATGTTATCACTATGGTGAAAAATGTGAGTTGTATATGAATCATAAGAGTCCAAAAAATATCTTCTCACCAAAATAAATCAACCTGGGGAAAATTCAATGGCTCAAAATACTCAAGGATTATGATTATTCCATTCACTATATCCCATGAAAGGAAAATAAGGAATGAAATTCATTGAGAAGTAATGATAATGGATTTCTCAATAAAATGACGATTGATATGTATATTTTTTACATGGATCTAGTGAGGATAGTTATGGGAATTATCAAATAAGGGGAAACATAACTACTTTTTCAAATGGTTTCCAAACCATATTTATTGGAAATAATTAAATATTCATAGTCTGATGATGATAATCTTCAAAAGAAAACTAATTTTTTGAAATATGGGAAGTTGACTGAATTCATGTGTGAAGATGGAATTCTGAAATTTGGGAAGAGGATATGTGTTCCCTCTATACCCGAGCTGAAAATGGAGTTATTGGATGATTCTCATAGCTCAAATTTATCTATAAAAACTGGTGGCACTAAAATGTATATATATTAGAAAGAATTTTTTTTGGGATAACATGAAGATGGAAATTGATGATCATGTATAAAAATTTAATTCAGTTAACAAGTGAAGTTCAAATGACAATATCCTAGAGTATTCTTGTAACCTATACCAATTCCTACAAGAAAATGTGATGACATAATGATGTATTTTGTCACTATATTTCCCAAAACTCCAAGAAATAATGTATTAATATGGGTAATTGTTGATCGACATATTAAATATACACATTTCATTGACATGAGGGAGGATTTTCTACTGGAGTGCCTAGAATGAATCAATATAAATTATTTTTTGAGACTTGATGGATCACCTATATCAATTGTTTCTTAATGGAGTTATTTAGAAATATCTCGATACTAGGATTTGATTGAGTGTTGCTTATCACCCAAAAAATAATGTCCAATCAAAAAGGATGATCCAAACCTTATAGGACATGGTGCGATCATGTTCAATTTACATTTAATGTATTTGGGATCAATATTTACCTTATGTGGAGTTTTCCTACAATAATAGTTTCCATTCAAGTATTCAAACGACACTATATGAAGCACTGCATGGAAAGAGATGTCATACACCAACATTTTGGGATGAAGTTGGAGAAAGGAATCTTGTGGGACTAAAGCTTGTGGAAGAAACAACAATGATTTTAATGACTATCCAAGGCCATATCAATGCAGATCAAAGTATTCAAAAGTTATGCAGATAATCAAAGGAAGGATATGATGTTTAATGAGGGAGATCATTTTTTCTTAAATGTATGTCCATAGAAGGGTGTTATATGACCAGAGAATAAAGGGAAACTGAGCCCTAGGTACATAGGCCATTTCGAAATATTGGGATAATTAGAGACTTTTCGTTTCGTTTTGGAGTCCACCTAGAGTGTCTAATGTACACAATTAGTTCTATGTCTCATTGCAAAGAAAGTACATGCCAAACCCATCGAATTTACTCACTTCTAAATGTATAGAATTGAAATATGACCTATCTTACTATGAAGAGCCTATCCAGATTCTATACACTAAAGAATAAGTGTTGAGAAATCAAACAACTTGATTGGTAAAGATACTTTGAAAAATCATAAAATCGAAGAGGAAACATGGGAGCCTGAGGAACTTATGACAAAGAACTACCAAAATCATTTTATGAGGTATCATTATAGTAATTTCAGGGATGAAATATTTGTAAGGAGGGGATTATGTAACTCCCCATGATTATACACATAAACTTAATATTGAAATCATGAAACACTGAGTCTCTAAAATACACCACTTTGTTAAAACATAGCCAGTAAACATAATTTTTACTCCTCTATTATTTTAATTTCAAAAAATGGACATACACAGTTGTGTTCAGAAACATATTTAGAGTCTAATAAGACAATATTAAGTTTTGTTTAATAGTAACATAACCTTTGAATAATAAGATGAATTTTAATATAACCCTTATTAATAGTAAATAATATTAATTTTATTCCATATTAAGGTTATAAGATAATTATATCTTGATTAATATTTCTACAAAATATAAAACGAATTTTAGTTTTAAAATTTTTATTTTTTGAATAAATTATGATTTTATTTAAAAATGAAATTACTAATATTTAGAATATTATTTTTCTAAAAATTGATTTCATTTTTTGATTTCACGTATCAAAAAATGGTTAGGGTCATGTTTTTGTATTTTGCTGATATAATCAAATTTTTGATGAATAATAAAATACAGTAATTTTCTGTATATATACATTATCAATTAAATTCACTATTACTAGAATTATATATGGTGTAAGAAACATTTGTTTGAACTCACATGAACATATTAATATTCTTGGTCACAAGAATCAATACCATTGGTTTTCTTTGGAAAATAATAATATAATATGTAAAATAATGGGAAACCCCTCCTCTCCTCCACTATAAAACCCTACTCACTCATTTTTCTCTCCACTATTATCTAGACTTATGCCTTGTATACATTATTATCTAATATCCTCCAAGATCCTCCCCCACTTTTATAAGCCCTTGGTCTCATAAAAATCCCAAATCCACTCTCCTAAAGAGGCTCTTAAGGATGATTACTTCAAGAGTTAAATTACTCTTTTTATTTATTTTATTTCAAGTTTTTTCTTTTCTTTTATTTTTCCTAACCTTATTTAATTAAAATATTGTGATTAATCCAGTACATTACATGTAATAGAAAATTTTTATGATAATTTAAAAATTATTCATCAGCACTCCTTCCCCCTTCTTTTATACTGGAAATGAGAACACCATTTGAGATGTTTTAATTTATCACATTCCATGATGATTGTTTTCAATTTCTATTACCATCTTCAATTATGGTCATGAAACCATTTTGATCATTGAACCAGACTATAATATATGTAATATAACTTATTTAAGGTTTTATAATCTATTTTAACACATCATATTAATTTATAAATCAAAATAACTTCATTGTGATAAAAACCCACCAATTAACCCAGACAATTTCCATTGAAGTTTTATATAATGATACATCATCCTTTTAAATAACAAAAAAATTATAACCATTTAATAATTTGGATTTTCACTAATGACATAAAAATTCTATTATGGACAAAAATTTTAATTATACATGTTTATCCATACACGAATATAAAAAAATAAATCAGGAAAACCAATGAAGAAACGCTCCCAAACAATGAAATTGAATATCTTAACCCCTTAAAAGTCCATGAATGAAACTAATAAGGTTATAATAAATACATTACATGTATATTAGTTTTTGGAATCATTAATTTGTGAACCTAAATTTGATTATTGAGATCGTTAATATCATGTGAGTATCACCTTCATACTTATGGTAGGGGATTGCTACCCAAACCTCCATTTTCTTTTGGGTTACTGTCTGTATATATTTATCCCAATTAATTTCTTAAATATTCTTATTTACCATTGATAAATTCTTTATTAATTATATATTCATTTGTACAACACATAATCCTTCTTTCTCTCAATGGAGATACATGTTATAAAAGGAACTTCAAAATTTGTTCCGAAATATGAACCCGATTCAAGGGAATTTACCAAATTCATACATATATTCAAGGGAACTCTATAATATGTTTTTAGTGAACATTATTTTTTTAAAATCAGTTATTCTATTATTAAAAAGATATTTTACTTCAATTCAAATTTTATAAAAATATTTTTCCAAATGAAATCATCCTTTCAAAGTAAAAGAGTATTTATCTCATGAATTACTCACTGATTTAATAAGAGTATTTTCATCTATTTGAAAAATCATGTTGATCCTTAGGTACTATTAGGTTTGATATTTTATTATATAATATTTCATATTACATTTAAATAATTAGGATCAATTTTATTGGGGATGTCCTATTTTGATACCACTCATCTTACTACTCGTAATGGTTAATGATTATGATACGGATTGGGGAATGTTATTTACATCTCATGAGTATATGGTGTTTATGTTTATCCCTGTTCATATGAATAATGAATTGGACTTAGTAAGTAGTAGGTGGGGCCCGATACAGCCCATAAATTCATCGGTAGGTCTCATGGGACATATATATATGGACTAGGCCGAGGTCTTTCCCATTTTAGATATGGTTTTAGTAAAAGCCTTAATCATCTTTAGATATCTTGGCTGAGGCCTTGACGGTATGTTTCTAAATGTTCGACAATGGAATTATCCTCCTTATGAATCTTGAAATTCGATGTTTGTGATGTTATTAGAATAGTATAATACCCATGATTATGTTTTATTATGGAAATATTTACTCAGCTCATATTCTTGACTTCTTATGTTCACGTTTTTCTTTTAAAGCCATGTATTTTTAAATATTAACCATTCTTAATGTTTACGTTATCTTCCACTATATTTCTTACTTTTTTTAATGTTTGAACTCACCCCTTTAATATGTTTCATTTTATAGGGACAAGATGATGTTAATATGAATGGCTTGTTGGGATAAACTTATAGTTGTGGATGTTCCAATAAAACTTATAGGTTGTATTTCATTTCAAGTTATAATGTTGAAATTAGGTATGTATTTGTATTTCAAAATCTACTAAACTATTCATTCCTTAGAGATGAATATTCCTTATTTATATACGAAAGTAATAAAATAAGGCACCAGATCTGGGAAACTGGTGTGGTATTTTACACTTTGAGTACCACATTCTATTGTAACCAATAGGGATCTGAGGTTTACCTCCATGTTATGGAGAAGTATTTAGAAATCACTTGATAAAAATTTGAGTTTCAACACTTCTTATCATCTTCAAATAGTTGGTCCATCTAAATAAACAATTCAAACCCAATAGGACATATTGAGATCTTTTTCTCCAAATTTCAAAGGTAGTTTTTATCAACACCTTACTGTAGTTTAGTTTTCATACAAAAATAGATTTAACTCAAGCATTCAGATGGCACCGTATGAAGCCCTATATGGGAAGAATTATAGAGATCCATTGTGATGGGATGAGGTTGGAGAAAGAAAGCTACCACTGCCTGAGATCACTAAAGAAATGGTTGAGAAGATTAGAACAATTCAGCAGTATATCCAGGCATCTCAAAGCTCGTAGAAAAGTTATGCTAATAATCGTTAGTAAGATATGTAATTTGATGTTGGCAATTAGGGGTTTTTATGAATCTCTCCCTGGAAGAAGGTTATGATATTTGGGAAGAAAGGGAAACTATGACCTAGGTATATTGGCCCCTTTGAAAATTTTGATCATATCAGGATAGTTTCTATCGCTTGGCACAACCTCCAAATCTCTCTCATGTCCATGACGTGTTCCATGTATCGATATTGTGGATTTATATACTTGACCCTTCACAGGTACTGAACTTAGAGGTCATACCGCTAGAGAATGATTTTTCTTACAAGGAAGAACCCGTTGAAATTGTGGATTGATCAGAAAATGTTATATGAAACTAGACCACTCCCTTGTTCAATGTTTTTTGGGGAGATCACTCGTTAAAGGAATCTACATGGTAACATGAGGATGTGATTAAGTACAATAATTCTCACTAATTTTGACCTGAGTGATGAATTTGAGGGTAAAATTCATTTTAAGTGGGTAGAATATAACACCACATATTTTTATGGACATGTTTTTTGAATTAATTTAAAATTTCAGTAATATCTTTTAATGAACTAATTAAAAGATTCATTTCACACACAACACCAACTTGTCTTACGATACACACAACACTGAGTATCCACTAAATATCTCTTTTTTTAATTTTAATTATTTCATTAAGATTATTATAACCTAGTGATTAAATATAATAATATGAAAATTAATAACTACTCTTATGAAAAATTTATATTGGTGTTAAATTAATAAAACATATTGATAATAAATGATATGATTTTTTGCAATGTACCTTTAATTTTTAAGAACATCTTTTTCTCGACTAAACAATTTATAATAATGAATGTAATTTTATAAAAAATGAAAAATTTAATTTGATAAAATAAACTTAATTTTTTAATTCAGAACATTTAAATTATCTTAGGGTTAATTTTAGGTATTTTTCTCAAAAACATCAATTTTTCATGAATAGTGAAAAATAATGGTTTTCATTTAGAAAAATCCTTTTTGTCTTATTAATTATTAATGATAAATGATATTATAAATTATTTTAAAAGTCATATTAAATAAATATTACTTCTAATAATACAATTAAATTAATTATAATCAATTCCACATTGATACTGAATGTAAAATCTCAACCAACATTTGAAGTTTTTCCTACTTTAAACCCTTGTTATTTCATCCCAACTGTAAGATTATCACTAATATTAATATTTCACTTCCAAGAGACGAATTTGAAAGATATAAAACAGACCATTTTATTCAACCAAATATTTTTACGCTAATAATACAATATAAATTTTTAACCAAAATGTTTAGTAAAAGTGATTAAAATTAATCAAAACAATTAAGGCCAAATTAAGCTTAATTAGGGACTACACGTTAATATTCAGGGCCTAAATAACCTATAATCTTGTAAAAACCCATTATATTTCAATATTTAGTCTATTAAACATAAATTATTGTGTTTTGTTTGTTTGTTAAGTCTTTTTTTAGATACAACACGTGCACACCTAATATGATTCTATGAATTCCATGTGAGCCCCTTTCCTCCCCTATGAAAGTGCACCACCTCTACCTATTCCTCACACATCTAAAGCCTCTTATATTTTCCCATGCCTTGCCAAATTTCCTCGAAAAAAATCCAACATTGGACTTTTAATCCTTTATTTGAGAATAAACCCTCTCAAGAAATCCTTTTTGGACAAACCAAGCAAAGATACCTGATTTAAAGGTAACACCTTCTTTCCATGTCTATTGGTTTATTTTCGTTCTCCACCCTCTCCACACTCTTTATAAACTTATTATGTGATTAAAATATTATTTTACATATAATATGATTTTTTATGAAAATTTTCTGACCTACACTTACACATAACATTATCTAATTTATGTTGAACATACTCTTTCTGTGTACGACGAACTACGGCCTCATGAAATGATGATTGTTCATTTATCCTTTACCCCTAATCATGGTGGACATTATTAATGAAAATTTATTTATTTATTTAATAAATTATATTTCTTATTTCTTTAATCTTATGTATTCCATTTACAACACACATGTCCTTCCATTTGGCGTTAATATGAAAATCTAATTAGAGGAAGGGTGAACTACCTCCCCCTTAAAGCGAAGTGATTCATTCACGCACCACATCAAACATATTAAGGATCAGATTAAGAAACTTATATGATATATATAATATAATAATGCTATTTTAATATTTATATACATAAATACATATATATACATATGTCATTCACATTCATTCTTTCAATATGATAATAAAAATGGAAAGAACATTCATGCGTATGAACGAATTACCGTCTCCATTAATGGTGTATTACATTTCATAAATAATTACAAAATAAATTATTATAATATAAATATATGGTATATAAATGATATTTATATCATTAACTATATTCTAGAATCATGATATAAGAATATGGACCAACAATATAAAAAAATAAGACACATGTAAAGAACCAAACAAGTATTACTTGAAGTGAAAACATAACATAGGATCGTTAACAAGTTGGTAATATATTGTCATAATAAAAACATATATGTTATTATGTATATGGATATTATTATTTAATTGATTTATAATAAACAAATATTTATTATACAGGATGCTTGTACGATTACAGAGAGAGTCAAGAAACATGGTAAGGGGAATTTCATCTCAATTTTAATTTCGGTGAGATTCATGTTATGTTCACCACTCTTTCATTTTTCGTGGTGTATTTTATACCGATTATTGAATTATATTTATATTATAATGAAATTTAGTGGAAATAATAAATCTGTTTCATGATCTTTCATTCATGGGGTTTAACTTTAAAAAGTCACCAAATCGGTAAAATAGTTTTGTCTATATTTTTTTCTTTGAGATTCATGTTTTGTTATGAACCTAAAATCTTTTTCAAGGTATATATACACACATTGAACAAGATATATCAATAAAATATACATTTCAGGATATAATGATCTTCATTTAATTACATTTTTTTAAATGGAGAGTATAATCTCATGTAACCAGGTTATAAGAATTTATTGAGACAATATTATTGTTTTTCAAGATTATTTATGTTTATAATTCCTTTTATGAAATCTATCAAAAATATTCATGAGTTTTCTTATCTTCTATTTATTAATGATATCCAAATTTTTAGAACCATTTCTCTACTCTTTGCTACTTAATATAATTCTTTTATTGAAATATGGTTATATCTCTCTTCAGTCAGAAACCTATGGTATTCAAAAATAACATTTTAAAAAATGTTTTCAAAAGATCCTTGGAGTTAATTTTCTAGGAAAAAAGGATTTAATTTTTATATTTTTTTCAAATATTCTTTTATATGTTTTCAAATATATTTTCAAATAAAAAGGGTTTCAAAATTATTTATGTAATAAAAATAATTTTTCATATATGAAATGATTTTCCCTCAAGAAATGTTTTTAAATGACCTTTAAAATTAATTTCCAATCTACAAGAACATCCATTTTGTTTTGATCATGACTTTTTTGGGAAATTATTCAATGTTTCCATTCAAATTCTTTCCCTAAATGGATTATGTTTTGATGGAATGATGTTTATGAATTCTATTTCTCTTTCATTGGTTATATGCTTTTGAGACCTGCTTATTTTGACGAGCTATGTTTATGATGATATGATTATGAAACCAGTCTCTTTCTATAGGTTACAATATGTTTACATGTTTATGGAACCCACTTCATTTCAGGGGTTATGATATGTTCATTTATTATCTTGTGGAACATGTAAGTATGATTTTATTATTTTACAAGTGGGACCTATATCTCCCTCCAATGCATTGGGTAATGATTTATATACCATGAGATAGACATGACTAAAACAAGGGTTTAATCAGTTCAGTAATATATTTCTAGAATGATGGTATACTCAGTTATGTAATACATGGCTGCATTGAGGGTTTACTCTATTCAGTATTATAAGGGTGGAATGGGGGTTCACCTAGTTCAGTAAAGGGATTTGTCTATTAAGATGGTATTGTCATCGATTCCTTGGATAATAATAAAATCAATATATTCTTATGTGTTTCCATAATTCCATGTCTTACTCATATGGTATTCTTTCATGGTTTAAGTCCTGTAATTCCTTTTGATTTATTTCTTATCAAATTTCACTGTTTATTCCATGGTTCAGGTATATGATCTTTGATATGAAGGGTATGATCTTCTATTTTCATGATCACATTCTCATACCCTTATGATCATGTTTATGATTACATATCTCCCTTGTTTACCCCTATTGAGCATTTTAGATCACCCCTTTTATGTTTCCTTACCTAGTATGTGAAGATATTTACTATGTGTGATAAGTCTAAGAAGGGTTCTAGTAAAGAAGAACCTAGTGGCGGATGTTATAGCTCACTAATTTTCCTGTGTTTAAATTTCCATGTTTCAAAATGCACTATACCAATTATGGACTTTGGGCATCTGTTTTTATAATATTTATGTTTTCAGAAAATTTTATGTAATGTTTCTCTTTTTTTAGGTGTGTGTCGTATTAAGTACACTCATTAATAAAGTTAATCAAATTTCATTCACAATGTTGTATCAAGGAAAAGTAACTCTGAATAAAACATTCCCAGTAGGTCAATTCTAGAAAAAAATTTATATATATAAATGAATAAGAATCACTAATATAAAAAATGAAGTAGACAATGTAGAAGAGATCATTACTACACCCCATATAGTAGAAGATCCCTCACCACCATCCATTAGAATGTTATCTTCTATATAAATGTGGCCAAACTCATCTCCACATCTCTTAACCTAATATGCATGGATCACCCATATCTTCATTGTCCAATATTGTTCTTGAATAATCAAGCTTACCCCATGGATTGATTCCTATGTCTAACTCAAATACCCACAATACCTCATCAACGGTTATTTTGAGTATAAATACTATAGAATTATTTTATTTTCTCACACATAAAACATGTTAAAAGATTTTGGGTATAAGTAAAATAATTCTCTCAGTATCCAAAATGGGATATGTGAGGACCTATTTCCCCAAAATATGTTTACGAAGAGCCTCTACATAGAAACAGTTATTAGCCACCATTATAACACGAATCATCTTCCTTACTCTTCTTACCAGTAAAAGTTTCAATATTAAATCAAATGATGTTTACAAGAATAAATTCTTCTTTATCCTACACTAGACCCTTCTTGATCATCAGGGCCACGAGAAGCACTTAATTACATATCATCAGGTCAAAGTTCCTAACCCAACATCTTAACTCCATTTGAATCTAAATATAAATCTTCTTATATTTACATGCTTCATCCCCATATAATATAGGAGTTATGTGTTTAAAATCCATGAATTGTGTCGAGTAAGTAGATATTATTTTCATTCCTTAATTAAGCCTCATGAATTCTAGATTTTGGAATAACTTTATAATATAGTGAATGAACCCCTAAAATAAAATATATTTTAATGTCACCCAAGTGATACCCTCACATCCTCTATCTTAAAGTATAAAATCCCACCAGTATCTAGTAGTTCCCAGAAGCATAAGGGTTACAAGCTTAACCTTCAGATACTACATGGTCTCTACCATGTCTAAGATCTGCTCAACGGTTCCTACCTAATCATATTCATCCTTTGGGATTCTGATGAAATTGAAATATATATGATTATTGTTATGGATTTATTGATCATAGTAAACCATATACATGGTCACTCCCCCACCCTGGATAGGTACTAAGAGGGAGACTCCTGGATGAAGTGGTCCTTGTTCATGAACCATTGGGGCGGGTAAAAGGGAATTATTGTACACAATTTCTTATAGAATTCGAACATCCTCCATCACATGAGTGTTTTATAATGCTTCACCAATCAGTCAAGTCAAGAATATCTAAGGTATACTTTTATAAAATGTGATGGAATCATTTAGAACATATAATCCATTAGTTCAATATGGATCCTAACTAGTATATGGGATCACACAATGTTCTACTAGGTATTTACCTATAACCCCAAGTATAACCCTTCTAGCACTAACCATGGTCTACATTCCTTTATTTTAGTCACAACTACACACACACATACAGACACACACACACACACATAATATTACAACATGAATAGTTTCATCTAATTAATACTAGTATAGATATATATCAGTCATCAAAACAATTCAAGTCAGTCCACCACAAATAAAAAAATTCAAAGCATTATGTTAAAGAGATATAATGAATCATATATATATATATATATATATATATATATATTTTGTATGTGGTCCTATGTTCTTAATGATGTTGAATTTAAGCACCCAAGTTGATTAAAATAGAGACAATAATCCTTTCATTGGTAACTCGGAGGTCTATTACACATGGCCTAGAAATGAATATGGTGATTGCCTTACCCATGCCCCATATAGCCTATATCCTTTATACCATGTCCTAGGTTAGTCAAAATTAAAGAAGAATTTTTTTCTCTAATACCATTTTTTAATTCCTCAACCCAAACCACTAGGTTTGAGCCAGAGTACCACATGACCTCATTCAAGCCTCCCTAAATGCAAGAGGATACCAACTAGGAGCAAGGGTCCAGATGCCATCAATGGGTATACCATACCTCAAAATTATATTCTTACACCTACAATATAAATAAGTAAAACATCTAGTAATGGCTGGAACACATTTCATACTAGATAATAAATAGGATCCATGTGTGGAAAGGAAAACCTGAGTATATATAGTGAAACTGAATAAATAAATAAATCTATTGAATATTCTATAGTATATCCAAATAATGATTCTAGTTCCATTATATTTAGATCACTCATATTTTATATTCACCTTTCCCTTTTTTGAATCCTTATACATGAATTCTTTGTGCACATCATGATCCCTATATAGGGTGTGAGTAATAAAACCTAGTTGGACACCACTATTGCGTCCTTAAAATATGTATATATGCATATCTGTGTAAGTTATGATAATTAACAATTTTGAAAACAAAGAAACAAACCATACTTGTATTCTTGTTCTAAAAAATACTCTAAAAACCCCATTTATACTTGTTTTAGTTATATGTTATAAAAGCATATTAATGGTCATATAAATGTCACAAGTTAAGGATCTAGACTTAATGCTACTCAATAGTCGTACATTCCAAATAAATCTAGGTCATAAACCAATTTTCTATCATCCCCTACTGTTATCTCTTGGGTATGTTCCCATAGACTATCATAATACTATTATTAGACAAATATAATCACATAAATATATCATTTCCCGAAGCCATGCCACACAAGTCCATCATACTCTATCATTTGGAACACTCCTATCATAAAGTCATATGAAATGCCTAAACATTGTCCCCCTCAAGTGGCATAGATCCATGAGGTGTCAACCTGTAACTTTGGAACCATGAATATAATAACAATACAATAAAAACCTTGTAAAATACTTGGAAACATGGAATATATTTTAGATGTACAACTTATCATTTCATGAGAGGAAACAAATAACCAAAACATACCCACATGTGATCAAAATCAATATATTATAAATCATATCAATACACAAATTCATATAATAATAATGATTATATACAAAACCTCCACATGGTAAATAAAATCATACATAAAGGATGTTGATGAAGTACTCCAATGGGTCTTGGAAGGATAAAATACTAAACCACATTTCACACCCACAAAGAACTAGCTTACATGCCAAGATTCCTATTTAGTTTTATAGTTTAAAAATAAAAACCATTAAAAAGGGACACCAAAAGTTATTACATGTAAATGAGGATGATTCTAGAAACACATTACTTAAGGATTCTTTATATGGTACAAATTATAGGGTATGTTTAATGAGAGATCCTGAATTTAGTGCATCCATTTTCTATCGATGTAAAAACAGTTAATTTCAAGCTAAAATAATAAGTAAACTTGGGGTATAGAAAAATTAATCGATCCATCAAAAATACATTAATATAAAAGATATTATAGATGTGATTCAATAAGAAGAGTGTATTAGTACGATATATCAATAGAAACATACCTATAAATGTCCTCCTCTCTTTAGATTTTCTTGCTGCGTTAAAAATAGATGTCGTTGACATGTCCAAAAAAAACTATTCTAGATAAAATCCATGAATCCATACTTATTTGGAAAAGGAATTAATTAATCAGGAATCAACACTCTTGATCTATGATTAATTTCAAGATAAATTAGGTATATCAAGCAAGAACAAGAATATCAAAGTGTTTTTTCTTCATATTCCTCAAAATTAGACCTTCAAACTTCTTGTATTCTTATTAATATCACATTATAGGAGAAGAAAATGTCAAATAAGGATAAAGGAGTATGAAAATAGACAATAAATGGAAATTTATAAGGAAATAATATCATTAATTTCATGGAATCATGGTTTGGAAACACAGTTTGACAGACCATGTGCCAACCATGAACCCTTTACAGGATTCAATAAAAGACTCATATTTTGGCTACATAGTTTGTAAAACTATAAACCAAGTATTATATTGGAAACTAGAGATTTAATTATTGGTTTCAAGGTGAGTCGGCATGGTTAAGAAAGATGTGTTCCTTAACTGTGTGATACTACTAGCGCCACTACATCTAGATTCAGGATTTCCTAGCGCCACTTCATGGTTTGGTAAAATGGTGCACTTACCGTCTGCCCTATTAAATGAAACAAATATCCTCCAAGATCATCCATAATCCTATTATACTAAACTAAATCAATTAATCATTAAAAAATCAATTTTAAATGATGAATTTAACTAATAACACATTCATAATTTCAAGAATATTACAATTATCTCAAAACATTACATAGAAAATAATGAAAATGGGTTTTTTCCAAATCCTAGAGAACACAACATAGTCTAAGAAATGGGCACTATGAGTGAATAAAAGATATCAAAGAAAACATATCATTGTGTGAGGGTACTCAATTCCATGGTATGGAATGTATTATGGTGTGGTGGCCTTAAAAATGAGAACCAATTATGGTACAGTGGTAATGGAGAATCCATTTTGGGTCATTAAATTTCCTAGCTAAAAAAGATTATCCAGGATAAGTTTCATAGCCAAAAAAACCTCCTATATAAAATGGTGTGGCCAAAATAGTTTGTATTTTCTAAAATGGCCACCAAAATGGACATGGTATTCCCTTAGTAAGATTTTTCACTATAGGGAAGATCTGGTTGTAGTGAAAGATGTTTTGAATTATTTTCTTTCCAAATAAATATATATATATTTTAAAATACACAGAAACATTTAATGGTGTAAGTCAATGGGGTCTATGTTCAAATTGAGATGGTGGGGATTTAATTTGAAAGTATTTTATAGTTGATTTTTCTTGGTTTAAAGTTCACTTAAATGGTCAAAATAAGGTGAAAAAATAAAATTATTTATACTTATTTATGAATAAATCATAAATATGATTATAAAATGTTTAAAATAGTAACATAATTTTGGAGAAATGTGTGATTCGTGTAAATGGTTTTATAATTTATGAAATTGTTTTTACTTTATAAAAAAAGTATTTATAAATTCCATACATTTATAAATTATAATGGATTTCATATTAAAACAATGTAAAGTATAATATTAAAAAGTTCATATTGGATTCAAATGAATTATTCAAGTCTATACATTATTAAATTATAAAGGGTTTATAATTTATTTATGAATCATTCATAAATGTTTGTTTGATATTTGAATATATTAATTTTTTTATTTCTATTTTTATTATCTATAGATATTGTTTGTTTATATTATAAATATATATGCCCAAGTTTAAGGGGTTCACCAGCTTCTTTAAATTTTCACAGATACATTTAAGAAGTTATATTCATTGATTGATAATTGTTTTTGTAACATCCCAAGTAAGTGATGAATAATAGATATTTTTATCTATGTCTATTAGTGAATTAGATAGTGTTTTAGAGTCTAAAAATGAGAATAAATCCAATCTTAAGCATGGAATACACTAATATTTTTAAAAGATTGTTTTACTGCCTTTTGATGGAAAACCATTTTTAAATATATATTTTGAAACTTTTATAAGCTATTTTTGTCAAAATAAACCTTTTCATTATGATTGGGACATCAAAATTTACTTTGTGTGAATTTTTGGTATTTTTCCGATAAAGTTAATTTTTTTAATGAATAATAATAAATATAGTATTTTAATTCAAAACCTCTTTTTAATATAATTTATTTATATGAGTAGGTTATCTTTTGAATTGGTTTTGAAGTGAAATTAGAATATAATTTTACCATTTAATTCAATGGTGGTCATTGGAATCAATTTCATTTTGAAATTGGACTTAAACTGGTGCCAATATTTTGATACTTATTGTTTCGTAAAAACACGCTATTTGTCATGACAATGGGAATTAATTATTAAATTAATTAATGTAACTTATATGATTTGAAATTTTTAAAATAGACATCATTTTTGAATTCAGAATATCAAATATAGATTAGGCTGAAGTTTTGGTATTTTTATGAAAAAATTCAATTTTTGATAAATAGTGAAACCACTAAGCGGTAGTTAAAGAAACTGATTTTTCCTTTAAATGAAGCTTTTCCACTTCTGTGATTTGATTTTCAAAAATCTGACATACATGGTTTTCATTAAGAAGTTAAATGTGGTTCAATAAGATTAAAATAATTTTTTGGTGAATATTAGCTTCTAAGTTTTTAATCGCGATTAGAGGTAATTAGTCCAATTTAAGGAAACAATTATATTATAATAAAATTAAAATACCTATAAACATGTCCTAACCTTATTGGATGTGTCATGGACGACCAAGATAAGACATGGGTAAGCTTGGGGACCCCATGGATCCACTTTGGTAGGAAAATGACATTAATATCTTTTTATTTAATGTTAAAATTAAAATGACACAAACATGAGTTGTTTTACAAAAACAATTTTTAAATGAGGTTATACAAGTAATATTTTTGACTATAAATATTAATTAGAAAGATAAAACGATTTCCTACATCATGATATATTTTTTATATTTTTTATACATTAAATAAATTAAATTATTTATGACATCATGATGATGCAGCGATTACCTCATTAATAGAGGATTTAAATAAAATGAAAAGATAATGTAAAATATATGACCTAAACATGTCCAAAACCTATTGGACGGGTGTATTTCGAACCCGTATCACCATACCCTTGAAATATATCAATTTTGGACCTTTTTAATCCGAAACACAATTTAAAATAAAGTAACATTTCTTTACTTTCCAAGAGTGCCCCTCCTCTCCTCTTATAAAAGGCCCCCACCTCTACCTCCTTACCCACACTTCCAATGCCTTTGGCTCAGCCAACCCCTACCCAGTTTTTCTCTAAACTTCCCTCTCTTACTCCTTGAAGCCTCACTTTGGGCAGAAGTCTTCTCAAGGAAGCCTTTGATCTCAAACCAAAGGAAGTTACCCGATTTTAAGGTAATGTCTTCACTTGAGTCCTTTTGTTTTATTTTGCTTCTCCAACCCCCTAAACTATTTTTATTCATTTCTTTTGTAACAAATACAATATAATAAATATACTAGGACGTGTTTATAAGATTTATTCGAGCTACACTTACACACACCCACATCTAATGGTTAATGAATATACTGTTTCCATGGATGGCGAATTTCTGCCTCCCGAAACGATGATTGTTCGACATTATTTTAACACGTGAAAAGGTGGCCATTAAGATGAAACTATATTTATATATGATATATAATATGTTTATGTTTTCCTTATGCTTTTTTATTTTTTATTTTGGGCATACCTTTATGGTTTCCATTATGGGTAAATGCGATATCTTGATTTAAGGAAGTGCGGCCTACTGCCCCCTCAATGTGATATGATTCATTAATACCATATGTGGGACGTATAAAGGATGGAGTTATGATATTATATGTGATATTACACTAGAATTATAATATAACTTTATATCATTATGATTCCATTTCATAAAATACGAAATAGAAATGGAAACAGCGTTCATGCGTACGTACGGCTTACCGTCTCCATGAACGGTGCATTTCATTTCATACCTATAAATGTTAGGTAATATTATAAATGCATGCATGTACAGGATATATATGATATATATGATATCTATATCATGAATACCATTCTGGATATAATGGATAAATGAACAACTTTTAATTATAAATGGTTTATTTTTGACTCAAGTACCAATGATCGTTAAAACAACCGTTATTAACTTAAATAATTACATAATGTTAATGAAATGGAAATAAGTGATATAAAAGGAATAATGAACTTGAAAAAGGTTCTTAAACAATTAGAAATTAACTCAAGTTTATTATTTAGGAGATTAAAGAACCATCAAGTGATGTCGGATACAAGGTATGGGACTTCGTCTCAATCTCTTTTCATTGAGGAATATTTTGTTTTATACACAACCTTCTTTTATATGGTGTATAAACCCCTTTGACTTTTACGTTTATTCAAAAGGAATATTTTTTATACGAATTTTTTACTAAACAAAAAAGGGAATGTTTTTGTCGTACGTATGCGGCGACAACGACTTCTTCGCCGCCATAACCATTATTTGAGTTTTAGCTTCCTCTACAAGACATACCTTCTTTTTATAAGAAAAATAAATACCATGTTTTAATTTTATTTTATTTTTGTATTGAAAATGGTTTTCATAATGGTTTTATATCGATGTGTTGTATTGATATCTTGTGATTGAAAGGTGGAAATGTTATGTTTCCTTTATGCATGTTTTATGTGATACGATTATGTTGAGGTTCTTGGGAATTATTATGAAGACGGGTGGTTCCATGATAAACTAATGGCAGGTGAGCCCGATATAGCTCTCCAATGCATTGGGTAATGTGAAGGAGTGAAAATTTAAGGATTCTCCGAAGAGATTTAGGGAATATACTGTGATGGGTATTCCAAACATAACCAAGAGGGTTACTCCCTACGTAAGAATGTTATGAATGCCTAAAGTTACCTTTATGACTTATGATTTCTATGATTTATTCATGATTTGATGAGGTATGTTAAAGTTCCTATGTTTTATGGGTAAAGTATGATTTCATTCTTGTGTATATATGAACTCATGTTTCCTTTCCATATTTTTATAACCCTTACTGAGCTATTTATGCCTATCCCAAGTTTTTTTGAAATGTTTTCACAGGACAAGGGAAAGGTACATGATATGATGATAGTGTCAAGGATGTGTCAAGAAAGAATCCATGTTTTATTTTAAATATGTTTCCATTGATGGGAAAAATGAATACTATCTTTATGTAACCACTTTGTTTAAATGTGGAATTTAATGAAAGTTTTATGATATAATTCTCTAAAACTCTAAACCTAAAAAGATCCTTAATGTGAATTATTCACTTATTTCAATATTAAGTAAGGTTTAAGGCTGGGGCCTTATAGTTGGTATCAAAGGTCGGTTTAGATAACTTTAGGAGTTATAATTCTATTAAATGATTATCCAAAAATATTTTTTATGGTCAAATTGATGTGATATAGCATTTGAAGATTACCGTGTTCCTTCATCTAAGACTTGTTTGTTCAGAATGGTTTTCCGTAGAGGAAACAGGGAAGCAGTGCTAGGAAGGCATACAAAAGGAAATAACCTTCAGAATCAGCATACCGAGATGGTTAGAATTGGAACTGAACAATTTGTTGTGGTAATGGCGCAGTTGACTCAAGCGATAAATGGTGGTGGTATCCATGCACGAGATCAGCCAGATCAACCACAGAGGAACATGTCTGTGGTTGAACATTTCATGAGGCAACATCCCCAATCATTCAGAGGATTATCTAACCCTGTGTTAGCTGAAGGGTGGATTAAAGAACTGGAGAAGAATTTCGATGTCATGGGGTGTTCAGACAATCAAAAGGATAGTCTTTCTATTTACCATTTGGAGGGTGAGGTAGATCAGTGGTGGTCGATGGTTAAAAATATCAGGGATGCTAATGAGATTGATGCTCTTGACTGGGATGAATTCAAAGGTATATTTCTTGAGAAGTATTTTCATAAGGATGTTCGACTTAGGATGGAAAAACAATTCTTGAAATTGAGGTAAGAGGATGACAAAGTGGCTGCCTATGAAGAGAGGTTCACTCGATTGGCAAGGTATGCTCCAAATTTTATCTGAGACCTTGATAGTAAAATCAATCATTTTTACTAAGGATTAAAACCAAAATATCTAAGAGAATTAGATTCTCGTGAGTTTGAAATTTATGAAAAGCTTGTCCGATGTGTTGAGAAGGTGGAAATGGAGTTTTCCAATGATCAAGTGTTCTATAACAACCAATAGAAGAAGAGACCAAGGTGGAAGGATAAAGGAAATAATTATTCAAAAAAGTCTGATGGTAAGAAAACTTTGTTTCCAGTTTGTGATAAATGTAGTAAAAGGCATGCTGGGGAATGTCTTCTGAATTATGGAAAGTGCTACGAATGTGGTAAGATGGGACATAAGGCTTGTGATTGCACTGAAAAAGATCATGGTGATGGTATGTATGACAACCCTGCTTTTTATTACAACTTAAACATGCTTTATTACATAAAACTTCACTTGATACAACAAAGAAGATCGAGAGGTTAAGTGTCTTTGGGGCTTAGGATCATTACATAAAAACTTTAAACTTGAAATACAAAATCCTTATTGAAAACTTCCTTTACATGACCACTACATTCCTTCATACTTAGCATTGCATGGGATAACCTGAGGACATGCATAAGAAAAGGGTGAGCTATAAAGCCCAGTAAGGGAGTAAACAATGAATAACATGAGAAGTGAAATACATGTTAGGCAATAGGCGTATCAATAGAGCATAACAGAAACATGAACATAAAGGCATGATAAAGCATGATAATCATAGCATGGGAATGTGGCAACAACACTTAACATTGAATTAGCATGAGCCAAGGCTCATTGCACATGGAGCATGAGTAAACCCTCATTGCACTTGAAGCACGAGTAAACCCTCATTTCACTTGAATTAGCATGAGTCAACACTCATTGCACATGACGTATCATGATACTATACTTTACCCAATGCATTGGAGCGCTATAAAGGGCGCACCCTTCTTAAACATTTCATTTCATGCATAAGTGTGCCACATGGATCATAAAACATGGATTCATAAAACATAATCATTTATTCCACGATAAAGGAATGTGGAATTCATACATGAAACTTTACAATCAATAAGTAAATGTGCATAAAGGTGAATACCCTTGATGGAGAAATGGGCATGGTATTCACTACACAATGACATTGGCTTAGAAAGTCGGTGTGATTTCGGCAGCATAATGGCGTGACATAAGAACTCATAAAAAAGGTTGATGAGAGAGAAAGGGGTTCCTCATCATATTTACATGTAATGGACAGTAAGGAGGTCATATATATACATGTCCCAACAATTGAAATGGAATTTAAATTCATGATACAAAAGTATTGCTCGAATGTAAAAGAAGAGAGAGAAGTTCCTTTCGGAATTTCGGCATAGTAACGAGTGTACATGGGAGGCATTAAATGAGAGAGAAAGGGTTCTCCCATCATTCAAACAATAAGAGGGAAGTATGGGGGAGGTGCGAAACCATACCCCAACATTCATAATTGAAATTAAAAGGGAAATACAACTTAAAGAAAATTGACAAAAATGAGAAAGGAAGAAAAAACCCTTACTTGGAAGTGTGCTTCCAAAGGCTAGAGAGAGGCTTGTGAGAGGCTTCTTGGGAGCTTGGGGCACCTTGAGAGGATTCTAGAGAGAGTAGGGCAGAGGTTGGACGAACTTCAATGGCTTTGGGTGAGGAGGAAGTGGGAGCTTGGGTGGGTTTATATAGGAAAGGTGAGAGAATTCTTTATTAATTAGGTTTGGGACCCCTTATATTAAAATAATCCAAACCACAAACCATCCCATGATATTTGCCCATGGTTTCTGGAAAAGGAAAGAGGAAAACAATATTTTACATGGACAAGGTCCGAACTTATTAAAAAATTAGGGTTGCTTATGTGGAGGTGAGTCACACTCCCATGGAAATTAATTTAAAAAGGCAAAGTGTTGATTAAGTCTTGAGGGCTCCATTAATGCTTTGAAAAGTGAGTCAAACAAACCCAAAACCTCATTATTTTAATGATAAAACATATATTGGCCGAACATAAGGATTATGGTATTTTATTACATCACCATTGGGTCATTATGATGTCATAAAACACATTATATATTTAAATGGTATTTAATTTTTACCCAAAATTTTGACTGTCTCAGAAAATTATGAAAAATTCACCATTGGATAATTTCGACGTCCTGATTCCAAAAATAATACTTATTTTATCTAAATAATTTTCTAAATATGTGAATTTTCACTTTTAAAATAAAAAACGATATTTATAAAAAATTCACGGGTTTTGACAGATATGGCTTTCAAACCTTAATAAAAATTTTAATTGCATTCATAAAATTATATGATCATTTATATTTAATAAAAATTAATTTAATATTAATAATAATATTTTATTAAAATATTATTTAATTCAAAAATCCTTTAATTTAATAAAATATAATTCTTAATTAAATAATAACTAAAAACACCGTTTGTACTTTAAAAACTAATTATAATGTATCAAAAAATGACTAGAAATTATATTCATTATTATAAAAAAAAATAATGTACATGAACATTGTGCTACTTATTTGTTACATAACCCCTTAAAATAGCCGCATAAGACCTAAGGGTAAGGTGTGTGATGGTGACATACTCTTGGGGTTGCTCGGATAACATCGCTCGAGTGGTAATCTCTATCAACTTCCATTTTTCCGGTAGACGATCACGTTCGAGCTTGACTTGATGAAGCTCAGCTTGGGCTTGGTCAAGGGAAATGCCCAAAGACGCCACCTCCTTTCCGAGCTCTGACAAATGGGCTTCGTAAGGGGCAATTCTACTGGATGAGGCCATCCCTTCCTTTGTCTGAGTAGAAAATTGGTTCGTTAAAGCCTTATATTTAAACTACCCAGATGATCACAGTTCAACGGCTAAAAAAGTAACGGTCACAAATCTTAACGTTAAACTAAAGAAGTTGACATCTTATAAAAACATTTTTTTTTCATAAAGAAACATTTTACTGGATCAAGAGGGATTTTCCATTAATGAAACTTTGGGTCGTTACAACATTCCCCCCTTAAGAAATTTCGCCCTCGAAATTTTCCTTTTCCCACACTAAAACAAATGTGGGTAACTTAGCTTCATCATATCCTCTGACTCCCAAGTTGCTTCTTCAAACTTGTGGTTTCTCCACAACACCTTGATGAGGGGCATTGTCTTATTTCGTAGAACTTTTTCTCTACGATCTAAGATCTTCACTGGTTGCTCCTCATAAGAAAGATCATCTTCTAATTGTACCACCTCAGAAGAGAGTACATGTGAAGGGTTTGGTATGTACTTCCTTAAGAGGGATACATGGAAGACATCATGCACCTTGGCCATAGTAGGTGGAAGTGCTAGTCGATAGGCCACAGCCCCAACACGATCAAGAATCTCGAAGGGGCCGATGTACCTTGGACTTAACTTCCCTTTCTTTCCAAACCTCATGACCTTCTTCCACGGAGATATGCATAAAAACACCATGTCTCCGACTTTAAACTCAAGGTCTCATCGACGATTATCTGCATAACTCTTCTGTCGACTTTGGGCTGCCTTGATATGTTGCTGAATGGTTTTCACTTTCTCCACCATTTCTTCGACCATTTCTGGTCCAAGCAGCTTACGTTCACCGACCTCATCCCAACATGCCGGTGTTCTGCACCTTTTCCAATATAGGGCTTCATATGGTGCCATTTGGATGCTCGAGTGGAATCTATTATTATAAGAGAACTCAACTAGAGGAAGATGTTGATCCCATCCTCCTTTAAAGTCCATTGAGCACGCTCTCAACATATCCTCAAGTGTTTGGATAGTCCTCTCGGATTGGCCATCAGTTTGAGGATGATAGGTCGTACTGAAGTTCAGTTCAGTATTCAGAGCATGTTGAAGACTCTTCCAAAACTTAGCGGTAAATCTTGGATCTCGGTCAGACACAATAGATAGTGGTACTCCATGCAACCGTACCACTTCCCTGATATATATCTGTGCCAGTTGATCCAAAGAGAAATCCTCTCGAATAGCAATGAAGTGTGCAGTCTTTGTAAGACGATCCACAACAACCTAGATTGCATTGTTGCCTTTGGATGTCCTTGGAAGTCCCGTGACGAAGTCCATGGTGATGTTCTCCCATTTCCATTCTGGTATGGGCAATGGTTGCATCATCCCCTTAGACTTCTGCCTCTCTGCCTTCACTTGCTGACACACCAGGCACTTTGATGTATATTCAGCGATCTCCTTCTTCATATTATCCCACCAAAAGTTTTCTCGGAGATCTCGATACATCTTTGTGCTCCCTGGGTGAATAGAGAAATTTGAACTATGTGCATCATCCAAAAGTTCCTTCTTCAGCTCTGAACTTGATGGAACACATAGTCTTTTCCCAAACTGCACAATTCCTTCTTCATTAACATTAAACTCCGAGGATTTACCCTTTTTGATAGCTTCCACTTTTCCTTGAATTCCTACATCATCCTTTTGAGCATCCTTTAACCTTTTCAAACGAGATGGTTGAGCAATCATTTGTGAAAGGATTGATGATGTTCCCTTCTTTATGATTCCCACGTCCATCTTCATCATGTCTAAGAAGACTGGATCCTTCTCAATTCTCATCATTGATAGAATTGCTGGATCCTTTCTACTTAGGGCATCCGCCACCTTGTTCGCCTTCCCAGGGTGGTAATGTATTGAACAGTCATAATCCTTGATGAGCTCTATCCATCTTCTCTGGCGCATATTAAGCTCTTTTTTGTGTGAATATATATTTAAGACTCTTGTGGTCAGTATATATCTCACATTTCTCTCCATAGAGATAATGCCGCCAGATTTTCAAGGCAAAGATCACCGCCGCCAACTCCAGATCATGCGTTGGATAGTTTCGCTCATGGATTTTCAACTGCCTTGAGGCATAGGATATCACTTTATCATTCTGCATCAGCACATATCCTAAGCCCTTCTTCGAAGCATCACTGAATACCACAAAAAGCTCCCCACTTGTGGGTAAAGTGAGAACAGGTGCAGTGATAAGCCTCCTTTTCAACTCCTTGAAGCTTTCTTCGCATTCATCACTCCAAGCAAACTTTGCTCCCTTTCGAGTTAGCTTGGTAAGAGGGTTGGACAATCGTGAGAAGTTTTCTCACAAATCGTCGTTAATATCCAGCTAACCCCAAGAAGCTACGGATATCAGTTACCGATGTTGGCCTCGGCCATCCCTCTATTGCATCTGTTTTGGAGGGGTCCACAGATATCCCATTGCTTGTGATGATATGGCCCAATAATGAGACCTCCTTCAACCAGAACTCACACTTGCTGTACTTGGTATAAAGCTTCTCCTTGCGCAAAGTCTCCAGTACTGTTCTTAAATGCTCCTCATGGTCCTCCTTGGTTTTGGAGTATATTAGGATATCATCTATAAAGACTACCACAAATTTATCTAGGTAATCTCTAAAGACTCTATTCATCAAGTCCATGAATATTTCTGGAGCATTGGTGAGTCCAAAAGGCATTACTATGAATTCATAGTGCCCGTACCTTGTACGAAAAGCAGTCTTGGGGATATCTTCCTTCTTCACCCTTACTTGATAATATCCCGACTGCAAGTCAACCTTGGAGAAGTATTGTGCTCCACGCAGCTGATCAAACAAGTCATCGATTCTTGGGAGAGGATACTTGTTCTTTATCGTGATTTTGTTAAGTTCACGATAATCGATGCAAAGCCGCATTGACCCATCCTTCTTCTTGACAAAGAGGACTGGTGCACCCCATGGTGATGCACTTGGGCGTATAAACCCTTTATCCAGATTCTCCTGTAGTTGTTTCTTCAGTTCTTCAAGCTCAACCACAGCCATTCTATATGGAGTCTTGGATATTGGTAGCGCCCCAGGTATCAGTTCAATTGAGAACTCAACATCTCTTCTTGGAGGAAGACCAGGAAGTTCCTCGGGAAATACTTCAGCGAATTCCCTCACAATAGGCATTTCTTCAAGGGTGGTTTCTTCCTTGGACTTAATCATCTGAGCCAGATATGCGTGCTCATAAGGCAGTAATATCCATGCTTGAGATGATGGAGATAAAGGAGATTCATCTTCCTCCTGACACTTGTAAAGAATCAGGGGTCGATTCTCCATATGGAGTGTGATTTCCCTCTCCCGACAATTTATGTTGGCTCTATATAAGGAAAGCCAATCCATGCCAAGAATTGCATCAAATTCCACCAAAGGGAGTACGACGAGGTTCACCGGGAAATTCAATCCAAAGATTATAACAGGGGAGGACTTATACTCATGGGATGCAATGATTGCCCCATTTTCCGTACTCACCGACATCTTTACTTCCATGATTTGTGGTGGTGCAGGGATTGTTCTACTAAACTTTTGAGATATAAAAGAATGCGTAGAACCTGAATCAAAAAGTACGTTTGCTATTCTTGAATGAATAACTAGCGTACCTGTCACCACTTCGTTGTCGGGGTTCACTTCGGCAGAAGTGATGGCAAAAGCTCTTCCTTGCTGTCTTGGAGGTTGTTGATTGCCTCCGATAACCCTTGGATTAGGGCACTGATTCGCAAAATGACCCAGTTCTTTGCATTTGAAGCATTGAACAATGCGTTGAGGTTTGAACGGAGCGTTCCTTCCCTCTGTCACAGCCGCAGGTCCTTCTTGCTGACAGTTAATAGCTAGGTGCCCTTCTCTTCCACACTTGAAGCATTTTCTTGTCCCCCTAAGGCAATTTCCAGGGTGCTTCTTTCCACAGTTTTGGCAAGTGGGGTGCTGGAATTTCTTAGCACCGTTGGATTTATCCATCGGACCACCAGCATTGAAGTCCACCGTCCGCTTCTTGTCCCCATGATACCCCTGTGATTCTCCGATCTCCATTTCAACCTTGAGGGCACATCGTACAATTTCCACATAGCTGTCGAAGTCACGGATTGCTAATGCTTTCAGCAAGCTAGGCTTCAGCCCACCAAAGAAGCGGTCGACCTTGCATTCGGGGGTAACGACAAAGCCGGAAGCGTATCGTGCAAGCCTTGTGAAGTTTGCCTCGTACGCTCCCACAGATTCCTCATCTTTCTGCTTGAGGGAAAGGAAGTCCCTTTCCATCTTAAGACGGAGGGTGCGTGGAAAATATTTATCGAAAAACATCTTCCGGAATTCCTTCCATTCCAATGCCTCGATCTCCTCCTCAGGCTTCGTATTTTTGATCAACGTCCACCATTGATCAGCTTCACCCTCCATATGATAAGCCGCCATGAGAACCTTCTCTTTTTCAGAGCATTGGAGGATGGAGAATACCTTTTCAATGGGGTTGATCCATTGTTTAGCAATCGTGGGATCGGATGATCCACTAAAAGTAGGAGGCCTTTGTCTCATGAAGCTTTCAATAGCGACTTGTTCTTTCTTAGGGGGGGGGGTTGAACATTCCTCTTGACCAGTGTTTCTATTCAAAACTTGAGTTAGCTGAGAGAGAAGCGTGACAAAGTTTGCGATTCCCGCTCCCATTGGATTGGGCATCTCATAAGTATAATCATCACACTGATCTTCACAACGGTTGTTAGCCCGGGTTCTCCTATTACCGGCCATTGGCTGGAATAAAAGGAATGTTAGGGGTAACACATAAAGGGTAATCCAAAGACAAAAGTTGATGACTTATAAATAATCTTTAATCTCTTTAACTCATGAGTCTATAGGATTCAATCTAGGCTTTTCATGATCTTCCTTCTAACATATATCCTTAGGGGCATTTTTCCCTTAATAAGGGTTCATACTAAGATTGTGAATTTATCAAAACATATCCCCCGGGAGTGTCGTAACCAAGAGTGCAGCAAGGCCCGTTGTCGTGCACCAGTTCCCGTTCGAGTCTAGCTCAAAGCAGTGTTTTCGGGTTTTACCCCTAGGATACATCTGTGCCAGAGCCGCCTCTACCTGCTCGTATCCAGACAGGGATGTATTTGTTTGATAAACCACTTTCTTAGTATTTACCAAAACTTAGGGATGTTTTTATTATGATTAGTCTTGTATCTAAGGCTTTACTAGGGTTTCCTAATCCCAAAAATAACTAAACCTATCCTTTGATACCAACTATGACAACCCTGCTTTTTATTACAACTTAAACATGCTTTATTACATAAAACTTCACTTGATACAACAAAGAAGATCGAGAGGTTTAGTGTCTTTGGGGATTAGGATCATTACATAAAAACTTTAAACTTGAAATACAAAATCCTTATTGAAAACTTCCTTTACATGACCACTACATTCCTTCGTACTTAGCATTGCATGGGATAACCTGAGGACATGCATAAGAAAAGGGTGAGCTTTAAAGCCCAGTAAGGGAGTAAACAATGAATAACATGAGGAGTGAAATACATGTTAGGCAATAGGCATATCAATAGAGCATAATAGAAACATGAACATAAAGGCATGATAAAGCATGATAATCATAGCATGGGAATGTGGCAACAACACTTAACATTGAATTAGCATGAGCCAAGGCTCATTGCACATGGAGCAAGAGTAAACCCTCATTGCACTTGAAGCACGAGTAAACCCTCGTTGAACGTGAATTAGCATGAGTCAACACTCATTGCACATGACGTATCATGATACTATACTTTACCCAATGCTTTGGAGTGCTATAAAGGGCGCACCCTTCATAAACATTTCATTTCATGCATAAGTGTGGCACATGGATCATAAAACATGGATTCATAAAACATAATCATTTATTCCACGATAAAGGAATGTGGAATTCATACATGATACTTTACAATCAATATGTAAATGTGCATAAAGGTGAATACCCTTGATGGAGAAATGGTCATGGTATTCACTACACAATGACATTGGCTTAGAAAGTCGGTGTGATTTCGGCAGCGTAACGGCGTGACATAAGAACTCATAAAAAAGGTTGATGAGAGAGAAAGGGGTTCCTCATCATATTTACATGTAATGGACAGTAAGGAGGTCATATATATACATGTCCCAACAATTGAAATGGAATTTAAATTCATGATACAAAAGTATTGCTCGAATGTAAAAGAAGAGAGAGAAGTTTCATTCGGAATTTCGGCATAGTAACAGGTGTAAATGGGAGGCATTAAATGAGAGAGAAAGGGTTCTCCCATCATTCAAACAATAAGAGGGAAGTATGGGGGAGGTGCGAAACCATACCCCAACATTCATAATTGAAATTAAAAGGGAAATACAACTTAAAGAAAATTGACAAAAATGAGAATGGAAGAAAAAACCCTTACTTGGAAGTGTGCTTCCAAAGGCTAGAGAGAGGCTTGTGAGAGGCTTCTTGGGAGCTTGGGGCACCTTGAGAGGATTCTAGAGAGAGTAGGGCAGAGGTTGGACGAACTTCAATGGCTTTGGGTGAGGAGGAAGTGGGAGCTTGGGTGGGTTTATATAAGAAAGGTGAGAGAATTCTTTATTATTTAGGTTTGGGACCCCTTATATTAAAATAATCCAAACCACAAACCATCCCATGGTATTTGCACATGGTTTATAGAAAAGGAAATAGGAAAAAAATATTTTACAAGGCCAAGGTCCGAACTTATTAAAAAATTAGGGTTGCTTATGTGGAGGCGAGTCACACTCCCATGGAAATTAATTTAAAAAGGCAAAGTGTTGAATAAGTCTTGAGGGCTCCATTAATGCTTTGAAAAGTGAGTCAAACAAACCCAAAACCTCATTATTTTAATGATATAACACATATTGGCCGAACATAAGGATTATGGTATTTTATTACATCACCATTGGGTCATTATGATGTCATAAAACACATTATATATTTTAATGGTATTTAATTTTTACCCAAAAATTTGACTGTCTCTGAAAATTATGAAAAATTAACCGTTGGATAATTTCGACGTCCTGATTCCAAAAATAATATTTATTTTATCTAAATAATTTTCTAAATATGTGAATTTTCACTTTTAAAATAAAAAAAGATATTTATAAAAAATTCACGGGTTTTGACAGAAATGGCTTTCAAACCTTAATAAAAATTTTAATTGCATTCATAAAATTATAAGATCATTTATATTTAATAAAAATTAATTTAATATTAATAATAAAATTTTATTAAAATATTATTTAATTCAAAAATCCTTTAATTTAATAAAATATAATTCTTAATTAAATAATAACTAAAAACACCGTTTGTACTTTAAAAACTAATTATAATGTATCAAAAAATGACTAGAAATTATATTCATTATTATATAAAAAATAATGTACATGAACATGGTGCTACTTATTTGTTACATAACCCCTTAAAATAGCCGCATAAGACCTAAGGGTAAGGTGTGCGATGGTGACAGACTCTTGGGGTTGCTCGGATAACATCGCTCGAGTGGTAATCTCTATCAACTTCCATTTTTCCCATAGACGATCACGTTCGAGCTTGACTTGATGAAGCTCAGCTTGGGTTTGGTCAAGGGCAAATCCCAAAGACGCAACCTCCTTTCTGAGCTCCGACAAATGGGCTTCGTAAGGGGCAATTCTACTGGATGAGGCCATCCCTTCCTTTGTCTGAGTAGAAAATTGGTTCGTTAAATCCTTATATTTAAACTACCCAGATGATCACTGTTCAACGGCTAAAAAAGTAACGGTCAAAAATCTTAACGTTAAACTAAAGAAGTTGACATCTTATAAAAACATTTTTTTTTTCATAAAGAAACATTTAACTGGATCAAGAGGGATTTTCCATTAATGAATCTTTGGGTCATTACAGTATGTCCAAATTTGATTTACAGTTAGTGAAATGTTTTAAGTGGAATGAGATGGGTCACTATGCAAATGAGTGTCCGACAAAGAGCATGAGTGATTTGAAGCAGTTAGACTACAAGAAGAAAGGGGTGGTGAAATCCTTTGCAACTACTTCAGCAGATGTCGGGCCATCAAATGAAGTTGTATCGGGTACTTTGTTTGTTTTTTCAGATTATGACAGTGTGTTGTTTGATTTGGGGTCTACACATTCATTCATCTCTGAAACCTTTTCTAGTAAAATGGGAATACCATCTCAAGAAATGACTTCTGAACTTGTGGTAAAAACACATGGGGGAAATGTCGAGGAAAAATAAATTTATAAGAATCTTCCTATCCTTATCCGTGGAAAGAACCTACTTGCAAACCTTATTGTTTTACCTCTAGTAGAGTTTGATGTTATATTGGGTATGGATTGTCTCTCTATTTACCATGCTAAGATTGACTGTAGATATAAAGAAATTTCATTTCAGAAAGACTTTCAGTTTGTGTACAAGAATGAACCCTTACTGTTGAAAACTTATCAAGAGGCCGAGAAACTTGTAAAAGATGGAAATTAATGTTACCTTGCACATATTGTTGAAAACAAGGGAAATGTTCAGATTAATGATGTGCTAGTGGTAAACGAGTATCCTGATGTTTTTCCTGATGAGTTTCCTGGAATATTAACAGATCGAGAAGTTGAATTTACTGTTGAATTAGTTCTTGATTCTAAGCCAATTTCAAAACCCCCTTATCGAATGGCTCAAATTGAACTTTTAGAGTTGAAGGAGCAATTGCAATATTTATTAGAGAAAGGTTTCATTCGACCTAGCACATCACCATGGGGTGATCCTGTTTTATTTCTTAAAAAGAAATATGGTTCTATGAGACTTTTCATTGATTATAGATCCTTGAATAACATCACTGTTAAGAAAAAATATCCTTTGCCTCATATCTATGATTTGTTTGATCAGCTCTAGGGAGCTCAGTTTTTTTCAATGATTGACATGAGATCAGGGTACCATCAGCTGAAGGTAAAGGAGGAAGATGTTCCGAAGACTGTGTTTCGTACAAGATATGGAAATTAAGAATTTGTAGTAAATCCTTTTGGGCTAACCAATTCACCTACTGTATTCATGGACTTAATGAATATAATTTTCCATGAGTTCTTGGATAAGTTTGAGGTGGTTTTCGTTGATGATATTTTGGTGTTTTCTAAAAGTAAATAGAAGCATGAAAGACATTTAAGGGTTATTTTGAAAACCTTAAAAGAAATGAAATTGTATGGGAAATTCAGCAAGTGTGAGTTTTGGTTGCAACAAATTTCTTTCCTTGGTCACATTGTTTCTAAAGATGGGATAACCTTTGATCCTGCAAAAACAAAGGTTGTTGAAGAATGGCCAAGACCCACAAATGTAACATAGATTCGTAGTTTCCATGGTTTGGAAGGCTATTACCAAAGGTTTTTTAGAAGTTTTTCACGGTTATCTAGTCCAATGACCAAGCTCACTCGCACGGGTGTTAAGTTTATCTCGACAAAAGAAGGTGATGATTGTTTTCAGGAATTGAAAAGAAGATTGGTGAATGTTCCAGTTTTGGCACTACATTCCAGGAATGGGGAGTTTGTTATCTAAAATGATGCTTCATTGAAAGGACTTGGTTGTGTCCTAATGTAGAATGATCAGGTAATTTCTTATGCTTCACGACAGTTGAAAACTCATGAGGTAAATTACCCTACACATGATTTGGAATTAGCTGTTGTTGTTTTCGCTTTAAAATTTTAGAGGCATCATTTGTATGGATTTAAGTGTGAAATATATACGGATCAAAAAAGTTTAAAGTATATATTTACTCATAATGAATTGAACATGAGACAGAGGAGATGCCTAGAATTAATCAAGGATTATGATTTTACAATTCATTACCATCCTGGAAAAGCAAATAAAGTGGCTGATGCTTTGAGTCGAAAAAGTAATGCTTCTTTAGAAATGTTGCGTTTGGAACGTGATCCTTTGGTTAAGGATTTGAAGAACTTTGGCATAGAAGTTTTTGGTGCAGGACGTTCTTCTATTTTGTTTCAGGTATCAGTGAAATATTCTCTATCAGACAGAATCAAGAAAGTAGAGAAGCAAGACAGTGAGTTGCAGAAAAAGTTAGAGCTGGTTTAGAAAGGTAAGTTGCTTGAATTCAACATTGATAGTGATTGTGTTTTGAGATTTGGGAAGAGATTGTGTGTGCCTTGTGATTCACAATTGAACGGAGAGTTGTTATGTGAAGCTCATAGTTCTCTATTTTCAGTTCATCCTGGCAGTACTAAGATGTACAGAGATCTGCGGGAGTATTACTGGTGGGATGGAATGAAAAGAGATATTGCTGATTTTACTGTGAAGTGTTTGACATGTCTACAGGTTAAAGCAGAGCAACAGTTACCGAAAGGGATGCTTCAGCCTTTACCAGTGCCATAGTGGAAATGAGAGACTATATCCATTGACTTCATTATGGGATTGTCGAAGACCCCTCGAGGTAATAATGAAATCTGGGTTATTGTTGATCACATGACTAAATCTGCTCATTTCCTTACTATAAAAGATACTTTTTCCCTAGATCAACTTTCCCATTTTTATATTAAATAGACAGTCAGGTTACATGGATTTCCCCTCTCCATTGTATCTAACCGTGATCCCAGGTTCACTTCTAACTTTTGGAAAGGCCCTCAGAAGTCTTTGGGTACTGAATTAAATTTTAGTACAGCTTTTCATCCTCAATCAGATGGGCAGTCAGAACGAACAATTCAGACATTGTAGGATATTCTACGTGCTTGTTCGATGGATTATCAGGGAAGTTGGGACCAACATCATTCTTTGGTTGAGTTTTCTTATAATAACAGCTTTCATTCTAGTATACAGATGGAACCATTTGAGGCGTTATATGGGAAGCGGTGTCGAACCCCAGCTTTTTGGGATGAAGTGGGTGAAAGAAAGATGATGGGACCAGAATTGGTAGAAGAGTTGGCAGAAAATGTTCAGCTGATACAGAAACACATGAGAACAGCTCAGAGTAGGCAGAAGAGTTATGCAGACAATAGGAGGAAGGATCTATCTTTTGAGGTATGTGATCATGTTTTTCTCAAAGTCTCACCATGGAAAAGTGTGATGCGATTTGGTAAGAAAGGAAAGCTGAGTCCAAGGTTCATTGGACCATATGAAATTCTGGAGAGAGTTGGATCAGTTGCATACCGGGTGGATTTACCTCTGAGTTTATCTCAGGTACACAATTTTTTTCATGTTTCGATGTTGAGAAAGTACATGCTAGATCCATCTCATGTTTTGAGTCCAGAGGTAGTTCAGCTGGAAGAGAACCTATCTTATGAGGAACAACCGGTCCAAATTCTTGACCATAGAGAGCATGTGTTATGGAATATAATGATTCATCAGGTAAAGGTTTTGTGGAAAAACCACATGATTGAAGAGGCAACATGGGAATCTGAAAATGCAATGAGGGATAAGTACCCCCATTTATTCGATAAGTAAATAAATTGCGGGGACACAATTTTATAAAGGGGGGAAGGATGTAACATCCCAAGTAAGTAATGAATAATAGATATTTTTATCTATGTCTATTAGTGAATTAGATAGTGTTTTAGAGGCATAAAATGAGAATAAATCCAATCTTAAGCATGGAATACACTAATATTTTTAAAAGATTGTTTTACTGCCTTTTGATGGCAAACCATTTTTAAATCTATCTTTTGACAATTTTATAAGCTATTTTTTTCAAAATAAACTTATTATTTATGATTGGGACATCAAAATTTACTTTGTGCGAATTTTTGGTATTTTTCCGATAAAGTTCATTTTTTAATGAATAGTGAAAAATGTTGTATTTTAATTCCAAACCTATTTTTAATATAATTTATTTATATGATTAGATTATCTTTTGAATTGGTTTTGAAGTTAAATTATAATATATTTTTACCATTTAATCCAATGGTGGTCATTATAATCAATTTCACATTGAAATTGTACTTAAATTGGTGTCAATCTTTTGATACTTATTGTTAAATAAAAACACGCTATTTGTCATGACAGCAGGAATTAATTATTAAATTAATTAATGTAACTTATATGATTTGAATTTTTTAAAATAGACATCATTTTCTAATTCAGAATATCAAATATAGCTTAGGGTAAAGTTTTCGTATTTTTCTGAAAAACTTCAATTTTTGATGAATAGTGAAACCACTAAGTGGTAGTTAAAGAAACTGATTTTTCGTTGAAATGAAACTTTCCCACTTCTGTGATTTGATTTTCAAAAATCCGACATACATGGTTGTCATTAAGAAGTAAAATGTGGTTCAATGAGACTAAAATAATTATTTAGTGAATAGTAACTTTTATGTTTTTAATCGCGATTAGAGGTAATTAGTGCAATTTAAGGAAAAAATGATATTATAATAAAATAAAAATACCTAGAAACATTTCATACCCTTATTGGATGTGTCATGGCCGACCAAGGCAAGCCATGGGTCAACTTGGGGACCCCATGGAGCCACTTTGGTAGGAAAATGACATTAATATCTTTTTATTTAATGTTAAAATTAAAATGAAACAAACATGAGTTGTTTTACTAAAACAATTGTTAAATGGGGTTATACAAGTCAGATATTTGCTTATAAATATTCATTATAAATCTAAGAAGATTTCATACATCATGAAATTTTTTTTATAATTTTTAGACATTAAATAAATTAAATTATTTATGAAATCATGATGATGAAGTGATTACCTCATTAATAAAAGATTTAAATAAAATGAAAAGATAATGTAAAATCTATGACCTACACATGTCCAAAACCTATTGGATGGGAGGATTTAGAACCCTTATCACCTTAACCTCGAATTATATCAATGTGGGACCTCTTGAATCCGAAACTCATTTTAAAATAAAGTAACATTTCTTTACATTCCAAGAGTACCCCTCCTCTCCTCTTATAAAAGGCCCCCACCTCTACCTCCATACCCACACGTCCAAAGCCTTTAGCTCGTCCAAACCCTGCCCATTTTGTCTCTACACTTCCCTCTCTTAATCCTTGAAGCCTCACTTTGGGCAGAAGGCTTCCCAAGTAAGCCTTTGAGATCAAACCAAAGGGAGTTACCCGATTTTAAGGTAATGTCTTCACTTGAGTCCTTTTGTTATATTTTGCTTCTCCAACACCCTAAACTCTTTTTATTCATTTATTTTGTAACTACTCCAATATCTTCAATATACTAGGATGTTGTTATAAGAAGTATTTGATCTACACTTAAACACACCTACATCTAATGGTTAAAGAACATACTATTTCCATGGATGGAGAATTTCTGTCTCCTGAAACGATGATTGTTCGACATTATTTTAACACATTCAAAGGTGGCCATTAAGATGACACTATATTTATATATGATATATAATATGTTTATGTTTTCTTTAATCTTCTGTATTTTTCATTTTGGGCATACCTTTATGGTTTCCATTATAGGTAAACACGATATCTTCATTTAAGGAAGTGCGGACTACCGCCCCCTCAAAGTGATTTGATTCGTTAATATCATATGTGGGACGTATAAAGGTTGGAGTTATGATATTATATATGATATTACACTGGAATTATAATATACCTTTATATCATTATTATTCCATTTCATAAAATATGAAATAGAAAAGGAAGCAGCGTTCATGCATACGTACGGCTTACCGTCTCCATGAACGGTGCATTTCATTTCTTACCTCTAAATGTTATTTAATATAATAAATGCATGAATGTACAGGATATATATTATATATATGATATCTACATCATGAATACCATTCTGTATATAACGGATACATGAACAACTTGTAATTATAATGGGTTTCTTTTTGACTCAAGTACCAATGATCATTAAAATGACCGTTATTAACATACATAAATACATATTTTTCATGACATGGAAATTAGTGATATAAAAGGAATAATGAACTTGGAAAAGGTTCTTAAACAAGTAGAAATTAACTTAATTTTATTATTCAGGATATTAAAGAAAGATCAAGTCAAGTCGGATCTGAGGTATGGGACTTCGTCTCAATCTCCTTTCATTGAATCATATTTTGTTTTATACACAACCTTCTTTTATATGATGTATAAACCCATTTGTCTGTTACGTTTATTCAAAATGAATATTTTTTATAAGAAGCGTTTACTAAATGACAAAAGGGAATGTTTTTGTCATATGTATGCGGCGACACCGACTTCTCCGCCTCCTTAACCATTATTTGAGTTTCGGCTTCTTCTACAAGCCATACCTTCTTTTCAAAAGAAAAATAAATGCAATGTTTTACTTTTCTTTTATTTTGGTATTGAAAATGGTTTTCATAATGTTTTTATATAAATGCGTCGTATTGATATCTTGTGATTTAAAGGTGGAAATGTTATGTTTCCTTTATGTATGTTCTATGTGATACGATTATGTTGAGGTTCTTGGGCATTATTATGAAGACGGGTGGTTCTGTGATAAACAAAGGGCAGGTGAGCCCGATATAGCTCTCCAATGCATTGGGTAATGCGAAGGAGTGAAATATTAAGGTTTCTCCTAAGAGATTTAGGGAATATACTGTGATGGGTATTCCAAACGTAACCAAGAGGTTTACTCGCTACATAAGAATGTTATGAATGCCTCAAGTTTCCTTTATGTCTTATGATTTCTATGATTTATTCATGATTTGATGAGTTATGTTAAAGTGCCTATGTTTTATGGGTAAAGTATGATTTCATTATTGTTTATATATAAACTCATGTTTCCTTTCCATATTTTTATAACCCTTACTGAGCTTTTTATGCTCATCCTATGTTTTTTTGAAATGTTTTCACAGGACAAGGGAAAGGTGCATGATATGATGATAGTGTCAAGGAAGTGTCAAGAAAGAATCCATGTTTTATTTTAAATATGTTTCCATTTATGGGAAAAATGAATACAATCTTTATGTAACCACTTTGTTTAAATGTGGAATGTAATGCCAGTTTTATGATCTAATTCTCTAAAACTCTAAACCTAAAAATATCCTCAATGTGAATTATTCATTTAATTAAATATTAAGTAAGGTTTAAGGCTGGGGCCTTATAGTTTTAGTTTACATAATTCATGAATTTAGCTTGTTCATAATTCGTGTAAAGAGTTACATGTCAATATCATTTAAACGTATTGGTTTGGTGGAAATAAAATGAATTATATAATTAGGAAAACATGCATATGATGTAGCCAAAAAGCATAAGTAAAGAGATACACGTGTATGAAAGAGATTATTCAAGATCCCTTTATACCTTGAGTAAAATTAACTATATTAAGAGGAATATATTTTCTTACAATTATAGAATCTTGAAATCATTTTTTTCAATGTTGTAAAGGCCCATGGGTTCACACTTTTTGGTTGAATAAATTTGGACCATTTTAATAAAACATTAAGAGTTACCCTAAATGTGTTTTAGAGGATAACTAAATGAAGTTATAGAGGTATTTTTATAAGTTATTTCATATGATGTTGCATATAGTGAAAATGAATGATTGGTTTTCCCAGTAGTGTTTTGGTTGATATCCAAAATTTGTTTTGGATATGGTTTCATATGTTCTTACATATAATGTGAAATAAGGTGTAAGTGAACTAATTATTTATGGGTTTTAGTATAAGTGTAAAATTTATGGATATGTGCATGAAAAGAATGATCATGATATGTTGTCTTAGAATACCCCATGGTATATAATTATGTGTAGCATAATATATAATATAATTAATTATTCTATGGTTCTTTTTCACATGATTATCAATTTCAATGATAATTAATGGTTAATCCAACATTTTTTTCTACTACTATAAATCTCTATTAGTTTATCATTAGATTATTTTTTTTTGAGTTGCATCATACAACACAATTATTTAGTTGTTATGTAATAACTAATGAAACATAACCAAATGTTTCCATAAATGAATCATTTGTAGCATTTTTTAAATCATCAATCAATATAGGCTAATTGCTTAAGGTTATGTAAGGCCTATATTATTATGTTTATTCCTCAAAAAAACAATTTCATTCTATTAAGTCTAGAATCATACTAAAACTCCTCAAACTGATATATTTTATGAGTTTTTATTTCTATATATTCATTAAAATAATAAAGTTATCAAATAATATTAATTGATTGAGATCCTGCCTGTTTATTTTGTGATTCCCATAATCTATGGATACCTTAGGATAGAGTATCCCTTCACTTGCTGCTCATTTATCTTGATCAAATTTCCTATTATAAGATTATATTGTCTAGATTGATACAGTGAAAGGTGAATAGTTTTTTCATTATTTTATTATTTATTCCCAATGTAATGTTAGATTTTAGGATTTTGAAGTTGTTCTTACACTATATTTTGGATGTTAGATATCTTTGTTAAACACAACATTACTCTCATTATGTGATTTTGGATGTTTTGAATTTAAAGATATATCCATATAGCTTAGGAATAAGCTAGATGAGAGATATAATCAATACATCTTCATAAATTATAGAGACCAGGTGTTCAGATATATGATTTTGGGTCTGAAGGAGAATACAATTATCAGAAGAAGATATTTAATGTTACATGAGAACTAGAAAATCGTGGAAATTAAAAATACAAGAATATATCAATGTAAATGTGTTGATGAATCAATTTTTGATCTAAAAACAATTACAGGAAAACCTACCACCAAAGAGGAAGAGGTATTAGAAGAACTATCAGTAATATAATCTGAGGCAGTAGTGGAGGATATTAAGTAGAGAGAGCCAATTCACTCTTCTGAAATTTATATAACCATCACTAATTCCAAGTGATAGGGTTCCTCATGAACCAAATATTTAATAGGTTCAAATATATTCATGAAGAAGGATTCCATTAATAAAATACTTGTAATTGGAATACTAATTTTTAGTTGATAAAGGGGATCTAAAAGAAAATTTGGATATAGTATATCTGCTTGAGAAACCCAAGTGTCTCCAATCGAAGTAATATGTGATAGAGTTAATGATGATGAAAAAAATTAACAATTTAATGGTACTATCCATAGGAAACAAGTCACAAAAAAAATTGGTGTTCATGATGAAGATAAATGGTAGCATAAATGAGGATAATCAAAATTTTCAGTTACTGGTAAAAGGATTCCTTTCGACGAAATGAGTTTAATTTGAGGGGGTATTTTCATAAGTGTTAAAGGTGGATTCAATACAATTAATTTTCATATTGTTGAACTACATGGACATAGAGCTTGATAATATTGATGTGAAGATAGTAATTATTCATGAAAATCCGACCAATATGATCTCGATAAAGTTTCCTGATGGTTTTGAGGTTTTTGAACAAGACAGTTTCATTTAAAAATTGATAAATCATTTTTATAAATAGAAAAAATATCTTAGATTGTCGTAAAATATGTTTTAATATTTTGGGGAGATTAATGAATACAAGTAGACATAGTAAGAAAAGTGTGTCTACTTTGAGATATGTCCATATGGGAACATAATTTCTTTATACTTTATGTTGATGAAATATTGATCATTGGTAAGGATATAATAACTATTATCCAGTTCCAGAAGGAGTTATCCAAGTCTTTTAATAAGAAAGCCTTCATATAAATTCAATAGATTTTTAGGGTGGAGATCTATTTAAATAGGAATACAAGGATGTTATGACTATCTCAGGAGAATCATGTTGAACTTGATTTGAAGAACATCAACATAGACAAAGTAAACTGATGAGAATTCATATTTCTAGTCATTTGATGTTGAGGAAGTGTTTATTCCCATAATCCATGGACTTAGTTGAGGTAATGAAGATGATACCAAACTAGTTAGTATATGCATTCTTAATATATATTTTGGTGTGTATAAGGGAATTTGTTTCCCATGTAATGGTATTATGATTTGATTTATCAACAATCCTAAGAAGTAATATTGATATTTAGTCATGTTGATTGTATGGTATCTTAATTTTATATCAAAATTATCCTTGTGCTATGGGGGATTTGATACACTCTTGGTGGTATTCATAAATGTATATATGGATAGAAATCCTAACATATATAAATTAACATCATGATACATTTATAAATCTTTAGGAGGAGTTTTATCTTGATAGTCAAGGTTGTAGACATGTGTCACTTTTTTTACTAGAGAATCATAAATGATTGATATTATAGGGATTGAAAATGAGATATTGTTACTAAAGAGTTTTATATATAAGTTCAGATTCATCCAGAAGGATTACAGAGTTTAATATAATAGTCAAATTACATTGTTCTTGAGAAATAACTCCATGTACCATTCCCATACAATGGAACCCATCATATTCTATTATTGGATACATAAGTTTATGGACCAATAACTACGAATACTTGTGAATATTCATATGAACGAGAACTTGGAAGACATTCTAATGAAAGCAGAAACTTAAGAGTTGTTGGTCTTTTATAGATACTCTAGTGGATTGAATTTAGAGGATGAGAATTGACGATTTCTAGCTTCCACATTATTGGATATCGCACCTACCAAATGCCATAATTTAATTACATTTTACTTGTTTCTCATTATATATGTATAGGATTTGTGTATTTGGATTCCATTGGATGAAATAAATGTTTGGTTGGGTCTATGTACGGATAAGTGGGAGTTTTTTCGAATATAAACACCTCACATAGGACCTATAAAAAGTAGTTCTTTGGGATCCTTCCAACATCACTATAGCCATCCAATCCAGTTTTCTTCGTTGTTTCTAAGAAGATAATCATGAGACCAGTATGTGTGTGAGAGAGTGGTGGAGAGAGAAAGTTTTTTTAAACCATTTTTCACGTTGAATAAATGCATCATTTTATTTCTTAGTTCCCTATCAGTGTGACCACAAAATCCCAATAGAAATTAACCCTTCATTTCTTAGTGTCTTCTCCCTTCATCTAATATTAGTCGATGAACATGGAGTTTATTTGGGATGAGTGACCCTTTAATTATTGATTATCGTTTCTTATTCACCTCACATTTTTTCTTTTATGATATATTATCTCTGATTCTTGAGATTAATTTGTTGCAATTATTCTATTTAATTTAGGATATTTGTAGTACTAAATTTATGTTCTTTGATTGGGCTAAAAATTAATTTGGAAGATGAAATCGTTATTTAATTTATTCATTGAAAATTTGATATTTGTTTGGAGAAAAATTATTATTTAGTTTTTATAAAATAAAAAAATGATCATATAATCATGAATAAATATATTTTTGAACCTTTTTTATTTGTAGAATATGAATATGGTGTGAGGTGTTGTTTGATAAAGTGGATTGATCACAATATGTAGTTTCACTCTAATTTTATTCTTGTTTCTTTTTTATGTTTTAAGATAATTTTTTTAAATATTTACAAAAGTTAATTAATGATTTATTTTAGCCATGTTTTTTCAAAATATATCTAATTATCCATGGCTTATGGAAAAAATTTCTAATTGCCCATGTTTTTTAATAAAATGTAGCTAATTTATCGACACTTTCTTAAAACCATGGAAAATTTAGTTTTCATTTATAAAAAACACTATCATTATAAATATATACATATATATATATATAACATTGACACACTCATAAATATATAACATATATGTTTTTCAAATCAATTTAAATTTAGTTTTTAAATGAAAATTTAATTTTAATAATACATATGTATGATTTCGTTTGTACGTAATGGATGTATTCATCAGTATCTAATTTAGATTAATTTTCTAATAATGTGGCTAATTTATATATTCTATTAATATATATATATATATTAAATATGTACATAATTTAAAATATATAAAAACTGAAAAACATGTAAAATATAATTTTATAATATTTTAAATAATATATATTAAATATATATAAAAAGATATATACACACACTTAATAAATATATATACATTTTTATATAAACATACACACTCACAGAAATATATTACACACATATACACACTTATAAACTTATATTCATATATATATATATATATATATATATTCGTCTCTCTTATTTTAAAATATAACACACACACACAAATATATATACTATATAATTTAAAAAACTAGTATATTTTTTAATATAATATAAATATATAAATATATATTTAGAAATATAATACATTTTATATGGAAATACGATTTATAAAAAATAAATATTTTTATATATATTTACATATGTATATATGTGTGTGTGTGTCTGTTTATACCCACACAATTATATACAAATAATATTGTATAATTGTATTATATAAGATTAAAAATAGAATATATTAATGATAACTTATATTAGATATAATATTTTTTAGTATATATTAAAAATATAAATATATACAATACTTTAAATATAATATTAAAAATAATATTAAAATTAAATATATTAAACAAATAATATGATGAAATAATATTTAGCATGTTATCTTAAAAATTAAATATATTAAATATATGAATATATATTTAAAAAAATATATTAAAAGTAACAGAGACACACATAAATAGTTATACATTATATATATATAAATAATTTTTATGATAATTGGTTCAAGCCTCCAATTTCAACCCCACAATTGCGAGATCAAATATCATCACTCATGATTTATAATAATTTTACGCGTGAAACATATTATGCCTGACTCGCTTGCATATTCAGGGGGTTTATGCTATAACATGATGATAGTCGGTCAGGAGTGGGTGTGGTAGTTGTAAATGTGGGGTGGGGCAGTGGGTGGACATCCAGGGTGGGGAATACATGAAAAGAACAAGATTGAATATGAAAATAGAAGATAAAAATATATATAATGGACTGAGGGATGATAGATAAAAAATTATAATAATATGTAATTATTTATCCAAGTTTTGAACCCCTATATTTCAGTGTTTTTTTATGATAACTCGAAAATTAGGTATTAGTATTGGTAGTTATCAACATTTATAGATGTGACTAATTTACCCACATGTTATTTACTCAGATTTTTTATAAATTCATTTAAATACATTATTGAAGTTTATAAACATGTTTAATGTAAATAATATGGCTAAACTATATTTTCCTTATGGTGAATTAATTATTTCTCCTTTGAATTGGAGGTAATTTTTATTATATAATAATTCTTAGGATGAATATAATTTTGTTTTCATATATGTGGGATTGATATTTTATGTTGGATCAATTAGAGGAAGAATCATGGTGGTTTTGAGTTTTTTGTCAAGGTTGAGTAAAATGATAATGAACTCTCATTGTAGGTATGGCAGGCTTCCAATTTCAACACACACAACCATATTTTTGTTGGTGGTTAGGAATACATTGATTTATTTTTCCCCAATAGCTCAAAGGACTTCTTTTTTATTGATTTTTTGATAACCCCCCTTTCAAGGGATGCGGGGTAACCCTTATAGGGCTCGTAGACTTAGATATTACATGACCCATAAGTATTAAAGAAATATAGAGATTATAAATATACGGAACTACTCATCCCCAAATTCTTCATCGTGATGTCATCTCTCCACCTTCGCATGGCTTGTTCGGATAGGCTTCCCATGCTTGTACAGGCTTGTCCTGATGACAATTCCATACCCTCATTTTCTGACAAATCTTTTTAGCTTCTACAATGGTGAATATTCCTACTTTGAATACCCATATGGAATCTAATCCTTGTAGAGTTTTATTGTCCATTATACAAAATTTCAGTTCACCTGAAGTCCTTTAGGGGGCCCGAAGTCCTTGAGGTTGCCCAAAATCCTTACTGGCCCGAAGGCCTTGGGTGACCTGAAGTCCTTAAAAGACCCGACACCAAAACCGGTGGCCCATAAGCCCAAACAAATTAATAGATCTGGCTGCTACAGTATAGAACAATGCCTGCTACAATGCTTGCTATAGTGTCTACAATAGTATTACTACAGTACCTTGAAATTTTTTTCTCCACCCGATTTTTGAACTCGATTCTCTTGGATTCACATGACGAGTCCTCACCAACTGGGATGAGGCTCTCGTGCCTTCTATTTATTCTATTTTTAACACTTCTCAATACTTATTGAGTGAGTAAGAGATAAATATTGGAGGTCTTTAGTAGTATTCTTGATAGAAATAGGCACTATTGGTATGACCACAATGTGATGATTTATACCAAGTGATAGTATGTGTTGCATTATATCATTATATGGTGACATTATTAGTGTTAGGGACACTTCTATCTCATTTGAATATATTTTTCAAATGGATGAAGAAACTAGAAAAATTATATTTTCAAGAACCACATTGTGTTTTATTCAAAACTATCATGGTTCATGGAAGTCATCATGACCATGTTGTAATTTTATATTAAAATGGGTGTGGTTTTATTATTTTCATAAAACCACATCATGATTTATAAAAAATGTACATATAAATTAATTTCACAAAAATAATAGTTTTTCGATACTATCACATAATTATTAAAAAATCACTATGCCATGGTGTGTAGCACCATGATATTGGAAAAATACATTACAATGGTTTCAGAATCACAATGAAAAAATCATAGTTTGTGTGGAATAAGATTTCATAAAACAACAATAATGTATCCAAGGGGACCTTGAAATTGTTTTTCCAAAATGATTTTGGGGGACATGGAAATGACAGTTGTTATACCATTGGTAGGCATTGTCATTAAGGGCACCACCACACTACAGTCCATATCTAAAATGATGTGGTCACATGAAAAATAGTTGTGGATAATACCCTTGAATATATTTTTATTCCTGGATAAGGTATACTATAGTCTATAAGAAAATGGTAATGGTGTGTAATTTTTTTAGATATTTTTTTCCAAAAATACTTAAATATTTTTCAATAAAGTGGACCCTTTAAGGAAAATATAAATACAAGGGGTGCTTTATACCATTCAAAAATGTTTTGGTAGATGTGATAATGTTTATTGTGGATTTACATGATATATAATTTATAAAGTGTCTATAAAATGAAAAATATGATGAAATATAAATATAGATTTATATATTATTTATATATTAGAATATAAAATATTTTTATTGAAAGACCATATTTAAAGATATTTCATGTTTAGTTTTTATAAAATGTTTACTACATTATGAAATATTTACCTCATTAAAAAACATTTCATGAATATCAAAAAATTTATAACATGATGGATTTTATATTAAAATCCATATTAATAAATAATAAGAAATAATTCAAATTGAAATAAAATAAAATTTCTATGTTTATTTTATAGAATACATAAATAATGTTTAAATTACTATTTATTTATATTTTATTTATTTGTGAATTATTTATAATTTATTATTTCTTTTATAATTTTTTAATTGTTCCTTTATTTAGTTTCTTCCAAGTAACATTCATAGATATAATTTTTTCATATTATGTCATTTTTATGATTTTTTTTAAAGTGTTCAATCCGATTATATTTATTATCATACACAAATTTATGGAGTTACATAGAAGGTACGATAATTGATTTAGTTTTATATTACCATTATGTTGTATTTTTCATTAATTATATGATAGAATTTAATATTTTATTATAGATTATACATATTGGGTGTTTGAATTATGAAGAAATTGAGGTTTATCATGGGTAATGAACCACATGTAGTGAGAATTTAGGTTATAAAACTAATTATCCTTGAGGATTATTCCATATATAAGAAAATATTGGTTTGGATACATGTTACACCATGATTAAAAATATGGATATTTTTGATTTAATATATTTAAAAAAAATAAAATAAATGGTTTCATGTATCTTATTCATGACGTGTATTTATATATGTAAAAATATTATTTGATATTAATTTAGATTAGAAAAAATATATATGAGTTGAATCAATAGGTGAATTTCAATTTGAATTGAACATATTGACTCGGTAAAAGAAACAAGGATTCACAAATAAATCATTAAAATCATTCATCATTGTAAAGATAATATATGAGATAATATGATGGTAAATTTATACCCACTAATAATACTAAGTGTTAGAATCCATATAAAGAAATAACTTATCAAGACCTCAGTCTTTCAACATGGGTGACCTTACCCGTTAGGTCTTGAAAAATTATGTTGTGTAAGGAAAGAAGATATTAGGTGACCCTAACCATTATTTGTGTATATCAGACATGAGAATTGGGTTAAAATTTTTCGGGAAACCATAAATATTTGGATACCAGATGAATAGAGTTGAGATATATTAATATGATAGATTGGGTAAATATCTATCTTCTAAACTATCCAACATTAATTTGTAATATTATTGAAGTTATTATCTACTAGATATAGTCATGGATTATGTTATAAGATTATATGGGATAAGTCAAGATGAAGTATAGATCTTTTCACACTAATGGATATTGTTTTTTTAATCATTTTAGTATGAGTATATTTAGATAAATTCATTATTAAATAATTTTATCAAATGATACTCATTTGATAAAATATTCGATTACACATAAATTCAATATAATGTTTAATGGTGCACATGATAGGTAAAACTGAGATTAAATAACCATAAAATATTATTATTTTAATATTTACTTTATAACCTAGAAATTGAATTAACTTATTGAATAAAAATAAAAAATAATTATATATATATTTGAGGTATCTAAATAATATAAATTTACAGATCAATGTTTAAAAAACAATCCCTGAAATTTTAGTAGACATTTTATGCATAAAAAATACATTTTATTCCAAAACTGTTTTTGTTGAATATAATGAGAAAATATTATCATTAATTTATTCCATTTTTGAAAATTTTAATTGATAAAAATACTATCATTTTTCAAATCATAAGATCAATATTATCTTAGGGTTAAATCTTGTGATTTTTCATAAATGATTAATTTTCATTGAATGGTGAAAATTACATATTTTATTAAGAGTTATATTTCATTCATGTATTTACAAAGTCTCATATTATTTTTAATTCATATTTGAAATTATTTAATAAATTTAATAAATTTAATTGTAATTAATATAATGCTTAATCTTGATATATAATCATTTTTATACTTAATATTCTATTTTTCCAGAAAAACATTTTATATCAAATTTTATGGGGTTATTTTAAAATTATTATCCACCACATATAAAAATTAAATATCGTAAAATTTATTCTATATTATGAATAATAATTTAAAAATTTGTTAAATATGTCTACTTTATTTTTGTTCATAATATATAGTATCCATGGAAAAAAATGATGTCAACATAGTAAGAGAAAAACGAGTAGAACATGGTTAAAACTATGGAATAAGGATTCAAAATCATATATACACTTTCGTATATTCCATTTTATGAGTTTAGCTCGATTAATAACTTAATATATTTAAAAATATGACATTTTAGTGTCTTTTTGTCTTGATAACGAACTTTATATTATTTTATGTGAAGGAAAATTTAAATATTATTCTTTTTTTATTTTAATATATACAATATTTTGTAATTGGGATAAAAAAGAAATAAATGTTTATAAATGATTATTTTTTAGATATATAATTTTCTATTATTGTATTATATTTTTAAATTTCAGTGATGAAATAATTACCTGAAATTCTTTTGCAACACTAACTATGTGCTTGTACAAGTAATAGAAAAATCAACTAATTGATTTTAAAAGATTAAAAAGGAAAATGTTTGTGGCGAGTCATGGTGTAACACTAATATTTTAGACCAATATAATTTATTAATAATGTGTAAAAATTATAAATTGAAATTATGTGAACAATTATGATAATAAAATTAATGGAATATTATGTTAAATAATTGTTTATCAAATGTTTTAAAATTCATAGAAATAATATATTTGGATAATTTATTGCAAAAAATTTTATCATGAAATTATTTTTCCACTTATAATTCTATTTTAGTTATATTGTGAACTTCTTAATCCAAAAATAGTAAACATCATTATTTTGGGTGTAATCATTAAAAGGGTTAATGAGAGGTTAAAACTAAGAGTTATGTATTAAAACATCACCTAAACATGTCTAAATTTTATTGTATGAGAGTATTTAGAATTATATTCACCATATAATCAAAATATTACAATTGTAATCCACTTGAATATGAAAACTAATATATATTAATTTAATACCTTAAGTAATTCTAAGGGCTACCCCCCCCCTCTATTATATAAGGACACTACATGTCCTCTCTTCATTACACTTCACAAGACATGCCTCTCGACCAATATAATCCATAATCGCATAAAAACATTACTCCCCACTTTATATCGATTTTATTATTATTAAAAGGCCATCCCTATGGAACATAAGGATAGATTCTAGAGAGTTTCTTCAAAGAGGTGGTAATCAGCTAAACCGTGGGTTTTCATTTTAATTATTCTTCTACCTTTATAGTTATTTAATAATCATTTCAATAAAATAACATAAGTATCCATAAAATACTGATATGTTTTAACGTTAATTTTGTAACCATATTCATCTCTTTTTTCCATCAAATTGGAAATGAAATCATCAATGTGAATAAGTACAAACAACCGCCTCACGAATCGATGAATTTTTTTTTCTGGCCACCACCTTTAATGGATGTATATTATAATGGATTTAATATATATAAGTATATATAATATTGACATAATTATGATTCTTGAAATATTTTATTTCATCTATCTATATACCATTCCAATAAATAGAAATAGAATCATCACATATGAGTACATATAAATAACCATCTCTATGAAGAGAGATATTTAATTAAAAAAACCTAATAGGGATGATTATGGGAATGTATTCAATGAAGTTATTTTATGTTTTTAAGTTTATAATGATTTTAAAAAGAAAATATTTTATTACATTCTTTATTATTTCTATCCAGTGAAAAGTAATATCATCTTTCATGTCTACATACATATTACCTCTTCAAGAGCCAATGTATATTATGTTTCATAAAAAAATTTAATGAATAGTATTTGAGGAATAAAAATAAAATTTATTTCTTGATTATTATTCTGGATATTATATAATAATGAACCCTTTGGCCATGATTATATAACTAATTTCAATTTTTAAATAAGAATTGAACATCCACAAAACACCCTACATGAACATAACCAATTAAGTAAATAAATTTACAATTGAAAAAATTTAAATAAATTATATAATGATAAATTAATAAAAATATAAAAGGATAAAAAAAGTAATAACTGAATATAATTTAATTAAATTGGAGTTAACTTACATAAATATCAGGGTTTTACTTGAGATAAGAAGTTTCATAACTCAATTTCTTTTCATTGTATTTTATTACTAATTTATTGTCTTATTTGTGGTTTTTTGTGTAATGAAATATGATTTTTTTATATTTTATTTCAACTTATATTTTTTTTATTTACGTTTTTTATGCATAATCACTTCATTTATCAATTCTCACTTCAATGTAATGATCTCTATTAGGGGTTCCCTACTCACTTTTGTTTCCGTTAGACATATTCCATATTCACAACTTGTTTCTTCCTTGTGTTGTATATAATTCCACCTTTACAAGATCTATCATTAATCAATTTATATTAATACTATTTAAGTTCTCATTTTATGATGGTTATTTCATCTGGGTTATGATTCAAAATTTACCAAAATAGTTAGTGTTTATTTCACAATATCATCATTATTCATGATTATTTATTTTTAAGTTCATATTGTGGGAATTGTATGATACATCTATATTAAACCCCATATAATCTCATATATGCTAGTTATTTATTAATGTTAAACGTTTTACTATAATTTTCCCCTATTTAAGTACTAAAAATTAAAAAATACTGTATTAATGGAATCATTTTAGTTCTTCCATTTAGTTAGACATATTTTTATTCCATGCAGACATTTTCTTTAAAAACAATTCAAGAATGTTCATAATATTATCCAATGATTTATTAAATTTATGTTTACCAATTTTTTACTTTTATAAAAAAATTTAAAATGAATATTCTTATCATTTTATAAATGAATCACTTTTAACAAAAGATGTGAACATAATCTTTGTATTACCTTATTCCGCATGAGTACATTTTCCCAATTTTATAACCATTATTTTATTTAATGACTACCTAACATGTTTCTATTGTTATTTTCAAATAAAATATATTTATTTACATTTTCTGTATTTTTTAATGGTACTGAATTTAAATGTTATTTTTCCCTTTTTCAAATAATTTTTCTAAATATTCTATTAAATTTATTTTCATTTATTTAAAAAATATTCAATGATTCATATACTTCATTGAGAAAATGATCTTACGATACCATACAAATTATTTCTCATGTTTTATTACGATTTTTTAAGAGATTACCCTAAAACCTATTTTTTCCATGGGAAAGTCAAGATATAAAGAATGAAAGTTATTTTAAAAGGCTGATAATTAAAATTAAATATGACATGTGTTATATAGTAATGTATGGTACTTAGTAACTATTGATGATGGAGGGTGAGATTGATATAACTCATGATTATAGGTGATCCTGATATAGCTTATAAAATTGGGGTTCCTGATATAGGTTTCTAGTGCTCTAGGTAATGTTCATTTTCAACAAATGTAAGCAGGTAGGAGTTTGTCGTAGACGTTTATCTATTGGATTTAATTCCTTTCAAGTTATATATGACAAGATTGAACACAGTAGCTAAATATAATATTCCAAAACAGCAACATGTTTTCTATGGTCTTGAGTTTATAATGATTCAGTTGATCAAGATTGATTTCACTTGTCTAATGATTAATGATTCTTATTGATCTTATCTTTGTTATGGAATTATTTGATTTGATATATTTTATGATCTAGGGTTGGATGGTTATGAATTATCGTAAGATATTCTCACTATTCTCATAACCATGAGATTTTATCATGATCACAAATGTTTTTTAATTTTTCATTTTTATGTTTACCGTTACCATGAATTTGAGCTCATTCATTTCTAATGTGTTCTTTTCGACATTTTATAATGAAAGATGTCATGTATGATATTTATAGAAGGTTTTAATGTGGGAAATGATAATGACTTAATATGAATACAAAAATGTGGTTATAGTAGGAAATTGATCACTTAAATACATTGGTAATGTTATATTATACTTTTTCACAATTCCCTATAACTCTAAACCTTAACACCCATTGGTTATGCAACTGTTCCAATATTTTCTGATGATGTTTTAAGTTTTGGATGACCCAAATCGGGTAATAATTATTGGTATCAAATTTAGAAATGTAAATATTATTTTTTTCATAACTAGATTCAAGAATTTAGGTTTGAGGCAGGTATAATTAGTATAAAAGAAGAGTTTATAATTTTTTTTTCAGATTTGGAGATTTTAATTTGAGGTCAACTTATGATTTATGGATTTCATCATTGGATTATAATTTTAAGGTTGATTATAAGTTCAAATCCATGAACACACATCTTTTGTTTTTAAGTGATGATATTGTAATGTGATTAATTACTTTTTAGGATAAATGTTATTGGGTTGAGGTTTGTATTAACCTTATAGTTAATGTGAAAGATTAATTTTAAAGAATTATATTACATTTTTGTTGAAGTATTATAAATATCACAAGAAAATTTTTGAGGATAAAATATTATTTAATGTTGTGGTTATTATAGTTAATTGGTATATATGGTTATTTATTTATGGAATGACCTACGTTGAAAATTTGGAATTATTATTATTTTTTGAGTTAAATGTATTATTTCATTATCTGATGGTTTATTAGTTTTGTGTAATTTCTGACCTTGTGATAACAAATTTAGTTTTAGTAAGGACATGTGAATATATTTTTATTATTTAATAAATATTATGATCTATTAGAGGTGAATTTGAATGATTTATATATAAGAGAGATTCATCTTAGTGAGTCATTATTTGGAATATGGGGTGAGATAGAGGAGGAAATAGATTGAATCTTGCAACCATAATATTAAATTGAATTTATGGATTTAAATAAATCATGTAAGTGTGTTGTATCATGTTATATATCATAATCATAAAGGATCCCCACCTCTAGATAAACGATCCTGGAAATGAAAATATTTCCATTATTAAATAATTTCTGATGAATTTATGGTCTTTTTCACACAACACTGGTTTATGGTATTATGCTCATTGACATTCCCATGATCATTCACTTTATTGTGAATAGTGTTGTCTTTTACTATTCCATGTTATTTGGACATTACATATCTCATCCATATATATATTTCACTTCCCACTAACATTATCAAATCCAATGTCTTAATTATTTTTTATTATTAATAACCTTCGTATTTCCGTTTCCATGTTTTCAATAGGATGTTTTATTAACCATTTTTTCGATGTGGGATTTTTATAATGGTATTTTGAAATATTAAACATCTGAATTAGTAGATAAAAATAAAACTATGAAGATTTAATTTATTAAATGGGTGATGGGGGATTATAATATACTAATATTATAAATGGGAATAATACATACATCACACACAATACACAGATTAAACAACCAAAAATTGTTATCATTTAAATATGACCATTATAAATTAGGCAATGAATTGGTCAGTATGAATAGAAATAAATAAATTTATATATATATATATAATTTATTTTCATAATACAAATTTATTGATTAATGTTTGTTAAATTAGCACAAAATATTTATTAATGTCATTTTACGATCAATGAATATGTTTTCTTCAAAAATGAGTTTTATCGATTTTTGTTAGAGAATATTATAACTAATTTCTACCACATTTAGAAATTTTCTGTGATAAAATTGTATAATTTTTTAAATTAGTATATCAAAATTTCTATAGGGTGGAATTTTGAGATCCTTCTTGAAAGAAATATTTTTAGGGACTAGTGAAAAATGATGATTTTATATAAAACTATATTTTCAAACAGTGTTTTGAAATTTTCCCATTTTTTGAATTGGTTTTAAAATGTAATAAATTAATTTTTATTAATTCTAATCCAATTAATTTTAATTAAATAAACTTTTTTTTTAATTTCAACATAACTAATTTTTATACTTAAAATTCATTTTTCTAGAAAACTATTTTAATCACATTTCGTCAGTTTATTTTAATAGAAATGTCTATAATATATAGAAATTGAATTTTATAAATTAGAGTCCATATTTATAATCATCGTGTAATTTAATAATATAGTATGAAATAATATTTTATTATAATAAATTGTAATGTTATTAAAAAAATTCATGACAGTTAGGGTAAAATGGTTATAATAAGGATATATATGTAGAATAAGAATTCAAAATCATCCATAAAATTGCATATATTATAGTTGGATTATTTTAAACATACCAAATAGTTTATATATATAGAAATATGTAATTTCAGTTCAATTTTCATTTGATAAGTATTTTTATATTATTTTAACTAAAAGAAAATTACAAAATGTATATTTATTATTTTAATATCTATAATATTTTGTGGCATTGATAAAAATAATTAATGAATGGTAATAAATATTTATTTTTAATATAAATATTATTTTTATGATGCTAATTTATTTTTAATATTTAATGATAAAATAATTACCTTAATTATCTACGTAATGCTAACGTCGTGCATGTGCAAACAGTAGAAAATTCATGTAAATGATTTAAAAACATACAATGTAATATTTTTGGGAGAGTTTTTATATTCCATGAAATTTATAGACAAATATAATGTGTTATTAATGTGTTAAATGGTTATATTAAAATTATATTTCCATATTGATACTTTTTAAAGTAAATTATATGAATAGTTATGAAAATGAATTTTATGGTATTTTATGTTTAATAATATTTTATTAAATGATTAAAAATTTGTTAAAATATTAATTTTGTCCAATTGAATGGGATATGTTCTATAATATCAACTTTTCTACTTACGTGTCACTTTTCCTTTGGTTATAAAGTTTATGACCCCTAAAGAGTAAAAAAACATTATTATCATGGTAAACATTAAAAGGGTTAAGTTGAGGGTAAAACTGAGATATAAGGGTTAAAACATCTCCATTATAAAGACAATGGCCATTGTATCCTAGATCATATGCCTTAAATTATTACATTGTCATAGATACAATATTTTAATCCCAATAGAACAATCAGTTTAGTAGTTTTGGTAAACTAGATACAAACATGAATCTTACATTTAAAATATAAAATATAAAATAAAACCTACTGAATCCTTTGATAACCCTGTAATTCTTCAATCTTAACACTTCATAACAATTATAATAAACTTTTTTGCATCCTAGGGAGAAATATAAAATAATACTTGGGTCTGATCAAATTCTATGTAAGGGTATACATACTATATAATCCATGAGTAAATAAGGTATATAATGATATAGAAAAGTGATTAACTAAAACACATTCCATTAAGCATAATCTTGACCATAATGTGATATGAATAAATGATAATAAAATAATGATATATAAATAATCGCATGAAAATTAAGAAAAATCATTGATATTATAATATTCAAATAATAAAATGGATAATTAGTAACTAATAACATAACTTTGGAATAAATAATTCCATAAATCTAAAACATAATGCATGTCATCGACCATGAATTCTACAAAAATGGGAAAGGCCTTAGCCAAACCCTAATCTAGTTTGTCACATGAAATCCACTAATGCATTGAGGGGATATATAGGGACATTACCACCACTCACAAAGTCCAATTCATTCCTTATATGAGATTGGAGAAACATAAAAAACATAAAAACTCATATTAAAAAAATATCATATGAAATTGGAATACATTCCCCAATCAATACACATATCCCTAAACCATTCATAGTAATAAGGAGAATGGAATAAAAATATCACATCCAAAGTAAAATAGATCATAAAACATCTAAATAAAGAATAACGATGATATTAATAAAACAGATACTTAGGGCATCATAAGTTCAATAAATAGAAGATTTCACTAATAAATAAATATATCATCAAAAAATCATTCTTGAGGAAAATATCCCTTTTCATTATGAAATTATATTTTATTAAAAGTCACGAAATTATAAAAGTAAAAATATTGTTTGAAAGTAACCTTGGAAACATATAAATGTGGATTTAAATCATCAAGGAAATATTAAGGTGGTAAATTATGTTCATACCTATTTGTTCAAAAAGATCCAATTTACAATTTTTTAAGAAAATCCATTAAATATCTTATTTTTTAAAATGATTGGAAGATTACGTTTAATTTTTTTTTGTAAAATATAAAAAATGGGTACAAATGAATTTAAAAAATCATAGTTTAATAGAAAAACCATTTTTGATGAAAATTTTAGAAAATATGTTCATGGAGGATAAATATTCCATAATAGAGACTTAAACAAAAACAATCTTGAACAATGATGAGATTATGATGTAAACACTTATAAATTTGTAATGAATTGAATTATATTCCACATAAATTCATATCTAACTTCAAATTCAATTAATATAGTGTTATTAGTGAAATTATTTTAAATGAAAAGTATATACAGTATACAAAATAAATAAGAGGCGAATAAATCAAATATCACATTAAAATAAAAGTGAGATAGAAATCCCTTATATAGTGTTTTCAATAAGTATAACATGATTAATCCTCATTATAATGGTTTATATTACGTAATTAATTTATATTGTAACCATATAAATATTTATTATATCATATATGATACTATAATATCATATTATCAACCGTTTGTTAGTAATATTTTTAATTACTCTTGTTTCAGGTGTTAACTGCTTCATTTTTCTATGTAAGTTTTATCATATTAGTCCCGGTTCTTTTTAATTGGATATAATAATTTCATATCCATAAATATATTATTCTAATATATTTATTTATTATAATTTCTCTATATACTTTCTTAGAAACATTATTGAATGGTGAACATGGAAAATGATTCACATTGCGTCTTGGAGACGGTAGGCTGTACACGCGCACAAATGTGAATATCATTCATCTAATGCTCAAAGGGTAAGGAAGTGTATGGAATGTTAAATTTTTCTATAAGAAATATAATTTAATATAGATTATATATAACAATTATTTCAATCATTACACTCTTCCAAGTAATTTGGCTATGGAATATAGATTACACAACAATGTGGGGATGGCATGTCATACGTACACATGCAATGTGAATTTATTTTTTGTAGGATGGTTAAAAGGAGGAATATGGTTATACCACAATCATAATAAACTCTAATAATATATATGATACTTAATTAATTAATATATAATATAAAAAACACATTAATAGAATGTATAAGAATAAATAAACTTGAAATAGTCAATAAAGATGACTACTTTTTATACGGTGGACTTCCATTAATCCGTTAATATAGGATCTAGGTCTGATATCATGGAAAGAAAATTACATGTAGAACATAAATAAGGATGTTTACAAGATAAATTAGATGTTTTTTTCAATATATAGGGCTCAATTTCTTGTTAATAATCGAGGGAGGAGGTGCCCTTTTTTAAATAAGGTGAGGGGCACGTTGATAAATCCTCAAAATATTAATATTTATTAAGGCTATTCTAGAAGTAGATACTAAAAAATGACCTATAAAATGAATATGGGAAAAAATATTAGACCATAAATTATCCACATTGATATTATTTAACATTTTTGTGTTTTTTTTAAATATTTTATAAAATATTAATTCAAGTAAATATCATTATTGTCAGCATTGATAGTATTTACTTAATTGGACATCAAATACATCAACAAAAAGTGTTAATTTGATTAATTTTTTAAAATAATCTATAATATATATTACAGGTTTATAAATCTTTTTATAAATATTATTGAAACAAAAATATATCAAAATTAATAATTTCAAAATCCAATATATATATTTTCTGTTAATTAAATTAATATTGTATTAACATTATAAATTCATTTAAAGTGATTATATAATTTATAAAAATTAAATATAAATTTATATAATGAAATCAAATATATTAAAATCAAAATATACATTGATTTTTATTCATATCTTTGTTTTTTCAGTATGTGGACATATAAAGATATTAAATACAAATAGTGTGACATTTTGTTATTATATTTTTTATGTAATATATAAGTTTTTTTAGTAGAAATGTTTCCATTCAAAAACTACAATTTTATATTATGGTGATAAACTTATAATCCAATTAATCGAATATTTTGTAGAAAATTTTTGGTTATGGTTGCACCCATATCTTTTGGTTGTAACCCTTACTTAACCCCATTGACTATTACCGTGACAATAAGAAGTATTACTCTTTCAGGGCTAATATAGTTACTATAAAATTTCAAAATACTTATAAATGGGCCATTTATAAAATTCATATCCTTTTAAAAATTATTGTTTTGAATTTAATTTTTTAAGAATTTAATATCATTTAATGAAATATTATTTATTTTAAAATACTATTAATGTATAATCTTACAATATATATTTCTCAGAATTTTTGAAATACCAATAAAACAATATATATTCAAAATAGAACTATTAATATATCCCTAACTTGTGAAGATAAAATATAAAATTCATTTACGACATTAGCTATCTAAAATTATATTTATTTTAATATTTATAATACCACTTATTTAATATTTTAATTAATTAAACAATTGCAACATTATCATTATGAAGGGCTTTAAGGTAATTATTATTTCCATAAAAATTAAAAATAAATTAAAATGATAAAGAAAAATATTTTATTTTTAAAATTATTTTTATAGTATATTATATAACCTTGGAAACCCCATATTAAAATATTTAAATTGTTAAAAAATGAAAGTATGATAGTTTTCAGATTTAATTGTATAAAAAATTATAAAAGTAATATTATAATAAAAAATGACATAAATAGACACATAACCTATATTTTAATTCTTATTCACAAACAATACTCATGAAATAAAATTTTGGCGAGTGCTAGTGTCATTTTATAATATTTATAATATTATTTTTACACTTAATTACCATATTTACCCATATATGTGGTAATAAAAATGACAATGTTTACTATTTACATTATACAAAAATAAGGCGAACCAATTTAAAAAATTTGGACCTTATGATTATAAATATTGAATCCATTTTTTAAAATTTAAAATTCAAGGATGGGATAAAATTAAATTAATATAAATCCTGTAGATGGGGCATGGAAGCAGGTTTATAAAGTAAAAACGTTCAAAAGTTTGAATTATATTTTTTCCAAATAAATATGAAAACAATTAAAATTAAAATAATTAGATTAATATCTGTATTATTAATATAATTTCAATTTAAATATAATTTAAAATATAATTAAATTTTTAAAATTATTTAGATAAAAAGTCAGATTTAAATTAAAATATAGTATTTTTTACTATTCACTATAAAATCATTTTCTAGAGAAGAAAACCAAAAATTCACTATAATATAATTTCCAAAATATTATATTAAAAATGAATTTTATTTTTTCAAATAGAATTTATAGTAGTTTCACAATTTAGTTTGAAAATAAGTGCGCTATCGAAAAGATAACAAAAATTCCTTAAGAAAAATATACCTTTTATGCATACAAGTTGATTAATTTTTATTTCATATCTAAAAAACACATAAGATGAATATTAAACATTATATTGGTTATATAATATTTTAATTTCAAAATTTTGTTAAAACTATTATTTCCCTCCAATTTAAGAGCTATGTTATAATAATATTTCATTGTTCATTTAAGATGGGTGTTTTGTGGAACATAATAATTCAAAGAGATTAAATTTAAAAAAAGAAAATACCAATAAATATTGTGTTGTTACATTTTCCCCTTATTCAATAAATTCTATCTTAAAAATTTTAAATTTCACTTCAGAAATGAAATGTTGATACTTGGAAATTTCTTTATGTGAATCCCACATCAGAAACATGGTTAACAAAACTTCCTCTTAATAAGAGGAAAAGAGAAATGTGAAGGTCACCAAAAAATGAGTATTTCAAATAGGATAGCATTATTGGGAAATGAGAACCTATATATAGAAGAGAAATCTAACTATCATTTTTAGAAGGAAAGTGATAAAGGACATGGTAATTATAAAGTTAACCATCATCAAATAATAAATTTTTGACTGGTTAGAAGATCCTTAAATTCCTAGAAAGAAAAGTAAATATATGACATATTTTTCCAAAAATCCTTTTCATCTGAGTTAGGGTATTATTTTACTATTCAATTAAGAACCTTTGAAAATAAAATTACATCATTACTTCCCATGTCATAATCAAAATATCATCCTTTTGTTTTTCTTCAATTTATCTCATATTCATTTCTTGAAACATGAGATGGATATTCAATATGAGTTTTAAGAATGAATCAATTTTAATGAATCATAATATCCCATAGTTATTCATTCATCCTTTAAATATTTTTCAAAATAAAAATGGTTAACATAGGTTGTGTAATATGATAAATCATACATTAACTTCAACCAATAATATATGACATTCAAATTAATCTCTTCCATGAGTAGTTATCTTATGAATAATTCAAAATATTTATTTCCAAATTCAATATCCAATAAATTTATAATCAATTTATCTATATTTCCAAAATAAAATTATAATTAGATTCCCACATCAATATAATGTAGCTTTTATTTTTATATAACAAATATTTGATCACCTTATAAATCATAATGAGAAAATTCATGCTACAAAATACATAAAAAAGAAATAATGAATTAAAATCATTATATATATATATCAAGGTTCTATAACAAGGGGAACATTGATGAAATAATTCTTGAATCCAAACACACAATAAAATAAATCATTCCCACTACTAAAAAAATGACCTATACCCATGGTTCAAAATCATGGGTACAGTACCCAAAACTGTGGGTATATCCTATACCCACAGTTTAGGGAAACATGGGAAACCATGGGGTCGGTATAGGTCCACCAACTATATCCATGGATTGGAAAACCATGGGTCTATCATTTTTCCAATGTTTCATAGCCTTATACGCACTGGACACCCTGTTATAGAATTATAACCACAGTTTTAAAATTGTAGGAATATATATTTTCTAAAAATGGGTTGAAAGTTTTAATCCCTCAGACTTGCATTCTAATGTAAGTTGCCACACCACTAAGGATACATCACTTACATATATAATTATATATAATTAGCTAATTATATTAAATAGGCTGTCCATTTTTTAAAACAAAACAACTTCTGGTTTCGATCCCGCGACCCCCACATACAATATTGTGTTCCCCCACCAACCCAGCTAATGAAATTATGCTAACATATATTATTATTTATCTAAATATATTAATTCAAATCCTCAGATTACAAAATAGAGGAGGAATGTTTCGATCCTGTAATGTCAGATATTAACACAGAGAACCTCACAACACACATATCTGATGTATGCTTATATAAATAAGTATCTATCTAAATATATTAATCTAAACCTTTGGTATGTTAGGGAGAACCAGCAGAATAGGGTTTTCCAGCCCACATTTTTTCCCATGTTTGTGTAGGAAACCTATACCCACAGTTCTATAAAACCATGTGTAGATGGTTTTTCTCCCAGACCTATACTGATCGTTTTCACAGAGAACCATCAGTATTGGTCTTGAACCGAGACCTATAGCCACAATTTTTGGAAAACAGTGGGTATTGGATTGAAAGAGACCCCTATACCAATGGTTGTGAGAAAACCATGGGTATAGTTTCAGACAAACCACTATACTTACAGTTTTAATAATTTCATGGGTTTATAGGCTTTTTCTAGTAGTGTCTACATCATTCATAAACCATTAACTATGATTCATCATCATATTCCTTAATACCTCATTCCTTTAATTTTTCTTTTAGAGTCTCGTCATCACCAGTTATATAACCATTCCTTTTATATCCTTGTTGATTCTAATAATTGACAAAATACTAAAGCATAATATGGGAACAATAATCATAGTGATATAGTTATGAAGTGTCATTTATAATATGTCTAAATCTAGACATATTCTTATCAATATATGATTCTATAGGTTTAACCTAGGTTATATATGGTGCTAATAAATATATAGGATAATATCATAAACATAGGCATATCCTAAAAGTTAAACATATAGTTATATTCCATAATCTATATTTTCCTAAATATAGTCCCCAAGGTTTCTATTAAACTTTCTCGAATACCATTTATAAACACCCAAACCCTAGTTTCCCAAATCTTGTTCCCTACATTGAAACATTAGATTAGATACAAGATCTAAATCCCAAAGGACTGGCCAGTTTAGTAGTTTTTGAAAACTAGATACATACTTGAATAATTCATTACAATTAAAAATATAAAATTAAACATATTGAATCTTTCGAAAACACCATTATTATCCTAGGGAACCTTGTAAATCAGTCATAATAAACTTCATGAAATTATGAGTAAAAATAAAACATAAGAATGGGGTGAAATTAGCTGCTCAGTATGTATATAAATATAGAATATTCCATGAGTAAATATGATATAAAAAAATATGGAAAATTGAATAATTGAAACACATTCCATCAAACATAATATAGAGAATAATATGTCAATAATAAAAGATAATCACATAATTATATATAAATTATTACATGATAATGAAACAAAATGAAGGATATTCTACTAGAATAAAAATAAAATGGAAAATTAATGAATAATCTCAAAATTATGTAATGCATAATGATAGATATCTAAAAAATAATTTCAAGGGCCCAATCAACAAGTCTACTAAAATGAGTAAGGCCTCAACCAAAACACATTATAGTTTGTCCCATGAGACCTACCGATGTATCAAGGGGATATTGTGGGCCCCGAACATCACTTACTTAGTGTGACTAATTCCTCATATTAAATGTGTTAAACATAGACAACATAAACATTCATATTAAAAAAATAGAATAAAAAATATGAAAACATTTCCTAGTTAATATACATATCTATAAACAATTTATAGTAACATTGATAATGGAATCAAAATAGAACATTAATAGCCATAGTGATCATAAACCATCCAAATAAAGAATAAGGATAATATTAATAAAACATATCCCGAGTTTATCATAAGTAAAATAATAATTTTATTTTATTAATGATTAAATGTATCTTTTAAAAAACATTTTGGAGGAATATATCATTTTTTACTTTGTAATGAACTTTCTACAAATTTAATGAAATTATAAAGGGAATTTTTTTTAAATGAACTCTATAAAAAATTAATGGATGATTTAAATGAATAATGTGTTGTGATAGATTAAAATTTTATTCATACTATATATGTTAAAAAATTCCTTTTACACATTTGAAGGAAAAGTCATAAATTACTATATTTTCGGAAAGAATGAGAAGATTCCTTCTAATTGTTCTTTAAAATAAAAAACGAGATACAAATGACATTAAATAGCCATCATAGAATAGTAAAACATTTTGGAGAAATATTTAAAAAACATGGTCATGATGGTGAAATATTCCCCAGTAGAGACTTAAAAAATTATATATCAAATAACGATGATATTCAGATGTAGAACCATACCAATTTGTAAATAGTTTAATAATATTACCCATAAATAAAAATTTAAAATAAAATACCAAGAACATAGTTAGATTCATGATATTATAATAATGGGGTAGTATTTACACCACATAAAATAAATAAGTGATGAATAAGGAATACATACCACAAAAATAAAACCGAGACAAAAATACTTTTCTTTATGCTTTAATTTAGATTAATGTGACTTAAAGTAATTTATAAGGGTTTAAATCATGTTATTATTAAATAATAGAACCATAACCATATTAATGATATCATATATGATCCTATTATATCATATTAACACCCTTTTATTAATAATATTTCCTTATCACTCTTATTTTAGGTGTTAACGACTTCATTTTTCTTAGAATTGTTTTGTCATGTAAGTCATAGTTCTTCTGTATAATATATTATTATCTTATCTAAAAATGATATTAAGTTAATATATATAATATTAATTCACTATATATATTATTATAATCATACATGAGTGGTGAACTCAGAAAATGAATGACATCATGTTGTTGAGATGGTAGACCGATCAACGCACGAGTGAAAATGTCATTACCATAATGGTGAAATGGTAAGGAAGTGTACGGTATATTTATTTTCTCCAAAATTAATATCAAATCCTATTTATTATATATAACCATTATTTTCATCATTATACCCATACCTTTAAAGTGGCGATGAATACTATATTACACCACAATGTAGAGACGGTAAGCCGTATGTATGCACAAGTGGTGCCTTCGTTTTTCATAATATGAATAAAAGATGGAATATGGTTTTAACATAATCATAATTAATTCTAGTAAAATAAATTATGAAGTATTATTTACTTAATTATGCAATGAATACATGAATAGTATGTAGAAGAGGAAATAATCTTTAAAGAGTTGATAAAGACCTCTTCTTCAGTAGACTTCATTTATTATATTTTTATGGGATATAGGTTTGATATTTTGGAAGAACAAAAACTTTTAAGACTTAAATAATTATTTTTAAAAGATAAATGAGTAGATTATGGTCAAAATATATGCCTCAATATGGTGCAAATTAGTGAGGGAGGAGGCTCCTTTTTATAATTTTGGTGAGGAGCACTTTTAGAAATCATCAAAATAATAAAATCTAATAAGTATATTCTATAGATAATGTCGTAGAAATAGGTATTAATGAATAGAGTAAGACCATTTAGACAATAAATTACCCCAATTGTGAATATTTAACATTTTTTTTGTGATTTTTGAAAAATTTTGAAAAATATTAATTCAATAAAATATCATTATTGTCAAATTTGATACGATTCATTTAATTTGACAAGAAATACATAAATAAAATGCAGGAATTAGAATATAATGATTTAAAAAATCTCTAATATATATTATATATCTATAAAATTAGTTATATACATTAAACCATCCCAAATATATTAAAATTAATACTTTAAAAAACAATTATCTTATTTTTCTATTAGTTAATTAAATCTTGTGTTAACATCATAGAATCATTAATGGTAATTATATTATATAAAAAAAATAAATATAAATATATATAATGATAATTAATTTAATTATATAAAAATATACATTTATTTTCATTTAAATATTGATTTATTCCTTACATGGACACATAAATGATATTAAATACCATGGGAGTCTGTAACTATATTTGATTGAAATTATATATAAGTTATTTATATGGAAATGTGACCATTAAAAAATTAAAAATGTAATAAGTGTCTCATTATAATCCTAGAATAATTTTTTAGCATGTTTAGGTCATGGTTATGAACTTATTTTTTGGTTTTAACCCTTATTTAACCCATTGGACTATTACTATGACAACAAGGATTTTTACTCTTTGAGGGTTAATATAGTAACTATAAAATGACAAAAGACCCATAAATTGATAATTGATGAAAATTTTAACCATATAAAAATATTTTTACTGAATTATATATTTTTATGAATTTCATATCAATCAATAAAATATTATTTATTTTACAATATCATAAATATCACTTTGACATAATTTATTAATTTGAATTTTAAAAATACCAATCAAATAAGATAAAATAAAAAAATATTTTAATAAAATATTTAAATTTCAATTTATTCTATAAAATTCATTTATGACATTAATTACTTAAACTTTTATTTAATATAATGTTTTTAATATATTTTATTTGATATTTCCATTAATTAAACAATTACTCCATCATTATTGTTAAAGCCTTTAAGATTATTATTTATTCCCTAAAAATTAAAAAACAATTACCACTATGAAGATAAATATTTTATATTCCAAAATATAATTTATGTTAAAATATAACATCGAGTAAATCCCATATTAAAATATTTAACTTTTTGAAAATATATGTATAAAAAGTGTGACTTTTATTTAAATAAAATATTATAATGGTTATATTCCTATCCAAATGGACATAAATAGACAAATAATAAATAATTTTAGGATTATAGAAAATAAATACTCATTTAATAACATTTGGTAATGTTTTAGGGTCATTTGATATATTTCTATTTTTATTTTTACCCTTAATTACCCGATTTACCCTTAAATGTGATTATAAAAAATAAAAACTTTACAATTCATGTTAACTAAAAATAAAAGGGACTTATTTACAAAATTTTGACCTTACGATTCAAAAAATTGAATCCATTTAAAAAAATTCAAAACATATAAGTGACTAATATAAATTTAATATTAATTCTGTAGATTAGGTGTGAATATGGGTTTTTTAATGTGAAGATGTTCAATATTTTGAAATGTTATTATATATATATTCAATATAAAAAATTTAAAATAAACCTAAATGGAATAATATATGTATAATTGATCTAATTTTACTTTAATAAAATTTAAAAAATAATTTACCATTATAAATTATTTAGATGAAAAGTCATTTTTCAATTAAAATGTTGTATTTTTCACTATTCAATGAAATATCAATCTTTTCAGAAAAATATCACAAATTAACACAAAAATAATTTTGAAATTACGATTTTAAAATCAATGTTTTTATAAAATATAATTTTTAATAGAGTTATTTTTTTAATGTGCGCAATCAAAAGTTGTAAAAAATGACTTTATAAAAACTTTGATTTTTATACATAAAAGAGGATTTATTTTTATACAATGTCTAGAAAACACATAAGATAAATGTTAAAAATTATATTTAACTCATAATATATAAATTAGTAATTCTTTAGCAACATTCATAATCCTTAATTTAATTCCTATGTTAGAGTAATATTTCATTGTTCGTTTGAGTTTGGTGTTTCGTGTAATGTAAGTTTTTGAAGTGATTAAATTTTAAAAGAGGCACACCATATAATCCTATATTTTTACCAAATAAACCTATATAATCTTTATTTAATGAAATTATGTATAATTATATTTAATCTAATTTCTAAATATATCAATTTTTTCCATAAGATCATGAGAATTAATTAATATTAATTTAATACTAATCTCATGGGTGCCCCACGCCTCTAATATATAAGGTCACCATGCCACCTCTATTACTCACATATCATGAGCCATGTATCTCTAAAAATATCTAAAAAATAACTTATAATCTTTCTTATACACTTTCAATAGGTTTTTGTAATTTTAAATGGCCATCCTTAGGGCATTTAATGAGGGATCCAAAGAAGGTTCTTCAAAGAAGGGGTAATAAATTTAAGTGAGCATTTTTATTTTATTTATTCTTCTACTTCATTCATTTATATCATAAAAAATAATATACATTCATATAAATATCACCCATATACTTATATTTTATTATGTTAATTGTATAACTATATTCATCTCATTTTCCCATCAAATGGGAAACATAACCATTATTCATGTGTATGTGAAGACTACCACATCATGGAAAGTTGAATTTTGTTTTCCATCACCGCATTTAATGGAGGGTTATTATGAAAAATTTAATTTGTGTATATTTATATGATATTAATGAAATAAATATTATATTGGGAATATAATATATCATATTTGTTAATTCCATTTCAATTTTAAAAATTGTATAATCATATGTCGGTATGTACATACAACTATATCTACGTAGCGATGTACTTTAGGTTTTCAAACCATCATATCATGGATGGTCATGAAGATAGATTTAAAGATGTTATTTCATTTTTATAACAATTAACATACTTTTTTGAAGATAATATTTTGTTTATCTTTTTTATTTTTTATCCAACTAAAATTAAAAATTTCACTCGTGTGTACGTCGAGACTACCGCCACATGTGACAGGGTATTTTGTTTTTCCCAATAATTTTTCATGAATGATTCTAAAATTTTATTTAATTTATATAAATTATAATAAATTTATTATTGTTATTGTTGAGATTATTGAATAATAACCCCTTCAATCATGATCAACCTGTTAGAGTCATTTTCTAATTATGGGCCGAACATCCTCAAAAAACCCAATGTGAAATTTAGTAATTTGGTAATTAAATATGTCATTGAAATTAATGAAATAAAGGTATTAATGAAAAATTTTAAAACCTATAATATTTTATTAAAAAAAATACTTAATATAATTTTATTACACAGTAGTTGAAATATACACTTGGTATGTTTGGAGTCGAGGTAAGAGGGTTTATAGATCATGTTATTTTCATTGTGTTATATTACATATTATTTATGGATTTTGATGTTAGATTATGTGTGTAATGAAATTTCATTATTTTTATATTATTTTTATATTTTTTATGTGTATGTTTATTTTTCATACATCATCAATTCATTGATTAATTCTCATTTCAATGTTGCGATCATTGTAGTGGTTTCTCATCTCATTTTTATTTTCATGATACATAATATATATTCAGTGCTTCAATTCTTATTGTGTATTATATTATAAAACATTCATAATATATATATATTGAATTAATTTATTTTAATATACTTTAAAGATTCATTTTATGTTATTTGTTTCATTTCTTTTACGATTCAAAATTTACCAAAACGATAAGGGTATGTTGAACAATTTCATCCTTATTTGGGATTGTTAATTTTCAAGTTATTATAGGAGAATTATATGATATTTATTTATAAAACCCCATATATTATCTTATCCTATTGTTATATTTTTTAGAATTAATATTTTTAATTTCATTTTCCTCTCTCTAGAAACTAAAAATCCTGAACATTTGTTTTTAATGAAAACTAACATTGATTTTTTATTTGGTCAAGTGCTTATTTCATCCATATACATATTTTCTTTAAAAAGTCATTGATAATTTTTTTAATATTCTCTAATTATTTATTATTGTTTTTTACCATGTTTTAATTTTATATAAAATGTTTTAAAAGGGATATTGTTATCATTTTTCAAACGAGTTACATTATTCCAATGTTATAAACACATTAATGTTTTTACATATACCACCTGAAAATATTTTCTACCTCAATAACTATTATTTTTTAAAGATAGTTTTAAAATATTACATGTTTATTTTAAAATAAAATAATAATCTTAATATTTTTTTAATTTTAGTTTTTAAAGCTACCAAAATAAAAGGTTAATTTCCCCTTCTGAAATAAATGAATTAAAATATCTAGTAAAGGTATTTTCATCTAGGTTAATATCCTATATTGATTTTGTTGCTTCTTTGGGAATACAATTTTATTATACCATCCATCTTATTTATTTTTATGGATCATGATTATTTTTTAAATTATATTTTAATGGGGATGATTTTTTCCATTGTTAAACTATTCAATAAAGGTATGAATGTTTTTTTTAAAAATTTTGATAATGAAAATTTATAATTCCATGTCTTATATTCCTATATGTTATTCCGAAATTATTGGTGATTATAGGAGTGGATAATATAGATATTTGATTCATTGGGTAATGTTTCTTATCGATAATGGAATGTAGGAGGGATTTTACTAGAAACTTTTATACTATGTGTTTAACTATGATATAGTTATTTCTGACACGAATGAACATGGATGATAAAAATAATGTTCCAAGATATCAATTGGATTTCTATATTATTGAGGTTTTAAGGATCCATTTGATCAAGATTTATTTCATATGGATCATGATTTATTGTTTTTATGACATCTATCTTTGATAAAGCTTTAGGCCAAATCATATATTTTATTATCAAGGTTTTTAAGGGTATGAATAGTTTTATGATATACACACTGTATTAATAGAAATATTATCATATAATTCTCACTAAATATATTCAATTATCAATTCATATGTCTCTCCTTATTGATCATTTGTTACCACATATTTCATTTGTTCATTTTCCCTAGGTTATAAAAAAATATGTTTGTTAAGATATTACAAGAAGAGTTTCATTTGGATGATGATGAAGACTTCATGTGGAATATTTAAAGTAATGTAATTGAAAAAAATATCACTTAAATATATGGATACCGTTATTTAAGAGTTTTTATTAATTATATAAATCTCTAATATTAAATGTTCCTTGGGTATATAAGTGATCCAATATTATCCCGAGACTTTTTATGTTTTGGATGACTAAATTGGTTTTTGATTATTAGTATCAAATATAAAAATTAAATGACTATAATTTTATCATTGGATTTGAGAGTGTGGGTTTAAGGATGTTTTAGGAAGTCTCATTTTAGGAAAGTTCTAGATATAAAATTAACTATGTGATAATTATTAGATGGGTTATAACAATATGAATGAGGGTAATAAAATTTTACCTGATCTTTTAAAAGTGTATTTAAATATGGGGTTGAGTAAAATATGTATGATCCTTTTTGTTTAATAGAAAATATAGTAGGGAAAGATTAATCTAAAATAACAATATTGGAGGGTCAAATTGCCAATTTTTCATTAAAACATAATGTTAGTAATAAGATTGATTTTAAATATTTATATTTGACAGAATTTTCCAAAATACTTGAATGACTTTTTTAAGATTTAAAGATCATCCATGTCATGTAATATTGTTATTCAACTAATTTTTTTTATTTTTTGGGTATATGATACTAACTATATATTTTAAAACTATTATTAATATATATAAGATCAAAATCGAGGTAACTATTTACAGATCTTGTATTTTTTATTAAAATGATATGGAAAAGAATTCCTACATCAAGTAATTAAGTGAACCAGAATATTTTAATGATAAAATAATTCAAAATAAAATATGTGTATTTCTATAATACGCTAATAGAAATATGATCTATAATAATGGTTTGAGTGAACCATTGTTATATTCATTTTTTTGTCTACATATGGGAATGATTTAGAAAATCATTGAAAAGGAATGGTTTTTTTCCACCGATACCAATAGTTTTACTAAACCTTTAGTATAGGTGTCACCATATTTATGTATATAATAACAAATATTCCAAAATTAATAATTAGTTATATATATATATTATATGATCATCAATATTTTTATAGCATATTGTTAAAGTATTTATAAAATAATTGTGAGGTCTTTGAATCCTAACACGTTGTTAGGAATTTTTTTCCAATATATACCTATACCAAAAATATGAATAGACCATTGCTGTATGTATTTCCTATGAAATTACCTATACCAATATTTGGAAAACTATTGGTATGGACTACCTATACCAATGGTATGATAAAACCATTTGTATAGATGTTTACTAATATAAAATCACTCAACTAGTCATCAAATAATTATTAAAAGTTATTAAAATGGTTTTAGGGCCTATAATAATGGTTCCAAACTATAGGTATAGAATTTTTTATTGTATTGAAATTTATATTATATAATAAGAAATATTATTTATAAAAAAAGGTTTCTTACGAATAATGTGAAATGATTGATTTAATAAAAAATTGTATGATTCATAAAATTATATAACATGTTTGAAATAGGTTATATGGATAAAAGGAGTTTTATTTTGTATAAAATAGTTATCTATGAAATTTTATTAAATACATGGGAAAAAATTTTAACCACCAGATAATGATATATTTTAAATAATAAATTCTTATTTTCATAATATTACTATAATCATATAAAATACCGTATAATACATGGGTGTTTATAGTTAATTTATTCAAAACTATCACTAAAAAATAAATGTTATTTCCAAATTATAATAGAATTTCTCTTTCTTATCATGATATTTTAATGAAAATAGTGTTCACAGGAGAATAAGGAGAGTATATTTGGACTAAGATAATTTCAAATTATAATAAATAAAATATTATATTAGTTAAACTAAAAGTAAAATTCACATTATATCATAAAATAATTTAATATGTATTGGTAAAGAATGTTATTAATATAAAGAATTATATTTTTCAAGAAAAATTATCTAAAAGGAAATTTTACCAAAAATCTTCCATGATTATGATGAGGTTATAAAAAGTTTAGATTAGAAAACATATGTTGTTAATATTGTAACATTAATTTTTTTATGTAAAAATGTATATATACAACGTTGAAAGAGTTAAACATTAGGAATATGATTCCAAAGAATCTATATAATTAAAAAATACTTCTTTATTGATGTTACTTAGTAATGAACTTTAACGGGAGGTTTTTTCCAATTCTCACATAGATATGTGGTAGGATTTTTTTATAGTTTCAATGTGTTTAAAAAAATCCTAAATGTTTATCAAACATAAGACCACTATAGAAGTCTTTCATTTTATATATAATTAGAAAAGTTTTTATGCATTTTTTCTAAGTATTCATAAAGTTTATGAATTTGAAACATATCATGTTATACAAAGGGAAATGTCCAATTTATCATTCTCTCAAGTTGGCTATATATATTCATGAAGTGGAATGATAATTAACCTCTTAATGTATCTCATTGAGTTAGCATTTATCAATTCTCATCAGGGAGTATTATAGGTTTCGATGAAATATTACATTAAATTTGGGTTTGATTTTATATAGAGACATGGAATATTCTCATGAGACCCAATCAGGGACCACTCCCCCTAGTACCCCTCATAGGCTAGTAGTGAAGATGATAGTGACCCCACCAACCCATATCCAATAGGCTATAGGATGGTGACTACAACTAACAGTATAAAGCACATGATAAGAGGCATTACCATCATAAATACCGCCAACATATAAATAAAACCAATAATAAACTAAATATAAAAAATAAAATTTCATATAATTAATATAATGTTATACACAATGATAAAATATCAAAAATAAAAATACAAATAACATCTATGATGGAAAAACTATCAAATTACTACTATAAACTCCATGGGATAAGAATTTTTAGCTTGGTAACCAATTAGCTCCTCAAAATATAAGAAACACAAACAAACAAACACACACACACACACAAATATATATATATATATATATATAAGTGAGAATATATGTACACATTATTGGATAATTCTTAAAAAAACTCATTCCAATGTGAAAGAACCATATTATTTCCTTGGTGAATGAACATTATAACCAAGTCTCATCAATACCAGGCCATATAAGACCCATTCGTACCAATTTTCACTCATTCTCTATCACTACAAGGTATATAAGCATGGTACTATGTGAATATATCACATTAAGGGACCCTGAATCCACTTCCCCACTAATTTGGTTACTCTTATTACCCAAATACATACACCTAGTTCTTCAATCACTTTTGTAGCCACCAATCTATACATACATGTATTATATAACAACTGAATATCATTGGATCACCATTTTTGGGTAACATAAACATGAAGGACATCAAACTTATGGTGTGGAAGAGTGAGTAGTTAGCTATCCATTCCCTCTATAACGTAGATGTTGTGGAACACACCCAAAACCAATATACCATATGATAAGATATTAGGTTGCCTAACTCAGGTTGTGGTCTGTATGAAAAGAAAAGAAAATAAAAGTGATAATGTAACCACAGAAACTAGTGCATTAGGTTTACACTTAAAATTAATATTACTACTACCCATAACCACCACGACATCATCATCATCACCATAATAAACTAGTTCCATAAATACCTCACAACAAAAACAAATCACACCACCACTACACAACCACTACAAAAAAAATACAAATAAAAATTTTATGTAATCATTATTAATTTTTAGATTTACCATTTTAATGACCATATTACATTCATTTATCCATATTAAATGGGAAAAAATTCATTAACTATTCTCCACAATTTTTTCCAAACATCACATGTTTAATTTCATCCCTGTTTTGAATTCATTAATTAACCCACAACTCATCAATTTCCACCACAATAACCATTACTAATTACATTAAAATAATCATAAACTATTATTGTAGAATATGATGACTAAAACCCACCAAACATTCACAGTACTGTGTCAAAAATCACTCTACTACCAATCAAAAAGCACCACAACCATGCGATGTATATCAAAGTATACACAAACATTCCTTTTACATAATAAAAAACCATACCACAACTATAACGATAAAAAAACATTATCAACTGATCCTTCACCATTGCATCCACAACATGAAATATCCTCAACACCAACAACTAAAACCATAACCAATCCAAAACAAAATAAATAATAAAAAATGTAAAAAACAGTTAATCAACATCAAACTACACTAAAAAACCTTTCATTAATCATACACCCAGGTTAAATCATAACATCGTATATAACAATTGGCGTTACAATTCCAAATTTACAAGATACTATTTCATTACCAACATTAAGTGGTTAACCTTTGGTGGAAAGTGATTAAATCTTTCCAATGTCTGTAAAGAAGTTCGATCATAGTAGAAAATATTAAATAATATGTGTAAACACATAGGAAATAACATTGATTCATGTATAACATATGTGAATCACTATTTCACCAAATATTCATTTCATATGATTCATTGTCTTTTCTAGGTCAATTAAATTATCCACCCAATAAAAAATGAATTCTTAATCCACATTAAAAGATAATAAATGAACGTTAATTCTCAAATACCATAACTCAATTAATGATTTGATAATCATAGTGAATGCACGAGAGAGATAATTAAAGATGAAACACCATTAAATTCAAAGGGAACCTTCTTAAAATATATCCTTCTCAAACTCTCATAAAACCAAAACCAAACACTAAAAAATCATAAATAATTCCAACTTAAAAACATATTAGAATAAAGTAATCAAGAATAAAAAATGAACGATATGAAGTGATGCACTTTAGATAAGTGAAGTAATCACCACATGAATTGAGATACACAAAGTGATGATTTAAGATCACTAAATAATAACCAAGATCTAGCTATGGTTTAAAGAAATATCAAAAATTCATAACCAATAGGATATGAAACATTATATATATATATATATATTGAGGGTCCATCTCCATAGTGTGGTGAAGTTAGAAACAACTATTATGGACTAGGTGAATGAAATTTCCAAATTCTCATCCATTTAAAATGACTATCTATCCTCTCTTCTACAGTTGTTTCACTACTAGAAAAATATAGGTTGAGTCATTACAATATTTAATGACCTTTAAAATAGACATATCAACCTCAACTATGAGTCCCATAAAAGAGATGCTATAGAATAGGGGAATGAAACTCACTATTTCAGACTCAATCCATGACTGACCATAGAGATAAATCTTCCAAAATATAACATAGTTACTCTACACCCACAAAAATAAGAAGTATTATGTTTCATTTTTTACACATTGATTACACAATGAAATTATATAAAAGACACCAAATAGAATTAAATACACAATATCATAGAGAACCACCATGATAAGGACACCCATAAAAAAGGGATTTTCAAAACCTGAGTATGCCAACTCCTCAAAACAGAAATCTCACCAGGCCCATAACATCATTATGGCCACAAACATGACGTAGACTTTCCCAAAATCCGGGATTTGGGCTCCCACATTCTAAAACCGATTTTGCAACACCAAATATACTCTAAACTACCTCTAAACACCATTCATTTATATAAAAAATAAATAAAGCGTTCATGAAGGTTCGATCCCATACATTAGAAACCTATAAAATGATTTTCATCAGGGAAAATCAAAAATTAAACTGAAAAAAATGAGAAACATAAAACCTAAACACGCATAATAGATACCTCTCAAACAAGAACATCACAACCCTTATAACCCAACCATAATACAATAAATTTTTATTCTGAAACACACTGGCATAAAACCATGAATATAAATATTAGAGAAAAATATACAAGTTAAAAAAATCACACTGATCCCACATCTTTGATTCGCATTCCAATGCACACTAATAAAACCCATGATTACTCTACAAGATATGAACTAATGGATTAGAATGACCACATACCACATTTTCTTAGTGATCCTAAATCTAGATTCCTCACTCAATGAACATCACATAATCCTCCACATCTAGATCTACCCAATAATTGACCTGGGAGTCATCATAAATATATTGATGAAGATGCGATATAAAGAGATATATTTAATATGATCCATATTTGGTGGATGATCTAATATATATTCCACCTCACCAATATACTCTAACACATAGAAAGGACTAATAAATTGAGAATAATTCTTACTACCATGATGTAAAATCCACTCCCCAAGGTGACGATAGACTTTCAAGAATACACAAATAGAAATTTAAGCTATAGCCATGGACCTATTGCCATGGTTTTATAGGTCTGTGACTATATCTGGTTTATATCCACGATTTCTTTTTTAATCCGTGGCTACACAATTCCATTCCCTTATTATTTCGATTCCCATTGGGCTCTGCCTTCATCCCCGATATGCGTCCTATTTTTTTCGATTCTAGTCGGGCTCCTCCTCCATCCCTGATATGTGACCCTCTCACCGCGACACCCACCTCCTCCGGCGGCCTCTCATTTTCCCCGATGGCATCTCTCACCGCGCCCTCCACTCTTCCCCTGTGGAATTCCTCTGTCTCCCTCAGTGCTGTTCTCTATCGCTCATCCTCGCCGGCTTCAGTTCCTCTATCCCTCGTCTTGGTTCATTCATTCACAGTGCGGATTCTCCAATCATGGATGGGCTTCTCCATTCTGGGTTCCTCCATCCCTTGAGCGGTACTCCCTTCCTCTATACCATTATTTGGGTGTTCCTCCTCCATTCGGTGTGTTGGAAGAAGGGTTCCTCTATACCCTTCTTCAGGCCTTCCTCCTCCATACGGTGTGCTGGCCCAACTAATTTGTATTTTTGAGGAATTAGGGGTTCCACCTAGGTCATTGGACTCACCCAAACACATATACATGACCTGAGTTTCAATATAAATGATGAGACCTTCTGGGTTTCTCTTAGGGTAAAAGTATTTATTGGAGATGTAAATATATTAAATGTCTAGTAAGTTGTAAAGAGAAGGATTTATTAGGCTGTATTATATTAGTTGGTCCATATTCCAATTTTATTTTAGTTTTTATTTATCATGTATTGATGATCTTTCCATTTTATTTATATATGATTCTATGTTTTTCTATTATTTCTTCTGAGCTATTTTAATCTTCTACAATATATAGATTTATTTATTTCTAGTCTAGAATTTGGGGGATTAGTTGGATCTCTGTTTAGTTTCTACATGTTTTTGTGATGTCTGTTATATTGACGGGTGATGCCAAATTTTCAGTGGATTTGGAAATGACCCTCATGACTTATATTAGGGAGAAAAATGTCCTGATGAATATTCAAGGACCTCACCACTAGTTAGAAGAATTTTGTGTATGGTTAGGTGAACTTGAGGTCATGTAGAATCCATGTGTGGGTTCATTTTGGGTGGTCTATATTTGGGTGTAACACACACACACACAATCACATAGGAATCCCATAGATATTATCCACATATCCTTGATAATACAATAAAAATATATACTATACATACTGAATAATCCAAAGGAATACTACAAACCTTTATTAACCCAATTATTGTTTTTAAATAGATAAGGGTATCTCATGCCTCTCCAAAACCATATCTTATAATAAATGACTAATGTTGTTATGGGTTGTGAAATCCTAATGAAATTCAAATTTTTATTCTAGAAGTTGGGGATTCTCCATGAACTGAGATTAAAATTGGAAATATAAGAATTGGGATTAAAATTGGAAATATCAGAATTGGTATGGACCTTCCATGAGGGGTTGGTCACCATAATATTTTTAATAGGTTTTATGATGATATTATTTACAATTCTACCATTATTTGTCTTATTTGAGGAGTATAAGAGGATTATTACCCACTGGAATTTAAATTGCGACCAAACTAATGTGATTAGCATAAGGGGACTAGTCCCCACTAAACCTAAAATCATGACTAGAATTTTGTGATGAGCACAAGAGGACCCTACCATTACAAATATGAAAAGTATAAGATTTATTATGTGATAAGAATAGGATGATTCACCTTTCATAATGCATCATAATCCCATATTTCCTCACGCGATGAGCATGGAATTCCTTTGGTGATAAGCATAGAATTACTTAGTTGATGAGCCTAGAGTTCATTAGGTGATGATCCAAAAAAACAACCGGTGACTAGCCTATGATGACTTTGGCAATGAAGCTAGGATTATATAGGTGATGAGAATAGTATTCCTTAGATTATGAGCCTATGATTTCTATATGGCTTGACAGAAGAGGATATAACATCCTTCCTGTCCAAATAATAACTAAATATCCATCCTTTACTTATATGTGGCAAGCATAAGATTCCCTCACTTCTAGAAATGAGAAAGATATTTATGGGATAGTCTAAATATACAATGTAATTGAAATTCTAGTCAACTATGATGATTAGGTTGTCACCTTGATAAGGAAGAAAGTGACATTATTAACTAATGTCCACATGGAGATGGAATCAAGATCATGATTCATGGGCATGCGTTAATTATATAAGAGAAATATGGACTGGGAGGGGGACTGGCAGAGGGTGTCTAGGAGGGTCTGTAGGGGGGTTGGTAGGGGGGTTTCCAACACATCCTTCTTTTGTTCATTTCTTTGTGACATAATCAGTGGTGGAGGTCTACATAACTTCCAAGCTTCTGGATAATTCTTCAAGCCTCATATAAAATTCACATACTAACACCTTTTCTTGGGAACTTCATATTCATTTTCAACAATCTTTGGAACTTCCAACTACCTTCTAAGTTGTCCAACTCCCAATTGTTTCATCAATATTCTTGGGTAATCCAAATAACTTTCAAGCCATTTATCATCTGCATATTGGCATAAAACAACTTGTCTTACTCATTGAAAACTATGACACAAACACAATGTGGATTTAACAATCTTTCACTTTGTGTTTATTGTCAATACCAATCTAGCAATTGGTATGTCAAGATGTTATTTAATTTTCTTATCTCCTCTTTTTCTCATTGAATTATCTTGTTTTATTTTCTCCCCTTATTGACAATAAAGAAAAAGTTCATGAAAGAGGATGGTATAACTTTATTCTTAAACAATGTGACATCATTCATTCTATTCAAAGTCTATGTGATCCATGTTTGGTGTAGAAAATATGAGGGTTTGATTTAGAAAACAATGTTGTCGCATTAACAAACTGAACATGATACCAACTAATTCTAATTCCCATGAATCATTTAGGGGCTGTTCAGATATCCTCAAGTTGAAACCAAATGATTCCAATTGATATCATCATTCATTTTGGAATTACAACATGAGATCTTGCACTCATCTCAATACACATGTTGAAAACATTCAAGTACATGTAGGAGGTTTTAGAAATCAGCCTTGAGATCTCAAATTTCCTCAACTTCTTTTCATTGATTAATTAAATTTCTCTCACTTAATATCAGACTTTATTCATTCATTAATAGGGATGAGAGAAACACATACCTCATCAATGACTTTTTCAATCACTTTCTAGAAATTCGAGATTTGCATTGAATAAATCAGTCTGGCAGCTTCTCAAGGGTCTTCTCCACTCATATCCCCATTGAGGAGACAAAAACTTCATCAAGGCAGATCTTTACATAGGATGTTCTTTGGAATACCATTTAATAAATCATACCAAGATGGTGACTTTTTTTTCAGATATGGAATAGTTATTCCAGCTTACTTCTCTTCATTTTCTCTCCTCTTGAGAACTAGTTTCACCTTCAATTACTTACATTGTATGGCACACTAATAACAAAAAAATAATTAGGGAATAAGGTGGATGTCCTTTCACATCAGTGTGAGTTGTTGTGTTGAGAAAATTTTCTCAACCAGTTTGTCCTTTCCAATTTAGCTCCATGTCTGGATGGACTCTTCATGCATGCACTTCTGGATTTTCAAGCAGCCTTGGGCAGTATGGATTTGTTTTTTCCCTCATGTGAGATTTTCTTTTTAACAAGATGATAGTGCACGGGCTGCTCCAAGACCATGGAAGGTTTATTCTTAGCTTGGGAAGAGGTCAGGGGGTAGGGGTCAAGGGGTAGGGGGCATGGGGTGTGCAATGGGGCAATGTGGGTCGGGGGTGTGCAAGGGGGCAGGGGTTGTGTAGACACTATTGGAATTGAATGTTATTTCACATATGTTAAGATTATAAGTGCATTTTAATAATTCTCATTGTTTCCTTTCATTATTGCATGCATGCACTTGAATCTATTTTTGTTTTAAACTTTTTTTGGGTTTTATATGGCCAGGTTTCAGCTGAATCAATGATTGGGGGGAGCAAGCCTGTAAATGTGCACAAATTTTCATTTATTTTATGGAATTTTTAGTTGTTAAATTGATGTGTCAATTAAATTACATGATTTAATCCTTTGTATCTTAAATTGGGATCCTTCCATAATTTTCATTATTTTCCACTTTATCCTTCATAATTACAATGACAATCTAGATTTTTGAATTTCTATATCAAAGATTGTCTAATCATATTAGCAAACTGGTTTGAAAAATCCAAGCAGATTGAGTAAGAATAAAAGAAGGAAAATTCTCTACTTTCTAAAATTGATAAAACTATATAAACTAAGAATAAAGGTTAATTCTAGAAGAAGAACATGCTAAAAATGAGGTTTCAATCTAGAAAATTATGAAGGATATAGGCATGAAGAGTTTAAGGTATTTTATACATTCAGGAAATGGATTTTCTAGGTTAAGAACAATGTCTAATCCCTATTTCTCGCTTTTAAGTGATGATGGATGTTTACTTTATTCTCATATTTTGGTAATTTTTGATTTTTGAATAGACAATTGAAGGTGATGTTTGAAAAATAAAGAGATTTATTAATGATCATGTTATTTAGTATTGGGATGTACCTATCAATTTGAATATTATTTTTTCATTGTTGGTTATGGATTCATGTATCATTTATCATGTACAGTTGACCCACTGATCACATATATATAAGAAGTTGTTATACCAGGAAGGCTCAGTCAGGGAGAATTCCCTGACCATTTATTAAAATAAAAGAAAATGACAGTAAACACGCACCAAAAGCCAAAGGGAAAGCAAGTTACATATCACAAACACCATACCGATCTCCATATTCTTCCTCCACTGTGGCTGTTTCCCATTCCGAGCTTTCATAACGCTTAAGAACCTTGGCATATTTCCTTCGCAAATTCATACGCTCCAAGGATAATAGCTCATCATTGCCTCCAGAGAATCTGGTGGCCAACGGCTTTGGAAGATATGAGTAGTCTTTCTTTGCCCTCGGCCGCGGTGGAGCAGTTAAGACTTCAGGAGCTTTAATCGTCTTTGTCATCCCTCCATGGACCACATCACTGAAGGAGGGTTTTCTCATGTCACCATAGTAATCCTGATCGCTCTCGTAGCAATCTCCCCACTTTCCAGTGATACACACTTGCTGAAGCATACCATCCTCACCACTAGGATGCTGACATTGGCCACTGTCATCAATTACCGCAAGACATCTCGACTGTTTCGGAGATTCCTGAGTAATTGAAGCCCCCCGCTCCACCTTTGTTGATCCATTTTCATCTTCCTTCATAGAAGACTCAAGCTGGAATACAACCAATGAGGAGTCATCCTCTCTGGATTCATTTTCCAGCCCCTCAAACCGATTTGCAGTGGCCATAGTGAAGCCCACCTGCCCATCCATTGCAGCCCTTCTTTGCACCCCATTTTCAAAGACAACATTCTCTAAACCGCCACTGCCTCTTCTGATCTCATCCGGTATTCCATTCTCCACCATTCCTGCCTCTTTGCCCCCATTTTCGGCCATTCCAGTAGGAGCCAGCATACCCACCCCATTCTGCGACTCCCTCACCACACTGAGGTCACCAGCAGAACCTCCTCCTTCGCCTAAGCCACAGCCCTAACTGGCAATAACACATCACACATGCTCACCCAACTGTAAGTCATGTTTGAGCCTGCCGAGAACACCAGACATAGCAGGATTAATAGAAGCCTCAGCACCGCTCCCCGCAGGGAAAACAGACCGCTTCCTCACATCAACCGCAGAACCATAAGCAACACTCCCAGCAGGCAGAGCACCCGGGCTAGGGGACTCGACCAACCTCTCCTCCTGGCTCAGAGGTCATCTGTTCAGCATCTCAGAGCCACAACACGACACAAGGTGCCCCAACCGATGGCAATTGTCACAGTAACCAGCCCAGGATTCGAACACCACGGGTTGCCTCCAACGAAATTCCTCACTAATGGTTAACCACACCCAGTTGACAGCAGGCCGAGCCATGTCCACCTCCACGCAGATCCGAGGATTCACAGGATGACATACAGTGGATGTGCGAACATCCGAGCAGAGGTATCGCCCCACCAAATTACCAACCATACGAAGAATAGCAGGGTTTTGAAAAGGGAGTGGGAGTTGCGGAAGACTAACCCACGTCGCAGTGGTTGACGGATCGCGGTACATGTGAAGATCAAAAGACCATCGAAGGAGAAAGAAACGGCTCCCTTTGCATCTCCGCGGCCCATTAGACCATGCGCGAATCAAATCTTCTTCTGAGTTGAAGCAGATCATGAATTGTCTGCTGTCTAGCAGCCCAACAACAACACGTTCCTGCAAATACCATTTTCCGAAAATGAAACGGTCGAACTCGTCAACCGAGGGCCTTCTGCGATCGAAGCGAGCAACCAGCGTCAAATCTAGGTGACTCGAAGCTTCGAGGAATTCGGATGAAGAGATCGGCAGCTGAGGAGCCCCCTGATGAAGATCTGGAACCTTCGGACATATCGAGATCGTCGGGAACTCCGGGAGATAGTTGGGGGTCGAGAAAGGGATGAAGAGTTTCTGAGGCGCTGGAGGTGGTGAGGCCCTGTCCTTCGCCTCCCGTCCAACTCTTGGAAGCGGAGGGAAATCATCCCAAAGATCCATCTAGGGTTTCAGCACCGTTAAACGCCATAGACAAGCCTCTGAGCGCCGCGATTCGAGAGACACCATCCAAGTGGACTCCTTCTTCTAAGAAGTTGTTATATCTCATTTCTTTTCCCACTATTTTCTTATAGGTGGTTTCTTATGATAACACCAGTTCTATCTATCACCATCGAAGACAATGAGTTCAAGATTTGGGTAAGGCTTATTCCATTTTTATTCTTTGGCCCAATTTTAATTAGTGCTTTTTTTATATTTGGGTTCCTTAAATTTTTGTTGTGTGTTTTGGATTTAATTGAGGTGGATTCGAGTCACCATTGATGAAGGATTACATGTGTATTCATAGGTACGCATATGCATATATAAGTTCCCCCTTTATATATATTCACTCATGGAAATATGATCATATATATTGGGGCTAGGTGTTCTTATATATAGATATGAAAAATGTATACGCGTGTAAGTGAAAATCGGTATATGCAAGTATAAACATATATCCAAGGACCCCCTTGTGCATATTTGGCTAGGAAAATATGTACATAGGGGCTAGGTGTCCTTATATATATGTTAGGTTTAATATGCTTGCAAGCGGAAAAAAGGAAGTTTCGAGTTGTCGTCGTCAAAAGCTAACACGCCTTGAGGTTGAGGTAGGGTCCCTCTCCTAGCCTATTTAATTCAAGAATTTTTTAAATTTCATTTAGTTGCCTTATTAATTTTTCATTTTTATATTAAATTGCAATTCTTCAATAAGTGTTAGTTATGATAATTGTTTCGTTTGATAAATAAGTCATGGTTTTGTAATAAAACCCCTCCAACAGAGGTGCGCTGTCTGCGAAAACTCACAGTGGTTTACCTTGCTTAACATTATTGCATTTATGTTTTCCTTATACTTGATGTCATAGTTAGTCATAAAGCACACATCATACCTGACCCTTTTTATATCCTTGTAGGGGGTTTCCCTCTTTTTATTAAAACAGTTGTTTGAACCAAGTCACTCTTTAAGTGTCGTTAGACTTTTAAGATGGGTCCCATGTTGTGTGACCATGTCACATGGCATTTGATATTTAAATCCAACCAAAAGCCCAGTTTCATAGCCCAGGGGTCCCATAGTTCCAGTAATGTCAGATTACATGTTATGTAACCTGTTATTTTCCTGATCCCATGGGGTATTCCTCTAGGTATTCATACACATTGCTAGATCTCCAAACCTCACCGAATTAGGTATATCAGGGGTCATCCAATCCTCTCGTCATCATAGATTATAATTAATTTAATTAAATATTCGGAGAAAATATCCTCTCATGCCATCCATATCATCCTATTTGAATCTAAGTGGAAGATTCTCCCTCGCGGATGTCGCTGGACCGGGCCAATATGTTGTGGTCATGCCGTGGTCACGCTGCGGTAATGCTATGATTTGGCCCTGCTCCAGCCACATCCAGCCCACACCATCCCCTTACACCTTCATTTCAGCCCACTTCCACCAGCATTACAGCCCGCAACAACCCCCCTTCCACCTTCGAATCAACCTGCACCATCCCCCCAACACCTGCAACCAGCCCCCTTCCACCAGCATTCCATCCACCTTCCACCTGCATTCGAGCCCTCACTGAATTAGGTATATCAGGGGTCATCCAATACTCCAGTCATCACAAATTAGCATTCATTTCTTTAAATATTCTAAGAAAACATCCTCTCATTCCATCTATATCATCATATTTTAAACTAAGTGAAAGATACTACCGCGCATATGTCGTTGGACCCGGCCAACACGCTGCGGTCACGCCGCGGTCATGCTGCGGTAATGCCATGATTTGGCCCAGATCCAGCCACATCCAACCCACACCTGCTCTTTCCACCTTCATTTCAGCCCACTGCCACCAGCATTCCAGCCCGCAACAAACCCCCTTCCACCTTCGAATCAGCCTACACCATCCCCCCAGCACCTGCAACCAGCCCCCTTCCACCAGCATTCCATCCCCCTTCCACCTGCATTCGAGTCCTCACCGAATTAGGTATATCAGGGGTCATCCAATCCTCTATTCATCATCGATTAGCATTCAATTATTTAAATATTCTGAGAAAACATCCGCTCATGCCATCCATATCATCCTATTTGAAACTAAGTGGAAGATTCTGCCCCGCGGATGTCACTAAACCAGGCCAACACGCTGCGGTCACGCCGCGGTCGAGCTGCGGTCACGTCGCGGTCACGTTGTGGTCATGTCGCGATCACACTGCGGTCACACCACGGTCACACCACGGTAATACCATGATTTGGCTCTGCTCCAGCCACATCCAACCCAAACCAGCACCTTCTACCTTCATTTTAGTCTTCTCCCACCAGCATTCTAGCCCGCAACAGCCCCCCTGCCACCTTCGAATCAGCCCGCATCATCCCCCCCGACACCTGCAACCAGCCCCCTTCCACCAGCATTCCATCCCCCTTCCTCCAACATTCGAGACCTCACCTAATTAGGTATATCAGGGGTCATCCAATCCTTTATTCATCACAGATTATCATTCATTTCTTTAAATCTTCTGAGAAAACATCCTCTCATTCCATCCATATCAACCTATTTGAAACTAAGTAAAAGATGCTGCCCCGCGGATGTCGCTGGACCAGGCCAACACGCCGTTGTCACACCGTGGTCACGCCGCGGTCACACAGTGATTTGGCCCTGCTCTAGAATGACACCCTACAACGGTTTGTAGTGATAGTATTCCTTGAGTCTTGTGATCAATGTTGAGATTAACTAATCACAAATTTTGCCGGTGGGGCGACGATCAGAATGTTGCCCTGCCTCCTCTCGTTTTATTCGCTCATGGCCGAAAGATGTTGCCCTGCAGATGTCACTGGACTGGGCCAACATGTCGCGGTCACGCCGCAGTCATGCTGCGGTCACGCCGTGGTCACGCCGCGGTGACGCCACTGTCATGTCGTGGTAATTCCTTGATTTGGCCCTGCTCTGGCCTCATCTAGACCACACCAGCCCCCTTCCACCTTCATTTCAGCCCGCTGCCACCAGCATTCCAGCCCGCAACAGCCCCCCTTCCACCTTCGAATCATCCCACACCATCCCCCCAACACCTGCAACAATCCCCCTTCCACCAAAATTCCAGCCCCCTTCCACCTGCATTCGAGACCACACCAGCCCCCAGCCACCTGCAATCCAGCCCGCACCATTTAGGTCATTTCCTTTGGATTAAATAATGATGACACTACATACCAACACTACACACATTATATCATTAATACCGTCTTGGAATGAATAGATGAATGATTTTGTTAATGACATGGTTATAATATCTCAATAGAGATGTGATTATTTCAAAGATCTCTAAACAATATTTAACAAGTTGCAGTAGCACAACCTAAACATGAATCTGGTAAAATGTGTTTTCAGGGTAATGCTAGGGATATTCGATATATTTGTGTTGTGATACCATGAAATTGAGTTTGAATCTAAAAAAACAATTTCAGTTTTATCAATTTCACCCCCTCAGATACTTAACGAATTGAGGTGGCTCTAGGGGAACATTTCTTACATTTATATCTTCATAGATAACCTGGCTTACATGTCTCTATGCTGCTGTGAGATGATGTTTGGAAGGGGGAAAAATAAAGAGAGGATATTTTTTTTATAAAATGGATATGCTATGTAGATATAGGGGCTGCAGCCATCGGCCTTGTGGTGCGACCACGGGGAGTCCTTTCTGGTAATCGGTGGTATCCATCTGATATAATTAAGCCTTCGAGGTCTGCGTAGTCAGCCAGAAACTCAAAGCAACCTAAGTGTTTGCAGGTCAGAAATGGTGTCAGAAGGCTCACCATCTTGGACCACTGATGCAGCGTACACGTCCCTATGGATGGAGATCATTCCCTTTCGGACAACATCATGTGCGCCATCAAATAGATCCATGATCCTCGAATCCAACAAGGACAAAATGACCACAACAAAAGCAGCAGTGAGGAGGTTTCCCAACTTCTCACTACAGCACATATGTAGTAGACCGGGCATCAGATCTGTAAGAAAAATGCCAGAGACCATCGCAAGCCCAAACAACATTCCCAGATAACTCCAGAGTTGTCGGGCCTAGCCGCACTCCATAAACACATGTTTTGTGGTGTCTTCTGTAGCCCTACAAAAGGAACACCTGGAGGCCATCTAAAATCCAACTGACTTCAAATTTTCAAAGGTAGGAAGTCTATTTTTCCAGATTACTCAAATAAGGAGAAACCAGGATGGCCGAATGAATGGAGCCCTGGACTTTATAATCCAGGTTGGGGCATGGTCAGTACCGCCACATGCAATCATGTAAAACTCTTTGGGGTGAAAAATACCAAAATTTCTATGAAGCCATATCAGTTTTTCACAATCTATAAATGAAAAATTATTAACTTGAGACAACACATAGTCATAAATATTCAAATCATGTGAAATCTGATATGAGAGAAAACCGAAGATGGACAACTAAGCAACTTCAGAAAGGACATTGATAGAATTCAAGGGCTGATCTTTCCAGAAGGTGTTCCAACAACTATGAGTGGAGTCTCTACTGACCAAACATTTAGTATCCTGCATTATCATTGCATAGGCCTACTTAAGGGAAGCCCATACCAAGGATTCAAGGTAGTATTTATATCCTTTATATAGCTGTTTTGTGAACCTTATCAACAGAAAGTCATCAACAACATCAGTTAAGATCAACCTCCAAGTGAGTTTTCCAATCAGACCATCATTAATGGTATGAAGATCCTTTGCCCCTAATCCTCCAATTTCCATAGGTTTTATGCATTCTTTCCACTTCACTGTGACCAACTTCCTTTCAAATATTGATCCTGTCCTTATAAAGTTTCTCACCAGGCTTTGATGTTCCTTAATAAGACCTCATGACTATTTGTATCAATTGAAAGGGAAGGGATCCCCTCTTCACCACCAGATATTGAAAGGGAAAGGATCCCCCCTTCTCCCCAAGGTATAATGTGATCCTATTATTTTTTTCTAACAGGAATTCCATTTCCAAAAACAATTGAAGATTCGTCCCAACTTATGGACTATCTAGCCACATCCTCATAGTGAGTGAAAAGAGCCTTTATAATGGATATGGTTCTCTTTGAAGCCTACCTCAGCAATAGAATGTCATCAGTATAGAGAAGATGAGGTAGGGCATGATCATTAAAACGATCTCTAATCCTCTTATAAAAACCCAGATGAGAAAGCTCATTGATGTATCGGCTTATGTAATCCTCTTCAATTTCAAATAGTATAACCGATAAGGGGTTACCTTTTCGTTCACCCTATGAGAAAGAGAAGAACCCTCTCAGTGCAGCGTTAAAAAGAATTGATATCCGTGAGAATCCAAGAATAGTGTTAACCAGGTTCAGAAATATTTTTGAGAACCCATGCATGAGAAATATCTCAATGAGAAAACTCCATTTATGGTTATCAAAATCCTTAGAGATGTCAACCTTAAGAGAAAAGTTCCCTTCCTTTGACTTCCTTTGCATGAGGTTAACAATCTCAGATGCCATGAAATGGAATTTATGTATGTTCCTTATCAGATTTAGTAGGCATATTAATGTTATCTGAAGTTTGAGAAATACTAATAGTATGATTGACAAAAAGGGGAGGAGATGTAACTGAAATATTTGGAGCATGGTTTTCATGTGAAGTACCGGAATGTTTTTCCAGCTTTTTTCTAGAACCTGGTTGAATCTGTTCTGTGTCTACCAGGTACGGTTGCTCTTGATATGATGAACATATACTGAAAACCATAATGTCTGATCATCTATCATTGATAAGATTTTTTGAGACATGTACTTTATGAGAATGGGAATATATTCCCATTCCAATGTCAGGGTAGGTTCTTTAGGATAAACCTGATTTTTAGCTAAGATACATCGACTATATTCTCCAATTATCAACGTATTTGACTAGTGGGAATCATATTTGTAAGCAAGAATATGTGTATACTCGTAGGTTGCCTTCATATTTTATTTATGGTATCGATATGAATCCATAGGTATTTTTATCTACATATAGTTTTTTCCACCATATTTGATTGGCGATCTTCATATTTGTAAGAATGAATTTGTTTTGGCTCATTTTTCATTGTCTCCCTATTTGGATGATAGAATTTTTGTGCATCAGCAGGTATTTTCATCTACTAATAATTTACTACCCTATTTGCATGATGGGGTTGGAGAGTGGTAGTAGGAATCAGTGTTTGTTAATAATTTTCCATGATATTTGACTGACATGCTTCGTAAGAGTGCTCTATGGTATTATCATACATGTTGGGTGGCTTTGGAAGTGGCCATGACCTGATTCCATTAAACTAGTTTGTAGAGGGACCATCATGAGGGCTGATGACATGAGGAGTGATAGGAGTTAGATCATGGACTGCCCAAGGATTCCTTATTCCACATAGTAGTTTCTTAAGTGAGATGGGGTTCCCTCCACATAGCAAGTTTCTATATAGGTGAGGCTATTGTCTTTATAGCATTACGCTATCCATGTCTGGGTTCCAACCACGTATCATGTTACTACACCGATCCAAGTTCGTCCCATATAGTATTTTTCTACGAAGGGTCAAGTTCATTCCACGTATCTTCTTACTATGTGGAGTAGTGTTTTGCCCATATACAATTTTTTTTAAGCTGGATGTCCATCCACAAAGGGGACATCAGATTATACCCCATGAAGTTGTTTCCATGAAGGTTTTAAGTTCGCAAACCACCAGGTGTTTTATTACTTCTTCCTTATTTATATGCAAAGGATCATTATCTACTCTAAATTAATGGAAATTATCCAGATTTTTCTCTTCCCCTTAATTAATTTTCTTTGGATCTCTTTGGTTCTTGGTTCTTCATTTTTTTTGGTTCCCCCTGGGGTGCTTTTATAGACGAGTGGTGGCACTAGGTAATAGAATTTTTAGTCATCCACGGTGGGCTGCAAGGATTATTTTTTGGGATCCTAAGATGAATACACATCCCATGATTGACTTAGTAAATGGAGATCAGTCATTCGTGGGGGGTAGAAATCTCTTTTGGGGGATGAAATCACAGCCTCATCCTTTCAAATGATTTTAATTCATCTTCAACCACCTAAGGTTCTACCTCATCCCATGAACCTTTTTAGTTCACAGGAAGGATCATTTTTTGGGGCGGATATCACCACCACATCCCTAAAATCAATTTTTTTAGTTTTTAGATGATGGAGGTGTCACCTTCTTCTGTGAACTGTTTCATTCACAAGATGCTTTATGGGAATGGCAAAACACCATGTGAAGCAGCGGTCCATGAAGTGATGTTTCTTCCACCGAATCAGTTTATCCTTTATGGTTTCATCCCTTTGAAACTTTTCTTCCTCAAATCCTCTTTAAATTTATTTCTACCCTTTTTTGATTTTGATTAATTTTTCTTCTTCTTTAATTTGGAATTTCTATTACCTAACACATATACAATTACATTACCCTTCCCTATATTATTCATCATCTCAAGGTTTAATGTCTAAAAATAATCCACCAAACTCCTCCTCCTCATATTAAAATTTTTGTTATTGAAGATGTGTTTTAAGATCTTGTGGTTCATTTAAATGTTAAACCTCCCTCCAAAAAGATAATATTGACAACACTTTAGAGCATAAACCACAACTGCCTACTCAATGTTGGGTGTTAGGTGGTTTCACTCATGGATCTGTAGATAACATGATCTATAAGAAACTAATTGATCCTTCAACATTAACAGAACTCCCTACCTAGCACCTAAGGTGTCATGGTACACCGTGTATCCAATCACAAGATTTGGAAAAATACAAATTATATTTTTTATCAATCTCCTATTCGAATCTAGGAATCAATCTGCACACTGATTAGACCACTCAGAATTTACCTCCTTTTTGGTCAACTCTATCATCGTCACTTTAAAATAGTATAACTCCTAGATGAAGCATTGATAGTACCCTATAAAACCAAGGAAACTCATGATCTTAAACACATTTTTTGGAAGATCCCAAGACATCATAGTTTGTACCTTCTCTAGGTCCTCTAAAATTCATGCCTTCAAATTACATGTATGAGGAACCGCACCGCACCTCCTAAATCCAAAATTGATACATTGATATTTTGGAATAAACCCTACATGTTGAAAGTGTACTCAATAAAATCTTAAGGTGCATAGAATGAATATTTGAAGTCCTTGAATATATCCGGATATCATCCATCAACACAACGATGAAGGAGTTAAGTTATGGATGGAAAATCATATTCATGAGATCAATAATCACTTATGAATCATTTTTTAACCTAAAATGCATGAAAATATACTCACACAGTTCATATCTTCTCATAAAATTTATCTTGAGAATATCCACCTCTCTAACCTATAACCGGTGGTAGCCTAAATGAATATCAATCTGGTAAAACCACTAGGCTCCCCATATATGATCAAACAAGTGTAGGTTTTTTCCTATAACTATGCCATATTACAAGGGACTCAAACTATGTTTACCCCAAATGTTATTCTGTAGATTGAGGTAATATATTTCAGGTTCTATATTAGAGATGTTGTATCTAATTCTTTTTCAATTTTCTCGACCTTGGTAGTCTATTATGGAAATTGAATTATCTTCTTCTTGAATATGAACTGAAGGTGCAGATCCTAAAATACCTCACCCCTCTTATGAAATATGACCCAATATTTGTTGGTATTGTTCACCAAAAGTTAATAGATTCAGAATCAAATAATCCCTACAACATACCACTCAACTCACCTATAATAATCACCATCAATCAAACCCACCTTCATGTACCCTTAAAAAACCACAAACCATCCACCTACCACCCAACCACAACACTGATCCCCTAGACACCAATAATTGCAGTCATCCCACCCAACACAAAACAAATCCCAACCCTCCTAGCCACTCACACCATAATATCTACTGCAACCCAAAAGGCTGTGGGAAAGAACCCATCCAATAAAGAAAACCTTCCTCTAGGAACAAAAACACTAGTCCATACACAACTTGAACCACCTACAACTTCATGAACTTGATTCGAAGGAAACATTCTACAATTTCATGGCACCAGACCACCACATTCGACCACTCAAAGACCCATGAAAACAATATCCTAACATCACCATATTAAAAAGACCAACCACCAAAGGAACTCCCAACCATTCAACCACAAACACATCCAAAAACATCCACAACAAATCCCCTACATGTAGCCAAGTTGCAAGAAAACAAAAACCCAAAAAGAAACCAACCAACAAAAAACTAGAAATCCCCGCTTGAATCACCCACACCATGAACCCTGTCTTCTACAACTGCACCTAGAATAATAACATGTGTCTCTATCCGCACAACATTAGAAGCCCCTCTAGAATCATCCCCACACACTAAAATCAGGCATTCTTTACACAGGATCCATGCACTACAACCATCCCACACCCACCCAACACCATAATAGAAACAAGAACCCCCAACAAGAACATCTCTTGCATGACCCACACAAGCTGAGAACCAGCCAAAAAAATCCACTCTACATTACTATCCCTTTCCAATGGATAAATCCAACACAAAAAACCCACAATGGACCCAAAGGCATCACAACAGTATAGGGTTTCTAGGAGGGGGGATGATGTCTAGGTGGGGTGGTCCAAGGGGGTTTCCAGGAGGGAGGGTGTGTCCAGGAGGGGGGGTGTCAAGTAGGGGTGGTGCAAGGGTTGTCTAGCAGGGGGGGCTGTCTGGGTGGGGTTGTCCTAGGGGGTTCTATCCAGGTGGGTTTCCAGGAGGGGGGGGGGGAGTCCAGGTAGGGGGGGGGGGGGTTGTCTAGTAGGGGTGGTGTTGTCTAGGCAGGGGGGGCGGGGTGTCCACCAGGGGTGGTGCTATCCAGGTAGGGGGGAGGGGTGTCCAGGAGGGAGGGGGTGTTGTCCAGGTAGGGGGGAGAGGTTTCATAGAGGGAGGGAGGGGGTGTAGTTCAGACAGGGGGGAGAGGTGTCCGGGAGGGAGGGAGGGGGCTGTCTAGGCAGGGGGGAGGGGTGTCCAGCAGGGGTGGGGTTGTCCAGGCAGGGGGGAGAGGTGTCCACGAGGGAGGGAGGGGGGTGCTGTCGAGGTAGGGGGAGGGGTTTCCAGCAGGTGTGGAGTTGTCCAGGCAAGGGGGAGGGGTGTCCAGGAGGGAGGGGTGCTATCCAGGCAGGGGGGAGAGGTGTCCAAGAGGGAGGGAGGGGGGGTGCTATCCAGGCAGGGGGGAGGTGTCTAGGAGGGAGGGGGGCTGTCCAGATAGGGGGTGCTATCCAGGCAAGGGGGAGGGGTTTCCAGCAGGGGTGGTGCTGTCCAGGCAAGGGGGAGGGGTGTCCAAAAGGGAGGCAGGGGGGTGCTGTCCAGGGAGGGGGAGGGGGGGTGCTGTCCAGGGAGGGGGAGAGGTGTCCAGGAGGGAGGGGGTGCTATCCAGGTAGGGGGGAGGGGTGTTCCGTAGGGAGGGAGGGGGTGCTATCCCAGAAGGGGGGGTGTCCAGGGGGAGAGGATTCCAGGAGGGAGGGGGGCTTTCCAGGAAGGGGGGAGGTGTCCATGAGGGGGGCGGGGGCTGTAGGGGGGATACCACATTAGATGATTTATTCATTCCATTCAGAATAACTTTTTAACTACACATATTTATTGGTATTGTTGTAATGACATGATATATCTCTTCATTCAACATAAATGAGTACATAACAATTTTTAGGAACCATAGTTCTATTCAGCTCCAATGTAACTTAAATATCATTATGACTTGAAATTTGAACAACCACTCATAAATCTCCCATGTTGGCATAAGATGATTAAACTATTATTAAGTTGTGTGGAGGGGGGCTCTTTAGAGGGGGCTTTGTAGAGGGAGGAGGGTGGGCTGTCTAGGGGAGGCCTTGTAGGGGGGAGGGATGTGCAGGGGAGGCTTTGTAGGGGGGGTGTTTTCCAGGGGAGGCTTTGTAGGGGGGAGGGGGCTGCAGGGGGGTGGGCTGTGCAGGGGAGAGGGTGGGGCTATTTTTTTGGGGGTTGGGGGATGTCCAGGAGGGGGGGGGGGTGTCTAGGAAGGGATTTACAGGGGGAGGGGGCTATCCATGGGGGGCTTTGTAGGCGGGCTACAGGGGGGGTTGTCTACTGCAAGGGGAGTGGGGGGGGGGGGTGTTGTCCAGGGGGTGGGGGATACAGGGGGGAGGGGGGCTGCAAGGGGAGTGGGGGGTGGGGGGGCTATGCAGTGGGGTGGGGGTATTTTATTATGGATTTTCAGACCCTATATCCATGGTTTAAAACCGTGGCTATTGGTTAATTTCCACACTTTTTAATCGTGGATATAGGTCTAATGCCACGGTTTTAAACTGTGGTAATAAATTGTGTCTATCCTCTTGTATAGCCACAGTTATAATCCGTGGCTATAGTGATATTAACCCGGTTTGACCGTGGCTTTATACCTATAGCCACGGTTCAAACCATGGATATAGGTCTAGGCCTATAGCCACACCAAACTTAGCCACGATTCCTCAAACCGTGGCTATTACCTATAGCCACGGTTTGAGGACCTATAACCACGATTGAATACCATGGCTATAGCTAGAATTTCCAATAGTGATACATGATCACTAACCTCAAACTATATTGGCCTCATTCATCTATTAAAACAATATTTCTAATAGTTTGAGAAACATTAACCCTTTCATGAATTATTTGACATTCATAGTGGTATTATACACCACATCTTGTCCATGGACCCCTAAATTTCCGATCGTGGACTAGCATATTGGATATATTAATGGCCACCCATACAAGTTCTCAAACCAAAACAATCCAATGGAAGTGTAATAGTTATTATTGAGGGAAAACTCAACCAAGGTTAGGTCCATCACACATGAAAGTCTGAAAACCAAGAGGCATGCATCCATAATATCCTCAACTTTTTGGATTGTTTTATTAGTATGATCATGTTTTTGAGGGTGGAAAAAGGTATTAAAGCATAACAAAGAGATAAAATCATGCTAAGTACCTCTATATAATTATAATGTAAAATGAGGGTATCGATCGAATATGATGGTCCATTATACCCCTGTATGATTTAAAATCTTTTCCTTATACTAAATTTCCAATGAATCTATAATATTCAACTTCTTAATTATCATGAAATGTGTTGAACACATCCACAAAATAATAACCACCAAAATTAAATCACATAATCCTTAATTTCAAGTGAAATCAGTGTTGAAATCCATTGAGAAACACTCAAAATACCACTTGAGAACATCTAATGGCTACAAAACACCTCTATAGAAACAATGATTTATATTCACCTATGGATAGACTAGACACAATAATACCATATCTACTCATGAATGCTTCTAACCTAGAGATTAAAATTAACCCATCAATGAATGATACATCTTGTATATACTAGTATGTAAAACCATTGGCGATTTATGAAAATAATTGAGAATGACTTTATGAAACATCAATGGGAAAAACAAATTTCCCTTAAACATCACATAATATTAATCATACTCTAAACATCCCTTAGCAGTATCTCTATAAATGATGTGATCATGAAAACCTACACCACAAGATCTCTAAATTAAAATTCCTCAAACTACTGCAACAACGATGACTTCAAGAGCATATGATATAGGAGACCTCTTCCACCAATTTCCTTTATTTTAATATGTAGGGCTTAATTCTCCTATATAACTCTCAATCCATCTCAAGACTTTAGAGAATCATCTCCCTATGACTTCTTACTCAGTGCAAAGAAAACTACTTTCCAATTCACTAGTGTATATAAGATCATAAGGACATATTCTTACAATAATTCCATGCACATTTACTAATTAATATTTTAATCTTACTAAGGGAAGATATATATCAATATTTAATGATATGCAAAGGACAAAAGTAATTCTAAAATTAGGTAATAACACCATAAATTTTGGGAAAATATAACTCCTATCTATACATAATATATGACATAGTTAGACTCATGTGGTAATATATTTTGGGACAAATATGAGATTATTTCCATAGATTTCATGAATATTTTACCTATTATAGAAAATAAATCAACATAGAAAACCATAAATAATACTCTATTTTCTAGAAACCGAATGAATGTAACACTAATTAACTTCTTATTCAAGTAGTTGAAAGATACCCCAAACTTATTAGTCCGTATTAATGTATAGTCCCTATTCCTAAATGTTATTTTAGGGGAAAATCAATGATAAAGAAGACATTAATCCATGCTAATAGCATGAAATAATAATGAAACTTCCAAACACTGTAACATTCATGGGTATTTCCCAAGAAAAACTTCTTCAAAATTCTTATGATTGTCTACCACTTCCTACTAAGACACTACACACCCAATAAAATTCACCCAGCATATCCAAAACATGATATTGGAGATATTTATATACATATTATTGAATATGAGTAAATATAAAACATTCCTTAGATACTAAAAATGATCTTCCTCTGACTTTGATTATAGAACGATATTGTTGATGGCCACTACCATGAAATTATTCAAGAACTCAAATTTATTTATGTCCGAAGAATATTTATGAGGATTTTTACACACATAAAAATAACAGAAAAATAAAAGATTTTATAAGTATACCTAAAATATGTCTTTATGATATCAACCTCTTTTACCTATAGCTAACAATATCTAGAACTGAATCCATTTGTTGAAAATTTTATATCCCCATGTAACTGATCAAATAGTCCATCTATCGTTAGTACAAGATTATTGTTCTTCACTATTACCTCATTCAACCACTGATAGTCTTTGAAGAGAACCAGGAATCAATTAATCTTCTTAAAAAACATTAGATCATTCCAAGTTGATGCATTATGTTAAAGGGATCCATTATGTATTAATTCATCAATATATATATCTAAATCCAAAAACATATAAAGTCCCAACAGATAAAAATCCATCAAAATTACGGAGACTTCAAGATTAAATTTTATCCCAAACTCAATGTCACATAATGTGAGTAGTGTAACAACCTCATTAGGAAAAATATCCAGAAACTCCTCCATAAACATCAGAAACACTATCACCCACAAATACACCATACTCCACAACAAGTAAATAAGATAATAAAAAATTTATTTCAAATAGATATAACAAATATGATTATCCCACTCACTAATAAACAACAAATTAGAACCTTCTACCTCAATGATATTAACTCTACACTAGAAACAATCAATAAACACCAGCATAGAGTACAAATAATCCATGCAGAGGATAACATTTTATGTTTATATATATTGTAGAATATAAATTCCTCAATGTTAGATGAGTCCCCATAGTCAATTCATATCCCTAACATACATTATGTTGAAAATATTTACTTCTAATTATTGTACATAACACCAAGGGAACTACATGCCTCTCAAACTTGATATGATATCTTTATTTCCTGGTATAAGAATCACTATATCTGTCTTGTTTACAATCCTTTCTCTTATTCATAAAAAACCATGTTGATGGACATCTCCATGACCAAGCCCATCCTTAAGTCCGTAAGGAAATGTGAAATCATGGAGGTTTCCTTTTCATACATTACATGTATTCTAAATATAGAAATATTATTTTCAATGTTATCGATAAGGCCTTGGATGAAACAACTATTGAGTCCATATAAGAATATATCATTTTATTCTATGTTGACTACTCATAATGGTCAGACACTATAACCACCAATAACCATGATATTAAAATGTAAATTACACTAAAAAATCCATCGTTGAGGCCTAATAAGTACCAGCTATTAAGATATTTTTAGAGAGATGAGAAAAATCCAATTTTGTTCCCAACATTGATTTCAGTAACATATAATAACCTCTATCTCTAGATCTTATCCTCAAAAAGTTCGGATAACATACCTCCCAGGATATAGATTACCACACATTCATATTCTCAATAACATAATCCATAGATAGAACATCCAAATACATAGTAAATATAAAGGGTGAGAGCTGATTCTGAATATTCAGATACATGGAATCCTAAAAAAATATTTCACTATCCACTTATCTTGAAAAGATTATGAGGGTATATTGAATAATATTCTTGAACTAGACCCTAATCTCCCACACACTCATACCCCCTATTGACGGAAGATAAACTTTTATCACATATCCTCCTTCAACATCCATGTGAGAAAATATTATGTTAATTTCTTCATGAAATTATCCCATGATACCTTTTGTAACATCCCTGTTCCGGAATCCACCCAGAGGCGCGCCGTAACTGATCGGTCACATGACCTCAAGCGTGTTTCCCCAAATGCCCGAGGCTACCAACTAGTAGTGAGGGCCTTGTTGAGTTGTTGGGGAAACTATGCCCTCATTCGGCAATGTATACAGTGGAAGAACAACTAGGCACAATAGCGGAAACAATAATAGCATACAACAACTGAACTGAATAGCTAAAGCATAAATATATAACAATGATGATAATGATGCAGCAGGAACAAGTATCTAAGGAAAGAAGCAAACAAAACAACATGCTGAAATACAACTGAACACAAGTACTAAAGAAAAAAAACGGGTGAGAAACTCCTCAGCATTGCAAGCCTCGGCTCGGTCCTATGCTCTCCAACTCCCGTGCAATCATGAACCTAAAGTAGAAGGGTTCTTTCTCTTATCTATACCTGCAACAATATAATCTGTTTGAGCCCAAAAGCATGACCCAAACAGGGTGTGAGACAAAGTCCCAATATGCAACCACCCAAAGATCTGTACCTAACAGTCAGTGAATATATGGAAGGTAAAAATACAGTTAACAGTGAACAGTAAACAGTAAACTAGAAAATACACAGCAGTAACAATCCAAATATTCTAGCATATTTTCCACAAACAAGAGACAGATACTCAAGCAAGTAGAACAAAAAGGTAACCCCTTGGTAGTTTTCACAGTCTAACCCCTAAGGTTCAACCTAAATGTACTAGAAACACTCTTGGAGGCACATAGAGTCTCACCCCTCTGGTTCAGCTAATGAATAGACTCTCTAGGGTATCACTTACTGTCAATTCCCCCTATAGTCTTGTATAATACTAAAGGCTCTCTGGGGAAGTACTCAACGTCAATTCCCCATGTGGCCCGTGTCAAGGATCTATAGACTCTCTGAGGATGCACTCTACTTTAATTTCCCCTATGGTCTCGCATCGTAATTACGGACACTCTGAAGAAGCCCTTCCGTCCATTCTCTCTATGGTCCACTACACTAGGTTCTCACACCCATGTGTAAAAAAACATGCATAGCGCACATGTATCGTCCAAGTAAACCTCAAGAACTACTTGGCTATCATTCTATGGCTCAACAGCATAACAAAGTAATAGTTCCAGTATCAACATCATAAAAAAGTAATAGTTCCAGTATCCTACATCTAGGCATGGAAATTGGAAAAACACTAAATAAGAAGAACAACCATAGAAAACATCCAAATTACATTAAAACTACTATATTCACAGGCAAAAACATCTACTCTAGAAATCATGAAAAACAGGAAATTTTAACAGGGGAAAAACAGGAACATGCAATACCCCGTTCAAGGTTATTGGTGGAATTTGCAAAAAATACTCAAAGAATTTCTACAGAAAGGAACAAACCACCTACCTCGATCCTAGGAGATCGATATACGTGAACCACGGTGTCTGATTCCCCTTAGAGCGTCTCAGATCTGAGAAAATGTCAAAAACGCTCAACCTACGATAACAAGAGAAAGGAAAAGAATTAGGAAACAAGGCTCAAGAAAAAGGAAGAACTCACCGCTGCGATTCCAATGCAATCGATAGAACTCAAAATGGAGAACGGATGAGGGCTCTGAGATCAGGAGAAGAAATGTGGCCATACGAGTCGCTCTTGGATGAAGAACCTGGAGAAGGGGTGTGTTCTGTCCAACAGGCGCGACCCCAGCGCGTTTAATGAAAAAAATAACGTACACGACGTGTACTTTTAGAGCACACATCGTGTACTTTTAGAGCACACGGCGTGTACTTGGTCTTTTCCATACTCCGCCAAAATCAGCCTCCATGTCACCCCTACACACCGTGTGTGTGGACTAGACACTGCCATCACTCGGCTTCGAGTGGAGAAAGAGTACATGACGTGTACTTCAAAAATTTCCAGAAACATTATTTTTCCCAAAAACTCCAGAAAAGGAAAAAAATACCTGAAACAAAGATATGGGTTCTTACAAACATCCATCGTGAAAGAAATTCATCCCTGAATTTCTCTATAGAGGCGTAGAAGAAGAAACCCAGAATAGCTCCGGCCACTGCGACCGTACATTAGCCTCCCCCTCCCAGGTCTCGTCCTGTACTCGCCCATGCTGCCATAGCACCCGTACTAGAGGAACTGACTACCCGTGAAGAACCTTCGTATTGCGATCGACAATCCGGATATGATGCTCCTCGAACGACACATATGCTTCAATCTCAACTTCCTCAGGCTGAAAGACACGAGACAGGTCTGAAAAGTAACATCGGAGCTGAGAGACGTGGAAGACGTCGTGCATTTCCCTGTACCTCTGAGGTAACTGCAATTGATAAGAAACTGACCCCACTCTTCCCAAAACCTCAAACGGCCCGGCGTACCACGGAGAAAGCTTTCCCTATATCTGAATCCCCTTGTGCCCCAACCTCGTTGCGACATGTAGGAAAACCTGATCTCCGACCTCGAACTCCAGGGTTCGTCTCTGCTGATCAGCATAAGACTTCTGCTGAGACTGTGCTGTAGTCATCCACATCCAAATCAGCTCTATCTTCACTGAGGTCTCATGAACAGGACGAGGTCGCAGCAATGTTGCCCCTCCTGCCTCTAGCCAGTATAAGGGTGATCCGCATGGCCTACCGTACAAAGCCTCGTATGGTGCCATCTGAATGGTCACCTGGAAACTGTTGTTGTAGGCGAAATCCACCAGAGGAATGTGTTTCTCCCAAGAACCTCCAAAGTCATGAATGGAAGCTCAGATCATATCCTCAAGCACCTGGATCATACACTCGGACTGGCCATCTATCTGGGGATTGTATGCCGTACTCAGAAGTACCTGTGTACCCAAAACCTTCTGAAGCCCCTTCCAGAACTGAGAAGTAAAGTGCGCATCCCTGTCTTAAACAATGGAGTGTGGAAATCCATGCAAAATAATGATCTCTCTGATGTAAAGTCATCTAATATCATCATCACTAATGTTCCCCTTGATCAGAAAAAAATGAGCAACCTTGATGAGCCTATCGACGACAATTCAAACATCACCATTTCCCCGAGGCGACCTCGGCAACCTGGTCACGAAGTCCATCACAACATCATTCCACTTCCACTCTGGAATGGGTAACTACTGTAAAAGGCCTACTGGTCGCTGATGCTCTGCATTTACCTGCTGTCAAGTAGAGAATTTCATGACAAAACCAGAAACATCCCTCTTCATACCTCACCACTAGTACTGGCGATGAAGATCCCGATACATCTTGGATATTCCAGGATGAACTTCCCAAAGAGAGGAATGAAAATCCCACATCATCTCCTCCTGTATGTCTACTGGTAGCCATACACGTCCCTAGAAATGAAATATCTCATCCTCGACCACAATCCATCCAGGAAGGGGGGTCCTCTCCAGACACACTCTCCCACAATACTAAGCCTCTTGAGTCTGATTGATGCCACATCCGTACCCGATCAAGTAGTGTAGGGGTAACAACTACAGAAGATAGGAATATTTGTCCCTGTCTTTCATGCACCTCCTGATGCATCTCAGATAACAGAACCATAAGCTACCACTCACTGCTAGCCTCCTGAATTGCCTAAATATGAGCTGTCCTGCTCAACACATCTGCCACTACATTGCACTTTCCCAGCATATAGGCAAGATCAAAATCAAAATACTGAAGATACCTGACCCAACTGCGCTGCCTCATATTCATATCATGCTGAGTAAATATATACTTGAGACTCTTATGGTCAGTGAAGACCAAAAAGTGCTCTCCCAGAAGATAGTTTCTCCAACAACGTAAGGCATGAACAACAGCTACCAACTTTTGATCGTGCGTCGGGTAGTTCCTCTCATGTGGCCTCAACTGTCGAGACCCATATGCAACGACTCCATCTCCCTGCATAAGTATAGCTCCCATCCCGATACATGAAGCATCACAATAGACTGTGTAGCTCTAGCCTGGATCTGACAAGACTAGTATCGGTGATGACGTCAACCTCCATTTCAGATTCTAAAAGGCTGACTCACAATAATCTGACCATAAGAAATTTTACCCTTTCTTGGTCAGACATGTCAAGGGTGCTGCTAGATGAGAAAAGTCCTGAATGAAGTGTCTTTAGTATCCAACTAGCCCTGGGAAGCTCTGTACCTCAAATATGTTCTTCGACTGCTCCCAGGAAACTACAACTCTCACTTTCTCTGGGTCCACTGATACTCCTACCTCTCAGATGATGTGTCCCAAGAAGTGAATCTGATCTATCCAGAAGTGGCACTTCGAGAGTTTAGCATAAAGTTGATGCTCTCTCAGTTTACTCAGAACGATCTCAAGATGAGTGGCCTGGTCATGTCGAGTGTGAGAGTACACCATGATATCATCCATGAAGACCACAATGAATGAGTCCAAGTAAGGATGGAACACTCGGTTCATCAGTGCCATGAAAACTGAAGGCGCGTTCGTGAGACTGAATGACATGGCTGTATACTCGTATAGACCATACCTGCTCCTTAAGGCTATCAGTGGTATATCTGATGGCCTAACGCGCAACTGATGATAATCAGACCACAAATCGATCTTCGAGAACATCCAGGCTGCTCGAAGCTGACCGAAGAGATCATCAATCCTCAACAAGGGAAATCGGTTCTTGACCGTAAACTGGTTCATCTTTCGATAATCCATAGAAAGCCTATGGGTACTGTCTGCCTTCTTCGCAAACAGGACAGGTGAACCCCAATGATAAGTACTGGGTCAGATGAAACCCTTTGCTTGTTACTCCTCCAAATGCTTCTTGATCTCTTGCAACTCAGGTGTGGCGATCCTATAGGGAGGAATGGACATCAGTGCCGCTCCTGGAACAAGCTCAATAGAGAATTCTACCTCATGCTCTGTAGGAAAACCTGAAAAGACCTCTGAAAAGACATCCCTGAAGCAATCCACCACTCGAAGAATGTCCAACTGTGGAGTCCCCTGATCATCCAGATAAAGACTAGCAATCTAGGCCGTCAACCCTCCTAGCCCAAGATGCTGGAGTCCCGCTCGACTCGCCCGAATGTACCATTCGCCTCTATGAAGAAATGATTCACCCTCTGGTGAGATGAAACTGACCCTCTGGCGGTAACTGTCGATGAATGCCTGGAAGGGAACTAGCCAGTCCATTCCGAGGATGACATCATATCCCGTCAACTCTAGGATGTAGAGATCCCATGAAAAACGATACCCTGCAACCTCAAGAGGGAACTCTCGACACTGGCGTACATTATATGTCCTCGTCCCCAAAGGTGTGTCTAGTGTCAACGAGTCGGCAGAAGAAATGATACAGAGCCCCAAGCTCTCCACAACACTAACAAAGATAAAGTTATGCGTAACACCAGTATCGAAAAGAGATGAAGATAAAACTGAGGCTACTAAGATCGTACCTCGAATAGTAGAAGGTCCGGGATCCTTCTCCTGATAGGTCTGCTCCACCGAAATAGTCTGGCATGCCCCGCGACCCTGTGACCCTGCCTGACCACTCTGAGCTGATCATCCCTGTTGGTGCTGATGGACCGGTGACTGACTACCACTGCCTCGACCTCCACCTCAGCCCGAACGTCCAGAAGAACTCCAGTTCCCCGACTGGTGAGAAACTGGTGGTGCTTCTTTTGAACGAGGAGTCATGGAAGAACCCTCATCTCCAGCTACTGGAGAGAAAACCAGGTACAAACACTGAAGGTGACCCATCTTGCCGCAAGATCGGCAATCCACTGGGTCTCTCTGGCACTACGGCCTCATGTGCCCTACCCTTCCACACTTGTAACATACTACCTGGCTACCGGAAGATGTATCTCGCATCCTCGGATCACCGCGCGTAGGCTCCCTACGACGCTTCCTGCTGTCAACTAGAGGAGCACTAGCTTTAGAAGTAGAACCGCCCTGGCTCACAGCTCCGGAGTCTCTCAGATTGCGCTATGAAATTAGTGCCTAGCTGACGATGGATGTGAAGGAATTCAATTTGATGATATTCACCTGCGAGCGGATCTCCCTCCTGAGACCATCCTCAAACATCCTTGCTAAGAACACCCCACTTCCATCCCGGAGGGGTGTTAAATGCTACAGCTCGGTGAAACGAGAGGAGTAATCCATAACTGAAAGATTACCTTGCTATATGCTCATGAACTCCTGGGCTCGATCGACCCTCAGGGTCTCCGGGTAGAAGTAATCATAAAACACACGCTGGAACTACTCCCAAGACATAACCTGCTGATGACCAGCATGTGAGATCACGTCCCACCACCTTTTGGCGGAGTCTCGTAGCATGCAGGTAGCAAGATTGGCCTGCCTCTCTGGAGGCATCTCCAGATGCTCAAAGATAGTTAGCATGGCTTCCATCCATGAATCTACAGCATGTGGTCATCCTTCCCCTGAGAGACTAGGTGGATGCTGCTGCTGGAAAACCCGTGTCAAGTCTGCCATAGTCGTGGCAGGAGGCGGTGCTCCCTAGAAGGTCTGCATCATCCTCATAAAGCCTTCCATGAACTATGCATCAGCGCCCGCAGCTAGGATGACAGCCGGTGCTAAGGCTGGCAGGACTAGAGGATCGGCTGGAGGTCCCTGGTCGGCCATATCTGGTGTCTGATCACCATCTAGCAACTGACGTATGACTAAAGGATGTCTCAAAGGCATAACTATGAATGATCAAAAGCACTCCTTAGATGATGATTTACAAGGACATAGAACATAAGAGTACAAAATAGAAACAAGGAAAGAAAACTAACATGTTTTTACAAAGCACAACTACACGAAGTGTATAAAAACTACAAGGCATGTTCACTTTAGACCAAAGACATGGGAGTGTAATTCTGCCATCCCTGGTCATGTAGAACCTCAGACTACACGGTGTTTTGTCCCCACACACAACATGTACTTGAACTCTACTCCCCTGCCCGAGTCTCATTGCACGACTAACCCACACGACCTTCTTAAACTGAGACTACACAGCGTGTTCCCTGTGGACACGACGTGTAGTAGACAAGGTGTCAATGACTCGTGTTGTTAGTTACACGTCCAACTACACGGCTGAGACAACACGGTGTGTTCTGAACAAACATGGTGTGTACTCGAATATTTTCCTAACCCGTGTTGTTGGAAACACAGACAAGTACACAGTTTACCCTTACACGACATGTTCCGAACAAACACGGCGTGTATATGAGGAGAAAACATCATCCTGTGTTGTTCGTGACACGGTCGGGTACTGAGGATAAGGATAAAAGGCGTGTTCATACAACACACATCGTGTATGACATGAGCTTCCCCGACCCATGCTGTTAGTGGCACGGCCGGGTACACGACTCACTACTACACGGCGTGTACCTTCCGTACACGGCATGTTCCTAGAGTTACTTTCACGACACCGTGTTTCTGCTCACACGGTCAGTGACACGGCCTAAAAACTACACGACATGTATCCAAAAAGTATACGCCGTGTATTCTGGGTTTTTTTGGGCAGTAGCTCAGAAACTGCACAGAATCCCAGAAACACTGAAAACAAGGAATAGAGGTGCCAAATTACGATCAATGAGGGCCCATACTCCCCGTAAATAAAAAATTGGCATCTCCTACAGTCATAGACAAGATAAGACAAGATCACGATCCACTAATTTCTGATTCAAGAGGGACCATAACACCTCAAGAATCAAAATTTGGTGTTTGTTTAAGCAGATTGGAAACAAACAATCCTCTAACAAGGCAATATAGATTCTATCAATCGTCTATCACAACAACATGCATAATATACACAATGTCTATCACAAAATCATGCAATTGCTAATGCACCCGAGATGGCATGACAAGAATGCATGACATGTGATTTCTACAATTGTCTATATGATGCATGAGATGGCATACCCCCATATCATCAAGTTACGACAGAAATAGAACCGTAATAGTCAAGACAATAGCAACACAAAACAAGTGAATCACTCTAGGTGAAATTATCTCAACCGTAAAAATCTCGAAACCAAAAACTGTAATTAACGAGGTAGTATGGATTTTCCATGTACATGAGTCGTTTACCCCCGATCACAACTTAATACCAAGTACCGAATCCGTCCTATCCCTGGATAAAGGCTCCAAATAGTAAAGAAAGAGAAAATAACTCCTCTGATACCACTTTGTAACATCCCGGTTCTAGTAGCCACCCAGAGGCGCCCCATACCCGGTCGGTCACATGACCTCAAGCACGTTTCCCCAAACTCTATAGGCTGCTGACTAGTAGTGTGGGACTTGGTGAGTCGGTGGGGAAACTATGCCCTCATTCGGTAAAGTATACAACGAATGAAAAACCAGACACAATAGAGGAAACAATAACAACATACAAAAACTAAACTGAATAGCAGAAGCATAAATACATAGTAATGATGATACTAATGCAACAGGTACAAGTTTCTAAGGAAAGAAGAAAACACAACAACATGCTAAAATACAACTGAGCACAAGTACTAAAGCTTCATCAAAAGAAAAACAGGTAAGCAACACCTTAGTATCGCAAGCCTCGGCTCGATCCCATGCTCTCCAGCTCCCGTGCAATCAAGAACCAGAAGTAGAAGGGAACTTTCCCTTATCTATACCAGCAACAATATAATCTGATTGGGCCCAACAGCATGACCCAAATAGGGTGTGAGACAAATTCCCAATAGGAAACCACCCAAAGAACTGTGCCTAACAGTCAGTGAATATATGGCCGGTAAAAATACAGTAAGTAGTGAACATTAAGTAGTAAACTGGATAATACACAACATTATCAATCCACAGATTCTAGCATATATTCTAAAAACAAGAGACAACTACTAAAGCAAGTAGAACAAAAAGGTAACCCCTGGGTAGTTCTCAAAAGCTAACCCCTAAGGGTCAACCTACAAGTACTATAAACCCTCTGGGAGGCACACATAGTCTCACCCCTCTGGTTAAGCTAAATAATAGACTCTCTAGGGAATCACTCACCACCAATTCCCCATATATACTCGTATCGTACTAAAGGCTCTCTAGGGAAGAACTCAACGTAAATTCCTCATGTGGCCCGTGTCGAGGATCTACAGACTCTCTGAGGAAGCACTAAAAATCAATTCCCCCTATGGTCTCGCATCGTAATTATGGACACTCTGGAGAAGCCCTTTCGTCCATCATCCCTATGGTCCACTACACTAGGTTCTCGCAGCCCTGTGTAAAATAATCATGTATAACATGCGTGTATCGTCTAAGTAAACCTCAAAAACTACTTGGCTAGCATTCTAAGGCTCAACAGCATAACAAAGTAACAGTTATAGTATCAAACATCTTGGCATGACAACTGAAAAAATGCCAAATATGCAGAACAAGCATAGAAAACATCCATAGTACAGTAATACTACCATATTCATGGGAAAAAACATCTACTCTAGCAATAAAGCAAAACATGAAATATAACAAGGGAAAAAACAGGAACACACAATACCCCATTCAAGGGTATTGGTGGAATTTACACAAAATACTCAAAGTCTTTCTGCAGAAAGGAACAAAACACCTACCTCAATCCTAGGAGATCGATATATGTGAACCATTATGACTGATCCCCCTTAGTGCATCACAGATCTGAGAAAACGTCAAAAATGCTCAACCTACGATAAATTGAGAAAAGGAAAGAATTGGAAAACAAGGATCAAGAAGAATGAAGAACTCACCACTTTAATTCTAAAGAAATCGACAGAACTCAAAACGGAGAATGGACGGATGCTTTGGGATCCAGAGAGGAAACGTGGTCGTACGGGTCGCTCTCGGATGAAGAACGTGGAGAAGGGGTGTGTTCTGTCCGTCAGGAACAACCCCGGTGTGTTTAATGAAAAAAAATAAAGTACACGACGTGTAATTTTAGAGTACATGGCGTGTACTAGGTCTTTTCCATACTCTGCCAAAATCGGCCTCCACGTTACCCCTACACACCATGTGTGTGGCCCGGACACGGCTAGCACACGGCTTTGAGCGAAAAAAGAGTAGACAGCATGTACTCAAAAAGTACATGGCATGTACTTCAATAATTTCTAGAAACTTTATTTTATCCAAATACTCCAAAAAAGGGAAAATGTACCTGAAATGAAGATCCGGGTTCTTACACCTTTAACTCATTGTGATCATTGAGACATTGAAACTACATATGAAAATAAAAAAACTGTACTAAATAATAGCTAATGAGATCCAATTACCCTTATATGAGTATATTATATAAAAGAAAAACATGATCTCTTCTAACAAATATTTGTCTCGTGATCAGATAAAATACCCTCATACTTTACTAACATTGATGTTACAACTCATTAAGTTCTTTTCTTCAATCCTCATTATCTGGTTTAACCCTTATATAGTCATCTAGAGAATCTTTCTGGAACTCCCCATCCTAGGATTCATGGCCATGATAAACCCCAACCATCCCTTCAATACATAACAAGGTAACACCTAATCCTAATAAATGAAATTTTATTTAAGATAATTTAATTAGATTCATTGAATTTTCTATATTCGCTGTAATTCAACCATAGGAAAAAAACATAACTCTTATATGAAAGCTAGGTATCTAAACTTCAACAAAAGTTAACTCAATTTTAATATTTATTAATCTTAGGGTCCTTATGTTGGATCCCAGAAGTCCCTATACCTCTATATCCAATCTACTATCACTTATAAAATCACACACTATGTTTGATGCATATTTTTTCCTACCAAACACATCATAGCCTCACCAGTGCATAACTCTGAAATCTATCCTAACTCATAACTTTGATTTGATACCACTCTATCATTCCCCCACTAGTACCCCTACTTTAATAATAATGAAGATGGTAGTGACCCCCAATACCACCTCTAATAGGCCATGGGCTGGACACTATCATTGAGGTCGTAAAACACATGAATGAGGGGCTTTACAAAAGCACCCAAATTTTGTGTGTGTGTGAAATTACCCTTAAATAAAACATATCTATTCGATAGAATTTATTACTAATAATTACAAAAAAGAACAACATTTTATTTTTTCAAGGTATAAAATTAAAATACACAATGAAATAAATTAAAGGGTTAAAAAATGAAATTCAATTTAGAAAATTATAAAATGAATAAAACCAAAAGTACATAAAAATATAATAATATTGAAAACTTTCTCTTCAAAATATACTTTGTGGAAAATATTTATGATAATAACAATATAAACAATTCAATAAAATCGAAATATGATAAAAATATTAAGAAAACAAATGGGATAATTAGATAAATGATTTAGATGAAGTGTGTGACAATATATATAGAAATGGAATATGATAGTTGTGTATCAGAATTGGTTTGAGGTAGAATTCCATTTAATGATTTTTTCCCCTTTAGGGTCATTGGAAAACCTTTTTATCGGAGATTTATGGAGTAATTAGAAACTACACTAAAATCTGGCTATATGGGAAATTCATGATGTGAATAGGGAATTCATGTCATGAATTTTCATTAGAAAGATTCCATGAAATGTATTGTAGTGTGAATTCACATCAATAGGGGGTGGATAAGGAGGTTCATGATGTAAAATGTGTTCATAATGTGAATCGATTTTTCTATAAAATGAAATAGCATAAATGAGTATTTTGGCATAAGTGAAAAATTTATTGTTAACAACATAAATTGGGTATTCATTTGAGGAATATGCTCAAGCCCAACTATTTTTAGCCCATACAATAGTTTTAAATACCCACCTAATCCCATTTCTTCCTCCTATTGACTTACAAGGATATAATAATAGATTTATAGGGATCTTCAACATCTATACTCTAATCTAATGGATCTTCGAGTGTTTAATTGTGTAATAGAAATGCTAAAATCTTGTTATTTTCTTATCATCTTGGATATCCTTTCTTTTCCATAGATGGAACTATAAACTAGTATTTCAATACTTTAATATTTGTTTTTTCATATGTTTTATTAAGATATCCTTGGGATTTAATTATGAATTTGAATGAAGAGGTCAGGTCTATGGAATCATTTTAGATACTTTATGCCAAAATAATTCATGCTAGGTGGTTTTTACCTATTTAGACATTTATTATAACTTGATGTATTTTTGTTTTATAATATTTTCTTTTACATCTTTCAATTTTTTCCCATGGTAAAACTCTTCCAATTGTTATCTTATTGGTTGGATTGGAAATACAATTTTGGGTGAATCCTACAATGAGTTTTTAAATATATTAAATGTATTTTCTTAAGTGAAATATGGTTTTATAAAATGTACTTAGAATAATGGGTTTTGAGTTACATATAAAAAGGCATGATTTTGTCTGTTTTATTGATTTGATAAAATGAGGCCTTATTGAAATAGAATTTGTGCACGATGCATACTGAAAAGGCATAAGGGGAAATATTCCACCAGGTGTTGACTTGTTGGAGGATATACCACTGATCACGAACATAGGGTTTCATTAACATAAAATGGATTCTGCATGTGAGAAAATGTATGATTATTCTAAACAGAAAATTATAATCTAATTATATTTTTGAAAGTGAAACTATTTTGGTTAAACTGATTTTAGAAAACATATTCGTCAAATATATTTTATAATGTGAAAATAAATTACAAATTTGATGCTATTCCTAAAAGATTAATATACTATATGCTAACATTTTTTTGATATTTATGTAATGTTATAAAATTAACTTGGGGGTTCCCTACTACGTATTATTATTCACCCCCTTCAGTTTCACTTTGGTGCCCAAGGAGATGATTTTTTCCATGGTACATGAAAGGGGAAATTCTCTAACTTTTATAGTATATGTCCTTAAAATTATTTTCATAGTTGGAGGTGTTAGAATATATATTTGGTTCATATCTTGTTCATTAGTGATTCCACTTATGTCCATGATTATTTACTAATTTAGAGTTCTAGTTTTTGTCTCTCATAATTCTGATGTTACTTTGATGTTGGTCTCACTTTCACTGTTTATTTATGTATTGATCAATTTATTTATAGTAGGGGGTTTTAATGCATGAATCCATTATATAAAGGTGTCATGTTTTGTTCAGTCTTATCTAAATAAATGTTTATTGTGTGTTCATTTTTATTATATGGAAAAACCATTCCACCATGTTCCTTTTGTATAAACCCTTAACATTTATTTCATGTATTTTGTGTTTGTGGAATGTCACCGATGGTTAATAAAAAATCGTCCTTCCCTCAAGACAATAAGACGGGGGGGATGTTACACAATGGGTATATATAGCTATTGAGCATATATAGTCATAGGTTATATATGGCCGATGAGTATATATAAATGTTATAATTTTGTTTTCATTAGGTATATATAATGATTTGATATAAGAAGGATTAAATTATAAGGTTAGCAGAAATAATATTTTATAGTTAATTAAAATGTGGGCATTTTATGTCATCCATTTGGTTGGTGGGTATAAATATGTGTAATAAAATTATAAATTTGATATAGAAAAAGATAATTAATTGAATCTAACTGTATATTCCTTCTTTATGAGTCTCACATTTCTAAGCTTGAAAAGGAGGTGTGATCATTATAGTTTTCCCTTAAGCAAGACCTAGTTGAACTTCAAAAAGTATATCTTTCGAAAAATAATCTATAGGAGAAGTTCATGTTTTTGGAAATCAAAATGATATCAATGAAAGTTGGATCACTACTTTCGACTACTACCATTGATTATCTTCCCCATAGGTCTTATATAATGTCTATGTGAGTCTTTCTATATAGATGTTAGGATGATATAAATATGTAATTATTTTTAGTGTTATTATAAATTTATTTATGTTTAATATAAATGTACAGATAAAATTGAATTAATGGTATACATAATGAAATAAGAATAAAAATCATTAATATTAAAAAAAAATATTTTTTAAAAAATAAATTTTCCACGTATCTTGTTAATAAAAATGATCACAAGTAAAGAATGATTAAAATAAAATTTATTATTTACAACATTGTTGTAATGATTGTTAATTGGTTATATATAATGATTAAATCATTAAAAAGAAACTTTTCTTTTTTTATATAATATCATAAATTATTATTGTAATGATAAATATCAGGTTTAAGGGATGATCCTAATAATGTGTCATTTTAATATAAAAAAATATATTAACACTATTTTAATTACTATTAATTTTTATGAAATGAGATTAAGAACACTTAATGTTTAAAAGCATATTTTTCACGAAAAATATATTATATATCTCATTTTTAGTTTTGATGTAAAATTTATAAATTTAGAATTTTATATATTTTAAATAGAGGCCAAATTTGGAATCATCATGTGAAAATTGTTTAATAGGCAGCATCCTTTGTTTTTGGTAAAAAAATAATTTCCATTGAAAATAATTAAACAAAGTAAAAAGAGATAAACTTTTTAAAATTATATAGATTTAGTGTTTAAGGATTAAATTAATTTAAAATAATTATATAATATCTATTTTTTCAGTGTGTGGTAGAATCCAACAATTATGACCATCATTTATTTATATAACTCACCTAACCCCCATCTGATTATATCTTTACCCTTTACCTAACTCTTGTTTTTAAATTAATATCCCTTATTTTCAACTATAAAAAATGTTTTCTATACCCACTCTAAAACAAACAGATCATTCGATTTTTTCTTGAATTCCCACCCAAATTTCTATTCCTACTGTCCTCTTCTACATTATGGATCTTTGAGTCACATGAAGGATCCCAAAAAACATAATTTGCAAGAAGATATTTAAGAGAATATTCAAGTCTCCAATATTGGTGTCATTATTTCCCTATGTTTTTTGTAATTTGTCTTCTCCATCCACCAATTCTTTAATATAATTTACAAATTTAAATTTTTTTAAATTCTTACTCTTTTGTTATAATGATATTATAAATATTCAATAAAATGTTCTTACTCATTTATTCATCAAAATACATTCTTTTTTGGTTTGATTGTACCCCCTAAATGAATTATTCTATAATATATATATGATGAATAATTAATACTAATTAAATAATATTAATAATTTTTAAGGGAGAGTCCTTATTTTTTGTGATAACTATAAGTTCTCAATTATTATGATCTAGAAATGCTGAAATCAAAGCACATGATTCATCCCATCTTTTGATACTTTCATCCCCTAAGAGATTGAAGATCAGAAATAAGAAGTCAAAGGACCCCAACTACCACATCGACTCATCCTATCTAACCTCATTCTTCTGGTCACCACATGATCCTTATTCCCAAAAATTTATGTGAGAGAAGGAACAAAATAAAATACATAAAAGAGAAACCACAAATAATAAACATGATGCACAGAATAATTATTCACTTCTAAATTTTGTATTATGTGCATGGGATAATGATGAAATCAATTTAATTACCTCCAAAATAGTAATTCATATATTATACAAGCTACATCACATTCCAAAAACCATAACCATACCATTAGAATAAGAATCCATCATTCAATTGTAACACCCCGATCCCTCTAGGATGGAGCCAATGCATTACATGAGATTTTGGCATGGTAAGAAGTAATTAAAAATCCTGATGGAATGATCAGTTTAGTAGTTTTTAAGAAACTAGAAACATAGATGTAACACAAATTACTTTAAAAAAGGTTACAAGATATAATACATAACAAAACTAAAAACTGCAACCACATGAACTCGGTAAATGGCCTTCTCTTCATCACCTGTTGATGGTAAACAATGAAAGGGGTGAGCTCAAATGCTAAGTAAGGGTTACAAATAGCAGATGCATGAGTACAATAATAAGTTAATCCTAATAAATCTGACATAATCAATGTGGCATGGTGAATAAATGAAAAACTAATTCCATTAATAAACTGATAATGAAACGACATCCATATATTTTGTCATAGTGAAAAACTCATGGATAATAATAATTACTGATAATGAATAAATATAATTCTTATTAATTGGACATCATTTATTTTTCACATGAAACCATAATACCGTTAAAATGGTTTAGTTCTGTGGGTAAAAACCCATCTGATTTTCGGAAACAAACTAGAAGGGTTTGTCGCAAAACTGATTTGTCTCATGAGACCTACCGATGCATCGAGGGGATATAGTGGGACCCACCCGCCACTGCATGTAAAAATAATTATTTATACATTTATTCAATACTAGAGCAATATGTATTTTCAATATCCATATAGAGTAGAGTATACAGATTCATCAATTTTTGGATAATTAAAATAACTTTCCAAATAAACACCATATGTAAAATGGTATACGGTTTAGACAACAAACATATACATGATATGAGATAAGGGATATTTAATATAAATATAATTTAAAATGAAAAGTGATCTCAAATGGGCAGTAGGTTCACCACATATGGACTTTTAGGTGCAAAATACAAAGTTAGTCACAACAAAATAGTAGTTGAGACAAAGTCTCTTACCCCCAATGTAATCGGTCGAATCATATGTAAATAACTTAATAAATCTCAAATGAATCATTGAATAACATGAATATAAAAATAATAATGTTATTATATATCAATTGGTATTACACATATACCAAATAAAGGATATAAGTGATGAGGAATGAAAATCTCATAGAAATGAATGTGAGATGAGAAACCCCTTACAAACATTTCGGCATGGAAAAAAGTGTTATTGCTGAGGATTAATTAGAGGTATAGGGGTATTAAATTACTTATATGTCACAAGGGAAGTATGGGGGAGGTGTTAAAACATACTCCATTATTATGAATTAGAAAAAAGGGCACAACATAGGGGGGATTATTGAACAAAAGTGTGAGAGAGGATCTCTTACCTTATGCTCGAAGGTGTTCTTGTTTGTTCTTAAGGACCTAAATAATATAATTTAGCTTAATTTTTTAATAATTCCAGAACATCATAAACATTTAATTGATATGGTGTAACATTATTAAGTTCATTAAAGGCCTTTTTGAGGGGTTTTAGAGATTCAATTTTACTGTTTTGGAAGAAATTTCTTACTTAGTCTCATGATTTCTTTACTTGTATTCATTAATGGAAGTTCATTTGAAATGTGGTCAAACATACAGAATTCTTAATATACATTATTAGTTAAATTAAATAGATATAAATTATATTATAATGGTTCTGGTTATATACCATGAGGATGACTCATTGGATGAGTTTAAATGAATGCATGTATTTGGCTTGGCGGTTTTGTGCACAACAGTCTTGATTTGTATTATTATTCCATATATGAACATGTAAAGATTCCAAAAAATTAATCAAGATATAATTCATATATTATGACCTGGTTTAACCATTTAAAAGGTTTAATGAATAGTATTTAAGATAGTAAAGAAAATTTAAAACTCGTCTTCCTTGAGTGTGATAAATTTGCACATCTCGGACGGTGTTTGCATTTATTGTATAAAAGGAAGGAAAAAAGAGAGATTATGATGAAATATTCTGTAATAACAATGAAAATTCAGTAAACTTAATGTACTGGAATTATCATGGAATATGGATGTGGGTAGTTGAGGCGAAAGATCCAAATAATGGAACTTTGTAAAAGAAATTGAATGAGAAGAGAAGGAAGGTTCACTTATTGAGTACTCCTCCTTGAGAATCTATTTAAGGCCTTTGTTTTGGGCCTTTTTGTGAGACCATCAGGTCTTGGACGTGGAATTATGGCTTGAGAAGATTATTTCATTGAATTTAGGAATGGATTAAAGATTGAGTGGTGTGGGAGGAAGAGGGGGTGAAGGTGGTTTATATAGTGGAGGGGAGAAGAGTTTTCTTAATATTATAATCATTAATTTATTATTTCCTCTCAAGACAACCAATAATGAGTATTCCATGAATAATTACCACAAAATATTCATGTGAATTATATCCAATTGGGATTATATCAGAAGATCATCATCAATGACTCAATTAATAATTATTTAGCATTTATTGTGAATTATCAGATTTTAATATTCATAAAAAATTCACGTATTTCAGAAAAATCCCAAAAATTCAACCTAACAATTTTTCAATGTGTAGAATCAAAATATTAAGTCCATTTTTTCAAAAATAATTTCCTAAATATGATGAATTAAATATTTAATTAAAATCATTATTTAATCAAAAAATACAATCACCTAAAATTTTCCTGTTCATTTTTAAGGTGCCTAAATTCATTTATACACTCAATGGAATGGATACCTTTTATAAGAGTCATATTACAATTCATAAGGGTATGTTACTATTCATAAGGGTAGGTTACTATTCATAAGGGTAGGTTGCTATTCACTTAAAATTGATTTGTTCCTTATCAAACTCCAAATAACTTACTGATCACAACCATATATGTAAGATTTTCAAAATTCACAAAATAGATGTGACAAAATTAAGTTTACTTGGATAGGTTTTGTATATCTCCAATAAGTAACCATGTTTTTTCCATAGAGGCATAGTGATTCATGAAATATAGGAAATAAATAGAATGTATTTAAGAGAAACATACCATGAAGTGTTTGGGGTGCTACATTATTCCCTCCTTCAAAACCTTTATCCTCAAAATTTTATGTATGAATATCACCAAAAAATTGTCAGTGATTCTTTTTCATAACATCATCGGGTTACCATTTCGCTTCCTCCATATTCTGGTTTTTCCAAAGAACAATTACTAGATGAGTTGTTCAATTTCTCAATACCTGCTCCCTTGTGTCAAGAATCCCAATAGGTTTTTCACAGTATGACAAATCTGGTTCCCATTCTATTTCCTCATATGTGAGTACATGCATTGGGTCTGACATGTATTTATTTAATAATTACACATGGAACACATCATGAACTCTGGGGAGACCTTGAGGTACTTCCAAATGGTAAGATACAGCTCCGATTTATTCTAGGATTTCAAATGGTCTGATGTACCTAGGGCTCAATTATCATTTCTTACCAAACATTAAGACACCATTCTATTGAGATAATTTTATCAATACGTGATCTCTAACTTGGAATTCCAAATCCTTTCTCTGTTTGTAAGCATAACTCTTCGGCTTACATTGGGATGCTTTAATATGGTCTTGTATTGTCTTCACCTTTGCCGTGGTCTCTTCAATATGTTCTGGGCCTATATGTTTCCTCTCACCAACTTCATCCCAACAAGTTGGTGTTCGACATCTCTTTCCATATGATGCTTCATATGGAGCCATTTGAATACTAGAATGGAAACTATTATTGTAGGAAAATTCAACCAAAGGCATGTATTTATCCCACATACCTTTGAAGTCAAGAGAGAATGACCTCAACATGTCTTCTAAAGTTGGAATAGTCCTTTCAGACTATCCATCAGTTTGGGGGTGGTAAGCAGTACTCATATGAAGTTTAGTATTCAATTATTTATCGATACTTTTCCAGAATTTTGATGTAAACAAGGGATCTCGATTGGATAAAATCTATATAAGTGGGCCATTAAGTCTTACAACTTCATTTATATAATGTCCTTCCAAGATCTCAAGTGTATAGTCTTCTCTTATAGAAAGAAAATGATCTGATTTTGTGAGAAGATCAACAATTACCCATATTGCATCATTCCTTCTAGGTGTCCTTGGTAGTCTAGTGACAAAATACATCGTAATGTTATCCCACTTCCACATAGGAATAGGTAGAGGTTGCATCACTCTTTTGGGACATTGTATCTCTTCTTTCACTTGTGGATAAGCTAGACATCTTTACACGTAGTCACCATTTTCCCACTTCATATTATCACAGCAAAAATATTCCTTTAGATCTCTATACATCATGGTGATACTTGGGTGTATAGTAAAATTTGAGCTATGGGCATCGTCTAATAGTTCCCTTTTTAGATCTAGTATTGATTGAACACATAACCTCTTTCAAAATTTCATAACTCCATCTTCATACACAAAGTCATCCAGTCTCCCATCCTTGAAAACATTAATTTTCTTATTCATATTATCATAATCAAATTGAGAGATTTTTATCTTCTTTAATAAATATGGATTAGCAATAATTTGAAAGAGGAAATATTTTTCCCTTTCCTTAAAAATTCCCATATCCATCTTTAGTAGATCCAAAAATATAGGATCTCTCTCAATCCTCATTTGGCCCAGAAGTCCATGATCTTTCTTACTTAATGCATCTTCCACCTTATTCTACTTTCCCGAGTGGTAGTGTATTTAAAAATCATAATCTTTGAGTAACTCAAGCCATATCCTTTACCTTATGTTGAGTTATTTTTGTGTGAAAACGTATTTCAAACTTTTGTTGTCTATATAAATCTCACATCTCTCTCCATATAGATAATGCCCCCATATTTTCAGAGAAAATATTACGGCTGCTAACTCAAATCATGAGTTGGATATTTTTCTCTTAAGTCTCCAAATATCTTGATGCATAAGCAATAAATTTATCATTTTGCATAAGGACGAAACCCAGTCCATTCTTTGATGCATTGCTGTATATTAAAAATCCACCACTTCCACATGGAAGAGTCCAAATTGGAGAATTGACTAATCATTTTTTCAAATCTTAGAAGCATTCTGTACATTCTTTTTTCCACAAAAACTTAACCCCTTTACGTGTGAGCTTGTATAGAGGGTTATATAGTCGGGTAAAATTCTAAACAACATTCCGATAGTAACCTGCTAAGCCCATAAAACTACATACCTCAGTTATGTTTGTTGGTGTGGGTCATTCTCAGATTTCCTTTGCCTTTGCAAGATCAACTAGGATTACATCCTTAGAGACAATATGGAATAGAAAAGAAACATATTGAAGCCAGAATTCGCACTTTATAAACCTCCCATATAATTTATCTATTATAAGAGTTCTCAGAATAACCCCTATGTGATTATCATGATCTTCATATCAATTTTAGTATACGAGGATATCATTGATGAATACCACAACAAAGTTATCAAGATATTACTTGAAAACTCTATTCATTATATCCATGAAAATGGAGGGTGCATTTTTCAGTCCAAAAGGATTTACTATAATCTCATAATGCCAATACCTAGTCTAAAATGATGTCTTAGGAATATATTCCTTCCTTACACACAACTGATGATATCCGTATCAAAGGTCAACCATCGAAATGTATTGAGATCCATGAAGTTGATCAAATAAATCATCAATCCGGGGCATATGATACTTATTATTTATTGTAATAGCATTTATTACCTTTTAATCAATGCATAGCCTCATGAATCCATATTTCTTCTTGAAAAAGAGGATAGGGGCTCCCCATAGAGAAACACTAGGTTGAATAAATATTTTTTCACTCAAATCTTTTGGTTGTTTGTTTTTCTCTACTAATTCCACAATGTCCATTCTATAGGAGTCATTAATATAGGTCTTGCATAAAAAATTAAATCAATGGATAACTCATATTCCGGCTCTAGAGGATGTCTAGGTAAATCCTTTTTAAATACATCAATGTACTCTAGCACTATGTGCACATAATCAATTTGAAGATTTCTTTACTTGCCCATAGTTATTAGTATATCTTCCTCTCTGAGTATTGCATTCGGTAGACCTACTGGGGGTGGTTCAAGATAAGAATCAGGTGAAGATGTTTCTACCCTAAAGACAAGGGATTCTACACCATTTTTAAAAATTTTAACCTCCTTCTTCTTAAAATAAATCTTCACATCCTAATTTGACAACCAATCCATACCAATAATTATATCAAATTCATTCATTGGTATGATGATAAGGCTAGTAACTAAAGCACGTTTTGGTGTCTGGAGGGGGACTAGTCGACATGACTTTGTTGCAATGATACAACCCATGGTTGTTTTTACTAACAACTCCTTTATTAAATCAAATTGGACATATCTAATTTTCATGGAAAACTAGGAAGATATAAAAGAATGCGATGATCCAGAATCAAAAAAAATTGTTTTCTATGTTTGAGGAAACAATTAAAGTACCTGCCACCATGTTATTAGGAATTTTAACCTCCATGGTTGTAATATCATAGGCTCTCGCTTGTTCTATTGGATTTTTATGAGCCATGTTACCTAGGAACTTAGAATACTCATTTTCATAGTGTCCCGTCTCTCTTCAAATTTATCATTGAATATCATTTAATTGTTTCTTCCCCTTGCATTCATCAGATCGATGACCCGTTTATCCACAGTTATAGAAGACTCCCATGCCTTTCAAGCATTTCATGAGATGATTATTTCCATAGTCCTCACATAATGGGAATATCTTTGTTCCCTTTCTCTTCTTTGGTGCCTCTCCTCTTCCTTTTTAATCAGATTACTGCTTCTTATCTTGGCTTCCTTTGAAATGATTTGTTCTAGAAAATTCTTTATCTACTTTGATAGAACTTGATGAAATTTCATCATATGAGGAAAATTATTGAGAAGCCAGTGCCCTTCAAAGACAAGGATTAAGAACTTCAATTAAATGTTCAATCTTGTCTTCCGAGTCACGTACATAATCTATGGCATACCTAGCCAACCTTGTGAAAGTAGCCACATAATCTGTAACACTGTCTTATTCCCTTTGTTTTATGCTAAGGAATTTCCTCTTTTTTTCAGTTCGTTTCTCACGAGGTAAATATTTTTCAAATATTATTTTTTTAAAAGTCGTTCATTCCATATCTTATATTTATTCTTCCTCCATGGTATTATAAATCAAGTACCACCATTGATCAGTGTCGCCCTTGAGATAATATAATACCAGTACTAAATTTTCATTTTCATTGCATATTAATGCCATGAATATGTTTTCAAGGTAATTGCTCCATTGCATAGAAACCATTGTGTTAGTAGTCCCAATAAAATATGGGGGCTTTGCCACATGAAATAATCCAACACAGGTGTGGAATGGTTATTCATTACAACTTGAGTATGTTGTCCCAATATGGTCATGATATGATCTGCTCAAACATTGACTATATGGACTTGCTTTGTTGGGATATCCCTACATTGACAATGAGTAATGATTCCCCTTCTTCCATTAGATTCCATTTTTAAATAATGGGATACACTAGATTAGTTTATGAATCTCAAATAGAAAAGCACTCAACCTAAATTGAAATTATATTCATAACTAATCTTATAAACATGGTTTATCTAAGGAAAAATTTACATTAAAATCTTTCATAATATATTTTAATGAAAATGTGAATTATCCTAAGAATATCCCCTGGGAGTTTCGTAACCACGAGTGCAGTAAGGCTAGTTGTCGTGAACCAGTTCCCATTTGAGTCTAACTCAAAGTGGTGTTTTCGGGTTTTACCCCTAGATACATCTTTTCCAAAGCTGCCTCAACCTGATGATTTCCAGATAGGGACGTATTGCTTAGATTATCCACATAATCTATTCCTTACCAAAATATCAGGACGTTCTTGTACTTTTTCCTCAAATACTACCTCAGGGATTTGTTCCCTACTATATATTTCCCACTCTAGTTTCCATGTTTTCTACTAAACTTTCTATGATACCAACTGTAACACCCTGACCCCTTTAGGCTAGAGCCGGTGCATTAAATGTGATATTGGAATGGTAATAAAGATTGAAAAATCTAGAAGGAACGATTAGTTTAGTAGTCTTGAAGAAACTAGATACATAGATGTAACACCAATTACATTGAAAAAGGTTACAAGATATAATATATAACAAAAATAAAAATTGAAACCACCTGAACTCAATAAATGACCTTCTCTTCATCACCTGCTTAAGGTAAACAATGAATGGGGTGAGCTGAAATGCTCAGTATGGGTTACAAATAGAAAAAGAATAAGTACAATAATATGTGAATCATAATCAATCAGACATAATCTATATTTCATTGTGAATAAATGAAAAACTAATGCAATTAATAAACTAAGAATGAAACTACCACCATAGATTTTGTCATAGTGAAAACCTCATGGATAATAATGATAACAGATAATGAATAAAATAATACTTATTATCTGGACATCATGTATCTGGAACAGGAAACCATAATACCATTAGAACAGTTTAGTTATGTGGGAAGAAACCTGTTTGATTTTTGGAAACAAAGAGAAAGGGTTTGTCGCCAAAATGATTTAACTCACGAGAATTATCAATGCATCGAGGGGCTATAGAAGTACCCACCCACCACTTCATGTCAAAATAACTCTTTATAAATTTATTCAATACAAGATAAATATGCATTTTCAATATCCATATAGAGTAGAGTATATAGATTCATCAATATTCCCTTAATTAAAAAAACTTTCCAAATAAACACCATATGTAAAATGGTATATGGTTTAGACAACAAAAATATCCATGATATGAGATTAATGATATTTAATATAAATATAATTTCAAATGAAAAGTGATCTCAAATGGGCATTAGGTACACCACATATGGATTATTAGGTGCACAATATAAAGTTAGTCACAACAAAATTTTAGTTGAGACAAAGTCTCTTACCACAATGTAATCAGTCGAATCATATGACTAAGACTTAATAACTCTCAAATTAATCACTGAATAACATGAATATAAATTAAATCATGTTATTAAATATAAAATGTCAGTACAGATATAACACATACAAGATATAAGTGGTGAGCAATGAAAATCTCACAGAAATGAAAGTGAGATTAGAAACTCCTTACAAACATTTCAGCATGGTAACATGCGTTATTGCATTGGCTTAATGAGAGGTAAAGGGGTATTAAATTATTTATATTTCACAAGGGAAGTATGGATCAGGTGCTAAAAAATACCGCATCATTAGTAATTAAACATAAAATGGAACAACATAGGGGAGATTCTTGAACAAAAGTGTGAGAGAGGATCCCTTACATTACACTCGAAGGTGTTCTTGTTTGTTCTTAACGATCTGAATAATTAAATTTAGCTTCATTAATTAATAATTCCTTAACCTCATGAACATGTAATTGATATGGTATAACTTTTATATGTTCATTAATGGATTTTTGATGGGTTTAAGAGATTCAATTTTATTGTTTTGGAAGCATTTTCTTAATTGCTTTCATGATTTGTTTAATTGTATTCATTAATGGAAGTTCATTTGAAATGTGGTTAAACATCCATAATTGTTAATATAAATTATCAGTGGCATTAAAGAGATATAAATGATCTTATAATGGTTCTGGTTATATACCATGAAGATGAATCATTCAATGAGTTAAAATAAACTCTTGGATTTGGCTTGGTGGTTTTGTGCAGAATAAACTTGTTTTGTATTATTATTACATATTATGAATGTGTAAATATTCAAAAACATTAATAAAGATAAAATACATATATTATGACCTGGTTCAACCATTGGAAAATTTTCATGACCAATATTAAATACAGTAATTCAAATTGAAAAACCATCTTCCTTGAGTGTGATAAATTTACACATCTCGGACAGTGTTTGTATTTATTGTATAAACATAGGGAAAAAGAGATATTATGATGAAATATTACATTATCAAAATGAAAATCCAGTAAATATAGGGTAATATAAATATCATGGAATTTGGATGAGGGGAGGGGAGAGGAGAGAACAAAATAATGGATCTTTGTAAATTAAATTCAAAGAAAAGAGAAGGAAGGTTCACCTCTTGAGTTCTCCTCCTTAAGAATCTCCTAAGGCCTTTGTTTTTGTCCTTTGGGCGAGACAAGAAGGTCTTGGACGTGGGGAGAGGGCTTGTGAAGGGTATTTGGAAGAATTTAGGAAAGTCTTGAATCTTGAGTGGTGTGGGAAGAAGAGGGGGTGAGGAGTGGTTTATATAGTGGAGGGAGAGGAGTTTTCTTAATATTATAATAATTAATTTATTATTTCCTCTAAAGACAACCAATAGTGAGTATTCCATGACCAAGAAAATTAGTATATGCATGTGACTTCTAACCAATTGGGATTACCTACTCAGATCATCATCAATGACTCAATTAATCCATTATTTAGCATTTATTCTGAATTATCAAATTTTACTATTCATCAACAATTCCTGTATTTGATAAAAATAATAAAAATTCTTCCTAACCTTTTTTCCATGTGTTGAATCCAAAAATGAAGTCAATTTTTCAAAAATAATATCCTAAATATGTTAAATTAAATATTTAATTAAAATTATTATTTAATCGAAAAATATAAACACCTAAAATTTTCATCATCATTTTTAAGGTGGATAAATTCATTTATTCACTCAATGGTATGGATACCCTTCATGAGAGTCATACTACTATTAATAAGTGTAAGTTACTATTCATAAGGGTAGGTTACTATTCATAAGGGTAGGTTACTCTTCATAGAAAATTTATTTTTCCTTATTAGACTCCAAATAACTTACTGATCGCAACCATGTATGTCAGATTCTCAAAATTCACATCATAGAAGTGACAAAATTTGGTTTACATGGCTATGTTATGGATATCTATAATAAGTAACCATGTTTATTTCCATATTTGCTCAGTTATTCATGAAATATATGCTATAACTTGAATGTACTTAAGAGAAACAATCCATGAAGTGTTTGGGGTGCTACACAATGCTCATCCTCCCATTCTTATGCCTTTAAAACATTAGCCTCCAGTATCTAGATGCACCAGTGTGTGATTCTTAGTTTCGCCTCATAATTAGGGTCTAGCCCTATTATATCCTCTATCTATTCTCATTAATCGTATTATATAGGAGGACTAATACCACTCTAAATAGTGGTCCCAACCTATCTTCCATTGTATACATCAATCCAATATGTGAAATATACTATCCAATTAGACTATGAATGTTTTGAATTCCAGTAAAAATTGATACATCAACTACCAACCCTTGATTAATATTGAACACTCACTTTTAATCCACACCCATATATTTAAAAATTATTCACTCTCTCGTATCCATGATTCAATACTTACACATCATAACAGTAGTGAATTCATGAAATTCATATACCTCAACCCTTGAATCACCTTATTTGGGATTCCACTCAACTAGTAGCAGGTGCCCCTATCATCTTCTACACATTATCCTCTACATCATGACCTAATACCAATTTTCAAGCATTAGATGTACGGCCTTATCATTATTGCACTCAGAGTTACAATATGACCCATCTATTGGACTTATCCATCTAGAAAATACAACTATTTTCGGTGAAATCACATCCTCATCATTCTTCATTTGACATGAAATTCTAAAGCCCCCATCAAGCACACCTTCCATTGATGCTATTTCATCCAATGAACAGAATCATCGACCTCCTAAACTTATAATAATGTAACATCAACTAGTTGGCCTCATATATTTGGGGTGTTGGTGTATTTCCTCCATTTTAATTCTCAGATGTTCATTTTTTGTTTAACTAAATATATATTTCTTTTACACCTAACCTAATAAAAAAATTTACTTGAAACCTTACAATCACCCATAGTTGAATTTTTTATGAAAGATGAATCCTAAAATCCCCCACTCAAAAATAATTCTCAGGCTCACATTGAAGCCCATTAGGATAGATTCATTCACATTCATTTTGTAGTGACCACATTTTATTATCTATTTGCTCATATAAATTCCTATGGAATTCTAAAAACGAAATTGAAACTGAGTTTCCATCCTCTAAAATTTTAAAATTCCATTAACAAGAGACATTAGGCACCAGGTCCTTAGATTTTATCTTCCAGAAATATAATCATAATAATTTTAACCATTCCACTAAATGCCTATATAATTTTGATGTACCAAACTCCAATGATATCCTTAAAAGCAACCTCTATCTGAAACTACTGGAACATATGATTTCATTATCCTAATGAACTAACCCGAAACTTTTGATCAATGAAATTAGGGAATATATTTTCATTTTCTCCATATTAATGTTCCTTTATGTTTCCCACAACAATTTCAAAGGTCCTTAAAATTCTATGATGATCTTGTAATGGCCATTTCCACAAAGTAAAATCCCTTATAACGAAATATTCACAGAGACATAAAGTTTTCCTCTCCCTAGAATCGATGTATACTAAGTCCAAATATTTCATATACTTGCAGATAATAAGAAAATTTTATTACTTTAGGAAATCTATAGTGTACTCTAGATGATCTTTCCCAAACTAAATAATCCTCATGACTCAAATTTTTGTTGATACAGTTTAATTTTTTTCCTTTGGAAAATATATCCAGTAGTCTTCTAGGACTCCAAGACTATCTCAACATTCCCATATCCTAAACCGACATTCTTTCCACCTAAACCATTAAACATCTTGATTTTCCAATAATGGTACTTTGAGGTATAATGAATATCAATAAGAGAAACCCCTAGAAATTGAACAACAGTGACAATTACATAAGATTGAACCCACTGTTATTGAGTTATAGTAAATCTCCACATGACTTATAATTATCATCCTCACTCACTATAACTTCCCTGAGATTGAGATAATCACTACTCAGATTCTATATTTTGGTCATCTACTCACATTAATGATAAAAATACATCGAGTCATCAGCTTCTATAGCTTTAGACACTTTCAAAACATTGCATCACCTCGAATATCCCAGGGCATTAAGTTACTATGCCCTTATATAATTACTCATGCTTTCAGTTTTCCATCTTCTACGGGATTGGGACTATTAAGAACCACACATCATTCTAAATATAGACTCCAACAAATACTCAGCAATATTTTTTTCACCCTTTCCCATAAATAGGTTTTGAAACATTATGAATTTAAGCTACTAAGAATTGACCTTCCTAGAACAATTTATTATTACTTACTTAAACATACAACTTCATCACTAACTCTCCTTTTATGAAATTTAGTTACCTAAACTAACATTAAAATTTAGAACAATCCGTGTTCTACTATTGGGAACTTATATATCATAGTTCATCTTTTTGATATACAATTAAATTGAAAACCATATTTCTTTAATAAACCAACATCCTCTTATATTTTTGAAGTTATACCATTGAGTCACCAAAAAAATTTATATCCCATAAAATGATTTCTTAAAGAAACATCAAATCCCTTTGAATCAAAAAATTAAGGGACATTCATATTACAATATAATTTTAGTATTCTTCCTCCAATATCAATAAAACCACATAATTAACAAAACCTTCCGCATGAATCTTGTATCAAATTAGACTTTGTATGTCCTAATAATACTAATGGTCACACCACCATATTTTAGTATCATTATTTTAATAACCAAATAGATTACCCAAAAATTATAACACTAGTAGTCTTATAACTGACATTGAACTATCACAATATCTAATATAACATTCCACAGTAAACTTTCTAGTAAAGTGTTCATTTGATATCCTAGAATATCTCTAGAACCACTATTTCTTATGAGTGTTTTCCCACTAATACATGATAAACCTATCCAAAATAATATTAACCACCTTTAATAATACTTGTTGTGGTTGAGGAATTATTTTTTCTTGATCATCATAAGAACTCTGTCATCACAGTGGAAATTAAACTACCAAATGCTGAAAAAATGTTGATGCTTTCATCCCCCATGGGATCAAATTTCATAACTTGGTAGAGTTTGTACTATAGTGATCACATATTGTTTTTATATCCTACCTCATTAATGAAATAACTATACGATCATAATTTTTATAAATCATCATGTGAGTAATCCCACAACATACATGCACACACACATGTAAGTGCAATGTAAAACATGATGCACACAATGATTATGTTCATTGAATTTTCATCTTATAATCAAGTGATAAAAAAATATTTCATTTAAAAAAATATGAATAATTTTGAGTTTTAAGGGACATCACCCCCCCCCCCCAAACTAGAACATTGCAATAAGACTCAATCTTCTAGTGCTCTACCTCTTGGTCTTCTTCCTTTAACAGTTTTGCCTCCATTACGAGAATATTACTCGGTGTTCCACTTATGGAGTTACCTTATCCACTAGGTCTATCCCCATCATGTAATATATTACTTTCTATAAAAATTATTCCATAATTTGACCAATTTCACACATTTATAGTGGTATCAACCCGTCATCTAGTTAGTTTCACCATCCTAAAAGTGTAAGCGACCATCCATTGGATGAGAGAATTTCCAGATTCTAGTATAAGTCACTACATCAACTACCAACTCCTAGTAAACGCTGAAAAATGCTTTTTATCTACACAAATATATTTGCAGAAGATTATAATTTTCAAACCCATTACGTAAGAGTTCCATGACCCTCTATCAGTGACATTATGCTTGTTATAAACCTCAACACTTTCATCACCTACTCCAGACATCCACTCAACTTCAAAAGGGTTCCTATTTTGTTAAACTCACTAAATCATCTCCATCATGAATGAATCAAAGTGTAAAGGATTAAAATCTACATCTTAAATATTCATTCACTCAAAAATAAAAGGCTCTTTCTCATATAGAATCTTCCATCTTGATGATCCTATTTCTTCTGATGAACTCACACTATTACCGTGCATCTATTGATCTATAAATATTAAGACCTTTTTAAAAATCCCATTCAACTGATGATGATAAATATAGTGACATAAATTATCCAAAGTCTAAGATTTTTTTAACTAAATTTAGAAACATAAACCTAGAGTTCCATGGTATTGGTGTATGGCCTCTCTCTGGGTTCTCCCAATTGTTAATTTTAGTGTGCTGAACAACGAAAGCTTTGACACTTAATCTAGGACAAACTTTTCATCCCAAACCAAAAAATATTTGATAAAAGTTATTAATTTAGTATGACTTTATAATTCCATAATTGTTATATATTTAATTATATTCATAAAAAAAATAATTATTCGTATTGTTTTAAAATTAACAAAATTGTATTTTTAATTGTTCTTTACAAACCATAACCATTAATATAATGTAATAAAAAATGAGTCCTCAAAAATAAATCATGATTAGACATACCATATCCACAAATATTCTATAGTAAATAAACAGTGAAGAAATGATATAGGACAAAAACATCTATACCTAAATAATCATGTAAAAAATATAAAAATTGACAACTGAATATTGAATTTAATAATGAATGATTAATAAATGAATAATAATAAAATATAAATGAAATTTTTTGTAACATAAATATGAGTTTATTTATGATATAGATTATTAATACATATAAATTTATGATACAATAGGTTTTATGTGTGTCCTACCAATTGTGAATTTAAGGTAAGGGTTTTTAAGACTCAATCATTATTTCATTGAGCCACCCTCTATATCCTTCAAAACATAACACAATGATTTCCATACTACACACCTTAATATTATCATGCTATATATTGTATTAATTTTTGGGGAAATTTAATTTCCATTCATGAATTTCATTTTTTGATAGATTCTTACACCAGAAACATTTTTTGTTATAAAATAAAAATATTAAATTTCTATTTTTAGAATTTTTTTCCCTGACCAAGTTCTTTCTGAAATTTTTTTTTTCTTATTTTAAAATATAGTTTTGTATTATCTTATATACAATTTATATTTATCTATATATTTATTCAAAAATAAAATTTTATATTTATTTTATAGATAAGTGTTTCATTTAAACTTCAAAAATGATTTAAAAATTATTTACTACAATTTATATACATATTTTTCATTCCAATCCATATTTTTTCTAACATAAAATTTATGTAATATTCAAAGATATATTATTTTGATTTTTAATTTTAAAATAATGTTTGAAAATTTTCATCACACCATTAAAATGATTTTGAATCTGATGTATAATTTTTTCATTACAATAAAGGAACATCTAAAAAATCATTTGAAATTTCATTTATATTTTACCTTTTATTTATAAATGAAAAAATATATTTATTTTATTTGATATATCAATTTTTGAATTATCATATTCTTTGTCTTGGGTGGTTGATTTAATTTTGGTTATGTATTTATCCAATTTTTCATTGCCACATATAAGAGACTTTATGAAAAATTTAATTTCACCCATTTTCATTTTATAGTGTAGAGTCCTAATCATTTCTTTTTATGAATTTGAAATATTTCTATAGATATTTCTATAGTTATTCATTGATAAGGAATGTAAATCTGATCCAGGTGTGCCCATAATTAATTTAATAAAAAAATAAAATTTATATTTCCCACATGTAGTTTCTTAATGAAAATCAGATAATTATTAAAATAAATCTAGAATAAGAAAATGAAGCCATAGATGAGTCCGAAACACATTTTGTACCCTATGAAGGACCAAAAATAGGTCAGTGTAGGGGGGTGGGTACATATATCCCTCCCATTGATAGTACGTTTAGTGGAATAATTATTTAATTAAATTAATTAATTATTCATTTGACCTAAATTTTTTTTACAATAAATAGATTGCTATGATGAATTTTCCAAGGTTGGTCATATAAACCGTAACTAGAGTTCAGAGAATCTCCCACACCTTCTTTTGGAAAAATCACCTAGGACATTGATGAAAATTTGGATCAAAGAAGATCAGGGCATAATGAACGCAAAGAATTATTTAAATATTTAGAAAGAATGTAATTTGGAAAAAAATGATCCAATAACTAGGTTAAACTAATCAATTTGTATTTTACACATTTTTTTAAAACTGATTGAGAAAATTAATAATATTCATTGATTTACATTAATTGTGGCATGAACAAGAACCCATGTACTGATTTAATTACTTTTTTTCATTTCTCTAACCTCAATTATCCCCATTCTGGATCATTGGTCAAGAACTCTGGTAAAAGATATTGAAAATTTTGTTCGTGTTTATTATTATATCACTTTTAATGTGTTCTTCACTAAGAGGACCCCATGGTCCTATATCGACATTATTGGGTGGTACCAATCCCGATTGGCCCCCAAAAGTATGAAGAAACAATGTTAAATGGAAGAAAAATTTAATCATAGATAAATATGGGGTTTTTATGGTTATGAGATATAGGTTCATTGATCTGTAGATGAACAATCAACAATGAAGGACCCTGTAGTGTATGAGTCTAGAGAAGAACCTATGAGGACTGATGAAATAAAAATTTCCATCCACTAGATGGAAAAAAATTAATAACAACGAGATCCCCTGATTTCGTGTGAAAAATAAACTGAACATGAAGGTGGAAAACCACATCTTTCAAATAGAGAGTGCATCTGGAATTCTAAAAAAAGCATGAATACACATCATCAACATCGATGAGTACATGTCATATCAAACATTGGATTCGGTGAATAGGGTTTCAAAAATTTAGTAGGATTGCATAGCGTGTATCCCTTCTACATTCCATGTACATTGTCCTCAAGTGGACGAGCTATGTGGAAGAGATATCAAGAACTAACACGTAAGGAAGTACATGAACAATCACATAGTTGTGTACCAAATTACATATATATGGGGTAAAGTACAAGTAAACATGGTGGATACAAGGAAATAACCAATCAAAAATCTGGTAACTCATGTGGCATGCGAACACCATGTATATCCCATACACACAACGTGTACTTATATGGTATGAAATATGTGTGACTATAGGGACCCGAATAGGATATGGAGTAGTACCTCACATCATGTGGGTCCCCCTACATGATTTTTAATCCATGGTTCCACTTTAAGTAACAATAAACTCTCATATCTCCATTATTTGGGATCATATTTCATCATGTGAGTATCTTATCCTAAGTGTTTCCAAGTAAAACATGATGGTGCCCTTGGTTTTGATTTCGATATGAAATGTGAGATGTTCTAAACATGGTTATCTTTTAGGAGATGCACAATGATGATATTGATCATCTAGGATCACTAGAGGCATTCTAAGTGGAACCCTCCAACAGGGTCATTGATGGCTCCCCAATGAATTGATTGGAGTTCTCTATCTAGGCAATACATGAGTCCTCTATAGTCTATTGAGTGGAACCCTCTAGTTGGGATGGGCATGGGTTATTGATTAAAAGAGTGGAACCCTCTAGCTATGTTGGGCATGGGTACTCTACAGATGTATGAGTGGAACACTCTAGCTAGGAGGGATAAGGGTTCTTGATGACTAGAATGGAACCTTGCAACTAGAATTGGAATGGTTACTGAACCTCCTAGTGTGCAATTCTCTAGGTGGGTAGGTCATGGGTCCCCTAACTCCAAGAGTGGAACCCTCTAGTTGGGATGGGCATGGGTGCTCTACAACTAGAGTGGAACCGTCTGGCTTGGTCAGGCATGGGACCTCTATAGAATATTATAATGGAGCCCTCCGGTTGGAATAGGGTATGCACCCTCTATCTATCCACTGAGTAGAAATCTCCTATTGTACCTAGGCATGCTCCCTATAATAGGATATTTTAAAACTGCAACTATGCAAGATAATGATGATGTATAGCTTGACTGGGATGGTTTATATGAGGAAGATGTTCAAGATGATGGGAACCATTGTTGGAATTATAGAAATATTGGAAACTATTTTTTAGGCTAAGCTATGAGATAAAGATACCCATTCTATCTTCTTTGGGATTATTTTTTAATGGACATTTATATACACACATATATCCATACCTTAATATTTGGATACTCTCTTACCATGGGTTTCAATGATGCATGTGTTCTGACACATTCTTTTTTTATTTAGAATATCATGATTGTATGAGTTTTATCTCCTTATATGGATGGGAAAGACTCAATGTAATGTCCACTGATGCACAGCATTGATCCCCCTATGCTTATAGGAGGTTACTCTTTCTCATTAGTTGGGTTGAGCTACATGTTATTTACTATTCATTCTCTTTCAATTTATTTGTATTTCTTATTGCTAGCCCTTCATATTTTGGGGTGTCATAATGAAACTTTATATAACCACCCTACCTTGGATTTTCCCACACATTTTGTGTCTTATGAAGATGAAGGACAGGCCATCAGTTACTTTAAAAGAGCCTTGGGATACTAAGTGATTAAGACCGTGTATGGTGGTCGTATCTTGGAGATCCTGAACTGGGTTCTATCAGTTGTTTTCTCTCTAGTTATTTTAGGTTGGGATATATTTTTATTTGAGAATTTCTTTTCCCCCATTACTTTTCATTTTTCATCTTCATACTCTTGTGCACCCCTGATGTTTTTCATGTTTGGTTTACTTTCTAGATGTCTCATATTTTTATTATTCTTTGTCAGGACATTTGAATCAAGATGGTCGGGTGTGTACATATAAGTGAATTAGGTAAATGAATCTGATTTGTAATATTCTTTTGCATGCTTATAGAAAAACCTCGGCCTACAGTGGTGGGATTGGGGTTGTTGTGGCTAGAGCCCCAGTTAGGGGTGTGTCATGATGGATTGGCATCATAGTAGATAATTTAATGGGACATTGTTTGGAGTAGTTCACTTAAGAAGATTTTGTTGGGTTTAGTGAAACAATGTCAAATTTATCAATAGAGACCATCATTTCGAGGAATCTAGTGATGGTATGGGTGGATGATGTATTCATTAACTAAGACCATGACTAAATACTTGTCGATTTGGAACACAGATACATTGAATTCATCGTTCAATGATACATAGATAATATAGGATTTAGTCTTTGACTGCCTCTCTTTATTCTAGTCCTCATTTTTATATAAATATGATTATTTTTCTGTTGTACATTTTGATATCATTCAGGATGCCTCTATGACGACAGATGGCCATGATACTTTTTCTGGATCCTAGAGTTAATCTAATGAGTGATGAGGCCTCATTTCAGGTTCTATCCCATGAGTTTATTCCTCCATGCAAGCATACATGAGCACCTCCACCTATTGAGAAGATGTTCATCCCTGTAAAATAAGGATAACAATGCGCACAGGTTTAACATGCACTATGAGTTCTAGCTCTAGATGCCACTGTGGTTCTATGGAAAGAAATATCCTCAAGTAATAGAGGATTGGAAAAAGTAAGTTTTCCATATCTACCGGAAGATTCATACACCAATAGATCATGAGTTTCTTAGGTAGTTATCATTATCCATGAGGATTCTTGGTGCTGGTGAATTTTTATTAATTATATTCATGATTAGTTGACACTCTCATGGCCTACATTCTAGTATATTCATCTTATGTTTCCTATAGGGAATGATTCTTCTATATGTTTTTTCTACTGATAGTGAGATTTATCACTTAGTAGAAAGAGGTTCATGTGGGACCTTTTGGTTTTCATTATAGATCCCTATGATGTAATCTTCAGTATGTATTGGATGTCCATGGTCTATTCAATATTGACTATCATCACAGATGACATAGATTCCTATGCACTAGTGGGATGAATTAAACTTTTTTGGGAGAAAGAGATCCCATGGAGGGACGAGTGGGTTCTACGAGTAGGTTTCTGTAGCCCATCTGCCATCACATGGTGAGTATAGCCCTTTGAGAAGAATCCTCCTCAAGAATTTGGATTCCTTCAATAATGGAGGATTATATGAACAAATTCCCTCAGTGCATTATAGGACTAACTCCTAGGATGTTGATGGGGTTTTCTTTGACATGCATCCTGATACCACTCTGATATCTTCCATGACATATTGGATGACTCCATACCGAGCATCAGGATCTGTTGTTGTAGTTTGAGTACCTTCAAGAGATGTGTTTCATTAGGCACAATGTATCCCCCTCTATAGCTCTAGTGTTTTCTTTGAAAATGGTGGATGAGAACTTTTTGTTTTGTGTGGATTATTATCACATTATCTAGGAAATGATAAAGAAAATGTCACCGTTTTTGAGGATTGAATAACTTTTTAAACAATTGTGAGGTGTGAGATAGTTCTTATAGACCGATATCCAGTCTGGCTAACACCAGTTGAGGTTTTGTGAGGCTGATTTTACAAATCCGGAATTTTGTTATTTCTACGGACAATATGAGTTTCTATTCATTACCTTTGGTATAAAGAACAACCCTTAAATGTTTATGGAATTTTTGAACGACATCTTCCAACCATACATGGACCAGTTTTTTATCATCTTCACCAAAAACATACTCAACTACTGTACATTTGAGGAGGACCATGCATACCACTTGAGTATGGTTCCAGATTTTCTTCAAGAACACTACACTTATGTAAAACTGTAAAAGGTATATTTCTTCATTCTAGTTGTTCAAATTTTAGAGAATATCATTTCTATGTATATATTATCCATTAACACAGTGAATATCAATGACATTTTTTATCAGGAGACACCCAATAGTGTGTTAGTGGTGTGGAGCTTTCGTGGAATGGAGGGCTACTATAGAAGGTTTGTGGAAGAATTTTCTAGGATGAAACTCTTTAAACTACAATAATATGGAGAGGGAGGAAATTTACTTATACAGATTATCGTAAGAGATTCTTCAAGGAGTTGAGGATGAGATTTATCAGTGTTCCTATGTTGGGACTACTAGAGGAGGGCATGTAGTATGTAGTATATTATGATGCCTCAAGAGTTGGTCTCAGCTATGTGTTGAATTAGTTATAGGTAGTTATCAAACACATGTCAATTTAGTTGAGACCCCATGTGAATTATGATGAAAACCTTGATGTAGAGGTAGAAGTAGTAGTCTTCAACATCAGTACATGGATTCAATACCTTCTGGGGGAGTGCTATATGGTTTTCTCACACCATTAGAGTATCAGGTACATATTCACATAGAGAGACTCAAAACTTAGACAACGACATGGGTTGATGATCCTATAGGGATATGACATCAAGATATTATATAACCCAGGAAAGGGAAATGTATTAGAAGATGCCCTCAGTAAGAAGTCTTAAGCTTTATTATTAGAGGAGGCTTCTAAGAAGTTGAATTCCATATTGTGGGCCTAGGTGGAGTGGGAGGGTACAATTTTTTTTTCAGTCGATGGTGTTGAATCTTATTCTTATCAATTGTGTGAGAGAGTCAAAGATAGGAGACATCAACTATGAGGTATTATGTGAAGAGATATTCATATGATATTCCCTAGATAGATATTTTGATGTAGGGAATCATGTAAATTTTTTTATAGGAATGGATGGTGGTTCCAATTAAAATGTTGGAGGATGTGATGCAAACGTTCCACAATTATCCATTGGTTGTACATCTTGGTATGGGGATGAAATGAAGAGACCATTAGAAGCAGTTTTTTTGTAGTCTGACATGACATATAAAATTTATGTGTTCATGTAAAGACCCGTAAAATTCAAAGGAAATTTTTTCTTAATTTTTTTTTGGGATTTTACAAGAATGCAGTTTCTAATGGCACTTGATTCCGGGGCTCGATGTGCCCGGAATTTCTATTCGATGTTTAGCTCAGGTACATTTAATAAAATAACGAGTGAGATTTTCTAACTTTTGAACTGGTGCTCGGAATCAAATTACGAAGGCACCGATGGATTCGCAGCGCCGGTAATTGCTTAGGAACACCTTTTCTCAGTGTTGCGTTTACACAAGAGAAGTTGTTAAAAATTGTGGAAGTTAAAATAAAAATTGTGCTACAATTTTTATTTTTACTAAGTAATTATAAACTTTGGGTGGAATTTGGGTAACCACCCAACTTCCCATGAGATATTATGAGGGCAATGGGGCCCACACGAACCCGACCCCTTCATATTCCCTAAACTCCTATAACTCTCCTTTTAAATGACATGAATTAATTTAGTGGTTTAATTCTTTATTTGAATTTCAAATACTAAATACATAGGTAATAAAATAAGTGAAACCACTTATTTTATTATTGTTGGAACTTGTTGTGTGGAGTCTTTGGGAGAAAAGGAAAAGCTCTTGAAGATCTTATTACTTGATGAAGAACCCGAAGAACCCGAAGAACGTGAAGAACTCCGACCTCCGACGAAGGTCGACAAGAATGCCGGATCCTCGAAGATCGACAATGCGACACGACGATCCTCCTTCCGCGACGCCTTCTACTGTGACATGAAATTCCGCAATGAACCACCGTTCAAACTACGCTCGAGGTAGGGAATTTTAATGTTGTTGTTATTAGTGAATTCTTCCGTCATCGTTCCTCATTTCATTTGGAATGCTTGTTATCGATTAACGGGAGGGGGCTGGACCTCACAAACACGGCCGACCCCCCTCCCTTGTATGTTGTATTGTAGCGGTTCGAAAGATAGAGGTGTGGTGCAACGACACCATGTGTGGTAATGTGGCAAGGAATGCACGGCGCCGTCATGCCGCGCCGTTGAATCGAACAAGGTCATGGTGCCGTCGCGCCATGCCGGAGAACCCCGATGGCACCGCGATCGGAACGGGGCTGCGGTAGAGGGGGGTGGCACCATCGCGCCGTGTCGGATGGGTCAAAGACGTGGCATAGGCCATGGCGGAGCAGGGACTGGCGGTCGGTTCCGGGCCGCTGGCGTCTGAGTAGGGGGACTGGCCAGCACCGGTCTCGTAGTGAAAACAGCCGGCCGGCCGGAGCGGGCCGGCCGGTCAGAGGAGGAGCCGGGGGTTACGACCCCTGGCTGGCCGGACAAGAGCGGCCCACCACATGGGGGTCGCGGTTACGAAACAGGGGGCAGTGCCCCCCCATCCCCTCGGCCGAAATAGCCAAGCCACCTGGCGACCAGGCCGTGCCAGCGCGCCGGGCCGCGCCGCGCCCAAGCGGGCTGGACCTGGCTCTGATTGACCCAGTTCAGGCAGACCAAGGGGGTCTCGTGCCGGTTCGGTCTGGGCCCGAAACCCCCACATCCGGACCCCTTTTGGTCTTTTGCCCATAACCTGGGATACGGACCACCGATCGACGCACCGTCAGTTGCGATGTGATCCTTAGATCGAGATGGTCGTTTTTATATATCACACTCTAGGTTTCGGAGTACTTTGGGGTTCAGACAGGTTGGTTCGAACACGAAACCAACCAGGCCCTCGGAGCGAAAATGCTTATAACTTGAGTTCCGGTCATCCGATTGATGTGCCGTCGACTTTTTTGGATTCCTCTTAGTGAGAGGAAAATTTTGGATTACTCCACTCAATGTTTGAATGCAGTTGGAGTATGGTCGGGTTGATTTTGACTTAAAAAACCAACCGGGCCCCTGGGACGAAAAAGCCAATAACTCTCAGACCGGGCGTCCGATTGACGCGCCGTCTGTGACGTTGAGTTCATGTTGACGATATGGAACTTTTGGATACATCAACTTTAGACTATGTGTCAGTTGATGTATCAGCACCTGGGCTTGTGGAGCGGACTCTCCCGAACGAGCTTGCTGTGAGCGGGAACCCTAGAGCTGGTTGCGACTGCGACGACGATGACGATTGTATAGAAATCCTCCGTGGATTCGATGACATCGACTACAACACTCAGCGATCCTACGTGGATCAGTGCTACCGATCCTGTGTGGGTCAGATCTTTTGTGGGTCAGTGCTCAGCGGTCCTGTGTGGGTCAGCGCCTACAGATCTTGTGTGGGTCCGATCCTTTGTGGGTCATTGCGGGGGTTAGTTACCTATCGATCCTTTGTGGGTCATTACGGGGGTTAGTACCTATCGATCCTATGTGGGTCCGACGACTTAGAGGACTCAGTGGTAACATCTGATCATCTCTATCATTTTCCGAAGAAGTATATCTCTATGAGCTGAATCTTGACATTCAATCCTTATCTTTGATAAGATTGTCTTGATATCCTACGTGGATTACATTATGAATTCATGTGTGGATTGGGTTGTGATTTCCTGTGTGGACTGGGTTGTACTTGAGCACGGATGTTGGAGCCGAACGAGAATTAATGACTTAGGTATATGTATGGGAATATACCTAAGTAATTTCAGATGTTACTTTGTGTTTGTATCTTTCCTTTGTAGATTATCCTTGTGGATTTTGGGAGACCTTCGGGGTCTCGGTGTCCCTACTGAATAGCTTACACTCACCCCTGCACGGGTTATGCCCGCACTACGTTGTGTTGGTTGCAGACGACGGATAGCGCTGATCGTGGTTGAGGCACGAGGAGCAGGTGGGTACCTGGATGTGGACCACTGGACGGGCTGTACTCAGAGCGGACAGCTGGACCCGAGGAGCTGTGGAGGCTGTCTGTACCCGCCCTTCAGGTGGGACTTCTAGTGGACGACTCGAGGATACAACTTTACTTTTCAGTTGTTGTACTCCCTTTTTCAGTTGTACTTTACTTTTAGTTTGGGTTTGTATTATAGCCCACTTACTTTTCCGCACTACTATTGTCCCCAGTTTTTACTTAGTGTTTACTTCTGCTTGCTTGCTCTATGGTGTTTGTTTACTTTACAAAGTCAATTCCTTCCCTTTTTACCGGGAATTATGCCTTGGTGCAAGTCGCCATCCCCTGGCCTATGGAAGGCGGGCTTGGGGTAGTCACAGCATGGGCCCTGAGGATGGGTCATGACAAATTGGTATCAGAGGAGTTTGGTTCTAATGCAGAACTCAGAAATCTGATCTTTTTCTATGTGAAGAAATAGTGTTAAGAGTATTGACTGCGGTTATCAGTCCACGGAGTCCAGTGTTGGTGCGGCGGCCGACGTATCTGTACACCAGGACCCTGACTTCTGATTTCCGACTTAATGCACGAAAAACATTGATTGCATGTGTGTTTCAAGTTTTCATTGTGATTAATTTGTGTCAGCTCACTAGGTATACTATTTGACTATGGCCCACCTATTTCTTTCAGGATGGCCCCACGACGGTAGCCAACTAGGGTTCTGAGTGTTGTGCGTGACAACAGCCCACCGAGCGATTAGGCCTCGATATAGGGCCATTTGATAGTAGAGGCACTGGCGGTACCTCTACCCCCTGATCCACCGATGCTACCATCCCCAGTTGATGACGATGCATGCCACCTTACTGCACTACATGAGTTTCAGTGTCAGCGACCGCCCAGGTTCCGTGGGGAGAAAGAACCTCAGGCAGCCGAGGATTGGATAGAGGAAGTTGTACGAGTTTTCAGGTTAGTGAGGACACCAGCAGACCTCATGGTGATCCTCGTAGCGAGACTCCTGCACGCGGAAGCAGGCATATGGTGGAGATTGATGCTCCTGGTGCACGATGAGGCATCTCTCCTCTAGATGGACTTTGAGAGCCTCTTCTGCTCGGAGTTCGTCCCAGCCGCCCTCCGTGCGGTGCGCATCCAGGAGATTCTATAGATGCGGCAGGGAAACTTGACAGTCGCCCAGTACTCGGCGAGATTTATCGATCTCTCGCGCTACTCGACAGACATGGTACGAGACACATTCTTCCAGGCCCAGACCATTGAGCAGGGATTGAGGCATGAGATCAGGGCATCGTTGATCTCCCTCAGCATTCCGACTTAGGCAGGGGTACTTGAGCGAGCCCTTCTGATTGAGAGTTTCCTCGCTGAGCCTTCATCAGCAGTGAGACCTACCGCAGGGTGGAACGTAGTAGAGTCTTATGTAGCTGGCAGTCGATGGATGAAAAATCGGTCCAGGCAGACCAGACCATCAGGCAGACGACCACAGGACACTGGCTCAGTGGTGCTGGGCACACAACGCGGAGCTAGTATTTCGAGAGGCAGACAGTGCTACGCATCGGAGGGCAGGGCCACATGGCTCATGACTGCCCAACCCGCCGTACTGAGGAGCATAAGACGGTTGAGGGACCACCCAGGCAGAGGCAGAGGGTCGACAGTGGTTGTCTGTAGGGAGCAGGTGGACGAGGCAGAGGAGCTGGCCGAGCAGCAGGTGCTGGGCAACGCTTTGAGGCTCTACCACCACCACCCCCAGGAGGTCCACCTCGACCACAAAGAGCTGAAGGAAAAAAACAGGCACAACTTCAGGAAGTGGAGGCCTATGACCATGGCGCGCCCGAGTTGATTCGAGGTACTATCTGTGTCTATTACACCCTTGATGCAGTTCTTATAGAAACAGGGGTGAGTCATTCTTTCATAGGCACTGCCCTTGTTTGGAGCTCGGAGATTCTGACAGAGCCGTTGGCTCGATACTTACATCTAGAGACTTCTACGGGAGCAGACTCGACGATTACGCACTAGTGCCGGTAGTGTGAGCATACTCTAGGGGGCGAGAGCTTCAGCTGGGATCTTCTTGTAGCAGCGTCGAGGCCTTACGACGTCATGTTGGGCAATGATTGGTTATCTATAGTCCATGCTCAGATTGACTGTATTAGGCACAAGTTGCGATGTGTATGCACTGATGGGAGCAGGTTCACCTTCACCAGCGAGAAGGGAGCCTTTGCAGCACATGATGGACTCACGCAGAGGAGAGGACAACCCATCACTCATCAGTTGGCTAGCCTCATCCAAGGAGCAGTTGACGTGTGGTGTCCGAGATTACCTGCTGTGTTGGATAAGTATGTGGACATTTTCCCCGATGATGTTCGAAGAATACCACCTCACAGAGAGGTAGACTTTTATATTGATCTACACGCCGGGACAACCCCGATATCCACCCCAGCATATCGGATGGCTATCGCTGAACTTCGAGATCTACGAGTACAGTTAGAGGACTTGCAGGGAAAGGGATTCATCCGACCCAATGTTTCACCATGGGCTTCCCCGATATTGTTCTCCAAAGGCGGACGAGAGCTTGAAAATTTGTGTCGACTATCATCGCCTGAACTAGGTGACAGTGAGGAACAAGTATCCGCTACCGAGGATTGATGAACTCTTCGATCAGCTCAAGGGAGCACGGTAGTTCTCAAAGACATACCTCAGGTCAGGCTATCACCAGCCCAGAGTTTGGGACGTGGACATGCAGAAGACGACCTTCAGGTGTCGGTATGGCCACTATGAGTTCTTGGTTATGCCATTTGGCATAACAAATTCTCAAGCAGTGTTCATGAACCTCATGAATAGGATATTTCAGCCATACCTTGATCGATTTGTTGTGGTCTTCATCAACGAAATTTTGATTTACTCGACGACTAAGGAGGAGCACACCTACCACTTTAGGGTTGTACTAGACACACTCCGAGAGCACCAGCATTATGGTAAGATCTCGAAGTGTCAGTTATGGATACGCGAGGTCCACTTCTTAGGACACTTCATCTCTGAGGCGGGATTTGCAGTGGATCCTGTGAAGGTCGAGGCAGTGCTAGCATAGGAGCCACCCAGGAGCGTGATAGAGGTGCGAAGCTTCTTGGGTCTAGCTAGGTACTACCAGAGATTTGTGCCAGACTTCTCCAGATTTGTGACACCACTATCAGCATTGACAAAGAAGGGAAAAACCTTTGTGTGGTCAGACATATGTCAGCAGAGCTTTCCCGAGATGTGACAAAGATTGACCAGTGCACCTATCTTGAGGCTATATGAGGAGGGATTTGGGTATGTAGTTTACTGTGATGCATCAGGGACCGGACTCAGATGTGTCCTGATGCAGGAGTGGGCAGTGATCGGCTACGGATCACGTCAGTTGAGGCAACATGAGCATAACTATGCTACCCATGACCTGGAGTTAGCAGTAGTGGTCTTCGCTCGGAAGATTTGGCGACACTATATGATGGGTGAGCACTTTATAGTCTATTCTGATCATCAGAGTGTCATGTACATCTTCTCGCAGAAGGACCTGAACCTGAGACAGTGGCGATGGCTCGGGTTCCTCTAGGACTATGACTTCGAGATAGTCTATACTCCTGGAAAGGGAAATGTAGTAGTTGATACTCTTAGCAGGAGGATGGGCATTCGACAACTAGGGGAGGCGACAGATCATCTAGCTGCTTTACAGATATACTTCATAGATAGAGATGGGGCAGCCTTTCTTCAGTCACTCACATTCACCCCTCCACTAATGCAGCGGGTCAGAGAGTCACAACGTGGGGACACCGACTGTGAGACACGGCGTGCACTGATATACTCAAGACAGTCACCTGATGGTTTCTCTTTAGGAGTAGATAATGACAACATTTTCAGAGGACGTACCTTGGTACTAGTTCCTTTACAGAAGGAGGTGCTGAGAGAGTTTCACACTTCTCCTTTAGCGGTATATCCGGGAGTGGCAAAGATGTACTAGGACCTCAGACGACAGCACTGGTGGCCAGGTATGAAGAAGGCTGTGGCAGAGTTCGTTTCTCGATGCCTCACCTGCCAACAGGTGAAAGCAGAGCACCAAGTACCAGTAGGCTTGGTGCAGCCCTTGGAGGTCCTGGAGTGGAACTGGGACGACATATCTATGGACTTAGTGACTGGGCTTCCATGCACTTCCAGAGGCCACGACTCCATTTGGATGATTATCGATCGACTCACCAAGTCGGCTCACTTCATACCCATCAGGGAGAGGGGTTCAGTGGAGAGCTGGGACGTCACTACGTTCAAGAGATTGTACGACTTCATGGTGTTCCATCATCCATCATCTCTGATCGAGATGATTGATTTACTTCCCGGCATTCGAAGGGGTTGTAGGAGGCATTCGAGACGCAGCTACGTCTAAGCACTGCCTTTCACCCCCAGACAGATTGTTAGACGGAGAAGACCATTCAGACTCTCAAGGACATGCTTCGTGCATGTGTCATCGACTTTGGTCGCAGCTGGGAGGACCACCTACCCATGGTGGACTTCGCGTACAACAACAGCTATCACTCCACCATCGGGATGGAACCATACAAGGCATTGTACGGCCGACCTTACAGGTCACCCCTGTGCTGGACAGACCCTGGGGTGTTAGCACTAGTGGGACCAGAGATGGTCCAGGCCACGACAAAGATGATCTAGGTCATCTAGGAGCGGATGAGGATAGCTCAAATCTGGTAGAAGTCTTATGCTGACGGAAGGCGGAGACCACTAGAGTTCGAGGATGGAGAACACGTATTCTTGAGGGTGTCACCTCGACGTGGATTACCGAGATTTGGCCGAGGCGGCAAGTTGTCACCCCACTTCATCGGACCATTCTAGGTCCTCAGCAGAATTGGCGAGGTGGCTTATCGCCTGGCTCTACCACCTCAGTTGCACCGGGTGCACGACGTCTTCAACGTATCCCAGCTGAGGAGATGCGTGCACGACTCGACGCATGCCATCGACCATGGGGAGCTGGACATAGATGATGGGGAGACTTTTGCGAAGGTCCCAGTGGAGATTGAGGATCGACAGGTGTGGGTCCTATGTGGATGGTAGATTCCTCTAGTGTTCATCAGATGGCAGTACATGAACCTCCATGAAAGAACTTGGGAGTGGGAGGCTTAGATGCGTGCTCAGTACCCACATTTGTTTCCCTAGTTTATGATGTATATTTACAGGGACATAAAGCCCTGAGGTGGGAGTAATTTAAAGTCCCGTAAAAATCAAGGGAAATTTTTTCTTAATTTTTTTTGGGATTTTACAAGAACACGGTTTCTGACGGCACTTGATTCCGAGGACCGGTGTGCCCGGAATTTCTATCCGAAGTTTAGCTCAGGTACGTTCAGTGAACGAATGAGTGTGATTTTCTAACTTTTGAACCGGTTCTCGGAATCGAATTCCGAGGGCACCGATGGATTCCCAGCACTGGTAATTTCTTAGGAACACCTTTTTCCGGAGTTGCATTTACACGATAGAAGTTTTTAAAAATTGTGGAAGTTAAAATAAAAATTGAGCTACAATTTTTATTTTTACTAAGTAGTACAAACCTTTGGGTGGAAGTTGGGTAACCACCAAACTTCCAATGAGAGGTTATGAGGGCGGTGGGTCCCACACGAACCCCACCCCTTCATATTCCATAAACTCCTATAACTCTTCTTTTAAATGACATGAATTAATTAAGTGGTTTAGTTCATTATTTGAATTACAAATACTAAAGAAATAAGTAATAAAATAAGTGAAAGCACTTATTTTATTATTGTTGGAACTTGTTGTGTGGAGTCTTTGGGAGAAAAGGAAAAGATCTTGAAGTTATTCTTCCTTGACGAAGAACACAAAGAACGCGAAGAACGCCGACCTCCGACGAAGGTCGACAAGAACGCCCGATCCTTGGAGATCGACGACGCGACTCAACGATCCTCCTTCCACGACGCCTTCTTCCACGACGTGCAATTACGCGACACACCTCTGTTCAAACTATGCTCGATGTAAGGAATTTTAATGTTGTTGTTATTCTAGAATTATTCCATCGTCGTTCCTCATTTAATTTGGACCGGTTTCTATCGATTAACGAGAAGGGTCCAGACCGCAAAAACGCGGCCGACCCTCCTCCCGTGTATGTTGTGATGTTGTGGTTCGAAAGAAAGCGGCGTGGTGCAACGGCACCGCGCGAGGTCATGCAGCAATGAATGCGCGGCACCGTGGAGCCGCAACGTTGAATCGAACATGGTCGTGGCACCGTCGCGCTGTGCCGGAAAACCCCGAAGGCACCGCTACCGGAGCAGGGCTGCAGCGGAGGGGCATGATTCCATCGCGCCTCGTCGGATGGGTCAAATCTGCGACTGAGGCCACGGCGGAGCAGGGACCGGCGGCCGGTTCCGGGCCATCGGCGTCGGAGCAGGGGGACTGGCTAGTGCCGGTCCCGTGGCAGCAACAGCCTGCCGGCCGGAGTGGGTCAGACGATCAAAGGAGGAGCCGGGGTTTACGACCCCTGGCTGACCGTACAAGAGCGGCCCCCACATGGGGGTCACAGTTACGAAATAGGGGGCAGTGCCCCCCCCCCATCCACTCGGCCGAAACGGCCGAGCCACCTGGCGACCCGGTCGTTCCCTAGTGAGGTGAACCCGGACCCCGGTCAGGTCAACCCAGTTCGGGCCAGCCCAGGGGGTCTCGGGCTGGGTCGTTCTGGGCCGGAAACCCCCACTTCTTGACCCCTTTCGGTCTTTTTCCCATAACATGGGCTACAGACCTCCGATCGATGCAACATCAGTTGCGATGTGGTACTTTAATCGAGATGGTTGTTTTGATATATCACACTATAGTTTTCGGAGTACTTTGGGGTTCGGCCGAGTTGGTTCGAACACGAAGCCAACCGGGCCCTCAGAGCGGAAACACTTATAACTTGAGCTCCGGACGTCCGATTGACGTGACGTCGACTTTGTTGGATTACTCTTAGTGAGACAAACCTTTTAGCTTACTCCGATCGAGGTTTGGATGCACTTGGAGTACGGTCGGGTTGGTTTTGACTTAAAAAAAACAACCGGTCCCCTGGGATGAAAAAACCAATGACTCTCAGACCGGGCGTCCGATTGACGCGTTGTCTGTGACGTTGATTTCCCTTTGATGATATGGAACTTTTGGATACATCAAATCCGGACTATGTGTCGGTTGATGTATCAGCCCCTCGGCTCGTGGAGCGGACCCTCCCAAACGAGATTGCTATGAGCGGGAACCCTAGAGTTGGATGTGACTACAATGATGATGATGACTGTACATAAATCCTCCATGGATTTGACGGCGACGACTACATCACTCAGAGATCCTATGTGGATCAGTGCTACCGATCCTGTGTGGGTCAGTGCTCAGCGGTCCTGTGTGGGCTAGCACCTACAGATCCTGTGTGGGTCCGATCCTGTGTGGGTCAGTGCGGGGGTTAGTTACCTATCAATCCTATGTGGGTCATTTCGGGGGTTAGTACCTATCAATTATGTGTGGGTCTGACAACTTAGATGAACCAGTGGTTACTTATGATCATCTATATCGTCTTACAAAGAAGTATACCTGTGCGAGCCGAATCTTGACTTTCAATCCTTATCATCGATAATATTAACTTGATATCATGTGTGGATTACATTATGCTTTCCTGTGTGGATTGGGTTGTGATTTATTGTGTGTACTGGGTTATACATGATCTCGGATGTTGGAGCCGAATGAGAATTAATGACTTAGGTATATGTATGGGCATATACCTAAGTAATGTCGGATGTTACTTTGTGATTATATCATTCCTTTGTGGATTAACCTTGTGGATTCTGGGAGACCCTCGGGGGTCTCAGGGTCCCTACTGAGTAGCTTATAATCACCCCGGCACGGGATATGCCCGAACTACGTTGTGTTCGTTGCAGACGATGGACATCACTGATCGTGGTTGATGCATGTGGAGCAGGTTGGTACCCGGAGGTGGACCACTGGGCGGGGTGTACTCGGAGTGGACGACTGGACTCGAGGAGCTGTGGAGCCTATCTATACCCACCCTTCAGGTGGGACTTCCAGTGGACGGCTTGAGGCTACGACTTTAATTTTTAGTTTATGTACTCCCTTTTTCAGTTGTACTTTACATTCAGTTTGGGTTTCTATTCCAGCCCATTTACATTTCTGAACTACTATTGTACCCAGTTTTTACTTAGTGTTTACTCATGCTTGCTTGCTCTGTGGTATTTGTTTACTTTACAAAGGCAATGCCTTCCCTTTTTTCCAGGAATTACGCCTTGGTGCTAGTTGCCAGCCCTTGGCCTATGGAAGGTGGGCATGAGGTAGTCATAGCATGGGCCCCAAGGACGGGTCGTGACAGTTCATCTCTCGATTCCTCACCTATCAGAATTTGAAGGATAATCTCTAGGTTTTGGAAAGATTTTCTCATCCCCTTGAGATCCTCGAGTGGAAGTTGGATGAATTATCCATAGATGTTTTCATAAGGATTCCATATATAGTATAGGGTCAGGAAGCATCTTGGTGATAGTTGACTAACTCATGAATTCAACAAACTTCCTTGCTATCAGGGGGCATAGTTTGGTGAAGAGTATGGGGTAGTTGAACATATGGAGGACGATTCACCTCCATGGGGTTCCCATGATGATAATCTCAGATTGTGATTCTTGGTATATGTCATTGTTTTATAGAAGCATGTAGGATTCATTTGTTACCCAGATGAAGATGATTAGAACATTTTAACCCTATAATGATGGGAACACTGAGTAAACTATCTAGGCGTCAGAGCATATGCTATTCAATTGCATGTTAGAGTTTTTTCAGAGTTGGGAGGATCACTTAACCCCTGTAGAGTTTGCATAAAACAACATCTACCACTCTACCATCAGTAAGAATCCATTTGAGGCCCTTTGTAGGAGACTATGCAGGTCACCCTTATATTGGATAGAGATTGGTGAGACATATCATATGGGCACATAGATGGTGCAGTTGATGACTGAGAAGGCTAAGGTCATCCACGTGTAGATGAGGATGACCTAAAGTAGGTATAAAACTTATACAAATATACTTAATAGGCCCTAGAGCTCATGTAAGGAGACCAAAAGTTCCTATGATTTTCCACACGATGAAGTTTTCAGAGGTTTGGCTGGGAAATAAATGTTATCCTTATGGTTTTTTTAGGATGTTTGAGATTTTGAAGAGGTATGGAGAGGTTTCTTACAACTTGGATATTCTCCCACATATGGAGTAGGTGGATGATATATTTTGTGTGTCACATCTAAGGAGATACATTCATGATCCTATGCACATCATCAACTGGGGAATGCTGGACATCTAGAATGGATCCACCTTTTTGGATCACCTGGTTGTGATTGACGATTAATAGAAGATACAATTTTTTATGGACCATCCACTTGGTTTGCGTGTTGTGGTTTCATGGGAACATGTTGGAGGTATCCTTGGAGTGGGAGAGATAGATATAGACCTATTATACTGAGTTGTTTGTTTATATTTTTTTTCAAGGATGAAAATATTGAAGGAGGGAATGATTAAGAGTCCTATTTTTTTCCTTTAATACTTTGAAATATTTCCACATATATTTCCAGAGTAAGAAGCTAAGATGGAGTGTGACTCCAAGGTCAGACTTGCCAAAAATTAATTTTATAAAAATATTTTATATTTTTTAAATTATGTGCATATAGTTTCTTAAATAATATGGAATAAGTCATTAATTGATGTTCAGATAAAAAATATGTGGCAATACTTGAGTTTGGAACATGTTATTACCGAAGGATGATACTAAATAGGACTGCACGAGGGATTCAGATATCTCAACTATTAGTGGTATGTTCAGTGGATGAATTTATTATTTAAATTAATTATTTAATTAATTTGACCTCAACTATTTTTCATTAAAATTCATTGCTTTTTATAATCCTCCAATTTTTGAATCATAAAACATGGGAGGATTACAGAGCATCAACACCTCATTTTGTTTGTGCAATCACCTCAAATGATGAAGAAACAACAGATTTGAGCAGATCAAAGTGTTGTGAGCACAATTACTACCTTCTATCATTAGAAAAAATGTTTTTAGAGGATGAAATATCCAATATCTATGAATTAATAATCAATTTTTGGTTTATCATCTTTTTTTCTAACTTGATTTAGACGATCAATCACCTTATTTGATCTACAACAATTGTGGAGAGATCATTCACTCGTAAACTAATTTAGTTGCATAATCATTAGTTTTTATAACCCTAGTTATCTTTGTTATGATTCATTATCCAAGAACTCTTAGGAATGATAAAAAAGTATTTCTATTTTACTTCCTTCCTCAATTTCTTCGCATTCGTGGTCTCAGATTTGTATTGCTAGGTACTACGAAGCCTAATCGGACACCGAGAATCACGCAGAAACAACAGTCAAGGGAACACCAATGAAATAGGCATTGATATGTGGTTTTATGGGATATTATTTCAATTTTAGGTAGCCAATGACTCAATGGTGTAGGACCCCACAATGTATGGGTCAAGCAACAAACCTTCTAGGACTAACAATATCAGATTTCCGGCCACCAAATATCAAGAGGCAATGAATGATAACTAGATCCATTGATTTTGATTGAAAATGATTCTAAATATAAATTCATTTGACCATATTTGGAATATAGAGAGATGAAATGGATTTCTAGATAAATATTGGCTATATTCCATTTTGTTTTAAGAACATAAGATATGTTAGGAGTTGGCTTTGAAAACTAGGATTTTAGAAAATTTTATGGATTACATAATTTATAGCTCTTCTATATGATTTGTAATTCATTCCCGAGGGTACTAGACATGTGGTAGAGAACCCAGGAAGGACCATATATGGTAGTACATTGATAGACACATGGACATGTACTGAAGTACATAGACATGAGGTAATGTACATGGACCCTGGATGGATACACAGACCTGACCAAGCACATAGGAGGGACCCCGAGTGGGATGGACACTCCATGAATATCCCCAAGAAACCATTTATACTTACACAATATAAATTCCGTGTACCTCCCAGGACAAGGCCAGGTGATGGAATTGGACCACAAACCAAGTGGGTCCCCTCCCACACTATGTACCACTTTATTCCTTTTTCAGAAACTTAAAACTCTAATATATTTTTTTCTTGGACTCATATTTTGGATCATGAGTATCATATACTTAGTGTTTTTCAATATAAAATGTGATGGTTCCATCAGTTTGGGATATTGGGATATGATATGATATTTTATAAGCATGGTGACTATTTATGTGATGCTTGAAAATAGTTGTTATCTCATAGGATCACTAGAGAAATTCTGAGGAGATCCTTATAACAGGGCTGAGAATGAGTCCACAATGACCATAATATAATCCTACTACTGGGAAGTAAAATTTTCCTTCATAGTCATTCAAGTGAGACCCTTAACCTAGGATGGACATGGGTCCTCAATAAATAGAGTGGAACTCTCTAGCTGAGATTGGAATGGGTCCTTTATAGTATCCGGAGTGGAACCCTCTAGCTGGGATGGGCGTGGTTCCCAGATGACAAGACAGTAACCATCTAACTAGTCTTGGAATGGGTCCTCTGCCTCTTAATGTGGAACCCTCTTATTGGGAAGGGCATGCATGCTCTACCTCCTAGAGTTTAACCCTCCAAAAAGGCTTGGAATGGGTCCTCTACAGCTAGAGTGGAACCCTCCCACTGGAAAGGGAATGGGTCCACTAAGGACTATAAGAGTGTAAACCACCTATTACAATAGTGTGTGTTTCCTCTATCTATCCACAGAGTGGAACCCTCTTATTTTACCTATGCATGGGTGCTCTACATGGAGAGTGTGTCCCCTCTGCTATGTGGTACAGTGACAAGGCATCATTTGACTATAATGGTTTCTATTGGGTAGACTCATGAAATGATTGGAATTATTGTGAGACTTCTTAAACTCTTGGATACTCTTTTCCTTGGATGTGTTGCGAGATGTAGATCCTCTTTCCATCTAATTTGAGACTCTTTTTTACTAGTATATATATATATATACATCTATATTTATACCTTTGTATTTGGTTACTCCCCTTCAATTGGTTGTGAAGACACATGGGGTATGCCACTTTATTTCCCCAATTAGCTTATCATTGTTCGATGAGGTTACTCTCATAATATGGGTAGAAAAGAATCGGCGTGTAGTACACATACACACCATGTTGATCCCCATGTGTTTGGGAGAGGTTACTCTTTCTCTTTCATTAGGGTGAGATGCAACCTGTTTACTATCTACTATCTTTCTATTACTATGTATCTCTTACTTCTCCCCTTCTTCATTCAGGGAATCATACCGAGTTTTTAGACATTAATCTTTTAATGGAATTTACCCACATGTGTTTTTTATTATTTATAAAACATATAGGTCTGTGGTAAATTAATAGGTTATTAAGGATATTGAGTCCTTGAGTCTGCATACAGTGGTTTTATCTTAGAGATCGGAATATGGGATCTCTTAACACTTTTCTATCAATTTATTTCAGGTTGGGACATATTACTAGTTGGTATTATGATTCCTATTTTACATTTCAGTTGTCACTGTTGTGATTTTATACACCCTATAGGTTTTTATGCCTGATTTACATTTTAACTATTTCATCTTTTTATTTTTATTACTTGGTACTTATTTATCGAGATGGTCCAGTTTGTCTGTAAAGGTACATTTGGAAAAGGGCTCCCAAATACGATATTCATTTGGTGCTTGTTACCACCCCATGGATTATATAGGTGGGGTTGGGTAGTTTTAGGCTGATCCCTAGTTAGGGACTGGTCATAACATATATAATTTATTAAATATTTTATGAAGGATTGGTTTAATTTGGAAGAAATATGTATGGGTTGTTATTGTGACAAATGTCGGTCTAATATAGACCTTTAATTTGTTTGGGAAAAAGTTTGGCATCATGACATTGAATGGGACATGAGTGTTTATCCCATGATAGCAATGTTATGAGATAATGTTGAATGACCAAATTCCACTATTTTACGGGAAAATGATTGGACTGTTCTATTATGATATGAATGTCTCTATAGTAAATTCAAACACATGTTATGATTTTATATGTTTATTTTTATGCCCTATTATTTTTCAATACTTTAAGTCTCATAATTATTGCTTTATATTTTACTTTTTATTCTTTTTTATATGTTATGATTACCAGACGATCCTTTTGAGGTTGTATTTACTTATTCCAAGATCTTTTTTACTCTTCCATTCCTTATGATTATAACTTATGATTCAATATTTTATTTAATTAGGTTTTTATACCATTCATATGTTTTCTCAAATGTTCTAATCTAATTTTATATGGATTATTAAAATGTATCTTCCTTATCGAGCATTTTAGGAAACTCATTGTTTTACTTCCCATTTCCTAAGTAAATTATATAAATAAATATATCTAGGATTAATCTATATATGGATATTTTTTGGGATATGATGAAGCATTAATATATAATGATATATTTATGTCAACAATATCTAAATTCACAAAACCTTTAGTTCATTTGATTTAATTTTAATAACCACATGATTTGTATAATCCATTAAAATGATGTATTATTTTTTTGGAGAACATCATATGGTAATAGAGAAGTATTTAGTCAAATTTTGAGATTAAGAGAAGATTTATAATAGAATCTAATAAAAATAAATCTAGAATAAATTAAAATAATTCTAATAAGGTGTCTTAAATTAAGACATAAGAAGTTTTATCATTCATATTTATATGATTATTTACATTTATTCTCATAAAATATGATCACTTTTTTCTCATGTGAACACTATAGGTTTAGTAAATGGGTGGAACCATGAGGAAATGATTTAACATTGGGTGAGATGAACAAAGAGGTGATTTTACTAATTAAAAATGTAATTGTATGGGAGATGGAGTAAAAAAATTGATGGAAATTCTATCATTGGTTAGGATAAATAAACTTAACCAAGTCAATCCTTGAAATGTTCCAAATAGAGAGTATTTTTATATCGATTCCTCCATGTGTCCACAACCATCATGCATTGGTTGATCATTTAAATCTATAATTTACATACATAATATTAATACTATATATTTTTTTTTTCTAAAATTCCAATATCATGAAATTGTAACATTGGATATTTATAACTTGAATGGTAAAGGAATCCAATAAGGGGTAAATGATAAAAAATAAAATAAAAAATGGGTGAAATTTCTCTATGTAATGAGAGAAGATTAAGAAATTATTCTTCTCTAAATATTTTCCTAAAATAGTTTTCATTAAAATTTAGTGAGAATTCCCCGAAAAAGAAAAAATAAGTAGGATGAATTGATTGGTTCATACAAAGAAAAATACACTCAAATCAAAATGTATTCCATTATCTTCATTATAATCCATGAATAAAAAATTTCTCATTTATTTAATGGATTAAACCCTTGTCCCTGAATGTAATAACTAGAAGGTAATATGGTATCGACGAATATATTATTAAATGGTCAGTGAATCTAGAAATGGAAATCAGAGACTCTCAATATTTTTATGGATTTGGGTATAACAAAAATATAATTGGATTTTATGAAATTTCAAATGATAAGGCATGTGTATAGAATGAAATTCAACTATATATAAAACAAATGCATGGTAAAAATCATATGATAAATTTCTTCAAATGAATAGGAAGGTGTTTTATGTAAGGAATATGAGGACATCAAGAACATGAGTATTAAATAGATACATAATGGAAAATTATATAAATTGAGGAGAAGTAATTTACACATTGTTCAACTTAGACAATTAAATGTTTTAAGCATAAAGAATTTGGGCACCAAGTACAAACAACTACTATTATAATATGTAATTAAGATAATAAACATTTACAACCTCGAAGTCCATGGGAATAAATTGGATACTATTTATTCAGTACCACTAATGTGGATACTGAAAATAATGTGGTGAAATATAAATTTATTATCAACTCATGAACTGAAAATTTATTATTTTTTTTAATTTTTTTCATTATTTGATATCCTTTATGTTTTGTAGACCACTGATTCACCCCCTCAAGAATTTGTTATTTAATAATCGGTTTAAATACATAGTTGTGTGATGATTGCATTACATGTTTATAAAATATACTTGATTGAGGTTTGTGGGATGATCCTTCAGGAAAAATAGTTATTCTCCTATATGTAGAATTTTATATGATATTGGAAATGGATTAGATCTCTCAAAATATATCACAAGTATACTTTCAAGATTTGAAATTCTCTTTTAAAATCCAAAAATATCCTCGATTAAATATAAATAAAAGGATGAATATCATCATCTATTGAAAAATAATCACTTATTCCATGGCATTATACCCAATAATAGGGGATACATTTCTTAAACAGTTGGGGAGGAACTCAATGTTTATGATATTTCAATTGTGTTAGACTATGTTGACGTATTTACAAATTCTTTTCCTAGTCTTCACCTAGGATATGAGGATGAGTTTTATATTGATCTCAAATATTGTTTGATGTATATATTATTGTTTCCCAATATAATATACCGATTTAGATTGGGAGAATTGAAGAAACATGTGTAAAAGAATTTATAAATGGTTTTTATTTTCCCAATTTAATCTTAATGGGGTTCCCCTATCCGATTTTTATGAAGAAATAAGAATCAATGCATATTTTTATGATTATATTGAGCATAAAAAAAATTATATCCAAGAAAAAGTATACTTTACCCCACATTGTGGGTTTTTAGATCAAATTAGAGGGTCTCAATAATTCAAAAAAGTACATCATCAATCTAGAGATCACGATCCAAGGTAGAAAACATTATATATACACATGGCATCCTTCTACCCAATAGATAGACAATGTGAATTCATTTTGATGTAATTCATACAAAAAATTCCTATATTATCTTCATGTATTTATTGAATAGAGTATTTAGAGATTAACTCGATTAATTTTTTACTATATCTATTTATAATATTTTCATATAATTTAAGAGTAAATAGTAAAATGAAGATTATTTGAGTACTATACTAAATACAATATGAAAGGAAAAATAAAAATAAAAATTTAAAACGTGTAATTTTTTTTAAATGTCTCCTTATTGGGTCATATAATCACAAGTATGTTTATTTATATTTATCATTCAAAGATACAGGTGATTATGTTATCTCCTAGAACAATATTTATCATAGATATCTATATTACTCTTGGATTTTATGAATATTACTAATGGTTTATAAGATACTTCTCAGGATATTGTAATCTATGAACCAAACTATCTCGGAATAGAGTAATGTTCATTGGGACAGATAAATGGAGAAAAATATTTAAGGAGTCTAAAAAGAGGTTGGTCACCAAAAATATACCCTCACTGCCCAAATATAGAGAAGGGTTTGTGATATAGAGTGGTTCAACAATGAAGGTCTCAAGAAGGTTCCTTATGTAAAGTGATATGGAGTGGTTCATGCCAATTAAAGGTCAATAATATCAATTTACAATCACAAAATTTAGATATATCTGTAGTAATATTTTCATAGACCATATTGAGACACAATATATATGGTGAAAAGTGTGATATATATGTATATATTGATACAAAAATTTAGAATTACATATTCACAAAGAATTATTTGAAAATGAACAAAAGGATATGCCAGAAATTAATCTAGGATAATTATAAGTCAAAATGTTACCACCCTAGGAAAGAAAACAAGCTGGATAATACCTTGAGTGGGAAGGATCATTCAAACATATCCATGATATAGATTAAGAAATACTAAATATTAATGGTTTTTAAAATGATGGATCTTGAAATTATTTGGGAGGGGTAAAATTATATCTTTCCAAAATTAATTCTCAACCATATATTCATGTCAATATCAAGGATTAATATAAGTTTGATATAAAGATATAAAGGAATGTGGTATATACTAAAGAAAAAATACATTAAAAATATTAAGTGATAAGATTTGTAACCTGAATACTTGGCTATTTAATACAAAAAATGAAGGGTTTTTTATAATGGAAATAGATCATCAATCCCCATTAAAATAGGATGTACCATGATTTTTAGACATCTCAAAGGGAATTTTTTTATAGAAAACATAACAAGAGATATTTTAGTGAATATATCATGATTATGGGTATGCCAGAAATTTTAATGTAAATATTATACATCTAAGGGGATCATGCAACCATTACCCATAATTGTAGGGATATGGGATATTATCTCCATGTATTTCATCACAGGTCATCCCATAAAAAAGAAATAATTCCATAGAGGTTATAATTGATCAACTTATAATTTCAACACACTTTATCAGTATTAAATAATATTTTCACTAAATCAACTTTATATGACATATGTATAAAGGAAGGCGTAAGGTTGCGTGAAGTACCACTTTTCATTTGTATATGATATAGACCCATGGTTCATATCAAACCACAAGAGAAGTATTCAATATGAAGTCAATACATATATTATATTTAATATATATTATCATCCTTACAAAAATGTGAAATCTGAAAGGATCATATAGAATTTATAAGATATAAGATTATATTTTTCAATTAATTTTATTCGATGTTTGGATGAATATATTCATATGGTTGAGTTATCATATTTTTTTAAAAGGTGGTGCCTTGGTCAAAGTCCAAGACCCAATTTATTAAATATAAATCAAGGAACTACATGATATTGAAGGAGGGGATTGAAATACAATATTTTTCATAACGGGGGAGAAGATCAACAGGAATATAATCTAGATAAGTAATGCTCGAGTTGATTCCCTTATTGGCAAGATTGTCAACAACCATGTTTACTTTGAAAAAGGCATGCGTGAAAACGTATCTGATGCATGGGAAGAGATACTAAAATCCAACATGCTTGGATAATGTGGGAGAAAATAATCTATGTGTCTCGATTCTTAACAAGAAATGATAGAGAATATTGAAACCATTTAGAAACATGTAAATGAATTTATAATTTGAAAAAAGAGTTATGCTAATAATTTATATTTATAAATGGAAGTTTTGGTTGTTGGAAAAATATTTATTAGGATATCACCATGGATAAGGGTTTGGAGATTCATGATTTAATGGAAGATAATACCTAGAAACATCAATCCATTCAATATTATTGATTGTTTTGGTACACATGATTATCACTTCCAAAATACCTCACTCAGGAACATGAGTCTGTTTTTGTATCAATTTTGAGGAAGTCCATACTAGATCCATAACATGTAAAAAATGAAAAGGATTTAAAATTTGTACATGATCAATATCATACAAATCAACTAGTATAAGTATTTGACCAATGAGATAATGTTTTTTGGATCTATACAACGCACATCGTAAACATTCTATAGTAAAAGAATATTTTTAAGGAATCCACATGAGAACCTATGGATATAATGAGAAAAAATTACCCTCATTATTCCATCATAGTAATGAAATTTCAATGGAAAATTCTTCGGGGTGGGGAGATGTGACACCCCAATTTTTTTGTTATAAAATTACATATAAATAAAACATATTTGTCGATATATTATCTAACACACTTCAAAAAATGAACAATTTCAAGTTTTATTATGTTAAATAATTCTAATATTTCTATGCACCCATTTGAAACCATTCAGTTTACAATGGGGTTTGTTCATGGAAATGGAAACACACAATTGATCCCATATCCATTTTTATTCATGGAAGTACTTTCCCAAGGTATACATTCATTGGGGAACTTGGCCAACTACAGTTATGAACTCACATTGGTCGAGAGGATGGGAGGTCAATCTCATAAAACCCTTTTTATGGGAATTATTTCCTAATTTATGAATCTATTATTGATTTTATTTAAGACATATTCATTATTCTTAATTAAATCCAAAATATACAAGATAGGTCAAGCATAAGATAATAACTGATCTTTAGAATTTATTTAATTTAGAATTATCTATATGTATCTGTGGATATAAAATAGTTTAGGAATTTATATTCATACTAGGTATTCTTATGTCATTTGTGATCATGATGATGATTTTATTCCAGATAATGGAGTTCTCTTGGATTTATTGTCATCTAAGAAGATGGGAATTGTTTAAATTTTTGGATAAATACCCTTAAATGGGATTCCTATTCGTCCCTATGAAATGAATCACAATAAAAATATTTAGGTTCCACTTAATTGTACACATCATACCTTTTATTGTAATGTGACAAAGACCGAACCATGTTGTTTAACATCATAAAAAAATGAATCTATGAGGAAGGTGGCTAGTCAATAGTTCTACGTCACTTATGGTGAAGCAAACCAAAGGACCAAAAATGGATGTATCCTCCCAATATGGATAGGAACCTACTACATATATAGTGAGATAAGAATGGTGATAGAGGGACTCGAAAGAATATGACCCTCTATGATTGATAAAACTATACTAGAAATATGGCTTAGAAATGATTAGGGTGAGTTTGGGGTGCTGGGTTTGATCCTCAAGGAGGCATCTTGAACACCCTGTTTGGATAGGAATCAAATCTCACATAGTTCAATAGGTTGGGGCCTACACATATGGAGGAGGCCTATGTAATCTTGATCTATAATGTGGCCATTTTATGGGATTTATCATAGAGAATGATGTGGAAATCAGAATTAGAAGACTGGATCATGGATTCTTCCTCTATGAACCTAGAGAAAAGTAGGATGAATTCAATGTGGTTCTATTGAACACATAAAGAGAGAGTGTATAGAACAACCGAGTTACATCCATAACTGTAAGAAGATGGGGATCTCCAACACTACTATCACAATGCTCCATGGTCTGGTGCTCAAGAAACCACTCAGGTATGGAATGCATCATATGATTTGACAAGGTGATGACAACAGAACCAGTCTTGTCAGTAGAGCATAGTAAGCCATGGTTATTCTAGAAATACCATGACTCTTCAACCATGGAAATAACTGCATGGAAACAAAGAGAAAAATGCAGTGATGAATTAATTAAATGGATCTATGAAAATGTTTGTCAATGATCAGGCTGGACCATATACTGTGAGAGGAAGGATTATTTGGAATTATACTCTTCTGAAAGTGGTCTACGATAATAGTCCATCAAATTCTTTCATTGATTATCATGCTATTGATTATTTTATGTTTGATTTTTCAAATGATCCCTTCTATTTTAAAAATCTATACTCCTCTCGGTGGAAGAGAATGTTAAGACTTTGTGTGTCGAGCATGTGCTATAACTATTGATGTAGTTGACATGAATTTGGAAGTCTCGATGTTGGACATGGATTTTTATGATGTAATCCTCGATACGGATTGGTTGAAAATGTTCAAGTCTCACATAGACTATTATATTAGAACATTTAGTTTAACAGCTGAGGACGACATCAAATATCTTTTCATAGGAGAGAGAATGGTGAATAAAGGTGAAAAGATCTTGTTGGAACCAATGGATGGAATGATCTCGTACCATTTGGTGGAGTTTAATTTGACATCAATGATCTCATACCATTTGGTGGAAATGATTCTATCCCAAGATAGGATTGCCCGTGAGCAATCAAGAATACAATGGATTCGTGAGGGGGATAACAACACTAATTTTTATGCTTGCATTAAGGAGAAGCGTCATCATGAAAAACCTAACTTGATGTTATAGTATGGATTGTATACAGATGACAGGGATGTAGTTGGTGGGTTTTCTTTCTCTCATTTCATGGTGTTCCTGGAAGGAATTAACCCTTACATGTATGAGGGCTACCCTTGTGACAGGGTGAACTTCCTGGATGTAATCCCATCCCACGTCTCTAGCTATGATAATGAGTCCCTTGAAGCAATCCCGAATGAGAAGGAGATCTACAAGGCCATGATGAGCCTTAACCATTAGATTGTTCCGGGCCTAGATGGCTTCCCATGATCCTTTTATAGAGAACCCTGGTCTATTGTACAACATGATGTTGTTCTTGCTATCCATGATTTCTTTCGTGGAGGCAACATTCCCCGAGTGGCCAGTGCAACAACATTGGTCCTTATTCCTAAGATCAAATATCCTTCTTCTTTGCATCACTAAAGGCCTATCAGTATGCGTAACTTCTCCTAAAAAATCATATCATGTCTCATTAATAAAAGAATATCTCTTTTTTCCCCAATAGATCTCCCTTGAGCAGCATGATTTTGTGAAAGGTAGGTCTATAAAAGGAGTTATTTCTCTATCCTAGGAGTTGATATCAGATGTTAATATCAAATCAAATGGGTCCAATTTATCCATCAAACTCGACATGAATAAAGACTATGAAAAAATTGAATGGAGTTTCATCCTCAAGGTACTCACATGTATGGGCTTCTCAACCTGGGCCACTGAAATCATCTTTAGATGTTTCAATGTTTCATGGATTGCTGTCTCCATTATGGAAAAATCTTATGGTTTCTTTCAAATACACTCATGGTCTGATGAAGGGGGACCCTCTGTCCCCTACCGTCTTCATCATTGCCCAGGATGTGCTTAGCCTCTTGCTTAATAGGAGCAGAAAGCATGGCAAGATTCTTCCTTATCTAAGTCATTGAATCCCCTCCATCATGACTCAACTCATGTTTGCTGATGACACACTAGTTTTCCTGAATGGCATCAGTAGTTCATTCTATAGCTTCAATAAGGTGATAAAAGAGTATTGCTATAGGAGTAGTCAACTCATCAACTACTCCCGGAGTAATTTTTTTCATCTCTAACAGATGTGGATCAAGACGTGGGGCCTCTTTAGGCATTAGTCTGGGCATGCAAAGAGCTAAATTTCCTCTTGAATAACTTGGTGAACCCATTTATCCACAACGTCTTCACATCCATGACTTTGAACACATTGTGCATAAGATTACATGCAGAATTATTAATTGGAAAAAGAGATTCTTATCCTTTGGAGGCAGGATCACTCTCATTAACAGTGTGTTGTCATCTATTCCTGTACATGCGATGGCTTCCATCAAAGTTCCTAAGGGAGTCATTACCTCCATTGATAGAATTCTTTTATGTTTTCTCTGGGATGCTATCTCTGAAGGAAAATGACATTGCGTCTCTTAGAAAAGAATTGCACAAACCATCTGTAATGGAGGTATTGATGTTAGAAACCTGTACAAAACAATCCAGTGCATTCATGCCAAACTGTCCTGGGAGGATCTTGAGGGCTGGTCCTTGTGTGGCACGATGATTCACCATAGATGTAGTGAATTTCTTGTTACTAGGAATAGTCACAACACCCCCTTTGGTCTATGATAACTGACTTCCTTCCCTCCCTCTGACAACTGTCTCACTGGATTATTGGTAATGGGGACCTCTTATTTTGGCACCATAATTGGGATGGTTCCATCCTTGGATTTCCTAGATTTTTGGCACCTCATATAACCATCTGGGAGGCCAGTAGGTTCCCTTAATTTATAAAGGCATTTTTGAAGAATGAACAAATGGAAACCTATATGAATGTTGAGATGAACACGGGGTCTGATCAGTGTGTGTTTACTCCCTCTTCTTTAGGGATCTTCTCCACCAAAGAGTTTCATGAAAGTTTGGATTCACATGACTGCTGAGACCCACGACATGAGACCATGTGGTGTAAAAAAGTTCCCTCCAAGTTCAACTTTTTCTCTTGGCGTATCAGGAACGGCGTGGTGCCGACTGATGATACCATCAAAATGATGGGTATACCCTCTGTTTCTAGATTTTTGTGCTTCCATGCTAAGGAGTAGAGTGTATTCTATATTTTCTTTGAAGGGGTCTGGGATCATGCAGTGTGGAGCTTCTTCGGGGGCCTAACTACCTACAATGGACAAGCACATTATGCCGATGAATTCATGGACCACTGGTTCCGGGGATCGCCTGAACAGAGATTATAGAGGAAAGCATGAGCTCTGGTGTTAACCGTCGGGTTTTGGGGCAATTGTCATGCTTGAAACAGAGCCAGATATGAGGGAGATTGTATGTCTGGAAGATTTATTATCATTAAAACCCGATTCCTGCTCATGGATCTTCTCAGAACGAACGATCGGTTGCGAATATCCCCCACAATAAGTCCTCTCTAACCGAGACCTATGGGTGCCACTGGTCCTCTCAATGCTATAACAGGTCATTGGGTCTACTAGAGGCTTCCCTCCATGGGTCTCAATCTGAATGCTGATAGATCTTCCATATAGGGCAGCTTGTGGGGTGGAGGTGTCGTCTGAGACTCCAGTGGCTCAGTCATCCTGATGTTCACTGCTCATTATAGACGTTGTCATTCACACCAGCTAGAGGTTCAGCCATTCTTTTTTGCCTTAGGTTGTGCTGTCAACATAATATCCTAATTGATAAAGTGGAAACAGACTACATGGTCCTCTTTAAGGCTCTTCATGGGACTAATAATTTTCCCTTCTCTATATCATATACTATTAGAAAATGAAAAGTCCTCATGAGTAGCAATATCACAGTGGTTCACACTTGGCGTGAGGGTAACAAAGTGGATGATCATCTAGCCTCCATTGCATCCCAAAATTCGGTCTTTTTGGGCCCTAAGGGCAGGAATACTCTCAAGTCCGAGGGAGAGGAACTTGTGAGAGGGGACTCCCTTGTCTTACACTATTTAAGACCTCCTTGATTTGTTTTTCTTTTCGTTATCTTGTCAGATTTTTGTTTCTCTTTATTCCATAAATAAATACTACTGAGATGAGGTCGAGGGAAATAGTTTTATGGTGATCATGGATCAATTTTCCAATTTATTTCCCATGAATTTCATACTGTTACCACCTGTAAAGGGAAGTTGAGTTTACAATTGATCTCATTATTTAGAAAAGTCTTATTTCCCTTTCGTCTTATATGAGGGGACCAATAGTGTTATTGAAATTGAATGTGAAATTGGAAGAACTAAAGAGAAACGATTTCATTAAAACAGGTACATCTATGTGGGAATAACCGATCATGTTCGTGAAGAATGTAGATAAAACTCTTTACTTGTGTTTTGATTATGATAAGCCTTACTATGTTACAATAATGAAAAAATATCCACTCCCACTCATTGAAGATCTATACGATCAATTAGGGGGAGCTCAATGGATCTCAAAAATTGACATACAATATGGATATCAACAATTGCAAGCTTGGAGGGAGGATATTACAATGACATCATTGAGAATCAAATATGGTCAGTATGAATATGTAGTCATTCCTTTCTGTCTAACAAATGCACCATCGATATTCATGGATTTGATGAATCAAATACTACAACAATACCTAGATTCTATGGTGGTGGTGTTTATGGATGACATATTTTTCTATTCAAAAACAAGGTCTTACCATGAGGAGAACCTATAAATAGTGTTACAAATTTTGAGAGATCACCGTTTGAATGCCAAATTATCAAAGTATGATTTTTGGATACAAGAAGTATGTTTTATTATCCATTTCATTTTTGAAGAAGGTGTTTCTGTTGATGCTGAATAGATAGAAGTTGTTGTCTCCTAGAAACCACTAAAGAATGTCTCTGAGATGCAATGTTTTCTTGTCCTAGATGGTTACTACTGACGCTTTGTGTGTGATTTCTCAAGACTAGCATTGCCAATGATAGCTTGGAAAAAGAAGAATACTCCATCCCAATAGACAGAGGAATGCTAGATGTATTTCCTGGAGCAGAATGTTCATCTGAATTCGAAACATACATTAATTTTTTCGGAATTAGGATAGGGGATGTGGTATACTATGATACATTAGGATCAAGGTTGGGCTATGTTATCCTGAAAAGAGACCATGTGGTTTTTGATGGCTCATGCCAGTTGAGGGTGCATGGGAAAAATTTCCCAACACACAAATATAGTTATATGTAGTCATCCATGATATTAAAACATGGAGACACTATCTATTTAGTGAGAAATTCACTATGTCCTTTGACTAAAAATTATTGAATAAAATTTTCTAACAGAGATATTTTAATCTGAGGCAATATAGATGTATAAAATACCTCTAAATGATTGACTTTGACTTGATGTACACACCATGGAAGGAAAATTTAGTGGAAGATGCATTGAGAAGAATGTAAAATCCTTAATTGGAAAAAGAAGCTTCAGATGAATGGTAGATTATATCGGTCATAGAGGACATGTGTATGGAATGTAAAGATCAAGGTGATGATACAGTTTTCATTTCCACTAAACTTGTTTCTGATTGGGTAAATATGGTCAAAGTGACACAATCATATAATGCAGAATGCTTGGTTGTCAGATCAATACTCAATAATGGGGAGACCATTGAGGGATAGAAACTTGATGGGTGTTTAATTTGGTGTTTCAAATATCATATGGTAGTACCTATGGCTGGTCAGAAATAACTTCTTAATGATTACCAATTTTTGAGAAGGGATGTAAATCTAGGTACACAAAAAATGAATAAGGCTTTGAAGGCACTATTTTGAAAGAGTGACACAAAAAGAAGCTGGCTGAGTTTGTCTAGTGATGTTTAATTTATCATAAGGGTAAAGAAGAACAGCATAGACTAGTGAGAGTGTTTTAATCTTTCTATATCCCATTGTGGAAATTGGAGTATATAGAAATGGTTTTTTTACAGGTCTTCCTAGAATGGTCTGGAAACACGATGTCATTTGGGTGATAGTGGATTGACTTACCAAGTCGGCCCATTTAATTCTAATTTGTGAAACTCATATGGTGGGGAATTTTTCCAAAACCTATATCTATGAAGTGGTAATAAGACATAAAGTACCAGTTTCAATAGTCTCATACAGAGATTCGACGTTCAAGTATCGATTCTGGAAATCCTTGCAAAAATCCCTCTATACTATGTTGAATAGGATCCTGGAATATCATCCTCAAACTGATGAGCAATCCTAGTGGATGCTACAGATGATGGAAGACATGTTTTGGAATTGTCTAATAAATTTTAGTTGCTCATGGTTGGAGAATATACTCTTATAGGAGTTCTCATATGGTAAGAAATATCAAGCTGTGATACATATGACTCTGTTTGAAACAATGTATGGGCATCCTTCTCATTCTCTATAATGCTATGTGGAAACGGGTGATACTTCACTATTTGGTCCAAACCATGTAAAAGAAACAATAGAGAAGATAGAGTTGATTATATAAATGATGGATATGGCACAAAGTTGTCAGAAATAATATGTAGAACACCGTTGAAGACCATGGTCCTTCGTTTTGGTTGATCATGTGTTCTTGAGGATCTTTCCAAGACATGGTCATCATCATTTTGGGAAGTAGGGGTAGTTATCAATTATATACATTGGTCCTTTTTAAGAAACTGGAATTGGTATCAGAGGTGACATATAAATTGGAATTTCCACCACAGTTCAGTTTGGTGCATTGTGCATTCTATGAATCTCAGTTGAAGAAGTATCAGCATGATCCTGACCATGTGATAAGATTGGATCACATTAACCTAGATCCAGATGCTTCTTTAGTAAACTACATAGTGAGGATTTTGGATAGCAAGATAATGTCTTTAGAGGAAACATCATTTTTCTAGTGTGTGTTTTATGGAATCATGATCAGATTCAAGAAGAAACATTAGAACACGAGAAGGAGATGAAAGTGCAATGGCTAGAACACTTTCAGATTAGTGTGGATTTTTTACTTTTCAAGGATGGAATGTCCAATAATGGGGAGAATGTATTACCCTTTTTTTCATTCATGTGAACCTTACATAATGTTTTTAGAGTTATAATGTGTAAGGGTGGAGGATTTGTGAGTTGATAGAACATTGGATGTGGTTTTGGTGGAAAATAGAGGTCGCACGGGCGGCACACAGTTTGCCTAACCATGCAGCCAAACTGTGCGCAATGGTCCTCTAGAGGTAGTAGCTCTACCACTGTAGTTGAACGGTTATGGAGACCATGTGAGGAAGCCATACGAGGGTCTACCTAGGATTTAGCAAGCGAATGGTTAGCTTATGGTTTGTCTAATTGTGCAAACTAACCGTGCAGATGGTTTAAGTGACAACCTAAAAAAGTGGATCTCACACGTTTTTCCAATATGTAGCTAATTTTTTCTCCTATGTGGCCATAACATAATATTTTTAAACTCTTATTGATATATAATGTTCAACCATCATTGCGAAGGGGATCTGAAGGCTTTCCTTGGTGAATCAATGTCGAATTATTGAGGGATGTGATCATTCTTCATCTTTCCTAATCGGTTTCTTAGATCTACATAGATCTACTTCTCCACATCTCTAATTTTATTAGATATATAGAAGTTATCGGTTGATCTAGGTTTGTGGATTCCAAATATGTTTATTTTTTTCTTAATCTTTCCAAGAGAAGAGATATAAGGTGGGTTCTTAGATAATCGACCCAGTTATCTTGTTTGTTCTTCGATTATTATGGGTTTCATCATAACCTTCGAGGTAGGAGGGTTCTTTCTTGACTCCACTTAGTATAACATATTGGAATGCTTTGAAATTCAATTTTAGGTGTTGAGTTGATTATGATTTGGCTGTTGAAAACTTTTTGGGAAACATTTTGAGTGATGGTTGAGAAATATGGAAAATTGGGTGTTTGAAGAATGTACTTTTTTAACATGGATATAAAATTTGGTTTTTTTTAAAAATGTATTTTTCTAGATTGATGGATCATAATTTGGATTACATGTTTTCAATAAAAAGGTTTTTATTGATATTAAATGTTTCATTGTAATTTGGTGTTCTTTGTTTTTCAATAAAAAGGTTTTTTATTGAAATGAAATGTTTCATTGTAATTTGGTGTGCTTTGGTTTTCAATAAAGGTTTATTTTTTTTGGAGTGGTTTGTTTTGGAAATAAAAATATTTGTCATAAAGGTTGTTGGTATCAGTCTATGATAAACGATCCCTAAATTGGGGATGATTAACATTTGGGTACAAGGGACGTGACCCATGATTGGGTCATGTGTCATTGGGAAACAAGGTAATTGGATGAGAGACTTCTCATGAGTATGGAACTATCAAATGAAGGATTAAAGTGTGGATGTGTTGTGAATGATGAATGAGTATGCCAAATGACAAGAAGAATTGGTTTTAATAGAATTGATTGGTTATTTTTCTCGAAAAATATCTTGCTAGAAATTGGTTTCATTTTTTTGGTTTCCCTTGGTTTCAAATAGTTTTTAGAAATTGTTTTTTTTGATAAATTGTTTTTCAAAATTATTTAAATTAAATACATTATATATATGTGACTAAAATTTCTATACTTGTAGGGTGAGTAGGGAAGTCATTAAGGAATACTGCTGAGTTTTATACTCACCCCTACATTAGAACATTGATTATTTTTTAGATGTTATCTTTTGGGACTAGTTAAAATGTAACGTTTCCCATGATTTTAGAAACACCTCCTGACATTTGGGATGTTTGGTGATTTTTTAGATTGGATCTTATGGAGTATGGAGACATGTGGCCTATTGAGAGTCTTGAGATTTTCATCTGTCATTTACTTTGAGACTATTTTTATCTCTCAATATTTCACACTTTGATATTGATTTGAGATATATGTAGTTGTTGAGTTGACATTGTTTTCTCCATGAATTATTTAGTAAATTGTTTGGTTATGGTTTATTGGTTTATTGGTTTATTGGTTTATTTCCTAATGGGTAAATCGTTCCCCATGTCTATTTGAAACCCTTCATCATTTATTTATTGCATTTGGCATCTTGGGGATGTCACTTAAGGCCATGTAATGACTTGTTGTGATCTCAAGCCAATGATATTGAGTTGGTCATTACAAAATGAATAGAGGTATTATCTTGATAAGTGGGCTAAGCGGAAGGTAATATGATTTTTTCTTATGGAATTTTGAAAACTTATGACTTGGAGACACACAATAAATCATTCAATAATTATAAGGACATATTGGATATAATTTTTTTATAAACTTTTTGTTTATTTGAGGAATTAAGGATAAATTGTTGGAAATAACCTTTAGTTTTATCAATATGATATTCTTGGTAACTATAATAATTATTGTATGTTACCACAATGTGTTTATATTGTAGAGAGATGTAATTTGAATTTTATTTCAAATGTTAAAGAGGGATTCCTTGAAAAACTATCTATATATTAGATTCACTTTATAATTATTTATTATATAGATCCATGGGGACCAAAATATGAGATATCATAGTAGTCAGAATGCTCTTAGTTTATTAAGGAACTAAATTGCTTGTTTTCAGGTGAGGATGAAATGAAAGAGGTATAAATTGATCCTTTTATATTTTTGGATTTGTTTTTTCCTGATTAGACTATTATATAATAATAATTTGATATAAATATTACTCACTTATTCAGTATAGTATGAGTCATAGATAAATTTATCGTACATGTAGTGATGATATAACACATTATATGTATCAAGATACCTATTGGATAGAAAAATAGTTAAAAAAGAAAAAGTCCATCATGAACTATTATGAAAGGAAACATGTAACAATAATTGTACCTTTCCATATTTGACATGAACATATTATATATAAATATAGGAATATACTTGTTTACTTTATATTTGATGAATATTTACTATTATATTTATATAATAACATTTATCAATCTGGATGGTGGGATGTGCTCTTATGGGGGGGGAGATAAGATTATTGGAAGATATTAATCTATAATATAAGGTGTTAGATATATATCATGTAATATGGAAATTATTTACTTAGGATTAATGGAAAATGAGTGGTTGGATGGATTTATAGATATTATGAGCTACTAACAAGATGTTTTTTATATGAATTGTTTTTCATTACCTTTTTAGTGTGACGAACAATATACCATTAATCTAATTTTAGGGAAGAGACAATGAAAAACCAGACCTAATCATATTGTTATAAAAATAAATTACTGAAAATATTTAATAAATAATAATTGATAAATTTTATGTATAGTTTTTTATAAAATTATGATAAAGAAATAAGTAACCATACTGATTTATTTTTCAATTATTGATCATTTTTTCTACTATATAAGCAGCAACTTCTTCAATAAGGATTCTTCCAAATAACACCTAAATTATTATCTCCATATACCGTTTTTGAAAATACATATTTATTAATTATTTTCACGACCAATCAAAATTTATAAAAAAGTAATTGGGTGAGTTGATATTATTATTTAGGGTTGACATAAGAAGAAAAAATTAAATATGATATTTTTCCATAAGATGTGCATATCTGTATAATCTAGATATATTGGAAAATAATAAGAAAACAATATTATCTCATAAATAATTTTATAATTCTTAAGATAATATATGACATAAAAAGAGTGAATTAATATATTTGACCCAAGATAGTAAAACACAGTCATGAGAATAATCTAAAAATTGTGAAAACATACTTCAAATTTGAAAAATAACAACACCTATTAATACTTTTAAAAAATGAGTACCACATCATGTTGACAATTTTTAATTGGAATAAATCAACCCACATACCATTCATGATAAATTTCATCATCTAATTTCATATAAAACATTAAACAATACATATTTTGGCTGATATAGAAATCCATTGATCGTTAAAAATACATAGGTCATCTATTGGATAATAATTTTCCATTACATTATAAATAACCCAAGAATAAGAAATTGGTTTCATTTAATGATGTCATAAAGAAACCATAGAAAAAATAGGCTTCATTAAATAAATCAAGTAGAATTATCTATAAATAATAGTCAATCAAGATAATAAAGAATATGGTATTTACATCCAATAGATATAATATATACTATTAAAATAATAAGGAACGTTTAACATTCAATATATGGAATTGAGGTGAACACCCTTCAATCAATGAAATAAATAATAGGTATTTCTCAGAGAAAATAAATTAGAAACAAAATTTTCTTATACGTAAAAATAAATAGGTAAGAGAAAGTTATTGATGGATCATTCTTTTTATAGACAAGATAAATACCTAAGATATCTACGGAAAGAAGGAGGAATGAATCATTTGATAAATATCATTGATTAATTACAAGACATATCAACCTTATGTGAGATTAAAATCATTTTATAAGATTTTTAGAAGTGAACTAACATTAGAAATAATAAATAAATATGATATTCTGAAATATTTTTAATGAAATATTTTATAAAATTAGGAGAAAATTTATTTCATTGTGAGTGAAAGATAAAATAGGAATTATGATTCATATTTAAAAATGATAATGGAATGGAACATTTACGTGAAATATTTATTAGGGAATAATTTTCTTGAAATATGACCGAAATAGAAAAAATTTTGTGATTTACCGTTAAAACATTTACAATGAAGATCATGGAAGTTAAAAAATGGAAAATTTTCAATTTTTTGAAATATATATTGGGATCTTTTAAAAATAAGTGGAGTTTATAATAATCTAAATTCACTTTTCATAATATTTTTACTCAAAACTACATAACTTTAAAATATTACGAAAAATAGAATTTAAAACATGGTAATGTGAAAAAATGTAATGAAGGGTAATCCGTGGAGAATAAAATGATTGTGATCTTAGAATGAATGTCTACAGAAATCCCCTAGGTGATTTATAATATTTTATAGGTTGGTATATTATTATATGATTGAAGAAAAAAAACTAATTTCTTGTGTGACAAAATCACCCTTAAATGTTTTGATATGTTGATATTTAAATAATTCTTTTTCATTAACAATATTATTTAAATGTAACACCATGTTTAAAGGACCAACAAAACACAATTTAAATATTATTATTTAAGGTGACTGTTTTCCCCTTTCCATTTAAATGGATGCTAAAAACATTAATAAATGTATTATTAAAATTTATTTTTTACACGTGTCACATAATTTATTGGTTATCAAATAATTACAATTGAAAATAAAATCATTTCAAAGTGGGAGTGGTGATATTATAAAAAAAATATTTTTCTTATGTAATGTGATTTAAATCTAATAAATTAATATTATAACTCTTTAAAAATATTTTTAATGAAATTTATACAATATATATTCATTTTTTTTGAATATTCATGTAATAGAAATTACTAGGCATGGGATGAGAATAAATATATTATTTTTCTTAATAACCCTTTTTTTAAACTATTTATGTTTTTTATGAACATATTATAATGTGGATTTAATAAAATTACAAAAATTAAATATTTAAAAATATATTCCATATTTTAAATCAGGTCGTTAAAAATTGTTAAATATGTCTCTTTTTTAGTCATTATAAATAGTAACGATAGAAATGGCTTATCACCTCAAAGCGTAAAATGGGTAAAATAATTTTAAATCATTTGGGTAAGGATTACAAATACCTCTATCACTTTATATAATCTAATTAGTATTGTTGCCTTCAAGAAACCTTACACATGTTTCAATAATATAGAAACTTGGTTCTTTTTTCATTTTATTTTAAACTGTATATTATTTTTTGAAATGGATATATATAAAATGTAACCCCAATTTTTAATATCTATTATATGTTTTGATAGAAACAAATTGTGAATTAATATAAAATTTTATTTTGAAAATAAATATTTTAATTTTTTGGATGTAATTTATTTTGAATTTTTTGTATTGATATAATTTCATTAAAGGATTATGAAACATGATATAATTCTTTTTAAGGAGTCAAAATATCAAGGTAAATGATTTTAAAAAAAATTAATATTTTTTTGATGAATTGTTGTATGAAAAAAATTTAATAGGTAATTATATATTATAAAATTTGTTAATAATGATTATTATAAAATTAAAATGTTATATTAATGTCATTGAACACAAAGTATATGAATAGTCTCAAAAATGAAATTAGTGATTTTTTATGCTAACAAATTCTTATTAAAGGATTTGTAAAAAATTAATAAATAAAATAATTGTAATTGTACATGGTCTCCAATTTCATGCATGGACCATTTTTGAGACACTTTTCACTTTATAAGTAAATTTGACTCATAATGGCTAAAAAATGTGTTACCATGGTTAAGGTTAAAATTAGTAAATGAGGGGTTTATAACAAAAACAATGTTTTAAAAATAATGGTTATTTTAAGGTATTATGACTTTATTATATCATACATTTTAAATTATGATCATTTATTTCAACTTTACATTATTATTATATATATTATATTATAATATTTTTGTATTTAAAATTGTGTTTTTTCTCTCAATTGTAAAAGGGAACCTCGTCTTCATTTTTAGTGATAATGTTTTAGCCTTATATATATCAGAAAATAACAACCATAATTAAATTTTATATTCCTTACCCATGTTTTAAATATTTTATTATTTTCAATATATAATCATTTCTAATCTTAATTTTTCATCCCAAGGAGGATTCTAAATGACGATTTGCAACTCTTTACTGAGTAGTTTCAATTTTATTAACACATATACATCATATAAATATATTATATATATTATAATATAATGAATTTTTTATATTGAATTTTTTTATTATGTTTATGGTAATCCCCCCCACCATTCCATCATATGGGAAAAAGAAAACATTGCATGTGTTCAAGTGGGCTGTTACCTCTATGAAGTGATGAGTATCCTTTTTAATCACCATTTAGCATTAAAGTTCAAAAGTATGGATTTAGAAAATATTTGTTATATTCATGATGTTATTATAATAATATAATTTTGAATTATTATTTAAATTTTCCCATCCATCAAAAGTAGAAACATCACAGTTACATACATACATACTACTATCACCACAAAGTGATTTAATTCATTTTTAATCACCTATTTCCGTGAATTGTTTTAAAAGTGTATATAATTACTAAATATGGTAATAATTAAATGGTTTAAATTTTTTATGTTATGATGTGATGAATAATTTATAATTAATTGGACTTCTGAACAGAAATATGTATGAAAAAGGAAGCAGTTATCACCTAAAATGATATTAAAAAATATTTGTGAATAAAGGGTGAAAGGATGTAATAAAGAAATCATTTAAGGGGTGATATATAATAATATGGTTCTATAAAATATTTATATTATAAATATATATATATTATATATTATATTCCAATATGTGTGAAGAAATTTAATATAGGAGCTAAGGGTTTATGTTATAATCACATTTCCTTTCAGGATTTTCCATACTAAAATTCATTTGAGGGATATATTATAGATCATTTACATTAAACAAAATTTATTTTCTTAACATATATTAATTCCTACAATTATCATGTATTGATAACATTTATCATTCTATGGTACTTTAAATTATTGAAAAAAATTTTAATGAAAAAGCAAACTTATTTCCTCTTTGGTTTATAGACTTTTTCTTACATGTCTAAGCGCTTCAAATTTATTTAACAACATTTCTTAGTTATACGTGGAATTTTTTAAAAATCCATTTTTCCTACCATCTATAATATTTAAAATTTCTTAAAAATGAATATTTCTAAAAAATTATTGAATAATTTGCTTTTTACATTATACAAAAGTGTGAAAGGATTTTTTTTATCATTTATGACTTAAATGCATTTTCTTAGTGTTATGGGAATTACTTTATTTGAAGTACCTTTAAAAATATATATTTTAATTGTAAAATAAAATAATTTTACCAATGTTTTAGGATTTTTTTGTTTTACTTTTATCAACTGAAATGGATATTTTATCATGTTTTAAAATAAATACTCGAATGATCATTTAACACAACATTTCATCAATGTAAACATCATTTATGTATTTTTAAGAGTAAATTGGGATATTATATTATGATTCCATAAAAATAATTTCTCTATATGTCTTTTAATAGTGATGATTTTAGGTTTATTCATTGGTACATATTGTGTGTTCATTGTTTAATTATGTTATATTTAAATCTTTAATAAACCTATTTCATTTCCATGGTTTATTCTATAATTAATTAATGGAATGATTATGAAACCAATTTATTTTCCATTGGTTATGATATGATGAATTGATGAATGTATTATGATATTTTGGAAAATAAATATATGGTTTTCATTATGAAACTGATGGGTTTATTATTGACCTTAAATGATTTAGGTGATCCCATATATATGATGATATAATTATGGGAAACCAGATGATATGCTCGATTATGTAAAACATGTAGCAATGATTGATCCACTATGATATGTTAATTAACTAAAGATAAATGATCATATATGATATGTGAAACAATTGGTGATGCCTGATACGCTATATAATGAGATATAACGATCAATGCTGATTCCAATATGACCAGAAGGTATTGATGGTAAATCATGAAATATGATATATTTTATATTGACACGATGGTTCCATACACTTGTGAAATGTTTTTATGCTTATGATTTGAATTGATGGTTCATTATTGATTTATAATGAATCCTCACTCTAATTATTGATTTCTTTTCAAATGATAAATTTAATGCTATGAATCATCTTTAGGATCAATGATATATTGGGTATTAACATTTTATGTGATTATTTTGATCTTATAACCTTATTCATATATTATTATTTTAGACAACCATTGATTTATTTCTCCCCACAAACCCTTTCACCTCATCCATGCTCATCCATTCTAAATTTTATTTTCCACTGGTTATGTAGAAAATATTGAACCAGGGACTGTTTTAATGGGTATAATAGGAAAAAAACATTATAGGAGAAATTAAAGATATTTCATGAAATAATTAATTTTTTGTATCTAGTATCCAAATAAACTAATCCATTTTGGTTATGGGGAATTTAATTTTATTATATGTTTTGAATTTTTATCTAAATGTATTTAATATATATGTATGAAATTCTTAAGCCACCTTAGTTAAGTCTAATCAAAACCCTTTAACGAGAAACATATTAAATTTGAACATGAAATATCATAAATAGAATGTATATCATGATAATTACCTCTATTTGGAATAGTATGAACTACTTAATAAAAAATTTGTGGAATAATACAGACATATCTCAATGAGAGTAATTTTACACAAAAAAATCTTACCTTGGATCTAATTTATTCTCAATATTCACCAAAATTACTTAATAATTAAATTAATTTCATTAATTACATACTAAATAACCTTATTTCTAAATATAACCATTTACAATACTTATCAATAAAAAATCCATATATATATATATATATATATATATATATATTAGTTTTTCATTATTTTCCCATATCACGTGTTTATAATTTTAATGGTTTATACTAGTTTCATTGTTGTGATGTCAATGTTTATTCTTATTAAAATATTTATTATTAAAATATAATTAATGTTACCATAAATTGTATTTTATAATGATTTTTATTATATTATTTAATTTTCATGAGTAGTTTAGTCTTTATCATATAAGTTGAAATCAATAACAATATCTTTTTTTTCAATTTTTAGTTCACAATGTGTGTTTTTTAATTAATGTCATAAATATTAACGTATGTTGTACCAAAAGATAAAATTAATTATTTATATGATACATTCATATTGTTATAGTAATTATTTTTTCATTTTCATCAATGATTTAATTTTCTACAATTTTTCAATTAGGTGATTAAATCAGCTCAATCAAGAATAAACCAGGATTCATGAGTGAATATGAATTGAATCAGATAATATAAAATTATTCTAGTAGAGTAGTTTTTTAATTAAAATTTAATTAGTGTGTTATATAATAATTATAAAATCCATATAATAGTACATGGATATGAAAATATTTCATTGTATGAATAAATTATTTTCCTCTTAGTTCTCTTGTTTAAGAGGGTCAGTTTTATAACGATTGTTTACCGTTCAAACCATTATCATGATTATTTCAATACTTATTACCATAAAATTATTAAACTAAAAAAAATGATATTTATCCATTAAAAAAAATTCAATAACTATATATTTAGGACACCGAGGAAATGAAAAATGGAAATCAATCATTCCCAAAAAACAATTGTCCACACGTACGAATGGATGGTGATTTTAGTTTCTATATAATTGTGAAAATGAATTATATAGTTTACCAATTATGAATATAATGTATTTAATAAATATAATAATAATATATTAACATTTGTATAAGTACATAACTTATAAGTTAGTGAAGGAAAATGTAATGAGTTGTGTTATTGAGGTGGTAGTTAGCATGATAGATGAATTACATTTCTTATTTTTCATAATAGAAATAGGGAGGATAGTAAATTATTGTACAATAATTACAAAAAAAAAATAAAAATTATAAAAATTTTATCATAATAATATAGTGAAAATTGATTTCATAGAGAATAATGACACATAATTAAATAGAATAAAGAAATATATTTTTTGAATACATACGAATCCTCTTCACAAAGAGGATTAATACCCTAAGGGGTCATCTTTTATGAATACCAAGACATTATTAAAGTGTCTTTTATTATAGAGGAGATTGGAGGTCATATTTTTTGAAGGAATAAGTGGGGGTTTTTATGATGTGATTTGAGGATATGTGATCCCCTTTTCTATGTGAAAATAAGTATCATTTCTATAACCACCAAATTATGTTTTTATTAGAATGTCACAATATAGGAAAATGTCTCTAAAATAGAAAACCGATATATAGGAGAATAAAATAGTCTAATACACCAATGAAAATATAAATTATTATATTATTTCAATATGTATAAACCTTTACCATTTATTATGCACAATTTTCCCAATTTTGTTTCCTCTATGGTAACTAGTTTTTACCTAGGTCTTTTATTATTTATAACAAAAATTAAAATAGTCCTTATTATAAAATTTCCACCTAAAAATTATAAAATTGAAATCAATTTTGTTGTTAAATTTTTAAAATTTAATAAAATTATCTTTCAAAATACTGAATAAATAATATATTTTTTTATTGAAATATAAAATAAAAATTTTAAACTATTAAATATGTGATTATAAATTAATTTTCTTTTAAAATTATAAAATAAATTGTAAAATAAATAATTTTTTTAGAAAAAGGATTTATAAAGTTCATATATATATTTATTTACTTATAATTTTATAAAAGTAATTTTATTTGAAAAATGATATTTTCCCTATTCAACAAAAAAATAACATTTTAAATTCCTTAAAATTGAATCTAAGATAAATTTGAAATTATAAATTAAAAATTTATTTTATTTTTTTGAAATTAAAATTATAATACATATATATTTAGATTATTACAAATAATAATAAATATAAAAATACCCATTTTTATTGAAAAAATGACTTTCTAATCGTTAGTTTTCTTTTATGGAATTTCAAATAAATTTCTATGTAATTGAATATTGAAATTTTATTTTAAAAGACATATATATTATATTTTATAATAAAATTTTAAAGAATATCAATTTAATTTATTAAGGTAACCCACCATGCCTTTTTTATGTGGTTCTTCGAAAGACATAATTTTCTAAATATAAATCCAAGAGAATAATAATATATAATTATTTTTTGTTGATTATTATCCTTTTATGTACTAATGATTTTATTATTCATGTGTTTTTAATATTTAATATTTTCTAATTCAAACAAAGTGTTAGTTTAGTGTTATGATTGACATAACCAATCTTAGGTAACAATAATTTAAAATATCCAACATATATGGTCGTTACATCCCCCCATTAAATAAATTAGGTTATTAAAATTTTAATTATTATTCAATGAATAATGTATGTGAGGTTATTCCTAATATTTTTAAAATTCATGGTATAACTTCAAATATTGAACTAGTGTTACCATTTTAGGCTATGTCAGGTTACTTATCATTCATCAAGCAACATTAATCTACCAAGTAGTCATAAAACCTAATAGGTAAATACCATTTTTAATATCAATATATCATAACTTTACCAATAGTATTTTAATCCCCAATACAATAATCCTAAAAAAATCACATATCCCCCCAAAATTAACTCTTACATTCATCCAATAGTTCATAAAATAACACAGTAGTCAATACAATCCAAAAAATGAGATAAAACACATAGAAAATATCATCAATCAATTATCAATTCCATGGTTACTAATACTACCTAGCATAATTTACTGAATTCAATCAAAACCTTATTATCTCAACCTCAATATGTTATTGAACCTATGATGAGTTCATACCACAATCATGTGCTCCAAAAAAGTTATCCAGAAAAAATAGTCTTTTAAAAATTTCACGTTTTGAGGGTCATAAATTCCATACAATATATTTTTTAAAACATTTTATGATGATTTACTAAAAAACAATCCTTAGATGTCTCACATAACAATTATAAATTTTAGAATAGAGTAATATATAATCACTAAATACCACTCATTAATAAAAATAGATTAGTGTGTAGATATTCTATTTCTATTAAGATATTATCCTCACTACCATAGGTATAACTAGGAAACTCATTTTTCTACCATAACAATTAAATACTATGATTATCAACCATTTATGTATTCTTTATTATGCAATAATAAGACATTGTGGCTTTCAGATATGTACCTTTATGGGCTTCATCATCATGATACTTTTTCTACCAAATACTAAAACAAAAATAGTTAGTTTAATATCCAAAAGAATTATTTTATATTAATATGAATCCCAAATTCTAAAATGTATCCTATAAGGCCATGTTCATTTAAAACTATTTTACTTTTATTTAAACTATTGTTTACATACTTAATCTTATTCCTCCCTTTCTTCTATCTAGTTTACATTATGTTTTGTTCTCTCATTATTCTAAACATAATTCCATATTTTAATTAAGAAGTAAATCATTCAAAATAAATCGTAAATAGAATCTTAATGACCAAATAATATTCCTTCTATGTGTTAAAACATGTGTGTAGTTTGGAATCCTTATCATGAATCATGTGTTTATTGATTTGATACCAAATATTTCATTTTCAATTTTATTACACTAGGTACTTATTTTCAGTATCCAATTTTATTTTATATTATCCAAAAGGAAAAGTAATTTTTAGGTGAACCAATAATATCTAAATATAAAAAATATTAGGATTTAATTCTATACATAGATTTACCCCAATCTTTTTAACTAATGTCCTCTATTCCTAATACAAAAGATATTCAATATTACTTAAAATTTCCTAAATGGTTGTCTATTCCTTTTAAATTATGATCAACATTAACATATCGGCCTTAAATTAACTATAAATAAAATCATAAAATCAAGTGTTATCTAAACTCATTTCAAGTACCAAAAAAATAGAACCTAATCATCCCATTATTACAAGACATCATGAAATTCATTCCTTACAAAAAAATAACAAAGATTTTATAGGTTTAGTGTTTTAATGAATTTGGATACAAATTTATCTAATAAATCCCTTTTATTTTTTAATAAATGGAAATTATTGAACTATTAAAAAAATTATTAATCCATGAAATGTCTTCAAAATCTCCAATAAATTATTTTTTGAATATACCATTGTTTTCACATCTATCATATTACTTCACTACCTAACCTAGAGAAAATTAAACATATGAATGGAGTGAATTCATATTCTAGGTAACGATAAAAATAATTAGTAATAATAAAAAATAATAAGATATAATTAGATGAGAGTATGGTTATAATATAGATATAGTAGAAAATCATACCAAATAAATAATAAGTTATAAATAAAGGAAGAAATAATAATATAAAATTATTGATTAATCAAAAGGGTGTGTTAGTATTTATGATATATGAGATAATAAAAAACTCAGAAGAATAATCATAAATTTATGAAACATCATTAATATATGACTAATAAATAATCATATAAAATATTATGGGAAAAACATTCCATTACATTTATATAACTACAAGTGGAAACTACATCACATATATCACTCACCCAAAAAACATGTAAACAAATATTCCCATGTATCATTCACACAATATATATGGGGAAAATATTCTTATATCTCTTCCGAACATCATTTCATTATCTCATGTGATATAAAACCATAACTAATTCATTATAGGTAGATATATGATCCCAATAATCATTGAACATATATATGTGTTCTATTTGAAAAAAATCAACACATCATAGATAACCCAAGAAAAGAAAACGATTTTCAATTGAATACATCATAATGAACCCATGGAAATAAAATGGGTTTAATTCAACACATCAAGTAACATTATAGTTTAATTACATTAAACCAAAATAAAAAAAACAATATTGTATTTTCACTATATAACTATAGGTTATACAGTTATGAAAATAATTCACCCATGTCAATCAATTTTTTTCCTATACGTGAACACCCATTAATAAAATTAATCAAGAATAGGGCATTCCTAGAGGAAGGGGATTAGATTCAAAATTATGGATATACACATAAATCAATTTGGAAAGAAAAATATAGTTAATGATTCCTACATCAATAGTGGAGATCAATATATAATACATATAAATAAAACAGATTTATTTTATCATTTATGAATAAAATCAATCAATAATAAGATATATTATGGTTTTTTGACTTATATTGAAGACAGCTTTGTAGAGTTTTAGATATAAACTAAATTTGAAAATAAAAAATTATTTTCATATTATGAATTAATTTTTAAATAAATACTCAATAAACCAGGATAAAAATAATTCATTTCTTTAATAATCTAAACATAGAGATGAATCTTTATATAAGAGAAAAAATATGAGGTAAAAATACCTACATAGAAAATAATAAAAGTGTATTATTTTTTATAAAAAATATCCCATTTTAAAGTAATTAAGTGATTTTTTAATAAATAATTTTCACATAACACCATGGTTATATAAACTAATATATATATTTTTTGAAATATGTAAAAATACATCATTACTAAACATAGATTTTTTCATATAAATAATATCCTTTTGCAAAATATTTTATTGAAAACCACATTTCCTTAAAACTTTTAAAATATTACTTTTAAAAATAAGTTACATGGAATAAAGTTATCAACAAGGTTTACTAGAGAAGAATAAAATGATTGTGGTGTCATAATGAAATTATAAAAAAAATCAAATTGTTTATCATTTCTGAGAGGAAATAATTATAAAATGGCGTTCGAAATATAATCCTTCAGACATCAAGGAAATTCAAATAAGAATACCTAGATAAAGGGAGAGCTTGAAATTGAAAATCAAATATCATGTATAATGTGCACTTCAAGATAAATCATATAAATTTTGTAATATATACATAGAATAAAATTTAAAATGTGAATAATATAAAACGTGTCTTACAAAAAATAATTTGAGTAGAAAAAACCTTACCTTAGTCTTGATTCATTTTTCACTTGCACCAAATTTCTAGAAGAATTAAAATATTTTTATTTATTAAAACTCCATGAAACATATTTTCAACTATAAACATTAATAGGGAAAATGAATAATCATTACCTATATATATTTGTTATTTTTTACCTATTTCCCTCATCGGGTGTTTATAATTTTAATGTTTTGCACCAGATTTGTTGGAGAGGTGCCATATTTATTTTTTTTCCAAATTTCATAGTTCCAAAATTAATTACTGTTACTATATGTTATTATTTATAATGACTTCAACTGTTCAAATTTTCTATCATTATAGGTTTAGTCTTTCTCATAGAATATAAAATTTAAAATGATCAATTTATGGGGCTTTTAATCTATGAAGAGAAAATTATTAATTAAAAAATTAAATGTAGATGTATACATATAAAAAATAATTATCAAAATACTTATATCATATTATATAATTAATTTAGTTTTTCAAATTCATAACTTATATAATTTCAACGAATTGATCAAATATGTGGTCAATCCTTTTGGAAGATGAATATACCGCGATTAATAGGTGATTATGATGTGGCTAAGTTTCCAAATCATTATAATAAAAATATAATGATATAATTTTATTATTAGTTTGATATATGAGAACTAGAAATAGTTTGGAAATCATGTGATGGCCATGAAATTATTTCAAAGTATGATTAAATTGTTATATTCATAGTTATCTTATCTAAAACTGTTAATTTTACCATGATAGTTAACCATTCACATCATTATGTGGATTCTTCGATTTATATTAATAAAAAATTATTAATATAATAAAAATAATATTTATCATTTTTACCCCCTTTCTATAATCAATCGTGTAAGGGAGTGATGAATTGAAAAACTGAAATTGATAATTCCATGGAGGTGGTAGTTCACAATTACACATGGATGATGATATTAATATCCACCTAACATGGGAAAAAATAAATATATCATATAATTTAATAGTATAAAATATTAGATATATATAATAATTACATATTAACATTACTATTAAGAAGATCATCTTATGGTCGTATTGGAAAACAAAACACATTACATGATGGATGTGATAGTTTGGACAATGAAAGATTCACATTTTTGTTCTTCATAATAGAATAGATGATAGTTGTTAATTCTTGTAAAATATTTATAATAACATTATATAATAATAATTATACTAATTTTATCATTATAATATAGTTCAAATAATTTTTTTAAAAAATAAAGGCATAGAAAGAAATAGAAAAATGAAAGATTAGTTATGAAGTTATACCTCACTTCTAGGATAATCTCTATTTAAATGTGGATTAAGACATTGAGGTATGGAATTTTGAGAATAAACTAAACTTCTTAATGTGCATATTTTTGTGCGGGATATGTTTTTTAGATTTTTGTATGAACTATTGGTTTTTTAGGATATGAGATCCCATTTTATATGTTGAAATGGGTGGAATTTATGTAAATAGATTTTTATCTTCAGAAAATGGAAAGGCTCCCTCAATGAAATTGACTCGATATTTTATAAATTATATATATCATAAGGTTAAAGGAATATTCAAACCAAAAAAATTTAATTAAAACAACTTTAAAGCTTGTATTTCTTTTTACTACACTTGTTACTCATTTTTACCATTTTGGTTTTCACCATGGCGCCTAGTTTCTACCATGGTTATTTTTACCTTATTCCAATATGTAAAATGGTGCTTATTGTTTAATTTTTATAAACTATTTTAAAATTTGAAATAAAATATATTTATTCAATTTTTATATGTGATAGAATATAATTTTAAATTACTAAATTTATAATGTATAGAAAACCTTTTTTAGAATAATATTACTAAATTCTAAAATGACAAATATTGTTTTTTAAATTAATTTTTTTAAATAATATCAATTATAATTGAAAAAGTTTTTCAAAGAAATTTTTAATTAATTTAAAATTTATACTTCTATTATAATAATTCCATTAATGTGATGTTATTCGGAAAATGATATTTTCTTTAATCACTGAAAAATCAATCATTTTTGAAAAATATCAAAACAAACTTAATCTAACTATTAAATTCTAAATTAAAAAAATAATTAATTTCTATAAATATCAAATTATAAAATTTAAACATCCATTTAATGAAATAAATGTAACACCCTGAAATTTTAAAATATAATCATCATTTTTTATAGAGTGTATGGCATAAAACATACGTAGAATGGAATATAACAACATGAGAATTTAAGATATATTAAAATTTTGAAATAAATAAAATATAATCAATAAATTTCAATTCACCTAATGCTTTTTCATCAGTAATTAAACACTAAACTAATTTTATTTGATATTTTTCATTACTCAAATGGTGGTGTTTTACAGAACCACAATGTATTTTCTATAACATTTTTATATTATGATAATTATCACATCGATATTATAATGGTAGGTATGAATATTATGAAATAAATTATCAGAATATTTTTTAAACGTGTATGTATAATTAATTAATTTTTGTCCGATTAAATAGAAATGGAAATAAGAACCACATTGAATAAAAATAAACTTTTTTTAGAAAACTATATTTTCCTAGAATACGCTCTAATCATGATATGAAAACACAATTGAAAATTAATTTTATCCACATTAATGAAATTTATAAGAGAAAAAAATATTTATTTTTGAAATTGTAATATAAAATTTTTCAGAAGGTAAGTTTTTGTGACTTTTTTTGAGAATTTTAATTTTTTGTGAATGCTGAAAAATACTAGATTTTTTTTAAATTCCATTTTTATAATTAATTTTTTATGTTAAATTATATATTTAAATGTTTTAGAGACACATCAGTTCAATTATATATCATGTAATACAGTTTAGTTAATTAGAATCAATATGTTATTGTATTTTGATTCAAAAACATTGTTAACTTTTGAACATTTTCATTTTAAAAACTAGATTTCTCATCCCATTGGTGAGATTAATTTCTAATAAATTTTTTTACACTTATATGGATTGATTTTGGAAAAATGGATTCCTTATTTGGAATAATAATATTTTATAATTTCTAATATGGTCAAAATAATATTTTATATAAATTATTAGTGAAAAAACATAATGTTAATCACAATGATTAAGATAAAAGTAAGGTAACTTTGTGGGTCAACATAACAATGAAGGTGAAAGTTTGACTTAAAAATTGTCCATAGAACAATTTTTTGACATATATGGACCTTATTACTTCTATAATCTTGAAATGTACATTATTTGGCCCTAGTGACAAGAAACACACACAGTTAGAATAAACAATTAAAAAAATTATAATTGTTCCACTCAACCAACTTATAAGATTCCACACATTTTCCTCTCCACTTCACACCATAAAAACATTAGTTTGACCAATACCTGTACAAATAACTTCCCAAAATTCCACCCATAATCAAAAAATACTTATATTTTGAATTATGCTGATATAGAAAGGCATTATTTTAAACATAATGAGGATACCCAAAGAAGAGGTAATGTTCTACTAATAGAATTTTATTTTACTTCATTTTCCACCTATTTCAAATACTATTATACAATTATTATATAATAAAATATGTATATTTCATCAATTGATAAGTTTTAATGTTAATTTTATGGAAACAATCTCACAATTCCATCAAATTGGTTATAAAATCATAATCCATGGGTATGGTGGACAACCACCTCGCAACCCGATGTCATTCATTTTTCCATTAACACCTTTAAAGGATGTGAATAATGATTGATTTACAGTAAAAATATGATATATATGATATTTTATATTCTAAAATTATTTTTTAATTATTATATCACACATACCATCATGCATTCCATTTTGTGAGAATATGATAATGTTGCTCATGTGTACGACTGACCGTTGTCTCATGATGCGGTGTGATTCATTCTCACCTTATATGGAATGTACTAAGGATGGTATTAATAAAACATTTGATATATATTAAATATAAATGATACAATTATGATCATATATATCATTTATTTTTTACCTTCAATGTGATATGAAAATGGAAATAATGATCATGGGTACATACGACCTACCATATCCATGTACATTGTATTTCATTTCCAATCACTGTGTTTTATAGATTAATATAAATAAATATAAAATAAATATAAAATGTATTTACATCATTTTTTAATGTTATGGAAATAAATAAATCGCAATTTAAGTAAGAGGAATAAAAATAAAGTATCAACCCATACTTGAGAAACAAGATAATTAAAACCCCCAATAATAAAATCAATGAAATATTATTATCAAAAAGGGTGATAAGATGTTATAAAATAATAATAAATGATATCATAATTATAAATATGGTTATCTTTATATTTTATAACATGTTTAAAACCAATATAATGGAGTTTAAAGAAATTATTACTTAAAGGATGACATGCGACAAGTGATGTAAAATGAATTTCATTTCCTTGAGACATGTAGTAATGAGATAACCCAAATTTATTTTATATGGATTATATAATCCCAAATTGACATGTATAATAGTGAATAATTCATCAATAATGGTATTCTCAGTTTAAATATGAATAATGTACTGTAATGAAATTTTATCTTAATATTACCATTTATTAAAGATATTTCATAAATTAATTTCATTTCATTGAGTTTCAATACTTCATCATTGTTATCGATATAATATGATTATTTGTACAGCCAATTGAATATTATTTTAAATATACACTTTTATTATGTGTATTTATCGTTGATTCACATAATCAATTCATTGTTTAATTATAACGTCAATTCTATGACCAAATTAATGATTTGTTTCACAATACCATTATAACCAAGATTTTATTTATTTAATTTTTTTAAAATTGAACCACATTATCAATGTTTAATAAAACATCCAATTTATTATCTTGTAGTTATTAATAATATTTTAATATTTGTATTATCATATCATTACTCTATTGCACTGAAAATTATTGATAAATATTTTAATAAGATCTGACGTCATTTCTCTCTTCGGATATAAATAAATTTTCATATAAAAAAAATTAATAAAAGTATTGTCAGAATTATTTTTTTAATGTATCAAAAATAAATAATTAATCAAAAAATATGACCAAATTTTTTTGAAATATTTTTTTTAAACAATTATCTTATCGATTTTCAAACAAGAAACATTTTTATACTTTTTACCATGCAAAAGGAATGTTCTTTATGAAATACATGAATTTAACCACTAACATTTCATCTATTTAATTGAATATTCATTTTCAAAATTAATTTTTTTTTAAATAAAATTATTTTATTAGTTTTTTTTTCAAAGAAACTTTCTTTGAAAATGTTTTTCAACATGATAAAGATATTTACCTCAAAAATGTTTTTAAAGATCTTGTTATGATATCTATATTCATAAATGAAAAAACCCATACATTATATATATTTCACTCGGAATATATTATATTTATACCATTATTATTCACATATGTTGGGTTTATGGTCATTTACAGTAAAAGAAATTATTGACATTTTTTTCCTTAATTTATTTCTACAGTAAATAACATTCATATGAAATGTTCCTTTTTGAAAATCATTTCACACTAAATTTTTCATAAATATTGACATTATTTATCATGGATATGATTATTTCCAAAAATTTATACCATTATATGTAGAGTGTTCTTTATGAATGTTATTTGATTATATAGGAAAATATCTAACAATCATTATTCTTTACTCAATAAGAAATTTTGATAAGGAATGTTATTTATTAATTAAATAAATTATACACATTATGAGGAATTATTTATACTTGTATATCATGGGTTAGAGACTTTATAATGTACGACCCTCATTGAATCGGTGTTCTCGTAGAATGAATTAGTTGGATATCCTCAGCAATATGGATTTTTTAACCATTATGTCTTAAATAATCTTGTGACATGTATTTGATGATAGAGTTCCCATGTACCTAGGAAACATGGAATATAATATTTAAGAATTTACTTCATTTAGACATCATTTAATACTATCTAGAATATTTTCACTATTATACACTGTATATATGTATTTCATTTTCAGTTCATAGATTAAGTGGGATTTGTTATTATTTATTTTCCCTTCCATATTGATTATTACTTATATAGTCATTTAAATGGCATGTATGGTCTGTTATTTTCTTTAACTTATTGATTTTTTGTTTTCCTGTTAATTAACTGGATTGTTTGTTCAGTTATTTACTTTTCTGCTATTTATATTCTCATAGATTCATTATTGATTCCATTGTACATAACAATTATTGATTATTTGGGGTTACATTTATTTTTCATCATTTTCCCATTATTCCATGAAATTTATTATGACTGATAAGTTGTGATATTCTAGAAAAAACAAATAAATTAAAATAATTACATTATTATTTGTGTATTCCAATGAAATATGTGAATAATGTATGCATATTTTTACCAAAACAACGAAATGATTGTTAAATTGGGTTGTTATTCATTTGTTTTTTCAAATTTAATTATAGAAAGATCTAGAACTGGCCTGTTGGGGTTGTGGTATCTGTACATGATATTATATAATGTTTCATAGCATCCTTGGAAAATAGATTTAGTAAACCATAGAACATAACCCTATGATATAATTTGAGGACAAGTATAGAATAACATCTTAATTTTTTGTGAGGTAGTTATTATGTGTTTTTTCTAAGAAGACATCCATGATAGGATACTATAAGTGTATTTGGTTTTGGAACATATTTATAAATGGGTAATAACTCAAAATATGGAACATTTGGATTGAATTGAGAAAAACCTGGTACATGATAACATGCCTTACTGAACACCTGGTTTGACACTCCTAGGGATATTATTAGGATAATTCACACATTATTTACAAACCTTTTTAAGGATATTAATATATTATAAGAATGGGTAAATCATGATAAACATTTGGATTTTTAGAATTAAAATAAAGTGTCTTGATTTAGACCTTCTTTAAAGTACTATATGGCTTCCTCTCAATGATTATTTTTACTCAAATTTAATTTCATTATTTAATCAATGGCTAGAACCCAAAGGAATATTGTTAAAATTATCTACAAAGAAAAACATTGTTTATGTTGTCAACTAAATGTGAAACTATTGGAGTGAAATATATTGTAAAAATGATTAAATTTTTTTCTTGAAATATTATTAACAACATATACATTGATCAAATCCAAAAACCACCAATAAATAAGAATGTTGATTCTGCTAAGAGATCAAGTGGTCGAGACGATGGAAAAAATAATGATCAATTTAAAACATGTTTTCTATGTGGAAGGTGATATAAATGATGTATGTAAAAGTATCATAAAAATTATTTATGTGTGGAAAAGTGGACATAATGTAATGAATTATAGAGGAAAAATTATTAGTATATTAGAAGGAAATAAATCCTATCCTATGGATCCATTTATAGTTTGTTTTCTTAGATGTAGTTAACCGAGAAATTTCACAAGTCACTGAAAATATTCTAATGGGTAACTTCTAGACCATGTATATGAATAAGTTGAAAAGAAATTTTCAATGTATTTATGTCATTTGATACAAGAAAAAAATTGTTGATGTTTTTTACTAGTAGTATATATGTTATTATAATCATGAAACATCTAAGAATCCTGTTAAATTTTAGGATCAATTATATATTAATAATAATAAGAGGTATGGATACCATCATGGTTTAATTGGATTATTATTTATCTTATGTTGACATTAATAAATTAATTTTTTTGGGACTTATGTGGTATAAATATAAAAAGGTATTTGATATTTTGGGAGATATTTTTGGAAAGAATATGTTTTTGTGGAATATTGTTTATGAATAATATATTTAAATATTATAGAAATATTTTTAATGGTATTAATAACCATTGAGACTGATATCATAATTAATGAAATTATATTAATAGTTGAATAATACTATTATAAATTGTAAATTAATAAAATAAAATATTTAGTTAAAAATAGAAAAAAGATTGTTTAACAATAAACATATTTTCAAGGATATAAATCCTATTTTTGGGAAAATTATAAGAATTCTATAAATATGTTTTATAAAATGACAACTCACATGAAGGGTAACTACCCTTAATGTCCTGAAATGCTATGGGGTTTGAACCCATGAGTGAAGGACGATAATGGTTTCTTACATACAACTCAACTATGCGATGTACCAGTTAATATGATTTTTTAAATTAAAAAATTTGTGGAATAAAAATTAATGAAGTTATAACAACATTAGTTTCCAGTATTTGAGATTAATGTATAAAAAAGTGGTTTTTGGAAAAATATTTATATTTGGACGTAAAGTATTATCATTCTTTAAGGATCTTATGATCCATTAAAAGTGATTTTTATTTCTTCAGGCAAACAAAATCATTTTAGGATATTTATTTTTTTGTAATAATTAATTAATTGGAATGTTATCAAATAAAATAAAAATTATGAAATTGTTCTTATGAAATATAAACATATCAAGAATGTATATTTATTAATATTTTTATTTAGTGAAAAAATCATAAACGTTAAAAAACGATCTACAAATAAAAATATATATTATCAAGATCATTTTTTATGATATCAAATGAACTTTCACATCTGTTAGATTTATGGAAATGAGGCCCTAAAATTTCCATTTATAATTCACTTTCTTTCACTTAATGACCTAAAAAACTGTCTATTACTATTTTAACTTATCCTCAATGCCCATATCTTCACATTCCACTAATTCTCCTATACATCAAATTAATGTTATATGTTATTTCATATAACCAATATACCTCTCAAAATTCATTATTAAAAGGGATGTTTTTTGAATCATTTTACAATGTGGGGTTTTCAAGAAATGAATTTTCAAATATAAAACAATATAATATTGAGATCAAGATTCAATGTTGAAAATTTATTTATTTAATGTTGGGAGAATGGGATACACCAATGTTTTAGAATATTAAAATCATATTTTATGGAAAGAATAAATAAAAAAACCGAGCATAGAATTGATTATAAAATCTTGATATTTTATGATATATTTAATATTTAAAATAAATTCAACATATTCTATAACATTAAATTCATGCAATTCTTAGTTAGCTAGAGTTATATGGAATAATGATCTTTTTTATAACATATGTTACATGAAAGACAAGGTTTTACCAAAAAATAATATATTATTAATATTATTATTTAAAATCATAGTTATCACCTAGACATTGTAATAAAGGTTATTAGTAGAATAAACTAAATTATGAAAACATGATTAATAAATGTGACGTCTTAGACCCAAATGCCACAAAATAGGTTCCCTAAGACCACTGGGACACATGGAATCAAGGGTAACTTCCAAAATTTCAGAGGCTTCCATCTAGAAGTGAGGTCATAGGGTGTGTTTTTGTTGAATCTATGCCCTCGTTACATGAGTATGATAGACCAGATAAATATAAATAGTGGAAAATAGAGAATGAAATATTAGTTAACAGAAGGCATGGAGGAATTAGAGCCAACTGTAATAATGAGTAAGTCAACTGAAATATCAAACAAAAACTAGTGAGGATATTTCATGTATCTAGTAAGTTGGCTAACACAGATACTAAGTAGCAATAATAGATTCAAAACAAATTATCAAATAGAAAATACATAAACTATCCCAAGCATCTCGAGTAACAAATCAGTCATCTACTACCATGTCCATCATCAAATATTATAAAATACAGTGTATAAATCCTTAATCATCCCTTTATCAACACCTACATATATGTAATCAACCCCATGTATTGAATTTTTCCCCAATATGTTGTGATATAAATCTCAGTGGTCCACCGCCAACATTGTCTATAACATCTATACTTTGTAATGGAAATATAATAATATAAAATCATGAATATAAAAAGTAAAGCAGTATAATTTAACAAAACACCCATGTATCTACATCATCCCTTTTCTTGTGTCTAACCATGTAACTAGTTCATTATCTGATTTCTAAAAAATTATAATTATTTCACATGTTATTAAGAGTAATGGTTCCAAAATTTCACAAGGCAACCAGATATGATATTTAATAATGAAGTTCCAAGGAAATAACCAAGGAAATATAGAACTCAATTGTGACCAAATCAGTAATGGTTGTTTTTGGCTAAGGGTAAGAGTGCGATCTAGGTATAAGAGTCAACGATAATTGAAAATAATATGCATACTAAGTCTAAGTATTTCATCCAAGGTAAACTAGGGTTATGAAAATAATGGGCTTGATACGGATTAAACATTGAACCTAAATGTCAATTCAAGATCCATTGAATGTATCCATGGAATCATGTAATATTATTTAATAGATCATATGGTTTCATACAAGACATCCAATTTTATACAAGTATCTAGATGCACGTCGGTCAGGACCAAAGAAAGCCACATCCTAAAATCAGAATGGGGTTCGTGAGTGCTCAAGGATTTCATTATGGAATCCATGATGTGATCAAGTCAAGACACACCTATTTTGATAATGAATTCATATAATAATCAATTTGATTCATGCCTTTCCTTTAATTATTTTGAAAAGGAAAATTAGAATGCACCCCTTTAATTAGGTCATAATTAATTGATAAATCCATTTTTTTTAATTACATACCTTTCATTATGGTGACAATGACATATATCAAGAATCCATTCATTTAATACATTTAATGCATTTGAAAAGTCATTGTTCAATCATCTAATATGCATTTACATGTTAAGTAGTTCTATGATCAAGAAACCTATTATTTAATTACATTAAAAAAGGTCAATCCATATACATAGTATATTTTCCCATTTCCATTTTACATTTAATTAACAAATTAAATAATATAGCATAGAGTGGTCAATCAGTGAGAATAAAAGGTACATTACATTATAAAATTCACAATTTAAATCATGCCATTTAATATAGAAAATAATACCCTTATAATGGTCAATCCAGTGAACACTGAAAGGGTTGGTCAAATGTGTCAAAACACCAAAATAAGAATTCTGGAAAATCATCAAACATGGGATAGATGATGTTTTCAGTATAACCAATAACAACTAATCAAATTTTAGTAAAGATAATAACAATACAGTTCTAACTATTAGATGTATGTAATACAATTTCAGTAAATGGAATATGATGAACTCAACAGGCCCCACATGACAATTCCAAAATTAGCGAACATGAGGGATGACTTATAGAGAACCCACAATAGGTTTTTATGACTCTACTCATCCATTGGTAGCCTATAATTCATATTTGAATGGAGTATATATGAAAAAAAGTTAAAAAAATCTTACACCTTGATAACTTGTTCGATAGTAAGAGAGACAATGAATGAATAATGAAGACTTGATTACATATCATTGTGCATCCAACATGATGAACGAAGGCTTGAAAAGATCTTAGATGAGGGAAATCTATTGGTCACTATGATAAGCCTTAAAGAATATATAATATAGGAAAAATAATGGCTCATTCCACTAGAAATTGGATTATGGAAGAATGAGGACTTAATTATATCATTAATGTTACAAAGGAATAATTACCAAAATTTAGCATGTGAATTTTTTGCCGCATGGTTTGAAAAAATATCTAAAAACCATGCTCGGGAATATATAGGTAGGGTTGTACCTCATGGCCAGGACAAACATTTATGGAAACTGTGCACCAACTGTGTACGATTGAAATGCCTGAAAACGAAAATCATCCACATTGTTGGATCAAATTGTGCAGCCTACCCTCATGGTTTCCTCTAACCATGGGACCTGCCAATATCCCCCCCAATGGATTCTGGGCTTTGTAAAATCTATGGTCACCCTCTTGACCATCATAGATTAATTATTCATCCATATTAGGTCATAACTAATGTTTTATACCAAATTTAAAAGATGATCACCAGAGTGAAAAATGAGATCTTACGTTCTCCCACATCCCCATAAAATAACTCATCCTCGAGTTCACCTGACAAAGATGTTGAAACACTATATCAGAAGAACTATAAACATTAGTTATGTTTTTCAGCATCACTATCCCAAGAATCATCATACAGGTGGTTGTGAGGCCATTGAAACTTTACTAGAGGGGCATACCAACCACAAAGAGCCATTATTCTATGGTCAACGATGTGTACTGGATACTATTCAATGGAAGCATTGAAATCTATCTAAGATTATTTATAGGTTAAATCAACAAATAGGCTGCCAACTGATTCTGCCTAGAATCTTAACAAACCCTACATAATAAGCCGAAAATAACCCTTTCTTTTGTAAACATCTATTACTAGCCATTTCAATACTCGAAGGAAAACAAGATCCCCGAACTCAAACACTAGATGTTTTTGATGGGGATCTGCATACAATTTTTGTCTAGACTGAGATATAGTCATATACTTCCTAATCTTTATGAAATTATCTAATATTTTCTTATGAGATGTGGACTGAGTAGGGCTACCTCACATGCCTCTATACAGAATAGGGGTGAACGACATGACCTACTATATAAGGCCTCAAAATAAGTCATCTGAATTGTCACCTGAATGCTATTATTAAAGGAAAACTCAACAAGAGTAATACACATATCGAGTAAACAAAATAAATAAATGAAACATTCTTAGATCATTTCCAATAAAACCTTTATTGTCTAATACATTTTTTCATAAGTCTTAGGGTGAAAATCCATGCTTATAAGCACTTGTGTACCCATAAATTTCGGTAAATCCTACATGATCGGTAATGTGAAATGAGAATCCCTATCCAAAATGATATTAAAAGGGAACCTATGTAGTCATATAATCTAACACACATAAAATATTCCCAACTCATCAACTGATAATGTATCCAAAATTGGAATTAATTGGGATGATTTTGGTAGTCGATCCACAACAACCCATACATCATCTCAACCCCTCAGTGCCCATGGTAACCCAACTACATGGTCCATGGAAATATCTTCCAATTTCTATTCTAGGTCTTTCAGTGGTTGTAACAAGCCCATAGGAATATATTTCTTTCCATTAAACTACTCATAGGTGGACCACCTAATGATAAATCCTACATTCGGACGTTTCATCCTAGGATACCAATACCGGTGTCACATATCTTGATACAGCAGGGATATGTCGAGATGAACTACCCACAATGAAGAGTGAGACTCCTGTATCAACTACTCTATCATATCTGTATGAACCCATACATGTGCATGAATACATAAAATTTTTTATCTATCCATAGACTAATCTAGACATAGTTTATCTCTTGATATACTCTCATAGAGAACCAAGCCCTCAGGATCTGAGTTTTTTCAAACATTCACCTTCTCAAAAAGGGAATAGGTAACTCTCAATGATGAGATGTGAGAATTATTATAACTATATTGACCATCTAGATTCATCTAATATAATTGAATCAATAATTTCTATTCATCACTGTATTATTTTTTATCCTATTAATGAGTTTTCTGAGATAGTGCATCAGCAACTACATTTCATTTCCCAGCTGTATAGGCATGATCAGAATCCATGGACTATAGATATTCAACCCATCTCCAATATCATAGGTTCAATTAAAATATTGGGAAGATGTATTTATGGATCTTTTGGTCTTTTACACCATAGTTTTTCCACCTAACTGATAGTGTATCCCACAATGTATGGCATAGACAATGGCTTCTTTCTCAATGTCAGGAATCAGGTAGTTTCTCTCTTGAGGACTCAACTACTGAGATCTATACACAATGAATCTATCACCATACATTAGTAATGATCAATGGGTGATGCTTAATTCATCATATAAGATTATATAATCTCTACCCGGATCTATTATAATAAAAAATGGTGTTGAGACATGCCTCCCTTTCATATTTTAAATGGATTTCTCACACACTTCTGACCATAGGAACTTGACACTATTCATTATAAAACCATCGAGAGTTGAACCAAGGTGTTAGAAGTCCTATATGAAATTCCTATAATATCTGGCCATCTTTATCTAACAAATTCTCAAGATACTCATAGGAACCTAAAACAGTAATATTTTCAAGGTCAATAGACACCCTTGATTCTGAGAAAATATGACTCGAGAAGTAAACCTTTTCAATCTAAAAGTGGCACTTAGAATGTATAGAATAATGTGGATGCTCTCTTAGTGTACTAAGAACAATATCATTGTGTTTATGTAGGTCACTGTGAGTGTGATAATACAACAATATTTCATCCCCAATGACAACAACAAAATAATCAATACATGGATAGAAAACCATATTCATTAGATCCATGAAAATGTTGTGATAATTAATAACACAAAACAAAAAAAATAATGTAATCATACATACCATACCTGATAAAAAAGTTTGTATGAGTTATTTCAGATGTCCTTACTCAAATATGGTGATATCTCAACATTAAGTCTATCTTGGAGAAGTCCCTAGCTCCATATAGCTGGTAGAATAGTTCATCTATTCAAGGTAGTGGATACTGGGTCTTAACTACATGTTGGTTCAACCTTCTATAATCCACCCATAGATGTATGTTTACATCAACCATCTGGCTAAAAATGATGGTAGAACCACAAGAGTATGTACTGGGATGTATAAAAACATTGTCCTCTAAATCCACAAACTACATCATGAGATACTGAATCCTAGTCAGTGCATTCCTATTATGTGGAATGGACACTGGAGAAACACCTAGAACATGCACGATTGTATGCTCTACAGCTTTCTGAGGAGGTAAGATATAAATTTATCAAAATAACATCCATGAAATGATCTAATAATAGAGAAAATTAGGCATGGAAAAATACTTGACTTTCTATGAAGGTAGTTTCCATCTGTGAAATAACTCCACCAAGACCATGATCCTCTAGTCTTACTCTACTATCCTAGACATCCCACTCAATCTTTTGTAGATATATAATTCAATTTTGAATTGTTAAGGTTACCATGTGGAAAAAGTAGTTAATAAAATAATGACACCTAACCAACTTGTCAATCCCTAGAATGAAAATGAATCTTTTCATCTCAATAATGAATAAGTTTTATAATGAATTGTAACTACCTACCTCAATTGGATAGTCCTTGTATTGGCATATTCCATTTGAACATACTCTTAACTATGTATCTTGGTCCATAGAACCATTGTTATGTTGTATCTCTAGTCCAATACATTCCATGATGGACACAAACATAATTGATTTCAACGAACCCATATAAAATAAAACAGATATTGTAGTAGATGCCACTAGAATAGTACCCCATACCATAGATGGTCTTGTAGCCTGATCTTTGGGTATCAGCTATAGTGTATGCAACTAGCATGATATACGGACATATGAAATAGTAGTACTAACATGATCATACCCTCTCTATGGACTCTATTGGTGATCATAAGTCTAAATACTACATCCATGACTTCATCTTAATCCATTCTTACTTGTGATATTCCAACTTCCTACACAGCGTGGTGTAAATGTACTTGTTCGTGATGTTGGATATAGTGTCAAAACTCGTCTACTAGAATATGATGGAAAAGAATGACATAAAAACTAAATATTCCAAATATAAGAACAATCCAAACACTCTAGTTGGTCATTATGATACTCATGCTTCAATGGATCCCATCATCTATACTAATCACACATCATGGAGTTAGCAGTACTATTACTCTGTTTATCACTGCCCAAACGAGAGACCTCAAGGTAATGATTCATACCCCCAAGATAACTGTTGTCCATTTGTGGCACATATCCTTTATGAATGGTAATATTTACATCCCTCAGGTTGTGCTCAGTGATATTATTCGGATAGAATATTCAATAAAAGTGAGCCACACAAAGGACCTTCACCATTGTATGGATGGCATAAAAAGCCCATCCTCGAAGAATCTACCACATGAAAGCGAATAAACGGATAGAAGAAGTGAAAATAAAAATAACTAAATAGAATGAAATGAATATTCCATAATTAACATAGAACCTTAATCCAATTGCATGAAATGTCCAGCAATATCAGCACTCTACATTTTAAGAAAGAATAGATCATAAAAGGAAGTTTGTAAATCAATCCATAACATGCATGGATGAAGATGATCTTGGGTAATCACAACCCACAAGTTCTTGAGGAAATCATGTAGCATGTAAGTAGAATTTTTATCCCTCCACATTGGATGAGTCTTTATATTCTCAAATATTGTTAGGGTGGCCTCTTTCCAAGATTCAATATCCTAAAGACAACCATCCCCATAATGATTTGAAGGATTTTTTAGCATAAAATCACAACTCAGATCATCTATAATAGGTGTAACTCGTGGAGAACCATGAATAGACTGCATCGAATGTAGGAATCTATCACCAACCAGAGCATCAGTTTCAGAATCAAGTAAATTAGGTCATGCCTCAAGTGGAACTTTGGAAGCTAAGACTGGTGGTTCATGGCCCAACAAATATGGATCATGGTAATATCCACCCTCTAGGAATACATAACTATGATGTTTTAGTGGAATTGGATTTAAAATTCCAAGAACAAGCCTCATCAAAACATTTAAGAAGATATATAACATCACTGGATGAAGCTGAATGTAGGGAAACTCACTACCCAAGTCATACTACCCCGACATCCCACATAGACAGCAAGGTATCCATTATTTCTCACATATAAGAGTCATTTAATTTTACATTTAATTACTACTTTTACTCATTTACCATTCAAAAACATGATAAGGTGAGATAAGGTCCATAATACTTTTTGATTTAATTGTCATGTTTCACCTTATAATGGATATCCATTTCAATTGAATTAGTTCCCATACATTGTATCAATGACAATGATACCCATTTATTTATATCATAAAGGATTGACTCAGTAAATTACAAATCCCAACACACAGGGGCCCATAAACCTCATGAATTGAGATATGAAATCACTCAATCACTAACCATGAGAAACACAATCCTAAACTAACTATCACTACATCACTCAACAATCACTAGAATATCAATAAATTCATTTTATGAAATAAACCAATATAGAATAGAAATAGGCATGTCATGATAATTATGGTTACCTATAAATATTAATGTAAAAATGGCCTAGGCCCTCATCTCATCATGACATAGTCAAAAAAGAATTTAAATATGAAGAAAAATCAACAACATCACATATCATGTGTTTCACCCCTTTGGGGAAATGATATCAACTATAATAGGAAAAAAAGAACAACAATTATAATTAATTTTTCTTTATTTTACCTCAAACATCAGTTTCTGATTCCCATGAATGGCTTATGAAAAAGTCTATGGAATTCATAATATCTTGACTATTGCCTCTAAATATTAATGAAAAAAAGTAACCTCCTATGATACCACTTTGTGATATCACAAAAATATATTCCACTTAATAAGTAACCTAATCTTGGTTATCCACACATCCTCAAGCACATATCCACAAATTCCAGAAGCTACTTGATAGAAGCGAGGGCCTATAGTGTGAATTTGGGGACATTATGCCCTCATTGCCCAATTATAGCATAGTGAAAAAATATAAATAGAGGTAAATGGTGGATGGGATATTAGTAAATAGAATTCAAAACAAAAATATAGTCAACATTAACAATAACTAAATAAATTGGAATAACATAGATTAACTGATGATGACATGTCATGCGTCACGTAAACTAGAAAACATTGATACCATGTTTCAAGAATACTCACAATCCAATGTATCAAATAAATAATAAAAAACTATCCTAAGAATTTTTATTTACATCTTGGTTATATACAACTCGCTCTATCCCAGCACATCAAACTATCTTGTGTCAAAATAATTTCTCTTCCCATTATCAAAACCAAGAAACATTTAATTTTCCATAGGTACCAAATGGTTCATAGAGAGGGTATGAGATAAATCTCAGTGGGCCACCACCATCTATGTCTATAACATCCAAACCTTATAATAGAAATGTTACAGTGTGAAAGAGTGTATATATAATGTAAAGAAGTAAAATGTAACTAAATATCCATATACCTAATTATGACCTAGGTACATCTCAAAATTAGTAACTAGTTTGTTTTTTTGTTTCTACTTGTTTATAAATAAGTCACATGTTATCAACAGTGAAGGTTCCAAGATGTAATAAGGAAACTTGATATAATATTTAATAATAATGTTCCAAGGTAATAACGAAGGAAATGTAAAACTAAAGGGTCACCAATGAAGTAATTACTATATCATGGTTAAAGGTAATAGTTTTATCCAGTTATCCTAGTCCATTCCATTCCACAATAAGACAAAAACCAAATCCCAGGAGTTCATCTAAGATAAAATGGTGCTAAGAATTGACTGGGCCGAATGAATTTAACCATGGAACAATATTTTCAGTGTCAGTTCAAAGGATTGTGTCCAAGACATCCTATAATAAAATTAATGTGGTCCTATGTTTTCATATCATACATCTAATTTTAGACAATAATATATAACTAGGTGGGTTGCAACAAAATCAAGTTGCATCCTTGAATCAGAATGGGGTTCCCGACTACTCAAGTAATTCCCTATGGAATATAAGGAAATATTGAGTTAGGACACTCCTATTTTTATAATGAATTCGTATAATATATTATTTTTTTTCAATTCCTTCCTTTCATTAGTTTGACAAAACCATTAGCTTGCAATCATTTGATCAAGTCGTCTATAAATGATAATTCCATTTGGATCAACCCTTCCCATTCATTAGTGTGACAAATCAATGTAGCATGAAACCATTCAATAAATCCATTTATGGAATTTTTAAAATTCAAGCTTCACTCCTCTACCTTCCATTAAAATTGTAGTGGGTGCTCTAGATATGCATCCTATTATTTAATTACGTTTAAAAAGGATTTGTCGTATACTTATTATACTTCCCAATTTCAATTTGACATTTAATTATAAAATTAATTAACATACCTTAGGTGGTTCATGTGGTTATAATATATGGTACATTCCATTATAAAATTCAAAATTTTAATGAAGCCATTTAATATATAAAATATTACTATTAGAAATTCAAATTGATTCCATGGAGGAATGGTTGCACAAATGTGGAAAAATAACTAAAATAAAATTATGGAAAAAATCCTATATTCAATGGATTGAGTTGGGGGAGTAACCACTTAAAACTAATAACATTTTTGGAAATATCATAAATGTTTGGTTAAAATGATTATCAGAATGGAATATAAATTTACTATATGGAAATCGATGAACTTGGTGAGCCCCACATAATGATTCCAAAATCGATGATAATTATGGATGAGTTATGGACCATCCACCTTAGACTTGTATGACTCTCCTCATCAAGTATTATCCCCTAAGTCATCTTGTAATGTAGTATATATTTGAAAAAGAGACGAAAACACTTACACATCAATACATAAGTAGATATCAAGAGAGATGAATAATGGATAAAAATGGATTTAGTGCTTTTTGTTCTACATCAAACATGAAGAACATAAGCTCTAATAGTACCTAGATGAAGGATATATTTATATCCCTTGGATAGACCATAAAAATTTCAAAAAAATGAGTGAAATAGAGTCTAATCATGATAGAAATTGTATTATAAAGAAGGATGGGTTAAATAGATCATTAAGGGTGAATATGTAAAATTGCCCAAAATTTATCTTCTGTATGATTTGTCCCCATGGATTGAAAAATTGTCAGCACACCATGAACACGAATCTGTATGAAGGGGCATAACACATGGTTATACACATTGTTAGGGAAACCGTGTGCCAACAGTGTAAGATGGATGTGCATTAGTTTTCAATCCATCAACATGGTTAGATATTACCATTCATCATACCCACATGGTTTCCATTAACCATCTGAAAATCCCACTTTTCCACAAATTATGGGTTCTAGGATTTGTATAAGCCCTAGATACCATCAAGACCTTTGCTAACTCATTAGGCATCCACATTAGGCAGAAAATAATCATTTATTTGAAAATGAAAATGATCCACACCTGAGAAGAAAATTGGGTTCAAAAATAAATGTCTAGATAATGAATTCTTATTTGACCAATTAATTTTAAATACATTTATTAACTATTTGATTTAAAAAACATTTTCAGAAAAAAATTTCTTAAATGATTGATTAGTCACACTTTGCGCACATAATATAAAATAATGTTTTACCATGTTTAGAAAATTTATATTAGAAAATATACATAATTTATTATATTATAATATTCAAAATATATTAGGGTTAATTTTTGGAATGTTTCTCACAAGTTTCAAACTTTATAAATAGTGAACACAATTGGAATTTAGTTGAAAATATCTCTTTATTGTATATAATTTGGAATGTTAATTTATATTTTTAATTGATTTTAAAGTAAATATAGTTCAACTATAAATCAAGTAATACAATTTAGGTTATTATTATTTAATATAATATTTAATTTTGATTTAAAAACATTATCATTTTTTGTATTAATTCCCCAACCCTAGAAGCCCGAAGTAGGTTCATTATTATAATACATTGGCATGATTACAAAAAATCATATCTCGAAGGGAAGATGAGTTTAGTAGTCTTGAAAAATAGATTACATACATGAATTCTACATTACACATTCAAACATAAAATAGAACCCAAATAATCAGTTTAGAATGCCATTATTCCCCTTGCAAAACCCTACATATCAAACATAATACACTTATTGGAATCCAGGGAAAACAAAACATAAGAAAGGGGTGGGCTCAGATGCTTAGCAAAGGTAAATAATTTATTTGAAGCTATAAAATTTTAAAGAAAAATGGGTAATAAAAACAAAAACCTTTTAAACATAAACATGAACATAATTTGGAGAGAATAAATCAAACAATTGCATATAAACATGCACAAGGATATTCTACTAGTAGAACAATAACATGTAATAATTAATCCTATAATGAGGGAATTCCTAACGTCTGGAATCATTACCACAGAGTGAAGGCCTTATTCCAAGACTTCAAATAAATTTTTTGTCAAGGACTTGTGCCAAGACACTAGTTTGGCTCACGATACCTATCGATGCATTAAGTGGCTATAGCGGGCTCAACCAATCACATTAGAAGTCAAAAACATTATTCATATGAAAATAATGAAACAAAACATTAACATTTGTATTGAAACTAGCATAAAAAATTTCAATACATCATCTATAAACCATGAAGGGTATAAAAATAGCACATCCACAATAAACATATTATAACTCATTCAATAAAATATGGAATATTGTATTAAAATAAATCAACCTCAATAAAGAATAATATCCAGTAATGGGTATTGACATAGTTGAAAATGATCAGTAAATTTTTTTTGAGAGAAATATGCCTTATTTAAAATTATTTAAAAGTAACACATTTATAATAGAAGTCATTAAAAAAAGATTTTTGAATCAATTTTTCCCATATCACATTGAAAATTTTGGAAGTAATTAAAATTTTAAAACAATCATGTTCATATAAATAAATCTTTAAAACTATTTTGAAAACATGGACATTAATGCGAATGATTTGGAATATAAATATTTAAAACATTTAAAATGATGTTTTATTTAATGAGTACCTTAAATGAGTCATTTTTAAAATATCCTTTTATGAAACATTTACATGGGTAATAAATATGTTTCAAAAAATACTTACACAAAAAAAATCTCAGATAGTAATGAGATTGAAAAATTAACCCTTACCTTTCACATTCCTTTAGTAGAGGGTATGTTTAAACTCTTGTATAATTACCATAGTATGTTATTAAATTATAACAAAACCATATTAATATTTATTATGTCATTAATGACTCATTTATGAATTTATTCTACCCATTTAATAATTATTTTCATGTTAAATTAACATTTCAGGTAAAAATTGCATTGTTAATCGTACGTGTTTTAACTTGTTATTATTGATCTTATCATTTAGATCATGATTTAAATACATTCAGAATATAAAACATGATTTATATATAATATATATTTATAATATAAATTTATATAATATATTGATATATGAAATGGAAAACAAAATTTATGGAGATTGTAGACCCTACATATGCATAAATTATGATTTGTTTTCATATCGTATTGAACAGAAGTAAGTGAATAAGATATATATAATTAAATACATAAATACATATATATATATATATCTAGTATCATTATTATTTCATATATTACATACTTATTAATAATATATATATTTATAATCATCGTCAAATGGTGAAACTGGAATTGAATCGCATCTCGTTAGGGAGACGGTAAGTCGTACATACACACGAGTGACGATATCATTTACTTAATGATTAAAAGATGTGGAATTGGATGGTATATTAAATTTAAATGTAAATTATAATGTTATTTTCATTATTTATATACATATTACTCATCATTATATCCATCCAAATAACATAGTGTCGAATAACAAATTACACCACGACGTGGAGACTGTAAGCAGTATGTATGCACGCATGGTGAAATTATCATTCATAAGATGGATTGAATATTGAGTATGGTCGTAACATATTTATAATAACATAATAGTAGGTATAGGGTACTTTATATATTATTTATGTATGGAAATAACAAATAAAGAGAAAGTGGAAGGAGAAATGAACATCGAAAGAGGAGATAAATTAATTACCTCTTCTTTGGGTGTTTCCTTTTGATTTGAACAAAAGGGCTCGATAAGATGGATTTATAATCAAGGGAAGGCCACTATTATGATTTTTAGAAAGTGGGGTTGATATTTTTTCAGGGGTTGCCTGATACAAATAGCTTTGGTTGTGTGATTTTGAGGTAAGGGGGTGTAGCCTTTTATAAGAGAGATGAGTGTCACTTTAAGAAATGTGTGAAATATTTTTTTATTAGAAAATAATTTACGGTTTTAATGGAAACAAATTGATTTATTTTGGTTCTGAGGTAGGTATGGGCTGAAATACCTTTAACCAATTGGTTTTAGACAAGTTTAGATCAACATATTAACCCAGTCTTTTTTATTTAACTCTTAGTTAAATAGTTTAACATTTACCATGTCCTCTTTTATTATTATAATAAATGGTTAATAAATGTACAATAAAAATACAAGAGAACCCTAGGTGGTTATTTATTGATATATATGACCTTATATAAGTACTTTGGAAGATCATTATTATTTTAGAAAAATTATATCAATGAAAAACATAGTATCTATTTTAAAAACAGATTTATGTCAATCTTGAAACTATTTTGTATTTTGTTATTGTTAAAGTCATAACAACTTTATCACTTCATAAATATTTATTTAGTCAACATTTAAATTTCATAAAAACCTATAAAATTCTTCGATGGAAAAAAAACCCCAATTTACATTTATTTGTATATATATAATATCAATTATTTTAATCATTCATTGATAAAGAAATTATTGTATCATCATTGTGTCATATATAAATTTAAATATTTAATCATTGAAAATTATAAATAAAATACCATTATGTAGAAAATATTTTTATATATATAAGGAATATTTATATTCTAATTTATCTTTTGTATACCCATATATTAAAAATAGTTTAGTTATGAAACATTTAATTTAATTCTTTTGAATCTCCTTTAAATAAAAAATAAATAAATATCCTAATCTATTCCAAGTGGACCCAAAAGGATAATATATTATTTATAAGGTAGATTTTGGTAGATATAAACTTTTTCAATAGAATTAGGACATTTTTTAGGGTAATTATAATATCATTTTTACCATTAATTTCCATATTTCATTATAATTGTGGTAAATAGAAGTCAAAAGTTACTATTCCCCAAAAATTATATTCCTATTATTAAACCATATATTACTTAGTAATGTCAATAGTGTCCCTCAATGTTTTTAAATTCCACTCATATAATAGGTAAAATTACATTTTATGCAAATATTCAAATGTGCCTAGAAGGTGGGTAAAAGACATTAAAAAGTACAATAAAAATTTATAAATCTATTTTTTTATTAAATGACTCAAATGAATTAAATTTAACTTATATAGGTATTATATATCTATTTTTACTATAAATAAATTTAAATAAAATAAATAATTATTTTAATAAAAGTCGGTTTTTAAAAATAACGTAGTGTTTTTCACTATTAATCCAAAATTGAATGTTTTTAGAAAAATACAAAAAATTTACCCAAAGATTATTTTGATATTTGAATTCAAATATTAAATCTATTATTCCAAATTAAAAAAATATAATTTTTATTAATTAATATAAAAAAATCCCGTTGTCAAATCCCAAAAGCGGGTTTTTAAAAAGTAAAAACTATCAAAATATTGACATGTGTTTTTATAAAATTTAAATGTTAAATTAAATATAAAGAAATAAATAGTATTAAATGATAGAAAATAATCTAATTATACATCTAAATCATTCAAATTCCTAATTTAACATTATAAACTATTTCAATTAAAAAATTTGTTTTCAATTAAAATTTAGTATTTTTCACTTTTCATGAAATCATGAATTTTATTAGAAAAACCCCCAAAATTTATCAAAAATAATTTTTTATGTCCCGATTCGAAAGAAGAAGTTTATTTTCTCAAATTGAATATATAAAAGTGTCAAATATTGGATTTAATAAGGGTTATCTATTAAACGGCATTAAAATTTTATTTTTTGAAAAAAAACTTCTTTTATCTGAAAATAATGAATTTCTTCCTATTTTTGTCTAAGAAATAAAAAATATGGATTATAAAATTATAAAGAGTATATAAAATTCAAAATTCAGTTAATACTATTCATAAATTCTTTTTTAACGGATATTCTAGTAAGTCATGGTGTGTTCGAACTCCGTGTTGTGTGTAGCACATGTTATTGAATTACATTGAAGAGATAACGTACTATGAAATCATGGGGTGTTACATTCGCCCTAATTAAATTAATTGAATCCTCAAAATTTGAAATATTCTTATAATATTAAAGGTTAAAAATAGAAAATACCTTTGTGGAAAACCGACAACGGAAATTGGGTTAATAAAATTTATTCATAAGAAGAGGGAAAGGGAAATGAAAAAGTCACCAAGAAATTATGATCTCTATTAGGAACACATCGATGTAATTAGAGACTCATAATTGGAGGAAAAACATAACATTTTATGGGTATTGATTGAGGTCATCAATGAAAAACAAGTGTAAAATTGAGGTCCTCGAAGACATCAAATTATGATGATTTAAAATATATTCAGTTCAAAAAAACATATTGTATTAGCAGAACACATTTGTTTGTATTAAAATCCCTTCCATAATGTTTAAGAATTAATTTATTCAGTGAATAAGAGGAAAAAATATACTTCAAAAGTAGAGTTTCATCCTTAAACTAATTACCCTAAACTCATAATTTCGTTGAAAAGATTTTAAATTCAAAATTATTATTTTTATCCTAATCGTATAGGGTTCCAAAAATAATAAATTTATATTTCATTTGTCAGAAAATAAAAAAAACTACATTATACAAACCCAGACATCACATAGTCCAGTGGTTGGTGATGCACCCTTTTCGCCCTTCGGTTGCGGGTTCAAGTCTCGCGGCCTTACCGGACGTGATGAGTTGTCGCTTAACCTCTGCCTTTTCCTTTTTATAAAAATATAAAAATAATCATAAGAAATTATTTAACATTAACAATAGTATCCAATGTAAAATTTAATACATTCCAACCTTTAGACTTATCCAAAATACTTCTGTCCAAACTCACTATCCAAAATTTATAAGGAAGGTGAACACAATAAAGATCTTTTTTTCCAAGTAATAACATGTGAATACCATCATCATTATTCTTTTAAAACGTGGTAACACCCTAAATTACCATAAAACCTTATTTATTATATTCACGATCCCTTATTACTTATATAATACTGGATATACTTATTATATAAAAAAATGTTGTAAACTCAAACAAAAATGGAATAAAGAAACAATTAATTAGATTCAAAGTAGTCAAGAATATAGAATATAATATCCAAATCAATCATATCATATTACAAAATCACTACCTCAGTATCAAAATCATATATTGGTTTATCATTCCTTCAAGCATGTATTTTAAAAAAATAATAACTTTCTATTGAGTCACTTTTCATAGAACCATATAATCTCAAATCCCAAATGAAAAAGTATTGCAGTACAATCCTTATTTAGTTCCATAATTAAGATAACTAGTACATCATTGATACAACAGTCAAATGTTATAATTCCTTAATAACAGCATAAGAACAGTATTCATTCCACTTCAGTTGTCGTAGTATCATTATAAGATTAGTTTCCAATAGTATCATTTAGGGCATACTCTGATGATTGATTCACGTAGTGTCCCAACTCATTGCAGATGAATTTTTTTACATTTGAATCCTTTTTCTTACCCTTCAAATGACATACTTTGTTTTCTTTTTATCCACATTTATATCAAACTCCCGCTCCATTCACGCAATTACCAAGGGGATTCTTTTCACAGTTATCACATATGGGAAAATCCTTCTTTCCCCTATTCCCTTTATCAATATTTGTCTCTTTTATCCTTTTATGTTCTTTCTTCTATACAAATCGATAAGACTCAAAGAAATATTTACTTATTGTATTAACACATGTCACTATTTCTTCCTATGATTAGAATACATGGGTGACTATTTCCCTTCTAAATTTTGGCTTAATACCATAAAAGATATGATTCGTCTTACTCTTTAGATCATGTGTATTGTTGGAGTTATCATTCATTCTACTGGGAACTATTTCTATAAAATTGAATACACTAGGTTAGATTTGAATAACAACACATAATTACAAACATGTAAAATACCTAATGTAAATTGAAAAGATTATGCATATAATCTGTAATCATAAAAAAAATTCTTTGAGAAACTATTTACTCTTAAATCATTCATAAAGGCTTGTAAATAAAATGTGAATTATTATATGAAAATCCCCCAAGAGTGTCATAACCAGGACTACTGCAAGGCCCATTTTCATGTACTAGGATACCCTGGGGGGAGCCCGAAGCTACATGTCTTAGTTATCACTCCTAGGTACATCTGTGCTAGAGCCACCTCTACCTACTCGTATCTAGACATGGATGTGTTTCTTAAAAAAACAAAATCAATACATTACCAATATTCTAGTAAGTTCTTCTATAATAATCCTAAAATTATATCATAGGGAAATTTTTATCTAATCAGTTTTTTTATAAATCTATTTTCCATGGATTGTACTAAACTTTATCTGATATCAACTATAACACCCATACCCCATAAGCCTAGAGATGGTGCATTATTTTGATACATTGGCATGATTACAAGTAATAATGTCCCGAAGGGCCGATGAGTTTAGTAGTCTTGGAAAATATATTACATATATGAATGTTACATTACAAATTCATACTTAAACTAAACCATAAATAATCCATTGAGAATTCCATTATTCCCCAAGATTAACCCTGTATATCAAAAATAATATACTTATTGTAATCCTTGGAAAACAAAACATAAGAAAGGGGTGAGCTCAGATGCTCAGTAAGGGTAAATAATTTAGCGAAATCTATAATATTTTAAAGCAAGATGAGTAATAAAAACAATACTCTTTTAAAGATAAACTTGAACAAAATATGGGGAAAATAAATCAAACATTAACATATAAACATGCACATGGGTATTCTACTAGTCGAACAATCACGTGTAAAAACTAATTTCATAATGAGGAAATGCCTAACTCCAGACATCATTATCACATAGTCAAGGCCTCGTGCCGAGACTAAAAATAAATTATTTTCAAGGACTTGGTCCAAGACACTATTTCATCTCATGAGACCTACATATGGATTGAGAAGCTATAGCGATCTCCACCTGTTAATTACTAATTACAATGCATTGCTCATATGAAAATGTTGAAACATATCATAAACAATTGTATAAAAACTAGCATATGAAATTTCAATAATTCATCTATAAACTATGAAGTGTATAAAAATAGCACATCCATAATAAAACATATCAAAACTCATTTAATACAATATGGAATATTGTATTATAATATATCAACATCAATCAAGAATAATATTCAGTAATGGATATTGGCATAGTTTAAAATGATCATTAAAATTTTTTGAGAGAAATATCCTCTTTTTGAAATCATTTAAAAGTAAAATATTTATAAATATGTTCATTTAAAATAGATTTTTGAATCAAAGTGTCCCATACCCAAAGAATCATTTTAACGGAATTAACATTTTAAAACAATCATGTATATATAAATAAAGCCTTCAAACTATTTTAAAAACATGGAAATTAATGAGAAAGATATAGAAGAATAGATATTTAAAACATTTCTAATGATGTTTTAGTAAAAGAGTAACATAAAATAATCATTATGAAAAACTATTTTATGAAACATGGACATGGATAATAAATATGTCCTAGATAATACTTACATATAAACCATCTCAGATAATAATGATATTGAGGAATTAACACTTACCTTGCACTATACTTGGATCGAGGGTAAATTCAACCTCCTATATAATGAAAATAATAGGTTATTAAATTATACCATAACCATATTAATATTTTTTATATCATACATGATTCATTTATGGATTTATGTAGTAATGATTTCCATGTTAAATTAATATTTCGGTTAATAATCGCTTTCTTTATCATGCCTTATTTAACTTGATATTCATGATTTGATCATTTAGATCATGATTTAAATACTTCTAGAATATAATTAATGATTTATATATATTATATATTAAGAATATAAATATGTATTATAGATTGATATATGAAATAGAAAACACTATTTATGAAGATGGTAGGTCATACGTCCGCGGAAACATTGTTTCCATTTTCATATCATATTGAACGTAAGTGAATAAAATATATGTAAGTACATTCATATATATACATCTCCAGTAGCATTATTATTTAATATATTACATACTTATAATAATATATATATTTATAATCATCATTGGTTGGTGAACCAGGAATTGAATCTTATCGCGTCGGGGATACGATAAGTTGTTCATACACACGGGTGACGATATCATTTACTTAATGATTAAAAGGTGTGCAATTGGATGGTCAAATAATTTTATAGGGAAATTATAATGTTATTTTCATTTTTTATATACATATTACTCATCATTATTTCCATCCAAATAATATAGTATTGAATAAAAAATTACCCCATGGTGTGGAGACGGTAAGCCGTATGTACACACACATGGTGACATTATCATTCATAGGATGGATAGAATAATGAGCTTGGTTGTACCATATTCATAATAAAATCACTATATATTTAAGGTACTGGATTTATTACATTTTTATGGAAATAACAATGAATGATAAAGTGGAAGAAGAAAAGAACATTGAAATGGGTGATTAAATAATTACCTCTTCTTTGGGTGTTTTCTTTTTATTTGAATGAAAGATCTCTATAGGATGGATTTAATCCTAGGGGAAGGAATATAGAATGAAGTTAGGGAAGTTGGGATGAGATTTGAGTGGGGATTTTCCAAGACAAATGGATTTCAATTTTTGATTTTAAGAGAAGGGAATGTACCCTTTTATAAGAGAGGAGAGGGTCACTTAAGGAAATGTTTGAAATATTATTTTATTATAATATCATTTCCTGTTACTAATGGCTCCAAATTAATTTATTTCATTTTTAAGGTGGGTATGGGTCGAAAGACTTTAAAAAAAAGGTTTTACACATTTTTAGGTCACCATATTAACCCTATCATATAGATTTAACTATTAGTAAATTAGTTTATGTTTTACCATGACCTCTTGTATTATTATAATAAATGGTTAATAAACATAATATAAGAATCCAAGAGAACCCCAAGTGCTTAATTATTGATATATCTACCCTTATCTAAGTACTTTGGACTAACCTTATATTTTTATAAATATAATATCAATTAATAATATAGTATTTGTTTTAAAAACACATTTATGTCAATTTTGACACTATTTGGTACTTTGTTTTTGATAAAGTTATAACAACTTTATCACTTACAAAGAAAATTTTCATCAACCCTAAAATTTCATATTAACCTATAAAATTCAGGGAATGCATAAACTGCCTCAATTTACTTTTATTTATATATATATAATATCAATTATTTTAATATTTCATTGATAAAGTAATTATTTCATAGTCGTTGAGCCCTAAATAAATGCAATTATTTAGTATTAAAAAATTAAATATAAAATAAAACTATGAAATAAATCTTTTTACCTTTCTAATGAATATCTATAGTCAATTTTATCTTATGTATAACCCTATATTAATTTTTTTATTTATTAAACATTGAATTTTACATTTTTAACTCTTCTTTAAATAAAGTATTAATAAATGTCATAATCTTAGCAAAGTGGTCCAAAAAAGATTATATTTTATTCCTAGGAATTGTTTTGGCCGAAATACAATTATTCAATAGAATTAGGACATGTGTTAGAGTAATTATAATAACCTTTTTATCGTTAATTATCCTATTTACTTTTAAATGTGAAAAATTAAAGTCAAATGTCACTATTCACCGAAAATTATTTTCATCTTACAGAACCAAATTTTACATACTTATGTCACTCATGTCTCTTTGATATTTGAAATTAAATTCACAGAAGTGGTAAAATTCTGTTTTATGCAAATTTGTCAATGTGCCTAGAAGGTGGGTAAAATACGTTAAAAATTTCAATAAATTTTTTTACATATATTTTTATTATAAAATGACTCTAATGAACTAAATTGAAATTATATAGGTATTATATATATATTTTGACTTAATATAAATTTAAATAAAAATAAATAATTATTCAAATAAAAAGACAGTTTTAAACAATAACACACTTTTTTCACTATTCATCAAAAATTAAAAGTTTTCAGAAAAATAACAAAAATTATCCATTAGATTATTTTAGTATTTGGAATTAAAAAATTAGTAATATTTTACCAAATTAAAAACTTAAAAGTTACATTAATTAATTTAAAATTAATTCCCTTTGCCAAAACCAAAAAACGGGCATTAAAAAAGTAAAAACTATCAAAAGGTTGACACGTGTTATGCCAAATTTAAATGTGAAATTACATATAATGACCTAAATTGTATTATATGATAAAAATATAATCTAATTATACCTTTGAACCATCCAAATGCATAATTTAACTCTATAATGTATTTCGATTAAAAAATTTGTTTTTAATTAAAATTTCGTATTTTTCATTATTCATTCAAATATGAATGTTACCCGAAAACATGAACTAATTTATCGAAACTAAAATTTTATGTCCTGATTCTAAATAACAAGTTTCTTTTGTCAAAATGAATATATAAAAGTTTTAAATATTGGATTTAAAAATGGATCTTCATTAAAAGGTGTTAGAATTGCATTTTCAGAATAATACCTCTTTTATCGGAGAAAAATTAATTTTTTATTATATCATTTATAAGAAACACATAATATGGATTCAAAAATTATATGGAGTATATAAAATTCAAAATTCAGTTAATATTATTCATAAACTCTTTTTGAACGGAAAGTTTGGTAGGTCTTGGTGCCCTCGAACTCGGTGTTGCATGTAGTGCAAGATATTGAATTACATTGATGAGATAATGTACTATGACATCATTGGGTGTTAAATTGAAAATTTTCCCATTAAAACCCATATTTCTCGTCGCATCTGTAGAATTGATCTTAAATTATTTTTTTCAACTTATGTGGATTAAATATGTGAAAATGGATTCTATATTTGTAATCATAATAATATATAATGCCTAATAATTTCATCCTACTTTTAAAAAAACATTATTAGTGAAAACCGTTAAAGATGATACAAGTGATGAAGTTAAAAATGAGTTTAAATAGTGGTTATATTTATAAAATAAAATGTAAAAATGATGAAACTGTTGTCAAAAAACACAATTTTTGGTACTATTTTGACCCTAACCCAAATATCATCGATTACGGGGAATTATTGGGGCATGGTTACCTGACATAATATATAGGTTGATTTCACTCTTGAAAAAATTACAATTGGGCCAAACAAACCACTTATAAAAGGATTCCCCTCTCCACACAACATCCCACAGTCAAACCACAATGGATCAACCAATAATGGCCTAAATCATGTTCCAATATCCCCACTCTCATCTTATAATCCTTATCTCTGAAAAAAATAAATTTTGGAATGAATTAGTAAAAACGTAATGATGATACATGAAGAATAGGTAATGTTCATCTAAACTCGGTTTTATTTTATTTCTTTTTCCACCTCCATGAATTCCAGTTACACCATGATTATATAATTTCATCATTATCAAAAATATATTGAGATGTTTTTATGTTATGGTTAAGCCCCAAAACATCACATGATTCTATAATATCTATTATGAATTCATCGTTCATCTGTACGGAGAAATACTATCTCACAATCTAATTTCATTTGCATATCAATTTACACCTTTCAATGTTGGAAAAATTTATATATATATATATATAATATATGTGTGATATATATGATTTTTTTTATTTTTTTGAAATATTATATCGCAAAAAATATCATGCAATCCATTTTGAGTGAATATGAAAAGTATCGCACATGTGTACTAAAAAATACAACCCCATGAAGGAATGTGAAACATTCACGATTTACATGGAATTTATTAACGATATTTTAATATAAATATATGATATACATGTATTAAAAATTATACTAGAATGATAATATACATACATATATATATATATATATGTATTAATCCCCCAATGTTTGTGGTATGCATCCTTTTTTATTCATTTTTATGTGTTTAAAGTTCTTGGGATGTGTTTGGATAAGTTTTGAAGAGTTTGGAAGGGTTTTGGAAATCATTGGAGGCTTTTTTAAGGCTACACGATTTAAGCATGGTTGGGAAAAACTATTTGAGATGAATCATGTGGTATTTGGGGTATGCATAGCTTGCTCACAATTTTCCTAACTGTGTGGGGTAGATTGTGAAAGGTGCCCCTTCGAGACAGCAGCATGTGCAAGGTTAGCCCCTGATTTGACGAACCGTGTGAGAAAACCGTGTGGCCCATCAAAAAGGGTTTTAAAAAGATCTAGGATTAGTCGGTATTGCCCTAAAAACAACTAAAATCTCTCCCACTCGATCCCCAATCATGATTTCCTCTTATCAACTATTAGGGGTGCTCTCCCATTAATTTTGGAAGAAAATAAAATGGTTCTCTTTGTGTGGTTGAGCTGATTCTTCTATGGTGAGTCTCATTGATTATTTTTTGTGATTTTCTCTAGATATAATATTCCCTCTCTCTATCTCTCACTTAGTTTTCATGATTTACAACTTTTGTGCATAGATATAGGGTTTCTGTTTCCATGTGATGATTTTATGGCTTTTTGATGATATGGAAAGAGATTTAGTGTGGTTATAGTAGAGCGTTTTCTGGGATTAGTGTAAAGTTTCTTGTGAGTATAATTCACTGAATCCATAAAGGTAGGTGGATTCTCACATGACTCCACTTGGTTAGAAGTAGTGGGTTTGGGTTTAAATTATGTGTTTGGCTGGAAATTAATGATTTATATGTTGTGGTAATCTTTGTAGAAACCCTTTTGGTGGAGATATAAGGATTTTTGGGTGAAATTTGATATTGCTAATAGAGAGGTTTTGTTGTGTAATTTTAAAATGTGGATTTTGAAATTGGTTTCTTGGTTTGGATTATTAAAATAGATTATGAAAATGGTTTTAATTTAAAAGGTGAATTTATTGAAATTTGTTTTGGCAAGGGGAATGGAAGAAGGTATTTTCTATTTTTTGGTTATTTATTGATGTGAATTGGATTGTGTTGTAAATGGTTGTGTACTTGTTGTTGAGGACTTGGTGTATAATTTACTTGGTTATTGGTTTGGGCTTGATATTTTTGTTTTTTTCATGATTAGAAATAGGTGTGGTTTACCACTATAAAAATGGGGTGGATAGTGGATGAAAGGGCCACAATCAAAGGATATGTGTACCAGAAGTACCACTATTGGGAAATTTTGGGAAATGGTTGGACGAAAGCTCCAACGTTTGGTTGCCTTAATGTGCATTGTTTTGGAAGATGAATTTTTTTGTGCTAATAAGATATCGTGAAATGTATTATGGAATGGATGTTTGGCTTGGGGTAATGGTGTCATTATTTAAGGTTTTATATAAACTAGTTTATACAAATGTGATAACTGTTTTATCCTAGTGGTGTTTGTAGGAAAGTTAGTTGGGGAAAACCTACTGATTATTTGTACTCACCCAATACTTTGGAACTTGGGTGATCTTTTAAATGTTGTACTTCGGGACACATGTAGGGGTAAAAAATGTCATTTTTCACGTTTTTTGTCATGATGCTTGGGTGATTTTTTTTTGTTTTAGGAGCATGGTGCATAGTGTGGAGCTATTTATAGTGCCCTAGTATCTTTAGAGTCTCGTTGTTTCGTCTTCCTCTTGTTACAATGATTTTTTTATTATTGTGGTTTTGTTGTATTGGACATTGGTAATGTTATAGAATTTTTTTGACTTTTTTTAGTCTCTTAGTAATGTATGGATTGGGGTATTTTGTTAACATGCATCATGTAGCCTTGTTGGAAAGAACATTTTCGGTTGGTCAATTTTATATTAAGGTAATATCATACCCCAATGTTTCTGTAATCCCTTGGAATTTATTTTTATCCTTTGGTGACCTGGGAATGTCGCTTGTGGAATTTTAGCATTCACCCTCCCTCAAAATCTTATTGGATGGGGATGGATGTTACAAGTGGTATTAGTTTGTTTAGTCCTTGGATTTTAAGTGAGAGTAGTTGTTCACTCCTTTCGAATTGATTGTTGGTCTTGGTGTTGACATATGTTTTTGGTATATTCCTTTAGTCAAGATGGTAGTATATCATAGGATATTCAGAACATGGAATGAATAGCATAATGGGATGTAGATAAACCATTTATGATGAACTCCGTGTTAATAGGGAGTTGGGTACATAACTTTTTTCGACACACTTATATGAAATGGAATTATCATTGTTGTGGTTATAACCAATGAGATAAGCATGGAATGAATGTTAGAAATGACTTTCCTCTAGTTTTCATATTTCATTGGGGTATATTTATTTATGGTGTGGTATGAATGTGGGTATTTTGAAAAATATGAATTGCGATTCAAAATAGAGGTATTTGAAACATTGGTAACTTGTGCTATTTTGAAAATGGGATGATTTTCAAAACATAGAGGATTTTTTAGAATAGTGAAACATGGGAAATGTAAAATTGTGGAAATCCTAGTTGTGATAGTTGTTATGTAATAGAACATGAAAATTTTATATTCCTTCTTGGTAATGAGTGGGACTTATGGTTTTTTATGTGATGATAGAAATGGACTCGGGTAGGCATCATAGAGACCAACTGGAGGAAGCTGCTGGAAATGTGGTTTCACCTGAGCCTTAGGTGAACCAGAATCTATTGCAGAGTATAGTGTAAGATTTCCAAGTTGAGGAATGTGGGAATAGTGTGGATTTACCATATAATGTGGACTTTTTAGTTTAGTTTCAAATGATGAATCCACCCAAGTTTATGGGTGATTCGGATCCAGAAAGGGATGCTGTGTGGATCAATAGAATGAATAGGATATTTGAATTTTTGGGAGCACATAAGATATGAAATTGATGTTATCCACATACATGTTGGAAGACATTGTCATTCAATGGTGGGAGTTGACAATCCAGGCTGGGACAGACCATGCTGTGTCATGCGAGGGTTTTGAGGAATTTTTTAACAAACAATTGGCATGGGCCTTGTTCAAGAGACTACATATGGCTCTGTTTGACGAAATGTATGGGCTTCTGTGTCGTTATCTACTATTTTGTGTGGAAACTGATGAGAATTTAATGATAAGACAAAGCCATGTTTAATAGACTATAGAGATGATCGTGTCGATCAGAAATATGATGGAGTTTGCTCAAAGTCAACAGAAATCATAAGTGGACCTTTGTCGACAACCTTTGTTATTCGACGTGGGTGATCATGTGTTTTTATGAATCTCTATAGGGTTGGGAAATTGTTGGTTTGGAAGGAAGGGAAAGTTATCTCCAAGGTATATTGGGCCTTTTGATATACTCAAGCACATTGATGATGTGGCTTATCAGTTAGATTTTCCACAATGGTTGAGTGTGGTGCAAAATGTATTTCATGTGACACAGTTGAAGGAAGTATCTGTGAGATTGTGACCATTTTATTCATTGGGAACATGTGGAGATAGAACATGATTCTTCCTTGGTGCATGATCCGGTGCAGATTGTGGGTATGAAAGAGAAAGTCTTGAGTGGTAAATGTTTCGTTTTAGTTAGGGTTTTCTGGTAGCATGATAAGATTTAAGAGGAGAATTGGGAGCGGGAGAAAAAAATGGTCAAGAAATGTTCATATCTCTTTCAGCAGAGTGATGGTTCCATAATTTCGAAGGACATAATATACAATGGTTGGGAGAATCAAGCACCCCTTGTTTCAATTATGTATCATTTTATGCCTTTTTATTTGTTTAATGTACTTTGGATTATTTTCTATTATTTTGGGATTGTTTGGGACGTTTTAGGAAAAAATTGGAGGCCTTTTTTAGGCCACACAATTTGAGCAGAGTCCGAAGAAACCATGTGAGATGAAGCATATAGGCGGTAGGGTATACAAAACTAGGGAACAATTTTCCTAACCGTGTAGGGTGGGCTGTGTGAGGTGTCCCATCAAGATAACATTAGATGCACTATTATCACACAGTTTTTCAAACTGTGGGATCTAACCATGCGATGTGTAAAATTATGTTTTTTTAATCTAGGATTAGACAAAATTTCCATAAAAACACCAATACAATCTCCTACTCAATACTCACTTAGGATTTCGTCTTCTCAAGGGTTATGGGTTCTCTCCTACTCATTTTGGAAGGAAATTGAAGGGTTTTATTGTAATCATTGAGCAGATTCTTCTATAGTAAGTCACCTCACTCAGTTTTTTAAGGTTTTCTCTAGATATACTCTTCCCTATCTATCAGTTTTCTAGATCTACACCTTTTATGTGTAGATATTTTGATGATGATGACTTAAGTGATGATTTTATGGATTTTTTATGATAGATAAGGATATCCATATCAATTTTAGTGGAGATTTATCATATATTAGGGTGTGGTTGCTTGTGGGTTGAATTCTCTAGAAGCCTAAATGTAGGTGGATTCTCTATGGAATCAAATTTCTTCTTACTAGGGTCTTTAGTTGCAATTAATGTGTTTGTATTGAAATTAATTGTGAATATACTGTGAAAAAATTTGTGGAAACCCTTTTGGTGGATATTTGGGGATTTTTGGGTTAAATGAGATATTGTTGAAAGTGGGCTTTTGTGGGGTAATTTTAAAATGAGTATTTTAAAATTCGTTTCTTGGTTAGGAATGTGAAAATTGTTTTCGAAAATGGTTTTCAATAAAAATTTGGTTATATTGAAATGTGATTTGTAATGGGGAATGATATAAGGTGTTTTAAATTAATGGGTTATTTATTTATCTGAAGGGGCATGTGTTGGAAATGATAGTGTTCTTGTTGTTGTTTCCTTGGTGTGTTATTTTTTTAGTTATTTATTTGTAATGATATTTTTATGGTTGGAATAAGGAGAAGTGGGCTGGGAGTAGCACTATAAAAATGGGATGGATAGTGGATGGAAGGACCACCATCAAAGGATAAGTGGGGGGGATATGCCACTAGTTGGAAATGTAGGGAACATGTTAGACATAAGCTCCACCATCTGGTTTCCTGGTTGTGCATTATTATTTAATATGGATTTTGTTGTACTAATTTGAAATGATAATGTAGCATATAGAATGGATATTTGGCTTTGGGTAATGGTTTCACAATTTAATGTTTTATATAAACTAATTTATATAAATGTGCTAACAGTTTTATCAGAGTGGCGTGTGTTTGGAAGTTATTTGGTGAAAACCTACTAAGTATTTTTACACACCCACTAACATGGAACATGGGTGCTCCAAGAGATGTTGTACTCCTAGACATAGGTAAGGGTAAATAATATCATTTTCTAGCAGTATGGATGGAATATTTGGTGATTTTTTGGTTCTTAGAACAAGGATATTGGTGTGGAGATATGGATGGTTTCCTAGTTCTTTTGGGGTTTTGTTGTTTCATCTTTAGTGTAGTACTCTGATTGCCGTATTGTTGTTGTTATATTGGATTTGTCTTAGGTAATAGTATGGTAGTGTTTTGAAATTTTTTTGGATCTTGATAATGTATTGGATGGGTTGTTTTTTTAACATGAATCATGTATCCTTCTTGGTAAGGACATTTTTGGTTGGTTGATTTTTTCTTAAGGAAAAATTGATCCCCCAATGTTTCTAGAAGCCCTTGGGTTTTATTTCCATCTTTCTGCTTGCTGGGAACGTTCATTAAGGACAAATTATAATTACCCTCCCTATCAAGCCAATATTATGGTGAAGGTGTTACAATATATCCTTTAATATTCTATCTTTCTAAATAATAATAAAATAGAGTAGAGTTGATCCCAACGTATGTCCTGCCATCTCTACAAATAGTTCATTTAATTTCCTATCATGATATATTATGGACTAATTTAAATAAATATATCAGTTATCAATATATATATGATATTTAAATAATGGTTTACATTCTGGATCATATTACATATAGATGAATTTATGATTAATACAAATTACAAGTCAAAACATACTAAAAATAGGCTACTTAATACCGAAAACATTTAAAATAACTTAATATTATTAACAAATGGATTATGTGATGTTATAAAATAATCATATATGGTATCATAAATATTCATATGGTTATGTAATAAGTTAATTACATATTTAGAACACTATATAGTATGCGAAATAAATTACGACCAAAAGGAATGTATGAGATAAAATATTTCATCTCAATTTTATTTCATTGAGGCATATTGTAATTTTTTTGCACCTAATTACATTTATGTGGTGTAAATACTACCACATTAGATAGTAAATCATGAGTTAATAATTCATATTTATATTTTATGTTTTAATTTGAATTATTTTGTCTTAGGTGATATGAGCAAAATGTTACCAAGTAGATGGATATTTCATTACTCAATTTCAATTAATTGGTTTATATTATTTTGTCTATTTCATCAACATTATATGATTATTAGAATAATGAATTTTGAATAAATATTATTTTAATTATACTTTATTACGTGTATTTAATGTGGATACACATAATAAATTCTTTAATTGATTATCAATTCAACATTTACGATCATTTTAACAGTTTATTTGACAATCTAATTCTAGTCAAGATTATATATTATTAAATTTCAATTAATGTAAATTATATTATCAATGATTAATAAATTATTTCTTTTCATATCACTTGGTTATTCATGATATTATTCAAATTATATTACCATTTATAACTCTGATAGTTGAAATTATTGAGAAAATGTTTTAATATAATTGGACATCATTTCACTGTTAAATTAGAAACCAGTATTCATACAAAACATATATTCCAAAATTGATTTAATATTTTTCATTAACCTTTTCAAAATTATTTATTAATATTCATTATTCCCCATTTGTTTTTTATTATAAATATTCAAAAAAATCTCCTTATCCCTTTCCATACAATGAACCTATTTCACAATTTAACATTAAAAAATGAGGTTTCATTACATATTGTATTAAACAAATTTAGACATGAATATCATTTAATTGATGAATCATTTTAATTTTTATGAAGAATATTTTAATGATAATGTTTTTGAATGTTATTTTCAAAGAACATTATTTACATATTTTTTTATAATGTAAACGTTATTTTCCTAAGGAATGATTTTAATGATATCTGTATTGTATTTATACTCATAATCAAAAATAACTATTAAATAATATATACTACACTAGAGATATGGAGTATTGATACCATCCTTATTCTCTTATGTATTGTTTATGATGATTTTTACGACGAAAATTATTCACATTCAAATTCTTAATTAATTTTTTTGTCAGTATTTTTTTGAAATGGTCACTTTTTAGTGATCATTATAAAATAATGTTCAACTAAATATACCCATTATTTTTCATGGGTATTATTATTTCCTAAAACATATTCTATTATTACATGTGTTATTAAAATTAAATGTTATTTTATTTTCTAGATAAGTGATTATAAATATGTATTATTTACACATTAAAGAGATTTGATATGGAACATTTTTTATGAATTAAATGAATTATTAATTATATGATAAATTTATTAGACAAGAAGACATGGGTTGCAGAATAGTGAATATAATCCCATTGATAAATTTATATTCTCATGGGGAAAATCAGTTGCCTAGCCTCTATTAAATAGGTTTTTACCTGGTATGTTTTAATCAATATTGTGATATTCCTTCATGGTAAACGTTCCATGTACCTAAGAATATCGTTTTCTAATATTTAATCATTTCATTCATGTTGAATTCATTTATTTCAATATAGGATATTTATTCTATGATATTGACTGTCGATGAATTTCATTTTTAGTTTATTGATCAAATTACATGTATTTTTTGGTTATATTCCTTGGCATATCTATTTTAATTATCCAATTATTTAAATGACATAATTATAGAGTTATTTTCATTTCCATATTGATATTTCCTTATCTATTAATTTATATAGAATGTGTGATTAGTTATTTTCATTTTCATTTTTATTATTCTCATTGATTCATTATTTCATCAGACGTACGCAGACCTTATTATGAATTTGAGTTCAACCATGTTTTGTTATTTTTCCAATGATTCCTCGAATTTTACAATGAATGACATGTTAGGATATGATTGATCTAATAATGTAATTTAAAAAAAATTATTTTTTGTTATCAAATATAATATGTGAATAATTTATATATCTACATTACCAATACTACTAAAATTATGAGACCTTATCTATGTAATTCCATGTATCTTGTCTCAATGTAATGGTAGAAGGCATGACTCTGAGCTACTGGGGTTGAGGTCTCTACAATAAAAATACAAAAAAATATTTATAAAAGGACTACATAATCATTATGTGTATTTATTATTAGATGATTTAAATTTATAAATTATTAAATATTTAAATAGTAATCATAAAAATAATAATATTACATATTATTATTAAATTGTAAATTGTTAACAATTAAATATATTAAGCTAACATACTGTACATTTTTATTGTTTTGTTCAAAAGTTATACTTTTAAAAAAATTAATCTATGATAATAGTAAAATATAATTTATTTAAATAATTATTATCCATTTATATAATAATGATTATATTATTCATGTATGTTTGGTATGTTTTTTCATTTTAGTTAGGTTTCATGTATGTTAAGTGTTGTGGATGACACAATATATTAAAGATAGTATTAATTTAGGTGATCTAAAATATTAGGTTATTACAAAGAAACGGTATACTAATCTTCATATATTATTGAACACGTTGAGATTATAAAGATTAATTTTTAGTAGATGCATTTGAATTATAATGGTTTTATCATATTGGGTATCCTACAATGACCTGGTCTAGTACTATTTATTAAGAAAAAGAATTAATTTTACACCTATGTGTTAACTGTAGGAAGGTAAATCATGTTACTCTTAATTAAAATACCATATTTCAATAGTTTGTAACTTTATTTATTAATTTATGTGTAAAAAAGGGGTTTACCATATTTACTTGCGGTTACGATTCAATCAAATTAATGTAAAAATTGGATATTTCAATAATAATATATTAGAGTAGGTGAAGCCACTATAATTACTTGGTTATTCAATTTCATATTATTATAACCATTTTTATTTTTATATAATTTATGATTGAAAATTATTATTTATATCATGAATCATTTTTTTAGTATTTATTAATTATATATTAATATATTCAAGATCATGTATTTACCACATATTACATGTTGAGAACATGTTTATAATGATGAGGGATCATTATCTCTATGAGATATTATAAAAACAAACATTTTATGTCGAATTGGATAATTTCATTTGACTTGTGATTTGAAAACATGTAATATTCATCATCCCCGAGAAGATATATGATACTGTATCTTGAAAGGAACTGATAAAGTATTTTAGGTCTCAATATTTCTAGGATTATACATGTAATATGTATTATTTTTTCCCAAATTTTCACACCTAGATTAAAAAATGAAAAATTTTATCATGAATGGCGTACCATTAATGTTGAATCTGAAATTCCAAAGATCGTTTAATTAACTTAAATAATGATTGGTATCAATAATTATTCTCATATTTTATGAGTTAGGTGATTGTTATGTCATATATTGTGATTCTTTCAAAATTAGGATTATACATTCTCGGTTAATGGTGATTACAATAACCAATCACGGATCATTTCATTTGATGCTCATGAAAGGAATTACCCAATTGAAAACCATAATCTTGTAGTATTCATATATGAATTGAAAATATAAAATCCCTTCCAATTTGGGGAAATGTTTATTGTTTATAGAAATTATATGGTCTAGGAGTACATTCTCTAATAATGTTTTTTTAATATGAGACAATGTTTATTGAAGATGTATCAAGAGACTTTTGATCTCGATATGTCACATATTCCCAGTAAGGAAAACATGATAGTTGTAATGATCTATAATTATGAGTTATTTTTTTATTTTATTAATTCCCATGTTTAATAATACATATTTTCATTAGAATTACCATTTTGATGAGGTCTGTATATGACAAATACATAATTTCTGATCTACTAGAGTTAGTGGAATATGGTAGAGACCCATCAAGAGTATGGATAATTATGAAATGAACTTATATTCTATAGAATCTACCAAAACCCTAATAGGATCTACAAGGTGTTATATGGACAAAAAAGAATCCAGTGGGGTTCTATTAGTGCTCTAATGGAACAATCAACCCCCATTTTAATCAAGCCAGATTTGGTATTTTGAATTATATTTGTATTCAATCATTTTATTCCTCTATATAATGACTTATAACACCAATTTGAGGCATCCTTGTCTGGTAATATTATTTATCTCATTTCTTAATCTATTAAATTCTCATCCATATTTGGATTAATGTGTATTTCGGTTATTTTGATTCATAGAATTGAAGCTCATTCTATGAAACATTATATAATTATAAAAATTTATATTTATAGTGTAACATATCTTAAAATAACAAATTTAGGGATTTAAGACTTTTTATTAATATATCTTAATTTGTTATGAATCATCCCTATGACACTATGGAGTAACTAACTTATCACATAATTTAGGTTTTACATATAATTATTCTATGCTATTATGTTTTTGATGTGTTGTTTGATGGGTGTTTAGGGGTATGTAGGTATGAGACACCCATATGGAATACTAGAGGGTTAATATGTGTATAATAAAATCTGTGATAACTATTATATCTCTAGTGGATTTTCTGTACTCATTACATTAATTTATGTGTCTCTATGTGATTGTTCTAATTTTTCAACATAGTCTATAATAGAGAAAGGGCGCCTCATTGGTTTTTTGGGAATAAGATATTTTTTTAAGCTACATCAAGTGTTTTATTCACAGTTTTTGTGAAACAACTAACATGTAGAAATATGTGAGATGATCTTTTGATTAATTCGACCTGGTTTTTAGTTGTGATGTGAGACATAAGTGGAATTTGAAAAAAGGTCATCATTTTTTCAAAAACATGTTCAATATGTATCATTATTTTTGTTAATGGTGGTTGAGATCGATGAAAGGGATAATCGGTGTGTGATGCATAAGATGAATTATGGGAAATTGGTATGAGAAATTGACAATAGGAGTCCATGAATGGTGTGTTATATACCCTAATATTTTATGATGATTTGAGGTTATGTTTCTATGGTATTTAGTACATTATGAATGTTTTGAATGATTTAGATTCACTACTAATAGGCTGACTACGTCACACCACAACCATATCCTAGTTATTTCTTATGGTCATGGAAAAGATACATCTCCCCTGCGATTTACATGCATGTTATGATGATAGTGGGACTATCACATGTGTTTTAAAATCCTAAGATGTTGATGTCACTTCCTGAGTGATTGATTAATTTATACAATTCATATGTTTTAGATGCTCATATAAAAGGCTAAATATATAATTGTATGACCTCAAATCTTCCTAAGGGTACTAATACATTACCCAAATTATTTTATTTTAATTATAAACTAATGGAACATCTATATTATATCATGACTACAAATCTTATTGAGGGATTCCATATATTATGATCTTCCAACAATTTGGATTTATTTCACTAGAAAATAATAATGGATTGTATGTATTGGTACCTATATAATGTTATTTTGGGTATAACTGCATTATTTCATAGTTGTTCATCAGAAATTGGAAAAGAAGTAATATACAATAATCATATAAATGTAGTCATAACATGATATAACAACTTGATTATGTATATGGGGATTATACATCCCTTTCAAAAAATACTATATAAACATTCTCTAATTACTGTTGTTTATTTTCTAAAAACAACATATAGGATTATTGGGAAACATAAAAATATAAAAAAGGTAAAAAAATCCACTATCACCATAGGAATAATAAATTATAAAAACATGAAAATTGGACACTATGGTACTAAGAAGGGAGTCCCAAATTGTCCATAAATATCATGTGTTTTAGTCACACTGAATGGATGAACATACTAGGGAACCACATGAAGAGATAGTGTGGTAAATAATAAAAACTACCTCATGATAATATCATTACATTATATGTGTATTTAAATATATAAAAATGTTTCTTATAAATAATCCACAAACCATGATTCTTAAATGGACTTTCCACCACTGTCGCATCACTAATCACAATACCCAGTTAAAATTGAACAATAAAACTAATTAACTGTTAAAGGGAAACAAGAACACTAAAAAAGTAATAAAAAATATTTATATACAATAAAATAATTACTCAATACAATTTACAATTAAACTAGAATAACAATAACACACCTCATCCAAGTCAAAATCTCGTAACCCTAATAGGTAGGCTGGCCATTAGAGAATTACTTAATAATTGATCTTCTCACCACCCCCACGCTATGTCAATCCATCAATGGGTTTCCACTACAATAAAAAATTATTCTCCAATATTAGAATCCTTTGATTATATCATTCAAGAAGATACCAATAGATTAGATCATATAGACTGAATCAAGGAACACCATAAGGGAACAAAAGAAAAATTGATAAATGATAGTTACCCATGATGATTGGATAGTATAGGGGATCTAAATATGACTAAAATTTGGTAGGATTTAAGGAATAAATGACACCATATAAGGAAAACAACAATCCTGATGTTGAATAAAATACAACCAAATACATGATGCACCAAAGTGGGTTACATTTCCATTCCTCTACCATACCCATCAAAGAGAACCCCAAATAGTATTGTAAAGTACCAATGATGTGTAATTTCATATTATATTGAAAATAAATTGAAATTATTGAGTAATAGTTATCATGGACATATCAGTGAATCCTTGGACGAAAATAATACCGGAAAACCTATAAACACCCAATAGTGTGTACGAATGGTCAAAATAATAATCTGATGGAGATTCTACTCAACATATTAAATAATATATTTTAGAGTAACAATGAAATAAATTTCACATAATAAATATGTGGTACATTACATCAAGTCATGTAGGATGAGTAATGGTTGAAGGTGAATTGGGGCCTCATTAATATGCACACCAATGGGGGAAAAATAAAATTATGATGTAAAAGTCAATCGAAAAACTTTGAATAATAATGAAGAATAATGAAGTCACTAATCTATAAAATGTAAGGGTAAAAATATATCCATAAATAAGGAATTTTGGATTAATGATATAAAAATATGGAACTTTGGGGGGGAGAGGAAAATCACTAGAATAATAAGGGCAATCTATTGAAAATTTATTCAGTGGTCATATGGAGAGGGGGCTCGGAGAAACCCATCAGTGTTGAAGGATGGTGTAACCCATGATGATTGAAAATTTGAGGATAGGGAAAGAAGACCCTAAAGAGAGTGAGGAAATATCATCTCCACCCCCACAAACACACACACACACACATATATATATTTGCATATTTTATGAATTATATTTAGTTCTAATTGTTGTGTTATGCGAATTTTTTCACTCACACTATGGACATGTACCTCAGTTGATGTGGAATCATTACTAATCATGATGAAGGTATGTGAAATGGAAAATTTATTAATGTTTTATGTAGTAAAACATGAATGGGTTGTAGATACAAATTCTATGTAATTATATAGACCATTTATATTAGTTTTTTAATTATTTTTGTAATTTTTTGGATACTGTGTATAATCGATCCATTACAAGAACACATATTTTGATTTATTAATTTTTGAATTAAAATGGGATCCATTTATCTAAACATGGTGATATCATATTTTTGTTATTAACTTTCCATTGAAATTTGATAATGAAAGCCATTATTTCCCATATTTTTTCAGGAAAATCCAAATTTATTTATTTAGTGGGAACCCTCATAAATCCATCAATCATTAAAAACGCAAACCTAAAAAGAAATTTTCTTGCAAATAATAAATAATGAACCATAAAAGACACACACTAGATGAACATATTTATCCAAATATTTCTTTAATCAAATATTCGCACTCGTTTCACTTAATAATAATTAAGAGGTGACTATATACACCCATCCTAGGAATAATTAAAATAACCAAATTGACTCACACTAGTAATAAACACAAAAATATCAATGTAATATCAATACCTCATGAAATTACTATTGATAAATCATAATAAAATCAAGGGAATAAAAATTTATGTGTTGTTGTTCAAGTATTTATTTACCAAATCATTTTTATCTTGATCTGGGTGGATATAAAAAAGCATTAGTGGTACCATAAAAATAAGTGATGACCACATAATAGACATTATAGGAAGAATTATTACTATTCTCACTTTTAAAAACAATAACTCAGATAATGGAAATTCATTTAACATAGTCTCAATAAAGGAAAATCATAGGCTCCCACTAATCAAAATTTTCCTTCTAAATTCTAGAAAATTCAATGTATGAGTATAGTAAAATAATTATTTAATCTTCTATAGATGTATAAAATTGATTATAAATATATTACAAATAATCCCATAAATAATAGTAGAATAAATCCTTATTAACCAATTCAACAAAAATGCATAATTAATAGGGTTTATTAGGGGAAACTCTTCCATTGGTTAATGAATTTTACTAGCTTCCCCGTTATCACTAGATCCTCTCAACGGGTTAGATCTCATGATTTATGTAAATAATTATCCTGATAGACATGGTTATTATCATCTTAGTTAAATTAAAATTATCATTTCGATATTTGATATTTTTTGATAGTAAACACATTAGACACATAGAAACCTTTTTCCCTTTACCATGATTTAAACAAGGGGGATGATATTCTTCCATCGATAATAATTCATCGATGTAAGATTATCCTATCAAATATTAATATAATAAATCCTCCAAATCCAATGGTATGACTTTAAAAACATTTTTTTTCATCATTCGGGATGCTTTCAAAACCCTATTAAACTTTTACATCACATTCTCATTTAAAACCACTTATTTTCATTGAAAATAATAATACTCATGAGTTACCCATTTGGGTGATATTTATGACTAAATAAGTGCATATATTAAAAAATAGTTTTGAACAACTGGCTATAGTAGAGGATTCAGTGATTTCTTACAAGCAAAAACTCTCTCACCCATAATTTCTTCGAAAACATTTTGAGAAAAGTGATAATTTGATATTTTTGTTAAAAAAAATACATGGAGTATTTTAAATTATAACTATATAATACTTTTTAATCAATGATAAAACATGATATCCTAGTGTTGGATCTTTCACCAAAGGATCTAGAGAAACAAATTAATTGTGGAGAGGTTGGTTAATGGGAGAAAACATTTATCAAACATAAAGTAAATGAGTATTTATATATATCATTTGGAAAACAATAGGTATCTTTAATAGTCACACACTATAGTTAATATCTTCTCATCGACACCACCATCAATTATCATGATAGTCAGGTCTGTATTAGTTACCCAGATAGGTCTCATCAACACTTGAGTAGGAGTAACACATCCATTTAGTTTGGTCTATATAATTTCTAATAAACCATAATGAGTCACTTCGGAATTAAAACCAAGTGATATAGGGTAAACCCAATGAAATTAAATATATATCTAACATATAATTTTTTAATATTATTACCTGATTTTAAGTATATTTACCCATAAAATATTATGAATGATCATATAGTCCTCTATCATTGGAATATTACGTACATAATTACAGAACATGAAACAAAACTAAAAAATATTTTTTTTAATCTCTATAATGATATCCTAAATTAAATCGAGCTCATGCATCTTCATATTATAACCTTTGGAATATTAGAAAAAATGGATGAACTATAAATACCAATAACGAAATCAAAATTGGAAGAAAAAAAGCACAATAATTAGAAGTACTAGATTGATGACATTAAAGGCACGGAACATGAATAAAGATAAGGAAAAATAAAACAAGAAAATATAGTCAAGAAATCATAGAAATAAGGAAACAACATATTATAGGAAATAAACATGACTCAATACTAACTTCGAAGACAATATGACATGAATGAAAAAGTCCCATAAAATAATTTGGTTACTCTCTATCCAAATGTGACATATCTAGAGACTAAAAATTACCCAATTCATTGGTTCAATGTATGGGGACTCCCATCGTAATTTTTTAATATGTTTTTCACATGAATAATCAAGCATAAGGGTAGCCCATGGAACAAATTAGTTATTATAATCATATTGTAAGGCATAAAAAAATTTGATATAATAACGGTGTCATTGAATGAAGGAATATAATTAATAAATGGTAATTAATGAGTGATAATAGGCATATATAATTTTAAATTATGTCTAAATGAAGTGAAATCATTTACAAAGTGTGTTTAACAAACTCTATAAATGAGCTACTTTGGTGCAGTTTGAGGGAAAATAATTAAGAGTATGTGAAAAGAAAATTCATTTGTAAATATATAAAATTTTAAATTAAATAAGGTTTTTTTTCATGATATGATGATTGAATTTATAATTATAATTTTTTCCTTAAATAGATAAGTTATGATAATTGAAAATGATTAAAAACTATGAAGTTCCCTCTAATGGGGCTTGCTTATTGAATTGAATTGAAAATGGAATCATTTTAATTAAATTACATCCACGAAATGAAGGATAAAATTATTTGGATACATGATTTTGGAATATATAAACAGGATTTATATGAAATGTATAAAAATAAAAAATATATAAGTTTTTGTATAAATATAGAATGTGTAATTCAGAGAAAAAATAGAGGTTTGTAAAGAATCCCTTACCTTATGTTTGAAACAGTTCTGAACATGATTTTAATTTACTAGAAAATTAGAGTAAATCCATCTATTAATTAATTTATAACATTTTTTAAATGTATTTTATTCTGTATAAATTTATTATGTTCATTTATGGACTTTTTATGGGTTATTATACTCAATTTCATCATTCGATAATGCTGGTTTCCATTGTTTTCAGGATCAATTTACTTGTATACATGTATAGAAAATTATGTAAAATAATAATTGGTGTCAAAAAATGAATTTATATGTTATTAATGATCAAAAAGAATAATAATTTTTTATTTAAGCCATTAGTTAATTTGGGGTGAGGATGAATCATGAGATAATATGTTTGTGATGATTGTTTAGATTATTTTGGTGGTCTTTCAGTAACCACAAACTTGTTTTATTTTACTAATTAATATCATATATATATATATATATTTTCTAGATAAATACATAGACTATATTACATATATATTAATCAATTTTACCAATAAAAATGATATTATTACAATAATTAGAGGATAAAATGGAAATTTAACACTCAATGTCCTTAACTACGATAAATTCACACATTATGGACATTGTTTTCTTGTTTAGAATGAAGTGAATGGGAAGAGAAAGGATGATGGTTTCTTACATACAAATAAAAAATTTATTGTATATTAGTGATTCTAGATTTATTATGTCACTTAGATAACGGGAGGTGGGTATATAATTAGAGATGAATATAAATTTAAATTAAATTAATAGAAAAAGAAAGAGAATTTTAATCTTGATTTTATAATCATTTAGAAACTCATATGGGAAAATGATTTAGTAATTTTATGAGATCACAGGGTAATGGAATTGGGGGTGGTATTAGGAATATTATTCAAAATAAATTGGATAACACTTCTATCATTGAAGGTGTGAGGATAAGAGATGGTGTGGGGTTGTATTTATATTGACGTATAGGGGTATTTTCTAATTATTTAATTCGTTAGTTTATTATTTTGAATCAACACTATTAACAGTTTGAAAATTATCATTAAGTTTTATAAAATAATTTTGTGGATTTTATGATTATGGTTCTTACATCATCCATGAATCATTGAATAATGTTTTTAACAAATAATGTATATATAATGTAAATAAATATATTTTACTATTTACCAAATATTCAATTATCCTAAAAAATAAAACAATTTAACCATCACCATTATTCAATGGGTTGAATTCAAAAATGAACAAAATTTCATGAAAATTATTTTCTACTTATGAGAAATATAATTTTTGTTTAGAGTCTTCATTTATATAGAAAATAGTAATTTTAAAACTATAACTAATTTTGAAACAAATTGAAAAATTAATCAAGGTCCCATAAAATTATCTTCTAGCCATAATTAAATAAAAAAATATTTTTGAAGAAATTTTATGAATATAATTTTTCATTTTTATCAATACAATAATTATAATATTAAAAATAAATATTTCTATTTTATGAAAATATCAACACTTAATTAATAATTTTGAAAACATTTATTAACGTATAATATGAAATAATAATATCATATTACCATTTATAATATACCTAAATATTATATTTACATTAATGGAAGAGTTTACTATTCTTTTTTCTAGATTTCTATTCATAAGTGTTAAATTAATTTCATAGAGGCCAGGTTACTATTCCATTGTTTTAGGTTCCTTAGCTTATAGAAATAACTCTTGTTTTATTCATTCATCATTTATAAAGTATTTATTGTGTTCTTTATGTGATTTTGGGTGATGTATAATCTATTGAATAATTATAAGAAGGAAGTTTCCCTTGATTAAAATTTGGGTTTTTACATTCTTCCCCATTAAGATATTTCACCCTCAAAAATTTAATTTTACACACTACTGTGAAATCAGGTGAGTTTACTTCTCCATCATCACTTCCCATGGTTCCCATGTTTCCTCTTTGTACTTATGGTTCCTTCACATTAATTTTACTCAGTGAGTGGTCCTGTTGCATAGAACTATATCCATATGACCAAAGATTTACCTTGGTTAATATTCAAAGGATATATCATTATCCAAATGTACCACATCTAAATCCATTACATGTGATAGATCTGGTATATACATCCTCAATAAGGATACATGGAATACATCATGTACTTGAAACATGGTTCGTGTATGTTCTAGTTGATGATACACATCTATAGAGGATCAAGAATCATGAATGGGATGATGTACCGAGTACATAGCAGACCATTCTTCCAAATTCTCATGATCCTTTTCCAATTAGATATGAAGTGGAATACCACATCCCTAACCATAAACTCTAGGACTCATCAAATATTTTTTCCATAACTCTTATATCAACATTGATATGTCTTGATGTTATGGTGAATGTATTTCACCTTATCCATCATTTCATCATCCCATTATGGTCCTAGAAGCTTATGTTAACCAACAACAACTTAGAATCATAGTGATCTTCATCCTTCCCCATTAATGGATTCACATGGATCCATTTGGATTGTTAGGTGGGAACTGTTGTTATAGGAGAACTTGACCAGAGGTAGGTGATGGTCCCATTCTCCATTGAATTCTGTAAAACATGCTCTCAATATGTCATCCAATTTAATAATTTTCCACTCACATTTGGAATCAGTTTGAGGATGATAGGTTCTATTAACGTTCAACTCATTTTTATGAGTATATTACTGACTTTTAAATAACATGTATATGAATCTCATATCCCAATTTGATTCAATTAAAAGTGATACTCCAAGAAGCCTTACCACTTCTCTGATGTATATTCATTCAATTTGATCATGGGACAAGTCCTATCAATCTTTGATAAAGTTAGTTTTCATCATAAAAAATCCAGAATAAACCATACATCATTGTTTCCTCTATATATCTATAGATTTTTAGTGACAATGTCCATAGTGATGTTCTCTAATATCCGATTTTCTATATTTAATGGCTACATCATCCCCTTATAAATTTTACTTTGAACCTTCACTTGTTGATATACCAAGCACATTGATGTATTTTTAGCAATATCCTTCTTAATATTTACCAACCAATAGTTATCATAAAGGTCTCGATACATAATTTTTCTCCATGAGTGAAAATAGTATGTTGAGTTATGTGAATCATTTATAATATCTTTCTTTATCTTTATATGGTATGATACACTTAGAAATGTCCCCAATCTTATAACTCCTCCCTACAAAATCATAAAATTGGTGGATTTAATTTTTTGGATATCTTCTTTCGTTTTTAGTGTTCCATTGTCATTTCAAGGAGCATCACATATTCTGTCAATATGTGATGGTTGAGGGGTCATTTGAGAAATTATTTATGAGGTTCCTTCATTAGTGATTCTCATGCCCATAGTATGAAAATATAAATATATTTTACCCTTTTAAATTATCAACATTGATAAATTTGCAGGATCATTTCCACGTTGAGCATATGTCACCTTATTTTCTTCACTAGGATGGTAGTGGATTGAGTAGTCATAATCCTTGATGAGTTATAACAATCTTCAATGGTGCTCATGATTCTCCTTCTGGGTGAATGTATATTTTATAGTCATTTGATCAGTATATATCTCACACTTCAACCTAGAGAGGTAATTCCACCTAATTTTCCACACAAAGATAATAGCTGCCCACTCGAAATCATAGATGGTATAGTTTTACTCATGAATTTTAAACTACCATGAGAAGTAAGCTATCATTTTATCATTTTTCATATGTAAATAGCCCAATCCATTCTCTTATGAATCATTTTATTACACAATGTGATCCCCACATGTCTGTAGCATGAGTACATGTGAAATTCTTAGCCTCTTTTTAACTCATTGAGGCAATCATCACATTCACCAATCATAAAAAAACAACAATCCATTCTGAGTCAACATGGTTATGTGGTTGGATAATTGCGACAAGTTCTTCAAAAAATTATTAGTAATACCTAGCATGACCATGGAAGCATCAGATCTCTATTGTAGATTTAGGCATGTGCTACTCATCGATCACTATTTTCTTAGAAGGGACCATAGATATTACTTTGATTTTGATAAATTACTCCTTGTGTGATACTTACTCCATCCATAACTCAAATTTACAATAATTTTCATAATTTTTCTCCCATTTGAATGTCTTCATCACAGTATTCCAATGCTCTGCGTGTTCCTACTTACACTTTGATTATAATAGAATATAATTAATAAAGACTAGGACAAATTTTTCGAGGTAATATATGATGAATATAATCATTACATACTTTAAAATTTCAATATAATTAGTGATTCATAATGGTTTTATTATAAACACATAGTGTCAATACATGATATGAAAGGTAGTGTTGTAAATATATTCCTTCATCAAATTTAATTAGCAATATCATGATTTATGGTCCATGAAAAGGAAATAATTATTCCCACATAGTTTATCAAATAAAAAATCTATCAATGGTATGGAATATTTATTATTTATCATCATTTTTTTTGATATCATGAAAATTATTGAAGATGTACATTTAACAATCATTCTTTTTAAATAAGAGGACTAGTGCATCACTAGATAAATCACTCATGAATTTAAAACCCCTCTTAAGAATCTCTTGAAACTACTTCTTTAGTTCTTAAAACTCAATGATAGACATTCTACATGTTTTTTTATTATTGTAAGATTTCCATGAATAATTTCAATTGAGAGCTCAAACTCTTGATTGATATGAAGACTATGGAACTCTTCATGTAACAAAAATGTGTAGTCCCTCTCTATGAGAATGTTTTCAATCATGATCCTCTCATATATATTATTGAATTGAGATATATATTATTTCTATTGAGGAAATAATATCCCCAATTTAGATAATTATATTGATTGAGATTAATCATTCTTATAATAGTTATAAATAATTGGAGGATACCTTAGGATGTGAAGAGTGAAATATCATTCCCAACAACTGATGTTGGATTTGTATTGAGATAGACACTCCTTCCCAATGTAGTATTAAAATGAACCAAATGATTTTATAAAATCTCCTCATATCCTTCAATGTTATGAATCACGAATGCTTTTCATTGAAACGTAATTAGTCCTCTAAAGAATTGATCTACAATAATTTTAGTGTTCATGAAAAAGATGGTGGTCTATCTTTCTTGAACTATGGTGTTTTCCTTGTACGCCCGAATAGAATCATTATACATTGGCTTTAGACCAATTAATTATAATTCCTTGTTGAGATGGATGGATTGTGGAAAATAATTATTGGAAAATATATTCTTGAATTCCTCCCAATATATGTAATCAATTTTTCCTTTGGACTCTCCTTTATTGATCAGTTTTCACCACTGATCAGCTTCCCCTAAAAATGATAGACTTCTACACAACATTCTCTTCTTATAAACACTAAAGGATATATAATATGTTCCCAATATATTAAATTAATTTTTCAATAAAGAGGGGATTATATGATCAACTAATCATGGGAGTCTTTTTTCACATGAAGGTTTTGACATCAACATGATCTTTCTTATGAGAATGTGATTGTTCCAAACAATTCATGTTTTTATTTATAACTTGTGAATGTTGATAAAGTGCTGTAAATAATTCTTTTGCACACTTTACAATCATATTCTGTATGTTGTTAGGGAAATAATAACATTTATTATAATATTATATTTGAAATGATTTCTTCTATATCAATCCAGAATCTATGAAAAATAATTTATAATTATGGGATGTGAATACTTATATAATAAAAATATAAAAAGAACACATTAAACATTGAATGATAAAACTGTAATAATAAGTATATCCTACCTCGTGATACCCTATGTTTCTATATAGGTTATCAATGTTAATTAAATTATCCCTATGTTTATTACTAAATTTCACTATTCTTAATATCAAAATATAACAATAACCTATGCTCAGATACCAACTATAACGACCATATTATTTTTCGATAATATTACATGGTTTTAAGAATAATTTACTATCACATACAATCAACTATCCTAATTAATAGTGTACATGGAATATTAGGTACATAATTAGATAAGATGACACAAAAATAAAAAAACAGTTTTCTTTAACCTCTATAATTAACTCTTAAATTCCATTAATCTCTTATATATTCATAGGATAAAATTTAGAATACATGAAAAAAGAAGGAGCTATAAATCCCAATACGGGAATAAGAATGGGAATAAAAAATCAAACAGATTGGAAGTCATAACATGATGACATGGAAGTCATGGAACATGAATAAACTTATCATAGAATAACATGGAAACATATAAACATTGTTTAATTGAAATTTTGAAACAACATATAACTGGAGGTAAACATGAATACATATTACTAAGATAATATCACATTAGTGACAAAGTCCCCTAAAAGAAATCTAGTCCACTCCCTATCCCAAAATTATATCTCATGAGACTAAAAATTACTCAATTAATTAGAGTGATATATAGTCACACCCCTAATAACATGTTATATCATATGTGTTCCACATGAGTAATCATGTTTAAGGATTTACCATGGAAAATATTAGGTATCATAATCTTAACATAGGGCACAAAAAAGAGGATATCATGATGATTTACATTAAATAAATAAATTATATCAAACCTGGAAATTCATATGTGAATGTAGGATCAGATAAATATAATTTATATCAAAATTATTTGATATCATTTAAAAATAGTGTGTATGGAACTTTATAAAAAACCAACTTTTTCAAATTTTAAGGGAAATAACTAAAGAGTATTTAAAAATGAAAACACAACATTTTTATATAAAACAATAAATGAATCAATATTTTAATACATGATAATATCAGTAATTTTGTAAAAATATTTTTTATATAAAATTGATTATGTATGTTACATGAAAATGAGTAAGAGTTGTGAAATTCCCTTTATTTAGGCTTCATAATCTAGATAAATCGGGAATGAACACTTTTTAAAACATGCGTGTCCCAATAAAGAAGGATGAAATAATCTTGATAAATGTGTTAGGAAAATATAAAAATAATTTATATATTATTATAAAAAATAAAGAATATTTACATTGTTTTATAAAGAGATAAATCATAAACAAAATTAAAAAAAATTATGTAAAAAAGGAATCCATTAACTTATGTCTGACACTATTCTGCACATGATCTTAATGTCATGAATAATCATATTTTATTCAAAAATTAATTAACTAAGAACCATTTATACATTTATTTGATTTATTATAATTTTATTATAATTATTTATGGAATTTTATATGGGCTATGAGATTCAATTTCATCATTCGGGGTCATTGGTTTCCTCGGTTTTCATGATCAGTTTACTTGTATACATGTACGAGACATCATGTAAAATAAGAATAGTCTTCCAAAATTTAAATTATATTTTATTAATAAACATGAAAAATATTTAATTTTCTATATAAGTCATTTAGAAATTTATGTTGAGGTTGAATCATTAGATAAAATATTAGTGATAATCGGTTATATTATTTTGGTAGTTTCTCTATCATCCCAAATTAATTTTATTTTATTAATTAATATCATGCATATATAATAGTTATAAACATTAAATATTTTATGATAAAAATATGATAATAGTTTCAAAATCTAAAAACAATTTTATGACTAGCCTTGAAGGCGGTACTAGAAATTGTTAACTTTTCATCCTTGAATGTGAACAATTAACACATCACGGATGATGCATACATTTTTAAAATAAAAGGGGAGGGGAAGAGAAATGATGATGGGTTATTCTGTAAACACAATAAAATTAATGTATGTTAATAATATTATAGTTAAAATGTCACTTAGATAATGGTATTTGGGGAGATAATAAGCAATGAAAATACATATAAATTAAATTAAATTAATAAGAAAGAGGATTTTATCTCATGATTTTCTCCTCATTAAGAACCTCCAGGGATGAATTGGATTGGTCTTTTGATGATTCCATGGGATCTTATATGTGGGGTATTAGATAAGGATGTTTATTAGGAAGAAATTGGACAACTATAAAATAATGGATGTTGTTAGAATAAGAGGTTGTGAGGGTGGTATTTGTAGTGGAGGAGAGTGGTTTTCTCATTATTTTATTCAGTAGATTAATATGTGGGCTCAAGATAGTGAATAGTTTGAGATTTATCAGGAAATATATTTAAATAAATTATTATAGTTAGATATTTTGTTTCTCACATCTTGAATTACTCATGTAATAGTGTATTTAACTTATAATGTATAAATACAGTAAATTACCATATTTCATTATTCAATAAAAATTCTAGTATTTTAGAAACATCTAAAAAATTCACCCAACCAAATCATCGATATGTAGAAACTAAGAATGAACTCTATTCCATGACAATAATGTTCTAGTTATTATAAATTTAATTTTTAATAAAATGCATCATTAACATGGAAAATATTAATTTAAAAATTATAACTCTTTTCAAAATAGTTTGACAAATATTACGTTCTCAAAATATTATCTTATAATCATACGATAACATACTATAAATTTATGAATAAATTTTATGAAAATAAATTTAAATTTAAATCATTATATTAATTATTAAATTGAAAAATTACAATTACGTTTTATAAAAATATCAACGTTTAATTAATTATTTCTAAAACTTTTATTTACATATAAAATGATATAATAATATCATATTACTATTGATAAGATTCATAATATATAATTAAACATTCATGGGTGAGATTAGTATTATATTGGCTAGTTTACTATTCATAACGTTCATATTACTTTTCTATAGGTAAAGCTTAAATTTTATTGTTATAGGTTCCTTAACATATAGAAATACCTCTTATTTAATACATTATTCATTTATAATTTATTTATTATGTCATCTATGTGATTTTATGTGGTTTATACTCCATATAAAAATTATAAGAAGGAATTATCCATTGATAAAACATTGGGTAATTATAAATGAAATTAGTGTCCAAGCCTAAATTAGTTCAAACAATATTCTGGAGATATTTCTTAGATGATCTATTTTTTTGTAATTAATTTTTGTTGAGAAACATTATATTCTATTTTTGGTGTAGGTTCCAAAATATAAATCTCTAGGTATAATAGATACTATATAATGGGATTCAAGGTGTTAAAATAGTGATCTAAATAATGGATTTAATCAAGATAATTTCTAAGGAACAAAATAATCATGGGGTTCTGGATTGGGAGTCGGAGGCCTGAAAGGTGGATCCAGCATTCCACAATTGAAAGATCACCATCTCGGTATAGGTCAAAGGACCGACATGGCTACAAGAACCGAGAAGCGAATACAAATCTAGATATTCTTGATTAATCCACTACAAAATATTATTCACTTTTTTACTAATTAATGATATAATATTAGATTAGTCATGTATTAGTAAAAGAAAAAAAATGATTTCATAGATTATAATAGAATAAAATAATTGAAAACATTTTTATTTCTCTCAATTTGGGTTGGACTCATAAATTTGTAAAACAAATGAAATTATAGTAATTTCTCTCCATATTTTAGTGAAAATGTTTAAAAGGAAATTAAATAAATTATATTTCATTAAATTACATAAACAAACATTATTAATAAAAATAAAGAAAGAGTGTACACAATGATTTAAATCAAATGCAATCCCATCATAACAAACAACCACATATTAGATCTCCATAGACAAAAAATCTACCACCATGTATGACCATCATCAAAAATTATTGTTAAATGAAGAAAAACTAAATTTTTAAATAACAATATTTAAATAATTTTTTTATAAAAAAATCAATAAATAATATATAGTTTTATCATACTCTATCGTTACATGTTCAAGACATGAAAATCTAATAATCGTTAAACCCACACCAATATATTAATAAAAATTTTAAAATTATAAATAATAATATCAAAATGATTTATTTAATATATTTCTTAAAGTCATTTACATATTACATTAGTTTTTTAATTATTTATATTTTAAATTTAAATAAATACACTAGTATAAATGAAATTTGAAATAGTTAAATTTCATAAACATTGATAATAATTAATGTATTTTTGAAAATATTTATACAAAAATTATTTATAAATATATATTTAAAATTATTTATAAATAATACTAAATTTATAAAAATTATTATAAATATTTATAATGGTCCATGTATATGTATTAACACAATAAGCATTATATAATATTGATAGTAAATAATTTAAAAATACTCATACCCATGACCTCACCAAGACCCCACAAGAAATGTTATAAATAAATTGGATACACCCTAGGCGTAGGGATTTAATAATATAAAATATCAATGATTTTAATATTAGATACTTTAATAATATAATATTTGTTCAAATCATTTCCTTATAAATAGCCTAGATAATGTGGTGATTTGAAATGTTAAATCAACTAGAAACTGATTTCTAATAGTTTCTCCTTAAGGGGACTATCTTTGTCCAATAAAACCTTTCAAAATAGGTGGAATGAGTTCAAATAACTATATTCATTTTCCATTCAACCCATATTTTTTTAACCAAATGAGCTATTATTGAGGATCGAGAAGACCAACTATAACATGATTTCAAAGCCCGTATTTTGTATTGAACATTTATTTCAAAAAATTTAATAGTTGTTCTATGATGAAGGAATATCACCACCAATACAATAAATCATTGAAAATATGATTTTGAGAACTTCATTAAAGATACGGGGACTACTAAATAATAAAATAACAATTCTATATCTTTTATACTAACAATACGTCTCGTGATATTAAGTTACGAGTTAAGAAGAATGAATATGACGAAGGTAAATGCCTCTAGAATATGTGGTAAATAACCATTAGGAGTAGAAGAAGAAACCCTCTCTCCATAATTCCCCCCCCACCATATTTCCCCTAGTGGGTTAATGTTTATCCTTTGTTGAGAGAGACCAAGAGTGAAGGGGGAGCATTTGAGAAAGCACATCCCATAATTTATTTTTATGTACTGCATTATTATTATTTATCTATATATTATTAATAACAGTTATTATATCAACATCATAGTATCCCCATTTTATCTATTAGTCTCTCACCACTTTTCAACTACCACTAGTGTGTGAGGAGGTATGTTTTAGGTCTTAGTTGTTTCCCAATTAATACCATATAGATGGGTCCCGAGATAGGTATATTATATAATGGTATTAAATACATTTTTAAAATTGATTTATTTACATAAAATATATATATTAGGATAGGATGTCTGGAACATTGGATATAACTTGTGGTTTTTCCTTTCTATATTAGGCATAATGGAATTCTTTATTAGTTGGTAGTGATATTTTTATTATTAGATTTGATAATTGCAATTTTGTAATATTATATAGTATAAGTTAAAGTGTTATAGTTCATATTTTAAATCTTTTATGAATATAAAAGTAATATATATATATATATATATTCATCAAACATGGAGAATAGTATTAAATGTCTTCTGCATGACTATGTGTGACTGAAAAATAATGTTTTGAATTTTTTTTCAATTAAATATCAAAATAGTTTATTTGATGATATCATGAAAATATTAATGGTGTAATATCAATTAATTTATAAAATTGTTATATTTTATTGATGGTTTTAAATGTATTATGATAATGGGATGAATATTTAGTTGTTTTCTTGGATTAGTAACCAATAATGGTAGATATAGGAGTCATACAAACAGTTTTGTTGGCTGTTGATGTATTGAGAGTGTGTGGGAATTGAAGAATAAATTATTTCATTATAGAATTTTTACAAGATGAATGGAATGTATTTTTAATGTGATAGGTTAGTACACCCGGTGTTGATGATATATGATTCTTGATGATATAGTTCAAGTGTAGTTTTAAGGTAATATAGAGAATCTAACATAATTGAGATTGTGAAGTTATTCTGACCTCTTACATGACTCATGATACGTTAATCGACTCAAAGGCATCTCATAATGTTGGGTATACTACAAAAATGATCAATAGATTTTGTATAGGTATTTGTTTCTATTAAATAAAGGATATATCCAAAAATTCAAGATTAAAATTCAACCTAATGATAATTGGATGGTTTAGACACTACCCACCTAATCCATCATGGTGTTAGATGAGTTGGATGTGTGATGACCAACCACATGTAAATGTGAGTATTTTGAAGAGTATATAAGGTATATATGGTAAGGATGTGATTAATATAATTTTTAGGGGACAACTATGATGGGTTAGTCACCCGAATAACCATGTTTCAAGTTGTTAAATAGATACAATAGTTCTGGTGTCAGCCAAACCTAGTATCTACTTAACTGTCAAATTATATAGTTTGGTTGTCAGTATTCCCATGTATCTAGTTGATTATATGATTTAATTTTTGTGAATAAATCCATCCTAGTATTTGGTTGATTGTGAGACCATATGTTTTAATCATGAAGAAAACATTGAGTCCAGTTGATAGTGTGATAAAGCGGGGTTGGTATGAGGACAACATTGCAACCAATTGACAATGAGATCATATGGGGAGGATGATAGGAGAATCTAGATCACAAAATATTATGAGAAATTTTACACAAGATAACATACATTAAATCCAAGTATCTAGTGGATTTGTATATTGGAATCGTGAGATGAAATCTAACATAGTATACATGAGAAATTATAGAGTGTACTTTGTCATAGTTGGGAGGGATGGATCTAAACAACCAACTTTAGATACATTAACCTACCTAGAAGTATAGATATGTTATAATGGTAATAACTTTTTTTCTAATCAGACAGTGGGAATATTTATTCCTTATTTTGGTACAAGTTGAAGAATTTATAGGATTACCATCAAGGTGGATCCATGTGCACCAAATAGTACAATATGTGAGATCCTTGTAATTATTACATCTTATATTTCATTATGTACATTAATAAAAATATATTATGGTTAATTAGAATAGTAATTTTAGTGATTATATGTTTATTTTTATGTCACACCATCCACATTCACTACAGTTCATGGGTTTTGTTTTCCTTGTTAGTTAGTGCAAGGACATTAAATTTTTTTAGTGATATAGTGTATCCTATAGGGTATGTAGTGATAGGTTTGTGGCATGGTTGAGGAATATTATAAGGGTATTCTATATTTTATAAATTTATCTTTCATTATGTGTACATCAAAGGATCATCCCATCGAGCAGTTATGTTTTGATGTATTACGATATAATATTCCATGTGGATCACTTATTAGTTCTTGGTGTATGTTTTTTATCATAATTTTGAACCTTTGAATCTCAATATCATTCAACTATGTTTATAGTAGCTACGAACGTTTTTAAAAACAAGATATTATATATGATGATACAATGTTTATAGTATCCATAAGAGATATTGTTAATAATTTTTCACTAGTTGACAACCTCTTATGTTTGAGGATACAGACATGTGGTCACCGAACATTATATATTGGGTTGTGGAGATAAATAATGGGCAAAGATGTTATAATGTTTTATTATAGTTTTTTTTTCAAAATTTTGTATTGTTAGAGGGGGATAAGAATGTTCAAAACATTGGGTTATATTTCATAATTGTTATTGGATTGAAAATATATGTGAGAAATTAATAGATACTAGAGAGTGGTAATTGTGTTTTTTTTATTTATTTTATTACAGTTGAGATTTTTTGATGATGCATGATGTTCACTATTATTGATTATCAGTTTTTGTTTGGCTTAGGTGAGTAAGATTCATTCGTGAAAGGATAAAACTTTTCATGAAGCATCACATGAAAAGTTTGTACATATATATAACTAATAAATTGATTTAAAAATAGTTTCTAATTACATAAATGAAACCAATAATTACTTGATTAGGGAATTGAGAAATAAATTTATAGTGGATTATTACCTAATCAAAACCAATCTATAATGACTTATGAGATACACATCACTTGATAATAATGTAATTGATATATACATGTATAAAAATATTACCCTATAGTGGGTGCTGTGAGTATAATTATAACTAATATGGAAATGATCCAATAGTGGGTGTTTGGGCATATGGATGTTACTTGATTATGTGACATGGAAGGGTGAGTGCTTCCTCATTATTTTTGACCTAAGTGAGGATTGTTATTTATAGACTAGTTGTGGGATGGGATGGAGAGATATGAATTGAGGGAGAGTAAAGAAATAATATTAATTTAATAATATGATACTTTCCTTTTTTTCAATATGGGTTGTGATTATATTAATAACATAATATAAAATTTTAACATAGTCATGAAAATTCTTTAAGATTCATAGCATGTGAAGATTCATATTTTTATGAGAATGAAACATTTGTTACATGTGGTCAATTTAATAGTATATTCATGAGTTATTCCTCACATAAGTATGATGCAGATAATAAAGATATTAAATTAAATAATATTTTATTGAAATGGTATTGAGAAAATGGTGATGAAATGGGTCTATGATTCATTTGGGAGGAATCTACGACTTATTTGGTTCCTTTACTAGATAGATGATGATCATGAGAATCTATTGAGAATCAATTAATAATAATTATGAGGGTTGATATTATGGTATTTTATATCATCTTAAAATATTATGTCACCTCATTATGATAAGAAATTTGATAAATGAATGAACTATTAAAGGCTATGTTAATTGTGGCCTTGAAAAATTGTTGATTTGAAATTGGATAAGTTGTATTGAAAAGTAAAAAAAAAGTGGATAAATGTATGCCTATATTATATGGAGTATATTATATATTAAAAATAAATCATTATGTAGTATTGAGTTAGAGTGTTTTCCTTGAAATACATCTATTATAGAATCAGTATCATATAATGAATCATTAATAATATTATACTAGGTTACTACAAATAACTATCATCATCATTAACCATGGATTAAGGATCATGAAAGTTGATTATTTGAATAAATCAAGCATATATCACAAGAAACAATGGTCAAGTGATGATAGACTTTAGAACTATATATTTATATTGATTATGGATAAGTGGACTCATATAATAGGGATAACACCACTGATTAATTTTTTTAATGACCCTTGTTTTGGGCGATTTATTATGAATGTTGGAGAAGAAATTTTTGATTGACCCATCCAAAGTGTATTTAAGATTTTTTGATTGAGATTAGTTTTAAGAATGTATGAAATGAAGGTTTAATTAGTGATACATATACTTGGGTTTTAATTTATGATGATAATATTTTATTACAAAATTTTATATCTTGTAGATATAAATTTTAATAGAATAAAAGATTAGATACTGATACTAGTGATCATCAGTACTTTTGAAAGTATGATGACATGCTTATCAATGTAAGGAATTATGTTATATAAATATTTAAATGTGGGATAATATGTATTGTAGTGTGAAATATCTTGATATAATCAAATAATTCTTTGAGTAGATAGTTCCTTAGAAGATACAAACAATGTAAAACTAGTAGAGTATTATTTTATTTATCAGGTAGGAAATTAATGTCACTAATTTTAAGACATCATCATTTATTTTGTGAAATAACTTAGTGCCTGAATGTGTCGGATATTAACTTATAGAGGTAGTTAGTTTAGTCTAATATATGCTGGTAGTCATCCCATGAAATTAATGGGGTTGACATAGATATTTATTTTGGATCATTATCTATGAAATTAATAGAACATATAGAAGATTTATGAGAATTAGTATAGAGAAATGATTACACCACTAGTTTGGATATACTTATAATGTGGCTGTATGTAATTGAAAACATAGATATGAGTAGTTTAGACTAGATATCAGCGATCTACATAATCCAACAGATATAGAAAATTATGAATCTTAAATATGATAAGTGTTTTCATGGGATGTTTGTACATACCCATTCTATATGGTATCAATGAAAATAGAAAATTGTAGTACATTTGGTGAACTTGGGTAGAGGTGATTCTAAAATTTTAGACTATAATAGATATTTTAGTGATTTGTTATAAATTTAGATTTTTTATCATTTTTTTCACATTTAATTTGAAATTCATCGGTTTGGTGGTTTAAAATATAATGGGTTATTATACATGAAAATTTAATAAGATACAACCCAATATTAAATGATTTTCGTTGTGTGTTTCTTACATAATATAATATCATGAAGTACTAGGTGTAGGTGTATCAAACACTAGTGAAGGGTTTATAGGGGAGTGAAATAATTTGAATAGCCCTTTGGTAGTTTGATTCCATATATTGGGTTCCAAATGGGGAAGAAATTCCATTTCAAAAAGAATGGTAATATGATATTTTCTCATTTTAAAATGAGAATCCCAAATCAAGGGCTCCTCTTACACAATGGCTTACAAGTAGTGTTACCACCCTCATATTCTCTCTTAATCCACTTTATTACATAAATTATCTTTATCCTCATGGATTGTTTTGTTCAAAAATTTATATAGAATCTCTTTTATTATATCCTATTATATTCTTACTACAATAATATTGTGTGTCTAGATATAAGAATGTAACCCGGATTCCATCACATCATGGTGAAAATTAACTATAATCACGAGGGTTTTTTTGTAAAGGGATCATACAAGGAATAAAAAGGATTGAACCATACAATTTTCATAGATTTTTTAATAGGTACATCACCATGTTAATTATTTAATCAATTATACAAATTATTAGTGAAATTTGATAGTGAATCAAATGAGGATGATATATATTTTATGAGCAGTAATCCCAAGTGTTTGTGAGATGTCATATGAACCCCATTATATAGGATTCCATCAAGTAGGCACTACATGGTGAGTCTTACTAAAAAACCATTGATAAATTAGGTATATTTTTTAATTAATATTAAGATTTGAATAGAGAATAAGAAACTTTCTGAAAGGATATGATCTTGTGGACTATGATGGTTACTGAGGATCATTAGTATGAGCTCGTTCAGATGAAGAATGACAATTAAAAAGAGAATAAATCTATTAATAAGTATTGTTTTCACACATATCCCTGATATATATATATATATATATTCTACATTATTTATATTGAACTATGGGAAAATAATTGGGATTTAATGGGTGATATGAAAAAATCATGAGTTGTTAGTGTCATATCAGTGATTATACAAATATTATATTAGAAAATGAGTAACAAAATTACTCTAGTAAGGATACACGAATGAGTTATATTATTATGGAACCTATAGATGGTGTTTACCCTAGATAATGGAGTGAGAGATCTAGTAAGTTCTTTTTTGTAAATGATGGACTTATTGAAGAAATAAATAAGATATATATTGGATGGGTGAAGGACTTCATTGATTACTCATATTGGGTATTATTTTTACTATGACTGGTTCCCAATTGACTAGGATAAAAACCATTTTGAGAGGCTTTATAACACCTAGTGTGTCCATGGGGGAATTTTTACAATGGGTAAACATTCATGTTAACAAACTGGTTATCAGTTTAACTTAGAGGACATGATAAAGTCATCGTAATATTTTGATTTATGAGATTAGGTCATATAAAGTATTATGTGATTATGATGAAAAATAGGTGATGGTTTTGTGAATTTAGTTGTGGGTAAATATAGGGATATAAAAGTTATACCTAGATTTTGTATTCTTTATGCAATTAATATATGTGTAGAGTTTAAATTAATTATAATAATTTTGTACATTTGGATATATAATATTTAATTTATGATTATTTTTTATAAAATGTTTTATATTGGTCATTGAATATCACATGATTGGAGTAGAGACTTCAAATTTCCATCTAATATGTGTTGTGATGCATTGATCAACAAAAAAGAAAAATGATGTTTCTAGAACCACTACTAGAGGAATCACATGACATTTAATGTTGTATATTCTACAACTATCATGTTGATATAGTTATATAATTTTTGTAATTTACCAACCCAATGTGAAAGGGATTAGTTGGCCTCTGGATACTAGATCCCTAAGATCTTTAGATGTATTGGAATCTTTTAAAGCATCCAAATTCCAGTCTATTTATATTTGAGAGTGTAAGAGATTTAAATGTTATGTAAGTGATATATTAAATGTATACGGAAATGTTTGGACCTGATTGGGTTACAATAAAATTGAGAATCGAAATTATTGTGTGGTCTCATATTTTTGGCATCGGGAAATCCTAGTATTTAATGGTGTGTGAAACAACAAAGTTGGGTAGTAGGATAACCATGTATATATTTAATTTTGAGTTTATATGGGTTAGGAACTAGAATATCATTGTATATAGATAATTGTGTGTGAATACCTTGACCCCAGTAGGATAGTGTGAATGCTTATGTTATCGCATTGGCACTAGATACAATGTATCACATCCCAAAGGACCTAATAGTTTTGTAGTAATAGTATTACAGATACATTCATGAATTTCACATGAATATGATAAAATAAAATATATTTTTTTCATTGATAAATCCATTATTCTTCATAGCACGTCCATGTATCAAAAAACACATCCATGTATCCTATAGAAAATGAATCATAATAAAGTGATGAGTTCATATACCCAGTATAGATATGTGTACTATGAAATCTATCATAAATTATTAAGTATAATCATTATATAAAACGAATTTAAATGAAAAAATCTATATAATCAAATAAACTGAGCATAATTTAGTTGATACAATTGATGATAAAATAAATCCATAAAAATAATAACTTCGGTTTTAAATTTATCGTATCTTATTTTAAATAGTCAAATAATCACATGGATATAAATATATTATATCATAATGATGTAATTCTTAATTCCAAACATCTAAAACATAATATCAATACCTTTGACAAGATTTTTTAATTATTTTTGAAGTAGTCCTTTTAAATTAGAAAAAAATATGTCTCATGAAGCTCAACGACACATCGACATGATATATATAACCAGACAAACCTATCACATAACATGTTCAATGAATTCCTAACATGAAATTGGTGATAATTAATTAGTATAATCATTTATATTTGAAAAATAACATACAAATTTATAATACTTTCTCCAGTAAAATAAACATAATCCAAAACCATATAGAATTATATAGTGAATGGTAGTTAAATTTTACATTCATTGTCAAACTAATAATAAAAAATTACATAAATAGTTAGCATGATAGCAATACAACATAACCCCAATGGATCAGAAGTACAATAAAGGTGTAAATGCATCGATGAATATAAATACCATAAAATTAGACTAAAATAATTCATGACGAAAATAAAATTTTAACTTTAAGAATAAAATATTAAAATAAAATTTTCAAAATACATTTTGAAATAATTTAATTTGAAAATAAACATTTCATATTTAAAAACTAATCTTTAATTTAGTTAGTGGTCATGGAAATGTTAGATCTTTTTTCATGACATTAATATTAAGAAAAATATTCGAATCACTTTTTTTGTAAATTTCAAATGTGTCCTATTTTGAAGATGAAATTAATATTCATTATAAATTATTTTATAAAGTAAAAATGAGTGGAAGTTATTTAATATATCATTTTTAAATGGTTAAAAAAAATTTATTTTTTTAATACATCAATTTTAATAGAAAATGAGTTTAAACTAAAGGGAAAAATAAAATCGTATTTTATTAAAAATATATTCTCAATCATTTTTAATACCAAATTGTATGAAATGATACTAAAACATGGAAAATATCATAAATAATAGGATTAAAATAAAATTTATTTATTTCTTGAAAGAAATATCAAACAATTTTTCCAATTGATATATAAAAAAAATACTGAATTATTTTTAAATTATGAACTATTACATTTCCATCATGGAAACATTTGATCAATATGACCCATGGAAGAAATAAATTAAAATGAAACATTAAATAACATGAATGGAAATATTTTAATGACATATTATATCATAAAGTGTAGTATACACCAAAAACAAATAAATAAATGGTGAATATATTGTATGTATCAAAGAAGTGAAAGTTAGACATGAAACAATTAACCCTTATTCGTTATCCTTAATATGTGTCTAAATCAAATTTATAATAAATATAGGATTATTATAAATATATTATATAAATATACTCATATATCTCAAGCCATATATTATGTTCATATTAGTTTATCACCCGTTTATTATCAGTTCTTTTATAAAATCACAATATCAATTTATAATTGCTTCATGTCCCATATATATTTTAGTTCAATAATTTTGGTCTTTTAATTTGATCATGGATTCATCATTTTCATAATTTAAACAATTATATAAATATCATATGTATTCAAAATACATTTTTATTGATTAATTTAAAAATTTAGAGATAGAAAACTGATAACATATTTCATGGAGAAGGAAGATGTACGTATGCATGAACAGTTTCTCTATTTTATCAACAAATTAATGGAAAGAAAAATAAATTTTAATTAAACATGAAAGAATAATTATTATGTTAAATATATCATCTATACTTGTAAAATTCATCCTTATTAATATCCATGTAATAATAAATTGATAAACATTTACATCACTTTGTGGATGTGGTAGTCCACATGTATAAAAGAGTGACAATATTGTTTTCCAAAGGGATTAGAAGGTAAATAATTATATGTGAAATTATATTTATATAATTTTTTTTAGTTTATAAATATCACATATATTCATTAGTAATATATTTAATTTTTTCCATGTACATCGTAAGTGAATAATGATTCACATCACTTCATGAGTTGGTAGTCTGACGTACACATGATCGACATTATCATACCCCCCATGGAAAGGTAAGTAAGAAGGTAAATAAGATATCATTATTTAAGACGTATAATAATTTCATAAATATTATATTGAAAATTTAAATACATAACTATATATATCCTTGACTATTATTATGGAAAACAAATAACATCATCTCATGAGGCGGTAGTCCACCGTACACATGATTGACAGTTTCATTTTCTAATTAATGGATCTAGAGATGGATATCAGAAATTAATAATCATAATAACATAGAGTATATAGTATATGATAGTGTTATTATTTTTTCAATTCTGGAGAATATTATGAGTTTATATAAGATGTAAAATTAATTTTCATAGATAAAAAAAATACAACTTCTCCGGGAAACCTATTTAGGTTGAACATAAATAATTTATATATTGGATTTATGATCTAAAAAATATTATACGACATATAGGTGGAATTAATTAAGTTATTTTTTAATGAATGGGTTTATACATATTGTTTTTTATTTATAAATAAGGGAGGACTTGTGACGGCCTATTATAAGTTAGTGAGAGGATATACATGGATTTTTCCACATGATTAATTGATACTCACGTTTTACTCTTAGAAAAAGCCTCCCAAATGAAACATTAAAATAAAAAAGTTATTTCAGGGTATATATATTTGATAAAATACATTTTTGACTTGTTTTGGTGAATTTTAACCTGTATGTTTTTAGATTTACCACTGGTAAACCAATTTTTACCATAACCATGGTAATTATTATTTACTATTTTCACTATGAATTATTTTAAAAAATTATGTTGAACGTATCATATATTATAAAATTTTATGATTCTAAATATGAATCCAATTTTTAAATTTATAATTCATATAGGTGGAAATATTAAATTTATTATCATACCGTAGACATGACGAATGAGCGGTTTTCCAAATCAAAAATTCTCTATGTAAATAATATATTAATATAATAATTCATCATGAAATTTAATAAAATAGCCTTAATTAGTTAAATTGAATTATAATTGAAATAATATTATAATAAATACCATTTTAAACTAATTCTTACTTGGTAAATAATTTAAATGAAAAGTCAAATTTTAAAAAGAATATTTAGTTTTCACTACTCATCAAATAATTAATATTTCCAAAAAAATCTTAAAAATTCAGCACATTATAATTTTTACTTATAGATAATAAAATGAATTTAATTTTTTAATAAATTTTTTCGATGTTTGGAAAAAAAGAATTTTAAATAATGTGTGCAAAGAGCTACTAAACTTTCTTTTAGAAAAATATAGTCTATAAAAAACATTTTCTCTTATTTTAAATGATTCTTAAATTATTTATAACAAGTAGATAGCCACTAAATTTATATTATATATGTGTAAACCATATTTTTTTCCAAATTTGTTTAGAACAATTAATGTTATATAACATAATCTCTAGGTTATATTGGTCATGTTTGAATAATAATGTTTTAATAGATTATTATGTTTCAGTCAAACCTTGAGTTACATGCACTATAACCTATCAAATAAATTAAATTTATTAAAACATTATTACATTATAATTACATATGGTGTTACATTATTATATAATAAAGGTGTTTACTTTCATATATAATGTCAAATATGAGGTTCCACTATTAAAATCGTGGGGGTTACATTAAGATATCAAATGGGTTATTTACTAGCAGAACCTATTATTTTGATAATAGTGTGGTCAGATGGGTTGAAATCCTTAGAGAACTAGTATCTAGAGGATTATGAGATTAATGGTTTGGCAGTTAGACCAACCCAATATCCCATATATTACGATACTAGACATATTATGTTATAGTAAAACCTAGTATCAAAAAGATCATGTTACTATTCAAATAGTTTTTTCACTTGGATAACCTAGAATTTGGTTGATTGTGAAAATATATGGGTGGAAACAGTTCCAACTAAATATATAAAGGTTATTATTAATCTTATTGTGTGATTGATATGAGGGTGGTAACTTTCTGACCCCCTTATAGGACTCATAACTACCAAAATGGATGGCCTTTGTGTGGTGGTCTTGTCTTGAAAAATGGAAAAAACCATGTAATATTCATCATATATATTATAATTTTCAAATAAAAGAACTATTTTATAGTCATAGTGGATCAATGCGAACTAAATGGTATGATATTTTTAATTTATATTATTATTAAAACTTGTTTTATTAATGTGCCTCCAAGCACTCATATTATGTTTATATTTGGTTTACCATTTGTGGTTTCCTATTTATTTTTATAATGAAACCATGCAGGAATACATTGGTGGATGGTGAAACATTTTAATTTTCATTTTGGTCATGTAATATGTTCTAAAACAATTCAACAATATGAGGGATCAAAAATGTAATTTGGAGACTAGTATGAGGTGAGGTCGAGGAATGGTATTAATGTCTCCTATAGTAATTTGATTTTACTTATATACTATTCAAATATATAGTATCAACCAATCAGTCTATATTTTTTAATTTATAACTACCTAACATTACATAGACATATTATTATAGTATATTGTTTGATATTGTTATGGTAATTATTAAAAAAATTACAATTATTTCAATCTGATGTTTATACTAGTTATATAAATTTTGGTTATTTAATTGTTCTAAAATTTGATTATATTGGAGGAACAATCTCCAAATGATATATTACCAGACCCTAACTACTATTTAGAAACCTCTATATTATAGTGAGGCTGGCCTATGGACTTTTGGTGTAATATATCATGAATTGTTGATGGGTAATTTTGAAGGTAATTACAATACGGACCAACTCTATATTTTCATGGATTATTGAATTATTTTATGAGACATGAGTGGTTATTCTAGGATGATTTATATGAATTGTTTTTTGATATCTTATTTCTAAATACACTCGATTGAGCATAGGTGTTTATGAAACACCTATAGGTGTATTCATATTCATATATTATGTGAGACTTTTTTATTTTTCATGAATTAATTTATATTTAAGTGGATATGAGGCATGTAGGTCAATCATTTTGAGATTATCTTGAGGTATAATTTATGAGATTAGTTTAATTTTTTCCTTGGTGACCCTTATAATAGTGTTGATGTAGGAATTCATTATTTATAGAATACTTATTGAGAATGTATTATAGGGTTAGTTGACCCCCTTTAGAGATGTTGGGAGTATATAAATTGGTTGATGTGAGATGATTTTTGATGATTAATTCCCAAGAAGTTAGAAAAAAGGAACTTAGGGTTTTTTATTCTCTTCCTATTTGAGTGAAACCCACATTGGAGTTATTTTATTTTGGGATGGTTGATTATGGTAAACTGGAGAATTCAAATTCACCAAACTTGCATCTTTTTTATGGATGAATTATGTACCTATAATTATTTTTTAAGTCAATTTAATATCAAGTAGAATAATGAGGAATATAATAGACTAGAGTTTTCATACCTTAGTTATGATGATAACCTTATAGTTATAGTCGAGTAAAATTTTTGTGATATAGTAGTGGTGATAGAAATGTTTTATATGGAACACCGTAACAATAAAGGATAACTCAATAGAGTAGTAAGTTTTTATAGGATATGGGTATAATACTACAAATGAATGGTTTTTTTCAATGTAATATTCTCCATTAGATTATGAGAGATGATTACTAGTATGACATGGTATTATATTTGAGATATCGTCTCTATATTATGTTTTTTAACATGTGTTTGATTTATTCACCAATGTATTCTCAAATATAAAATATTTTCCCAATTATTTAGGTTTACTTTGTATGTGTATTAACATTATATACACGTATGGGACATAAATTTTACAAGGAAGAAAATTACATGGTTTTTAATAGGTATTGATAATCTATGAGAACATTTGGGACCTAAATGTGATTTTATGTCCAAATTTAATTTAATAACATCCTTAAACAATAAAACTAACTTGCAGGTTCTCATAGGATGATACCTGAGGTGATTTTTTATTTATTCATAATGAGATATTTTTACGCCTTCATTATGGATTAGGATCCATTTATGGGTCATATTGGACATGACCTTTAATAGTTTCAAGAAATTAAAATTCCTATGGCTAGTGAAATCCATTGGGTATATATGGGGATTCTATAGCTTATCTATCCACCAATGACGGATTTTTTGGGGTCACATTCTATTAATATTTATCTATAATTCAACCTAATAGATATATTATATTATCAAAATAAAACACTATGTTTTAAGACAATATATATATTATCATACCGAATAAAATTGTCCCTAAAAATAGAATTGATGTACTATCCTGAAGAAGTTTAGCAAAAAATATTTTTTCATTAAATAGTACCTCTATGGCGTGCTTCAGTGTTGTTACAGATGAATGGAAATGTGGTCTTAAATTTTTTATTAATAAAAGTCCAACCATGTTATATTAAATAACAAATACCATCAAAAAAATATATATTACAATTTTATTGAGCATTTTTTAGGAACATTAATGGATTTTTATGTTTTATCTATAATCATGCTACCATTTTCTCAAAGTGAGTGTTCAAGACTAAATGAGAATTTCCGTAAATCTTTAATGGATGTGATTCACTTGGACTATATTTTTTGATGTGATATAGACATATCACATGAATAATTATGAAATATTTCTCCACTCCCTTATGAATATCACCCTACATGATATGGTGGTAATCCCAATACAATGAATCATAGTACACAATTATAGTATCATTATACGATTCAATTGTAATCGTGGCATTAATTGTTTATATTTGTAAAATATTTCTTATATTAAATAGTTATTTTCATAAAATTACATATGAAGAAAAATGAAAGAGAATGAAATAGATTGTGGGTAATAAACCATTGTAAATATATTCCATTTACTCAAGAATGATGTAATGAAAGAGTAAATTCACGGTACTCGAGATGTACCACTGAGGGACTTTGTAAAGGGGGATTTACCATGTGACTGTGTTTTTTAATGCCCAAAAAATTCAAATATATCCATATATATGTTACACCTCCAATCTATGTTGTACGAGGTTCTTGAATGTGGAAAGAAGAAGAAAAGACCTTTCTATATGATGTCTGATTTAGTTCAACCCATGGTTAATCTATATGGAGGGGAGTTTGATGGAAACCCTTGAGTGGTTATGTCTTGAATGGACGAATATGTATCCCTTAATGATTAATAATATAAGGTATAATTATATTGTTTATTCATTATATATACAATATGGTTTTGGGTTTTCATGCATAGTGTTCTTGGGATTTTGGGTATCTAATTTCCTAATCTATATTAAAAAATTCAAATAGATCCTTAGAAACCAATATGTTTTTAGAGACTTTACATATAGTATTATTCCTGATTTCTTTTTTTAAATATATAAGAATAGAGGATTGATTCATGTGTATGATATCATAGTTATATATGATTAGATTGTATAGAATGTTATATGAGATTAACTCGATGAATTAAATGTGGGTTTTATTCCAAATATGTTGTTTCAGGGAATTATCGCTCACCATAGACAAAATACTAATGGGATGAGTTAATCTTACATGATGTTCATATCATAAGAAATATTTACTGAGTGCCATGTGTTAATCTAAAAGTTTCACAATGCATTCAGTTATTCATTCATAGAAACTCACACATAGTTAATATATGACATAAAAGCACATCATAAAACATTTGTACCAAACACTACTATATTAAATCAAGATTCCATTAAAATGATTTGTTAACTATACACATACATTATCTTTCGAAATGATATATATATGTATTGTGTATTAATAGTATGTAGGATATCAATACACATGATTTAACATAAATAGTATGCTTCTATAGCCTATGAAATTCAACGCCTATTTTTTCATATAATAACACAAATGAACTCTATTATTATTATATAACCCACCCCACCTGATTTATCACATGAAGGAGATGTTATGAGTGGTTCATTAATGTTGATTATTCTTCAATGAACCATGGAATTCCTCTTATTTATAAGATTATGAAAAATTTAGATAAGATGATATACTAGAACAATTCATTTTTTATGATTTGAAAATTGAATTGATTTAAATGGTTTATAAATATTTTATAAATATTTAAAAAATGATTTTTTACATCTATTAATTTAAAAAATTAATTTATAAATTATTCTATTATAACTTAATTAAAATTAATATTAAATAATTTTGTAAAATTTTATAAAAAAATATTCTACAATATTACATGTTAATTTTAAAAATAAATTTTCAGTTTATATGGGAAACCATATAATTTAGATATGAATTGTTCTTTTATAAATTATAATTTAATAAATAAAATTTTTATAAATGTAAAATATAATGAAATATATAAAAGTTTGTATATTTAAAATTATGAATGGTTCATAATTTTATAATTTGAAATTATCAAATGAAATTACTTATTTGAGAAATTATTTAAACCATATCATAATTTTAATTGATAAATGATCTGATCATGGTTTAATTAATTGAATTTTTTTTTGTAAACATATTTACATAAATTAATTAGAATATAAATTATTTAAACATTATTTATCTATGTATATTTATATAATATTTTATATAATTAATATTATAAAAGAGTTAATCCTAGGGAATAAGTATAAAAATAATAATATTTAATAAAAATATGGAATATCTAGAATTCACTAACAAATTATAATGTGTTTACAAAATATTAATGTGAAAATTTATTTATATATTTTATTAGCTAAATTATATATAATTATAATTTTAATATTTTCACTAAATGTATGATTTATATTAAATATTTAAATTGCCTCTATAAATTGACGGTCATGCATTTAAGGAGTTTCATTCCAGGAATTATGGTGGATTTAGTATTCTTATACCTTTCATTTTTCTTGTATTTGGTTATCATATTGAATTAAGTTATTAATTATGTTTTATACATATTATGTATTATAATTATGATTGAACTCTGGTATCTACTGATTAATGTATCCTCAACTAGAGGAAAATCATGTTTCCCTCCTAACTAGAATACAGGTTTATTCATTGTGTAGAAAATTGGTGTTCAACTATCTATTTCTCCAATAGTGAACCACAACATGATAAATTGATCTGTCACCCAGCCCAGCATCACACAAGGCCCAAATTGTATTTTCAATAATCATATACAAGGAACAAGAACCAGGGAATTAATGGTAACATTTGTGGGAATGGTTTCTCCCTTATGTAAATTAGCATGACCCACACATGAATTGGATGAACACACTAGTTTCCAAACTATGATTTAAAAAACAAACTTACGAAATATTAAATACAATAATTAACTAATGAAGATATCATCAACCACCACACATCATAGTGAATAATTGAACATACTAATAATATCTAATGGTCATGATATAAAAGCTAAAAATATGGTATAAATTCCTCAAGGGTAGATACAAATCCACCTAATGGAATAAAACCAAAAAAATATCCTCAAAAGTGAATCCCCATGAGACCACCTCTCCTCTAAAAAAAATTCCTAAGTGGGTAGTAATCATGAATATTCACAAATATACATGGTTCCCTTTCCCCAAACAATCTTATTATAACAATGTATTTATATTATTTATAAAAAATTTATAATTTGAGGTAGATATACTAGTGGGAGACCACTATAAATACATGTAAAAATTTTTCCCATATAAACAATAAGACTAGTTTGGAAAATAAATTTTCAAGGAAATTTGATCACTATTACAACTGGTTCACCGGAATAAAACACCTTTAAAATCCATTTTTCTTAAAAAACTATCAATTTTTAATAAATAAAAAAACTATGTTCAACTACTTAAATAAATCCTCTAACAAAAATCAGGATCTGTACACCCAAAAAATGAATAAACATGAGTGTAAAGACAAACCTCATTATATATTGAATTAATGGTGTGATGAAATAATCATGAATTCTTTAACAAACAATGAAATGTGTATTAATAATAAAAAATAGAAACAACATCACTGAAGAAGTGAATAATGGTAATGATATAATTAGCACAAGGTATCCCATAACCATACATAGAACTATGATCATGAATAAGTAAATTAAAATATATCCATAAAAATGTAATGTACACAATTCACTCTAACCATAAGGATGTAGTGTAACATAGTATATATAATAACTTGACATCTCTCTAAGGATGTGTGATAAGATTATAATCTCTCATAGTCATTCGTGGGACCACATGCATTATCAACCTATTTTCCTATATATTTGAAGCTATTTTGATATTCCTAATAATGAATCTCAGAGTTCCTTGGACGATATCAAGGAAGCTCCATCAGCCTTCCATCCAAGGGTTCTCATGGTCACTTATACAATATCATAGAATCCATATCAGACATCATCCTAAATATGCTCTTGGTCCCGTAGAAAGTATCATAGATTCTCAATGGAATTTTTTCCAGAGTATCTATCATTACATTGGAATACATACAATAGATAGTAAAAGACACTTGTTATGGTCAAAATTCCAATGAATCCTTAAAAACACCAATAACCTCATGGAAAAAATGATCTAATACCCACAAAGTATCCAAAACATTCAAAAATAAATTATTATCATGATAATTTATTAAATATTCATTCCCATTTTAAATTATCATCATCCTCAACGTATAATGTACCCATTTTAAAATATAATGAATTCCACATATAAATAAATTCCCATTACAAAAATATAAATCATTCCTAAATGTAAAACCATTTTAAAATCCCAATTGAAAATCCAGTTAATGATATAACAAGTGTCTATCTCATGATCCATTTAAAAACCGATTTCATAAAACAATTATCCCCATAACATGGAACGAATTTAACACCATAAATACATCATTAAATCCCTATAAACATCCAATTTGAGTGATCTAAATCACTTAAATACATTTTATCAAACACATGTAGTGCATTTAAAACAAAATCCTTTTAAAACAGATTTGAAATATCAAATTTCCAATTTAAACCATACTACATATAAAACTAGGGAGAAAAGTTATTTATAAATAAGCTAAAATTAAATTATATTAATAAATAATATTTTTACAATTAAGTAGATTATATACTTGAAAAATATCCATAAATAGAGGCACATACCTCAAAATCATGCCTAAATTTTTTTTTCCATCAATGAAAATAAATAGATTCATGAATTATATATCCTCAAAAATCTAATGCACTAGGAAAAAATACCCTATTAAAATAAATATATATTTCCAATATGAAAATTATTCTTTCAACCATCCGTAGAAGGGGAATAAGAAAGGCTGAATAAGGGAAGTATAAGGAAAATTTTGAAGGAAGTGTCTTAACTCAGTAAAAAACACCCAAAATATAATGGGCTATCTACTAATTCCATGGAAAAAACCTCTCACACATTAGTGAGATGGATGTACACATGTGGGGGAAATAATTTAGAGAGAGAGTATTAACATCCTATAATGTTAAAATGTGAAAAACCAAAATCATTTATGATCTATATAGACTGATTGGTTTGGAATATTTTGTGCCAATAACTGGGAAGCTAATATCTCTCCATGATCAAAGCTAAGTAGGTCTTGGATATCCTCGCATGGTTATAATCTATACACTCTAAACATGGAAAATCCCATTATCACTCAAACATTGAAATCATATAGTTATCAACATAATTTGAAAACCCATGCTCTAACCATGTTCTATAATCTATTTTCCACAAAAGAACATAATTTATGACCGCCCAAAACAAGGGAAATTTGTTAAATAATAAAAATTAAAATAATAACAAATATAAGACAAACCAATGACCCAACATACGTCTGAAAGTTCCCCAAAATGTATATTTCTACCCCCACAATGTCCCTATTAATGACCGTAGTGAATTGACTGTTTAACAAACCACTCCAAGTAGAACATTACATTTTGGATGTTGAATAACATGATATGGCCATAGAAAAAACTCATTAATGTTGACAATATATCTTAACTGAATAACCAAGTATACCTATCCAAAATATTTCTCCATGAAAAAACAAAACCATGATCACAGTAGCGTAACCAAAAAATTTTAATAGAGAGAGGTTATTGCCCCCCCACAATCAACAATTTCCCATAATGGATAAATATAATGACAAATCACTATATAAAAAGACATAAAACCATATAAATAATCTTCAATAAGATTCTAGAAACACATAAGAACTATCAAGGTACCAATAATCACTTCATTATTATAAAACCAACATTAATAAACACAACCCACCCTGTTGAATATATAATGAAGCCTAACACACATCACATCCATTATAGAGAACATATGACCATGAAACACTATGAAATGATATGGTATCTCAACATGGATCACCATAGTATATGGGAAATATATGATATAAAACACGGATCACAATCCCATAATGAACCCAAAAAATCTAGAACTATCGAGTGATCAATGTCCCAAAGGAAGAATCTATCCAAACTAACCATGCACTGATCCAATTCTCACTCACACACATTTAAATATGAATAAAATATTTGAATGTTCAAACATTAATATAAACACTCAAAGCACCCTTGGAAGGTGATCATAAAAAAAATATGTTTACCCACACTAAAAAACCAAATTTCATCCAAACAAGATACAAGGTAATCAATCAAAATACATTTATTGGAAATATAAAGCACATTCCCATATTTTTAAAAAAATATTTTATAATGAATCAAGGAATAAAATCCCATTTTGATCAACTTATATGGGCCTTAGGAACTTTTTTTATAATACCACCTATTGTAATTCATTAAATATGGGTAAATTAGAATCATATTTAACAAAATAATGATAATATTGACAGACAAACACTTTATGAATCAATAAAATTAAAGAATAATAATTTTTTTATGTTTCCAATCATTTCTAAAAGTGTTTTTCAAACCACAAAAATTTTCTATTTAAAACCACATTCTAAATCATTTAAAATATCAATTATAAAATTTAAGGAGACCCTACAAACATGAGAGTGGGAAATAAGGGACATTGAATGAAATTAAGAATTCCAAGGGGGAAATGGAAAATGTTCGTTAAAAAACCAACAACAGAGGCTGAATATAATAAATTGACCTAGGAATTACCTAAAACATTCAACATGGTCTCACACTCACCCATTCAGTTAAAAATACCACTTGATGTTGCAAGAAAGCCCTTATTAAACGGTTCATAATACTTATTCACATTTCAATGGTTCAAAGTGTAAATCCAAAAACATTATTTAAAAAACACTTCTTCAAATACATTTGGAAAATAGAAAAAAACTAAATTTCAAAATCACATTAGAATGATAATTACAATAACACATATATTTTAATTTAAACACCCCAATGAGTTAAATTAATCCCCTTTTAAATTATCATCATTATCCAATTGGGGTCATGGAATTCTAAAGCTTCCAACATTAGTTCGAAAACACTTTGTTATAATTTTAAAATAGTTGATATTTTAAATGCTCACTATAATAAACAAAAAAGTCCATAGAAGTTAGAAACCACACATCCCTTTTTATTTCATCACCAAAACAATGTTAAACCATATTTAAAATGAGACATTAAATTTTAGAACAACTTTTATCACTTAAAAATTCTTTTCATTTCATGCCCCACAAGAAATACCATGTGAAGCCGATTTTCCAAAGGAGAATCCACCTTGAGAATGGTTAAAATACAAAGAACCCACCAATCATGAAATAGGCATATCATTTTGGGAAATATATAACTTCCATGAAAAGAATAATATAAAATTCCAACTACCCCCAACTCAATAGAAACCTAATACAGAAGTCATTTCCAATAATAATGAGCACCCCAGAAATCCTCAGGGACCCTGTGCAATACTAAAATAATTACTATGTTAAAAGAGGCACAAATATCCCAAATCCAATTTGAATATGCTTAGTTTCAAGATGAGAAAATGTGGAATCCCAAATTTTGATAAAAACATAAATGGATACCTCTAAGAGGAAACACCAAATCTTATATCGGGACCTTCTAGAAGGCACTTATAAACCCACATAATACCTTCTGCTATATTATTATGTTAATGAAGAATAATATGTGGTCTCATAATCATAGGGATAATTCAAAATATCCATTTCAAAAAATATATTAGAAGAACCATTTGAAACCAATTTTATAATAATATTGGGAAACCCAACCATTTTCATCAACATTATCATATAATATAAATACTATCAAAATAATTAAAACTAAGGTCCAATCCCCTTATTTCACTAAATCATGACATGTAATTATAAAATTAAATAAGAAAAATTATTCTAAAAAATATCCATTATATTTTAATATTTAAAATCATTAAATATTTATATGGACCAAAAAATTGACCACAAAATACATTGAAAATTAATCCCCGTATTCTATTTCAAAAACAATTTCATTACATATTTTTGAAATAAATCACCACATTGAAGAAACCATCAATAAAAAGTTATCGATTTACCCCATTTAAAAATTTAATATATTATACAAATTTCAACATTTAAACATAAGAACTGTTGTGACCCAATATATTTTCCCAAGATCTTTTTTAAAATAAAAAATATCTTCAATTTAATTAATAAAACAAAGAATTTTTTTAAACCTCCAAAAAATGGTTTCAAAATATTTTAGACCATATATAATTATTGTATTCATTGTGAGAAACATTTATCAATTTACAAAACAAATGTCCCCATGGGATGGAACTAAACCCATCAAAATATATCTCAAATCAAACAACAAATAATAACATCAATTTAAATAAAAACACTAATAAATCTACACTATATGATAAAAACCTGATGGAATACTCTATTGGAATAAATACATAAATAATGCTAAAAAAACACATATATGGATGAGAAATTTCACTATTCATGTTTTGGCCACATGAGCTGGTATACCATGTATTAACCATGCAATAAGTACTTTGATCGATATAGATGTATGTCACATGGGTATCACATAGTTTACCAAATAGTGTGTTCTACGTATGAAACCCCTTTTTATTTACCAAAATCACCTGCCAAACTAAACACAAATTCATGGAATCACTGATACACTCAATACAGATAAAAAACCATCATAGCATATCAAAATCCATAAAAGATATCCAAATGAAAACTCAGGATCAATACTCAAGACCGATACCTAAATGGAAAATTGAGTTATAATAAAGATAACAACTAGATAGGTCTTTTTCTACACACTAACCATGCGATACTATGAAATTTATAGTCACTAGGATACCCAGACACACTCGAAATAATAATGGATAGTTCTCTAATGAAATTTTATAGTAATATAGATTGGGTCAAACCTATTAGTCAGCTAGGCCAGAACACCGTAATGCCCAATGAACATTCCGGATTTCCATGGTCAGAAGAATGTACCAGTGAAATATAAGAAACAATTTAGGGAAGGGTTTCTCCCTTTGATAACATATAATTACCCTCCCAAGAATCAGATACACCAAATAGCTATATGACATGGATAAAAAAATAAAAAAATATAATTTAGTAAATGAAATAATAATTGAAATAAGATTTCCTAAACAACCACACATCATAGCACATAACAAAATATACATGTGATATCTGAAAATAAAAGAATATATATTTGAAAAAAGTTTATAGATATGAAAAGTGTTGATATAAAATATCATTAGAAAATATAAAATCAAAAAAACCAATAAATGAACTAAACATTGTGAGGCTATGTCTCTCACAACCTACCAATAATTGTACAATGATAATCAAAAGAGCCACCAATATGCATGGTTCCCATTCCCTTACCTCTATCCCAATATATATATATATATATATCAAAACTTATTTTCAAGGGGGATGTAAAAATCAATGTGGGATACCACTATGAATCTATGTATGGATATTCCCAAGGAATTACTAAGTCGAGATTGAACAATCAAATTTTTTTCAAAACCATTTTCACCATTAAAACAAGAACAAATGAAAATATAAATTAGAAAAATGTATTTTTTTTTCTAAAAAATAAAATAACTTTTGTGAAATATTTGAAAATAAGACTCACATAAATAAAAAAAGATACATGATATAATAATGATTCATGAACCCAAGAAGTAATAAATATGATCACAAAGGAAAAAAATTACATAACAGAGTAATTTTAACAAGTAATAAGAATGAGAAACACCACATTTTAAAAATGGTTTTCAACATATAATCAAGGGTATAACATCATTACATTACCAAATAATGATAATAGGATCTTGAGAATAAGGTACAACTTAACCACAATTGAAACACACAGAATCCATAAATATTATTAAATCCAACCAAATATAATAATGTGCACCATAAGATCTAACTGTAAGGTTATAGTCTAAGTATAAAATAAGGTTTTCTATCTAACCAAAAATTTATAATTTTATTATAATCTATAAAGGTCTTACCTAGTAACAATTCTAATATACCTCCCAGTATCATGGCCAATGTGTTGGAGGCTCACCCCATTTCCCACCCAAAGGCTCTCTCAGTCCCTTGGACAATATCACCTATGATTTTTGGATATTCCTCCAAAAGGCTATATATATCCCCAGAACAAAATCTTGTAAACACTCATGATATTCCTCCCAAGAGATCATTGGGAACCTTAGAGAACATCATGGAATCACTTTTGACCTTCCTCCTAAATTCTACCTCGGTACCTTGGAAATCATACCCAATATCGTCCACAATATAAGTTAAGGTCCCAATTTCTAAACCATCGTACACACATCCAGGTCCCCCATGTGGTACTCAATTTCGTATAGACAAAATATCCACAAATTCCAATACATACCCATTTTCATGATAATTTAATAATGAAAATTCCCTTTTTAAATATATCACAGATCTCAAGGTAAAACATACCCGTATGAAATAATAAATATTTACACAAAGAAAGACATTACCATTTAAAAAATATAAATCCATAGTAATGGAAAACCCTATTTTCAAAATACCACCTAAACCCCATTAAAATACATAACAAGTATCCATTACAATGGATCATAGAAAAATATTTTTTTGAACATTTATTCCCATAATATGTCATGATTTCAATACCATGAAATATTCTTGGAAAACCTTTTCAAAAAATTATTCAATAGAACTATACATATTAAACTAATTTTATGAAATAATTTTGGTGAATTTTATTTCACAACCCTTGAAAAAAAAAATTGAGAGATAATATTTCCAAAGAAAACTGTTGATCAAATAAAACATGGGATACACATTTATCATAAATGAAATTATAGGGAATTTTATAAACAAGAAAAAATTTGATAATGAATTAGGGGATAACCATGGGAAAATACCATAAATAGAGAACCGTAACTAAAATTCAATTCCAAACATATCTCATTTGATGGTAACCTTTATATTCACAAAAGGGAGTACCTCACACACCTAAAATAAATAAATAGTAAAAATCCTTTATTAACAACCGTAGATTCATCCATAAAAAACTATTGTTATCACTTTTCATTGAAGAGGAATAAAAAAAGGTATAATATGGGTAAGGATGGATATATAATGAATATGTAATCTTATCCTCATTGAAAAAACCAACAAGTCATGGAGAAATCCACTAATTCTATAAGATAATAATCTTAGATCACGGGGAGGGGGATTAAAACACATGGGAGAATATATGGTGGTTATAGGATTAAAAAAATATAAGGGAAAAATGGTAAAAAAATATTAATGATCATGAGAGATCACATGGTTTCGATGCATTGTTTAGGAATATAGTCTTCTTACTATATGGGATCTACTATCCCCCCAAAATAAAATTCTCATAGTTATTGGATCCCCTCATGTGGTTCTAAAAACTGTGATCAAACTAGGAAAAGTCCTAATATCCCCAAAACATGACGCTCTCATTACTTGTAACATGGTTAGAAAAAATGTGTGGAAAATGCCCGTTAGGCTCTTTTTATAACAAAAAAACACAGTTTTCTACCTTAGAAAACTAGGAACACTGAAAATAAAAGTAAACAAAAAATATTAATTTAGTAAATACTAGTGACCTGATTTTTTCATCTTCCAAGATTACTATTTTTGAGATTGTGGATTTCAGGTGATTTTAATATTTTAAATGAAATGGTTTCATGTATGATAGACATGGGATGTGTTTGTATATGTATAAATATAATTGAATTTTTATATTGTATAGTATCAAAACCTATGATTTATGTAAATTTTTATATATAAATATTGTTAAAACGTTGTTTCAAAAGAATTTTCTGTATATGGGACAACTCAAATCATTTGTGGTATCTTTCATATATTTTTTTTCAAATGGAATATAGACACCCAATTTCTTGGGTAGTGATGATGGATCCATTTTTTGGATTATAGAATGGAATTTTGGTTCACCGCTTAAGGGTTTTATTTCCCATTATTTTACTCTTATATATATAAAATTATTTTCAAAAAATTTGATTCTACTAATAATATTTTCTACTCTAATGTGTTATTGATTGACTAACAACACTCATTTAAAAGGACAATACATGAGGAGATTTTATTATCTACTAATTGATCCATGTTTATGTATACTCTATAATTTACATCAATATAGGATTTGGGCTCTTGAAATTTTTTATTTTTAGGGTTCCATTGTGTTCATTGGAAAGAATGTCAGGAGTGCTTTAGAGTTGGTATTGGGCATATGAATGGGGTTTCCCGTATACCTTTCTAATGGTAATTATTTGCCACATTGTTTGGTTTCACTTAACAAAACACTTTATAACTTTTAAGGTCATGTTATATAGACCAAATCCATAATTTTTATGGTTTTTCTTTAACTTTATCCTCAAATAAGTTTAAATCACTATGATGTAGACTCTCATAAAAAATTTATATCTTGGTAGGAGGAAAAACATATCTTTTTTATGTTATTCTATTCTCATAAGACATCAAATGTTTGTCACATAAAATATAATGGTTTTTCATATACTCATTACAATATTTATGTTATTCTAATCACATTAGAAATGAGGTATCATCTTCTTCTCATAACATAAAAAGTCATATGTTCATTACATAGTGAATGAGAAATTATCTTATCATTATCAAAAAATGATTCCCATACATTTCATGCCGGGAATGATTAAATACCTTATTATTATCATAAAAATACTTCACATGATCACACATTTAGATTTATGTATCTTGTTATTAACATCACATAAGATATCCTATGATTATCACATAAGTAATAGTGCTATAATAAATGTGAATACTAAATATAATGGATGATATGTTAATGGAAATGGTGTTGGTTTATTTGGATTATTACCTAGGGAGGAATAATACATATTCTGTTAGAACGTGAATCCCTACCCATCTAGTTTTACATTTATATTTTATCGACAGGTGATAGGACCGATCCATGAAATCTTATACATCATAGTAATAACTACTTTTTAAATTCTATCCATCAATAATTTTTATGGGACTTGTGAAAAAATCTTCCCATTCTAGTTTAAGATGACATGTGATATGGGTGAATAATTTATAAAAATCAATAAGATTATCTCAATTCAAATAATAAAAGGAAATAAATATTAGGATTTCAACTAACTGTTTTATAAAAAAACGGATTTATATTTGACCTATGTCTATTTGAAACCACGAGACTTATCGAGACTCATGAAATATCTAAAATTAAAAAGATTATCTCAACATAAGATTCTTTAAGACCCCAATAAGTTTATCTTGACTGATGTTGTTTTGAGAAACAAGGATAATTATTCAACTAAATGAATGCAATGAATCCAATAGTAGTTTCTAGACTAGAGTTATATGTTGAGATCAATATGGGTGTTGTAGGTATCACATACCAATTATTTTTTTGACTCGAAACAAAATAATCATTTTTTGGATCTCTAATTTTCATTGGGTTCAGTGACAAAAGTGAAAGGATCATGACTATATCCCATGATTGATTCATATCACTAATCCAAATAATGGTTTTGGGTGTGAATCTTCTGAATGATGGACCATAACAGTAGATTTAGTAATCAGTTTAGAAATATGGGTGAATTACAACATAGGTAGGGGCCTATGTGAATTGGATCATATGTTGTTAAGATGTAAAAATGGGAAACTATATGGGATGTCTAATTGAAATGGTTCTTCAATATAACCATAATAGGTAGTTGTAACTCTATATAATGCATCCATATAATTGTTGATTGTGTTTTACGATGCCCATTCTTTTGATGTATGGATATTTTTCAACTGGAATGACAGTTATTTGGTACATCTACTCTCACGTAGGCGACACCCATGTATATACACACCCAAATCCTAGTATGGAATATATTTTAGGAGATTGATACCCAATAATTTTAAAGAGTAAATGATTCCATCAACGAGTCATCAATAAGGTGTTTTAGGCCTAGGTGATCACAAAAATTTAGAGGAATTAAGAAAAAACACATATATCCCACTCCTTAGGGATATATTTTAGAATCACATTGAGGGTTATATATTCGTAACTGATTTGGATCATAGGTATTATCAGTTACCATGAATGTATTTAGTGGATGGGATAAAAATGGGAGTTAAGGTGGTCCATTTATAAGAGATCTCCATCCAAGGCCATAAGAGGTACCATTCAAATAGAATGGTGTATGGATGAAATTGAGTTCATTGAATCATAGAATGAATGTAGGAATGTTAAAGAATGTGTAATTTAAGAAAAAAGTATCATAAAATCCAATAATCATATATTAATAAACTATTTGGAAATCAGATTTGTATTTGCGACCTATAGAATCAAATCCTATGAAGCTTTATACATTATCAGATATACATCAAGCATAGATTTGTTGTTTCTAACATAGAATGAATTTATGATTTTATAAATATGTATATAAATATAGGGAAACCTATTCTATAAGAATGGATGAAATCCATGACCTACTACTAGTTGGATGTTTTTACCTCTTTGACAGATGTTTGGGTGATGTTTTTGAAGGGGCTCGTCTACGATATATGTGACAAATAATATGACACATGGATATCCCATCGGTGTTTCCCCCTTTGTGTTATATTCCTTCTTCTCCAACTCAACTCATGAAATATGAGTGACAATTATATGATGGAAATTGTGGAAATATCCAGATTATATAATATTGTATGTTAATGAATTGCCCTCTTAATAATTATATTCATTCAGAATGACGAGTATCTGATTTTGATGAAATATTTGAATATTTTCTATATTCCTTACACAACAAGTATGTTCTCTAAGTAGTCTCATCAAAATGGTTATCCCTAAGATAAGGATCACAAGTGGGGAATTTTGGGAACTAGGAAATGAATGTTGAATAATTATATATGGGTCTCTAAAACTAGGATTATGATGTAAATTTTCATTATCACCTAGATGGAAAACTCAAATAATGGAATTTATATAATGTAGAGAAGGATCTTAAATCCAATGATTTTTATTTACTATAATATATCTCAAAAAAAGTATTTCATTTTTTAATTTGGATGATCATAGAAAAATTATTAGGTATTTCTCATAGGAATAATCAGTTCTTGTAATTTGATGTCGCATAACATGATTATAAGGGGGAAATTTGGGAATTATTATGCCCAAAAACAGGGATTGTAGGTAAAAAGAAATGAAATTGTAGATTTCGGATAGCTAAGAGATATGAGATCTTTACATCACTACATTTCTTGGGGGATTGTTAATCAAGACTCATATATTTATATATAGGATGATTCAATTATGATATTGGATCATTATTAATATAAATTCAAGCTATTCCCCAGAGATGATATTTCTGTTTCAAGATATAGTTTCCTAGTATATAGTTAATTTAGGAAACATGAATTGAATTAGTAATGATCTTAACACATAGTATATTATGTATGTTTTTATTTTTGGATTGAACAAAAAAATCATTTTTAGATATCACTACACAACCTATATGAATATGAATCAGTCTATAAATTGTTATTTATATGGTATATATTTGAATGGCAGGTTCATTCATTAGAAAACAATAATGGGTTTTCCACTAGTATGGATTTTTAGAGGAATTATTAATATGAACTAGTATAATAATACAATAATAATCCAGAGATTTATTTGACTCCTATTGTAATGTATCAGATCTATATTCCCCTGAATTGTGCCTTGTAATTGATTGGTCACATGGATTCAAGCACATCCCCCTAATTTCCACTAGATTCCATCAAGATGTGAGGGACTAGGGTTTGTATATGGGGATACTATTCCCTCTTTTTATACTATAACATAGAGTTCAAACATAAAAATCAATTCTGGAAGAAATAAATATATCTGATAATAGATAAACATCCAAAGGATATAAATATATAATTATTGTGGGAGTAATATCCTATTGAAATTATGATCATTTCATGTACCTAAAAAGCATCCAAAATAGGTATACCAAAAAGTAGTACAATAAATTTTAAAAAAATACAATAAAAGAATTCTAGTTTGGAACATGAGCCCCAGATCTTTTGTGTTCTCTCATTCTCTTAAGCATTCCATAAATTCATGCATCAAATTTTTAGTTCTTGCCCTAGTCCCTTCCAATAAGAAAAAGTCATTTCGTTTACCCAAAAATGGCCTTAGTATGGGATGACATACAATCTTAGTAGGTCACCACACAATGTGTCTATAATATCCTTTATTTGAAATATGTTCTAAAGAATATTGAAAATATAATTGATATTACAATGTTGAATGTAAAATTACTATGAGAAAAGTAAAAAACGTAGGATCTATATAGCCCTATAAATCTCCCTACAAAAAAATTTCTACTTTGTTTGTCAAGTTTGAATTAATGTAAATAGAAGAAAATACATTGACCATGTTATATACAAAATATGTTGTGCCCCCATGGATTCTCCATTCTACCTATATCTCATATCTATCACAACTGAGACGTATAATCAGACATGTAGCATTTACCATGGAAATTTTATATAAATAGAAGTTTATCCCATGAGGATGGATCTAGGGTATTGAAGACATAGGAATCCTCATTGAGTCCTAGGAAAATGTTGATGGTTACTCAGTAAAATAACCACTGGAGTCCAAGTATCATGTCAATATATCATCCCCAATGTGAGTCCATTAAGTTGGATTAAAGGAGTAGAAATTTCCTTGGATTCTTATTGAAATGAAATCAAAGGATAATATATGTCCAAGGTATCTTATACAAAAAATAAAGACACATGGGTGAAACTCCCATGAAATCTAAATGGAATCATTATCCCCGGTATACCAACCAGAGAATCCACTACCATTACAGTTCACTTCCCTTCCATTCATCAATTCAAAATCGCTTTCCCCCTATGTATACCCATTCATATATAAGTTATCATTCCATTATATTCATTTAGTTTACCAATTCATATAACCATTCCATATAAAGCATTTAATCAAATATTCAACATGAAAAGAATTAAAAACATATCTTAATCAATCAATTTAGTTTAATTTAGTTATATGAGGGACTCCACTAACTAGGTAAGCACAAATACGCACCATATGGGTTGTTTACCAAGGGAAAATATCAATGGATTACCCAATGGATAACCATGATTTGGTAACATCCCTCCAACAAGTCTCAAGTACCTATTGGGCATCCATAATAGGTTCTATTATGGCCAATTTATGCATTCAAATCATTTGTGGGGCCACATCAGAATGTCTGATGGGTGGAGGAATATAAAATATCCTTATAAATCTCCAAAAAAAATGATAAAAGTATATACCAAAAACTGTTTGATATTTTGTTGTTCTCATCCAGTATTAGAATTTTTTTTAACACAGATTGGGAGAATATTGATGAACAAATAAACCTCCTGAAAATAATGAAATTATCATAAAACAAAACAAAACAAATGATACCAAGAATAATGAATAGTAGAACAAAAATAAAGGATTATTCACTGATTTGGATCCAAATAGACTGGCGATGCTCAATTTAGAGATTAGAATGAGAAACAATGGAAAACTCTATGTCATATATTCAAGAGGAGATCCAATGGTGCTGCTATCAAATAAAGGAGGAGAATGAAAAATATGTATGATTTATAGAATATTTTAAGTTAAATTTAATAATTTCACCCAAAATACAAGGCCTGAAATGTGACAAAACAATGTTCCATCCATGCACCCTTTTTTATACGTAGGAGCACCCATGTGTTCAATTCACACTACTTGATCATCTATGCAGAAACTGTGGAAAACACCACTTGAAAAAATTGATGGTGCCGCTAAAGTTTATTCACCTTTATCTACATTGTTTCCAAAAACCATACATTCTATAACACCCATATGTATATCCTCACATGGTTTTTAGAAACCATTATACCATCCATGCAAGGTTTCTACTAACTGTGTGACATATACTGATATTCAAAATAGATGGGCTCTTGGATCCAAACAAGCCACAAACAGGCCTAATATCCCCATGACCTCAAGTTGTATTCACATTCTATTTTAATTAATCATTTAAATGAATAACAAAAAGATATATACCTTGTAATAAACTCATGATTTATAATCTATTACCCCCATAAGGAAACTCATCCTCAAATTTCACTCCCAAGGTTGGTTAGGAATTGTTTGAGAATAAATCTAGCCACTGAGTATGTGCGTTAGCCTCCATCACTAAATTCTCATCTTGTACAAGTTCATGATTCCCTAGCCACTATACTAGTGTAACTGATTGGACTCCATGAACATTATGTCTCCTATCAACAATATGTATATAATTCTCCTCAGTGGATTCATAGACCTGCAAGTACACCTCCTTAAGATGAAGAACATGATACATGTGTAACTGATAATAGAACATCTAATATAATATGAAGACATCGTGCATGGCTGGATACCTCTAAGGTAACTGCAACAGATATGCTACTATCCCAACATTCTCTAGAATCTTAAATGACATAGAATATCATAGTGGGAGCTTCTCATTTCATTTAATCTATCTTTGTCTCAGCCTCAGTGATGGATGCAAAATTACTCAATCCCCAGCCTTGAAATCTATATGTCACCATATAGTTATCAACATAGGATTTATATCTAAATTGTGGAGTATCCAACTTCTTCCTAGTAAACTATGCACACTTAATATTATCCTACCTAAAATGTGGTTCTTCGAATTCTGCATCAAGTACCATGAACCAGCACTAGGGTGATCAGAAAGGTCTATCATTCAATGAAACATATGGTTTCATCTGTATAATTTATTGAAATATAATACTGTTGGAGAACATAACATGGGTTATTTACCTCTCCCAAGAGCCCCACAAATCAGGGAAATATGCTCATAGAATGTCCTCAAGCACCAAAAGTATTTGTTCTGTCTATCCCTAGGTCGTTAGGTAGTATGTTGTTCTTAGAAAAAAATTATATACATAGTTCCCTTTAAAAAATATTCAGAAATGAAATGTAAACTGAGAATACCACTCTGAAATGAATGTACTTGGGATCCCTTGAGGTAATACTATCTCATTGATATATGACCTCCCTTGATCTTTATTAGTAAAGGTCTCCATGATTGGATGGAAATGTGAAAATATCAGTATCTTATCTATATAAGCCCACACAACATCAAAACCCCAAGGTACCTTTGGAAATCCAATCACTAAATCTATCACAAAATCATCCCACGTCATCTTAAAAATAGGTAACTATTATAAAACATTGACTGATTATGGATGATCTGTATGCACCTGCTGTTTGGTGGTAATTCTCTAAACAAAAATACCTTCCCCTATGTTCATATATGGACACCAATACTATAAACTAAAATCATGATACATCTTTGTAATGTTGGGATACGTCGCCAAAACTAAGGCATAAAAATCATACATCAAAACATGTTGTATGTCCATTAGAACTAAAACATGGCCATTGACATGAAATATCTCATCCTTAACCACATTCCAACTTGGAGGTGGGTCCTCACCTTTCACACTCTCCTATAGAAATATTCTATCTAAATACTATGGTTGTCACATTATCACTATATATAGAATAATAATGGTTATAAGTAGAGAAAAAATAATGGTATTCCTCTGACCATCATGCACATCAATGTATTTATCAATAATATATCCATAAAATTCCACTCTCTACTGGCCTATTGAACTTCCTATATCTCAGTCCTTCTCAGTACATTTTCCAATGTATTTCCCAACCTAGGAATATAGTAATGATTTAAATAAAAATAATATAGGTATTAATTCAATAATAGATGTCTCTGTTTCACAACATGATGTGTGAATATATACATAAGGATTTTTTTCCCTATACACCGTAAAATAGATTCTTAGTAAGTAATGATTCTAATAGAAAATAGTATGAGAATCTATACCTAAGATGAGAGGATGTAATGAGAAATCCATCTCGTGTGGCCTCTGCTATTGTGAACTATATTCCACAAATCTGTCTCCCTACATTAACACGTCTCCAATACTTATACTAGATCCATCAAAATAAATAGTGTAGTTTTCACCCTGCTATAGGGGAATCATGATCATTATTGAAATTAATCTACCTTTCTACTCCTAAAATTCTATCTCATAGTTATCTTTCCAATAAATCATCACACCCATATTAGTCAAGACAATAATTGAATGTTTTAGACATTAAAAGTCTGATATGAAAGAAATATAATATACATCTATCCCCATGAAAATCCATATGTCAATGATGTTCATGCTGAGATTCCATGAATCAATATAACATGCCTTATATGGGTCAACAAATACTCCCTTCTCTATGTTGGCATTACCCAAGAAGTGAATCTTATCCCTCAGGTAGTGGAAGTTTTTGATCATACCATATAAATAATCATCTATTATTGTATCTAAAATGAACTCAAGATGATTGAAGTTGTCCTGTTGATTTTCATAATGCACGAATATATCTCACACAAAAACCACCAAAAATGAATCTTGAAATGATTGGAAAACTTAGTTCATCAGTACCATGAAAATTGTTTGCACATTTTAAATATTGAACATTATAACTAGGTAATCATATAAACCTCACCTAATACAAAATTATTTAATAGGGATTTCATTAATTAAAGCCCACGCCTTGTGTTATCAGACCTCCAATCATTTTTATCAAACACCCGAGATCAGTGTATTTGATTAACCAAATCATTTATCTATAGAAAGTGACTTGTTTTTAACCTTCATCTGATTCGTTTTTTGGTAATCCAAACATTTTCTAATTTTACCCTTCACCTTTATACAAAAATGGGAAAAAAATACCCCAGAGAGAAGTACAATATCGTATTATACCCATTTTCTCCAAATCCTCTAGCCAACTCTTGAGCTATTACAAGTGTGTCATAGACATCCTATATGGAATAAAGGATACCAAAACAACACTTATAACAAGATTTTTGGATGAACCATCCTTTTTATTATGAGGTTTAATATAAAATTCATTTGAGAAAATTTCCCTAAAATAATAATCTATAGGCATAAATTCCACTGGACACGACCCCTGATCATCCAGATATATACTAGGGATTTGGTCCATCATCCCACCAAGACCATGATGCTATGCCCCAACATATATTTCATGGAAATATGATTCACCTTTATGAGTGTTATCCATGGACTTTGGTGATGTAAAATTTACCCTCATGTGATAACAGTCAACATATACTCCATAATATATTACACAGTCCATTCAGAGGATGCTGTCAAACCCAATCATGTCAAGGAAAATGATATTCTATATGAAGTGACACCCACCGATCTCATGGGGTAACTCCTTGTATTGATACACATCCTCCTTTTTTACCCAAATTGGAATGACAAGAATCACAATGCCCTAAAAAAAAAGAATCAAGATCCCAAGGATCTCCACATTAGGTATATATATAATTATATGTGATGAAACTGTGTCGAGAATGAATGTTACATGAGTTTAGGATTATATGATCATACCTCTCACTATAAATGGCATGGATCTCTTATCCTTATATGTAGCCTATAAAGTTTAAATATATCATGAACCGAGGCCCCTTGATGAAAACCCACTACCAAGAGAATGACCACTCTATTGTCAGGATTCAGTTGGTGGCTACATAGCTTGGCCATAACCACAACCACATCAACATGTTTGACTCATACCACTCTTGCTACCATCTCAAAGAAGATCTATGAAACAAATATTGAATATAATGTTGGTGTTAACCCCCTACAACCCGTTTCTAGAATGAAGGGCGTGAATAAATGATTTATGTGGAAAATTCTACAGCATGTTCAACACTGAATTGCGTCATGACCACATTGATTCATAAGGAGGACTTACCTCCATACTGATGACAAAAAACTAAAGAGCCACCACTTGGAACTGGTATGGTACTAATCTAATGGTAAAGCTCAAAATGGTGCTTCCTTCTGGATGATGCTGAACTACTGGGTCGAGAGATTTAAATACTCTATTCTACCCTCAACTTACCTCATGTCCTACTCTATATTCAACAAATGATATAACATCTCATTAATAGTCGTCAACCTAAAATCAATTACCAGAGATATAAAATATTTTCATATACCTTCCTCGAATCCTCCCTACCTTGATGCCACATCAACAAGATATATCAACTCAAAAATAGGCATATCTATAATCCATTCTAAAAACATCGTAACTATTATCATACACTCCTCCAGATGCATGAACTCAAAAGACACTTATTCACTAAATATCTTTTCATAAAAGTAATCATAGAATCCTATTTCAAAACCCCCCAAACCATATCACATAGTGCATCATCTTGGTTAAAAACAAACTATCCTCTCTTAGCTTCTCCCTGAAGAATATATGTTGCAAGCTTCACTCTCCTCTTAAGAGGTTGATCCAGATGATTTAAGTTAAAGAATTTAGTCATGATACAAATATCATAATCAAATGAACAACCATACCCTAAAAACATGGGACGATGATGCTATTGGAACACCCTCTTCAACTCGTACATAGATGAGTTATGTTGCTGTACTCCCTGAAAAGTTTTCATAAATCCAGCAAAACTCTCATAGAACTATTACTCTGCACATGTATCTAGTTGAACAGCTGGTACCTCAGCTAGAACTATAAGTGAATCCATTGGATTCCCATGGCCCACCACTACCTGAGTGTGGTATTCTCCTCCCTCATATTGTATGACAAGAGGTCTTCATGATGGCATGCATATACAATTCAAGACAATGGCCTATGAAAATATCGATAGAAATGTTTTCATATTTTAGAACCGGATATCTATCCAACAAAGAGGTCATAACACACATCCTTTTCCTAAATCAAGGATTATATAAAAATAAACATCCATAAAATCCACTAGATACACTGCATACTGCCCACTCAAAAGTTGAGTAAAGCTATAGTCATTATTTTATATTTTTTAATTTCTATATAATTTTCATATTTATTTGAAATTTCATTTTCAATAGCCGAATCAAATGGTTCACTACTTCTAATACATAAGGGAACATAGTTTTTATGACTGAAAATATGGATTCCACTAAACCCACACCATAACACATTCCAATATTAGTGAATTAGGTTTCATGACTCAACCTACCAAAATTGGTTTCTTATGGAATATACGGTAGCCTAATTAGGAAAAGGTACATAGGTATGGTAAGAACTGTATATACCAACCATGAATTCTAATTCACATAAATAATTTATATCACTACAGAATGTATAACTCTCATGAAACGAATCCCAAAATCATGAAAAAATGTCATCCTATATGGCTTGCAATAAGTGTGGAATGTGATCCTAATAGTGTGCCTAAATTGACGCATGAGATGGAATACCCTCATCTCATATGGTTTTAAGAAAATAGAACTCACTATAATATCAATTATAAAATAAAAATTCAATTGAATCAAATAACGATAGAATAATATCAATTATAATAGGAAAATTCAACAAAACATCAATTTTCACTCACACAAATTTTCCATTTTCTTTTATGCAGGTTAGAGACTCCGATGAAAATGTCATTAAAAAATTTCAATTAATTCTTATCCCCTCTTATTTGCTTAAAATAATAAATTAAAAAATATTCCTTTGATACCACATTTAACATCTCAGTCCTAGATTTCACTAAACGGTGCCCCAAGCCTAGTTAGACACATTATATCAAGTCTATATCCACATATTCCAGAGGCTTCAGACTAAAAATAAGGTCCATGGGTGTGTTTGTGTGATGATTATTCCCTTTTGTAAGAGTGTAACACAATTGTATCAAACATACCAATTAATATCATATGATGTAAATCAATCATAAAATAGATAAGCATTAATGATACAAGTATTTATAACAATTCCATAAGTAATCCCATATAAAATGATGATCATTCCATATATCTATAATACATCCAAAATAGATATATTAGAAACATTATATTTAAAATAAATGATACCAAAATATGTAAATCTATCATATCTAGCATCACGAGACTTAGCTCAATACCATGATCCTTTATCTGAATCCTAGAACAAAGTCAAACATCAAACTATGGGTGATTTTCCTAGTCCTTATATTCATTAATAAAGTATTTTAGGGACCCCAATGGAAGCCCAAATAGTGTGAATGATAAATTCCAAATAATTCACCACCCAAGGTGTGTATAACATATCGTTACTATTCAATACAAGATGAAGTATAGTGAAAATATAATAGGTATTATAGTGATGAAAGGGAAATGCCAGTTGAAAATGAAAACAAAACAACATCCTATATGTGCATTAAAGGATTCCAAAAAAAGTGCCAAAATCCTCTTTAAAAGAATCTATTAAGTAATAATATAAAAATTACATGTCAATGTTGTATACACAACATCTCAAATTCCGCAAAACCACTATATACAACCTTTATATCATACCCGTCACATCCGAGCAGTATAATAAAACATGTCAAATTTACCACTATTGTAACATATACCAAAGTGTCAGACCACTGGGAGATGAATCCAATATATAGAAGACCAAGGGATCCTCAACATGTCCCTGGAGAATCTCAATAGAAACTCAGTAATGAAACTGGTGGAGTCCAGGATCACATCAAAAAAGAGTGTCCAATACAAGTCCAGCATGCCAGATCCAAGGGGTAGATATGACATTGGTATCCTATAAAATTGAGATACAAGTACCATATAAGTATGTGGTATCTTCTATTATAATCCCAGACCTACGGGTGAAACATCTAGAGAATTTAAATGGAATCATGATCAATGTTATACAAACCAAGAAATCTAATTTTGTTGCAATTAACATCTCATTCCATTAATAAATTTACAAGAATTCAAGCCCCATGAGTATAACCACTCATATTAAAAATAAAATTCAATTACCTTCAATGAATTTATCCACTAATATAGAAAACACACAAAAGTATTTTAATAAAACAATCATCATTAAATGGAGGAAAACATCTCCTAATTAATCAATTCGTCTAAATTAATTTTTATGTGGGACTCCACTAACTAGAAAAGGTCAAAATAGCACACCATGGGTGGTATAACAAGGGTAAATATCAAAGGATCACATAATGGGTGAACTTTGTTTAAAAAACCTTCAAAAAGGCACAAGGAACTAGTGGTCAACAATAATAGGTTTTATTGCATTCAATATAGTTATTTAACTAAATTTTATAGAAACACCATAAATTCCATCTTTTTTAATAATGGAAACAATATCTATAAATCATCAATCCACTAAAACTATGTATATATCATCTATCATAGTTCCAAAATATATTATTCGTCCAGTATCATCTTATAATTTGAATCATATATGGAGAACAATGTAGAATGATGAAAACCCCTGAAAATATGGAAAACTGGTTAGCACAAAAATAGCTTATCTGGTACCTCAAAAAATTAATATGGGAACAAATGGAATAGAAAAAAAATTGTCATGTATCCATCAATACCAATTGATCATGATTCTGAGATCAAGATAAAAAATTGTGTAAAATTCAAGTATTTAGATTCAAGAGGAGATCCCCTGGTCATACTATCTAATGAAGTATTAAAAAATGGGTTTGAGTAATAAGATATTTGCAGGGATTTTTTTTTTAAATTATCCCAATATAATGGGCCACTTGGTTTTGTCTCATCATTGGCTAAACCATGTCCTAACCGTGAACCTTATATTACACTAAGGGGTTACATGTTTGGTCACTATGCACAAATATTGAAAATTAACTCTTTTAAAATTGTAGCTTCTCTCGCATGAGCATGTGCCTCCATCTGGTTGTTTTTCTAAAACAATGTGGACTATTGCACTCCACTATCTCGACATACTTGGTTATTAGTAATAGAGTGACATACCCTACATTGTTTCAACTAACTATGCAGTCTATCATTGTTTTCCAAAACTTTGGGCCCCATATTCCAAAGAAGCTCCTAAAAACCGCAAATTCCACCATTACCTAAAAGTATATTTACATTAGTCTATAATTAATAATTTAAAATAGATAAAAAAATATCTATATCCCATATGAAAATCGAGTTCATACACTTATGTTAGGGAATCATCTAGTAGAAAATTGATTACACTAAGAAATATTTGATTTTGTATGATAGAACATTGTGTCATTTTTTTTAATGTGATGTTGATGAGGAAATATTAATAAATGGGAATATGATTAGTATAGAATATAAACTCACCACATTGGGGTTTTAAAGAGGATCATCCTGAATCATGTACTTTATAATTACATGAGTATCTTAAATTTAGGAATTTGGGATAGAATATAATATTTTCAAATCATGGTTTTTCAGATTCTTGGTGGAGAATCTCATCTCAAGGAATTCTTCTCTTAATAGATAATTCATAACAATATATGAAGCAGTACAAGAATATGATATCATAATATATGTTGAAAATTTTTATATAGATTGAATTTGTAACATTAGTAATATTTGGATTCACTGGAATATTTGGGTTATTGTATATGTAAATAATACCATAGGAATGCTTTAGTCAATGGGAAATAATGACTAGTTTGAATAAGTGAACCATTGGAAATAGTGATAGTTCCATGAAACCATTTGGAATTAATACACAGGGTTGTATGATGTTCTCCTATGACTGAAAACATGCATTTGGTTGGAAGGACATATACATATAATGGATGTAATTTCCAATTAGAGGAGTTTATTTTGAAATATAACAAAATCATTAAATAAGGGGTAAAAAGGTTATATTCTCAAGGATTATGGGATTCAAAAGGAGAATCTAAATTCAAGGATTTTGGTGGTTTAAGAATTAGGCATCAAAGGTATAGAGTAATTTCAATGGTGAAAAGGGTATTCAATATGGTTTAAATCACCCCAATGGTCACACCACCACATATTTAACACATTATAATGGAATGGGGATATAAAATGTAGTATATTAAGTCTATAATAATCTGAAAGAGAGGTATTTATAAATGTGAAGAGGTAGACTTGGCACAAATGAAACAATAACAATGATATATTTAAATCCTATGATTAAGGGTGAAATAAGCTCTTTTCTAACTTCTTCCTTTAAATGTGGTTCTAATTAGAATTGGTTGGATATTATTACGGATATGTGTTAGTCCCTAAAATATTTCATTCATTTATATTTTCCAATATACCTTCTTCTTAATATATGAATGATGAATTCTCAGTGATCAAAGTCAAATAATTTTATTAGGATTCTCATTATCAGTTCTTAAGTGGAGATGTATTTATGATTTTATAATTTATAGTTTACTTCCATTCAATTTAGACCATGCATAGATAAGGATTATGGACATAAATATTTTACATATAGTGGATGAAGATTTTTTATATACCATTTAAACCTAATATGTTCTAACATATTCAATGATAATGGATAAATAGATGGAATGTTAATGATAAACCCAATTATTACTAAAAATCTATCCAACAGAAATAGTTCTATAAAATTGATATTGAAAATTATTTCTATAACTACTCTATAGAAACATATTATGAAAATAGTCGGTATATTTATGGGTTTTACCACAAATACCATAAGTTTGACAAAACTATTAGTATAGTTCTGGTATTTGGACATATATTCCAAATTGTTGGTCAAAAAATTGGAATAGGTATAATCCCATCAATACAAACTATTAGATAAAAATGATAATATAGTTCATTCTAATATCCACCTATATCAACAATGTAGTAAAAATATTGGTATTAGTGTCCCATCCCAATGGTTTGACTAGACAACTGGTACAAGTTCCACCATTATTTATATTTAATTAAAAAATAAAAATAAATACATTAGAATAAATAATTATTTTCACATAGATATATATATATATATGCATGTGTGTATAAATAAAAATCCAGGAGTAACATGGTGATAATGTCATTATAAAATGACAACAATGTCCTCAGATCAATTCATGGATTGGAAAAAAAATTGAATAGAGAACCAATACCCAAAATTAACCAAACGATTTGTATATATTTTTTGAAATGTTTTATATGGACGGTTTGAGATCCCATGGACTATATAAAAATTATCAGTGTATTTACAAAACCATTGTCAAGGTCATTTTCCATTATAATTACATAGAACATTTCATCAAAACTTTGTTATAGGAAATACTAATAGTTTCATGGTATCCAGAAAAGGTTATAAATAAATGGTATAGAATTTCTTTAGTGAATAATAAAAATGAAACATGGATAATGTGAAATAGATTAGCCAATACGACTAAGATTCCCCATGAAACTATATACACCCTGAATGGGGGAAAACATGCTCTCATTTAGGGTCATATTTTCAAGTCCATAAACCTAATTGTAAATTTACAACAATATCAACCCATCTAAAATAATTGGGGCTAAAAAACGATTATATAGACAGAAGTAATTTGGGATTCAATGAACAATATATTAACTGATGGTATTTGGTTCCAAATAAAAAATGTATAATTAGATATGAAAGTGAAAAATATTAGGTTATCAATATATAACATTGAATATGGGTATGATGAACAATGGTGTTATATAAAAGGAACAAATGGGAACAATAGAAGGATTCCATAATATGAATTTGAAAATGGTTATAATTCTTAATGGTTTTTCACAAAGGGTATTTAAATCTTCATGAATTGTTGAGTTATTGAATGAAAAAATCATAAAATAAGTTTTATTTTACGTATTAGAAAACAGATACAGGTATAAATTAGTAAATAATTTCTATGTATAGACAAACACAATAGTCTCAAAAAATAGGGGATGGGGTTGAAATTGACATTTCGTTCATTTAAAAATATGCCACTCATTGTTTGGATAAATACACGACACAAATATAATCAGCATGTATAGAATACCTTTTAGAGTAGTTATTCACCCTATTACCAGGTAGATTGAATAATGTAACTATGAGAAGATGTTGTTGGGTTTTGGGTATTCATGAGGAGAATATAAAATAAATAATTTTATATTATGTTGAACCAAAAAACAAATATTTTATATTTATTTATTGAGAAATGAATGTTTTATAAGGGTTCAAGTGACCTAATGTCTATGCCATAGTGTGTTAATGACATTCTAATTGTGAATTCATTTGACATTAAATGACATGGGTAACTTCTCACATGAATGATATCCCTTTTCAAGGAAAATAAGTTCCCTTATTATAAATGATAATGTAAGAAGAGAATAATTTAAGCTCCAAACATGAGAAAATAATGATCTTACAAATATATTTTCTCCTCCAATTGGCCCAACAAGAATATCTCTAAATTATCTCTGGAGATATTATGGTACCCAAATGATTTATATCATTTAATTTAGTATTATTTTTTCTTAATTTATGAAAAAGGAGAGTCTTAGTGTGAATAAACTGAACTTTTCCAAAGGATCCATTTGTGGGATTTTCAACCATACAATATTATTTCCCTTTAATTTATTTTGAATGCACTACTTTCTCCTTATATTTTTGGGGTGTAATGCTATTGAGTGAAGTATCTATTTTTTTATATGATTCAAAAACTGGGTCTTCATCCTAGAAAGTAATATGTCTCTATACTTTGCTAGATTAATGTATTTTAATTTAGGAATATAATGTTTATATTTTTGTTTGAAAATCATTGAGCAATTATTTTTGAGTATTATGGTCTATCAAAATTAAATAATATTTAATGAAAACTATATGGAAACATTGGAATTTAAAAACATATGCGAAAGAGTGCCTAATAATAACATTGATAGCATTATTAATATGGTCATGTAATTTAAGGTCATGATTATTTGATCAAATATATGGCTCGACCTTGTATATGATATCTACGATTCATGAAATTCTTTAATAATATGAATAATCATTACACAGTTTTATTATTGAATTTTTCATCCTAGTATAGAGAATAATACATAATGACCAAATATGAATGAAGGGATTATATTGTAGGAGAATATTTTTCAGTTATTACTAGTATTGATTGGACCCCAATATATAATACTAGTAATCAGTACATATCCTGGTATTATAAAAACCAATCTACATATATTACTAAAAAGGGAGTCTCTATGTAAGATGAAATCATTAAATATAAACATTTTGGTAAAATGGTTAACTATCATGGAGTGATATCGGGGGATGTTTGATGTAAATTAGGTCTTAGGACCCATGGAAATTGATATAGCACTATCCTAACATAGAACTAAGGGAGAAAACAATGTAAACATGTAAACATTTTAAAAATGAGGACAAATGAGGTAGGGAAATAAAATATGCGGATAGACCTACGACAAGACATCTAAACCTCACATTTAATCCTATGTCAAGGTTAATCAATCTATATGTAGTGTTGGTAAGGGGAATCATTGTCATGGGTTATGTGAAACATTATATTAGTGTTGAGATATGATTGGATAAACATAAATATAATCTTATTAAGATAACTATTACATAAATCAAATTTTAATAAATTAGATAATTTAAAAAATTGGTGTCACATGAAGTAGACCAATCAAATATGTTTAAGATCTTATGGGATCGAACACTTAAAATTATTAAAATTCATGTGGGATAGAGTATATATCATGTAGTTTAATGTCTTTTCGTAAGGATTGAGTGTCTTTTAGTTTATGGTATTATTATAAGGACCATGTGTTATGTAGTTTAGTGTTTTGTACATATTAATTTTCATTATTACTGTTTAATGTTATAAATCTTTCACCAAGGTATCATATTGTTTATTCTCACATAACATAGAGTCTACTCAATAGTTTATATAATGCATAATGAAATATAATTAAAAATAATTTAGACCATATTAATCATTATTGAAGAAAATTAGGTAAATAAATTTATGAAATTTCTAAATTGAAGTAAATTAAATATTGGTGGGTGAAAATATATTTACCATTTGAAATTGAAATAATATATATAAAATTTTGTAAAATATCAAATGGAATTATATATTCTTCTAATTAAATTTAAACATGTATCTAGTTAGTATTCTTGATATATAGTGTAGATTTAATTACCTAGAATAGGAAACCATTTAGTCTTAAATGCATTTTTTACAATTTCTATGAATGTTGAAAGAAAGGATATATGCATATGGTACTTAGGATTCATAAATGAGAATATTGGCATAGGGTTGTGTAATTATAAGAGGATTATATCTACATAAGTATTTTTTTATGGTGATTTAGAAATCATAAATATGAAGTAGGTTAGTTGGAAGAGGAGGTATTCAAAATGGTCTGGAAAACCCTTGTGGTTTACCATTGTGTTCGAGATGGGTTATTCGAGAAAAATTAATGATCCCAAATTAAAGATAATGGTAAATATATCCTCACAAGCACTAAATTAAGGTATCATGATATACTGGGGGATCATGGTTATCGGTTATTTTGAACATGGTATTTTTGATATGTTTTCATGATTTAAACATAGATTACAATTCCCCTAAATAAAACAGGTGGGGAATTTGATAAATGAGTTTTTAAACAGAATACTTAGTAAAATATTTATGGTCATCAAGGATTAACAAATATAAATTGTTTAAATACATGTGAGATGTATGTTATAACATATAGTTTAGGGGAATATTGTAAGACTAATTTTGTTTATGTAATATAGAAAGTATCATATTTCATGAAGATTAATATATTTTCTTAAGTACCTTACATCATGAATTTTACAGACCTATGATATGGACCTCATGCTATGATATTTATTTTCAAACAACGAAGACATTATTAATTTATTGGGGTTTATTAGAAATGATTAATTTTTTTAGATTATTATTGGATCACATGTATTTTACATTAAAATGAGGGATATTTAAAATTATTATGAATTTTTTGTTTAATTGTAGAGACGATCATTATATGAAAATCATTTTGATCTAATATAAAAAAAGAAAGTGGTAAGGATAATAATTGGGATATTATTTCATAATAGCCTTATCAATTATATGGATCAATGTGTGATCAATATTGTTATACTATATTGTTTAGATGAAATTTAATGGACACATTTGTTCATTTATAGATATGAAATATTATTTTTTGAATATCTATTAAAAAACATACTGGTCCACACCAAAATTACAAATTTCAAGTATATTTAGATACATGGTTACATATATAATAGGTTCATAAGTTAACTAAATATTATCCGACTATGTTATTCATAAATAGAACCCTATTTTTAAATAACATTAACTATACCTTTATTTATAGCCTTGGGAAAGAAAATATATGAATGATTGAGATCATGTTCTCAGTATGGGTAAACACAAGAGATATGAATAAATATATTAGAATATTATTACGAGAACATGCCCATATCATTTGAAAAGCACACCATTCATATCATTAATAATAATCAAGATTCGTGGAATATATCTTGGAAATTCAAAATACATGAATCATAATGGAATCAAATAACATAATCCCTGAGAACATAACGTTGTCAGAAGACATATATTTTTTGAAAAAAATAGAATCAAATCCTATATATTAGGGATAATTTAAAAAACTATTATAATGTAACGAGTTCACTCCCCAAAACATTATTGTATTCATTGTTCACTCCCAATACTATCATATTGGATAGACTCACTTACTTAATTGGGTTTACATCCTATTCTTGTCCATTTTCTTTCATGAGATATCCATATTTAAACAATGTATTAGATAATATTATAATTATGATCTACACATTTCTAAATAGAAATCAAAAATCCATGTTCCATAAGATCATAAAATATTCATCAAATCATAAACCTCCAAAATAATGTTGTTTTATAAACATTTCATTAAGGCATAATCCATGGAAAATAAATATTTTTCCTAATCATTTAATCATGTAAGAATAGTAGAACTTGTTGACAATGATCTTGATTCATAATAATATTTTAATCTTAATAATAAAAAATCTAGAAATAATTAATTATGGTATAATTTGAAAATATACCAATTTTTTATTAGTAAACAGAAAAGGATGAAATCCTAGATGGAAAATGGTTTAGATAAACAAATAGAATATTTCATGGGGATAATTTCATTTACATATTAGAATCATTTATTCATAAACATTAAAATTTTAAAAAATTAAACAATAAATTTTCATTGAAATATGACATGGAAATTTTTAAAAAATTATTTAAATAATTTAGTGCTCATGATAGTGTAAGATTTAGTTAATTCCTTGTACATTTAAAATAATATCTCTATTTTAATTTTTGGATATTATTAATAAGTACCTCATTCAAAAAAAAAGAATAAATGATACATTTTAAAACAATTTGTAAAAATGTTAACATGGGTACAAAGTACAATTTACAATCTTGGTACAATAATAAAACAACCATTAATTTTTTTTTAGAAAACATGGATATTAAAGAAAAATGATTTTCGACCAAAGAGAAGCTAATGTTGGAATTCCATGAAAACATTATTTTAGAATATTTATTAAAATAGTTTTTAAAATGAAATTAATAAAATATTATTTAATGAAATTTATTTATGAGGATATTATTCATGAGATATTTGGGAGATATATCATGAAAATTCATTATTTAATTAAAATAAAAATCAATCAGGATGAACACTAAAATTGAATCTTAATGCCCTTACCAGTTTGATAATTTTTATATCATAATCCCCTTGAAATAAATAACAATATTTTTAAACTTAAATAACCATAATTATAATCATATTAATCATAAAATATATTAATGACCAAAATATACACTACATAAAATACACTTTTTGTTATTATGTCATGGGTCAAAATGAAATAATGCTGAGATCCAAATATATTACCTTCGGTCAAACTTCTTTTGAACATGATAGAACATATTTTATAATAAATATATATTTATTATACATATATTCTATAACCATAATCATATATATAATAAAATGTTTTATTTACTAATAAACTATTATAACCATTTTATTAATTAATTTTCTTTTAAAATAACTATTTATGGTGATAATTACTTCCTTTTTCATATATGTTTTTGTTTATTAGTTTTTGTCTATGTACCTTGATTATGTTTCCATAAACTCCAAATTTTAATCATAACATAAATATAAAATATAATCATAATATTCCTAAGTAAAGTCATTTATAAAATATTGAAACATGAAAATGAATTAATCAATTCATGGAGATGGTCAAACTTTGATATGCATTAACATTGTTTTCATTTTTGGATGGATAGAAAAAAATAATGTTAAATATTATTTAAATAATAAAAAATAATTTTTTGTTTAATATATATTAGATATTTTCGAGAAATATACCTTTATTATCATTAATGAAAATGTAAAATGAATAATTTATGATATTTCATCATGGAGGCTGTAGTCTACCCATATGTACAAGAAAAATTATTGTATCTTAATTAATTGGAATTAATAATATGAATATGATATTATAATTACAGAAGTATAATTATGTCATAAATATCATATTACTACATTTAATCCACAATTATATTCATATGTGATAGGTGATTATGGAAAACGATTTACATCACTTTGTGAGGGGTAGTACATTATACACCAAGTTGACTGTTTCATATCTCATTTTTCAGGAGATAAGAATGATGTAGGTTATAAAATTTACATAATAAAATATTATTATGTGTAGGGTAATATTTTCATTATTTCACTATATATTAAGATGTAATAAAAAATAAAACAAAAATTCATTGTCAAGAAAAATACTATTTCTTCAAACATTCTCTTTATGTTTGAACCAAAATACTTCATAGGAGGGTTTTATAATCAAAAAATTCACTCCATGAATTATAATGCTATGCAAGGAAGATAATTTTTAATGAAATTTATTTAAAAATGATTTTATGGTATAACAGAAATAAAAGAGGGGGCTCCCTTTTATATGTGAGATAAAGTATTATTTTTGTAAATTCGAAACATTATTTAATAACGTGATGTCAATATCAAACCATGTTCCACAAAAATAGATAAATTATATATTATAGGTAATATAATGATGATTAAAACCTCCACCACTAAAAAGTAATCATATTTCAAATATGTTATTCAATTTATCTATAAGGTTACCTAGTTTTACGATTTTAGAATTCACCACATGAACTGGTATTTTTTTCATAGTAAATTAGTCATTAGAAGAAAAATAAAACGAGAAATACAATATAATTTTTTCCATATGATTCTAAATATGGAATATTATTTATAATATAAAAAACAATGTGTGTTTAAAATTATTTTTAAAACACAAACATGTAACATTAAAATCCTCATTTAACCTTGCACATGGTAATTAATTTAAGATATTTTTACTATTAATTATAAAAAAACATATTTTGAAATTACTACGGCAAAAAAGGAATTTAGCGGCAGTTTTTTTTTCGTTTCACGGCGGTTTAAACCGCTGCTAAATCGTGCATAGGGAAACTATTCGCGACGGTTTTCAAAACCGCCGTAGAACGTTTCGCGGCGGTTTTTTAGCGGTGGTTTTTTTATTTTTTAATTTTTTTTGTTATTTTTGTTATTTTTTATTATATATATATATATATATATTTATTTTGTATTTATTTATTTATTTATTTATTTATTTATTTGTTTCGTATTTATTTATTTATTTATATATTTCGTATTTATTTTATTTATTTATTTATTTATTTATTTCTATATTTCATATTTATTTTATTTATTTATTTATTTAATTTTCGTATTTATTTATTTTATTTATTTTATTTCATATTTATTTTATTTCATATTTATTTTATTTATTTATTTTATTTATTTATTTTATTTATTTAATTTCGTATTTATTTATTTATTTATTTATTTATTTATTTATTTATTTATCCATGCATGCACATCCCATGCACATGCACATGCATGCCCATGAATACCCATGCAATATAAAGAAATTCTACGTTTGGTGAGATTTGAACCCCTAACCTTTTACATATTTTCCAATGACTTTACCACTCCAGCAAACTCGCCATGTGGTTAATAAACAGAATTTAATATACTTATATATATTAATTAAAAAAACAAATAATACATAAATAATAGACATAAACTCAATAATAATAAATAATAAATAATAAATAATAAATAATAAATAAGGAATAATAAATAATAAATAATAAATAATAAATAATAAATACTAAATAATAAATACATAATAGATATAAATAATAGATATAAATAATAAATAATAAATAATAAATAATAAATAATAAATAATAAATAATAAATAATAAACAATAAATAATAAATAATAAATAATAAATAATAAATAATAAATAATAAATAAGAAATAAGAAATAATCAATAATCAATAATGAATAATAAATAATAAATAATAAATAATATATAATAAATATTAAATAAATAAATAGTAAATATTAAATAACAAATAATAAATATTAAATAATAAATAAATATAAATAATAAATTAATATAAATAAATAATAAATAATAAATAATAAATAATATATAAATATAAATAATAAATAATAAATAAATATAAATAATAAATAATAAATAATAAATAGATAATAAATAAATATATATAATAAATAATAATAATAAATAAATATAAATAATAAATAATAAATAAATATAAATAATAAACAAATATAAATAATAAATAATAAATAATAAATAATAAATAATAAATAATAAATAATAAATAATCAATAATCAATAATCAATAATCAATAATGAATAATAAATAATAAATAATAAATAATAAATAATAAATAATAAATAATAAATAATAAATAATAAATTTATATAAATAATAAATAATAAATAATAAATAATAATAAAAAAAATAAAAAATAAAAAATAAATAATAAAAAACAAATAATAAATAATAAATAATAAATAATCAATAATCAATAATCAATAATCAATAATCAATAATCAATAATGAATAATAAATAATAAATAATAAATAATAAATAATAATTAAAAATTAAGAAATAATAAATAATAAATAATCAATAATCAATAATGAATAATAAATAAAAAATAAAAAATAAAAAATAAAAAATAAAAAATATTATATAAATAAATAATAAATAATAAATAATAAATAATAAATAATAAATAATAAATAAATATAAATAATAAATAATAAAAAATAAATAATAAATTAATATAAATAATAAATAAATATAAATAATAAATAAATAAAAATAATAAATAATATAATTAATATAATTCGTAAATAATAAATAATAAATAATAAATAATAAATAAATATAAATAATAAATAAATATAAATAATAAATAATAAATAATAAATAATAAATAATAAATAATAAATAATAATCAATAAATAATAAATAATAAATAATAAATAATAAATAATATATAATATATATAGAGTAGATATAAATAATAAATAATAAATAATAAATAATAAATAATAGATATAAATAATTAATAATAATTAATAAATAATCAATACTAAATAATCAATAATGAATAATAAATTTTAAATAATAAATAATAAATAATAAACAATAAATATTCAATAAATAAATATAAATAATAAATAAAAAATTAAAAATAATAAATAATAAATAAATATAAATAATAAATAATAAATAATAAATAATAAATAATAAATAATAAATAATAAATAAATATAAATAATAAATAAATATAAATAATAAATAATAAATAAATATAAATAATAAATAAAAAATAAATATAAATAATAAAAAATAAAAAATAAATACATTTAAATAAAAAATAAAAAATAAAAAATAATAACTAGTAACTAATAAACAAATATAAATAATAAATAATAAATAATAAATAATAAATAAATATAAATAATAAATAATAAATAAATATAAATAATAAATAATAAATAAATATAAATATTCAATAATAAATAAATATAAATAATAAATAATAAATTAATATAAATAATAAATAATACATAATAAATACATATAAATAAAAAATAAAAAATTAAAAATAATTAAAAATAATAAATATATATAAATAATAAATAATAAATAACATATAATAAATAATAAATAATAACTAAATATAAATAATAAATAATAAATAATAAATAATAAATAATAAATAATAAATAATAAATAAATATAAATAATAAATAATAAATAATAAATAAATAAAATGATAAACAAATATAAATAATAAATAAGAAATAAGAAATAAAAAATAATAAATAATAAAGAAATATTAATAATAAATAATAAATAATAAATAATAAATAATAAATAATAACAAATAAATAGATATAAATAATAAATAATAAATAATAAATAAACATAAATAATTAATAAATATAATTAATAAATAATAAATAATAAATAATAAATAACAAAAAATAAATAACCAGTTACAAATAATAGATAATAAATTAATTAAAGTATATTATAAATAATAAATAATAAATAATAAAGGAAACACATGAAAATGTATGAAAAGACGTGATAAAGGATGAAAAATCATGAAAACACATGAAAAAGGATTGAGAAGCATATGAAGAATGAGGCATTAGAATGAATAAGAACGCATGAAAACTAGTGACAACTCTGGAAAACTCCTTAATAATTCAACATAATCATCATAATAACCCACAAAAAACCATTGATAAAGATAACAAGAAATGGAAACCCAAATAAAAAGTAATAAATGGAGCTACCGTTAAAACCCGTCAAAATGGTCATAAAGAGACAAAAACATTGGACTCACATTAACAAAGATAACTTATGATCAGAGAGTCCGTTTTAGATTCGGGACCTGTCAAATCAAAGATCCTGAAACGATCTTTGTCCTGAAAGATGAATGTGTCTGAATGGACAGGCGGATCGGAAAGTTATGACTATTTAAAAAAAAGCTGATGGAGAACGAGTGCTAAAAACGAGGTATTGAAAAACATAACAAACCCGATACCCCCTAAAAGGCCATAACATATGATCTAAAAGTGCATGTGGGCGCCACGACCAGTCAAAATGAAGCTCATGCAACGAGCTATAATCTGGCAGGTGGAGGTTGCCGAACTGACACGCGGATCAAAAGTTAGGTCCGTTTGAAGACAAGTTCGACGGGACATCGATGACGGAAATGGGGTTTTAGAGGCCTTCAGAGGGGTGTTTGTGGTTGAATACATGACATAAGCATGATTCTCTTAATCTAGTGTGTATCTCTCTTCGCTTTCTTTGATTTGATATGTGGTAGAGCCCAAACGGACACCCAGAGCGAAAGTTATGGTCGTTTGAAGTTGGAGAACTTTTTTCAACTTTCTTATAAATCTAATATCTTCGGCACCTTAGAACGTCCCACGTTGTTGATTATATGTGCCTCTAGACCTCTTCATGAGCTTCGATATGACTGGTCGTGGCGCTTCAACGGACGCCCGGATCAAAAGTTATGGTCGTTTTAGTGATTTTATGGTTTCTCGTGTTTTTTTCATTTCATTTTGCGGCAGTTTTATTGAAACCGTCGCTATTTCGCAGTGGTTTTTTAAAAAACCGCCGCTAATCATCGAATAAAATTAAAAAAATAATAATTATAATAAATAATTTTTTTGCCGTTTAGCGGCGGTTTTTTCGCTGCGGTTTTTAAAACCTCCGCGAAATGCCGGCCCGAAATGCATTTCGCGGCAGTTTTAAAAACTGCCGTGAAAAAACCGCCACTAAACGAAAGTTTTATTGTAGTGAATTAAGGAATAAATATAATTATTTTGATTCAAAATAATGAATCCATTTTATCAAATTCATTTCATATAATTGGCAAAATATACATTGAAATTAAACTTGCAATCACTATAAAAAAGTAGTTTTCCCATGAAATATTTCTCCCAACTATCAATACTTTTTATATCAATAGAAAAGAAATTAATTCTGTATACCTATTTTTATTAATAAAAATATAATTGGTGAAACTTAATTTAAAAACATTCTAAAATAAAAAATAATTTGTAAATTAATTAAATATAAAATAATAAATATCAGTATGTTCACTCTTAATCAAAAAATTAATATTTTCATTAAATTATCTCTAATTATATATAATCTAATTATAAAAAATATTATATCCAAAATTATTTTCATTTATTCAAATAAATTTTATAGAATTGAAAAAAATTATTTCAAAGAATGTGTACAAAACAAGATGAATCCTTATTTAGTAAAATACTAATTGAAGCATAAATTCTGATTTTTCTTATCTCAATGAATTAAAATAATAGATTAAATATAAAATATTTTACTAAATAAATAATATATAAATTTCATTAAAATATACCATCATGAGAGGTTAATTTAATTTATTAAGAGAAAATACATTATCTGGTTTTTCTAAAAAAACATTTCTTTTACTATCAAATGATGTTTACTTTTAACTTTAATTAATTGATAACAGTTGATTTTATTTAATAAATTTATAAAAAATATTCTTTTTATTATTTAGTTATTCATATTCATAATTTCTAGTTTAATGTACTGTTTATAATATTATACAATATCATAATTCGTTAAATCTCAGTTTTCACATAACACATGCTATCGAATAAATTTAATTTATTTGGAAACAAATTTCATAATATATTATATCATTACATTCTAAAAACATAAAAATAATTTTTACATTAAAATTACATTACTATGATATACAATATTATGGATACTTCTACCTCATCATGTCCTCAGTATTATATACAGCTTCTTGGATTTGGTTTTATTACCATAAAACATTGACTAGGTGTGCAATATTGTTTCATATAAATTTATTGGTATAATATATAATAGACATTAGTTTTTCCCCTTAAGAGATATTTTTTTCTAGTGTTATGAGCTCATATTTCAATATATGTGAAGGGTTTGGTATGTACATCCTCAGTAGAAATACATTACATACATCGTGGGAATGATACTAGAATAATGGAAGAATAAATTGTTATGTTACCATCCCAACATGACAACGAGTCTTGAAAATTCAAATATACCTAGGATATATCATTCCTCTAGTTAATTATACCCTAAAATTTTTTAATGCATAAATTCATAGAAAATAATTCTCACTAAATTCAAATTCTCGATCACACAAATTCTTTTTAGACAATTTTAAAGTCGAATATCAGATCCAATGATGTGTTGTTGAATGGATATGAAATTTACTCCCATTTCCCCAACTTGTTCATTAAAAAATAACGTTGTTTGTATAAATGTATCCTAGAACATTTGATTGATATTAGTTTCTTTCATAGTTTTCTTCTTATGAAACCATCTAAATTCCCATGTTAAAAAAATAATTTCAAGATAAATCTAAAAAAGGATGGTGATGGTACCAACCAACATTAAAATACATAAGAGAATGTATCAATATATTCTATAGGTTTATAATGGTTCTATTTGAGTCACAGTCTGTATTGGTATGATATTTAGTTTAGAATGTCTACTCTTTAACAAGGGATTTCTAAACACATCACACAAACATTTTCGTAAATTGCATAACCCACTTATATATATAAAAATATAGTACTCTCTAATACCATTCATCTAATTTAATCTATATCATAGAAATTTTAAATAAAGAAAATTCTTGTCTAATTTCAATAATGTTTGATAAATTTTTATAGTGATATATTATTACCAAAACAGAATAATTGCTTTCAGATGTTTATTTGGGTCTGAAGATAAAGTCCATGGGGACATATTCCAATTTTCATTTTGGAGTGGGTAACAATTGTAATATCACATTAAACTTATATCTACAATAAATAACTTTCTAACATACCATAAACTATATTACATGCACAACAATATATCTATTTAATTTATCCCACAATAAATACTCTTTTATATCTATAAACATATTTTACATACCTGATGAATAAAGATTGCAGAAATACAAGACTCATCCAACAACTCATACAAATACAGTTGGGACAAAACACATAGAGGGCTCATAAAACATGCCATACCATCATGATCAATAGTGATCTTAGGAACCTTTCTCACCATATTTTAAAGGGACACATAGATCATAAATACCTCTTTAATCCTTACATAGATATATTGTTTAACACTCCAGAATAAATATTATATTACTCCCCTTACATCATGATTATAGGACCCAGATTGATAGTTTTAAAAATATTGCATCTTTTTTATCCTTATCATTGATATGTTTGTGTGATCCTTTTTAGTCCAAACATTATACGAATTGTTTTATTTCCATGGGTGGTATTGTATTTAAAAATCATAATAATTAATCTACCATTACCAATTTTTTTAACACTTATTCAACTATTTATAAGTTAATATATACTTTAACCAATTATGATATATATATATATATATGAGAAATTTATATATAATGATAATTTCTAAATATATATAAATAAAAAAATTAGAAATCTGACCACAAATCATGAGTTGAAAAATGTTTCCCATGAACCATAATTGTTCATGAGGAATATTCTATCTTCATATCATTTTATAAGATAATGAATCCCAATTTTTTTTACGCATCAATATAGACTATAAAATATTAGCCACCATAGGTTAATGTAATAATAGGTTCAATGAATAACAATTTTAGTAGTTCGGTGAAATTATTATCACATTAATTTTTCCAAATAAACATGTCTCCATTCTGAGTTAACATGGTTTTTAGATTATATAGTTGTGATAAATTCAACAAAAGTAATTATAATTCTCTTCCAAAATAAGAATACGAAATATCCTACTCATTTTTATTGGTCTAGTCTAATATTCAATAACTCTATATACTAATAGATACACAAATACACCCTATATTTAGATTATATGACCCATAAATGAGTTATTTTGTAGTCAAAATTCACAAGTGTTAAATTTGTCATAAAAATTTCCCTTCCTCAGGGTCACCAGCATAATTCTGAGGTGACCTTTATTGTTTTCCTTTATCATTGAATATATATGAATATAATATATAAATAATTCTCAAAATGACAATGGTAATATTTAAGACTATATTCATTAAAAAAATCATGATAGAGGAGAAATTTTTAAGACCAAATTGAATCACTATATATTCATAGTGTCCATAACATGTATGAAATACTATTTTGGTTTGATCCACATTCTTTACCAGAAATTTATGACAATTATGATGATGGTCAATTATGGAAAATTATTGATCTTTGTGAAATTAATATAACAATTTATCAATATGGGGTATGGGATACATTTTCTTGATTGTGATCTTTTTTAGTTTATGATAATAAATATAAATTTTCATAAATACAAATTTATTCTTAATAAAATTATTTTTATAATCCAATAGGGAGAAACTTGGTTGAATAAATCCCTTCACATTATTATCCTGGTTTTTCTTCATTAATTCCTCCAATTAAATTAGGGCCATTATTTATAGACTCTTTGAAATTGGTATAGCACTACTTATACATTATACTGAAATATATACTTCAAAATATTGTGGAATACTAGTAAAATATTCTATAATAACATTATAACAATCCCAATAATAAGAAGTTCCTTATTGAAGAATTTTTACCCAACCATATGTGATAAACACCAATTTTTTATAAGATTCTCGACCAATAAATTGGATTCATTTTCCATTTGAAGTTATTATTTATCATGTTATTGATAATAGATCATATGTTGGTTAAAAATATCAAATTATAATTCCCATTTTCATAAATTGAAGTAGGATTTACATAGAGAAAGAGAATTGGGGAAAGACATTACACTAAATTCGAATAGAGGGTGAATATTAATATTTTTATTAAGAAGATTCCCCCCAGACATTAGCTATAGATGAATCCTAATCATTAGAAGTTATCATCTTACAATTATGTAATTTATTTATAATTCAACATTTAATCACTGAGTTGGTACTATGATAACATTACAAAATTCTTCCAATATAAAAGAGTTTATATATCCCAAGTGAATTTTGACATTGGTAGTTCAAGAGTGTATAGTATGTATACCTTTTACCATTTAAATATCTTACCCCTCATCAGAAAAAAAATCACAAATTATTTACCTTTTTCTTGAGACTTAAGAAGTTGCAAATTTTTATCAACATCATCTTCCTTTATAATTGATAATTCTTTATCATAATTTCAGTACTCCTTGCAATAAATACATCAGAGTATTAGTGGATCACTATATAGAGATTTCTTACTATATCTTTCATTAAATAACTTCTTCACAACACATTTGAATTTAGCAACATGATGACCTTTCCTTCCACAATAAAAAATTTCTATTCCACTTATGACAGTTTACTCAATGATATCTACAACACATCGATCAGTAATTAATGATAATATTCTTTTCTACATAGTTTATATAGTATTTATTGAATAAAATCTCTATTTTCATATCATAATGTTGAGATTAATGGGTTACTCCAATCATTATTTCCACCTTGAAAATTTTTTTCATCATCGCTACTACATTCATTTATGGATAATTTCCTTCGTATAATATTTTTAAGATACTAATTATTTGACCAACCTTACTTTCAGGGTGGAAGATAATTTCAAAATCAAACCTCACTATCATAGTAAACTGTTTATCAATGTTACTAATATGTTCTTCATCCCTATGATATAAATATAGGAAATTAATTTGTAGTTTTGTATAAATAATATGAGTTATGTACTTATTAACAAATAATATTTTAAAATCATCCTAACAAATAGAGATAGTTTCTTCTTATTTCCTCATATGCATTCTCAGATTACACCAATGATCAGTATATCATTCAAAACTTTAGATAACCATACTGAATTTTTTAAGATCTAAACATAGGAGAGTTTATACTATATTCTCAATGGTAATTATACAATTCATAGAATCTAGTAGATAAGTGGAACCGCTAAATGAAAGTGGATGTTTCCTCATGAATTACTCAATAGTAAATTATTCCCTCCATTGATTGTTTTTATGATTAACATTATTCATGTCTTTAGAATGATATGAGAGAGTAGAAAAATTATTTTCTATTCATAGTCCACAAATATTTTATTTATTATGAAGAAAATATTTTAATTTCCTATTATATTCAACATTAACACTATTCCATTCAGGTCCAAACCATCAACCAAAACCAAAAAAGCATTGTGTATGAGTCAATAATCATAGTTGGAAAACATATAGTCCTAAATAATCATTTATAGGATGTCTAAAATAATACACATTCATTTAATTCTATGTTCCATTTTGGTTTAATCTAGTCCATCCATGATCATTTCCAAATCATTAGAAAATTTTCCCATAATTATACTTATCCCTAGTATTATGACTAATGTTTTCATATACTATATTCCAACGAATAACTAAATATTTTCATTATACAAATAATTCTCACTGACAATTTTCATACATAGGTATTATATGTTATTAGATAAATATTCATTAATTCACATAAATATTCATGATCGAATCATAGTGGTCTAGTATATTTGGAAACATTAGTACATTGAAAATATGTTAATAAGTGATCAAAATCATCTCTAAATATGTTCTACATAAATAGAAAAATTCTTACACATATCATAAAAAATATATTTAATTATAAAATGGGGAATGTAAACACATCGATGGTTGAAATTAAGTTATTAGTAAGGCTAAACAGGGGAGATATCAATTTAACATGGGCATAAGGATATGAGAAAAAGAGAATAACATTTGAAACCATCTATTTCATATCAAAGATCAGAATATTGTTTCATGAATTCTCATAATACATGAATCATAATGAAATCAATGAAAATATTCCATGAGATAATAACTTTGGAAAAAGATAGATATTGGGGATACATATATGGAATGAAAATTATTTATATAGTAATTTATCATTTCCAAGAAAATTATAGTGGAATTGTTTTAGTCCTCGAACCATCATTGTGTCCACGATTTACTCCTTGAACTATCATAGTGGATAAATTACATTACTAAATTAGTTTCACTCCCCATTCTAGACTTTCTTATTTCAATAGATATCAATCTTTTCCCAATTCATTAGATCTAAATAAAATTCATGTCCTACTAATCACGTAATGAAACTCATACATATGTGGGATATATGATCAAAAAACATTCATCATATATATCATATGGAAAATAATTGGTTTTATAATCATTTCATCATGACATGACCCATGGAAAAGAAATATGATTCATAATAATTTTACCAATTCATCATAGAATAACCCATATAGAATGAATGTGTTTCATAAAAAAATTATTAGGGTAATACTAAACCATCTATAAAAATAATAATGATAGTTTCATCTTATCATAACCAAATTAAATATTAGAAAACCTCAAAGGATTTCATCTTAGATGGAAACGTTTTTTAATAAAATTGACATGGAACATTTATTAAAAAATAACCTTTCAAATTATAAAGAACTTATTTAAATGTAAAAATATCAAATATTAAAGAAACTCTGTTTGTTAAATGAAAACAGAAACCTCTAATAAAATATTCTATGAATTGAACTTTCATAATGGTGAGAAATTATCTTCTTGTTATTTATATTAAAATAATTATTCCTTTCACATTTTTGATAAATAGTCTTAAGTAACTCATTTGGAGAATGAAATGAAGATTTATTTTAGAACATTTTCAAAAAATTAAAAGAATGAAAAATATAAAATTAAATAATATTTGAGAAATACTAAAATAATTATATAAATTTTATTGGAAATCATTGATATGGAAGAAAAATTATTTTCTATTGAAGAGATAAATAATGTTACATATCCTTAAAAAAATATTTTAGAATATTGAGTAAAAAAATAGAGGAAAATGAAAATAAACAATGTTCATTCTAAAAATAACCTAGCTATTATAAAATTTATGAGTTTCATGATAGTTATATTATGTAATTTTAATGTTGGATGCAAAATCAAAAATAATATTGATAAATAAAAATATTGTAACACAAAACCCTTAAAACTGTGCTATTTTTTTAATCGTAATCCGCATAAATGAATAAAAAGTATATGGATATATAAATATGAATAATTTTTTATAAATAATGATAGAATAGATTCATTGTTATAATATAAAACACATAAAATAATCAGTATGTTAATATATTATGTGTCTCATAGAAATAAAAATTTGGTGAAAACCACATACCTTATGTTTGAATTCATCCTTACATGATTAAAATTCTTGTATATTAAATATCTATTTATTATAAATATATTCCAAAAAAATAATAATATATATCATTCCAATTATTATTTATTTATTACTATTTATCACTAATTTATTATCAATTATTTATTTAAATAATTTTTTAAGGTGATAGTTTCTTTATTTTTCATGAATATTTTGTTCAGTGGTTTGACACTACATAGTTCGATTATGGTTACATAATATAATAAATTTTAATAATTAAATAAATATCATATATATTTATTATATATATTTTTATAGTAATCCATAAATATAAGATATGGAAAAATGAATTACACCATTCCTGGAGACAGTAGGTCATACTTAGACATTAGCACAATTTTTATTTTTAGATGGATGAAATAAAATAACTATAAATATTAATTCACCTTTAGAAAATATTTTTATATAAGATATATAATATATATTAAATAAATATATATTTATTATAAGCTAGGTGAAAATTAATTGAAAAACATTTTACATCACTCCGGGGATGCAATAGTCCACACCTACACATGAGTGATGTGTTCGTCTTCCAACGGATTGGAATGTGGGAAGGTGATGTGATATTATATTTATATATGTATAATTATTTCATAAATTATATATATATATATATATATACAAAACATTCATCATTATATTCATCCTTTAGAGGTAGTGATGGAACATAAATAACACCGGTTTGTGATGTTGCGATATGTCGTACACATGATCCATATTTTCATTCTTCATTTGATAGAGAGGAAATTCATATACGTTATTAAATTAACATAATAACATCTTATTATATTTGATATATTTGTTCTATTATTTCATGATAGTTCATTGGGATTTTATGGTGGTAGGGGAGAAATGACCATAATTTTGGGTTAAATATGATACCTCTTCTTTGAAAAACCTTTTTAGGGTTTCATCAAATTCCATAATAGAATTTTTTTAATAAATCCAAATAATATAGAATGTTTGAAGATAATTAGGTAAGGAATATATATTGGGGTTTCACAATCCCAATTCATTATAGTAGTTATGAAAAATGGAGAGGAGGTTTTTTGTTACAAGTAAGTAGGAGTTATATTATTGTAAATACACAAAACTCTTTAAAAATGAAATGTCACTCTCAAAAAAGTGCCTAATTTTTTTTAAATAATATATTAGAGAAAATATTTGGTTTATAGACACCTCTACTGTTACCAAAAATATTTTTTAATCATTTTATACCCTTTACCTTGAATTTTACTCTATTATCACATTTTATTTTTCTCAATGTAAACTAGTTTTTTTACTGAGCTAATTTATCCTTTAATAATTTGTATAAAATTGTCATTATTATACAGATAGGGGAAAATAATTATAAATATTATATATAATTTACAACTAAAAGTCCTATTTTTTTTATAAAATTTATATTAACACATTGAAATGTAACAAGAAAACCGCCCTTTAATCCTTAACTGGGGTAATTAGTTCCAATGTTTTTACTATTAACTATAAAATTAAAGAACTTGGACTCATTAAGTAATATTATATATTCTTATTTCATAAATTGAATCCATTTTATCAAATTCAATTCACTGAACATGAAAAATTTATTTTGAAATTAATGTCATAATTGGGATAAAATGTTGTTTTCCAATGAATTTTTTTATAAAGTACAAGATAGTTTTTAATTAAAAATTAAAGGAAAAAATTTATTGTAATGACAAAATTGTATTAATAATATAATATTTTATTTAATTTTACTTTTAAAACAATTTTAAAACAAATTCTATTTTTTAATTATTTTAATAAGAAGATCATATTTTAATATATGTATTTCACAATTCTCCTAAAAATGTTATATTATTAGGATATTTAAAAATATAGGATAATATTGAATTTTATATTTAAAAAAATAAGATAATTGTTAGAATATATGTTATAAAAATGGGAAATTTTAATATAAGAAAAGTTTTCTAAACATGAGGAAACAACTTTTTAGACAAATACATTTTTAAACATAAAATGATTTTTTTATTTTCTGTTTCCTAGGAAACAATTATTAGAGGAATGATAAAACATTTTATTTAATATATATAAATATATGTTTTATTTAAATTTTCCCCCAATAGATATTAATTTATGTTATTATGATAAAAATTATTTTCAATCAAAAAATATATTCACATAATGTTTTTTACTCTCAAATTATTTTCAAGTCAATTTCTAAAAAACTGATAACAATAGTATTTATTTTATATATTTGTAAAACAAGTTATTTTTAAATTTATTCATTCCATTTCATACCTTCCAATTGGATGAATCTAATATAAAGGTATTCTATAATACGGTTTATAAAAAAATAGCATTTCATGTTTCAAAAGCCATCAAATATATTAAATTTATTTGAAAATAAATATTTCATTAAACATCACAGTGGTATATGAAATATGAATTAAAATGATTAGGACTAATGGAATATAAATTGTTTGATCCATTATTGAGATGAAGATAACCTTGATTATTTCACACACATTTCATATTCTGTTTAGAGTTCTCACATGGTTAAAGTAGATATTTGAATGTAACTTGATCAAATATTCCACTTTTTATCTGTTTATGAGTAAAATACTACATGTAGAATCTCATCTCATATTTATAACATAAATAATGATTATAGGGTTATTAAATCGATTTCTCTTGAGAATCTATCTCCTCCTCTCCCTTAATACTTTTATGATTAAAAAAATTCTCCACAGTATTGGCCAAATACCTATAAAATTTCTATGGTTGGCGGGAATATATAATTTGTCACAACCCATCCCCCGGGGACGGTGTTGTGGCTACCCCAATCCCACATTCTTTAGGCCAGGGGCTTTCGAGTAGCACCGAAAGGCGTTTTCCACAAAATAGGGAAGGCAAAGATTTTATAACCTGTAAACATACTCAGCCAAGCACACAAAAAGATATGAACACAAGTAAACTATATAGTAAAAGAGTACTGAATGTAAGAGGGGCCAAAATACAAGCCCAATAGTAAAGGTACATGTACAACTGAAAAAAGAGAAAGACAGCTACTGGGTCATCCATCGAGGTTCTTACGTAAAGCGTAGGTACAGATTGCCTCCTCATCACTCCACTTCTGCCCGTCTCCTTCTGTGTACAGACACACCGTATAGTCCACCTCCTGGAACCACCCAGTCCCGGTACCCTCTTCCTTAGTCAGTGCTACCTGTCGTCTACACCAAACACAATAAGGTGCGGGCATATCCTGTGCAGGTGTGAGTATAACGATACTAAATACGAACCCAGAGACCCACAAGGTCTCAAAAAACCCCCAAGGATAAACCACATTGAATGAAATAAAATGGAAACCCTACTTAGGTATATTCCCATGCATATACCTATGTTTTCATATATTCCCATCTCAATCATGAGGAAACATAGAGTCCAACTCAAAAGCCCAATCTCAACTGTTCCAAAAAGGACGGAGTACCAAGAAGGTAAGTACCACAAAGGTAAGCCACATAGAAGAATACCACCAAGGTATTACCATAGAGGAAAGTAACACACAGGTATGGACTCATCTCCCAATGGGTATATTTTAGGTATAGTATTAATAATGATTTGATGTAACTGTAGAATCATATTACTCTGTTAAGAGGTAGACCCACGGAGGATCTTAAATCATCATCTGACCTATAATGGATTATAGTACATCGTCTAACTCACACAGGATCCTAGTACCTTGTCTGACCCATACAGGATCCTAGTACATCATCAGACCCACACAAGATCCCAGTACATCGTCAGTAAATCGTCAGACCCACACAAGATCCTAGTACATCGTCAATACATCTTCAGACACACACCAGATCCTAGTACATCGTCAGTACGTCGTCAGACCCACACATGATCCTAGTACATTTTCTGTACATCATCAGAACTATGTAGGATCCTAGTACATCATCAAACCCAAACATTATCCTAGTACATCGTTAGTATATCATCATATGCACACAGGATCCTAGTACATCATCATTACGTTGTTAGACCCACATAGGATCCTAGTACATCTTCAGTACCTCGTCAGACCCACATAGGATCCTAGTACATAGTCAGTACATTGTATGAACCACACAAGAGCCTAGAAAACTGTTAGTACATTTTTGGACCCACACAAGATCCTAGTACATCGTTTGTATGTGGTGAGACCCACACAAGATCCTAGTACATCATCAGTACGTTGTCATACTCTCACAGTATCCTAGTACATCGTCATTACATCATCACAACCAGCTACATGATTCCCATAATAATCTTGATCGTCTATGATAGGGTCTTCACCTCATTCCAGTGGTCGTTACTCCAACATTCAACAAGTCCCACGAAGAAGTATCCCAAAGTATTTCCACATCATAAGGGTCTCAACACAATAGACGGTGCATCAAATGGACACCCGGTCTTTATGTTAATAGCCTTTTAGTCTCGAGGGCTACGTTGGATTTGTTCTCCATCCATCTCGACCATACCCAAACATTATTCAAATCTCATGTGGGGTATACCAAAGGGACCGTCTCACTCCCTGGTTTCTAACACCACAGAAGGTTATTCAAACGGATGACCAGTGCCAATGTTATGACCGATAGAGCGAAAATAGGTCAAAGTCGGCCTGGGTCTGCACCCACCCGGTCGGACTGACATGGCCCAGCCTAGCCTGGGCCGAACGGACCTGGTTCGGGTCGACCCAAACCCCTAGGTCAGGCCTAGCCAGGTCGGTCCAGCCCGACTGAAGCGGCGGGGTGGCTGTGGTGCGGTGTGGAGGCTGCGGGGCGGAGTGGGGTCCATAGGGCGGAGATGGGGCCATGAGGTGGCGCGGGGGCCACGGGGCGGCGTGGGGGCCGTGGGGGGGGGGGGGGCACATGGTCGGGGTTGCGGCAAGGCGTCTGTGGTTGCGTCGATGCCTCCGTCGTGGCCGGTAGTGTGTCAGCCACCATATGCGAGTTCCACTGGTGCTATTCACTGGCACCAGTCGCTGCCTTCTTCCATTTCTAGGAACACAGCAAAAACTCAAGGAAAATGCAGAGAGTTTCGGACATGTTAATTTGGCACACACCCTCCATATAAGGACGGTAGCAAGCGGCCTAACAAATCCTCTATGATGAAGGTCAAACCCTACAACCTCCGACAATGATTATTCCTAAATCTGCAAAAACGAAATCATCCAGGATCATATAGTTAGAGAGTTGATCCGCATTATTTATTTAGAAGTGAAGAACATGGGATTCATAATCACACATAATTATGCCCCAACATCGATGGTTTCTTGACGGAGGTCAAGAGGGAGGAGATGAAGTCGTTTGGGATAATGGCGATGGTGTTCGTCGCTTCCGCAAGACGCTTTCGAAGTCGGCTCGAACATCGTCCTCATTCTTCAATTCTACAATGCATTCTTTGTTGGGGGATTAAATATCCCTCCAAGGTTCTCTCCCAATTTTCCTTTTCCAATTCTTTTCCCAGTTCCACCAAAAATGAAGAACCAACATAATTTTAATTAAGTAGATCAATTATATTGTTAAAATTAAAATGCGGACACATCTCATTAATTGTTATTTGGATCCAACAATTAAATGGGGATTTGGCATAATTGATTAAGGAAGTTGAGAGGTTTTCTCCCATTAAAGGATTTGGGTGGTCCCCACCACTAGAATAAAAATTGTGAGGTTTAATTTTCGGTGGTCCCCACCTCCATAACCTTCACATGAGAGTTTCAAATAAAAATTAAAATGTAATTTTTTTTATTTTTCCAGGAAAAAGTGAAAAACTATCTTTCACCCTTGACCTATTTGTGGTTGAGGTGAAGGTTTAAGAGAACACTGGTGTTGCGAGTTCAACGGTGCGCTCATATTTCAATTTTGAGAAACTGTTAAAAATTTACAAAAACCCACTCATACGATCACGGAAAATACCAGAAAAAAAGGTCATAAATTCATTCTGGGCAATTCAGGTCTTTGAATCATGCATCGTATATATTCACGGACTCATAAAATTCGCATAAAATGAAAAAAAATTATAGCGAAATTCAATTTCGTTACATTCACCCCACCTCAGGGATTTGCGTCCCCAAAAGACACATCACAAAATTAGGAAAACAAGTGGGGGTACTGAGCATGAATCTGGGCCTCCCACTACGATGTGCTTTCCTGGAGGTTCCCGTGCTACCAGTGAATGCGCACTAGAGGTATCGACCACCCAAAATGTACCAACTTCTTTTGATCCTCTATCTCTACTGAGACCTCAGTAAAAGTCTTCCCATAGTCTATGTCTAACTCACTGTGGTCGATGATGTGAGAATGGTCATGCATGTATCTTCTAAGCTAGGATACGTTGAAGACGTCGTGCACCCGATGCAATTGAGTTTGACGTACTAAGTGGTAAGCCACCTCAAAAACTTTGCTGAGGATCTGGAAGGGTCCATTGAACATCAGAGATAACATTCTGCCTCAGCCAAATCTCTGTAAACCTCATTGGGTGAGACCCATAGAATGACGTGGTCATTATCCTCGAACTCGAGACATCTCTGTCTCTTGTCAGCATAAGAGTTATGCCTGCTCTATGTATTCTTCATCCACTCCTAGATGATCTACACTTTTTTGTGGTATCCCATACCATCTCTCGTCCCCTGAGTGCTGACTCCCCTAAACAGCCAGCACAAAGGTGACCTTCAAGGTTATCCATACAATGCCTCAAAAGGTGACATCCCAATGGTTGGGTTATATTTTTTGTTATATGCAAACTCCACCAAGGTAAAGTGATCCTCCCAGATGAGATTGAAGTTGATGATGCAAGCACGCAACATGTCCTGGAAGGTCTTAATGGTCCTCTTAGTCTGGCCATCTGTCTGAGGATGGAAGGCGGTGCTCAAACGAAGCTGTGTCCTGAAAGACTCCTGCAACCCCTTCCATAGTCGGGTTGTAAAACATGCATCACAATCAGATACAATCACCAATGGTACTCCATGTAGCCGCATAATCTCTTGAACATAGAGGCTTCCAAAGCTCCCTACTGATCCCTGCTCTCTTATGGGTAGGAATTGGGCTGACTTGGTGATTCGGTGGATGATCACCCAGATGGAATCATGAAATCTAGATGTACGTGGAAGTCCTATCACGAAGTCTATGGATATCCCATCCCAATTCCACTCTGGGACCTCTAAAGGATTAACCAAGCCTACTGGTACCTGATTCTCTACCTTCACATGCTGAGAAGTGAGGCACCGAGAGACAAATCTTGCTACAACTTTCTTCATTCACATCCACCAGTGTTGTCATCGTATATCCTAGTTCATCTTCGCCACTCCTGGATGTACTGCTAGAGGGGATGTGAGGAACTCCCTCAACACATCATCATGATGTGAAACTGGTTCTAGAGTACGTCCTTTGAAAAGGATGTCGTTCTCCACACCTTCAAAAAATTAATCACGTGTCTATCCTGTGAATATCTGAGCATGTCGAGCCCCACAGTAAGTGTCTCCACTCTACACCTCCCTGACTCATTGAAGAAGTGGGGGATTAACTGTAAGAGTCTAAAGAAAAGCTTCTCCATACAAATCCACAAAGGATATCTTCAAAGCAGACAGCTGCTCCATTACCTTACCTAGCAGCTGTATACCAGATCTCTAGCTGAGTGAATCTTCTACAGCGTTCCCCTTCCCAAGAGTATAGACTATCTCGAAGTCATAGTCCTGGAGGAACTCAATGCAACATCGCCATCTCAGGTTCTGACCTACTGAGAGATGTTATACCTGTGACTCTTGTGATTAGAGTATATTGTAAAATGCTCGTGAATCAAGTAATGTCGCCACATCTTCAAGGATAAGACCACTACTACTAACTCCACATCAGGGGTAGTGTAGTTATTCTCATGTTTCCTCAGTTGTAAAGAACCATATATGATAAATGCCCACTCCTGCATCATGTCACATCTGAGCCTAGTCCCTGATGCGTCGTAGTAGACTATGTACCCAATGCCCTCATCCAAAATCCTCAAGATGGGAGAACTATTTATCCTTTTCCTCATCTCCAGAAAACTCTATTGACATATTTCCGACCACATGAAGGGTTTCCCCTTCTTCGTCAATGCTGATAATGGTGTTGCATATCTGGAGAAATCTGGTAAAAACTTTTTGTAGTATCCAACCTAACCCAGGAAACTCCGCAACTCTGTCACACTCTTGGATGGAACCCATTAAAGTACCACCTCAATATTCACTAGATCTACTACAACTCTAGCCTCTGATAAGACATGTCCTAGAAAGTGAACCTCTAAAATATAGAACTGAAACATTGAGAGCTTACCATAAATTTTGTTTTCTTGCAGTGTGTCCAGAACCATCTGAAAATGATAGGCGTGAAACTCCTAAGTAGCTTAGTAGATCAGAATGTCATCAATGAAGAACACCACAAAAAGATCAAGGTATGGCTAAAAGATCTTGTTCATGAGTCCCATGAACACTACAGGGGTGTTGGTTATGCCAAATTCTATAACCAAGATATCTTAATGGTCGTACCGACATCTAAAATCCTTCTTCTGCACATCCTCTTCTCATACTCTAAGCTGGTGATAACCTGATCTAAGGTCAATCTTCGAGAACCTTTGTGCTCCCTTCAGCTGATCAAATAGGTCTTAAATCCTTGGGAGTGGGTACTTTTTCTTCATGGTCACTTGGTTCAGGCACCGATAGTCAACATAAAGTCTCAAGCACCCATCCGCCTTATTGGAGATCAAAATCGAGGTTTCCCAAGGAGAAAAACTATGCCGAATGAATCCCTTCCATTTTAAGTCCTCCAGCTGTACCCAAAACTCACAAATCTCCATGGGAGCCAACCGATACACTGGTGTAAATATCTGTCTCATCCTGAGGTACAAGTAAATGTAAAAGTCCACCTCTCTATGAGGAGGTCGACCTGAAACATCATAAGGGAATCATTTGCGTACCGGTCCACCACTAGAAGACAGCTTAGACTCCCCACGTCCAGAAATATGTGGGTAAGGCTAGCCAAATGATGAGTGATCACCCACACTCTCCTCCAGGTAAGTCCATCCTATGCTGAAAAAGCTCCCTTCTCACTGGTGATGGTAAACCTGGTCTCATCAATGAAAACACACCGCACATTTTGCCTAATTCAGTCAATTTGAGCATGGACAGTAGATAACTATTCGATACCCAATATGACGTCATAAGGCCTCGACGACGCTACTAGGAGATCGTAGCCGAAGCTATCGCCTCCTAGAGTAATCTCACATTTCCAGCACCATTGCGTAATCGTGGAATCCTCTCTGGTAGGAGTCTCTTGGCATAATTATCGAGCCAACATCTCCATCAGAATCTCAAATCTCTAAACAAGGGTTGTGGAAATAAAATACTGACTGGGACCTGTGTCTATAAGTACTGCAGTTAAGCTGGAGTAGACACAGATCATACCTCGTATCATATCTGTAGAGCCGTGATAACAGGCCTCAGATTCCTAGAGCTGATCTCACCCATGTCCTCCTACTCCCTGTGTTCGGGGTGGACCACCTAGTGGTGGTGGCGGTACATCTCGAATCGTCACCCACCACAAGCTGCACGACCGACTCTTCTACAATGTCTACCCACCCCCTGTGGAACTCCCTGATCAAACCTCTGTCTCTGCCTGGGGGTCCCTCAACAATTTTTTGATCATCCGTATGATAGGTCGACCAGTAACGAACCATGTGACCTTGCCTGCCTCATGTGAAACTATACCTATTCCTCGCATGACCGGATCTGTCTCTGGTACCCCGCACAACTGATCCAGATTCATGCGGTCGCCCACCAGTAGGTCTGGTCCTCTTGGACTTCTGTGACATCTATCTTCTGCCAGCTTTAGAAGACTACACTACGTGGCATCTGGGGGTGGGTTTCACTGCTACCGACTACTCATCATGAAAACTCTCCACTAAGAGGGCTCGCTCTAACACCCCTCCTGCGTCGGGAAGCTGAGAGAAATCTTCGAAACAATAATCTTCTATGTGAGTCCCTGCTAAATGGTATAGGCCCTGAAGAATGGGTCCTACACTATATCAGTGGAGTACCATGAGAGGTCAGTAAACCTTGCTGAGTACTGAGCCACAGTCATGTTGCCCTGCTGCAGATGAAGAAGCTCATTTATGCATGCTACGCAAAGTGTCGCTGGGACAAACTCAACCCAAAACAGGATCTCGATGTTTTCCTAGAGAAGTGTCACCATGTCATGAACTTAGATCATCAATCTCCACCATCAGCTTACTGTAGCCTATAGAATACTGGAATCAAGGATAACAATGAGATCAGCTGGTGTCCCTACCAGTCGAGAAACTCTCACCACGACCTCCAGACAATCCTCAGTAACCAATGGGTTCCTATCTCCCATGAACCTAGTTGAACTCTAGTTCTAGAACTTGTGAAATTCACTCAAGAGGCGTGCACCCCCCGCTGATAGAGCTGGTGGCATCAGTGGCCTAACGGGTAATGTTACCACTAGTGCCACCGCTGGTGCCTCAATTGGAAGAGGGCCCTGCACCGAGGCCTCGTCGCATGGTGGGATATTAGTGCGTACTATATCTGGAACCCTAGCTGGCTATCAGCGTGGAGGAATCTAAAAAATAAAAATATGTGCCATGATCTATATGTTATACCTAGTGAGCTGACTCAAATAGTTCACAAGGAAGACTATTGAAAAGACACACATAATCAGTGTTTTCGTGCATTGAGTTGGAAATCAGAATTCAGGGTCTTGGTATTTGGATACATCGGCCGCCGCACCAAAGATGGATTCCCTAAACTAATAACCACACTCAGTACACTTAACACTATTGCGGTTAAAAAGATCATAGCCCAATGTCCTACGGTAGAACCGACTCCTCTGATACCAATTTTTCATGGCTCGTCCCCCGGGGCCCGTGTCGTGACTACCCCAAGCCCACCTTCCTCCCATCTTCTCTGCATACCGACACGCCGTATGGTCCACCTCCTAGCACAGTCTAGTCTTGGTAACCTTGTCCTCAGTCAGCGATGTCTGTCGTCTGCACCAAACACAAAAATGTGTGGGCATAGCCTGTGTAGGGGTGAGTATAATGATACTTAGTAGGGACCCTGAGACCCTCAAGGTCTCACAAAATCCACAAAGGATAAACCACATAGAATGAAATAAAATGACAACCATACATAGGTATATGCCCATAAATATACCTAAGTTATCATGTATGCCCATTTCAATAATGAGGAAACACAGAGTCCAACTCAAAAGACCATGCTCAATTGTTCCACAAAGGAAAGAGTACCATGAAGGTAAGTACCACATAGGTACACTACATAGAATAATACCACCGAGGTATTACCACAATGGAAAGATCCACACATGTACAAAACTTAGCTCACACCAGGTATATTTTAGGTACAGTAGTAAAGATGATTAAAAGTAACTGCTGAATCATATTACTCTGTTAAGAGGAAGACGCTCGAAGGATCTTAATTTATCATCAGGCCCATAGAGGATCGTAGTACATCATTATACCCACACTTGATCCTAGTACCTCATCATACCCACACATGATCCTAGTATATCGTCAGACCCACACAGGATCCTAGTACATCTTCAGTATGTCTTCAGACCCACACAGGATCCTAGTACATCATCAGTACTTCGTCAGACCCACACAGGATCCTAGTACATCATTAGTACATCGTGAAACCCACACATAATCCTAATACATCGTCAGTACCTTGTCAGACCCACACAATATCCTATTACATTGTCGGTACCTCGTCAGACCCACACAGGATCCCAATACATCATCAATAACTTTTCAGACCCACACAAGATCGCAGTACATAGTAAATACATCGTTAGACCCATAAAGTATCCTATTATATCTTAAGTATGTTGTCAGAGACACACATGATCCTAGTACATAGTCAGTATATTGTTAAACCCACATAGGATCCTAGTACACCTTTTGTATGTCGTCAAACCCACACAGGATCTAGTACATCATCAGTACATCGTTAGAGTAAAAAAAAGATCCTATTACATCGTCAGTATTTATTCAGACCCAAATGGAGTCCCAGTACATCGTCAGTACGTCGTCAGACCCACACGAGATCCTAGTACAACTTCATTACGTCATCACAGCCAGCTACAGTATTCCATCACTATGCTTTCTCGTCTCCGGGAGGGTCTTCTCCTCAAGCCACTGATCATATCTTCATCTCCCACAAAGTCCCATGAAGTAGTATCCCAATGTATCACCACATCATAGGGGTCTCAACGCAACAAACGGTGCGTCACATGGATGCCCAGTATGTATGTTATTATCCTTTTAGTTCCAAGGGCACCGTTGGATTCATGCTCGATCCAAATCGACTATTTCCCAACATTATCCAAATATCAAGTGGGATATACAAAAGGGACGATTTCACTCTAGGGTTTCCAGCACCGCTGATAGGTTGTCCAACAGTTTCTTGGTGCCAATTTTATGACCGATAGAGTGGAAATAGGTCGATGCTGTCCTGAGTTTAGTCCGACCCGATCAGACCATCCCGACCTGGGCTGACCCGACTCGGTTCGGTTCGACCCATCCTGTTGAGTCTGGCCCGGACATAGCAGCCCGACCTGGGGTAGTGGGGTGGTCTTAGAGCATCGTGGGGGTCACGGGGCAGTGCGGGGGCCATCGGACGGCGTGGGGGCCACAGGCAGTGCGAGGGTCAGGGGTGCGGTGGGTTGGATGCGGTTGCGTCATCGCCATTGTTGCAGAAGGTGGTGTTCCAGCCGCTGTATCTGAGTTCCACCGGTGCCATTCGGCGACACCAGTCGCCGCCTTCGTCCATTGTGAGGTACACAACAAAAACTCAAGAAAAATTCAGAGTGGTCAGGCCATGTTCATTTGGCCCACACCCTCTGCTTTAGGAAGTAAGCAAGAGGATTAACTAAACTTGTATAAAGAATATCAAACCCTAAAACCTCTGGAAATGAATATTCCCAAACCCACAAAATTGAAATCATCTGTAGATTAACTAGTTAGAGAGTTGATCCACATTATTTTTTTAAGGAAAGAACATGGGAATCCATAATCACAAATAATTAAACACATACAATGGTAGTTTGTTGATGGAGGTCGCAAGGGAAGAGACGAAGTCGTTGGGGAAAATGGCATCAGCGTTCGTCGCTTCTGCAAGATTCTTCCAAAGTCGGCTCAAACGTCTTCCTCATTCTTCAATTCTAGAGTGTGTTCTTCGTTGGAGGATGAAGAATACCACCAAAGTTTTCTCCAAATTTTCCATTGCCAATGCATTAACCCATTCCACCAAAAATGAAAAACCAACATAATTTTAATTAAGTAGATCAATTATGTTGGCACAATTAAAATTCTAACACATCTAATTAATTGTTATTTGGCTCCAAAAATTAAATGGAGAGTTGGCATAATAGATTTAGTTATTTTGAGAGGTTTTCTCCCATTAAAGGGGTTCAAGTGGTCCCCAAAAATAGAATAACAATTTGGAGGTTTTATGCTCGGTGGTCCCCAACCCTAAAACCTTCACATGTGAGTTTCAAATTAAAATAAAAATGATAAACACTTTTTATTTTTATTTTTCCATGAAAAAGTGAAAAACTATATTTCACCCTCGATATACTATGGTTGAGGTGAAGGTCTCCTTATGAAAATATCAGTGTTGTGAGTTCAACGGTGACCTCAGAATTAAATTCCAAACACCGGTTCAAAAGTTACAAAAACCCACTCATAAGTATACTAACGTACCTGAAAAAATGTTCATAAATTCATTTCGGACACTTCGGGCCTCAGAATCACGCGCCGTAAATTTTCATGGAATCATAAAATTCCCATATAATTAAAAAATATTATATGGAAATTCTGGGTCATTAAAACATTAATATTTTACCTCTATTAGTTTTTCAAATGAGTTAACTAAATGTGCTACATATTCAATGATTAACACAGGAACATTATTTTTTTGGGTGGTGGTTACATAATCTTGATCAATTATAAGGATGCTTTTTCAACTTTTGGTGACTGGGAAATTAAGGGTTCCCCCCATATAATTTAGTTAAATGGAAATTTAAACATTTTATTTCTTGATCAATGAGGGTGAATTATATCTAATATTCAATTTTTGAGGGGTAAATTATTGTAAAATAGACATGCCTCTTCTGAATGGGGTTCTTTGCTTCTTGGATGACTATTAAAATCATTAGTCTAGAATTTATATTTATGGATAATTTTCTTGAAGAATCATTTTAATTCTATTCCATATATTTAAAATTTATTCTAATAACTATGAAATATATTAATTAGTATAGATAGCCATGACAGCTCCATGGGTATGATTGGTTGAAGGAATAAAAAAATTGTTATATTTTCTACAGAATTATTGGTGGTAATTGATTGGAAGCTCGGGTTTCTACCATAGATAATTTATTTATCTTTTATATCAAGCATGTAATATATTAATACTATGTTTTCAAACATAAATGGTCTATATAAACATTTTCATGAGTAATGTGATGGTATCACGATCATATAATTAACCAAATCTAGGTTTGAGGATTCAGTAATCCTATTGAGCCTTCTATGATTTTTTAAGTGAGTTGTCATAACTATCAATAATGAACTCATTTAACATTTTTGGAAATTAATTATACTTAGATATTAACATATTGATTAAAACTGAGTCTCACATTTTATATAATTTATTATACTATAACCATTTTTTATCAGTCAAATAACATTTACTTAGGAGAAATAGTCATCATCATCCGATTATTATCTTTTTTTTGGGATGATTTATATCCTCCCAATGATGGGGATAGAGAGATCATACAAGTCAGGAATAGTTTTTAAATCATTTAGAAATCATATTTCTCAAGGAATCACCTATGTCATTGGAATTTCATCTTTTGAGGATGAGAAATAGAAGAAGTTATATTCATTGATTCAGAGGGATTAGGGGTCAGGATTTATTGAATAAGTACTACAAAATTTGGAATACACATTATTCAATGTTTTACATATCATTAGAATCATAATATTTCTAAAATTCCAATATAATACACTTTCTCATTCAAATCCGTGGAAGATAATAGAATATAAACATTAATCATGCATCTTAAGACGATCTAATGACACTTAACCTCCATCAACCATCATTTCTAATAAATATTTGAAGATGAATCATTCCTAGATGGTGTGACCTAACAAATATGGGTAACGAAAGTAATTTACATAATCACTCCAGAATTATGGAAATGTGATATGGTTTATTTAAATTCGAGATATGATTTTCTATAAATTTTTATCATTATATAAGGAATAACCTTTGAAATCATTATTTTCAAATACATGTAACCATAACCTTATCACCTAAAGGGAGAAAATATCTATTTATGGTTTCATCGAATTCATTTTCTGTTAATCAATTACATAATGAGATACTAATATAGTTCTATGAATATTAAACTTTACATGCTAATCTATAGTAATTAACTATATTAACCTACAAGGTTAATTTAGGGGGATGAGAATGGTTGATAAATCATCACATAAGGTCAGTGTACAAATCAATAGCTATTGTTCATAGGGAAAATCTATTTCAAATCAGTAAATTAAATACATTAATCTTGAAAATAAAATTTGTACTCCCTCTTTTTTCTCACTATATGAATTTTAAGATTTCAATGATGATTATTTTACATAATTTTAAGGGGAATCGGAATGGGAAATACTAACGGACAACTTCCTAACTTCTAATAGATCCAAATATATGGTTATTATATGCAAAAAAAAAGAAAGTTACTCTATTGTGTTCATGGAGCTTCGAAGTTGGTTACATATTGTTATTATTGTTTTATATCTTTAGGATAATCTTGGAAGAGAAATGAGTTATATAGATATATTTAGATTCAATATAATTGAATATATAGAAGTTACTGTTCCAATTGTTGGTAAGAGAGATTTTCAAATCCACCATCTTAGGATATAACTTTCTCTATAATTATAATTGTGTTTGTTGAATTTATATATTATCCATTTGAGCCAAAATATCATTCCAAAATACATATAATTCTACCTATATATTTAACACATGATTCAGTGTATTTACCCTAGGATAATTATTTCATACTCGATTGAATTGGTGATTATTGGCTTACATAATTAGACTATGATGATATTCCTGAACTGGTGGATACTGTTTCCCATTATATCAATCTATTTAAATTAAATCATTATTTTAGGGAAATATATTTATTTATGTGATATCATATTGATGGGAATGATTAATGCTACCACTATGGGTAATGAAATCCACCAATTGAAGATATTTTTTAAAGGAGTCAGGTAAACATCAACATAAACATCAGACAAATTTAATATATTTCCCCTAATCCATTCAAAACTCATGTACCAAGGAATATATATTCATTACATGGACTATAAAATATATTATTTTGATATGTTCATTTATATATTGATGTATTTAGATTGTTCTTGATGTGCCAATATCTTTCCATTTTTATTTGGAACTATTCCAATGAGTGTCAGTCCCTACATATATATCCTCTTTTTCATGTTCATCAACATTATCATGGTCTCCAAAAATTCATGGCTAAAATGTCATTACTTTTATAGATGTGAAACCTATTCTAGTGAACACAAACTCCCAAAGAGGTCGTCTGTCTACAACCAGTGTATATTATTTCATAATTAATTATACTATATTTGATTTATAGTGGAAAAAATTCTACCAAAACTATGGTATGGGGCTTCCCATAGAATGAAATTTCTTGTCAATAGATCTACTCATTTTTTGAGCACATATTCTACTAAGTGATAGATGTAGTGGGATATTACTATTGTAAAGACCAATAAATTTCAAGGAAATTTTTTTTTCATAATTTCTTTGGGATTTTCCAAGAACACAGTTTCTGACAGCACACGATTCTATGGCCCAGTATGCCCGGAATCAATTTCCGAAGTTTAGCTCGGGTACGCTCAGTGAAAGAGCGAGCGAGTTTTTCTAACTTTTGAACTGGTGCTCGGAATTGAAATCTGAGGGCACTGATGAAACCGTAGCGCCGGTAATTTCTTAGGATCACCTATTTTGGAGTTGCGTTTGCTCAGGTGTGGTTATTAAAATAATGGGTTAAGTAATGAATACAAATAAAATCTGTGCAACCAATTTTATTATTTATATCTAAGTAGTTTTATCCTATGTAAGGGAGTTGGGGTGGGACCCACTAGTTCCTAACTACCTACATGTGGATAAATGTGAGGTGGGACCCACATGAGCCCCACCCCTTTCAACTTCCACAAACCCCCCATTAATTTTGTAACACACCCACACCCCCTATTAAATGTCGAGTCGACACTCACATTAATTGGACGGTTAAAACTCTTAAATTAATTCAATTAATTGAATGATTTATTTTTGAATTTCAAATTGAGATGTTGGCTTGTGTGTAAATTAAATAAGACAAGTCTTATTTCATTAATGGTTGGTTCGTTGTGTGAGAGGGATTGGAGATGAATTGCTCAAGCCTTGGATTCCTCTTCTTCCTCCTTGAAGAACGCGAAGAATGCACTGTCGCCTACGAAGAATTCCAGCCTCCGACGAAGGACGAAGCAGAACGCAAAATCCTCAGAGATCTACGACACGATGTCGTGTACCGTGATGCCGATGATTCTCTTCTCCGTGACGCCGATGACGCTTATGGAACCTTGTTCCGCGACTCCGTCTTCCACGACGATTATTTCCTACGACGAACCTTCGTTCGAAGACACCTAGAGGGAGGAGTTATTTATTTGTTCATGAATTCATTACCGATCATCGACTTCTATTTGAGACATCTGTTGTCTTAATAACGGGAGGAGGTCGGACTGCACAAACATGACCAACCCTCCTCCTCTTTCGATGTTGTTTTTATTACGGCTCGAATGAAGGCGACATGATGCAATGGCACCGTGCTGAATTAGGAAGGAACACGATGAAGAAGCGCGGCGTAGTCGCGCCGTGCCGTTGAGCCCGAACAAAACCATGGTCAGAGTCGGGGCCGCAGAGGTGATTCAAAGACTCCGCAGTTTGTTTATTGATGTGCGGATCGACGGGCGATGACGGAACATGCCGAAATGGTGATTTTAAGACTCTAAAGTGATTTTTGGGTCCCGTAAGGACTCCAGGCGTAGACGGTGGTTGAAACGGACCGCCGGTGTGCGTCCGGTGGTCCGCGGAGAGTGGCAGAGACACGCTGCCGGAGGAGACCGTCGCAGCTGAGCCGCAGTGGACCGGAATGGCATTGCCGTTCTGGTTTGGGAGAGGGTGCGACCTAATTCCTTGACATTGTTCAATCAAGGGGGGGGGGAGAAGCCGCTTCCCCCCTTTGCGCGTCTGCTCGGCCAACGCCGAGCCGACCCCGCTCGGCCAGCGCCGAGCAGCCCCCGGCAGGACTGGCCGCACCGGGCCGGGCCTCCCCGAACGGGCTGTGCCGCCCCGGCGGGGCTGAGCCACGCCTTATTGGGCCGAGCCTGGAACCGAGTTGGGTTGACTCGGTTCGGGCCGACCCAGGGGGGTATCGGGCAGGGTCGAACCGGGCCCAACCCCCTATTCTCGGACAGTTTTGTTCAAATGCCCATAACGTGGGATATAGACCACCGATCAATGCACTGTCAGTTGTGGTACGATCCTTGGATCGAGACGGTCATTACTGTATATTACACTCAAGGTGTTGGAGAAATTTGTGTATGACCGGGTTGGTTCGAGCACAAAACCAACAGGGCCCTCGGAGCGGAAACACTTATGACATGAGCTCCGGACATTCGATAGAAGTGCAATTGACTTTGTTGGATTCTTCATGATGAGACAGAACATTTGGCATAGTTTTCCTAAGGATTGGATGTAGTTGGATAGTGGCCGGGTTTGGATTGAACCCGAAATCCAACCGGGCCCCTTGAACTTGAAAAGATGATAACGTTCAGACCGGACGTCCGTTTGAAGAACTGTTAGTAAAACTGGTGATCACGTTGAGAAATGGTCCCTACGAGTATAACCTATGTGAGTTCGGGGTACAGTTGAGATACGACCGGGTTGGTTTGCACACAAAACCAACCGGGCCCTCGGACGAAAAGTCTAATAACTCACAGACCAGGCGTCCGATTGACGCGCCGTTTTTTGCATTGAGACCCCTATGACGAGGTGGTCCATTGAGATAATTCTTCATGGAACTTTGTGATACTAGGAGTATCGGACAGTAGCTTGTGGAGAAGACCCTCCTGGAGACGAGCGTATGGAGTACGGAGACCGTGTAGCCGGCTGAGACCTGACGACTGCTTGACCGACTCGAATTGGATTGAGTCGACTAGCCCAGTGGACGGAGCAATCGGTATTTGGCGACAGACCCACATCAGACGGAGCACCCGGTAGTTTGCCATAGACATATGATACTCAATAGGATGAGTAACTCTGTAGGATATTAGGGAGAGCGCACGGTATTTGGCGGTAGACCCTCAGCGGACGGAGCGCCCGATAGTTGGCAGAAGATCCACAGTACTCGACAGGAGGATTAACTCAACAGTATTAGGTTAGGGAGCAGTACCTCGGAGTCGTGACAAGATCACATTACTTGATAGAGTAGGAGTTCTCCAGCAGCCGTGGTTTCGATAGTGAGAAACCTGGTTTGAGCTGAGTCTATGACCTATGTGTTTACCTTATGATTGAGATGGGTCACTTGATAACTTATGTATATATATAGGAATATATCTAAGAAGTGGTTATCCATTGATTTCATAACCTCTTTGTTTCCTCATGATTGAGATGGGTTACTTGATAACTTAGGTATAAGTATGGGATTATACCTATGTAAGGGTTATTTGTTGAGATTCTGCTTTGTGGTTATCTTTGTTGGATTTAGAGAGACCTTGAGGGTCTCGGGGTCCCTACTGAGTATCGTTATACTCACCCCTACACGGGCTATTCCCACACCTCATTGTGTTGGATGCCGACGATGGACATCGCTAATGGAGACCGAGCATTTGAGGACTGGACGATACCTGGTGGTGGACCTCACGACGAGTCAGTATCTGGAGGTGGACTTCATGACGAGACGAAACTTGGCGGAGGTTGACGAGCGAGAGCGTTGTGGAGGCTATCTGTATCTACCCTTCAGGTAGGATCTGTGGTGGATGATCGAGGAGCTGCGCTATCTGTACCTCCCCTTCATTTAGGATATGAGGTGGACGACCTAGGAGCTGCTTCGATTCTTCCAGCTGCTTGTCTTTTCTGTTGTACTTTCTTTCTGTTGTAGCTGTACTTTCAGTTGGGTTTGTATTCTGGACCATTTACTTTTCATCACTTCTTTTGTACTTAGTGTTTTACTTCTGCTTGTACTTTTTGGTGTTTTGTTTATTTTTATAAAGGAAATGACTTCCTAGTTATCAGGATTTACACCTTTGGTGCTAGTCGCCAGCCCATGGCCTATGGAAGGCGGGCTTGGGGTAGTCACGGATCGGGCCCCGAGGACGGGTCATGACAACTATGAGATAATTTATGAAGGTAAATAATCATTTTCATATGTTAGGGGTTTGTTGAAGTGGTAAAAAAAGTATAGGTCTTGTGATGTTTAAAGCCATTATATAATGATAATATGAATGTTTCAATATGAAACTATTGAGACACATTGATGAAAATTTGGTATATCTTAGTACACATGGTAAATGACATACTTTTGGGTTTTTGATTTCACATAAAAATACTTCATTTTTGATGGTTTTGGACATGTTAATATTTTAGAACCTTGATCCCTATTGGGGTCATGCAATGTGGGATGTGAATATTATGAGTAGGATCCATCATTGATTGATCCTCAATATCTACTAAGATAGCCTAATGTATTTCATATTTTTAAATAGGTGGTATATGGGTACAAATATGATCTATAGTTGAATAAATTATTCTCCTCTAGAGGGACCACTTATGGGTATCACTATTTTTATAAACATGTTTTTGATATCTAACACATCATCATGATAATATTATTATGGGGTAAAGGATATATAGTGTTAGTGATAATGGAAACAGATGGGAGCCCACATGGAAACCCTCACTACTATGTGTTATCTCCGAGAGTGGTTGGAGATCATGAACTCGCAATGAATGTTCATCAAGAGATCCATTAAGATTTTAATAGAGAATAAAAGACCTGTTTCTGCAGTGTCTCTTATAATAATATATTGTTAAAATATTTCATTCCAACGTATATATTTAATGTCAAGTTCAATATTTTATTTTCTATGGATTTCATTCCAATTGGATGACATTGTTCATTCATGGTATCAAATGGATCTCTAGATTTGAATGAATGTGTGACCTAAAACACCCAGGGTGGTGAAAATGTATCCTTTTTTGGATGGCAGAATGAGAGGTTGGATTATCCCTTAAGTGGTATTATTTCATATCCTAATAATAATTTAAATAATTAATTTTGTTCCATAAATATTTTCCGGGTAATAATACATTCTAGCATAAGGTAAAATTAAATGACTAAAAACTTTCATTTTAAAGGACACTACGTGTGATGAATATAATTTCACTCATTTGATCCCAGAATCTAGATACACTATTGTTTAGGGAAATATATAACTCTAGAGTAGTTATCACTTTTCAATGAAGAGTTGGGTTATTGTGAAATGTGGTTAGAGGTTTTATAGAGTTGGGAAAATTCCCATTAAATGGGATTTCCATGTATAATTGTGACTAGAATCAAAACCCAGGTTGTTTGGTGCCAATAAATTAGACATGTTCTCTATTTTAATCTCACATGTACATGAAATACATGGTTTATAGTTTAGTTCATGTGTCTACGATCACCTATAATAAGTTATAAGTATTTTCTAGTGTAGTAAAATCTACATTTCAGACCTGGTTTAGATGAAAAATATATCATTCACGTGCCTAGCCATAAAGCCATACTATTCACTTCACCTAAAGCATCATATAATAAACATTTATGGTACAATTTTTTATTATATATTAACCTCATAGGGAATCATAATCTTATAATATAGAGAATTATGTATCATATTATTCTTGTAACATAAGGCATCATATGTTCATCATAGAGGGAATGATGTATCATCTCATGATACTCACATAAAGCATCATATAATTGTTTCAGATGTAATGATATATCATGGAATGACTATCACATAATGAATCATATTATCATATCATAGGGAATAATGAATCATTATAAGGTCATCACATGAGTCATACAATTCTCATCACATAAGGAATGATGTTGATGATAATGGATAATATTATCTCTATAGGGGGACATGGTAATGAAAAAATTGTTGGGATATAGGGATTACACCTAAATGTGATATCCTATGATTAAATTTTGGAACATGAATAAACAACCATGTAGTTAACATTTCATAGTTTTTGGTAATGTGACCAGATTAGAATATAAAACATTACATTCAATATTAAAGACTAATAGATGAATGGTACCCAATAATGGTTTGTCTATGACATATATAAATTTTTTTAACCTTGAATGTGAGTTACTTGAATGATGTCTTGAAACCAATGGGAGTATCTCAATTTTAAAAATACGAGGAAACAACTTAGTGTATCTTGACTCAAGGTTCTTTATAAAACATATAGGAGAATCTCCAATTATTTTGTGTTAACAAACCAATATGAATATCTCAACTCATGTAATATAATAAAACCAATATGATTTTCAATAATCACGTTGAAATTATAAATAATGTTTAATATCACTACTCAAGGTATTTTTGTAAACCATGTGATGTATAATGGCTCAAGTAATTTATGTAAACCAAGGAGAGTGTCTCAAAATAGTGTTTTATTTGGTTCATGATGGAAGATTAGGAATTAAAAAACAATTAGTTTCTTACATTATTGAAATATTTATGGTATAAATCTTTATTTTTAATTGGGTAAGTGGTAGAAGAGGATGAATACATTATTTTACAATAGTCCAAATACCATAAATAATCCCAATTGTGGTATTGAGTGTGCATCCCACACAATATGGACCGATATTTTACAAGATGGCTCCCATGTAACTGATCTGTGTGAATTGGTTCTCAGGTCAGTGACCTAGGTAATATTGTGACTAAATATGTTACCTTGTTGAAGTGGTACACATGTATACCCCTGAGTACATGGCATGACTCCAAATTGGTTTCCTATATTAATGTGTGATCATGTGGGCCAGTGTTCCAGTTTTATAGTTCCTAGATAGTGGATATCTCAGTATGTGGAATCCATGTTCAATTGTGAATGGGTAGGAGGATCCAAGGTAGAATGAATCATTTAGCATAGTATGAAAAAGTCCTAGTGATTTGGGTTTCTAGGTCGGTCGACACCCTGATAGTGGTTCCTATGTGGAAAATACTAAGATGGTTTTATCCTATCTTTAAACTCAAACTAAAACTTCTTATCCACACAAAAAATTATCACTTCTCCATTGGATTGTATTTCAGAATCACTTAATGTTTTTTTATATTCCCAAGTACTTCGATGCTTTGGTCAGCTTGATTCATATGTATACACTATATTGTGGTGTCAAAAATGGGATGAATGAGGGACCTATTTATAGGAACATAATGGTAGTAGATCATGATGAAATGTATATATTTTAAGGAATTCAAGGCAGGGAATGAATGTCAAGGCATAGAGAATATGGTTGTGCGTATAGAGATATGATAATGTGTGGATATGGGCTCATTTGATATATTTATTATTACTCTATTATTGTACCTATAATATCCATAATTATGTTTGCCACTCATTATTTTATAAGAAAAAATAATTATAAGTGGTCGTTATAGGGATATTGGAGCTGGGCATGAAGTTTAGAACATAAGGAAAGGTGAAATGATGGAGTAGGTTGTGTGTAATCTAATCATTTCTGAAAAACTCAGTGCAAGAATGGATTTAAAATATCCATCATATAACCTAAAATAAAAATGGGAATAGAAATTTATCTATAAATCCATTTTATCTTAGAAACATATCTTATATAATATTTTGAAATAAGATACTCACATAGATGCAGAATATTCATTTAGTATATGGTTAACAATGCAAAAGGAGGGTTTCAAAGGTATAAAATACGCATCTGAATATTAGGGATTTCATTTCTATAATTTTTTTTGAAATCCTTGGCCTAATACAGGTGGACGTTTCTATCCACCATGTCAATATATTTGGTGATGTTGTTAAAGTTTCTCAACCCCTTGATGTATGAAAAACCATGTGACACTTAAATATCACACTAGAGTCTTCTTCCTTGAGTGTCATACTCTAACTTTAACTAAACTCCTCTCATCTATGTGTTGATCATATTGTGATCATTATAAAAATTTTCATGGAACAAATTTTTCCGGTGGAAAATAATATAATTATTTTTGGTATGGAATATGATTCACAATCTATTTTAATGGAACAATTAATTCATTTAATGTGAATACCTGAGAAATTTTGGTGTGATTAAATACCATAAAAATAGTAATCTTCATATTATTTATAAATAATATACATACCGAGACCTTGAACACTCTACCATGTTGGTTATAGAAAAATAAGTCTCATGTTGACTAATTTGTTCTTAGCATGGTTGAAAAGAATAAACCTAAGAGTTAGGTAACTAAATCCAATTGCATGATTACTGTTGTGCTTAACTATGAATCCAGTGGGTTAGAATTCCAAAAGAATTTTGTTGAGTTTATTAATGTGATTGATTTGATAAATAATTTATTTATAAACCATTTGTGAGTAATATATGATATTATATAGCTAATTTATAATATAAATAAATAATTTTTAGAGGCACACCAAAATACAGTCATTTATTATATAAATATGGATTTTTTTAAATATATTAGATAGAGTGAGTTAAAAAATCGGTCAACATTTTAGTAAGAGACCAATTAATAAACATCCTTATTTAAAATACATAGACCTGATACTCATTTAGTAAAATCTACTATTATTGATATTTAATAACTCTTATCATGTAAATTTTTAAGAAATAAATTATATAATATAATCTCAATGTAACACACTTCTTATAATTGAAAAAATAATTTACGAATTGTTAATAAAAAATAATTTATTATATGTATAAGAGAAAATTCGTTTTGACTAACCAAATATTGATTTTCTTCAACAAGTGGATATATATATATATATATAACGGATTAAATTTGTAATTGATTACTGAATAATTTTTCTTCTTATAAAATTCATCCTATTTTTATATTTTCAAATATTTAATTAATTTAAATGAGTTTATAAAAATTTTACTGTATTTTTTCAATTTTTTTAGGATATATGAAGTGTTAATGTGATTTCAATTTTTTATTCATGCGTTGATAGTATTATTGGGTAACATGATATACCCACAGGATAAATTTTAGGCGGAACATCGAAAAATGATTCTTGTATAGTCTATTAATGGTTATTGAATCCTTAAGAAAATGATCAAAGGGGGAGGATTAATGATTCCGTAGGATGAAACATTTCATTATATCAACGGGTTTTGCAAAAATCCATTAAATATAAAAAATATGTAATAAAAAAATGAATTCTTTATTTTTGATGGGTATGTGATAAAAAATATATAATATACAATTGTTTGAAACATACCAGAGTTCAAAATTAAAGAAATCATTGATATATATTGTAGATTATTTTTAAATTGAGAATCAGAATCATTGAATCATGAGTTGAAAGCAATATAATAATTCAATATCAGGTTGATCATTAAAATTTTTGTATATTTTCATCATATTTTATCTATATCAAAAGTGGAGTTATTTGTTAACATGTATATGAATAATATGATAAGATGATTTTGATACAAAAATTTTATTACCCATTATATATAACACCCCATTATTTTATTAGAATGATTTTTTGAATTTCATTGATGTCATGTGTTTTACACTTCACATAAAACTATTTATGCAATATGCAACACTGTATTATCTTGCAGTATATGCAACACTATTCTTGGCTTTTGTAACACACAATTTTTAGTTCTTTTGATTGAATTAATTTCACAATACACTGATTATAGATTTTTTTCAATGTATAAATGAACTATTTTTAGATTATGTTTCATGAAAAATCAAAGGAATCTTGCACTACATGCAACACTGACTTGGCTTGTGTTACACGCAAGAGTGACCTTTCTAGATAGATTTTTTGGTACGCAATACTGAGTTTAACTAAACAACGATATATTATTTAAGGATATATAAACTATGTATTATGAATATTATTCACCATATTTTAAAATATATAAAATTATAATTCATATTACACACATTCTAGAACCCGTTATGAGGGAAAAATCATGTTTTTGGATAAAATATTTATTTTTTAAAAAATACTGTATTCTCGCCTTTTGATGGAGCACCCAATTTAAATCCATTTTATTTCAAATTTATACATTAAATATGAAAAAATAAAATTCTATTTTAGAATTAGGATATTAAAATATACCATGGATAATTTTTTAATAATTTTTTGATAACATTCATATTTTAATGAATAGTAAAAATATGCTAAATTTTAATTAAAAACAAATATTTTTCATCAAGATAATATATATGGTTGTTTTAAAATATTTAATGGTTTAAATGTATAAATAGAATATATATTAACCATTTAATATAATTTATTTCCTTAGCATTTATTTTACATTCAATTCATAGATAAAAACATTTCAATCTTTTTCAATGTTTTAACTTTTAAAACCCATTTTCTCAACAACGAGATTGATTTTAAATTAAATACTACATATTATATGATTTTAATTTTAAAATAATGATTATATATTATTAATCAGTAGGTATAAATTATGTTAATGGGAGAATTTTAATTTTTGGGAATTATGAATAGTAACTTTGGTGATTATTTTTATTACAATAGTTAATGGTAAATCAGGTAATTAGGGGCAAAAAAATTATAAAATTGCCCTAACACCTTAAAAAATCTATTGGATGAATAAAAGTATACCCATATCAGATAAGGGTTAGAATAGATTCATTTCATAGACTTTTATCTATGTAAATTATGTAATTATTATTAAAATAAAAGAATGTGACAACAAGTAACTCTCTTATATCTTATAAGTGTAATAATTTTAATTTAGTGGTAAACATCATCAAAAAATTGAAATAAAATAGTAACTAGAAATATAATTAAATTATATGAATTATGTGAATTTATTTATAATTTTTAGTGATCAACTAATTATAATTAATAATGATACAATAGTGATGTGAAAATTATTTTATTAGTATAAATATAAAATTAATGGTTTCAAAAATATTAAAAGAAAAATAATATTGAACTAATTGACATCCTCCACGAATCATATAGCTGACTATTCTATTTTATGAGTGCATTAAATATATTTGGATTGAATTTATCATTTTGGAGGATTTCATTTAACGACAAATAAATAAATAGTGTTAAAATTGACACTATTGAAATTTAATAAAAATACTATTTTATTAAATTATTTTAAAATCATAAAAAATATTTATAATTACTAAGTGATAATTAAGAGATGTGAAATTTTATAAATACTTATTTATAGTTGATCAACACAATATTTTTAAATATTTGTAACCATTAAACAGTTAGAATGTTTTTACCAAAATTAAAATTTAATAGAATAACTAAGTGTTAATTAAAAATATAAGGTTTAAATTGACAAAATAAGTTGTCCAAAATTTATTAGTTGATGAGATTAAAACCCTATATCATCTCAAATTCTAATTTGAGACAATTTTTTGGTTTTTGTGTTGGTTTTGTTTTTATTACAAATTAATATTTTTTATGTTTCCAAAAGTGCCCCTCACCAAAATTATAAAATGGCACCTCTTCTTTATCATATTCACATCATTTTGTGCCTTCATACTTGGAAAAACCCTACCCATTTCACTTTTGACCATCCCTAGTTACATTCTAGTTGTTCTAGTCTTCTCAAAAGACCGACTCTAACGTGCTATGATGAAATTTAAAGGAGGCACGTCGAGGAAAAGGTAATCTCTTCTACTGATTTTTTCAAACTTATTTCTAATTTTACATCCTCTTATTTAGTTGTTTAATTATTAAATAGAAACAATAGTTTCACTAATATGATGATATGTTATTATAAATATGAATCAACCCTTTTTCTTCATCAATCCATCCAAAAAAATGAAATCTATGCACGTGTGTACATACATATTACCATCTCCACACCGTGGTGTAATATATTTTTCACCACCACCTTACTTAGATGGGTATAATGGTAGAAATAATAAATATATCTAATTTTTATAACATGATACTAATTATGAGATATTATAAACCATCAAATTCCACAATGTTTAATAACTATGTGAATGATATTGTCGCTCGTGCGTACGTACGACTTACCATCTCCGAAAGGCGATGATATTCATTCTCCATGTTAACCATTCAAGAAAGATTATAAAGTATATATAATAAATAATCCAGAAATATATGATATAATAATGATACTGGTCTTATATATATATGTCATATACTTATGTCCATTCAATTTAATAATTAAATGAAATATGTGTTCATCCATACGTACAGCCTACCATCTACATGAATGGTATATTCCATTCTATTTATCGATCTATTAATTATATTTATATACTAAATATATATAATATATAAATCATGTTTTACATTTTATATGTAATTAAATAATGATCTATATATTAATATCAGCAATTACAATTCCAAACATGTACGATAAATAAGAGGATTATTACCCAAAACATTGCTTAAACATGGAGTTGATAAATGAACGGATAATATAAATTCATAAGTGACTCATGCATGATAACATAAATATCATTAAGGTTATATGGAAAGTTAATAATATTTTTAAAACCACTATACAAGAGTGTTGGAAAAATATGAAAGAAATTGGACCTAAGGTAATAGTTAATTTTACAATCTCATTTTTATCTGATATTTTTATTCGTAAGTATCTAAAAGGGGAATATTTATCATCCATGTCCACATTTTCTAAAAAATTTCAATAAACATTTTCTACTCTTCCTTTTTTTTGTAAATTCATTTTTACCCTTTATTGACTTCTACTATGTGTTATGGAAGGAATCTTTATTTTTTTACCCTACAAGTTGATATTTGACATTTCCAGTAAAAGTGTGAGGATAATGTTTTTAAAAAAATTATATGACATAAATGTGTTTTTACATTTTCATAACACCTTATTTCAGTGAAGCTTCCTCTACATTTTTACAAGTGTATTTTCATCTCAATTTTTTTCTTTTATAATTTCACTACATTTGAGAAAAGAAAATGTTTTTAAAATAATAAATGATATCCTCCACATTAATAATGTTCAAATGTTTTATCAAAATAATTTTCCAACTATGATGACAGAGGGTTATTTTTCTCTCAATATTATTAATTTTATTTGATTGTTTTTATGATGTAATTATTTTTCTAAAGTCCATTAATTTCATATAGATTATTTTATAATGGAATTATGTTAATGTAAAGGCATTTTATTTCCTGGTTTATGCAATGATGATTGATTTATGTTTTTCGGCACATGTAAGAATGATTTCATTGTGAGATGGGTGAGACCTATATCTCCCTCTAATGCATTGGGTAAATATTTATATCTAATGAGATAGACATGAATGGAATGGAAGGTAAATACTGTTCATTAATACATGGCTGGAACAATAAGTAAACTTGGTTAGGTAATGGACTTTGTCAACAATGATGTTCTTGGAAACAATTCCTTTGATACTATGGAAATCATATTATGTGCTGAATGTTTTTCCACAAATCCCCATTTTATTCCCATGATATTTTATCATGATTCATGTTACATTATAATTTACTCCTTACATACTGCAAATACATATTTCATGACTCATGATTTTGATTTTTTATGTTTGTGTTTTTACGTTCAAATGTTTAGGGTTTGTTTTATGTTATTCATGTTTACCCATAATGAGCATTTGTGCTCACCCTTTTTATTTTTTATTTTCCCCCATATATAAAGAATGGATTTAATTGAATAATCAAAAGGGGAAGATCATTATGGGAGATAATGAAGATATTTCACTATGATTAGAAGATTATGTATAGAGTTTCCATGGTCACTAAAATAATATGTTCTTTGGGAATCTGTTCGAATAATGTATTATGTTTTCCAAAAAAGAAATGTAATTTCTATGTACATCTATCATGGGTCTCTACATTAATTTTTCTAGGATGATTTTTATAAGGATAAGTATAAAAGGAATTATATGTAGGATAAATGAGTTTATCTAGATGATTTATATAACATATGATTTATAATCTCAGTGTAATTGTTAGTATATTATAATGAATAATGTCCCCCTTTCAAAATAATGCTCCAAATAAACATAATAGAATATATGATATGGGTATTATTGTGCCTGTATACAATAAACTCACTAATTGAAGGAATTCATATTTAATAAATTTAATATAATTTTATATATAATAGAATGATATTATGAAGATAATATAGTGTTTATGAATATAGTGGGATAATTCTCAGAGTTATAGAATGAAAAATTTAATGAATAATGTATTATGACATTTAAAGTATAAATACAATATCAGTACAATGGACAATGTTTTTTTTGTAATGGGTTTGATGAACAATGATGGTGTAATTTTAATTATTATAAGTTGAAAATATAATTTCTTAACAATATTATATTATTTGTTGTGATTTTAAGGGGTATGAATACCTATTGAAGCAGTTAAATATTCATTATATAATTCCTAAGTATCACTATTATTCAATGTTGTATATTTTATAAATGTTAGCCAAAAAATTGTTTTGTGTGAATGTTTTATCAGATAGTAACATAGAAATGTGATGGTAAATACATTGGGATGTATAGAGTAGAATAAAACCCCTAAAATTTTATTAATCACAAGGCTAGTCTTGTATTATATCTCATGTAGTAAGTCATACATGTGTCTATATATGTTTTTTATGTATTATTAAATAATTTATAAGATGTAAAATGTATCATTTTATAAAAAAACATATAGCCACATTATCATTATTACACATTAGATTTATATATGTATTGATATATATTCTATTAAGTGAGATAATAATAATTGTCTCAAATAATGACCATTATTTATCCACAATTTATTTTATTATGGAGTAATAATGATTGTGAATAAATGTTAAGGATACTTTGGGTGTTAATATTTTATCAGTATACACAAATTTCTCATGAGGTATAAACCTTTTTTTGTAATAGATGACCCATAAATTATACTACATTGAGTTATATACAAAATTCCTTTGGTATGATTGCAGTACATGAATTATATTAGAATCCGACAATATATTAGGTTAGTGTGATTCCTAGAATTGGAAACTTTTTTACTTAGATACCTTTATTATGAATTCCTTAAGCCTTATCTAATCGGGGCAGACTACTGATAATTATGTCATTATTTAAAGCTCAACCAAAAATATAGTTTTCATTTTATACGATGTGTGTGAAATATGGTCTATCGATTGAGATATTTATGTCTATGTATGGAAATGGTATACATTAAAAACAAAATCAAACAACACAAAAATCTATTGAAGTACTTAGTGAGGATCATAATCAATATCATAGAGAGGCCTACACGGTGAATTACAATCGAGACGCACCCTGAGGGTTTCCCAATTGGGAAATATTGAGGAATATTATGACCATACCGAGAAAACTCATATGTTTTTTTTATCTATTTAAGTAATATTCATGTGATGTTTTCATCACTTTTGATAAAGGACATGTGACTTATTTCTCAATCGGGATATTCTATACACAGTGAATCAAGAACATATGAGTTGTATAAATGAGATTGTAGAATATTTGCCTCATGGTCACACATTGTCTTGGGAAAATGAATTATGAGAATATGAAATAATACATATAATGCAGCATCTGGACATATAAATCAAGGAAGTTATTGTTGGAAGATATCACTCAGTATCCCATTATTGATTGACTTGAAATGAATATTTTCTAGAGGATGCACTTTGTGTACATTTATGAATTTGTGAGTTCATATATTTCATTAAAAAAATAATTTATTTTTGGATCACAAATCATTGTTAACAAATATGTTTTGAGTTATACCATCAGAGATACTCAACTAATATTTTATAGTTTATCAATGATGAGTTTTAGATGTGTATTCCCAGCTTATTTATAATAATGTGATAAATATATACCTCAATGATACCTTTCCAAATATTTTTTTTGAAATATATAAATGGACATTTCTATATGGGTTCATCCGTAATTTTATATGATATAATATACTATGAAATTGTAATAAGTATATATAGATTTAGTATAATTTGGAGTTTAATAGATATAGGCCTTAAATAACGCATTCTTGTCTGGAAAAAGGAATTTGTATTTTGAGATGAAATTGGTATATAATAATAATAATTATGTAATATTTCCCCCAAACATTAGATACACTATTTGTCATTATAAAATGATAAACATAATCCACAAAACCATCTTGTACAATTACAATAATATATAATGATCCAAATGACAACCTAATGCAAAATTTTAATTTTAATTAATTCCATCACATATGATATCATTATTATCATTATGTTTCATAAGATTAAATCTTTTTTACAATGAATTGGATGAATTATTATAAACATTTATAACAAATTAATAATTTTCTAATACATTCTGTTATGCGTGAATAAATTCATGGCACTAAATTCATGTCCCGTAATTCCATTACGAATGAGGATTCACCATGACATGGTAATAAGTAATGATACTATAATTATACTATAACAATAGATTCTATCCTCATCCTCTATCATATAAAATATATACAAACATGTCGTGGGATGAAGTAGTGTCATTCCATTACGATATTTGATTTTATGCAACCCAAAGATAAACTATAGAGGGAGGAGTCTAATGGATACCATTTTGTGATCTTTATCAAGCATGTTGAAATATTTATTCAATAGTGATCAATAGTGGAAGGTTTAAATTTATAGGATAATTGTTTTATATATAACATGGTTTCATGTTTTTATGCATGGTGTTATTAGGATTTTTTGTTTTTGAATATTTTCTCAATGAAAAACAAAAATCATTTGATCCTTTAAAATCAATCAATTATATGACACAAAGAAAATTCTGAAGTGAGTATAGTATTTATGAATTCATGGTGAAGCATTTTGGTTAGAAAAATGTACTAATATAGTTTATGGATCACATGAACTCGAATTTTTCTAGTACAAGGACTCTAATTTGGTTTTTCAATAATATTTTATTTATACTCTTTAATATCATATTATCCTGGAAAAAAATTATTGTTATAGAAAATACCTATTTTGAGAAACAAAATTATTCTATGTTCCTAATGTACCATTTCAGGATATAATGGGTGAATCATTTTGTGTGTTATTTCTACGATACTAGATTTTTTTATAATCCAAAAGTCTATTGACATAGTGAATTATTTGAAAATATATACGGATGTTTTTGAAATTATAATATTCCATTGATTATCATGATATTATATTATATTTAATTCAAATTTATATTGATTGGAATCACAAGTGACCTACATTAAAAATACTACTAGACATTGAGTTGAATGATAAGTGTATTATTTCATCGAGTATTAAAATATAATTACCTTTATATGGATATATCTCTTACCCAGTTCAAGAAGGATCTATAAAGTGTATATTGATACATACAATATTGTTATGGTGTGATTTTTATTAAAGTATTTTGTGATAGTTCCATAATTTTCTCAATAACTGAGGCCAGCTGAAAAGAACTAGAAAACCCATAATTTATAGTTATTCGTTATGGTTAAAGATATAATGTTTTGGAACCAAATTCTATTTAATCAGAGTTTTATAAAATATGAAGACATTTAAATAAGCTAATACATCATCCCCTGGTAAGAGATGAATATTTTATTGATTTCATTAGTCAAATTCCATTGTAAATGTTTATTTGATAATTTTTATACCCCTATAAAGGTAAATATCACTCCTGATGTGTGTTGGATCGAATATGTAGATGTGGATGTATATTAGATGGAATAATACAAGAGGGGGGGGGGGTTAATTTTAGGTTTAAAAACTTTGTGTTTAAACACTTATGAAGTTAGATTAAATGATCTTAAAATAATACAAGAACAAAAACCCAAAATTGTATTGAATATGGAGATATGATATAATGTAAAACTATAAGAAATGTAAAACAATTGTATTCCAAAGAATACAATAATCAGAGTAATGTAAAAGTCAGAGATTCTTTCATAAAGAGTGTAGAATCTAAAAATATAAAATGTAATAGTATAAGGGAAATTGGAACAATTACAAATGTATATGAAATAGAAAAGGAAAAAAAACAATTTACTTTCTAATACAATTGGAAGTGGAAATGTAAAAACATTACAATTATTTTAACCCAAATAGAAGGTTAATCCTTTTCCCTAGGATAAGAGGTCTATCTTACCACCACCTTGGTAATCCATCGATACGATGATCGGTACGTCAGTTTGCGGATCCCCGGCAACCCTCGATACGATGATCGGTTGGTCTGTCTGCCTATCCCCGGCAGTCCCCGATATGATGATCGGTTCGTCTATCAGCCTATCCTTGACAACCCTCGATTTTGTAGGTAATCGACCCCTCTAACGTCCAATCACTTTAAATCCCTCGATACGATGATTGGTTGCACAAGGCACAAACAAAGAACTTATAGAAATATAAAAACTAAGAACGAGCCATTCACGTTTTGTAGTTTCATGGCTTTCGCACGAAGCAGGAGAGAAGTCACAGTATCTCTCTCTAGAATTTGATAGAACAAAATGATCAGTCTCATACACATGCATTTTCTTGTCTTGAAATGACCTCTTATTTATAGGACTTAGGTTCCAACGGTAATATTTCCTCCAACGGTCATATTTCTCTGAAAAACTCGGAGGGACTTGGACACCTGGCATTATAACGGTCATATTGAAATAGAAAACATGACATCATTTTGATTATTTTATAACTAACACCATGAAATCGTTTTGGTTAAAACAAAAGATATATGAAGATGATAAGCATGAGTATGATTAATATGAAACATATTTTTGACTAAGAACCAAAAAAAAGAAGGAATTGAATGCAAAGTATGAATACTATAAGTATTACTATGTAATGTTTTGAAACGATAAAAAGTGAGTAGATTTATAAGACTTAGTATTATTAATAGAGTCATTACAATTTCTAGTCAGTACGAAAATTATAGTAAATAAGATCAGCATTGTTAGTATGATCAACATGGTCAGTTCGATCAGCATGTTCAGTACAATCAGCATGGTCAGCACAATCACCATGGTCAGTACGATCAGCATGGTCAGTACGATTAGCTTGATCAGTATGATCACCATGGTCAGTATGATCAGCATAGTCAGTACGATCAGTATGGTGAGTATGATAAGAATGGTAAGTACGATCAACATGGTCACTATGATCAGTATGGTCAGTACGATCAGCACGGTCAAAGGCATTTGTGATTTCCAAAACAAGATGTAAAAGTCATAAGAAAACTTTTTACTCAACAATCTACCCCTTTTTGGAAAGCACAAAACACAAAGTAAAGACAACAAGAAATACTTATCTCCCCCTAAGTTATTGGAAACTCTTCTAAATATGAAATTGAATACAATTAATTCCCCCTTATGTATGTACTTTCCTAAGGATTGCATTCGTAGATTTTCTTGATTTAGGTGTTTTTTCTTTAACACAGTTACCATTTTTATAACATTCCCCCCCCCTTTGTAAAACATTCTCCCCCTTTGTGATTTACAAAAAGAATGGGGTAATCTTTAGCTGCCTGAAAGAGTCCGATAAAAGGAATGCCGGAAAGAAGAAGTAGCATACATATAATTACAATAACAAACTTATAGGTTTCACCAAAAAAACAAATACAATAGTCATTTGTTTTCTCTTTCCTTTTCCTTTTTATTAATTAATGAAGAACAACTTTCATCTTTTTGATTTATTTCTTGTCTTAAGAAATTAAATCACCCTGAGATCTGAGAAGCTCTTATTGGTAGGCAAAAAGATGATCATGATTATTGATGGTCTCCTCCTGGACTCTGATTACTTCCTCAAGGGTATCAATTTTGTCTTGCTAATTATTGTTATCATTGGATAACATTGAATTTTGTTTCTTCAACAAAACTATTTCATCTTTTATTGATGAAACCTTCAAAAACTTATACTGAAAAGCATTCATTCTGTCTTGTAACTCTTTCACTAAAGGAATATTGGCTCCATGAGTTACCTGACTCAGTTTTTCAACAGTTTCTTTGTCATGTTTATTGAAAGCAATAGCAAGATCATTTGAAAATCTCTTTATGTCTTCAATTTCTATCTCATGGTCATTCAATGAGCTCTCTGTTTTATATGACCACTTGGTCATTCTGTTGAAAGCCTTCTTATGATCGACCTAACTTTCAGATAGAACTTTCAAATCAGCTTCAACTGACAAAACTTTCTTTCTCAATTCTCTTACAGAGCCCACATTCATTATCTGATTGTCAGTGATAAAATCAATTTTCCCTTCCAGCCTAGGGAAATAGGGAATAGTCTTTTCAATCCTACTTAAAACATGAACAATGTAATCACTCCTCATGAGAGAGATTGTTTGTTCTGAATCAGTATCTTCATCCTAGGAATGTAGTTTATTGATTGGCTTGAGTCTATAACTGGATGTTTTCCTATTTCTTTTTCAATCCCCTTTCTTTATTCTTCCACTTTATCACTGATAACAATTGTTTTCTCAGTATGAGAAGATTGAAGTTGATTTCCTTGGGAAAGAAATTTTTATGGAGTTTCAAAAGATTCAGCCGGTGGTTGATCGACATGAGGAACTTGTTGAATACCTTTGCTCTGTTTTTGAACCGATTATTCACTACTTTTCTTGAGTTCTGAAGATATTATAAAAGAAAATCTTATTCCTCTTCTTCAGCTTCTTGTATTTCTTCAAACATATGTTTCCCTTTTTCTTTCTCTAGAAGAATCTGTATGATAGGTTCTTGATGTAATTCTTCGGTTAATTGAGAACTAGCATCCTCAACCATTTTCAGGACTTTAGAGATATCAAAGTCTTGAGCCTTTCATTTCAAAAGAGTCTTCTTTTTATTTTTATCTTGAAGGGTTTCCTATACCCTTATTCGTTCTTCAAAAGTTTCAACTGGGTCAAGACTGAACTTTGGTTCACCTTCTTTTCTCTGTTCTCTATCTTTCTCCACCTTTCCACAACCTCCTTAGTGTACTTTGGTTTCTTCTTACTCATTGAACTAGTTTGCAGATCTGACTTTTGAGGAGCACCAACAGATGGATTGTCTTTGGATAGCACAGGTGCCGATTGATTTTGAGCCGAAGAAGCTTCTAAATCCTTTAAAAAAATCATTGAATTCTTATAAAAACAAACATTTATCCTCTTCAATGTACTCTCACTAATCCATGATGGCTTCAGGTCAATCAAATTTCCTTTCAAAGGAATATTACAAAACTTCATGCTCTTGAGAATGAACTTTGTAAGAATAGCTGGATATATAATAAAATGGGATTTGATTGCTCCTGACTTGACATTCTTAATTGTTTCAAATATGTATCCCGTAAGATTTAATTTTCTCATGTTAACAAGATAGTCCAACATGAAGATATCCAAAACCTATAAATTCTTTCTACCCCCTTTCCTTGGGATAAGAAAATCTTGCATCTACAGTGTCTCAAATCTATTATCTGGAGAAAGATGAGCCACTTTCCTATTTTATTAAATTATAATAAACAATGACTTTTCAACACTTTCTTTATTAAACGTACCAACTTATTCTAGTAGTTTATGAGATGGACAAAAGGAATCACCTTCTATATGAACATTTTAAAAATGGGCTGCTTGTTTCACAGTCATAGATAACTTTCTATCATACACAGCAAAGTTGATAGTTATGTTCTTATCAAAATATACGGTTTTGTAAAACATAATGACTTCATCAAAAAGAACCAGATCTTGGGAAATAGGTTTTTCAACACATAAATGCTCCCCGCCATGATAAAAAATTATTCTTCTGATTGTAGAATTGTATGAATCAAAAAAGTCCCGAGAAACTAACCCTTCTCTGAAAAAGAATTTCTCTAAAAAAAATCATTGAAGACATTTCTGTAGGGGTATTGGCAGAGGACTGAGACATATAGGTGAAGCTGCTGAAAGATCGTACAATGTCTTAAATCAAGGGAGTAGAGCTTTGCCACAAATCCAGAAAAACCAGTGTGGGTATGGAGAGTAGAGGGTCTATTTATAGGTGGAAAAATAATGACCGTTGGTCTTCTACGGTTGAGATTAGAAGAAAAGAAATCAACGGATATGATTAAAAAAAATAAAAATAAAAAAATATGTACCTGCCGGATATCGTAAGGTAATTGTTGGTTTAGATAGTATTAATAGTGAAATAAAACTCAATCTTACGAAGAGAAAAAAACAATTTTCATGTCGATAAGAGACAAAGATGTTATCATGAACTAATGTGCTGATGGAAAACAAAACTTGGTTCCACGAACTGATGTGCCGATGGAAAAAAAATTCATTACCATGAACGGACGTGATGATGGAAAAGAAATTCATTACCATGATCAGATGTGCAGATGGAAAAGAAATTCATTACCATGATCAGATGTGCTGATGGAAAAGAAATTCATTACCATGAACGGACGTGCCGATGGAAAAGAAATTAATTACCATGATCGGACGTGCCAATGGAAAATAAATCCATTACCATGATCGGATGTGCTGATGGAAAAGAAATTCATTACCATGAATGGACGTGCCAATGGAAAAATAAAGTTGTTACCATGAACTGACAAGCCGATGGAAAATTAACTGTTTATGGTAATCAGTCAATACAATAAAACAGTCAATATGATAAACAGATAGTTAAAAACACAAACTAGGAGAATAATCAAATAAAGCTCATAAGAAAATAAGAAACACAATAAGTAAAAAATGTTCTCCCCCTATCTAAGAGGAGTTGTTTAATGTAAGGAGAAGTGTAAAGCATGAAGTAGATATGAATGATTATTTTAATGTAACCATTCATAGATTCTGTTTTATAAACTCAAATCTATCAGAAGGTAATGTTTTTGTAAAAATTTCCCCAAGTTGTTCTTACGTTCCGATGAATTGTAAAATAATATATCCATTTTGTGTGTGATTCCTATGAAATTGGTGCATAATATATATGTGTTTCGCACAGGAGTGATGTGTTGGGTTTTTTCTAAGAGCTATGGCACTAGTATTATCACATAGAATTTGAGTTTTGGAAAAACTCAATCCATAGTCAGCGAGTGTGTGTTGCATCCACAACACTTGAGCATAACAACTTCCAGCTGCTACATATTCAGCTTCAGCAGTGGAAAGTTCTACCGAGTGTTGTTTCTTAAAGGACCAAGAAACCAGAGAATCTCCTAAGAAATGACATGTTCTAGATGTACTTTTTCTATCCATTCTACAACCACCAAAGTCAGCATCTGTAAAACTTTTTAATACAAAATCATTTCCAAAAGAGTAAAAGAGTCCTAAATCCACAGTGCATTTTAAATACCGAAAGTTTCTCTTCATGGATTTTAAATGAGACTCTTTTGGATTAGATTGTTATCTTGCACATAAGCATACAGAAAACATTAAGTCTGGTCGACTATCTATCAAGTATAGAAAACTTCTTATCATACCTCTAAAAATTGTTTGATCTACTGGTTTCCCAGTTTCATCAAGATCAAGTTTATTTGAGGTACTAATTGGAGTGCTAATACTTTTAGTATTATCGTACCCATACTTTTTGAGTAAGTATTTAATATACTTATTTTGAGATATATATGTTCCTTCTAGTTTTTGAGAAATTTGAATACCTAAAAAGAATGTTAACTCACCCATCATACACATTTCAAACTCAAATTTCATTAAATTTGAAAAATAATCAGTTAAAGATTGCTAGGTTGATCAAAATACGATGTCATCAACATAAATTTGAACAATCAAAACATTTCTATTTTCCATTTTTTAAAAAGGGCTGGATCTTATATATCTTTTGCATAATTGTTTTGTAAAATAAATCTTATAAGTCTATCATACCATGCTCTAGGGGCTTGTTTAAGGCCATATAGAGCCTTGGTAAGTTTGAAAACATAATTATGATGTTTTGGCTCTAGAAAAATATGAGGTTGATCGACAAACACTTCTTCTTGAACAAAACCATTTAGAAAAGCACATTTATCACCCATTTTAAATAGTTTGAATTTAAATTAAGATGCAAAGGCTTATTGAATACGAATAGATTCAAGTCTCTATACCAGAGCATATGTTTATTCATAGTCTATTACTTCTTGTTGATTTCAGCCCTTAGTGACAAGTCATGCTGTATTTTGTACAATGATTCCATTTTCATCACATTTGTTTCTGAAAACCCATTTTATAAAAATTATAGTTGTTTCTTTAGGTATTTCAAGTAAAGTATATAATTTATTCCTTTTAAATTCATTTAGTTCATCTTGCATTGCTTTAATCCAATATTTATCACATAAGGCCTCACTTGGACTTTTAGGTTCGAATTTCAAAAGAAATGCACGATGTTCTATTTCATTTTTTAAGGAATTTATGGTCCTTACAGGTTGATTTACATCACCAATTATATTATCACTGGGATTATTCCTAAGAAACAATTGACTTGGGTTTTGTGCAACCTGTTCATCAACAGATGGTAGAAATTCTTCTGAGGTAAATGTTTTAGGAACACTTTCTTGAACATTTTCCTTAACAAAAGAATCTTCTAGTAGAGTTTGATAAACATTTTTAGAAATTACATTTGAGGATGAAGGTTGGAGTTGGTTTAAAACAAAAGGATTAGTTTTATCAAATTTAACATGCATTGTTTCTTCAACAGTACAAGTGTTTTTATTGAAAACCCTATATGCATTAGAAGTTGTAGAATAGACTAGAAAGATTCCTTCATCATATTTTGGTGAAAATTTGTGTAGATTATCTTTAATATTCAAGATGAATACTTTTCACCTAAAAAATTTAATGTTTGAATCATTAGGTTTACGGCCATTCTATAATTCATAAGGTGTTTTATTAAAAAAAGGTCTGGTTAAAACACGATTTATAGTATAACAAGAAGTACTTACAGCTTCATCCCAAAAGTTCTTAGCAATTGAGTATTCACTCGACATGGTTCTTGTCATTTCATGAAGAATACAATCTATTCTCTCAACAAAACCATTTTGATGAGGAGTTCTTAGAGCTGAGAAAGTTTGAGTAATACCTTTCATACTACAAAAAGTTTCAAAATCTGAATTTTTAAATTCACCACCATGATAACTATGAATAGTGATCAATGGTAGGTTTTTATAATTTTAAACATGGTCTCTAAAGGTTTTGAAATAGGAAAAGGCTTCATATTTTTTCGATAGAAAATAGACCCATATAAATCTAGTAAAGTCATCAAATAAAAAAAATACATTGTATTTGCCTCCAATGCTTCCTGTTTGTGAAGGACCAAAAAGATCCATATGCACTAGCTGTAATGAATTAGAAGTTGAAACTTCATTAATTGATTTAAATCTTTATTTATTTAGATTACCAAATTAACAAGAATCACAGACATTTGAAGAATCATATCTAAGATCTGGTAGTTCCTTTACAAGTCTTTTCTTTGAAATTTTACAAAGGTTTATTAGGTTTCAGCGTCCTAGTCTTCTATGCCATAGCCATAATTGATCTTCTATTGCAGTTAAGAAGTGTAAATTTTGGCTCCTATGGTCTTCTAAGTTAATAGTGTATACATTGTCTTGCCTATGGGTAGATAGAATGAACTCATCCTTGGAATTGTGAACTAAACATTTATCATTTCTAAAATTCACAAGGAATCCTTAATCACATAATTGGCTTATGCTGATGAGATTGTGCTTAAGACCTTTAACAACCAAAACATTTGAGATAAGAACTTTTCCAAGAAAAATAATATTACCTATTCCAATAATATTTCCTTGAGAATTATCTCCAAAGGTAACCTTTCCACCTTTTGTTTTGATAATCTTTTCAAAGAAAATTTAGTATCAAGTAGTGTGTCGAGAACAACCACTATCCATGTACCAAATATTCTTGTTGGTACACTTCTCATTTTCCTGAAAAAGAAACAGTTAGTTTTTTCGAATCCAAACTTTTTTGGATCCAGAAGAGTTAGATAAAAGAATTTTAGGAATCCACATTTGTTTTGAAAAATGAGATTTATGAAATCCTAATGACTGAGTTCTATTAAGAGAACACTCTCTTTTCCAGTGTCCAAAAAATTTACACTTAGAAAAAAAGGGTTATATTGAGGAAAAAAATAGTTATTACTAAAAACAGGTTTGGAATGTGTATGACTAAGTCTAGAATGATTTATAAAAGGTATAATTCTGGAATACATTTTTTTAATGTTCTATTTTCCATAAGTAAATTTTGACAAACATTTTTTCAATGAAAAAATATCTGACATTAGTTTTAAAACTAAATTTTTATCCTCCAAAACATTTGATTTTGAACTAGAGTTAGGCTCAAAAACATTTTTCTTTGAAATTACATTTTCTAGATCCTTGGAAAGTTTATCCTTATCAGATTTGACTTTCTCAAGGGATTTTAAAATAATTTCAAAATCAAATGTTTTCATATCAAGATCATTAGAAAGATCTGATACTTCGTTAGTTAAAATTGAAATTCTAGAATTTTCTTTATGAAGCTTTTTTTTCAGTTTAGATTTTTCATTCTCAAGTAATTTATCAGACCTATATACTTCTTTAAATTAAGGTAATGTATTATCTTCTGATGATGGAGAATCATCATTTGAAGATTCATAATATTTATTATCAGTATAATTTGCATTCAAGGAAACATTTCAAATAGCTTCAGCATTGTGTACCTTTTCCATGAAACAATGACCTTCATTTGGTAGTTTTGCTACAAGTCCAATATTTATTTTTCCTAAGGACTCTAATCCAGAAGAATTATCTGATGAATCGCTACCACTTTCACTCCAAGTATCATTTTCCTTAAAGACTTTATTTTTCTTTGTCATGTAATAATTTTTCTTATTTATTTCAGAATGTTTCTCCTTTCTATATTTTCTCTACATTAAAGGACAATTAGGCCTTATATGTCCAACTTTATTACATTCATAACAAGTCACCTTTGAATCTTTCTTATCCTTCCTATCTTTCTTTTTGAATTTGTATTGGAAGTCTTTCTTTCCCACAATCTTTTATATTCTTGGAGCAAGATTGGCTCACTCATTATCTGAGTGATCACTATTACTTGATTCTGATATAACAACTTTCTTGAATTTGGATATTGTTATCCTTTCAGGTGTTTTATCTATATATGTAGTAGTAAAATCTACACTTCCATTTCCATTTTTCTTCTTATTGAAATCATCATCTCTCTTCATTCTTGTCTCGTACTGTAGAAGAGTTCCAAAGTGTTCATCAAGATTAATCTGGGAAACTTTTCTATTTTCATCAATAGCTGTACTTTTTGACTCCCATTCATTTGGAATTATGAAAATAATATTATCTATAAGAGCTTAATCATCAAGACCCTTTTCTCCCATAGATTTTAAACTTTTGACAATTTTCATAAATCTTTGTTTCACTTTACACACTGGCTCTCCATAAGGAAAAATAAATCCATGATACTCTTCTTGAAGAATTGCTCTTCTTGTTTCTATAACCTTGGATGTACCAAAATGTGTGACATCAAACTTCTTCCAAATACAGTTGGTTGCATCTCAAGAAGATATCTGAATGTATATATTCTTGGTCATAGACCATAATAAAGTATTGTGTACCTTGTAATTCAGTTGATATTCTTGCTTCTCTTGGTTTTTGAAAGTACGGACTTCTTTATCAGGAATTTGATAACCTCTAGTAAGCATAATAAAATTGTTACAGAAGTATTGATCACAAATATCTTCATTCAATATCTCCAGTACGCATAATCATTCCCATCAAATATAGGTGGTATAAAAGGATTTAGGTTGTCAATTGACCCAATATTCTTTCCCTCCATCTAATAAAACAAAATCTTTTCCACTCCACATGTTGGTGTAGTAAATAGTTGAAACAAAAGTCTCAAAGAAATAGAGCTAGTAATACAAATCTATGGAAACCTCCTATGATACCAATTTTTTGATCGAATATGTAGATGTATATATATATTAGATGGAATAATAAAAGAGGGGGTGAATATTAGGGTTAAAAACTTTGTTTTTAAACACTTAAGAAGTTAGATTAAATGATCTTAAACTAATACAAGAACAAACACCCACAATTGTATTGAATATAAAGATATGATATAATGTAATACTATAAGAAATGTTAAACAATTGTATTCAAAAGAGTAGAATAAACAGAGTAATGTAATAGTGTGAGATTCTATCATAAAGCGTATATATTCTAACAATATAAAATGTAATAGTATAAGTGTAATTGGAACAAGAACAAATGTATATGAAATAGAAAAGGAAACAAAACAATTTCCTTTCTAATTCAATTGGCAGCAGAAATGTAAAAGTATTACAATTATTTTAACCCAAAGAGAAGGGTTATCATTTTCCCTAGGATAAGTGGTCTGTCTTACCACCACCTTGGTAAGCCTTCGATATGATGATTGGTACGTCTGTCTGCCTATCACTGGCAGCCCTCGATACAATGATCGGTTCGTCTGTCTGCCTATCCCCGGAAGCCCTCGATACGATGATCGGTTCGTCTGTCTGCATATCCTCGGCAGCCCTCAATTTTGTAGGTAATCAGCACCTTTGTATTTCAATCACTTGAAATCCCTCTATACGATGATCGGTTGCACAAGGCACAAACAAAGCACTTATAGAAATACAACAACAAGGAATGAGCCATTCACCTTTTGTAGTTTCAAGGCTTTCGCACGAAGGAGGAGAAAAGTCACAGTATCTCTCTCTAGAACTTGATATCAGAAAATGATCAGTCTCAAACACACAAATTTTCTTGCCTTCAAATGACCTCCTATTTGTAGGCCGCAGGTTCCAATGGTCATCTTTCTTAGAAAATCTCAGAGGGACTTGGACACCTGGCATTATAACGGTAATATTGAAACAGAAAACATGACATCATTTTTATTAGTTTATAACTAACTCCACGACATCGTTATGGTTAAAAGAAAAGATATATGAAGATGATAAGCATGAGTACGATTAATATGAAAGTTATTTTTGACTCAGAACCATAAAAAGCAAGAAATGAAAGCAATGTATGAATACTATAAGTATTACTGTGTAATGGTTTGAAATGAAACAAAGTGAGTAGATTTATAAGACTTAGTATGATTAATAGAGTCAAAACAATTTCCAGTCAGTATGAAAATTATAGTCAGTATGATCAACATTATTAGTACGATCAGCATGGTCAGTACTATCAGCATGGTCAGTAAGATCAGCATGGTCAGTACGATCAACATGGTCTGTATGATCAGCATGGTCAGTACGATCAGCATGATCAGTAAGATCAGCATGGTCAGTACGATCAACATGGTTAGTAAAATCACCATGGTTAGTAGGATTAGCATGGTCAGTACGATTAGCATGGTCAGTATGATCAGCATGGTCAGTACGATCAGCATGGTCAGAGACATTTGTGATTTCCAAAACAAGATGTAAAAGTCAAGAAAACTTTTCACTCAACAATGTGTTCAAAAAGAATATGTGGGTGTAGGTCATTCCTTATATGAGCATGAAGTTGAAACTAGTGTGTATATTCTTAATATTTAATTTTGGAATGACTAAGGCCATTAATCATTTTATTGGAATATTTTGGAATTATATCATGATAATTGGATTGGTTGAAGGGAAATAAAGAGTTTTATTTTGAATAGAATATTTTATTAATGATTTTATATGGTGAGGATCAATTAATTGGTTGAATAGAATATGATAATTATATTTTTTATGTTTTTAATAAAAAAATATTAAAAATAATTATGATATATAAAGTGTTTTGGAACTATCACACATGTTTTTGGAAAGTAAACAATTTTCCAAAATGTTATATCATTAAATAAAACACCAGTTTTTGTTGTTAAACATGTAAATATTTATAATGAGTTATTACACATGTTCCCTTATTAGTCCGTAGGTGATGGTAGAGAACTATACCACTAATAAATTTTAAAAAACATTACATTCCCTTCATAAATGAAATGTGGTCATGATTGATTTTCCTTTTGTGGATTTAATGAATTTATTTAGGGAACAAAATTGTGTGCATTATTATGGATAGTCTAGAAAATGTTGTATTGTTTCAATCAATGAGAGATACCATTCCATCTGATTAAATAGTCAATTAATACACTTGTAGGATATATTGATCACATAGGCTTGCTATGAGTATAACAATATATAAAATCATGTGATTCATATCATATTAATAATAGATGTTTCAATAAGTGTTGAGTTCTCAACAAAATATTATTATAAAATATAACCCATTAGAAAAAAACATTTTTGAGAGGGAAAGAATGATCTTAATGTGTATTCTCTGAGTGTATATCCTATATTTTTATATTGTGTGAGAAGATTTTTTGGTGTCAGTAATTTTTTTATACAATTACTATTTCTAGGAACCAATAGATATGGGACTATAAGAGGAATTATTTTATGTAATAGTTTACTATCACTTGTGTTCGTAAGAGGTGAGAGAGATAGTGATTATTAGACTACATATTAGACTAGTCACATTTGAGCATGTGTAGATGATACAAATGAATATATTCACCATATAGAATAGAAAAAAGGACTTATTCAGACAACCATTAATTACTATTGACTTTATTGCCTAATGGGTACTCTTAAATGTGCTAATTTTGTTGAGAAATCATATTTTGAGGATTCAAGGGATGTTATATCCATTCATTATATAATGTTTAATATTTCGGAGAGATATTGAGAAAAGGTAAATAGATTGGATCTTCCTCCATAATATAGTGTGAAGAATGATTAATTTCATGTTTACTAACACATGCATATGAGTTTAACACCTAACGTATGATTGATATTTATGAGGATTAGATTATTGAATATGAATCATTCAGGACATGTTAATTATATATATTGTATCAGAGTATGAATATTATTTAAGGGAATAAAATATTCCCCCTGAATGAGTGAGGTGGTGGAATAGACATATATAGGGGGAGATGTGGGAGTTCGAGGGATACATGACAAATCAATAGTTTAATATATAAGATGATAATTTTCAATGATTCTTTTTAGGGAAGAGGGATTACCAGTTGGGGTTTTATTAGTGACCAAGTAATGTTGAGGTATAATTTTGATTCTATATTCACATTCACATGTAAAATTCTATTAGTTCTTATTTTATTTTCCAATTTATGAAAATAAAATGAGAAAATAATGAAATTATATATCTATTGAGATCATAGTATCCTTCTAGGAGTCTGGTTGTGGTGAAATATAGTTCTAATGGAACCCTTGATTTGATGAGCCATATATAAAATATATAGAATTTACATTATTTTATATTGGTATACATTAAAAATCATAAATAAAATAGTAATTCCGAAAAAATTAGGACCATTATAGAATATATTTATATAGATATATTATTTAAAAATAAAATATTTATTTATTCCCAAAAATTAGTTACAAATGATTCAATTTGAATCATTTTATTACAGAGAAAATCTGAGGTAAATATATATCCAAAGGAAAATTTTATATAATATCCATGTAAGGGGAACCCCATGGGTGATATAAATAGTCGTCAAATTTTTTACACATTTTATAAGAGAAAAATAATGTTCAGAATGTGAAATATAAAATAATAATAATATTTAGACTATATAGATATAACAATATGGACATGATACATGAGATAAGAGTGTATACACAATAGTAGAATAATCATTAATTACATTAACATACAAATAGTATATTAATATGAAACATATATAGGATATTGTAACAATAATCCATGGATAAGTTCTATGAAAATCATAATATCATGAACCTAGATAAAATCCCACATCATATAACATAGTAAACTCGGCTAACCACATGCATAATGATCATATTATATTTAATGATATACCTAATGTTTTGGATGTATGTATAATTATATTATCATATCTCACATAATAATATATCAATACAAAATTGTTCCACGTGAAAATAAAATTATTTACAAATCCATAAAAATTAATCATACTACTTTCCAGTGAAAGTAAAATGGGTTTCAGTAATATTTTTATGAGGAATAAAAAAATATTTGTTAGAAATAAAGTGGATTATTCCATGGAATCCTATACCAAAAAAATTAGATGAAAAATAATATAATAAATTTCAAAAGGTAAAGTTTAAAATATGGTTTACTTATATGGATATCCATTAAAGGAAAATAAAAAATGGAATGAAAATTAACAATAACTATCTTTTCCTTTTTTAATTTTTATAAATACAATTATAGTATTAAAAAACAATTTCTATGTGAAGGGGAATGTAAATAAAATACATCTAAATAACATATAATTATAATGACATCTAAATAAATTGTGTAAATAAAATAGATAAAAGGGGTGTGAGAAAAAGGCTAATTGAGGAAGATAACCTGAGATAATATATGAATCAATATCTTACAACACATGTTAACAAAAATCTATGGAATCGGAAATAAAAATAAATATAAATAAATGAAATATCATTGGATATATTGATGAAATGATATATAACATAAATAACATGGATATATAAAAAATAAATATTTAATATAAATAGACATTATAAAATCTTGCACTTACCTTAATTCCCAACGTGATCAATCAAGAACCTAGAAACAATATATCTACAATTATATTGTTAATTATATTATCCATAAATAGATTTTTATTTATATAAATTCAAAATAGACACATATTCATTTATTAAAAATGTATTTTTTTATCTTGATTTCCATTGATCATCAGATTCCATCCATTCCAATCCTTCCATTCTTTCTTTGGTATCGAAGAATTGATCATCATTATTTACTCATGGGGTTTTTAGTCCAATGGATGATGATTTTATATTTTTTATAATAAATAATGTTAATCTATTTTGATATTATATTGTGGGATGAATGTTGACGTATCTACGAAATACCGAACATATAATTTTTCTTGATATGGAAGTAACATTTTGATTTACATATGTTAAAGGATGAAGTTCACTCAAGTGAAAAATAATTTTAATAATAATGAATGAAGTTAATAAAACCTTTGACTATTTTTTTAAAGGTTATACTGTTTTGGATTTTAATTCGTCAAGAGTTTGATAATTTGTGTTGTTTCTATTAATAATTTCTCATAGAATATATGCATCCACTAATGATTGGAAATTGAAGAATATGTTATTACTACTAATGTTAAGGGTGCATTGAATATTATCATAATGTCATATGTTGAGTTAGAATATAAAAATATTAATGAATTTTGATCTATTTTTTCGTATAGTTTTTATAAAAACAATTATAGATTAATCTTATTGAAATGAAAGAAGTTGAGGATTCTTGGATGAAAGAGTTTGGTGAACATTTCATGTTCTATCATGTAATGTTATTTTTGAACATTATGACTCAAAGAATTTGAGGATCTAGTTGTGAATGATGAAGAATAAATCTAGATATAGATTCTTTTAATGATATATCCTTCTTTTATCATGCTTGATTATTTCACTACTATATTGAAATATCAATTATATGATGATGGAGAGTGAGAGAGGAGTTATAGGGGAAGGTGATTTATTATTTTGTAAATAATGTAATCACAATGGATAATGATTTGGATGTGTTATGATTTTTTGTGTTTTATTGGTAGATTAATTAATTGTATCAAGGGATCAACACTCTGTTTTAGGGATGGTCATCATGCATTAGGATTTAATAGTATTTCAGCTGGGTTAATGGAGGCTCTACTACATCATAATCCTGCATTGGGAAGACATCATAATCTAAATTACAACTTTAGATTCCTCAACTAAATAATAATATTTTTTCTATGGTATGTAAGAGTATTACCTATCATGTAATAATAATATAGATATATCAGCAAGTATAGAAGAATAATCTTAAGTCTACCCACGATATTTAAGACAAAATGTAGATATTTGTAAGAATAATTTATGGTTTTCAATTAGTATGTATAAGTAACTCTTATATATGAGTGAATAATTAGTTGTTAAGTAAGATAAAATTTGATGATTCATGACATACATGAGATTATATTTGAGGTAAAATAAAAATAATTAAATATTCTATAGGATATACAAGTAAATTTCCTTTTCATATAAGAATAAATATGGTACAATATAAGACCCTACTAACAATTTTCCATGGATATGTAATATTCTTATGAAGTCCATATTAGATTTAATAGTCCTCCCATGTGTCATATAAGAATAAACTATAAAATGGAGTATTGTTCTTAAATGAAAAAAACATCTTTATTTTTAATAAATAAATCAGTGACTCAATATGATATTTTTACTACGATTTGATGATGGAATATATTCCATGAGATAAAGCATTAGAAAGTAATAGTATTATTTACTATGAACAAATATAAATAGTAAATAGGATGTGGGTTTTATAGAATAATGAAAGAAATATGAATAAAAATCATTGAATTTTATTTTTTTGAATATCATGTTGATCATTGAATGATATTTTAGTATCTTTTAAAAAAATTTATTTTCTTCCATCTCTTAAGGAACTCTACTATATTATTCTCAAGGGATTTTTGACTAAGAATAATTAAAAATAGATTTAATATAAATATCATGCCATTTTATTTAATGGAGACGTATGTATTGAAATATATATAAAATAGCCACATTATACTTTATTATTCTAAATTAAGTAATTATAGTTAAAAAAATAAGGTGGGATACTGATAAAGTACTATTTTTAAACTTCCATTACGATTGAATAATAAAGGGAGAATGAGATAACCACTTCTATAGAGATTGAATATTTTTACCATTGAATAAGAACAAGAATATAAGATATTGGGAATTCCAAGTATTTTATATGGGGAAAATATACTATAAATAAATTTTTATAAAGAATAAGAATCATAAAATCTATTAAAATATTTCAGAAACAATGGATGTAGATCAATTATTATTAGTTCAATGAATAATTATGATTAAAATTTATTTTGATTCAAAATGATTCAACTGAATTTGATTGTGAACATAAAGGTGCTGGTTAGTTCTAGTGTTTGAGAACACTAAATGGTTTTTTGGACATCATTAGTGTCATGAAATATAATAAAAATTGTTCAAGATAAAACGGATCGATTAAATATTAATTCCATTGCATGTTATTTAAATAATGGATCATTGAATTTTCTATTGTATAACAACCACATAAACTAACAATAATGTCACGAATTTTCATTGAATAATATAAATATTTGTGAGCTAATTTTATTTGTGTTTTTGTCTTTATTACATGCATACATGTAAAATATGAGATGATAAATTGAGTCAAATTCTATCAAATAGGTCCAAGTATAAATGAAATGAGTTTAAATGGTTAAATAATTTCCCACATGAATTCAACTGCCCCCTATGTGTGAATAACTGATTTTACAGAAAAAAATTCAATCAAATAACGATGTTCTACCTCTGAATATATTCCTGACTATTTAAATATTTGAGTATTCAGTTTCTAATAAATTTAAATCTTCATGAATAAAATATTTTCATTTGTTTTTTTCTCATGAATAGTAAATATTGAGAAAATATCATCCCATAAATTCAAGAATAGTAAAAAAAATTGTAATTAAATTAAATTTGTTAATATCTCGTCTAAAATAAAATGAATATATGAATCACCACTATATGATGGTTATAAAAGATTGGAAATTTTGTTATATCTATTTATATATATCAAAATTATTATTTCAATATAGGAATAAAATAAATGGTGTTCCTATCATGAATATTTTTTGAAACTCTAACTTCCACATGTTGTAATGATGATGAAATCAAACACGGAATGGCCTGTATGGATAAGGAGGTTAAATCAACATGTGACAATGTAAAAACACAAACAATTTTTGATAAATAATTTCAAAGTCATATTGATATAAAATAATTATATTTCATTATATTATATACATTATATATTTGTTAACTTAATTTTTAATCAAAATGGTAAAAGCATTATTTCAATCAAAAAAGGTTTTATTTAATTATATTATCTAATTAAATTGTAAAATTACCAAATTATATAATTTTAATATCAAAAAAATATTTTAATTTTTAATCAATCACGTCAAAATTACCTTATTATGAATTTTTTTAAATTTTATGAGAAGTTTTGTTTTGTAATTAATTATGAATATTGTATAATTTTATTAGAAACTATTTTTTATTCCATGTATTTATGAGGTAAAATTATATTAAATATTATTTTTAAAATCCATTAAGTTCATTTTCATTAAAAAATACAATTACTTCTTTTGTAATAAATTTTATTCTATATTTTGCGATAAAAAACTTTTTATAATTAAAAAGTCATTTTTCTATAAAACAGTTTTCATCGTGTTTTACTAGATTTATATTAAATTAATTTATTCCACTTATATAAATTGAATAATTAAAAAGGAACTACATATTTATTTAATGGAGGTAAAAATTTGGTAAATATATCCCATTTACATTTTTCATTATGGATATTAATATTTGTAAATTTTGTTTACCACAGAAAAGGTAAAGTTCATTAATTTGGGTTTTAAGTAATGTGAAAAGTAGTAAAATAAATTAAAAACATGACTATATTTTAATAAATGATTATATTTCATCTATAGTAATCCAATGGTATAAAATATGACCATTTAATTCATTTTATCATTTATATTGACATTTATTTATTTAAAGTTAAAATAATACTAAATATCATTATCTTGAATTTGAATTCCATATATATGGTAACATAGGTATAAAAATCTTTAATGGAATAATATTAAAGGATATTTTGGGGAAAATTAAACTATTTATATGATGTATACTTATTTATATATTTTAGTGACTATAATTACATCAAATTACTATGAAACACCAACACAATGCTTGTGGAAGTGGTATAAAAAATCATGAAAATGGTTTTAAAAACACTAAAATTAATATTATATGGAAGAATTATAGTTTAACTTGAATTTTTAGAAAAATATAACATATTAGAGTTATTTCAAATTTTTATATTCCAATATCAGTGCAATATTTATTACATTAAATTGAATGTAATGGAATAACTCGAAAATTTATTTTTATGATATTTTATAACAAAAAACGATTCAAAATTAATAAAGTTCAATATTATTCCAATAAATGCAAAATGGTAGAGAATATAAATTATTTTCCATTTATGGGTAATTTTTTATTTTATGGTATCTTTCTTTTCCCCTAAATAATAAAAAACATTAATATCACTATAATTCTCAAAAGGGATAATGAGAAGTTAAAAAAAGAGATAAGGGTAACAACATAATATAAACATGTACATATTTAATTAGGTAATATTATTTCGACCCATTCATACAATATCTTATAATTACATTAATTTTAATCCACATTATCATTAAAATTATATTATATTTTTTTATTACATTATGAAATTTCAACAATTCCCCTCCCCACAAATTTATAAGGGAACCTTATATACTCTCTTCCACATACCATTATAAAAATCTATATTACCTTAACCTAATACATATACCTTCTTAAACTACCACCCCACACTCGACTGGTCTCAACCGAAACATATTTGTAACCATATTATACTAAAGTTGTAAGGGAAAAAATTACCATATGAAGAATAAGATGAAGAAAGTATATGATGAGTCATATTTGAGGTATGTCACACTTTTCTTTAAAAAAAATTTATTTATTTTATAGAAATATTTTCTAAATGAATTTCTTATATTCCCATAGTCATATTATTAACTTATAGATATATTAATCTGGTAAAAAATTAATTACAGAGGATGTTTTTTTGTGTCTTTTCATAATTATTTCAAAAAGAATATTTTAATGTATTTCATACCGAACAAGTCAAAATTATTTTTAAAAATTAGAGGGAATGTAATATTTTTATACATTAATTTTTGACGAATTTCCCCTTCTCTACAACTATTATTTCATTTTTTGATTCTGTTATATTCATTCATGTTTTGATCAAATATAAATCTACCCTCTCATTGTGCAAGTAATTATAGTTTTGAAAGATTCGTTTTCCCAGAATAGAATATATCTATATATATTAATGTTTTTCTTTTGTGTATAAAATATTTTTTTATGAGTTTGATGATAGAAATAGATGATATGTTTTTGACTCATTAATGTTTTATACCTTTGACATTGATTATAGTAATGGGTGATCCTGATACAACCCATGATGACATGAAATAATGATATAGTTATTAATGTGAATTAAGTAATGACTATTTTATCAATATAATTATTTTCACATTATATTATATTATTTATTCTATATGTAAGGGTTCTAATAAGATGATATATACAGTCACCAATATGAATTTCTTATTCATTGTAATTATTTCATAGGGAAATCATTTATTTTTTGAAAGATAAGGGAATATTATTTCGTTTATTATCACCTTGTAGGTTAAGAATGAATGTTGTTAAGAAAATTTTATTCATATATTCTCATTTTTTTCTAAGACACTCTCACTATTATTGTTTTTCATTTATGTTTTCTTAATATGTTTGTTATTGAAAACTACATGTAGTAATGATAATTTCACGTATAAGTTATCGACTGTTTCAATTCAATATTTATTAGGTTAAAGGAAATATTTCTTTTACGAACTAATGGTAAAAAATGGACTAGTAGGTAACATTATAATTTTTGTATCCCTTATTGTGATATTTATTCTAATCCCAATTGTTTTTTAAAAAAACATTGTGTTTATGGACAAGTAAAAAAAATGAAGAAGACACATTTGTGATTTTTGAATATTTTATATGAATAGAAACTCTATTTTATTTTATATCATATATTATTGTAACAATAAAAATTATGTGTCCAACATTTAATATTTTATATTTTAGGCAATATTTGTGACCTAATTCTCTAAAAACTCAAACATGAAATGATCTTCCGGAATTAGAAAAATAAATTCATGGTTAAAAATGAAATTATTATTTGAAAATGGTTTGGTTACATATAGTGGTTATTAAAGGAAAATATTATAAAATTTTTTATGTTAAGATAATGGAAGAAAATACCATTAATATATAATAAATTATAGTAATCATGGTATAAGTGCTAAAAATTATCATGTTTCGTTATCTAAACACTGTATATTCAAAATATTTTTCTATTGAGTAAATAGGGAAACATATGTTGGAAGGCCCCAAGAGGACAATTTCTTTTCAAATGAAAAACTAAAATGGTTGTAATAGGAACATAGAGTTTTTTCCATGATGGATTAGTTAAAAATAGTATATAAATTGTGTTGGAATCCTTTTGATAGAGAAATAACATTCCCCATAAATGAAAATGTATATATTGGATTATTTCATCAAAGAAGCCCCTACAAAATTCAATGGATCATGGTTCCCTTATATGGTTGGAGGATGTGTGAAGTCCCTAGAGAAAAAATTCTATTTAATTGTTTTTGTGGATCAACAAAAGTATAATCTTTCCACTTAGCATTTTAATGGTTAATCCATTCAACTGCAACAAATAGTTATTAATTATTGAGAATAATAAATAAAGTAATTCAATGAAATGGGTCTAATTTAAGGATCATTTACCTGAAGAATATTTTAATAATGTAAATTTATTTTTCATGGATAAATAATACAGAGAATTTAGGCATAATGAGGAAGGTTTTTTAATATTGGTTGAAGGAATATTAACCGGATTGGCCTTGTCGGGAATTAATTTTATCCCATATAATGACAATAAAATTAATTTATATTAGTAATTTTTGAATCAATTATTTAAATATAAATTTAAATTTCAAAAAATTAATAGATATGAGGACCTTGTTGGGTGAGATGTGAAGAAATAAATAATATTTACTAATGATCTTGTATTCCATGACAACATAAATAATAAAATATCTAGATGGCATGTAATGGGGAAGCATCCTTCAGTGAAATTAGAAGGTAAGAATATTATTTTTATATCTTGTCATAAGTTTTGTAAAAATTTCTTTGAAAATGTATTATTGATTAGCGGAAGTGTTTTCAAACATTAAACATTGGTTAGGTGGTTTGTAACTACAATTAAAATAATCTTAAAAATAGGGAAAATTATTTAGTAGGATGATTTAATTTTAATGAGATGTATCATTATGAATTTATTTTTTCAAATGTATGAATGAAATATAAAAATAATCAAGATAAAAAATAGAAAATAGAGACTAAATCATTTGAATCTAAATTGACTGATTCTATAGAAACCAATGATGTTGGGTTTGGTATATTACCTATTTATTTAAATTATTCTAATGTATTGTTTTATTTGATGTCTACACACACTTTAATATGCGATAAATTAAATGAAAAATTTAAATCTTCAACTAAATAAATAAATCTATAACAATTGGTAAAACACATTAGGGATCTATCAAAGAAAAATGTTAGAATAACAAAATTTCTATTGGTTTGTATGAAATGGTTTTTCTTGAAACCATATTGTATTTCCCCATTTATTATTTGAAGTAATTATGGTTATGTAACAGATTTTTTTCCATGATAATTTTTAATTTATATACAATTTATTTGTTTTCTAGATAGAATTTAGGTTTAAATGTGAGAATAAATTCACAAATTTTGATAACATATCCCGAAGTTGATAAATAGTTAAAAGATTTTATACGTTATAATTCATATATTATTGTGAAGAATGATATTATTAATATCAGTGATGTCCCATTAGTGAATGAATATCATGATATATTTCCTTATGAGTTCCTTAGAAACTGAAAGGTGGAGGATTCATCCTCTCCCACACCTTTCCCCCTCTAACTACCACCTTTATCATCAGATATACCATCATTACCCCTTTACCTCTTCTCTCTCTAAGTCTAGTATCCCTCACTATAGTTTCTATTTATCTTTGGTAAACTATTTCAGAGTTTATTTGGGGTTGACCGATTGTGATAGTCATGGAATGATTTATCCTTATCAATTTTAGAAATTTTAAGATAATGTTTTTTCCTGTTGATAGTTACATGGGGTGGATGTAGTGTCTACAATGAAAGAGGATTATTGGTGAAGCCCTCAAACCATATCCCCATCTATATGATCTTATTCCCTCATACCGCTCTAAGTCAGATCTAGAGTAGTCGTATCTAAGAGGTTTTGGGTTTGTGTGCTAGTGGTTAATGACATTCCAAGAACTTCATGAGTTGTATTATATATATTATGCACTTATATCCTCACTGATATAACTCAAAACATGTTCCCTCTGACTCTCAATCACTATTACAACCTCAAGTTTCTCAACTCTTATCCATGTCAGATATAGAGAATAGGTAAGAAAAAGGATTTGGGTTATAATTTTTTATGAAAATTGGTGCTTTAGGTGCATCATGGATTATTTTCCACTTGTATTGGTGTTTAATAATTTGAATTCAATGATGGTAAATCTTATATTTAATGTTGTTGGCTGACGAATAATATGAGTATTATGTGGGGATGGTGTCATTATACATGTTTAAGGGGTCATGTTATCTCTATTCCTTCCAGTGGATCTAACAATGATTGGGAGGAATTGGTTATAGTGGTGTTTCAAAGAGTGATGACGATGAAAGATATATTTTTATAGTATGATAGTGATGATGGAAATTTGAATTTGGTTTTTTAGACTACGATCTCGCTTCTCGCGCATATCATAACGGTTCTAGGACTATCCTTGGGTTCTACTTTCCCCTTTGAATTTGATAATTTATAATATGAATTATGGATACTTGTATTTTTTATGGTTGTTGCTCAAATATAATGAGTGTGTTTGAAAATGAAAAAAAAATTGAGTTTTTAGGCAGTTCCCTTGTATTATACCTTATCTTGATGTTAAGATTATTGTTAACATCTTTGCTGATGAGAATATAATTTCAAAATCCACGTATGGAATAGTTTAAGCATAAATTTTTTAATTGAACATGGAGTTGCATGAGTTTTGGGATAATGGTTTCATTTATCTTAGAACTCAAAATATAATAACCATGTTTTATTTACAAGAATAAAAATGGTTCAATTTTACGTTTAATCTATTTCAGTTCATTGATTGAAATCATTTTTAAAAAAGAATCGATTGAAACTTATCAATGATTTTTTTGATCAAATATATGCTTTATAGTATAATGTATTGATTTATCACATGTAAATAAACCATCATTTGAGGGTGAATGTGGAATATATTCTAAAGGCAACCTTTTTGAATGGATAGAATCATTATGAATCTGTAATTATTCCCTTTCGTTTGTCTAATTCACTAGAAATCTCTATAGATCATACATATTGATATTTACATGACTATTTATATATATTTTTAGATGTTTTTATTGATCCTATGTTTGTATATTATAAAATTTAAGATTATTATGAAATACACATAGAGATTTGTTTTTCAAACTTGGATGGATAAAAGTTATACAGATATTTCAGTAAGTGTAAACTTTGGTTGCAAAAAATGTTTTCCCATTGAAAATTTGTTTTTAATAATCTAATAACTATATAATATTATAAAAATAATGTTTTTGGTGAATTACCAAGACTAAAAAGAGTCATATAGATTATTATATTTATTGGATTATTATGATATGACTGGCAGTTTGTTGAAATCATTTATCGGTTAGTTGACCTATAGAAACAATGATGTTGAAAAGGAGATAAATTTATATGAATAGAACAGTGTGATGACTATTTCCATGATATAAAAATAATATTATTTAATTATATAATATTGGAATTTTTTATAATAAATGGTGAATATTTTATCTACAATGACTCTCCACTAGTGGGGCTTGGTTGTGTTAGAATATAAAATGAGTAAACAATTCTTTATGATTCACATAAACTTAAACCTAATGAGTACAATTATCATAGACATGATGTAGAATTCTTTACAATTGTTTTTGATTGAAAGATTTGGTGTCATAATTTATATGGAGTGAATTGTGATAATATCCAAATCAAACCAGTTTGAATTGTATATTCACTCTAAATGATATGAAAATGAGGTAGAAAAAATGGATTTAACTGATTAAGAACTATTATTTCATGATTAAATAACATCCAATTAAATAAAACGAAGTTATCGATGATTTTAATTAGAAATATAAATCCACATTAACCATGTTATATTTCAAAAATAATCCTTTGGTTAATTATATGATGAATTTTGGCCTATAAATTATCCATCACAGAACTTCCTCTAGTTTATTCCAAGTGTGAGTATAATCATCATTATCCGGAAGAATTTACTATGATGGGAAGGATATTATTTTTTATAAAGAAATCTATAAATTATTAAAATGTTTATGTTTCCTGGGTCTAATGTTGATGAATAAGGTTTTATTATATTTAAAAAAAATATTTTCTATGCCTTGTGATTCCCAGTTGAAGAGAGAATTGTTTTCTGAATTTCAAAGTTCCATGTTATTCGTTAATCATGGGAACACTATGATATAAAATGTCTTTCAAGATAACTATATGTGGGATGGAATGAAATGAGATATTGTGAAAATTAGCATAAAATAAGTGACTTGTCAATAAGATAATGAGGAATGAAAATTACTTAATGGTATTCTTCATCCTTTCCCAATATCATAATAGAAATGGGATAATATATATATATATATATTTCATGGTGGTATATAATCATCAGGTAAAATTGTGGTTTGGGTGTTTATTGATCAATTACCTAAATATGTACATTTTCTTCCTATTCAAGATAATATGTCTTTATCTCATCTTTATCAAATGTACCACATGAATATATTCAAGTAATATGGTGTCCCTCCCCCCCCCCATTGCAATTTAACGTCATCTCATACTTAATTTAAATTATTATAATGCACATTAGACTTTATTTTTTAATAAATTAAATTTTAGTAGAACTTTTTAAACACAATATTATGGATATTTGGAACACAAATTTTGGAAATTATAGAAAATGATTTTGTTCGTTCAATGGATTACTAGGTATGTTGTTATCATATTATTTAAATTTTTTATTTTTCTAATAATCATATTTTTATTTCTATTATAAAAGTATAAACATTGGAGGAATTACATGGACTGTGGAGTTATTCGCTTGATTATTGGTATGATTTTAGAGAAATAATGATCTCCCGACCAAATTTTATAGAATTTTATTTGAGAAGGTAATGATAATTCAAGAACATATGAGGATAGATCAAATTATACAAAAAATATTCGGATATAAAAAATAAATATATTTTATCTAAGGTAGGAAATCATGTTTTTCTAATTTATCTCACATGAAATATTATATGAATTTTAGTTAAAAAAAACCTAACTATATAGATAAATAAAAGATTTTAAATTCTTATTGAATAATGGATTATTTTTATACTGAGTAGACTTTCGTCTAGTTTTAACTCGGGTACATATAATATTTCATGTTTCTTAGTTACTATAATATTATCTAGATGAATGTCATTTTTTGAGCCAAGAAGTAGTTTTGTTTGAATATATCGTTTCATATATGGAAAAAACTATTCATATTCATGACCATATAGATCTTGTGTTACTGAATCACATGATTCACCATTATTAGGTTTTGGAAAAAAAAATAATATGACTTAAGAAGCAATAGAGGAATCATAAAATTCTATTCTCAAAAGATATCCTCAATTATTTAAATATTTCAAAAAAAAAATCAAGGATATAATTTATAAAAAAAAGTAGAATCTAACATCCATGGTAATGTTAAGATAAATCATATCCATGTCATATTAACATATAATAATTAATTTATATAAATTTACATTCATTATAAATATACTATGTACTTTTTAAGTCAAATAGAACAAACTAATTTTTATCAAAAATGGACTTTCATGATTTATGTGGTTTTACGTAAAATATCAATTAATATATTTTATATTTCAATTTGGATAAATGAAAATTATTTTTGAATTCTTATGTTAAATTAATTTTTGAGAAATATTTGAAACGTTTACTTTTAATAAAAATAATGCACGATGATGATTTTTATTGCAAACTTTATTTTATATTCATGTTTTTAAAAAGTATATTTCACTTGTGAATTTGATTTTTAATTTAGTTTATTTATTCTAATTAAAAAAATAACAATTACAATTTTAGGAATGGATTTTAAAACTGAATATGGTATTAAAACAATTTTATAATAAAGAGTTATTTTAATGACAAAACATTTTTTGGTGCATTTTGTGTGATTAATTTTAAAATAATTCCGTACACTTGTAAAAATTCAATACTAAAAAATCGATTTCATATGTGGAATCATAATGAAATATTTTATTAAATAAATTCCTTGTAATTTTAGTAATTATGAATAGTAACCAAAGTAAATGTTTATTATGACATTAAAGGTAAAATGAATTTATCATTTTTTAAAATAATATGATAAGGAAGTAAATTCAATAAAAACATTTGTTTTTTAAATTTTATGGGATAATTTATTCTGCAATCCTTCAAAACATAAAAATATTACTTCTTTCCTTTTATTTTTATAACCATTATGTTATAATATGAAATAAAAAAATATAAAATGTCACTCTATTGATTTTAAATTAAAATTATATTTTCATATAGGGATAAAACATTTATTAATGAATCATAAAAGTTTTTTTAATAATAGTAAATTCATTTTTTTAGTGTAAATGAATTTCTTATATTTAAAGATTATATAAATTCATTAAATTTTTATGTAATGCGTACATAATGATTGAGTATGGAGTAGAAAAATAAAAAAAATATTTTAAAAACATTAAAAGTTATATTTTATGGTAGAGTTAAAGTTTCTGAAAAAAAGTTTCACATAAATTGAATATAATATATAGTTGTGAATATTTTATATTTTAATTCATTATTTTAGGTTCTTGGGATACTTTTAGAGTGGTTTGGGAAGTTCCCAACATTACTTTGGTCATGATCGATGATCAATCCAAGAACTATATGATATTTAATCACTATGGTCAATGGAATAAAATAAAAGATAGATAATAATAAACATGTCCCATATAGATATAGAAGATCATCACATATTATTTATAATCAATTTAAATAAATAATAATTACATATGAGGAATTCTATCTTCATTGATGAATATGGCCACATATCTGATGTGCAATGTCATTTCATTGTAGAAACAATGTGTAGATTCCCTATAGTGATGATCCACACATGTTATAGTAATCTCCAAATATCACCAAAGGAGTCTTAACGTTATAGCATGATATATCCGTGCACATGCTTTCCCCTCCTTGATCACCTAGAGAATTGCTTCCAAATCTTTTTCCATGATCTGATAGAGGAGGGTTTCATCTTTAGAGCATTCATTGAGAAGGGATCTCTCAAGGATTGTGAGGATTCGATAAGATTGTTATTTACAAGAAGAAAAATGAATTTTCTCATGATAAAATAACATAAATGGGTATTTATATTAATAGGTTAAATATAAAATAATTTCACAAGTGTCCTTAATTATTTATTTAATCCTACAAAATCCCTATGTAAAATAATAAAACTAATATTATTATTTCATGACAAGATCATATCCTAAAATTTATAATTAACTTGTTTTTATTGATATAATATTCAACATTAATATTTATTAGTGGAAAATTATATTATTTCATCTATTACCATAAAATATTTATTGAACATTGAATAATTTCTATTTCTTTGTTAAATAAACATAACTATATTATTTTACAATAAATAAATAAATAATATATTTACGAAACAGAAAATAAATATTGATATTGGATTATAAATTCATTAATAAATATGAATCCACATATAGGAATAATATTTAATCAACATGTTAAATAATAAATAATAATAGATAATTCAATTGATAATATAGATACACTAAGTTTGTTACCATATAGGCCTCTTTCATTATGGAATTAAGAAAGGAAGCCTAAAGTCTATGGTTGAAATCTAACAACATTCCATGGGACCAACAGAGAATTAATTTAATGTTGTAATGACATGTCACCTCATACAAAGTCTTACTGTCTAATATAATCCCTTTACAACAATATCTCAAATCGAGCAGGTTGAATGCTAGTGCCATCAATGTATATGCTCGACATATCATTATTTAACATTGTAGAAGTAGAACATTCCTATAGATAACTATTTCTTTGGATATATTTAGGCAATATCATTTACATCATAGGGCCTAAGATATTAGATTTTTTTAAATAACAAAAGTGAAAAATCCTTTCTCAGGTTATTAATTAATTTAGTAAAATTCACGAGACACTAAACATATCCTACCTCGTCGTGAACCTCAATAATCAGGGTTTTTTTCAATACATCTAAGTGTGTGACATGTAATACTCATTAATAATAATATTAATTTCGATGTTCCAATAAACATGTCCTCTAATTGGAAAATCCAATGAGGCATAAAATGTTGTTTTCTTATTAACGTGTCTGCTTCTAATAATAACCATAATGTATATTACCATGGGTGTACACGATTATAAGGTTCTTCAATGTCCTATGAGTATCCAACTTAGATATCATGTATCACATATGTCCCTCATATGATATCTTCTTTCTATAGATCATATATTCAAGAATACTTTCATAGCACATCTAGGTTCTCATCATATCAGAGAACTTTTATGACTTTTTAGCGTGATATCTACTATGAAGACATTATAACATACTATGTTTTGTTTATGAACAATAAGTCTATGATAAAGAATTTGTTAAAATTCATAACCATGAATACAATTTTATCATAAACTACACAGAAGTTGGCTATAGGGAACCAACTCCAACAGACACCCAATTACGCTAGATCTAAAAACTAAAAACATTTAGTCTACTAGATCTCACAAGATACACACGATTGTGCTAATATAGTAATATACTGAAGGGGTCCCCCACATTCTCTTCCATGGATACAATTCTTACTACAACATCACCCCTTTGATATAATAATATCAAGAGGCGACACCTCCAGAGTATATTCTTTGATCTTGGTGTGACCTTGGATCTTTATCAAGATCCACTATTATAGTATTATCACAATATAATGTGATAGAGACCATACTAATAGATACCACATAATGATCTATGAAATATTTCTGAATACAAATAGTTTCCCTAGAACCATTAGAATCCAATATATACTTATAATACATTGTAGAATTAGTGACAACTAGATCCTTTGAAATCTTCTGGTTCACAGCTCCTCCATTTAGATAGAAAAAATATCATAATTATGATTTAATGTCATTCTGCTCAATCATAAAACTAATGATAGTATAAACCCTGATGAACAACTCCTCATCTCCTATATACATGAAAAACATATCCTTATTTCTTCTAAGATACATAATTAAATCCTTAATAGCAGTCCAATGTTGTTCTCCTGGATCTTCATAATATCTTAATACCACGCTCAATTCAAAAGAAACAAAATTTTTAGTACATAACATGGAATATATGATTGATCCTATAGAAAAATTGTATGGTATCTTAAACATTCTATCTTTATATTATTTATTTTGAAGAAATATTTTCTTAGAAAATTGTAAACTGTATGAGAATGGAACTATTCCCCTCTTGGATTGTTCCATACTAATTATCTTTACTATATCAATGTAAAAAATATGAGGAAACAAATTAGAGTATTTGACTCATGGTGCTTCATAAAAAAAAGAAGAGAATCTCCAATTTTTGGGTGTTTGGAAACCAATATGACAAACTTAACTAATGGAATATATGAAAACCAATAGAAGTTTCAATAATAAAGCTCCAATAAAAAATCAAGTTTAATATCTTTACATAATGTATTTTAGTAATGCATGAAAACTGTAATAAATCAAGGAATTTATGTAAACCAAGATGGTGGTCTCAAAATAGTGTTTTATGGGGATCACGATGGGATATTAGGCATTGCAACCCAAATATTTTCTTACATTATTTAAAATTTTATTGTAAAACTCATGATTTTTAATTGGGTCAGTGGTAGAAGAGGATTAATACGTTATTTTACATGAGGTCACATCCCATAAATAATGACAAATGGGGAATTGTGAATAGATACCTCATAATATGGACTAATATTTCACGAGAAGGAACCCATGTAGGTGATCTGTGTGAATTGGTTCTTAGGATAGTGATTTGGGTTAAATTGATTCCTTAATATGTAACCACTTTGAAGTGGTACACAAGTATACCCTAGAGTACATTGAATGATTCCAAATTTGTTGCATGTATTACTGGGTGATCATGTGGTCTAGGGTTCATGTTTTACAGTTCATAGATAGTGGATATCTAGGTATTTGGTATCAATGTACAATGGTGACTAGGTAGGGGTATCCTATGTTGTATTAATCCTATTGCACAGTATAGAATATATTTATGGATTTGGGTACCGAGTTAGGAAGTCACCCTGATTGTGGTGCCTATTTGGTAAACACTAAGGTTGTTTTCTCCTATGTTTAAACTTTGACAAAAATTTCTTATCATCACATAAATTTATCCTTTGTCCTTAGGTTGGGATTTATGAATATATTAAAGGATGTTTTAATTTTCCCAAGTGATTTTGTGCTTTGGACATCATGATTCATAGGTCTACACTATGTGGTGGGATCAAAAAATGGGACGAATGAGTTCCCTATTTATAAGATATCCCAAAACTAGGTTCCTAATAAGTAACACAATGGTAGTAAATCATGAAAAAAGGTACATATTTCTAGGAACTCTAGGCGAGACAGGCATATCAAAGAATGGAGACTCATGTTGTTTGTACAGAGATATGTGCTAGTGTAGAGATATATTCATTTGAATGATTTATTATTAATATATTATTATACCTATAATATCCAAAATTACATTTTCGTCCCATTCTTTTATAGGAAAACCTCATTATAAGTGATCGCGATAGGTATTTTGGAGATGGGCATGAAGTTGAGAACACAAGGCAATGTGAAATGACGGAGTATGTTGTGTGTAATCTATGCATTCTTAAAAAACTCATTGCAAGAATGGATATGATATCAACATCATATAACTAAAGCATAAACTGTAATAAAAATTTATCAACATATCCATTTTATCTTGGAAACATATCTTATATAATATTTTTAAATGAGATACTCACGCAGTTTCATAACATTCTTGTAGTTATAGTTTACAATGCAAAAGGATGGTACCAAAGGTATGAAAGATGCATCTGAATAATAGGAATTCCCTTTCTATAATAATTTCTGAAATTCATGGCCTAATACAAGTGGAAGGTTCTCTTCACCTTTCAATATATTGGGTTATGTTTTTGAATGTTCTATACCCCTTGATTTCTGAAAAACCATGTGTCACATATGGATCACGTTATAGTATTCTTCCTTGAGTGTCAAATTCTAACATAAACTAAACTCATTTTATATATGTGAGGATCTTGTTACCATCATTATAAAAAGTTCATGGAAAGAAATTTCTAGGGGACAACATATATATTTATTTATTTTTATATGAAATATGATTTCAAATAATTTTAGTTGAATCATTAATACATTAAAAGAGAATACCTGAGAAAATATGGTGATATTAAATCTCATATGAAACATTAATCTTTAGATTCTTTCTAAAGAAAAGGCATACCAAGACCTTGATCATTCAACCATGTAGGTTATAGAAAAATAGGTTTCATGTAGTTTATTATGATATTAACATGGTTGAAAAGGATAACCCTTTGAGTTATGTAATTGGATCTCATTGAAAGTTTTATGTTGCACTTAACTACGATTCAAAAGTGATAAGATTCAATATGAATTGTGTAGAGTTAATCCATGTGATTGATTTGACAAATAATTTAAGTATAAACCATTAATGACTAATATATGATATTGTCTAGCTAATTTACACTATAAATAAATAATTTATTAAGGGAAAAAATAATACAATCATTTATTATTAAAATATGTATATTTTAACTCTACTAGACATGATGAGTTAAAAAATAGGGCATCATTTTAGTAGGAGAGTAATTAATAAACATCATTATTTTAATCACCTAGACATGAAACTAAACAAATAAAATTTTATATTATATATATATATAATAACTATTATCATGTAATATTTCTAAGATATACCTTATATTATAAAATATCAATGTAATACACATCTTATAATATTAAAAAATATTACGAATTGTTCTTAAAAAATAATTAATTCTATGAATTATAGAAAATACTTTTTTACTAACCAAACTATTGAATTTTTAAAACAAGTGGATCCTTATTTTTATACATATAATGGATAAAATATCTAATGGTTTCCGGAATAAGTTTTCTTCTTATAAAATTAAATATTTTATTTTTGAAATATTTTATTAATTTGAATGAGTTCAAGAAATTTTAACTTTATTTTCTTAATTTTTTGATGATAGATGATGTGGGAATGTGATTTCTATGTTTTATTGATGTTTTGATAGTATGTGATGGTAAAAGGATATACCCACAAGATAAATTTTAGGTGGAATCTCCAAAATTGATTCTTTTATAGTCTATTAATGGTTATTGAATCTATAAAATAAACTTATCAAAGAAGGAGGATTAATGACTTCATAAGATCATACATTTCATATTATCAAAGGGTTTTGAAAAACTCCATTAAATATCAAGAATATGTAATATAAAAATGAATTCCATATTTTTGAAGGATATATGATAGAAATTATGTATTTTAAAATTGTTTGAAACATAATGGAGTTTAAATCAAGGAAATGTTTGATAGATATTGATGTTTATTTTCAAATATAGAACCTGAATCATTAAATCATGAGTTGAATACAATAGAATAATTCAAGCTCAGGTTGGTCTAAAAAATGTGTGTATATATTCATCTTATTTAATTTATATCTTAAGTGGAGTTACTTGTTAAAATGAATTTGAACAATATGAGATTATGGTTCTGATACTCCAAATTGATTACTCGTTATATTTTCTAACATGTTTTTTAATGAGGATATGTAAAAATGGAATTATATCTAGGATACAGGAGTTTATCCTAATTATTTATATAATATAAGATTTATAATCTTACTATAATTGGTAGTATATTATAAAGTATAATGTCCCCTTCTCTAAATAATGCTCTAAATAGAGAGAATAGAATATATGATATTTGTATAATTGTTAGTATATTATAATATCACTAATAAAAATAATTCTTATTTACTAAACAGAATAGAATTATATATATATTATTTTGATATTATGAAGAAAATATAGTGTTTAAGAATCTAGTAGGATATTTATCAGATTTATATAAGGTCAATGATAATTAATAAAGGATTATGACATTGAAAGTATAAATAGATTACCAATAAAGTGGATAATGATTTATGTGACGGGTTTGACTAATAATGATGATGGAATTATAATTATTATATGTTGAAATTATAATTTTATATCAATATTATATTAGCTAATGTGATGTTAAGGGGTCTGAATTCCTATTCAATGTGTTAAGCATTCATTATATAATTCCTAAGTATCGTAGTTATTCAATGTTTACTTTTTTATAAATATTAGTTAATAAAGTGTTTTTTGGTAATGTTTTATTATATTGTCACATGGAAATGTGATGGGAAATACATTGATATGTATGGAGTGTAACAAAACCCATAAAATTTTGGAAAACACAAGGCTGATCTTATAGTATAACTCAAGTTGAATTTTATACATGTGTCTATATATGGTTTTTTATGTATTATTAAATAATATAGGGGATGTGAAATGTTTCATGTTATAAAAAATATATAGCCACATTACCGTTATTTCCCTTTAGAATTATATATGTATTTATATATATATTCTATTGAGTGAAATAATAATAATTGTCCCAAATAATGACTATTATATATCCATAATTGATGTTATTATGGAGTATAAATTGTTATGAATAAATGTTAATGGTATTTTGGATGTTATTCTTGTATCCATATACATAATTTTCTCATGAGGAAAAAAACTAGTTTTTTGAACAAGATAACCCATAAATTATTCTACACTGAGTTCCACCCACAATTCCTTTGGTAGGATAGTTTTACATGTGTTATATTGGTATACCATAATATTTTAGGTTAGTTAGATTCATAGAATGATAAAATATTTTCTTGGATACCTTTATTATGAATTACTTGAGCCTTATTTAATCTAGGAATGGTTGGGTCCATTGATAATTATGTCATTTGTTAATGCTCAACCAAAAAGTTAGTTTTCCTCTTTTATGAAGAGTATGAAATATGGTCACTCTGTTGATATATTTATTTCTATGTATATAAAGGGGGTAAATTATAAATAAAATCACGTAACCCATAAATCTAGTGAAGTACTCGATGGGGATCGAACTCAATATCTTATAGAGGCCTATAGGGAGAATTAAAATCGGGATTCACCCTGAGGGTTTCTCCAATTGGGATATAATGAGGAAGAATATGACTATACATAGATAACACAAATGTTCTTGTTATCTATTTAGTTAATATTCATGTCATGTACTCATCAATAATGATGAAGTACATGTGGCATATTACCCAACCAGGTTAGTATATACATAATGAATCAAGAACATATGAGTTGTATAAATGAGATTGCAGACTCTATGTCTCATGGTGATACATACCATTAGGAAAACACATTATGGGAATATGAAATAACATATATAATGTGGCAGGTGGACATAGACTATGGATCCCATTATTTATTGACTAGAACTGATGATTTTCTATATGATTCTCTTTGTGTAATTTTTTGAATTTGGGAGTTCATAAATTTATATAAATTCAAAAAAATATTTTGGGATCACAAATTTGGGTTATATAATAGTTTTGGAGTTTTACCAAGGGATATACTAGACTAATATTGTAGATTTTATCGAAAATGAGTTTTGGATGTGTATTAACAACTTGTTTAAAATGATGTGATAATTACCGAACATAATGACACATTAAAAAAAAATTGGAAATAAAAAACTAGAATTTTCAATATGATTTCATCTATAATTTGAAATGATATATTATATGGTGAAATTGTATTAGGTATATATAAATGTAGTATAAGTTAGATTTTAAAGAAGATATGCCTTAAATAACTCATTATTGTGATGAAAATGTAATATGTAATTGTAGATGACATTGGTATGTCATAATAAGATTTAGGGAATATTTTCTCAAAAATATTATCTATACTATTTTTCATTATATAATGATAAAAATATTGTGAAAACACATTTTTTACAATAATAGTAACATAAATGATACAAATTACAACCTAATAATAAATTTTAATGTCAATTAATTCCATAACATATTCTATCGTTATTATAAAAAAGATTCCTATGATTAAATATTTTAGATAATTTAATGATCACAATATTATAAACATTTATAACAACGTAATATTTCCACATACTTATTGTAATGCGTGATTAAATTCAAGGCACTGAACTCATGTACAATAATTCCATTACCAATGTGGATTCACTATGAAAAGGTAATCAGTAATGATTCTATAAATCTACCATACCAATATCTTCTATCCTATTCCTCTATTATCTACAATATATACTTGTATATTATGGGATGGAGTAGGTTCCTTCCAAATTTAGGTGTCCTTTTATACAACCCATGATAAACTATTGACTGATGAGTCTAATGGATAAATTTTTTTTACCTTTATCAAACATGGTGAATTATGGATTTAATAATGATCGATAGTGTATGGTTCAAAATTATAGGATATTAATTTTATATATAACATGGTTTCTTGTCATTATGCATGGTGTTATTCAGATTTTTGGTTTATGAATATTTTCTTGATGAAAAACATTTACCATTTGATCCTTTAAAACCTATCAATGATAAGACACAAAAATTTATGGAGCAGGTATAGCTTTTATGATTTATTGGTGATGGAGTTTGGTCAGAAAAACAAACTTATATAGTTTATGGATCACATGTACTCAATTTTTACCCATTAATATACTCATTTATGGATTTTGATAATTTTAATTTTTTATATTCCATGAAATTAGACTATCCTAAAAAAACATTTTATGGTTATAAAAAGTACATAGTGTGAGAAACAACAATATTCCATGCTCATAATGTACCATTTATGAACATAATGGGTGAATCATTTGGTGTTTTGTTTATTAGATACTAGATTTTTTATAATACAAGGAATATATTGATCTAGTGAAATATTAGAAAATAAATAACAAAGTTTTCAAAAATGGATTATTCTTATGATTAATAAGACACCATTTCTAATTCAATTTACCTTTATATCGATTGGTAGCACAAGTGACCTAGATTGGAAAATAGATTGGTAAACATTGAGTGGGATGAGTACAGTAATATTTCCTAATTTATTTAAATATAATATCCTTTACATTGATACTACTATTACCCAGGTTAAGAAGGAGCTATACAGTTTATTGTGATACATCAACAAATGTTATGCTATAAGTTTTATTGAAGGATTATAAGTTAGTGCCATATGTTTCTCAATAGTTGAGGTTAGCTGAAAATAATGAGAAAACCCATAATTTATAGTTACTCAATATGGTTAAAGATATATTGTTTTGAAACACTTTCTATTTATACATAGTTTTATAAAATATGAAGACTTTTAAATCACCTAATACATCATACCCTAGTAAGAGATGAATATTTGATATATTTTATTAGTCTAATTCCATTTAAAATGTTTATTTGATTACTTTTATACCCTTATAATTGTAAATATCACACCTGATGTGCTAAAAAAGAATATGTGGATGACGGTAGTACTTGAGTTGAGCATCGAGTTTCAACTACAATAAATCTTCTCAAGCTTTCATTTTGGAATGACTGAGGCCTTAAATGGTTGTATTGGATTGTTCAGGAATTATATCATGGCAATTGTATTACTTAAATGGAAATCAAGAGATGTATTTTGAATTTAGAATTTTATAAAAGAATTTATATAGTGACGATCAATTCATTGGTGAAACACATTATGATAATTCTTTTTTATATGTTTTTAATAAAATAATATTAATAAATATTATTAAATAGGAACCATTTTATAATTATCACACATGCTTATGGGAAATATACAAGTTTCAAAAATTTTATAACATCAAATACTACTCCAATTTTTATAGATGAACAGGTAAATGTATATAATGAGATGTGACTCGTGGTCCATCACCAGTCTGTATGTGATTGTAGAGTACCATACATCTAATAGATTTAAAAAAAACATCACATTCTTCTAATAAATGAAATGTTTTCATGATATATTTTTTATGTGGATTCTATGATTTTATTTCTGGAATGACATTGTGTGCATCACTATGGATAGTCTAGAAAACGATATATGATTTCATTCAATGGGTGGGACCATTAAACATGATTAAATTTTCAATTTATACTTGTGGGAGATATCTTGATCACTTTGGGATTCTATGAGTATAATGTTATATGAAATCATGTGATTTATATATTATTTTTAATAGAAGTTTCAATAAGTGATGTGTACTCAAAAGAATATTAATATAACATATAACCCATAGGGGAAAACATCTTTTAGAGGGATATAATGATCTTAATGTGTATTATATGAGTACATATCTTGAATTTTTATTGTAAGTGAGATGATCTTTCGGTTTTACTAATGTTTTTATATAATTACTATTTCTAGGAATAAATAGATATGGGAATATATGAGGAATTGTATAATATAATATTATATGATCTCTTGTGTTTGTAAGAGGTGAGATAGATAGATATTATTAGACCACATATTAGACAAGATACATTAAAGCATGCATAGTAATTCAAAGAGAATATTTTCACCACAAAGAGTATAAAAAGGGACTTATGCAGTCCAACATTAGTTAAAATTAACATTATTAGACAATGGGTACTCCTATATTTTTTAATGATATTGGGAAATCATATTTTGAAGATTCAAGTGAATTTATATCATTTAATTACGCAATGTTCTATATTTTAGAGAGAGAATGAAAAATGCTAAATAGATTGGAACTTCCACCACAATATATTGTGAAGAATGATTTATTCCACATATACTAACTCAAGTTTATGAGTTTAATACCTAACATATGATTGATATTATGAAGATTTGAATGTTTAATTGGCATCATTCAATACATGTCCATTATATATATTGTATAAGTGTATGAAGAGTATTTAAGGGAAAAATATTCCCCCTGAATGAGTGAGGTAGTGGTATAGATATATCTAGGGGAGACATGGGAGTGGGAGGGATACATGATAACACAATAATTCAATTTATTAAATGATAATTCTTAATGATTCGTTTTCACATAAGTGAAATTCTCAAATAGAGGTTTTGTGGTCACCATATAATGTAGAGGTTCAATACTAAAAATATTTTCACATTCCCATGTAAAATTATACTTTTTCATATTTTATTTACCATTTTGTGAATATTAAATAAGAAAATAAATAAATTATATATATATTGATATCATAGTATACTTCTAGGAGGCTGGTGTAGGACCAGTATTGTTCTGATGGAACCCTTGATTTGACTACCCATACATAATATATATTGAATTTACATTATTTTACATGGATATTCATTAAAAATCATAATTAAAATAGTCATAAAAAACAAAATATTTCAGTACCATTATTGATTATATATATATATATAATATTTAAAAATAAAATAAATATTTAGTTAATAAAATTAGTCCCAAATGATTCCCTCTGAAACATTTTATTACAATGGAAATCGTAGGTAAATATATACAACTAAAACAATTATATAATCATCCTTTAAGGGGAACCAAATGGGGGATATAAATAGTGGATAAATTTTTGACACTTCTAACAAGAGAGACATTAATTTTATGAAGGTGGAATTTAAAATAACAATCATTTTGGGACCATAGATATATAACAACATGGAAATGATACATGAGATAAGAGTGCATAAATAATAGTATACTAGTCATAAACTATAGAAACATAAAAATATTATTATAATATCAAACATATATAGGGTATCATAAAAATAATACTTGGATAAATTCTATAAAAAATATAATATCATGAATTTGGATAAAATCCCACGTTATATAATATAGTAAACTCAACTAACCAAATGCTTAATATTATATTTAGATGAAAAGATATACCTAATGTATTTGAGGGATATATAATTATATTATCATATCTCATATGATAATATATCAATAAATCTTTATTCCACATGAAAATGATATTATTTATATATCGATCAAAATTAATCATATTACTGACATGTGAAAATAAAACAGGTTTCATTATTATTTTTATGAGGAAAAAAACTATTACATTGAATGAAAGTGGGTGATACCATGGAATTATATACCCAAAATGTTAGATGAAAAATAATATAATAAATTTAAAAAAGGTAATACATAAAAGTTGATTTACAAAGATGGATATCTATTCATGCAAAAGAAAAAATTATATGAATATTAAAAATAACAATCTATTTAATTTTAATATTTTAATAAAAGAAATTATAGTATTAAAAACATTGTCCAAATGAAGGGGAATGAAAACAAAATATATTAAATAGAATTTAATAACAGTAACTTCCAAATAAATTATGTAAATAAAATAGATTAAATATGTGAGAGTAATAGGCTAATTGAGGAACCTATAGTGAGATAATATTAGAATCAATATCTTACTTCAAATCTAATCCAAAATCAATGGAATTTGATATAAAAATCCTTAAAAATAAGGTAAATTTCATTGGTTATATTTATGAAATGATATATAACACAAATAACTAGGATATATAAAAATAAATATGTAATAAAAAAGATAGGTAAGTAAATTTCCCCCTTACCTTAATTCCCAACATGATCAAACAAAGCACCTGGACCCTATATAACTAACTTTATATTTTAAATTATGAGGTTCATAAATAGATCTATAATTATTATATTTCAAAATATACACATCTTCATTTATTAATAATTTATTTGTTTTATCTGATTTTACATTGATCTTCATATTCCAACAATTTCAATCCGTGCATTATTTCTTTGGTTTGAAAGCATCGATCATCAATATATACTCATGGATTTTTCTATCCCAATGAATGAGGATTTGATATGTTTGATAATAAATAATGTCAGTCTATTTTTATATTATAATGTGGGATGAATGTTGAAGTATCCAAGAAATATTGAATATATAATTTTACTTGATATGGATGAAATATTTGTATTCATATATGTTAAAAGAAAAATGTTCACTCAGGGAAAAATAAGTTCAACGGAAATGAATGAAGTTAATATACTAATTGGATATTTTTGATTAAATGGTTTACTATATTGGATTTTATTTCATCATGAGTTTGATAATGTGAGGTGTGTTAATTAATTATTTCTTATAGAATATATTTATCCATTAATGATGGGAAGTGGTAGAGTATATAATTGCTGCTACAATTTGGGGTGCAAGTAATATTATCAGAATATCATACAGTGGGTTTAAATATAATAATATTAAGGAATTATGATCCATTCCTCTTATAGTGTTCATAATATGAATTAGAGATTAATCATGTTGAAATGAAAAATTTGTGGATTCTTAGATGAAATAGTTTGGGGAATATTTCATGTTCTATAGAGTACTGATATTTTTAAACATTATGTCTGTAAGAATTTGAGGATCTACATATGAATAATGAAGAATAAATATAGATATATATTATTTTTTAGATATATCCTTCTGTAATCATTCTTAAATATTTCTATAGTATTTTAAAATATCAATTATATGATGACAGAGAGTGATCGATGAGTTATAAGGGAAGGATATTTATTATTATTTAAATAATATAATCATAATTGATAATAATTTGGATGTGTTAGGATTTATTTCATGTTATTGATAGATTAATTAAGTGTTTTAAGTGATCAATACAATGTTATAGGTAACTTTATCATGAGTTTGGATATAAAAGTATGTTAGTTATATTAATGGAGGCTCTACTGAATCATAATCCTACATTGGGTAGAATTCATAAACAACAACAGAACTTTAGATTCCACCACACAACGATCATATTTTTGTTTTCGTATGCAAGAGTACTTATAGTCATGTAATAATAACTTAGATATTTATCCTTGTATATAAGAATTATCCTATGTTAACCAATTTAATGTAAGAATAATGTAGAGATATATAAGAATAATTTATGATTTTAAATTAGAATGTAGAAGTATCTCAGATCATTCAATGAATAATTAGTTGTATATAAGATACAATTTGATGATTCACTACATTTATGAGATTATATTTGAAGCTATATAAGAACAATTAAATATTACTTAGGATATATAAGTGAAAATAATTCACATATAAGAATAACTTTGAAACAATATAAGATCCACTATATATTTTTCAAGGATATGTAAGATTCTTTGGAATGTCATATAAGATTAAATAATTCTCTCCCATGTTATATACGGAAAAATAGAAAATGATGTACAATTATTCAATGAATAAAAATCAATATTCTTTATAAATAAATCAATGATTCAATAAGAGATTTGTAATGGGATTTAATATTAAAAATTATTCCATGAGATTATGATTTACACAGTAATATTATTATTTCTTGTGAACATGTATACATAGTAAAGGGGATGTGGGTTTTCTGAAGTAATGAACGAAATATGAATAAAATTCATTGAGTAAATTTATGTTAGAATATCTTGTTGATACTTGAATGAAATTATAGTCGGTTTAAAAAAATTATTTTCATCCATGTCTTATGGAATACTATTGTATTATTCTCAATGATATTTGACTAAGAAGAAATGAATGGAGTTTAAATATAAATATCATGTTATTTTATTCAATGATGATTTCTATATTCAAATATATACATAATATCCACATGATTTTTTTATGCTTAGAAATTCAATAATAATAGTTAAAAAATAAGGAGGGATACTGATAAAGTACTATTTTTAAAAATCCATTATTATGGAATAATAAAGAGAGACTAATATAACCACTTATGTAGAGATTTAAAATTTCCATAATTAAATCTGAAAATAATATAAGATATATGGAATTATATGTATTTTATATGGTTGAATATATATTATAAATCAATTTTCTTGATTAATAAGAATCAAGGAATCCATACAAATATTTCAGAAACAATGAATAAAGATCAATTATGATTATCTCTATGAATAATTATGTTTAAAATTGATCTTGATTCAAAAGGACTCAACCAAATATTATTGTGAACATAATGCGGCAAGTTAGTTCATGTGTCTGAGAACATAAAATTGGTTTTTTGGACCTTATTGGTGTCATGCATTATAATACATTCCATTAAAGATAAAATAGATCGAGGAAATATTTATCATCATGGTTGTTACGTAAAAAATGGATCATATATGTGCATATTGGATAACAACCACATAAACATATGAAAATTTCACACATTTTTAGTGAAGAATTTAATTACTTGTAAGCTATTGGTATTTTTGTTTATATCTTTATTACATGCATACATGTCAAATGTGAGGTGATATATTGAGTAACATTTTATCAAATAGGTTCAACCATAAATGGAAAATGTTTTAACAGTTAAATATTTTCCAACACTAAATCAACTCCCCTCTATGTGTGGATTCACTTACTCAATGGAATAAAAACTTCTATAAAAGAACCATGTTCTACCTCTGAATAGATTACCAACAATTTAAACATGTGAGTATTGAGTTTGTAAAAATTCAAATCATTATGAATTTTATATTTGCATATTTGTTTTATTGAATTAAAAATATTGAGAAAATATCTTCCCATAAATTCATTTATAAAAAATAGAAATGAAATGAAATTAGGTAATATCTCATCTAATATAAAATAAAAATATGAATCACCTTTATATAGTGGATATAAAACAATAAAAAAAAATATTTATTTTTATAGATATAAACGTTATTAGTAAAATATTGGAAAAAATAAATGGTGTCCGAGTCATGAATATTGTATAAAACTCTAACTTCTGCATGTTATAATAATGATGAAATCAAATGTGGAATGGTTGGTAAAGATAAGGTTATAAAATTCATAGGTGAAAATACAACAACCGAGGTAATTTATTGATAAACAATTTTCATGTCCTATTAAAATTCATTAATAAGATTTTATTAAGTTATATACATTATAGGTTTATTTGATAGATTTTTAATCAAAAGGGTAAAATCATTTTTTCAATACAAATATGGTTTTAATTAATTATATAAGCTAATTTAAAATATATATTACCAAATTATAGAATTTTAATTACAATTAATTATTTTACTTTTCAATCAATCACTTGAAAATGACCTTTTTATGATTTTTTTAATTTTTTCTTTTTCAATAAATAGTGAATATTACTGATTTTTATTGGAAAATATATTTTCATTTCATGTATTTATGAACTATAATTATATATAATATTATTTTTAAAATTTAATAAGTTCATTTTAGTTAATAAATACAATTATAGTCCTTTTAATAAATTTTATACAATAATTTGGTTAAATAAACATTTTATACTTAAAAACTCATTTTTCTATAATATATTTTTTGTCACGTTTTTCATACTTTATTATTAATTTAATTTTTTCCTATATTTTAAATTGAATCATTAAAATATTACTACATATTTATAGCGTAGAGGTAAAAATTTGGTAAATATATCCCATTTTATTTTTTTTCATTCTTAATAGTAATCATAGTAATTCGTTTAGTATGTTAAAGGTAATGTTACTAAATTTAGGTTATAAGTATTGTAGAAAGTAGTAAAATTTAGTATAGAACATGACTATATAATATTAAATGATTATATTTCATCCATAATAATCCAAAGGTAGAAAATATGACCTGTTTATTCATTTAAACTTTTATGTTGACATTTATTTAATTGAAGTAAAAACAATATTAAAAATCACTATGTTGCATTTAAATTAAAATTCTATGTTTACACAAGGATAAAAATCGGTAATGGAATAATATTAAAGTTTATTTTGAGAATAATTAGATTATTTATATTGTTGTAATTAGTTTATAAATTTTAGTTACAATATAATTATCTCAAATAACTACGCAACACCGACACAAATGCTTGTGGAAGCGGTAGAGAAAGTCTAGTAATGGATTTAAAAAACACTAAAACTAATATTATATGGGTTAATTAAATATTAACATGAATTCATTAGAAAAAATATAACATATTATATATGTTTCAAAATTTTATATTCTAATATCAGTGTTATATTCATTACATTAAATTCAATGTAATGAAATAGATTAAAAATTGATTTTAATGATATTCTATAACAAAAAATGATTTAAAATTAATAAAATCCTATATGATGCCAATTAAGAGGGATATGGTAGAAAATATAAATTATGTTACATTTATGGGTAATTATTTTTAGATTTCCATTCCCCGAAATACTAAAAAACATTAATATTATCTTAATTCGAAAAAATGTTAATGAGAGGTTAAACAAAGAGATAAGGGTAAAAAAATAATCTAAACATGTAAATATTTTATTATGAAATATTATTTAGACCTATCCATGCAATATGACATACTTATATCAATTTAAATCCACATTATTTTTTAAATTACATTATATTAATTTGTTACTTTATGTTATTTCAAAAATTTTCCCCCCCTTACATATAAAAAGAAACAGTATCTCCTCTCTTTCTCATTCCATTTGAACACTCTATATTAGCTTAACCCAACATATATCACTTTTGAAACTACCAGACCACACTCTAGAGGTCTTAACATGAACATAAAACCAACCTTATTGGGGCGATTTTTTAAAGAAAAGAATGTTACCAGATGAATACGAAGATAAAGAATGTACATGATGAGTCAGACTAGACGTATTGGAAAATTTTCCTAAAAAATATTTTTTATCTATTTTACTAAACTATTTTCAAAATAATTTTCATATATTCCCTTAGTCATATTATTATTTAATGGAGGTATTTATAGTGGAATAAATTAATTATAATGGACATTTTTTGTGTCTTTTGATAATGAATTTAAAAAATATATTTCAATGTATTTCATAACGAACAAGTCAATTTTTTTTCAAAAAGTAGGATGAATGTTATATTTTTACATATTTTTCCATGTTTAATTTACCTTTACCTACAACTATAATTTCATATTTGTATTCCTTTATATTCTTTCATGTTTTCATCATAGAAAAACCCACAAACCCTTTATTCTGAGAATTGTATTTTTGAAAAAAAAATTCAAGGAAAGGTATATATCAATATATAATAATGTTTTAAATTTAGGTAGAAAATTATATTTTTTAGTAGATGGATGATGTAAATACAATAATTGTTTGATTCATTCATGTTATGGACCTTGGAAATTGATTATAGTAATGGGTGATCCCGATACAGTCCATGATGATAGGAAATAAAAATATTCCCAATAAAGTGCATTAATTAATGATTATTTTATCAGGATAATTTTGTTTACAATATAATATATTATTTATCATACTTGTATGGGTTCTAATAATATGATTTATAGTGTCACAAATCTGAATTATATATTAATTTTAATGATTATAATATGAAATCAATTTTTTCAAAAGATAGGGTAATGTTATTTTATTTATTATGAGCCTTAAGAGTAAAAATGAATGTTTTAAAGGAAATTTCATTCATAACTTCTCATTTTTTCTAATACACTATCATTATTATAATTTTTCATTTATGTTTTCTTAATATGTGATTTATTAAAAACTATGTGTAGTAAAGATGCATTCACATATAAGTGATCGACTATTTAAAATCAATTTTTATTATGTTAATGGAAATATATCATTGACAAAATAATGGTTTAATAATGGAATAATAGTTTACTTTCTATTTTTTACGTCTTTTACTTAGATATTTACTCTAATCCTAAATTTTCAAATGTTTTTAATTAGTTTAATGGAAATGTTAAAACAAAGAGGAATTCACATAGTGATTTTTAAATATTTTTCATCAATAGAAAGTTTATGTTATTTTAAGTCATTTTTTCCCTAAAAATGGATATTATATGTCCAACATTTAATGCGTATGTTTTCTATACAATATTTTTGACAAAATTCTCTTAAAATAAAAACATGAAATGATATTCGGAAATTAGAAAAATAAATTCTAATTTAAAATGACATTATTAATTGAAAATGGTTTGGTTACTTATAGTTGTTATTGGAGGAAATATTAGGAATTTATTATGTTAAGATAATAGAAGAGAATCCCATTAAGAGATAATAATTTATTGTTATCTTGGTATAATAGTTCAAAGTTACCCGGTGTTTTTATCGAAACTATGTATGTTCATAATAGTTTTTAATTGAGTAAATAGGGAAACATGTATTGGAAGCCCCCATGAAGACAATATCATTTTAAATTAAAAAAATAGAATTTTTTGAATTGTAACAGAGTAGTTTTTTCCATGATGGATTTGTTAAAATAGTCTATATGTTGTTGTGGAATCCTTATGATAGGGAAATAACATTCCTCGTAGAGAAAAATTCTAATATTAGAGAATTTCAGGAAACAAGGCCCTCCATCATTCAATAGATCATCGTTCCCTTCTATATATGATGTACGTGTTAATTCCCTAGAGAATGTTTTTTAATTAATGTGTCATTTGGATCATCAAAGGTATATTCTTATTATTTACCATTTTTATGGTGAATCCATTCAATAGTGGCCAATCGTTATGAAATATAGAGAAATATAAGAATGTGACTCTATGAGATGGGACACAGTTAAGGATTATTTACTTAGGAAATATTTTAATAATTTAATTTTAATTTTCATGGATAAATAATACAAAGAATTTTGGCAGAATGAGGATGGGTTTTTAGTCATGTTTGAAGGAATCTTCCCTGATTGTATATCTCTGGAATTAATTATATCCTAGATCATGATAGAAAAATTAAATGATATTACTAATTATTAAATACATGATATAAAAGAATTTTTTTTAAATAAATAAACATACATGAGGACCTTTTTGGGTGTGATGAGAATGAATAAATTATATTTACTAATGATCTTGTATTCCATGACAACATAAATAAAAAACTATCTATATGTGATGCAATGGGGAAGAATCCATCAGATAAATTCTATGGTAAGAATATAATGTTTCCAATCTTATTATTTGTTTGGTAAAAAGATCCATAAAAATGTATTATTGATTCTAGGATCTATTTTCAAACATTTAACAATGGATAGGTGGTTTGTAACTACAAATAAATAAATCATAAAAATAATGAAAATTTTATGGGAAGATGATTTAATTATACAGGATAGATAATTATGAAACTTGTTTTCCCAATATATGAATTTAATATTAAAATAATAATGATAAAAAATATCAAAGAGATAGTAAATCATTTGAATATAAATTGACTGATGCTGGATAAACCAATGATGTCGGGTTGGGTATATTTACTATTCATTCAAATTATTCCAATGTATTGTTTTATTTTACTTCAACAGAAAATGATATATATGATAATTTAGATGAAAAATTACAAAATTATAATAAATAAATAAATCCATAACTTTTTGTAAAACACATAGGGGAAATATCAATGAAAAATAATATTATAACAAACATTCCATTACTTATCTATGGAATGGGTTTTCTTGAAAACCATATTGTATTTCCCAATGTATAGTTAAAATTAATTATTATTTTTAATGTATTTTGGTTTTCCAATATAATTTTATTTTATAGATAATGAAATTTTAATCTAGAATGAATTTATATTTATATATAAGAAACAAATCACACCTTTGATAAAATATCAAAATGTTTTTGAATAGTTAAACTATTTAATAATTTATAATAAAAATATTATTGTGAACAATGAGATTTTTAATATCAATGATGTCCCTTTAGTGAATGAATATCATGATATATTTCTTAATGTGTTCCCCAGAAATTGAAAAGTGGAGGATTCATCCTCTCGTGCACCTTTACCCAACTACCTACCTCTTTTCCATTCTTATATACCATCATCCCCCCTTTATCTGTTCTCTCCCTAAGGATTGGATCCCTTAGTATTAATTTTATTTCTTTCTGGTACTCTATTTCGTTGTTTCATTGGAGCTAACTGACTGGTGATCATCATGGAGTGATTTAACCTTATCGATATTGGAAATTTCAGGATGGTGTTTTTCCTATGACGGTTACATGTAGTGTATTTAGTGTCTACAACAAAGGAGGTTTACTGGTGATGCCTTGGCACTTTAACCTAGCTATATGATCCATTTCCATGGTACCAATCCATTTCAGATCTAGAGTATTCATATCTATGAGGTTTTGGATTTTGGGGCCACTGGTTGATGATATTATAGGAACATCCTAGGTTTTATTGTTCATATTATTCACTTATATCCTCATTAATATTTTTGAAAATATGTTCCCTCATCCTATCAAACTCTACTACAACCTTATGTTCCTCTACTCCTATCCAATTCAGATATAGAGTAGAGGTAAGAAAAAGAATTTTGGATGTATTTTTATATGATCAGGCATCTAGAACAAGACCCTTCTCATTGTTTGTACCTACAATCATGATGTTTTTCTTGGTACTAATCGACATCCTGAATATGGTGTCATACATACTCTATAGGCCACCAAAAATAGTATCTACAGAAATATAGTCTGTATATATATGATGTTGTACTGTCTAGGGATAATAGTAATAATCTTTGTATATGAATAAGTTATACAACCCAGTCTACCGGTTGATTCTTATAAATAAAACCATTTGTGTAGAATGATTTATATAAAAGTATGGTACAAGTATGAAATATTCTATCATATCAACTAACAAATAGCTATGTCATGTGAAAAATAATATTATTTTGGACCTATTTGGAGTATGAACTAGAACCATAAACTAAGGAATCATCTTCGATTCCACATGGCACATTTATTGGAAAATAATTTTTGATGTATACCAACATAGTCTAGGATCCCATGTCTTATGCTAATGGAATCCTCCTCAAGTCCACAGAGACCATCCATAGAAAACACATTATATAAATGGGTGGAGCCTATGAAATATTTCCATGTTGTTACAATCAAGACATATACAAGGCTCCCAATATAGATATGATAGCGGGTCATTGGTGTTGCATAATGATACCCTAACTCAGTTACATACCATAGGATCCATTATCAATGTAACATATAATTCACCATGATAAGAATGAATGGAATTTATGTTTCCCTGACATTAATCAATTTGAATCAATTAATTAAAAATTGGATAATAGGTCCATTTAAGTATCCATTATTTTAATCAATTAAATTTATCATATTCATTTCATTATTCTATTCATATATTAGCGACCAAGGGGTCTATGATAATTCCAAATCCACTTCACTAATCAATTGCATAATTATACATAAAATATTGGATTTTTCATTTAATTCCATAACATCAATTTATTCTATTTCAATAATTAATTAATTCATAAATAATAATGTTAGACAAGAGGTATTTACCCCTGTAAGAACTATTTTACATATATATGGTTTCAATTAATTGTTGGTGAGTTCAAATCATCCAAAGCGAGGTATAATCATTATCAATAGAGTTAAACCACCTCAAGTGCCATTTGGGTTGTGGTTGAAAACGTTTGACCATTAATAAGGTTTTTATAACTTATTTAAAACATGTGTTTGGAAATCATTTTAATGATTTAACAATTTAAGGAATAATTCCTAGAATCTCTGGTGTGTAGAAAAATGGAAGAAATTATAAACACAAAAGAAAAATATGAGAAAATGTATAAACCACCTACCTTAGATGGGTAGTACTCTCTAAACCATTATAATATTTTATCTTGGACTATAATAAGGGAAATTAGAGAAATATATAAATATTATTAAAGTGGAAAAAATGATCTAACATTTTTATATAACTCCATATGGAGAGATAAATGTATAAATAAAGGATGATGGTTAAAGGGATTATTGGTATCTGTTGAACCTGACAAGTGACACTTCATTATAAGCTCAAATGAAGAGTCACAAAAATTCCATGGAGGAGTGGAGGGTGGGAATAACACATGGGGGAGTTGTTGTTAAATTATGGTGGTAAAATCGGGTTTAATCATTTTTGAAATTTTGAAAAATATACATTTCAATTTTTTTTCCGGTTGCCTAGATTTTTCAAATGTTTTGGTCAAAACATACACCAATTTTTTAGCTCCACTGCATATGTGCCACTAACCATGCAGTTCAGGTGTACGATTTGACAAACTATTTATAGACCATGCATATCCCCTCTATAATTTATTTGTATCCCTTTATACAATTTTGTGGTATCCTATTAATTGTTAAACAAACTATGCACCTCTATTTACTAGGATGGTTGGTTGGTCAACCTTGTTCTATTAACAATATGCTTACCAAGCACTGAAAAGGTGCTACCCATGAACCTCATGTTTTTTCCCAAAAACAAGATCCCTAGGCTCCAAACAAGATCCAAACACTCCCAAACCCTTACATAATCCTTTAATAACTTCTATTAGAGGAAAAAATCAATTTCAGTTAAATTTTGATATACCATTACCTAATAATAAATCTAAGATAATACATCCTTCCATCTAAATAAAACTCATCCCTGAGAATCCCTTCTGAGAATGATATAATATTATCTGAGAATAACTATAACCACAGATCACATCAATCATTCTCTCACTCATAATTATCATCATGAAAAATGCTTTTCTACCATAGCATCCACAATAGGGGAAATAGAATACCTATGAGAGAATTTTTTCCCTTATCAACAATAAATATATGATTCTCCCCAAAGGATGAATCAATCTCTAACACAACCTTATAAGGATAAATAATTTGAGAAGGGTAAAAATAATAATGATGAAGATGTCATACATGGAATATGTTGTCAATAGGGTTTTACTTCTATGTTAACTACAACCGATGGGATGCTAGATCGAATCTATTAAAAAAATTGATTGTCCTAATGTAATGAGGTATAGATTTTACTTTTTCTAAATCTAACTATTCACTAGCCTAGCTAAAAAATGTAAAAAGACTCTATCCTCAACCTCAAATTCCAGAGATCATTGACAGTGATTGGTATATGAATATTTATTATACCACGTTGTATCTATATGTATCTGGATGTGTTTTACCTTCAATAAAGTAACATGAAAAAGACCATTTCTCAATATATCTACCTATTATACCTCTAACCAATACAATGATTAATTGTAAACCTACCATATAAAGTCATACACAGAGACATCTGTATTATACATCAGTAACCATTATTTTAATAGAAATCAATTGGTGGTAAGTGTTTCTTTCGAAAACATTCAAATAATTTAAATCATTCATATATTAGGACCCCTAAATCATGTATCATGTGTTTGGACTAACTGTCTTTCTATGGTTGATAGGTCATACTTAGTAGTACTTTTGAACCCATAAACATACATAACACCTATCATAACCATTCTGAAATACCAGATTATATATCCAATATGATAATACATGAAACTCTATAATGGAATATGATCTATCAAACTTCTATCCATTATCATCCATATACTATAAAGGTCAATCTAATAGGATGTAAATGAGTGATTTTTTAATATTTCTATGATATCTTATAGTGTGTTAGAGCCTAAAGGCATCCCGGGAAATCCTATCACAAGAGACATCGTGAATTCATCTAATTTTTCATCAGGGATGGTAAATGATAGTAATATTTCTATGGTTGGTGGTGTTCCACCTCCAACCTCTAACAAGTAGATCACCGAGTAATAAATACAATTATTTCCAATTTCATTTATAGCGACCAATATTTGAAGCTGAAATCCTTGTAAATCTTCACAAAGCAAGGATATACCAGAAAATCCAAGCCATGAGATTCCCACATCTATTTCTATAGGATGTCAGTTGGAAACCATATGCATCCCTTAATTTATAATACCTCATCCTCATAAATTATCTAACCCATAGGTGGGTCTTTTGATGAAACAATATATTATAGGACTAAACCCTATGGATAAAATGGATTCCTCATCTTCACACTATATATAAATATAGGGGTTACTGAATATTATGTGAGTACATTCTTACCATGATGGTCCTAAAACTCAAAAAACATCTTTGAAATGAGAGTTGTCAACATCTACTATCTATTATCCACCTGAACTACATGTATATTAGTCTTTAAATTAAGAAAATATGTAAGAGTATTTACATTACCATGTGTATAAGAATGATAAATGATTAATGCCTATAGGTATTCAAACCATATTAAATTTTGGAGATTCATGTCACACTATGTGAAGATATAATCGAGGATTTTGTGCCTAGGGTGTAATATAAATTTTCCACCTCGTATGTAGTTCCTCCATCAATGATGGATTGAAACACACCTGGTATCTAAAGATTAAGAATACAATAATTACACTCGTGAGTCCTATAATAATGATAATTTTATACTATTACTTGATATATGTATTTCATTATCTCTCTCAAATTAATGGCTATTACCTCAAAAATATCCATGTAGGCCCATCCAGGATAACGTAAAATCTCCACCAATGTTGTTGTAAAAAATTCATTGAAATCATGAAAGGATCTCTCACATGTTTCATACCACTTTAATTTCCTGCACCCTTAATTAAATCATGTATGTGGGTTTTATAGTAATGATAAATTCAGAATGGAGTTCCTATAAAACCTATCCATCTCCAAGAAACACCACAAATCAAATATGTTATTGGTCATATTCTAGAAAACAACAACACTCACCTTATATGGGTCAAATAATACTCTTATCTATAATATAATTTTTCCTAGGATGTGTAAATTGTCTATCCAACATAGAATATAGATATATTATCACATATCTATATTTCTCTTTTTGCACTCATAATGATATAGTAGTTAATGTAATGTTCGGGTTGAGTGTATGATTACACCAAGATGTTATTTATAATGAGTACCGCAAGTGAATCTATGTACACATAAAAAAAATAATCATTAAATTATTGATTACTAATTGTGTTTTTGTAAGAATAAACCACATTATTAAATACTCAAAGAAGCCATATCTACAACATGATGTTTTTTTGTGAAATATCATATAGTCTAACTCACACTTGATTGTAGCGCAGCCTCAAAATCTATCTTAGAGAAATACCTTTGTCCTTTTAGGTTATTTAAGAAGTCATTTATATTAGGTAGGGGATATCAGTTATTAACTACAATATGGTTTAAGAAATGGTAATCCAGAAAACAATAAGGGTTTCAAACCTCTTATAGGCACAAAAGGAAGGAGAACCACCAGGGGATGTATTGTGTCATTCAAAATCATCATCTTCATATCTCAATAGCTACATCTTGAGATCCTAAAGTATTAGAGAATATATTATGAATGGAGGGAGGGATATTTGTGTTTCTCATGTTCTGGATTAATAAAAACTCCACATATATCAATAGAGGTATCATGTAAAATTCATCAAGGAAGACATCCATGAAAAAAATACAATAGGAGGATCAATATCCTGAATCAGCTCTGGATCATCCATACAAAGGCATGCAATCTGCACTTTCAGTCTACCCCCATCCCCTAATGTTCACGTCTAGTTGTACTATCTGGGGTATCCCATTTACAACTTTGAATATATCAATAACCCTCTAATGATGTATAAGAGACCCACTAATGATAGAAATTAACATAATCATCCTTGAAAACCAATTACTATATCATGAGAATGATTTCCAACCCTATCATCTCGAGGAAAAAAGAACCCATAAGAAACAATACATATCTATCTCAATGGGAAATCCTAGACCTAGCATACAATTTGATCAAACTCATAATGGAGTATTGAGTATCATCAAGAGACCTAAATAACTTATCACAAGTCAATGAATCTCTATTTTTGCAAAAAAATATAATAGAATGGGAAGCACCTATATCAATAAAATCATATAATAAATTTGAGGTTTCTAAAATAATACATTTAAACATATATTGACTGAAACCCCACTCCTAAGGGTTCAGGTGCACTACATTTATTTTCCAATGTCTACAACTATGATATGTAACATTAATACTCAAATTAGGACCTTTCTACTGGATCTATAAATATAGTTTATGGTTCCATCATCCATGATAGCCTTCTTAACCCATTGATTCGTAAATGCTATAACTCCCTACTGTATGTGGAGATACTGATCCAACTCTAAAAGGTAGAGTGGGTGAATATCCACTTATACTAGACATTGGTAGAAGGCTTTGATAGAACCACTCCAAATACCTCATCCTACCATATGATCTACACACAACTTGGTCTCTATCAAATTGGGAAATAATATACCCCTTCATAACACACTAATAAAAGATCACATGGCTAATCAAGAGCATTCTCATACTAATATTTCATCTACAAGAAAGTTCAAAATGACTTTTACTACTTCTATATAAGACACTACTTTAACGAGGGACTGAAAAACTATGACACAATTCTATAGCTTATCTATATTTATGCTTACTAATATGGTCATGGTTTACTACCTCATTAATGTTGGTAAAATGATGCATGTTTAAAAGAGATCATATAGTATATATGATCCCATCCTAAAAATTTCTAACTCTATTATTATCATCATAAAATATATTAGAACTGAAATTATGAAACTTTGTAAACCACGATGAATGTACCAAAATATATTGTGTTCCATGATATAGGTTAATAAACATCGTAGATCTATCAACATAATATTAGGAATGAAATAGTCATAATGGATTCTATAAATTTCTAAAAACCATTCACCGAGTTTGATCATGAAATTTAAAAAATCCCACTAACACTTGGCTTAATCATGCATCACATATGATAGATGATTGACCCTAACCTTAGAAGTCACCTCATGATTATTGAAAATAAATAGATTGGAATATATCCATCACTATGTTGTTTTTTAATCTCCACCCCAAAGCGTTGACAAATGTAGCGACTGAAATTCCCACACCAATACTTATATATAAAGGGTAGGTTGTAGGGCTCAATGTATGGTCTTCCTGATATGAATGAACCCCTCTCAAAACTATAAATCAGTTCCCTCTCCATGCATAGCTGGTTGTACCTTATGTAGAACTATATGAGTTAATTTTGGGGGCTCAAGCTATAAAAATTGGGATATGTTTTTCGCCACCCACATAGCATGCGATATGAGTCCATCATGGAGGAATATCTCAACAATTTCCAAGAACAAACTTAAAAAAATATTAGATAATGATATATATCATTGAAAAAAGTAATATTTCTAGTAATTACATCACACATTAATGGGACACCCCTCTTCCTACACCTACTACCAATACTAGGGGTTATATAAGATTATAATGTTCATGAGTGACACTCATTATTTCCCCCTAATATGATATTGTTAATGTAAATGTATCATATATCACATCAATGTTTATTATATTGAGAATAAATTAATATTTATAGATTGAAACACCCATTATGTTGATATTTTCATCCCCATGTGGTGAAAACCATTTCATTTAAGTGTTTATTAATTAAAAGTTCATACTTATTTATGAATATAAAGTTCCAGTATATGAGTTACCATTTCAATGATATTTCGTACTATTCAATAGAAGTTTTAATTGTAACAACATGTTTTTGTGATATTAATTTTACATTTGACATCATATTGTAACAATTAAATAATGATATCTCAATTTGATAAATTACAATTTCCAATTTATTGAATTATTGAATATATATATTGTAATTGTTATCCCTATTATTTTGTCTAACTAATATCTCTACTCATGTAATCACAGTCGCACATCTCAAACTAATTATAATTGGCTGATTAAGGTTCCTAAATCACACTATATGGGAAAAAATATTGTGGTTTATGAAAAACGTTAATAACAAACTATTTATCCATTCTTATCATGAAAAATTATCACAATTCCTTGTGTATGTCAATAAAGACACTAACAACATGTATCTTTCAATAATAATAGTGATAAATGTTTCATAGAACATACAAGACATAAGACTCGTTAGTTTCTTATAATGATGCAATAAATAGAAAATATTTTTTATTCTAGGACATTTTTTAAAATAAAATTCATTATAGAAATAACAATAAAAACACCACAAAACATGTGTGTTCAAAAAAGGTCAAATAAATCCACATATATTAGGAAAAAATAGGAACATCAAGTCACATCCAAGGCAACATTGTTTTTTCCATTATATGGGTCAGCTACTCCTAAGAATATGTGAATTTCAAAATTGTAACACTTTTGAAACTCCTTGGTACAATCCCAAAATATTGAGGAAAGTATAACATTATATGATACCTATTTTTATCATCATCAACTAGATCAATTTATAATATTAGTTGAATATCTGGTTCACACGGCCTTATGTGTGCCTCCCCATAGGACAAATTTTTTCAACTAGTAGTGAGTGTTTGTGAGATTATGAAGGAAATAACATACCCATATCATTAGAACATGGGAAAATGGAATCATAATATCGAAAAATAACCAATTCTTAATAAATAAACACTAGTGAAATAGTAAATCATTCATAAATCCTAAATAAACTGGTAGAAGATTTTAATTATTTCATATAAAAATGATTGGGATCATTTCATTATTTAAAAATGGGAAGTACCTGTTGAATAGATAAACATATATATAAAAATGCTACAAAAAATGAATAAAATGATGCTATTTATCCATTATTATTGTGTAAATTCGATCGATCCTCATATTTGGGACTCCATCCTTGCCTGAGAAAGTGGACATTCATAATTGAATCCTCCCCTTTGACGTCCAATGTAGTCCTATATTATTTAGAAGTATTAATTGGTGTCCTAAACATGGAGTGATATATAATTAGTAGGACACCACCAATAGTATCTATAATATGTCAAGTATTTTCATATAATATATTGTTTTTTGCACATATAAAAAAATTGAATAAATTAACAAGTTATACAACCCTGTCTACCCGTACATGCTGATTAAGATATCCAGAAGTAATGAATGAATATATAACAATTTAAGGAATCAACTAAAACCTACACCAATATATCATGTATCAAACTACTAAATTGTACCCTATATAATCATGCATTAGATATATGAGGGTGAGGATCAAAAGAAATTTACCAATGCATCATCTTCAAATCCATAAACTGACAACTTGATTTGATATAGACCTACATGGGCCTTGATCCTAGGGCTCATGACTGTGAAATCAACATTGACAACATAAAGAGAATATATGCCAATGTCAATATATATTTGTATGGATCAAAAGGATAATTTATAAGGTGGTGCAAGAAATATGGATCTATAGTTACAATGAAAGACATAATAAATGAATTTTAAAACATCACATCGGTAAAATACCATGATACTCCACATCAGTTCCATATTTTGTCATCCATTACCTTTCAAATATATAAGGATTCAGTAGATCATGTTTGTATCAATTCTATTTATTATTCCACTTTTTCAAATTCATTTCATAAATTATCTCTCTAATAAGTGATAATGAAGATGACCATACGAGTGTACATGTCATTAATCAATTTCATTCAAGAAATTAAAAAGATTTTTAAGGATCCATGTTATATTACAATAATTTAATCAATTTCATTTTTCAAATTAAATTTTATAATCAATTAACATATTAGTTTAAAAAAGGATTTCCACATTTTCATAACAACTGTTAACTTTATATTATTTTTTAAAATGATTTGTTACATAAAATTTCAGTTGATACAAATCATAACGATCAAGATGTGTAGTTACATTGGGAAATAAGATACATTACATAACAGCCTAAAACATGAAAATAAACATATTTTTTGAAAAAATCAATAACATAAATGAAACATTTATTTGTAATCGACAATATAGGGGATATCCTGGGGGCATGCATAAGAATGGGGTGAGCTATAAAGCCTAATATAAAATCATCAAGGGATAACATGAGGCAGACAATAAATGTTGGGTTATAGTAATATCAATGAATAATAAAAGGAACATGAATTATAAGGTACAATATTGCATTATAATTATAACATGGGAAATGGGGAAACAACACATATTAAGATGTAAGCAAGAGTCAAGGATCATTGCACATTAAAGAGCATGAGCCAAGGCTCATTGCACATGGAGGATCTTGGTTCAAGGACAATTTAACATGAAGCAGAATTATTCAAGGTGCATTTCACATGATGTATTATGATACTAAACATCACCCAAAGCATTGGAGCGCTATTAGGGAGCACCCTTCACAATCATTTCATTCTCATACTTAAGTGTGCCACCTAGATCATATAACATGGAATCATTCAACATAATAATTTATTCCATGATCAATTATTGTAGAATACATAAATGAAATTACCCAATCAATATCTTTATGTGCATGATTTTTAATTCCATTATTTGTAAATGGGTCTGGTTTTCACTAAAAACTTATATTTTCATCGAAATTTATTGTGCAATTTCGGCAGCACAAAGACATCATATAAAATTTCATAAAATGGTTTGATGAGAGTAACCATATTAACATCATTTATACATGATATGTATATTTACAGTGACATATAAATACATTCCCCAACATAATGTATTGTAAATTGATATCATATCACAATAAACAGACTTGAATAAAGGGGAGAAATAAAGGATCCCATTCCAAATTTCTACATGGAAATAGGTGTATATAATGGTTTTTAGAAAGGTTAAATGAGATTAAATGTTAATATAATGAATTATAATTCAAATGGTAATTAATGGGGATATTTATGAACTATTCCAATATATTCAAAAAGGAAATTTAAATGCATACCTTAAAAGTAGTGCTTGATTAAAGGGGAGACCGAAAACCCCTTCCGAAATTTCATCATAGTAACAGATTAGAAAAGGTTCCAAATGAGGGGAAATAAATGACCCATAAAATAATAACATAATTTTTACATTAATTTATTGGTTATACATTAAGGAAAATTTAATCAATTTAAATTAAATGAATAATTCTCAAATAAGCTTCTTGGATTCAAAAAAGATGAGAGAAACACATTACATTGATGTGTTAATAAAAAAGTTTTGGAGTTGATACTTATAATATTGGGGCACATTGGCATAACACTTGGTAGTGGAAGGAAGAGTGTGGGTGAGAATCGAAGAGTTCGAGTCATGAGAAATGGGATCTTAGGTGGGTTAATATAGGAAAAAAAGGGATTTTTATATAATTTCGGTTTTAGACACTACATAATAATATATTCAAAACCACAGACAATCCCATGGGGTTTTCCCATGGGTTTTTTCAAAGGGGAGTGGAATAAATTATATTATATGGATTTGGATAGATGATAATAAAATATTTATCGTTCTTATGTGGAGGTGTGTCAAACCATTAATAAAAACATTTTACAATCATTAAATATATTATAAGTATTAGAGGATTCACTAAGTATTTATAATATAAATTAAATAAACATTAAATTAAATTATTTTAAATAAAAATACATATTTTTTTAAATATACCCTTTATAGTATTTATTACATCAGTTTTGGTCTATTATGATGTCATAAAACACGCAATATATTTATACGATATGTAATTTTTATACAAAAAAATAATTATCTTAAAATATTATTAAAAATTAACCATAGGATAACTTATATTTCATAATTCCTAAAATTATTTTAATGTTATTTAAATAATTTAATAAATATGTTAATTTTTACTTCGAAAATAAAAACCAGAATTTTTTCAAAATGAGGGGTTTTGACAATAATATCTTCTAATCCAAATAAAAAATACATTTTACATCATAAAAATTAATTGATCCATTATATTAAAAAAATGTAATTTGATAATAATGTTTTATTAAATATTTAAGTAATCATTAATTCACTAACAATAGATTTATTAATTAAATTTGACTATTAACCAGAAATATTATTTATTATTTAATCTCATTTACAATGTAAAGATAATGGGGAGAAAATATATTCAATATTCTCTACTATAATAATATAAATATTCATATTTTATGAAAATTCATACATATCCCTTTTTTATGCCAACATATTACCTATGAGTAATGTGAATGATGGTGGGGATTTCAAGGGGCTATTTGGTGAACATTGTTTGGGTTGTGATCTTTTTAAGATTTAAATTCTCCCATAAATGGTTTATCTCATGATAATGTGATTAGATCAGATAATGGGATTGGTCTATAGAAAATACAAGAAATTCTATCTCACTTTTAATTTAAATTAATTGGCCTTTATATGGTATGATCTGAATAGTTGAGGCTGTCACTTCCTTTGTATATGAAAAAAGTATTTATTAAAATCATATATTTTTATTTGTCATGTGATCATAATTAAAAAATTGCATTATCAATGATAAATATAATTAATAGTCATTTAAAATACAATTGGATGAAATAAAAATGTTCATGTGTTTTTGATTATCAAAATACATTTAATTATTACCAAAAAATATAATTTTATCCTCGAAATATTATTTCACCACAATAAAATGTATGTGGGTAAGCCTAATTCATCACCGACTCTAATTACCATATTTTTTCTTCAAACTAATAGTTTATCCACGACACATTGACAAGGGTAATTGTCTTATTTTGTTGGAGTTTTTCTCTAGAATATAAAATCTTCATCAGTATATCCTTAGATAAAAGACATTATAATGGTACCACCTCTTGGTTGAGTATATGTGATGGGTCTGGTAGTTAATTTTTAAGAGGGATATATGGAATACATCAGGTACTTGAGTTATGTTTGATGGGAGTGTTAGTCAACAAGAGATTACTTTGATGCAATCAATGGTCTAAAAAGGTCTGATGTACCTTGGACTAAGCATTCACTTCATCCAAAATATCAACACTATTTTCCATGGAGATATTCATAGGAATACCATGGTATTAAAATCAAACACTAGGTTTTGTCGACGATTTTCAACATATCACTTTTGTTTACGGTAAATATATTTGATCTATTTCTAGATGGTCTTAAACTTCTACACCATTTAATCTACCATTTTAAGACCAATATGTTTTCAATTCCTAATACCATCCCACATATCATTATTATTCACCTATTCCCATAAAGGGATTCATAGAGGGGACATTTGGAGGCTTCAGTAAAAGCTTTTTTCATAGGATAACTCCACCAAAGGAAGTTGTTGGTCACATCCACCTTTGATGTCAGTTGAGTATGCTTCAAAATATTTACTCATGATTTTGGATATTCCAATCATATTGACCTTCAGTTTAATAGAGATAAGTAGTACTACATTTCAACTCAGTGTTTAGAGTATGCTGAATATTTTTTCAAAACATGGAGATGAATCGTGGATCATGATCATAACAAATTGATAGTGGTACCCCATGCATCCATTCCAGCTCACTTATTTATTTTAATTCTAGTTGATCCAGTGATAATTCCTATAGAATCACAATGAAGTGTGAATTCATTATTTTTATTTCCACAACAACCAAGTCAACATTATTTTATTTGTATGTCTTTGTATATCCAGAAAACCATTCTGTGGTGATGTTTTCTCATTTCCATGGTGATATGGTTATTGGTTGTGTAATCACTTTATAATTATTCTTTTCGTCCTTAAATTTTTGACATACTAGGAAATTTGATGTATATTCTATGATCTTATTCTTCATGTTGTCCCAACAATAGTGTTCTTAGAGATCATGATACATCATCGTGTTTCTAAGGTGAATGAAAAATGTAGATCTATGTGAATCATTAAAATGTTCATTCATAAACTAGTTATTTACTGAAACACATAGTTTTGAACCAAATATCGCAATTCCTTCTTCATTAAAAGTGAACTCAGAGGATTACCCTTTTTTGATAGTTTTGACTTTCTTCTGAATTCTCACAACATCTTTTTTCGCACCCTTTGACCATTCCTAAATAGAAAGTTGAGAAATATTTTTGAATGGATTAATAATGTTTCTATATTTATGATTCGTATATATATCTTCTTCTAGTATATGAAGATATAATCATTCATAATTAACATCAATGATATAATTGATGGGTACTTAAAACATATATCATCTACCACTTTTTTCATTTTCCTAGGATGGCAGTGGATTGAGCATTCATAGTACATGATAAGCTCTAATCATCTTCATTGGCTGATATTTACTTCTTTATGTGTGAATATATATTTCAAAAAAAATTCAATCTGTAAATATTTCACACTTCTCTCCAAGGAGATAATGCCGCCATATTTTCATTTCAATGATCATAGATACCAACTTCAAATATTGTGTGAGATATTTATTCACATGGATTTTAAAATTCATTTAGAGGTAGGCAATGACAATGTCATTTTTAATCAAAAAACATCACAATAATTTATTTGAAGAAGTAAAAAAACTATGAAAACCTACTTACACGTGAGTATATTGAGACCTAGTGTAGTGATGAACCTCCATTTCAACTGCATGTAGATTTCTTCACATTCATCATTCAATGAAAATTTGACTCCCATCCATTTTTGATTTGTAAGAGGGTTTGGTAATCATGAGAAATTTATAAAAATAAGTGACAATATCCACCAGACCCAAGGAGACTATGGATATATGTCCCATATGTTTTCCAAGATCATCCCCCAATTGGTTTTTTCATTAATGGATACACATATATCCCATAGTTTGTGACGATATGTCCCAATAATGAGACTTCATTCAACAAGAATACACAATGTATATACTTTTCCTAGAGTGTATCCATTCAAAACATCTTTAGCACAGTGCTCAGATATACCTCATACTTCTCATAAATTTTGGAGTATATTTAAATATCATATATACATTCTACCAAAAACTTGTTGAGGTAATTTCTAAATAATATATTCAAAAATTCCACGAATATTGATGGAGATTTTTTTTTGTCAAAATGAATCACTATGATCTCATAGTCCTCATACCTTATACAAAAACTATTATTGGTTATATCCTCATTCTCCCTTACATGGTAATATACCAATCAAAGATCCTACTTGGATAATTTTTGTGCTAAATGTAGATAATAATCCACATCATCAATTCATGGGAATTCACAGTTTTTCATTATCGTTATTTTTTATGCTTACGATAATCAACAAAAGGCTAGTTGATCCATAATTATTTGTGACAAAGAGGACTGGTCCACACCATGGTAAATCAGATGACTGTATAAAACCTTTATGAAAATTATCTTATAGTTGTATATTTTGATTCTAAATTTCGACAACATCCATCCTATAATGATTCATCGATATTGGAAATTCAGAAAATAGAAACTCGATTGAAAATTCAACCACTATACTTTGAGTAAGACAATGAAATTCCTTAAAAAGCAAATCATTGAAATACATCAAAATAAGAATTTATTTGAGGATGGTTTGTTAGATAGACAAAATCATTTGAGATAAATACCCTTGTTTGTAGGGAAAGAATATCCAGGGTTGAGATAATGGTTCTAAAGAACATTCATCCTCCTCATTGCACTTATATAGAATCAGGGTGTGATTCTCCATTTAGGGAGTGATTTACCTCACAATTAATTTATTTTGGAGCAATATCAGGCAATCCAATCAAAGCCCATAATTGCATCAAATTACACCAATGGATGTATGAAAATATTCACCAGAAGTTCATCCCAAAAATTGTGGTAGTGGAGGAGTTATATACATGGGATGCCATAATTTCTTATTATTACATATTTATTGACATCAAAACAAAAAATATTTGGGGTGGGGTTTTAATGGTTCTCCTAAACATTCATGACATAAATGAATCCGTAGAACTATGAATGATAACCCAACCTTTAACATTTTCATTTTGGTTCTAATTTATCCAATAGGGATGATTATCCTAAAATATGAAAAAAATAAATGGGAATTCAATGAAATTAAAGGGATAACTTATAAATTACAGTTATCTCCATAACATATGAATTTATAAGATTCAGTCTCTATTATCCACGATCTACTTCTTAACATACATTCTTTTGGGATTTTATTGTTCTCTTAATAATTTTTCCAAATGTGATTTTGAATTTACCAATGAATATTTCCTGGGAGTGTCAAACTAGATGTGTAGTAAGGATCATTGTCATTTATAGGCTACCTAGAGTCAATATAGAAACACCATGTTAGAGTTGATACTCCTTGGTACATTTGTGCTAGATCAACGACAACTTGTAGCATTAAGAAAGGGTAGTATTTTCTTGATAAACCACATGATCAATATTCAAAAAAAATTAAGTTCATTATCTTTTACATAGTCTTATTACTAAGGGGCTTAACTAGGTTTTACTAATTCTATTCTGAAAAAAACTGAACATATCCTCTGATACAAAATATATCAACCATGAATTTTATTATATATTTAATTAATATTTTGTATATAAAATTGAAATTAATACAAATAATAAGATTGAGAGGCCTAGTGTATCTGTGAAATTAGGTACACTACATAAAATCAAAAAACATGAAAAGAAACATATTTATTTAATACTTATTTATCATAAGCAAAACATTATTTCATACTCAAAATAGCACGGGACCACCTGAGAGCATACATATGAAATGGGTGAGCTACAATGCCAATGAAGGGAATAAAGAAGGAATAACATGAGGAAGAAAATTCATGTTATAAAATAGGCATATCAATGGATAATAAAATGATCTTGAATAACCATGCACAATATTTCATGATAATTATGAAATAAAAAATGTGGCAACAACATACAACATGACATAAGCATGAGTCAAGGCTCATTACACATCTAGGTCCATGCGTCAAGGATCATTTAATAAGGAGTAACATGGGTTGTGTCCTATTTTACATGGAGTATCATGAATTCATGACCATTTCAGATGATGTATCATGATACTAAATATTACAAAATACATTTCAGCGCTATCATGGTGCACCCTACATAATCTTTTCACTCTCAAGCTTACGGTTTCCACACATATCATATAACATGGATTAATTCAAAATATTAATTTATACCATGATCGAGTAATTTGTAATAAATATATTTATGTCCCCAATCATTGTTTTTATGTTCATTAAGGTTAATAACCTCGATAGAGAAATGGATATGGTATTCATTACACATAAATTTTTTGTGTGGAAAATCACAGTTCAATTTAAGCCGAATAAATGCAACATATTGTATTTCACAAAATGTGTTCATGAGAGATAAATTGATATATCCTAATTTATACAAGAAACATACAATAATAGGGACAAATAAAGTCATTCCCCAATATAATTAATTGAGAATAGATGGTTTAATATATTAAATAAACTTTTTGAATGAGGATAAATGATAGAAACCTTAATAAATTTTAGAATGGTAAAGGGTGTATATAATGGTTATTAGGAACGTTAAATGGGATTGAAATATAATATAATAACTTATAAATCAAGTGGAAATTAAGGTTATATTTAAAAAAAATACCAACATTGGAAAAATAGAAACATAAATACATAACACAAATGGAGTGATTATAGAAGAGGAGAGTTACAATCCCTTGCATAATTTCAGAATGGAAAAGGCATAGTTAAGGGTCCAGATGAGTAGTAATAAATGATAAATCATAAAAATAACATCAATGTGACAATAATTTAATGGTATTAAAGTAATGTAAATATAATCAATTCACAATAAAAGAACGAATCTCAACGAAGGTGCATGAATTTAATGGAGAGGTGAGACATAACATAAATGGATATTTGACTCCAAAGGCTTATGATGGGCTTCTCTGGTTCCTAGGGAAACCTAGGGGGGGACTATAGAGAGTATAGGGAAGAGTGAAGTTGAGATTAAAAAAATTGAGTGAAGAGAAATGGGATCTTGTATGGGTTTATATAGTAATAGATTTATATTTCAATATTATTTTGGTTTTGGATAGAACATCATAAAATATTAAAAACCAAAAATCATATCATGGTGTTTACAATGGTTTCTTCCAAATGGGAGTGAAATATATTATTTTTTATGTATAAGGTCCACATATAATAAAATATTGCCTTTTCTAATGTGTAAGTGACTCACACATTCCCTAAAATGATTTTAAAATCATAATTTATATTGTAACTCATGGATGATTCACAATGGATTTAAAAAATAAATAAAATAAACATAAAATTACATTTTTTTAAAGAAAAATGTCTTTTTATCTGAGGATACATTTGATAGTATTTATTATAAAACAATCAAGCAATTATGATGTCTTAGAACAAACAACATAAATGCACGATATTTAAATTTTACAAAATAAAATGAAAGGATCAAGTTATTATAAAAAAATCATCTTTTGATAATGTAAATAATTTTATTCCAAAAATAATAATAATTTTATCTAAACAATTTTCTAAATATTTTAATTTTTACACTTAAAATAAAAAATAATAGTTATTTTTTTATTTATAATGAAGGTAGTTGAGTTCAGGATTAATTATAGTACCGTGTGTTCTAAAGGGAACTAGGAACCAGCACTATGAGACCACAAACACTCGAAGCTCATCCTTGTCCCCACGGGTGATGCGTGTATCAGAATCTAGGAAAGTTACTTCGAATTCTCCCCTTCCCCTCTCTGACGATTGCCTCAACACGTCGGGGAGATGCGTTAGCTACACCGACGGTAGCTGCGGCAGGTTACCGCCTATCCTCACTGTCATATTCTCAAACGTGATCCTAATCTTTCCAGAACTTGTGACATCAAATTTGTGGGCTAGCACCGCGATTAGCTCGATGAATGGCAATGGCCACGGTGTTACCATTTGAAGCTCCACGATGTTATCAAAATCAGCGCTCACCGCGTCGGTGTGCTGCGACACCTGGCCGAGAGTTAAGGGGAGTAGCCGTCCCATTGAGTTGGGGTTTGGGTGAGTGGATATTGGGGTTGAATCAGGGATTCCATGGACGATGGAGAAGATGGCGGTGAAGACGACAATGCTTATAAGTAAGAGTAAGTGAGTGATGTTGGAGTTTTGGTGAGTGGATATTGGGGTTGAATCAGGGACTCCATGGATGATGGAGGTGGTTCCCCTCTTCTAAACTAATAGTTATTGAATATGATTTTTTTTGACAATAATAGCTTTAGAACCCTAGTAAAAATTAAATATGACTTCATTAAATTTATATGATCATTTACACTTAGAAAAATTTAATTTAACAAAAAATATTTTAATAAATTATGAAAAAAATAGATTAGTAAATCCAAATATATTTCATAATATACTTTAATGATTAACCATAAAACGATGTGTGCATTAAAAATCACTTACAATATAACAACAATAGGAAAAAATATATTAAAAATTATATAAAAAAATAATGTAAATATTCCTATTTTGAAGTTATTGAAATATATTTGTCTATTACACTAGCAGATTCACTATGAATATGTTTTGTGACGGTTGAGCTTTCATGCTGCTGTTCAGTGAACATGGTTTGTGTCATGATCTCAATGAGCATGAAATTCTCCCCTAAACGGTTTCACTCATAGTTATGTTGTTGGATACCATTTTGTTAATGGTCTAGTAAATATCCCATAAATTCTATCTCCCTTAGAAGCTCTAATAAATGGGCTTTATAGGGGTTGATCTAACTGGTTGAGGTCATCACATCCTTTTCTATGTCAAAAGGATTTACTAAAAGCCCATATTTATAATAGTCATGTGATCACTGTTCCACATAAATATTATAAATAATAAATATACATAATGGTCATTTAAATTACAATTGGATATAATAAAATAATTTAATGTGTCTTCTATAACCATAATACATTTAATTATATCAAATAAAAGGTAATTGATTCATAAATGATCAGGTCCTTACAGTTACTACACTTTCCACATCACTATTATTTTACATAATTATTCACAAGAAAATATATATTTCATTTCATCCAATAACACCATTTAATTCCTTTTACATAGTCCTTTAAATCCATATTTCAATGTTCTATAAGAGTTATATAGCATTTGAAAATTAATTAAAATTGTATTTGGTTACAAGTAATAATTAGTGATTTCTACTCACCCCAAGGGTAACATAATAATTATAAATTGAAAAACTCACATAAAGGGCGGTTTAGGGTTAGGTTCAAAACTTTTGACCTTTTATAATGGTTATAGGGAATGTATAGAACATCGTTTAAATAATTAATTTATGGGTATAAAAATGTAAGGAGAAATTCCATAAATGTTCATCTTATGGAGAAATTCTTACAGGCTATAAACACCTATTTTTTTCTAGAATTTATATACCACATACCCTATACCTATAGTAATCTCTTCATCCATTATTGTAATATAATTTTGGATATAAGGGAAGAAATGAAAAAATATACTAATATCATAAAAAAAGGAATATTAGGTCACCGAGATTTAGTATTATATATGGAAAGATAATTGATGTACTAATGTAAGGGGATTAAAGGTAATACTAGTAGATATCTATCATGAAAAAAGAAACTTGATTTTGAGCTCCCATGAAGATGTGATTAGAATTCCTAGGAGATGTGGAGGGAATGATTTATGCATGGGAGAGTGGATTTTTAAAATGAGAGTAGAAAAACATTATGTACTCTTTAAAAAGGTGAGGGGTAAAAGGGAATTTTCTCCCCTTTTTAATGGGCACATGGGTTGGTCTCATTGGGTTTTCAAAAAATGAATGAATCATATAACACCACTACCTATGAGGAACTAACCAGGTGGCCATAGTGTATGGTTTGAAAAACCATGTGCAACCTATGCATATTTGCTCTATAATTTCTCAACACTTCACATGGTCATTAGGAATCCTATGCACTGTTAAACAGACCATGAACCTCCTCTTACTAAGACACATGGTTGATCCAAAATTTTACTAAAAACCATGTGAAAACCATGTTCGTTATGTTTTTTCATTAAAAAACAAGTTCTCTATGCTCAAAACAATCCCCAGATACTCCCTAACCCTTCTTTAAACAATTAATAAATTCTGTTTGAGAATAAGAAAATATTTATACTATATGTTCAAATATTCATTCCTTATAATAAATTCATATATATTTCAATAGGTTATATAACTGTAGTCTCTATAGAACAAAAAGGGTTATCCCCCAATTTTAAAAAAATAGATATCATGTGTTCTTCCAATAATAGATATCCTCCCCAAGATAGAGTTTTAGGATATATCATTTTTAATTGAAACTCATGGTTAGATCCACTAATATCCTATTTATTAATGAAAATTAAATCATTAATATGATCATTTTTAGTGATTATAGAAAAAATTCAGAATGTAAACATTATATGTAACAAAACGGATTCCATTTGTATACTATCAAAAACAACATTCTATGAATTATCGTAGAGAAAAATATATATATATCAGATTAATTTTAAATAAAAATTCTTCAAATAATTAAATATATATATATATATATAATTTATTTGAAATCCCTCCATATACTAGAACATAAAAGAAAAAATATCTCTTTCGAAAATAATTAATGTCAGGTAGATCATATGTCATTTATTGAGAAATCAAAAGTTAAATATATTTGGAAAAAAATCCTTGTAATTAAAATAATATTTAATAGACATACCCTACCGGTCTCCCATAGATAATCTCGGGTCTACCAGTTCACATGTTACCTAGAATAAATCCAAATGCTAACTTTTTCTAAAATATATATAGAAACAAGACTCCAAAGTTGTTTTAAATTTAGACCAATAGAATTACCATCACAATAAAACATCAATTATATCGTATGTTTCTAGATATATGAATGCAACAATTTCAATGAACATATTCTTCCACATCTATCTACCTCAATAATCTTCCCTTTCTATATAGATGTAAAGGATTCTATGTAGTTGAATGAGGAGGCACCTCAAAGAAATGTATAGGGTCATCCAAAGATGGTCTAGGTGAATCAGTTGTTTGATATGAAATTATCCTTTAAATTAAATAAAAAAATATATTTATAGATTATTCAAATCCATCTTTTAAATGTATTATCTAATGAAATTGATTATTTATATAACAATAAATAAACAAAAATAAATTCATTATTCATAATCATTAAAATAGTTATCTGATGTCCTAAAAATATAGCCAAAATTCATGAGACTTTAGATGATATATACATAATGAAGCAAAACATATTTAAAATGCTATAAAAATACCACTATTACTGTCACGACCGGTCCTTGGGGCCCGTGACATGACTACCCCAAGCCCGCCTTCCATAGGCCAGGGGCTGGCGACTAGCACCAAAGGAATAAATCCCGATATAAGGGAAAGCATGACCATTATATATTTAAGAAATCACAACAGAGTACACAAGCTGATGTAAACACAAAGTAAACTGAGTACAAAAGTAAGTGATGGAATGTAAATGGGCTAGTATACAAAGCCAATAGAAAGTACAGTACAACTGAGAGAGGAAGTACAACAGCTGAAAAGTAAAACATCAACCACCAAGTTGTCCTATGGAATTCCCACCTGAAATGTGGGTACAGATAGTCTCGTCGGCTCATCGGGTAGAGTCATCCGCTATGAGTACGTCCCACCATGTGGTCCACCTCCAGGTATCATCCCGCTCCACAAGACTCTACCTCGATCAGTGTTGTCTGTCGTCTGCATCCAACACAACGTACTGCGGGCATAGCCCAAGCAGGGGTGAGTATACGATACTTAGTAGGGACCACGAGTCTCTTGAAGGTCTCCTAGAATCCAAAATGTAAAAAACCACAAAGGAATAATACAAACAAGAAGTACCAACCAAAACTACTTAGGTATATTCACATACATATACCTAAGTCATCAATTCCAGTTCGGCTGCAACTCCTGAGCCCAAGTACAACCCAGTCCACATAGGACATCATAACAGACTCCACACAGGAAAGCAAGTCAGTCATATCAATGATAATGATTGAATGTCAAGACTCATCTAACATATGTATACTACTCACGAAGAAGGATGGAGATGATAGATGTAGCCTCTAAATCATATCCCATGCTGAACCCACGTAGGATCCAAGTATAGAAGTCATCGCTTCCAAACCCATGTAGGATCCATGTACAGTAACTTTCGCTGCCGAACCCACGTATGATCCAAGTATAATAACCATCGCTGCCGAACCCACTTAGGATCCAAGTACAGTAACCATCACTGCCAAACCCACGTAGGATCCAAGTACAATAACCATCACTGCCAAACCCTTGGAGGATCCAAGTACAGTCTTCTTCATTGTCGATCCCACATAGGATCCAAGTACAATCGCCATCGTCATCGTAGTCATAGCCAGCTCTATGGTTCCCACACACAGCACACTCAATTCTAGGAGGGTCCGCTCCTCGACCCAAGTTGGTCTATACATCATCTATCACGAAGTCTAGCATTGATGTATCCCAAAGTTCTGTCTCATCAATAGGAACTCAACACAATAGACGGTGCGTCAATCAGACGCCCGGTTTGAGAGATATTGGCTTTTCCGTCCCAGGGACCCAGTTAGAAATACACTCGTTTCTAACCCGGCCGATATACAAAATCATCAGAAACCCACATAGAGTATCGCAAAAGGGCCTTCTCGTCGAAAGAGTCCCAGTTCCATAGACGACATGTCGATCAGATGTGTGGTCCTTAAGTTATTCACGTTTAAGTGAATTACAGGACCGATCCGTTTAGCATAGTGGGATGACAGTTTAGGTTGACCCAATTTGTCGGGTCTGACCTAGCAGGGGTGTCAGACCGGTCTGATGAAAAGCATATCTCAGCCTGACGGAACGTAGCCTGGTCTGAAGGGGCGCGGTCCAGCCCGGCGGGGCGCGACCCTGCCAGGCGCGGCCCAGATGGCTCGACCGGCTACCCGAGCGGCTTGGCCAATGCTGCGCGGGCTCCAGGGGGGTCCCCCTGGTCTTCTACACCGGCTGTTCTAGGTGATTCCGCCCTTCCCCGAACCGACCAGTCTTCTGCACATGCGGCCCGCATAGGTGGGATGCCGTTCTCCAGTGCGGTGCCCTCCCGGCACCGCGGTCCGGCTCCGCCCGTCCGGCCGACGGGCCGACCGCTTCCTTTGCCGAAGCGGCCCGTGTAGCAAGCCGCAGTTCTTTCTGTACAACTGGTACGACATCACCATCACCCTTCGCCACATTCCCGGCATGGTGCGACGACGTCGTGCTTCCTCTGCCTTCAATTTCCAATTCTAAATTAATAAATGAAAACAACTGAGGGTTGTCATGCTATGTTCGTTCGACCCACACCCTCCACATAAAACGATAGAAGTCGGTAATATTTAACAACTATTTCCAATAAGAATGGGGTACGTAAACATCCACTTTCAAGATTAAAACCCTACCTCGAGAAGACGTTCGTGGTTGTCAAGCACCACAGATGATGGATTCCTTTTCGTCGTTTTCAGTGTGCACCCAAGGAAATGAAGTCTCCTCTTTTATCACGGAGAGAAGAAGATGATTGCGCATCTTTAGAGAGCTCCTGTGTCGGTGATCCCTCCACTGTCATAGAGAAAGAAGTGGATGGAGAAACTGGGGTTGCCAATTCATTCTTCATTGAAAAGGTGACGTCCTTTATGGGAGGATGAAGTTCTTCAAAATAAAAACTAAACTTCTCCCCAAATCCTCCTCAAAAAATAATTCTAACCCCAAAATAAAATAAGCTTCTCCTTATTTTATTTTACATTTCCATGCATTCAAAATTACAAAATTCAAATTCCAATTCACTTACTTAATTAAACCATGAGTTGTCAAATTATTTATGTGATAGGTTGGCAAGCTCAAATGGGGGAGAGAGGGGAGAGGGAAAGTTACTCAAATAAAGGTGAGTTAACAAGTTTAAAGGGGAGAGTTATGAAGTTAGGGAATGTGAAGGGTTGGGGCTTGTGTGGGCCCAACCTCACTTTTATCCTCACATGGGTAGTTAGGAACTAGTGGGTCCCACCCCAACTCCCACAATTAGGATATAACCACATAGAATAAAAGAATAAAATTGTCCAATAATTTTTTTCATTTCTTATTTAATCCACATTTTTTTAACACCTCCTCCTGAGAAAACACATCTACGGTAAAGGTCCCCTTCAACAATTACTAGCGTTGCGAGTTCATTGGTGCCCTTGGATTTCAATTCCGAGCACTGGTTCAAAAGATAGAAAAACCCGCTCGTTCCTTTACTGAACGTACCTGAGCTAAGCTTTAGAAATTGATTCTGGGAACATCGGGCCTCGAAATCATGTGCCGTTAGAATCCACAGACACGTAAAATTCCAAAGTATTTAAGAAAAAAAATTCATGAAATTTCTGGGTCATTACATTACTCCCACCTCAGGGATTTACGTCCCCATAAAGCTATATCATAAACTAGGGAAACAATGAGGGTATTGTGCACGCATCTGAGCATCCCGCTCCCATGTGCTTTCCTGGAGGTTCTCGTGCTGCCAATGAATGTGCACCAGAGGAATCGACAATCCATATAGGACCCACTCCTATCGATCCTCAATCTCCACCGGGACCTCCACAATGGTCGCCCCGTCATCAATGTCCAACTCCTCGTGATCAATGATATGCGTCGGGTCATGAACATATCTCCCCAGCTGGGATACGTGGAAGACGTCGTGCACCCGGTGCAACTGATGTGGAATGGCCAGGCGATAAGCGACCTCACTTATCCATCTGATGACCTGGAAAGGTCCGATGAAGCGCGAAGATAAATGCCGCCATGAACAAACCTCCATAATACATGTCGAGGTGAGACTCATAAGAAAACGTGGTTTCCTTCCTCGAACTCCAGTGGTCTCCACCTCTTATCAGCATAGGACTTCTGTCTGCTCTGTTCAGTCCTTATCCGCTCCTGGTTGATCTGCACCTTCATTGTCGTAGCCTGAACCATCGCTTGTCCTATGAGTGCTGACTCCCCAGGGTCAGTCCAACACAGAGGTGATCTGTATAGTCGGCTGTACAATGCCACATATTATGTGATCCTGATGGTGGAGTGGTAGCTATTGTTGAACGAAAACTCCACCGAAGGTAGGCGATACTCCCAACTATGACCAAAGTTGAGGACACATGCACGGAGCATGTCCTTAAGAGTCTGAATAGTCCTCTCTGTCTGGCCATCTGTATGAGGATGAAAGGGGGTGCTCAGGCATAGCTACATCCAAAAATCCTCTTGCAACCCCTTCCAATGCCAGGAAGTAAAGCGATAGTTTCGATCATAGACAATAGAAGTTGGCACAACATGAAGTTGTACGATCTCCTGAACGTAGAGGCGTCCCAAGTTCTCCACTGAGACCTGCTCTCTGAAAGGTAGGAAGTGGGACGACATGGTTAGTTGGTCGACGATCACCCAGATGGAGTCGTGTCCTCTGGAATTATGTGGAAGCCCTATCAGGAAATCCATGGATATCTCATCCCACATCCACTCTGGGACCTCTAAGGGCTGCACCAATCCTGCTGGTACCTGGTGCTCCCCCTTCACATGCTATCAGGTGAGGCAGTAAGAAATGAACTCTTCCACAACCTTCTTCATACCCAACCACCAGTGCTATTGTCTGAGATCCTGGTACATATTCGCTACACCCAGATGCACTGCAAGTGGGGAAGTGTGAAACTCCTTCAACACCTCCTCCTGTAATGCAACTGGTACTATAGTACGTCCCCTGAAGAGGATGACGTGCTTTCATCCTATATAAAAACCATAATGTGCTTTCCCTATGGTAATCTGAGCATGTCGCGTCTCACAGTCTACGTCCCCATGTTGTGCCTCTCTGACCCGATGAAGAAGTGGAGGAGTGACTGTGAGGGACTGTAGGAAGGCTGCCCCATCTCTATTCATGAAGGATATCTACAAAGTGGCTAGCTGCTCTGTCACCTCTCCAAGTAGCTGAATGACCATCCTCCTACTGAGAGCATCAACTACTACGTTCCCCTTGCCAGGAGTATAGACTATCTTAAAGTCATAGTCCTGGAGTAACTTGATCCATCGCCGCTATCTCAGGTTAAGGTCCTTCTTTGAGAAGATGTACCTGATACTCTAGTGGTCAGAGAAGATTGTAAAGCGCTCTCCCATCAGATAGTGTCGCCACATCTTCAAGGTGAAGACCGCTGCTACTAACTCTAGGTCATGGGTAGTGTAGTTCTGCTCATGATTCCTCAACTGTCGTGAACCATATGCGATCACTGCCCGATCTTGCATCAAGACACACCCATGTCAGGTCCTCGATGCATCGCAGTAAACTACGTACCCTGCCCCCTCCTCTGGATGCCTCATGATGGGTGCACTGGTTAATCGCTGCCTCAGCACCAGGAACCTCTCCTGACATATATCTGACCACACAAAGGTTTTCCCCTTCTTCCTCAAACCTGAAAATGATGCTGCAACTCTGGAGAAGTGTGGCACAAATCTCTGATAGTACCCAGCCAGACCTAGGAAACTCCTCACCTCTATCACGCTCCTGGGTGGCCCCCAAGCAAGTACTTCCTCGATCTTCGCAGGATCCACAAACAATCCCGCCTCAGAGATGATGTTCTCCAAGAAGTGGACCTCTCAAATCCAGAACTGACACTTCAAGAGCCTACCATAAAGCTGGTGCTCTCGGAGTGTGTCCAGTACAACCCGCAAGTGGTAGGCATGCTTCCTCTCAGTTTTCAAGTAAATCAGTATGTTGTCGATGAAGAATACAACAAATAGATCGAGGTAGGGCTGGAAGATCTTGTTCATGAGAATCATGAACACTACTGGAGCATTGGTTATGCCGAAAGGCATAACCAAAAACTCTTAGTGGCCTTACCGACACCAGGAGGTCGTCTTCTGCACATCCTTGTCTCAAACTCTGAGCTGATGATAGCCTGAACTGAGGTCTATTTTCGAGAACCATCATGCTCCTTTGAGCTGATCAAATATGTAATCAATCCTTGGAAGTGGATACTTGTTCTTTATGGTCACCTGATTTAGGTGACGGTAATTGAAAAATATTCGTATGCTCCCATACGCCTTCTTGGAGAATAAAATCGGAGAAGACCAAGGTGAAACACTGGGTTGGATGAATCCCTTTCCCTGCAAGTCCTCCATATGTACCCGAAGCTCTCGAAGCTCAGTGGGTTCCATCTGATATGCTGGATTAGATATCAGGGTTGTCCTGGGGTACATGTCAATATAAAATTCTACCACTATACGAGGAGGTATTCCTGGAACATCTTAAGGGAAAACGTCCGCAAACTGATCCATCGCAACCGGAAAACTTGGACTTCGCACTCCAACTGATCCTAGGATGAGACTAGCCAACTGATGTGTGATCGGCTGCCCTCTCCTCTGCGTAAGTCCATCATGCAATGAAAAGTCTCCCTTATCTCCGGTGAAGGTGAACCTGGTCCCATATGTGTAGACACACCGTAATTTGTGCCTAATACAGTCGATATGATCATGGACTGTAGACAACCAATCCATGCTCAAGATGATGTCGCAAGGCCTCGACGCTGCTACAAGAAGATCCCAGCCAAATTTCTCGCCTCCTAGAGTAAGCTCACACTTCTGGAACTAGTGCGTAATCTTCATGTCTGCTCCCGTAGGAGTCTCTATAAATAAGTATCGAACCAACGGCTCTGTCAGAATCTCTGATCTCCAAACAAGGGCCGTAGAAATAAATGAATGAATTGCTCTTGTGTCTATAAGAACTACAGAAAGTGTGGAGTAGACACAGATAGTACCTCGAATCATATCAGGTGCACTGTGGACGTAAGCCTCATATGCCTGAAGTTGATCATGCCTCTGTTCGCCACCTCCCTGTGGTCAGGGTGGACCTCCTGGTGGGGGTGGTTGTAGATCCTCAAAGCGTCGCCCACCACCCGCTACTTGGTCAACTCCTCTTCATCGTCCACCAGCTCCCTGTAGACCGCCACGGTCGAACATATGCCTCTAACTGGGTGGTCCCTCAACCATCTGCTGCTCCTCTATATGGCGGGTCGGGTAGTCACGAGCCATGTGGCCCTTCTCGCAGCATTCATAGCACTACCTGCCTCTCGTATGACTGGATATGCCGTGTGTTCCCCACACCTCCAAAATAGTATCCTGAGGTCTCCCACCTGATGGAATGTTCTGCTTGGACCTCTGAGACATCTGTCTATTCCCAGGTGCATAAGACTCTTCCATGTGTCGCCCTGCGGTAGGCCTCACTACTGGCGTAGGCTCAGCAAGGAAGTTCTCCATAAGTAGGGCTCGCTCCAGTACTCCTGCATGCGTCAGAATGCAGAGGGAGATCATCGAAGCCCTGATCTCATGCCTCAGTCCCTGCGCGAAGGTCTGGGCCCGGAAGAATGGGTCATGTACCATGTCCGTGGAATAGATCGAGAGGTCGTTAAATCTCACCGAGTACTGGTCCACTGTCATGCTACCCTGCCGTAGGTGTAGTAACTCCTAGATGTGCACCGTTTGGAGGGTGGCTGGAACGAACTCCAAGAAGAAGAGGCTCTCGAAGTCTGTCCATAATAGAGATGCCTCGTCATGCACCTAGAGCATCAGGCTCTACCATCTACCTACTGCTGCATGCATGAGAATCATGGCGTAGAACACCATTAGATCTACTGGTGTTCCGACCAATCTGAAGACTCGAACAACATCCTCCAGCAAATCCTCGCCTGCCTGAGGGCCAATATCTCCACGAAACCTAGGTGGCCTCTGTCGTTGAATCTCGTGCAGCGCACTCAAGCGGCATGCAATTCCACTACTGGGGATGGTGGTATCGCTGGCCCAGTGGGTAGAGGTACTCCTGGTGCCTCCGCTGTAATGGGGCCATGCACCATGGCCTCGCCGCTCGTTGGGATACCATCTCGCATGTAACCGAGAACCCTCGCAGGCTACAGTCATGGGGAAATCCTGAAATGAAACAGCTGTTCCATGATTAAACAGTATACCTTGTGAGCTGACACAAAGCAATCACAAAGAAAACATTCGAAACACTCATGCTATCACTGTTTTCAGGCACTAAGTCGGAAATCAGAAGTCAGGGTCCTGGTGTATGGATACGTTAGCTACCGCACCAACACTGGACTCCCTGGACTGATAACCACACTCAATACCCTTAGCATTATTGCTTCACCGGAAGAAATTAGCAGAGTCATATGTTCTGTGGTAGAACCGACTCCTCTGATACTAATTTATCATGACCCTTCCTTGGAGCCCGTGCCGTGACTACCCCAAGCCCGCCTTCCAAAGGCCAGGGGATGGAAACGAGCACCAAAGGCATAAATCCAGATATAAGGGAAGTCATTGATTTTATATAATTAAACAAACACAACAGAGTACGCAAGCTGATGTTAATGCTAAGTAAACTGAGTACAAAAGTAATTTCTAGAAAGTAAATGGGCTGGTATACAAACCCATCTGAATGTACAGTACAACTGACTGAGGAAGTACAACAGCTGAAAAGTAAAACATCAACCACCAAGTCGTCATCTGGAATTCCCACCTGAAAGGTGGGTGCAGATAGTCTCGTCGGCTCCTCGGGTCTGGTTGTCCGCTCAGAGTATGTCCCGCCAAGTGGCCTACCTTCAGGTACCGTCCCGCTCCCCAAGACTCCACCTCAATCAGTGCTGTCTGTCGTCTACATCCAACACAACATAGTGCAGGCATAGCCCGTGTAGGTGTGAGTATATGATACTCAGTAGGGATCCTGAGACTCCCGAAGGTCTCCCAGAATCCACAAAGGAATAAACCACAAAGGAATAATACAAACACGAAGTACCAAATAACACTACTTAAGTATATGCCCATACAGATACCTAAGTCATCAATTCCAGTTCCGCACCAACTCTCGAGCCCAAGTAAAACCCAGTCCACATAGGAAAGGAAAACCCTGTCCACAATGGAAAGCAAGTCAATCATAATGATGATAATGATTGAATTTCAAGTCATAGCTCACACAGGTATACTACTCATGAAGAGGGGTGGATATGACAATTGTAGCCTCTAAATCATCTCCCATGCCGAACCCACATAGGATCCAAGTACAAGAGTCTTTGTTTCCAAACCCTCGTAGGATCCATGTACAGTAACCATCGCCGCCGAACCCACGTTGGATCCAAGTACAGTAACAATCGGTGCCGAACCCACGTAGGATCCAAGTATAGTAATCATCGATTTGGAACCCACGTAGGATCCAAGTACAGTAACAATCACTGCCAAACCCACGGAGGATCCAAGTACAGTCGTCATCGCTGTCGAACCCACGTAGGATTCATGTACATTCGTCATCATCGTCGCAGTCGTAGCTAGATCTAAGGTTCCCGCACACAACATGCTGGATTCTAGGAAGGTCCCCTCCTCGAGCCATGGGGGTTGATACATCAACTATCACAATGTCTAGCGTTGATGTATCCCAATGTTTTATCTCGTCAATAGAAACTCAACGCAACAGACGACGCCTCAATCAGACGCCTGGTCTGAGAGATATTGGCTTTTCCATCCCAGAGACCCGGTTAGAAATACGTTTGTTTCTAACCCAGCCAATATCCTAAATCATCCGAAACTCACTTAGTGTATCTTAAAAGGTCTGTCTCATCGAAAGAGTCCCAGTTCCACAAACGGCGTTTCGATCGAACGCGGGGTCCTTATGTTATTCACGTTTATGTGAATAACGGGCCCAGTCTGGTTAGCCTAGTGGGTCGACGGGTCGGGTTGACCCAGTTTGTCGGGTCCGACCCAGCCGGGGTGTCAGACCGGTCCGAAGAAAAACATATCTCGGCCCGAAGGAACGCGGCCTGGCCCAAAGTGGCATGGCTCGGCCCGGGCCGACACGGCCATGCTCGGCCCGGCGCGGCCCGGCTTGACGCGGCCCGGCTCAGCTCGGCCTGGTGTGGCCTGGCGTGCTCGACCGAAGCCGAGCAGGCTCTAAGGGGGGGTGGGTCTTCTACACCGGCGATACCAGGCGGTGCCACCCTTCCCCGAACTGGACGAATAGACTGGCCGGTCTTCTATGCATGCTGCCCGCATGGGTGGGCTGCCATTATACAGTGCGGCGCCCTCCCGGCGTCGCGGCCGGCCGGTTCGTCTACCGAGGCGGCCCGTGTAGCGGGCCATAGTTCTTTCGGCACAACCGGCACGACGACACTAATTCCCTTGGCCACATTACGGACATGGCACGACGTCGTTGTGCTTCCTCTGCCAACAATTGCCAATTATAAATAAATAAACGGGGACAAAGGAGGGTTGTCGAGCCGTGTTCGTTTGGCCAGCACCCTCTGTGTAAAACGATAAAAATTGACAATATTTAACAACTATTTCCAACAAGAACATGGTACGTAAATATCCACATTCATGATTAAACCCCTACCTTGAAAAGTTGTTCGTGGTTGTTAAGCGCCGCAGATGATGGCGTCCTTTCCGTCGTTGTCGGTGTGCACCTGAGAAAATGGCGTCTCCTCTTATGTCACGGAGAGAAGAAGATGATTGCACGTCATTGGAGAGCTCCCGTGTCGGTGTTCCCTACCATTTCACAGAGGAAGAAGTGGATGGAGATTCCAGGGTCACCAAGTCTTTCTTCTTTCAAAAGGTAACGTCCTTCATGGGAGGATGAATTTCTTCAAAATAAAAACTAATGTTATCCCCAAATCATCCTCACACAATAATTATAACCCAAAAATAAAATAAGATTCTACTTATTTTATTTTACTTTTCCATGCATTAAAAATTACAAAATTAAAATTCCAATTCACTTAATTAATTAAACCATGACTTGTCTATTTAATTATGTGATAGGTTGGCAATCTTTAATCAGGGATAGAGGGGAGAGGGTGAGTTACTCAAATAAACAGGAGTTAACAAGTTTAAAGGGGAGAGTTAAAGAGTTAAGGAATGTAAAGGGTTGGGGCTCATGTGGGCCCCACCTCACATTTATCCTGACATAGGTAGTTAGGATCTAGTGGGCCCCACCCCCACTCCCAGACTTAGGATATAACCACTTAGAATAAAAGAATAAAATTGTCCAACAATTTTATTCACTTCTTATTTAATCCAGATTTTTTAACACCTCCTCCTGACAAAATGAATCTATGGTAAAGGTCCCCTTAAACAATTACCGGTGTTGTGAGTTCATTGGTGACCTCAGATTTCAATTCCGAGCACCGGTTCAAAAGATTGAAAAACCCGCTCGTTCATTTACTGAACGTACCCGAGTTAAACATCAGAAATTGATTCCGGGCACACCGCCCCTCGGAATCATGTTCCGTCAGAAGCCACGGGCTCATAATATTTGAAATTATTTAAGAAAAAATTTCCTTGAAATTTACGAGTCTTTACAATTACATATAATTTTCAAAAAAAATTACAAAATGATATAAAAAAACAAACTCTTTATCTTATTCCTCATAGTATTTATAAAAAATGATAAAATAAATAATAACAACATTTATTATATAGGATATGATAGGAAATTATGTAAATAATCTTATGTAAAAGACTAAAAAATCCATCTATTACATATAAAGTTGAAAAATTATTGAAAAATTATACAATCAAATGAAAACCAAACTGAAAAATTAATTTTTCATATTTTTAAAAAATATGTGACTTAAATAAAAATTGAAATTAGAAATATATTATTTATAATTTTAAAAATTTAAAAAGTTTTATTGGAAATATTTTAATAATACATGTAATATTAAGATATTATTATAGTATTTTTTCCAATATTTCTTCTTAATGATCATTTTTTTTAGAAATACTATTTCTATTATTTTTCCATTAGTATCCTATAATAATATTTCTATTGATGTATATACCTTATATAATTCAACATCTTCATCAATATTTCAATTAGTAAAATAATTTTCATCATTTTAAAATAATATAACACTGTACATTTTGTGGAGGAAGAATATTAAAAACATATTTCTTATGTTTTGATGATAAAAGAGTCAATTATGTTTTCCAATCTATTAAAATTTATTAGCTCCATGATGAGTTCAAATTGATTAACATTATTGTTACTAAAAACACATTTATAGTTGAACACATAAACTGAATCTATATGTCTCAAATATCTCATATTTTTTAAATAACTCCAAAATAGACTCTTAATTTAGATATTCATTTTTTTTTCTTTTTTAACTCAAAAAATATATTTTTATCATGAACCCAAATACCCTAATACTAAATATTATACTTCTGTTATCCCAGTATTGGGTATAAAATGTATAGTCATTAATTCCATACTCGGACTCTATTATCAAATTTAATATTCCATTTTACACTAACCAAATCAATTTTTATATTGCATAAGATCTACGTTGAATGATATCTTTAATTCATGAAAATTATTTATTCTAATACCATTGAATACCTAGATATGATTATTCTTAAAATAATGTTTTTTAACACATTTATATTTCATTTTATTTATGGTGGAGAATCATCTATCTTAATAAACATGTATAGATTTTCTTGGTTTATATGGTCACTTATCGATGACTTAATTTTCAATCCATGAATATTATATCAACCAAAATATACATCTTAATAGGGAGATGTAATAAAAATGATGATCTACTTCAATAAAAAGTTGTCTATCCAAAACACTACCGTATTCTAAAAAATTAAATTATTAATAATGGAGGCTTTGTATAAATATTTATTTTTAGCAAAATCCTTTAATATCTCAATATACCTTTCTAAATTAATTATCCATCGTAGTCATATAACAAAACCAAGCATTATTTCTCAAAAAAATAACAAAACATAAAATATGTCACGATGTAAAAAATATATTGTCAAAATTAAATTTCTTAATGGAAAATAATAAACACTATATCATTCTCAAATGTTATCAAATAATTCATATCCATTACATTATTAATAATTGAATTTAAAAAATAACAACCCGTGATGATAGTCAATATGATCCAAATAGGTTGTATTTGACATAGTTCAATTGGTAGGATTTGTTTCATCATAATTACTAATATAAGATATTCACTTCTTATAATCATTAAATTTTTTAGTGGAATAATAATGATTACATTTTTTGAATAAACCGGAGGTACATAAGTCCCACATAGGCTCCAATAAAAACTATCTTCCCCTCTAAGATATTATTTGAAATTACAGAGGCATCTATATTCATTTTTTTAATTAGAAGTGGTATTTAACATCAATTTTATTCCCCTTTATTGTATTCAAAATATACAATTGATCCCATCCTTAGCCATTCCTTTAATATTTACCAATATTCTTATTAAAGTATCACATATATATTTCACAACATTGATTAAAAAAATGTTATGTTTTCCCTAATAATATCTTCAATATGGATGATCAAATAGATATTCATAATTTCTGAAATATATATCAATAATTTAATGATATGATTGAAATCCTAAATGTGCCATAAATATTTTTTACACTCTAAAAATACAATTCATTATTCAAATGATAAGGAGAAATATAAAATTATGTCCATCAATTGATTTTCTTTTTAATTCTTAAATAATAGTATTCCATAGATATAAAATGTTGATGAAACATTTACATTATTTTAAACACATAATGTGGTTGATTGCATGAATTATTTACATATCAAATTAGAAATAAATACTTCCCATTAACAATGTATCAATATAATTTAACATATTTTCTAATGCCATTTAGTGATTACAAATTCGTGACATTAAATTGAAACTAGGGTATATTATAGAAATAGTAATCATATATATATATACATACCATAAATATTTCATATCACCAACTATTTCATATAATTAAACATAAATATAATTTCTATGATGTTCTTAAAGAGGAATCATTATAAAAAACATGATATATTTAGTGTTGATAAAAAATTGAATATATGTGTTTTAAATTTTATGCAAATCAATAAACATAGTTTTTTATGAAGGATTTAATGTAGATTCCTTCAATATATGCATATATCATGTTAGATATATTTAACTATATTTCTAAAGGCATGAAATTATTGATCAATTATCAAATATTGTTGGCAATCGATTGAATTAGGAAATTTCCCATTAGATATTCTCTCATTTACATGTAATATTAACCTTTTTTACATTAATTTGTTTTTTAAAATAAAATTTTTAGAAGGGAAATTTTTGAAAGATATTTATTTATTTATTATGAGTATTTGTAGTATAATTGACATCTTAATAAACCTATGATTTTCCTATAAACAATTACCATGATGTATAATTTTTTGGACAATGTGGAAAACTATATGGTTTCATAATATATTGTACAAAGTAATTGGGGAGAGAATATATATGAATATACCTCTATCCAACAATACATAATATTTCTTCACATTATAATTTGAGTCTAGATGGTCATTTTTTCTAGATGAATGTATTTAAATAGTAGTAAAATCTATATAAAAGTGTTTTCAATCTATCAATCCATAGCCTTTTTGTTATCCATTATTTAATTTTTTTAAAAATTTATAAATTCTATACAACATTCATACAATGGTTTTCAACATCGCCATATTGGAAATCAATCATTAGTTCTTTCTAAATTCATTCTAGTTCAGTATAATTATTAATTTCTAAATTTTTTGAATAATTATCATTTTGAAAATGACCATCATAATTAGATCATGAATAATTTTGAATTTCACAATACGAAATCCATGAAATGTAACTCATATTGAAACTATAAAAATTAAATTATATTTAAATTCTATTATTTATATATTTTTCATAATAAATAATTTTATTCAAGGATAAAAGATAATGTAATTTCTTAAAAAAAACAATTCAAAAATTCTTAAAAACCATCAACCAATTCGTTATAATCACTAATTGTTTCTCAAAGAGTTATCCAAAGACAATTCATTTTGAACTATAAAAAAGTTGATGTATTCAATAAAATTTACTATATTTAGAAATTAAAATTTTTATTTAATTTTATAAATAAAAAATAAAAAAAAATTATTCTTAATAAATAATAATAATAATAATAATATGAAAATTAAATTAATTAAAATGTGAAACAAATATATCAAAATTTTAAAAATAAAAATATTTAACAACAACAGTTCACAAAATGGTTTATATATAATAATTTATAAAATATTTCACATATAAAATGATAAACTAGTAAAAAAATATTTAAATAATAATAATGATAGATAAAAAAAATAAAAAATAAAAATATTTCAAAAATAAAAGAAGGATAAATAACACATAAAAATGAAAAATAAATTAGTGACAACATATTTTCTAATCCAAAATAAAAAAAACATAAAAATACTCATGCACCCATCATAGTGTAATATCCTATGTTTTAAAATAATCTCGATTTTTATATCATATTCTACATGAAACACTGAGTATAAGAAAACTATTAAAATTTATTATTTAATTGTTATAGTTATAACCTAGAAAATAAATTGGTTTGATAAAAATATGTATAACCACATTATGAAATATATATAAATCTCATAATCAATAAAAATATATTGATTAATTATTAATAAATAGGAACTCAAATTTTTTGTAAAGTCATTTTATGCTTTAAAAGAGTGTTTCCTTAAAAAATGCGTCTATTAATTTTTCGGAGTGAAAATTATAATAAAATTAAGAAATTATTTTAATATTTTTAATGAAAATAATATAATTTTTTAATTCAACATGTCAATGTTATATTAGGGTGAAATTTTGGTTTTTTTGAAATATTAATATTTTTATTAATAGTGAAATTTAACTATTTCTTTATAATATTCATTTCCATTTATTAAAGTAAGTAATTAAAAATTACTATTTGAAATTAATGAAACTTATTCAATATTTGTCCATAAATATTATAATTAAATATATATATATATATATCATGATCATAACTTATTTTGGTATACGTTCACTTTTGTTCGTAAAAATTCATTTTTTTAAAGATTATTTTCCATTACGTGTTTTGTTTTAAATTATATTATGCCCATTATAGAAGATTAATCTTAAAAAATGGATTATATATTTCTTATTTGTCCTAATAATATGGTAAAATGTTCTCTATTAATTTTTTGTCATGAAAAGTTTCATTACTAATTATTTTTCACCTCGGTAAGATTAATTCTTGTAATTATGTATAAAAATAATTTGATAAGGACTAAAAAGAAAACTAACAATTGAAATTAAACTAACCGATGAGTTGTAGTCGACCATCATTATCCAATTTTTTTAGTTTTATCTATTTTGCTCTATCTTTCATTGAAAATGATGAATATATTTTTTTGAGAATATATAAAGTCAAAAATATCAGTCTCTAATTTTAATATTAAATTTTTTTTTGAATGGGATAAAGAAAAATAGGGTAAAAATTATTATTTGAGAGAAAAATAATTATATCATATTATTGTAATTTCATTAAATTTTTTTCTATAAAATAATATCTTTAAATTGTTATGGAATGATCACACAATTCTTTTTTCATGTATTTGAAAAAACAAGTAAAGAATTTTTAAAACTCTAAAATTAATATTTTTTATGATTTATAGTGTCAAATAAATTATATATATATTAAGAATTTCATAATGTATTATATTAAAATCTAATTTAATTCATGTTGATTTCAATGCCAATTAGACTAATAGATTCAAAAATTAAATTAATTGAAATTTAAATAAATAATATTTAATTAAATGAATTAAATTTCAAATAAATTTTTTCCTACACATGTTAATTATATATAGTTTAAAATATTTCCCAATGATCCATTTATGTGGAGTTTTTCCTTTTAATAAAATTTTATTGGCCAATATATATTAAAATACTTTGTTAGTGTAGTAATTGTGTATAAGGTTATTGGGGGGATAAATCTAGGAGATAAGGTTAAAAATATAACTAAAAAGTGTAAAAATATTATTGGATGATAAAATTTCAACTCATAATAATCTTATATTATAATTATATCATTATGGATAAACATTTCCATGAAAATTATTTTATATTAATTTAATACCGTAAGTAATTTGAAGAGTTAATATCCTATTTATTATAATAGGATATTGCTTACCCTTTTTCCTTCATAAATACTGAATCGTTTGGATAAGAAAAGGCCTACCCAAATACATTCTTAACATCTATTCTCATATTATATAGGTATTTTATTTGGTTTAATACAAAAAACATGGGGGAAAAGAAGTAAACTAAATTATATTGTCTGAATAAGAAGTTTGGTATTAAACCAGATGACTATGTTTTATTTAAAATTATAATTTTATAAATTATTTTTCATCCATTTTGAAAAAATAACAAAAATATATTCCATATAATATTTTTTTATGTTGACTTCATTACCAATATCCATCTCAACTACCATGAATTGGGAAATGAAACATCCATTCAAGTTCACGAAGGACTATAGCCTCCAGAATCGATAAAATTCATTTACCATAACCACCTATCAAGGAAAACTATAATGATGAATTAAATTAAAATATAATTTATTCCTAGAATTCGTATCATTCCTTAACTAATTGATAACATCTTGATTTCTTAACCTTTTATTTGCTGAAAATTGATTACATCATTCTCGTGTACTTCATGAGTACCACCTCTATGAAGCGATGCTATTCATTTTTTATAGTCACATCACATCGATTCTATATATATGTACATCTATGGAAAGGATTTGAAATTTATAATATATTCATAATTCTGGAATGATAAAATAATTCATACATTCTTTTAAACATGTTCATTGTAAAATGGAAATTTTCTCACACATATATATGACCTTTTGCCTCTATGATTTTAGTGTAGTTATTTTTTATAACCATATATCAGGGTTGTATTTAAAATTATAAGTGGCATAAAATTGGTAAATATTTCATGATTATTATTATTGTTGTTATTTAATATTCCCATATTTGAGCATACTTATCTTACTTAAGTCATTGAGAACAAATGAGTCCAATATCCTTAAAATGTATTATATGAACTTAATATATTGATTAATTATATAATAAATAGTAATAAATAAAATAAAATGAATAATGTACATGAAAAATGTTCATAAAAAATAATCATTTAAAATAATTTTATTATTAATGATGATAAATAATGTATGTAATGAGTAAGACTCAAGGTAAGAGAAAAATTATCATAAATAATCATTTTAAAATGTTATAATGATTTAATTAGGAAATAGTTTTCTTCCAATATCATATTTTTAAAATTACATTATTTATGCATTTATATTGATATAAATTAATTATAAATTAAATTATTTAATCTCTATTTATGTTCATTTAATTTTTTCTATATGGAATCTTTTAACAAACTATTTTGACTATCATTACAAAAGGCTAAAGGAATGATTTATTTTAATACATATGGTATCAACAACTTTTCTCACCAGCAAAAATATTATTTTATTATTATATTCATTTAATATATAAATTTTCTTCTTCAAATAGAAATATTATTCTCTTTCTGTTGTTTATTTTAGTTTTGTATTTTTTTTATAATGGAATTGATATTTTAATATCCAAAAGAGTTATTTTATAGGTTCAAAAGTGTTTTTATAAGGTTTCAAAATAATAATTTGAAATCCTAATTTTTTTAATTTTCATACATGTTCATTATAGATGATGAATGGTGAGACTGATATTTCTTATATGAAATTGGGGCCCAATAAATATTATATGATATTTATCTTGATATAGAATATAAAAAAGTGAACCTCATACATATCCCCAATGGCATTGGTAATTTCTCTTTTCATTATTTTATTAATGGTGGGAGTTAACATACGATGTTTCTATTATTGATTAAACTAGGATCCTGTTATTTTTTACATGAATTTATCATGGGGTTTGAATATTACTCTCTCAGTTTACAGAATGGATTTCTATTTTCATGCTATGGGTGTTACTGTATTTTGTATGAAAAACGTGTGGTTTTTTATGTGGAACTAATTTATTTAATATAGATAATAAATATGTTGATAATGAATTTTTTTATTGTTTTTAATATTTTTCGAAAAACTAATGAATATAATTATTTCTATCCAAAACAAATTTATTTGGGACCATCCATTTTTTTGAATTTGTTTCTCATGGATTAAATATGTGGATAAACAAAGGACAAATAATGTTAATAATAATACCAATTTTTATTAAAAAAATATTCTTATTTATATATTTTTGAATTATGGGTTAATGGATATGAATATGATTTTATCAAGCTAGAATTTTTTGGTTTATTATGTAAGATATATAGACTGACTCACAATTACCTAATCCAGAAAATATATAAAAAATGAAACAAAGTGAATTCATTTAAAATGATTCAATTTAAGGATTGTTTAAGGAAAATTTCTTAGAAAGACAATTAAAACCCCTAAAATTACTAATTACCTTAAATCAATTAAATAATTTATCAATAACCTAAAATACCAAAACTATTGAAAATATCTAACATCAAAAAATTCAAGAATACAATCTTCCAAAAAAATCTACGTTAAAAACCAAAACAATAGATAAACACTTATATGAATACAAATTAGTGGATAAATTTTTCATCATGAACTAGTGAAATATTATCCAAGTAAAAAAATGATAGAAAATGAAAAACTATATAGTTAGAATAAGAAGAAATAAATAAGTAGATATTAGTGAAGTGAGGTTTGATATGGAAATTAAAGATAGTGAAGATGGGTAGAATTTGCGGATGTAAATTCAAGGACTTGACGACTAAAGAAAACACGGGTTGGGTTCTCTTTTGGAGAGAAATTTGAATAGATTTTAGAGAACAAAATCAATGAAATACTGATGCTTGACATGTCAAAAAAATTAAAATGATTTTGAAATTGGTTATTTTTATAAATAACATTGAGAATTTACATTTAACTTTAGTTAGGTATGAACCAATGTGGAAAATTAGTTTTCCATGTATTTAATGTAGTAAAAAATATTATAAAGTGTATATTTTTATTGGCTATATAATAACCAACATGAAAAAAAATTTAAACAAATTTTTTTATATATGATACATGAAAAACATAATTAGAGGGTTTTTTCATCTATGTTTCCTTTTTTGTATTTTTATCCCCTCCAAAACCAATCAGTATTCTGACATCCACATCCATCTTATTTGGATTGATTTTTAAAATTGTTGAAGAAACATGGAAAATATTATTTTCAATAAAAAAAATAAATATTCTATTAAATGGTCAATTTTTATGGAGTTCCTCATAACCACAATGTAATTTTTTTAATATCATAAAACCACATCAGAGTTTACAAAAAAATCAAAGAATTGATAAAGTAAACTATTGTTTCATTTTTCAATATGATCACATCATATATAAGAATATAGTGAAATGTGTTACGTGAGACACCCATATTAAAGAATGATTTCATAAAGGAAAATAATTCTTGGTGAAAAAATGGTCATGGTTTGAATGAAATTTGATTTTTTAATACCTCTATGAAATATCCAAGGAAACCCTCACAAAATATAACGAAAATGACCAGAGTTTGCATGGAAATAAATATAGTTATCCAAATAGAATGAGGTTTTACTCAATGAATAATGACAACATATTGCATATCTAAAATAATGTTGAGATAAGAATTTTTTTTCTAGATCCTCTCATTGAGAGAAGATATCATGCATGATCATCTAATCTTTAATTTATATTATACTGTCCTTGGTGTGTAGAATATTTTTTATTTTATTTTATTATTAATCAAATATTATCAACTCGGGTACTTAAGGCCTACACTGAATCTAAGGGGGGATTTCAACCTTGAGAAATATGTTTTTGAAGATGTAATCTAGGTTTAATGTGTATTTATAGTTTAGATAATTTATAAATTGTTTATAATTTTTAAAATAATATAAAATATAAATGATGTTTTATTAATTAATTTATTATTTATAAATGATATTTCAAATAAAATAATAAAATGGTTTATTTTTAAAATAGTTTATGGTTAGATTTTGTAAAATTACAACATGATTTATGAATTATTTATATGAATAATAATCATTACATAAATATAATTTGTATTATAATATAAAGTAGTTCATATTAAAATACCTGTGGATAATGAATATGAATGAGTATTTGATACCCTTACGGTCTCAAATATGAAAAATTTGGATCTTTTTAAATATAATTTTATATTTGATAAGTTTTTAGGAGATATTTATTTAAAATTTTGAGATTCAATGAAAATTGGATAGGTGAATAGATTAGGTGAACAATTTTTCTAATCAAACATTTATCATGAGGTATTTATTTATAGTTTCCATTATCATTTTTCATGAGCTGAGCATTGTTTCTTTAACAACGAATGTCTCTAGGAAAACAATGTAGTTGGGTTTGTATTTTAATAGAGTCTACAAAAAATATTGAGTAGATTTTTTCAAACCATGTTCTCTAGATCAAGAGGCCATGTGACATGTTTTCCTGTAGATAATGACTAAAAAAGACTAGAACATGGTTTAACATACCATACATCCTAACCTTTCATCCCAATACAAAAATTTAAAAATATAGTATTACAATGATTTTTTGGGTTTGTTTTATCCTTCAATCAACCCTTACTTTCATATTACCCCCAAACTGATCATTCTACAGATATTTAAAAGATCCTCTCTTTGTATCATGGGTGGGTCTTCATAGATCTTCTTGGATCCATTAATGGAATATATATTTGTTTGGATTTTTCATCACTTCATTCTCTCTCTACCTCTAATATCACATATTCTCCATGTTAGGAAAACATAAGTGGGGTATGATGACTTGATATATAGTTTATAAGGATTGTATACTGTATTTATCTTTTATATACTATTTTAAAGATCCTATATATTTGTATCTAATAATTTATTTTCATGGAGGGATGTTTTTCATCAGTCATGAGGTAGGGGTATATATATATTGGTTAAAAATATATAAATTATTCATTTTTCATGTATAAATAATTTGTATATATTTTTTAAAAATTATGGATTTATTTTTCCAATTGTTTATAAGGAAAATTTTAAATGGATATTTCTTCCAAAAAATTTATGAAGACAATGTGTCTGATAAAATATCTCAATGATATACTTGTCTCAAAATATGATTTTAAAGAATGTAAATAATGACTATTAAATATTTAATTTATTTTGGAATTCATGATCTAGGTTTTTGAATGTTTTTTGGATTACATAGCATACTGAAAACCTTAGAAGAATTCAGAATTTGAAATATGTCACCTTAGTGTGTGAGGCCATTAATGGTTATTTTTATAACAATAAAATACTATGGAAGGACTTGATATCCCTTTTATTCACATTATTCCAAGCTTAATGGCCATTTATATAAATTATTATGTATTAATACCATCTGGGGAACAAATTTTTTTTGGTTTTTTACATGATATTGTTGTTTAAAGTTGGTTTCTCACATGTTTTAATATATAGTACCTGTAGAGGGTTATTATTTTTTATGCTATCTTACATATACATTCCAAACTAAATATTTATGTGAATATGATATGATTTTATAAAAATAAAATAATGCTTTAAAAAACTATTTCTCATTTGAAACATATTTATAAACTTGATATGTTTTATCTCTCTAACTAATGGTTTCATAGAGTATAGATTCATTGGTGATATCCTATTTGGAATTAGTTTTAGAACCCCACATTTAACTTTTGGAGATTTTAGACCTTATTTTGTGAGATATAACATAAGGAAATGGAATTATTTAGAATGGTGGCATCTCATGGTTGATGTCATCTATACATTATATCATTATGGAAGTGAAATATATTCACTTGAAGACATGGTCATGGTCCTAGTATGTTTTGGTTTGTGGACTAGATTTTTTTAAATCATTTTTATGTTCATTAACACTATACTATAGTAGTTAGTATTTACTTTTCATGAATGAGACATGTTGTTTTATCATACAAGGTTATGTATTTATCATTTTTTTATTGGTGATATCATTGTGCATGTTGACAACATGTGGTGACCATGAATGTACTTTGAGCCTTTCTCTAATTCAACATGGCTGATGTTTATAGTTGACCCGTTATGGCTAAAAAAACTGCTACCAGATACATATCTAGATAAAAATTTTAAAACCCTAACTGGTTTTGGTTTTTATTTTCTTAGATTGGATTTAAGACATTTTAGAAATGAATTTATGCAATCGAAGTAGGTGAATAATAACCACCTTTAATCATTCAACTTCAATCACCAGTGGATGATGGTATTTATTTTATGTTATATTGTTTTAATAAGAAATTATTTCATATGAATGCTTTTATCCTAATTATATTTTGTTGGTAACCTTATGATTTATTCCGTGTTTGGTGTGTAAACAAAAAAAGAATCAAGTTATAATGTCAGAATGGATGGCCTGAACAAAAAATTTGTCACATGGAATATGGGTTTGAAAGTGTCAATGGTGTTATGGAAGCATTATAACATGGCCATAAACAAAATGTCTAGGTCAAACATGAATCTCAATCCATTTTCGATAGTTATTTTTATCCCATGATTCATGGATTCTTCGAGAAACTCATTGATTGGAAAAGAATATTGGTGGTTATTAGGATATTTTAATGTCATGAATCAGTTAGACTAATATGTATTACAATATTTTTTTAGGGATTTTATAAGTAGATAATAATGTGAAAATGGATTTTATGAAAATTATTTATATTTTAAAATTTATTCTTCCTATGATGAATTTGAAGGGACGATTTATTTTAGATCATGTATGTAGAATTATTATTTAATCTTGATTACCTTAAAAGTGTTTTGGTTTACAAACTAATTAATTATTTTCCATGAAATAATAACAAATCAATTACGAGTTAATTCAACAAACATTAAATTTGGTGAATGAAATGGTTATATATCATGATGTTGTAAAGGGAGGGTTTTTATTTTATGAAAAAATCTATAAATTTTTATTCAATAGGAAATATTCAAGAGTAATTCATTTTTCAATGGATATTATCAAAAATGAAAAAAAATTAAATTCAATAGTGCTATTAATGAAAATAATAATAAAAATAAAAATAAAAATAATATCATTTAAGGAAAACTAATCTTATGATTTGGATAATTGTTCTTTTTTAAAATATTAGCCAACTTCAATAATATAATTAATGTGGAAAATGAATCCTATTTAATGATATTAATGTAATTGTAAGAGGGATCATCTTGTAAACATAGAGTTAAGAAATGTTTCTCTTTTTGAATATTTTCTAATCTTATAATGTTATTTTAGTTTTGATATGGGTTTTTTGTATGACTCGTTTTTAAATGTTATATGGTTTTTACAAAGTGATTAGTTTTTTTGAATTATTTTTTCTCTTTATAAGGGTTTGTTTTGAATAATAATATATAAATAACACAACCTTAGTATCCAAAATCCATTAGTTAATTTATTTCATTGTCACTAGATACATGTTATCACATCCGAAATCACATTAAAATTTACAAGTTTATGAAAATTAAATACATACTTTAATTTGAATGTATATTTTAAAACATAAAATAAAAAAATACATTTGAGAACAATTTTGTTACCTTTTTTAAATCCCTACATATCAAATATAAAATAACTTATAAAATCATGGGGAATAGAGGCATAAGAAAGTAGTGATACATAATTCTATGTAAGTGTTTGCGTATAAAAAAATCAATCATAACCCAATAAGGAATAATCAATATGGTATTGTAAATTACTGAGAACGAGTCATTTAATCAATATCATGAAAAATAATAATAATGATTTAGGATTAAATGGTTATAAAAACAATTCTATATAAATAATCATATGTGACTGAAACATATACAAGAATATTCTAACTAACTGAGTACTCACATGGACATAAATAACTAATTTCATAATAAGGAACATCATATTGTTAGACATTATGACTATAAAAATCAAAGCCTTTTTCTAATACCTTTACATTAATGTGTACGACCTTATCCAAATACCAAATCCAGTCTTTATTATAGGACCTACTAAGACATCATGTGGCTATAGTGGGCCATTCCAGTCACATTGAAATTTTAATATACTGCACATATGAAGGTGGATGAAAAAAATCTATTTACTAAATTTTATTGAAAAAATATAATATGAAATGTAAAAATTTTCACCAATCAATAAAAATAATCAACACAAACAACCATATGAAAGAACTATTATAATAATGTTATTTATTTCCCCAATAAATAAATATAATAATAAACCATCTAGAGTACTATGGAGTATAATAATTAAATAACAAATTGTAGTGAAAGTAATCATAAATCACGGAAATAAATAAAAATGACAGTATCATTAAAACATATTCTCAATGGATCATATAGTAAAATTGGGTTGTTTTCATTGATGAATAGAAATACAACAATAATGTCATCAACAATATTTTTGATGAAAATATTATTTTTAATTTTAAAAAAATCTAAAATATTATGATCAATATTTTATATTAAAACCATTTCCTAAAAAAGAAGAAATGGGTATGAATTTATTTAATAAAATATTCTGATTATTTTTAAATATTTTTGGAATTTTTTTAGAAAACATGTATATGGATGAAAAACAGTTTCAACCGAAGAGAGGAGTAAATCTGTATTTTCTAAAAAAATTATAAATAATTTTATGATCCGAATAGAGTTAAATGAAAATATTTTCTAAAAATATCATTAATAACCACTATATACTAAAATATTTATTGTTTAAGATATAAATATCAGACAATACTACCGAGGGATACTTAATCATAAACAATCCCTAATAATGATGAGGCCGTGAACTAAAACATATCCACTTTGATATCATTTGAATCATAATCCACCTGAAATAAAAAAACATGAAAATAAAATTTTAAATAAAATTATATTAAATTGATTAATAATACAAAAAATCAATGATGCATTATATACATAAAATAAATTAATAATTAGTGAATTTTGAATATATCTCACGAAAGTAAATGTGATATAAGAAACCCATAACTCAAGTGTAATTTTCATCGTATTGGGATATAATTAATATATAATAAATATTTAGTTTTTATAAACATATTATGTAAAAATAATCATATATTGTTTTACATAATTTATTTAACTGTAATCATTTAGTATCTATTTATTAATAATTCTATTTTAAAATCAATATTTTTTGGGATAATTTCTTTCTTTTTCATGTTTTCATTGGTTGGGTAATTTCATTCATTTTTATCTGATCATTTTTGATTAATTTATATAATTTAATCCTAGAATTATAAATCAAATATAATCATTATATATGTATTTAAAAAAAATACCAAAATAGTCAGACAAAGGAAAATGTGTGACACCATTCATGTAGAGAGTAGGAAATACATACATAAGATATATGTTCCTATTTTTAAAAATATGAGACATAAGATAAGTAAATAATATATCTTAATTTCAGAAAAATAATATATCTAATATTTAATTTATATTCAATAAATACACCTTTATTAAAATTTATTTCATAAAAAAATGGTAAGAAATTCACATCGTTGTGTGGAGATGGTAATCCACAAGTAAGAATGCGTGATGTTATTATTTCCCAATAAATTGGAAGGTAAGATGGTAGAAATGATATATTAGTAAAAGAGGTATATAAATTTCATAAATACCATATAAAAATTTCAAATTAATCATTATATATAACCTTGATAAGAGGTTATGGAAGATGAACTATATCAGTTCATAAGGCGGTAGTCTGCTGCACACGCAATTGGCGGTTTTATATCACTTATAATAGAAGATAATGTGGATATAGTTTATGAAATTAACATAAAAAATTATAATATATTTTCTAATGATTATATTATTTCATCATAGTAATAGAATATTATAAGAAGTTATTGTATGATGTAAAACGAAACAAAATGGTTAAGAATATTACCTCTTCTTCTGAAAACATCGACAACGTTATATCTATAACTATATTATATTGGTTTCATGATCAAAAAATTATCAAATTATGTTTGTATTTATGTGGGGAAGATATATGGGACGATATATTAAAAAAATATTTTTTAGTTTCACGAGTAGAGGATATGTAGAGTCATTTAATAAGTGTTAGAGAGGAAAGACAGTTATTATTTTAAAATAAAAAGTAATACCCACATTTTTTAGAAGCCCAATGATAAAAAATGGCTCTATATTGAACCATGTATTATGAAATATATTAATATAGACATAAAATATTTTTTGTATGGGTGTATATTTCATTATATAACGGGTCTTTTTTGTTTAACCACCCACTAGGCCTATATTAACATTAACCATGGTAACAACATAATGTTTTATTTTCAATTATTTATAACAAAAAAATAAGTTGGACTTTTTATAAAATTTAAATAATGTTTATTAAAAATTTGGAATCTAATTTTCTATATTTAATTCATATTAGTGAGATAATTTATTTTTACAGTAATTTCATAGACGAGAAGAAAATACTAGTTTGTAATGAAAATGTTTTCAGAATTCTAAAAGGTTTTATATTAACATTGAAAAAAATAATTTTTTCCAATGAAATAAATTAGAATAAATGAATCCTTTAGGTTCCATAAATGAAAAGGGGAGTTTTAATAAAAATAATTATTTTTCAATTTTCGTTAATAAATTATCATATAAAAAAATTATAAAAAATCACCACCGAGATAATTTTTTCATTCTGATTTAAAAAAATGAAGTTCACATTCTTAAATAATTTTGGTAAACTTTCAAAATAATAATTTTAAAATAAGTGAGGAAAATGTAACGATATGACATTTATAAAAAACATTGTTTTAATGAAAACCATTTCTTATTCATTTAAATGATTCATATTTTATTCATAATAAATAGATAACTATTGAATTTATTTTATACATGTGTAGACCATATAAATATCACTATTCACATAGTCTTATTAACACCCCTTAATTTAATAGATAATCTATAATGGTATACTATATTAATGCTTATTTATACACCGAGTTACGTGTACCAACAACTATAAGTGAAATTAATTTTAGGTAAATATATTCCTTGGGTAATTCAAGATAGATGTTGTGTGTTCTATATTATTGAGAAGTTTTATTCCTATAAAATCATGGGGTGTTACATTCCCACCACCTTCCATAAATTGTGTCCTTTCAATTGGAATATAATCTTGTTAATCAAAGGTTTATCATTTGAAAATATGATTCATTAAATTCCATTTCTTAATGAGGTTTCATATATGGTCACCTTGATAAGAGAGAAATATAAGTTCTAAGTTCATATTTATGAATACATAATTATGATTTCATGTAGTAAATAAATAATGATATTTAAAAATATCATCATTGAGGAATAAAGGAAAAAATTATGGAGACCTATAGTGACCATTGGTCACAATAAAGTGATTTATAACAAAATATATTAAGAGTATAGAGCAAAAAAATTGTGATGAGTTAAAATATAATGGATTAATAGAATTCAAATATAATATGATATATTATTTTATTCAATATCCTTTTTATGGAGTAAAGTGATTTTTCTAAAATCTTGAGAGAGAGCACTAGAAAATAATCAAATCATTTCGTCACTTAGATGTGTTTCGATCAATATAAAATTCATTTATCACCCAATTAAATTAATATAAACAATTAATTTCATATGTATGACACATTAAAATTAACTTTTAATAGACCATAAGGTCAACAAAAGAGTTAAAAGTCATTCCGTATGTGTTAAAATATTTTATAAATCCAAATCTACCAGCATTAGTTATCCAATATATTACATTAATCTCCAAAACAAATTAGTATCCCCATTTTTAAAATTAATCCATTACATAAGTATGTATCCATAAAATCACATAAGTAAAAACAAATTCATATTAATAAGAATATCACATATGCATGTGGTAGCTGTTGCACCCATGTTAGTCTTGTACTGTGGGTTGGAGCCTCATGACCTTAATAGGATTGAAGTGTTGTCACTATGAATTCATGTTGTCCTTTTTATAAAACCATATTAATATAAATAATATTATATTCACTAAAAAAATCAATGAATATTCTCATAAAGATAATTTTTTAATGAATTAGTTTTAATCCACATAGGATTTATATTTTAATTATTTTTTTCATGATATAAAATATTCGTAACTGATTATTATTACACTAACATCAGTGATCATATTGACACCAAAGGATATAAATACCATTATTCTTATGTTGAAAAAATGTTAAGTAATTATTCACTGATTTTTTCTCTAAAACATATATTATAAATTTGTGTGGTATTTCAATATATTCCAAAAAAATTATCCACAATCTTAATAAAATCATATACCATAATGCTTCAAAAGTGATGATTAATACATTTCTGTAATGATCATCCTTAAACTCATGAAACTATAATCATATGAGTAACTCCTTTTTTAATCACACATTATGAGAAAAATTCTTCAATAATTAATAGAACCCATATATTTATCATGTGTATAATAAACAAAATACCAATTGGAAAAACATATACAACATAATTCATGAATATAAATACCCAAAAAATTTAATCATTCTATTTTAGCTGCATTAAAAGAGTAATATTTACTTTTATCCCTCGTATTCTTGTTAGTTGTATTCCCTTGACCCTTAGGGAATTTTTTTATTGATTCCCTGTAACTATATAGTTGAATTACAGACAACTGATGGTTTTTTTCTTACCCTTACACTAACAGGCCTAATCAACATTCATTCCACACATGATGCAAACTCCCATTCTATTTAAGAAAGTACTCGAGTGTTTTTTACACAGTTATAACATGTGGTAAAATCCCTTTATCCCTTCTTTCTCTATCAAAAATCAAATGATACAATGTCCTCATTTTATAGGATAGTTTGTGATACGATTTCCCATTAAATTATTTTATTATGTCCATCATAGTAATGAACAATAATCATCATTAAATTATGAATGTAGTCCTCATTGTTCATTTCTATCCATTTATAGTTCTCATTATACAGAGAATTATTTTCCAATCATTTTTTTATAATCAAGAAATTTCTATCCATATAATATTATTTTTAAAAAAGAAAATATTTTCCAAATAATTGTTCCTTAAAATTCTAAAACTCCATGTTTTTAATTTCATTCTCACCATTATGATTTCTGATAAAGGATCTCTATTGATCCATTTATCTTGAGATATCGAAATGTACCATGACAACATTCTCCCCTTTATTATTTCATAGATTAAATAATATAATATCTAAGGATCATTTTCATTTCTCTTATACTATTGGATTTTATTCTCAATGAATTATGGATGTTTATAATATATAAATTTGTCTAAAACTATTACTCTACATGGTGGATCACCATACTAACTCATACAGGTAAGGTTTCTTCTATTAACACTATTCTGGTTCCCTAATATGGTTTCAATTTAACAAGTTCATTTTACATGTCCAACTCCTGCTTCATTATCAAGCCTAGTAGGCCAATCCAAATAATGAGAATATTTAGTGATATTATCCCCATTACATTGTGTTGGATTGATTTATAAAAAATAGAATAAAAAATATTATATCATTAAATTATGAAACAAAATGAAAAATTCTAAAACTACTAAAATACTATCCACAAATTAAATAATTTAGGAATTAATATTCTCATAATCATAAACATGGATTATTTCAGATAATTTTTAAATCATTAAAATACTTCAAAATAAATTATAGTTATTTTCAAGAAAATGTGAATTATCAAAATCATATCCCTCATTAGTGTAAAACTAGGTGTATAACAAGGCATGTTATCATGCATCTGTCGAAAACCATGTTAAATCGCAACTTGCACTTTTTAGAGTTATTATACCTCAGTACGACTATTTGAGAGCCGAATCCTATTTTAATATATATATATATATAGATGTATTTCAATTAAATAAACATAATCTCTACTATACTAAAACATTTTAAGGTTGTTCTATACATAGACTACCCATCAATGTTGGTCATTGGTTTGTGTTATCTAATCTGTGTAATCCTATATATAGTTTCTAATGATTCTACTAAATTTACACTGAAAAAAAAATATTAAATACCCCAAAACATGCATACCATTATCATTGGTTACTTTGTTACATTGGTTATAGATATAATAAATCACATCTCAAAAGACATAATAGTTCAATATTCTTATAAAACAAGATAACTAGTTGAATGTAAAATTAAATTTTCTCACATAAAGAATAAAATAATATTTTTAGAACACCATTATTCTATTTATTTTATCCCTTAATACCAAAGTTAATGTGCTTCCTAATATCCTATGGAAAAGAAACATAAGTAAGGGTTGAGCACTTATTCTCAGTAAGGGTATGTGTATATCAGAATCCATCGAAAAGAAATAAAGAAAATTCAATATTAAAAGGTAAATAAGTGAAACCAATGTCATTTAATAAATAAATTTAACATGAAAAATAATAATTATAAATAGATGATGATAAAAATTATTCCTTATAAAAAATCTCTTGATCTTAATGCCTATCCATATAAACATTGAAAAATCAATTAATCACATGGACATCATTAACTAATCTCATTGTGATGAAATGTGTAATTCCAAAACTAATAACCACAACATCAAGGCAGAATTCCATTAAATCATAAATAAATTGGTATTTACTTGGCCAAACATCAAGTATAGTACATCTCATGAGACATACTAATGCATTGAGGAGCTATAATGGGTCTCATCTATCACTTACTAAGCCCATTTCATTCCTAATGTGAAAGGGGGAAAATATAATCAACATATTCATTATTATTAATAATTTTCATAAAAATTGTTAATAATTTCCCAAATAAATAAAAAATATCAATATAATAATTCTTATTGGGAAACTAACATGTGAATGTTAACACTTTCCGAAATCAATAAATATAATCATAAATAATCCAAAGTACTATAGAGAATGGAATCAAAATATTTTTTCCATTCAGAATGATCATAAACCATATGGAGAAATAATAATGATTGTATCATTAAAATATATTCTCAATGGATCATATAGTAAAATTAGGGGTTTTACATTGATTAACAGAAATACCCTAAAAATTCATTTAAAAATTTTCTTAAGAAAACTATAATTTTAACTTCAAAAATAATTTTTAAAAATTATAATTTTGAAGAATATTAACAATATAGTTTCATTAGAAACAAAATTTGAGACTTTTAATATTTGATTAAATGAGATGGGTTGTCATGATAGTGAGAAATTCCATTCATGCGGAGTATTTTAAAACAAATACTCTGATTTTTTTAAATCAACATAAAAGTACCTCTTTCAGAAAACGATAAGATGATTTCTTTCAAAAGATTTGGATAAAATTAAAATAAAAATTATTATAATAAATTATTTTCATAGTTTAAAAATCAATTGAAAAAATATAAATAATTTTATGGAAAAAAATAATTTTAAAAAAAGAGATAAATTATGTCAGAAACATAAAAGTCAATTCTCACTTATTTTAAGTATAAAAGAAAAGAAAAAATGTTATATATCCTGAAAATTAATGAATAAGTTAAGGATAATAAAATTTAGTTTTTATGATAATAATTTATAAAAAACATCCAAAGTAGGTTTAAATGTAAAAATCCAGAATAATAATGACATTGTTAAATAATCCATTACCACTATAGTAGCTTTTTAATGAGCAAAACTATTAGTAAAAAAATGAATTGAATATTTTAAATAAAATTAATTTTATGATATACAAAACATAACATACAAATGGGGAAATATATACCCTAAAAAAGGAATAAATTTTGAATATGATTGATGTCTCATAGGAAAAACAATTTGAGATGATAAACCTTTTCCTTAAGATTAAATTATTTACTATATGTCTATAAATCATGTAAAATATATATATATATATTAATTAAAAAAATATTAAAAAATAATTATAGTATATTTAACAACTCATAATATTTAACTATATTATTTTATGAACCATTTTTTGACAATAAATTATTTAAATAATTGTCTCATGTGATAATTGCATCGTTTTTCATGTATGTTTTGGTTCTGAAATTCCAGACTTTTTTCTTTGATAACGGTTTCATCATTAAAATAAATTTAAACATGATATTAATATAATAAAAAATAATTATATTATATTTACAATAGTATATAAAATATATATATGGGAAAATGGGTTATATCGATCATAAGGATGGTTGGTCATTCGTAAACCTTAACATTGTTTCTATTTTTTCCAATAGCTTTAATGTATAGAGGGTAATAATATTTTAACATTAAAAAATTTATTATATGAAATATATAATTTATATTAAAGAAATTTTTTCCTTATTTTCATACATGATAGAATAAAATGTATAATATTTCGCATCACTATGTGCAGGTGGTAATCCACACATAGGCATGAGCGATGATATTATTTTCCAACTGACTGGAATGTAAGAGTTTATATGTGATATTATAATTAAATATATAAAATAATATCATTATTATCATATAAATATGTTAATTCTTTCATTATGTACCTCTGGGAGAGGTGGTCATGGAAGAAGAATTACATTTGTTTGTGATGTTGTAGTTCTTCATACACATGGTGAAAAACATTGTCTCCCATATAATAGAATTAGAGATGTATATATATTATTCCTTTTACATAATTACATAAAAGTAGATATTTAAAACGTTTGTTATTATTGGGTCAAATTTTGAGATGTTTTTATGGAGTTATAAGATGAAGAATAACAAAAACACATGTTTATATCTTATCAAGACAACCTCTTTCTGTTTATACATAATGAATTCATAGATTTTAATTTTGATAAAAAATTTACTTTTATATGTGTGTTTGGATATAGGGAATATATTTGGTTCATTATTATAGGATCCAGGTGGATTTGGTTTTGTGAATTAGAGAAGATATGAACATCCTTTTGTAAGTGGGTTATAGGATTTAGCTATATGGTCAGTAAGGCTGATAAACAAATTGGTGGTATTTTATTATCATTCCCATTATAGGGACCATATGGTTGAGAGTTCAATAAAAAAGATTCCATTTATTCAATTTCATTACTCATTACTAAATCCATATCATTTATTTTAGAGTCATGTCTTTGTTTGAACTATCACATAGTCATATGATTAATGGTGGATGCGGTGATCTGGCTTGTGTTAACCCCTGAGTTTGTATATTTGATGTTTTTTTGGGATGGTTTGTTTTATAGGATTGACACAGTATTCTATTAGTTTGTTACACCCTATGATATAAATTTAGATTCCCCTGTTTAGAAGTGGATATCATGGTGTTTTTTATTTTTTTAAATTTCGAAACCACAATTTTCTTATTACTTATCTCTTGTATCGGTGTGGCTTTGAGCTTTTTCATCATTTTAGATCACTTTGTGTAAACAAGTACTTGAGATGGGTTATTTATGACAAGTCAAACACATGTCACAAATAGTCCATTGAGAGAGATTATAAGGGATGTAAATCATATCCCATCACAAATAGTGGTGAAAAAAAACAGAATTTGGGATGAGAAAATATTCTCCTCGCAAATACCTATGGCGCACACAGCGCGCCAAAACCCAAGAGGACAATTTCGATGGAAATGTATCCTCGTTGAAAGTATTTTCACGGTAAGATTTTAATTGAGATGAGTCCCATAAAAAATAATTACCATCGGTTCTTGTAATTTCTGATACGTCCCATCACAATTACCATTATATATCACCGTCGTTATTAATATTACTGAAAATAATTATGATGGGCCCCATCATAATTAATATTATTTACGAAGGGGATCCTATCACAAATACTCCCATTGTAAATTATATATGATATATATACCCACAACCAAATTTGGCTCATTTGACTATTCTCTTAACTTCACTCTCGTTCTCTACTCTCACATTCTTCATATTACTTTTTTAAATATTTAAATTTTACAGTAGAATATCTTTCATGCTTCCATCAAACGAGTGATTCAGATTAAGGGAATTTATTTAATAATCTTTGATTATTAAATATATTTTGTTTTATATTAGTAATAATTATAAATAATTAGTGGTAATAAGATTTAATTAGAATTATTTAGTTTTTTATGTTTCATTAATTAGTTTTAGAAGTATTTTTGTTTTAATTAGTAGAAATGATTTTATTTAAAGTAAATAGATTTAATTATTAATAATTTGGTTCAATAATCATTAATTTCTAATAATTAGTAATAATTAGAATTAATTTGGAATAATTATTAATAATTAGCAATCATTTTAAATAATTATGAATAATTTATAAAAATTAGTAATAATTAAAATAAATTAGTACCAACTAATATAAATTTTTAAAAGCAAGTAATAATTAGTAATAATTACTTATAATTAATACTAATTCTTAATAATTATTATTAATTAGTATTAATTTTATTAATTTGAATTAATTATGTGTAATTATTAATAATTAGTTTAAATTAGTAACAATTTGGGGTAATTAGTAATAATTAGTCGTAATTAGTAATAATTACTAATAATTTGCATTCATTAGTAACAATAATAATAATTAGTATTAATAACTATTAATTATTATTTATTCGTAAATAATAATAATAATAATTAATTAATTAGTAATAATTAGAAATATTTAGTAATAATTTAGAATAATTAGTGGCAGTAAATAATAATTAGATATAATGAGTAATAATTAATAGTAATTAGTAAAATGATGTACAAATTATAAATAATTCGTAATAATTAGGTGTAATTAGTAACAGTTGTGTGTAATTTTTAATAATTAGGGGTAATTAATAATAATTAAGAAATATAAGGTGCAATTTTGATTAATAAGTTGTAATTAGTAAATATTAGTAAAATTTAGTGGTAATTAGTGTTAATTAGTCAAAATTAGTATTAATTAGTAATAAGTTTTACTAATTAATAATATTTAGTAATATTTAGTAAATTTAGAATTAATTATTAATAGTTAGTAAGAATTATTAATAATTAGTAATAATTTGTATTAATTAGGTGTAATTTGTAATAATTAAGAATAATTACTAATAATTAGTGGTAATTAGTTATAAATATGGATAATTAGTTATAATTTGGGGTAATTTGTAAAAATTAGTAATAATTAGTGGTAATTTGTGTTAACTTGTGAAAATTAGTAATAATTATTGGCAATTAGTAATAATTACAAATAATTATGCATAATTAGAACAAATAGTGATAAATAGTAATAATTAGGGGTAATTAGAAATAATTTGGTGTAATTTTTAATAAATAGTGTTAATTATTAAAAATTAGTATTATTTAGTGAAAAATAGAATTAATTAGTATTAATAAAGAATAATCTCTATTAAATAATAATAAATTTTTATGAACTACTAAAAATTAATACTCATTACTTGTAATTATTAATAAAAAGTATAAATTTACAAACAATTATGATAAAATAATAATATTTAATAAATCGGTAGAAATTACAATGAATTATAAAAATTAGTAATAAACTATTACAAAATAAAAATTCTCAATAATAAATTGTTACAAATGAAAATAAATTATTACTCATTTGTAATAATTAGTATTAATAAGTATAAATTATTAACAAAATGTGGTAATTAATATTAAATATTGATAAAACCTAATAATTAGTAAAAATTAATTAAAATATGTTGCATGTAGCAGAAATTAGTTAAAATTATTTGAATGTATATAAAATTGTAAAAATATCATTGATCAGTTAAAGGTATTAATATTTATAAGTAAATTATGGTAATTATGAATATAAATTAATAAAAAATAAATAGTAATTATTAATAATTATCGGTCAAAATCATAATTAGTAAAAAGTAATTAAAATAAGAGGTAGTTAATAAAATTTAGTAAAAGTTATTGGTGATAAAGAAAAAATATTTAAAATTGTGATGATCAATACAAATTAGTATATTGTAGTGGTAAACTAGTATAATTAGTAATTAGTAGAAGTAATTGGTATAAATTAGTGATAAATCACTATAATTATTAAATATTTGTGGTAATTATTAAAAATTAATATAAATTCAGATTAAAAATTAAATATTTTTGGAAATTAGATAATGATTGTATTGTTTTTTAGTTTAATTAATAGAAAACTAAAAATTACATAGTTAGTCAATATATAGGTGACGAGAAATGACACATTTGGACATGATTGGTATAAATTGGTGAAATGAAAATTTTGGACATGGTTTGCATAAATTGGTTTTATCTCCTGATGAATGTACAACCTATTATTTACAGATTTTTAATAGCTTATAGTATATTATATTATATTACATTAAATTAGAGAGAAAATTAGTTGTAATTAGTTTTAATTATTTTTAATTACTATTAATTAATGACAATTTTTAGTATAACTTTATTTAAGTATTATAGTATATAAAAATAATAATATTAACATGTAAATAATAGAATTTATATTCATCAAGTGATTAAAAATTATTAGTTTATGCAAACTGATTACAATTTTCTATTCTGGTTGTCAAAATTGGGGCAGACAATATATGACATGTCTTTAATACACATAATAAAAGAATGATATGGATATGTGTCGATCACATGAAATGGTTGGAATTTATTGGTGAAATGAAAAAATTGGACATTGTATGCATAAATAATTTTCATCACTTGAGGATTATGAAATAAATGATTTAAAAATTTTATTAAATCATTAAATATTCAGTATTTTACTATGTATAAATGACCCATTTGTGTCAGTTGTGTTAAAATTTTTTAACCGGTCTCAAAAACTAGGGAATGTAGGATGTGATGCATCGATGGTAGTAGGAGGAGGAGGAGGTGGAGATGCATCGATGACCTGATGATGTAGATGAAATCTAACATAGTAAAATAATGTTTATAATCATATAAAATATTTATATCTAGATATAATACTTATTTTGAACTATATTATAACAATAGTCATTTCATGTTTTGGATGGACTATGAGCATTTTTCTGATATATTTCATGAGTTGGAGGAGACACCACTACCTAGTAACAAGTGTGGTGCTACATCATCTGAATGTGAGTCTGTTGGTGGTTCAGCGAAAACTCAAAGATGTCATGGTATTGCATGATTGTTGATTCTGAACCTTATATCTAGCGGTGTCCACATATTGTGTTTGATCTATGCATGGGGAGGTACGTTTAGTTTTTTATTTAAGTTAGTCTTAAATACTGTTCTTTAATTTTTTTATAAAGTCATTGATTTATATTATATTCTATTTTTCATTACTTTTAACATATAGTTATTATATTAGGGAGTGTTATACAGTGAAATAATTCTTCTAGAGCATGGGTGACAATGGATCAGATTCCCCTTGATGTTTGAAAGTGCATGATTGATCATTGAATGGAATGTAATGAAATAATATTAATAATGAAATTTATTTAATTATTAAATATATAATATAAATTAATTTTAGGGTCTATGGTATCTAGTTTTTGATAAAACATGGGACTATATCTTGAAGGCATGATATGTCTATATGTGTGATCATTGCTAGTTGTTTTTGTAAAATACAATGAGGAAAACCATGCATAAAGCGAGAGTCGTTGATTTTTATCAGTCTTACTACACCCATAAACTAGATTACATATCATCTCATGTTTGTGATGGATTATGTTCATACTATATATGATATACATTTTAGGGAAGAGAATAATTAGGTCGATAGAATTAGGGGAGGGAGAAGGTGACACATAAAGATGGTAGAAGTACATTCAGTATACATACATGTAATATATTAAGTACATTTCGTAATCATTTATATAACCTTAAATTTGAACTGTCTATTTTATATTCATATAAGCTATCAGGCATCCTGGTGTTATAGAGTTCAATGCTTATATGAGTATTTATAGTGATCCTATGACTGGAGAGATTACATGTGGTTTCCAGGGGCATATTATGGTCACCAAAAAATTTTTAGTTTAAAATTAATTGTAAATAATATTTTAACTTTTTTTATTTTAAATCAAAATTGAAGGAGTCATATGATTCTATGAATTATCAGACATAGGATGAGAGTGAGGCTAAATCTAAGGATCATACCACCGGTGCTATAGTTTTTGATGATAAAACATGGATGTAGGATACTCATTAACCCTTGATGACAGGCTGAGTTGTTGGTATCCACTCATGACTGATGCTTGGGAGTTATTATGATATATCTTCAATTATAACATCCAGATCGAGGGGTACTTGAAAATATTCATCATCATCGACTTTATAAAATACAGAGAAGTTGTTGGATTAGTTTAGCTTATATAGTCAATGATTTGGTAATAGTAGGAGCATCTTCAGTAGTAGAAATAACAGCATGAGGAGATGTGTCTATGGTTAGAGCAGTAGCATGAGTAGAGGATGCAGTACATTCCACATATGACTCATTGATTAGGGATGGGGTTCACTTCCTACACATCCTCTTGAATACCCACTACCTCTTAGTGAATTATATTTTTTTTAAAATACATTTGTATGTACATATTTTTGAAATATTTTTATTAATTAATATATTTATAGATATATATTGTGAAAAATTTATATTTTTTTGTTAATATTAGTTTTATTATTTGAATTATTTTTTTTATAAATATTGTTTATATTTTTAAAAATTTCTGGTTATTTGTGATAGGTAAACCCTCATATCGTAAATACTTATTTGAAAATGGATCATATTATTTGTTATTAGAGAGTATGACATCAAAAAAAGTAATTTTTTCAATGGTTCTATAATAGGTTATTTGTGATGGGAACCCATCGCAAATGACTATTTTGATGGGATCTCGTTTTAAATAACCCATCATAAATAATATAAAATATTATAGTGTATTCAATATAAATGGTGGAGAGACCATTGTTTAGTATCTATTTTAAAAAGAGATTCAGGGGTAGAAGAACCTTGGACTCATTTATATGGTTAAGAGTGGGGTTTTCTTCAACAATACTATTATATCATGCATGGCCCTAATAATTTGTATTTATGTCACATTGAATCCTAAATAATGGTGTTTAGATATTCCTTGATATAAAAAAATACATTATTTTTTGTATAATTCACCATTTATTCTTTCTTATAAAAAATATATTTCAATATGAACTTGAGTTGGTAATAGTTGTGGATGCTATCAAAACACTTTGATACTTGTCCCACAAATAATAGTGTAGGAAGTTTTGGATAATAAGTTTCTAATGTAAATTTTTAAATAACTAATTTCATCCTATAATATTAATTTTTGGTTAAGATATTTCAGGTCTTTGATTATGATGTTTGGTAAACTCTTGGAGAATGAGGTATAGTCATAGATGTTTTTAGCATTGTTTTACTAATGCAGACTATATTGAATTACAATATGAGGGATACTTGAGAAAAATAATTTCATGAATTATCTAGGCGTGTTTGGGGGGCTCATGTGAATTTGTTTCTAGCATTATAGAAATCCATTTTCCTTGTAAAAATGGTTTTGGATCAGGAATGTAGTGTAAATGTGTTGACAATATTTTAGTTAAATATTATATAATGGGAAGGGCTTGGGATTTTGGTTTTGACCACCCCTAATTGTGTTATTTAGCCTTCAGAGTTGGTTTTCTAATATATTTTTCTTGAGAAATGGGTTGTTATATCATTAAAAATTTTACAATTTGTTTTTGAAAGCAGGGTAACATGATGTTTTATTGGATGAGACATTGATGTTAATGTCCTAGAGTGTTCTAGAAATTTTTTTGATTTTGTGTCATGATTCCTTAACTATTAAAAATCAAAGATGAACCCCAATTTCAAGCAATAGACACATAATAGGTATTGAGATACTATTCAAGTAATCATAAAATGATTTATTAAATTATATTGTGTGTTTCCTACCAAGTAGATATCTATGGTAATAAATCCTGAATGAAAATTTTGAAGGTCTATAATGATCCTCAGTGTAATTTTGGCTACCATTTTAGGTTGATACAAATCTATTTAACCATTTCTTACTATTATGGGATTTTGGTCAAGGAAGTAATGTCATTATATCTTCATATGGATGGTTGGTATAGATGAATCAGTCAATTCAAGATGATATTTCTCAAACATGAATTAATGTTTTTGTTGGAATTTTATTTTTATATTTTTTATACTTTCGGATTAAAGATATACAAACTATAATTTCATAAATAAATCCATATAAATTTTATTGATTTTACGAAAGGGTGGGTGAACAGTATTTTATATGATCGAGTCTTGTTCCCAGGAAATGGTGATAATGGTGTTATATCAGTAATGATTGACTATAGTTAAAATCCACCTGATATGTTATAAAAGATATTTTCATTATCCCTAGTAGTCAAAAGAGAGTGACTGGGTATATTTCCTTGAAACATGTTTCATTTTTTATATCATCATTTGGTTAATACTGTAAGTTGACATCATGGTTTTTAATCCCCTTATTATCATTGAATGATATTGAAATTTTTAATATGAGTTGGACTTTTCATCTATCTGGATGACGATTCATGGAATATAAAAAATGCATAATTTTATGCGGAATCAAACAGACCATTCCTATGACGTAACATTATAGTATTTTGATCATGATAAATACACCTCAGTGTTTGTGTACCAATTTCTATTTATTGATATCCAGGATAAGGTGATTTTTTGTAAAACTATTCCACTAGTCTGAGTACTATGGTAGGGTGGTCAGGATATCCATGATATATTAGGGAAGAAATTTTTAATTATATTACACATTCATTTTCAATATATGTGTCCATTATACTAATCACGTTTTCGGGATAGAATGTTTTATGGTTTGGAAAATATTGACACCCTCAAGGTCACTATTATCAGAAATTTTGAAATTGATCTATTTAGTTTTTTATTCATTAGTTTTTTGAGAGTTATATGTCAAAAGTTTTGAGTTTTACAAAAAACATATTGAATTTTGGTTTTAATAGACTTTTAACAATAATGTGGTAGCTATGTAGATTATCTTTTTTGTTTCTATTGGGGTTTCCCACATTTTGATCATGGTTTGTCTAACTATGTGAGTGTGATGGTAAATCATTTCTCCATGAGGGTGTTTTTATAGAACCTATCACATATATTTAGAATGGACTATAAAACCAATGGCCCATCATATGAGACAGTGTGACATGGTAACTTATGTATAATGATCAATACATGGTTGGTCCATGATTTAACAATCTATGTGACCAAAACCATAATGCATGATTATGAACATCTAGAAATAAAAAATTACCTTGAAACCATTGGAAATATTTACCTCATATCACCTCATAATATATCATTTTCCCCAACTAAACACACCATGGTTATCTATTAGGTTTTCTCTAATACCATTGATAGATCTCTGTCAATCTTAATGGATTCATTCTATTTATGAATGTGATGTGGTATTTTTCTTATTCTCTTTTTTGGCCTGCCTATGATATCTTATCTAATACATGTAATAAAAGAATATGTGGGTTATATACTCTTCATATATGGGTTTAATGGAAAATTTATGGTGTTTCAATTGGATATAGGCTTCTGAGGACCAGATATCTTAATTTATTGTACCCAGTATTCATGTCGGTTGGGTTTTATTCAGTTTTGTGGTAGTTGTCTCTATATATTTGTGTAAATCAATAAATTACTCACTATTGATTTATAATGCATTTATATTTTTAATAAATGTTATGGAATGATATCTTAAATTATTTACACCCTGTTTTTGAAAATGTTTTTCATTAAAAATATTTATCAATACATTTTGTTTGATGAAATGTCTCCTCAAAACATATCACATGAAAATAAATTTTCCACAATGAAAGTAATAGTTATTCATAGAGAAAATTTATTATCGATCATGATCCTAGTATTTAATTTTTTTGGAAATTATAGCACATTTGGAACCCTAGGTGAATTGGGAAACGGACATATGTCACCATAGTTTGTGTGATACCCTTAGTAGTTATATTGTTGATAATGAGATACTATGGGTGGTCATGAAATCAGTTGAATTCACATTGTTCCATGATTATTGATAATTTTTCCATCAAAATACATATTATCAAATTATAAATCATAATATTTTCGTGGTATTTACATTACAGTTTTCTTTCATGATGGTTTCCCACATTCTAACATATGGTGTATCCATGGGTTGTTATTTATGAGTTCGTGCAAACTTAAATGGGTTTTTCATGTTTTTTATGTGAATATGATAAACATTTATAAAAACAAAATTATGTTTTTCAAAATGATATCACATTTTAACGGGATTTATGAACTAGTTTTTCTTTTAAATAACGAACCAATGGTTTTTTGGTGTAAGACATTATATTGATTATTTTTTGAAACCCTTCTGGGGTTTAGTAGCGACACTCTAAGTTTTCAATTGGGTGAATATAGACATAGTATTTCATGATATGATATATAATATGTTTATTACATGTAATGGTAACTTCATAAGGTTGATACCATATTTTAGTTAGTTTGAATTAGAGGTTTTGGATTGTCACTTGGAGACATGTTCTTGGACATGTTTTATTTTCTAATAGAAATTTATTTTTATATTTGTTTGTTATGTTTTTCTAAATTATAATCTCATGGATTGATTTAACTTTTTGTGAATGCTACATTTCGTGTTATCTTTTAGTGCTTAATTATTCCAATATTTTTTTGAGGGTACCTTAGAAGTTGTCTCCAATGAGTGGTGATCATGAACTAAATCTGGATATATTGTCGAGACATCTCATGTGATGATCCAGGTTTACCAAGGTGGGTTAGTTATAGAGTCTATATTAAAATAAATACTATGTATTAATAATATTTTTTTATATAGATTCTTCAAAAATAAATCATGTTAAAATAATAATACATTAATAACAATTTTTTTTGTATTTTCAAAAAACATTATTTCATGTATATATGTATGAATTATATTTTATTTATTTATTTCATAACATGATTAATTTATATAAATTATTGATATATTTTTCTGTATTATTTTTATTAAATTCCTTTAAATTTATTCGTTATAGTATCATTCATGAATTTATGAATTTACAAGTATGGTATAATAACTGAATTAGTATTGTTTTGCCTTGGATTTGGATTTTTCAATAAGTATGGTCTTAAATCAACATGAATGTTATTGTTAATTAGTATTAGGTTTAAGAATATTGATGGATGTATTGTCTATCTGGAATACTAAATTATTAAACTAGGACATTTGGTTAGAAAACTAACTAACTCGGAGGATTATTCCTTGTTAAAGAAAAGAGTGGGGTGGAAAAATGTCACACTATACACACTATTTAGGGAATTATTGATTTCATATATTTCTATAACATTATATGAAATGGTTTAAAGTGTATTATTCATGGGATGAATTTAGATATATATATATATATAGTTAATTTTTATAATATAAACTAGTACTATAATCTCTAATTTGTGACATGAGATATCGAAGACCTGTACACCAAAATCAGTTTGTAAAAGAAATTCCATGTATAGGATTTGATACCAAGTGGAAAAAACAAAAAAAAACACATATATGATTTATATAAAAAAATATTATAGTTTAAAAACAATTTCAAAATCTATAGAATAGAATGGTTAATTCTATTTTGATATTAGATGCAATTTTTTTTATTTCACCATTGAAGATTTCACCGTAAGCACCCAACTCTAGACAACCTTCCATTCATCTCTTATTTTTTATGCATCATCATAACCAGCAGAATGAAGACATAATTATTTTAGGTGCTTAAAAAATTATATGAAAACACTAGACATAATAATCAATGACTAAAAGTGATAACAATAGAATATGTGGTACTATAACATACTATAGATTCATGAACATTTCATTATGGTTTAATTCCAAATATGACATTGAATATTTTTTTTCATATTATAACAATATTATCATAACAATAGAAATGATACATTATAAGAAGATTTAACAGAAACAACATGTTGATGTGTCCCCAGAACAATGAACATAATGAATCTAGATTAACTATAACTAGGCCCACACATATTCTTATTAACATAACATAACCATATATGGCACTATATGTAGACATGAAAACATATATTAACCTCAATTACACCAAAACATAGACATATTCACATTTTATACCACAATTACATCAATTAACAATAATATAAACATAAATTAACAAAAATTAGGTATAAACACAATCATGTGAAGATTCCTCAAATTAAACTATGTTCATGAACATGTAATATTCTCTCATGTGATATAAAAATTAACCCAATGAAAAAAGGGATATAACAGACCCACCCATTTGATCAAGATATTTCATACTTATTTGTTCCATAAGAACATGAATCCAAACCAAATTTCAATATCAAACATAGAACCCATGTAAAAAATAGGTCTGTTTAAAAAAATAAATGGAAAAATAACATTAGAAACAGAAAATACTCTAATGTTTTGAAAAAATTATATAAATATAAAATTTTCATAAATTAATTTGACATATATATCTTATTTATAAACCCATGAAAACATTTTAGATAGTGGTTTATTTAAAATGACAAGGATGGTGAAAAAAAGTTGTCCTAATAAAAAATTTAAATAGATATTTTTCCACACTTTTATAAAAATATAATATAAATGTAAGAAAATTATATTTTCAATATTTTATTGGAAAATAATTATAGTATAATATTACATTATTCTATTTTTTAAATCAAGATATGGGCATCCAAAGAACATCAGCTGGATGTTAAAAATGTATATATTAAAAATAAAATTTTTAATGCACACATCACATAAAAAAGATTATAATACATTTTTTAAAAGTAAAAATAAAATAATTATGATTAAGGATATAAATGGGGAAGAAATTTTTTTTTGTGGTTTCCAAGAAAAAATCATACAAATTCTTACGATGGGTTATAAAAAGTGTGAAATCTTGAGTGATAAATGACCTCAAAAATATAGAACTTTTACAGATTTAGTATCTATTTAATCAAAATGAATTGAAAGAAAGAACTTAATTTAGATATCAAAACCCCATGAATGAAATTTAATTTTTTCAATATACAATGATTGGGATTTGAAGAAACAATAAATATTATGAAGACTCACAATATAAAATATTTCTCAAGAAATTAACAATAGAGATAGTAAAACACTTACCTTTATCATGATTCACTTTTATGCTTCTGAATTCCAAAGAAAGAAACAAAAAAACATAATAATTAATTATAGAAACTTAGTCACATATAAAAACATTCATACTCTTTAATTATAATCGGATATTATAAATTTAATAATAGTTTATTTTAATTATCATACATCTGTACTTTGGATTTTTTAGCATGTTTTACAATCTTGATTTCAGTACATAGAATTTTATGTATAATTTCATCATCCCCCTATCAGTTAAAATACTATAATATATTTTTCCTGACTTTTATAAAAAAAAATTATCCCATAATACATTTTATTATAATATAATACTATAAAATCAGTGATGAGCTTATTTTTGAAATATTTAAAGAAAAATTAATTATATGTTAACACTGAGTAAAAAATTAATATAACATTTATATATGAAAAAAATAAATATTATTTACTCATTAATGTTACATATTGTTTTTAAATAATTTTTCTTTGCAATCCTTGAAAATAATTTACAGTATTGTTCATATTTGCAATTAAATCAGCCATAACATGAAGTCACTATAACTCAAATCGTGATTATGGTTGATTGATTGTTTCATTTGAAATATTATAACAATAAAAAGTTCATAATGATATTATTTATATTTATTTAATATTTTAAAATATATTTTAATGTGTTGTGATAATAATTTTTATCTAGATGAAAAAGGGAAAACATTATATCATGAAGGCGGTAGTCCACACACATGTACGATTAACATTCTTTTGTTTCTATTTGTTGGTGGGATTAAATGAATATAGGTTAATAAATTAATATAAATACACCTAATTATATTAATAATACTATTTACATTATAATAATATGTTTAGGATTGGTTTGGAATACAAATATTATGAAGAAAGAGATTAAGGATTATGTAATAATAATGCTGGGTCCATGAACATTATCTAGATGGTAACCACGTAAATAAAGGGATATGATAATGTAGGATGATAATAATAATATTATTATATATTGATATCGTAGAAGAGTAAAATTTTATAGTTATTAATTGATTTTTAAGTTATATTTAACATTTAAAGGGTGGAAGTGAACCCCTTCTATATGTTACGAAATGTACATTTTGAGAATATTGATTATTTTTTAATAATGACATGGAACTATTAATGTGTTAATGGTTAAAACATTAGGATATAAAGAAAAACTATGTTCTATGGGGTGAATGAATCCCCCAAATAAAACTTGAAGACTTTTTTTAAACATGTTTAAAATGACTCAATCATAGATTTATTATTTTCCAACTTTTTTTATGCTAAACAAGGTGAGTAGTTTTCACCACACAAATTTATGATTTAAATAAAATAAAAAATAACTAATCCTATATAATTTTTACATGATCAATATAAATTTATTAAATATTTTAAAAATATATATATATTTTCTAAATGTATAAAATAATAATTTTAAATAAAAATAATAATGTTTTGAATTAGAGTTCTTTGTTGAAAATTGATTTCTTGTTCTATAAGTTTTATTAATATTATTTCTAATAGATAAAAAATTAAATATGTGGCAATATTTTCATATTTTATTTTAAATATAATATTATAATAATTAATTAGGTTATATTAATTAGGTTTTTTACATAAACATTAAATATTATTAATAATATATAATTAAAAATAACAGTTTCACCATTATCATAGTATTTAACTTCAATATTAGTAATATTTTTTTTTACAAATAAAAATGAAAATGACCTTATTAACTAAAAATATCATTTTTATATTAGTTATTGTAGTAATTTTTTATATTACATACATAAAAGTGAAAAATCTAATTTTTTTAATATATAAGTATTTTTTAGAGTGAAAAAGTATTAATCTTCCGAAAATGTTAAATGTGTTGTTTAATAATTTTATCTAGTTTATTTTATGAATTTTATGAATTTATTATATATGTATTTGGCAAATAAAAAGGTTTTCATATTTTTTCATGTTATTCTTGTGGTACGATAATGTCATAAATGTGTCTATTTTAGCAAAATTAGTGTTTTTATACTATTCAACAAAAAATCAATTATGGTAAAAATTATAATTATTTAACATTACATAATATTTATAGTTTTATTAAAAAAATTTGTTTCATTTCATAAATATAAAATTCTTAAATTAATTTATTAATATTTTAAAAAAAATATGGATTATATTAAAAATTGATTTTATTGAAAATTGGCCTTCTTAAACATTAAATGTTTTTATATTATTTACAACCAGTTTATAATTACAATTATGTTTATATTTTATTTCATATATTTAAATATTATATATTATTTTTATAATAATTTAATTGTTTTTATTTAAATAATTAACAAATTAAATTGTTAACCGAGAAAGAAAATTCATCTTCATATTAAATCATACTAATTATTTATTACCTAATTGTAATAATTTTTATATTATTAATATCATTTAATTAAATATTTTTTTTTATTTTTATTTTCATAATAATTTTTATCTATTATATCATATCTATTTTTAGTTTCATAATTATTATTTAATAGATGAATTATATAGTAAAATATCTTGTCATTAAATTGTCCCAAATTAACAAATTTCATCCAGCTAATTTTAATTATGTATTTAAAAATGCAATTATTGTGTGTGTGAAATAGATATACCTGGCTCGATTCCTTATTCTATGTGATATATCAAACATACTATCATAGTAAATACTGTGGAACACAACTTTTCCCAAATCCATTTTTGGGAAAAGAATCCTTATGTTCAGAGTTAATTTACTAATTAGATTATTATTGGTTGATTTGATTCCTATATTTCAAAAATTAATATCATGTCTATATTTAAATAAGCAGTTCATGTACAAAATATAGTCATGTTTTTAAAAATAAATGTAATATTATTTATATAATGTATATTCCTTAAAAAATTAACGTTGGATACATTATCCATAAAACTAAATGTATTCTCTTAACAATTCAATAACAAACCATTTGGGTGATGATTTGAAATTTTCATTAATATAACAGAGTTTTTAAACCAATAATACATTAACGTATCCGCTAACCTAGAGTAAATGATTATTTTACCATAAATATCAAGATCCAAACTATTACAATATCCTTCTAAATCTATAATTATTGAAAAGTATTTTCCCATTTCCCATGGTATTAGAGGTCATTAATATTAATTATATTTGAAAATGATAGGGTTAATGATCTGGTTTTCATGTTTTACAAACTCCTAACATTTAAAGTAGTGTACTATGGATAGTGCATTAGTGAAGACCATCTTATCATACATTACAAAATTAGACCTATCATATTTGTGTGGAAATAAAAAAGTTTGATGGACAATTATCCCACATCTAAAACATTTTTTTGTTTATATTTGGAAGTCTGTAAGGTTTATTACATCACATTTTTGTCAAATATGTGGTTTATTTTTCTACTCCATGAAATGTTTCATTGGTGTTTCTATGAATCTTTTTTATCAAATTATTCTAATCAAAACCATATGGATAAATTGAGTCTTAAATTTACATTTCTACATTTAATTATAATAAAAAACAAATTTATATTTTCCAAATACCATTCTTGCCAATTAATTTTACAAACTGTCCTTTTATCCACCCAATATAATTTTGATTTTACTCATAATTAATGTTAAAACTATAGGTATACATTATATGTATGTTGATGTTTTCTTCATAAGTACTAATGGATTAATCTATATTTTATATCTACTCATGGAAATAAAACTCCAATTATATATCAATAGTTTGGGAATAACATTTTCAAAATAATACCTCTTTAATATAATTCAATTTCATATGGTGAATTCAAATTTTTTTTCACATATGTATTTAAAAAACCATTACATTCCTTGATTTTATAGGAAGATATAATATCTCTATTGTTGCTTTGATCCATTTCTCAGTAATTAATGAATTGGGTGACCTACTGAATGTAGGTGGTCACCGATTCATAAAAAATATGAAATATAGGTTTACCTTTATTGGTGAATTTATGTGCTCCATATTATATACGTCATTTTTTATAACATGTAAATAATTATCATGAAGGATTGAACTCCATTATCAACATCATTAGTTTTTTCATTGTTAAAAATTATACATTCTCCATCAAACTCATTTTTAACACGGTTTCTCTATTTTCCATCCCATACATGAACTATAGAAATGTTAATATATTATAATGATAAAATTGATAAATTATTCAATTTATAATAGAATATCCTATAAGATGTAATTATTAAATTATTTACATTTACTAACATTAAGTTATCATAGTTTCAAATAAGATTGTCCTTCATTATTTCCACACTATGTTCTCTAATCAAACTGATTACATTAAAATACGTCATCATTATTCACAAATATAATTTGAAATACTAAAGAATATATCCAAATAATTTTTACCTAGGTTTTAATACTTAGTCCCACTCATCATGATATAAGTGAAGATCAAGTTGGTACCAAACCATCCTTTTGTAAGTTGATTATCTCTTAATAAATTTGAGACACAAAAAATTCCACTTTAGTGTATCCGAATAAGAATTTAATTTCTCATTTTATTTCACTATATTTACATCATTAAATGTTTTCAAATTATTTTATATTTAGTGTTATCCCTATGTTTTTTCTAATTTATTATTGTCACAATCTAAAAAATAGTAAAACTAATCCCCAAAATAACTATTCCCCATTTTTGTACCAGTAAAGATGCCCAGACCTACACTTTATGATCTAGTGGTCAAAACAAATTCCTTATACAGTCTTTGATACCAATTGATATAAATTTAATTATAATTTCAAATATTTTACATCAATAAATAGTATATCTCAAAATAATCTAAAAATTGTGGATTGTTAAAAGGTTTAGTGTCTTGGATATTATCTATATAAAAAATGAAATTCCATCACTAGTGAGAATTTATCTATGACACCTCTATTATAGACCCCATTCCAGTCAAATTCAATATTATATTCATCTTCCTAACCTATGTAATGTATACATAACAACGTGGTTAAATAAAATGATAAAAAAAATCATTAGAGATAATAATTTAATATTAAATGCGTGTATACGAAAATATGGGTTACAAGATTGTAATTAATGTCCACAAGAATTTCAAAAAGAGTTCAATATAAAGTGATCATGGAATAGAAAATAAAAATTTCATTATAAAGATACTAGTATATCTTTAGATATGATACATCATATCAAGAGTTCAATAAAAAACATTATGTTGATGTACAAGCATAGGATATTAAAAACAATATAATATTGAACATATATTAATCACAACTAGGCCCACACATAGCCTTGTGAACATGGAATAACCATAACTAGTTCCACACTTAGTCACATGAACATATCTTAATCAAAACTAGGTCCATAGGCTGTTAATATAAAATAGATTAACCACAACATGGTCCATAGACAATCATTTGAACATTTCCTCACAATAACATGATAAACTCACAATAATTTTAATATATCTCAAATTTATTTAGAATTGTGCACAAAAATCATTATCTAATGAGATATCAATATTTACCCAATATATTGGTGGATTATAATTGAACCACCCATCCGAACAAAATATTTCATACTTATATGTGCCATAAGAACATTAATTCAAACTTAATTCTAAAATATCGTGAATAATAAATGATAAAAATTTACAGGGTTTACAAAAAAATCAATATGTCATTCCATAGTCCATCTGAGTTAAAAATATGTACGATATTATTTGGGGAGTAAAATTGATCAATCGTAAGATACATCAAATGATATAAATGGAAATCAAATTTTAAATGAATTTGGAAAATAACATTAAAAAGAATATATATCCTTATATTTTGATAACATCTATTTAAATAGGAAAGGTTTATAAGACAACATAAAAAATTCACATTATTTATAAAACCTCTAAAATCTTCAAGAGTATATTTTATAAAAAATTATTAAAATGGTGAAAATACATTTTCATGTGAATTATATTTTAAATAGATTCTTATTGACACCTTTATCTGTATATCCCATGATGATAATTTAAAAAAAATCATTTCAAATATTATAAATACATTCAATATAGTTAATAATTGATTTATTTTATTATTTAAAATGTTATTTTTACATACCAAAAATGGAAGGTGTAATATAAAAATATATGTTTTCAAAATACATTTTTAGAAAATGATATCTCCTAAAAAGAATTATAAATTTTCCATTAAAAATGTATACAGAAAATAATTCTCACCAAAGTTAACCCACAGATAATAAAATTACGGTGGTTTTAAGGATTTGGATCCTATAAATTCTATATATTGGTTATCATAAGATAGATATATCATGCTTTAAATGAAATTAGAATCACAACTTAGACTTAGTCATCTATAAAATATATGAAATTAAGAAAATATGTTACTACATACATTCTAATTAATATTTAGGATTAGTTTCATAGAGGATTAATAGAAAAAAAGTAATAAACCAGTTTTATTTATATAGAAATAAAATGTTTTCCACTATATGTGAAACAACATAATCTATAATGTGTCTTCAACATCTAAACAGTTTCCCCACTCAAGTTATTATTTTATACACATCATGTATAATTGTTTTCTTACAAACCAATGGAAACATATTCAGCTACGTTGTGCAATAAAATGATTATTAAGGGGGAACATTTTATATAATAATTAAATATCACAAGTGGGAATAATTCAAACATATACATATGAGAATATAAGTAAGGAATATGAATATAACATCTACAATTCCTTCCCAAAAAAGGTGACGATCATAATAATAGGAACATTAAATAAATAAATGATATCATTAAATCTAGTAAATATGTAATTGTTTACAACATTATAAAATATGACATCGTAATCATATGTTATGTCTCAATACAATAACTACCAAAGTGTATGGAGTACCATGGTGGATTGGTATTACCCCGCTTTCTCGTTAACATAGTAGACAATGTCCCATAGTGCCTTAGGTTTAATATATAATCATATACATTACATGTCATAAGATATAAATCACATCCAACAAATTTTATGGAAATATAATTATATCTCCACCGATGAGACAATTAAAATGATATATATACATTCCACATTATTAAAATGTACCTACCATAAACCAGTTTCTTGATCAACCCCATGACAAGGAACTAGATTTAATAATATTTTCTAAACGAATAAAAAAATACTATACTTTATTTATTACAAATTGAACAATGCATTATTTCATTTTGTAATGTTTATATTCTATTAAAAAAACATATATCCTGATCATTGTGTTCTAATATAGGAATATTCATGAGAAGGATCATGAAAATGTAAAAATGAACCCCATGAGAAAAACATTTCTAATTAACCGAAGGATATTTTATAGAATGAAATATATTATAGATTCTTTATATAAATAAGTTAAATATGATGTGTTTCTATAAAAATTATTGTTTTTAAAATCTATTCATGTTGAAAAAAATTTTATGGAGGTGGCACATTTAATGAAAACTGAAATAATATGTTTGACATTTATGTTTTAAAAACAACTTTGTTTAAATACCACATCATAAAAAGGATGATAAAACATTATATTCAAAATAGAATAATGGAAATATTATAGTCACATGATATAACACATAACTAGGATTCCAATTAAAAACTAGAACATTAGTAATAAGTGAAGTTATGGGAAACGAGGGTAAACAATCATTTAATATGAAATGATTTATTTGAATCATAGTAACATTTTCAAGAATAAAATTCATAAATAAATATTATTTGAATAAAAATTTATTCACCCCAAATAGAAATATGGTATACAATATGAAATTAAATACATAACATGAGGAGAATCATTGTTACATAATAATTCTTATGGAGTTATTAAACAACGAATTTATGTTAAAGAAAGCATAATTCATAGCCCAAAACTACATAAATGGAACAAATTATTACAATTTATACAATAATTGATAATATTATAATTTAATGGGGAATCACTTTCACCCTTAAAATTAACATGTGTTCTTAATATCAATGTATTCTTCAATAAATGGCCATTGATATGGAAATACTTACTACTGGGAAAATAGTTGATTTGATGTCCATTAAATGAGAAGAACATGATTTGGATTTGTATATAACATGAATAAAAATGAGAGAAATTATAAAAAATTAAATTATTTTAAATATAATATGCACTATACAAAAGGAATCATGGTGTATAAAATGTAACATATTTCAATGAATCAAAATTCTGACAAATAAAAACCTTACATTTTATATATTTATTTATTAAATCATTATGTAACATCAAATATAAAAATCATAAATATCTTAATGTCTTTTTAAAATGTTTACTAACAAATATTACAATTTATAACCCACATTTATACATGTTAACTAATTATATATAAGTTAGTTTTTAAATATTTTCAATATTGGGTGTTAATAATCCTGATTGTTTTCAACTGGTTTCAATATATTGTTATTTTTATCTAATATCATAACTTAAATACGATTAAATATAAAATAATTTAACATTTATAATAATTTAAATATTTATAATTTATTTACATGGTAGTTTCTTATATGTCCCTTGAAGGTGAAATGGGTGATGATCAATTTTTGGTTATTTTTAACTAACAAAAAATGGTAACTTACTTATTGATTTTAATATTAGTTTCAATATTATATATCCAAAATAATGTTTTTATCTTATATTTTTAGTATTCAAGTCATAATATTAATCCAAAATATTATTTGATGGTATTGGTTAAGTGGGTAGCAAAACCGACTAGAACAAAGACATACCATAATTTAATGGATAGTTGTGAAATGGTTATATTTTAATATCATAATAACATTAGTATAATGTCCTTAAATAGTGTTTATAAATTTAATATATGAAATATTTATAGAATTATTTGTATATTTTATTTTTTATATATCTATTCCATGTATTAAAATATCATTTTTCTCTTAATGATGCTGTTTTAATATTTTAAATATTATAATGAATTTATATTCATTATATCATTAATAGGGGATTAATTTTTCATTAAAATAACCTTATTAATTTCATAAAATTCATATTTATACTCTAAATACCTTATTAGAACCATCGATGGAATATGGTGATGAAAAATTGAATACATTGACCATTTGAAGTGACAATTCACACATACCAATGGATGATAATTAATTTTTATAAAAATGGATAGAAGAATAAAATTATTTTTCATACAAAATATTATATAACTAATAAATTTCATAATTATAAAATAGACCCCATTTTTCAATAATCCATGTTATGTACTAATGGAAAATGAAAATGATACTTTTTCAGGGAGGGAGTCTACACAGATTCCTGATTCACATTTTAATTTTTCCAAATGGAATTAGGATAGGTGGTTACTACATAGACTATAATTATAGAAACATAATAGTATAATAATGATACTTATTATATAATTTAAATATATTTTAATAATTTTTTTTTAAAATAAGATCACATAGGGTAATATAAATAAGGAAAGAGTGGTTAGATATTTATACCTCAATTATTGGATTATCATCTTTCAGAAGGGGTTATGACTATGAGGGATGGACTTTGGGGGAACATAGAATCCCTTGACTGAATATAAGTTTGTGGTGGATATGTGTGGGAATATTTTATTATTAATTAATGTGGTTATAGTGCAAAGGTAATTAATTATATGACTGCCACCTATATATGTTAAAAGGTATGTAATTTTTTTAAAAACCCAAATCTTTTCCATAATGGGGAGTTACACCTAAGAAACGTGGATCCAAATTTTAAAATTAATAATATAGAAAATTGATATGGTAAATCTATGTCTCAAACAACCATTTTTATAGATTTATCCAAAAAAAATTCAATTAAATTCCACTAGAATTGTCACCTTTTGAATTTTATATTTTATAATGGCGTCATGTTTGTAGATTAGGTAACATATAATTTATAAATAAATTGGTAATTATAATATAATTATGATGATTGAATTTTAAATTTCAATCGCATTTCATTTTCATAAATTTATTAAAGTGGTAATTTTTTTATAAATAATTGTATGTGTAATATGATTAAATTGTTTTTAAAAAATATATAACTTTTTTTATAAAATGTAAAATATGGGTATGTAAATAAAAACCAAATTTTTATGAAATTATAATGTAACATATAAAATAATACATTTTATTAGAAAAAACAATCAGGAATTTCCAAACCATACCTATATATAAATAATTTCACAAATATCATTGTTTCCATTAGAAAATGTGGTTGATTTTCCACAGATTAGAAGAAATAATGATAAATTCCTATAATGATTCAGTTGTTCTATCATTACATAATTTTATGTTGGGTTTACCATTTTTGATTCAATGATAGAGATGTTGTCTCTAATTAATAGTTCTTGGGGGTTCTAGTGTGGTTGCATAGTTATTCATATTGGGTATAACTTTTTTCAACATTCATAGAAACTCTCGATTGTTCCGACATATATAATAGGCTACATAGCATATTCAAAAAAATAATAAGATCATTTGGGATTTTAAGCCCAATTATTCATAGGAAATCACATTGTTTGAGAGTATGCATGTTTGGGATAATTTCCCCCTTTTGGATAGAATTAAAGCCTTTTTTATGAGTCTTTATTGATTTAATATATATTCTAGATTATTGTCTAAATCCTAATATGCTATTGTTTATCTAAAAAAATGATACAGTGTTGAATACATCTACAAAAAAATTTTGTTCTATTATTTGGACCATTTTTTCATATTCAATGTTCCCCATATGTTTCTGGTTTTTTATTTTAAGTGGATAGATACTTATATATTTATTCCATATAACAAGTATTGCGGAGTTTACTGCCATCCAAGATAGTTATTGGGTTTTCAAATATGTGATTTAACCTTCATGTGGAATCCAATGTATCGTGTTTCTAATAGGATTCAATTCATATGTAGTATATTTATATCTAATCCATTCAGTTTAATATCAGGTAAAAATGATATATATGTGGACACATTAGCACCATGAATATAAATAGTGCCATATAATAGAGTTCTTTTTATCATGATTATAGTAGGAGTCAGAGTTATTTTTAGTTTGATCAATCAAAAACGCAATTTACCAATGTCTTACTAATGTGGAAATTCTATGAGGAAATACAAAAAAGTGGGTTCCCTTATATGGGGGTAATCTTATCATGTCATGCAATAATGATTATAAACTATTTATTCCCATGATGTGGTAAATTTACAATGGGATTGATATGATCATTGAAAATCCTTAAGCTAGCGTGAGTCATGTTCAGTTTGAGAAAGAACAGATAATAATTGAGCTCATGCACCACATAAAGATATGGGACTTATATAGTAGATCATACATAATGGCGTGCTTTATATAGATATTGAGCCATTGAATTGTATCATAATTATCTCGGATAAAGAAAAGAATCAGTGTCCTCAAAGTTTAACTAGCTTCTCATTCCACTAATGGATGAGAAAGATCAATAAACCCAATAGGTTGTTTGGGTACCATGTGTTAGAGTGTCTAAAATATGAAAAAAACTACATTGATTGGGATTCCTAGTTGGAGCTCAAGCAATACTAAGGTGTCCTGCATGACATGTTTGGAATGGAATCAGATTCCTTATAGTTCAATATGGTTCATTCCCTAGTGGGTCTACAAGAAATTGTTTTCGTGTCATATGGTGTCTTTGTTACATGATTGACATGTTAAGGGTGTCTTCTAGGTATTTCATGGTTGTCTCATTAACTTGGTTGAGGATGTTTGGACATGTTATATGGTGTCTAAAGTATGATCTAACTAACTTTTTCGGGTTCCACCACATGACATTGATGATATTTCATAGGTGCTTCATGTGATTAAATCAATAAATTTAGGGGGATTCATTCTGATTAAAATTAGTTTATGGGTTCCATTATGTATGTTAATATAGACACAACCAAGGTTATAATGTCATAAGAGTTAAAATTTAATAGGGATATCAAATGATTGATGTGGACACATACATTTATATCACATGATCCGGGCTAACATACTGGAGGGATACTATATGATCTGGCAGACATGTCTATATGACTTTATGTAATGGGGATGACATCCATGATTTTTATAAGAGGATCTACATAGGTCACATGTTGTGCATGAAAACATCACTTGAAAATTTTCATATCCTTCATCGTATAAGGATTTTGTTTTCATATACTTCAGATATTCCTCAATATATGTCATGAATTGGATTTTAGAGATTTCATGTGAATATGTGGACTCATGGAAAATCCATTTCATATTCTTGATGGTGAACTAAAGGTCATTCAAATAGTCAATAGGGTGATCATGTGAATAATATATACATGACTATTATCCCATATGTTGTTCAAGAATATTAACTTATGTAACACCAATACAACTTTGTGTATTTAAACTCTGAGATGTCCACCCTCACCACTTATCTCTATTATGTGACTTGTTTCAGTTAATGAGGATGAAATTATAATTATTTCCACCCCAATTATACACCACCATACATGTTATTAATATTAAATATTCGGGAATAAGTCTGTGGTCAAACAATCATTTCACATGATACAATCATGGGTCATCCATAAAATCATGATTTTGTCATGTAATGAATTGAAATCATGATATAACTATGTCATTAGAATATTTATTGAACTGATGGATTTCCAAATGGATTTTTAATAATCAAATTAACATGTCATAGTTACTTTATATGATCACACTTATATGTTAGGGATTCATTTTGCGATCATGATTCATATTGAAGAGGATTTTGTGTGATCAAGTGAAACTTGTATGGGGAGCTTCTTAAGAACAAACTACCCTATATAGGCCCTTTTCAATATCATGTTGACATGCCAAAGGGCCTTCCTGTGTTCAATGAGCTGATCAAATAGGTTGAATAACCACCTTCGCATAAAAAACAAAATATTTTTCCTCACACGACAGTACAAAAATTTTATCATTTAATCTTTATTTCTAATAGATTTTTCATTATACCATTGATTTTCCATCACTATGGAACTATATTGATAATGTTTCTCACAATGGATTGTGATCATATTCATCTATTTTCCCCTCTCTAGTATGTGTTTAGTCACATGATTAAACGGATGCACCCAATGTAATTCACATGATAAAGGGGATATGCCCAAAGGTATTCATGCAGCATGAATTACATGAAACTATATATGACATGTTATCATTGAACTGATCACATGAGTCATGTGATATATATTCATCGAAATTTTTTGTAAACGCAATTCCATAAGGCATTTCTATTTTTTTGTATTTTATTTCTTAATGGGTTTGGGGGGTTTTCCGGAATCCAATCGGTTGACATGTTTCATCCTCAGAGGAACTCCCCTAGAATAATTTTACTTATCATGAGTGATTGTCAGAGTAGATTTGAATGACCATGAAAAGATCAGATAAATCATATGATATATATGTGCGATGTTCCCAGGGTCACACAATCATGTGTCTTCACCAGGGTAATGTGGTCTACAAAACCTAGCAACCAGATCTTTATCAACACATGTTCCTCTATCCAAACTTTTTTGTGATAAATTACCCATGAAATGGGTATTTCATTGAGCCTATAATTTTTTGCTCTCATTTTGTTGGCTTCACCCCCCCCCCCCACAAATTGAGGACCACATGCATTAAGACCTGGTTCTGATGAATGTACAAGCCTATATAGGTCCCTATGGATTATTTTGTCTAGTGTCCTAAGATGATTTTTTTAATCTAGGTGAACTTCAGTATTCCACACGGTGTTGTATAAAGAGGAGAGGGAAGGAACATGAATTCCACTAGTGACCTAGAAACTCATAGAACATGTGATATCCACTCTTGTGTGACATACCCACAATGAATTATTTCAAGAATCATTCAAGAGATCGTATCGTGGGATCCTTACATATAATCACTTTATGAAATTTTATTTTCTCAATCAACCAAGTGTTAATATTCTAGGATATTTGTGGTTATTTGGTTATTCAATGACATTTACTTTGGTATCCATGTCACTTCATATGATTCTCATGATCTTATTGATTGTCTTGTGATCACCCTTTTTTTCTATTCATGTGACCTTTAAATGTTCATCTGATAAAAATAATTGAAATAGATCTTGTGACCATGAAATGATACATAGTCCATGATCCTCAGAATCCCTTTGGAATGTTATGAATTAAAAAACCCTTATATGTTTAATGTGAATCATTTTATTCCATCCAATATATGTACATCATTTACACTAATTGATATGGTTTCTGGCCCTTCAAACATAAATCACTTTCTATGTAGATATTAATTCTTGTTCATTCATGTATTAAAAATGGGTGGTCATTGTATCTTTGGATAAATAGAATTATATATTCATAAGTGTAGAAATTTTCCATATATTTATTATCAATCTATCCTAGAAGAATCTACCTGACATGATGTGGATATGCCTTATGGAATATCCATCATCATATATCTTAATCCATTATGGGTTTGGCCTCAAAAATTATACTCATATTCTCTCACTATCTTCATCGACAATTCCCCAGTATTTGGGTTTAAGCACCCAAAATAGTTTCATAGAAAATATATTTCACATTGGCTACATTGATGTTGGGGAAATATTCTCAGATCGGTATATATTGAAGTTTATTCTGATAAATTTATGGATGTATATTCATAAATATGATTTGGATATCCTTATGTACTAGTATAAAAAATTTAAATATTATACAAAATAGATTTTTAAATAGTTTCATAGTTGGGACCTTTTATAAAGAGGGAGATTTAGTGTGATATGGGCTTGCACCTTCTAGTTGTAAGATACCTATTCTTAACTTTCCATGGATCAAAAAAGCATTTAGATGTATAAAGTCATCTAGATATTGAAAAATTTATCTTATTTTAGAGATATGAATGATGATTTTATCCAGCAATCATCCGTATGCAATGATGCAGAGTTGACCCCTCCAATTTTTAGGGTGAAAATAAAGATGGATGAGAAGGCCCTTAGGATGGCCCCACTTCATGGGGAATATATCCTATTTAAAATGGGAATTCTATTTTATCAGTAATGATTTATCTAAACCCAAATACATGAATATGAAACCTTATCCCAAAAATTATTCTTGCAGATATAAGGGTGCCTACTAACCCACAGTGGAAGAGAATTCATTTTCCAATTAGTGAAGGAATGTTTTTCTAGAAATTGTAATATCCATTTAGTTGGATGATATTCATTCTATTTACTCAAGAGGGTACCTTGTCCAAGCCTAAGAGAAGTGTGGATTCATAGTTTTCCAGATTCTTTATTGAAACATCTATGATATAATGGAAGCAAATTGGGTTGTCCATTCCACAGTTAGCCAAAATATACCTCCTCTAGCATTTTATTTATAGTGTAAGCCAAAACATAATTTCATGTCCCTTTAAGATGTTATAAGGGTAGATGGTGTCTATCCAAGTAATTTACAAATACGTGGTAACACATAACATTCTCAGTTTCCATTTCAATACTTTTATATAGTAAATTAGTGTGGTGATGCCAATCACATTAAAGGACTATGAAATCAGGGCCTTCTGGAGCCATCATGAATGCTTCTCTTTTAGAACCCATGATATTCCCAATTATAGTATAAACAATAAGGGTGGAAGAAGGTATAGTATTGGGATTATGTGATTTCAATACATGTGGGAATCCTTTCTACCTGAATTTATGATATCATTTTTTTGTGGCATGTACCTAGTGATAACATCCAAAAGATTTTATTTATTTAGAAAAATTTAGTCGACCCAATTCAGGTTTGATCTAAAAATCATCAAATGGTTGATTTTTAGTTTTACATAATTTCTACGAGGGAAGAGAATCAAATTCATATATAATTTCGTCCAAATTATGCTAATATCCATTTTTGTTAGCATTGTACTAAATTTTGGATTCACTCATATCCTACTAGAAAATGATCCACAATAGTACACAAGGATGTAAAATTACCATTGACTATCAAACCCAATCCAAGGTCTAAAAAGAAACTCAATTTAAAATACCATAATCCTTAGATATTTCTCTCTATGAATTGAGATATTTATCATTATCATAATTACTAAGAGATGATGTGAATGGCATGACTCCAATGTTTTTCATTCCAGTATGTGATGCCACGTTTTTACTAATATATCCACTTCCATTTTAGAAAAATAGAAACATGATGTTGTTGAACATAGATGGTGAGTATTTTGGGGAACTATGGAAGGTGGATATATAGTTTAATGAATATTAATTTTTACTTTTCCCATAAGATTCTCCTTAAAAGCCATCCCATTGAGGTTGAGGCTTTCATTCGAGAAGTCAATGTAGTGATGAAAATCCTCATGTGATGGACCCACTACTCACCCATAGTGAAATGTATTTTACTTCCTAGATTGATTAAGGTGGTACTAGATGAAAAGGGACACATTATCCTATAATATGTGATAATATTATCCTTCCTAATATATTCAAATGTTTGTGATATCATTAAATTTGTACCAATGTATTTTTAATATTCTTTGTATGAATGAATGACACTAGATACTAGTAACTCATACCATCTATGTTGTTTTATCCCAGGGGATCAGTTGTCAGAGCTAACTTGGCTGATGGACAAGGAACTGACAATTATGGATCTCCATGTCAAATGTCTCTGTTGTTGGTGGAATCTTCCATTTCTAAGGCATCACAATCTACACATATATCAGCATGAAAATTAACACATTCACTGTATACACATTCAAGGATCCCTTCCCCAATGTGGAATGGAAATTGTATAACTCCATACAATCATATTCCTCTAACCCAAAATCCCCAACTAAGAATTACACTATACATATTTTTCTTATTTCAGATCATTACAATAGGTAATTAAGGTTTCTTAAAAATCCACATGTCCTTACTAAGCATACATAAAAAAATATTAATATTTATATGAGGATATGATTAGGAATTCATTCAATAAAGTATAACATTATGTATTTGAAAAATTCCATCATGAATAAGATAACTTTTTGGTTCCAGAATGGTCATAATATGTGCTTTCTATAGAAACATCGATGATTTCTCCTTTAGACTCGTTATAGGAAAGCACACTTCTGGAGTAGAAGAATTTTATTATCTATTACACTATTTTTATAGAATTTATTGAAGTGTGTCTAGGATATTTTGAGAACTACATTGGAGAAAAAATATATTTCTATCTTTTTATTATATCACCTAGAATTTATTTATTTATACATTCTTTGACAGTGATGAGTGAAGTATACTAATGGTGAAAAATCAAATGTTACCACCAGGTTTCTCAAAATAATGAGTGGGTCTCCTCTTAGTCTGATGAGGTGTTTGGGGTTGCATACCATTCTAGTGATGCAACTGAGAGAGGTATGTTTCTATCAACGATCATTCCCATCGACTATATTCAATGATTTTATAATTTCAATGACAAATGATAATCCTTTTCCATATTATTTCAGTACACTCACCAAACATATCATAAGTTATGGTCCATTTTTGTTTGGTATTTCCTCCCATAGTGTCGAAAAATGTAGTGGGTACATCAATACCCAAATATTTGAAGTCATTCAGTACATGTCCGTCACTCAATGACATAATTCCAAAATATAATCATGTTTCTAGACGAGGCTTGAGTCAAGGCCAGGAGCCCATGTTTCTATATCAACTAATTAAATGGAATGTGTGGGGGGATATTTGGACACTAATTTCACTTATCCAATAGAGAATGTGACTATCTTACTGTGTCATCTCTGGTATAGGTTTAGTTTCTTCATCATTTAGGGAATTTACTATACATCTCTTCATGATTTGGTAAATGTACCCATTTCCATAAGATAAAAGATGAGGTATAATTAATTAAGGGTAGAAATTCTTAAGGATTCATCTTTTATCAATATTAATTGATAAAATTCCTTGAACAAGGATCCCCAATTCACACTGAAGGAAAAAGGCTCACTGAAACGTAATGATTGTTGATAAGGCCAATATTGGCCATTTTCAATCTAGAATTGGTCCTCATCTAGAGAAGATACCTCAACTATAGTACACATTTAAAAGCTTATAGAAAATAAAATTTTAATTATATTGGATCTTTTACCAGACACAAAATCCATACATGAAGTTTTTTCCATGGAGGAATCATTATAGTGATTGAAAATGCATAAGATAAATATGTTGATCAATTGTTCCAATCAATGGCCTCCCTAGTGTAGAAGTCATCAAAGTTGAAGATATAATTTGATCTAAAGTTTTAATGGGCCTATGTTTTTATGATCCTCAGTTATTTGTAGGATTCCTAAGAGAGACTCTAGTATATAGAGATTCCTCTATTCGGTACATTATTAATGAAAAAACACTAATAATGTTGCACCTAATTTTTATGATTTCTTTTATTCATGATGTGTAAGAAATTACATGTATTTTATAATATATTGATAATCCAAGATACATTTACATTGTTTAATTACATTTAAAACCAAATTACTTTTTCTATTTCATAAATAATAAAAGATTTATCCTGATAATTTACTAGGAATGACCACTAACATGAGATTAATTATTAATGTATTTAATTTTCTTTTTTAGGTATCACATTGTTTAAAATAACAAATTCGATATATATATCCCAGAGGGGAGGGACTCTAAATATTCTATATGTTGGTAGACTTAGAGAGAGTAGTTTAATTCTTTATAGGGACAAATAATTATCCCCACAAAACTCTTATATTTTTATATAAACCTATAATTTGACTATGTTACATATTTTTATATCTGAAAGAGAATGGGATAAATGTTACTTTGTATACCCATTTATGGGTTCTAGGCATGAAAAGTAAAATGACATTAATTTTATAAGTTATTAATATTTCCATGATAACACAAAGTGGATGAACAATGATAAGAATCTCAACTTCTTCATAGGATTACCTTTTAGGGTTTTCAACATTGAGTGTTTTGTGTCTCTTCTAATTATAATTTTTAAAGTCTTTAGGAATAAATATTTTATATGATGTAGATTATATAATTTCAACATGGACCATTTACTGTTGTAGATTAAGGGTTTAAGACCATACATTATCCTTGTGTAGTTTAGGGACTTTTATAAAAAATAGTCAATTTTTATAATTTGATGTATTTTATCTCGATACTTCTTCTACATCATTTTATAGACTATTATCTTGGACATCCAATCTCTATAGATTATTTATTATTTATCTAAGACATTTTATTGTTTTAATACAAGTTATTTTAGCTCAGAACATTTGTTGTTGTAGTTTTTGGTCATTTATATTAGACCATATATTGTTTTATTATATATTATTTTAGTTACAACATTCTATTTCATTAGTTTATGGCCTTTTACCTAAGTCTATATATTTTTTGTATTTTATGGTCTTTTTTGATAGAACATCTATTTCTGGTAGTGAATGGTTGATATTCATGAATGTTTTGAGAACCCCTCATTCTTGATTTCATTCTAAAGATTGTGTAATGCCCTGACCCCAGAAGCCCAGAGTCGGTGCATTATTACGTATCGTTGGTATGTTCATTAAATATCAAGTCTCAAAAGGCCGATTAGATTAGTAGCCTTGGAAATATTAGATGCATTCATAAGGTTTGAATTACATAATAAAATGGAAAACAACAACAACATTGTTTCTATAGAAAACACTGAGATCCCATAGACTATCCCTGGAGGTCAGTCATAATATATTTCATTGAATCCTTGGAAAAATAAAGAATAGAAAGGGGTGAGCTTAGATGCTCAGTAAGGATAACATTATAGTGAAAACATTCATAAATAATCATAAACATTGAAGGATGTGTATAAGACTAAAACAAAAGCCTTTTAAACGTGAACTTCAGCATAATATGAAAAAGAAAAAATCAAATAATTTCATTTACATATTCACATGGATATTCTTCTAGTCAAATAATCACATGTAATATCAATATCCACTTTCATAATTATGGAATTCATGTTGCCATACTTTCATAACCACATAGTCAAAGCCTTGTTCTAAGACTAAAAATAAGATTTTGTCAAGGCCTTGTGCCAAGACACTAGTTTGCCTCATCAGACCTAAAGATTCATCTAGGAGCTATAGCAGGCTCCACCCGTCACTTACAAAGTCCAATTCATTCCTCATATGAAAAGATTGAAACATAATTTGAACATTCGTATTAAAACTTCCATATGAAATGTCAATATTTTAACCACAACCCATGAATGGTACAAAAATAGCACATCCATTGTCAAAAATAACTCATTCAATACAATATAGAAGATTATATTATAATATATCAACCTCAATAGATAATATTGAATGATATTGACATAGATCAAAATAATCATCAAAACTATTTAAGATAAATATCTCCCTTTTACTTGAAAACATTTAAGAGTATCACTATTTATCAAGAAGCCGTTTAAAATAGTTTTTTTGAATCAAAGTGTCCCATACAACTTTGAAACTTTTAAAAGGAATTTTAATTTTAAAAAAATTATTTTTCTTATAAATAAATTCTTAAAACCATTTTTAAAACATGGACATTAAAGCAAAAGATTTAGAATAATAAATCATTAAAACATTTTAAAATGATATTTTAGATAGAGTTCCTAACCAAAAAAGAGACACTTGAATACAAATAATTGAGGTAATAATAACATGGTAATATCATGAGATTAAAGGGATTCATGATATAATTTGTCAAAGTACATTATATACACCATATAAAGTAATTTGGTGTATAACAACAAAGAAGTCTCAATGGAATGTAAATTGAGATGAAATCTCATATAAAGACCATATCCTTAGGTTAAGGATAAATAAACGACATAATAATGTGTTAAAAATATAAAGACCCTCAATATGATTGGATATTCAGTGTAAATCAATCATAGGACATTTACATAAATTCATGTAAAAACAACACTAATGAATTTGATATTTAACTCAAAAAATCGAGATTGAGGTAAAATTACTCGTATCAAGTTCATATCGATAACTTGAGAATTTATCAATGGAGAGATTATGTGTATCAAAAGTATATCCACATTAAGGGGAGTGTAAATTATGACATATGAAAATGAATTGTGATTCTACTCATAATCTTGGAGTAAAATAATAAATGAAGTAGGCGTAAAGCCGATTGAGTGGAAATTGAAATTTCAAATTCCCTTATCGATTTGGTAACATACAAAACATACACCAATGAAAGAAGTATCATACAATGATGATGTAAATATCTATAAATTAATTTATATTACATAATGAATACAATCATGGGTAGTACACACACCACATGCAATAAATAAGGTATGAAAATGGAAATCTCAAGGAATTAAAAGTGAGATAAGAAACCCCTTACTTTGTACTTTTTACTTGTAGAGGGAAGGTTAAACTCCTGTAAAATGGTGAAATAATTTTTATTAGATTATACAAGAATAATAAACATTAAAATTATATCATATATTATCATTTAACTTTTCATTGTTTATAATATCATAGTATTATCGTCGTTTTAGATGTTAACAAATTCGTTTTTTATTATATTATTGGTTATGTGTGTCATATTTTTTATGGATGGTATTATATTATTCATATACAGAATTATATAATGTCTCTAGACATTATTTTTAATCATCAAATGAAATTTAGTCTTCAATGGATGCGATGGAGAGTGAATCTCATCCCGTTCATGGAGACAGTAATCTGTACGTACACACGAGCAGAAATATCATTCTTTTGATATTAAAAAAATATATAATTGGATGTTATATCATATATACAGAATCATTATCATATAATATTTATTATTTACAAGAACTATACATCATTATTATACCTATCCAAATAATAATGTATTGAATAACAATTACACCACTTCATGGAGACGGTAAGCCGTACGTACGCACGTATGGTGACATTTCTTTTAAAGGAATGATAGAATAATTAATTTGGTTGTACAATATTTATAATAACATCATAGTATATATAATATACTGGAGTTATAATTTAATAATGGAAGAAACAAATAAAAATTTAATGGAAGAAGAAAGTAACTTGAAAGAGGTGGTGAGATATTTACCTCTTCATCGGGTTCTTCCTTTTGATTTGATCAAAATGGATCCTTAGGTAGTTATTATGACTAATGGATTGCCTCTAGGATTAAGGGAGTACAGTTTTAAGGGTATTTTGGAAGAGGTTGGCCAAGGAAAATGACTTCGATGGTGTGAATTATAGAGAAGGGGGAGTGCCCTTTTATAAGAGGGGTGACGGGCACCTTAGGAAAAGCTAGAAATATTAATTTTTAATAAAATAATTTTCGGTTTCTAATTGCTAAAAAATAGATTATTTAAATTATTATGTGGGTATGGGACAATGTCCCCTCAACCAATAGGTTTTAGACATGTTTGGGTAACTATGTTAACTTTATTGTTTAGATTTACCTCTTAGTTAAATAGTCTGACATTTACCATGTCTCTTTGTATTTTTATATTATATGGTTAATAGACATACTATATAATTCAAGACAACCCCAAGTGGTTCATTAATGATACACCTATCATTAAATATGTCCTTTTAAAGATTCTTATACTTTTTGGAATATAATATCAATTAATAATATTATATTTGTTTTAAAAACTCTTTTATGTCAATTTTGACACTATTTGGTATTTTGTTTTTTCTAAATTCATAACAAAATTATTACTTCAAAAATAATTCATCTAATAAACCCTAATATGTCATATTATCCTTTAATATTAGTTTAATTCATTTAAAGTCTAAAATTAAATCTATTTGGATATTTATAATATCAAAATTGTTTTTAATATTTGATTAATTATGTAATTACTTCTTCATCATTGTATCAGAAATAAATTAAATTATTTAATGTGTAAAAAATATAAATAAAATACCATTATTTAGGAAATATTTTTATCTTTCTAATGAATCTTTGTAGTCGAATTTATCTTATGTATAACCCTATATTAAAAATGTTTTAATTATTACACTTTGATTTTAAATCTTTTAACTCTTCTTTGAATTAAATAATAATAATTGTCCTAATCTAATGAATGTGGACCAAAAAGGTTCATATTTTATTCCAAAGGTTTTTTTGGTCAAATTATACTTATCCAATAGAATTAGGACATGTTTTAGGGTAATAATAATATCATTTTTACCCTTAATTACCCTATTTACTTTTAATCGTGGTAAATAAAATTAAAAAGTTACAATTCACCAAAAATACTTTCATCTTATTGAACCAAATTTTAATACTTTAATTTACTGTTTCTCACATATTTTCAAAATCAACTCATAGAAGCGGTAAAATTATGTTTTATGTGAAATTGAAAATTCTCCTAGGAGGTGGGTAAAGACGGTAAAAAGTTCAATACATTTTTTTATATCTAAACTTATTATAAAATGACTCCAATTATTTATATTGGACATATATAGGTATTATGTATCTATTTTGATATAAAATAAATTTAAATAAAATAAATAATTATTTTAATAAAAAGCTTGTTTTAAGCAATAACTCAGTGATTTCCACTATTCATCAAAAATTGAAAGTTTTCAAAAAAATACCAAAATTTCACCCTTAGTTAATTTGGATATAATTAATTCAAAATTAATTCTATATTATGAAATTACAAACATATATTTTTTATTAGTTAATTTACTATTAATTCCTATTGTTAAAACCTAAAATCTTGTTTTTAAGAAATAATAACTAACAAAAGACTGATACTTGTTTATGTTCAATTTCAAAGTAAAATTATTTCCAATAACCAACATTTGACTAAATGGTAAAAATAAAATCTAATTATACATCCAAACCATTATTATGTATATTTGAACACTATAAATTATTTTGATTAAAAATTTCGTTTTTAGTTAAAATATATTATTTTTTAGTATTCACCATAATATGAATGTTATGAGAAAAACACAAAAAATTTATTGAAACTGAATTATTATGTTATGACCCCAAAGAAGAAGTTAATTTTGTTAAATTGAATATATAAAAGATTCAAATATTGGATTTAAAAAAGGGTTCACCATTAAAATGCGGTAAAATTTCATTTTTTCAAAAATACTTATTTTATCTGAAAAAAATGAATTTGTCCTTACATTATGTATAAGAAACTCATAATATGGATTCTAAAATTATAATGGTTATATAAATTTCAAAATTATGTTAATACTATTCATAATTGCTTTTCAATGGCTAGTTTGGTAAGTCATCGTGCGCTTGAACTCGATGTTGCGTGTAGTGTAAGTTATTGAATTACTTTGAAGAATTAACATACTATGAAATCCTGGGGTGTTACATTCTTCCTTCCTTCAATAAACTACGTCCTCTCAATTTTTCAAATTGGTCTTTGGAATATAATAGAAAGTACCACATCGGAAAAAGAGTCAATAAAAATATCACTTTAAAAGAAGGAAACAGAAGTACAAAGGCTGCCCATGATAACCCATACTAGGATTCCATGTAGTAAAACATGGTATGGAAGATAAACTAAGTGTCATGTTTTGATGGAGAGGGATAGAAAACATGATCAGAAGAAATATAACAATAATAAAACCACAAACTTGTGATGGGACAAACGGTCATTAGTTTCCAAGTAGGGAAAGTAAATGAACAACATTTTGTATTGTTTTAAGTTACATTTCAAAAAGTTGAGGAATTTATTTATGTGATTGACTAAAAATATAAAGATATATACATACTTTTTAAGTATAGTTTCTTAATTTCACAAATTTCTACAACTAAATCATTTTTTTTAAACGATGAGTATTCAAGAAGACTTGGTCACACTAGAAGAGCTAGAATAAACTTATAGAGAATCACTTGATCCACAAAGGACAAAAAATATATTTACCTTGTCTTTAGAGACTAATCAAAAACAAAAATGTTAGTACAAGATCTGATGATCCCCCAAACGGATATTCCTTTAGAGAAAGAAACACTAATCATAATTTCTATAATTAAACCAAAAATACCTCAAAAATAAATTAATAACATTTAGAAAACAATTGTCCTTAAAATCCTTCAATATAATCCAAGCTAATATTGAAACCCAAAACTTAGAAGAATTTGGTTATGTAGTCTTCCACGTTAAATTGTATCTCCATATGACATCAACTACTCTTAAAGTCACATACTTAAAAGTAATTAACCAAATCACTTATTTTCTATTATAGGTTAATAATTTCCATAAATAACCCAAATCACTATAAATCCACAATAAAAACATAGATAAAAATCCACCATAACTCCTCAAATGAAATCACATTGTATTCTATTTTCCTTGGGCATATAGTGTTCCCAACAAAGAGAACGTATTCCAAAGTAACATTTATCACTTAATCACCAAATAATTTTCCTATAATAACAGTATTCATTTGATAAGAAATAAGATCCCAAATCAACTTATTATTGATCAATAAAATAATTTAACTAAAAATAACTAGTCACACTTACTAGTGACTTCATGTAGTCTATTGGTAGGTGAAAAATCCCAATCTCACTCTGGTTGTGGGTTCGATTCCCACATCTTTGTCCAACACGAAGGGTTGTCACACGATCTGCGTGTTGTCCTTTTTCAAAAACTATATTTTTTAACATTACCAAAATGAGATAAATTCCTCAAAATAACCACAACATAATTTAACCACAAATGTTATATCATACCTTTCATTTTTATCTCAAAATATAATAACTTGTAATTCCCTCAAACCCAATGATCATATAAAACCAATGATTCTTTATAACTATATCCACAAGAGAAAAGATAATTCTTCTTTAAATATCGTTTTCAAATGACAACTGCAGGGATAAAAATACAAGATAAAATTATTCCAAAGTAATACCATAAACAAGGAACACTAATAATTTTAATCATTTCTCCAAAAATTTATTTCCACATTGCTTCATCTTTGACCAATAAAATACCCTATAGAATAGGGAATTCACTCGGGTAATGGCCAGGCCCCCTACATTTACAACAAATGGCTGTAAATGGATTCTTGGGATCATTTTTATTTTCCTCCATAATACTCTTCATTTTTCCTCGGCAATTATTAATTTTATTTCCTTATTTCCCACAAGTAAAACATTTCTTTGTTCTATTGAGACACATTACCGGGAGTCTCCTTCCACATTTCATGCATCATGGAAATTGAGGATTCTTTTGTCTATGGTCTCCAATACTGGAGCTCTTATCATTCATCACCTTTATCTTATTTTTTGAGTCCAGGAGTTGGTTAATATATATTTTGTTGATCGTATTTTTGGAAAACTAATTTGGCATGAACACGATATCTTTTACACCTATCTACATTGCAATTTGTTTCTCATTTCCACCACCGTTCCCACCTTGTAAATCATTCTCAATGATACTATGACTTCATTGGAATCCATCCATTGACTAAAACTAGGATGAATTGTGTGAGTAATAGTAGACATAAAATAATTTAGAAAATATCATGACAACATATTTTCAATTTAAAACACCTTAGGATTAACCAAGATCATTTATTCTCATATTATATTAATATAATTCAAACCTATTTGTAAATAAAATGTAAATTATCCTATGAATATCCCCTGGGAGTGTTGTAACCAAGAGTACAGCAAGACCCGTTGTCATACACTAGTTCCCATTCGATTCTAGCACAAAGTGGTGTTTTTGGGTTTCACCCCTATGCACATATGTGCTAGAGCCATCTCTACCTACTCGTATCCAGATAGTGATTTATTGCTTGTAAAACTCACAAAATCCCTACAATACCAAAATTCTAGGATGTTCTGCTATGCTATTCTTCAATGTCTATCTTAGGGCTATGTGCTCTAATTAGAGTTTATCTAAATCTCAGCTTCCAAGCTTGTAATAAGCTTCCTATGATACCAACTGTAATGCCCCAACCCCCGAAGCCCAAAGTCAGTGCATTATTGTTTAACATTGGCATGATCATAAAAGATAATGTCTCAAAAGAATGATTAGTTTATTAGCCTTAGATGTACTAGATACATTCATAAGGTTCACATTACATCATAAAATGGAAAACTACAAAAAAAATTCATAGACAACAATGAGATCCCATAGACTATCCCTGAAGGGAAGTCATAATATACTTCATTGCATCTTGGGAAAAATAAAACATAGAAAGGGGTGAGCTCAGATGCTCATTAAGGATAACATTATAGGAGAAATTTTCATAAATAAGCATAAACATTTAAGTCAGTGTATAAGACTTAAACAGAAGCCTTTTAAAATTGAACTTCAGCATAATATGGAAAAGATAAAATCAAATAATGCCATTTACTTAATCACATGGATATTCTACTAGTCTAATAATCAATGTAATATCAATAGCCAATTTCATAATGATGGAATTCATGATTCCATACTTTCAAAACCACATAGTCAAGGCCTTGGGCCAAGACTACAAATAAGATTTTGTGAAGGCCTTGTTCCAAGACACTAGTTTGTCTCATGAGACCTACTGATGCATCGAAGAGCTATTGCGGGCTCCACCCATCACTTAATATGTCCAATGCATTCCTCATATAAAATGTTTGAAACATAATCTAAACATTCTTATTAAAACTCTCATACTAAATGTCAATATTTTAACAACAAACCCTGAATGGTATAAAAATAGCACATACATAATAAAACATAACTCATTCAATACAATATAGAGGATTTTATTATAATAGATCAACCTCAATAGAAAATAATGTATGATATTGACATAGATGAAAATAATCATAAAAACTATTTAAGAGAAATATATACCTTTTACTTGAAAACATTTAAGAGTCTCAATATTTATCAAGAGCCGTTTAAAATAGATTTTTGAATCAATGACTCCCATAACACTTTAAAATTTATAAAAGGAATTTTAATTTTAAAACATTAATGTCCATATAAATAAATCCTTAAAACCATCTTTAAAGCATTGACATTAATGTGAAATATTAAGAATAATAAATCTTTAAAACAATTTAAAATTATATTTTAGTTAAAGTTCCTAACAAAAAGGGAGACACTTGATTTCAAATAATTGAGGTAATCAAAACATTGTAATATCATGAGAATAAAGGGATTCATGCTATACTATGTCAATATACATTATATACACCATATAAAAGTGATTTTGAGTATAACAACAAAAAAGTCTCAATCAAATTTAAATTGAGATAAAATCTCATATAAAGATCGTATCCTTAGGTTAAGGATAAATAAATGACATAATAATGTGTGATAAATATAAATACACTCAATATGAATGGATATTCAATGTACATCAATCTGAGGACATTCACACATATTCATGTAAAAACAATACCAATGAATTGGATATTTAACTCAACAAATGGAGATTGAGTTAAAATTACTTTTATCATGTTCATAAAGATCACTTGAAAATTTATCAATGGACTGATTATGTGTATAAAAATTATATCTATATTAAGGGGAGCGGAAATTAAGACATATGCAAATGAATATTTATTCCACACATAATCATTGAGCAAAATAATCAATGAAGTATGCATAAAGACGAATGAGTGGAAACTGAAATTTAAAATTATCTTATCGATTTGGTAAGTTATGAAACATAAACCCATGAAAGAAGGATCATAAATTAATGATGTAAATATCCATAAATTAAATTATATTACATAATGAATACAATCATGGGCGGTACACACACCAGATGCAAAAAATAAGTAGTGAACAATGGAAATCTCACAGAATTAAAAGTGAGATAAGAAACCCCATACTTTATAGTTTTCCTTGGTTGAGGGTAGGATAACCTCCTGTATAATGGTTATATAATGTTTATTAAATTATACAAGAATCATATACATTAAAATGATATAATATATGATCTTTTAACATTGCTTTGTTAATATTGTCTTAGTATTATGGTCGTTTCGGGTATTAACAGTTTCGTTTTCCTTTATATTATTTGTTATGTGAGTCATAATTGTTATGGATGGTATTATATTATTCATATCCATAATGATATCTTGTCTCTAAAAATTATTTTTATCATCAAATGAAATTTAGTCAAGAATGGATACGATGGAGAATGAATCTCATCGCATTCGTGGAGACGGTAATCCGTACGTACGCATGAGCGACAATATCATTAGTTTGATATTAAAATAATATATTATTGTATGGTATATCAGATATACAGAATCATTATCATGTTATATTTATTATTTACATGAATTATACATCATTATTATACCCATCCAAATAATAATGTATTGAATAAAAATTTCACCACGACGTGGAGGCGGTAAGTCGTATGTACACACGTATGGTGACATGTCAATCAAAGGATGGATAGAATAATTAATTTGGTAGTACCATATTTATAATAACATCATAGTATAAATAAGATACTTGATTAATTATTTTATAATGGAAACAACAATGATAACGTAAGTGGAAGAAGAAAGGAACTTGAAAGAGGTGGTGAGATATTTACCTCTTCTTTGGGTTCTTCCTTTTGATTTAATCAAAAGGGCTCATTAGGTTTTCTTTATGACTAAAGGAAGGCCTCTAGGATTAAGGGAGGACAGTTTATAGGGTATTTTGGAAGAGATTGGCTGATCCAAATGGCTTTGAATGTGTGAATTAGAGAGAAGGGTGAGTGCCCTTTTATAAGAAGGGCGAGGGGCACATTAGGAAAACCAAGAAATATTTTTTTTAATAAAATTATTTTCAGTTTATAATGTCTCCAAAATAGATTATTTAAAGGCTAATGGTATTAGGGTCTAAATCCACTCAACCAATCGGTTTTATATAGGTTTGAGTCACTATATTAACTTTATTTTTTAGATTTAACTCTTAGTTATATAGTTTGACATTTACCATGTCTCTTTGTATTTTTATATTTTATGGTTAATAAACTTACTATATACTTCCAAGAGAACCCCATGTGGTTCATTAATGATACACATATAATTATTTAAGTCCTTTTTCTGAACCTTATACTTTAGTAATAGAATATCAATTAATAATATAATATTTGTTTTAAAAAATCATTTATGTCAATTTTGAAACAATTTGGTAAATTATTTTTTCTAAATTCATAACAGTATTATTACTTCAAACCAAATTTATATAACCAACCCAAATTTGTCATATTAACCAATAAAATTTTTGGAATTCATAAAAAGTCTCAAATTACATTTATTTGGTTATTTATAATACAAATTAAATTTAATATTTCATTAATTAGGTAATTACATTATAATCAACGTGTCACAAATATATTAAATTATTTAATAACTAAAAAATATAAATAAAATACCATTACGTAGGAAAGAGTTTTATCATTCTAATGAATATTTATAGTTTAATTTATCTTATTTATAACCCTATACTAATTTTTTTTTAATTATTAAAATTTGATTTTAACTCATCTAACTCTTCTTTGAATTAAATAGTAATAAGTGTCCTAATCTAATCAATGTGGACCAAAGAGGTACATATTTTATTACTACTACTGTTTTTGTTATAATTATACTTATCTAATAGAATTATAACATGTGTTAGGGTAATAATAATATCTGTTTTACCCTTAATTACCTTATTTACTTTCAACCTTGCTAAATAAATGTAAAAAGTTACTATTCATGAAAAAATATTTTTTTCTTATTGAACCACATTTTACTCATTGAATTAACCAGGTATCTCATATTTTTGATATTCAACTCACCTATGTGGTAAAATTATGTTTTATTTGAATTTTCAAATTCTCCTAGGAGGTGTGTAAAAGGCAGTAAAAAGTTCAATAAAATTATTATATATCAAAAATTATTATAAAATGACTCCAATGAATTATATTGGACTTATATAGGTATTATGTATCTATTTTGACATAAAATATATTTAAATAAAATAAATAATTATTTATGTAAAAAGTCAGTTTTAACCAATAACTCAGTGTTTTCCACTATTCATCAAAAATTGAATGTTTTCAGAAAAAATACCAAAATTTTTCCTTAAGATAACTATGATATTATGAATTCAAAAATTAAGTTGATTTTATGAAATTCAAAAAATATAAGTTTCAATAATTAATTTAATATTAACTCACTTTGTTAAAACCAAAAATCTTGTTTTTAAGAAATAATAATTAACAAAAGATTGATACTTATTTATGTTCAATTTCAAAGTAAAATTATTTGAAACCACAAAAAATGGATTAAGTGGTAAAAATATAATCTAGTTATCCATCCAAACCATTCATATGTATAGTTGAACACTATAAATTATTTGGATTAAAAATGTAGCTTTCAGTTAAAATATATTATTTTTCACTATTCACCCAAATATGAAAGTTATCAGATTAACACCAAAAAATTATTGAAACTAAATTCTTATATACCGATCACAAAGAAGAAGTTTATTTTTTCAAATTGAATATATATATGTTTCAAATATTGGATTAATAAAATTGTTCTCCATTAAAAGGTGGTAGAATAACTTTTTTTTGAAAAATAATTTTTTATCTGAAAAAATGATTTTTTCCTTACATTATGCCTAAGAAACTCATAATATTGATTCTAAAATTATAAGGGTTATATAATTTTCAAAATTCTGTTAATACTATTCATAACCGCTTTTTAACGGCTAGTTTGGTAAGTTGTGGTGCACTTGAACTCAATGTTGTGTGTAGTGTAAGTTATTGAATTACTTTGAAGAACTAACATAGTATGAAATCTTGGGGTGTTACCGAGTGAGTGTTCATAAATTATTTTAATATCTTCCATTCATAATAGATATTTTAAAGAACTAATGATCATGATGGCTTCTTGAACCCTATTCCCTTGTAGAAAATGTTCTAAAGTAATTTCCATTATGGGTTAGGATTGTAACAACCTAAAATTTTATTAGTGGAATTGTCCCCTTATTATAGTAATATAATTTATTACAAATCACATAAAATTAGTTATTGTCCATAATAAACACATTAAAAATGAATAATTAGTGAAATAATAAGTACTTCTATAAGTTATGAAACCTATACCAATGAAATAGTAATATGGACTAAGTAATTGGAATATGACAATTAAGAATAGGAAACCGACCAAATGAATAGTAACCACACACATGAATGTATAAATAGAATTTAAGAATATTATAAATGAATTTATTGTATAATTATATCTTATACCATGTAATTAAACTTTTCGAAATTATTAATTATGTGTTGGAATTTTTGTGAGTAATAAATATTTATTTAAAATTTTATAATTAATTTAATAATTAAAATGAAAAATTAATATTCATAAAATGTTTCAATAAATTAATATTCTGATTTTTAATGATTTTAAGATAATTTAATGAGACCTTATATAATTTTTCAAAGTGTAACTTAATCTGTTATAATTTTAAATATATTATTTTCAATTAAATTATGATTTTAATTGAATTTTAAATGAATCATATATATAATATTATTTTCGTAAAATTTGGTTAATTTTTAAATTTTACACATTGAAAAATGGATGAGTTAAATTTTTGGGAATTTTTTGAAATACTGGAATTATTTATGAATAGAAAATATGATATTATCAATAAACAATAAATTAAAAAAACAATTCTATCACTATTGATGTAAGAATAATGTAAGCCCAACATATAGACCTATAATTCATTATTTTAATATATTTTGTGATATTTCTCATTATATTCATAGTCTAGATCCAAAATAATAATGTAATGAATACAATAATGAGAAAACATTTCTCTCATCCTCTATAAATACCACCCCTTACACCCTATTTTCCTCACACCTCTAAATGATTTAGCCATGCCTATATCATGACCGAAAAAAACCCAGGACCCTATATCATGTTTATGATCTCTTTATCTAACCAAATTTCCAAAAAATTTACCTATGAATGTTCTCAATTGGGATAAAACTAAGAGGTGAAATCAACTTCAATTTTATTAATATCTTATCAATTTCATATTTATTCTTCTATCCCCTTAACATTATCTTATCAAAATGGTGTGATAAATGTATTATGTATGATATAATATAATTATATCATGTTTATGTAATATCCATCATTAATATACTCTCTATTTTTATATTATTCTAAAAATGAAATTTTCCCTCCTGATCTGTTAAATTACCGACATTGTGGTTGATGCAATTTATTTTTTCATTTAATTCATTCATGGATGATAATAAAACCATTATAATGGTAGAAAAATATTATACTGTTTATTTTAAAACACTATTCATGTTATATAACTTATTTATTCACATAATAATAAATGAATAAATAAATGAGTTTGTTCTGATCGAAAAACTGTCAAATTAACCTAAATTGATCATCATTAAATTGTATCTAATGATTCCTACTCATAACATAAAAAATTATTTATTAGATATTTTATTATTCTGTAATATCATTAATAATATATAAAAACAATTCTAGATATTTTTCCTCATTTAACATGAACTTACAATCAGGATACAGGTGAAACGATCATGAAACCCATGAAAAAAATAATACCAACCAATCAAATTAAATTCGTTAACTTAGTTAAAATTCCAAAAATTAATTTAATAAAACCATAATGAATCAAATTAATTTATATAATGTTCTATATTTGTTATTAATTAATCTAATGTGATTATTTGGGATATTAACATGAAGGAATCTTTTAGACATAAACGAAGGAAAATTCACGATCCCAACTCTCTCAATTTGGATTATCCCTTATTAAGCTAATATTAAGTATTAATATTATTAAAATATACTTTATTCATCCTTATATTACCTTTTCTGGGAAATTAATATGTTCTTCATTATTTTATAATAAACACAATGTTTTCCAAAAGATATCATCATCCAAAACAACAAACCTTTAACTTAATGAGATTGTTTCTTCCACACTCCAGGTTGATGATTCTTATATCAAGTATTTTATTCCCACTATAAATTGGGATCCTAATGTTTATTAAGGTATACTTTATGAAATGAAACCCATTATTTTATATTGGTTATTTTTGGTCCATGATTTATATATTTTCTTTTTTGAATGAATTATAACCTAAATGTTATGATTTGATGGGTCTTCTCAGAATTATATAGAAATCTAATGCATTGGGTAATTTGAGGTAGCTCATGAGAAAATTGAAATTTTTGTGAAAATGATGATATATTTTTTCACAACAATGTGTTGTAGTTATCCAATAAAATATTATTTTCCATTTTATTCATTTCCATATTCCATTAATTTTCTTATTTCTTCCAATCATGATTATGATCATATGATTATGTTATGATGATAATGAATATTATAACCCCATTCAATATTGATTAGTTTTATTATCTATCAAATTACTATTATTTTACCTCACACCATTTTTAGGTATATCCATAGGTGATTACTTGTACTAAGGATAATTCAATGGCCAGTATGATTTTAGAGAATTAGGAATTAATTAATGGTTTATGTTTTATTTTGTAAAAGTTATGTATAGTCCTGATTTTCCCAAGATAATAAACCATTAGATCATTTTCATATAAATATTTTATGTTTTTGTCATTAAAATTCTGTAATATTTATGTAATAACAAGTATGGTCTTTATAGTTTGTATGAGTGCATGGTTTTGTTAATTGGGAAATTGGGATTGGAGTACGTTGGTGAGAACCCTTAGTATGAGACTAATTATATGTAAGCACCCATGAAGAGTTTTTTAGAAAATTATCAATATAGGGATTCAACCTGACATGACCTTAGAAGTAATTTTACAAAGGAATAAATTAATCATGAATTCATGACTTATGATTTTTTATAACATTTTATATTTTAGAAAATGGTGGTGGAGAGGAGAAAGAAGGCCAAAAACCAATGTGAGGGACAACACATTGATTACCTGAATGACTTCCCCAATGCTTTGGGAAGAAGAGTTAAATATTTCATAATGATAATTACCTATATATTTCTAATTATGATCAATAACAAGAATAATGTGGAACGTTCTACATTATTTAAGAGATAAAAACTGGCCATTGATTGTTTTATGAAGCAAACACATCCAAATATATTTGAATCTTTTCATCCACTAGTAGCAGAATTGTTCGCCAACTCAATATATATTATCTTTTCAGTTATCCACTGTTCGAATATGGATAAGGTGAATCATGTTGTTTTTTTAGATGGAGAGGCCGTTCAATTATGTGATTTTATTGAGAACACCAATCTAAAATAATAAATTGAAGAGATTGCGTGGGAAGACTTCATGACACTAATTCCTAACAAGTATTTCCTCTAACACTTCATACAATGATGGACTGATAATTTATAGATCTGAATAAAAATTGAAAGAAAATCTATCACTTCATAGGAAGAAAATTTCCCTAGGTTATCATGGAACACATTAAGTGATGTTATAAAAAATTATAGAAAAATTGGTTGATTATTTACTATATTAAAACAACATCTTCTCAAGGACCCAGAAATTAGAGTATTTGGTAGTTATGAATAATTTGTTCAATGTGCTCTCAAAGTAGAGATAGAGTCTGGAGAATTGTCCCATGGAAATGGGGATATGAAATTAACGATGAAATTTCAATGTATATGTTCTAATGGGAATATTGGATATATGAATTAACCATGGATATGTAAAAAAATGTGGGAAGAGGCATCATGCGAACTACCATAAAGGGTGAGGAAATTCATCAATCATGGGAGAGAAGGCAACAATGTTCATGAATTTCGAAAAGGCATGATGATGGAAGAAAATGTGGTAGAGGAAAGTAGATAACCACCCATGGTCCAATTCTACAACTCTAGGTAATAAGGGAACTATGCAAGCTAGTGCACTGAACCATGATTCCTAAAAAAATCATCATGTATTCACCAAACCCAAAGGAGCATGGAAAGGCATATTTCATCACCATGACTGAAGTGGAGCAATAAAATTAAGTCATACAAGGTACACATCCAATTAAATAAATAATAGAAAAATTATATTTTTATTATTCATCTATACATTCGTATATATATTTCATCATTGCAAGAACTATTGAATCAAAGCCCTGGATCCTTGAAATAAAAATATCTACAAAATCACCCATTGGTAAAATCATTGAAACTAGAGTGTTGGACTGTTTTGTTATTGGCCTATGTTGGATGATTCTTATAGGAAATCTTATAATTCTTACCTTGTTGGAATTCAACACTATACTGGGGAGGGATTATATCTTTTCAAATAGAGTACATATAAACTATTTGTGAAAGAAAATATATTTTTATATTCTGATCCATCCAATGATCCTCAACAAAATTAAGGATAATCTTGAATGTCCTATTTAAAATCATTCAATGGTGTGGGTGTTGATTCCTTATGAAGAAGCATAGCTTGAATAAACATTAGAGTCAATGAAAGTTATCAACCTAGGGTAAATTCCCATCATGAGGGAATAAAGTTCTGTATTTCATGATGATTTACACTGACTCATCTTGTATTGTGATATCGAGTTCTGAATATAATTCATACACGATTCTACTCCTATCTCAATGTGTCTCTATTTGATAAATTTTATTGAATTGGAGTATTTAAAGATGAATCTTCAATAACATATGGAAAAAGGATTCATACTCCCTAGTGAATCACATTAGGGTGGCCAATTTTCATTATCAAGATTAAGGATAAATCAATAAGGCTGTGTATAGATTATTGGGAACTCTACAAGATTAGCTTAATGAAAAAGTACCCTCTTCCAAAAATTGATGAATTATTCATCAGCTATTAAAAGATCAGAAATTTTAAAAAGGTGCATATTCAATATAGATATCATTAGGAAATGGTAATGAAGGATGATATTCATAAGGATTAATTAAATACAAGGTGTGGGTACAACGAGTTTATAGTGGTTCACTTCATATTTACTAATTTCCAAGAAATGTTCATGGATTTTATGAATAGAGTATTTAGATATTTCCTTGAAAATCATGTGGTAGTGTTTATCAATCATATTATCATCTACTCCAATAGAAAAGAGGAACACAAAAAAATCTAAGGATTTTGTGGTCAACATTATGGAAGGAAAATTTTATTCCAAATTCTGAATGTGATACTTTTTGATATAGAAATTCACATTATTGGGACATGTGACCATAAGTAAGGGGATTTTCATAGACCCGTCAAAGACAAAGGAAATTGAGGAAAGGCCCAGACCTTCTATTATCATAGAAATATGTAGTTTTAAAAATAATCGGGGTACTATCAACATTTATTGAGACATTTTTCAATTTATTATTTCTAGAAAATTATGTTAATAAGGAAAGAGGTACTGTATGTTTGGACATGAGAATTTGAGGAAAAAATCTTGGAGCTAAAGATAGGACTAATCACTGCACTTGTACTAACATTACTAAGAAGCGGAGAATGATTTGTGATATAAAGTGATCCTTTAATTAAAGGATTTGGTTTTGTACACATGAAAAATTTTAATGTGATATCTTATGCCTCATGATAGTTGAAGATCCATGAAAAGAACTACCCAATGCATGATATTGGTCTAGTAGCTGTGATTTTTCAATGAAAATCTCATGTTAATACCTATATGTTGAGAAGTGAGGTATATATACATATTACAAGATCCCAAATTATATATCCTCAAAAAATGATATCAACATGAATCATAGGATATGGTTAGATCTAATCAAATACTAAAATTTCTCAATTCACTATCATCCTCGAAAGGCAAATAATATAGTTGATGCTATTAGAAAAAATGAACTAGCTACACTATCGATATTACAGACTGGGAAATACCATCTCATCATTGATATGAAAAGTATTAATTTTGAAATTATAAAAATAAGGAATAAATCATAACATTCTGAAATTATTTCCCAACCATATATCTAAGAGATGATTAAAGAGTCATACGGTGATGATTTGATGTTACAAAAGATGGTGAATGTCAAAATTGAAAAAACTTTACAAGAGTTCCATATCAATGGTGATGGTGTAATTTAGTTTCTATTGAGGATATATGTTCCTTCATCACCTAGTATAAATATGGAGATATTGGGAAATTCCCATATATCAACATTCTATATCCATCCTAGGACTACTGTGATGGTCGATGATCTCCAGAAACGTTTCTGATGGGGAAATATGAAGACAAATACTGCGGAGTATATATCTTGCTGCTTGATATTTAAATCTGACAAAAACATTTACTATAATAATTTGGAAGTGGTAGAATGTAACTATTTAAATTTTTATGGGTCTCTCAACGATATCCATAGGAAATAATTCTAATTGGGTTATGGTGAACTAACTCACCAAGGCTTCCAACATTCCCTCTATTTATAAAGATATCTTATTTGAAAAACATGATATTATATATGTGATGAAAATTTTGATATTGAATGGAGTTACACTATCAATTTTTACTCATCATGATCCCAATATCACATCTAAGATCTAGATGACTCTTCAAAATTCACGGAGTACTAAATTAAATTTCCACACGACCTATCATATAATGACCCTTATTTTTAATACATTACTATCACATCATTTTAATTATAAATGAAATATAATAATTAAATTACTAAGATCAGAAAGTTTTATATCCTCAGAAAACTATGAAAATACATGATTTTTACATAATAAAACATAATAAATTTATTTAATTCTTTATTCTCTAGCTTGTTATTAGAACTTGAATTAACCTTCGTACAAGAAATAAACTAATGATATACAAAAAAAATGGATGAGTTGAAATTCATCTAATAGGATAGATAAATACATGAAATAATATAACATGGGATTAACCTAGTCATTATTATCATAACTTCTTCATATGATCAAAATCATGAGAGTAATCATTAATAAAAGGCGTGGAATTTGGAAATGCAAAAAAATTGAAACATCATGTCTTCGTAGTAAAGTACCACACATAGTTGCAAAAAAAGATAACACCACATTCATCCATATTTGACTTTAATCAAGAGATAAATCACATTACCCAGTGCATTAGGGTGCTATAAATTTATAGGGTAACCCATCATCTCATAACATTTACCATTCACTATATAATTTCACGTGCACCCATGACATAATTACATTTTCATTATCATGCACGCCACATAGTACGCCAGTAAATCGTGTATATAAAATGACCCATGGAATGGAATGGGTTTAATTTAATAAATAATAAATTAATAAACCATGGATTTATAAATTAAATATGTATCATCATACTTTATATATGAAACATCATCATTGAGTGCATAGGAAACAATTATGAAAAGTAAAATGGGTGTTTTTTGAATGAAGTGTTCTTCTAGGAATTTTTTTTAATAATCTCATGAAGAAAACATGGATATCCTATAAAAGGTAATATAATTATGAATAAATTATATTTATGGTATATCAATACGGAAAATGGGGTGAAAGAGGGAAACCCCAAAAGAAAGAGAGTTAGGTTTGTGAATTCCCCTTACCTTGTGTTTGAAAGCTTAATTCACATTAATATAGTACATAGTCACTTTAATTTAATTAAAATGCAAATAGAAAACCTTTTATACATTAAATTAATTCATTATGATTTTATTGAGATCATTTATGGTATTTTTCATGAGTTATAGAGTTTAATTTCATCGTTTGGGTGTATTTATTTTTTGGGTTCTCATGATCAGTTCAATTGTATATATGAATTGAATTTTGAATAAAATGAGTATCAATATATAGAATTTTCATTATATTTTAGTAATTATATTAAATAATTTTAATGATCTTACAATTAATCTATTTATATTTTATTAGGATGAATTATTGGTTATAAGTTAATGATGATCGTTTTAGGTTAATTTTGGTGGTTTTTTATCAAAATGAACTCATTTTTTTATAATTTAGTAGTATGGGTATATGATAGATATAAAAAATAAATATGGTTTAAACATATATATTATAAATTTTTTAAAACAATTGTAAATGTTTTATTAACATCAATGAATGCGTTAAAGGAAAAATAAAACTGCATCGCCTTTGATGTCAGTAAATTGACACATCACGTGCGCTGATTACATTTTTAGAATGAGAAAGGGAGTGAGAGAAAGGTGTTTGATTATGGATATTAAATTAACATGATATAATTAAATTATATCATACATAATGGATTTATTATTTTTTAATAGAATATATGTAGCATAAGAGAAGAAAATGAATGAAATTGAAAATAAATTAAATGAAAATTGAATATGGTTTACTCCTTGGATTAAACCTCATGGAAAGCCAACTTGAGGAAATGTATTAGGACTTTTCATGAGACTAGGTGTTCCTAGACATGGGGAGAGGCTAGGGAAGTGTGTTAGGTTGTATTTTAGAAATTCTAAAAGCATTATTAGAGTGAATAGAAGAGGGTATGAGGTGTGGTATATATAGTGGATGAGAGTGTTGTTTTCTCATTTTTAATATTCATTATTTTATTATTTTAGCTCATGAAGATGAATAGTTTTTGAATTATCTCTAAATATATAAAAATAAATAATTATGGTTAGAGACTAAGGATCATACATCCACTTTACATCAACAATGAATTAAAAATTCAATTATTTAGAATTGATTGAAAATTAACATATTTTACTATTTATAAAAAATTCATTTACATCATAAGAATACCAAAAAAACACACTAATCATTTTTTAATTTGTAGAATACAAAAATGATTTCCATTTTAAGAGAATAATTTTATAAATATGATTAATTTAATTTTTAATTAAAATCATCATTTACTTGGAAAATACAGATTTATAATTATATCTATTTGTATAACACATTGATAGAAATACTAAAGGTATCATAAAATTAATCCAAAAATAATAAGATATCTAAATATTTATTTATTGATAAATATTGGGAAAATTCATTTTCCTTAAATTTATAAAATTTATTATAAAATTTTAATTAAATATATAGGACATTTAGAAAAATGTAACACATAATTATTAATTTTTTAAACATTAATTATATAGTATATTCTATAATTATATCATAATTTCCATTATAAAAAGATTAAATTTTATTTATACTTTCATGAATGGAGTTTGTAACGCCCCGACCCCAGCTACCCAGAGTCGGTGCATTAATTACATAACATTGGCATGATCACAAGAAAGATCAAATCTCGAAAGACCGATTGGTTTAGTAGCCTTGGAAACACTAGATATATTCATAAGTTTTACATTACATCATAAAATGAAAAACTACTACAACAACATAATGTCTCCATAATCCACACTACTATCCCCTCATAATATCCCTGCAGGTCATTCATAATTTACTTCTTCACTACCTGGGAAAAATAAAACATAGAAAAGGGGTGAGCTCAAATGCCCAGTAAGGATAACAATATAGCGGAACATTCAAAAATAAGCATAAACATTTAAGGCAATTAATTACTAAAACAAAAGCCTTTAAAACATGAACTTCAACATAGTATGGCAAAAGTAAAATGAAATAATGTCATTTACTTGTTCACATGGATATTCTACTAATCGAATAATCACATGCAATATCAATAACCACTTTCATAATGTTGGAATGAATAATGCTAAACGTTAATTTCTTTGTCTAGGCCTCATCCCAAGACCTAGGGGTTACTTCTAACCGGAACCCAACCCGGAGTGCCTCTAATAACCGGACACCAACCCGGAGTGCCTCTAATAACCGGACACCAACCCGGAGTGCCTCTAATAACCGGACACCAACCCGGAGGGCATACTTTTACCAGTCCCTAACCTGGAGGGCTTACTTTAACCAGTCCCCAACCTGGAGGGCTTACTTTTACCAGTCCCCAACCTGGATGGCTTACTTTTACCGGTCCCCAACCCGGAACATACTTGTTTAGCACATTCATCTGAAGAAAAGTTTGAAATATAACATAAACATTCGGATTAAAACTAGCATACGAAATGTCAATAGTTTCACCATAAACTATGAATGGTATAAAATAGCACATCCATAGTCAAACATATCACAAAACCTTCAATACAATATAGAAGTTTTGTATTATAATAAATCAACTTCAAATAAGCGTAAAATCCATTAAATGATGTTGACATAGATTAAATCAAAACACTTTTTAGAGAAATATCTCTTTCTTTTTTTGAAATCATTTAAGAGCCATATAAAATAAAACATTTTCTTGAAAATATTCTTGTAAGCTTGTAAGGAAAGCTTTGACGATTTTATAACGGCGGAAAATAACCGCACCCGCCGTATAAGTAAAAAAAACATTCTTATCTCAATTCTGTCGAAAAGGTTAAAAAGGACCTTGTTTTGAAAACGACGGAAAGATTCCTTTATAAACCTCTTATAAAAATTCAAACAAGGGTATAAATGACTTTAACCCATATTCTTGTAAATAGTAAAAATGTTTTGAAATGCATTTCGAAGAAACATGGATGTGGATGATAAAGAGATCCCAGTAGATTATTACGTATAATACAACCTCGGATAATGAAGAGATTGTGAAATAACCCTTACCTTGTACTTTTCCTTGGTTGGGGTAGGTTAAACTCCTGAATAATGGTGAAATAATTGTTATTAAATTATACAAGAATGATATACATTAATATGATATCATATATGATCTTTTAATATTGATTTGATAATAAAATCTTAGTATTATCGTTGTTTCGGGTGTGAACTTACTTGTTTTCTTTTGTATGTTTTGTTACGTAAGACATGTTTGTAAAGGATAAGTTGTATATTATTCAAATACAGAATGGTATAAAGTCCTTAAACATCATTTTTAAATCATCAAATGATAATTATACTTGAATGGATACGATGGAGAATGAATCTCATCGCGTTCGTGGAGACGGTAGTCCGTACGTACACACGAACGCTACTTCCATTTAATTTTTATTTTAAAAGAATCAAATACAGATGATACATAGGTATATTACTATTCCAGTATAATATAATATTTTATACATGTTACTTAAGTTCATTAACACCATCCTTTATACGTTCCATGTGTGGTATGAACGAGTCATATCATTTTAAGGGGGCGGTAGTCCGCACTTCCTCAAATGAAATTATCGTATGTATATACAACATGAAACGAATAATGGTATGAAATAAAATGGAATTACAGAAGCTTATATATAAAATATACATCATTAATATCATATTTAATTACAGTGCCATCATAATGGCCACCATGAGAGGCGGTAAGATGTATTTGAACAATCATCGTTTCGTGAGGTGTTAGTTTGCCATCCACAGAAACATTATGTTCATCATCCATTAGATGGAGTTGTGTGTATGTGTAGTTTGAATCCTTCTTATAACAACATCCTAGTATATTGAGGATACTGGTGTTGTTACAAAAGAAAGGAAATAAAAAGAGTTTGGGTGTTGAAGAAGCAAAATAAATGAAAATAATTTAAGAGAAATCGTTACCTTTAATTTAGGTAACACACTTTGGTTGGAACCAAAGGACATCTTGAAATGCTTTCTGCCTAAGGGGAAGCATCAAGGAGGATGAGAGGGATGTGGGGAGCTTAGTTGGGCAGAGTTTGGACGAGCCAAGTGGCTTGAGAGGTGTGAGGAAAAGAGAAGGAGGAGTGCCCTTTTATAAGAGGGGTGAGGGGCACCTTTGGAAAAGCTAGAAATATTAATTTATAATAAATTCATATTCGGTTTCCAATGGATCCAAAGTTGACTATTCAAAGGTTGAGGTGGGGATGGGTCGAAAACAACTCATCCAATAGAATTTAGACAGGTTTGGGTACTTATATTAACCTTATCTTTAAGTATTAACTCTAAGTTAATTAGTTTCACTTTTACAATGTCTCTTTGTATTTTTATATAATATGGTTAATAAACTTACTATATACATCCAAGAGACCCCCAAGTGGTCCATTAATGATTAACCTATCATGATATAAGTCTCTTGGCCGAACCTTAGATTTTTAGGAATTTAATATCAATTAATAATATAATATTTGTTTTAAGAACTCTTTTATGTCAATTTTGACACTATTCAATAGTTGATTTTTGTAAAACTCCTAACAGATTGATTACTTCGAAAAAAGTCAATTAAATCAATACTAATATATCATATTATCATAGAAAATTAGTTTAATTCATTAAAAGTTTCATATTATAATTATTTGGGTATTTATAAGATCAATTATTTTAATTTTTCACTATTTTAGTAATTACTGCATCATCATTGTGTCATAAATAAGATAAATTATTTAATGTCTAAAAATTTTAAATAAAATATCATTATGTAGGAAATCTTTTTAGCTTTCTAATGAATATTTATAATCGAAAATCCAACATGTATAACCCTATGTAAAAATTTGTCTTCTAAAAGATGTAAGCTTATGTCATTTTTATTTTTATTTTAGCTTTATTAATATAATGTGTCATTATCACTTACAAGTGGATCCATGGGGTCCCAAAATAGACCCAAAGATGCCCATGGTCGACCATATATCAACCAATAGGGTTAAGACACGTTTTAGGGTAATTTAGTATTATTATAATATTATTTTTTTAACCCTTATTTACCGGATTTACCCTTAACCATGGTAAATAAAATATTTACCGCAGTAATTATTCAAAATGTCTAAAAATAAAAGTTGCCTATTTACACAATTTGAACATCCTGATTCCAAATATGGAATCCATTTTTCTAAATTCAAAACACAGAAGTGGCAGAAATTAATTTAAAATTAATTCCCGCTGTCAAAACAAAAAGCGTGTTTTTAAGAGATAATAACTATCAAAAGATTGACACTTGTTTATGTTCGGTTTAATTGTAAAATTATGTCCAATGGTAAACATTAAATTGAATGGAAAAAATATATTCTAAATATACTTTAAAACTACTAAAATTCATAATTTATCACTATTAATTATTTTGATTAAAAAAGTTGTTTTTAATTAAAATTTAGTAATTTTCACTATTCATCAAAATATGAAAGTTATCCGAAAAGTACCAAAATTTCACCTTAGGCTAAATTCGATATTCCGAATCCAAAAATGAAGTCCATTTTAAAATATAAAATATATATAATTTCAAAAAGTAGGTATTACTATTCATAACGGCTAGTTTGATTGGTTGTGGCGTGTGTTAGAACTCAACGTTGCGTACAACACACGCTACTATTTTATTCAAAGGAAAGCGTACCGTGGAAGCTTGGGATGTTTCATTTTAAATTTTTGATGTCCCCATTTAGTCAAAAAGTTTAAAATATTGTATTTAAAAAGGTTTCACTATTAGAAGTTGATAAAAGTGAAATACTGAAAATGAATCTGTTCTTGCATTATGACTAAGAAACTCATAATAGGGATTCTAAAATTATAAGGATTATATAAAGTTCAAAATGTAGTTAATACTATTCATGACCTCTTTTAATGGTGTGATTGAACTCAGTGTTGCGTGTAGTGCAGGTTATTGAATTATTTTGAAGAAATAACACACTATGAAATCTTGGGGTGTTACATTCTCCCCTCCTTCAATAAATTGCGTCCTCGCAATTTGAAATTGTTCTTCAAAAATAAAAGGTTGAAAGTAGAAAATATATTTGTGGGAAAAACCACATCGGAAATTGGGTTACGAAAATTTAGTCTTAATATGAGGAAAAGAGAAATCAAAGGGTCACCACCAAATTATGATCTCGATTAGGAGAACATTAGTAGAAATTAGAGACATATAATCGGAGGAAAAACGTAAATATTTTTAGGTAGTGATTGAGGTCATCAATCACAAACAAGAATAAAATTGAGGTCCTTAAATTCATCAATCTTTGATGATTTGAAATACCATCGGTTCAACAAAACATAGGGTATTAGGATAACACATTTTTGACGTTTCAAAATATCTTAGTTGAAATCCCACATCGAAAAATGAATTAATGAGGCCTTTATTTAAAATAAAGAGTCGAAAGTGTGAAGATTACTAAAAATAACACATACTAGGGTTCCATGTAGTAAAATATGGATATGGAAGAAAAATCTAACCATCAATTACCTGATGGAGAGTGGTAGAGAACATGGCTATGAAAAGGCCAACAATCCCAAAGCCATAAATTAGTGATGATTTAAGGTACCATCTAGGACAACATTTTTGTTCTAAGTTCCTTTTATTAATGATGAGGAATTTATTTATGAGATTGGATAAGATCATAAGGAGATATACTTAGTTTATAATTAGAGTTTTATCCATTAATAAATTTCTACCAAAACTCATCATTCACTCGTAAAAAAAATTCTATTTATACTATTCATAGAGGGTTCCAAAATAAACGAATTTATAATTCATCTACCAGATCTTTTAAAAAAACTACTTTATTTAATCCAGGACATCTTGTGGGATAGTGGTAGGTGATACACCCTTGTCTCCCTTTGGTTGCGGGTTCAAGTCTCGCAGCCTTGCCGGACGCGACGGGTTGCCGCCCGACCTCCGGGTTGTCCTTTTATGGCAATCCAAAATAATCCAAACTAGAACTATCCAAAATACTTCTGTCTAAACTCACAGTCCAACATTTATAAGGAAGGTAAACATAATATAGATCCTTTTTACCCCGTAATAGCATATGAATACTTTCATCATGTATTCTTTTAATACACTGAAACATCCTGAATTACCATATTCCTTATTGATTACATTCATGCTCCCCTATTCCATATAGAATGCTGGATATACTTCATCAATCCAAAAATGTTTTAAACCCCAACAAAATGATGGAATATACAAATCATTAATCAGTTTCAAGGTAGTCAAGAATATCCAATATAATTTATCCAAATCAATCATGTATTATTCTAAAATCACTAACTCGGTATCAGAACCATATTATGATTTATCATTCTCTCAACCATATATTTTCCAAAAAATTAACCTTCTATTGAGTCACTTTTCTTTGTTCCACACAATCTCAAGTCCTTAATGAAATAGTACTGCAGTACAATCCTTATATACTCCATAATTATTATAACAAGTACATTGTTGATACAACACTCAATTGACATAATCAACATAAGAACTCTAATCATTCCTCTTCATCTGTGGTAGTATCATAACTTGATTATTATCCAATAGCATCATTTGCGGCATAGTCTGATGACTAGGGCATAGGTTCGCGTAGTGTCCAAACTCCTTGCAAATGAAGCATTGTACATTTGAAACCATTTTCTCACCCTTGCAGTCACGTACTTTGTGCCCTTTTCCTCCACACTTATAACAAACTCCCATTTCTTTCAGGCAAGTTCCAGGGTGTTTCTTCCCACAGTTGTCACATATGGGAAAATTATTCTTTTCCCTCTTCCCTTTATCCATCTTTCTCTCTTCTATCCTTTTCTTCTCTTGCTTCCCTTCAAAGCCATAGGACTCAGTAATCTCTTTACTTATCTTATCAATACATGATATTATTTCTTCATATGATGATAATACATGGGAGACTATTTCTCTTTTAAATTCTAGCTTAAGACCATGAAAGATATGATCCTTCCTTCTCTTTGGATCATGTGCATTTCCGGAGTTCTCATTCCTTCTACTGGGCGCCATTTCTAAACAATGGAATACACTAGATCAGTTTATGAATCAAAATACATAATCCCATACTTATAAAATACTTAACTTAATTGAACTATTTATGGATATAATCCATAATCATAAAAATGTTTTTCTTTGAGGAAGTATATACTCATAAACCCTTCATAATGATTTGTAAAGATAGTGAGAGTTATCCTAAGCATATCCCCCGGGAGTGTCGTAACCAAGAGTGCAGCAAGGCCCGTTGTCGTGCACCAGTTCCCGTTCGAGTCAAGCTCAAAGCGGTGTTTTCGGGTTTTACCCCTAGGTACATCTGTGCCAGAGCCGCCTCTACCTGCTCGTATCCAGACAGGGATGTATTGCTCGGAAAACTCACAAAATCTCTACAATACCAAAATTCTAGGAAGTTCTTCTATACTAATCCTCAAAGTTCATCTTAGGTCTACGTGCTCTAATCAGAGTTTATCTAAATCTAGCTTCCAAGGATTATACTAAACTTCCTCTGATACCAACTGTAACGCCCCGACCCCAGCTACCCAGAGTCGGTGCATTAATTACATAACATTGGCATGATCACAAGAAAGATCAAATCTCAAAAGACCGATTTGTTTAGTAGCCTTGGAAACACTAGATATATTCATAAGTTTTACATTACATCATAAAATGAAAAACTACTACAACAACATAATGTCTCCATAATCCACACTACTATCCCCTCATAATATCCCTGCAGGTCATTCATAATTTACTTCTTCACTACCTGGGAAAAATAAAACATAGAAAAGGGGTGAGATCAAATGCCCAGTAAGGATAACAATATAGCGGAACATTCAAAAATAAGCATAAACATTTAAGGCAATTAATTACTAAAACAAAAGCCTTTAAAACATGAACTTCAACATAGTATGGCAAAAGTAAAATGAAATAATGTCATTTACTTGTTCACATGGATATTCTACTAATCGAATAATCACATGCAATATCAATAACCACTTTCATAATGTTGGAATGCATAATGCTAAACGTTAATTTCTTTTTCTAGGCCTCATCCCAAGACCTAGGGGTTACTTCTAACCGGAACCCAACCCGGAGTGCCTCTAATAACCGGACACCAACCCGGAGTGCCTCTAATAACCGGACACCAACCCGGAGTGCCTCTAATAACCGGACACCAACCCGGAGGGCATACTTTTACCAGTCCCTAACCTGGAGGGCTTACTTTAACCAGTCCCCAACCTGGAGGGCTTACTTTTACCAGTCCCCAACCTGGAGGGCTTACTTTTACCGGTCCCCAACCCGGAACATACTTGTTTAGCACATTCATCTGAAGAAAAGTTTGAAATATAACATAAACATTCGGATTAAAACTAGCATACGAAATGTCAATAGTTTCACCATAAACTATGAATGGTATAAAATAGCACATCCACAGTCAAACATATCACAAAACCTTCAATACAATATAGAAGTTTTGTATTATAATAAATCAACTTCAAATAAGCGTAAAATCCATTAAAGGATGTTGACATAGATGAAATCAAAACACTTTTTAGAGAAATATCTCTTTCTTTTTTTGAAATCATTTAAGAGCCATATAAAATAAAACATTTTCTTGAAAATATTCTTGTAAGCTTGTAAGGAAAGCTTTGACGATTTTATAACGGCGGAAAATAACCGCACCCGCCGTATAAGTAAAAAAAAACATTCTTATCTCAATTCTGTCGAAAAGGTTAAAAAGGACCTTGTTTTGAAAACGACGGAAAGATTCCTTTATAAACCTCTTATAAAAATTCAAACAAGGGTATAAATGACTTTAACCCATATTCTTGTAAATAGTAAAAATGTTTTGAAATACATTTCGAAGAAACATGGATGTGGATGATAAAGAGATCCCAGTAGATTATTACGTATAATACAACCTCGGATAATGAAGAGATTGTGAAATAACCCTTACCTTGTACTTTTCCTTGGTTGGGGTAGGTTAACCTCCTGAATAATGGTGAAATAATTGTTATTAAATTATACAAGAATGATATACATTAATATGATATCATATATGATCTTTTAATATTGATTTGATAATAAAATCTTAGTATTATCGTTGTTTCGGGTGTGAACTTACTTGTTTGCTTTTGTATGTTTTGTTACGTAAGACATGTTTGTAAAGGATAATTTGTATATTATTCAAATACAGAATGGTATAAAGTCCTTAAACATCATTTTTAAATCATCAAATGATAATTATACTTGAATGGATACGATGGAGAATGAATCTCATCGCGTTCGTGGAGACGGTAGTCCGTACGTACACACGAACGCTACTTCCATTTAATTTTTATTTTAAAAGAATCAAATACAGATGATACATAGGTATATTACTATTCCAGTATAATATAATATTTTATACATGTTACTTAAGTTCATTAACACCATCCTTTATACGTTCCATGTGTGGTATGAACGAGTCATATCATTTTAAGGGGGCGGTAGTCCGCACTTCCTCAAATGAAATTATCGTATGTATATACAACATGAAACGAATAATGGTATGAAATAAAATGGAATTACAGAATCTTATATATAAAATATATATCATTAATATCATATTTAATTACAGTGCCATCATAATGGCCACCATGAGAGGCGGTAAGATGTATTTGAACAATCATCGTTTCGTGAGGCGTTAGTTTGCCATCCACATAAACATTATGTTCATCATCCATTAGATGGAGTTGTGTGTATGTGTAGTTTGAATCCTTCTTATAACAACATCCTAGTATATTGAGGATACTGGTGTTGTTACAAAAGAAAGGAAATAAAAAGAGTTTGGGTGTTGAAGAAGCAAAATAAATGAAAATAATTTAAGAGAAATCGTTACCTTTAATTTAGGTAACACACTTTGGTTGGAACCAAAGGACTTCTTGAAATGCTTTCTGCCTAAGGGGAAGCATCAAGGAGGATGAGAGGGATGTGGGGAGCTTAGTTGGGCAGAGTTTGGACGAGCCAAGTGGCTTGAGAGGTGTGAGGAAAAGAGAAGGAGGAGTGCCCTTTTATAAGAGGGGTGAGGGGCACCTTTGGAAAAGCTAGAAATATTAATTTATAATAAATTCATATTCGGTTTCCAATGGATCCAAAGTTGACTATTCAAAGGTTGAGGTGGGGATGGGTCGAAAACAACTCATCCAATAGAATTTAGACAGGTTTGGGTACTTATATTAACCTTATCTTTAAGTATTAACTCTAAGTTAATTAGTTTCACTTTTACAATGTCTCTTTGTATTTTTATATAATATGGTTAATAAACTTACTATATACATCCAAGAGACCCCCAAGTGGTCCATTAATGATTAACCTATCATGATATAAGTCTCTTGGCCGAACCTTAGATTTTTAGGAATTTAATATCAATTAATAATATAATATTTGTTTTAAGAACTCTTTTATGTCAATTTTGACACTATTCAATAGTTGATTTTTGTAAAACTCCTAACAGATTGATTACTTCGAAAAAAGTCAATTAAATCAATACTAATATATCATATTATCATAGAAAATTAGTTTAATTCATTAAAAGTTTCATATTATAATTATTTGGGTATTTATAAGATCAATTATTTTAATTTTTCACTATTTTAGTAATTACTGCATCATCATTGTGTCATAAATAAGATAAATTATTTAATGTCTAAAAATTATAAATAAAATATCATTATGTAGGAAATCTTTTTAGATTTCTAATGAATATTTATAATCGAAAATCCAACATGTATAACCTTATGTAAAAATTTTTCTTCTAAAAGATGTAAGCTTATGTCATTTTTATTTTTATTTTAGCTTTATTAATATAATGTGTCATTATCACTTACAAGTGGATCCATGGGGTCCCAAAATAGACCCAAATATGCCCATGGTCGACCATATATCAACCAATAGGGTTAAGACACGTTTTAGGGTAATTTAGTATTATTATAATATTATTTTTTTAACCCTTATTTACCGGATTTACCCTTAACCATGGTAAATAAAATATTTACCGCAGTAATTATTCAAAATGTCTAAAAATAAAAGTTGCCTATTTACACAATTTTAACATCCTGATTCCAAATATGGAATCCATTTTTCTAAATTCAAAACAGAGAAGTGGCAGAAATTAATTTAAAATTAATTCCCGCTGTCAAAACAAAAAGCGTGTTTTTAAGAGATAATAACTATCAAAAGATTGACACTTGTTTATGTTCGGTTTAATTGTAAAATTATGTCCAATGGTAAACATTAAATTGAATGGCAAAAATATATTCTAAATATACTTTAAAACTACTAAAATTCATAATTTATCACTATTAATTATTTTGATTAAAAAAGTTGTTTTTAATTAAAATTTAGTAATTTTCACTATTCATCAAAATATGAAAGTTATCCGAAAAGTACCAAAATTTCACCTTAGGCTAAATTCGATATTCCGAATACAAAAATGAAGTCCATTTTAAAATATAAAATATATATAATTTCAAAAAGTAGGTATTACTATTCATAACGGCTAGTTTGATTGGTTGTGGCGTGTGTTAGAACTCAAGGTTGCGTACAACACACGCTACTATTTTATTCAAAGGAAAGCGTACCGTGGAAGCTTGGGATGTTTCATTTTAAATTTTTGATGTCCCCATTTAGTCAAAAAGTTTAAAATATTGTATTTAAAAAGGTTTCACTATTAGAAGTTGATAAAAGTGAAATACTGAAAATGAATCTGTTCTTGCATTATGACTAAGAAACTCATAATAGGGATTCTAAAATTATAAGGATTATATAAAGTTCAAAATGTAGTTAATACTATTCATGACCTCTTTTAATGGTGTGATTGAACTCAGTGTTGCGTGTAGTGCAGGTTATTGAATTATTTTGAAGAAATAACACACTATGAAATCTTGGGGTGTTACAGAGTTACTATTCATTTGGGAGGTTTACTCTTCATAAGGGTCATATTACTATTTCTAAGGCTATGTTACTATTTCATTTATATATGAGCCTCTAGAAATAGCTCTAATTTCACTAATTCTTCTTTTATAATGTTTTCTTATATATTATAAGTAATTTTATATGACTTATACTATATGAAATTAAAATAAGAATTGATAAATTAAATTGATATAATTTTTGGTCATTACATTATTCCTCCCTTTTGAAATTTCTCCCTTGAAATTCAATTTTTCATAAACATGTGAGGGTACTTATCCTTCATCACCTCTTCCATTTCCCATGTTTCTTCTTCATACTTATGGTTCCTCTACAACAATACGATAATGAAGGTTGTCTTGTTGCATAGAAACTTATCTCTCCAGTCCAAAATCATTATTGGATGCTCCTCAAAAGATATCTCATATTTTAGTTGAGCCACCTATGAGTTAAGTACATGTGAGGGGACACGTATGTGCTTCCTAAAGAGTGGTATAAAGAAGATATCATGAAATTGAGCCATATTCAATAGTAGTGAAATCATTAGTCCTTTTCTCTAATGCGATCAAGGATATCACAGGGTCTATTATTCCTTGGGCTTAGATTCACATTCATTCAAAACCACATGACTCTCATCTAGTGGGATATTCAATGGATGAATTTATCTCCAATGACGATCTCTAATTCTCTTCTTTGGTTTTCAGTATAGATATTTTATGACTCTAAGCTGATTTTTTAGGTTTTTTGATGGTTTGAAAATTCTCTATAATCTCTTGCACAAGATCATGTAGATATGGCTTTCTCTCTCCAGCATTATCCAAATATATTTGAGTTCTACATCACGTTCCATACAAATAATCATCTGGAGCCATATGAATACTTGAGTGGAAGCTATTGTTGTATAATAACTAAACCAATGGGAGAGGATGATCCCATTTTCCATTTAATTCTAAAGATAAGGATGTTAGAAAATAATCAAGTGAATCAATATTCCATTCAAATTGGCCATCTGTCTTGGGGTGATAGGCTATACAGAAATTAAATTCTTTTTTCAAAATAATTTTTAAGAATCCTCCCGAACTAAGATGTGAAACTGTGATCAGGATCAGATACAATAATGAGTATAACCTCGTGTTACCTTAGCACTTCTTTCACATATATCTTTAAAATTTCCTCATTTTATAGATCTTACCAAAAAGTGATAAAGTGGGTTGTCTTGGTGAGTTGGTCCACCAAAACCAATATTTCATTATTTCCTTTATATGTCTTTGTGAGACCCTTAACTAAGTTCACAGTGGAATTATCCCATTTATACATGGGTAGAGTTAATGGTTTCATCATCTATTTGTATATAAATCATAAGACTTTAACATTATAACCTATCATGCAGCTTGAGTTCTACTCTAAAATCTTCTACTTCATGTTGTCCCAGTAACTATTTTCTCGAATATCATGGTATATCTCTGTAATTCTAGGACGGATATAGAATGTTGGGTTGTGTACATTATCCAATAGCTACTTCTCAATCCTATGTGATGAGGGAACATAAAGCCTCTTTCCAAACTGAATAATATCCTCATCATCAATATGAAACTCTTTCATATTCCCTTCCATTACTACAATCCCCTTTTTTGTAACCTTGGATAATAATTTTTTGTATCCTTAATCTTATCTTGGATAGATGGTAGAGGAATAATTTGGTAATGGTAGGATTTATTCCCCAATGTTATGATTTTCAAATCTGCCCAGTATATATCCATAAAGATAAGGTCTTTTTCAACATGCATCATAGATAGAGTAGGATGTTCTTTAATAATAAGAGCATCATATACCTTTTATGCCTTTCCATGATGATAGTCAATAGAGAAATTTTAGACTTTGATTAGCACACACCATATCATATGATACATGTTGATATTCTATTATGTGAATGTATACATTAAGATATAATGATATATATATATATGTCACACTTCTCACTGTAGAGGATGTGCCACCAGATTATTATGGATAAAATCATATCTACAAGCTTCAGATCATGCATTGGGCAGTTCTACTCATGGATGTTCAACTACTGTGATGCATAGAATGTCACATTATAATTTTTTATCATCAGACGACACAATCCATTCTTTGAAGCATCATTGTATATCAGAAAACATTATCCACTAATCGATATTGAGAGTATGAGTTAAGTGATTAGCATTATCTTTATCTCCTTGAATATTTCCTCACATTCTCCCAACAAGAAATACTTTACCCCATTCCTTTTTAACCTAGTTCGTGGGGACAAAAATCATGAATAATTTATCACAAAACATCGATAGTACTCTGATAAGAAAATAAAAATACATATTTATTTGACATAGAGGGTATATTCCATTCCTCAATCACCATTTTTATGGTTCTGTCGAAACTCCTCCACTTATGATCACATGTCCCATGAATGTGACTATGTGAATCCAAAATTCATACTTGCATAATTTGTTGTACAAATTCTCCATCCTTAATTTCACCAATATAATCCTTATATATTCTTTTTGTTCCTCCTTTATATTATAATATATGAGAATATAATCAATAAACACTACTAAAAATATGTCAATGTAATGTCTAAAGACTCTATCCTTTTATTGTTGAAAGATTACATGGGAATTCGTATATCCGAAGGGAATCAATAGAAATTCGTATGGACTACACCTCGTATTGAAGTAATTATTTTGAATAAATTCCTTCCTCACCTTTGGAAAATGATATATGAAAGGAAGATCCTCCTTTGAGAAGTAAAAAGACACTCATATCTAGTAGAACTAGTCATCAATCATTATAAGAGGATACTTGTACTTTATGGTGATCTTTTATGTTCCTTATAATTGATACATATCCACATAGATCAATCATTATTCTAGAAAATGAGCACTTGTGCACCCCTAGGTGATGCACTAGGTCTTATGAACACATTTTCCAAATTCTCATTTCATTTAATCTTGAACATGTAATGTTTGATTGGAGTCATCCTATGGGGGAACATTGATATGTGTGTAGATCTAGTTATGAGTTCTATTGAGAAATCTACCTCCTGATCCAATGGGGTCTGGTTAACTCTTTATGAAATACATAATTGTATTCCCTAACTATGATAATTTCTCCTAGGCTTATAACAACCTTTTAATTCATCATTTTAACAGGGCACGATTCTTAATAGGGAATCAGAACCCACACAGATGAAGGATTTTCCAAAGGAGGATCATGATCATCATTGAATTTCTAGAGGTGCATTTGATGGTTGAGAATAAGATTTTTTTTTCTTCCTTTTTTTCATTTTTTTTATATTTTCACTATATAATGAAATCAAAAAATTCCATGTATATCATGAAATTCCATTAAGGTATGTATCACAAGATTTTCTAGAATAATCTTCCCCCATAGGCAAATTAGAGAAGATCCAAACACTTGGGTTGCAATTATTTCACCACATTGTGTTTTTATAAATATGAATTCTTTAATGCTTCTAGGATATGATTATATAGTTCTAGAAAACATAAAATACATAATATAATGTATATAACCAAACCAAATAATCCATTTTTCAAGCCTTGAGTGAATAGTTAGTGTACCTTTTATGAAATTATTTTCATCCTCCACATTAGTTTTAGTAATGGCAAAAGCCTTTCCTTGCTCCTTTTTATTTTGTGACTACTGAATCCGATTACCCTTGAAGACTCGAGGTTTAGTACATGGGCATGGATAGTTCCATTTCCCTATACATATTTATAATTGGACCATGGGTGGATCACTACTTTCATCAACCACCATGTCCATATTCCTCATGTATTTATTACATTGATAAATTAGGGGTCTTATCTCCCACACCTTATGTATTTACCCATCCATAAAAGGTAGGTCCATTGAATCCTCTTCCAAGTTTTTTTACATGTGCATGGTTGAGCCTTCTTTCCACTTTTGTAATTAGATCCCCCATCATGAAACACCATCATTCATTTACTATCACCATATCCACGGAACCATTCAACAAACATGATCTCTACATTGAGTGCACATCAGACAAAAAATACATAACTCCAAAAACCTCTAATTTCTATATTATTTTTAAATTGAGGTTTTAAACACTATATACTCTATCAATTTTATCATGATTATTGAAAAAAATATTGAATCATACTTTAAAATCCTTGTGAAATTTTCTTCATAGGTTTGACATATTCTCCCTCTATTCATAATCTCTATAAATTATCCCACTATATTTATATAAATATTTTGATGTAAATACTTGTTATGAAACGTTATCATATTGTCATCCCACTCCATATCATTTATTTCACCCGTTGACTTCATGTTCTTAATAAAATCCCACCACTGATCAGCCTCTCCATCTAGACGATAATTAGTGAAATTCACATTCTCTATCGTAGAAAACCGATGAAAACAATAGATCTTCTCTAGTGTGTAGACCCTCTATTTATCTACAAGTGGATTAGAATATCCACTAAATTTTGGCCATCATTAACATATAAATCCCCAAATATACAATTTATACCTATAATGTGAAGGATGATGTTCCACATTATTCAGGTTATTATTTATATCCTGATACAGCTGGGTAAGTATCACAGATAAATTTTAAACTCCACCTCAAAAAGCATTTGGGATGTCATTAGGGAAATTTTTTATCTTTCCATCGCATGGGTTCTTGTCCTGGTTTCTATTTTCCACATAATTTTATAAAATATAAGTTTTAAAAAAATCAACAAGTCATCAATAACTTATTTCCTTGTTAAATTAATTATATAGACATATATTATAGGATCTCAATGTTTATAATTTCTTAAAACAAAGATTCATGAGTGGTTTTATAAAATTAGTCTTATAATAAGGGTATTCACTAAGGTTCTGTACTTTTAATTGTGAAATTAAATAAACCTTGTGGTGATACAAACTATAGCGATCCTGATTTTTAATACATTCTTAATACATAATTTTAATGACATATAACATAAAATCATTACATAACAAGGATATAATAATTTAGTATCATGGGAATGAATATACCATATATACCATTTAAAAAATAAAAACTAAATATTTATTTAATTATTTTTTCTCTCTATTCATATTAGCCCTTGAATTATTCTTTATACAAGTAATAAACTAATGATATACATCAAAAGGGGGTGAGATAAAAGTCTAGTAAGAGGAAAGATTAGTACATTAAACAATATTAAATGGGGTGAGCATAAAAATTATCATCATAACATTTCCATCAAATCATAATCATGATAGGAGTCATTATGAAAAGGCTTGTTGTGTGATAAGTTATATTAATGAAACATCATGTCATAATGGTAAACTACCCCACATAATTGTGAGGATAACTAGAATCATGTTCCCAGATAATTAAAATTTTATATGAGATACATCACATTACAGAATTAATTGGAGGAATATATAATTCTAGAAACACATGTAACATCATAGCATTTACAATGTCCTATATAATTTTAGGGACACCTGTAAAATCATAAAATTTATATTATCATGCATGAAACATTGTATGACAATCAAACATAGACATATAATATACCATGGAAATAAATGGGTTAAATTTCAAAAATAATACATTCTTAAACATTGGGTTAACAAATGAAATAGGGAATCACATAATTGATATAACAATCATCAATCTTGAGTGTAAAAGAAACAGTCTCGTGAAGTAAAAGTTGTGTTTTTTAGAAAGAATAGTTATTTTGGAACACATTGTGTTTGACATAAACATAAGAAGAAACATATATATCCCATAAAATTTTTGATAATTATGAAGAAATTATATTTAATGAATATCAATATTAAAAATGTTGTGAAAGAGGGAAACCCTAAAGAAAGAGTGTTGGGTTCAAGAATTCCCCATAACTTTTCTCTCAAAGGTTCCCTTAGTTTAATAGCCTATATAGTCAAATTATATTCCTTAATTAAAAACTTTAGAACCTTTTATATATAAATTTTATTCCATTTGTTTATATCTATTTCATTTGGAGGCTTTCCAATTACTTAAATAGTTTATTTTCATCTTTTGAGAGTATTCATTTACATGTTTTTCACGATCAGTTCAATTGTTCATAACAATGGAAGTGTGAGTAAAATGAGTATAAATATACATAATTTTTATTATATATTAGTAATATTATTTCTGAATTTTAAATGATATTATAAATAAATTTTTTATATTGTTTGAGGATGAATCCTTAGATAAAATTTAATAATGATCATTTTAGGTTAATTTTGTTCGGATTTAGGTCACAAAGAACACCGTTTGTTTTATCATTTAGTGTTATGTGTATATGTTAGTTATAGAATACAATGAATTTTGTAAAATACACATAATAATTTTTTTCAACCATTATATTGGTTTTATTAACACTATTTAAGTTATTAAAGGGAAAATGAAATTGCATCACCCACGATGTAATTAAATTAACACATCACAGGCGACGATTTATCTTTAAGAATAAGAGAGAGATTAAGAGAGATAGAGAGAGGAGATTGATTATGGATCCTCTATTTACATTAAATATTTGTTTTATATCAAACATATTATAGATACAATGCTTTTTCAATATGATGTGTTGAAGAGAGAGGAAGAATTGAAATGAAATTGAAAAAAAATATTAAAAGAAAAAGTAATAGGGTTTTACAACATGGATTTATCCTCCTTCAAAACCAACATGGATAAAATTTTATAGTATTATGATGAGACAAAGAGATATTTTATGTGTGTAAGGGTCTAGGGAGGAGTATTGGGATGAATTTGGAAAGGCTCAAATCTAGAGAGGTGTGAGAAAAGATGGTGTGAGTGGTGGTATTTATAGTGTACAAGAGGGGTTTTTTCATTATTATATTAATTAGTTTATTATGTTGCCTCAAGAATATGAGTATATTTATAATAATCTCTTGATATATTAAAATAATGAAGGATGGTTCGATATTATGGTGCTTACATCAACCTGACATCAGCAATGCATAAAAAATCCACTTATTTATAATTTATTGATAATTATTGTAATTTACTATTAATAAAAAATTCAAGTATTTCATAGAAATCCTAGAAAATCCCACAAATAGTATTTCAAAATGTAGAAATAAAAAATGAACTCCATTTTTTGAAAATAATTTTTGAAATATGATTAATTTAATTTTAATTAAAATCATTATTTAGATGGAAAATACAAATTTATAATGATATCCAATTCTATAAAACAATGAAAAATTACTTCAGGTCTAATTAAATTATATAAAAAATATAAGATATAAAAATATTAATTAATGGATAAAATTTCATTTAAATTATTAAATTTATTATTAAATTGTTATTAAATATTTATGATTTAGAATAAATCCAGAAATTAATTAATAATTTTTAAATCATTTAATTACAAAGTCTATGATATAACTATACCATAATTTCATTTATAAGATTCTTAAATTTTATTTTTACATTAATGGGTGGAGTTGCAAATCTTATGTATGACTTACTATTCATAAGGGTCATATTAATATTCCTAAGGTTGAGTTACTATTTCATCAATACATGTTCCAAAACATCAAAAAATACATCCTATTTTACTAAGTATTTATTTATAAAATTTATATTACGAGATCTATGTGACTTTATGTGATTTATATTATATGATATTACTATAAAATCAGATAATCTCCCTTGATAAAAGTTTTTGTCATTAAATTCTTCTCCACCATTGGAAATTTATCCCTCAAAATTTCATGTTACATGAATAGGTGGGGGTACTTTTCTTTCATCACATTCTTTAGTTCCCATGTTGCTTCTTATATATGTATGGTCCATCCACAAAAAATTGACTTTGTGTGTTGTCTTGTTTCATCGATCCTTATCTCTCTAATCTAGAATCATTACTCGATGTTCTTCATAAGTGGGATCATCTTCCAGTTGTACCACCTCAATGTTTAATTCATTTGGGAGGACCAGTATGTACTTCCTCAGGATTGATACATGGAAGAAATCATGAATTTGAGCCATATTCGGTGAAGTCAAAGATTATAGGCCATGGATCTGAAACAATCAAGGATCTCAAAGGCACCACTATAAATTGGGATTAGCATTCCTTTCATTCAAAACCACATGAATATCTCCCACGGTGATATTTGAAGGAAGACATTATCACTAATATAGAACTCTATGTCCCTTTGATGGTTGTCAACGTAGTTCTTTTTCTAACTCTTAGTATATTTGATATGTTTATATATGGATTCAACCTTCCCTATCATATAATTCAAAATATCATGTACATGTATCATTCTCTCACCATCTTTATCCCAAAATGTTGGTGTTCTACATCGCTTTCCATACAAAGCTTCATATGGAGCCGTTTGGTTACTCGAGTGGAAGATATTAGTGTATTAGAACAAAACCATTGGGATATGCTGATCGTATATTCCATGGAATTATAAAGATAGTGATCTTAGAATATCTTCATGCATCTAAATAGTACTTTTAGATTGTCCATCAGTTTGGGGGAGATAAGTTGTACTAAAATATAATTTAGCTTTTGAAGTAATTAATAAGAATAATCAAGAATTTATATGTGATCCTAGGATCACAATCTGAGACAATAAACAACTGGCCCCTATGTAGTGTCACAACATCCTACACATGTATCGTATCAAGTTTTCTCAATCGATAGATCATTGAAATTGTGATAAAGTTGGTTTTCTGGGTTACATAGTCCACCACAACTCATATCTCATTATTTCATTTGGATGTCATTGAGAGACCCTTAATAAAGTCCATGGTGACATTCCTCTATTTAAACATTGGTATTGGAAATGGTTTCATCATCCCTTTGTAATTATGTTGCTCAACATTAACTTATTGACATATCAAAAACCTTAAGGCATACTCTGCAATCTCAGTCTTCATGTTGTCCCACCAGAAGTGTTCTCGAAGATCAATATATATCTTGGTACTCCGGGAATGGATAGAGAATGTTGATCTTTGTGCATTATCCAATATCTCTTTCATTATACTTCATGAAGATGGATGATAAAGCCTCATTACAAACTAACTAACAACATGATTATCATTACAGAACTCTTTAAGAGTCCCTTCCTTTACTTCATTAACCATCTTTTGTAACTCCAGATCATCAATTTTATGTCCCTAATATTTTATTGAATAGATGGTTGGCTAATAATTTTGGGAATGATAAGATTTATTCCTTGATATTATTATTTCCAAATATATATTTTATATATCTATGAAGATAAGTTCTTTGTCAATGTTCAACATGGATAGGTTAGTCCGTTATTTTCCCTATGATCATCAACTACCATGTTCTTCTTTCGAGGATGAAAGTCTATAGAGGTATTATAGTATGTGGATACCCATAACAATATCCTATGATGCATGTTTAGCTCTTTTTTATGAATATATACATTAGGATCTAGTGATTGGAATATAGTCACACTACTCATTATGGAGGTAGTTCTGCCATATTTTCACGGAAAAATCACAACTATTAGATAAATATAATGCATTGGGAAATTATGATCATGGTTCATCAACTACCGTGATGCATAGGCTATCACAATATCATTTTTCATGAGTACAAAAGACAATAATTTATTTTAAACATCACTATATTATAGAAATCATTTTCCACATATCAATAATTTGAGTACAAGTGTAGTGATAACCCTTCTATTTAGCTCTTGAATATTTCGTCGCATTATCCCATCAAGACATACATAACCCATTCATTGTTTAAATAGTCAGTGGGCTAGAAATTCAAAATAAATTACTCACAAAACATAGATAGTACTCTTATAATAAGATCAATATTCAAATTTCATTGATAATAGAGGGTCTGGGCCATTCAAAAATCACCATTTTTTTATGGATTCAGAAAATTTCATTCAATTAAGATCACATATCAGAAAAATGTGACATAATGCATCCAAAAGTCAAGCTTCATGAATTTTTAATACAAATTATCTATCCTTAATGTCACCAACACATGCCTTAGATGTTTTTCTTGTTCCTCCTTCCTCTGGGATATATGAGAATATCATCGATAAACACTACAAAAAAAATCTAGGTAATGTTATAGACTTTATTCTTTAATTTTATAAAGATAATAGGGGTATTAATTTGTTTTAAAGGCATCAATAGAAACTCATAGTTCTGATACCTTGTATGGAAGGAAGTATTTTGAATATCATTCTTCTTCACATTTAGCTGATGATATCCAGAATGATGATCAACAATTGATAAGTTCATCACTCCTCATAGCTGGCTGAACAAGCATCAAACCTTATAAGAGTATACTTTTAGTTTTTGGTGAATTTTTTTTTGTTCACGATAATTAATACAAATCCATATTGATCCATCATTCTTCCAGACAAATAGCCCTAGAACACCACAAGCTGATGAACTAGGGATTGTAAACCCTCTTTCAAAATTCTCATGTAAACTCTTTTTTAACTCTTCATGTTTGATAAGATCCATAATATAGGGATACATGGAAATATGTGTATCTCCAGGTATAAATTATATAGATAAATTAACCTCATGATTCCAAGGGGGTCTAGGTAACTCTTCATGAAATACATAATTGTATTCCATCATTATGGTAATTTTCTATAGGTCGATGAAATAATTCGGTTCAAACTTTTGAGCGAGGTATGATTCTTCACCATGAATCAAAGCCCATACCATTTAAGAATTTTCAAAAGGAGAATCATGATCTTCTATGAATTTTTAGAGTATCATGGGATGGATCAGAATATGAAAAAATATATCCTTTTCCCAACAATATTTATTTTGTTTATACAATGTGAGAAAATCCATTCCCAGTATAGTGTTGAATTCCATAAAGTGAAGTATCACATGATTTTCTGGAATAATATACCCACATAATCTAATTTGAGAATATTCTGACTCATGGGTTGCACTGATTGCACGTCTTGATGTTTTAGTAGATATCTATACTTTAATGTTTCGTGGTATGAATTCAATAGTTCTATAAAAATGAAAGATATAAATTATTGTGTAAAAGTAGAACAAAATATGTATTTTTTCATTCTTGAGTGAATTGGATGTGTACCTTGTATGACATCATTTTCCTTCTCCACTTCAGTAGTATTGATGAAATAAGAGTTTCCTTGCTCCTTAGGTGTTAGTTGATACTGAAACTGATTACCCTTGATGTTTTGAGGTTTTTTTCACTGGCTTGCATAGTGTCCATTATCCATATAGTTATAGAATTAAAACATGGGTGATGCTCCCCTTTCCTCAACCACATTGTCCGGATTCCTTATTTCATTTTGACATTCATGAGCTTTGGGGAATTCTATCCAACATATAAAACAATTTCCAATCCCATTGAGGCAATTCTCATGATTCACCTTCCCAATTCTATTGCCTGTGGTTGGTTGAGTTTTCTTTCCACCATTCACATTAGATCCTCCATTTTGAAACTCTATTTTTCAATTATTATCATCGTAGATGTGAGACCATTATCCATACTCCATCTCCATATTGATAGCACATAAAAAACTACATCATTACTCCCAATGTATCTATTTTATTGATCCTATCTAAGTTGTTATTTTAAACCATAAATAATCTTTCAATTTAATATCAATTTTATAAAAAAAATGATAATGCCTTTCATTAGTTATGAAATTTTCATCATTGGTTTTGATATTCTCTACTTCTTTTTTCATCAACTCTATAACTTACCCCTATATATTTGTATAATTATTTCAATGTATATACTTGAAAAGAAACATTATCTTCCTGTATTCCCCCACATTATATTCAATTTTATCAACTGAAAAAGTGTTCTTAATAAATTACCACCATTGATCGACCTCTCTATTGAGGCGATAAATAGGGAACATCAACTTCTCATTATCAGAATAGTGAGTGAAAAAAAGATATTCTCCATTGATCAGAAAAACTAGTCTGTTGCTAATGGATTGAAAGAACCACTAAACGTTGATGGTCGTTTCCGTACTAAACTCTCAATAGCCAGTTTCTCCCTCTTAGTTGATGGTTTACATTCCACATTATTCTGGTTATTTTTCATAAACTGATATAACTGGGTATGTATCGCCATGACATTTTGATCTCCAACACTCAAAGAATTTGTGATTTCATTATGGAAATTGTTGTGCGGTCCATCGCATGGTTTGATGGCCTGGTTTTTTTGGATCAAATCATTTTATAAAATAGAAATGTTTATAACATAACAAAAGTCAACATGTCATCATGAACTAATTCTCTTATGTAATAAAGTATAAATGCATATCTTATTGGATCTCTATCTTTAGTATTTTCTAAAAATAAGATTATTGAGTGCATAAATATAATAATTCTCATTATAAGGGTTTTCACTAAGGTTCCATAATCTGAATTCTCATATTAACTAAGCTATGATCTGATATAAACTATAATGACACTTCTTTTTCTTACATTACTATAACATCATTTTAATGATAAACAGTTTAAAATTATTACATGAAAAGGATTTAAAGGTTTAGCATCATTAGAAAACTAGGTCAATAAATAACTTTACAAAAAAACAACAATTTAATTATTTCTTCTCTATTTATTATTTCCCCATTATGTCTTCTTTGTACAAGTAATATCTAGAGGATATACATCAAAAATGGGTGAAATGAAATCCTAGTAAGAGGATAGATAAGAACTTGCAACTCTATTACATGAGGTGAGTATAGCAATTATCATCATTACATTGTCATAGGATGGTAATCAAGATAGGAATCATTAATAAAATTCATGAAATGTGGCAATGCATACAAATGAAACATTATGTCTTTGGGGTTAACTACCACACATACCTGTGAAAAAAACTAGAATCATGTTCCCACACATATAGCTATTATCATGAGATACATAATATTACTCGATCAAATGGATCATTATATAATTCTAGGAATTCCCATCACATCCTAGAATGTACATTGCGCTATATAATTCCATGTGTGCCCTTCACATCATAACATTTACTTTATCATGTAGGCCATGTTAAACGTCAAAAAATCATAGAAATAAAATAGCACATGGAAATGAATGGGTTTTATTTAATAAAGAATACATTCATAAACATTGGTTTCCCAAATGAATGTGGGGATCACATACTTGATATAAGATTCATCAACCATGACTGTAGATGAAACAATATCTAGATGTAAAAGGTGTGTTTATTTAGATCGAAGTGTTATATTGGAAGAACATTTGATAGTAAAAAAAAAGAAAACTTGTATAACCAGAAAAGTTATGTTAAGGTTTAATAAATTATAATTACGTAATATTAATATTGAAAATGTCTTGAAATAGGGAATCCCAAATAAAAGAGTGGTGTGTTAAAGAGTTCCCCTTACATTATGTCAGAATGATTTATTTACATTAATATCATATATAATATCATTAGATATGTTATTAATCAAATCAAAAATCTTGTACAAATTAATTTGATTCAAAATGGTTTTTTAGTTCATTTATGTGGTCTCCTATGAGTTATAAAGTTATTTTCATCTTTTGGGAGCATTTGTTTTCATGGAATTCCTGAATGGTTTATTTATATAGAAGAATGGTTGTTTGTTTAAAATGATGATAAATACAAATAATTGTTATTATAAGTTATTAATTATATTCTAGAATTTTAAATTATTTTTCAATCAAATTTATTATATTGAATGATAATGAATCCTTATATGCAAGTTAATGATGATCGTTTTAGGTTTTTTTGGAATTTTTATCACAGTGAACTTATTTTGTGTTATCATTTTATATTATGCTTAAATGTTAGTTATATAAAATAAATATTGTTTTAAAATTGAAATTATAATATTTTTCAACCTTTATAATGTTTTTATTAACATCCTTGAGGGAATTAAATGAAAAATGAACGTATATCAACCATTATGTCAATAAATTGACACATCACGAGAGATGATGTCATTTTTAGAATAAGATAGATAGAGATAAATGAGATTGATTATGGATATTAAATTAACATGATAGCATCACATTATAGAAAACATTTTGAATTAATCATGCTTTTTTAATAAAATATGCTTTATAAAATACAATAAATGAAATGAAAATGAAAATAAATTAAATGACAAAGGAATAAGGTTTTTCCATTTAGATTTATCATCCTTGAGAACATCTATCAGGAAAAGATTTTTTTATATGGATGGGAGAATGATAAACTATATTTGTGGAGAGGGATATGGAAGAGTATTGGTAATAATTTGGGTGTGCCTCAAATCCTTGAGAGGTGTGAGAAGAAGAGGATGTGAAGAGAGGTATTTATAGTGGCGAAGAGGGGTTTTTTCTCATTTTTATATTCATTAGATTATTATATTGGCTCAATACAATGAATAGTTTGATAATTATATCAATATACAAAAAATAATGTGTTATGGTTTGATAATAATGTTATTACATCACACTTACAAAAACAATGACTAAACATTCATGTATTTAGAATTAATAAAAAATTATTGTATTTTACTATTCATAAAAAATCAAGTATTTCTGAAATATCCAAAAAAAATATACCTAGCCATTTTTTATGTGAGAAATATTAAAAAATTAACTACATTTTTTGAAAATTTATTTCAGAATATGATTAATTAAATTCATTATTTATGTGTAATATAATTAACTTAAATTATTACAAATTTTTTAATGCTTTAAAAAATTACATATGGTTTCATAAAATTATTTAAAAATCATAAGACATCAAAATATTAATTTATCTATAGATTATTTGAAAATAAATTTCCCTTTAAATAATTTAATTAATTATAAAATTGTGATTAAATATTAATTATTTATAAAAGTTGTAACACTTAAATAAATTTTTTAAAAACATTTATTTACTTAGTCTACGATATAATTAGACTATAATTTAATTTATATGATGAATAAATATTACATTTAATTTCAAGTGTGGGGTATCTATTAATTTGGTTAGTCTACTTTTTATAATGGTTGTATTATTATTCTGAAGGCCAAGTTAATATTTCATCGGTATAGGTTCCTAAACTTCTAAAACCACTTCTTATTTCACTAATTCATCATTTATTAAGACTTAATTATGGTCTCTATGTGATTTTTTTGGATTTGTAATATATTACTTTACTAAAAGAAAGGATAAATTCTGTAAATAAACATTTGGGTCATTAAATATCACGCCCAAACTGATCGCTAATCTAAAAAGACTATCATGATGCATAAAGACATACTAAGAGACTACTCTTTAAAATTAAAGGAGGGATGCAAATAATATATCTCATTGGTTAAGATCTCATGAAAAAATACCTTCCCCTCATGTATTCAGATGACTCCATTTGAAGAGATGTATAGAAAGTGATGTAGACCTCCCACCTTTTTTGGATGAAGTTGGTGAGAGAAAGTCACATGGACATGAGATTTTGAAAGAGGTAATAGTGAATGTTCAATCCATCCTGCAAAAAATAAATGCTACTCAATGCCCTAAAAATATAAATGCAAATAACTGTCTAAGGGACATAGATTTTGATGTTGGAGATATATACTTCCATCAAATATCACCGCTGAAAATTGACATGTAGTTTGGAAAGAAATGGATGCTAATCCCAAGGTACATTGGCCCCTTTTAGATCCTTGATAACCTCATAGACATGTCCTATTAGCATGCACTTCTACAGAATATTTATCATGTCCATGATGGGTTCTATATATCACTCATGATGAAGTACGTACTAGGCCCCTCAAATGAATAGTACTCATATGTGGTACAGGTGGAAGATGATATCACTTATGAGGAGTATCTAATAAAAATTCTTGATCAGAGAGATATGGTTATATGAAACAAGAAAACCCACCATGTAATAGTGTTCTGGAGGAACCATATGTATGATGAAGGAACTTAGGAACTGGAAGAGGTGATAAAGGATAAATAACCTCATCTCTTTTTTAAAATAAAATTTCAAGGGAGAAATTACAAAAGGGAGGATGAATGTAATGATCCGAACATTTATCAATGGAATTTCCTCTATGTTATTGTAATTCTGTATAGTATAAATAAAAAAATAACGTATAGTCCATAATAAATACATTATAATTGAATAATTATTGAGATATAATGTATTTCTAGAAGTTATGGAATATAAACTGTTGAAATTGTAACATGGTATTTGGATTAGTAACATGACCCCTATGAATAGTGAACCGCCCAATTGAATAGTAACACCACCCATAAAAGTATTATCAAAATTTAATCATCATATAAATTAAGATATGGGGTAATTATTTAGTATACTATGTAGTTAAATGATTAAAAATTGTAAATAAGTGTTAGTGTTTTTGTATGTCATAAATAATTAATTAAAATTTTAAAATTAATTTTAAAATTTAAATGAAAATATATTTGAACAAAAAGTATTCATTAATTAATATTTTGTTTTCTTATGATTTTAATATAATTTTATGAGGCCTGAAGTAATTTTTCAATGTCCCCCAAAATCAGTTATATTTTTAAATCTGTATTTTCAAAAAATAAAGATTTTAAAGAATAAATAAATTAACCATATTTAGAAAATTATTTTCATATAGTGGTGTTCACTTTCTTATTATACACATTGAAAAAAAATTTGGGTGATTTTTTGTTATTTTTTTTAAATACTTGAATTTTATATGAATAATAAAATAAGATAATTTTGGATAAATGATAAATACATGAATTTTTAAGTAATTGTTTATGCAATAATGATGTAAGAACAAAATCATGACCACTAATTACTTATTTTAACAAATTTATAGATAATTCTTAAATAATTCATATTCTTCAGACAAAATAATAAACTAATGAATATAATATTGAGAAAACACCCCACTCTTCCATATATAAATACCACCCATCACACCCGCTTCTTTTCTCACCAATAAAAAACTTATCCTTGACCAAATTCCTCTCAAACCACTCCCCATGACCCTCTCCCACGTCCATGGTATCAATTTTTAAAAAAATGCCAAAATCCTGCCCTAAGGGGGTTCTTAAGGTGGATAAATCCATGAGTTAAAATCCTCTTCCTTTTTTATTTTATTTTCAATTTCATTTATATTATTCTCTTATCCAAACATTCTCTTATACAAATCGAATGATAACTCCAGTATGTTTGATATAATATAATGATATCACTTTAATGGATGATCCATCATTAAACTCCTTCGTACCTCTTTCTTGTTCTAAAAATGAAATCATTTCCCATGATGTGTCAGTTTACAGTAATCATTGGTGATGCACATTAATTTTTTCATTAAAGAATTCAGGGTAGTTAGTAAAAAAATTAAAATAGTTTAAAAATATTATAATTTTATTTCAAAACACACATTATATTTTATAAATAACTTATATACATTAGACTATATGACAAAACAAAATGAGTATGTTGTGATAAAAAACAGGTGTAATTAACATGAAATGATCATCATTAAATTGTATCTAACAATTAATCAGCATACCATATAACATGTTTCTTTATAATATCATTTAAAATTATTTAATATCATTAATAAATTATTATATCAATTCTTGATATTTATCCTCATTTTATATGGACATCCATTCATGTATACAGGTGAATTGATTATGAAAACCTTGAAAACAAATGTTCATGTACTATGAAATTAAATTGTATAACTCATCAAAAAGAAATTAATTAAATTAATAAAATTGTAATGAATAAAATTAATTTAATAAACGCTATATATTTTTAATTTATGAATCTAATGTGATTATACATATTGTTAACGTAATGGAATCTGTCATAAAAAATGTAAGGGGAATTATCAAACCCAAATCTATTTCATTATGATTTCCCTGTTTCTCCCCATTTTTTTTGTGATATTTTTTAAATATCACTTATTAAATATTATATTAAATTTTATTGGTTATACATTTTTATACATTATTTTTTGAAAAACACAATGCTTTCTTAAAGAACTCTTCATTCGAAAAATAGTTCTCTTACTTCTTGGGGTTGTTTCTTCTATAATGAAGATCGTTGATTATAATATCATGTTTTTTATTCCCCATGTCAATTGTGAACCCAAATATTATGAATATATACTTCATTAATTGAAACACATTCCATTCTTTGGTTTATTTTATTTCCAAAATTGATAGATGTTCTATGTGGCACACATGATAATGTAAATGTTATGTTGTGATGGGTGAGAAATAAATTATACAGCTTAATGTAAATGTTATTTTGTGATGGGTGTCCTCGAATTATATATATATCTAATAAATCTGATAATATTATTTATATCTTTATAGTGGTGAAATATACATGATTGTGATTCTATCTTTCTTCACAACTATGTGTGGTATTTAACCAATAAAACATTATGTTCCATTTTGTCAAATTTTCCACATTCCATTCATTTTAATAATGCATACTAAAATTATTATTATTATATGACAATGTTATGATGATAATTATTATTCTAATCCCTATGTTATATTGTTTCATGTTCTTATACATCCTTTATCTGGGATTTTAGCTCACCCATTTTGATGTATATTCTCAGGTAATTACTTGTACCAAAGAGAATTCAGGGGCCAATAAGAAGCTAAAGAAAAGGAATTAAATAAATGATTGTGTTTTATTTTTTATAATTCATATATGGTACTAATTTTTCAATGATTCTAAACTTTTTTTCCTTGTCATGCAATTTACTTGGTTATAATTAAAATGAAGTAATAGTAATGTAAAAAAAATAAAGTTCTCTTTAGGGAAACCCTACATTCTCACTGATATTTTGTTTGATATATGGATAAAATAGGGATGTTGAGTCCATGTGGATTGTTGGAATGTTGGTGCATTAAATCATAACTCAAAATATTAAATTTTTTAACAGATAATGAGGAATACATTATAGGGTTCACTGAAAAATAACATATTGGGCAGAGTTCCAACATGGTTCTTCTAGGGATCATATGGATTAGAGGTCCTCTTATATAAGGAAAAGATTTCTCAATTTGGTGGTTTAAAGAACCATATACATGATCCCATATGGTATACATTTGAGTTTTTTACAACTCTTTTTGTAGGTCAATGAATTGTTTTTAAACTCTCAATCATCTAGATGATGATTTTTGAAGTTGGAGAAATGTTATCAATAAGTGTTCCGGAAACCAAAGGCAGATAAAATTTTATTAAAAGATCAAAACATATACCCATTTGGTTTCATGTCATCTGGTGTGGGACATTAAATCGTTAGATATTGTAATACCACATTCCATCATTCAAAAATGTTAATATACATGGTGATGTAACATTAAGAATGTCAAATCCAATTTAATTGCCTAATCATAGGGATTATAAATCATGGTCTAGGAACATATAAGATTAATGGAGGTGAAAACTGGTGGTTAAGAATAAATCATTGATAATTGAAAAATACCATATTCCATGCATTCTGGACAATAACTCTAGGATTTTAGGGGGGTATCCACTAGGAACATATATGCTCTAGTGATATGTTCCTGGGAATGGATTTAATTATGTAGTGTCATTTTAAATTATTCAGTTCCTTTTACATGTTGTGTATTTGGAATAACCAGGATTAAGAGACACCAATGTCCATGGTTTTTCTAGAGATGAACATCAACTCAATGAATTTTTTGGTATTAACTCAGAATAAAAATACATGTAGGTAGTTTATGGAAAATGTAAAATTCATAAATGGCTAGATTACACTAATTTTTTTCACTGATTAGTTAATTAATATTCATGTTGAGGATATGTGAAAAATTATTTCTCTAACTTTTTCCTATACTAGAGTGTTCTAGTGAGTATATATCATCCTTAAATAAGGAATCAAAATGTCCCCTATGATTTTTCCGTGTTTAGTTATTCTCTAACATTTTCCTAAACTTAAGAGACGTTGAGTTTATCTGGTATAGACTTCAATTAGTCACCAAAATCCTTTGGTTTTTGATAAACATGACTAGTTTTATTCTAAATTAATTATAAATTTAGTGTCTTGTGATTTATAAAATAAAAAATTATTTTTTAAGGTTTTATAGTTTTGAAAAAAGTGTAGACAGTTTATGATCATAATTTATGTGGACCTTTTTTAATGGGATTGATACAAAATATCCTAATTATATTTCCATGGTTTAAGACTGCTCGATCATCCATATGTGCAAAATATTATAGTGTTGTAAATCATGGATCATGGTTCTTATTTCATGAGCAATGGTATGATAAATTCATGCCTAAAATGATCATGAATAACTATAAGGCAATGAGATACATTGTGATTATGTCTTTGATAAAAGGATTATTTTCCCCTTCTAATTGGACAAAGATTCATTTAGTTGATTTGAATAATTCACTTATACAGTTTCAACTTTTACACGGTCTATTATAGATATCTCATTTTTCTTTGATGGCCTTTAAAGGTATATTGAGACCCAAAGAGCCCAAGACACGATGTGTGATTTAAGGATTTAGGTTCTCCAAATTATTATGGATGAAACATAAATATTATTTGTAATGGTTTGGGAACTTATGGTCCACTGATAATCCATGATGATGGATGATGGTCTATATAGTTTATGTTCATGAAGTGGTGATGCATTTGTCGTGTAGTTTTATGTCATATTATAAAGATGATTTTTTGTAATTTAATGTATCGTGGTAAGGACGTTCGAACCAATGTGAAATTTTGGAGGATATCATTGGGGAAACATTTCATTATTCAATGTAATATTTTTGTGGGAAACACCGTTTCTCCATACACATGATTATTATTGGGTATCCCTATGTTGGAGCCCTTCTTTCACATATTTATATGATGTTCAAGAGTGCCAGATTTAGATCCAACTCATTCATGGGAAGAGCGAGTCTGTATGAATTTTCCCATCAATAAAATTTATCAGAAATTTTTTTCCTAGGATTCAATGAGATTGAATATTAATATTTTAAGGACATGATCAATCCAAAATTGAACATTACAGGAGATCCCTCTATAAATACCTAACTCACATGTATGTTAGAGAGTCATTCTATGTTTTTCCATTAATAATTCATGATAATATGGTCAAATAAGGGTTCATCTCCCTAGATTGATATCATACCAAGTGATAGGATATCTCCATACTTTATTCTAGAATAGAGGTGACCAATTCACCTTTATAATAGATTCATGGATATGGTGGCCCTCTTTACGAAATTTTACGTCTTATATTCTAGAACCATTTTCATGCACCTTATAATAAGGTGACTTGGAAATTTTCCTGAAGTTTTAAATCACACAACATGGATGTATCTTTGTGAATAATATCCACCTTTTGGAAACTCGGTCATTAAAAAGGATGCATACCCAAAATGGAAGGGTACAATAATATAGTATCATCATATTTGATTTGAAATAGTGTATTATGCTCGAATGAGTAACATTGAGAGTGTCTGAATTATTGTGAACCAGATGTACCATGAATGGATATTACAATATTTTTTATGAATATTCATCAAAGTACAAATGTAAATGCCCGAAGACCATAATACATTAGTGTCTATCGAATCATAGAACACTATATTCTAACATTGTCAAAGATATTCAATGTTTCCCACAAATATCACCAAATTTAGTACTCCTAAAAAACATTCTTTATAAAATTCGGAGATAACACATATTAAATGGGTGAATGCATATGATATGTAAGGTAAGAAAAGGAGACATGCGAACATAATCATGAGAATAAGGGTATAAGAACACAAGAATTAAATTTGATGATCATGCCATGCATATCAAGGATATATTAAATTAGTCATGACGTAAATATTAAAAGTTCAAAAGACATAGATCATAAGGAAATAAAGAACTTAATCCATGATATTAGAATATAGGAATAAGATATATGAATTTTTGGCACACAGGTAAGAATAGATATTCATTGACAATAATTCAATGATTTTTCCAAAACCAATGAAAATAGTTCATTGGGGATACACACACTAAGCGTGATACACCACTATCCGTAGTTGTAGACCTTTACATATAGTAAAATGGGTTCAGTCTCAAACAATAAATGTTTCACAGATCTCTCTCACTACTATCTTAGTAGTCATGGTTCACTCCCAAGACCATCTTAGTAGCAAATTTTCACTACCAAGACCATCATAGTGGAATAATTCCTTAACTATAGAAATTAAACTCTCCATTCCATCCATGTCTATCTATTTAAGATATAAATCATTACCCAATACATTTGAGGGAGATATAGGTCACACTAGTAACATAATACAATCATACATACATTTTACTCAAGATAATAACATTACAATCATGTCATGACCCATAAAAAGATACTATTTTCACATACATAATATCATAACACATGATGTGTATTGGGTATCATAAAAAGTCAAGTCAATCATATTCTTGGGAAGGGAAAAATTCATAATAATAGAACAACCTATGATTAAAATTTCATTAAATAGCTACTATATAATGGTAAAACCCATGGATGATAAATGGGTTCAATAAAAACCATACAACGAAATAGTAAAAATGGTTTCCTCGAATCATATCCCTTGAAATTCATAAACTATAATAAAGGGTATAATTATTTATTTGGAATGGTTATTGAATGTCATTTCGAGAATTTATTAATAGAAATATCCATTATTTAAAAATAGTTATTTTAAGCATAACCCATTTTAAAAATATTTTTATTTGAAAACCACTTCGAAAACATATGATGTAATCATTACAAAATAATTAAAACATTTCTCAAGGAAAATATCTTTCATGATATGGAAATTTATCTTAAATTCATAATTTTTTTTAAAGACTGATTCATTGAATATAAATTTGATGAAATATAAAATAATATTTAAATCATTTTAAAAACATTTCCTTTCAAAATATCATTGTAAACCTATAAATAAGTCTTTGAAAATATTTTTAAAACTTTTTTTTGAAAATAGTTTCAAAAAAATATTTAATATTGTTTGAAAAGATTATTTAAACGTTTTTATTTGAAAAAATCATTGAAGACATATAATAGAATCATTGATATATTTTTTAAAAGTTTTTCATTGAAAAAATCATCGATTTTTTTTGAAGAACTCATTAAAGCCTTTTGAAACCTTTTCTTTGAAAATAACATTGAAAACATAAAATGAAAGATTGAAAAAAAAATTCAAAAACATTTTTTTTCAGATATAACATAAAAAATGGAATTGTAGAATATTAATAGAATCATTTTCTTTAAAAATAACCTTTTAAACTTGTAATGGAATAATTAATGAAATGATGGTAATATTATATGGTAAATATATACATGTTGAACATTCCCTTTTCAACATAAATGGTTTAAAATAGTAACTTGATCTGAAATTTATTAGAATATTCCATTGGAAAACATTTTTGAAATGGTTATAAATGGGTAAAAATTCCATTTAAAAATTATATCATAATAGTATATATGATTTTTAAAATATTTTTCCAAAACATCTTTTCGATGGAAAACCTATATTTGGACGAAGAGATAAATGAATTCGGATTTTCTAAAAACATTTTCTTAATTATTTTATGTAATAATTAGAGGAAATGGTACCATTACTTGACTATATAATTAATGACAAGAGTATGAGTAAATTCATGTGATATCTTGAGAGATCTATCATATGATTTCATCAATTTATGCATAATTAGAAAATAACACGATAAATGATGAGATTATGTTAATAAACTAGTACCCTATTGGTAACATTTATTAATAATTTCCTAAAGAGAATAAAATTTAATAAATATTAAAATATCATTAATATTATAATATTCAGGATACAACATGTCAATGTGAAGTATATATAACTTATATAATAAAATTGGTGGATAACATTATACGGGTCTCAAAGAAGAAAAATTGTATCAACATTACCTAACCCATTTGGAAACTTGTGAACCAAAAACCAGATGAAATAGATATAATCAAATGGATATCAAAATTACAATAAATTTATGTATATGTATCCTCGGATACATTCATTTTTATTATATAAACCTTACAAGGAAAATGAGTGATGAATATGTCATATTTATCGTAGAAATAAAACTTATACTAGGAATCTTCTTGAATCTTGAGTATCTCTTTAATCATGAAATTTTACAAAAAATAATATCAATTGAAACATTTAATATTAATAAATAATTTAAATTCATTATATAACATGACATTTGGCAGTATATACACCACAAAATAAGAATAAGTGGTGAATATACAATATTTCACACAAAAATAAACGTTAGATGATAAAACCCATATCTTAAGTCAAGAATTTATTAATACACATTAAATCATAATATATAATATATACATGTTCATTATAAATATACCATATAAAAATATTCTTATATATTATACCATATATAATTTTATGATGATGTTATATTATATTTTTATTGATAATTAGATGTTAATATTTTATTTTGGGTAATATGCTTTTTGTTTCCCATTTTTTTGACATGTTATTCTTGATCCTCATACTTAGATAACGATTTAATTATTTCCATATTAAATAAGTGATATAAATATCATATATATTATGTATATAATTTTTGATAATAATCATTGAAATAAATAAATATTAAATGGAATAAACCATTCATGAAGATGGTAGGTCGTATGTATGCTTCAACATTGTTTAAGTATTGAAAAATGTGTATATATATAATATATTCAGAGTGTAATTATTTATTCATAAATATCATATAAATTAACGTAACCAATCTTCAATAATTTCTTCTAGAATTGTGAACAAATCTCACTTGATTGAAGAGACTGTAGTCGACACATCAACAGATGTAGTTATCGTATTTAAAAAAATGGAATAAATGAAGGTATTTGTTAAATAATAATTCTTGAAGAATAAATACTATCATTAACCGTCCCCTGGGGAACCTTCTATGGAATCCGCCAAGCCAGCCTCCTAAAGACCAAGGGATGGAAATTAGAACTATAGGTGTCAACATACAAGTGGTAGGCATTGTCCGGATTACTAGTACATACAAAAACATTCTACCATATCCAAATGTTAGAAAGATAAACATGCATGACACTATAAAACCATCGTGTAAATGTAAAGACAGTAGGTCAAGTGATCTAGAATACAAACCCAAAAAAAAAGATGAAATGAAAAACAATAAAGTACAAGGAATATATGAATGTTGTTCACAGAAAACCCCTCCTGATGAGTGACTGTAGAGTATTTGATAGAAGTTGTAAATTTAAGTTGTGCCTACCTGGTCTCACTGGGTACCACCGAGTTGTGGGCCACCAAGTCCACCATCATGGTGATGGTTGTTTGAACCAGACAGAACACATGTAGGTGAATCCATTGAATGGGGGAGTAACAATATACTTAGTAGGGACCCTATACTAACAAAAAAAGAGTGAAAAATGTCCACAATAAAATCCATGTAGAACGGTAGCACAGACATGGTATAATTTATAGTAGGAAAGTAACACCGTCAGTCATATCCTAGAACCCCTTGGGATGTTGGAGAAATCATCCTCGATGAATATAGTGGGCTTTCTGGGTCATACTATGTAGCTTCACACTAACAATGGATAGTTGTCGTACTTATCCCTAATGAGTACCATGGGTATGCTGGGTCACACAGCGTCGTTCCCCACTATGGGCATGCCAGGTCACACAGAGCTGGTTCCCACCATAGCCATGTAGAGATACTTCTCATGTCGAGTACCGTGGGAATTTAAGGTCACCGGAGATCCTCCACACCATGGTCCTATCAGGTCACACATATCCACTTCCCACTTATCCATTACAGTTGATCCACATAGGTTCCCTTGTCAATATTCTCTCGGTCTATGTGAACCGCATGGTTTTCACATATAGTATACTTGATTCCAGTAGAACTAATCCTCAATAATTTTGTTGTATTTAAACTTCCATGAAAGACTCATTCATGTATTACAAATTAACTATCTCATTTTGAGGGTTCAAATGCGGAAAACAGTTGTCTTGTATGGAAGATATTGGTGTTTTTTCAAAAAGGGGCATGACGGGTCTGGGTCCGCCAAACCGACTCTAATCCAGCCCAGCCTGGGTTTAGCCCACAGAGGTGGGTCTGGACTGCAATGGTGGGTCTGGACCAATATGGTGGTTTGAATCTGAACTGGTACCCCATAGGCAGACCATCTATTTCTTAGACGAGATGCAGTTAGAAGTCGCGTCTGCTCCCCGACCCCATGGGTCATCCGTAGGGCCACCTCCTCCACCACAGCTGGTTGACCGTGGCCTCGCTATGTGTGAATCATTGAATTGCTTCATCTGTGGTACCTTATTCATGGATGAGTGGACACATATACCATTTTAACCACTTATATGATTAATGGCGTCCCCTGCAACACTGTCAGAACCTAGTCTGGGTGAGACACTTATTCTGACGCATCGCCTCCCACCTGTGGCTTCCTCTGCAAGACATCATTGGGACTGCCAGTGGGTTATTTTGTAGACCACTAGGTCCGCGCTAGTGGTCTGTTATTCATGCTTCTTGGGCCTATGACCTCAGGGGAATTTCATCTTCCTTATAATGCCCTCAATTCATCGTTTCCACCACTTTGAAGATGCAGCCACGAGTAATGCACAAAATTCTCTAGGTAGAAGGTCTCGAGGGTTGTTCGTGTCGACCCGTACCCTCTACTTTAGAGTTTTAGTTACTTGGGATATATAATTGATGTTATATCACAATTTCATTAATCTAGATACACAAATCCCAAGAAAAAGGATCCTTCCCTCAAGAACGAGCGATCTACGGATCAACATGTTCATGGGTTGATCCACATTCATCATTTAAGATCGAAGAAGGGGGAAACATTAAATATCCTACCTCAAGGGTGTTTATCCTTAAGGAAGTACATCTAAGGGGGTTCATGTTCCATTGGATCTCATTGATTTTAAATTCCATTCTTCGAGGTGCGTCAATGTCACTAGTGATTTTCTGGCATTCGTCCTTCATCATTGGGGATAATTATTTCCATACGTTCTTTAGAGTAATTCCACAAATTGATCATCTATTCTACAATTCAAAAAAAAAATAACGTAAAACTAATATTAACATTTCTATTACATTTTTTTGACATGTCATTAAGTTTTTTCATTTTTGAAACACTGTATATTTTACACTTCATTTAATGTGTCATTATAGAAGACTTTTTCAAGACGTTAATGAGATGAATTTAATGCGACTCGTCGCCACTTCATTGCTGCAAATGTATCTTTCCTGTACCACCTCCCAATGGTGGGAATAAAACTAATAAAATATATTTTTATTTTATGTTATATTTTTAATACACTGAATACTAGCATTTCTAGTCAACCATATCCAATAAATGATAATTATGTTATAGGTGAATCCCACCATTCTAAGTTCAATGGTTCTCTAATATTTTTTATCCGAGCACTGGTTTAAAATATAGAAAAAACGGCTACCATGTTTAATTAAATGAATGTAAAAATATAAAAATTCTATTCAGGGCTCACTCGGCCTCAGAATTAGGTGCCGTCTAAGATTCTAGTCTTTATATAATTCTATATAATTTCTAAAATAATTACACAAAATTTCTACGATATCACATTACTCCCCCATTTTTGGGATTTATATCCTCATTTGCCAAAACAATTCTAAACAAAAAATGGGCATACTGAGCATGAATCTACGTATCCCACTAACATGTGACCTCCTAGAGATTATCGTTCTTCCACCAATTTCTACCAGAGGAGTTGACCATCTACAAAGGATGATCTATTATTGATCCTTTATCTCCATCGGGAACTCTATAAATGTCACATGATCATCAATTTCCAGCCCTCCCCAATTGATGATATGTGATGGATCTTTCACGTAATTCCTCAATTGGGACATGTGAAAATGATCATTCATCCAATGCATCTATGGGGGAAGATCTAGGGAATAAACCACCTCCCCATAATTTCTAAAAATTTGAAAAGGTATGGTGAATATCAGAGTTAACATTCTTCCCCGATCAAATATCTATAAACACTATTGGGGTGAGACCCGAATGAACATATGGTCTCCATATTCATACACCAATGGTCATAAAATGTTTTCATCATATAATTTATTTCTTGATATGTGCAGTCCTCATCTACTCATGTATGATCTACAACATCTCAGTGGTATCTCGTACGAACTCTAAACCCATGAGTGCTAAATCCCCTAGGTCTGTCAAGCATATAAGTGATCTTCATGGATGCCCATACAAGGCCTCAGATGGTTCCATGCCAATGGTGGAGTTGTAGTTTTGGTTGTATGAAAACTACATCAGTGGAAAGTGGTCTCCCAACTGCAACAAAAATCAAGGAAGCAATCTAGAATCATGTCCTCCATGGTCTATATGGTCCACTCCATCAGAAAATTTTTCTATGGGTGAAAGGGGATCTCAAGAAAAGCTAAGACTCAAATAATCCCTATAATACCTTCCTCATCATGGATGTAAGGAGATACTCATGGTTTGAGATGATCATAGAAGGAATCTCGTGAATCCTCACTATCTATTGGACATAGATGCATCCCAATACCTCTATCGATACATGTTGTTGGATGGGTAGGATGTGAGATGACTTGGTGAGTTGGTCAATGATCACCCAGATAGAATCATGGCCCCTTGACATGTGTGGTAACCCAATCACGTATTATATATAGATGCCATCACATATACAATACTATACCTCAAGTGGTTTTGCCAAGACTTCTAAAACCTGATGATCAGTCGTTACTTACTGAAAAGTGTGGCATCGTGAAACAAACTATGACACCTTTTTCTTCATCCCCTGACCACTAGTATAGACGTCGGAGGTCATCATACTGCTTTTCCAGTCCATGATGTACTGCCAAATAAGATGTATATAACTCCATCATCACCTCATCCTGAAATGTAAATGGTACCTCGGTGTGTCCTTTGAAAAAGAGGATGTGCTATCCACCTATAGAAATTCCATATGGTGCATGTCCTATGGATAACTGAATAGTTCGGGCCTCATTTTCAACATCCACAAGATGTGCCACCCTGAATCCCTAAAATAGTGGAGGAGTGATAGTTATCGATTGAAGGTAAGATTCTCCCTCATCAACAATGAAGGTTATGAGTATCACGGCTTGCTGCTATGTCACCTCACTCAGCAGTTGTAAACTAGACCTCTTGCTGAGCGCCTCTACCACCATATTCCCCTCCCATGAGTATATACTATCTCTAAGACATATTCTAATAGTAACTCTAGCCATCATCATTGTATCATGTCTGTGTAATTATGTGAGAAGATATACAAGAGACTATTTTGGTCAGAGATGATGGAGAACCATTCACCCATCAAGTAGTACTGCTACATATTTAGATAAAAGACCTCTGCTACTAACTCAAGATCATGGGTCACGTAGTTCAGCTCATGCTTCCTCAATTATCATGGGATATATGAAATCACCACTCACTCTTTCATCATGACACAACCTAGTCTGGTCCCTGATGCATCATAAAAAACTACATAACCAATTACCTCTTCTAGTAGTCTAATGATGATGGAACTCATTATTCTACACCTCAGTTATTAGAAATGTATTTGTTACTTCTCTTTGCACACAAAGAGTTGTCCATTTCATTTCAAGCATGATAATGGTGATTCTACTCTATAAAAGTCAGACTCGAACATCCAGTAGTATCTATCAACCCCTATGAAACATATCACCTCAACAACGCTCCTGGGTGGATCCCAAGGAAGCACTGAGTCTATATTTTCTAGATCCATTGAATCTCCATCCATTGAGATGATGTGTTCTTGAAAATTTTCCTCCCAAATCCAGATCATTTACTTCTATAGATAATAATTATTCTGGTGCTCTCAAAGTGTATCCATGAAAATATACAGGTGTGTATCATGCTCATCCTCCAATGCAATGTTTACTATGGTATTATCAATGAAGAATATGAAAAACCAATCAAGATAAGGCTGGATGATCCTGTTCATGATTCCCATGAACACCACTGGGGCATTGGTCATGCCAATATTCTTCACCAAGAGCTCATAATGCCCATACCGGCATCTAAAATTGGTCTTCGGTGAATCCTCATCCCGTAACTGAAATTGATGATAGCATGATTTGAGGTCTATCATCGAGAACCACCTCACACCCTTCAGCTAATTGAATAGGTTATCAATTCTTAGTAGTGGATATTTATTAGTCATGGTCACTTAGTTCAGGGCCTAGAAGTCCACGCATATCCTCAAGCTCCCGTCTACCTTCTTGGAAAATAACACAGGGGATTCCCATGGTAAAACTCTGGGCCTCCAAAATATATTATCTTGAATGTTCTCTAACTGTACCCTCAATTTAGGAAGCCCCATGGGAGACATCTGACATGCCAGTGTGGATATTAGTGTCCTCCCAGGGTACAGGTTGATGCCAATGTCTAAGTCCCTATGAGGAGGTAGTCCTATTACATCCTCCGGAAATACATATTCATACTCATCCTCCCCTATAGAAATGGTTGGAATCCTTTCATCCACCACACCGAGGGTGTGGCAAGACAACTTGTGAGTGATTAGCTACAACCTCGTCTGAGAATCTCCTTATTGTGATGTCAATGTTCCCCTTTGGCTGGTGGAGTAAAAATTGTTCCCATCCTCCCAGACACACAAAACTTCTTCAAAGCACATTTGATCTGATCATGGATTGTTGATAAGCAGTCCATACCCAAGATCTCTTTTTAAGGCCTTGACGCTGCTACTAGGAGATCCCTGATGAAGATCTCCCCTCCTTGAATTTTCACACAGTTCTAGCACTAGTGTGTAATCATCACTGCCACACACGTATGTGTATCTAATCTTAATGATCAAGCCAACGACTCCACCATAATCTATGAGCCATGAACATGGTTTGTGGAAAAGAAAAAGGTACTGATACCTATGTGTATAAAAAATATATATAAAGTGGATAAGACAGATACCATACAACTAATCATCTATGGAGCAACATGTTCAAAGGCTTTCCATGCCTAAATCTGAACTCTCCAATGTCCACCTACTCTCTGAGGCTCTAGTGGACTACCTAGGGGTGGTGGAGGAAGTACCTCAAATAGCTGTCCACTGCCTACTGCTTGAACTACTCCCTTACGATGTCTGCTACCCTATAGACCTCCTCAATCGATAATCTATCTCTTCCTTAGAGGTCCTTTGATTGTCTATTGATCGTCTCTGTGGTGGTTCAAGTAGTCATGATTCATGTGTCCATGCATGCCACACGTGAAGCATTTCCTAGTTCCCTACTGACTCCCTCTACTCAATGAGCCATGCACTACCGACCCGGAGTCCCTAAGTCATCCCCTGAATGGTATGACCCACTTGGGTCCCCATGTCATCTGCATGATGCTCACCATGGAAGACTATACCTTGTGAGGACTACTTGTGGATCTTGTTATCGCTGCCTACTCTTATAGGAAGGTCTCCATAATAAGAGCTCACTCTAGCACCCCATCCTGAGTGGGGATATTGAGAGACACCATGTATTCAATGATATCCCATCTGAATCACGACTCAATGGTCCATGCCCGGAAGAATGGTCCCCAAACCATGTGTGTGGAGTATCAGGAGAGTTCTGTAAACCATAAATACTAATCAACCACAGACATGTTGCACTGCTGTAGATGAATTGAATCCTATATCTGCACCGCGTGCAAGGTCATAGAGAAGAACTCACCCAGAAAATTTGGTCAAAATTATCCAAAGAGAAGGTCTCTTCATTACGAGTCTGAATCTCTAAACTCCAAAATCATCCTGTTGATCCCTGATAAAGGCTTGCGACAAAGATCAACTTCTGGTCAAGCAGTGTCCTCACTAAGCGGAAGACCAGAGTGAACACATCATGATAGTCCTTAGTAGCCTAAGGATCATTCTCTCCCCTGAGCTTGGGTGGTTTATACCATAAGAACATGTGAAAACCACTGAGCCTACATGCGTCCACTACTAGTAATGGTGGTAGTAACTCTCGATCAACAAGTGTTGGTATCATTGATGCACCACCTGGTGGGTCCATATCTAGCACTGGTCCCTGAATCAATTCCTCCTAGCTAGGAGGGTTGTCCTCATAGTCATGCTATGAGATCCTACATAGATGTCTGCGTGGAGGTGTCCTGAAACAGATCACGATGTTCCACAATAAGTAAATTATACCTAGTGAACCGACTCTAATTCATGATGAAGACGATGAGACACTCAATTCCTATATGATGCATGAAACTAGTGTTTTTATTAATAGGGTCAAAAATCATAATTCAAGGTCTTCGTGTATAGATATGTCGGTCGTCGCAAGAACTCATGACTCCCTAAATCGGAATGACGAACTTGAAACATTTAAAACTATTTACCGAACACGAAACAATAGGCTCCCAGTATTTGAGGAAAACAAAACTCTTATTATACAACATTTTCATGACCCACCCCTAGGGAACTTGCGACAACATCCACCAAGCCCATATCCCAAAGTCTAGTGGTTGGAGACTAGTGTCGAAGGCATCAACGAGAATGTTTGAGGCATTTTCCTAAGTACCTATGCACACGCACACAGAACCACACCCCAATGTGGAAAATAAAAACACGAATTCCACTAAACAAACACTGAGTAAAAGTACATACTCTAGGTAAAATGGACCAGAATTTAATCCCAGAAAATGATGAACTGAGAACAGAATAATACTAGGATACTCTAAAATCAATCTTCTAAAAACCCCACCTGATGGGTGACTGTAGATTAGATGCTATAATCAATAGAATTATGGCCTTCCTTCCTTACCTCACTAGGCACCACCGGGTCATGAGCAACCAAGTCCACTATCAAGGTGGCATTTTTTCACATGACCAACCATGTGCATGCAATTTCCGTACACGGGTGAGTAACAATATACTCATTAGTGACCCTAATCCAACAAGAAATGGTCACAATGAAATCCTATTATTAAACCATGAAGCAAGATAGATCACACCACCTATAATTTAGTGTAGGAATGTAACATCATCAGTCATATCTTTGAATACATTGGGCTGCTAGAGAACTCCTCCTCAATTAGTATAGTAGGCATGGCGGGTCCCACAGAGCCGCTTCCCACTAACCTTGGACTATTGTGGTACTCATCCTTGATTTGTACAATGATTATGATGGGTCACATGGTGTCGCTCCCTACTATGGGCTTGTCAGGTCACATTGATCTTCTTCCCACCATGTCCGTAATGAGGTACTCCTCCTATTGAGTTTCTTGGGTCGGTCCAGTGGCACAGTTCTACTCCCCACCGTGGGCTTACCGGATCACATAGAGCTACAACCCACTAGGCCATTGTATCTTATCCACATAGGGTCTATTTTGAACAGTCTTCAAGTCTCATCCAACCAAAACGTTTCCACAAGTAGTGTTCTTCAATTAGGATGAACCATTCATCAAGGAATTTACCGTATCTCAACTTACATTAAATCATCCTTAGAGTATTCCATAAGATCCGCTGTTTCACCAGGGTTCCAACACTGCAAAAAGATGGCTGTTATAAAATATATTGGTGTATTTAAAAAAATGGATAGGTCAGGTCTGGGTCTGGTCTAACCCAAGTCTGCCAACTCGACATAGATTCGGATTGGATTGGGTCCAACCCATTGTGATCTGGGCCTGCCCCTTGCCTTTCCCGGTCTACCATCGATGGACCCACTCTTACATGACACTGATGTGGCTAGAATCCATTTTTTATAACCCTAAAAATTGGTTCATTAGAAGGGCCACCTATTCTGCCAAAGTCGGTTGACCATGGTCGGGTGTCCATGTCTGCTTGCCGCCTAACGGTGGCCCCGGACACACCACTGCAATGCATCTTCCATTGTGCTGCCACTAGCCTGCAGTGGCTACCGGTGTTGGAGAGTTATTTTGTAGACCACTGGGTCCGCCCCTATTGTTTATACTTCCTGAAACTTGTGGCTACTTCCTCCAAGGAATTCTATATTCTTTTCAAGGGACTTGAATCCTCATTGTCTCCACTTTGAAGATGCGGCCACGAAGAAAGCACAAAATGCACAAAGTAGAGGGGCTTGTTCCTTGTACATTTAAACTCTAACATCCGCATTATAGGTTTAGAAAAATGGGATATATAATTATTTTTCAATCCCAATTTAATTTATCGTAATACATGAATCCCATGAAAACGGCATCCTCCAACAAGAACGAGCGATCTTATAATAAAATTGTTTGTGGGTTGATCTAGATTCATCATTTTAGATCAATAAATATGGAAACATAAAACAAAACAAACCCCTACCTTAATGGTGTTCATTATTAAAGCAGTCCATTTGGGGGGTTCGTGTTCTATTGGCATTCGTCGCTATCCAGTTATGTTCTCTATGGTGCGCTGAAGTCGCTGGTGATTCACCGACGTTCTTCGTTCATCATTAAAGATAATTCTCACCATATGCTTATGGGAGGAATTCCTACCAATTATCCTCATTTGTCCAATTTATTAACCCATTAAAATACCACATGTTTCATCATTTTTCTTAAACTACATTGTTGTGTTGTTATGATGTTTCATTTATGAAACTTCATATCTATTACACTTCAATTAATGTGTTGATATGTTGCACATTTATGAGCCATTAATGAGCTTCCTTTAATGTGAATCATTACCACATTGTGACTATACTACATGTCTACCATGCCACTGACTAATGGCAGGGGAAAAAAATAAAATATCTTTTTAAGTTATTTTATATTTATCCAAATATTATGAATATTAACATGTCTGGTTAACCCTTGTTACTATAATTGAAGTCTATTTTAGGTAAATCCTAACATTCGGAGTTCAACAGTGACCTCATGTTATTGATCCAAGAACCAATATAAAGGTTAGAAAAACCTACATTCATGTTTACTTAAATGAACATAAAAAAGTTCGAAATTCTATTTTGGGCTCACTGGGCATTATAATCAGGTGTCGTCAATGCATTTGGCCTCCATATAATTATATATAATTAAAAAACAGAATTTATAAGACATTAAAAATACATCATATATAAAATACATATCATATATAAAAAAATTTCCATCAATATTCTCAATCAATAATGGTGGACATGGAATAAAAAATGACATCAGTTCACGTGGCGATAGTCTTCCATACACATGAATGATGATTATTTATCCCATTTGATTTATAGGTGTGTGAGAGTATTGGTCTAACAATTATCATAAAAATTAAAAGTTTACTTAATATAATGATACTATTAGAAAAACATGTAATAATAATAATTGAAGTGTTTTAGAATATTATAAATGAAAATTTATTATGGTGGGGAGTTACCTCATCTTTAGATAAAATCTTTTCATTTTCACCACAGGGATTCCTCGGTTAGTTTTCTGCCCAAATGTATGAATATATGATTAATGTAAGAAATTTAGGAGAATATTTTGGTAGGGTATGTCCAATTTAATAATCATGAGAGTTGTGAAGAAGTGACGGGGTTCAGTGCCCATTTTAGAGTGTAGGGGTGGCATTATTGTATATAATAAAAGGTAAACGCTATTGTGAGATTTCCATTACATCATGTTGTTTCAATAATTTTCCATTTTGGATCAAATAGGGTACATGGTCAAATTTTTTTCATCCAATATATTTCATACTAGTTTTTAGGTTATTTATCTCTTTAAATTAATGTTTACCACTAAGCAAACTTGTTTTTACCCTTGTTTTTATAATTAAGTTTTATTATATTCAATAATATGTTTGGTATAGTTACAATGTTGACCTTATTAGAAATTAGAAATAATAATGATTCTAAATATGGAATACATTATTCAAAATTCTAATCATATATGTGGCATAAATTAATGTAACATTAATCTCATAAATGGGACGAGATAATGTGTTTTTAAAACTAAAAAATTCCCAGCAACTGAAATGATTTTATATCCAAAATAAACGAAAAATTTGTTAAAATGACTTAAATTGAATGAATTTATGCATAAACAATATTATTATACTTTAAAACTAATTTAATACATAATTAAACAATATAAATATGTTATAAAAAACCAATTTTGAATTTAAATTCAGTGTTTTTGCAATTAATAAAAATTTTAATCTTCGCAAAAAGATATAAAAAAATCATCAAATGTATATTTTGATATTCCACCTCAAAAATTAATTTTATTTTGTCAAACAAATTTTATAAAGGGGTAAAAATTATATTTATAATATTTTCACCAATAAAAGGTGGTAAAATTTATTTTTTTGAATAATTAACTGTGTTTATTTATAAAATTAGATTTAATCTTGTCTTATGCCTATGAAATCTATTGGTTGAGTGTCAAAAAATTTTATTTTAGATATATATATATTAAAAAAATTATTCAATTTTTCTAATTTATTTTTATAAAATTTTGTTGGTACATTTAGGAATATTTTTCTTAGAATAAGAATTTCTTTATTCCCAAATAGTTCTTACTTTTATTTCTCACTAAAAAATAACCAATAGATTTTTATTTTATGTATGTGTAAACCATAGTTTCAAAATTTTTCAATATCAACAATATAAATCATTTTGACTGATATGCGATAATTAATTAATCATAATATTAATTGTATATTACATTTGGGTAAAAATTTGTCTTACGCGTACCAAAAGGTAATAAATGGACTCGTTATCGTCTGTTGAAATTGAAAAACATAATGATTCATGTACTGAATATTTATATATTTGATTCATTTATAGTAATATTTACTGGGTTGTTTGTATAATTTAATCCTGACCTAGTGATTTCATATAAAAAATGCTAAAATCGGTGTTGTGTGGAACAAAAAATATAAAAATGATTGAATTAATTTAAAAAATAAAAATCTCATGGTGTTACCTTTTACAACAATTAAAATGAATTTTTCCTCAAAATTAATCTAGTTTATCAATAGTATAATAAATTATCATTCAATTTTGTTAAATCAACATCATAAAATGAATACTAAAACATTATTTAAAAAATGAATGTTATAAACATAAAGATTACACAAAGTAACACATAAATATGCTTCAATATATGATTTCATATGTAGAAGTAGAAAATAAGAGCATGGAAGAGAATTAATAATATCATTATCTGATGTAGAGTGATAGAGAACATGGTTAGGAGAAAGTTAACAATCAGAAATCCACAAACCAAAGTTACTTGAAAAAGGTCATTGTTGGCATAAAAATGATGACAATGGGAAAATGTTTTATTTTAAGTAAATTCTCCTAAATTTAAACAAATTTCACAAGTAAATTTACTTACTTGGTTTCATTCAATTTATTAATCACAATATCATCATTGGGGTTCACCTTAATAAAATTACACTTTATCTCTTATAGCATGAAATGAGGATGAATTTTTAAATCTTGAATCATTAACAAATCTTGATATCCATAAATAGATTTATAGGTGAGTCCATATGTTAATGGTTATCATAAAAAAGGTTAGATCGTGTTATAAAATTTTATAAATCCTAATATGGTGAGATAATACTATAATATCTTAAAAATCATCCAAATCATAACACAATTCATTTCATAAATGGGTACCATTATAACCCTTCAGAATGATTTAATTCCAAAAAATTATAAACAAGCTCCATAAATTTCTCAAAATAATAATTTTCTTAACCCCCCATATATCATAATTTTTCTATTGATTTTCACAAAACAAACCATTGAATACTTTCATCAAGTATTCTCTTGAAACCAGAAAATAACTAGAATTACCAGAAATCCCTAATGAAAACATGAACATTTCCATATTGAAAAATTTATTGTATATATTTTTGAAACCCAAAATTTTTTAATCATTATCAATAATATAAAAAACAACTTTGAAACAGATACTTAATTATTTCCTGGGTAATTATTACCATTCAATTTACTTATTCAAATCCAAAATATCATCATCTAAACATTGTTAACATAATATAAGGAACATAATGTATTTAACTTTACCTAAATAATGAGCTCCCCATGACCATAACCTTCCCATTAAATCATTATTCTAGTCTATAAAAACCATTCATAATTTAATTAAATATTAGTAGTAAAAAACATAATCTAATGAATCCTTTTATATTTGACAATTTTTAATTCTTGAATCAAAATATATAAAAATAATGATTATTATACTTCATCATTATTCCATTAAAAATGCTACCTAATCCAATTAAATAATAATTATTTCCTTTCACATTATATTTGTAGATGAATCATAATAAATTGTATACCCATTACTCATACCACCTTGATGATTCCATTCTAGTTTTTTCCTCTTAGGATAATGATTTCCACAATTACCATTCATTCTACACATAAAACATTAAACTATTGATAATAACATCCTGTGGATAATATTTATATCAATTGAGTTGACTATAATTTCTCTTTTCCCTTTTCAATTACCTATTTTGTGTCAATCTATTCCATATTTAAAATAACTTCATGTTCCATTGATACCTTCATTTGGTTGTTTCTTCCCACATTTAAGAAATATAGGATAATGAATCTTATTTCTAATATAGTACCCACTGGGAAACTTTTCATATAACCATTTACTTATATTCTTTAGTGAGGTTGAGAGTTAATTATGGTACACATTTTTAAACTAGTTCTGTGAAAAATGATTAGGAATAATCAAAACATCATTCAATTTAGTGATCATCCCATTTGATTTCTAGTTATAGAATTATCTATCTCATTTAAATTTTACATAGTTCCTTCTCGTTATTTCCTTTGAAAAAACTAGAAACCATACTGTTATATAATCTTATCACATATTAATCACACAAATTCCTAAAAAATCACTTATATGATTTCTAGTTTATGAAAACTTATTTAATATATGACACCTTATGATTATCATTAAAGACATTCATAGACATAACCTTAAAAAAATTGGGATCTAACAAATGTTTTTTCATCCTATATTCAAATCTTTGACTAAACCATTCCTTGTAATCCAAATATAGAGAAATTGTATTACCATATATGGGGATTACAGTATATTTTAAGAATATTCAGCATATAACAAATTTACATGACCAAGGACCATAATAGTTAATTTTCTTTTTAACCATATAAAATAATATTCATCTTATTGAATGATCAACAATGCTTCCCAAATAGATCATTCCATTTAGTGCCCCTACATAAAACCTTTCCTCATAAAATGGGAAATAGAAATAAAATGGGTGAGATCAAATGAACATTAAGGGTAAATAATGAGACATATAAGCATTATCATGTGTTTAAGGGTAAAAGAATGTATTCATAACATTTTATGTTCAGAACATATATATTAGTGATTATATACATGAGTTTCAACATAATGATTGAAGTTCATAATACATTAATCATTAAGGTATCAAGTGAATAATCCATTAAATAATAACATTAGAAAAATCCATAGAATTTTTGGTACACACATAATCTTATGAAATAATTCCCTTTAAGTCAAGGTTATTTCCAAAAACAATTATCAGGGAACATCATAAAGCCACACCTACTTGGTGGGACTCACAACCATCCCTAATTGCATCATATTACTTATAGTGGAATGGTTTTAATTCCAAAACCAACATATGAGTCATTGTTCACTCCCAACACAATATTATTAGTTAATTTTCACTACCAAGGCCTTATTAGAAACATCCAGAGTTTTTTAAAGAATACACTATATTCAATATCATAGACGATATGCCACATCGATCATAAATGAAAAACTAAATATTATTATTTTATATGTTATTTATCGCATAACCGTTAGAATAATATGAATATATAAGATTAACTAAATTATTGAAATATGGTTTAAAGATATATATAAATAATTGATTTTTGACTAATTAATTATAAATGAAAATAAATAAATTAAATAATTGAAATTGTTTTTATGAAAACTATTTAAATGTGCATAAGTGTTTTTTTACCAATATATTGTAATATAAATATTGTTGGATTATCTTAATGATATATATATATATATATATTATATAATATGTAGCATTCATCTTATGTTTTTTCCTGATATGATATAAAGAAAAATACAATTTTAAATACAAATTTTTGTTACTTATAGAAAAAAATTTACTACCTTTTTAAGGCACACATGTTTTAAATATATTTTATGAAACATATTTTTCTTAAAAAAATAAATTTTTCAAGATGTATAATATCAAAATTAAAATTGGTTGATTTTTTTTATTTTTTAATAAGATTCATGTTTGTATGAATAGTATAAAAATATTTCATTTTTAATTAAGAATGAATTTTTCAACTAAATAATCTATAGTGTGTAATTGTATTTTTAATTAGTTTTAAATTATACATAGATATTATTTATCACTGAATCCAATTTTGGTCATTATAAATAATTTCACATTTAATTTTTTCATAAAATATTTGTAAACTTTTGAACTTTTTTACTTATAAAACTCCTTTTCTCATTTCATCAATGAGATTGATATTAATTTATTTCTGAAATTTCAGTCTCTAAAATATTTAAAAATGTATTCAAAATATGGAATAATAATTTTCAAATTTATTGAATATTTCAATTTTATATTTTTACACTATTAATTGAAACATTATTATTTTTTATTACAATAAATAAGGGTAAATCGACTAATTAAGAAAAAATAATAATATTAAAAATAAAAAACAATTACCATAACTCATGTCTTAATTTTATTGTATGAGTATAATTCGTACCTACAAATTATCAGATCATTTAGTAGAGGATTCATTGACTTTTGGATGATAATATAACATTTAAAATATTATAATCAAAGGAAAGTCGATTTTTTAGTAAATAAATTTTTTAATGTGGGTTTATATAAGATTATATTCATATATAAATTTCATTGTAAAATATTAACTGGTTGTGTAAAAAAATTAATTTACTAATTTTTTTAACCAAATTAGTACGTTAAATAGTGACATAATGATGATGGCGTATTTTTTTAATTAAAGGATGTATAAAATAAATTATATTAAATACTAAAATAAATGAATTTTGAGATAATTAAAGTCATAAAAAATATATATTTATATTGAATTTTATTTATGTTTTACAAATATATTTTTCATTTTATATTTTTTTGTGATATTATTAAAATGCCTTTTAATGAATCGTGTCAAAATTAACATTATTCATATTTTAAAATAAACGATATTTTTATTTTATGATATAAAATTAAAAAAATATAATATTCACCAACATGATTTTGATTTGTCTCAAAAATTCCAAAATTAATCATTTATTTGTCCTTTGAAATTTTATATTTTTTATATTAACCCACAATGTGTAAATTAAATTATATCATCAAAATAAATGAAGAGGTTAAATAATTGTTTAAAAATAAAAAGATTAAAAAATATTCAAACCATTTTAAATTTTAATTTTACCATTTTATTTATACTCATAAACTACCTATATTATAAATAAATCATTTTAGAGTGATTTGAAATATTAAATTAATTTATATTAACTTTATATTTTCAAGAATTCAAAGATTGTCTCTCTCGTCAGTTATAAAAGGGAACATCTTCTTTGATTTTATTAAGACATATAAACTTTTATGGTTCTGTTAATATCTAAAAAAATCCCTTAATATAATCCCTACCAGCACTATAAAGATCTTATTGTATTTATAACAATCATCTTAGAGGTTTTAATGTGTTAATCAAAAGAGATTGTCTGAAGAAAATGTGCAGTTTTTAATTAAGTGTTTTGTATTGTTTCTTCTTCCATATAATTCAAATATTATTACACCATAATTAAATAATACCTAATGTATCCTATATATACTACGATTTAATTATGTTTATATCACCACCAAAATCCATATCCACTTCTATCAAATGGTAAAAGTATTAATCATTAGTGTGTACATCGAACCACCACCTTGTGAACCGAAATAATTTGTTTTCCATCACCATATCTCAAGAATAATTATAATGATGGAATTATTTTATATATTATATTAATTAAATATTAATTATTAATAAATAATAATATATCATTCATGTTTTTACCATTCAATGAACATAAAAATGACAATGTTGTTCTTGCATACATGTAAACTATCACCTCCATGTTGTAATGTGACTCATTTTAATAACCGTATAAAATAGATGGTATATATACGTATATTTAAAAAAATAATATGTCATTAATGACATTATAATCAATATGTAGACAAATAATAATAATTAACTTCCTTTTATAATGATAAATAAAAAATGGAAACGTTACTCATGCGTACAAACCGATTACCATCTCAATGATTGCTACTTAGTTAATTTATCATATACCTATTTAATTAATGGAATTAAACGAATAATTGATGAAAAAAAAATTATTTTTATTTTATTAATTTTATTTTTAGATGATGGTCTAATCAACACTTTGACTATTAAAATCATTCTAATGTCATTTTGGACTAATGTACCGAATATCGGCATAAAATTCAATGTAAACATATATAATTAATTAATTTCAATAAAATGGCATCATGATATATAAAAGGAATAATAAACATGAATAATTTTTTGTGATTTTATATAATTAAATTAGTATACTCTTCATGATGATAAAGTACAGATGTGATGAATCAGACTCAAGGAAATAACATTAGTCTCAATCTTCTTTCACTAAGGCATATCTTGATGTTCTACCCCCTTAATTTATGAGGTATATATACATACATATTTACATATAATATTATGAATTTATTTATTATTAGATAATTTTTTGTTTTCTAAAATTTTATTCCATCTTGTGTCTTATTATTTAAATTTTCAATGTCGTATGGGACACCTGGAATGTTTAATGATGTAAATATCATATCATTTTCTCCATGTCAATATTTTTTATATTATATTTTAATTTTATTTAATAAAAGAATTGTAATGGATATTTTATTTCTATTTTTCATTTAATTCAAGGGTTTACAAGAAGATTTTTATTTTATTTTTTGTTCATTGAACGATTGACTTTCATTACATAGTGAAAACATGAATGTTTTTTTAAACATATACGGACAAAACAACCACTCTGTTTCCATGTACACTATTTGATAATGATATTCCTCTATATGAAATTATATTTTTAATAATATGTGACCCCTATTATCCTTTATGTGTAATGTTGTAACGAAAATAGATTTATTATTTCAGAAAAATGGAATATTTTATTATGAGTGAAAATGAAATTTCAGAATGATTAAAATTGAAAGATTTTATGTGTTATGATTATATTATGGTACTCATAAATATTATATGTGGTTAAATTATAAACTAATTTTGGGTGTTTTTTTGATAAACTATGTATGGTTGGTGACATTATAAAAACTAATGCATTTGTTATGAATGCCATTCGTATGGATATTCCATCTGTAAGAGTGACATATATGTAAGTTTACCACATGGTTATTCAATTTATAAGAGTGAAAAGTATAACTATGTCACATGGTATCATTTTTTATTGTTTACAATTTATATGGGGTTTATGGGGGATATTTTGAATACAAAAAATGGATGAAATGATTTTGTTTTAAGTATAATGTATTTTATACTTATTATGGTTGAAATGTTTTTTTATGAGAAGGTTTTTGGGGTTTTAATGATTATTAATGTACTAATGGATTCTATTATTTTATATCCTTTTCTAATATTTTTATAATCATAGAATTTTTTAAAATTTTCTTCAATTGAAATAAATATGTTTAATATATTGTCTAATTTCATATTAAATTTCATGAAGTGTTTTAATATAAGATATACATCATTCTAAATGTATAGTTAATGGTAAAAATTAATACTTTTGGGAAGTGTAGACATAATTGTTTCACCATTTTTTATTCATGACTTATCTAGTTATTCTATGAATTTCAAAATTTGAAAAGATCCTCAATGTGAATGAATGTAATATAATTTTCATAACATAAATTTGTGTAAATTTTAACATTGGGTCCTTATATTTGGTATCAATGAATGGTTTAGACACCATTGAATATTAGAATATCATATGATGATTTTTGGTTAATATCCTGGTTTTTTTATTTTATGGTTGATCATATGTTCAATTACTATAAACCCTCTTTAGTAGTGAGGTTGGTAGCTGAGTGGTTAACACACCATGTAAGCCTACATAAAACCAATTAACAAATTATGGTGCAGGAATATTTGGAAATACTATAGCAGTAATTTAGCTGCTAGAACTATACATCATTTTGGGCCTTCGTGCCACTAGTTTGGGCCTACGAGCCACATGGCATTTGGACCACCTGTGGAATTTGAGCAGTAAGGCCATTGGGCCACCAAAGACAATGGATTTTCCTATGAATACCACACAATTCTGGTCCCAAAAGAGCATTTAGAACATGCATGATCTAACTGGGAAGAGATAACTGGATTAGAAGAACTATAAGGTATAAGAAAATCAATTATTAACCATAAAATTTTACAATTACCTAAAAAATGAATTTCACCAACAATATCGTTATTAACCTTAAAATTTCATAACTTAAAGCCTCAAAAGGGGTTTCATTCAAGCTTGAGTGTCCTGAAGGCCATGAAATTTAATTTATTTTGGATAATATCTTTTTTTAAATGCATTGTAAAATGATTTAGTGATTAATTGTATAATGTAACTTCTGGGGACAATCACTATTTTGAGAATCCTATATGATCAAGTTAAATAAAATACTATGAGATTTTTTGATGAATAAATGTTAAATTATTTTTTTGAATAATCTTTGATTTATGTTGTTTAATTATGGTTATTTATGGAAATGGTTAGTGTATCAAAAATATTACTAGGGAAATTACACTTTGGGGTGAAAAATCAACTGCAATTGATGTTATATAGAGATATATGTTAAATTTTATATTTGAGGAATATGAGGTTAAATCTTACTGATTTTTGGGTTTTATTGTTATTTATAATATTATTGTCAAATTTTATGTATATTTATTTACTTAATGGTCCATGTTTGACATCAGGTATTACTATATAATTTTAGAGACTAATACATTTTTTCATCTTATAATGGTTTATTATTTTTGTGGAATTATCTTCTATTATCGTAACTAGTTTATTTTCGTCTAATGTATCACTATAGAAGAAATATATAGATAATATTATAAGGTTTATGTGATTCTATTGAAGATGATTCTAGTGACATAAGAATGGAAAATACATCTTGAATACTCATCATTTGGAGAAAAATAAGCATTTGGGTGGAATTAGTTTAACGGATGAAACAATACTTTTCATGTTTGTATAATTCCTAATGTTCCAAGACCATGAAAACAAATAATTCATCAACTCTATGAATAATATCATGAAATAAAATCATTATCAAATTATTTTTAATACTAATAATTCAATGACCTTTTAATACATCATTTATGTATAGTCTTGTGATTGTTAACATTCACAAGACCATGTTCTCTATCAATCTCCACCAAAAAACGATTATTAATATTAATTCCATATCCATATTTTCCAACATGGAACCCTCTTATTCATTATTTTTTATGACCTCCAAACTCACCATTCTTTATTATACTGTGTATTTTCCTTTAATCCTTTTTCTAGTATGGGATTTAAAAAATGGTTTTTTGATAAGTCACATAGCTTGTTTTTTATTTTGAGTTAAAATTATAGGGAAATTTTTTTTATTAATATGGGGATAATGTAACATCATGAGTTTTTAAAATAAAACACTTTATTTGATAGCATAAATGATACACCATATTAAGATTAATTAAAAAACTAAATATTATTATTTAATATGCTAGTTAACACATAGTTGTTAGAATAGTGAGAATAGACATGATTAACTGAATTATGAATACATGGTTTACAAAAAAATTGTATAACTATTTTTTTCAAATTATTTATTAACAAAAATTAAACCATTTTTTAAAGTAAAATGATTTTATTTTTGAAAAACTATTAAAATGTTCACAATTTTTCCTTTATAACAATAATTTATAAAATAAATCCTTTTGGATTTGGATAATGAAATATACATGTAAAATATTTCATATAATATTTAAAATTCATCTTATGAGTTTTCAATACATTATATATGAAAAAAAATCAATTTTAAATATAAAAGATGTAATTTTTATAAACAAATTAGAGCCTTTTGATGGAACACTACTTTAAATAATGTTTTTTATAACATAAAAATTAATTTTTTAACATATAATTTGTATTTGGAAGTGTTATATCAGAATATAATTTTCTGTAATTTTTATATTTCTCTAAAATGATTCGAATTTTGACGAATAATGAACAAACATTTCATTTTTAGTTGAAAATATATTTTTCATAAAAATAACTTATAGTGTCATAATGTATTACTAATTGTTTTTAAATTGAAATTATATAATGTTTTTTCCAGTTAATCTAATTATATAATTTTAAAAAAATTCACATCGAATTTGGATATAAAAACATTTAGAATTTTTTTATGGGTTTTACCTTAAAACCATGTTTTATTATTCCATCAACGTGATTAAATTCTAATTAATTTCTATAATTTATTTGTTTTTAAATTTGAAAAATGGATTCTATATTTGGAATCACATGTTTAAAATTTATTAAATAGTTCCCTTGAATTTTTGGACAGTATGAATAGTAACTATATTTTTTGCCACATTTAAGGGTAATTCATGTAATTATGGATTAAAAACATTATAATTGCTAAGAAAATTAAAATAAATGTTGTCATAATTTTAATTTATGTGTTTTATTTATCTCTAGGAATTAATGTATCTTTTATGAGTTCAATTACGGTTTTTAGTGAATATATAACATTTATAATATTATATTAAATGGAATATAAATTTTTTTATACTTTTTTTAACAAGACAAATTTTTTTATTGTGGGTTGGTATAATGGATATTTTAAACTATAAATAATATGTTAAATGATATAATGTTCATCTACATTATGTTATTTTTTTATGATAAAATAATTACCTTCAATTGTAACATAATTATGTTGTGTTAATTGTTTAATTATAGGAAATGTAAAATAAATGATCTTATAAATAAAAAAATAATATAATTTTAGATGATTAATTTCATCCATTAATTTTTTAGATGATTTTGAACTTTTACTTTTATAAAAATTCTTTTGAATTAATCATATTGATATGATATTTTTAAAAAGACACATAATGAATTGTTTATAATTGACTAGATTGATATTTTAAAATAAATAATATTTAATTAAATGATATAAAGATAATATATATATATATATATAATTCCTAAAAATGATAGGTATAATTCAAAAAAGTTCATAGATGACTCATTTATTGTTCTTTTGGTATTTAATTGTAATTATATTATCCCTTAAAATATAGATTACAAGATATCATTGTGAAATATAAAGAAGGTAAATATGAGATAAAAAATATATGGATTAAAAAATATTAAATATGTGTATAGATTTAAATTTATGACATTATTTTTAATAATACTCATTATACGTTCTAAATAAATCACTTTTTACTTATTGTTAATAGAAAATTAATTTATATTAGTTTAATATTTTCATGAATTCTAAGAGTACTCTCCTTGGTTATAAAATGGATCATCTTCTTAACTTTTTTTTCCAATTTTAAAAACCTATTTGGATAGGTAAATATATACCCTTATCCATTAATATAATCCTAACCCACATTCTATATCTCTAAGTGTAGGTATAATAATCACCATAGACATGTTAAGGGGTTAATAAAAAGATATTTTCTGAAGAAAATATATGGTTTTAAATTAAGTGTTTCTATGTTGTTTCATCTTCCACTTCAATCAAATATTCATCCAACCTTTTGAAATTATAAAACAAATAAAAACCATATTATGAGATGTTATTATGTTTTTATTGTTACAAAAATCAATCTCCACATCCATAAAATGGTAAAAGAATTAATCGTTACTGTGTACTACAGACTACGACCTCGCAAACCAATATAAATAATTTTCCTTCACCATCTATTATAAGTATATATAATTATTTGATTACTTTTTATATATTATGTTCATTACATTTTAATCATTATTAAAAATAACATTTCATTCATGTTATTACCTTTCTATGAACATAATAATTATAACAGTGTTCATGCACAAGTGTAAACTATCACCTCTAAGAATTGATGTGATTTTTTTATCACAATATCAAATGGATGAAATATATATAAGTATATTTGAAGTATTGATATGATATTAATGATATTATTATCATTCTACACTTATAAAATAATTTTTACATTCCTTCAGAAATGATATTTGAAAATGGAAATATCAATCATGCGTAAAAATGGAATACTTTATCCATGATCGTATCGTAGTTCACATTTCATAAACTTATTTAATTAATGAATTAAAAAGTAGAATTTATGAATATATTTTATTATTATTCGATGAATATTATTCTTGATATGATTTAAAAATTTACAATTTGATAGTTTAAGTCATACCAAAATCATTTTGGACTAAACTACCAAATATCATCAAAACATCCAGTACTAAATTATATAATTTAATAATAGTTATTACATGATTTTTATTGATATAAATGTGATAATAAACATGAAAAATGATATCATTAATGTTAAATACTAATATACTAGTATTATTCTTGATGATAATGGACATACATGATGAATCAGACTCAAGGTAAGAGAGATTGTCTCAATCTACATTCATTGAGGTATATCGTTATGTTATTCCACCACCTTCTAATATGAGGTTTATATACATTCCCCTGATGAAATAATCTCCTGAAATTTTTTGTCATTTTATTTTATGTGATTTAAAATTTTAATATTTCATGGGTCTTATGATTTAAATATTCAATGTGGTACATGACACATAGAGTTTTTTAATGATTTAATAATCATATCTTTTTCTACATGATAATATTCATGATATAATATCATTTTTTTTAATAAAAACATTATAAAGAACATTTTATTTATATTTTTAATTTCATTCAATGTTTCTCAAAAATTAATCTTTTATGTTTTCTGTAAGGAATATTTTCATTTCTTTAAAATATTTTAAAAGGAAATCACTTTTTAATGTATATGGTTATGAAAAATTCTTTTCCACCATGACCATTGTTTGATATTTTTATTCCACTATAACCATTAATTTATTTATTAAATATAAATCATTCTATTACCTTTTTAGGGTATTTTTTTATTGAAAATGGTTATTGAAAATGGAATGATAATTTCAATAATTGTTTATTTTCTTTTGAGTAGAAAATGATATTATAATAAGGACACATTGATAATTGAAACAGTTATATGTTATGACTAGATAATTTTACATGGAAAAATTAAAAAGTGGTTACACGATAAATTTATGATGGGTGGTTCCATGATTAATAGAGGATATATGGTTTGGTTACAACTACCAATGAATTGGTTAAGGAAAGTTGTCCATGTAGCTATTTGATTTATAAGAGTGATATTTATAGAACTTGACCTTGTGGTTATTAAGTTTATATTAGTGAAGAGGATAGTTATACCCCCCACTGAATCTTTATTTATTTTAAGTTATTACTATTGATATGGGAATTAAGATTTTACTTATAGAATTCATGACAATATTAATTCTACTATTGATGAGAAAGAAAATTGGTTGTTGGTTGAGGTTCATCTTAAACGTGAGATAGAGGTTTCCCTATTTTATTTAAATATTGATAGTATTGGAAGCCCTAATGGGATTACTAATAAGTTCTTCATGTTCAACTGAGACATTGTGTGCCAGGATTTCATCAGTGTTATCAAAGAGTTTTTTACTCATGCATCGATGCCTCGTGGTATGAATCCTTCCTTCATTGCATTATTAACAAACAAGGAAATTGCACTGAATATTAATGACTTTATACCGGTCGCCATTGGAAACAGAATACACAAGATTAATAAAAAAAATTATGACCTCCAGATTTGTGATCATTGCAACGAATGTTATCACTTATAATATGATTGGTTTTCCCCTGTTAGATTCATTCAAAATTGACTTATCACTTCTTTTTAGTGTGTCAATATCTTGAGATGGAATGTTATGTATGAAAGCTTTTATCTCAAGATGGATATCACAAAGGCTTTTGATATTCTTAAATGGGACTTCATCTTTGAAATGCTAAAAAGACATGGAATCTCTAGCCCCATCACTAAGTTGGTCCATAAAATTTTTATATGTGCTAGACATTCTATCCTTATCAATGGATCCCTAAGAGGTTACTTTCAATGCTCCAGGGGTGTTAGTCAATGTGACCCATTTTTTGTCCTAATCTTTTCCATTGTAGAAGATTATTTAAGTGTTTTCATATATGATCTGGTCCAGGCTAGTCTTTATTAGAAACAGAAACCTGGAAAGAACATCTTTTCACCCTCGCATCTGCTCTATGTTGATGACATCCTTCTATTTGGACAGACTGACAAGGCCACAATTTCTTGTGTATAAAAGATTTTTTTTCATTATGAGATGGTCTTCGGGAAAGATGTAAGTTGGAGAGTGTCTTTTTTGGTTGTTAGTGATGGTTTGTATTTCCACAAGCAATAAAAAATTGTCAGGAAGCTAGGAGTCAAAAAGGGACTGTACCATTCAATTATTTGGGGTACCCCATTTTTGGGGAAGGTGGAAAAGGAACTACCATGAAAACATTTAATCAAATATCATCTCCCATACGACCACATGTAATGGGAAAACCATGTCTCAAGTGGGGAGGTACTTACTTGTTAATTCTTTGACCACCTCAATATTCACTTTTTCTTTCTCTAACTATTGATGGATTAAATATTTTCTCAATGAGCGGTAATTTTTGATCAATAATTTTATATAGACTAGATCCATTCATATGAAGAAAACCATCATAGTTTCGTAGAAGTATTTTATAATGTCCATTGACATGAGGGTCATTAGTGCCGTGGATCCTATGTTCTTCAGTGATGCCATGAATTTTAAATTCATATGTAACATTCGCACATCCAATGACATGTATCTGGAATTCATTTCACATAGGTTTTTTTGAAAGTTGCAGAATATATTTTCCTTTCATGTTTTTTTCTTCTATTTGGAGAACAAATAGACATTAATACTTGGAGTTCATGTGCTTATCAATTTGGATGGTGTGTAGGCAATCTACTCTCAATGCTTGGTATTCACCTTGGTAGGGAAAACCCCTCAATGAATAGATTTTGGTTCCTCCTTCCACGAAGAACCTTACTATTGCTGATGCAGCATCATCTATGGATTCTATGAGGTGCCTACCTGTAGAGATTTTCCTTAAATTTCAAGCCTATATTTACACTGATGTTGACACCCTGGTTTGGACTCCCAACTCTAATGGATGTTTTTTCAGGGAATATTAAAGTCACATGTGTGATGCTATCTCTTCTATTCCAATGTGGATAAAGATGTTACAATTTTGTTACATTGAACCTTCCAGTTACATACTACTCTAGAGGATGTGGAAAAACCGGTTTCCGGTGGATAATAAATTACAAAAAACAAGAATCAAACTAGCCTTGACATGTGGCATATTCCTTCAAGATGAGGAGTCCAACTCTCATCTCTTATTCTCTTGCAGCTAATCTTGCAGGTTTTGGTCGCCCTTGGAGGCTACATTCGGTGTGCAGATTGATTTTCCTAGAAAGGAGGCATAGACGACATCTATCCAGTGTGTGAAACATAGTGATCATATTGGGGAAATGTTCATCTTGACTTTTTCTGTTGTCATTAATGTGATATTGAAATCTCGCAATGACAATATTTCTTAGGGAAAATGATCATTCTTGCAAGACAGATTGTACACAGTATACCAAGTTGTTCTCACTACATCCAAATTACATAATTTGACAAAAAAAATGACATTATAGACTTGGTTATTCTGTGAAAATTTTTTGTAACTGGAAGATTAAAAAAAATTCTTGTTCTTAAATCTGTTAGATGGATTCCATCTATTTATGTATGGCTGAAAGTGAATGTTGATTTGGAGGCTTCCAATGCACCAAGTCCTTCAGAATGTGGTGGATTATTCTGCACTCAATGGGGAATCACTAATGGCTGATTCCACAACTATATTGGTAATGGAATGGAAATCATAGTTGATCTATGGTCAATGAACAATGCAATAAGGTATTTCATTCATTATGGATGGATGCAGAATTTGAATCCACTACCTTGTTTCACATCCTAAAGACCCGATCTAGATCGGTACCATAGAAAATGATTCATTCCTATATCGACTATCTATGGATGATTGAGCACATATAGCTTTATGTTAATCATGTCTATACGGAGTCCAATCCTATTGTTTATGTTCTTTTAAGGAGGGAAGTTGTGGAGGCCTCCTCTGGATGGACATTTATTTCCCTTGAATTGTTTTATCTTTTTATCGATTAGGACATGAGTGAGGTTTCTTAATCACAACTTTTTAAACCCCTTGTAATGTCAGATTATCTTTTTTTTTAGAAATTTTTTTTGGAATAGTCTTTCCAAGCTCTAGAACCTATTTTATTTTAATTATTGTTGATGTTACAGTAATATTTTTATTACAAAAAAATTATAAAAAGATATTACTTTCATAAGAATGTATTTTCTACTTATTAATTGTGAAATTTATTACATTATGTTAAATTTTTCATGGATTTTAATTTTTATAAATTGACTAATGGTTTCCCTATGTTTATATCCCTTAATGTAATTTTTAATTTTATCACATGTTTTTATTTTTTTCACATTACATAAGGATTAGCTATGGATTTAGAGATTTCATGTAAAATTTGATGATTTTTTTTCAAATATGATATCATTCTTTATTTTTAATTTTTTATATTAGAGAAAAAATGGAAAATATATGGATATTTCCCCTTTGTATTATCATGGGTTTTTATTCATTTTTCTTCCATTTTTCATTATAGATATAAAATAATTAATCATTAATGTGAAATAATGTATATTTACTATTTTAAATCAATATTATGCAACGTGAATGGATGGGTCCTTAAAATCATAGTAGTTTAGGATCACCCCAAGACCATCATAGAAGATAAAATAGATTACTAAAGTGAGTTCACTGTCTATTCCATCAATGTAAATACCATGAGACATAAATAATTACCCAATTCATTAGAGGATGATATAGGTACCACCCGTCCAATAATAAATTCATACATACATTTTCTACAATAAAATATAACTGTTGCTATATTATGATCCATAAAAATAGATGGGTTTAATAAATATCATATCATAACCCATTAAATGAGTAGGGTATCATAAAAATTTCATCACATCATATCCTAGGGAAAATAGGCATCTTATATAATCATATAATAAAACATGAATGGAAGATGGTTTCACATGAACTACATTATGGTATAACATATAGAAGAGAAACACATTAAATATTTACTATTCAAATAAATATTATGAATGAAATCCTTAGACCATATCCCCAGTAAAGAATAAACTATAACAAAGGTTGTCATAATAGATAGGGAAAGATTTTGGAAGATCACTTGGATAATTTCTTAAGAGAAATATCCTTTCTTTGAAAATAATATTTTATACCAAAAAAAATATTCGAAATCATTTTCTCAGAAAACCCCTCTGAAAATATTTTATGTATGAATTAAAAACAATTTATAAAATTACTTCTGGAATATTTTCGTTCGTCATTGAAGATATATTTAAAAAAAAATTTAAAAAATACTTATATGATATAATCCTTCAAAAAATACATATTTATCTTGAAAACAATTTTAGAACCTTTCTTGAAAATATATTTGGAAACATGTAAATGTTTCTTTGAAAAACATTTCATAGAAAATATATCTAAAAACATATAAATAAATCATCAAAACATTTGTAAAACATTTTTCATTTATAATATCATTGAAAACATTTTATGATATCTTTAAAAACATTTCTTCCCTTTTCAGTGAATATATATTTCAAAAATTATAAAAAAATATTTGAAAAACATTGGATTTTGTTTTCTAAAATGCATTGAATATATATAAAGAAGGTTTAATTTTTTTTTCAAAACATTTTAACTCAAATAATCCTCAACTTTTTTCCATAATATTAATAAAATAATTTTCATTAAATATAACCTTATAATCATGAAAATTATTCTTCAAGGAAATGATGGTCATGATGATGGGTAAATTTTTATATGGAAATCATTATATATGCACCACAAAATTATTAGAAATGTAACTTCATTAAAAATGAAAAGAGGATTCATTTTGAAACCATTATTAAAAAGGTACAACATGGATTAAAAATTATTTTTAAAAATAACTTGATAATAGTATAAAATATTTGAAAAAACTTTTAGAAACCATGATTTTGAAGGGAAATAGATTTCTGACGAAAGAGGGAAATAAAGTCAAATGTTCGTATAAAAATTTTATTACTTATATAAAGTAAATAATTGTTGATAAATGTTATCGTTACATAAATATATTATGAAAAACCATATTAGAAGAAAATTCATGATATATCACTAGAGATGGATCATAATATTTCATCAATGGAACCATAATATTAAATAATCTCAATAAATTGTGAGATTGCAGCGATAATATATTAGCACTTAGTTTATTTTTAAACATAATAAAAATGAGATAATTAATATACATGATCAGTTAAATATCAATAAAATATTGATATTCATTGAAAAATATGTAAAATGGTAGTATATTCACCTTATAAAAGAATATAAGTGCATAACATAACATGTGTCTGAAAGAAGAAAAATTTAGAAAAAAATACCTTATATATTTCATAATGAGTGAACCATAAACCCCGTGAAAGAGAGACCATAAAATTTATATTTAAACGCCCAAAATATTATGTATAGTAATAATAGGAAACATTCCTTGGAATTATATAAACCACATAAAATAAATGAGTGTTAAATATAGCATAAGTCTCACAGAAATAAAAGTGCGACTAGAAATCCCATTACTACTTGAGAAACTCTTTAATCATGATATTTGTTATATAATGATGTGAATTTAAAATTTAAATATTTTTAATTTAAATAAATCGACTTTAAATCATTTCACTATGTAGTATATACACAATTCAAGAAGAATGTGTGTTGAATATATCATGTATCTCGTAGAAATAAAAGTGAGAGAAAACACCCATACATTAAGTCATAAATTTCATCGTACAAGTTCAAAAATCATATATAACAAATATAATATCATTATAAAAATACCATCAATATGTTTAACTATATATTATACCATATATGATTTTATGATGACATTATATTATCGATTAAATAATAATTCTTTGTTAATGTTATGTTTCAGGTAATAGTTGCTTTGTATTTCATATACATTTTGAACTGTAATTATTTATAATATTATATAGATTATAGATTTAATTACATAAAATATTTAAAAATGATATAAATATCAAATATATTTATGATATAAGTATTTATAATAATCAGAAAATTATAGCACATGAAACGGACTACACAATAGATGTAGATGGTAAGTCGTACGTGCACATGAACGTGTGTTATGTGTTGAAAGAAATATAGAAAATTAAACGTATATATATATATATATATTATCATTAAATTAAAATTATTATCTCATAAATATAATATTCAACTACTTAAACCATTCTTAATACATTTTATATAATATGTGAATAAATCACATCCATTTTAGTAGGCCGTAGTCTACACATCCCCAAATGAAGTTGTCGTATTTCAAAAAATAGAAATATGGAAGTTATGTGTTATAAAATAATTAAAAAATAAAATTTCATCATAAATATCATATATATATATATAATATAAAAAACTTAATTATTCCCACCCATGAAAGGTGTTAATGTATGAAACAATGATATCAGTTTGAGGGGTGGTAGTCCATCGTAAACATGAACGATGATTGTGTATCAAATTTAGTGTGTGGAGAAAGAAAGAAATTGATTGTTTTAGTGTAATGGTGACACATTTTCTTAGGATAAATCCTTCAGGTTTGCACTGAATGTATTATTTCGTTAGGTTTATGACCAATGGAATTATTATATAATGAAGTTAGGAAATAGTTTCAGGTTTTTCAGTTAAAAATGGCTTTATATGGGTGAATATTTGAGTGGGGTTATTTTTTTATAGGTGATTAAGGATGGAATTATGGTAAATATGAAATGGTAGACACTATCAAGAGATAACTCTAATATCATGTGCTTAAAATAGTTTCTTATTTTGTATAAAATATGGTATTTGGCCTAAATACATCCATAATATAACTTTTGGGCAGGTTTATTGGTTATTTGGACCCTTAGATTAAAAGAAAACGATAATGTAATCTTGTTTTACCTTAATCACTATAATTAATTTTAATTAAATTCATAAATATTTATGTTCAAAAAATAAAATTAACTTATATTAAATTATAAATTATAATTAATATAAATATTTAATCTAATTTTCCAAATCATAATCACATAAGTGGTAGATATTAATTTTAAATTAGTCTTACATATGGGATGAGATGATTTGGTTTTAAGAATAAATGTTTAAAAAATTGATATGTTTTTATATCGAATTTCAATGTAAAATTGGTTCTAATTGCCTAAATTTGATTATTTAATATATAATTTATCTTATTATACTTTTAGAAGAAATTAATATATAACATAACTATATATAATAATTATGAAAAAAGATATATAGGAATTAAAATTCATTGTTTTCACTATTCATAAAAAATGATTTTTTTAGAAAAATAAGAAAAATTAATTGAAAAGAAATTTTTATATTCAAATTCAAAAGATAGGTTAATTTTGAAAAATAAAAATTAAAAAATTGTCAAAAAAATATATTTAATGTCATTTCAACATTAAATGGTTGTAAAATATCATTTTTGAAAAAACACATCTTCTTATTTATACAATGGGATTTATTCGGATCATAGGAATAAAAAATCTATTTGGTGAGTGTATGAAAATTATCTAATATAAATATATATCTTTAATTAAAAATAATTTTCAGAAGTAATTTATTTTTATTTATTTATATGAAATGGTGTTTGAAAAATGAATAATAATTTTCTTAAAAAGGAATTTCGTAATTTTTTAAGAATTCTTCATTAATTTTTATCAAATTAAAATCAAAATGATTTATTATATATAGATGTTAAAACCATAGATTCATTATTTAGTTAATCTCAATCATATATTATACTCTAATGGCAATGTGATAATAATAATAATAATAATAATAATAATATAATAATAATAATAAAATCAATAGTATTTTGTATTTTAGAAAAACATTTTCCTACGTGTAACAGAAGATATTGAACCAAAATGGCATTTTTGTAACAAAAGATAAAAAAATATGTTACATTTACCGAAAGATATTCTATGTGTTCTGTGTAGTTCAAGATTAATATGGTGTTGTATGTAATTCAATCCAAATATAGTTCCTTCGTATATTAAAATTTATATCCAGGGTCGTGTTAATTGAAAAATATAGAAAATATTACATTAAAAATCATAAAATCCTATGGTGTACTATGAATAACATTAAATAGTTTGGTTATGGAAGATAAAAGTCATAACCTGAGAATAATCTGAATTACGTGGTCGTGGAAACCAGTGGGTATAAGTCAACCATTGATATTTTAAGAAGCTTGTATTATATGTGATCAAGACAATAACTATTTGATTTACAGGGGGAATTTATAATAGAACCAACAACCCTCTAGTAACATGCTAATTAGAAGGGATTAAATTATCATCTGAATGATAATGGGGTCCCTTTAGATTATACAATCCTTGTTACCTTCCTTCTACAGGGAATTCCCATAATTAGGGGAGCCAAATGTCCATTAGGATCTATGAGAATAACATCAATTTGAGTAATTGGTTGTGATCAACTCAAAAATTGAAGATATAACATTGGTTCATAGATAAAATAAGATTAATGATGGTTTTTTAGAGTCTTGATTTCTTCCAGGCATGACATTCAAATATATTTATATATACATTCGGAGCTATGTGCAAAGATGATGTGTGAATCTGAGTCCTGGTGTGCCGAGAATTAATTTTATAAAAATATTAAATATATATTATATTATACCCTTGATGAAAATAGGATAACTCTTAAAATATATCACGAATCAGAAATATGAGGCCATAATTAAGTATAGAATGTATTTTTTACCCTTGGTGCAAGATAAAATGAGTCAGTATGGGATTTTATGACTCCTTGATTTCTAGTATTATGTTTAAGTAGATTTATTTATTTAATTAGTTAATTAATTAAATTCATTTAACTTATATTACATATGAGTGTCATTAGGGAGGATTATCTAGAACGTTGTCTCATAATTCTTCCACCATAGGAGAAGCTCTCCTCCTCCTACATGTAGAGGATCTCTATGATGAACAAAGGGAAATTTTGATGAAACTAAATACCAAGATGCATCAAACGCAACAAATTCATCCATTCAAGAGAGAGCACATACTTGTTTAGCAATAGGTCCAAATATCCATGTAAAACATTGTAGGACCCCAGAACACCATGACAGGGGAGGATTGAATTAGGGAGACGACATTTTCTTTTAAATAGATGTACCATGTCCCCACATTGGAAGGAACATGTTAAACTAGTCTCATGAGAATGTGTAAAAAATAAACAATCACATGAAATGATTTAACACATAAATTTTACATGGTTCACTAATAAGGTATATTCTGTGGAGCATACATAGACAGGTTTTTGGGCATAGCAAGGTCCACTAATCTTTACAAGCTGCAGAGTACATGTTTTCATACACATTCACTCTTTTCCAAGAACACAACATTTACAATGATTTTTAGGATAATACATTGTGTCCCTTGAAGCACATATGTTGACTCCCCCTTCCATGAATTTTTGTTTGAAGTCTTACTTAGTTTATCAACATGAAGGCCTATTCAATAAATTGTAATTGAAGTCTTTTTATCTTCCCAACATGGGAACTTACATGTGTTAATAACCTCTATTGATGCTTTTGAAAGCAATGATCAACCAAAACAGATATTCAAGATATCTCAAAAGAATACTCTAGAACATGAACGCAATCCCTACTACTTTGTTCCATATTTTCTTTTGTCACAAAATATGACTTCCATGAAACCCTTATCATTCTCAAAACTTTTCTATCAAATTCTCTTTGTATTTATAGACTAAAGGAATAATTTGCACGCAAGATTTGGTCTCTTCTTCTCATCAACGTACAAGGCATTCGTGTGGTAGAGGAACAAGATCTTCATTGGAAAATTATTTTATCTTCAGTGGGATTATCCTATTATTTATAACTCTCGACATCACTGCATGTAAGATTCTAACTCATCATGAAATATTCCCTTTCGATCATGCAAAACCTCTTTTTAGGTCTCATTGGGCATGTATGTCCCTTCCTTGAAACCTCGTTTTTTGAGCAGATTTATATATATCACACATATTTTTTCATTGAAACTTTTTGATGCACTGATCCCAAATCAAGACATGGATGGATGTTTCCAAAATTCTTTCTATCTAGGACACAACATTCATTAACAAAAACAGTTTTTCTCATTCTATAATTTTTATACCCAAGAAATTGGAAATCATTGGGAAATGACGCCACCTTTAAAACTTTTGTCACCAAAAACTGTATAATCCATTCCCTTATAGAAAAATTGATATCAACTGATGATTGAAAACAAACACAATCCATACTACATTTCCAGCACATTATAAACTTGGTTCCAACAGACTCATCATTTGAGGTTTTCCTCCATTTTGAATAAAATTTTGGGTGGATCATTTTGGTTTCTTTCATCCATGTTCTAATAATTTTCATGAGAACACATATAAGGATTTTATTTTGTTTCTAGTTTTTTTAACCCAAATCCCCCCATTCATTATCCTTGGCCAAGAACACTTGGGAAATGATGAAAAAAAATTTCTTATGCCTTTCTTCGTCTTTTCTCGTGCTCTTCTTTGGATGGATCCCATGGTCCAATCTCAATGTTACCGGGTGGTTCCAAACTCGATCATACAACAATATTTAATAAAATCATCAATTGAGGCTTGATCAATGTATATCGGTAACCACGGAGCTCTAATATATTATTGTTTCAATTTTCAGGCATCAGAGGAGGTGCATTAGTCTACGGATGGAATGAGCAGCATGCGATAGAAAAAACCAGAGACCTACAGAGGTGAATAGTGGCATCCCTGATGTGAATAATGTAGTTGAGAAAAGATGTATTGGTGGATGAGGGGTTTGGATATCAATGGGTAGGAAACTCGATAGGCAGGCATGGTGAGGCAATAGGATGCGGCAGACGTGGTGGAGTCGGCCGGCATACAAAGGTGGACAGGGGGCGGGCTGGACTTTCAGGCCTTGTGTGAGCAAGCCCGTGTGAGTATATGGGCCTATCCCATGCTAGTTAGTTGGGTTGTGTCTAGTCGGTTGGTCAGGATGGCCAATGTGGACCCAGATCAGACTACATAGGATTTGGGGTAGCCATGGTTGGGCTCGATTGCGGTCAACTGTAGAGATGCGGAAGATCTAGCAATCGTGGGTGTAGTGACCACATGATCGGTCCATGGATGAAAAATATTAGAAGTTGACTATAGTGAACTATCATCACAAAAAGTGGACTGATCACATTATCTAGTAAATGGGTGGCCAATCTGATTTGTAGGTGAACCGACCACAAAAATCGGTCCACGGGCCCTGATAGGTCTACGGGCAACTTCTTGAGCAGCAAGATTGAATCATCAAAACTCATAAATGGAGTTTCCAAATGAATTATCATATATAGTACCATGGTACTTCTTTCATTGAGAACCCTCTGATGCCACATGGGGAATTTATATTTCAAGATCAAGGTTTGGGTCCCTCAAGGTCTGGTTTGGGCATGTTTCTGTGAGAAGAACCCTTTTCGCCATGGTCCATTTAGGACAAATGATTATCCTATACTGATTTTTTTCTATGTAAAATCAGATAGATCCCTCCTTTAAGGATTTTGTGCTATTGTGTAATGTTTTTGGGATGGTGTAACTAGTAGGCGACATCTAACATTGTCAGTTTTCATGCATGCTATTATAGAATTCAGAGTAGCACCCATTGGTCGGCATGTTCATGGGTCCTCAATGACACCATAGTGGATCACCCATCATCATGGGTGATGGGCCTCTATGACTACTATGTGATTGGAACCCCCGATCATCATGGGCATGGGTCCTCTACGACTACTATCAGACTGGATGCCACAATCGATATGGGCGTGGGTCCTCTACCACTACTATAAGAGTGGAACCCCCATTTGGAGGGGCATGGTTACTCTATGATTACAATTATATTGGATCCCAAATAGACATGGGAATGGATCCTCTATGACTATAATCAGAGTGGAACCCCATGAAACCCTGGGGCGCAGGTCCTCTACATCGAGTTTAATCCCTCTGGACTATGCAGAACTGTGATGGGATGCGGTTTGATGTACCTTTAGACTCGTGAGAAAGAGGTATTCCTTCCCCATAAGGATATATCCTTGCGACACAATCTAAAATATATTGGCATAACAGTGTGTCCCAAATAGGATAGTATGAAGGTGTGGTGATAGAGTCTTTTCAACTTATGTGTCCTAGGAATATGCATGACGTGTTGGGCATTATTGAAGGACACTCTCTTAGAACAGTTGGCTACACTTCTTCTTGGGTTCATCTATGAGATGGAGATCCCCTTACTATCTCATATGGGATTCTTTTAATGATCATAAATATATGTATATATATCTTGTGTCTTTACACAAACCTTGTTTTTTTGGTTACTCCCTTTCAAGGATAGGTGATGATGCACATGGTATTCCATGTTCATTATGTGTCTATATTCTTGTGGTTGTATGAGACTAATATCCTAATATTGGTAGATGAGAGTAGATGGTAATTTATTCTTCCAAAAATTTCAAGATCCTTATTTTTGGATGTGTATACATTCACACTCTTATTGGGTTGAGTTTTACTCCATTATTGTAACTTGTTCCATCTACCACAATTCTGTTTAATTTTATCTTTTACTGCTGCCCTTCAACGTTTTTAGAGGGATTTTACTATGTATTTATATATTTTCCCCTTCATTGACTTCACCCGACACGTGCGGTTTCTTTTTTCAGAAAGTTGATAGGTTGAGCGTGACTTTATAGGAGCTTAGGGATACATGGTTTTGGACAACATGTGGTGGTTGTGGCTTTGGATTCAGGATCTTGAATCTTTCAGTTGTTTTACTTTTATATTTATATATCATGTCGGGACACATTTCTCATTGTTAATATATTTCCCTTTTTTTTGAATTACACAATTATACATCATATGGTTTAATTTTCCATGCATATTTGTTTTATTTATAGAATTATTTCATATTTTATATGTTTCCCTCTATAATTTTTTATAGATTTTTGAGTGTGTGCATACAAGTACATAGACTAAAGCCTCCCTAATTTTAGATAGGCCTTAGGCACTTATCATTACCCCTAAACTATGGAGGTTGGCTTGGGGTTTTTGGGGCTTTAGCCCCAGCTTGGGTTTGGTCATGAACGATTGGTATTAGAGTAGGTTTTTTCCTTGTGATATTGTACAGATATTCCCTAAAAAGGATTGGTTGGGTTTAGGGAAATTGTGCTGAAGTGTATCAAATGATGCTCTCATTCTAGAGCATCTAGTGATATTTAGAGAGGGTGACATATCCAATCACCAAGACATTGATAACAAACTTGTCAACTCGGAACCTTGAGACATTTTGACACATGGAATAATATTGGATGATTCATATAGGATTTAGTATTTTATTTTCCTTCGTGAGGTAGCTCCCCATTTTTGTTATCAATATATATATATAAATATATTCTTATTGGATCATGATACACCTTGATAATTTTCATGATTCCTCTACAACAACAGCATCACATAATACCAGTTATGGTTTGTAATGACAAGCCTATGAGCGATGAGGCCTCATTTCAGGGTATATAATGTGTTACGATTTTTCTAGGTGGGGAAGTGGAAGTACCCCCACTAGTTGAGAAGCAGATTAAATTAGTAGAGTAGGATAAGGATGTGCACAGGTTGAGCATAATCCTTGAGATCCAGCATTATAAACTACTAAGGTTTCACGGTGAGCCAGATCCCTAGGTAGTAAATGACTGTCTAATGTAAAAAACATCCTTTAGGACTTTTCGAAACCTACCATATCATATTGTATCATTGGAAGACAATATTTTCCCTAAAGAAACCGGTCATTGTTGAAACCTGGTTACTCAGATGCAGGATGAGTTAATGCTCTCGTGGGAAGAATTCTAGTAGTTGTTTCGTGATATGTACTTCCCATACTACTCAAGAACCATTCAGATTCAGGATCTTATAATGAATCAATAGGGAGGGAAGATAGTGGTTGGGTATGCAGAGAGGTTCACAAACATTACATGCTACTATATCAATTTTATTAAATATGGATACTTTTTAGAACACCATTCTGAGAAGCTACACTATAGAGTGATCATGGAAATTACATTACCCTTGTGCATTTCCACCTATGTAGATGTTCACTATCTGGAACTGGTGATAGAGATGTTTCTGCCAAAGGGATGCCAGATAGTTTGAGATATTACTGGGAACAACAGAGCTGACGGATCTTCTACTTTTAATAGAATTCATTCATCAATGTATTGACACATGGGACCTTCCCATGACCAGACTCAAGCACTTGGTCAGGGTCAGTATAGATAATTAGGATAGTATGGAGTCAGATAGGTCAATTATTGTGAAAAGAAAGGTCACATGGTACTGGACTTCCCGACAATACGGGTTGATCATCCCATGGAGATATCAAATGAACCACCATGGAAGAAAATTCTTTGGGATTAGGGATCTTCAAGGTGGGGATAGGCTATTCCCCATGGAAAAGTTAATAGAAGAGGAATTGGTGGAGCATCTATTATAGGAAAAAGATATGGTGTTCTTCCACCAACACCATTGAGAAGAACCGTTCAGGCTCCGGTAGCTGGCAGCCGAGGTCACAGATAGATAAAAAATTTGGATGTCTATAATCGTGGAGCACACAAGATTATTCGAGGTATTTTAATTTTTTATTCTAATCATGTCTTAGTATTAGTTGAAATATGTTTCATTAATTATATCATCACAATACTAGTGGTACGGTATTTGGAGCTCCTAGTAGAGGGTCTAGCATAACAACTTTGTCTCCAGATTCCAATATGGAATTCTTCTTCTGTGTCGTTCATCATCTGGTAGTGTGATGTATCACATGAAGGAGAGAGGTTCACATGGGAAGTATGTATATTAATAATTAAACCCTACTATGTCCTCTAGGGAATGTATTTACTTTCCATGAATTGATCCCAAATTGATTGTCACCACATACTAGACATACACATGAACATTGATAGGATGAGGTTTTCCTTTCTCAATGAACGAATCCATGTAGAATTGTAGGAATGTGATGTGGCTTGGGGATATAGAATATTAAAAATTAGTTATAAATCATATCCCTTGGTTAAGTAGAATCAATATCCATTAAGGTTCCTTCAGTTTTGGAGGATTGAATGGACATCTTCCCCAATGACATTTCATGAATACCTCTATTGGAGGAGTTGTATTTTTTCATAGAAATTCAACCGGTGATGTCCCCAATAACATCTGCAGTATATTAGATGGACACCACTGTTCTCTAGGATCTGCAGTTATAGTTGGAAGACAATATCTTGAATAGTTTCCTCAGAATCAGTGTGTCTCTATGGGAGGATCTAGTTATGTTAATAAGGATACCATATAAGAGCTTGTGGCATTGCGAGGATTATCATCGCCTGAACCTGGCAACAATAATGAGAAACTGCACCTTTATGAGGATTGATGTCCTCTTTGATCAGCTGATATGTGTGAGATGGTTCTCCGATATCGATCTTTTGTCTAGCTATGACTAGTTGTGGGTTTGTGAGACTAATATTTTGAACCTATATTTTTGATGTCTCTATGGGCATTACGAGTTCCTAGTGATGCCCTCTGGTGTGACAAATTCCTCCATCGTCTTTATAGATCTGATAAACGTGGTCTTCCGAATATACATGGACTATTTTGATGTTGTATTCATTGATTAATAGTCATTCAATTTGTAATTGAGGATGATCATGCTATGAATTTTTGGATGGTTCTTGGATTAATTAGAGGGAACCACCTTTACAAACATTTCTCGATGTTACAGTTATTAGATATATGATGTTCACTTTGTGGTGTATGTCATTTCATAAAAAGTTTTAGCTATAGAACCAATAATGATAAAAGGAGTTATTTATTGGGGGACACTTAATAATGAGTCATATGTGTGGATCATTCTTGTTTTGGTGGGGTACTACATTATATTTTTTGTAGACTTATCAGGATTCCCATCCCCTTTCACTTATCTCACATAGAACGGACAACCATTTACCAGGAATGAGAAGTTGAACATTTCCTTCAAATAATGGAGGGATATGATGATGATCTCTCTCATATTGATACTACCAGAGGAAGGAATTGAGTTCGTAGTATATTTTGATGCCCTAGTAGTTGGGATTAGTTGCACGTTGATGCAACAATGGGAAGAAATCGCATACAGGTCAGAGAATTTGTCACCCAAAGAGAAATAAAATGAAAACAGTGACATAGATATAGCAGTAATAGTATTCTCCATGAGGATGTGGATTCATTACATTATAGTAGAGTTCTTGTGGTTTACTCAAAACACTAGAGTCTTAGGTACATCTTCAATCAGAGAGACATGAACTTATGATAGTGATCCTCATTAGAGTTATTGCAGGACTAAGAATTCAATATATTATATTCATTAGGAAATGGAAATGTAAGAGAAGATCCCCATAATAGTTAGTCCCAAGCTATCCTATTGTGGGATGTTTCAGAGGAGTTAAATTCACTACAGATGGACCTCATGGAGGAGTGTATAGTTTCTCTACTATTGATGGTGTTGACTCCATCACTCCTTTAGTGTGTGAAAGAATCCTATATGGGTGGCATCTACCACGATGTTTGGCTTCATCAAATATCCATAGGTGATTCAAAAGATGTATATTATGAAGGATGTAATCATGATAAATTTTTCAAGGAGAATATAGTGGTTCCAATCGTGATACGAGAGGAGGTGATGTAGGAATTCCACACTTAACACTTAGTTGTACATACTTGTGTGTAGAATATTTACAAATATCTTCTATGGTGGTTACTGTGGTTCATCATGAGATGAAGAGTATCTTAGTTCATTTCATAGTGCCTTACCTTTGAAATGGTGAAAGCTATGAACCATGTTATAATAGGTTTTTTTTAGCCACTCGACATACAAGAGTAGGAATTTAAAGGTATATCCATGTATTTTTTTAAAAGGTTTCCATTTCTAGTGAAGGTCCATGAATCAATCTGGGTGATAGTATCCCCACTCATGAAGTTGAGCACTTCCTTGCTATTAGGGATCCGAGTTTAGTGGAGAAAATGAGGCATTTGTACGAACGGGACCTCGTCCACCTTCTCAGAGTACCCTTGATGATTGTATCTGAACATGGAATGCGGTTTAGATCACTGTAAAACCCCAATAATTCATAGTATGTTATCTCTTCAAAGTATTTCAATAACTTGTGCTACACGCAACGCCGAGTTCAAGCACACCACGACCTACCAAACTAAACATTCCAAAAAGAGGAAGGAATAATATTAACCTCATATTAAATTTTATATATCCTATATTATTTTAAAATTCTTTTTTTTATTTCATAAACATAATATGAGAAAAATTCAATTTTTATGATAAAAGAGGTATTTTTAAAAAAATGCAATTTTATGCCTTTTAATGGATAACCCTTTTGAAGTCCAATATTTGATGCATTTTTATATTAAATTTATAGAAATTAAATTCATATTTAGATGAGGAAATAAATATTTAGTTTCTATAAATTTTTGGTATTTTTATGATAACATTCATATTTTGATGAATAGTGAAAAATACTAAATTTAAATTAAAAACATATATTTTTATCGAAAAAATTTATACTATTAAATTAAAATTTTAAATGTATTCTAAGTATCATTAAAATATATTTTTTTATCATTTAATACAATTTATTCATTGGATGTAATTTCAAATTTAAATTGTATATAAACAAGTGTCAATCTTTTGATAGTTATTATTTCTTAAAAACACTCTTTTTGTTTTGACAATGAAAATTAATTTTAAATTAATTTTCACCCCTTCTATGTTTTGAATTTGGAAAATTGGATTCCATATTTTGAATTAGGAGGTACAAATTTTTTAAATAGGTAACGTTTATTTTTATACATTATGAATAAATATTTCGGTAAATATTTTATTTTCCATGGTTGAAGGAAAAATCTATTAAATATGGGAAACCAAATACTATTAAAATAATATTAAATTACCCTAACACTTGTCCTAACTATTTTTAATGATACATGTCCGACCTTGGAAATACTTGGGTCTATTTTGGGACCATATATAGCTACATTAGAGTGATAATGGCATTTTATATTAATTAATCTAATGTTGAGACAAAAATTTACAACAACATGTTTCTTTAGGTAAAACATTTTTATATGGGGTAATATAATTTATCTATTAAATTATAAATATTCACATTAAAGATAAAAATAATTACAACATTATTTTATTTTATTTATAATTTTTAGGCATAAAATATATATATTTATTAATGACACAATAATGATGCATTATTCTCTTTATTAAAAAAAGAATCAAATAAATGATATTGTAAATATTAAAATAAATAAAATAAGAAAGTTATGATTCCATCCACAAATTTTATAGATGAATATGAAAAGTTATTATTTATTCAATGTTTTTGGTTCGAATTAATCATGTTTTTATGACTTCCACAGAAACAAAATACTAAATAGTGTCAAAATTGACCATAATTAATTTTTAAAACAAATACTATATTATTGGTAGATATAATATTCAAAAAAATATATGGTTCTCCGAAAAAGTTTAAATAATATTATATATTTAATTAATGAACCACTTCAGGTTCTCTTGGATGTTTATCGTACTTTTATTAACCATATAGTGTAAGAGTACAAGAAGACACGGTAAAAGATAAACTATTTAACTATGAGTTAAATCTAAAAGATAAGGCTAAGATGGTAAACTAAACATGCCTAAAACTAATTGTTTGATATTATTTCGATCCATATCAACATAAGTCTCTATATAAATTTATTTGGAGCCATTATAAACATAATATGATTGTATAATAAATTAATATTTTAATATTTTCATATAGAGACCCACACCCCCTTATACCAAGGCACATTCCCTTCTCTTAATTTCACTCCTCCAAAGCCATTTGGATCAAAAAAACCATAAAAAACAACTTATCTACTATTCTCTATATTCCTTACATTGATCATAAAGCCAAATTAAGGAGACCTTTTTATCAACTGAAAAGAAAACACCCAAAGAAGAGATAATAATTTCACCTCCCTCTTTCAAGTTCATTTCTTATTCCACTTCTTATTTCGTGGTTTTTTCCATACTTAAATAATAACACAAGAACCTTATATATACTATGATTTAATTATAAATATATTAAAACCATATTTTTTATTCGATCTATACTATAATGACAAAGTCACCATACATACGTTTATACAACATACTGTCTCCACGTCGTGGTGTAGTTTGTAATTCAAACACTTAATTATATGGATGCATATAATAATAAGTATAAATAATATAAATAATAAATATAACATTTTAGCTATTCTATATATGTGATATTCCATCCAATTGCATAAAATTTCACCATCAATATAATGATACTATCGCTCGTGCATACGTACGGATTACTCTCTCCACGATGCGATTAGATTCATTTCCACGTTCACCATTCTACAATGATTACAAAAATATATATTATTAATAATTATGTAATATATGAAATAATAATTCTTCATGATATATATTTACATACTCAAATATATCTTAGGCACTTACTTCCTTTTAATATGATATGAAAACTGAAACAATGTTTATGCGTACGTACAACCTACCGTCTCCATAAATAGTGCCTCTCATTTCATAAATATATCTATTATAAATATTTATAATCTAAATATATATTATATTTATATCAATGTCTATATTATAGAAGTATTTAAATCATTATCTAAATGATAAAATCAATAATAACAAGTTAAAACTTGTACGATAAATAAAGCGATTATTACACGAAATGTTAATTTAACATGGAAATCGTTATTAAAGGGTAGTGTAACGTAAAAATGAATCATTTATGATATAATGACAATGAATATGATTCTAGAATAATTTAATAATATACTTCCTTATACAAGAGGATAAACATACCATTAACCAAAGAAATATTCAAGGTAAGGGTTAATTCTACAAACTCATCATTATCCGAGGTTGTTTCTATTTGACTATCTACTTGGACCTCTTTATCATCCACATCTGTGTTTCATAAAATTATTTTAAAAAATAATATTTTATGTTTTTATGGAAGGGAATATTTAACTATATCATCATTTTAAGTGGATTGAATATTTATTCATATAAAAAATTCTCATTAATGTCCATGTTTTCAAAATGGATTTTAAGGATTTATTTATATGGACATGAATGTTTTTAAAATTTTAATTTATTTCAAAAGATTCAAAGTTGTATGGGACACATTAATTCAAAAATGTCTTTAAATTACTTCCTTTCTAAATTGTGTGACTTTTAAATGTTTTTATGAAAAAGGGATATTTCCCTAAAAGAGTTTTACAAATCATTATAATCTATGTCAACCTCCTTTCATGGATTTTAAACTTTTTTGAAGATGAATTATTAAGTTACTATTAATCAATATTGTATTGAATATTTTGTGATATGTTTTACTATAGATGTGTAATTATTATACCATTCAAAATTTATGGATAAAGTATTGACATTTCGTATGAAACTTTTTATAATAATGTTTATGTTATGTTTAAACATTATAATATATTGAAGGCATTGGACATTGTATGTGACGGGTGGAGCCCGCTATACCTCTTATATGCATCGGTAGGTCTCATGAGACAAATTATTGTTTTTTCACAAGGCTTTGAGAAAATATAATTTGTATTCTTGGAAGTAGGCCTTGACTATGTGGTTATAAAGTCTGGTATTATGCATTCCAACATTATGAAATTTGATATTGATATTACATGTGATTATTCGACTAGTAGAATATCAATGTGAATAAGTAAATGGAATTATTTGATTTATCTTTGCAATATTATGCTGAATTCTATGTTTAAAAGGCTTTTGTTTTAGTCTTATACATTTCCATAAATGTTTATGTTTATAATATATTGTTATCCTTATAGAGAATCTGAGCTCACCTTTTTCTATGTTTTACTTTTTCCTAGGATTCCAAGAAGTGTAATATGATTGTTAAGAAGTGGTAAGATATTGGATTAATGGAGTTTTCGAAGGGTCATTTATGTTGTGTTTTATTTTCTAATTTTTAATGTAACGTTCATGTATGTAATCTATTTTACAAGACTGCTAAACTAATCAGTCTTTTGGGACATGATTTCTGGTATTCATGCCAATGTATTAAATTAATGCATCGAATCTGTGCATTTGGGGTTGGGGTTTTACAATTGGTATGACATGAATTTTTACAACAACCTTGGAAATAGATTTAGATAATCTCTAAATAGACAACAATACCCAATGAAAGAATTTTGGGAATAGTATAGAAGAAAATACTACAATTTTGGTAATATAGAGATTTTGTGTATTTTCCATGAAATACATCCCTATCTAGATATGAGTAAGTAGAGGCGGCTATGGCATAGATGTAAAAAAGATTGAAAACTCTGACAAGGAGTTTCGAGCATGACCTAGGGTATCCTGGTACATGACAACGAACCTTTCTTAACTCTTGGTTATTACACTTCCTGGGGATATGCTTAGGGTAATTCACATTTTCATTACAATACATTATGAATGATTTAGGAGTAATACTTCCCCAAAGAATTTTTTATGATTATAAATAATATGTATAATCTTTTCGATTTAAGTTAGGTATTTTACCAGTTTGGAATTATGCATTGAAATTCATAATCTTTCATAGTGTATGCCATTTTTTTGAAATGGCTCCTAGTAAGAGGATTGATAATTCCAGCAATACACATGATAAAAATATTAAAAAGGATAATATATTTCATTGTATTATGAAAAAATTTAAAAGTGAAATAGTCTCCAACATATTATAATCATACAAAGAAATAGTATCATGTATTAATAAGATAAGTAAAAAAATTCTCAAGGTCCTATGGATTTGAAGGGAAGCAAGTGAAGTAAAGGATTGAAGAGAGAAAGATGGATAAAGGGAAGAGGGGAATGAAAGATTTCCCATATGTGATAAATGTGGAAAGAATAACCTCTGTAAACTCTTGATAGGAATGGGAGTTTATAATAATTGTGGACAAAAAGGACACCAAGTACGTGATTACAATGGTAAGAAATAGGTTTCAAATGTACAATGCTTCGTCTGCAATGAGGTGGGACACTACGCGAATCAATGTCCAAATTATCAGAGTATACCTCAAATGTTCCTATTGGATAATAGTCAAGCTATGGTACTACCGAAGATGAAGAGAAATGATAAGAGTTATTATGTTGTTATTAATGTATTGTTTCATTTGAGTATTGTATTATTTATGTACATGTTATAAAAAATATATATTATATATGGGTTGTACTGCAGTTCTATTTCATTAAGGACTTGAGATTTTGTGGAACCATGAAAAGTTATCAATAGTAGTTTATTTTTTTAGAAAATATATGGTTGAGAGAAAGATAAACCATAATATGGTTTGGATAATGAGGTTGTGATTTTGAAATAATATATGATTAATTTTGATAAATTATATTGGATATTTTTGACTACCTTGAAACTAATTAATGATTTTTTTATTCCATCATTTTTGTAGTTTACAACATTTTTGGGTATAAGGAGTATATCCAGTATTCAATAAAGAATAAGGTAGAATGAATGTAGTCAATATGGTTTTATGGTAATTCAAGGTGATACCATGTTTTAAAATAATACTTGATGAAGGTATTCACATGTTATTACGTGGCAATAAAAGTATTCATTGTGTTTACCTTCCATATAAATGTTGGACTATGAATTTGGATAGAAGTATTTAGATATGTTTAAAGATTGGAAATGATTAAATTCTACCTTTCATACTATTATTAAGGTAAAATCATTTCTGAAGATTATTTTTATATATTTTTAAAAAGGACAACCTAGAGGTCATGCGACAACTCGTCGTGTCCAGCAAAGCCGTGAGACATGAACACGCTACCGAAGGGCTACAAGGGTAGACCACCTAACACTAGCATATGTGATGTCCCGGTTTGTATAATATAGACTGAAAATTAATTTTTTATTAAGATAAGTCCCCTTTTAATGGGTAAGGGGAAAACCAACTGACTTGAATGATATAAAAACAAAAAGCCCCACAGTCCAATGTCCACGTCCAAATACAATCCAATTCAAAGATAAAAAGAAATTCTCCTGCCTAGCATCACGATGAATAAGACGAGCTTGACCTTCTCATCGCAGCTCGGCTAGCAGTCCCATGCAAGGATTCATGGGCACATAACCGATGGAAAACTCCATACCCTCTCAAAAATCCAAATCCGAAAAGCCATGATGAGTGAAACTTCTCTGCTCTGCACCTCTTCTGAAACAATCCCTTGTTGCAAACTGGATGAATTTCCCCATATAAAATAAACCATAGGACCAAAATTCAGCACAAAAAACACACCACTGCTTCATACAATCAACAAAAACAAGACTCAATCTACGAGATCCATTAAATCGCATCGCATAATCATCCACCATCCAGAAGCCATCACGTTGGCCCCGACTAGTCTTCGGAACCGAAGCCAGACCTCCACATCAATGCCACCACGAACCACCAAGAACATCGCATTTCCAGAACAAAAAAAAAGAAATTCAATTAAAAGACATAATCTGAACCAGAAATGGCGGCCTCCTGAATAGTAGTCACCAAGAAATCACCCCTCCGCAAGATTGAAAAGAATATCATGTCGCCTCCTTCATATCCACACTAAAGTGCTAGATCCTCCCAATCACCTATAGATGCCAGGAAGTGCAATAGCAATCCCAGATCGCAACATCTAGACCCACATCTTGGACTAACATCCTGTGACCAAGAGAAACCCTAACCATATCGAAGGTTAGGGCGAGAATACAGCCAGACCACGAAGCAATTCCTGAAGATGACAAGCCCGCATGACACATCCATTGGCTGATACTACATCGCGAACGTGCCGAGCAAAGCACCGAGGATAGATCTAGATGACCTGAGACGGTGAGGATGAAGGCGGTAGTGGAGGAAGACCTAGCGACGGGAAGCCCTTTACGGGCTCATCTGTTCCTTCCGGAATGAGTGTCTGAATTAAAAATTCAATATTTATTGATCCATATACAATTATGGTAAATAAATTATTTTTTAATTCTATTATCTTTTTGTGTGAATTATGAGTTTGTGAAAGAAATTAGTTGAAGGATGAAACTCTAATAGTAACGTATATTTTTTCCTATTATTCTATGAATAAATTAATTCATAAACTTTAGGGAAGGGATCTTATAACCAAAAATGTTTTATCCTTGTACCTTCTGTTTTGTTTAACCAACGAAATATCAAATCATCAGATATTGATGGTTTTGAGGCCCTTAATTAGACACTAGTTTGTGATTGATGACCTCAATGACTCCGTATAATTATTTTCATTTTCCCTCATATTAGGTGTCACTAATTTCCACAAATTTTCTTCTAATCTAGATCAAAATTTGGTGGCGACATTTTCACTTCCCATTCCCTGTTATTAAGACAAAATTTTATTTACCCAATTACCTAAGTGGGTCACTAATTTCCACAAATTTTCTTCTAATCTAGATCAGAATTTGGTGGCGACATTTTCACTTCCCAATCCCTGTTATTAAGACAAAATTTTATTAACCCAATTACCTAAGTGGGTTTTCCAAAAAAGGAATTTTTCTATTTTATCATTTTTATATTCAAAATACAATTTCATATTGCTAGGATGAAATTTATTGGATGATAGTAGAATGTAACAAAAAATGATTTCATAGATTGTTATCTCTTCAACATATTTGAATAACTTGCACAACACACAACACCGAGTTCGAGCGCAAAAAGGCTTACCAAACTAGCCATACAAAAAAGTGGTAAAGAATATTATTAAACACAATTTATCATTTATATATATTCAATATAATTTTAACATTCATATTCAAATTTTCACAGGAATAATGTAATAAAAATATAATTTTAATGATAAAAGAGGTAATTTTTTTTAAAAAAGTGTTGTTTTATGAAATTTAATGGAGAACCCTTTTTAAATCCAATATTTGAAAAATTTATATATTCAATTTAGTAAAAATAAATTCATATTTAGAAGAGGGACATAATTATTTAGTTTTGATAATTTATTTATACTTTTCTGATATCTTTCATATTTTGATGAATAGTGAAAAAATACTATATTTTAATTAAAAAAATTCTAAATCGAAATAATTTATACTGTTAAATTATACATTGGATTATTTCTATGTATAAGTAGATTATATTTATAAAATTTAATATAATTTAGGTCGTTGGATGCAATTTCACATTAAAATTGGACATAAACAAGCGTCAATTTTTTAAAGATATTATATCTTAAAAACACATTTTTTGTTTTGACAATGAGAATTAATTTTAAATTAATTTTGGCCACTTAAGTGTTTAGAATTTAGAAAAATGGATTCCATATTTGGAATCAGGTGGTTTAAATTGTGTAAATAGGTAACTTTTATTTTTAGACAATATGAATAATTATTTCAGTAATTGTGTTATTTACCATGGTTAAAGGGTAAATCCGGTAAATATGGGTAAATAAATAAAATATAAATAAAATACAATTACCCTAACATGTGTTATAAACCTATTGGATGATACATTTCTGACCATGGACATCCTTGGGACGATTTTATGACCCCATGGAGCCACTTGAGAGTGATAATTAAATTTTATATTAATTATTCTAAAGTAAAGACAAAAATAACAAAAAACTTGTATCTTTTCGTAAAACATTTTTATATGGGGTTATATAATGTATCTCTTTGACTATAAATATTAATTTGGAATCTAAATATATTTTCTACATGATGATATTTTATTTATAATTTTTATACCTAAAAAAATATATTTATTTATGACACAATAATGATGTAGTATTTTCATTATTAATAAAAGAATCAAATAAATGATATTGTAAACAATAAAATAAATATAATTGGACGTTTTGATGCCATGAACTAATTTTCAAGGTGAATATAAAATTTTATTATTAATTCAATATATTTGTTTCGAAGTTATCATGTTTTTCTTGACATAAAAAAAACCAAATACTAAATTGTGTCAAAACTGACAAAAATTAGTTTTTAAAACAAATACTATTTTATTGGTTTATATAATATTCCGAAAAAACTATTTTTTGGGCAAAGGGCATAAATAATATTATATATATGTCATTAATGGAAGAATTTAGTTTCTCTTGAAAATTTAGAGTATGAATATGAACCATATAGTGTAATAATAAAAGAAGACATGGTAAAAGATAAACTATTAAACTAAAAGTTATATCTAATAGATAAGGTTAAAATGGTACCCTTAAATTTTCTAAGACCCATTGTTTGAGAGGGTGTAAACCCATTACCACCTAAGTATTTAAATAAATTAATTTAGAGCCATTATAAACCGAATATGATTGTATAATAAAATAATATTTTAATCATTTCCTAAAGTGACCCTCACCCCCTTATAAAAGGGCACATCCCCTTCTCTTAATTTCACACCTCCAAACCCATTTGACTCAGCCAAAACCTACACATATAACTTCTAAACTATCCTACATTAATCATATATGCCTTAATTTTATCAGAAAGCCATCCTAAAAATCTATTTTGATCAACTCAAAAGGAGACACCCGAAGAAGAGGTAATAATTTCACCACCCTCTTTCATGTTGTTTTCTTCTTCCACTTCCTCATTCTTTGCAGTTTCCATAAAAAAATAAAAACTACATTACCATATATATACTATGATGTTATTATAAATATGGGACAACCATATTATTTATTCTATTCATCCTATAATGGAGAAGTCACGATACGTGCATACGTATGGCTTACCGTCTCCATGTCGTGGTGTAGTTTGTTATTCAAACACATAATTATTTGGGTAGGTAAAATAATGAGTAAAACTGATGTAAATAATAATTATAACATGTTAATTATTCATTATATATAATATACCTTCAAATTACATATTATTTATCCATGAATATAATGATATTGTCGCTCATGCGTACGTACAGATTACCGTCTCCATGACGCGATGAGATTCATTTCCAGTTTCACTATTCAATGATGATTATAAAGATTTATATTATTAAAAAGTAAGTAATATATGAAATAATAATGCTACTTTATATATATATATATACACGTACATATATCTTATTCACTTACATTCGTTCAATACAATAGCAAAACTGAAACAACGTTTATGCGTACATACTTTCTACCGTCTCTATAAATGGTGCATCCCATTTGATATATATATCTATTATAATAATTATATTATAAATATATATGGCATATAAATCATTTTTTATATTCTGGAAGTATATAAATCAGGATCTAAATTATATTATCAAGAATAACATGTTCAAACATGTACGATAAAGAATGCAATTATTACCCGAAATTTTAATTTAACATAAAACCCATTTTTAAATGGGTAGTATAATGCCATAAATGAATCATGTATGATATAATGAATATGAATATAGTGTGGTTATAATTTAATATTATACAATGATCATTATATAGGATGTTAAACGTACCCTCTACAAAAGGAAAGTGCATAGCAAGGGTTAATTATACAATCTCTTCATTATCTGAGGTTGTTTTTACAACAGTATATACTGAGACCAAATTATCATCCACATCCATGTTTCATAAAAATATTTTCAAAAGGAATATTTTATTTTATATGGAAGAGAATCTTTAACTAGATAAACATTTTAAATGTTTTAAATATTTATTCTTCTAAAACATTTTCATTAATGTGCATGTTTTCAAAAAGGTTTTTAAGGATTTATTTATATGGACATGAATGTCTTTAAAATATTAATTCCATTAAAAATTTTCAAATTGGTATGGGAAACATTGGTTCAAAAATATTTTTAGGTGTATTCCTTTCTAAATTGTGAGATATTTAAATGTTTTTATGAAAAAGGTAAATTTCTATCAAAGAGTTTTACAAATCATTTTAATCAATGTCAAAATTCTTTGATGGATTTTAAACTTGTTTGAAATTGATTTTTAATGATACAAAGTATTCTATATTGTAATGAAGGTTTTGAGATATGTTTGAATGTTGATGTGTAATTTTTATACCATTCATGGTTTATGGATAAAGTATTGACATTTCATATGCTAGTTTTAATTCAAATTCTTATGTTATGTTTAAACATTTTCATATGTGGAATGTATTGGACTTAATAAGTGATGGGTGGAGCAGTCTACAACTCCACGATTCATCGGTAGGTCTAATTAGTCAAATCAGTGTCTTCGAACAAGGCCTTGACAAAATTTTATTTGTAGTCTAGGAACAAGTCCTTGACTATGTGGTTATGAAGTCTAGAATTATGCATTCCAAAATTATAAAATGGGATATTGATATTACATGTGATTATTTGACTAGTAGAATATCTATGTTAATAAGTATATGGAATTATTTGATTTATCATTGAAATATTATGATGATGTTTAGGATTAAATGGATTTTTTAGACTAATAAATTTATTTAAATGTTTATGTTTATTTATGAATGCTTCCATTATATTGTTATCCTTACTGAGCATCTGAGGTCACCCCTTTCAATGTTTTATTTTTTCCAAGATTCTAAGAAGTGTATTATGATTGATAAGAAGGGTTAAGATATGGGATTAATGGAATTATAAAAGGATCATTTATGTTGTGTTTTATTTTTCTAATGTGTAATGTAACGTTCAAGTATGTAATCTAAATTCCATGACTGCTAAACTGAGCAGTTTTTGAAAATTGATTCATTGTAATCAGGATAATTTATTAAAATAACGCACCGACTCTAGGCTTCTTGGGTTAGGGAATTATAATCACGGTTGTTTAGAGGCCTACATAAGGCATTCTAGGCCTAGGTGAGAATGAATAAAACAATTAAATCCTATACATATGTGTATACCATGAGCACTATCCAGGCGTTAGAGGATATATTGAGGGTTTGTGTGTTGTATTTCACCTATAGTTGGGATGATCACCAATATATTATCTAGATTTCATACAACAACTACAACTCTACCATAATCATGGAAACATTTGAGTCACTATAAGGGATTCCCTTTAAGAAGCCCTTATGGTGGTAATAGTATTGATAGTAACCCCTCATGGACCTATAATTGGTGCCGGATATGATGAAGAATGTAGAGGTTATTCGTGAAAGGATTAATATGGCCCTGAGAAAACGGATTTCCCACACAAATCACCCTATAGGTACTTGGAGTTTTATCTGGGAGACAATATATTCATTATATCCTACCAAAGATATAACAATTAAGAGTATTAGATGGAGAAGCAACGTATCCCAGTGGGCTATCGGTCTTTTCGAGATCATGGAGATGTTTGGAGAGGATTCCTAGCACCTATACCTACACACAAAGCTGGAGTGTATGCATGAAGTCTCCCCGATTTCACAGATGAGGAGACATTAGAAAGATCCTATGAACATCATTGACTAGAGAGAGTGTGAAAATCAATGATAGATCCACCTTTGTGAGGAATTCAATAGTGATCGAGCATTGACAGGGGTTGACATTATGTTGATGGAACATCCCTTTGGTTCATAAGCTGTGGTAGCACAGAATCATGTTAGACTATTCCTAAGAGTGTGAGAGAAATATTATGGCTCTTTATCTTATGTTTTTCCAATGATTTTTTATTCACAGAAGAAAATCATGATTATAGAATGATTTAGTGGCTTGTTTTTTCTTTTAAATCTTTGAAATATTTTCTATAAAAATTTATAAACGTAGCCACTACGACATCATGAAATTCTGAGGCTCAATTTCTGGAAAATTAATTTCATAAAAATATTACATTTATTTTATATTACACATGAGATGAAAAAGGGATAAATCTTAAACAATATCCAAGATATGAAATGTGATTCAATGGTTTGGTCGGGAATGTTGTGTTTACCCTAGGCATGAAATTAAATGTTTCATCCTAGGACATTTAGACTCCTTTCCCATTGGTAATAAGTTTATGTGAAATTTTTTAATAAATTTATTAAATAATTAAATTCAATTATCCTATATTATATATATGTGTCACTAGGGGGATACTCTATAACATTGTCTCACAATTCTCCAACTACAGGTGAATCACTCCTCCTCCATCTGGTGGATCCCTACCTTGAATGTCGATGTATATCAATGAAACTATAAATTTGGATATATTTCGACGTAATAAACTTTGAGACTTCCATGGTACATGGGAAAGAATTTTCTTCTCCAATGATCGGTCTGAAACTACTAGTAGGACTCATCATTTTTGGTATTCCTCTATTTTGATTAAAACATTGAGTGGATTGTCATTTTTTCTTTGATATTTGTTCTAAACCATTGAATGCGCACATGTACCTGGATTTTGTTGGGATAATTTTTTATAACTATAATTGCTCATTCATGATCGTTCTCCACAAATGATTTTCCAACCATGATAAACCTTTGTTATTGTGCCTTTCTCCCTCTTTTCTAATTTTCGTCACTGGTTTGGTCCCAATGGTCCCCACTCCAAATTTCTAGGTGGTTCCAAAATCTATTGGACACCCAAATTTAAGGTTAATGATTAACTGAGGCTGGATCATTGAAGATCAGTTCCCAAGGTGGTCAGATATTTGACTGTTTTAATTTTTGGGAATCAGAGAAGGTGTGGTGGTCAACGGAATGAAGCCCATGTGTGATCTAGTGGCCTGAATGTGGGTGTCTGTTCCATGTATGACTGGGGTGAGGGCCACATGGGTCATAGGCAGTTGAGTGACCAGTTGGTTAGGTAGGCATTATAAGCTCGTGCAATGCAGTGGTGCGGGATAGTTCGGCAGAAGACAATGCAGGGCAGGCCGCGTGCAACTGGGGATAGGTGAGATGGTGGATTTGGACTAGATGGGTAGTTGGGATGGGTCAGGTCTATGGTTTGGGATGGTAAAGGTGAAATCAGATCAGACCCTACTGGATCTGGGTAAACCGATGCAGATCCTGGTAACGGTCGACCATGGAATCATGACAACTTCAACATTAGTGGGTGCATCGACTACATGGATGGTCTATGGGTGGTCAAACACAGTGTCCAGTCAATGTGGAATGTGTAATAACTACGATATTAATTCCAAGGATAGTTGGTTCGAGAGTTAGGTGTACTGATCATGGTAGTCTTTCTGTGATCCCCAACAGGTCCACAAGTAGCTTCTCAAGTGGCGGGTTCAAACTTTCATAACTCTTAAACGGATCATATAAATGACATATTGTCTATGAAATTGTTATCCTACATTTGATTCAGATAATTTGAGTCCATTTTGGGAATTGAAAATTCATCATTATAGGATGGGTTGCATGAGGCCCCATTTGGGAATGCTACAGTGAAAAGCACCCTTTTCACTAGAGGTCCATTTTGGAGAAATGATTATCTTATCCTGATTGATTTTCGAAATAGAACGTGAAGGAACCATCCATTAAATATTTTGATATATGGTGAAATTTTTGGGGGTTATGGTATATGGGGAGAGATTTATGACATTATTAGTTTTCTGTCATACTTTAAGAGATTTATCAATGGCACCACCAGCTGGTTTGGGCATGTGTCCACAATTACACTAGAGTGGAACCCCTCATCATCATGGGCACGGGTCCACGGTGACACAAGATTGGTACATCCCACTGACCTAGACATGCATCCTCTATGAATAATATTATATTTTAACCCCCATTATCATCATAGTGGTCTACTATGACTTCTATCAGAGTGTAACCCACCATCGGCAAGAGCACAAATCCTCTATGACTACTATCAGTGTTGAACCTCCCATCTGCATGGGCATGGGTCCGTCATAAATACTATCATAGTGGAACAACCCATCTTCATGGGATCATGTCCTTTACTACTACTATAATAGTGTGACCTGCCTAATGAAGTAGGGTGCAGTTCCAAAATTATGCGTATAAGTGATGATACGATGTTTAATGTACCTTTGGACTCTCAAGAAAGGGGGATACTTTCCCCCCGAAACACATCCTTGTGAAAAGATATAAAACTATGTGAGTGACTCATTACCACATAACATAAATTTAATGAAGGTGTGGAGATATATTCCATTATAATTTTTCATCCTGGGATGACTCATGAGGTGTTTGGCATCATGAATGGACATTCTCTTCTAACTCATGGCTACTCTACTTCTAGGGATGAGATGTAAGATGTAGATCCCCTTACCCTCTGATTTGGGATTCTTTAATGGATAATATATATATATCAGTTCCCATTCCATGGGGTTAGTTTACTCTCCTTCCAGGAGAGGTGATGACATGCATGTGTATTCCATGTTCATTCCATGTTTAGCGTCTCATTATTGGATGAGTCTACTCTCATATAACAGGTAGTAAAGATTCAATGAGAAGTTCTTATTCCCCCCATTTTTATAACCTTTTTTTATGTATATACTCTAACAATCTTGTTGGGTTTATAATTTTTGTTTTACCATACCTAGTTCCCTCTATAACATTCTTCTTTAGTAGTATCTCTTACTAGTCACCCTTCACAATTTTTTGTGGCATTATATTAGTAACATATATATTCACTCTCACATGGGATTCTCCAAAAACATGAATTGTATTTTTGAAGATTATGGATTGGTTAACCTTAACATTAGAGGAACTTATAGATGCAAGATTCTTAGACTACGTATGGTTGTCATAGACAATACATCATGAGTTGTGAGGTCTCAGTTGTTTTACTTTTAATAGTTTTATGTTTGGTTGGGAAACATGTCTAGTTGTATGTGTATTTTTTCCCATTTATTTTTAGTTTCAAATACCATACATCTTATTATTTAATGTTCCATGAATGATAAGATTATTTATTGAAATATTTAAACTTTTATTTCATTCCCTATGAAATATTTCATTATGTTAGATATGCATGTTCATACAGTTACTTTGTTAAAGGTCTCTCTGAATTTAGTTGTTCCTTTCCACTAGTCATCACCTCGTGGACTATGAAGGTGGGTTTGAGGTAGTTGCAGATCAAGCCCTAGAATGGGTCAAGTAATCATAGTTTTGGGTACCCTAGAGAACAATAAATCATGTTTTGAACACATCTGAAGTCAAAGGGACAAAACATGGGACTCTTGATTATACAATCATCATGGGAGGGGTGATCTGTTCAACGTGAAGACAGTTTTTCATTCAGTTAAATGTAATGTGACTTGGATGTGGTCATGTAGTTTAAAATCATATGGAAAGGAAGCATTTACCTTTAAATGATTCATTTTATTCATTCCCTCCAGAGAGGTCTACCAAGTCACCTAAGATCACATGATCCATGTACATCATGAAAACAGAGGGAAAACTATGTAGTTGATTTAGAGGATTGAGAAAATGTGATGTGGAATATTTGGTGGTCATCACTGCTTATTTTGGATTTTTTTGTCTACATAGGTCTATGTCTCATGGAGGGACATGATTTGAAGTGATAATAAATCCTAGATGGGCCATGAATGTTTGTTCTAGGTGTGACTATATATATAATGATATTATAAATCAATCCACACATTGTTCTCAAATTATTCCCTAAATATCTATGGACCATACACATGGATGGGTGTATTATCTTATAGGAATTAAGGAGAGACCTAGTATTTTAGATATTGAAATCATTATATATCCAATAATTTATGGAACCCATCCACATGATGTTCATGAATGAAAAACATCTGACATAGTTCTGTGACATATGCATAGAGGGGGGGATATTTTCCTTTTATGTTGTGGGTGGACATATAATTTGAAATCTAGGAGTAACAATGTATCTTACGATAGAAGGAAGCAAGCCCTAAAATTTTCTTCAAGGTAAATCACTCAACAATGGATTGAACTATACACAGAGGGGGGAATTTTTTCTTTTTATTATTTGACTAGAGTAGTGATTTTAGATCTAAGAGTCTCTATATATCCTTTAATGGAAGTAATCAATCCACGCATAGTTCATAAAGTTAAAAATATCCACAAATGTATGACCCATAAGAAAAGGGGTTATTCTATAAATTTATGATATGGGTGGATATATTATTAGATGTATGGGTGTCACTAAATATCTTATGATGGTAGAAATAATTTCACATGTAGTTATTGAATAGAAAACTCTATATATATGTGTGACCCATACATAGATAATGAAATTATTTCCATTTATTTTTGGGATGGGCCCCATAATTATAGTTCATACATCATAATGTATCCTATGATAGTAGATATCAATCCAAAAAATGTTATTTAATGAAAAACCCTCCATGATGCCCTGAACCATATAGAGAGGATGGAACTTTATTAAATTATTTTTCTGCTATACACCATATTTGGAATCTATACATTACTATATATACAATGATTTGAAAATATCTATCCACATGTACTTCATGAATGGATAACTCTGCATGAAGTTCTAACTAATAGGTATATGGTGTAATTGTTTCCATTTCTGTTGAGGTTAGACCTATTATTTGAGGAATGGGAGTCACTAGATGTCCTATTATGGTAGTATGTGAGCCTAAGATAGTTTTTGAATGGAAAACACTTCATATATGCTGACCCCATTAGCATAGGTGTTATTATTTTCTATTTAAGTTTCTACTAGACACAAAATATGATATCTCAGTGTAACTAAAAACCATGTGATGGAATGAATCAAGAAATATGAATTTTTATAATAGAAAAATCTACAAAACTCTCTAAATCCTATGTAGAGGTGGCCATTTTTTCATCTATGTTTAAGTTGGACTCTTTATTTGAGGTTTAGGCATCACTATATATATTTTGATTTCATGAATCAAGCCATAAAATGTTTATGAATAAAAAAAATCTTCATAAGGTTTTAAGGCATATATATATAGAGGTTATTATTTCCATTTATGTTATGAATTGACGAAGAATTTGATGTCTGTTCATTAGTATATATCATGTAATTGAAGGAATAATTCCACAAATATTTACTGAATAGATTAATTATGTATCTATATTTGACTCATGCACACGAACTTGAGTAATTAATTTTTCTTACTCATAGAGTTAGATCATTTATTGTGAATATTTAATGATTTAATGTTCTCCATTATGTTTATCACTAAATGTTAAGGTAATTATCCCTTGAGTTTAATTTCATTCCATTAGAATGAAAGATGCTTCATAGTTTAGAGGCTTTTCACCTGGGCATATGATGCTCTGTAGTTTGGAGATTAGAATATAGAACATGGAATTTTAGGGAGTTATAATTTGTGCTTCCCAGAGAAAGGTTACCATGTAGATAATGTCTTCTTATCAAGACATAAGATAAAATGAAATTAATTTTTGATTAACAGGACCTAGGATTCCATGTACTATAATGTATTTCCTCAATGACCTTGAATACCATACTTTTTAATGTATTTCATCCACGACATAAGATACATGATGTTTAGGTTATTCATCTAGGACATAGGATATGATGTATTTTAATGTCATTATTCCTAGACATAGGATACTAAGAAGGTTAATTTGATGCTTCCCGTACTTATGATACCCTGAAATTTAAATCAATTCTTCTAGGAAAAAGGATATCAGGATGTTTAATGACTTGCTTCTATGACATGTGGAATAATACATTATAATATATTACTGTAGTGTCTATGGATACTATGAAATTTAATTTCATTCATCCTATACTTAAGATACCATGAAATTTAGTATCATACATCTAGTACATAAGATACCATATTGTTCAGATTAGTCATCATAAGATTTAGGTTACCATTCCATTAATATTTTCTTCCATGAATTATGATTCCTAACAACAACTATGAAATGTACATTATATGATAACTTTCATTTATGGGGAGCATATCACATTTCCAACCCATTAGTTATGATGAGTAATCTCCATTGGGATAGACCAGATGTGTGATGTATAGCCATTACAAATTGTGTTACATATTTAGGAGATTCATTCTTTTTATGATCAAGGTTTTGAGATCCAAGATTAGTTCTCCTACAATAAATTTGTGGGTGAGATCCTTTTTAATGAAATATACTTCTCTTATCTCTTGACATGCATGGATGCAATAATTAAGAGAGGTAATGAGACTTATTTTATTAATAAATTCACCTAGCTAAGCACATTGATAGTGGTGGTGATTCCTTTCTCAAATACGAGATGGGTGATATCTATGTCATATTTTTTCATCCATCTCTAAATATATGGAGAAATTTTCAGATGTGATTCGTAATATGAGGGCGTTTAAATCAATTTCAAATTAAGAGAATCCCCAAGAAGAGGAATTTTCATCATGTACTAGTAGAGTCGTTGTATAAAGATTCTGTGGAGGCTTGTTTACTATAATTCTACCACCCTTATAAGAGGATCATGGAAAATATGAGTGGTAGATAATTCCATGGGTTATCAAAAAAAATATGTATATTTCATGAAGAAATTATCAGATCTTGATTAATTGTTCTCTTTATCAAATTTTATTGAATCCCCTTCAGATAGAGCAATACTTTTATACGGACCTGAGACTGTAAAGGTATTTATTTATGATAACATAGTATGACTAAATTTTATGCCTCAATCAAATTTATGTGTAGCACATAATCACTATCAAGAATACTGTTGGGAATAAAAGTTGTATTCACCAATATATTAGTGTCAAAACCCTATATATCATCATCAACCATTATTTTTTCCATCCTTTGTATTGAAACCAGCCATAACATATAATTATTTTTTAATGATTGAGGGGATAACTGCCACAATAAATTTTATAGACATTCCCGTCGATGAGATATTTTAAGAAATGGTAAAATATTTAAGGTATAAATACAGGTATCTAAGTAAAATTTATTCTAAAATGGACATTATATATTGTTTCTTTCTAGATAATCATGAACTATGTCTTAAATATGAGATCCTCAAGTTGATCATTGATGTTGATCTACTCGATTGGCCCTTTCCCTCTCTTGTCATACCCTTGAATGGTTATCTTTGTTAACGATAACTCCCCAACACTATATACCAATTATTATAGGGTTTGAATTTGGATTATGATGATTTTAGAACCACCCATGACCCTTTAGATTTCAACAATATAGAGTCTTCTTAAAACCTTAAGGGGTTGATATGAGTATGGAGAAATTATTCCATATGTTTTATGAGAACTATATGGTGACAAGGAATTATTATTGAATAATCTACACTCAGTTTACTTTAGTTATATACAATTATATATTAATCTCCGATGGGATCTAGAGGGCCTAAAAGAGTGAGTCTCTACATTATATTGAATGATGGATAACATCCAGGATTGAGATATTGGATGGAATAACTAGAAATGTTATTCAGATTTTCATAATATTATTCCAGAGGTCTATGTATCCCATGGTGTGGGTTCTCCATATTATGTGGATTATGATTTATTTTGTTTGTGTTGGACATGTTTCCTTCTTGAAAAGAGGTTGAAGGTGCTACTTCAAGTGGTGTAGGTTATGTAGTCCTTCCCTTTTGTCTAGAATGATCAAACAATCACACACTCGCTAGACTTTCATATAAAATTTTTCCTCTCGAACAACATCTAGAGGCCAATAAATTATATCCATGACTTTATTGGTATTTATATAGTTTTTCTCAACTGAATATTTGGATTATATGGGGATGCGACTAAAATATTGGTTTAAACCATGACTTCCCTATTACATATATTATCTGCTTTTGCATTCTCGACCACCTGCTCCCTGGTCAGGTATTTGAATCTCACACTCAAATTAATATTCAATAGCATGGAATGGCTTTTAAGGGGTATTTTATAACCCTACCAAAAATGATCTCTTCATCTAATGATGGTTATGTGTATTGGGGTGGTGATTATTCCCAAGATGTTGAAGGAATATTGTTTACAAGAGTCATAAATAATCTGGGAGTAGGATATGACACATTCTCTAGTGAATCATCAATGGGATATTTATTATATTTACCATTAGGGGTGTATTCAATGAATCCTTCCTAGGTAGTGGGATCATTTATTTCTTTTGAATCATTTCTATCAAGGTGGCATGAGGACAATCAACCGTTATTCAAGTGATCTAGTTGTTGATCTTCTATCCACACCTGATTAAAATAATTTCTAGTCACTCACTTATTTTGGTCGAGTGATGGTTACAAAGGTCACATAAGATTTTTCTTTCTTTAGTATCCCGTTTATTTAATCAATCATTATTATGACCACTTCCTTGAAGAAAAATTAGTCTTAGATTGTTGACACAACCACCTATTAAAAGTGTAATAGTTTGGGAAATATATGATATTAACAACATTTCATTTTCAATGGTCGGATACCTTTAGTATATTATTTTTAATGGATACAATGATATTAATAGTGAAATCCAAATTTCAGAAGGAGTACATGTTATTCATCCATTCCAAAAATTACGGGTGACCCTGATCTATTTTTTTCATTTGGTATATGGTGATTTTGTTACTATTTCCACTAAATGGGGGGGGGGAATTGGAAATTTTTTGTCCTACCTAGATTCATGGACCTGAAAAACTACTGGATTGAGGGAAATAATGGTAGTTTGGTGTTACCCCAAATTTTCCATATACTGAGGGAATAGGATGAAAAATAGCATAGGTATGCTGAATTGAATATTATATTTTTTTCATAATATTTTTAATCACATAGAATATACATGTATACATCATTTGTATTATAGTTTTTTTCATATCATCTTATATATTTTGGGCACCAACTTCCAGAAGGTTCACTTGAAATGGAGGGATACTGATTTAAAAGGTTAAACATTATTAACTACTGAGGAATTTAGAAACACTATATTTTTTAATATTTTTTGGTTTGAAATTTTGTTTTTCGATAACATGTTGGTGAAATGATAAATGGATTTATGATGAAGTTCCTCCCATCCTACAATGGATCTTTCTAGAAGGCTGCTCTACCAAATAATGTATGGCCCTATCAGATTCCATACAAAAAATCGTTGTTTGGCCCCCACTAGCTGATAATGAAGGAACATCATCATACTACAACAAGGAACAAAGTGCATGATAGTTTATTGTAGATATCTCACACCAAAAAATATAGAGAATATATGATTACAGAAATTGGGTGGTGAATTGTTTCTTCCAAGCATTTATAATATGGATTCTTTTTAGGATACACAGATGCAAGAATTCCTTCCCTGGATTCGATTCGAGAAAATAGTTATTCAATGGTGTTTATGAGTTAAAGAGGTACCACAGTTTGGACCATCTCCGATCTATATAGAGTTTATGAGGTTCGATGAGGTGCCCCAATTTTAATATACATATGAATAAAAATTAGTAATATGAGACAATAATAACCCAATAGGGGGAGTGGATTAAATTTTAATAGAGGAAAGATTCACTCATCTTCATTTTTTTATTTAGGTACAAGAGATAGAATGATCTAGAGCGAGAATGTTTTTTAGATTCCATTCTTATAAGAATATTATCAATATTAGTGTAGGGGGAATGGGGTATGTTTTACATTGTTGCAGATGATACCCAACATGATTGTTTCCCCATAGTAGTTCATTGTTAATATATCTGGGATTTTGTATCTGATTTCCATATAGTTCCATTCGGACTTCCGTAGGGGGAATTTCATCTCGTCATTGGGTGTGTGATATGTTTTCAAAATATTACCTTAATCCTTGGAAGTTTTCTTCCAAAGTGGTTGATATTAATCATTTAGATGATTCATGATATTTCTCATTCTCTGATAATGCATAAATGCAGTCTGTTTTTTGCATCCAGATCACCTAACTCTAAAAAAATTGTTTTTATGTTTCATACATCAACATTTACATCATGTTCTACGTCATCTTATATGTTTTTGAGTACAATATTCATTGTGGTGGATCGAGAAATTGTAGTTATTTCATTACTCTCCATGAAATATGGTGATTCATCACCACTAAACGTTTCTTCAAGTGTTGAATCAACGTTATTTCAATGGCCCCTAGCTATATTGGTCCATTTTGGATAACATACATTATGAGGCTTGATTTAATTTATTGTATGTTATTTCTATCTCTTCCTGTGGAAAATTACGGTAAGGGGTTTTTTGTTCATGTTTTTCGAACATAAACAGAATAAAATTGGTGTATCCCATGGTGGGAGTAATGGATGATATGCCAGTCGTTGAAATTTTCCACCGAACTGGGAAAAGATTGATTTATTCTAGTGTGATAAAAATTAATTAAAACATCCCTTTCTCTATGGTATAAGACTAATTTGGGGCCCTATTAGCACATTATGATCTTATTGTTGAGAATTTTATGTATCAATTTGAGGATCTGATGTCTCATGGGATAGAAATTGAGTAATAATTATCTTATACATAGATGATGTAGTTTATATGGGACTTCTTCTAATTTCATGTTGACCATATTTAGGTGGAGAGAAGCTAGTGATAGGGATTGATATGATAAATTCCCCATACCCATGGGATAGGGTCTATTTATAGATACCACAAAAATTTCATGATTTCTCCTATGGTTGGATGACCCATGGGTGGAGGAGGTGGTAAAAATCCCCCCTTCCCCATGGGATGATTTTTCCATAGGATGGATGATATGGTAAACTTTATTTTCATTTGTTTGATTTGGTGAAATTGTTCTCATGTATGAGTCGAGTGCAATAAACACATTTAATGGGAGTTACCTTTTATGGGATATTGGCAAGTGTACTACAACTTCAATAACTATGTCTGAAATGAATCCCCATTTTCTTTAGGGACCCATCTTAATAGTCAAATATTATCCCTCTCCAATACTTGATGATGATTTTGAGTCTTCATTGTGGGGTAATATCACTATATTATCCAAATGTCCTAGGCATTACTCATTCAAATATCTTTTTGTGGATATAAAATTATAAGATGTCATATCTAAGGAGTTCTTCTATTTTAGAGTTGTGGTGAAGTCAAATGCTCCCTAAAATCTATATCCAATGATTTTAATATTGGATCAAGAATTGGTGATTAGTTGTCAGAGGGTTTTGGTGCACTTTTGTCAAGAGTTTTATTGATTTTTTTTATTTCACCTAATTTGGTATCACTTCATAGAGATAATTGGTAGGACAATTGAACAATAGTTTATGAGTATGGTTAAAATACAACCCTTATAACCTGTAAATGGGCGGTTTCTATCTGTTAAAATATGATAAGTTTCCCACATGTGTTGGTGTATGTATAGAATAAAATAATTAAAATTTTTATCTTGGATTTCCATGTAAGAAGTAGTGATGGGATAGAACACGTTTGGGTTTTTGTTTCCAAATAACTCTATCCATGTACCCATGTCAATCACTTAATCATCAGTCGTATATGCCTCCACCTGGTCAGACAATAGAGATATCTACTCTAGGCCACCCTTTGACTGTGGTGAAGTGTTGTTAATATCTAATGGGGTGCTATGTAAAATTAAACATAGTGTTTCACTATATTATCTTATTTTTTTTAATAATTCACCTACCTACGAACATAAATGGTGGTGGAGATGCCTTTTTCAAATACAAGAGGGGTGATCCATAATTCTTAGTTTTTTCATACATATCTGAGTTTGTGGAGGAACTTTTAGATGTGATTTGTAATATGAGGGTATATATATTAATTTCATGGTATGAGAAGCCATGTGGAGAGGAATTGTAATTGTGTAATACTAGATCCATTGTTTAGAGATTATGTGGATTCTTGTTTACTATTATGCTACCACTAGGGTATGAGGATCAAGGAAAACATGAGTTGTAGATAATTCCATTGGGTATTAAAAAATATGTATATCTCGTGAAGAAATTATCAGATCATGATAAATTATTATTCTCATCACATTTTGATAAATCTACATCAACTGGCATAAATACTATTATATTTACATGATCCTATGAAGGACACTATTTATGATAACATACTATGACAAAATCTGATGCATTAATCTGATTTATATGTTTCACATAATCTCTATCAAGTATAATCTCGGGATTCAAAATGGTATTCTGCAATCTATTGGGGTCTAAAACCTATTATCATCATCAAGAATTATGTTTTCCATACTTCATAATAATACCAACCTCAACATATATGGATTTTTAAGGATTGAGGGGAGAACCGACACAATATATTTTATAGAAATTCTCATCGATGAGGTATTTCAAGAAATTTTGAAATAGTTAAGGTATAAATACATGTATATAACTACAATGTATTCTTATAATAACATTATATATTGATTATTGATCGGTATCTACAAACTATGGTTTAAATGTGAGATCCCCAAATTTATACTTGAGATTTATCTACTTGAGAGGCCCTTTATCGCTCTTATCATATGCTATAATGGTTATCATTGCGGAAGATAAGTCCCCCTTACTATATCCCCTAAAATTAGAGGGTTAGAATTTGAATTAGAATGATCATTGAACTGTTGTCACCCAAAACCATTCAGATGAAAAAATTACAAAGTCTTCCTAAATCATTACGGTGCTGATATGACTATGGGCAACTTCTTCCATATGTTGTTTTGTGAACTAGATGGTGACATTGAATTATGATTGTATACTATTAAGTTAGTAATCCTCGGTTATATACAATCATATCTCAATTTTATGTGATCTTTTTAGGGCCTAGACGAGTGACTCTCTATATTCTATTGAATGATGGAGAGAATCCTAGATTGAGATGTTGGATGGAATGACCAAAAATTGTTTTAGATTGTCGTAATATTATTCCATAGATCAATGTAACCCATGGTGTTTTTTCTTCTAATTATGTGTATTAGGAGTTATGTTGTTTGTGGTGGAAATTTATTCTTCTTGAATATAGGATTAAGGTGCTAATTAAAGTGGTGTAGGTCGTTCAAACCTTCCCCTTTGTCTAAGATGACCAAACTATCACACTCTCTCTAGTCATTCTTGTAAAATGGAAGATATTGAACAACTTATAGAGGCCTATAAATTATATCCATGATTTTATAGGGATTTATAGAGTTTTTTCACAACTAAATATTTGGATTATATGGGGATGCGACTGAAATATTGTTTTAAACCATGCCTTTCTTATTTCTTATATCCTCTTACATTTCATTCTCGACCACCTACTCCTTGTTCAGGTATGTGAAACTCACACATAAATTAATATTCAATAGCATGTAATGGATTTGTTAAGGGATATTTTTTAATTAGTCCAAAAAATGAACTCCTCATCTAATGATGGTTCGGTGTATTTGGGTAGTGACCATTCTAAAGATGTTGAAGGAATATTTTATACAAGAGTCATAGCTTATCTGTGAGTAGGATATGACTCGTTCTCTAGTGATTCTTCCATGTTTTGTTCATTATATCTACCATTAGGGTTGTATTCAATGAATCCTACCTTGGTAGTGGGAGAATTTATTTATTGTGAAGCATTTTGTTTTCAGTATGGCATGAGTGCAATCAGCTGTCATCTAAGTGATCTTGTTGTTTCTCTTCTATCCATGCCTGATTGAAACATATTTCTAGTCACTCTCTTATTTTTGTGGAGCGAGGGTTACACATGTCACCTATGATAGGACCTTCTATAGTATCTCCTTTATAGAATCAATCATTATTAGGAGCACTTCCTTAAATATAAAATAGTCCTAGATGGTGTGACCCAAATACCTTTGAAATGGGTAATATTATGGAAAATATATGAGACTGACCACATTTCATATTCAAGGGTCAGATAGCTTTGGTATATTACTTTCAATGGATAAAATGAAATTAACAGTAACATCCTAATTTCATAAAGATTCCATGTTATTCATCCATTCCACAAATCATGTGTGACCCTAATCTATTGGTTTCATTTGGAATATGGTGATTTAGCACTTATTTCCATATAATGGGATAAATTAGAAGATTTGTGGCCTACATAGATATTTCGATAGGAACAATAACTGGACTGAGGGAAAAAGTGGTTGTCTCAATGTTACCAAAACATTTCCCTATACTGAAAGAATAGTATGAGAAATAGATTAGGTATTTTGAATGCAATATTCTAGTATTTTTATATTATTTGTAATGCCATAGAATATAAATGCATACATAATTTTTATTATAGGATTTTTTATATGTTCTTAATTATTTTTTGCACCGACTTCCTGAAATTTCTCTTGAAATGGAGGGATACTGATTTAAAAGGTTAAACTAGTCCAAATTATGATGAATTTAGAATTAATCTCTTCTCTATTTAGTTTTTTTAGAAAATAATTTCTCTTTAACATGGTGGTTAGTTGTTAAATTAATTGATGATGAAGTTATTTCTATCCCATAATGGATCTTGCTAGAATGATTCTATACCAAACGAAGCATGGCCCTATTTGATTCCATACAAGAAATCTTGGTTTTTCTCCCTCTCGATAATAATGAATGTACATAATCAGACTACACCAAGGAAAAAAGTGTGTGATATGTCCTTCTAGGTCACTGAAATCACCAAATATAGAGAAGATATGATTACTGAAATTGGGTGGATAATTGTTTCATAGATTCATTTAAAATATGGATACTTTATAGGCTACAACGATGCAATAAATACTTCCCTAGATTCAATTTGAGATACTATTTATTCAATGGTGTTTATGAGTTCAATAGGTACCAATGTTTGGACCATATCAAATCTATAAGGATTTTATGAGGTTTGATGAGTTCCCCCCATTTTTATTTAAATATAAATACAAATTAGTAAAAAAGTGAATAATAATCCTATTGGGGTGGATTCAATTGTATTGGAGGAAGGATTCATTCATCTTCATCTTTTTTATTTATGTACAACTGATTCCACGATCTGTAGGAAGCATGATGCATTGATTCCATTCTAATCGGATGATTATCTATATCGGTATAGGGGGAAGGACGTATGTTTTTCTTTGTTTGCTGATGATACCTAACATGAATGTTTCCCCATAGTAGTTCCTTATTATGATATCATAGATTTTGTATCTCATTTCCATATAGTTTCATTCGATCTTCCGTAGATAGAATTTCATCTCTTATTTGGGTGAGTGAGAAGTTTCCAAAACATTCCCTCAATCCTTGTATGTTTTATCTCTAAGTGGTTGATATTAATCAGTTGGATGTTTCATGTTATTTTTAATTCTATGATAACACATACATGAAGTATATTTTTTGCATCCAGATAACCTAAATCTAAAGCAATGGATTCTATGTTTCATCCCCCGACATTTGCATGTTGGCCTACATCATATTGTATGATTATGGAGATGAATTTTAATGAGGTGGATCAATAAATTATAGTTATCCCATTACTCTCTATGAAATATGGTGATTCGTCAACATTGGCTCCTTCATTAAGGGTTTCACCATGGTTATTTCTATGACCCCTAGCTATATTGGTCCATTTAGGATAATATACATTATAAGGTTTGATTGAATTTTTTGTATGTTCTTTCTATCTCAACCCGTGGATAATTACAATAAGGTAGTTTTTGTTCATTTTTTCTGAACATAAACTAAATAAAAATTCTTTATCCCATGGTGGGTCGAATGGATGAGATGTAAGTTGTTAAAATTTTCACCCAACCAGGAAAAGATTGGTTTATTCTAATGTGATAAAATTGAATAAAACTCTCATATCACCATGGGATAAGACTTATTCGGGCCCACTATTAGAACATTATGATCTAGTTCCTCAGGATTTGATGTTTCAATTTGAGGATCTGATGTCTTAGGGGATAACAATTGATTAATAATTATCTCATCCGTATAAGATGTAGTATATATAGGACAATTACTGATTTCCCCTAGAACATCTTTTGGTGTGGTGAAGATGGTGATGGTGATTTAGATGAAAAAATCTCCATTCCAATGGGATAGAGTCTATTTATATCTACAACATATATTTCATGACTCCTTCTATGGTTTGATGACACATGGGTGGCAGATGTGGTTAGAATTCCCCCTTCCCTAAGAGATTCTTTTTCCACAGGATGTGTGATATAGTAATCTCAATTGTGACTAGTTTGATTTAGTCAAATTGTGATCATGTAAGTGTTGAGTTCAATAGATACATAAAATAGGAGTTATTTTTTATTGTATATTGGCGAGTGTTCTACAACATCGACATCTATGTCTGAAATGAATTACCATTTTATTGAGTGACCCATCCTAATATTCTATTGGTATCCCTAGTAATCACTTTATAATGAATTTGAATCTTTATTTTGGGGGAATATCACTATATTATCCAACTGTCATAGGCATTAATCATTCCACTATTTTTTGTGGATATGAAATTACATGATGTCATATATTAGTGGTTCTTCCTTTTTCATTGATGTGGTGAAGTAAAATGATCCATAAAATTCCCATCCAAGGATATAGTTTTTGGATCATGACTTGATGATTAGTTGCCAATGGGTTTTGGTGCAGTTGTGTCAAGAGTGTTATTGATTTTTTTTTACATTATTGGGTATCACATCATAGAGATAATATGTAGGCCAATTTCACAATTGAGTATGTGTATTATTCATTGGAGACCCTTATAACTTGTAAATCGGAGGTTTCTATCCTTTAAAAGTTGATTGGTTTCCCAAATGTTTTTGATCATGTAATGAATAAAATCTTTAAAATTTTCATCTTGTATTTCCCTCTAAGAAGTATCAATGTGATAGAACATGTTTGGATTTTTATTTCTAGATAACTCTTTCTATGTACCCATGTCAACCTCTTAATCGTCAGTTCTATCTGCCTCCACCTAGTCTGACAATAGAGGTATCATCTCTAGGTCACCATTTGACTATGGTGAAGTGTTGTTAACAGCTAATGAGTTGTTATGTTTGATTAAACCTAGTGTTTCAAAATCTGTTCTTATTTTATTTACAAATTCACCTACCTAATCTCATCAATGGTGGTGGAGATTATTTTCTCAAATATGAGAGGGGTGATGCATAGGTTGTTGTTTTTTATCCATATCAGAGTCTATGGAGGAATTTTGAGATGTGATTTGTAATATGAGGGTATATATATCAATTTCAAGTTATGAGAATCCATGGGAAGAGGAATTGTAGTCGTGTACTACTAGACCCACTGTATAGAGATTCTGTGGATGCTTGTTTACTGTTATGCTACCACTAGGGTAGGAGGATCATGGACAAGATGAGTTTTAGATAATTTTTTGGGGTATCAAGAAATATATATATTTCATAGAGAAATTATCAGATATTTATAAATTATTTTTCTTATCACATTTTGATGAATCTATTTCATCTGGCACAAATACTGTTATATGGACCTAATCCTATAGAGGTCACTATTTATGATATGATACCATGACTAAATCTTATACCTTAATCCGAATTATGGTTTGCACATAATCTCTATCAAGAATAATCCAAAGATTCTCAGTGGTACACCCCAATCTATTTGGGTGTAAACCCTTTATATCATCATTAACCATTATTTTTTCCATCGTTCATCTTAATACCAGCCTCAACATATATGGATTTTTAAGGATTGAGGGGAGAACTGACACAATAGATTTTATAAGAATTCAAATCGATGAGATATTTCATGAATAGGTGAAATATTAAAGGTATATATACATGTATATATGTAAAATGTATTCTTATAAAGATGTTATATGTTTTTTCTTGTTAGATAACCATGAACTCTTGTTTAAATGTGAGATCCCCAAATTGATCTTTGATCTTGTTATACTCGAGAGGCATTTCCACACTCTTATCATTCCCTAAGACTGTTATCTTTATTGAATATAAGTCCCCCTCAATATATCCCAAAAAACTAGAGTGTTTGAATTTGGATTGGAATAATCTTAGAACCATTTTCACCCAAGACCATTAATATGTCTACATTATCATGGTTTCCTCTTACATTTAGTTGGTGATATAACTATGGATCACTTCTTCATGATTTTGTATTGTGAACCAGATGGTTACTTGTAATTATGATGGTATAATATCCACTCAGTGAAACATTATTATATACAAACATATCATAATTTCTTGTGGGATCTAGAGGGCCTACATGATTGAATACCTACATTCTATTTAATGATGGAGAGAATCCATGATTGAGATGTTGGATGGAATAACATGAATTTTTTTTATATTTTCGTGATATTATTCTAGAGGTCTATGTATACCATGTTATGGGTTCTCATTATTATGTGGATTTGGATTTATGTTGTTTGTGGTGGACATTTTTTCTTCTTGAAAAGACGTTTAAGGTGCTACATCAAGTACGGTAGGTCGTTCCGACCATCCCCTTTGTCTGGGATAACCAAAAAATCACACCCTCCCTTGTCTTTTATAAAAAAGGATTGATCTCGATCAACTTATAGAGGCCTAAATATTATATCAATGGTTATATATGGGTTTATAGTTTGTTTTTTCAAATGAATGTTATGATTATATGGGGATGCAATTGAAATATTGGATTCAAACATTCCTTCTATATTCCCTATATCTTTTCCTTTTTCATTCTCAGCCACCTACTACCTTTTCAGGTATGTGAAAATCACACATAAAAGAATATTCAACATCATGGAAGTGGTATTGTTAGGGATGTTTGTTAACAAGACCAAAAATGATCTCTTAATCTAATGATGGATCTATGTATTGTGGAAATGAATGTTCTCCAGATGTTGAATGAATATTGCAATCAAGAGTCATAGCTTGTTTAGGAGAAGGATATGACTCTTTATCTTGTGAATCTGCCATTTTCTGTTTATTATATATACCATTAGGGTTGTATTCAATGAATCTTACCTAGGTAGTGAGTTCATTTATTTCATTTGAAGCATTTCTCATAGGGTGGCATGAGCACTGTGGATTGTCTTTTAAGTGATCCAATTGTTGATCTTATATCCAAACCTGATTGAAAAATATATACAGTCACTCTTTTTTTTGGTGGGGAATGGTTACATAGGTCACCTATGATAGGGCCTTCTCTAGTATATTCTTTATAGAATCAATCATTCAAAGGTGCACTTCCTTGAAGAAAACAATAAACCTAGATGGTGTGACCCAACCACCTATGAGAAGGGTAATTGTTTTGGAAATATATGAGATTGAACACATTCCATTTTCGAGGGTCAGATATATTAGTTATTTTATTTTCAATGGATGCAATGAAATAAATGAGTACTTCCTAATTTCTAGAGTAAATGTTTTTCACTCATTCCACAAATCATTGGTTACCCTGATATATTCTTTCTTTTGGTATAGAGTGATTTTTGTTACAATTTACATTCAATGGGAGGAATTAGAAGATTTGTGTCCTACCTAGCTTCATGGATATGAACAAATACAGGTTTGAGAGAAAAATTTATAGTCTCGGTGTTACCAAGATATTTCAGTATACTGAGGGTATTGGATAAGAAATAGCTCAGGTATGCTAAATGGAATATTCTAGTATTTGAAAAATATTTTTAAACTCATTGAATATATAGGTATAAAACATTAGTATTATTGATGTTTTCATATCATCGTAAATACTTTTAATATAGATTTCCTAAAATATCTATTGATTGAGAAGGATAATGATTTAACATTTTAACTAGAATATATGTTGATGAATTTAGAAACAATATCTTTTTTATTTAGTTTGTAGTTTTTGTGGCTTAAAATTTTAATTTTCTATAACGAGGGGTTGAATTTATAAATTAATTGATGATGAAGTTCTTCCCATCCCATAATTAATCTTGCTGGAAGGATACTCTACCAAACAAAGTATGGTCCTATCAGATTCCATACAAAAAATTGTTGTTTAGCAACCTCAAGTTGATACTGAGAGCACATCATCGAAATACATCAAGGAACAAAGTGTATCAGATGCCATTAATGATCTCTCACACCACCAAATATGGAGAAGATATGATTTCTAAAATTGGGTGGGGAATTCATTCATCCATCCATTTAGAATATGGATTCTTTTCATGTTACACTGATGAAAGAATTCCATCCTAGGATTCCATTCGAGAAACTAGTTATTAAATGGTGTTTATGAGTTCAATAGGTACCACAGTTTGGAATATCTCTGATAAGAAGGTAGTTGATGATGCATGATGGGATTCCCCCATTTTCATTTACATATAAATATAAATTATGGATATGAGTGAATACTGACCCTATAGGGAGATTGTATTAAATTTTAATGGAGTAATGTTTCATTCATCTTCATCTTCTTTATTTACATAGACCAGAAACTGCGATCTATACAGAGCATGATGCTCAGATTCTGTTCTTACTATAATATTATCTATCTCTATATAGTGGGAAAGATGTATGTTTTTCCTTATTTTATGATAATACCCAATATGAATGGTTCCTTAGAGTCGTTCCTTATTAAGTTATCATAGATTTTGTATCGCATTTCCATATCGTTCAATTTGATTTTCCACAAAGGGAATTTCATATCCTCTTTGGGTGAGTGAGATGTTTCTATATAATTCCATTATCCCTTTGAATTTTTTTCCAAAGTGGATGATATTAATCATTTGGAGTTTTTATGTTCTTTATTACTATCTGATATCATATACATGTAGTCTATATTAAATTTGGATTCCATGTCACATAACTCTCCAGAAATGGTTAATACGTTTCATCCCTTAGTATTTACATCAAGGTCATCATCTTATTGTTTTGTTTGGAGAAAAAATTCATTTATTTGAATTGGGAAATTGTAGTTATTCCATTACTATCCATGAAATATAGTTATTCATCACCACTAACTCCTCCTTAAAAGGTTTCATTAGGGTTATTTTTTATGACCCCTGGCAATATTGTTCCATTTTAGAAAACATACATTATGAGGTTTTATTGACTTTGTTGTATGTTCTTTCTATCTCAATCTGTGGATAATGACTATAAGGGGGGTTTGGTTCTTGTTTTCCAAACATAAACTAAATAAAAATGTTGTCTCCATTGGTGGGAAGAATTTATGAAATTCCAGTCATTTAAATTTTCCTCCCAACTTGGAATAGATTTATTTCAACCAATGTGATGAAAATTAATAATAATCCCTTATCTCTATGGGATGTGACTGATTTGGTCCACTATTGGCACATTATGATCATGTTGATGGGGATTTTATGATTCAATTCGAGGATCTGATGGCTCATGGGGAATAATTGAGTAAAAAATTCTCTTATCCGTATAAGATTTTGTTTAACTAGGACAACTATTTATTTCCCCTTGACCATCATAGGTTGTAGAGAATCTTGTGATGGTGATTGAGATGAAAAATCATCATCCCAATGGGATAGAGTTATTAATAGCTATCACAGACATTTCATGATTCCTTCTATGGTTTAATGACCCATGGGTGAATGGGGTGGTAAAAATTCCCCCTTCCCCATGGGATGAATTTTTGACTTGATAGAATATATGGTAACCACTGTTGTGATAGGTTTTATTTGGTGAAATTGTTCTCATGTATGAGTCGAGTGTTATAGATATGTACAATATTAGTTATTTTTTGCGGGATATTAACAAGTGTTCTAAAACATCAACATCTATTTATGAAATGAATTCCCATTTTCTTGATGGAATAATCTTAATAGTCTAATGGTATCTATCTCCATCACATTATAATTAATTTGAATCTTCATTTTTGGTATATCTCACTATATTATCCAATTTCCTTAGGTATTACTCATTCCACAATTTTTTTGTGGATATTAATTATAGGATGTCATATATGGGGATTCCTTCTATTTTAGGGATGTTGTGAAGTGAAGTGATCTATAAAATACATATCAAGGGATATAGATATTAGATCATGACTTAATGATTAGTTTTCAATTGATTGTTGTGCAATATTGTCAAGAGTGTTATTGATTATTTCTATGATTTGACATTATGGGGTTTTGCTTCATAAGGATTTTTTGTAGAAAATTTCACAATAATGTATGTGTATTGTCCAAAGGTTACCCTTGTAATTTGTAGATGGTAGATACCTATCCTTTATCAGATTATGAGTTTCCCACATGTGTTGGTGCATTAAATAAATAAAATCATACAATTTTTCATCCTTGATTTCCTAGTAAGGTGTAGTCATGGGATAGAACATGTTTTGGTTGTTGTTTTTAGATAACTTTGTCTATGAACCCATTTTGACCTCTTAATAATTAGTTTTATATGCCTCCACCAGGATAGACAACAAATGTATCTTTTCTAGGTCACCCGTTGACTGTGGTTAAGTGTTGTTAATAGCTAATGGAGTTCTATGTACGATTAACCCTTGTGTATCAATACCTGATATATTAAAAGGATCTATGTTTAGAGAACCTCTATATATGATGGTGTTTGGGAAATGAAAGGATTTTTTATATGATTTATATAACCATATTAAGGTTGAAAATGATGGATATCGGGGGTAAATACCTTATGATCCATAATTTCACTACTATGCGAAGAACATTAAAGCTAAAGATCATATTGTTCTTTGATAGAAAGGGTTCAAAAAAATTATAGAGTTTCCTTTTTTTAACCAGCCTCAAGGAAAATAAAATATAGAAGATAAGGGATATGTGCCTCATTATATGTCTTGGTTGGAATATGATGAAGAACCATTTGGGGTTGATCAGTGATATGATCTTATTACATGATGGTTGGTGGAATATGTTGATAACTGTCTATTGTTGTATAGAAATGATCCCACTCTTGGGATTCTGATGGAGTATGAGGGTGATATTATATAAAATATATAGGAACATGAGCCTTCTTTTCTGTGATTTCGGTAATATTCTAGTCATTATACACTAAATCCGATAGATAAGCTAGTTTAAAATATGTATTCCTCATAAAAATATTTCAATGGACCTACAGAATGGGAGAGGGTATATGATTATTATTTTTTTAATACCCACTAAACCACACTGGGATAGTAAATCATCTGTGAAATTAGGGATATGATATTGGCATCCATATGCAATAATAATATACTGATTAGCTTCATTGTCAAAGATATACGCCCTATATAATGAAATTTCCTTTTTTTACTAACAAAATTTGTTTGGATCCGAGGTATAATCCTTGTTCGATGAATTTTAAGTATATCATTGGTATCTTTTCATAGTAATGTGTTCATATCCTAAAGAATATTCCAAAATGAGTTGGTGATCCAGGATTGGAATGGGGGTATGTTCCAATTCTTATTCCTTTATAGTGTGAAAATTTATTTTTTATATGATATTTTTCATGTTTTGAGGCATATTACAAGATCTGTTACTGAGCCCTGAATAGAATAGGGATATGAGATTGGTCCTTTACCTTTGTAGTATGCCTCATATTTTTTTGATAGGAATGTGTTCCTATCCTATTCCTTATTCCAAATGGGGTTGGTGATCCCTGTAGTAATGGGGATATGGACATGATCCATTTCCATTAGTTTATGCCAATAGTATCTTTTCCACAAATTTGTGCCTATCTTGATGCATGTACCAGACTAGGATAGTGAACCCCATTCAGAATAGGGATATGAACCAAATCCCATGACAGTAGAGTATACCATCAGTATTTTACATTGTTTATATGTAACTATCCCAAAAAATGTTCGAGACTTGGTTGGTGGGACCTATCTAGAATGAGTATGTGAATCTATTAATGGACATCTTCATTTTCAAGAGTATGTTGATAATCCACCAGGATGTGATCAAGAATATTGGATTTCACCAAGGAAGATACATGTTCTTCTTGATCTTTGTTATACACTTTTTTGGATATCAGGGTATGAATATGTTTTTATCCATGGATATTTACCAGTTTCATAAGAAATCATTGTAGCTCTTCTGTTATTTGATGAATTTTGTGATACTTTATAGATGTGTGTGTTGGAATGTAGACATGAATATTCTTAGTCTCCAAGAAATACTAGCATATACAATCATTTTATGTTGGGGAATAGTCCCACTAAAGTCCTCCTCATGATATCAGAATATGTTGATGATAACCATTTATGGGGGAAGAGATATAGGCATCCCCATTATTTCTATAAGAACATGCATGTAGACATGAAACGAGTGGCAAAATATTTTAGGCTGTTCACTGCGTACATATACAATATTTGACAAGATAAAACAATGTATGTTGGGATATGATCCCACTCCAATTTTTCAATTGATTTCCAGACACAATGAGTCCTCTATGTTACCCATGTATAAGGATTAAGGGTAAAAAATTCTCTTGTGGTTTCATAAGAAGGTAACTGATGGGATCCAATGGGATGAATGAGGTGAGAATATTTGAAAGGATTATTTTTGGGATGATTATAAAATGGGATGGATCCACAATAAAATAATTTACCCACATTCCTATGATATGGAAGGTTCAGATTAATATATATTGGTGATATCTTCATAAGAAATTTGTGGTTGTAAAAGGTTACACTTGTTTCATTTTATATTTCCATGAAAATATGGAATTTTTATAGTAATTATATGGAAACATATATTTTCAGCCTCATTTGTTGGTATCCTACCTTGTTGGTGATATTCGTGAAGCATCTCATTTTCAACCCAAAGCTGAAGGCATCGAGTGGGAGAAGTTTTTTTTAAAACCCATAGAATTTATTAACATAGAAGTTGTTTTATAACATATTTTTTATGAAGGAAATATCTCAATTCAACATTTTTATGAGAGTTGTTTTTATAGTCATAAAGACAATAAGGAATAATTTCTTTGATTAGTTTATCATTACAATTGTGAAAAATTTTAAATGAATGATGCATTAGTAACATAATTCCTTCTTACTCTTTTTAGTTCTATAATTTTTCTCTTATGGAATTTTGATGGAGAGAATATACCAATTTATTGGGAACCCTGAATACATTTTATAATTTTAGTTTTTCACATCAGTTATACCATTATTGTTTTCATAGAGGATTAAAAATGGATTGACATCTGGTCAATTGTAAATTTTTATTATTTGAGAGATTCAAGTTGGGGTCACCATTTTTTATTCATTCAAAATAAGTGATTTGGATCCCGATTATCAAAAGATATGATTACAGATTCCTATAACTATTTAGTTATTATTTCATTACATTATTTTAAGTTGGGTACACAACTTCAATTTCATTTAGAGGGGTTTGGTGTGTGACAATTGATTTTGGGAGGGGGGATAAATTATTGTTACAGAATTATTCCCACAGGGTTTACCATTTTCATATTTCAATGAAACTACCAACGATTTCCACATCCATAAAATGAAATATACCTACTTTTTAAAGGCATGTGATCATTTTTGGTTTTGAACCCAATGGAACATATGAAGTCACATTGTTTGAGAGGATGGTAGTTTCGTTTCATCACACTATTTTAGTGGAAATTACCAACTATTTTATAAATCTCTTATTTATTGAACATTTTATCATGAATTTATTTCATGTTCTGATATGGGATTGGTTACCTAGATAAAGTTTTCATTGTATGAATCATTCTTTGTGTAAATATGGTTTAATTGATAAGTATATTTGAATAAATTCAATGTTATCCATCTATTTCCTTTTATTTAATATTAATGGGTAGGTGATTATATTTTTTAGCTATATAAAAATGAACACTATAGTTTACTATCATTGAGGAAGAAAATTCGTGTTTCAAGGATGTGATTAAACCATCAGGATCCATCCAATGTATCCAATTTATAACAATATTAAAAACACACATAGTTCATTTAAGTACAATTAATAATTTTTAACATCATATATAAAATAAATATAAGATGAAACATTGAAATTGGGTATAGGGATCAATCTTTATGATGTCATCCTGTGTATCCTAATTATAGTGGGAACCAGAGTCATCATAGATCAATCCATAAAAATGGTTATTTCTAGAGGGTTTTGCAATTTATGAATTTCTTCTGGCCTTACACTAAGGTGGGTTCCCTTTTATAGGGGTTATCTTATAATATCATTTAATGAGGATTACACACTGAGGTATCCCTAGTGGGGGTAAATTATTGATGCAAGTGATATGATCATTGAAAATCCCTATTCACATGCGAGTCATGCCCAAAGTGATATATAAGAAAAATAATGTTATCATATTCCATGTATATAGATAAAGGACTTATGAAATAGGGATGACCTAATGGGGTGTTTAATAAAAATATAGTACCTCATAAAGGTATCATACATATCATTCTTATAGAAGGAAATAGAATCCTCACAGTTCAATTAGAATCTCAATCTACTAATGGATGAGGAAGATAAAAAAACCAATGGGGGTCGTTCCCATGGGTTAGAGTGTTTGTAAAATAGAGGGAATTAAAATGATGTGGATTCCTAATAAGATCATTGGAATTAGAAAATAGTATTTATTATCGTTCTTGGAAAATGATCAGAGTCCTAATAGCTCATAATGGTGTATGTTCGAGTGTGTCTTCCAAACAATGTAATCATGTCTCGGGGTGACTACCTGACACTCTTGATTTGTTGTGGATTTATGATGGATATGTACTATATTTTTTCCTAAAAATTATAAGGATGTATTGTCATGTCATAGGGTTTCAATTGTGTGATCAAGCTACCATGTACGAGGGATGTGACATGAAATGGCTAATATGTCCAAGTTGCTTCATATTAACAATTTCAACTTGTAATAGGGATGTTGTATGATGGAATTAACATGGATAGGGGGAATATGTATGATTTAATGAAATGTCCACAGGTGACTCATGAATATGGTTGACAAGTTTGATAGATTTCACATGGTTTATGTAGAAACATCCCTTGGAGTTGCGTGATTAGGGCTGAAATTTTTGTGTTCTACCACATGATTTAGATGAAATATTCGGAAGGATTTTCATGACTTTGTTGACATTCCTATATAATGTAATATGATATGGATCGGTCAATTGATGTAAATTATTCCTTCTCTTGAATACTGGTTTATATATCATCACATAAGGCTACCATCCTTTTCAGCCTTTATTGAATATATACCTCAATCTATATGAAGCATTGGCTATTTGAGGTTTTTCATGATTAAGTGAAGACATAAAAACTCATTTTCTGAATCTGTCCTCTGAATCAATGTTCTCTCATGTGATTAATAAGATGATCATGTGAATATTATATAAATTTCATCTAACCATTAGGTTATTCATCGGGATGACCTAGTGGATGACCCCTACGATTGTGTGGATTTACCCTTGGATATTTTATCTCTCACTTATATTATCCCGTGTTTATCTACTTGTGCAAGTTGGGGGGGATTATAAGTCACATATCCTCAGTTATAATGCACCTTATAGGACATTTATAACACATATATGATCTTGATTTTGTGGCGCATCAAAAATATTTCCTGAAATGATAATTGGTTAACTATGACGATGTCTTTTTTTATTAATAAAATGTAACTGCAATATCACTCCTCCATTTTAATATTTATCAAACTCGCCGATTGGTAAAGGGATTTTTCATAATGGAATTGAAATTTAGTTGTTCCATCAAATAATCATCATGAAATGTGAGGGAGTCGTCATGAGATCATGATGAATGTCGAAGAGGATCTCATGTGGTTGAGGGAGAATTTTCTAGGGACCTTCACAAGGTTATATTATCCTACCAGATTCACTTGACTAGGTCAAACATTCATGTCAATAGAAGTGTGTGTGATCAATGATCTTATCAGAAAGGGGCTCATAACCGCCTTCATAAGATAAATATCATAACATTGTTTCATGTGAGGGTACCACCTATTTTTTATTTTATTTTTTTGGGTCTTTATGAATTTTACCAATTATTTTCCATTAGGGAGTTACATGATTGATAATCGATAACATCATGGTGCATGAGCTTTTTCATGGATGATATCTCTAAATTTTTTTGTTGCGTCATGGGTTTCAATTTATGTGTCTGAGGCCCTTTGAATGGTAAAGGTGTCGTACCCAAAGGACATAGAGAATATAAAATTTCATGAAAATAGAAAATTATGTTATTGGTCAACTAGACATGTGAGTCTTTTGATCTTTCACATAAAAAGCTATGTAACTTACATCGCATGAAGCATTATCCATTTTCAATTTTTTTTCATTAGTGGAAATGAGTGGTTTTCATGTATTCATTGATTAAATGTCACATGATTGTATTAAATCATCTAGAATCCCTCACATGACAACATGGGGTTTTTAGAGTGGCTTCACATTATGATACACAGATAACAAGAAGATAATATTTCATCTTTATGATGTACCTAGGGCCATCTGATGATGTGTCTTCCTAGATTTCACCTGATCTGCATAACCTACTTGTATGATATTCATTTAGTAATGTAGAAGATTCATTTTAATTGTAGATAAAAAAATATAAATTCATTAACAATTTCATAGGTATTAAATTTTTTGATGTTTACAAGGTTGGAGTAAAATAACATGTTCTTTATATATATTTTATTTTTCATCATTCACATAAAAATTATTAATTTTTTAAAAAATTAAAAATATTAACATGTCAATAAAATTTTAAATGAAAACATTAATATTATATTATTAAAATTCAATTTCAATAATTTTCAATTTTAACATTTTAAAAAATACTAATATAAAATTAAAAACTACTGTTTAAGGAAAAAAATATTTAAAATACATGTGATACTTATTCTTAATTTCTTAAAAACACTAACAAATACCCCATAAATCAATCAATAATTATTATTTTATTTTTATAATCCGTTTATAATTATGTAATTATATTCAGTTAATAAAAATAAAACTCATAAAAAGATAATTTCATTAACATAATAATAAATTATGTATATTTTTGGAAAATAATATATATATATATATATTTCATAAATTTTGACTTTTATTTATACCTACTAATTAGATGGATAGTTTTTATTATTACTAAAATATAATGATTCCTTTTTAATTTCATAATAGCTATGAAATAAATATCCTAGGGTTAGTTTTTACTTTTCTCCATTTGTAAAAGATACAAGGGAACCCAAAACACAATATCAATCATTTTAGCATTCTAGGAAAAATAAATACATACATTAATTCTATATTCAATTGAAAATAGAAAAAATATACTTAAAAATGAGATAACCCAAGAATTTTGTACATAAATACTACCTTATTTTACATTAATATCCATTAGAATACATTATGATCCATAAAATAACTATAAAGGTTTAATGTCAATGGAATATTTGATACATAATAAATTGGTGTATAAAATATATAAATCATATGACATTTGTATTATTAAAACTATCACAATTATTATAAATTTGATTCTTAAATCTATTATTAATATCATGGGGATAGAAAAAATAATAACTATTGATCATAGATTCATGGTATTAGTGAAAAAGGTAGATATCAATCATTAATCTTATAAAATAATATCATGAGAATAGTGTTATTTGAATATGATATTAACATTTTAAAATAAAACCCAACAATTCATAGATAACAACCATGAGTAGTGATGTTAGTTGTTGTAGCTCATAATAAATTAATCACAAAGTTATAAAGTAACATGATCCATTGGAGCATAACATTGACACATGATCATGTGATAAATGTTTGTAGCAATGTGTGGAAAAATAAAAATCATATAAATAATTTTTGGCTATCGGATAAATGATTAATCACATGATGGGCTTACAAAGTACAACCATATCTACATGTGTACCCAATTTTGGGCTTGAGAAAACATCTCATGTACCCTCTTTAATGGCATGAGATAATGTACCATCTTTAGAATATAATTATTTTTTTAACAGGGGTTTATCTATGTCTAAAAGTGAATTTTTTGTTGTAAAAACATTGTACTTGGAAAACATAACATGTCACAAAATTGTAGGAAAAACTATATTACTAAATGTTATTGGGACAAATAAAACAATCATGTTCCAGTTATAATAATACAACAGGGTAATATATATGTTTGTTAAAATGTTTATACACATATTCAAATGAAAAGTTTATTAATTGATAATATTATTACTAAAATTAATAATCAAAATCATGAATTAATATTTATAAATTATATTTTAAATAAAATATTATATTTTTGTATTACATAAATTATTAATAAATTTTAAAAGTATATTTTTTGACATAATTTTATATAACAGATTTATTATATTTATTAAATAAAAAGTATAAAATAAATTTTATGAAACTCCATAAAAATTTTCTTTATTTGACGAAAAATATTAAAACATTATATAAAATCATGTCCAACATCCAAAAAAGACATAAATCTCAAAGAAAATTGTCCTATAATTCATTTTCCATTTTTATTAAGGAGTGAAAAATATAAAATCTAGATACATCCAAAAAAATCATCATTATTCAACAAAAAATGAAGCACTTTTTGAAAAATTATATCCATCATTGCAGTGCACAAATTTGCCCCTTGTTGAGAGAGCCCACTCTTCTTCTATGCAATAAGAAAATTTTCACACCAAATGATAATCAATAACCTCTTAAATTAAGGTAAAAAACCATTCATTATGGTATGAGGGGAGATTTACGTATATTTTTTGCCCTCTAGGGCTGTTTTATTCATGCCAGCTTGAATTTGAGCAGCTTCGGCTTGTAGTAGAACATCCTCTTCCCCATTATGATCACTTGAAATTGGGGAGTCCTGCTAATGTGTACCTATCACCACCAATCAAAAAATATTGGATGAGGGATAGATGATTAGGTTCCTATATATTATGAAGTGTAGTCATCCTTATTAATTGTAGGAGATTTATATTTTCAATCTCCATCAACCGCTAAAACCAATGAGGAACAAAAAGGGGAACAAAAAATAGGGGATTCCAACAAAATTATAGAAAATGAAAATTATACCAACCAATGATTTACAATAATATTTATAATTCACTATCATTCACACATATAAAACAATAAATATTTCATAATATTTTTTCCAACTTACTTACAACATAAATTATAACAGCTATATTTTTCAATATAGTATTAAAGTAGATAAAGGAAAATATAGAAAATGTCTTCAATAACTCTACTCAATACATCATCCCTATCACTTGTATGATGAAAAACTGTAAAAACTAAATAATGATATAGGGTTTGGGGGTTCAAACTATTTATAATAAAATAAAATGAAAATACACTAAATATCTGCCTTGGAACAGAAATAGAAGATAACTGGGGAATACACCTAAAATGGAAATTATATAAAGAAAATGAATATTAAAATAAATTTCCTTATGGGAACTCATAGTGTGAAATTAAATTCATTGTATGTAATAATTATAGCCAAATTTATAATGGAATCCATAGGCTAAAATTTTTACAGGAGACTAAACCTCTTGAAAATATCAATATAATATATAGATAAAAAATGTAAATTAATATTAAATTGGAATATTATTTTGGAATATTTCGATTGAAATCCTTTTCACATCACCATATAAAATGTTTCCACCATTTTCACTACTATTTTAATTATTACGTTTCTTGAGAACCTGGAGAAACATGCTTTTTTTGAGGTAATGAATCCATTTTTTTACTCCAAAATTAAAATTAATTCACAAGACTAAATCAATTTAATGAAATAAATTTATTTGCACAGAGGCATACACTAAATTATAAGTAAAAAATAAAATATTTCAATTCTGTTATATATAAAATCAAAATAAATATATGAAAACACATGAACATTGATTAATATATAATAAAAGGTAACTACTAAAAAACAGGTTATATGATACACATATAACAATTTTTTCCCTCACATTGTGTCGACTGTAATATAAAAACATTATATATTCTAAAATAATACATTATCTAACTCTATGATATATGTCCCCAGCTTCCCCGGCTGGAGTGTTTTACCACCAATGTTTTTATATAAGAAGATTTCACATTCAGTGCATGACTTTTATCAACACACACTATAATTTATGTTATCTAGAAACTCAAAAAATAAATAAAAAACAAAATAAAATTGGGAAATTTATCAAATGGGATAATAAAATGATAAATGTTATGAGGGGGCCAACAAATTAAAAAAGAACAATATTTCACTCCTCTTTGAGTGTATGTTAGATTCCATCACATTTAACTTCTTTATTAATTTATATGATCCAATAACATTATTAAATAGACCAATATCGACATGAGGAATTAGAATGTGTGAATATTTTGATAAAAATTCTAAAATAAGAAACAATTCAAAAAAATAATTCAAGATAAAAACCTAAAATAAAAATCAATGAAATTTAAAATATTTATCGAAGAAAAAAACTTTCAAGAATAGAAAAAAATGGGATACAATATGAAATTGGTGCCAACCTAATGCTTGGAGTGAGATCAATAATCCAAAAACATGTTCAACCAAGTCTGAACCCCTCTTGGCACACCAGAATGCCCAAATTAAAGAAAAAATGTTGTTATTATTATTCAATAATAAGATTAGACATTATATATATAATATCTATTAAGAAGGGTTGTCTACATAAATGATGTTTTATAAACATAATTCTATGACTAATGGAGTTTTGTGGATGATTGTATATATATGGAGGAATCCATGATATAACTAATTTCCTTTATGGAATATTTTATTAATGTAAAATGGTTGGACCTGGATAACCCTGTTACAAACAAAGGTGATCTTTCAAGTGTATTTATTAATGATGATGTAACTACTACACCTTGTGTAGATGAAAAATATTTTTTTTTCATAACATTTATTGTGGAATTTGTTTTTGGAAGATAGCGATCAACACGTTGTAGTTGAATAAAAATTGAAGAGATTATTTTGAAAATTGGAACCAAAATTGTTAATAACGTTATGAGTACATATTCTATTGAATAATTGAATACCGTTATAGTGATTGGTATTAAACAAGTAGTCAAGGATGGAATGGATTTAAAAAAATGCTACTTAGGGGAATATGAAAATTTCCTTGGATTTGAGTTAGGATTTTGAATTAGAGGATTAAACTACTAAAAATTTAAGAAGTTATGAATGTGGCTAATGAATAAACAATTATATAGGTGGAAAGAATAATTTAATAAGAGAATGATATTGGTGATAAAAATTAAGACATTGAGTATGATGTTGGTCATGAGAATGTAGATGTTACAACTATAAAAATAAAAAATTTGATTATGGATAATGAAATTCCATGACTAGATAATGAACATGATGATAAATAATTTTAATAAAATATAAAATAGTTTCCTCTATAATAATTATTTCTTTCTAGGTTTTTCAGAAAAAAATAATATACTTGATATGTGGTTTTAATGATTTAAATTAAGTGATGAATAAGTGGAAGGAAATTATAGTTTCCAAAGAAGAAATTATAGAGTTTAAATATTTAATGGATTCATAGTCATAATTGGAGGAGTTGAAACAATTGAGAAAAGATGAAGTGGAATTTATAAAAGGTTTTAAACATATGATATAGGTAACAATGAAAAATTTTAAAATGAGATTAATAATATTTTAAAATCTCAAATAGATTTACTGCAAAAAATGACAAGTTGTTATTGTTGTTTCTAAATCTATTGTGGTTTTTGATGAAGTCTATAGTAGATTAGTTAGCTTCTTGAAATTGATTTAAAGATATACCAATCCTAAATTAATAAAAATCTAAATTTAAATCGGATACTAATATTTTGATAAATTATAAAATTTTAAAAAGGAATTGATTTCTGAATCCATAAATCTCAATACATAGGAACTATATTATAATAATTTTTCACATATACTAGAATATATTGTAGATTTTGTGATGTTCTATTATGATGTCAAAAACGTACATGATTATAATGAAATTAATTTAAGAGATGTTACCAGAAATTATGATATGTACACCAAGATTTAGCATCTAAAAAATAATTATCTAATTATTGAGATGTTCATTTTATAGATACATATATTGATGTTATTAAGAAACAATTTTATACTATCTGTGAGTTGTTAATTTACTATCACGATCTTATTCTTAGAGTCTTTATAACTCTTAAAAATATTGAGAATTATTTCTTTGATAATGATGAAACAACATCTTAGACAATTGAAAATGATAATAAAACTGTTAAATATATTTATATTGTTGTTTATAAATATCCATCTATTTCTATATCAATGCAGCAACCAAGACAGACATGAGTTTAGAAAAAATGGATATTTTCGGAAACATGGAGGAAGATATTGGATGTTCATCTAATTTGATAAAGGAATTTATGAATAGCCTAAGATATTGAAATAGTGTATTTAGTATTATCCAAACAATGATTTTATATAACATTGGTATGATCTATTATGGAAAATATCCACCAATTGGGAAAAAAAGATTTACCTATTTGAAGATAATTCAAAATCTATAGATTATATGATTAGAAGGTAAGAAGAATCTTGTTACATTAAGAGGAACAGATATGAGGTATTCCTTGAGTACAATAATAATGGAATCTTTTCAATATCACACATATTTTTCATGTATTGTATGTTCTAAAAGGAAATTAGATCCTTAGTAGAGTTCCACCAAATAATATTCCCACTTCCAGGGCTCAATAACATAACATATTTGGGAAAATTGAATACTTTCTTCTGTAAAATAGTAAAATCATAATTAGAAATAGTGGATGGATGTGACTATAGATAAGTATCCTCTATTCACTTCATTAAATAAATTTACTATAATGTATCCAGTTTAACATAAAGCTTAAATCATAACCTCTAAACAATTTAACACTGATAATTAAATATTTCCTTATGTGATGTATACTCTATATAAAATATAATGTGGTTCACTATGAAATTTATAACTATTGAAAACTAAAAAAATAATTCTAGGAAAAATTATGGTTATTGTAGTTTTAGGAGAAAATCTCTAGTTGAGACTGTTTATATTCTTGAAAAAAATTCAATAAAACATAATAATAAAAATTAATTTGGATGAATAATATCTAAAAGAACATAAGTCAATTTTGGGATCAAATTATTTTCTATATATTATTATATAATTATAAATATAAAATCACCCAAAAAACAATAACAGGAACAAGAAGTCTGGTTTCACCATAATTTCCCTGAAACTCTATCATGAATTAAATTCAAATGCACTATACATGTGATTTTATGACCCAAAAACATAAAGAGTATAGTTTTATACCCGAAGGGAACCCTAAAATTTGATTGGATGAATGTGAAATGGATTTTTTTTCAATTCCCCTCGACACACCTCGTCCGTATAGTTGAATGTGGAAAAATTCAATTGAACATCAGTAGATAAAGATATGAGAAAAAGTAGATAATGAAGAGTATAGATGTGGGTGTGGATGAAAGATATTATTCATGATTTTCTTAATTGGATGATTTATCCACTATGTTTGCTATGATTATTGTAAGGTAACATGGGAATGAGGTGATGTGGGTAGAAGGTGCCTAAGTTGGAAAAAACCGAATTTAATTTTTTTTATAACATTTTTAAATGATTTATTTTTTAATGTGAATATCAAAATAATTATTTTATGTTCATGTTAATATTTTTTAAAATACCATATAATAATTTATTTTAAATAAAACATATTTAAAATCACTGTTTCATTTTTTCCAAATAGCGTGCGACATATTCCTAATATTGGTCAAATTATTTTTGTTAATATCAATTTATGTTTTTTAAAGAAACTTTTAAATGATGGTTATAATAAAATTATTATAAAATTATTTACATTAAATAATTAAATATTAGTAACATATTTATTTATTAAATAAACTATTGGTATTACTTATTATTAAAAATAGATTCATTTGTTGGAAAAAAAATTGTCGGTATTAATATAATAGGGAAACAAATTTTACTGATAGTCTACAATATGTTGGTATTAATGAATTATTAATAAAAATATATAGTTTTAGGTAAAAATAAATCTTCTTATGTAAATTTAATACCAATAAATCTTAATATATATTGGAATTTCTCTTTAAAATAAGTTTATATACTCTTTATTACTAAATTTATATTAGTATAAGTCAATTTTTTTTAGTGGATGTACCCCTTGAGTTCATAAACCATTAATATTTACCCAATTCAGTTGATGGGTAGATTATAATCACTTATTATATATTGACAATATATTAATATGTATTCCTTGAGAACATAAAAATGTGCAAAATTTCTTCATAGCTTAACCTATGGAATATAAAATGAGTTTCATTAATTTTTCATTATCATAATTATAAACTATCTAAAGGAAGAATAAAGACAATAACATTGGATCATATCACTAGTAATGAAGAAGAAACATCAAAAACAATTATAGATTTATGTATCTTTAAAAGATAAATTATACATTTCCGGAAAAAATAAACACATTATTTGGAAATTACAATTTCAGAATATTAAAATTTCAAAAATATTAATAGAAACAATTAATTTAAAAATAAAATTGTTACTTTTAAGGGATTCTTAAAATAATTTTTTGGTCATGACAGTGTTATTATTATTTCTTATTTTATGAATTAAAACAATCATTCCTTTAGCATTTATACTCAATCATTAAAAGTACCACATTTAGAAAATGGAAAAAGATTCCTTTGAAAAAATTCAAAAAAAGTAAAACAGTGGTAAAAATTAAAGTATACAACCATTCAGAAATATTAAAAACATCATGAAAAATATTTTAATGAAATTACTAAGATAAATTACATGTATTACAACAAGAAGAGAAAAATAATGTCAATTTTTAATAAAAACTTTCATTTATATTTTCATGTAATTAGAGTATTCTGACACATAACATTCATACGTAAACATTTTATCTAATTAGATGATAATTTTTCATATATAAATATTTTATCTTATTAGATGAATATTAAATAAATATAATTATGATTTATAATGGAATTACATAGTTTTACATTATTTGTAAAAATAGATACGTAAGATAACAAATTCATAATTAATCTACATCATATATGACTATTTTTTATAACTAGAAGTACCCTTATTACAAGAATCATACATAAAACCTTTTTTTGTAACCTGGAGACAAAAAATATAAGTAATGTTGAGATCAGATTCTCATAAAGTGTAAAAAAGGGAGATAACAATGAACTTTTAAACATAACAAGCAAAAAGGGGTATATGAATATGATATTAACATTTGAAAATTGCAACCTAAACATCTAATATCATAATCTTCAGTCATGAAATTAATAATTTCAACTCATAAGATATAAATCATAATTCAATCATTGAACATGAGGCTTGTGATTCCAAAATTTTAAAGAGAATAAAATTTTATGGAATACCCATATGCATGGAATAATAATTTCCTTAGTCAAATATAATGGACTAGTCAATCATAGAGGATTGGATTCACTACCCATTAAATCACATCCTTAGTCAAGGATCAATCCCAAGACTATCATAGATGAAAGATTACATTAATTAAATGGGTTCACTCCCCATTGTATTCTATAATATCTCATGAAATATAAATATTAATTGAATTAATTATAGGGGTGAATAATTATAGGAACATGAATCACATAATGATAACATATATATGTGCTCTACAAAATAATAAAACATTAAACACAAAATAACCCATTTAAGTATAATTGTTTTAAAAAAATTCCTCCTTTCATAATAGATTAACTTATGGGAAGAAATGGTGTTAATAGAATCATGGTAATATCTTCATCACAATATTCTATAAACATATTGATATTTTATGATTTATTATAAAATATACCTATTAATGTATAGGTAACATCAAATGAAGTTATCATAGGTGTTGAATTCATTTAAAACATTAGTATAACACTTTTTGAAGAAAATACCATTTTTCCATTGAAATTAAATAATTTGAATCTATGATTTTTCAAATTTTATGGAAAAATATTTATATTAAATTAAACTTATAAACCGATATATTAAGCAACAAACATTGATTGAAAATGATGATGGAATATCCATTGAATACATTCTATAATAAAAATATGATTTCGTTCACAATATTTGGTATAATGATAAAAGTTCCCCATTATATAAAGAAAATAATATAACAATATTTTTATTTTATAAAATAAGTCACGGGGAAAAAATAATTTAAAAAATCATCGGATAATACTAAAAGAAAATGTGAAAAAAATTTGGATAAAAAGAAATTTAAGAAAAATGATTTTCAACTGAAGTGTGAACCAAATTCTATTTTCCATAAAAATATTCATTCAGACGCTTGAGTAATTAAAAAGTATAAAATAACTAGAAAACATTTATTCAGTAGAAATATCAATCAGAGAAGATAATTAACGTAATTATTATTATATATTTTATGAAATATCATTAAAATATAATTTTTCATAAACAATCTCCTTAAATAATGTCATTGTAACTTAAATCCCTTAACTGAAATTCTCCTTACCTCCAAAGTCATAAAACCTATGTTATAGAAAACATAAATTAATTATAAATATATAAAATAATCATTCACCATATTATAATTTCATATTTATATACTAATCACATTTAAACATCCATTTTTAATAATTCCTTGTTAAAATCATAGTTTTTTTTGTTATAATAGTTTCATTTTTATTTGAATTTCATTTCGTTAGTTCGAGTCCTTATAATTTTATCATTTTTACATTATATTAAAAATATTACTAATAATATAAGTGTTATATTTATTCAATGTATATATATATTCATCAACAAAAAAAAGGATCTTGAAATGAATGACACCCTTCATGAATATGGATGATCGTATGTATACATGAACATCATTTTCACTTTTCGAAGAATGCAATGAAAGAAAGGTAAATAATAATAATTCTATAGATAATAATAATTATTTAAAATATATCATATATATTTATTTAATTAACCTTATTACTATATATGTAAATATGATAAAAAAGTATCACAAGGCTTTATAGTGGTTGTAATTCACATGTATAATAAAGTGGTGTTATCGTTTTCCAGAGGAATTAAAAGTAAGATTGTAGATATGATATTATAATTATAAAAGAATAATAATTTCATAAATATCATATTTATATAAAATAATCCTATTATAATATTTATCCATGAAATATGTGTAGGAAATAAAATTTTTATCTTTATGCGAATATGGTAGTCCACATGTACGCATGAGTGATACTTTCATGTCCCATTTAATTTAATAGTGGGAGGATATTAATGTTTATAAAATAAAAGGAAAATTTCATAATTTTTAAAATACTTAAATACAGTATGTTATTATTAATACCATATATTTAGATGAGTTATAAGAATAAATAAATTAAAAAATTGATGGTTAGCCAATTGCCTATGATTCAGTATCCCTCCTTTTTAACGATGATTAAATATCACTAGAAAAGTAATTTAAGAATGTAAGAATCAATAATTCATGGATATATAATTTTAGAAGACAAATTTTGATGGGTTTTTCAATATATTTTTATCTTTGTGAAATAAATAAGTGAATGGATGGGTGTCCTTTTATATATTGGGGAAATGAGACAATTAAAATTACATAAAATTTTAAAACATAACAAACCAATTTTCAAGGAATTTTCTTCCTAATTTATATATATAATAATGTGTGGTAAGATAAGGTTTAAATATATATATACATAATAATTTATATTTGTATAATTTAAAATCATATTATTATATCTTTTTTTGACCCCTAGTAAACCCATTTTAACCAAAAACATGGTAATTTTTTATGGGTTTTAATTTTTCTTATGAACAAAAAAAATTATATTATTAAATAACATTATATTGTATTAATCGAAATATTTAATCCATTTTATTAAATTAAAATCATTCTAGTGTAATATTTTAAAATAAAATTAAACAAATTAAACATGATGAAATATGATTTTCTAGAAATTTTTTCCCTTATGTATATGATGTTTTTATACCAAAATAAAACATAATATTGATTATAATGAGATTAATTGGATTATTTATAATAAAAATCACTTAATGTTAAATTTAATTTTTTATATAAAATTAATCTTCTTAAAGACTTTATATGATTACAAAATATTTCCATGATAATTTGTATTTATAAGTATTTATTCATAGATCATTATTTTCAAAAAAAAATTCATAATTTCAGAAAACGATGATTTTTACATTTTTATTAAAAAAAGAAATAAAATGTTTTTCTAATATCTTTTCAAAAATTTTTTAAAAAATTAACATTATTTTTAATAAATATAATGATAACTAATTTGTTATGAAAAAATTAGTTTTTAATAATGTAACAAATTTCGTAAAATTGACTACTAATATATAAATATAACTTATTTATCTAAAAAATTTCAAGAAATTTCATAAATTTGATTATTTTTATTCATTAAAAAACATTATTTACTAGGTTATAATGGTATACTATATTATTGTTAATTTAGGATTTGGGTTTCTTTTATTATATGATATTGAAAATTTTATGATTTTTTGTGGTGAAATGTTTCATAAATCTCATTGTTACTTTGATAGAGAGAAAATAAATAAATAAATATAATCTATATAAATAATAATATGATAAGAAAATATACTTTTTTAATTAATAATAACCAAATAATCTCCCTCAATGTTATTTTATTTATTGATACTCTTGAAAAAAATGAAATTGAAACTTAAAGTGTTACTAATGTTTTAAATTTTTAATCTTAACACCAATTAAAGAAATAACATAAAATAAAATTTAATATTATATGAATATAAATAGATTCATTATCTAACATTTCATATTTTAATTAGATACCCCTCACAAAATAATTTAGTTTTATAACATAACATATGTCCCATAGATGATATTTTTTGATGATAAACACCCACCATTTGTCTCCCATTATTCTTAAGTTCTCTAACCTCCTATAAAATAAATTTAGTTTTATTATAATTTTATAAAATATTATTTTATACACTTATTATATCATCTATTAAATAATTATTCCATTTTGGCGTCGTTTTTTAATTAATATTAATTAAAATCCTTGAATCTGAGTGATAACTACTTATTTTTTCATTTATGCTTCTTTTCGATAGTTATTATCATTGAGCATCGATCATGGTTCCATTATATATATAATCATAATTATTTCATAATTATTTTATTTAATCATTATACAAACATTAATACACATCATATAATTTTTTTTGAAATTATTTACTTCAATTCAAAGAGATTGGTGTTTGGGCACACAAATATGAGATAATTTCACTTTTTGTTGAATAGAATACAAAAATAGTAAATAATAATTAATAAAAAAATAATAATTATCTAATAAATATAACACATATTCAATAAATTTATTCTTATTATTATCTTTGAAATGAAAAAAATGAAGAATGGAGAACATCACTTCCTGGAGGTGGAAATCCACATGTTCACACAAGTTACATTATCATTTTCCAACAGATGGGAAGGTATGAAAGAATTAAATATATTATAATTATATAATATTAATTAGGTACTATATAACTTATATATTCAATAACTTTATAATAAGAACAAAACAAGAAAAATGGTATTGGAAAATGAATCACATCGCTTTGTGGAAGCACTTGTCCAAATGTAATCAAGAACGATACATTCATTGCACATCGGTGGAAATGAGTTCAAATATGGTTGTTCAATCCGCACAATAACATCTCAGTAAATTTATTTTAATATTTTAATCATTTAACTATAAATACAAAATATTTATAAAAATTATAAGAATAAATAAAAACAAAAGATATTGGTTATGATTTATACGGCTTCTTGGAGAGAACTCATGTTGCATGGACCATAGTCCTTCACATGATGGTGTTGTGGGTTCTCCAAGAACTCTATTATGAAATTAAGGAAGTTAAAGAAGGTATTAGGTTTGTTCTATTTGTATCTATAATGTTAAAAATTAATGAATTATTTAAAAGGGAGGGCACACTTTTATAAGTGAGAGAGAAAACACACTAGGAAATATTAATATGATTTAAATATATTTACATTTTTTCTCTAATATAAGGTTAATAAATGAGAATAATTTGATGGATATATAATATAGTTTTCAAATATCTTATGATAAATAATAATTGGACATTAATTAAGAAAATAATGCGATCATCTCTTAGTTTAACCCGATTAAATCTGTTTTAATCCTAATCACGGTAACAATATTTTGCAATTTTTACTAAGCATTTTAACAAAAATAAAACTCTATAAATTGATTTTTTTGATATTTTGATTAAAAATATAGAATATAATTTATAAAACTCAAAATTTTTATGACTAAAAAAATGTAAAATTATTTCTCAAAGTGCAGAAAAATATAATTTTTAAAAAAATTAGTTTTAATGCATAAAAATAAATTTAATTCAATTAATTTAATTGAAAAAAATATCAAATGAATGTATAAATATTTTACTAAATATTTAATGTTTAAATTTATTTATAAAAATTATTAAAAAATGATTTATTTAATATTTTAATAACATTCTATGAATTAAAAATAATTTTTATTTTAATTGCAGTTTGAGACAAAAACAATGTATCTTTACCCGAATCAAGATTAATTTTCACTAACTATCCCCCAGACCCTGTGTCATGATTAACCCAAGCCCATGTTCCATAGGTCAGGGGGTGGTGACTAGCACCGAAAGGCATATCCCTAAAAAATGGGAAGGCATTTCCTTTAAACAAGCAGACACAGACTCTAAGAATACAACTAGAACTACTTCCGTAGTAAAACTGTAGTAGTAAAAATATGTATACTGAATGTAAATGGGGCCATAATTCAAGTGCAATTGAAATGAACAACTACAATAGAAAAACAGCTCTCGCTGTCATATACCAAGGTTCCTAACTGAAGGGTTGGTACAACTCACATTCTGTGCTCACTAAGGCACATCAAATATAGAGTTCTACCTCTGAGAGGCATCTAGTATTGGCTCTCAAACCTCAGTCAATGCTTTCTGTCCTCTGCACAAGACACAACAATGTGATGGTGAAGCCCATACAGAGGCGAGTACAACAATACTCTGTGGGGTCCTCGAGACCCTTGAAGGTCTCTTAGAGTTCCACAAATGAAAAAAACACAAAGTACGATCTCCATCACAGAGAATGAAGAAATATTCAACTCACACTAGGCATACAACTTAGTGTTCATGAATAAAGATGGTTATTCTTATTATATATTAGTATATCCCCTTAATATGTTTCGGCATCTAAACCATGAAGGAGTTGTTCCATTGACGATCCACATAGGTTCTTATGTTGCTAATCCATGACGGGCCGCTCTATGGATGCTCCTCATTGGGTCGCACACTGCTGATCTACATATGTTCTCTAGAATACTGATCAACACAAGGTGGTTGGAGTGCGGATCCACACCGGATTACAAGAAGGTTGATCCGCATAGGTTTGATAGATTTTGATCCACATAGGGTCACTAGTTTCTTATCCTCAATGGGAAGCTCTAAAACTGGTCCTCATCAAGTGTATATAATGTTGAACCACACATGTTTTCTATGATGTTGATCAACCCAGTGTCGCTATGATGTTGATCCACACAAGGTCTCTACATCCAAGACAATCGGTCACATGAATTCTCACTTATAACACACATTATTCTGGGAGAACCATCTCTCAATCCATGTGTCGTTTTTCAACCAAAATAAAATCCAACAAAATGCACACCCAAGGGTTCGCCCAATTATATGGGTCCCAACATGACAGACTATGTGGCAATCAGACGCCTCGTCTCTGAGATAAGGGTACTTTTATAAAAATGTATAGGTTGAATTCAAGTATGATCCAACCCTAGACACACATGAAACTCCTTCAAAAATCAATTAGATTATCTATAAAAGTCCACCTTGTCACAAGGGTCCTTATTCCACATACGACACGTCGATCAGACGCCTGATATATTAGTCACATTCTTTTCTGTGAAAAGGGGGTGATCGAACCTCAGTCCAACCTGGCTCGGTCAGGCCAGTAGGAATATTACAAATGGATTTCTTCCTAAAGGGGGTCCCAAAGCCACTAAAAAATGGTCAAATAGACACCTGACTCATCAGTTATGGGAATTTCATTATTCAGGGACTTGTTGGGTCTGGGCCCGGTCTGATTTGTGTAGGTCAGCCTTACACAATGGGTCCCTTGGTCAACCTATCCCCACACCGGTCCATGCCATCATGTGTTGGCTCAGATTAGTAGGTTCGGCTCATCGGGGTCAGCCCGCAGGTTTGTGGGCCCTGGACATAGTTGGTCAGGCCCGCTAGGTTGAGCTCTGTCCATCAGTGCTGGCCCACTAGGCCGCGGGTATGGCCTAGATCGCAGGTGGTTCCAGCCAATTAGAATGTCAGTTCGGCCCAACCGGCTTTGTGGTCCAGCCCGCTCGGCCATTCCACGTCTGGATAATTATGCCAAATGGTGGACCACCTTCTTTAATAGCCCCCCAGTTGCATGTTAATTTTGTCTAGCTAGTGGGGTGCCACCCCACCAGGTTCCACAATCTACCGTTTGGCCGAGTGGCTTTTCCCAACACGGTGTGATGTGGGGCCACGCCACCCTCCTCCTGCTCCGGCCTATTATCCGCTACTACAGCTACCACCGGCGCCTGTGGGCACTACCCTTTTCCCCACACATCCATCTCGGGTTGTCGCGGCGCGCGATGGCATGTTGATTCCCACTACCCTCTACTGGTCGCCGCAGGTCTCCTCTAGCCAAAACTAGCCTTCACCGACATTGCACATCGGTGGTTTATTCTATGGGCTATCAGACGCTTTACGGTAGTCCGTTATTGGGGTCTTCGACACCTATGAGGCTCTCGTGTCACCGTCATTGCTGTGTGTCCTTTATTTTCATCCCATCGCTAATTTAGGAAAACTATTCCAGAAAAACAAAACAATTACTGAATTAGTGGAGGGTCTGGGCCTTCCTTGTTTTCCCACACCATCTGTGTAATGATTGTATCAAATGGTCCAAAATTTATGAAATAAATATGAAATTTACAAATATTCCCATACTTGTATTAGACAGTTGCTAACAATGATCAATGGAACCTCCTTCGGTGTTATCATCAGTTTGTGATTCATTGGTGCTCATCACTGCATGCTAAAATTGTTCTCATCCTCCATGTGGTTGGCGTCGCGGTACATTTCCAGTGCTTTCTTTCTTGGTGAAGCCATGCCAGCACCCCACCCCGAGCTACAAATAAATAGGAGGTTGAAGAGTTGGTTAAAGTTATGAGGAATTTATTAGAATCATTTAATTAATGAAGCTCACATGATTCAATGGTATAGTCACAAACAAGGAGGAGTCAATCCAATTAATGACATGACATGTTGTCCGTCCTGCCACCGCCACTTTTCCATTGAAGGAAACAAATAAAAAGAAATAAAATAACATTTTTATGTTATTATTACTTTAAATTTCTAAAAAGCTATTTATTTCTTCCTACCATCAGCAGATGGAGTGAAACCCTCATAATCGAATCCAGGCATTACAGATTCAATTGTTCCCTCATATTATTAATCTGACCACCAATTCAAAAGATAGAAAATGCCACCCACACATTTATGGAACGTACCTTAAAATAGTTCAGAAATTCATTTCGGGCACACTGTGCCTCGAAAGCACGCACCATCAATTTTCATATACTTTAATTATTTCCATATAATAAAAACATTACATGGAAAATCTGGATCTTTACATTTTTCCAACCATAGGGATTTTTTCCCTGAAAGGCACAACACATACTAAGGAATCAACTGGGGGTACTGAACAAATATACGAGCCTCCCTCACACATGTGCACTCATAGAGGTTTATATGCTATCAGTGAATGTGCCCTATAGGTATCAATCATCCATGAAGGACCCACTCATGTTGACCGAAAAATTACTATTGGAACCTCTGAAAATGTCTCCCCATCATCAATGTCCAGCTCTCCCAAGTCGATAATGTGTAATGGATCATGCACATACATTCTCAGTTACGACATGTGGAAAGTGTCATGCACCCGATAAATATTTGGGGGAATAACTAGGTGATACACCACCTCACCAAATCTATTGAGAACTAGAAGGTGTCTAATGGGCCTTATAGATATCTTGTCGCCCCTACCAAATCTCTGCAAACCTCATTGTAGTGAGACCCATAAGAAGATATGGTCTTCTTCCTCGAACTCCAATCACCTTCATCTCCTGTCAGCATAAGACTTATGCATGCTCTATATAGTCTTCATTTGCTCCAGGATGATATGAACATCCTCAGTAGAAGCCCATAAAATATATGTACCCATATATGCTGACTCTCCTAGGTCTGTCCCACATATAGGTGATATGCATGGTCAACCATAGAAGACCTCAAACAGTGTCATACCAATGGTGGAGTTATAGCTGCTGTTGTACGCAAACTCCACCAAGAACAAGTGATCCACCCAACTACAACTAGAATCTTGAATGTAAGAACAAATCATGTCCTTGATTTTATGTATGGTCCGCTTCTTCTGAAAATCCATATGAGGATGAAAGGCGTTGCTCAAATGTAGCTAAGTCCCAATCACCTCCTGTAATAAATTCCACAACTGAGATGTAAAACATGCATCATATTCAGAGAGGTTTGTCAATGGAAGGCCATAAATCCATACAATATCTTTTACGTAATGGTGTCCCAATCCCTCTACTGATCCTTTCTCTAATATGGGTTGGAGGTAGGTCATCTTGGTTAGTTGGACAACAAAAACCTAGATGGAATCATGTTCCATAGACGTCCGTGGTAGCCCTGTCTCAAAGTTCATGGAGATACCATCCCACTTCCACTATGGCAGCTCTAGTGGCTGCTCTAAGCCGGTTGGAACTAGATGATCAACCTTCACTTGCTGACAAGTGATGCATCACGAAAGAAATCTACAACTACTTTCTTAATCCCTAGACACTAGTGATGATGCCAGAGTTCTAGGTACATCTTCTCCAAACCAAGATGCACTTCCAGAGAGGATGTAGGAAACTACCTAAACACCTCCTCCTGTAGCTCCACCAGTACCATGATGAATGCTCTGAATAGGATGTCTTGCTCCCCACCTTCAAAAAAACAATTAGGTGCATGTCTTGAGTATATATGAGCACGTCAAGCATCATAGTCAGTATCCCCATGCAGTTCCTCCCGAACTCGTTGAAGAATTGGGGGAATTATAATCATAGGCCAGAGCAAATATTATCCATCTATTTCCACAAAGGATACATGCAATGCGGCTAGCTTCTTTGTCGCCTCACACAATAATTGTAGACCAGAACTCCTACTGAGTGCTTATGCTACTTCATTCCACTTCTTAGAAGTGTAGACTATCTCAAATCCACAGTCCTGGAAAAACTCTATACATTTTAGTTGTCTTAGGATTAGGTCCTTTGGTGAGAAGATATACCTTAGAATCATGTTATCATGGTAGACAGTAAAATTTTTTCCCATCTAGTAGTGTCACAACTTCATTACGGTAAAGAAAACTACGGCTAACTCCAGGTCAGGGGTAGCGCAGTTCTTCTTATGATGTCTCGAATATCATGAACTATAAATATCACTACTCTCTCTTGCATCATGTCACATCCATGACTGTTCTTTAATGAGTCACATTAGACTACATACCCGATGACCTCATTTGGTAGACACAAGATGGGGGCACACGTCAGTATCATCCTCAGCTCCTGAAAACTCTACTAAAATCTATCCACCCACATTAAGGGTTTTCACTTCTTCTTCAACACTGACAAGGATTACAAAACATTGGAAATGTCAAGTATGATTCTCCAGTAGTACCCAAACCACCCTAAGAAACTTTTCACATCAGAAACACTCCTGGGTGGCTCCTACGAAAAAAATCATCTATATTCACTTAATCTACTACAACCCAGACTCCAAGGAAATGTGTGCTTGATGGAAGACCTCCTGTATCTAGAACTGGCACTTTCAGAGCATACCATTAAGATTGTTCTCTCATAGTGTATCTTGAACAATCTTCAGATAATAGGCATGCACATCCTCCGATGCTGAGTATATCAAAATGTCATCCATGAAGACCACTACAAATCAGTCAAGCAAAGGCCGAAAGATCATATACACGAGTCCCATAAGCACTGCATGGGCATTGGCCACACCGAATGGCATAACCAATAAATCATAGATGAAAGACCATCATATGAATGTCGTCCACTGCACATCCACGTCTTGTACTCTAAGCTAATGATAGATTGATATGATGTCTATCTTCAAAAAAACAATGAGCTTTATTTAACTAATCAAAGATACTAGAAAATCCTCCGATGTGGATAATTGTTCTTCACGGTCACCAGGTTCAGTCGTTGATAATCCCCACAGTGTCTCAAACTCTCATATGCCATCATGGGGAACAAAATAGGGGCTGCCCATAGAGAAACACTGGGCCTTATGAACCCCTTTCCTTGAATGTACTCCAACAATACCTGTAACTCACGAAGATCAGCGGGAGCCATCCGATATGGTGGTGTAGATATTGGTGTTATCCCGAGGTATAGGTCGATGTAGAATACCACCTCTCCACGAGGAGGTATTCTGAGACCATGATTAGGAAAGTCATTGGAATAGTGGTCCACCACAACAGGATAGCTCAGAATCTCAACATTAACTACTCCAAGGTTATGGTTATCCAACTAATGTGTGATCAGCTCCACCCTCCTCCGATTAAGTCCATCTTGTTCTGCAATGGATCCCTTCTTGTCAGTGATGAAAAAACGTGTCCCATCCTTGTGGACACACCACACATTGTGCCTAATGAAATAAATCTAAGCATAGACTGTGGATAAATTGTCCATACCCAAGATGACATCATAAGGCCCAGACACCACTACTAGAATATCCCTGCCAAAGCTATCACCTCGTAGAGTAAGCTTACACTATCGGAACCAGTGTGTAATTGTAAAATATTTTCCCATATGAGTATTTAATCATATGGATTGATCCAAAAACTCCATCACTATCCTCTGCTCTAAACGAGGACTGTGGAAATGAATGATTGACCTGAACCACTGTCTATAAGAAAAAAACTAAGATGGATTAGATATAGATTGTACCTTGAATTATCTGTGGAGCGTTGAAGTCGTATGCCTCAGTTGGCTGGAGCTAAGATCTTCCATGTCCATATGCTCCATATTGTCTGTGTGGACCACCTCGAGTAGGTGGAGGTAGAACCTCGAACTATCATCCACCACCTGCTGCACAACTAGCTCCTCTGCCACATCTTCCACTCCACAGACCTCCTAGCTTGAATTTCTGCCTCTGCCTCGATTGTCCCTCGACTGTGTGTTAGTCATTAGGGAAGTTGGTCGGGCAGTTACGAGCCATGTGACCCTACCTGCCGCATGTGAAGCACAATAATCTCCTCTTGTGGTCTTCTCAACCTCATGATCCTCGCACCTCTAACCCTATGTATCAGGGTCGTCCACCAGATGGTCTGGTTCGCTTGGAAATTTGTTTCTTCTACCTACTACAAAAGACATATTACTCTACTACGTGTTGCCCGGTGATAGGCCTCACTGCCTGTGAATTCTGAGTAAGAAAACTCTCTACCATGAGTGCTCTCTCCAACACTCTATCATTCATCAGGATGCTGAGAGATACCATCGAAACACTGATCTACCATTGGAGTCCCTACTCGTATGTCTAGGCCCTCGTGAAAGGGTCTGTCACCATGTTGGTATTGTAGAGAGAGATGTCATTGAACCTTTCCTGGTATTGGTCCACTGTCAGGCTTCCAAATTATAAGGGTCGCAACTCTTGTATACGCACAGAGCATAGAGTCACTAGAGGGAACTCTTCCCAGAATAGGCCCTCAAAATATACCCTATTGAGGGTTTCCTCATTGTGTATCTGGAGCATCAGGCTCCACCATCTCCCTGTTTCTCCTTGGAAAAAATTGGCAATTAGGATCACTATCTTGTCATCTAGTTCCCCAACATGGTGAAAATCTATGGCCACAGCCTCCAGCCCATCCTCAGCTGCCTATAGATCCGTCGCGCATCAGAACCTCGAATGTCTGTCCTTTTGAAAATCAGGAAACATGCTCAATCATCATGCACCATCTTCTACTGGTGCGGGTGGAAGTAGCTACCCAACGGGTAGTGGTGCTACTGGTACACCACCCGATGGTACTATTGTCGTAAGAGGGACCTTCACTAAAGACTCATCGTTCGGTGGGCCATCAGTATGTTCTCTCTCAATAATCCTGGTAGGATATCTTCATGGTATAATACTAAAAATAAAACAGATGCCCCATGATTAATAAGTTATAACTGGTGAGCTAAATTAAAAGAGAGCAAAGTAAAAAAAATCCAGAACACATGAAATAAATGTATTCATGAACCGAGTTGGAAATCAGAATTCAGGGTCCTGGTGTATGGATATGAAATCCACCACACCATCATTGGACACCCCAAAATGAAAACCATACTCAAAACACTTAAAAATATTGCTCAATTAAAAATATTAGAGTCTTAGTTTTTTAATAGAACAGACTCCTCTTATACCACTTTTTCATGACCCATCCCCCCCGGGCCCCGTGTCGTGACTTCCCCAAGCCTGCCATCCATAGTCCAGAGTTTTTAAACTATTCCCGAATGGAATATACCTAAAAATTGGGAAGGCATTTCCATTAAAACTGAAAACACATAGTCCATGAATACAACAAGAACAACCCACATAGTAAAAATTCTTTAGAAAAAAAGATGAATACAAAATTTAAAGGAGGTAAGAATACAAGCCCAAATGAAAAGTACAATTTCAACGCCTCGACCCCAGATACCTTGTGTCAGTGAATTATTATATAACATTGTCATGATCACAAAAGATCATGTCTTGAAAGACCTATTATATTAGTAGCCTTGGAAGTACTAGATACATTCATAAGGGTTACATTACATCATAAAATAGAAAAATAAAACAAAAGTGTTTCCATGGACAACACTGAGATCCCATAAAATATCCCTGCAGGTCAGTCATAATATACTTCTTCACATCCAGGGAAAAATAAGAGATAGAGAGGGGTGAGATCAGATACTCATTAAGGATAACAATATAGGGAAAACTTTCATAAATAAGGATAAACATTTAAGGCAACGTATATAACTAAAAAAATCATTTTCAACATAAAATTCATCATAATATTGAAAATATAAATAAAAATAATTCAATTTACTTACTCACATAGATATTCTACTAGTCGAATAATCAAATGCAATATCAATAGCTACTTCCATAATGATTGAATGCATAATTCCAGACTTTGATAACCACATAGTCAGGGTCTTATTCCACGACTACAAATAAGATTTTGTCAAGGCCTTATGCGAAGACACTAGTTTTTCTCATGAGACCTGCCGATGCATCGAGGAGCTATAGAGGGCTCCACCAATCACTTAATAACACCAATTCATTCCTTATATGAAAAGGTTTAAATATAACATAATCATTCGTATTAAAACTAGCATAAAAATGTCTATACTTTATTCATAAAACATGAATGGTATAAAAATACCACATCCACAATCAAACATATCACAAAACATTCAATAAAATATGGAAGTTATGTATCATAATAAATCAACTTCAAATAAGCTTACAATCCATCAAATAATTTTGACATAGATGAAATCAAAACATTTTTTTTTGAGAAATGTCAATTTCTATTTTGAAATCATTTAAAAGTCATCTAATTAAAAAAAACATTTATTTTTAAAATATTACTATTATCTTCTAAGGGAAACTTTGATGATGTTATAATGGCAGAATATAGTTTCACTAGCCGTATAAGTTAAAAAAACATTCATACCGTAATATTGGCGAAAAGGTGAAAAAGTACCCTGTTTAAAAAAGGACGAAATGATTCCTTTAAAAAACATATAAATTCAAATAATGGTATAAATGACTATAAGCCATTTTCTATTAATTAGTTAAAATGATTTGAAATACATTTTTAAGAAACATGGATGTGGATGATAAAGAGGTCCCAACAGATACATACACTAAAAATACCTCGGATAATAAAGAGATTGTGAAATTAACCTTTAAATTGTACATTTCAATTGTCAAGGGTAGGTTAACCTTCTTTTTAATGGTGAAATAATTGTTATTATATTATAAGAGAATCATATAAATTAAAATGGTATCATATATGATATTTTAATTTTTCTTTGTTAATAATATCTTAGTATTATCGTCGTTTCGGGTGTTAACTGATTTGTTTTCCTTTATATGCTTTGTTACATAAGAAATGTTTGTTTTTGATAAGATGTATCTTATTCATATTATTAATTTCATTATGTATTCATACATTATCTTTAATCATCTAATTAATCTTATTCCTGAATGAATACGATGGGGAATGAATCTCATCGTGTTCGTGGAGACGGTAATACATTTGTACGCACGAGCGACAATATAAATATTTTTATATTAAAATAATATATAATTTGATGGTATATCATATATAAATAATAATTATCATGTTATATTTATTATTTAAATCAATTACACATCATTATTATATCCATCCAAATAATAATATATTGAATAACAATTACACCACAACGTTGAGATGGTAAGCCGTACGTACGCACGTATGGTGACATGTCATTCAAAAGATGAATATAATAATGAATATGGTTCTACCATATCTATAATAACATCATAGAATATGTAAGATACATTATATATTATTTTATAGTAGAAACAAAAAATAATGAGGAAGTGGAAGAAGAAAAGAACTTGAAAGAGGTGATGAAAAATTTACCTCATCTTCGAGTTCTTTCTTTTCATTTGATCAAAATGGTTCCCTAGGTTGTATTTATGACTAAATGAAGGCCTCTTGGATGAAGGGAGGACTGTTGGGAGTGTATTTGGGTCGGGGTTAGCCGAGCAAAATGACATTCAACGTGTGAATTAGTGAGAAGGGTGAGTTCCATTTTATAAGAGGGGTGAGGGGCACCTTAAGAAAAACTAGAAATATTATTTTATAATAAAATAATTTTCGGTTTCAAAATAAATTATTTAATGGAAAAGGTGATTATGGGTCTAAACAACTCAACCAATAGGTTTTATATAGGTTTGGGTCACTATATTAACTTTATCTTTTAGATTTAACTCTTAGTTGAATATTTTTCCATTTATAATGTCTCTTTTAATTTTTATATTATATGGTTATTAAACATACTATAAACTTACAAGATAACTCCAAGTAGTTAATTATTGATACAAATATCATTATATAAGACTTTTGGCCAATCCTTATATTTTTAGGAATAGAATATAAATTAATAATATAAGATTTTTTTCAAAAACTCTTTTATGTTTATGTTGTCACTATTTGTTATTTTGTTTTTTCTAAATTCACAACAACATTATTACACTAAAACAAATTAATATAACCAACCCTAACATGTCATATTAACCTAGAAAATTAGTGGAATTCATAAAAAGTCTCTAATTACATTCATTTTGATATTTAAAAATAAATTATTTTAATATTTCATTAATTAGGTTATTACTGCATCATCATTGTGTCATAAATACACTTTATTATTTAATGTCTAAAAATTATAAATAAAATACCATTATGTAGGAAATTAGCTTTATAATGAATATTTATAGTCGAATGTTTCTTTCATGTAACCCAATATTAAAAATGGTATAGTTATTAAACATTGAATTTAACACTTTTAACTCTTCTTTGAATTAAATAATAATAAATGTCTTAATCACATGAAAATGGACATAAAGGATAATATTACATTCCTTAGGTTGTTTTTGGTTGAATTAAAATTATCCAATATAATTAGCACATGTGTTAGGGTAATAATAATATAATTTTTACCCTTAATTATCCTAAATACTTGTAATCGTCCTAAATAAAAGTAAAAAGTTAATATTCCCCAAAAATTATTTTCATCTTATTTAACCACATTATACATACTGATATCAACTGTGTCTCTTGGATTTTTGAAATTAAACTCATTGAAGTGGTAAAATTATATTTTATTTAAATTTCTAAATGCTCCTAGGAGGTGGGTAAAAGACGGTAAAAAGTTCAATTTTTTATATATCTAAAATTATTATAATCTGACTCCATTGAATTACATTGAACTTATATAGGTAATATGTATCTATTGTTACCTAAAATAAATTTAAATATAATAAATAATTATTTAAATAAAAACTCGGTTTTGAACTATAAATCATTGTTTTTCACTATTAATCAAAAATTTAAGGGTTTCAGAAAAATACCAAAAATTAAACCAAAGCTAATTTCAATATTCAGAATCCAAAAATGAAGTCAATTTTGAAAGATAAAATTTATAAAATTTCAGAAAGTGGGTATTACTATTCATAAGGGCTAGTATGATTGGTTTTGATATGTTAGAACCATAAGTTGCATACAACACATGCTATTGTATTATTCAAAGAGAAGCGTACTGTGGAAGTTTAGGGTGTTACATTCTCCCCTCCTTCAAAAAAAATTTTCCTCCAAATAAATGGAGTATTACAGTATTAAAATACATGGGTTGTTATTCATCATTAGTTCCTCAGGTTTCCACATAGCCTCTTCCATCTTATGGGTTCTCCATAGAACATTTACTAGACGAGTCGTCTGGTACCACAACACTTGTTATCTTGTATCAAAAACCTTGATAGGATCATCCCAATAAGAGAGATCGTGTTCTAGTTCTAATTTCTTAGAGGTTAGTACATGTGTTGGGTCAGGGATGTATTTTCTCCACAGTGATACATGGAATACATCGTGAACTTTGGAAAGACTTGGTGTTATTACCAAATGGTAAGCTACAACCCCAATTTGTTCTAGAATTTCGAAATGTCTGATGTACCTGGGACAAAATTTTATCTTCATACACAAACGTATAACACCCTTCCATGGAGATACCTTCAAGAAAACATGATCTCTTACCTGAAATTACCAATCCTTCCTTTGGTTATCAGCATAGCTCTTCTGCCTACTTTGAGCTACTTGGATGTGGTTTCGGATTACCTTCACCTTTTCCATCGTTTCCTCCACAAGTTCTGGGCCTGTGAGTTTTCTTTCACCAACATCAACCCAACAGGTTGGTGTGTGAAATCTCTTTCCATATAACGCTTCATATGGTGACATCTAAATACTTTAATGGAAGCTATTGTTATAAGAAAATTCTACCAGAGGTAAATATTGATCCCACATACCTTGATTGTCAAGTGATCAAGATCTCAAAATGTCTTTTAAGGATGGAATAGTACTTTCTGATTGTTCATCAATTTGGGGGTGGTAGGCAATGCTGAAATGATGTTCAGTATCCATAGAATTCTGAAGTCTTTTCAAGAATCATGATGTAAAACGGGGATCACGATCAGAAACAATCGATAGTGGTACTCCATGAAATCTTACAACTTCATTAATATATAGTCTTACTAAACATTGAAGTGACAAATCTTCCCTTATAAAAAGAAAATGTACTGACTTGGTAAGATGATCAACAATAACCCATATTGCATCATTCCTTCTAGGAGTCTTTGGTAGTCCCATGAAAAGTCTGTCATAATATTATCCCATTTCAACTCAGGTATGGGATGAGGTTTTATGACTCCTCCCAGCTGTTTCCTTCCAGCTTTCACTTGTGGACAAACAATACATCTTGTCACAAAATCACCAATCTCCCTTTTCCTGTTGTCCCACCAAAAATGTTACTTCAAATATCTGTACATTTTGGTCCTCCCATGGTGTATAGAGAAATTATAACTTTTAGCATCATCCAACAATTACCTTTTTAGATCTGGTATATTGGGAACAAAGAGTCTCTTCCCAAATTTCAAAAATTCCATCTTCATATACGAAGTCACTCAATCTCCGTTTATTCACAACTTGAATCTTCTTTTGAAACTCTTTATCACTGGTCTGAGAACTCTTTATTTTTTTTAGAAAATATGGTATGGAAACCATTTGAAAAATTATTGATCATCCACCTTTCATGGTTATTACCATATACATATTTACTAGACCTATGAGGATATGATCCCTTTCAAGTCTCATCTTGTTCAAAACTGCAGGATCTTTTCTAATGAAAGCATCGGCCACCTTATTTGCCTTCCCTGGGTGATAGTGTATCATGAAATCATAATCCTTCAGTATTTCAAGCCATCATATTTTCCTCATGTTTAGTTCTTTCTATGAGAAAATATACTTCAAACTCTTGTGATCAGTATCAATCTCACAATTTTCAACATAGAGATAATGTATCTATATCTTCAAAGCAATGATTACAGCTTCTATCTGAAGATCATGAGTAGTATAGTTCTTCTCATGAATTTTTAGTTGTCGTGATGCCTAGGAAATAACCAAATCATTATGTATGTAGATGCAACCGAGTCCAATATTTGATTCATCACTATAAATAACTAACCCATCATTCCCTGATGGTAGAGTCAAGATAAGAGAATTGAATATTCTTATCTTCAATTTTTCAAAACATTCTTCACATTATTTTGTCCAAAATAATTTCACCCATTTACGCATGAGATTGGTTAGTGGGATAGTCAATCGTGAAAAATTATGGACGAAATGCCGATAATAACCTACTAAACCAATAAAACTGCGTACCATAGTTATACTCATCAGTGCTGTCCATTCTTGGATTGCCTTGGTCTTTGATGAATCAACACAGATTTCATCCATAGAGATAATATGGCCAAGAAAAAAATAGCATGATGCCCTAATTTACTCTTTCTAAACATCTCATATAAATCATGTCTTCTAATAGTCTTTCGAATAATGCGCAAGTTATTTCCATGATATTTGAAGCTTTTAGAGTATACAAAGTCATCATAAATAAATACCACTAAAAATTCATCAAGATATTCCTTAAAAATTCTATTCATTAAGTCCATGAAGATAGAGGGTGAATTAGTCAATACAAAAGGCATTACTGTAAACTCATAATGCTCGTACCTAGTTCGAAATGTTGTATTTGGAATGTCTTCCTTCTTCACAAACAACTGATGATATTCAGATCGAACGCCTATCTTTGAAAATTATTGAGCTCCATGAAGTTGGTCGAATAAATCATCAATGCGAGGTAGGGGTTACTTGTTCATTATTGTTATAGCAGTGATCTCTCTATAGTTATTGTACAACCTCATAGATCCATCATTCCTCATAACAAAAGAATAGGGGGTCTCCATGGAGAAACACTAAGGTGAATAAATCCATTTTTACTCAATTCCTCAAGTTGTTTCTTTAGTTCCACTAATTTCACTATGGCTATTCTATAAGGGGTCTTCGATATGGGCCTTTATTTAGGAATTAAATCAATGGAAAACTTAATTAATCATTCTGGAGGATCTCTAGTTAAATCTTATGGAAACAGATAAAAATATTTGTTCTAAATAGGTATATCCCCTATTTGAACATAACTTTTCTCACCAACAGTTATTTCATACTCTTCCTCCCCAATAATTGAATTTGGTTGAGTTACTAGGGGTGGATCTAGATAAGAATTAGGTGGTGACGATTCTTCTCTAAAGATAATGTATTATTTTTCATCATCATCAAAAATAGTAACCTCCTTCTTCTTAAAATAAATTTTTGCATCATGGTCCGAAAGCCAATCCATACATAGAATTATATTAAATTCCACAATGGGTATGATGATGAGATTAGTAGATAATGAACATTTATATTCCCTAATGGGGACTGATTCACAAAACATTGTTACAATGATACTTCCATTAAGAGTTTGATTGAAAACTCCCTTGTTAAATCAAATTGTAAATATCTAATTTTCATAGAAAAATTGGAAGATATGAAACAATGTGATGATCCAGAATGTAATAAATCATTTTTTAAACTTGAGGAAACCATTAAATTACCAGCCACTATGTCTTTCAGAGCTTCAACCTCAGCAGTAGTGATAGCATAAACTTGGTCTTTATCTCGTGGCCGTTTCTGAGGTAAGTTCCCATGATGCATGGGACATTCATTTTCATAATGTCCCCTTTATCTTTAATCGTAGAATTCAACATCGACATCCTCTTTCTTCCCCTTATAATCATGAGCTTGGTGGCCTTTTTCACCACACTTGTAATAGACTACCATTCCCTTCAGGAAAGTACTAGGGTGTTTCTTCCCACATTTACTATAGTATGGATATTCAATGTTTCCCTTCATCCCCTAAATTTCTATTTCCAGAGTGTTCAACAAATATCTTCTTCTCTTGCTTTTCGTTAAAGTCATAAGACTTATAGAATTATTTTTCTATCTTAATAGAACAAGAGACTATATATTCATACGACAGGAAGTATTTTGAGAATAATTCTCGACGGAGAAATGGGGTTAACCCATCAAATAAAAAATCAATATTACTTCTTGGGTTATGTATATAATGTGCATCATGCCACACTAACCATGTAATGTTAGCTTCATGCTTTGCGACAATCTCATCCTCCTTTTTCCTCAAACTCATAAATTGTCTTTACATATCTGCTCGATGGTCATGAGGAAAGTATTTTTCTAAGAAAGTTTCTTTAAACTCACTCCATTGCATATTTGATACTTCATAATCTTCATTAGTGTTTTGAATCAATGACATCCATTAATCAGCATCTCTAGTGAGGCAGTAAACTGCGCATGACAACTTTTTCTTTTTCGCTACTCCCCAAGGCATGGAATATTTTCTCTAAGGAATTTATCCATTGCTCATCTAATAGTGTATTTATACTCCAAATGAATGTTAGTGGTTGTTCCCTCATGAAGTGATCTACCATTGATAATCCACGCTGCGGATCAGGGTGCTTCATACGGGTAAGGTTATTATTCACAACCTATATGAGTTGTCCCAGTATTGTGATTAGATGATCATCACCAGTTGCATCACAAGCTCCAATATAATTATCATGAGCACGAGGGAAATCCCTACATAGAGTGCATGAATTGATACAGTTTCCATTCCTTCCACTAGGTGTGATTTATAAACAATGGCATAAACTAGATTAGTTTATGAATGTAAATACATAATTCCGAATTTGTAAAATACTTAACATAAATTGAACAGTTTATGGATATGATCCTTAATCATAAAAATTTTTTCTTTAAGGAATTATATACTCATAAACCCCTCATAGTTGTTTGTAAATAAATTGAGAATTATCCTAAGCATATCCTCTGGTACTGTCATTACAAAGAGTGCAGCAAGGCATATTGTCATGAACCAGTTCACGTTCGAGTCTATCTCAAAGCGATGTTTTCAGGTTATACCCCTAGGTACATCTGTTCTATAGCTTCCTCTACATGCTCGTATCCAGACATGGATGTATATCTTATAAAAACTCACAAAATCTCTACAATACCAACATTCAAGTAAGTTCTTCTATACTAATCCACAAAGTCTATCTTAGGGAATTGTGCTCTAATCAGAGTTTATCTAAATCTGGTTTCCAAGTCTGTACTAAACTTCTTCTGATACCAACTGTAACACCCAAAACCATGTTACATAGAGTAGGTGCATTATTACATAACATTGGCATGATCACAAAAGATCAAGTCTCAAATTACCGATTAGTTTAGTATCCTTGGAAGTACTAGATACATTGATATTGTTTACCTTGAATCATAAAACGGAAAACTACAACAACATTGTTTCCAAGGAAAACACTAAGATCCCATAGACTACCCCTACAGGTCAGTCATAATATACTTATTCACATCCTAGGAAAAATAAATCAAAGAAAGGGTGAGATCAAATGCTCAGTACGGATAACAATATAGGGGAAACATTCATAAATAAGCACAAAAAATTAAGGCAACGTATATAACTAAAACGAAAGCCTTTTAAACACAAACATCTTCATTATATAAAAAATATAAATCAAAATAATTCCATTTACTTACTAACATGTATATTCTACTAGTCTAATAATCACACGAAATATCAATAGACACTTTCATATTAATTGAAAGTATAATTCTAGACTTTCATAACCACATATTCAAGGCCCTGTGCGAAGACTACAAATAAGATTTTGTCAAGGCCTTGTGACTTGAAACTCATTTGTCTAATGAGACCTACCGATGAATTGAGGAGAAATAGCAGGCTCTTCCCGTCACTTACTAAGTACAATACATTCCTCATATGAAAAGATTTAAACATAACATAAACATTCGTATTATAACTAGCATACAAAATGGGAATACTTTATCCATAAAACATGAATGGTATAAAAATAGCACATACATAGTCAAAAAAATCAAATAATATTTAATACAATATGGAAGTTTTGTATCATATTAAAATCAACTTCAAATAAGCTTACAATCCATCAAAGGATTTTGACATAGATGAAATCAAAACGTTTTTTTAGAAATAGCTCTTTCTATTGTGAAATAATTTAAAATTCATATAATTATAAAATAAAATATTTATGTCTAAAATATTCTTTTAATATTTTTAGGTAAGCTTCAATGATGTTATAATGGCGGAAAATATCCGCACCCTCCATATAAGTTAAAAAAATATTCTTTCCATAATTTTGTCATAAAGGTCAAAAAGTACCTTGTTTGGAAAATGATGGAAAGATTCCATTAAAAAAAATATAAGGTCAAAAGGGTATAAATTAATTTAACCCATATTAATTTAAATAGTAAAAATGTTTTAAAAATACATTGTTTAGAAACATGGATGTGGATGATGATGTGGTCCCAACAGATACTTACGTAAAAACTACCTCGGATAATAAAGAGATTGTGAAATTAACCCTTACCTTGTACTTTTCCTTGGTTAAGGGTAAGTTAAACTCCTTTATAATGGTGAAATAATTGTTATTAAATTATAAAAAATTCATATACATTAATATGATATCATATATGATCTTTTAATATATCTTTGTTAATAATATCTTAGCATTATCATCGTTTTGGGTCATAACTGATTCATTTTCCATTATATGCTTTGTTACGTAAGTAATGTTTGTTATGGATAGGATGTATCATATTAATATTCAGAATGATATTAAGTCTTTAAACATTATATTTAATCATCTAATTAAAATTATTCTTGACTGGATACTATGGGGAATGAATCTCATCGCGTTCGTGGAGACGATAATCCGTACGTACGCACGTGCGAAAATATCATTATTTTGTTATTAAAATAATATATAATTGGATGGTGTATCATATATACAAAATAATTAGTATGTTATTTTTATTATTTACATCAATTACACATTATTATTATTCCCAACTAAAAAAATAATGTATTGAATAACAATTACAGCACGTTGTGGAGACGGTAAGCCGTACGGACGCACGTATGGTGGCATGTCATTCAAAAGATTCATATAATAATGAATATGATTTTACCATATTTATAATAACATCACAGTATATATAAGATACTCGATTTATCATTTTAGAATGGAAATAACAAAGAAAGAGGAAGTGGAAGAAGAAAGGAAGCTGAAAGAGGTGATGAAATATTTACCTCTTATTCGAGTTCTTCCTTTGATTTGATCAAAAGGGATCCTTAGGTTGGATTTATGAATAAAGTAAGGCCATTAGGTTGAAAGGAGGATAATCTAGAGGGTATGTGGGCAGGGGTTTGCTGATCCAAATGGCTTTGAATGTGTTAATTAGAGAGAAGGGGGAGTGCCCTTTAATAAGAGGGGTGAGGGGAACCATAGGAAAAGCTAGAAATATTATTTTATAATAAAATAATTTTCAGATTCAAAATTAATTATTTAAAGTATAAGGTGGGGATGAGTAGAAAACCACTCAACCAATATTTTTTGGACAGTATTGGGTTACTATATTAACTTTATCTTTTATATTTAAATCTTTAGTAAATTGTTTGACATTTACCATGTCTCTTTGTATATTTGTAATATATGGTTAATAAATGTACTATAAACATCCAAGAGAACCCCAAGGGGTTATGTAATGATACACCAATCACTATATAATACTTTTGGCAGAACTATTGTTTTTTAGGAATAGAATATATTATAATAATATAATATTAGTTCTAAAAACATTTTTATGTCAATTTTGAAAATATTTGGTATTTTGTTTTTTATAAATTTATAAAAGCATTATTAATTCAAAAACAATTCATATAAAAAACTATAACATGTCCTATTAACAAATAAAATTAGTATAATTCATAAAAATTCTCAAATATAATTTATTTGTATAATTATAATATCAATTATTTTAATATTTCATTAATTAGGTAATTTCTGCATCATCATTCTGTCATTGATAAATATAATTATTTAATGTCTAAAAATTTAAATAAAATAAAATTATGTAGGTAATTTTTATATCTTTCTAATGAATATTTATTGCTTAATTTATCTTATGTCTATCCCTATATAAAAAATGGTTTAGTTATTAAAAATTGAATTTAACACTTTTAACTCATCTTTGAATTAAATAATAATAAATGTCCTAATCTAATAAAAGTGGACCTAAAAAGTCATATTTTATTCCAAAGGTAGGTTTTCATCGAATTAAAATTATCCAATAGAATTACGATATGTGTTAGTGTAATAATAATATCATTTTTACCCTTAATTACTCTATTTACTTTTAACAGTTGTAAATAAAAGTAAAATGTTAATATTCACCAAAAATTATTTTCATATATTGAATAAAATATAACTTAATTATATCATCCATGTCTCATGGATTTTTTAAGTTCAACTCACAAAAGTGGTAAAATTATGATTTATGTAAATCTGCAAATGCTCACAGGAGGTGGGTAAAAGACTGTAAAAAGTTCAATAAAATTTTTATATATTTAAATTCTTATTAACTAACTCCAATGAATTAAATTGAATATATATAGGTATTTAAGTATATATTTTGACATGAAATAAATTTAAATATAATAAATAATTATTTAAATAAAAATTCATTTTAAAACATAACTCAGTGTTTTTCAATATTCATCTAAAATTGACGGTTTTCAAAAAAATACAAAAAATTCACCCTAAGATAATTTCGATATTCCAAATACAAAAATGATGTCCATTTTGAATTATAAAATTTATAAAATTTTAAAAAGTGGGTATTACTATTCATAACAGCTAGTTTGATTTGTTGTGGTCTGTTAGAACTCGAAGTTGCATACAACACACACTATTGTATTATTCAAAGAGAAGTGTACCGTGGAAGCTTGGAGAGATATAACAAATCCAATAGAAAAATAACTCATGGTATCATCCAACATGGTTCTTACATGAAGGGTAGGTACAACTCACGATCAGTCGTCACTACAGCACGTCACGTCTAAAGATCCAGCTCCGAGCATCATCCAGTCCTGGATCCCAAATCTCGGTCAACGATGTCAGTCATCTAAAAACTAAAGTACAAGGTACGAGTGAATTTCGGGAAGGGGTGATTATTACAATACACAGTTGGGACCCCGATACCCCCGAAGGTCTCCCAATGTTCCATAAAGGGGAACCACACAGAAGTCCTCAATTACAAAGCATGAAGTAATAATCAGTAAAAAAACGGGCATACAACTCATCTTTTAGGAATAAAGTTGATTAGTCTTATGATATATCATTTTATTCCGTTAAAAATTTTCCACAAGTGAACCACGAAAGAGTTTTTTCATTTTTGATCCGCACAGGGTCATATGTTGTTGATCCATGAAGGGTAGATCTATGGTTGGCCCTTGTTGAGTCAGACACTACTGATCTACATAGGGTCACTATTTTCTTATCCTCAATGGCCCGCTCTAAAATTTATCCTCGTTAAGTACCTATGATTCTTATCCACATTGCGTTTCTAGGATACTGATCCACACGGGGTCACTATGATGTAGATCCACACAGGGTCGCTACATCCAAGATAGCTTGTCACATGAATTCCCTCTCATATGACGCTAGATTCTGGGAGAATAACTCTTCAGTCCATCATTCATTTTCCAATAGGTATAATGTCCTGCCAAAAGAACACCCAAGGGACCACCCCTTCAAAAGGGTCACAAGGTGATTGAAGAATCGTTGATCGAACACCCAGACTATGAGATATGAGTATATTTTTGAAAAGGACCTGATTGGATTCATGTATTATCCAACCCAAGTATCATGTCAAACTTATTCAAAACTCACTTAGAGAATCCCCGATGTATTTCCTTGTCACAAGGGTCCTTATGCCACCAGTGGCATGTCATTCAGATGCTCGGTCTGTTAGTTTAAACCCTTTCCTTCAAATAGTGGTGACCGCACCTCAATCTGTCCTGGCTCAGTTAGGCCCACTAGAATAATCCAAAGGGACTGATTCCCAATAGGGGTCATCATGCCACTAACGTCATGTCAAACAGACACTCGGTTCATCAGTTACATGTGTTTCTTTATTCGGGGACAGGTTGGGTCTGGGTCAGATTCAACTTGGTCAGGCAAACCCGACACAACGTTTCCTGGGGTCTACCTGGACCCACCCCGGTCCGGCCCGTCATGTGTCAACCTGGTTCACTTGGTCCGACCCATCGGGGTCGGCCCATAGGTTCGTAGGCCTGGGTAGCAGTTGGTCCCGCACGCCAGGTAAAACTCGGCCCACCGACACTTCAAGCAGGGCAGCAGGTCTGTCCTGGCCCGATCAGCCATCCCGTGTCCAGATTTTTCCACCATAAGGTAGTCCAACTTTATTGTTGGCCCTGTGATTGTGGGCCTATTTTGGTCAACTGGTGGGGCGCTACCCCAATGGGTTCAACGGTCGATTTTTTGGCTGATCGACATCCACCAACAAGGCACCATGCGGGGCTATGCCACCCTCCTCATGCCTTCCTCCTCCTACCATGACCAACTATCCACAGCTGTTGCAGCTGGCGGCTCTTATGTTCTTTGGCCTTTGTCCCGTGCAGTAGGCTTGGGATGGCCGCCTCGGTAAACCGCGGTGTGCGACGGTGCACCGCTTCCCACCACCCGTAGCCAGTCACCATTTGTCTTCTCTAGATACCACCGACATGGTTCACAACTGGTTTCTTCAACGTTCCATGGGACATGTTTTCGTGGTCCATTTTTTTTGGTTTCGTCAATGACAAAGAGGTTCTCGGGTCACCGTTGTCATTGTGTGTTCCCCAGTTTTATCATGCTGCTCGATTTGGAAAATTGTTCTATTAAAATGAGACAATTACTGAAGCGGCATAGGGTCTGGGCCTTATTCATTTTCCCCGCACCCTCTATGATAGTATTGTATCAAGAGGTCACGAATTTATCTCATAAATATGAATTTTACAAAAAATCTCCTATATGGATTAGACGGCCGCTCACGACGATCAACGTAACCTCTTTTGTCATTTTTGTCTATTCGGGATTCGGTGGTTCTCATCACCATTTTCTGAAACCAGTCTTGTCCTCCTAGTGGTTAGCACCGTGTTACATTTCCAGAGCTTTGTCACATGGTGAAGCAATACCAACACCCCCAACCCGATCAACATATATATAGGAGTGGGAAGAGGTGGTTAGCGTTCCAAAAAATTTAGGTGGTTCATTTAATTAACGAACCTCTCAAATTCCAACGGGATGGTTACGAACAAGGAAGAGTCAAGACAATTAATGGATTGAAATGTATAAGGTCATGCCACTATGACTTTTCCATTGGAGGGAAATAAAAAAGGAATAAAATAACATTGTTAATTTTTTATTATTTTAGATGTCCAATAACTATCCTTTTCTTCTGACCATTAGCAAACGAAGTGAAAACTCCCTTAAGCAAATCCATGCATTGTAGATTGAAAGGTATCCTTTCATTTTTAATATAAGCACTGGTTCAAAATATAGACAACAATTCCCACAAGTTTAATAAACATACCTTAAAAAAGATCAGAAATTCATTCCAGGCACACCGGGCCACAAAATCACACGCCGTCAATTTTCACAGACTAATAATAATTCCATATAATAAAAAAATTTAAATGGAAAATATGGGTATTTATAATAATAATTATTACTATGTTATTAATTATATTATTTATAATTAAATTATCATTATTGTACAATTAAAAACATAATGGTATTTTTAAATCAAGTGACATTTTAAAAAAATTCGTACTTCTCATGATTATGTACAAATTATGTCTTTTTTGAAAAATCACAAAAAAATCACAGTAAAAAAATATTGAAAATTATGATAAGAAAAATGATATTATTTTCCTTTAATAAAAATACAAAAAAGGAAGAAATTAATTAAAATATTTGTATAGAAAATTTAATGCAATCCAATTTTGATGAAAATGTTATTTTTTATACATAGAATTTATTTTCATAAAATTGAGTAATAATTTATTACAAATTATTTGGTAAAATATAATTATTTAAAACATTTATAAATATATTTTATAATACAGTTATTCCTAATCATTCCAAAAATTATTGGATGGGTTATAATATAATGTGGTTTGTTTTATGCCCGGTGTTTTGTTTCCGGAATGTTTCAAAACATTTAGAATTTTTTTTAAGGTAAATTCATTATAAAATCTTGAGGTATTATATTCTAAAACACATAAGTATATTTTCCCTTATAAATTTTAATTATCACATTTTCTATTTTTTGTATCATTACATGGTAATAAAATATGATCCAGACGCTATTATGATAACTATTTTCTATGTCAATACTAGGAAATATCGTATTTTCTAATGATTGATTTCCAAAACCAAGTATGCATAATTTTATGTATCATGAGATTATAAAACATACCAGGAAATTTGAGTGATACATTTTATATACGACTAAATAGATTTATATTCATCTAAATTGTGTTTAGAAAATATTAACAATTAAAGGAGATAATATTAGAAAACATATAAAAATATTTATTTAAATACCATAAGAATAATTTCACTCTATGATTTTACAACGAGTAATTTTCCATCCTTACTTCATCTTATATTCTAAAATATATATACAAATGAAGATTATTTATGCCCAAGCCATTAAAATTAACTAGTATTATATCATATGTTCCATAAATTAATTATATGTCATTCCTCCTATGTCGAGAAATTTTTCAAAACGTAAATGATCCTAAAATTTTATCAAAAATAAGTTAATTATTAATACATTTTATATAAAATCAAAATAATAACATCCAATGTTTGACCGAAATTATTTTATAAGTCGGTAACCATTATTAACATCAAAATATATCAGACAAAAAATTATACCCAATGATTAAAATGATTTGATCATTTATTCATGGATGATTAACATAAAAATTACCCAAAATAATATCATTCAATCATATATTTATATAAAAAATATTTGTATTCCTTAATCATATATATCCTAATATATGCTAAATTTTTTATAAAAACGATGAATCATAAAAAAAAACTAGAAAATAAAATATTGTTCCAAAAATTAACCCCCATCAAACTAACTAATTTTCATTATCAATATTAATCATCTCTTTATCATAAATAAATAGTATTATATCATCATTAAGAATATATTAAGGGTTATATATCGCAAATCTCATGTTCTCTAAAAATAACATCTTTTCACTAAATATATTTTATAGGTTATCACTATAATTCTATAATTTTTTTTAAATACATAATGTAAAACTATTTCAGAAAAATTCATTGTTGTTTCATGAATCATATACTTTTAATACATTCACTCAAACACTTAATATTAATAATCCCTTGAGTCCAAAAACATAAATAGTTCAACAATTTATCTACAATGATTATAATAACACATTACTCTCCTTAGACTTGGAGAACTACTGTGGATTAGTTCATTGAATTAGATAATATCCATGTTACCTAGACATAGGAAAATGGATTAAAAAATGTACATATGGATAAAATTATTTCCCACCATTGAACTCTTCATTTTTCCTAAGTAATTAGTTTTTTTATTCCCTACTTTTACACATATACTATATTTTCTTATTCCACTAAGTCATTTCCTGAGGTAATTTATCCCACTTTCTCAATAATTATGATGTATAATCTTTATTCTTTCAGGGTCCTCATGAAACCTAATTTAACTCATATTGGTTTCATTTAAAAATTCATATATGTTTAGTTTCTTATTTATATATCGAGATAAATGGGTTCGAATAATTAAAGTATTTCATATTCAATCTCCCGTTTCATTTGGTTTTGATGTGGAAAATCATTGTACCATTCGACACATTCATGGTTAACACTGTTCCTTTTTTTATAACCATTAAACAAAAACAAAATTCAAACTAACACAATCAATAATCATAGTGAGAAACCAAATAATTATGAAAAATAATTCATATTATTTACAAATTATGTAACTTTTAAATCAACGATGACTTTATTCATTCATGGTTATTATCAATTAAAATTCTTCATAATAGATCACAAGTGAAATTTTAATTATCCAAATCATATTCCCTTGGAGTGTCTTTATAGAAGGATAATATTTAGCCCACACATCATGAACCTGTCATGATTGAGTTAAAAAAAGTACCTTTGGTTCGATCCAATTACTAAATGTTATAACATCATTATAGTAAATACAATTTTTTTATAATTTGATACTAGAACCATATATAAATATAAAATAGATCATAATAACTAACAATAAATTAGTGGTATTGAAAATGATTCATATCACTATGTGAAGGTCGTAGTCACACGTACGCACTAGTGATACATTCATATACCATTTTATTGAAAGAATATTGGAAATGATTTTTATACTTATAATAACATATAATTATATTTCTGATACAAAATTAATGATTTTTTATGGAAAACAATAATTAGATATAGTAAATTATGAATTAAAATTGAAAGGGATTATTTAATATCTATACATCTTATTTGATAATCCTCTTTTGGATTACACATTAAAACATTTTAACATGGCCCATAGGGAAAATACAAAATATATGATAAAATGAAGAAATATATTAAAATATTAGATGATATATAGTCTTAGAAATTATTAATAAATTATAATAATAATTTTGGAGATTATTTTCCCTTTTACAAATGATAAAGAAGACACACATATAATTATATAAAATTTATAAAAATAATTGTTGTATTTCTCAGGGACAATGATCCTTAATGGACATGTATTAAAATTAAATATAATATAGGTTTAAAATTTCATTAACAACTAATAAATAAATAAATTTAAGTTTCAATGTTCCTTTTACCACATAGTTTAACACCCTTGTAAACTTTCATTAGCCATAATAGTGGTGAAATTGTTTTTTAGTTTTTACTATTCCTTTAAACCAAAAATAAAATTTCCAATGTTAATTTCTTTTAAATTTAATTAACAAAATAGAATATATTTTATCAAAATAAATTTATATATGTCACATAAATTAATTTTAAAATAAATTACCAATTGAAAATGAATCACGTTTATTTGAAAAATTATTTGAAAATAATAAAATAGAATTTACTTTTCTTCAATGACTAGTAACAACTATAAAATTAATATTAAAATATATTATTAAAAATAGAAGATATAAATTTATATAAACTCATTTATAGATAATTTTTAAAATTTATTAATTTAAAATCAAATTCGATTTTTAAAAAGTATTCTAAGAGAAATGTGTGTTTAATATAAAGAATAAAATTATAAAAAAACAATGTTTCATGACAATTTGTACATAAATAATTAGAGTATATTAATTTTAAATAGACATATTTTATATAATTTTTAATAAAATACATTGTGATGATTTTATATTACTAGATTTAGGGAAATGAAATGAAAATTTTACAAAAATATGAATGTTCACTATTCACATGAAATTATTTTTCATAGAAAAATCAGAAATATTATCCATAAGACAATATTGGTATTAATATTTAAAAAAATATTTCTATTTATTCAAATAAAATTGAAAAATAATTACAAATTAATTATAATTTATGTAAAAATAATAAATAAAAGCATTGTTGAAGAAAACATACTTTTTGAGGAAGAAAATATCATTAAAAAAAATTCTATACCTATTTATTTGGAATCTATTCTTAAATTTTAATTATATAAAACCATTATATATATATTTGATATGTGAATATTCCTTTTTGGATAACTAAATTTAATCAGTAGGTTAAAATATATATTTCTTCATTTTAATATCAATGTTATGTGTAAAGAATTTTATCAAACACATATAATTCATTTAATGAGTAATATATTTGATGATCACATGGTTTTAAAAAATATTTAATTCTTCCACGAAATTATTTAATGATTCATTCTTTATATCATGTGTATTGGAAAACATGTAAAGGTCTAAGTCAAGTGCTCAGTATATGTTACATGTAGTGGAAATTACCGTGATTAATTAAAGAACAATCAAGACGGTAGTGCAGAAAATCTTAAAAAATGAAATGAAAACAATTTAATTATGATTATATATATGGATAATATAATTATATAAATAACATGGATAATAAAATATTAATATTAATTAAATTAAAATTTATTAATATATACATTCATGATATTACAATCAAGGCCTTAACCAAGATATCAAGAATATTACAGTTGTCATCTTGGGTATGAAAATTTGATTGAAAAGGTAGGTGTACAACAATTACCATAGAATTATTAAATGATATTATATCCTTAACCCATATATTATAATATAATTTTTCTATGATGAGTCATATCGATGTTGTGTATGGATATTCTATTACTGAGCAGTACATATAACTTTCTTGTCAAATGAATTATTCATATATTGAATGATCAATAAAATTTATTCCAAAAAATTTATAAATAATAAACTTTTATTGTTGAATCAAGAATAGGGATTATTTATCCAGTCAATTAAATATCTATTATAATAAATATCCTCCAATTTATTCCAAATATAGAGACGATATAATATTGGGGAAATATCAATGTAATATAAATGATACTAAATTCAATCATGAAATTTAAAATATTTAAATGATGGGGAAAATGTGAAAAAAATAATGGATAGTGATAGATAACATGGTCATAAGAATGTTTAATTTTATAAAAATTATGTTATAATCCATTATTAGTAATGAATAATAGAAGACCACCAGTTCAACACAAATGAATGATTTAAAATAAAACTAATGTATAAGAAATGAAAATTGAATAAAAACATCAATAATATATCTCAAGTCTATATTAATAGGGAAGTGTTGTAATATTATGAGGTTTTTAATATACAATGTGTTTGATACCATACACAAGATTTAACACTGAGCATTAAGGACCACAATATATTATCATTTAAATATGATGGTTATAACACAACCATAGAATTATAAGCTATGAATAGTATTAAAAACATTATGATATATATATATATATAATGATACTACTCAAAAAAGAAGTATTTATAAATGATTAGGAAATAATAAATTGTTATTACTAAGGATATTTATGCATATAAAATTATCTTAGAATTAAATATTAGTATTTTTATGAATAGATTGATTTTTCAAAAAAAATGAGAATACTAATTTTATAGATATCATATTTAATTTACAAGAATCTAAAAAATTCCATTGTTTTATTTGTATTAAAATTTCATTACAGTATTTTTGTTAAAAAAAATCCAATCATTTTAATTTTAATACATGTTATATTTAATTTTGATATAAAAACATTTTTAAATATTAAATTGATTTATATGAAAAATAGTTTTTTGTCATCCATTTTGGGTTTATTTTAAAAGAGCATTCTTATATAAATGAGAATTTAATTTAGTTAAACTATTTAAAGACGTGGAATAATAATTAAAAAATTTGGTAGATAGTTAAAATTTATTTTTTGTTATTATGAATAGTAATTGTATTAAATATTTCCCACCTCGGTGATGGTAAATCGAGTTATTATGGTTAAAAAAATATAATAAGGAATTGAAAATGTATCTAACACCTTAATAATTTATAATGGATGATTAAAACTATACCATTTTAGTCTAGTATTTTAAAATGTGGAATCCTTGTTCCATATTTATATGATAATGACCATACAATTATTTTCTGTAATGAATAAATACAAAATGTCATTCTATTTATTTTAATATATATAGTTATAATATACTGGGAAAGAAGTAAGTTATGAATGGTTTTAAAAGTTTATTTGGAATACGATCATTTTTTTATTATTTTAAAATTGTTGTTAATGATGTAATAGTTACTATAAATTTTTATGAAAATCCAACAAAATGCTTCTGCAAGCAGAAAGAAAATCAATTAATTGATTTAAAAAAAAATTAAAGTAATATATTTTGGGTGAGTTACGGTGAAACAATAATTCTTAATATGATGAAATTGTTTTAATAATTTGTTAAACATATATATTGTCACTTAAACTAATATATATATATATATTAATGTCAAGTTATTTAAAAACTCTTGAAAAGAATTTAATTAAATTTTATGATAAATATTTCTAATAAATGAACTAAAATTAGTAAAATTATTATATTTGGAAACATTATTATTATATGGTTTAGAATATCATACATTGTACAGTAATGGGGAAATTTTAATTTTATGTTAACATTCCTTTTACGAAATGGGTAAAAAATATTATAAAAGAGATAATCAATAAATGGGATAACAAGATGTTAAAACTACGAGATAAGGGTTAAAACATCCCCTATTATTGTATTTATTTTATTTTATGATTGTATTTAGACTTTACTACATCCAATTTTATAAATATATCAATTTGGATCCACAACATCATGATAATTATTGTATATTAATCTAATACTATAAAGATATTTATGGGCACCACTCCCCTCACATCTAATGGGAACCCCCATACTATCATCCTCACAAAAAAGATATTAATAGACTAATATCCTGACCATGTATACACATGATGATTTCCAGAACTAGTCAGTTACATGAATTCAATATCGTCTCCCCCAATGATAGAAGATTTTGACTAACAGCGAGGGTCTAATATAAAACATGAGGAGATTATAACCACATTATTAGAGTAATATAATAGTGTTTATAAATAAATAAAATACAAATATTAATCACCATTAAGAAGAATAATATCACAATAAATACAAACCAATATCACAAGATGATCCAAAACATGGATAACATACCATTACTAAAATAATATGCATGTCAAGGCATGTAAGTGTAACGTGTCAAATGAAAATACCAAACGTATTGACATTGATAATTCCCAAATCTGGCCTTGAATCATGATTGGTTCCCACATCCATGATCTATCAGAAATCATCCAAAAAAAACATGGTTCTTTCCCTTATCTTCTCATGAAAACATGAATTCAATTCAAGTTCCACATTAGCTACACATATGGGGTGTGAGTAGAACTTATTAGTCCACCACCAATGAGGTCAACAACAATATCCAATCTACCATATTTTATAAAATTTTATAAACAATAATGAAAAATAGATGATATAATCTGATTCCAATTCAAATATTCTTTAATTAACGAAATAAAAATCTTTGTTTCACGATGACACCTGAACCATCAATACATACCATGGCCTGTGATATATTTTTAACAATCATAAATGGATATCACACAATAAAATATAAGGTTATATTATTTATAATTTCATTTCATGTTGAAAATAAATCAATGGGGGCCTAGAGAGGATGTGTGGGAACCCATGTGTATTTGGGTCTATATTTCTTGTCCCACTACTCAGTGATCGCATACATATTCGAAAAATATTTGGGGCGAAAGGTGGATGTTTAAAAACTAAGGGGGTTTAGGAGAATAATTAAATCTCCCAACACTAATTTTAATCATAATGACACATCCAATAGATGGATAAAATTTCCACAATTAGTAATTTATCAATCAATCATAGTTCATAATTTATTATTTAAAATCAAATTGGAACACCCCCTTGATTACAAAAAAAATTATAAACCCACTAATTACCATTAATCAATCAATTAAAATCTTATTAAATGAACAATTCCATACTCCAAAAATCCTATGTATTTTATAATCACATCATTCCATTAATTAATAAACTAAATAAATAATCCAATTAATTATCTGATTTCTAAACATGGAAATTTAATTTCACAATTTCATACACACAATTATATTAAATACTATATGAATTTAAATTTACAAAACCAACCACAAGGTCAGTGATGAATGTTCATGAAGCCAAAAATACATGAATTGAATCAGAATTATCAATTTCACAATTATGAAAGTAATCTAGAAAAAAACATAGATCCAAGATCGAAGGAATTAATATAGCTGAAAATCTATATAAAACAATTTTCAATGAAATAAATCATCCATAAAAAGAAAAAAAAATCATGGTGAGGGAGAAAGAGTGGAAAACAAACATAAAGAGATTACATATCATTAAAGGTTAAAATAATTCAGTTAGTATTTCAATTCATCCATGATTGAGTTCAAAAGGCCTCGGTATCCACTTTGGAATGAACAAAGTTCAGAGATAAAATCATTGGTCAATTGGGGGATAATAATGGTAAATACTATGGGTTCTAGGATTTTAAAATAATTTTTCATGGAATATAATTATATATGCACGGTTTCTTGTATATGGGTACACAATTTTCCAAACCATGTTCCTTAACAATGTGCCTCCCAAGAGGGGTACAAAATTTCTCTTAAGAGGTTGAATGGTTTGTAAAACCATAAAATAGAAATGAAATCTCCCTCTACATGGGGTTTCATATTTTATTTCACGTAGTCCCACGATCTAGGAAAATCAAGCACCAATCATGCACTTCCCCTTCATCATCATATTTTCCCAATTTCCCCCCTTGACTCAATTACTAAATTTCATAACATAATTATAATAAATATAGATTTGTTATTATTCCATACAATAACCATATATAAATATTAATCATATAATAATAACCAACAATAAATTATGGGTATTGAAAATGAATCATATTGCTAGGTGAAGTCAGTAGCCACATGTTTGTACCTGTGATACATTCATATACCAATTTATTGAAAGGATATTGGAAATATTTTTTCATCCTTATAATAACATATAATTATATTAAAGATAATGAATTCATGATTTTTTATGGAAACAATACGATTAGATATGGTGAAAGATGAAGTAAAATAGAAAGGGATTATTTTATATCTATACATCTTATTTGATAATACTTTTTTAGATTACAAATTAAACCGTATTAGGATGGCCCATGGGGAATATAGAAAATATATGATAAAGTGAAGAAATATATTAATATATTAGTTGATTTATAATCTTTGAAATAATGAATAAATTTAATAATAATTCTAAAGATTAGGTTCCCTTTTACAAATGAATGAGAAGACCTGCATGTAATTATATAAAATATTTAAAAATAATTATTGTCTTTCTTAGGGAAAATGATCCTAAATGGCCATGAATTTAATTTAAATATAATAGAGGTTAGAAAAATCTTTAATAAATAATTATTACATAAATTTATGTTTCAATGTTACCCTTACCACTAATATTAACACCCTTGTAACCATTCTTTAACCATAACAGTGGTGATATTTTTTTACAGACTTTTCTATTCTTTTTGACTAAAAATGAAATTTACCATTTTAATATTTTTAAATATAATTAATAAAATTTAAAATTTTCATCAACCTAACTTTATATATGTGTTATAAATTAATTTTAATATAAATTACCAATTGGAAACAAAACACCTTTATTTGAAAAATGATTTCTTAATCAGGACAAGGAATTTACTTTTATTCAATGAATACTAACAATTATAAAATGAATCTTCAAAAATATTATTGAAGATATAAGAAATAATTTTAACTAAACCCATTTATAGACATTTTTATAAAATTTATTAAGCTAAAAACATATTTCATTTTTAAAAACAATTCTTTAAAAAATTACTATTAAATATCAAGAATATAAATATAAAAAAACAAAGTATAATGATAACTTGTACATAATTAATTAGAGTATATTAAATTTAAGTATTCTTATTTTAATTAATATTTAATAAAATACATTATAAAGATTCTAAATTACTAGATTTAATGAAAGAAAGTGACAAGTTTAATATAATCATAATGTTTCACTATTCACATAAAATTATTTTTCAAAACAAAATGACAAATATTATACAAATATAATGTTGTAATTAATATATATAAATGATTCACATTTAATAAATTAAAAGTTAAAAATAATTATAAATTAATTGTAATTTATGTACCTAAAATTAATTAAAAGTGTTGTTGAAGAAAACATAATTTTTGAGGAATAAAATATTATTAATGAAAATTATATACCTATTTATTTTGAATTAATAATTAAATTTTAGTTATATATAACCATTATATATATATTTGATATGTGATTATTCTTTTTTGGACAACTAAATCTAATCAGTATGTTATAATATATATTACTTCATTTTAAGCTCAATGTTTCATGTAAATCATGTTATCAAACACGTATAATTAATTTTATGAGCTATATATTTGAACATCACATGGATTTAAAAATAAATTATTTCATTCGTGAAATTATTTTATGAATCATTCTGTATATCATGTTTTTAAGAAAACAAGTATAGGGATAATTCATGAGCTCAGTATGTATTACATGTAGTGGAAATTATCATGATTAATTAAATAACAATAAATATGGTAGTAAGGAAAATCTGAAAAAATGAAATAAAAAAATTGATTTATGATTATATCTATAGATAATAAAAATATATAAATTACAAGGATAATGAAATATTAATTGTAATTAAATTAAAATTCATTAATATATACATTTATTATATTACCATCAAGGCCTTAACCAAGATATCATGAATCTTACCGTCAACATCTTAGGAAAGAAAATTTCATTGAATAGGTTGGTATACAACAATTACCATAGAATTACGAAAAGATGTTATAGCCTCAACCCATATATCATATTAACATTATTCCATCAGGATTCCTATCGATGTTTTGTACGAATATTCTATTATCGAGAAGTATATGCCACTTGCATGACAAATGAATTATTCATATATTCAATGATCTATAAAATTTATTCCAAATATTTTATAAGTAAAAAATTTTCCTTATTGAATTAATAATACAGAATATTTATCCAGTCAATGAAATATCTATCATAATAAACATCCTTCAATTGATTCCACATATAGAGATGTCATACGATTGGGGAAATATCAATGTAATAAAAAAGAAAATAAATTCAATCATGAAATTGAAAATATATTAATGAAGGGGAAAATGTGAAAATAATAATGGATGTTGATAGATAAAATGGTCATAGTAATGTTTAATGATCTCAAAATTAAGGCATAATCCATTATTAGTTCAGGATGATAGAGGACCATCGATTCAACACAAATTAATGATTTAAAATATAACTAATATATTAGAAAATAAAATAAAATAAAAAAATCAATAATATCTCCCATGTTTATTCGAATATGATAGAATTGTAATATTATGCGGTTATTAAGTTACACTGTGTTTGATACCATACACGGGAGGAAACACTGAGCTTTAAAAACCATAATATATTACCATTTAAATATAATTGTTATAACATAACCATTGAATTGAAAGCTATGAATAATATTAAAAACATTATGATATACATATATAAGGATCCTACTCAATAAAAATGTATTTTCAAATTCTTGTTAAATAATAAATAGTTTTTATTAAGGTCATTTATGCATCCGAAATACGATTTCTTAAAAAATTGGTTTTATTTCTTTTTCTGATTGAATATTATAATTAATTTATAATTTTTTCAAAGATTCATTTGATAAAACTTATATCTTTTTTAAAATCATCATTTTAAAATTATCTTAAGATAAAATATTATATTTTTATTAATAGACTGATTTTCAAAAAATAAAGAAAATACTTATTTTATAGAAATCAGACTTTTATTTTCCTGAATCTAAAGAATACTATTTTATTACTATGTATTAAAATTTCATAACTTCATTTTTGATAAACATAATCCTATTATTTTTATTTTTATTCATTTTATGTTTAATTTGGATACAAAAACATTTTTAAATATAAAATTTATTTATATTCAAAATTGTTTTTTGTAATGTTTTTTGTGTTTATTTTAAAATTAATTTCTTCTTGATATAGAAATTTAATTGTATTAAAATATTTAAATATTTGGAATAATAATTAAAAAATTTGGTTGATAGGAAAACTTTATTTTCTGTTAGTATGAATAGTAATTCTGTTAAATACTTCCCACCTCGGTGAAGGTAAATTGATTTAATATGGTTAAAAAACTCCAATAAGGCTTGAAAATATATCTAACACATTAATAATTTATAATGGACGATTAAAAATATATAATTATAATCTATTATTTTAATATATTGTATCATTATTTCATTTTTATATGAAAATGACCATAAAATTATTTTATGTAATAAAATACTACAAAATGTCAATCTATTTATTTTAAAATATATATTTCTATTCGATATGGATAAAAAGAAGTTATGAATGGTTTTAAAAGTTTCTTTGGAATATGGGATTATTTTTTTATTATGGTGAAAAAAATTTGGTGATGAAATTGTTACTATAAATGATGATGCAAAACTGATAAAATGCTTCTACAAGCAGTAACAAAATCAATTAATTGATTCAAAATACATTAAAAGTAATATTTTCTGGGTGATTTTCGGTGAAATAATAATTCATAAAATTATGAAAATGGTTTATTAATTTGTTATACATATATATCTTCACCTACATTAATATATATATATATATATATATATATATATATATACTGAAGTCAAGTTATTTGAAGACTCTTGAAAATTAATTTTATTTAATTTTATAGTAAATATTATTTTTAAATAAAATAAAATGTATAAAATTATTATATTGGGAATCATTAATATTATATGGTTTAGAATATTATACATTGTACATTAAGGGGGAAATTTTCATTTTATATAAACCTTCCTTTCTCGAAATGAGTAAAAAATACTATTTTAGAGATATTCAATAAATGGGTTACAAGATGTTATAACGATGAGATAAGGGTTAATACATCCCCTATTATCGTATGAATATTATTTTATTATTGTATTTAGACTTCACTACATCCAAATTTATAAATATATCAATTTGGAACCACTTCATCCTAATAATTAATTTATATTAATATAATACTATAATGATATTTATGGGCACTACTCCCCCCACTTATAACGGGACCCCCTATCCTATCATCCCCACACATCAAGATATTCATCGACTAATATCCTGATCATGATTAAACACAATGGTTTTCAGACCTGGCCAATTACATAAACTCAAGTACATCTCCCCAAACGTTAGAAGTTTCATACTAACAACGAGGGTCTAATATAAAACTTGTGGATATTATAATACATTTATTAGAGTAATCTAATAGTGTATATAAATAAATAAGATACAAATAATAATATCCAATAACTAAAATAATATCATTATCAATACAAACCAATATCAAAATATGATCCAAAAAATGGATAACATACCATTACTAAAATATTATAAATGTCAAGGAATGTAAGTGTAATGTGTCAAATGAAAACGCCAAAATTAATGACTTTGAAAATTACCAAATTTTTTCTTGAATCATGTCTGGTTCCCTCATCCAATATTAATCCGAAATCATCCATAAAAAATAGGATTCATTCACATATCTTGTCATGAAAACATTATTTCTATTCGGGTACCATTCTAGCTACACATGTGGAGTGTGAGTACAACATATTAGTCCTGCAATAATGGTGTCTAAAAAAATATCTAATCTACAAGATTTTATAAAATTTTATAATCAATAATCGAAAATATATTATATAATCTGATACCAATTCAATTATTCTTTAATTAACTACTTAAATATCACAGTTTCACGATGACACCTGAACCATCAGTACATACCATGACCCGTGCTATATTTTTAAATATTATAAAGGTATATCACAAAAAAATATATAATGGGATATTATTTATAATATCATTTAACATTCAAAATTAAACAGTGGAGGCTTAAAGAAAACATTTGGGAACCTGTTAGTATTTGGGCCTATAGTACATGTCACACAACTCATTGATCACACATATATTTAAAAGCATTTGTGGCCAGAGGTGAAGGATTAAATCCCAAATGGGTTTTAGAGAATAATTACATCTCCCAAAACTAATTTTAATCATAATGATACCTCCTATAGATGGATAACAATTTCACAATCCCTTTACCTATAATGTCCACAATTTGTAATTTATCAATCCATCATAATTCAGAATTTATTATTTTAAATCAATTGGAAAACCATATGGATTTCCACAATCTCCATAAACCGACTAATTACAATTAATCAATCTATTAAATATCTTATTAATTGACCAATTCCATACTCCCAACATCCCATCAATTTTATAATCAGATCAATCCATTAATTAATTAACTAAATAAATAATATAATTCATTATCTGATTTACAAACATAGAAATTGAATTTTACAATTTCATACACACAATTATATTCAATACTATATGAATGTAAATTTATAACACCAACCACAAGGTCAGTGATGAATGTTCAGGAATCAAAAAATAAATGAATTGAATCAGAATTATCAATTTCACAATGATGAATGAAATATAGAAAAAAAATGTAGATCTAAGATCAAAGGAATTAATATACCTTAAAAATAAATCTCTATCACTTGTCAATGAATAAAATCATCTATTCAAAGAATAAAAAATATGTGGTAGGGAGTGGGAGAGAGAGGAAAACCATCATGAAGAGATTAAATATCGATAGTGGTGAAAACCATTCAGTTGGGATTTCAATTATTCAAGTATTGAGTTCAAAAGGACTCGATATCCTGTATGGAATGAACATAGATGAGAGATAAAATCATTTATCAATTGTGGGGATAATAAGGATGATTAATGTTGGTTCATGTATTTTAAAATAAAATATCATGGAAAATAATTTTATATGCACGATTTCTTGTATAGGGGTATAATATTTGCCAAAAACATGTTCCTTAACTACGTGCCTCCCCATAGGGGAACATAGTTTCTCTTAAGAGGATGAATGGTTTGTAAAACCATTGAATAAAAATGAAATCTCCTTATACATGGGGTTTTTTATTTTATTTTATGTAGTCTCATGATCTTGGAAAATCAAGAACCAATCATGCACTTCCCCTTCATTTTCAAATTTTCCCAATTATAACCTGAAACACAGCGAAACAACCCCACTATTTATATTAAAAAATACAGGAATAAGTACCTATAGAAACTCATAATATATCTATAGAGAATGTTTGTATCTTTCAATCTACACACCTTATAATATCTCTTCCTCAATCAGTACTCCCAATAATATATATGATTTCGAGGAAAAAATATCATGCCATATAGAACTCATATTTTCTTCTCTCATCCAACATTTCCCCTAAACACATCCAAATTTCCACAATTCAATAACTAATGGAATTTTATTTCCCCACAACATAGTCTCACAATGATCTATAATAATTATCTATTTTTCATCAAAGAAAGCATCTGACTCAAGCTCAACATCATCCAAATCAATCACATGAAATATGTCAGGGTGATACCACCAATGTTTTGAAACATGAATAAAAATCTTCTCTATAACTATATATCATTGGAAGATCTAATAATAATGAATATAGAATGATTCTCTCCACAACCACAAATTTTCTATTGAAATAGGGCATCAACTAGACCTATCTTCTAATATGACAGTTTCCCAGTATAGGCGACACATAAACAAAAACATGACCAACCACTGTGAACTCAATGGATCACTGAAGACTACCAGAATTTGTATTTTTCTACTACAAGACATACACATACAATTTTGAATTAGATAAACCTTCTATAATGTGTTATGCATGATATTCGGACTCAAAAACCTTTAATGTTCTTTCCCCATCCAACATAGTGTTGATATGAATAGACTACCATAATGAGACATGTATGGTGCCATATGGATTGTTTCTGGATAAATATAATATTTGGAAAACTCAAAGAGTGATAATTAATTCTTTGAATACCCATAAAATTAAATAACACACACTCATGTAATATTCTCACACACCTATATTGTATATTCATACTACAAATATATTTACTGGTGGAATGACCTTTAGAGTTACACCATTGTACCTTGTCCCTAATAAAAGACATTCCAGAAACCTGAAGTGAAACACGAATCATGGAAGGGAACTATGCTTTCTAGAACACCATAAAGATATTCAATCTCTTGAATATACTAGTATCCCAATTCTTCCACTGAGAAAGCCTCTTCTATATGCATTAAATTTGATACCAACATCGATCCATACACAATAACCATAATAGGGTCATTCTATTGAGGTGACCTTGGGAGAACCACCAAAAATTCCATAGTAATGTCATCCCACATATATTCTATAATGGAAAATTGTTTTTGTAACCCATCATATCATTGAATTTCACCCTTTACAAGTTGATTGGTGTAGCATCATGTCTCCATGACTGGTTTCTTCTTTTTCACGCCCATTCACATATACAATCAGCATAGGATTTGGAATATTTTTGTGAAACCCGGATACACCTCCAAAATTGAAAAATGAAACACATAAATTATATCCTCCCTATAATCATGGGTACAAACACATTTTTCCTAATGTAGAAGATCTCAACCTCATCTATAGTCTACTTGAATAGTGACTCCCTACCTTCATGGCTTTCCCTTAGGGCCAGAAATTCATGATCCTGATACTCCCTTCCCTAATTTTGCTCAAATGTTTTTTACACTGAAATCGATACGACGGTGAACTGATCCTCACCCTTAATTACTAGAACATATATCATATCCAACAATGTTTTGATCTTCTAATCGGAATTAGAAACCTTGAATGACTGAGACTTAGTTTTCCTTCTCAAAGTGTAAGTAATGTGGTTCCCCTTTCAAGGAGTTTATGTTAGCTTGGTACCAAATGATTTCTAATATTCCACCAATCTCTTATCATAGAGAATAATGTCTCATTGTGAAAACATATTCATTGTAAAATTCTGACTAGTATACATAGTTAACATTTAGACCAATGAATAATGTTTCAAACACATCAAGATTAATCAACATAAGCTAACGCAATGTTGTGTATTAGTTAATTTCACTCAAGAGGCTAGAATTACTGAGACTCATATCCCACAAATCTTTCTCCCAGTATCAGTTTTTCTGTAATCCTGATCCAATATTCATTTTTATACAAATAATAATCCTCTCCTAGATAGAGTATAATTTATATAGGTGTGGTTTTCAAGCACTTATTCAACTCCTAGAAACCATTATCACATGCTATAGACAATTAAAACAAGAATCACTTATTGGTCTTAACCAGAAGTGTTTCTTCCATGTAAGTAATTTTTTGGAAGAACCTTTGATAGTATCCCAATTAGCCCATATATATGTGGATGTCATAATGATTCTTTGGCTACTCCCAATAAGCTACTGCCCGAGCCTTCTTTAGGCCTATAGAGACACCTTCATCCAAAATTATGTGATAGAAGAGGTGTTACTAATCTATCCAAAATTGACACTTTTATTTCATAATGTATATTCAATTCTATCTCAGTGTATCCAAGACGATGTCAAGTTGTTGGGATGAATACCTTATGAGTATTGAAGTACAAAAAGATTCCATCCACAAAAAAAACCAAAAACTAATCTTGGAATGGGTATAAGGTTTTGTTTATGAAAGAAATAATCACTCCTGGAGCATTATTAAACCCCAAAAGTCCTCAGCAAGAACTCATATAAGGCTCACCTTGTTCTGTAATCTATTTGTCGTCTATTATAAGATAAAACACTCAACTACTGATACCTCGATCTCAAGTCAATGTTGGAGAATACAAAAGGTCAACTAAACTTTTCAAAGAGATCATTGATACACAAGATAAGATATAATTTCTTCACATTAATCTTGTTTAACAATCAACAAAAAACACACAAGCACAATGTACCACCAGCCATCTTTGCGAAAAAATTTGGAGAACCCCAAGGCACAATACTCATATCAATAAAACCATTTTCCATCAACCCTTCCAATTGAATATTAATATATTGAAGCTCTATTTCTTATGTTAAATAATGTTGAATGGAAATCGTTGTAGCTCCATAAAGGAGGATAATAGTTAATCACACATACATCTCTAAAGGCTTCCCAAAGAAGTCCAAGGGAGAAACATCATGGAATCGGTAAAATATGGGTGGAAAGTCATCATCCTTCACACCCCACATCATCCATAAATATGTTTGTAACATGGTCAGTGAGATCCCCTAGTTTCTGAACCATTATCCCAACATGGGCAACCCTAATATGTCATTATACATAATAAACATAATTTTCACACTAAAATATGTAAAATACACACTCCATCAGTAAAAAAGTATGTGGGATAGATATGATAATGAACAATACAAACCCAAAATCTTTTCAAATCCTAATACTTTAATAGTGTCAATATCCCATGTGAAATGTTACCCGCATCATCAAGGGAATTGCCCTTTCATTAGATAATGTCTTTTGACCATACTCTCAATGCTTTTTTGATTGTCATGACCCTACTCAACAACACTACTACCAGACTCAATCCACTCAGATGCTGTTTTGATATAATGGAATTAAAGACACCAATATCAAATAAATATGTAGAATGTTTAGCTTTTATAGGAATATTACATCTAAATATCGATGTTGCAAACTTTGTTTTCCTATGTATAGGTTGCGCTACACAAAACTGATCTACCGCTCTTCCCCATACTTTAGTATGAGTCCCTATACAAGCACTAAATTTCATATACAATATCCCTTTCCAAGATGTATAATTTCCACTACCTCGAATTCCAAATCCAGTAGAACAAAAAATGATATACTGATATGGATTAGAATATCGCATTCAGTATTCTGGTTATACCTTGATGCTCCATTATTAACCATCTATTGGGGTTTCAATAAAAAATAACACATCAATTTCCCATCATACTATAATTTCAACACTCCACTAGTGTCTAGGGACACTAGAAATGAACATGTTATGGCCTACCACACCAGTGCAAGTATATATAGTTACAGCTCTAAATAATAGATCCCTCTCCCTAGCCAACCAATTTTACATCTCCTTAGATAATGTTTTAAACGAAGCACATCCTACTCTCAGAATACATTCCCCATGGTCATCTACTAGAAACCACCTATTCATAACTATAAACCTTGTTTAGGATTCCCTCAAATATGATAGAATGATTAAGTACTTCTAAAAAGTTATTCACCATAATGATATTAACATGGGACTAAATATAAAATTTAAGACCAACCTAAATATACTTCACTTCAGTACCATCATTCCATGTTGAAATTGTATAAAATTTGTTCACATTAGCAACACATCCAACATATTACATCATTAACATTCTCACCTAGGTTGACTACATTAAATATTATTCTCTCTATTTTCAGATAGGCTTCGGGTAATATTTATCGAGGAATGTTTTCTAAAATTCCATCAACTACAGATTTTCTATCATTCCATCCCGAGTCTGTATATCCAACAACTGATTATCTTTAAATGTAACATATAAGAGTATATTATGAATATATTCTTATTTCAAACTTCTACATGTTCAAGTATCATCAGGATATACTCAATCTAGAACACAACTGCCTCCGGTCCACCCTCTTCGATAAATGTCATAGGGTGCTACAACTGAAACTCCTATGCCAGGCCTGATATACATTTCATATCCTTCCCTGTGTGTATTTTCATAAACTATGTGAAGCGATAAATTATCTCATAGAACATCACTCTGTATCCCTCAATTGATACTATAGGTTCATCAGTTTTGATTACTAGAGGATCATTTCCATCCATAACCTTATATTGTCCTACCAAAAACCATATTCATGGAGTAATATCTATAAAATGCCAAGAACACATATTATGAAACAATAAAAAAAATTATCATAATTAGGAAAGTGGTATTCAAATAACACATAATAATTCATCCCATTTATCCCTTCATATATTCAAAATATATGTGCTATCACTACCCTCAACCATCCCTAATCTTGGACGTGGCTAATATAGGGTAAAACTTTTCACATTTCAAGGTCCTCCTTAAAGACCCATTTATTTATTTCATTTACTATATACCAAATCATTTAATTTTATCATTTTTTATTACTCACCTCTTCATTTCAATTAAATAAGAATGAAAATAAATTCCATTTAAAAAACAAAACCAAGAACTAATATTCATTACATTCATAAAATGATTCATGTAATAACAATTCCCTAGTACTTAAAATAATTCACATTTGATCAACATTCATTTCATACCAAGTAAAATATAAAAAGATAACATGAGAACAATAATATGGTATAACAAGTGCAAAACCCAAGGTGAAATGACCCCCAACTGTAATAAAAACATTAATAGTAATAATCGCAACATTGATTCTTGGATTTTCAACCATACATGGGCTAGCTACTCATATTCCTAATCTAATGTCCTTGAAACGACTATTCTTGTATCATATATACCATTCCCAAAAAGTTTTATAAAGAATAATGGAATATAACATGGATCTAATACCACTTTTAACCACCTGGACTGTGTTTTCCACATCGGTGCCTGAGCGAGTCAGTTACATGACCTCAGGCACATCTCTCCATGTTCCACATGCTTCTGACTAGCAGAACAACTCTAATATTAAACATGGGGAGACAATTCACACTTTAGTAGAGTAATAAAACATTAAAAATTTATATAATGTATCCAAATAATAATTCCCAACAACCAAAATAATACTGAGATCAACACATACCAATATCACATGATGAAAAAAAACATGGATAACCTGTCATATCTAAAACATTATATTTCACATTCCTTGTAAGTTTCAAGATTAAAATTCCAAATAAAAAAATAAAGACATTAAAAACTCCAAAAAAAGGTTTAAAATCACATATGATTCACTCATCCATTCTCCATCACAACTCAAATATTTGACATAGGGGTCTTTCTAGTATCATGACTCATAAACATGAAGTCAATTTGGGTACCAATCAAGAAACCTTAGTAGGGTGTTACTACAACTCTTTAGGCCACAACCAGCAAAGTATAAAAAAGACCTAGTATATGGAAATGTATATTGTCATAGGAATTATAATGTAAAAGAGATAAAAGGTTCATTTTACTAGTCAATTATTCATTAATTAACCATATAAATATCTCATGTTGTCGATGATATCTTAACTATAAATACCTTCTTTGTCTTGTGACGATGTATGAACTATCCCTAAGGTATATCACATACAAAATATCAAGGGATATCATTTATCATTTAATTTCTTGTTTTCAATCAATCAATGAGGGTCTAGAGCAGCATTCTAAAACACCATGTGGTTTTGGATCAATAGTCCCTATCCAACAAATTAGTGATCAAATATATACATATATAATCCTAATAGAGGCCTATTATTGAAGTCTTACACCCCATGGTTATTTAGATTATTATTAACCATTCGAGAACTCATCTAAATATTAATGTAAAACCCCATGAATGACTAGAAATTTCATAATTAATTTATCAATAAAATTCACAATTACTAATTTAATAATAAACTAAAATTCATAATTTACTACTTTAAATCATTTCATCACACCCCATGGGTCACAAAAAATTTCATAAACGCATTAATTAAAATTAATAAGTCCACAAAAAATCTCATTAATTGACCAATTCCAATTTCAAAATATCCCTTATATTTAATAATCATAACATTCAATTAATTAATTAGGAAATTAACTAATCGAATTCACTCTCTCATTTGTTAACAAGGAAATTGAATTTCACTATTCAATAGAAACAATTTTTTACTATAGGGTTTTTAATTTATACCACCTACCATAGAGATGTTTAATAATGTTCACCAAACAATAAATCATTGATTTTAATAGGAAATATCAATTTCACAATGAAAATGGGAACTGGAAGCAAAACATTGATCAAAAATCAAATAGATTAAGATCTATGAAAAAAAAATATTTCTCCCTTTTCAATAGATGGAATCATCATTCCAAAGGATGATTGAAATATGGGAGATAGAGAGGGAGAGGAAACTAATTGAAATGATATTACATATCAGGAGAGGTGCTTATTTGTAAAAGATATATTTGATTTTTCTTGGATATAGTTCAGAAATCCTTGGAATCCCCACTAGAACCTCCAATAAATGAGAGAAATCTTCTTACGTCAAGAGAGGGAGAATGAGGGCTCCATACTGTGGGTTTTGGAATTTAAAAATAAAATTTCAAGGAAAATAATCATGTTTTCAGGTGTTCCTGATTAGCGGCACACAATTTCCCCTAAGATGGTGCACAGGTTGACAAATCATTTGACAACCATGCAATCCCCCTTTGACTGGTTTAACACAGTTTTTTGGGGGTAGCCGTTGGGTTTGTAAAATTATTGTTCCAACTCTTCAGTATACACTCTTCTTCATGATTTACCAATTTTCTCCTAAAAACAATGAAATGTAAAATCTGCCAACTATATACTAAAGTAAATGAAAAAGATTATGTATAAACAATCATGAGACATCTACAGAAATGGCTAGGATATTACATGTCTCTATAATAGGACCTAACCAAATAAAGTAATTACATCCCGAAAAAATATTTAGAGGTACTAGCCTCACCCAATGATTAAAATAGATGTCTTAAAGTGTATGCTAAATTGGGTCTTCAAAATAAGAGATATTTATCTTAACTATTAATTTTCATTTTACTTTTCTAAAATAGTCAAATATTTCTAAAACTATATAATATAATATCATAATAATAATACTATACAAAAAATTTATTATGATAATTCAAAAAACCCAGTTTCATTTTATTTTTTAGCATATATTTAACTAAAACATTATTTATTTGTACAAATGTTGGAGACATCATTAATTTGTACATGTGGACTACCTTGTACCTGAAGCAATGGAGTTTCATTTTCCATCACCACCTCCTATAACTGTTTATAACTATGCATTAATTGTCTATAATTATATGATATTAATTATATAACATGAATTATTTAATGATAAAATTTCATCCATTCCCTTACCTTTTCATCAAATTAATAATTATAGAGTCATCCATGCATACACATGTAATACCTCCTCTGTTGATAAATGTTTTTCATTTTTAATTTTCTCATTATAAGGATGATACTAATGATATAAATAATGAATATACACAAAATTTCTGACATATTTATGATTATCTGGAGATAATATTTTACACTCATTTATTATTCTTCATCCAATGAAATGTAATAACATGTTTCTTTTATACATGTAGACTACCGCATCTCAAGATGATGAATTTAGTTTTTGGTAATCACTTTTCTTGGAAGAAACTAAAATTTAATTTCATATGTAAGAATGATAATTATTTCATGATAATTATTATATATAATTGAACATTGACACCATTTATCATTATCACCCTACTAAATTCATATTTCAATCATCAACTGAACAACCTCAAATCACCCAACATGAACAAAAGAGATTATGTAATTAAATAACTAATTTAAATAATAAAAATAAATATTTTAATGATACTATAACCATGAAAGGGTCAATAAACATTAAAATAAGAAATATATGTTTATCATAAAAGATATAAATTTCATAAATATAAGGTATGAACAAGAGGTATGGGGGTCATTGACTTAATTTCCCATTATTGGGTTATACTTCTACATCATTGATCATGTCATGATAAAATTATGCATGAAATGTTGTCTAATTATATTATTTAAATATTCCTATAATATTTTTTGTTTTAAAATATTCACACCTAATCACTTCATTGATTAATTATAACTTCAGTGATATGATATTTTTATGTATTATTCATCTCAATATCCTTTATTTGAGACATGTGTTTTAATAAGACTCTAGATCATTTTATAAGTAGAATATATACATCCAATTCAGATATTATATATTGAAAAACTCTTTTATCACAATATTTAATTTTCTATTCGTGTAATCCCCAATGAAATTTTGATTCAAATGCTATAATATTTTTAAGGGTTTTCTTCGTCACAATTTCAATTATTTGAGACATTGTAAATGCTACATAAGATTATTTAATTTATATGTAGAACTTAAGGCCCAATGAATGTGATTGAACATATTACATCATTGAAATTATTGTGTTTATATGTACATGTAAATTTCAGACATTAAATGGCCTTTTATTAATGAATTCTTAAAATTGCAATGGTTTCTCAACTCAAAAATCCTTATTTGAGACATTTTTTTATTGATACACCATTATTCATTAAAATGTGTATACAATTACTGGATGAATATTATATAGTGAATCAATTTATACTCATTTTATTCTTCTTTTCATCTTCTGTTATTTGATTCTAATTTTTTTGGTATTAAAAGGTCACAAGGGCTGTTATTGAAAAAATATGACTTAGAGTTTTATGTCCATGAGATTCCTCCATGTTAATTATCTTATTTTAACAATTCATTTTTTTTCAAAATGATTTATTCAGTAATTTTTTTATTTCATACCATCATTTAAATATCTTTAATTAGAAATTTATTAATGTGTTGTGTAATTATCATATTTTAATCTCTTTACAGTAATTTTAAAAGAGTGTTTTTTTAATGTTTACGACAATAATGACAATTCTAAGCACCATAAATAATCCTTATTTTGAATATTTGTTTACCAATTTCCCAGATTATTTTCATATAATTTCTGGTTTCTATTATTATGGGTATTTGGTTGTTTTTAAGGCTACTAAAAGAATGTGGTATTTCCCCATTTCTTCCATAAATATTGAAAATGCACTTTTAAATGTATTTTAATCTATTTCAACATCATTTAATTATTTTATTTATCAAATAGAGATTTATTGATATGATATTATCCAAATCATTTATATGAATGGTTTCTGATAATTCTTTAAAGATAATGCAATGAAACTTTAGACTTTTCCATGGAAAATCAAGAAATAAAGGAATTAATTATATTATTTATATGATTATTGATGAAAATTAATGATTATATATGTTATAATAATTTATGGTTGTTGTATATTACTGATAATGAAAGGTGATCCCAATGAAGATCATGATTATTAGTTACCCTGATATTGCATATATGATGGTTGATCCTGATATAGCTCCCCAATGCATTGCGTAATATTGTAGGACTTGAAATTTGAGAAGGATGCATTACACATGGAGGTTTCTGTCATTGATATTAATGGGCTACAATTATATCTATCCTGAATAAATCTAGCTTCTAATGATATTTGTTTAAAAATAATAGATTTTTTCAATGCCTAGTATGAGTTTTTAATGGTATGTTTGATCATTATTTACATCTTAGTCCCCATAATTTTTGAATAATATACCCTTTTCCTCTCTTACATATTTCTTCCAAGTAACATATTTAATGATGTGAGTTTTGATGATTATAAATTCTCAGATCTAACAGTCATGCAATTCAAATATATTATCATACAATTACTCTCATCTTATCTTCACATAATATTTTCAATTTTAAATAAATATGGTTACCCATAATTTGAATTTGAGTTCACCACTATTATATTTAATTACCCTCTGTTGTAAAGATATTTTTTATGTAATATTTTTCTAGAATTATTTTATGTGGGTGATGAATAAGATATAATATACAATAATAAAATATTGGTAAATCGGGGAAAAATGGTCACATAATCAAATAGATATTTAGAGATAATTTTTTGTCTCCTAATTACCAAAAACATTAAACATAAAATTAAATTATATATATATAAGTAATACAATAATTTCATTTCATGTCCAGGGTTCTGGAAGCCTAAAATTGGGTATCATTTATCAGTATCAATTATAAAAATTTAATATTTCTGTATTTAGTACTGGATGAAGGATAGTCTATTTGGAGATTTTATGGGATCATAAATAAATTTTCAAAAATTAATTCTTTTTTAACAATATAATACAATTTTCTTTTAAAATATATTGGAATAAATTTTCTGATAATATTTAAGAGGTGTTTAAAAAAACTATCCTTAGTAACATTCACATATGTTTCAATGTAATAAACGGTCATGATAGTGGGAAATTATTTTCATGAAATATAAATCAAATAAAAAATCAATTTAAAATTTTAAAAATAAAATAAAAAAATAATTCTTTTCAGAAATAAAAAAAAATTCTTTTATTTTAATGAAATCATATTTATTTTGGAAAGGGATTGAAGTAATCATGGAATTTCAATGAATAATATTCTTAGAATTATTTAAAATAATTTTTCTATGGAAGAAAATTAGATTTCAATGGAAAAATTATATAATATTTTTCTTTAAAATAACATCCTCTACTTCTAATATATGTGATTATTTTTTATCCAACATGAGATGAAATGAAAAATAAATATGAAACCCAAAAACATAACCATAGGAGAATCAGATATATAAGTGATATAATATTAGGATCACATAATTTTAAAAATGTAAATATGAACGTTAATAATGTTGTATTGAATTGATATTGTTGCATAAATCCCATACAGCTACAATAACTTTTGAATCCAAACCCATTAAAAAAGTAAAGAGGAGTTGAAATAAAAAATACAATGAATATAGGGGAATTCATTATATAATATTCCAAAGGGATAATATATAAAACATATACATTAAATTAGTTTCATAATATAATAATTACTCATTGAAGTAGAAATGTTATAAAGATGCCCTAATCTCAGGTCTACATCCATCATAATTGCTCTAAGATCACAATATTTGGATGATCTCCATTAGATTATGAAATAATCTATATAGGTTGTTCTTTTATGATACATGGGACTAGTTCCTGGGGGGAATGTTGGGAAGTAATTTGAGTGGGTATTGGTCATGTTACGTGTTTTTGGATGTGTGAATAAGATAAGAGTAGTAGGGCCAATTTTTATGTGGCGTGAGTTACATTGTTCTGATTATTCATAATTTCAAAATATTAAAAGGGATTAATCATTGAAAAGTGAAATAGAGGAAAGAAAAAATAAATATATAATAAGTGATCAGGTCAGAACATACCCAACCAATAAAAATTATACACGAGTCAGATTCAATTTATTACTTTTCTCTTTCTTAATGCCCATTAAATCCAATGTAACTTTTTCATTGATATGTGAAAATGTTACCATGAAACTTTGTTTGTGTAACCAAAAATAAATGGTGACTTATTAAAATTTTTTGACGTGATGATTCTAGATATGGAATCTATTGTATCTGATTAATATTCTTTTGGTAGAATAAATTAAATTTAATATAATATTACATGACGCAATGAAAATAATTTTTAGGAAAGTACATGATTTAAGAATCAAAATAATTTTACACCAAAATAACGAAAATGAACTTATTTACAAATTTTTTGTTATTTCATAAAAATGATTTTTTTTCCAATTTCAGATCAATTCAAATACTAATTTTACATTTTAATCATACCCTTTAATGGATATAAAAAGGACTAGCTTTAAATTTTAAGGATTGGCTTCCCAAATTCAAAAGAATGATTTAAAATTAATTATCTAACTCATTTTTAATATTTAGTTAACATAAAGGTTTAAAAATTATTATTTAATTCTAAACAAAATAATTTCATATATTTATTTTGACAAATTGTAATTTTCACTAATTATCCAAAAAATTAAACTATATCTAAAAAAACTCAAAATTTATCCGAAATCTTATTTTCAAAAGAGAAATTAAATTTTTTTAATAAAACATGTTTTTTAAAGCATTGCAAATTAGGTTTTGATAACATTTTGATTCATTTTATCTAAAATATGAAATTGTTTATTTATTATTCTTTAATTAAATAAAGGCTTTATATATGTTTTTCCATAATGGGGCTGTTCATATTCATTCATATCAACCCAATGGTTACGATATATTAGTCACATTTAAAAATAATGTTTTAATAGTACATCAAGATATTCATAATCTCTCTATTTTTTGTGATATATGTGATTTAATATAGTGTATTTTTAAATAAAACATTATCCAAAATATAATTTTATATCACTATATCCACCGTACAGAAATTATATCCTTGTAATTTTAATTTTAATTTTTGAAATTGAATATAACATAGTAATAAAATCTTATATATATATATATATATATTATCATAAACATTATTTTCAATGATATGACCATTAAAATTATGCAATATATACCTTTGTAAGATTTATATAATAATTTGAATTCATAAAAATATATGTGTGTAAATTTTTGTTATATTACACACATGAATCGATATATTTTTCTTAAATTCTATTAATTGTAAAAAATTACATTGGAATTGAGATTGATTATACTATGATTTATTAACATGATTTCATTACATTACATATGTTTTATTTTATCCTTTTATTTGAATCATTATGATCATAAGTAATTACTTTTTTTCAAAACATAAAAATTAAATTTTAATATAATGAATGATCTAAAATAATTATGATTTATTTCTCACAGTCCAAAACAAGCATGGTTAGAATTTGCTAAAATAATCATATATATGAAAAAATTTCTTTAAAATTAATCAATAATATATTAATATTAATAAAATATAAATTTAAACTGTACAGATATGATTGATTAAATTTTAATAGTAAATTAAACAATTTTTTACCTTTTATTCTTAAAAAATAAACACTTTTATTAGTACCCAATTTTCAGTTAACCCAAATGCATACTCAAATTTTTATATACCGTACATTAACAAATTTATGTTTCCCAAATATATTAAAAATGAAATAATATTAACTAATTATTACTTTTTCCAAACACATAATATCGATAATTTAAATTTACACATTCTGTAATAAATTTCTCAAAAAAACCACATCACATTTTTGGGTGATTGATGCAATTAAAAATATATTCCCAAAACTCATATTTTCTATATTTTTCATGAAATAGAATATTTTTTATAATAATTCTTTTATATTTTTTCTTATTAATCGTACCAAACTTCCATTGATAAATACTTATATATTATAATCATATATTCTCCATTTTAACAACAATTACACGAAATTCAAATCCATTAATGGTACATTAATCCATTTGTGTTATAATTTGTTGGCCCATTATCTTAGAATTATTAATAGATATTTAATTCATGGAAATGATATTTCTAATAATAGATGAATACTAAATTTGATATTCATAATTACCGAATTATTCATAATACTCCATTTTCTAAAAATAGTTCAATAATGAATCAAGATTAACATTATTTCTCTTCATAACCATTATTTTTTCTCTTGAAACGTTTTTGATGCATGGGGAATTATTTTCCATAATGACAAATCTCATTAATGATAAATAACTTGATAGAAGTGTTTTCATTATTTTATATACATTCAAAAGTTATATCACCCCTCTATCTTCACATGAAATAGAATCATGTTTCATTAAGAATGTATGAAGATGTTTCTTCACATATTCTTGACCCAGTGGTTATTGTGTTTTTTCATTGATGGGATTTTTCACCGAATCATCCATGAAAAAAATTGTGTCACATTTAATCACTTATGAAGTTTAGTTAATTTTATACTTTTAGTTATAACTCATGATATGTGGTTATGTATAATCATATGATCCTTTAATGAATCTTGTTTCCTATTTAGTTTCTCCATATTATAAATTAAATAAATCATAACATCAGTCTATTTTCCTAATATGTCTTTCATTTTATTATCTTCAAATACCCCTATATTGGCATAGTCTCTATTTTAATCAAAAAAATTCACCAATGGTGTTGATTCCAATACACCTCTAGGATCCATCTCTAAAAATAAGTACACAATTAGTTAGGTCAAAATAAATAATATTTATCCCAAAAATAAAAAATACCATTAAAGGAAATTTTTGGCAATCATTCTAAGGGGGATCATAATTTACTATATATTGGTATTTGATAATGGGATAATTTAGGATATGAATTGATATTTCCATTTATAAAATTTTATATAAAACCATTATTAATAGTGATAGTCCATTACAAATATAACCACACTAATTTTAGAACGGATAAATTCAAAATAACTATATTCTATAATCATTAAATAAGATCATTAGTTTATGTATATAACACTTATACCACAAAATTATAGAATTTATAATTTAATATATAATATATTAGAACCTAAAATTAATAAGAGATAAAAAATATAGATTAAAAAATTACATTTTACATCAATGAAAGTCATTCCATAGTCATTAAATTGTTCTCTTGTTCTAAGTCATTGTTGGTTTTTATTTTCCCTATTATCCCATATATTAGGGAATTTAGTTTCATAATTTTTCACTTCCATGAAATTTATGAAACACTTTTCCTTGTAAATAATATCTTTTCATCTCACATTTGATTTTATCAGAATTTATATCCACAATTTTAATATATAATCTACCATTTAATGTAATTTATTTTATGTTTCGTTCCACAGTTTTTACATATAGGGAATCAAATATTAATTCATTCAACAAAGTTGTCAAATAGATTAACATTAAACTCCATTAACATCATTTGTTTGTTTCATTGTTTTTACTACTTTAAAATTATTCATGAGAATGTGTTTTCCATAATGACATGGTTCCTCACTCTATCTCCAATTTTTTGGGGTTGTTCATTGCAGTAATATTTATATTTTCCCCCACACCTATGATTTTTTATTGTTCCTACTAGTATTAAACTAAACGGGTGTAACATTAATAAGAAAATATCCTTATAATATAATTTTCAATAATATTCATATTAAAATTTAACCCCAAAATTTCCTAATTTTCTATAAAATCACATAAAGCTAATATTGTTTTAGTGAAATCTATCTCCGTCCAAGGTCCACCTATTTTATTAAGGAATTAATGTACACTACGTTACATGAGTTTTATCAAACATCTTCCCCATATCAAATAAAATGACTTTGGAATGAATCACAGATAGTTGATTTTAAAGAGCATATGATTAACCAAAGCATAACCCTCAAGAGAGTCAATCCTTGTGTATTGTTAGGACTCTTTTTCATGAATTAGGCACTGCTCGAGTTAATTATAAATCATCCAATTAAAGTTTCATTTCCACTAATTATAATTTTATAGGGTCTATATCCACCCGTATTATTCATAGAAATATGTTAAAGTTAGTAATACAACAAACTAAAAACATTCTAGAATATCTATATGTTATCCGAATAATATACTTATCCTAGAGGTTCTGCTAATATTCTCTCATACTAATCCCCAAGTTTATCAATATGATCAAAAACAACATATATTATTAGTTATACCATGTAAATTAAGAAGATTCATGTGTTATCAACCGTTATTAAATCTACAAGTGTAATCATATCTTCTATATTAATCTAAACCGTCATATGATTCCATCTTTGGAATCCTAAAAAAATCCTCTTGTAATTATATGACTTATATAAAGTATTTAATTAAACACAATTTCAATATCTTTTAGTTTTCTCGGTTCTAAAAATGAATGGAAAACAATAACTTTTATAACCCTTGATGTTAAAATTGAGAAAAACATTTTGGCCATATGAGATACTAATTTATCTATTATAAGTCATCCATTCCTGTAGAATTTTCCTATAAGATATCATGTTAATCATATCATATTTAATACTTTTACTCTTAGCCTAACGAAATTAATACACATGAAGTGGAGAGCCTAAATTATTTTTTGGGTGAAAATTATAGATAATAATCAATGATAAAAAGTGAAATAAAATCCAAATGTTGATTCGAGAATATATGTATGGAATATGAACATAAAATATAGAATTCATAACCAATAATGAGGATGATCATAAGAATGTAAACCTAGAAAAAGGAAATTATATTAGAAGATCATAGAATTACAAAATATTTATTTAAAATGTAAAACATGAAATTATAAGCATAATTAGATGCTCATTTAAATGACTATCATTTTGGTTAGAGTCTCATATTGGTTTGTGTTCACACACCATTACCATAAATTTTTTTAAAAGTACCACAGTGGATTAGGTTCACTCCCTAATTTGATAAATAACATTTCATGGGATATAATAAATTTCTGAATGCATTAATGAGATATTTAATTTTGGTTCAACCAATCATATAGTGAAAATCCTACTTCTGTTTTATAAATGAAGGAAAGAACCCATTAAAAATCACATCCACGATAAAACGCAAGATAAATAATTAGGTTTCATAATAGATTCTCAATGAATAATTGATTACCATATCATAAGTATTACCAGGAGATGGTGGAAGTAAAACATTTTGGATATTTATGTTTTGGTAAAGAAACATATGTCTGGAATATTGAGTTATAATGTATAAAAATTCTTGTGAATTATCAAGTATATGTTAAAATAATCTTAATTTGTGACACTTTTTGAAATGACCATTAGATATTTTATGGAATGATATAGATTAATATCTCCCTTAAGAACTGAATTTTTCAATAATGGGTTTCTATACAAGAAACTGGGTATTCAAGGGCTAATCATAGTGAGAAAAAATTTATCTATGCGTAACATTTTGGGAAATTAGAAATCATAATTTTCCTAATTTAGGATTAAAAAAAACAATCTTTGAAATTATAAATTAATATGTTAAAATTTTATTTTTAAAATATTAGAAGGAAAATTCAAGAGTCACATGAGATATAACAAAATTTAGTTTCCAATTAAAATTAGATCATTGGTGGGGATAAAAATCTTGGACATGGAGGGGAAAGTATCATTTAAAATGATGATAATTAGTATTAATATAGATTCATTTTGAAGAAGAAATAAATCACACAAATAATTAATATTTAAATATAAATTTAACCCATAATATACCAAAAATGTATGCTATATGAAATAATAGACAACACTAAGGAAGAAAATTTATTACTCGGTATTGAAAATTGAATTTTGAAAACCCCTTATATTATTGGAAAGATATCAATAATCACCCTAGAAAATGAATAATATTAATGGATTTTATTTTTCAATGTTAAATAAGAATTTTTGATATTATAATTCAAGAGGAAGTAGCATCACAATACAAATGATTATTATTTTGATGATATCAATTAATTCTTCAATTAAGGGAGATTGAGAAAGAAACCCTTAAAAATATAATAACACGTCTTTCATAGACCATTTGAGAAAACAATATTCTATGAAATATTATATCCCATTCATAAAAATATATATTATAAAACATTTATTGGATGTTAAATAAAAATTTCACTATATAAATGGAATCGTGGTGCATAAAATGTAACATGTCTCAATGAATCAGAGTTGAGAAAAAAAGACTGTTACCTTTTATCATTATTTCCATGATGAAGATATAACATACTGTATAAAAAACCTAAATACATTAATTAATAATTTAATAACCATTTTCATGATTTTTACCATTTATAAATTGTATTTGCATTAGTTCCCTACATTTATATTAGATATTTTTTACATATTTCAAATATTGGGTGTCATTAATAATGATTGTTTTGAACTTGTTTTATACTTAGGGTGTCTTAATTTAATTTTTTACAAAAAATCATCATTACCATACAATTAATTGTACTATAATTATTCTTTATAATTATTTTTATTTTAATAATTTAATTCAATTGGAGTTATATATATGATCATTAATGGTAAGAATGTCGAAGAGTTTTTTTGGTGATTTTTAATAATCAAATGATGGTCTCTTAATTAATGAAATAATATTAATTAAAAAAACTAATGAAAGAAATATGTTAATTTTTTACTCATTTATATCATATATTATCATTATTTATTTTCACATTGTCATCTGTGACATAATTTTGTAGTATTGTTTTTCTGGGTTTCCAAGCTGACCAAATGAAAAACATACATTAATTTATTTGTTGGTTATGAAGTGGTCAAGTTGAAATTTAACTATAACAGAAGTATAATGATCTTATACGGTGTTTCTATGTGTGATATATCAAAATTTCAAGAAATTATTTTTGATAATGTATTTTTTTAAACCCATTACATAGAATAGAAAGATAATTTGCCTCTATGTGTGATTATTTTATAATTGTGAATTTTATAAAAAAAATTAATACTTATATAATTAATTAGATATTTCAATTTTTAGGAAAATTAAACTATTCATCTCAGAAAATATATTTATTCTTGAATACTATTATTATAACCATTTACGAAGGCAGTAGTCTTCACATAAACATGGATAACCTTTTTTCCCAAAATAAAATAAAAGAATAATGTAAATTATAATTTTCAAAACATAAATAAGATATCAATATCATAATTAAATATTATTTTAAAAATCCATGTTGTGAGGTGAAAAAAAACACCTTATATCATGGGGGTGGTAATCTGCTTGTACAGATGTTACACATTTTTTTCTTAATGGAATAGGGAAAGTTGGTTATTGTGTTTACAATAATATTGATAACATAATATTCTAATAATGATATTAATTTTATCATTTTATGTTTTTTTAATGGAATTTTAGAAAAAATAAGTACACATAAAGAAATAGAAATAAGGAATGAGTGGTTTGATGGTTATATATATCTTTTTATATTATCTACATTAAAAGACGGTGAAGACTTAGAAATATGGAATTTTCTAAATAATAGAACCTATTGAGATATGATAATTATTTTGGAAAGTTTTTGAGTATATTATAGAATGAAATAAAGTTTTTTATTGTTATTTAGGGGAAGTGGAAAGACAATTTCCCCTTTTATGAGTGAAAGGTATGTCATTTGTTAAAATACTGAAAATGTTTAAGTAACCAAAACTAACTATCATGTAATGTTGTTCAAAAGTTGGGAACTAATATGAAGGGTTATAGATAAGGATGATAAAGTCTTATAGGAAAATATATTCACATTTTCTAAAAATGTTTTCAAATCATTACCAATATAATTTTCACTTTTATGATTTTATCTCTTAGTATGGTCGCTAGTTTTTATATTAGATAACATATCGTTTGTACCCAAAAATAACATAGAACATGTTATATAATTTTAAACTACAAATTACAAAATATAAATGCATTTAATCGTATTATAATTAAAAATCTGATAAACATTAATTTTAAAATATTAAATTTTTAATGTTTTAAAAATAATCTATTGAAACATATAAGTTTTGTTATAAAATGCAAAATATTTGTTTGTAAATAAAAAAATTTACAATTATAAATTCACTTATAAAATAAAAAATTCATTTTAGAATAATGTTTTCGGAAATATCGAATTCATATTTATATACAAATATAGTACGAAATGTCTTGTAATTTAGAAAACAATATTGTACAGTATTCAACTAAAAATTAAGCATTTTATAAATGGAAAATAATTAATAATGAAATAATATTGAATTATAAAACCAAAAATAATATTTATTTGTTCAAAATCAATATTTGGAATTTTAAATTTTAAATTTTGAAAGAAAATAAAAAATAAAGGGAGAAAATAATTTTATATAAAAATAATTTTATTTAATATACTAGTTGTTATTATTCAAGATTTCTATGAACCAAAAAATAATCTATCATTAGTTAATAAATATTATAAATTAATAAAAAATCATTTAATTTTAATTTTTTTGTTTAATAAATGTGAAACTTATAAAAATTTTGTTTTTTTCAAACAATAATGAATTATGAAAATAAGTATATAATAAAATATATATATATATATATATATATTTCATAATTCATTAACTCTTATTCAAACCTAATAAGTCATAAAATATGTTGTAACAATTGATAAATATAATGGTTTCATGTTTGTTTAGTGTAACATGTTGAGAATGATATCAAATATATTTACCATAATTAAATAAAAAATATATTAAATTATCTAGTCAATACAATTGAAAATATTACTCATATTGATTTGGTCACCACTAATTCAAAATGAAATATAATAAGAAATATGAAATCTATCTTCAAAACCATTGAATGAAATAAAGTTTATACAAATATAAATTCATTGGTTTGAATATAAACCATAAATTATATCATGGTCAAAATCAAGATTCAGGTCTCAATAAGTTGTATTCTATGATAAAGAGCACTTAACATGGTCAAAATTCCCTCTTGGTGTGTTTCTATAATCCCAAAAAAATATATATTTATATTATAACTTATTTCAAAACCATATTCATAGCTATAATGTAACACCCAAACCTCAATCTCCAAGATTAAGCAGGAGAGCTACATGTCATCAAGTATGCCTCCCCATTTTCTAGAGGCTGCTAAATACTAGTTATGATCAAAAGTGAGGTCTTGGGTAGACTGTAATCTCAATAAAAGTGCATAATGAATTATAATTAAAATAACATATAAATGAGATACTATTCAAGAATGTCATAACCAATAATATATAAACTATATAAATGAATACAAAAAAATCAATAGTAAAAATTGAACATAAGACCCTGATCTCCCATCAGGACAGTCATGTATACAATTTTGAAATGAAATAAATTATATGAGTCATTGAAACTAAAAGACACACCTTATAACAATCTCTAGACTGATAATGATCTATCATGCTATATATTCTAGCCATGATCTGAGACAAACCAATAACCTACACCATTTGGGGACTCTTTGAGTTCAAAGTTCCATTACATCCAAAACATGGATTTCGTAGATATTATCAGGTCACAACCAATATAGTTTCTCATATAACTAGTAAAATTTGTATATGTGTTTCTGATAAGAAAAACCAAGTATAAAGAGAAAATATAGAAATTGAAAAATAATATCATATAATCCTCAATGGATAAGTAATTAAATAAACCCCTATGTGATGCGTTGTCATACACAGATTTACCCACTATGAACTGTTGTTATACATTCTTCATCTCTATATTTTAATGAGTGTCATCCAAAAATTGATAAATATCCATTGACTAAATAATCCCTAACATGTCTAACACATCACTCTTAAGGGGATAATCAAATACATTTGAGCCACATGCCTAACACATCCATCACAACTTGTAATCTACACATCTCCACACACGTGATCAACTGAAAATGATAGAAGAACAAAAAATTAGATCTGTGATAAAAATTATAAATCAAACATCATTTCGTATCAAGATTCTAGGTGAAATATCAAATATCATATAATATCAAGTAAGAGTATGGTTTATCACAATCCCCATGTTGTAATACATTAATAAAAGGTCCATTGCCTACACACACATATACACCTCTTCTGATAATAAATCAACACTGTTTTCCTAGAATAAACATAGAAACAACATGTGATTAAACATGAAATATAGATCTCACATGCTACCATACAAACAATGTGATCAATCCTCAACCATCATCAACCGGGAATCAAGTCTGCACCCATGGACCTATGTGGTATAGGAACTATAAAAATTTATTTTCGTATGCATTTAATTAGGTAAGATAGTAAATTTAATAAATAATTGATAATTCCACTATGTAGTCCATCTTAATTGATTAGATCATGATGGTATATTTTTTAAATTTTTGAGCATGGAACTAGGACACAAATTTTAATTAATTACAAAAAACAATTAAAATATCCTACCAGGTGTTCCCTTTAGTTTTTAAGCAAGACATGAATTTCAATGTCAACCATTGATGGGTGGAATAACTCTATTAAAAATCCCAACAAACCATGAATAATACAATAAGCTCATATACACAATACCAAAAAACACAAATGTTGCTAACTCCCATCTAAAAAGATCACATCTACATATTTCATGTCATCAAATTACATTATCCTACAAAAATAACCATGATGTATTATATCATGCTGAAAATATTAAAATAATTTATTATAACTAACTTATAGTAAATTATAATAATACTATAAAATTAGAGACAAATTTAAAATAAATTATTTTCATAAATACATAACTGGTATTAATAATATGTGGTAACCTTGAAAATTAATCCATATACTGTATAAAAAATTTATCTGATATCATTTCTTGAAAAATCATATTTCACAAAAACAAAAAAAATGGAAGATTTCAAAGGAATTAAATCGGGTAACACACCTTCACTAAAACGTCATGAGATGGTGTACAGACACTATCTTGGATACATATTTACCTTGGATAAGTTAGAAACCCATTATATATAATTAATTCTAGAATATCGTGTAATATTGAAAAAATTTCTAAAATAGAGATTTCTGAAATCTAGAACAACAAGCGGCGGTGGGGAGAGAAACACATAATGATAGAGGTGGAGGATCCTTACCACTTAAATAATAAAATCACACATAGAACCACCAATATTTGAGTAGAAATTAGGAAGAATACCACCATCATATCCATCTCATTCATATCCTACAATCTAAATTGAACAGGGTCTTTTCACTAGTTTCTAATTTAAAAAAGTGAGATGGGCATCTTTCCTCGTTTACTGCATACCATCATATTTTGAAATAATAGACTCTTCATCCATGAAACATTTAAATATATAAAAAACATTCACACCAAACCATGAATCCTTTTAATGTAATGAATACATAATTTAAAATTTGAATATGTTGCTACTACACTTTTCAGTATTCATGGGCCACCGACCACTCATCCAGTGGCTTATTGAATCCCTAAGTCATCACCCTATACTTGAACCCTTTATAAAAACACAATTTTCAGTTGAAAATATATCAAAAATTAATTTGAATTACTAGTTCTAAAAATAAACTATCTATAAAAATTAAAGCTCAAAATTTCATAAGAATTTCAAAAAATAATGATGTGGTTCATTACCATCTCCCTACCATAGCACTTATTTTCATCAAACGGTTTTACTATAATACAAAAAACATCACCTGATATAGAAGGATCATCATCACAGTTGATTTATATGAACTACAAATTCAAAATACAAACTCATATCTCAACAGACATGGTCATACCTAAACATACATCATGCTCTTATAGAATGAATCCAACCATAACAATATAAGTTGGTCCAAAATTCTTTTTTTCAAAACTTCAAAATAAAAATCTCAAAATCTATTCATATCAACACAAAATTGTTTCATTCCTTGAATACAAATAAATCATGATTAATCTCTATGGAATAATAATCAATACATTAAAATAGGTCTCAAAATTCCAATGACATTTATGGGGTGGTTCAGTTCCATCAAGCTCCATCCACACAAGGCATGATTTTATTGTCGATTCCCAATCCTCATTCCCCATTACAATCGAAAATAATTATTCCATACAAACCATTGAAAACCAAAAACTATGATATATACCAAAAGTCTATGTATGATACATAAGACCTCATTCATTCCCAATATGATGAGTTCAATGTGGTTTCAGCCAACCACCTTTAATTTTGTTTGGATGCACCGGTCAGTAAATTATTAGAAGACTACCTACAAATGTAAATGATCAAAAAAAAAAAGAAACCCCAAGAAACCATTATCATAATTCATTAAACCTCTTGGTAATTTTTAAATTAGACTCACATCTATTCTAAAATCTGAATTGACTATAGTTGATTTTTTCCTAGTTAGTTCACAAACCACATTCACTAGTCGAGAAATGTACAACCATGTGTTAACATACTTGACTCCCTCTCAGATCACAATTATTATCTCTTAAGTCCATTTCTCCCATCTAGTATCCATATTTTGCTACATCAAAATCAAAAACATGATATTCAATATTGAACAAGATACTCCTAGGTCTACAACACATTATTCATTTTGACTCTCTATGATTGTGTAACAACTAATATGACACTTAATAAAGGCTCTTAAAACAAGAGTTTCATTTAAAATATGACCATTTCAATGATCCCCACCAAAGGAGTATCCTCATTTTCACCTCACTGTGCTTACATCAATCTTACCCACCACCAATTAGTCTATCAGTGATCATAATGAATAAAAATGATCTCTTACATATAACATATTTCAATGTAAGCACCGAGGACTAAAAACAAAAGGATAACTCATAAATAATTTCTCTACATCCAAGGACCCATACTCAATGTGGATGACCATCATTTTAATCTAATGAATATGTTATAATTTCATACCTTGATAGGTCTCATTCCAAAACCCAATACACTATCTCAAACCGTGATATCATTATCCAATGAAAAACATGTGTTGACTGTGAAATAGTGTTTTAGTCCAATTTCAATGTCATCCTACAACACAAAGAAACTTTTATAAGCAGTAACCACTAGGACACAAACCCCTATAGGTTCATTCCAAACCCAATGATTTCTAAAATCAATGTTATCTATTAACTGGAATTTTCCATAACCAATAATCATTGTAGACTCTAGGTTCTTCAATATTACAATGATCATTCCAAAAGGCCACATCACCTCCATTTACACTAATTCAACAGAGCACTTGCAATACATCTAAATGAACACTAATTAATTATGTATTTTCTAATAAGGAAAGAGAAATTTAATTATTACTCTAATAGATTAATTTTTTATATATCATAAACATGTTGTCTCGGACTTAGTTTAACTTTTATTTTCTAAAGACCATATGATGTTGGAACAACCAAATGAGAACATATATAGCCACTATTCATAAAATTCATATCCTTCCTATTAATATTCACCATAAACCACCCATAACACAGAATTTATTTCAAGACACTATGTATCCACCCATTCTTTAACATTCCTAGTTCTTACCACATTGTATTATCAGTTAGTATCCAATAATAGATACATTATAAATAAGAGACCATAAAAACTGTAGTTCTTCCATTGATGAAACAAGAATTCAGGTTCATCAAAAATAAATATATTATCACAAGTACTAGAACTCTAGGTACTATATAATAGAGGTCCATATAGAAATAATTAACATCATCTATAACATATAATGGTTATGTGGGTGTATATCTCATATTAATCTTTGAAATCTTCCCCCGAAGAATTATCCCTCACCATCCCAGTAAAGGGAATATCTATAACTTATTACCATTACACAACATAGAAAACATGAACACTAGTAACCAATTTCACATTTTAAGGCCATAAGGGCAAAATCAAACCCCACATAAGGTTTATATAAAGGTGTAAACTCACGGAACATCATCTTGGTATATTTCTATCTATATGCTATGGAAACATAGATCATCGGCAAACCATGTCGAGGAAAAATATTCTAGGTTTAGATAGATATAATTCCAATATTTTTTATATGAAAAATTCCACATAGACCATTGTTGGAGGCTTAATTAATTGAAATCACTAATTAACATCTCACACAAGGTTCCTTTCTAAGGAAAACTAACACTATAAAAGGACCTACAAAGGTATACAAAAATTTATATTCATAGAGATATATTATACCATCTTCACTATCATCATTTTAATTATTATCATTTCCCATGAACATCACAACATAGTTTCACATAACATGATATCATAAATACACCCACATAGGGATCCTACCCACAAAATGTTACCAATAGCTAATTTGTACAACACAGTGTAAGTTGATGACTCTTATATAGGTGAGGTCATAATCATTAGTATGATCACACCAAAGTAGTATAAAATTAATTTAAAACCAAAATGACTAATATGATGGATATGAAACCTCCAACCAATAAATCTTGTTTTCAAATTCATATAAAATCACAAAAATCAAAATCGATATTTGTTAAAAAAGATGAAATTATATATAATATTAATATTATAAACCATGAATATAAATAAAATGCCTTGGTAACCATGAATTCTTTATATAAAGGAGTTCGTGACCCTCCAGATTGATTTTCATCACAATATATAACACAATACTATGCTCCCTATATATGATCACACGAAAATAAGATTATACCATGACCTCTAATACTATTTTGTATCATCCACGCCTAAACGATTGGGTGTAATCCAAAGTTTCACATGACGTCATCCACACCATTATAAATTACATTGGTTTCCTACAAGTAGCGAGCTTCTAAAGTGATGTCATGGGAAGAATATAGCCTCAATCAGAGAAAAACATTACATATAAAAAACCAAAAATGTAAACATGAAACAATCTAGGTAACCAGAAACTAATAACATATTGAATTGTTTGAATACTTACACAAAACATTGACTTAACAATCCCAATAAAATACATCTATCTGATTTCTCACTAAGATTATCATGTATACATGATACAAAAACAACAAAATTACAGGAGGATCTAAAACTATATGCCCAAACTCATCCCATTATTCATACTCATAATGAGTTATCCCACTGGACAACCAAAACTAGGTCTTTAACAACAAATGCATAGAACTATTGATGTATGATCAGGTTTCCAAATTCAATGGCCTAACTAGTAATATTTTATTTCAAATCTGTAGGACAAAACCACCACAATTATATACTTGACTAGTAATTTATGTTTATGTTCATGTGATAAGCCTAGAATAATGAAAATAGGTAATAAATATACTATGCAATCTTATCAAATATTATAAAAATGTAAAAGTAAGAAAATAAAATCTCATATGTCAGCTGTCCATGTGTTAACTATGCATTTAAGAACCTCATCTATACACACATTTGATCTATTCTAGAAAACATTTCACCCACATCCTAACACATCCACCTTAATGGGATAGTCACAAATTTGGATATCATATCTCTCATGATTGGATAATTCAATTCATGCTAACCTCAACCCCAACACATCTAGATAGTCCAGTATTATTCATGTAATCTAAAACTACAAATGATAGGATATCAACTTATATTATATATGATAAATATGATATATAAAAAATCATGTCATATTCTTCTATTGATGAAAAATATGACATCATGTAATATAAAGAAATATTCAATTATATCACAATCCATATTCAATAAAACATCACGAAAAAGTTAATGAGATACCCATGCACACCACATGTGGTCAAAAAATAACATAGGTTTCAAGGAACACACACAGACACACACACATAATGGGATCAAAAATCAAGCATTGGTTTCACGGGCTACACATGGACACAATGTGGTTAATCATCAACAATAAATGACTAAAACATAGGACAACACAATCTACAATGTTGTGTTATATGCTTTTCATGTTTTTCTCAATTATTATTTAATATGTTATGAAAATGAATTCGTTTACTAATTTGACATTTATGTAGGCCTCTTATTTTAATAGATCACATTAATAAACTAAAATAACCTTTTAGGTGTTCCATTTAGTATTCCAATCATGACATGATTATGAAATTCATCCACCCATGGGTTGCATGAACATATTATACATACTAATAAATAATGAAACATACCAATGGTAATGTAAACAAAATTTCCTAACTAAAATAAAGATAACACCCATATAAAAAATTCCAAACAACATTGCCAATGTCACCAAAGTCTATTAGCCCCCACCAATAACATCATGGTCCTATCTCATGACCATGAATTTCATGTAACATATTATAATTAAATTATACTCACTCTAGGAATATTATAATTTTATAACTAATTGAAAGAAAGAAATACTTTTCCAAATAACATTCCATGTATTACCACCTTGAAAAATTATATTCCAACAATCAATGAAAGGGGAAAACATTCATCCAACATCATTTTAGGAAAACTCTATATGAATATCCAACAAAAAAATGAAAATTAATTAAATAAAATTGGAAATTCTATAAGATTTCAACTGGGTGACATACGTTCAGCAATATTTTTTCTGATGGCATTCATAACTCTTCTTTGGTACACCTATATCTAGGTTGAGAAAAAAACCTATAATAAATTTTCAATTACATGATAACAAGTGGAATAATAAAAAGTATATAAAAATGTACCCCCTAATTTAGGGACAATGGGGGAAAATAAATTCATAAGGATGGAGTATGAAGATCCTTTCCCCTGATGATCCATAATCACATCCACAACTACCCAAATCTAATGATAAATAGGGGAGATAAGCATCGACCGATTCTTCATATGTGTATTCCAAAAATTCAAAGTGAATAGGGTCATTTAACCTATTTTGAACTAAAAATAATTGTTTTCCACCATTCATAGTATGACGTATACCATTAAACTATGAGATTTTAAGGTCTACTTTATAGCCTAGTTTTTATGTATTAAAATATTTCTATACACCCATTATTATATTTTAACATTGTGAATGCATTATTCACTAAAAAATGGTATTTTTATTCATATTTCAATAGACCCACTGTAACATCCCAAGTAATTAATGAATAATAGATATTTTTATCTATGTCTATTAATGAATTAGATAGTGTTTTAGAGGCTTAAAATTAAAATAAATCAAATATTAAGCATGGAATACACTAATATTTTTAAAAGATTGTTTTACTACCTTTTCATGGAAATCCATTTTTGAATATATCTTTTGACCATTTTATAAACTATGTTTGTCAAAATAAACTTATTATTTAGGATTGGGACATCAAAAATTACTTTGTATGAATTTTTGGTATTTTTCTGACAATGTTCATTTTTTAACGAATAGTGAAAAATACTGCATTTTACATCAAAACTGCTTTTTAATCTAATTTATTTGTATGATTAGATTATCTTTTGAATTGGTTTTGAAGTGAAATTAGATTATATTTTTACCATTTAATCCAATGGTAGTAATTGTAATCAATTTCACTTTGAAATTGGACTTAAACTGGTGTCAATCTTTTGATACTTATTATTGCATAAAAACACGCTATTTGTCATGACAGCAGGAATTAATTATTAAATTAATTAATGTAACTTATATGATCTGAATTTTGTAAAATAGACATCATTTTTGAATTCAGAATATCAAATATATCTTTGGGTGACGTTTTGGTATTTTTCTGAAAAACTTCAATTTTTGATAAATAGTGAAACCACTATGTGGTACTTATAAAAACCGATTTTCCATTTAAATGAAATGTTGTCACCTTTGTGTTTTGAATTTCAATAATCCGACATACATGGTTGTCATTAAGAAGTAAAATTTTTTCCAATGGGATTAAATTAAATTTTTGGTGAATAGTAACTTATTAAGTTTTTTAATCGCGATTAGTGGTAATTAGTGTAGATTGAGGTAAAAAATAATGTTTTAATAGTATGAGACGAGCATGACACATGTCCTACCCTAATTGGATGTGTCATTGCCGACCAAGACAATCCATGAGTCAACTTGGGGACCCCATGGAGCCACTTAGGTTGGGAAATGACATAAATAACTTTTTATTTCATGAAAAAGTGAAAATGACACAAACATAATATGATTTACGAAAACAATCTTTAAATGGGGTTATACAAGTCAGATTTTTGACTATAAATATTAATTGGAAAGATAAAAAGATTTCCTACATCATAGTTGTTTTTATAATTTCTGGACATTAAATAAATAAAAGTATTTATGACATCATAATGATGTAGCGATTACCTCATTAATAAAGGATTTAAATAAAATGAAAAGGTAATGTAAATGATATGACCTACACATGTATAAAACCAATTGGGTGGGTATATTTCGAACCCTTATCACCTTAGCCTAGAATTATATCAATGTGGGACGTTTTAAATCCGAAACTCATTTTCAAATAAAGTAATATTTTGTTACTTTCCAAGAGTACCCCTCCTCTCCTCTTATAAAAGGCCCCCACCTCTACCTCCTTACCCAAACATCCAAAGCCTTTGGCTCGGCCAAACCCTGCTCATTTTTCCTCTCCACGTCCCTCTCTTACTCCTTGAATCCTCACATTGGGCAGAACTCTTCCCAAGGAAGCCTTTGAGCTCAAACCAAAGGGAGTTACCCGATTTTAAGGTAATGTATTCACTTGAGTCCTTTTGCTTTATTTTGCATCTCCAACCCCCTAAACCCTTTTTATTCATTTCTTTTGTAACAAATCCAGTATCATAAAAATACTAGGATGTTGTTATAATATGTATTAGAGCTACACTTACACACACCTACATCTAATGGTTTATGTACATTCTGTTTCCATGGATGGTGAATTTATGCCTCCTGAAACGATGATTGTTCAACATTCTTTTAACACCTTCAAAGGTGGCCATTAAGATGTCACTATATTTATATATGATATATAATATGTTTATGTTTTACTTAAGATTCTGTATTTTGCATTTTGGGCATACCATTATGGTTTTCATTATGGGTAAACATGATATCTTCATTTAAGGAAGTGCGGACTACCGCCCCATCAAAGTGATTTGATTCGTTAAATACCATACGTGGGATGTATAAAGGATGGAACAATGACATTATATATGATATTATACTGGAATTATAATATATTTTTATATCATTATGATTCCATTCTATAAAATATGAAATAGAAATGAAAGTAGCATTCATGCGTACGTACGGCTTACCATCTCCATGAACGGTGCGTTTCATTTCTTACCTCTAAATGATTATCTAATATTATAAATACATATATATACTGGATATATATGATATATACATCATTATTATAATTATGGATATAATGGATACATGAACAACTTGTAATTATAAAGGGTTTATTTTTTACTCAAGTACCATTGATCGTTAAAACGACCGTTATTAACTTAAATAATTACAAAGTGTGCATGACATGGAGATAAGTGATATAAAAGCAATAATGAACATAAAAAAAGGTTATTAATAATGTATAAATTAACTAAAGTGTATTATTCAGGACATTAAAGAATGACCGAGTCATGTCGGACCCGAGGTATGGGACTTCGTCTCAATCTCCTTTCATTGAGGCATATTTTATTTTATACACAACATTGTTTAATATGTTGTATAAACCCCTTTGACTTTTATGTTTATCCAAAAGGAATCATTTTTATATGAAGCGTTTTACAAAACAAAAAAAGGGAATATTTTTGTCTTACGTATGCGGCGACAACGACTTCTCCACAGCCATGCCCATTATTTGGGTTTCGGCTTCCTCTACAAGCCATACCTTCTTTTTAAAAGAAAAACAAATACCATGTTTTACTTTTCTTTTATTTTGGTATTGGAAATGGTTTTCATAATGTTTTTATATCAATCTGTTATATTGATATCATGTGATTGAAAGGTGGAAATGTTATGGTTCCTTTATGCATGTTTTATGTGATACGATTATGTTGAGGTTCCTGGGAATTATTATGAAGATGGGTGGTTCCGTGACAAAATAAGGGTGGGTGAGCCCAATATAGCTCTCCAATGCATTGGGTAATGCAAAGGAGTGAAACGTTAAGGTTTCTCCGAAGAGATTTAGGGAATATACTGTGATGGGTATTCCAAACGTAACAAAGATGGTTACTCCCTGCGTAAGAATGTATTAAATGCCTGAAGTTACCTTTATGTCTTATGACTTCTATGATTTATTCATGATTTGATGAGGTATGTTAAAGTGATTATGTTTTATGGGTAAATTATGATTTCATTCTTATATATATATGAACTCATGTTTCCTTTCCATATTTTTTTTATATAACCCATGCTGAGCTTTTTATGCTCATCCCAAGTTTTTTTTGGAAATGTTTTTCACAAGTCAAGTGAAAGGTACATGATATGATGATAGTGTCAAGGAAGTGTCAAGAATGATTCCATGTTTTATTTCGAATATGTTTCCATTGATGGGAAAACTGAATACTATCTTTATGTAACCACATTGTTTATATGTGGAATGAAATGCAGGTTTTATGATCTAATTCTCTAAAACTCTAAACCCGAAAATACCCTCAATGTGTAATCTTGTAATAACTCAAGATTAAGTAAGGTTTAAGGCTGGGGCCTTATAGTTGGTATCAAAGGTCGGTTTAGATAAGTTTAGGGGTTAGAATTCTATTAAATGATTATCCAAAAATATTTTATTTTGAAATGATATAGCATTTGAAGATTACCATGTTGCTTCATCTAAGACATGTTTGATCAGAATGGATTTCCGCAGAGGAAATAGGGAAGCAGTGCTAGGAAGGCATGCAGAATAAAATAACCTTCCGAATCATCATCCTGAGATGGTCGGAATTGGAACTGAACAGTTTGTTGCAGTAATGGCGTAGTTGACTCAAGCGATAAATGGCAGTGGTATCCATGCACGAGATCAGCCAGATTAACCATAGATGAAAATGTAAGTGGTAGAACATTTCATGAGGCAACATCCCCCATTATTCAGAGGATCACCTGACCCTATTCTAGATGAAGGGTGGATTAATGCACTGGAGAATATTTTCGATGTCATGGGGTGTTCAGACAATCAAAAGGTTAGTCTTGCTATTTACCGTTTAGAGGGTGAAGCGGATATGTGGTGGTCGATGGTTAAAAATATCAGGGACGCTGATGAGATTGATGCTCTTGACTGGGATGAATTCAAAGGTATGTTTCTTGAGAAGTATTTTCCTAAGGCTTTTAGACTTAGGATGGAAAAGAAATTCTTGGAATTGAGGCAAGAGGAAGACTCAATGGCTACCTATGAAGAAAGTTTCACTCGATTGGCAAGGTATGCTCCAAATTTTATCTGAGACCTTGATAGTAAAATAAACTATTTTTACTCAGGATTAAAGCCAAAATATCAAAGGGCATTAGCTTATCGTAAGTTTAAAAGTTATGAATACCTTGTTCGATGTGCTGAGAAGGTGAAAATGGAGTTTACTGATGATCAAGTGTTCTATAACAACCAACATAAGAAGAGACAAAGGCGGCATGAGAAAGGAAAGAATTCTTCAAAAATGTCTGATGGTAAGAAATCTAAGTTTCTAGTTTGTGATAAATGTGCCAAAAGGCATGCTGGGGAATGTCTTCTGAATTTTGGAAAGTGCTACCGATGTGGTAAGATGGGACATAAGGCTTGTGATTGCACTTAAAAAGAATAGGGTGATGGTAAGAAAAAATTTGATTTACAGTTAGTGAAATGTTATAAGTGCAATGATATGGGTCACTATGGAAACGAGTGTCCGACAAAGAGCTTGAGTGATTCGAAGCAGTTAAACTACAAGAAGAAAGGGGTGGTGAAATCCTTTGCAACTACTTCAGCAAATGTCGGGGTATCAAATGAAGTTGTATCAGGTACTTTTTTTGTTTTTTCAGATTATTCCAGTGTGTTGTTTGATTCGGGGTCTACACATTCTTTCATCTCTGAAAACTTTTCTAGTAAAATGGGAATACCATCTCAAGAAATGACTCCTGAACTTGTGGTAAAAACCCCTGTGAGAAATGTTGAGGAAAAAAGAATTTATAATAATCTTCCTATCCTTATCTGTGGAAAGAACCTACTTGAAAACCTTATTTTTTACCTCTAGTAGAGTTTGATGTTATCCTGGGTATGGATTGGCTCACTATTTACAATGCTATGATTGACTGTAGAGCTAAAGAAGTTTTTTTTTCAGAAAGATTTTCAGTTTGTGTACAAGAATGAACCCTTACTATTGATAACTTATCAAGAGGACAAGAAACATGTAATAGATGGAAATGAATGTTACCTTGCACAAATCATTGAAAATAAAGGAACTATTCAGATTAATGATGTACCAGTGGTAAATGAGTATCCTGATGTTTTTCCTGATGAGTTTCCTTGAATAATACTAGATCAAGAAGTTGAGTTTACTGTTAACTTAGTTCCTGATGCTAATCCAATTTCAAAACCTCCTTATCGAATGGCTCAAATTTAACTTTTAGAGTTGAAGGAGAAATTGCAAGATTTATTAGAGAAAAGTTTCATTCGACCTAGCACATCACCATGAGGTGCTCCTGTTTTATTTGTTAAAAAGAAAGATGGTTCAATGAGACTTTGCATTGATTATATATCCTTGAATAACATCATTGTTAAGAACAAATATCCTTTTCCTCATATCGATGATTTATTTGATCAGCTCCAGGGAGTTCAGTTTTTTTTCAAAGATTGACCTGAGATCGGGGTACCATCAGCTGAAGGTAATGGAGGTATATATTCCGAAGACCGCATTTTGTACAAGATATGGCCATTATAAATTTTTAGTAATGCCATTTGGGCTAACCAATGCACCTGCTGTATTCATGGACTTAATGAATAGAATTTTTTCCATGAGTTCTTGGATAAGTTTGTGGTGGTTTTCATTGATGATATTTTGGTGTTTTCTAAAAGTAAAGAGGAGCATGAAAGTCATTTAAGGGTTATCTTGTAAACCATAAAAGAAAAGAAACTATATGGAAAATTCATCAAGTGTAAGTTTTTGTTGCAAAAAAATTCTTTCCTTAGACATATTGTTTCTAAAGATGGAAAAACTGTTGATCCGGTAAAAACAAAAGTTGTGGAAGACTTGCCAAGAACCAAAAATGTAACTGAGATTCGTAGCTTCCTTGGTTTGGTAGGATATTACCGAAGGTTTGTTAGAAATTTTTCACGATTATCTAGTCCAATGACTAAGCTAACTCTGAAGGGTGTTAAGTTTATCTGGACAACAAAATGTGATGATTGTTTTTAGGAGTTGACAAAAAGATTGGTGAATTCTCCAGTTTTGGCACTACCTTCCAGGAATGGGGAGTTTGTTATCTACAGTGATGCTTCATTGAAAAGAAATGGTTGTGTCCTAATGCAGAATGATCAGGTAATTGCTTATGCTTCACGATAGTTGAAAACTCATGAGGTAAATTACCCTACACATGGTGAAGAGAGAGTTGTTTTGTGAAGCTCATAGTTCTCCGTTTTCATTTCATCGTGGTAGTACTAAGATGTATAGAGATCTTCGGGAGTATTATTGGTGGGATGGAATGAAAAGAGATATTGCTGATTTTATTGTGAAGTGTTTGACTTATCATCAGGTTAAAGCAGAGTGGCAATTACCGAAAGGGATGCTTCAGCCTCTATTAGTGACAGAGTGGAAATGTGAGAATATATCCATGGACTTTGTTGTGGGATTACCGAAGACATCTCGAGGTAATAATTCAATCTGGGTTATTGTTGATCGCTCGACTAAATCTGCTCATTTCCTTACTATACGAGATAATTTTTCCGTAGATCAACTTTCCCATTTGTATCTTAATGAGATAGTCCGGTTACATGGAGTTCCTCTCTCCATTGTATCTGATCGTTATCCCAGGTTCACTTATATCTTTTGGAAAGGCCTTCAGAAGTCGTTGGGTACTGAATTAAATTTTAGTACAACATTTTATCCTCAATCAGATGGGCAGTCAGAATGAACAATTCAGACCTTGGAGGATATTCTACGAGCTTGTTCGATGGATTATCAGGGAAGTTGGGACCAACATCATTCTTTGGTTGAATTTTCATATAATAACAGTTTTCATTCCATTATATAGATGACACCATCTGAGGCGTTATATGGGAAGCGGTGTTGTACTCCAGGATTCTGGGGTGAAGTGGGAGAAAGGAATTTGATGGGACCAGAATTAGTAGAAGAGATGGTTGAAAAAGTTCAGCTGATTCAAAAACACATGAGAACAGCTCAGAGTAAGCAGAAGAGTTATGCAGACAATAGGAGGAAGGATCTCTCTTTTAAGGTAGGTGATCATGTTTTTCTCAAAGTATCGCCATGGAAAAGTGTGATGTGGTTTGGTAATAAAGGAAATCTGATTCCAAGGTTCATTGGACCATATGAAATTATGGAGAGAGTTGGATCAGTTAATTACCGAGTGGCTTTACCTCTGAGTTTATCTCAGGTACACAATGTTTTTCATGTTTCAATGTTAAGGAAGTACATGCCAGATCCATCTCATGTTTTGAGTCCAGAGGTATTTCAGCTGGAATAGAACCTATCTTATGAGGAATAACAGGTCCAGATTCTTGACCATAGGGATCAAGTGTTACGGAATAAGGTGATTAATCAAGTAAAGGTTTTGTGGAAAAACCACATGATGGAAGAGGCAACATGGGAATCTGAAAATGAAATGAGGGATAAGTACCCCCTTTTATTCGATAAGTAAATAAATTGCGGGGATGAAATTTTCTAAAGGGGGAAGGATGTAACATCCCAAGTACGTAATGAATAATAGATATTTTTATCTATTTCTATTAATGAATTAGATAGTGGTTTAGAGGCTTAGAATGAAAATAAATCCAATCTTAAGCATGTAATATGCTAATATTTTTAAAAGATATTTTTACTGCCTTTTTATGGAAAACCATTTTTTAATCTATCTTTTGACAATTTTATAAACTATTTTTTTCAAAATAAAGTTATTATTTATGATTGGGACATCAAAATTTACTTTGTGTGAATTTTTGGTATTTTTCTGACAATGTTCATTTTTAATGAATAGTGAAAAATACTGCATTTTACATCAAAAATGCTTTTTAATATAATATATTTATATGATTAGATTATCTTTTTAATTACCTTTGAAGTGAAATTAGAATATATTTTTACCATTTCGTCCAATGGTGGTCATTGTAATCAGTTTCACATTGAAATTGGACTTAAACTGGTGTCAATCTTTTGATACTTATTGTTTCGTAAAAACACGCTATTTGTCATGACAGTGGGGATTAATTATTAAATTAATTAATGTAACTTTTATGATTTGAATTTTTTAAAATAGACATCATTTTTGAATTCAGAATATAAAATATAGCTTTGGGTGAAGTTTAGGTATTTTTCTGAAAACTTCAATTTTTGATGAATAGTGAAACCACTAAGTGGTACTTCTAAAAACTGATTGTCCATTTAAATGAAATTTTTCCACATTTGTGTTTTGAATTTCAAAAATATGACATACATGGTTGTCATTAAGAAGTAAAATGTGGTCCAATGGGATTAAAATAAATTTTTGGTGAATAGTAACTTATTAAGTATTTTAATCGCGATTAGTGGTAATTAGTGTAGTTTAAGGTAAAAATAATGTTTTAATAGTATTAGATGAGATTGAAACATGTCCTACCCTAATTGGATGTGTCATGGCCGACAAATACAATCCATGGGTCAACTTGGGGACCCCATGGAGCCACTTTGGTTGGGAAATGACATAAATGACTTTTTATTTAATGAAAAATTAAAAATGACACAAACATAATATGATTTACGAAAACAATCATTAAATGGGTTTATACAAGTAATATTTTTGACTATAATTATTCATTGGAAAGCAAAAAATATTTCCTAAATCATAGTATTTTATTTATAATTTTTGGACATTAAATATATATTAGTATTTATGACATCATAATGATGTAGCGATTACCTCATTAATAAAGGATTTAAATAAAATGAAAAGATAATGTAAAATATATGACCCACACATGTCCAAAACCTATTGGGTGGGTATATTTATAACCCTTATCACCTTAACCAGGAATTATATCAATGTGGGACGTTTTAAATCCGAAACGCATTTTCAAATAAAGTAATATTTCTTTACGTTCCAAGAGTGCCCCTCCTCTCCTCTTATAAAAGGCCCCCACCTCTACCACCTTAACCACACATCCAAAGCCTTTGGCTCGGCCAAACCCAACCCATTTTGTCTCTCCACGTCCCTATCTTACTCCTAGAAGCCTCACTTTGGGCATAAGTCTTCCCAAAGAAGCCTTTGAGCTCAAACCAAAGAGAGTTACCTGATTTTAAGGTAATGTTTTCACTTGAGTCCTTTTGTTTTATTTTGCTTCTCCAACCCCCTAAACACTTTTTATTCTTTTATTTTGTAACAACTACAATATCCTCAATATACTAGGATGTTGTTATAAGAAGGATTCTAACTACACTTACACACACCTACATCTAATGGTTAAAGAACATACTGTTTTCGTGGATGTTGAATTTATGCCTCCCGAAACGATGATTGTTCAACATTTTTTAACACCTTAAAGGTGGCCATTAAGATGTAACTATATTTATATATGATAGATATTATGTTTATGTTTTACTTAAGCTTCTCTATTTTTCATTTTGGGCATACCTTTATGGTTTCAATTATGGGTAAACGCGATATCTTCAATTAAGGAAGTGCGGACAATCGCCCCCTCAAAGTTATTTGATTCATTAAATACCATATGTGGGACGTATAAAGGATGGAACTATGATATTATATATGATATAACACTGGAATTATAATATACCTTTATATAATTATGATTCCATTCTATAAAATACAAAATACAAATGAAAGTAGCGTTCATGCGTACGTACGGCTTACCGTCTCCATGAACGGTGAATTTCATTTCATACCTCTAAATGATTATGTAATATTATAAATTCATGTATATACTGAATATATATGATATATACATCATGATTATAATTCTGGATATAATGGATACATGAACAACTTGTAATTATAAAGTGTTTATTTTTGACTCAAGTACCAATGATCGTTAAAACGACCGTTATTAACTTAAATAATTACAAAGTGTTCACGACATGGAAATAAGTGATATAAAAGGAATAATGAACTAAAAAATGGTTCTTAAGAAATTATAAATTAACTCAAGTTTATTATTCAGGACATTAAAGAACGACCGAGTCAAGTCGGACCCGAGGTATGGGACTTCGTCTCAATCTCCTTTCATTGAGGCACATTTTAATTTATACACAACATTCTTTTATACGTTGTTTAAACCCCTTTGACTTTTACATTTATCCAAAACGAATCTTTTTTATACGAATCGTTTTACAAAACGACAAATGGGAATGTTTTTGTTGTACATATGCGGAGACAATGACTTCTCCGCCACCGTGACCATTATTTGGGTTTCAGCTTCCTCTACAAGCCATACCTTCTTTTTAAAAGAAAAATAAATACCATGTTTTACTTTTCATTTATTTTGGTATTGAAAATGGTTTTCATAATGTTTTTATATCATTGTATTTTATTGATATCTTGTGATTGAAAGGTGGAAATGTTATGTTTCCTTTATGCATGTTTTATGTGATACGATTATGTTGAGGTTCTTGGGCATTATTATGAAGATGAGTGGTTTTGTGATAAACTAAGGGCGAGTGAGCCCGATATAGCTCTCCAATGAATTGGGTAATGCAAAGGAGTGAAATGTTAAGGTTTCTCCAAAGAGATTTAGGGAATATACTGTGATGGGTATTCCAAACGTAACCAAGAGGGTTACTCTCTACGTAAGAATGTTATGAATTCCTCAAGTTACCTTTATGTCTTATGATTTCTATGATTTATTCATGATTTGATGAGGTATGTTAAAGTGATTCTGTTTTATGGGTAAAGTATGATTTCATTCTTATGTATATATAAACTCATGTTTCCTTTACATATTTTCTTTATATAACCCATACTGAGATTTTTATGCTCATTCCATGTTTTTTTTGAAATTTTTTTCACATGTCAAGGGAAAGGTACCTGATATGATGATAGTGTCAAGGAAGTGTCAAGAATGAATCCATGTTTTATTTCAAATATGTTTCCATTGATGGGAAAAGTGAATACTATCTTTATGTAACCACTTTGTTTATATGTGGAATGAAATGCAAGTTTTAGGATCTAATTCTCTAAAACTCTAAACCCAAAAAGATCCTCAGTGTGTAATCTTGTAATAACTCAAGATTAAGTAAGGTTTAAGGCTGGGGCCTTATACCCACGACTATAAACACCACTATAACAACCTCTCAAACCCACGAGTCATCACAAAATACATGACCCTCATCCCATAACACTATTTTGGGATATTCAATGTCCTGAAACATCATTCGAATTTTTTTTATCATAAATAACTATTAAAACAATTTAAGTCAAATTTACCTTGGAATATCCAACCCACAATGAAACATTTAATTTCATATAAATGTTCAAAATAATTAATTGTTATCACTTAATATACATTTAATAAATGAAAATTTTTATTTCTAGATGTTGGTAATTTTGATTATTCTACAAATGTATATTAATTTTTAGGTCAATACCAATACATTATATAATAATATCAACATTACAATAAAATTATATATACATTAATAGATGTTTATTAATGATTTTTAAACTTAAATGTTAATCACAATTTAGTATTAATTATGATATATGAAGAATTTTTTTGATGAAGTTAATTCTAGAAATATTAACAAACAATGTGTGTTATGTTAATAAAAACTTAAATATTAATATTACCCTTATAGAAATTAATATTATTTAGTAATTAATTTATACTGTGAATAATATACTTTATTCCATATTCAACTATTATATAAATTTATATTATTTATTCATTTATGAGGTCAAACCCCCAAAACATGAACACACTTCAACTTGATGGGTGTTTATGGTAAATGGGTGTTCATTTTGACACAATATCATTATAAAAAAGAAAATATTATAATTTTATAATATATGAAAATATATTTTATTTTTTAGTGATATGGAAAATCTAGATGAATAATGAAAAACATTACATTGTAAATGTGGTAGTCCACATGTATGCATGATTATTAATCATTGATTTTTCTTATTAAATGGAAAGGAATAAATTTTGGTTCTTATATTAATATAATTACACCTAAATATGTTAAATAAAATAAGTAAGTTATTTTAAAATGGTTAGAATAGGTTTGGACAATTAATATTAAGAAGATAAGGATATGTCTTAATTAATATTCACATTCAGTCTTTAGAATTTAACATTTTTAACTACTTAACAACTAAAATATTAAGTTAAATTTGGGGTGCAATTATCTCATGAAAGGGAAAAATAGTAATGTTAAATGGGTAGGGTTTAATTTAAAATTATACGTTTTATTGTATTATTAAGATGGTCGATGTTAACCCTAATTATATGTAATGAAAATTGATGTTTTGGGAAGACAAATTTTTTCATTATTGGAATGAAACGTTGAGGATATCTAAAGATAAATTGTAAAATAATGGAATTTGGTGTTATTTGTATTTTATAAATCCTTCAAAAAAAATTCCAAATTATTTTTAAACATGTTTAAAAACATTTATTACAAGATTTTACATTTATAACTTCTTTACGAATGTTACCAGACTACACCCAAAAAAATAATGATTTACTAAATATATAAAATAATAATTCATATATAACATTGATGTACAATATAATAATTTATTAATTCATTAAATAAACAATATTTATTAATTTTTAGTAATATTTTAATTTTAAATAGATGACTTTTACGGAAAATATTTTTGAGGAAAATGGTTTTATTAATTATATGTTCTTAACCGTATTTGGTACTGATTAATAATTACATTTCTGATAATATTTTTATATATGTTTTGAAAAATCATAATATATTAAGTATTTAAGATAGATTCATTCAATTTATTAGAAACAAATTAAACAATGTTAATAAAAAAATATTAAAAAATAGTTTCACTATTATAATTGTAATAAAAATTAAATTCAATATCTATTTTTATACCTAAAAATGAAATTTCCCTTATTAAAAGATATGATAATGTTGATATTTAATATTAAATTAGTTTTTTGTTATATTTCTAAAAGTGATAAAATCTAGTTTTTTAATAATAGTGTATAAAAATTGTTTTATTAGAGTGAAGTATTACTTATTTACCCCAGATGCTAAACATTTATTTTATAAATTACATATAATATTTTTAAAAAAATATATAATTCTTATATATTTATAATAGTGGTTTAATATTTCATGAAATCAATCTTATATGGTATGAAGATGTTGATCTGGTTGAAGAAATATAGATTCCCACCTAATTCATTCGATCCATGAATATATTTGATGATAATAAATTAGATAATAATGCAAGACATTAAAATACATTTTAATATTATGATTTATATTCCTTCAATTGAATAGACATATCAATAGCTAAATTATTTAGTACTGGTGAACATCACTGTTAGGTTACCCTAAATTATGTTTTCTATAAAAAGAAGATAATCAGTTACACTTATCATTATTTACTAAAACATGACACATTATTTTTATATATTAAATGTATTAGTTGGTTTAAAAAAATTTCTGAGGCCCTAATAGTTATGATTCTAGTGGAATAAAGCTGTGAACATTTCCATATGATGAATGTGGTAGAGATTTGTTTTCTCAATAGCTCGAGATTCATATGTGATATGATTGACATAAATTTCTTCTTGATATTGTCTCGACTTACGTAATCTGATTTTCTTGGATAAGTTATGAAATAATTTTGATCTTGTAGAACTAATGTATATTAATTATTTAAATGCGGGGATATATTTATATGAAGTATAAATTATTAATATTTCTTAAAAATTTATTTGAAAACCAGATAATTATTAGATAAAGTCTTTTATTTTATATAAATAGCATTATCAACCTCCTAGAATTTGAGATAAATTTCTAATAAAGAGATTCGTATTTGACGAAAATTTAATCACTTGCATTGGAAAAAAAATTAATGAAAAAATATATATTTTTATGTGTTAATGAATCATTTTCATGAGTATCTAACTGTTATACATTTTTATGAAATTGATCTAAAAACATACAAGAAGAATTGATGTATTGAATTTATGTTTCAAAACATATGTTAATACAACATGTTTAAATAAAAATCAGTATTTTATTATTAAATCATTATGATTGAATATTTTCATAACTTTGATAGAATATAGTTCCCATTTATGTTTACATGGGCTACATAATTCATTAATTATTTTTCTGGTTTAATAGGTCTGTGAAGCATCATGGATACTACATGTCATGTATGAATGCCATATAATTTAATTATTTGATATAAGTGGTTATATAACATAAAATGGATATTTTAAAAATATTTCAAGTATACATGAGTTCAAAATATTTGTAACGATTTATAGATATTATAGTTTGTGTTGGGTTTAGTGTTTAATTTTTTTCAATGAGGTGTCATGATCTATTTTATAAGGCCCAAACATTAATCATTACATAATTTTTAGTTTTAGTAATGAATTAAATTTCATTAACATTGAAGATATTTTTGTGTTTATAGTTTTTAATAATTAGTCCATAATTTTTACCTAAAAAAACCATTGGAATGAAAAGTAGACATTTCTAAACAATAAAAATTTTTTCATCAAAGGAATATATATTAAAATAAAACATTATTTATTTTGGACAAACATATTCAATTGATTCATCATGACATATCTTTTTTACCTACCAATATTATGCCCTATTAAAAAATAGTTAAATCTTTGGATGAGCATAAAATTCTTAGCAGAGCTTGCACAAAGAAGAAAAATTATTCATGTAGAAGAAAACATGAAAACCATGAATAATTGTCATAATGTAATTCTTTTCACCATTAAGAGGTAGTAAATACTATTTAGTAGATAAAATATCAATTAATACAAATTTTTTAATCAAAATTTTACCATAAAATCCGTTGAAAAAACATATAACAAAAAATTTTATCTTGGTACATAAACATACTTCAATGGAATAATCATACGGTTGATTCCCACACATATCTCTCTTGTAAATGGTATAACCATTCAACCAAATTCCATCATCACTGCATTATAGGTCATAACATATCCACCCACACTTGTTATATCATGGAACCATCTATCTTTAGTTAATCACATAAGCACCCGCATTTGGATTATCATATAACCACCCATGAAATATCAAAGTACAATTATATTCTCCAAACCCATATAAGATTGCAATTGTTGACATTTTACTCATAAAATTTCATTTTCAATCACAATAAATAATTTTAAGACATTTAAATAATAAATCCATTTTCTAAAAAATTTTCAATACCAAAATACATAAAAAAGGATTTATTTATACACCTCATAATATAAGGTGGTGTATAACATCAAAATATGCCTCAATGAAGGGAGATTGAGATGAAGTCCCTTACAAGGATCCCATTTTGGGAAAATATGAGATAAATTATAATGTTACCATTTTAAAACAATAATTTACATATAAATAGATTCATAAAATATATTTTTAAATCATGGAAAAATATAGAAATATTTATAAGAATAAATCACCAAAAAATTAAATGAGGTTCTGAGTTAAAATGTCTCTTACCACATGATAAATACTTAACAAAAAATATTTAAAGAATAAATTTAAATATAAAATAGAATAGTATGAGAATAAGGTGATTCATGATATAATATTTAAAATTTTTGTATAAACACCATATTAAAGTGAATTGGTGGATAATGAAATACAAGTCTCAATTGAATATAAATTGAGATGAAATCCCTTATGTTGAGTCTGATTCATCGAGTTTGTTCCTTATTCTTCCTGAACAATACAAATAGGTTAATTTTTATCTTCCATATAAAATTTAAATGTTTCTTATTCCTTTTATATCATTAATTACCACATTAGGTTAATTATTTAATTATTTTAGTTTATGTCCAACGTTTTGTTGTTATTCTGTACTCAAGTTGAAAATGAACATAGTAAGATGCCAACAGTTCATGTGGCCTACAGTAAATAATCTTCAGAATAATATCCATCTAGTTATTATAATTTTGTTGAAAAATTATACATTTAATGAAATCCATTAGTTATGGTTATGAAAAAATTGACAATGATAAAATCATGAAAATGGTAAGTCATACGTACGCATGAGTAACATTATCATTTTTTATTGATCATTTTGGAAGGAATGTAAGTATTATTTTATCTATATAGAATGATCAAAAAATAATTAAATTCAAATTAATTATTTAAATAAACTTATAAATATCCTAAAAGTGATATAATGAATAAAAACAATTCACATCATTTTGTCGAAATGATAGTTCACTCATGGGCACGATCAGTGTTCACATTTTTATGCCCATGGAATGTAAGAACATGGTTGATATTTTATTATCTTATATTGACTAGAATGTAATTAATATCATATATGAATATTAATTTACATTACTATAACCTGTCATGAGATATGAATATGAAAAATGAATTATCTCAAATTGTGGAGGTGATAATTCACACGTACGCACATACGATTAAATCCATTCAATTTTAATGAAAGTAGATATTAATTTTGTTGAATATATTCAAATAGTAAAATAAATTGATATTGAATTTACATGATTTATTAATTCATCCTTGATGATTAATATTTTATGGAAATGGTAGAATAAATAAAAGAGAAATTCATAAATAAAAACATTACATTTCTTTCCAATGATCACATTTCTAGACACCTTAACACCTCTAGGAAGGGTTTTATTCATTAAATAATGACTCAATAATATGTGGAGGGATTCTATTTAGTCCATGAATCGTGTTTATTATATGTGATATATAGGGCATGGTATGGAAATTTTATTCTCATTTTTTCATAGTCTTTTGTAATTTCTATGTTGATATCTCAACTTTATATGATTACTAAGAATATTAGATCCCCATTTCTAATGTTTCTTTCCCATATGTGATAAAATTTATTATCTATAATATTTCAAAGAAGAGTGTTATGTTAAAAAAATATGTGGGATGTGACATAGCTCACAAATATAACAATTTTTTATGGGTCCATATTTAAAAATACAGAAGACATAGACAATTCTCATATGCATCATTATTTTATCAAATAATCATACATATTTTATTGTATTTTTTTATGATTGAGAATTATTGGTACTAATAAGTAGTATTATATCAAGGATTAATTTAATATTTGATATTATCATAGACAACATTACTGAGATCCATAGGGATAATTCTAATGATATATCTAGGGAAACATCTATGGATATGAATAAGGTTTTCAATGTTTTGAAAAATAAACATCTATTTTGGGAAAGGATAGAATGAGTGGTTTCCTAGAAATTACATCCTTATTTAAACATTAATGAAGGATGTGGTTCTAACATAGAGACACCTTGGTTAATAACTCTGAAAAGGGTACGTTGAGGTTGACGTGATCATAATCTAGTGCATAATAATGGGCCTTGATCCATAGCTTATTTTAATCTCCTTAGATATATTCTTTTAAAATTCACATAAGATTTATAAATCATAATGAAGTATTTTAATAATGACCATGGATGACCAAGGATAAACCCAATGTTCTATAAATTGTAAATAAAGTGTCATTATTTAGACATCCAAATAGTTATTTCCATGATTATTTGGATTCCAAATAGGATTATTACTTCTCACACTTTAGTTTTGTAAATTGTGTGAACCATGTGGAACTAGATTAATATTTATTGTGATCAAAAATTGGATAATCAAGAAATAATGGGGATTCAAAATAGAGTGATGGTTGTTATTATTATGCATAAATATTCATAAAGATATATTATTATTATCTTTTACCAAAACCAACTCTAATACAAAAAAATAGAGACAGATAGTGGTCATTGAGTACTTACATGGGGGACCTTATATGAATAATGATATGGATTACACTGTTTCGAGAATTTCGGAAAATCCACCTATGTAGTTATATTAGGGGAATGGAAAGATGTTTTGAGTGTGGAAATTAAGGAAAAAGAAATTAATTATATAGAAGAAATAAAAATTCTAGTTATCAAAATGGATAAAAATAATGGTCTCTTTAATATTTCAATGATTGTTGAATGTTTCAAATGTGGAATCTATAAGGATTATTCAAATCGATGTTCTAATAGGAATAATCATGATGATAATCAGAAAGGTTCTATGAGTAATGGTTATATTTTTTATTATTATGTGAATATAAAATAAATATAAAATAAAATATGTGTTACGAAAATATATTAAAATGCATGCTTAATTATGTATAATGAAATTTTAAGGATTTACGTGTTTATGTATTATGATTCAATGATTTATATTTTTATAAGTGATATTTCTTTATTAGAATCATTATGTATCCATTGATTGTTTCACCTTATTATTTCATTATGGTGTCTAAAGAATATTTTTAATTGTATTAGTGTTCTGAAAATTATATTTAATGGAATTGTTACAACTTTATTATGGGATGATAACCTTTAGGATGTTACGAATATTGGGAAAATAGTGTTTGATTTAGATTAATATGTTATCAATATTTATTAAGTAAATTGGAATGTATTGATTACATTGGAATTGAATAATGGTTTGAAAAAAAAAACATTTTCTATTAACATTTATGGAGTCTATATCATTTTTCTGTTAATGAAATATATTCAGTAATCTATGATGTTATTTAAGGAATGTTAAAAGAGTAAGTATTTTAATGATGGAATATTTTAATTTTGATTTTATTGTAATTTAATATATTATCATTTTTTGGAGAATATATGATCAATTTACTCATATATTTTGATTTTTACATTAAAAGATACATGATGTCATTTTGGGGATTAATTATTATTTGATTTAGGAAATTTAGCTTCCTTAATTATAAATTTTTGCATCAAAATGTTGAAAATACGAAGAGTCTTAGGGTTGACTATTAATTTAGTTGAATAGGTTGATCTGTGGATGTTATATGATAACATTTGATAACCATTATTTTTTTATAATAACATGAGAATGAATGATTGACTTATCATTATTTTAGGGATCTTATGATCTACTAGTGATTCAGGCAAAAAAAATCATTTTCATTTATTTGAGTAAGAGATGATGATGATGTTGATAGAATCAAAACCAAAGAATGAAATTTTATATAAAATACAAGGAAAATATTTTACTTATTTGTACCATTACCATTAAAATTATTGATCATATAAGTGTGGAAATATACCCACAAGACCATCCATAAAACCTCATTCAAGCCCATGATATGTTCCATGTTTCTATTCGATGTAATAACATACATAATCCTTCACATGTGAATAACAAATAAATCCTAATAAATTTAGTTAAAAATATTTACTGAATAAAATGGTATAGGTTCCAGATCATATAGAAAAATTGAAAAAAAAACTAGAAAACTCCCTTGGTTAATTTTTTATGGTGGAACTGCTAACTTGCGGAAGCTCCAAGGGAAACTAAGGATGTAATGAGTTTTAAGAATCATAATTCTTTTGTAAAATAGTGATGAATTTGAAGGAATAAATAATTTTAATTACTGTAGAATGTATGAAACAAATATTTTTCAATATATTTTTTCATATAAATTTATGATATCTTGTGTTTCACAAAACATCAAGTTCTAACAAAACATGATAGAATACTAAATGATATTATTTAATAGGATAATTATAAATTTTCCATTGGAATGGGGGGTATTAATAGGATTAAATGAACTACTAAAATATATTTTTTACATGTGTATATAAAATATATAGTTTGGTAAAATATTAATCATTAATGAAATTAAATAACTTTTTCAATAATAAGGAAGTATTTTAAAAAACTAGGTACATAAATGGGTTTTTTCATCATACAATGGGCAATTTTCTGAAAATTTGTTTTTCACATATTTGAAGATTATTAAATAAAATCAATTAAATTTGAATAAAAAATCATAATTTTTCAAATATTTATATTTGAATTATCTTAGGGTGATAGTTTGAGAATTTTATAAAATGTTAAACTTTTTAGTGATCTTTGAAAAATATTGTTTTTATTTAGATTGTTCATTAGAATTAAAGAATATATAAAATTAAAATTTGTTTATCATGGTGTTAAATAAAGCATTATTTCAATTAAATATATATATTATATTAATCAGTTATAGGTTATTTGAATCATTTTCATATTATATTTTAATAAAAAAACAATCTCCACCTATGAAAATATGTTCCTTAAAAGTCAACATTTTATTCGTTGTTTTACGTTTAGTTTTAAATTAAATTATCCATCTTATATGAGTTAAATATGTTAAACTAATTCCATAATTATAATCATAATAATTTATATGATCCAACAATATGAACCAAATTTTTTACCCTAATAAATTTTAAAATAAGAAATCAATTATTAGTTGTGGTTAATGCAAAAAGTACTTACTGAGTGGTTAAACTAAAAAGAAAATAGTTATAAATAACACAAAACCTCTATAACAACAATTCAAAGGCACTATATAGACCATATATATCTTCTAGGATTGTTAAAGACCCATTTTGGGGCCTTTTAGGACATGAAAATGTGGGAATACCTGTTTCATTTCTGAAATTACAAGTATAAAACTCACCACACATAAAAAAGTTCACCCCTCTCCAATTCCCATTACAATTACAAAACACATAGGTTCACCCAATAGATGCCCAAAAAATTTACTCAATCTCATCCTCTCACACTATTATCATTATTTTTTTTATAAATCCACCCAAATATTCCATTTTCTAAAAACAAAAAAAATTCAATTAAAGACATAACATCCCTAATCAAGTTTTTTTATTTCATCCTAAACCTCTTTAAAAAATTTGTAAACAATACTGATATAATTACCTCAATATCTTAAATATAGAAATATTTTATTTTTATAATATAATTACATAAATACTTCTCTTTTTTCATAAAATTGGATATAAATTCATCAGTCGTGCGTGTGATAGACTACTACCTCGTGATCCAATATAATTCATTTTCCATCACCAGATATCAAAGAATGATATACTGTTGTATTTAAGGATTATATATGATATTCATTATCACTAAAACAGATCAGTGTAAGGGCATCAACTCCCTTTATAGGCACTAAGAAAAATGCGTTGATAAATGTCGGCCCTTTATTAGTGCCAACTAAAAGAACAGATTAATCTAACCTTTATTAGCACAAAAAACACTCAGAAAAATGATTACTAATTATTAGTGCTTATGTTACAATAGATAAATGGTATTTTTATCCATGGTATTAATAGAAATAACAATTATTTTTAATAAAAAATAATATTAATTTTTTATATTAATATTTGAAAAAACAATTATACACATTAAATAAAAATAAATGTATATAATTAATATTTTTTAATGTTTTTAGAAAATATACAATCTTTTAGATAAATTATGTATAATATTATTATTAAATAACTATATATTTAAATAATTATAATATTATAATAAATATACTTATTAAATTTCAAAATATATATTTACAATTATGTATTTATAATTTTTTATTTATGATTATATATTTATAATTTTAATTATAAATGAATAAATGAATATTAAAGAAATATATGTTTCTAATGAATTATATCAATAAATATATTGATGAATCAGTATAATTGGTGTTCATATTTTAGGTATTTATCATTAATATATATATATTAGGATCATGGGGAAAATGAAATTTAAAAACATATAAACCTCACACATAGGTTGGAGAGGTAGAGTAGAACCCCTAAGGTGATAAGCCACCCGTCATGGCTTATTTATTTAGTACATGACCTCTTGGACCATTGGGAATAAATCCCATTACATGTAATGTAGGGCTTGTGGGCATGAAAGCCCATTACTTGGCTTTGAAAGCCCAAATTCTTGATCTAAAGGCCCCTGATGAATAGTGCTGATACAGTACCTGAGTAGCTATAGTACTTGGTACGGTTCCAGCACCGCTACTGTGTCACCAACCAATATTTCCAATGCTACTATTGTTTTTTTGATGAATCAATTCTGATATCACAAATACTTATAAAAAACCAATAAATATATTTATTATAAATATAATTATAAAAATTTAATTATATATACATGCTTTCTAAAAATAATTGTTTATACTTAAAATCATATATATATATATATATATATATTTAGTTGGGGTCATGATCACATTTTAAAGGCTCCCCGTAATCTAGCAACATGCACTAGTTCAAATCTAGGTGGGTGTGAATTTCCACTTGTAGGAAATGACGCAGGCATTACACAAATAGGTGGTGACACATGCATGACGCAGGTAGGGTGTAACACATGCATGACATAGGTATTCCATGACAAATGCATGATATTTCACTGTGTTCAACCTTATTTTTGGGCATTTTGGTCATGTAATGGGATTCATGTCCACTGGACCTTCAAGCCATGTACAGAATAAATAAGGCTCAATGGGTGGTCTATCCCTTGGGGGGCTATGGCCTTCCTTTTTGTCTTATATGTATGGTGTGTGTGGGTTTAATGTAACTGAAACCCAAGCCCCATATATATATATATTTAAATAATTATAAAATTATATTAGATTCATTTATTATAAAATTATGAATGTATAAAATTATTATTATATACAAAAAATTTATAATTAAATATATATATATAAATACATTAAGTGATTGGGTGTTCAATTACATTAAACACATAGACACCACACACACAGGCAGAAAATGATGGTCATATCCCCACCATGATATAAATCATCCATCACACCATATTTATTCCGCACATAGCCTAAGGCCCAATAGGGATGAGACCTATTACAGGGCCCAAAGTCCCATAAAACTAGCCCAAAGGTCTAGTGCAGCATCATGCCTCCGTCACGTCCTACCTATGTCTTATCTCCATCCCCGCTTGCCTATGAAAATTAGCACCCACCTGGATTTAAATAATTATAAATTTATAATAAATATATTAGTTATATATATTTATAAAATAATAAATTTTATAAATATATTTCTTAAAATTTTATATTTATTTAAATATAAATATATTTAACATTTTAAATATAAAGAAATATAAATTTTTTATTATTTTCTAATTAATAGTAAAAATATATTTATTTATGGTTATAATTATATATAAACATATATATTTTTTAAATAATTATCAAATTATAAAAAAAATATATTTATTATAACTATACTATTATAAATGTACAAAATTAAATAAATATATATTTGTATATAAATAAAGATATTTTTAAATATATAAAAATAAATTAAAATTATAACCATAAATAATTATAGATATATTTTAAGAAATATAAAATTAAAATAAATATATTCATTATATATAATAATAAATATATAAATATAATAAATATATTTCATAAAAAATACTAACTAGCATGAATGACCTGAAGGCCTTCTATTTTTATTTCATATAATTTTATAGTTATTAATATATATATATAATTGTCACTATAAATAAATGTAGGTGTGGTTTGGATTAGTGGTAAAGAAACCCTATAATACTACAAGATGTAAGGGGTTCAAAACCCATTGGGCACAAGGTACTGTAGCTGTGATGAATACTAGAGCACCAGAAGTCAATGTAGTCGTGGTATGTGACACTATTACATCAGATGGTACTGTATTGGAGGTGACATTGTTGCAGGTACTGTAATTCCAATGTACTATTTTTTGAATGGGATTTTGGGTTGGAATTTTAGTCCTACGAGCCATATAATGGGATTCATCTCCAGTGGGCCTTCGAGTCAAAAATATATATGTTAATAAATACTGGCTGGTTGGGGGGGTTATCTCATGGGGGAGGGCTATAACCTGCCTTTCAGGGATGTGTGTGTGCGTTGTGTTTGTGTATTTGAATGTACTTGTACCTCGAGCACTTAATATATTTAAATAAAATTAAATATATATTCATAATCATTTAACAATTATAAATAAAAATATATTTAGTTATACATAAATTTATAAGTAAATGTATATATATATTTAAATAATTATAAAATTGTAATAAATATATTTATTATACTTTTAATTTTATAAATATATATAATAAGATAAATATATCTTATTAATATATACAAATATTTACAAATAAATAAGAATATTTATATATATAACTGTAAATAAATATATATATATATATAATTGAATACATATAAAATTATTATAAATATATTAACTATATATATTAATAAAAGTAAAATAAATATATTTATTATAATTTTTTTAATTATTTTAATATATATATATATTGTAGTTTAAATTATAAATAAATAAATATTTATTTTAATAATTATAAAAATATATTTTTAATATTTCTTATGTTTATAATCTTATAAATATATGTAACAAATATATTAATTATTAATATTTATTAAATTATAAATATTTGAAATAAATTTATTATTATGTTATTATAATTTATATATATAAGTATATATTGATATAAGTATATATATATATATAATTATTTATAATAAATATATTCATTATTATAATTATATGTATAGTTAATATTATATATATAAATATATATAAAATATTTAGTATACATATCAATATATTTAAATAAATATTTAATTATAGTTATTAATACAAAAAAAGCATGTACATATTTGCTATATATATTTATTTATTTATATGTATATAATATAAATAAATTATTTACATTTTATCATTATCAATGCTTTTTAGAGTTGATAAAGATACTCCCTTATCATCCCTAAAAATAATTGATAAAATGTGTCTTTATCAAATAAATAATATTAGCATTATTAGAGTCAACATATAATATCACTTTTTCTCTCTAATTAAGGAATATCAGTATCATCACTAAAGAAGCACTTATCAATGTATGATTTATCAGCACTTTCGATTTCAGCACTGATAAAAAAAACCTTTATCTGCACTTTTTTAAGTAGCATTGATAAAAGTGGTTCTAAATTTTATAAATGAACCATAACCACCAACTTCTTCTCTCTCATACATTACACTCTCAAAAAAGAAGACTACCGACACACTGACGATCTTACCAAATCCCACTACTACTGCTCATTTTCCCTTACCCAACCTTATTTCTATATCAGTACCACATTGTCGCTGTTGGTGATCCTCGGTTCTACCATGCTCTTCTCTCCCCCATCCGCACTACCTCCACACAACCACTCTGCTACACTAACACCCTACCACCTTCTTTCACTACCCCTCCACCCTCTCTCCTATCAATACCTATTTCCATCTCCTTCACCATTATAGTTTCCATTTTCCATGGCTTCCCACTGTCCCTCTCACCATTATCGCAGATAAGGTTATCATCAGTGGTTTCTAGCCTACTGCATTTTCAATTTAGTGATTTTTTACCTCTATATTTTCATCATTTTCATTCCAATTGATGATACTCCTTATATTAGTGATAATCCCAATTGGTATTTTTGGTATATCCCTTAACACTATATATTGTAAATACATGTCTTTATAGCCATATCCTATGAAAATTAATAATGATAATTAAAATAATATCATGAATTGAAAATTATTCTCGTATATATTTGTTTATCATTATCCATAATGTTCCTATTTTTTATAGAAAACATTTTCATGTCCCATATTTACACAACAATAAAAACAAATATTAAGGGTATTTCTTATGTCTTTTAATCACCAAATTTTAGTTTTAAATTTTTTTGTTTCCATGTGCATCCCTTTTCCAAAAATTGGTTCATTAGGGGTTTTCATCGACTATTTTTGAGATGTTTTTATGATCACTAGTTAGGTCTAAATTTAATATATCTCGGAACAACTTTATTTTTCTATCACTATCTCTAACCTTTATGAATATTTATAATGTAACTCTTTTATATCATTCACAACCCATTCCCATGAACTTTATTATTCCATTCTAAGAGTTAGATTCCTCTCTTAATCATGAAACATTGATTAAAATTACCTTACATAAATATTGAGTTACTTTATTCTCTTTATTACATCTTTCAATTAATTTATTAGGTCATCAATTATCTTGGACCATTCTCCATTCATGATCCATACCACAACCATGTTTCCTAAATTTTCATAATATTTTGATTTATTTTTTACTATATGAATTTTTTATTATTTTTTATTTACACTATTTTAAATTTTATAAAGAACTTGGATTACATAAAAACACCATTTGATTTACTTGTTCTAGTTCTACAAATGCGAATTTCCTCAAAGTAAACATTGTGTTCAAAATCAAGATGAACTTTTCCCCCAATTCCAACAATGTCCCAATCATGTCCTTAATATTTTAGCATACCTATAACACCCACTGTGGAATTCCGTTAGAGTTCTATATTATCAAGGACATCCCTATAAATTTCGTTTGATTTTCCTAAGAATGTGTACCTCATTTTTGTCAATACTTTTAATATCCCTAACTTGAGTGAATCCATGTTATATAGAAGTAATTTAGTAGTGGAATCCCTTTAATGTAGATATATTTTAGTGAATATTTACTCTTATTCCATATTCTCATAAAATTAAATATTATTTCACGTAGATTTTACATTGATCAATTATGTCATACCTTTTTATTCAACCAATTTTTATGTTAATTATAAATAATCATCATTAGTGTTGAAGAAGGCATGAAAATCTTCATATTCATCTACTTGATTAACCTATTTCCTTGGGAAAAAATTTGAGTTTCCCCAAACAATTTAAAAACATAAATTATCCTATATTAAATTAAATGAACAACATCCCCATGGATATGAAATTTCATCCACTAATTGTAAATAATTATCATCGTTACAAAATTTATAGAATCCTAATATAAAAGGGCATGATTAATTTCCCAACATAAATGAACACCTCATCTTAAATTACAATGACATAGTTTATGAAATTGTCTCATAGTTAAATAATAACATTTATTTTATTTGGATTACAATTCTTGAAAATATATAGTCATGGTCCAGATAACCCTTATAAATAAAAAATGGAGTTCTGAGATGTTTACAATAATTTTACAGGAAATAGAAAATTTATATAGATCCTGGAGTTTTAGTTGAAGATTTCATTTAACAATTACTGGAAATCATCTCTTAGGAAAATCACTCCCATATCTTTGAATTGATTTTTATTATAAATTAATTCTCTAGGAATCTTAACACATGATGACATTTGTGAGATTTCAATGTCATATGAGATTCTAATGTACTATTTCTTGAGAATTTATATTGAATATTTGTATAACACTTATTCAATTATATATATCATCCTTTGATAAAGTTATTATACGTTATTTATGGATATACTTTCATTTTATATGATTCTTCCCTCTCTTTCCTTGCTACACCATCTTATTTTTAATAGCATTCTTATTACCATATTCACTTTATTTCCCTTTCTCCTTCAAATTTAATTTATCATTCACTGATTATTGTTTCTAAAGTGTATATATTTTATACATATGAGTATATTAGTGCATGTGAAACATAAATTATGTTTTTATGTGGCTTTATCCCCTGATATATAATGATATTCGATGTGAATTGTTTTGAAAAAAATTCCCAGATGGATTTTATAAAATAATTATTTCGGAACTAAAATTAAAGGTATTCGGAAAATTAATGTTATGAAAATTATAATTATGTTAATTATATTAAAAAGTATCATTTTGGGTGATTTTATGTTGTTAAAAATGTTTGAAAATATTTTTTTAAGGTGGTGAGTTAACCCCTGTGATAATTATTTTACAACAATTTTTTTAGCATTAGATAATTTATATTTAATTGTTTTGGGGTGTTTTAAGATTTTAGGATTCCATAATGGGATAGATATATTTAAAAATGGTCTATTTTCACATGAATATTAGATTGTGATTTTAATTGTGTCTTTGAATGTTTTTCAATTGTTGTTTAAAGGGTTGTGTAAATTTTCATTTTGAGTATCAATGTTGTTTGGATAAAATTGGTTCAAATACTATATTGGGATGTAATTTATAAATTATAATATGGACTAAATTTTTAAGAATGTTTTGAAAATAGAATTCCAAATTTAAATTTTATAATAAATGTGTTTTTATAAAAGGTATGAAACCCTATTTAGCTCCAGTAATTCCTATCTGACCACTTTATCATGCGATCCAATTTGGATGAGATTATTATTGATGTTTTAGTTTCTACATCATGATATAGTGATGATTTACTCTTTTTTTTATTCATTATATGTTTGGTATTAGTTTTAAATTTTTTTTGAAGGTATTATGAAATGTATTCCATGATGGAAAAAATAGATGAATTATTTCGAAAAGTTTTCAAACTATTTTAATAACAAGTTCGAAATTTTTTCTCAGATGATAAAATTTATAATGGTTCGTATTCGATACTCCAATATTGTGCGTGTTTTCAAAATGTGGTTTTAGTCAATCATTCTATGTTTTATGGAAATATTTTGCTTTCAAGTATGTTTTAGGGAAATGTATGACAGTTGAAAACCTCATTATGTTTTGAAATGTCTATTTAAAAAATGGTTGGTTATGAAATAATTTGATATCAAATTTCAAATAGAAGATTTAAAAAATAGGTATATTTTGAGGAAAAATGTTGTCTATATTATTGTTTTCATTCAATGATAATTTTAGGAAAGGGTTTTTAACACAATTTTATGTGTTACTAATGATTTGGTATAACTATACAGAAAATTATGATTTTTCTAATAAATTTCCATAAAGATTTTGTTTGATGTAATATGGATGTGGTATCTTATATTTGATAGGTCATGGTTACCTACCAGACTTTTATATCCCATATATAATTTACTGATTCAGGTTTTTCTTGATCTATTCACTTCATTTGGATATTATATAAGGAATAAATATTGTTGGATGATAACCTTATTTTAAAATAATTTCAATATTTAATTTATAAAATATTTATATTACCGAATCAAATAGGATGGATATTAATTAAAATGGATGGATTCCAATCATATTATTAAATACAATGAGGAAGGGGGAAAATATTTCATCCTGTTTGCAAAATATCATATATATAACCCTTCTCAAATCTTATTTCTGTGTTTATGATGATTTTATTCTATAAAAATTAGCCTCGAGTAGTTTTAACAACCCTTAATCTATCAAATAATAGATCAATGTTATTAATTTTGAAATAAAAATGGGAAAAAATAGAATATACTTATTTTCTAGTATTACACTTCATTTTATGGATCTTTTGGTATTATAATAAGTGTGGTCAATTATGAAGACTATATTAATGATGTGATTATATATGGTAATGATGATGGAGATCGTATTGTGGAAATGAAAATGATACTTATTGATGGACATCATGACTGCTGAATTTTTTTGTGAAGCTTAATTATTATGAAGATACATCATTGGGTGTTGGTGTCACTAAATATAAAACATTTTCATCAACCTAAAGTTATATAATTTGAATGTAGGAAAGGAAAAGAGTGATTCATGTTTTATAGATCTACTTTATCTCCCAAATGACATCATACTAGCCGATTATGAGCTCCCAAGATGATCATATGACGCCAAATGAATGATACGCTTGATGGGTATGATATCTAAAAGAATAAATGCATACTAGAATGAATATACACTATTCCGCAAGGACCAAAAATCATTTACAGGATTCCAAATGTCTGGTTCCTCACAATTAAATAAAGATTAATCTTATTATATGAATGTTCTATGGTAATTTTTCTCATTCCAATGTTTATGTGCCTATATGGAAGTGAGGAGAGTGTATGGAAATTTATGTGGCACACAAATATAAGAAATAAGGATGAGAAACTATGTCGCATGAACTATTATTCACAGTGGAAAAGAATTGGTCATGAGTATCCTGAATTTGGAGACATGGAGAGAATCCTTTATCATGTGTTATCTACAAATTGATTAACTCCTTTTGGTATTCAAATAAGAACTCATAGTTGAAGCCCTGTTATGTTGGTAAACTATATGTTTCCACTGTGCTTATACATGAAATAAAAATACATCATGATATCTATTCATATATAAAGACCAAAATAATCTGTTAATGGTATCGATGTTTATTTGGATCCATTGATCATGTATTTAAAATTATTATGGTATTCAGGTGTTATGTTGCATGATTCTTATGTAAATAATGATTTCAAGTTTAGATTAATTATATAGGGGATGATAAATAACATTCCCATTTATTGAAATATCTTAGGTTATATCTTTAATGGATATAAAGGGTGTCATATTTATGAAAAAGGTACACAATTAATAAGGATTAAACATTCATTGAAACTTGTTTCTCTATGACATCATTGATTTCAACACCAATGGAATGAGTATCAACCATTGACAAAAGAATCTGATGGATGTTTAGAAGAATGTACAGAACTATTTCCAATAATAGGTGATCAAATCTTTGAGAATATAAAATGTGTGGAAAATGCTTTTGCTAAACCATTTTTGAAAAACCTTACTAAAATCAGTTGTAAAAAAATATCAAATATATTGGAATTACCCCACAATAAGTTTTTGTATGTCAGAAATTTTCTTAATGCCATGTATGTTGAATAAAATCTATGTGATATTGCCATGAAAAAAATATAAAATTCACCATGAGAAGGAAATGATGAATCTATGTCATGGTTGAACATGTTTCACATGAGAATTCATAATGATTTGTATTAATGAAGGGTGAATAATGAAATTCTCATCATCCAAATGCTTACATACTTTCCTTGTATGAGATATATCAGTTTTACAACATCCAAGATGATGTAATAGTTTGATAAGGGTATTCATCGAATATCTAAAACATCATGTCAATTACCAATTTAAAGATAAAGTGTATAAAATCACATGACTACCATGTTTATATGAAAGATATAGTTCCTATAGCTTTATGTTGAAATTTTTCTAGTAATGTTTTTTATACATTAACCGAGCTCTGTTTATTAATCAATGCTATATGAATCCAAGTTATAGACATGAAATCTTTTCAGACCATGGAAAGATAAATTTTGGTCATATTATGTGAATATGAAATGTTCTTCTAATCAGTATTCATTAATATTATGATTAATTCGATGGTTTACTTGGTGAGAGAGATTATACTATGTAGTTTATTACACTATAAGTGGATGAAACCCATTAAACAATATATGTGGATTTTAAAAGGGTATTTCAAAAATTGAAGTTGTCCAAAAGGTTATATTATAGAGCGATATACTGTTGATGATGAATTTGAATTATATACTAAATACCTATCTAGTTTGGAATCCATTGGTCTACAAAAATCTCATCACACTGGGAAGATTAAGAGTGATAGAATTTCTAGAATATGTGCTGTCATAATAAATATTCTAGATTGGGAGCATGCCCACCTATAGGTTTGTCATAACAGTTTGAAGGTAGCCCACATATTGAATCAAAAAATAAAATTCATTTGTAAATGAATACCAATAGGGATAAAATATAAATATTAAATACAAATAATCAATATTTTAAATGATTCATTCATGAACATATTTTTAATGAGTCGTGTGAAAATCCAAATTCAATTTCAGAATGACTTCGATGGATGGCCAATGAACTAACTATATCTATATTATCTTTAAATGGTTACATAATTAATGGTTATCAATATTATATAAATGAACATGATTAAAAAATTTCCATGAAAAATAGTGGAGTTACACTTCTGGTTGAAGTAATGCATGTTTGTAGTAATAAAAAAAATTTCAATTTATGAAAATATGTCATAATTTGGAAACATCAAAAATATATGGGAGTTGGATTATAAAACATTCCAGGTGTCGAATTTTCAAGGATTCTCAGTTTATAATATGAGTTATATTAATTTGAAGAATTGGGATTCATAAATTATCATTTTATTATAGAAGGGTACAAATAATAAACCTTTATAATGGAATCATAGGAATTAAAATTATTTTATGCTCTAGATCCCAATAACTAGTAGTGGTGAATTATTATACTGTCGAACAAAACTACTGAAGGGTTAGATAAATATTTAACTAAGAATTTATCATCAATTAGGTCGTCGAAATCATTTCATAATGGTCCTAATGTAGGTAGAATTTTGTATGTAATATGAGATAATAACAAAGGGATTCTGATAGTCAATAGATTGGTCTAATCCCTCCATCCATTAAAAATAATGTTAAATAATCATGTAATATTTTTATGTAATATGAATAATGTATCCTCGTGTTTTATCCGATTGATTCATCATTTATGAAATATAAATTAAATATAAAACCAAATATGTAGTTAATGATTTTTTCACATGTTGGTGCTCCTAATTCGATGGAACTAACAGTTTCTTATCCATCTGTTTCTCCTAGTGCAGATGTAAAAATACCATCATCACATTTTGATGCTACCACTCTATTGAAACATATTGAAAATATTTAATTTAAAGAAATTGTATGTTTTGAAGGGACTATGATGAAGAAATAAGTAGAACATCTGTAACGCCCCGACCCCTGCTACCCAGAGTCGATGCATTACTTCGTAACATTGGCATGATCACAAAAGATCAAGTCTCGAAGGTCCGATTAGTTTAGTAGCCTTGGAAACACTAGATACATTCATAAATGTTACATTACAACATAAGGTGGAAAACTACAATAACAAAGTCTCCATAGTCCACACTCATATCCTCTTCTGACTATCCCTGCAGGTCATTCATAAAATACTTCTTCACATCCTGGAAAATATTAAAACAATGAAAGGGGTGAGCTCAGATGCTCAGTAAGGATGAAAATATTGCAGAAACTTTCATAAATAAACATTAACATTTAAGGCATTGTATAACTAAAACAAAAGCCTTTTAAACATGAACTTCATCATAATATGGCAAAAGTAAAATGAGATAATGCCATTTACTTATTCACATGGATATTCTACTGGTCGAATAATCACATGCAATATCAACAACCACTTTCATAATGATGGAATGCATAATGCCAGACTATCATATCCACGTAGCCAAGGCCTCATGCCAAGACCACAAATAAGATTTTGTCAAGGCCTTGTGCCAAGACACTAGTTTGTCTCACGAGACCTGACGATGTATCGAGGAGCTATAGCGGGCTCCACCCGTCACTTATTAAGTCCAATGCATTCCTCATATGAATAGGTTTAAAAATATCAGAAACCATAACATAATCGTATCGCATGAAACATTCATAAATGAAAAAAAACATTTCCACATTTAAATCACAAGATTTCAATACAACACATTGATATAATAAAAACACTTTTAAAACCATTTTCAATACCAAAATAAAAGAAAGTTAAAACATTGTATTTATTTTTTATTAAAAAAAGTGATGGCTTGTAGAGAAAGCTGAAACTCAAATAATGGTCACGGCGGCGGAGAAGTCGTTGTCACCGCATATGTACGGAAAGAAAAACATTCCCTTTTTTTGTTTATTAAAACGCTTCGTATAAAAAAGATTCCTTTTGAATAAATGTAAAAGTCAAAGGGGTTTATACTCAGTATAAAAGAATGTTGTGTATAAAACCAAATTTGCCTCAATGAAAGGAGATTGAGACGAAGTCTTTAAAAAAATCATTTTTAAAATAAAAAAGATCTATTATGTTTATTCAATATAGGTACACATAAATAATACAAAATAAGAAATAATAATATCATGACATAATTTGAAAGTAGGAGATTAACCCAAAGAATGGAAGTTGGGTTAAGAAATTCCCTTACCTTGCGTCTTGTCCTGACTCGACCATTCTTTAACCTCTGGAATAATAAACTAGAGTTAATTTCTATTTACTTAAGAACCTTTTTCATGTTCATTATTCCTTTTATATCACTTATTACCATGTTATGAACATTATGTAATTATTTAAGTTAATAACGGTCGTTTTGTCGATCTTTGGTACTTGAGTCAAAAATAAAATTCTTATAATTACATGTTGTTCATGTGGTGATATATCTATTATATCCAGAATTATGTTCATGATATAGATATCATATATATCATATATATCCAGTATATACATGCATTTATAATAATTACATAACATTTAGAGGTAAGAAATGAAATTCACCGTTCATGCAGACGGTAAGTCGTACGTACGCATGAACGCTACTTTCATTTCTATTTAGTATTTAATGGAATGATATCATAATTATATAAAGGTATAATATAGTTCCAGTATAATATCATATATAATATCATTTACTCCATCCTTTATACATCCCACATATGGCATTAACAATTCATATCACTTTGAGGGGGCGGTAGTCCGCACTTCCTAAAATTAAATTATCACGTTTACCCATAATGGAAATCATAAAGTATGTCATAAATGAGAAATATAGAAGCATAAGTAAAATATAAACATATTATATATCATATATAAATATAGTGACATCTTAATGGCCACCTTTGAAGGTGTTATATGAGTGTTGAACAATCATCGTTTCGTGAGGCAGAAATTCTTCATCCACAGAAACTGTATGTTCTTTAACCATTAGATGTAGGTGTGTATAAGTGTAGCTCGAATCCTTATTATAATAACATCCTAGTATATTTAGGATACTGGTGTTGTTACAAAATAAATGAATAAAAAGAGTTTAGGGGGTTGGAGAAGAAAAATAAAAGAAAACAACATTAGAGAAAACATTACCTCAAAATCGAGTAACTCTTTTTGATTTGATCCAAAGGCTCCCTTGGGAAGAGTTCTGCCCAAAGTTAGGCTTCTAGGAGTAATAGGGGAAGTTGGGATAGTATTTGGGCAGAGGTTGGCCGATCCAAATGGCTTGAAAGTGTGAATGAGGTGGTAGAGGTGGGGCCTTTTATAAGAGGAGAGGAGGTGCACTCTTGGAAGGTAAGGATGTTTTACATTATTATACAATGATTTTTGGATTCTAAAGGTCCCACACTTATATAATTCTTGGATAAGGTGATAAGGGTTTTAAATATACCCATCCAATAGTCTATAGACAAGTTTACGCCTTGGATTGTACATTATCTTTTCATTTTATTAAAATCGTTAAATAATGAGGTCATCGCTGCATCATAATGATGTCATAAATAATTTAATTTATTTAATGCCTAAAAAATATAAAAAAAATACTATGATGTAGGAAATCTTTTTATATATCCAATTATCATTTATAGTCAAAAATATGACTTGTATAACCCCATGTAAAAATTGTTTTAGTAAAACATTTAATGTTTGTGTCATTTTTTTTACTTTAACATTAAATAAAAGGTATTTATGTCATTATCTAACTAAATTGGCTCCATGGGGTCCCCAAGTTGACCCATGGATTGTCTTGGTCGGCCATGGCACATCCAATGAGTGTAGGACATGTGTGAAGCTCATCTCATATTATTAAAACATTATTTTTACCTTAAACTACACTAATTACCTCTTATTGCGATTAAGAACATAAAAGTTACTATTCACCAAAAATTATTTTAATCTCATTGAACCACATTTTACTTCTTAATTACTATCATGTATGTCCGATTTTTGAAAATCAAAACACATAGGTGGTAATATTTCATTTAAACGAAAAATCAGTTATTTAACTACCACTTAGTGGTTTCACTATTAATCAAAAATTTAAGTTTTTCAGAACAATGCCAAAATTTCACCCTAAGATATAATTGATATTCTGAATTAAAAAATGATGTCTATTTTACAAAATTCTAAACATATAAGTTTCATTAATTAATTTTATAATTAATTCCCGCCGTCACAACAAATAGTGTGTTTTTAAGAAAAAATTTATATCAAAAGATTGGCAATTGTTTATGTCCAATTTCAATGTTAAATTAATTCTAATGACCAACATTGGATAAAATGGTAAAAATATATTCTAATTATACTTTAAAACCACTAAATAGTATAATTTATCATTATAAATTATTTTGATTAAAAATGTTGTTATTAAGTATTTTTCACTATTCATAAAAAACTAGAAGTTCTCAGAAAAATACCAAAAATTCAACATAGGCTAATTTCGATATTCCGAATCCAAAAATGAAGTCCATTTTGAAATATAAAATTTCTATAATTTTAAAAAGTGGTTATTACTATTCATAATGGCTACATTGATTAGTCACGGTGTTTTAGAACTCGAAGGTGCGTACAATGCAAGCTATTGCATTATTCAATGAGAAGCGTATCATGGAAGCTCGGGATGTTATTTTCTCGCCTCCTTCAATAAATTGCGTCCTCACAATTTGAAATTTTTCTTGGAAATAAAAAGGTTGAATATAGATAATACCTTTATGGAAAACCCACATCGGAAATAAGGTTAATAAAATTTAGTCTTAATAAGAGGGAAATGGAAATAAGAAAGTCACCACCAAATTATGATCTCGATAAGGAGAACATTGATCGAAATTAGAGACATATAATTGGAGGAAAAACGTAAATATTTGTAGGGAGTGATTGAGGTCATCAATCACAATCAAATGTCAAATTGAGGGCCTCGAAGACTTCAATCTATGTTGATTTAAAATATCATCAGTTCAACAAGACATAAGGTATTAGGATAACACATTTTTTTTGTTTTAATATCCCTTTAATAAAGTTTAAGAATTAATTTATTCATTGAATAAGAGATAGGTATATATATATTTAGGCTTGACAACTAGAGTTTCAACCTTCAACTCATCTTTCACTCAAAAAGATAATAGAACTAAAAAATATTATACTTTTCCTAATTGTATAAGGTTCCAAATGTTAACAAATACCATTTAGATTAGTAAAATTATTTTCTAATAATTAGGGACTTCCTGTAGGCTAGTGGTAGGTAATAAAGGCCTGTCGCACTATGGTTGTGGGTTCGATCCCTGCAGCTTTTTCCGACGCGACGGGTTATGCCCCGCCCTGCAGGTTGTCCTTTTCCTAAAACTATAGTATAATAATATTCCAAAAATAATCTTCATAAAATTTTCAACCTTAAAATATACTATACAAATATCAACTTAATCCACTCCAACCTTTATAGTTATCCAAAATACCTTTGTCCGGACTTTCTCTAAAAGGTCTCTTTATTCCAAAATAAATTTATCAAATTCCCCAAAAAAAGTAAAGTTTCTATTATTGTCACATACTAAAAATATAATTACCTTCATAATATTAAATCCTTACTGAAATCAACAAGTACTGTAGTACAATCCTTATATATATATATCACATTATTCTAATAACCAGAATATAATCAATGAGTCCAAAAGCACCAATACATTAATTATTCCGCTTCAACTGTAGTAACAGCATAAGATTGTCCTTGATCCCTTGGCCTTTTCTGATGTAACTTTCCCTGACTATTTGGACATTCATTTGCATAATGCCCCATTTCCCTAAATTTTAGCATTCAACATTGATAGCCTCTTTCTTTCCATTGCAATCACGCGCCTGGTGACCTTTTTCTCCACATTTATAACAAACTCCCATTCCTTTTAGGCAAGTACCAGGGTGATTCTTCCCACAATTATCACATAATGGAAAATCCTTCTTTCCCTTTTTCCATTTATCTGTCACTTCTTCCACTGTTCTATTCTTCTCTTGCTTTACTTTGTTGTCATAATACTTAGAGAATTCCATTTCTTTCTTGATAGAACACGAGACAATATCTTTGTATGTTGAGAAAGATTGTGATACTAAAGCACTACGGAGAAATGGTTTTAACCCATCAAAGAAACAATCAATCTTACCTCTTGGGTTACATATATAATCTGCAGCATACCTCGCCAACCTTGTAAAGTTGGCCTCATACTTTGCGACATTCTCATCCTCCTTTTGTCTCAGACTCAGAAATTGCCTTTCAATATCTGCTCGATGGTCATGAGGAAAGTATTTTTCTAAGAAAAGCTCTTTGAACTCCCTCAATTCCATATTCGATATTTCATCATTTTCCTTTGTATTTTGAATCAATGACCACCATTGATCGACATCTCCATTGAGGCGATAAACTGCCATGATAACCATCTCCCTTTCGCTACTCCCCAAGGCGTGGAATATTTTCTCTAAGGAGTTTATCCATTGCTCAGCTACTAACAGATTTGTACCCCCATTAAATTTTGGCGGTTGTTGCCTCATGAAGCAGTCTAACATTGGTCCTCCACGTTGCGGATCAGGGTGCTCCATACGAGTAAGGTTATTATTCATAACCTGAGTGAGTTGTCCTAGTATGGTAATAAGTTGATCAGCACCAGTTGTATCTCCGGATCCACAATAATTATCTTGAGCAGGAGGGAAATCCCTACACGGAGTTCGTGCAATGATACGGTTTCCATTTCTTCTACTAGGCACCATTTCTATACAATGGCATAAACTAGATTAGTTTATGAATCAAAATACATAATTCCATACTTATAAAATACTTAACATAAATTGAACTATTTATGGATATAATCCATAATCATAAAAAGGTTTTCTTTGAGGAAGTATATACTGATAACTGTTCATAGTGGTTTGTAAAGAAAATGAGAATTATCCTAAGCATATCCCCCGGGAGTGTCGTAACCAAGAGTTTAGCAAGGCACATTGTCGTGCACTAGTTCCTATTTGAGTCTAGCTCAAAGCGGTGTTTTCGGGTTTTACCCCTAGGTACATCTGTGCCAAAGCCGCCTCTACCTACTCGTATCGAGACAGGGATGTACTGCTCGGAAAACTCACAAAATCTCTACAATAACAAAATTCTAGGAAGTTCTTCTATACTAATCCTCAACGTCTATCTTTGCGCTATGTTCTCTAATCAGAGTTTATCAAAATCTAGCTTCCAAGGTTAGTACTAAACTGCCTCTGATACTAACTGTAACGCCCCGACCCCAGCTACCCAGAGTCGGTGCATTACTTCGTAACATTGGCATGATCACAAAAGATCAAGTCTCTAAAGACCGATTAGTTTAGTAGCTTTGGAAACACTAGATACATTCATAAATGTTACATTACAACATAAGGTGAAAAACTATAACAACAAAGTCTCCATATTCCACACTCATATCCTCTTCTGACTATCCCTGCAAGTCATTCATAAAATACTTCTTCACATCCTGGGAAATATTAAAACATTGAAAGGGGTGAGCTCAGATGCTCAGTAAGGATAACAATATTGCAGAAGCTTTCATAAATAAAAATTATCATTTAAGGCAAAGTATAACTAAAACAAAAGCATTTTAAATATTAACTTCCACATAATATGGCAAAAGTAAAATGAGATAAATCCATTTACTTATTCACATGGATATTCTACTGGTCGAATAATCACATGCAATATCAATAACCACTTTCATAATGATGGAATGCATACTGCCAGACTATCATAACCACATAGCCAAGGCCTCGTGCTAAGACCACAAATAAGATTTTGTCAAAGCCTCGTGCCAAGACACTAGTTTGTCTCATGAGACCTGCCGATGCATCGAGGAGATATAGCGGGCTCCACCCGTCACTTATTATGTCCAATGCATTTCTCATATGAATAGGTTTAAACATATCATAAACCATAACATAATCGTATTTCATGAAACATGCATAAATGAAACATAACATTTCCACATTTCAATCAAAAGATTTCAATACAACACATTGATATAAAAAAAATGCTTTCAAAACCATTTTCAAAACCAAAAAAAAAAGAAAGTTAAAACTTTGTATTTATTTTTCATTAAAAAAAGTGATGGCTTGTAGAGGAAGCCGAAACTCAAATAATGGTCACGGTGGTGGAGAAGTCATTGTCGCCGCTTATGTACGGAAATAAAAACATTCCCTTTTCGTCGTTTAGTAAAAATCTTCGTATAAAAAATATTCCTTTTGAATGAATTTTAAAGTCAAAGGGGTTTATACACCGTATAAAAGATAGTTGTGTATAAAACCAAATATGCCTCAATGAAAGGAGATTGAGATGAAGTCCTTAAAAAGATCATTTTTAAAATAAAATAGATCTATTATGTGTATTCACTATAGGTTCACATAAGGAATACAAAATATGAAATAATAATATCATGACATAATTTGAAAGTAGGAGATTAACCCAAAGAATGGAAGTTGGGTTAAGAAATTCCCTTACCTTGCGTCCTGTCCTGACTCGACCATTCTTTAACCTCCTGAATAATCAACTAGGGTTAATTAAAATTTACATAAGAACATTTTTCATATTCATTATTCCTTTTATATCACTTATTACCATGTTATGAACATTGTGTAATTATTTAAGTTAATAACGGACGTTTTGTCGATCTTTGGTACTTTAGTCAAAAATAAAATTCTTATAATTACAAGTTGTTAATGTGGTGATATGTCTATTATATCCAGAATTATGTTCATGATGTAGATATCATATATATCATATATATCCAGTATATACATGAATTTATAATATTACATAACATTTAGAGGTATGAAATGAAATTCACCGTTCATGGAGACGGTAAGCCGTACGTACGCATGAACGCTACTTTCATTTCTATTTCGTATTTAATAAAATGAAATCATAATTATATAAACATATAATATAGTTCCAGTATAATATCATATATAATATCATTTACTCAATCCTTTATACATCCCACATATGGAATTAACGATTAACATAACTTTGAGGGGGCGGTAGTCCGCACTTCCTAAAATGAAATTATCGCGTTTACCCATAATGGACTTCATAAACTATGCCATAAATGAGAAATACAAAAGAATAAGTAAAACATAAACATATTATATATCATATATAAATATAGTGACATCTTAATGGCCACCTTTTAAGGTGTTATATGAGTGTTGAACAATCATCGTTTCGTGAGGCAGAAATTTGTCATCCACAGAAACCGTATGTTCTTTAACAATTAGATGTAGGTGTGTGTAAGTGTAGCTCGAATCCTTCTTATAACAACATCCTAGTATATTTAGGATACTGGTGTTGTTAAAAAAAAAATTAATAAAAAGAGTTTAGGGGGTTGGAGAAGAAAAATAAAACAAAACAACATTAGAGAAGACATTACCTCAAAATCGGGTAACTCTTTTTGATTTGAGCCAAAGGATTCCTCGGGAAGATTTCTGCCCAATGTGAGGCTTCTAGGAGTAATAGAGGGAAGTTGGGAGAGTAGTTGGGCAGAGGTTGGCCGAGCCAAATGGCTTGAATGTGTGAATGAGGTGGTAGAGGTGGGGGCCTTTTATAAGAGGAGAGGAGGGGCACTCTTGGAATGTAAGGAAAATTTACATTATTATACAATGCTTTTCAGATTCTAAAGGTCCCAAACTTATATAATTCGTGGATAAGGTGATAAGGGTTCTAAATCTACCCATCCAATAGTCTTTGGACAAGTTTAAGCCTTGTATTGTACATTTTCTTTTCATTTTATTAAAATTGTTAAATAATGAAATCATCGCTGCATCATAATAATGTCATAAATAATTTTATTTATTTAATGTCTAAATATTATAAAAAAAATACTATAATGTAGGAAATCTCTTTCTCTTTCCAATGACTATTTATAGTCAAAAATATGACTTGTATAACCCCATGTAAAAATTTCATTAGTAAAACATTTCATGTTTGTGTCATTTTTTACTTTAACATTAAATAAAAGGCATTTATGTCATTTTATAACTAAAGTGCCTCCATGGGGTCCCCAAGTTGACCCATGGATTGTCTTGGTCGGCCATGGAACATTCAATGAGGTTAGGACATGTGTCATGCTCATCTCATATTATTAAAACATTATTTTTACCTTAAACTACACTAATTACCTCTAATTGCGATTAAGAACATAAAAGTTACTATTCAACAAAAATTATTTTAATCTCATTGAACCAAATTTTACTTCTTAATGACAATAAAGTATGTCAGATTTTTGAAAATCAATACACAGAAGTGGTAATATTTCATTTAAATGAAAAATCAGTTATTTAACTACCACTTAGTGGTTTCACTATTCATCAAAAATTGATGTTTTTCAGAACAATGCCAAAATTTCACCCTAAGCTATAATTGATATTCCGAATTCAAAAATGATGTCTGTTTTAAAAAATTCAAAACATATATGTTGCATTAATTAATTTTATAATTAATTCCCGTTGTCACAACAAATAGCGTGTTTTAAGAAACAATTTATATCAAAAGATTAGCAATTGTTTATATCCAATTTCATTGTTAAATTAATTCTAATGACCACCATTGGATAAAATGGTAAAAATATATTCTAAATATACTTTAAAACCACTAAATAGTATAATTTATAACTATAAATTGTTTTGATTTAAAAAGTTGTTTTTAAGTATTTTTCACTATTCATAAAAAATTAGAAGTTCACAGAAAAATACCAAAAATTCAACATAGGCTAATTTCGATATTCCGAATCCAAAAATGTAGTCCATTTTGAAATATAAAATTTCTATAATTTTAAAAAGTGGTTATTACTATTCGTAACGGCTACTTTGATTAGTCTCGGTGTTTTAGAACTCGAAGTTGCGTACAATGCAAGCTATTGCATTATTGAATGAGAAGTGTACCATGGAAGCTCGGGGTGTTACAACATCATTGTTTGATAGTGTTAGTAAAAATAAATAAGGAGAAAAATGAAGGCATCAAACATGAAGTTGTTTTGAATACATAGTTCCAACATATTGCCCCCAATAAGGCCATGTTTATTAGTTACATTTCAATTATCACTCAGTAACCTATTCTAATTGAGGTTGATTTGTGGATCCATGTTTTTTCATGTGATTGATACATTGATATGGAAATAGATTATGGTAATAATATGACATAATTTAATTATATTAATAAAAACTAAAATAATGAAATATTGTCTTACACTTCATCATCCCCTGTAGATTGAATTTATTTTAGATGAACCTGACATGAAAATTGTATTAATTATTTCTGAATTGATTCATAGTTTCTTTGTACAATTTTAATGAATCATCATCTTAAAATGATGAAGGTAAAATAAACCCACACCCACCACTTATTTATGCACATATGATAACCCAAGAAGTGTGGGATGCATTTACTATATGTCATTCAAATGTGTCTTTTCAAGTACATTGTAGCTATTAATATGTTTTGGATGATAAATTTATTCATCACATTTATCGAAAAGTTTTTATTTATTAAAAATAAACTGAGTTCTTATAATAGGGAATAATAAAAAATACCAATGTACCCCAACCACAAACTAATAATGTTGTACAATTCACATGAAAAAATTGGAACGTATTTTAAATATACTATAATAAATTTCTGTGACATGAAACAACAATAAAATTACGTTCTTCTATTTATGTGAATAATGGTGACCCCAAATCCAAATCGTTTTCCATTCCATGCCATTTGTTTTGAAAAGAAGAAACATTTAAATAATGAAGGGAAACTAAGAGTAGAAAACATAGAATGTGTTGGAAACATGTGTATCTATGACATAATAAATATTTGAATTCATTTAAATCACTATTATAAATTAATGATTAGTTATTTTACTATATTTTATATCAAACATAGTCATTAGAATCTGTAAAATTTTTTCCAGATGAACACCTACTATCGGTGGCCTTCAAGTGGCCAGAAAAGTGTGGTCATGACAGAGGTGCGGGTTTTGGGGTGATGTCCCAAAAATATTTTGGAAAAAAATAAGGGAAAAATAAATGTGAAGAAATGAAACAGGTGATATAAATATAAGATACCCTTGATGAAAAAAATCCAATAGAATATAGAGTTTTTTGAAACATTTATAAAAGGGAAGAAAATAGAGGAAACAACTCAAGAACAACATTCACATTAAGATCATTCCCAACCCCCCATCATCATTGAGGCAAGACATACCCCTCAAAGGGTTTTCTTTGTTGTTTTAATAAATATTATAATAATTGATTCTATGAAATGTGAATGAGAAAAACACTAGAATGTTTTTTTACTATTATTATACTGGGTGAAATTGACTGTGATTTATATCTATCCAAACTCACCCATCCCTTATTGTGAGGGATGTGATGTTCAATATCCAAGGTGAAAGTATAAATATTAGACCAATTCCAATAGTTTAGGTGAGATTAGTGATTAAAATAGCTCATGAGTCGAGCGATGAGATACATGATTCAGTTGATGAAGAAAATTTTCATATGGTTGAACAACATATGGGAAAATTCTTAAAATGGCCATCATATCTTGTAAAACAACATTTCAACATGGTGGTTTTCATTTCTAATATATTTCTCAAGATAATACATTCTTAATTAATGAAAAATGTTCTGAACCGATAAATATTATTTTTTAAAGACTAGGGTAAGAGGGTTAAACAAAATACCAACTCAAACAAATTTAAGGGATTGATCGAAAGATCATAAAGATCTTCTGAAAGCACCATTTCCCTTCCCATTTTATATCGTCATTTACTATCATTAGAGGTTTATGTGGATACAATGTTAAAATATAGTAGTAGTCACATTGTTGATTTTAATGAAAATATATATGGATAGGAAGGCATGGACTACACTGGTTTTGAGAATCTAAAAGAAATCAGTGACAATGAACGATGAGGCGCCACATTTTTAAAAGTATACATGTGTTATGTTTTAATGATTTAATTATCCAAAAGCTGATATACTCTATTAATTATGAATAAAAAAATTTCATATTATTGGCATGTATATATAAAAAAATAATTAAAGAGATTTACCAATGAAAAAAATTGGAATCGTTAGTCCTCAAAACACCACTATTGAATAAAAAAATTGAAAAACACTGATGAAATAATGGTAAGACTAGTCAAATTGATTGAGATAAAACTTAATGATGAAAAAATATTCTTAATACTAAATATAGAAGGCTAATACACTAAAATTTAATTATTTAAAATATATTTTCTTGTATTTCGTTACGTACCCATTTATTTTGTTTTTATGAACATTGGATTCTTATTACAGTAAATTTGGATACTATAAAGATTTATTTCTTGGAATCGGTGCATGGATACCTAATAAACTGGCCACACAAGATGAATTTTTTCAATCTGTAGAACACTAAATAATTTTTTTAGAACTAAACATCAAGTTATATAATTTATATGATCATTTAATTTGAATTATGTTATGATTGGGAGGTGTATCAATATCGTGAAAAAGGAATGAGGCTAAGGGATTAGTAAGAGTACCCTTAAAAGATTAACATTTAGACATGTAACAAGGTATATATAATAATATTTCATTATACAAACACTTATAAAAAATTACATATCATTCGTAATGTTTCTATAGTATCCAAAACCAACAAATAGCAATGTTTATGGTTATTATGATTATAACAATACGATAGGAATCGAATTCCATGAACAAACATGTATCCCGGCATATGTATTTTCAACGATAATAACTATTTAATTTAATATATATTTATCATTTGTATATTTATATTACATCAGTACTACAATGACTACAAAAAAGAATCATATTCATAAGAGGATATATATTTTCTTATAAATGAATACGAATCATATTTGATGGACGAATGCATGCAAATAGCATAAATATTTGACCTCCTTAGATATAGTGGATTTTATAATATTTATGTTTAATTTAATATTATTATAATTACTCAAATAATAATTGTTTTCTTATATATTTAGAATACATTTTGTGAAATGAGATGGGGTTTTCAACGATACTCATGCTGGTGAGAGATGGGACTATGAGTATTCAACACATAATTCTATAATAAGGTATTTTTTAACATTATATATTTTTATTTAAAATTGTAATTAATTGTAGTAAAAAACAATTGACATACAAAAAACTAGAAAAACTAATTCTATTTATTTTGATAATTTAGTAAAATGAGCCATGAATCATTATTATAACAAATGAGTCAATCACACATTAATATGATGCACTTTGTGTCTTGTATGACACCATGTGATTTTTTTAATTTGACATTTATTTTAGTTAAAAGAACAAGTGAATTGATGAAAATGGATAAAATGTATTTGGTTTTTTTATTTTGTAAAATGATCTATGAGTCATTAGTGATGTGTAGTAATCAACCACAACTCAATCTAATAGACGATGTGACTAGTATGAATAAAGGTGTCTACTAGTAGTTTAAAATTTAAAATGTACTTAAATATTTGCACCACACTAAAAACCAAGATAACATGTTTTGATAAATGTGATAATTTAAGAGATAGATTCATCAGTCATTTTGATGTGTGTGATGTACTATCAAATGAAGATGACCGACAATGCCATTAGTATGACTCCAAATGTCTGTTTTCAGATTGAAATTCCAATTTAGTAAAAAAAACACAACTCAAATAATGAAATCTGAGAAAAAATATTTTAATAATTTTTTATAAATTGATAAATTTATTTATAAGTCATTTATGACATATAATAATCATTAATTTATGAATATGATGCATTGTGTTACTGGTATAACTCTTAATGTCTCTTTTTTATTAAAAATTTAAATAAATTATAGTAAAAATAAAAAGGGATATTTTGAAAATAAGAAAACATATTTAAATTATTTTGATAAATTACGTAAATTATACATGAGTTATTTTGGATGTTTATATGTTAACTCGACATCAAAACAATACATAGTGTTATCAAAATGACTCCATGTGTGTCTATTTATTTAAAATTGACATTAATTTTTTTTAAAAGAAAATGTGACATACAAAAATACAATAAAATGCATTCATATAGTTTTGATATATTAAGAAAATGATCAATGAGTCCTTTTTTAGGTATATAAATAAACAAAATCTCAATACTTTGTACAGTGTGATTGTTATGACTAATGTTTCTCGGTATATGTTTAAAATTGAAATTTTATGTAATAATGTATCACTCCCTGAAAACTAAGAAAACACTCTGAATGTCTTAATCATTTTGTAATGTGATTCATATGTCAGTTTTGTATTTTATGATGAAGTATCACATTAACCCAATGAACTATGTCACATGTATTATTCAAAATGTCTGTTTCTGATTTGAAATGTCAGTTTAGTAAAAAACACATCCAACAGATGGAAAAATGATAAAATACCTTAGTATTGTTTTAATACTGTACGAAAATGATATATATGTCATTTTAACATGTAATAGTCAGCCTCATCTTAATATGATGCACAATGTTCTTTATAAGACTCAATGTATCACTTTTTTTAAAAACAAAATTGACATTAATTTTATTAAGAAGAACATGTGACATATTGGAATCCGAGAAACCACATTCAGATTATTTTGATAAATTAGTAAAATGATCCATGATTTTTTTACATTTTGTATTCAACCATACCATAACACAACCCATGATGTGGCCAGTATGACTCCAAGTGTGTATTTTTATTTAAAATTGACATTAATTTACGTAAATATAACATGTGACCTAATAAAAACAGATAAAACACATTCCGATTGTTTTGAAACATCTAATAAATGACCACTAAGTCATTTTTTGCAAGTAAGAATCAACCAATGCTCAATCAGATGAACAATGTGATATGTATGACAAAAAGTGTTTGTTATTTGTTTAAAATTGACATTTTAGTTCAAAACATTTTACTCATTGAAATCCAAGAAAACAAGCTCCTATTGTCTTGAAATTTTTTAAAGTGATTCATAATTCATTTTTGACTTAAATGAAGAACTATCACATCAAACTGATGGATGATACAATCGGTATGACTCAAAATATATGATTTCTCTTTGAAATAACATGTTAGTAAAAAAATTACAAACTGAAAACTAATGAAATGACTTTGTATTGTTTTGATACATATGTAAAATGATAAAAAAGACATTTTTGAAGTGTAAGAATCATACACACCATTGAATAATGCCTGATGTGGCTAGTATATCTAAAATTTTCTCTTCTTTTTCAAAGAAACTCACATTAATTTAAAATAAAAAAGAACATGTGACATATTGAAAACCAATAAAACCCATCATATTATTCTGATAATTGAGGAAAATGATCTATGAGTCATTTTTTACATTATGGAGTCAAAATCACCCTAATAAGACGAATGGTGTGATCATTATTACCCGAAGTGTGTGTTTTTATTTAAAATTAACATTAATTTAAGTAAAAAAAACATGTGACATACTAAATTCAAGAAAAATCATTTGAATTTTTTTAAACATTAGTAAAATGATTCATGTGTCATTTTTGATGTTTTGGAATCAATCACACGTCACCTTGACACATAGTTTGATCGATACGAATAAAAGGGAATATTATTTGTTTAAAATTGACATTTTAGTTAAAAACGTTTCACTCACTAAGATTTAAGAAAATCACTATAATTATCTAGATAAATTATGGAAGTTGTTATTAAGTCATTTGTGGTGTGTATTAATCAGTCTTAGATAAAACTAATTTATAATGTGACCAAGATTGCACAAAATGTGTGTATCCTGTTCCAAATGTCATTTTAGTAATAAAAAAACTAACAAACTAAAAACTCATAAAACACATTAATAATGTTTTGCTACATCATGGAAATATCCTATGAGTAATTTGGGACATGTAAGAAACATCTTCATCTCAATCGAACACATGGCGTGATCGGTATAACTCTAAATGCGTATGAATTTAAAATTTACATTAATATATGTAAGAGGAAAAAATATATACTCAAAACTCTACAAACAGCTATGGATTGTTCCGATATTTTATTACAATTATCCATAACTCATTTTTGATCTGTAAGAATCAACCACACCTAAATACGATGCATCATATGACCGATATAACTACAAATGTTTATTTATTATTTAAAATTGAAATTTCATTAATGAATTCTTTCATATTAATGATAAATTTATTTCTTGAAAGTATTACATGAATAATATATATTATCTTGTATGGGAGGAATATTTTTCCTAGCCTGAAATGATTTTTTCGAAGACTGATACCATGGGAATAAATTTTTTTTATGGGATCACAAGCTTCAAAAGATGGAAAATTACTGTACATAAATGTCTGTTGGATAATTTTAAATGTAATTATATGAATCATTGTCTGAAATTTATATAGCACTATTATTTTCTATATACCATGAACATACATATTTTTATAAATGATTTCAATTGATTTTATGATGAATTGTTTAAATTTACAGGGTTTTGATGGGTGTGCTATTATATTAACAACACATTGCATCCAGCTAGGCCTTTAAAATTTCCTTAAATAGTTCTGAACATGGTGTCTTTATTATTGATTTTTTAGCATGGATAAAGGACCTTCTTTATCAGATATTTTTTTCACTGATAAATGAGACCCCCTTATCATCACTTCAATTAACAATTCTTTTTAGTGCTATTTAAACCCATTTTTTCACGCTGGTAAAGTCAATATCTATTGTAGCATATATTATTATAACTCTATAGTTATAATACCACATCAACTGTATTTCATCTAATCACATTGGTAATCAAAAACATCCCACATTTATTTGGAGGGCTAACACCTCATGATGTGATATGACATGTTTTTCATTTCTATTTTATAAAAATGGAAATAAAAATAGATTTAATAAATATATGAGATATCTGTAAAATATTTATACTTCTATAATTATGATATCTCATATATCTCCTTACATTACATTTAACTAGAATATGATAAAGTCTCTCATGTGTACGGAAGACAACCCCCTCACAATGTGATGTAATTCATTCATCATCTATTCATTACCTGAAAGTTAATAAGTTTATGTTTAATTAGTGATATTTTAAATATAAATAAAAAATTATACTTGAATATTAATATATTATTTATAGTTATTTCATTTACTTCTCTTAGAAAACGGAAACATCGTTCATGTGTTAGTATGGCCAACTGTCTCAATAAATAATGTATTTTATTTTCTATGTCTAAATTTTATGGATTACTATAAATGCATATATAAACAAAATATATGATATTTTTATCATTGTAACATCATATAGATAATTAAACCATAATAAATGTAAGATGGCTGAAATGAAAATAATCCAAACATACATGATAAACAAAGGAGATATTTTCCAAAACATTTTAATTACATGGAATTATTAATAAACAGAAAATAAATGTTTATATGTAAATAATTAATGGAATTATATATATATATATTATTTTATATAATTTATTTATAATAAAAATATATTTATTTTGTATGATTATCTAATTTTTATAAATTTAATCGAGACATAAGGTGTGAGATTTCTAGTTTTCCTTTTTATTTCATAGAGGCATTTAAAAATTCACAACTTGTTTTTTGTGTAGTGTACATAATACCAATTTGAAATGTTAGTTAATGATTCTCCTTGTTTTTATGATATCAAATGTTTCATTTTATTATCTCATTTATTGGATGTAACAATTCAAAATATTATTAATGTAGAAATGTATTTTTGTCCCACTTTTATTTTTTGTGACACACATGCCATATTCCCCATTTGTTAATTTTATTTGGTGTATATACTACCCGTGGATGTATTTTATGACGATTTTCATAATAATTATTGGGATTTAAAAATTAATATTAGGATCTTTATTTAATTGTTATTATAATTTATTGTTTCCACAAGTGTGACAGTTTCATAATACAACCTCATCTTTTATTGGGAAGATTTTCGAATATATTTTTGATCATGAAATATCATAATCCCTCAAAAAATAATACCATCAATTTTCTTATCCTCTATTTATTTCATGAGAAATCAAATTAAACTTCATTTTTTTCTACTTATGTACTCAGGATATCAATTGAATAATTTAAATAAAATATCATTATTTGTCTTTTTGGCCAAAACCCCCATTTTTTCATGACCATTTTCTATAAAAAACTATTAAAAAAATATTTAATCATTTTATAAGATTTATTAATGTCATTTGAACCCATTTGTAAATTTTTACTAATATTTTTTGAAAGAAATCATCAATTTTTCAATGAAATTAATATACATGTTCTACGAAAAATGTTAAAGAATCGTTTTTGAACAAGTAAAACTTAAATTGAATTTCCGAATATCATGAAGATTTATTTCTTTAAATATTTTATTATAAATCTCAAATTTTTAATTTCTATGAAAAATAATTAAAAATGTATTTAATTTTTATAAAAAAATTATTTTATACATATAATGTATATATATAAATTTTTTTTTTAAATGATCACTATAAAAAATTATATGTTTCAAATTATATTTTAAAATAATTCTTTTTTAAATTGATTTCTGTCTTAAAAATATTTTTTAAAATTATAGAATGCTATGTTTCTTATGAAATGTTCCATGTAATATTGAAAAAAAATTCCATATAAGATGAAATTTTTGGAAGTTAATTATAATTTAATGGCGATATTATCCATGGATACCATTCATATTCATTATTTGAATGGTTTTTGTTTGTGATAAAATGGGGTGTATGAATCTCGTTTGACTTCCACATGTTATACCATGATTAGAAGACTATGAAACACACATCTCTTTCCCAGGGTAATTTTATGACGAAATAAAGAAATATGAAACCTATTTTGTTTTCTATAGGTTATTCAATGATCAAATGTTATAAAAACCATTTATTTCCATTGGTTTTGATATGATAAATTTTTTATTATAGTATGGTACACATATGTATGTTATTCATTCCATGATAGATGTTATGTTATAAATAAGGATGTTGGTCACATTATAACAATTGATCGGTGGGACATATTTCTCCTTCCAATTCATTGGGTAATGATTAATGTTTTTGATAAAATGGATATAGAGGAGGTTACCCAAGCACAAGAGAGGGTATAATGGGAAGTTATCCAAAGCCCCCCGGGTATATAAGAGATTATCCCATGACAAATGAAGGTTCATGGGTGGTTAGACAATGAAAAACATGTTTTTAATTTCTTGGTGGGTTTCCTTGATATAATATTTCCTATACATTTTTATATTTAAGAAATCAATGTTGTATACTAAGGTTATTATCTCATTGTTCTGATTTATTGAATCTATTTTGATCCATACCTTATAAATTACTATAATTTATTCCATGACTCATGTTTATGATCTATGATATGCATGGTTTGGCTTTCATATGTTATTATCATGTTCTTTTTCTTTTTATGCTCATGATAAATTGATATATCCTCTGTTTTCCCTTACTAAGCATCCGAGATCACCATATTTTATTTCCTTTCCATGATTTTTGATGAATGATATTATGTATAATATGAATTTTATTGGTTATAGTTATGAAAAACCAAGTGGGAGATGACCTCGATGATTTATAGAAAAGATTTTAAATGAATATGATTCCAAAGGCACTATGAATAGATTACTTGGAATTTGATCATTATCTATTGTAATTTATTTTTTTATTTTCAGATGTAATATTTTATATGGGAAGTTCTATATTTAAAAATCACTTGTTGATATTAATTTTTTATTATATTAAAATATAAATAAAATCCACATAGAAGTGTTAAAATGTATTTTTATAGAAATAAAAGGTATTTATAAAGAAAACATAAATATAGTAGATGAAGCTAATACAATGGAAGTGACATTGGCTAGAAGGGTTTTTATATCAAACACTCTCATAATACATAAAATGAAATTAATGAGACAATATTCCATTAAAATGAATTATAAGATGAATCTATTGAATTAATAAAACCATGTGATTATGAGAATTATTTCTTTATGATTATATTTGTAGAAGCAATTCATGCATTTGAAAAATTGCACACAGTTTTTATGGATTTCCAGGCTAATCAACTAATGGATAAATATAACAATATCAATGATGTTGATTTTTTCTCATGGATCAAGAAATTTGAATTAATCGATAATGATTACGTTTAATGAGTATTGGGAAGCAATTTGTATAATTTCTGGCAATTCGATGAACTTATATATCCATAAGTGTTTAGAGATGGAGGAGAAATTAAAGAATCTTGATTCATAGTGTGATGGAATTACCCAAATTACATGAAAATGAGATGTTACACCCCTAGATAGTATTATAGTTCATTATTCTTAAAATATAATTATAAAATACCTTAAAAATAGAAATATCCTCTAAAAATAATGTATCTGATGACCATGATACTACTTTATGTAATACTGTGATTTTGGGTAAGGGTTTTAAATAAAACCCAAGAAAGTATATATGGTGAAAAATGTTGATAATCCTATCACAACAAGGTTAGATGTGATAAAAATTATGATGAGTTTTTTCAAAATGATTTTCATAATTATTGTGGGTTCCACACAATAATAGAATGGTTTACAATCATTAAATTCCATAAAGACAACACCACAAAAATAGAATATATATTAATCACAATATTTTATGTCTCTTGATGTTTGTGAACAAATAAATGGAACATTATAATGACATGAAAATTAATTAATAATATATAATGATTTTAATTATGGGGATTGATGATGAAAAAAATATATTACACACACTAGTGATGAAAAATCCAGAGAAAATTGTATCATCTTAGACTGAATCACCACTATGACGGTAGCCGGTAATAGTCACCACAAGGCCAGAAGTACACTTCTCCATATACTAGAGGCTACCAACTAGATGTGTGGGTTTATTCATGTTATAATAGAGAAACTATAAACAATAGTTCATAGTATCATATAGGTTTATCAGATAACAAATAATAAATAAATGTAAAAGTATTAATAATAAGAAAACAAGGGACAAGAGAATAATAAAATATATAAATAAAAATAATTTTTACCACAAAAATTACATATAATAATACATGCAATTTTATGTGTTACTACGTGGTGAATATTGTATAAACTAACAAAAAAAGAAAACCTGAAGGTTAACTCCTCGAGCATCCTGAGAATGTTCCCAGTCATGTGATTCCTAGTACCCATATACATAGCACATCACAATTATTGAACCTAATGAATTGTTAGATAGATGATCAATTTTGATGTAAAAATGGATTCAGATAATGTTTTGAGATAAAAATCATAGTAGGCCAGAACCCACTGTATCTAAACAATTCCATTACATGATATATATTAAAAATAAGTGAGAAGGTATATGAAAAAATATAAACAATCACTACTGAATAAATAAACGACAATCCGCCCCTGTTCAAAAGGGAAACTCAGAGGCTATTCCTTCATTGGAATCTTTCTAGGTATATATTAATGCGGGTAGTTCCTCCTATATAAGGATGTATCACCGAAATCTGTAGCAGATTCTTTATCCAAGGATGAATCACTCAGAATACACAATAATCATCTAAACTCATCCCTTATGCTAACCAAAATATCACCTTCAGGAATAACTATAATCACACCCTTTGGAATCATGTGTCTATACATCTAGCCCCAATGAATCTAAAAAATCATATATTCAACCCTTAAACATTTGGTGCCAGTGTGCTTGTCCTTTAAGTAGTAGGAAAACATTCACCAATCCATTCTGTATTGTCACCAGTCATGAGTCCTCTGACATCCCAAATAACTATATACTCTTCCATCGAGAATCAAGTACATAAGTAATCCCCTCAAGTAGTATTGACGTATTTTCTCCAAGCCCTCAGGGTTCCACATTATACATGACTCATAAGAATACCAAACCCATCATGCAAATCAATATCAACTCTAATGTATCAAGCACATCGATATTACATAGACTAATATTATAGGATGAAAAATCCCAATTCTAGTATAAAACATACCATATTTATCATTACAATACCCAATGCACAATTTATAAAAATTACCATCTATAAAACCAATTAATTTCATTAATTTAGGTTTTTATTATCAACATAATTATATAAAACTTGTTTAGTTAATACCTTTTTAAAAATGCCATTAATATATTAATTATCCATTTTATCCAAGATGATTTCACCATATTAATTCACACAATTTATTATTATTCCAATTCAAAAGTCTATGAAGAAAATGAAAAACAAATATTGGTTTTATTATAGGGATGTAAATTCATTAATACTTGGTCGTAATTAATTCCAATACTGGCACACTTATCAGATTGATGCAGGTCTCAGTCTCCTTTCATATGAAACCAAAATATGATAATAGTGGTTTAAAAATAAAAGATAACAGTTTAAAAAGGATTATCCAATTTATATATTCATTCCCAAAGCATTCTTGCCCAATTTCACATATCACAATTAAATTAAATTGTTGTATCATATAAAAAAATATTTTATTTTAGACAACTAAATCTATTAAATTTAAATTAATTCATTTATGACATTTCATTCATTTCAATAAATGATACCCATAATGATGTAGACATTTTAGTTAAATTCATGTCATATAATCTATAATAACATGAAAAATAATTTAATATGGCTCAACAGGTTACATAGGATGTGTCTTCATTCATTTAGGACTTCTGTAAAAAGGGGGTACTCCATTGAAGCGAATCTATAAAGGGTATGTTCTAGACATGTCATATTCTAAACAATGAAATCAAACCATAAATAACTAAAATGAAATATTGATAAGAAACAAATAAATCATAAATCATCACACTCATTTTTTTAAGATAGAACAACTCTGTTGGAGGTGTTTTATTTTTAAACCACGAGTTGGTTTATCAAATAAATTATCTATAAAAACTATGTATTTAATTAAAAAAGATAAATTAAGTTAAAGGAACATTTTTTTAAAAAAAATCAAACAAGTAATTGATTTCTATTAAAAGTGAGAAGGCTATACATTAATGCATAAATAAATTTATGTGGAAAGGGAATTTGATCGAACATCAAGATTTTTATCTTGCTATACACTACGAAATTGATAACATTGGTGAATATTGATACACACATGCACAGATATACACTCATATAAATTTACCCATTAATCCAAAGAAAATATTCACCTCCCCATTAGGTAATACATAAAAGGAATATATATATTTACACACACACACATACCTAATTATATGACTTAAATCCTTCAAAGAGTCATCCAAAACTCTCCAAAAAATAGAAGGAGATAAAAAACACTATGATAAGAGACATGCAACCACAAATAAAACAACATCACCTCAAATATTATAAAACCGCTTATGAAATTATTAAAAATAAGAGTAGGGGAAAACCTACATGAACTGTTTGATTGGTGGACCAAAATGACCTGAATCACTTCTCATTCACTAGAAGTTGTTGGAATAAAAATTAAGGAGTCCCTCAAGATGAATTTTAGGCCTTAACACCAACAAAACAAATATTAAAAATACCCAAAATCCATAGGGATCATATGTACCTCATCGAGATATAATAGAAGTGAAAAATTCCCTCCTAGGGGAGTATGAAGGAAGAGGAAGCCATACCTAGAGGAATTGAGCGAGAAAGTGGGGGGAGATCTAGTGGAAATTACTGCAGTAAGGAGGTCTTGATGAGGGGGGTGCATCGTGTGTGGATAGAGAACCCCAATGGGGTGTGTCCCAAGTAATAGAGGGAGTTATGGAAATTCCACTATATGAGGGCTTAAAATATATATTAACAAAAAATAACATATTAAAAATAATATTAATAATCATCATCATAATATATTCATTATTACTAATATTAATACAAATATATTTTCCCATCTTCCATTTAATCTCATTTTGTTTTGTTTCATTTAAATTAAAAAATTTACTAATTAAATTTCTTAAAAAAACATCTTAGTGTTCTGAATATCAATAAAGTGTTCCAAAACTCAGTTAAAAAAACAACATGTCTAGAAAACACCAAAATAATATATTCCCAAGTATTATGGACCAGTTCAAAAAATGAGATATTATAACCTCCTTACCATAGAACAAATCATCCTTGAGTATCCTCGAGAATAATGAAAAAATCACATAACCTATAAGGGTTAATATGTACCGTTCAAATGGTCATATTTCATTTCCAACACACAACACACGTTTAAAAATCCATTTAAGCACCCAATACTTAAGCCATAAATACTAGATACACATTGGTTTTTCTAACTATGTCATAGGGATGGTGATTGTCTAATCATATTTAGCTAGAGACATGATCATGTCATCGTCTTGTTAATATTGCAGTTAATGGTTCTCCTAACCATTGTTCTTAATAACAATAAGGGACCATTCTGATCCATAAAACATCAGCCGTCAAAATTTCTTACGTAGAACACCTCAGGTGTTATAGAGATTCTCTAGAAAGATTTTAATTAATTTAATGAACTTGATTCATTATGCTGAGGTCATATTAAAAACCCCATCACAATTAAATAGTCAAATTATAGATCAACAAATAGAACTCGTCACACTAGCATTCCGTGAATACACAACTGAAATTTAAACCAAACCCACCCTAACATGATGGTGTGATTAAAAATGATTTGTCATGTCTATATACATCAAACAATGAGAGGAAACAATTCATGCACTAATTGAAGAATCTTTTAAACGGTCACCATCTTAGAAAATTTTATCATTTCAAACTAAAATAAGATGCATTCTTCTACGGTATATGACATTTACCATTAACACATCCATCGAAGTCCATATATGACTTCGGGTAACTTTCATTGATTGAATAATCCTCTCTGATCCCAACATCAAGTCTCATATTACAATATATTAGAATAACTGGTGTTTATGGAACTGACACAAGGAAAATTGTAATCCATGTTTATGAGTGAGATATTTTAATAAAACCATGATTTCCACATTAGGTCATCTAATGATCTAAGAGTAGCATCAGCCTGATAGTCATGTAATAAAAATTATTGGTGTAAAAGAGGTCTTCCAAGGCAGTCCTATATGGGAATCCATGGTTCACTCAGGACTAACAAAACAGCGATATGAACCAGATGTTTACTATGTGATAGTATGAGAAAACATAATCCTCCCAATAACATTTAATATACCACGTGGTTTAAGACCAATGCTCTCTTAGTGTATCATGGGTGATATATAGATAGGGTACATGATCATTCCTAAAGGGAGAGTACACTAAGTGGATTTTAAACATTACTATAAATAAAAAAAGGAACAACTTATAGTCAATAACTTAAAAGAAACTCAAATTCACCAGCCGACGCACCATCATTACCCAAACAATGACCCCTTACCACTTGATGCATCCCGTGATCATTCCTGATTAATCATTGATGTACTCAAAGACCAATGGTGTTTCAAAAATGTTTAATACAACACAAACTGAAGCAACATTGTCCTACTAAGAAAATAATGAAATACTTTAATGTTCTCAATTATCAAAGGAATATAAAAAATCATAAACATTATCCAAGGATCTACATTGGTTGTGTTACTTCTACTGGAAAAGACATATATTTAATAGACCTGACATGACACTCTCCACCATAAGAGTTTCATAATTGTAGAAAATAATTGACAGTATAGACACTCAAAATCTTGTAATGTCCGAACTTCCATAACTAAAAACTTTTAAACAATTGGCAAGAAAATCAAAACAAAACCAAACGACATGTAAAAATACATGATTAGGGGAAATTCATCCCAAGAATTGAGATGAAATTAATTAATTTACGCCTATAACATTATACACCATAGATGACCCAAGACCACAATCAACAACATATGGGTCAATGATTCAACCAAACACAATAAGTCTGTTTCATGATTTTACACACAACGGTCCACATGCACATGAATTCATACTGCCCTATGGATTTAAAAGAAAATCGTACATCCAGAATAAATATCATAGGATTTTAAAACATATGAATCAATTTATCTATGATCCCATATAATAGATTTAACTACTATTTGTATTTTCCAAACAATTGTGAAATAATTGGAAACCTTATGATCCACCCAAGTGAAAAAATAAAATGGGCCATGTGGCCTAAAGAATGTCCAACCATGCCCAAGGCATGTCTAACTATCTAAAACCATTTATAAATCTATGCTCACACCATAATAGTGGATGAGTGAAACATGAACCCTTATCCAAATGTAGATATAATTTAGAAAACCAGAGTCTTAATATGAAAAAGGTACCCAAAACCATAGAAACTAAAGAATAATCCAAAAATTTATATTCAAAGGGTTCCACATATCATCGGATATCCACTTATGAAGAATAATTTATAACCCTATTATGATTTCATTCCAATTGAAATGTCACTGGGCTCAAAATTCTAGCATCTAATCTATTTCTAAAATTATAGAAGGAATACAAAAAAATGATAATTTATCTATTATCAGGAAACTCAAAAAGAAAATATCAAGCTACCCTTTCAGAAGTGTTTTACCAAAGGTAAACACCCAGGGATCCATTTTAAGGCCATTAAATATATTCACACATATATCGTTACAAATATAAGTGATTTAATTAAAAACTATAAGTTCAATTTTAAAATAGAAATAGAAGGAACTTAATTTTAACCACTACTCTAAGGAAAACATTAAAAGTTATATAAAACATCCTTTTTATCATTAAACATACTTCAACATCACATAATTATTTGGAAATTTATCAAATAAATTCCTTTTAAATTAATGAAGTTACCTATGAGGGTCCCACCAATCCATACCCGTTTCTTTAAAATGAAACTCAAAAGTAGTAGGTTAATTTATTAAAAATTTAAAACACCAAATTGGATCAGGTCATAAGAAACATGACCCAAATGACCTACTTGGGTCCAGTTGTGAATTTTCAATGTTAACATATTCATTTAATATTAAAATTAACCATCCTCCACATTTTAAAAATGTGTCTAAACATATATATAATCCTAATGTATGGTTCAATTACATGGGTTTTCATTTTTGCGTTATAAGGCACTCATATACCTTACAACTAAAACCTACATCCCATCATAATCACAACCATTTAATTCAGACAATGCAAAAAATTATATTTATCTCATATAACAGTTTATATATCAATACATGAATGATATCATAAGAAGCTAACAATGAGAAACATGTTATAAACTTATGAGAAAGGAATAACATCAATGGAACATAATCTGAACCAGCAGGCATCCTGTACAAGAAACTACATTGCAAGAAATTTGATACTACATTGAATGACATATAAAACTACATTGAATGAAATATATAACAACATTTCAGGACATGTGAAACTACATTTCATTACATATTCATGAAATGTGAATTTTAAATGTTCTTAATATGATTTTATTAATTATTCATCCTTTTTATACCTATCCAAGGGTATAATACCATAAATATATCAATTTAATAAGAAGTGAAAAAAATAAACCAATCAATATAGGTGAAATAATAATCTACTGTAATATCTTTCCATGTTAATAACAATACCTACCATGTCTACTAGGTCATTTCCCCATAGGTGAAGGAAACAATCCATGAAACAACAATTTAAAATGCTCAAACACATTCCTAGTATCATATCTACCATTACTAAATAGTGAGACAAAATAAAATAAAACCAAAAATGATACAACTTTTTAATGTCCTGACCAGGATCACTACTAAGAAGGTGTCTAGACAGATTTACAAATGGAATCATGTGCACCTACCCATAACCTATAGAAAACAACCAAAAGTGCTACAAAATTGATGTTATTGTCAGGAGTCAATACCGTTTATATTGTAGGTGAAAAACAATTTATTAACTATTTATATGAGAAAAATATAGATGTTATAATAACAGAACAACATGATGCAAAAGAATAACATAATATCTAAATAAAAATAAAATGTAAAATTATAGTTATGTATAAGGATTCATTTAATATAAGGTGTAACTATAATGTACAAGGAGTAAAAAACAACAAAAGAAAAGAAAAAACCAATGGTCAACAAATCGGGCGTCTTTAAGAAGAGACCAATAATCAGCTCCCATGCACCCATATAGAGAACACACAATAAGAAATGTATACAATGACTTATGAGAAAGAATAACTACTTGCATGAAAAAGGTAGCTTAGATGGTTTTGAGATAAAAATCTTTGTTTCTAACCGAATACATTACATGATATAAAATTTAACTAATTGATCATTTATATGTTAAAAAATAATCCATTGATATATATATTAACATCCACCTACCCAGGTTCTTATGAGACAAATGAAAATTTTGCATACATTGGAACCCTACCGGGTATCTATGTATGTGGGTAGATACTCCTATATTAGGATAGATCACCCAAATCAGTGGTAAATTCTTTTACTAGGGTCGAATCACTTAGAATATACCATTAATATACAACCTCATCAATTAGGATAAATAAAATATATTCCTATGGCATAACTAAGAATCTCACTGTCACACATCATGTGACTATAAATCTGACCCTCAGGAATCGTGTGACTACGAATCTGGCCCTTAGGAATCCGACATATTCATATATTCTACCCTCAGATATTATGTACCATTTCACCTAACCCTTGGGATGTACAAAATTGTTCACCAATCCATTAGGCATCAACACGTGTCATGAGTCTTCAGACATCCTGTATAACCATATACCCTTCACTCTACATCAAGTATTGATGCCTTTAAATGAGGAAGTAAGGATGAACATCCACCAAGCCCTCAATCATCCATAAGAAACACGAGTCGTATCCAAACAAACTCAATATTCTAATCATTGTCAATCCCTTATGTATCAATCACATCAATATCACATTAGCTCAAAAGATAAGAATGAAAAATCAGAATTATATAATCAAACATACTAGATTTGTCAACATAATAAACAACAGTAAATTTAAACATATTACCATCTAGAAAAATAATTTATTTCATTAATTCAGTTTCTTAATTATCTAAAAATTTTATCAATCTTGTATAATTATTCTTTCGACCCAAAATTTGTTAATATAATAATTAACATGTTTATCCAAAGTGATTAAACTATTATACATCCAAAAATTTATTATTATGCGAATACCAAATAGTAATATAGAACTAAATTTTTTTCCAAATTTATTATAGTGCTCGAATGTTAAATAGAATATGTCTCAAATAAATCCAAGGGTGGCACAACTATCGGGTGGCTACCGGACTGAGTCTTTTTACCTATGGACCAAATGAAATTTAATGGAGGTATAAAAAAATATTATAGTTTTTATAGGATTATACAATTTATCAGGTTTCCCCATAACATGATATTATGATCAAGTAAATCAAATTACTTTAAAAAAATGAAATATATAAATAAATAATAATTTAGTCCACAAAAATCAATTATATTTAAATTAATTTAGTTAAGACATTTAATTCCTTAAAATAAGGTAAACCCTCTATGAATTATTTATTTAATATAAATACATTTCATTTAATCCATAAAAACATGACTATTTATTTAACAAGGCTCACTAGGTCACATAAGAGGTGTCTTGGTTCAATTAACACTTATCTACATAGGGGGTAATATTTTTAAGTACATATATACATGTCATGTTGTAATCATTCCATATTCTAAACCATGACATGAAATAATTAAGAAGTAATAAAAATATGTACATGAGATGTAGAAATAAAAAATAATCACTGTAATTTTTTGAATATAGAACACCTTCATTTGGATGGGGTTTTATCATAAAACCATGAATTTGTTTATTAAAAACATCCTTTAGTAGAACTAACAATTTTATTCTAAGATAAATATTTATTTAAATGAAAATTTATTCTAAATTCTATAATATACTAATTAATTTCTATGAAAATATTTAATGATATAAAATAATGAGTTATTAAATTTACAGGAGAAGGGAATGGGATCCTACCACATGATGTTGACCCGACTGAACTATCAGAACATGAAGACATTGATGAAGATCACTCCACACATTCACTCACATATAGTCCTAAATAAATATATATATACCCCTTAATCCAACTAAAATATTTCCCACTCTAATAAAGAATATGTACAAGGAATATATATATATAGACGCACAAACACACACATAAGTATTTGAGTGAAATCCATCATGGAGTAATTCAATGCTCTATAAAAACATACAATGAACTCAAAAAACTATGGAATGGACCAATTCACCTCGTGAAAATTACCATCACCGCAAAAATTGTAAAATAAATAAAATAATTTAATAGAAACCTGAACGGAGGAAAAAACCTGAAATTGTTGATGGTTATAATAAAATGATCTCAACCAATTTTCATTTGGTAGTAGTTTCTTGAATATCTATGAAGGTGTCCTAAGAGATTCCTTGCATGTTCTCACATCAGAATAAAACAAAAACTATGATCATCCCAAGTCTCTTGGGTTGATACTCACATCATTGGGTGACTATAGAATAGAAAAATTCCCAATCAAGTGAGGAATAATGATGGAGATGTCATAACATGGTGAATCGAGTGAGAAATTGGCGTAGATCAGGTAGAAATTATTTCCGAAGGGAGGCTGTGAGGGGGGGTGGAGGTCCATCACACATGGTTGGAGAACCCTGTAAGATGCATCACTTGTAATGGAGTTTGAAAGGAGAAATACCCCTCTTTTTGGTTTTTATAATAACAAAATACCAAATGTAATAATAATAATAACTATAAAAATATTATTATTATTATTATTATTATTTAAACATCTCAATTATTATCATTTTCTGTTAAATCTAATTAAACTTATTTTAATTTTAATTTATAATTTCATTAATTTAATTTCTTTTTAAAAACAGTTTTCTAAATCTCTTAAAAAACATTCCCAAACTCAGTTTCAAATACGAAATGTCTAGTAAATTGCATAACTTCAAATTCCCATGGATTTTTGTCATGTTGAAAACACTTGACATTAACGAAATTAATTTTACTATAAAACATAGATTTCGTTATTTTAATGAATTTTTTTAGTATCGTAATAATGTTCTTATTGTTATGAATAATGAATATGGGTACCAATCAATAAAAATATGATAATAATGTGAATATAAGACCAAAAAAATTTAAATCTTATAATAATGGAAGGTGAAAACTTAGTCATGAGATGTGAAAACAATATAACTATTGTTAAACAAATTATCCCTAAAGAGGAAAAAATTTACTAGAGGGAACAAAATATTATAATTCAAATAGATATTAATTCACATATTTTTTTTATATTTTTTTAGGAGTGTCACATAGTCGAGAAATGAATGAAAAACAACTAGGAGATTTTTATTATGCTAATAAACGGAAGTCTCTTCATATGAAAAATAGTGATAGTTCATGTGAATACTATAGAAAGATAGGAAATGTCAAAAAAGAGATCCTAGTTTTTGGGATAAAGATTTTATAATTTAATTGATAGTTTTTTGAAGTGGAAACGATATAATGTTAGATGAAAAATAGTTATTGACAGAAAATGATGGATTTTTATTCATCACATAGTTATTTAGATGCCTCCATATATTATCGAAAAATACTGACCTATGATGAGAGGCAGTTTTCAACCTAAATGTTAATCCATATGAATAATAAGGTCCCTCCTTATTCCCTTATATATATATATATATGGGTGTGTGTGTGTGTTTAATTAACCATCATTTATGAAATTTTATCATATGATAATGGTTTTTCCTTCATGAATCCATTAATTTATTTGGATTTATAGAGTATATTAATTTCTATGAAATTATGGTAAGAGTTTATCCCCTTTGTGTGAGTAACCTTGAGTAATTCTAATCAAAAATTTGTCCCTCATTCATAAATATATTAATAATGTCAATTAAGGGGGGACTTCTCAGTTGATGGTAAGATGAAGAAATTGGGATTATATATTTCTTTCATATAATATTTATGATGTATTTGTTGAGGGGTTTTTAGTATTTAACATTTTATTACTATATTTGAATAATTACATCCCCAAAAAATGAGAATTGATAATTTGTTTGAATTATTTAACATGGATGGTAGTTTATGGACAACCTAGGAAACAATGTTTGTATATATCTTGTTTTCAAAACATAGTTATCCCCTTGTATAATTAATGTTGATTAATTTAAGAATATTTGTAAATAAATCTTTCAAACATCACCCCTCTTTCAGAAGTGTTATATAAATAATTTTATGGTGGATGTTAATAATAAATATTATATGAGAAGACCCCACATACCCTTTTTATTTTATTTCTAATAATGTGGATAATTATTTCATCACATATATTAACTTTTAAATGTATATCGAGATACTGAGAAAAAACACAATGGGATTGATTATGAGGCCCAAAGTTTAAATTTTTTCCAATGATATGACAATATATCACTGGTATGTTAATGGTATGAAGTTGTGATTATTGAAGGATAATTATGATTCATTATATATAATTAGATTTCATGATTTAAAAAATCATCTTATTGATGTGACATGTGTTGACCAGATGCATAAACACATGGAATTATTTCAACAGTGACAATTTTTTTCAAAATTATATATTTTTTATTAACATGAAAATATTCATTTACAAGAGTTTTTGAGACATGAATTGATAATATATTCTATGTATTTTTATAATGATCCATAACCAGAAAATGGGGACCAACCACTTTAGGAATCCATCTAGCTCGAAGCATGCATATATATGAGGATGCCTCAACCATTGACTGGATCAAGCCATTCGAGCATGCATAGAGGATTAGAGTGGGTAAATATATATTACAATTGGATATAACTCATGTTATAGTGTAGGTAGATATGAAAGAGTTTCATTAGTCTAATTTGTCATAGTGAGGATTATTGGGTATTTAGGTTGTATTATTGGTGCTGACCCCCTATTACTTGATTAATAGTGTTGAGAATCGGGTACACTTATTAAGAATGAATTGAAAAGATTCAACTTGATGTGGGAGAAGCAGGTTGTGGGTACTATTCACCATAAATTGAAATTCAATGTTTGTATCACCATCCTCCAATCCAATTAATCAGAGCTTTCTCATTCCTAGATAGTTTGGTCCTCAACCACAAGCCATGTCCAAATATTCTATTATATCAGTGTTGATAATGAAAATCTAATAGATCAAACCAAGATATGGTCAACATACATAACTCATAAGGATAATTCCTAATATTTTCTAAATAATTATTAAAATATTTTTCATTCATGCGTTCAACTATTTTGAAAAACATGATTTTATCGAATTCAAACAAAGTTTAATAAGAGAATTTGATATATATGTATATAAATGGGATTTAATTATTTAAATTAGAGAGAGATATATTATCCATGAGGGAAAACCAAATAAGTCTCATTTGTAAATGAATCAAGTCTTTTGGTGTTACTTAGTTCATGTAACAGTTGAAAACAATGTTTTTCAAATTTTCATATGATCCTTGATATAATATATTTTGGAGATTATTGTTAATAGCCTTCACATGGAATAAATTCCTAAAATGAGATTGTGAATATACACTATATAAATAGAGGCATGTTTGTTAAATATATTTCAAAAAAAATGAGAAGTGTCATATTTTTTAAAGAAAAACAAATAACAATGAGATGAATTTTTAAGAAAAGATATTTAATATATTACTATATTATTTTAGAGAAGAGATCGAATAGTAATTTAACTTTTATATAACACACTGGAAGAGATTCATTAATAACTAGTTCAATGAAACCCATTATGTTTTCAGAAACCTTATTGAGATAATGCATACTCATTTCGTGGAGAAAATGGAAATGAAATTATACCCTTAAATGATAGAATAATGAAGCACATTGAAATAATATTTAATTAATGGTTTTTCATGCATAAATAATTTGTTCTATAATATAATTTCATGATGAATTGAGGGTTCATATTTATTATTTTATAAAGGAGTACCATGAATAATATAGAAGAACCAACACCTATTCTGGTATGTATTATGGATAAGATGTGGATGCATTCATGTATATAATATGTTAATATAAGATAGAACATGTATGTTATAATATAACACATTCACAATAATTAGGAATCATGAATAATATAAATAACCTGAATAAAACAACATAATATAACAAATATAGGTTTATGTTATATGATCTGATTTTTGAATAGAATAGCTTAATGAAATGCATGAATAACGTATATTTGAGTTATATGAATATAGAATTCAAGATGGATGATGATTTAGATAGTGTAAGTATTATTCTTCTAAAATATATCGAAGATTTTTTGTAAACCACAAGAACACATCTAAGAGACTCCGTAATAATAATATGAATAAATAATAATAGCCTATGATGTTTTTTACTAAGGTAACTGATTAGATATTGATGGGGAGTGATAGTTGAGAAAGGCAAAAAGACCTTATCTATGATTGTTGAAGGTCTTTGATGGGTACATGGTAAAATTTGATTCGTTGACATTTTGGGGTAATATCAAATTATCATCATATATTGGATAAATACTTGAATAAATATGAAGTATAATTATTGGGTACGAAAATAGGTGAAGGCTTATAGTATCCTCTAGGAGAACAAGTGTCTCTCGATTTGAGCAAGAGCAGATATAGTCTTTCAGTCATAAGAGGAAGAATAATAAGTCTGTTAGTTTGAGCTGATGGTATGAGTTGAAAGTTGGGGGAATAACCAATTTAATAATTTAATTTATATTACTAATATTATAACCATAATCAACTATAAATCCAATTAATATGAGGGACATGTATTTGATTCATAATTTTTTTAACTAATTACATGATTATACAAAAGAATACGTGTTTGGGGTATAACTAACAAAGATTATATTATGAACTATTATTTATCATTTTTAATATTTTTATATTCTCTCTATATTGGCACTACATCACAAGATTTGATATTGAGAGATATCAAAAATTGGATAAAGAATAAAATTAATTCCAAGAGGATGAGTTTAAAAATAACATAGTTATTAAAATATGTAAACAATAGTTTTACCCTTCCAGTGGTACATAATATATAATAGGGATATATATTATATATTAAAATCATTAAGTAAAGTGTTTATATGACATGGAATTAAATAAAAATTGATTGATTTAATGATTATATTAATCTAAATAAAACATGTGAATTTTCATTTAATCTATCTTATGTGATAACATATATTTTTTATTAACCAAGGGTTTTTTGTAAATAATATGAGATGTTGGTTTTAATATACATGCTTTATAATTCCTAAAATTATATAACATGTTTGGAAAAAAAATATGGGTAGATAATTTTTTTGGGTATAATATTTTTTCCATGATATTTAACATAATGCAATGGAAAATGTACCCACCACACATCAATCAAATTTATTTTAAATAATAAGTTTTTTTCATCAAATTAGTGCTCTAAAAAAATTAAATTTTATATAATACACATGTGCATGTAATATATTTGTCAAATATTTCCACTATGGAAATTATTTTTATTTCAAAAAAATAGAATTCATGTTTATTTTAATGATATTTTAAAGATAAATGAATTTTTAAAAGGCTAGTGGTAGTATGTTTGGACTATGATGTATCCATCATATAAAAAATAAAAGATTATATTTTTCATATTCAAATTATTTTTCCACATTAACTCTTAGTGGAATTCAGTATGTATTGTAATAAAATAACAATAATTTAATGTGTTTTTTTAGTTACCCAAATGATCTCATGGGAAGCTTTGAGGAAAATTTTCTATGATGATAATGATGAACATATTACGAATTTAAAGTAGGGGAAAATTTTAAATTTCATAATATTAAATTATGTGAAGTAAAGATGTTTGGATACTATGATAATATTGTTAAACATTTTTAATATATGTCCTATTGCCTAATATTATTCAAAAATAATTATTCATAGATTTTAGCCAATAATTGAGTTTAGTGGGAGGTTTTATCATATTTCCATGTTGACATGTGGCAATAATTTCATAGTGATGTAATGGGTAGAATAAAATCATAAATTAATATGAAAAATAATTCATCTATGAAATTTTGTCATTTCAAATATGATTAGCCATTCACTTATATATGATTTTGTTAGTATTCATAGTGATTAATAATTCAAAACATATCTTGTTATAAAAAATTAGTCTATATTTTATCATTTTTTCATGTTTTATGGATATATTAATAATGTGAACTTATAAATAAAATCTCAATGTGTGGGTTGGATTTATCCATAACTAATTTTCAAAATAAATATTTATTTTTTAAAATGAAATGATAAGGTTAATATGGGTATATTTTTCATCGAGATATATCGAATATGATCATTAAGAACAATAATGTCCCTCCCCACCAGCCCCCAAATAGGCCAATATTAAAGATGAATGTCACCCCTGAATCCAACCTCGAATAGGTTATAAGTTGGTGACAATGACTAAGAGCATAAAACATAGGAATGTATGTAATTACACACATAAATGAAATAATTATTATTTTTTATAAAAACACCAATTAACAGAAAATAATATAAATCAAATATGTAACCATTCATGTAATTTCATACAATAATACTAATTACCAAATGAAAAATACTAATAATAAGTCCTATATAATATACAAATGAACACCTATTGCAAATTCTATGTGATCATAATTTACATCCTAATCACCAATTACAACATCCAAATATAATTAATTAAGATAAATATTATTGGGTGAGAACAAACATATACATAGTTAGATCACCTCCAAAACCTCTCATGACAACATAGAATAAGCATAATAATTCATTAGTGAATAATAGTGAAACTAACTCACATCTATGAAATGTCAACTACCACCCTTCCTTACCAAGTCTCAAAAAACTAATATATCACCCCAAGTATTATAACATTGTATCAATGGAATATACGACATGAATATACCCTATAGCTACATCCCCATGGATTTGGTCCCTATCATGACCCAACAACATATATACTATGAATTAATACTTTCCATGTACACAAATTTTCCAAACCACTTACAATATCTATTCAATTAATCATAACCTCACCCAAATTGGGTAATGTGAACATGAAGGAAAACATACTCATTCTTTCCACAAACCATGCACTTCTCTCACCATTTATCCACATAAAAAAACTATGTCATCCATCATATATGTACTATAAAAATAAGACATAACATCATAAATATATATACCTATGTCCTTGAGCAACAAATATACATAGTATTTCATAATGGAATTCTTGAATGATGCAGAAATCATTCAACCATTCCTTTTACAGCCTAGATGTTGGGGAATACACCTATACCCTGTATACCATGTGGTTATTAGTGATGTTATTAGACTAATATGGTGGTTAGTATGAAATAAAAAGAAAATAAAATGGGTATCACAACCATAAAAACCCATTACTACGGTTTAAACATAATATAAATAATACTAAAATAGACAATGGAAACCATGTTGTAATTATACAATGTTGTCACCCACTACCACCACTGACCCCAAGAACACAAATAAACCTCATCACCACTATATAAATTCCACAAAACCATGAAAAATAAACTTTTAATATAATAAAAATTTAATTTATTTTTTATTATGTTACCAACCACATTATATTAATTTATTCATATTTTATTTCAAATAATACATTAAATATTATAAATTTTCGCTCAATTCTTCACACATTTAATTATACCCATACCTATGAAATTATTTCATTAATTAAACAACATAAAAAAATATTTATCCACCCACACATTACCAATTACTATAATATGAAAAAATCCCATGCTACATGGATACTACTAATCAAACACACCAACATTAACAAATATTATGTCAACCAATATAATAATACTAGAAAAAAGCCACAAAAACATGTCATCCCAACAAAAAATCCCAAATAATTCTTGTTAAATATCTTATCTCAATCCCAATATAATAATTTTTACCACACTCATCAAATAGATCTATATGTCAAAAACCATAACAATCTATAACCTTAATAAATATAAAAAATTACCATAATAAAATCATTCAATATTAATAAATAAAAATAAAAAATAAAAAATCAAATCATTAAAAAATTGAGTAATTAAACACACTGAAAATATCTAAATAATCATACTACTAGGATAAATGTGAATTTCTTGTGTAATCATCTACATAAAAATTTTATATTTCTATGAAGACATTTATTTATTATCTTTATATGTCATTTTTTTATACAATGTTATCATGTAACTCCACATGTTGTAAAAATTGGTTTTCACAATAGCAAGAGTAAAACAAAAAACATAAACATATATGAAATGACCAAGAATCATGTACAAAAAACATGATTAACACCTTTCCATTTAATTACCTTCATTAGATTCATTATCTTATTTATTTTTATTCATGTATCTAGAAAATGAAATAAAAATTGTTTTTATCTATATTCACATATAATTTAAAAAGTGGAAGCCTCAAATCATTTACATTGACCGAAAAATTGTGGAATATTGTTTTTGAGTTGGAGAGATAACAAAATATAAAAATATAACAACTTGAATGGAACCTCAACCACACATATCCATTATGAAATATTATAAAACAGAAACATAACACTGACCAAAACAAAGAGAATGTCATCTACCACAACTTACGTGAAAAATGATCTCTAGAGTATTTAAAGAAGAGAAAAGGATATTCCCATTAGATCAATAGAAGACACACATCAAAAAATTAGAATATATAGATCAATACTGGGTTTACCAATTTTTTCCAAAGGAAGACATGGATTCTATTGGGGTTTAGGGGAATGGAGAAAAGTCAATAAAAAGGGAAGGATAACCACAATTTATAGGGAAATCCTAATGGACCCCCAAAAAAATAAAATGTTATCATATATGATATTATATGTTTGTATGTGATTCTAGTATATTAATTTAATACATTTTAATTTATTATTAAATTAGTTACATCACTTTTGAAGCATGTCGAACATGAGGTAAATAATTTTTAAATCACGTTTATTTTTGTGAGACACATTACATATGAACCTATAGTTTCATTTAAGTGGAGAATGTGCTAACCATGAATATTTTTTTTGATTATTCTCATTAATATTATTTTGATTATTAAATACATAAAATTTACTCCATTTCAAGAAAGGGTTATTTTTTATGACCAATGCAATAAGGGATTTTCATCAAAAAACTGTTAATTTGTAAAATATTTAATGTTATGCACCTATTAATATTTTTTAGGTGTAAATACTAACCCTATCTAATTTTATATAATTATTATGCTAATTTTAATTTCATTTATAGATTAGTTTGATGTATTTTTTCATGGGTATAGTTATTTAATAGTCACCAAAGTGGAAAATAATGTATGTTATAATATCATTATTAATCATGAATATTGACAATTATGATTTCAATGATGAAATTTTATGTTATACCAATCATGAAAATCAATATTTTTTATCTACTATGGTAATTTCTATATATTACAAAATTTTATTTTATTTTCATCGATTTATGACCATATAATACCAAAAATGTTTGTTAAAGGAGGACTCACTTTAAATATCTCTGCAATGGAATAAAATTTTATTCTATACTACTAATTTCTATAATTGTTTCAAATATAATTTTATTAATAAAAAATTTTTATGATATTTTGTTTTTACTGTGTTTAAATTTTTATAAATGGATAGAATTGAATATTCTATTAATTTTTTTAATTATTTACATTTTTCTTTTGACATAATATGAGAAATGAATTAGTGTTTTAAATTAAATAAAAAGAATAAAATTTTATGGTATCATGGAAAATTATTTATTTTACTATTACTTTATATGTTTAAATATTTCATATCAATGAGTTATTTTTCATAATATTTGGAAAATGTTTCTATTATAAACATTTTATTTCAATGAGGAAATTTCCAAAGGAAAATATCTATTACTTTATTAATGGCATTTTGTATCTATGATAACATAATATGAGGTTAAATATTACTTATTGTATATATGATACAAGTATACCATTCACATTTATTCATTGGATGGATTGTGATTTTTATAATTTATGAATGATACTATGAAAATAATTTCATTCTTATTGGCTATCCTAATATGAAATGATGAAATGTTCATCAAAATTATTCGTCATCCATGATTTATGAATTGAGGAATATTTCATGATCTTGTTCCATAAATATATATGATTTTTTGTTATGTGATGGGTGGTCATATAATTATATATAATTGTGGTTAATTTGGTAATGATTTTATCCTCTTTAGATAATATGGATTGGAATATTCAGTGGACACAGTTCAGTAAAGAATGTTATTCATTCAGATATGCATGGGTGTGAAAAATTACTAAGAATGTGATGGAATGAAGAATGATATGTATCCACTATGATATTCTTGAAAGTGATCCTAGATTAAATAAATTATTTCTAGGATTTTATGTATTCGAAATAATGATATGTTATTCAATTATATATATTCATAGCTTGTTTCCTAGATTACTTAATATTATATGTATAATGAACAACCATGATTTAATCGGTGATTCCTGGTTATGATCTGTGATATACTGGGTATGGTTTTAAGATATAAAGTTCATGATCTCATACCCTTAGCCCCATGTTAATTTTATGTACACATTGATATCATCCTTATAACCAAAACTAAGCAACTGAGCTCACCGTTTCTTATGTATACATTTCCTAGGTAATGAATAATGTTTTTATGTATTATATGACTGTTAAAGGTTTTAGTTATGAAACTAATAGAGGGATATAGTGTAGATTTTACATGAACATGTGGGTTTTGTATCGACGATTCCAATAACACTGAATGTTAGAAATCATATATTGATCAAAGTAGTATGAAATTAAAATTAATAATATAAGATTTAATATTTATGTATGAAATATATGGGAAGATATAGTTGATATCTAAGAAAGTTTACTTTACATTTTAAACTTGGATATGTATAATATATTTAAAAACACATAGAATAATCCCATTTATAAGAGTGGATTATATGATTTTGTAAATAATTCATTATGGTTTTCCTTACAAAATTATTCTATATAGATAATAATTTGTATTTTTGTTTTGACATTGATTAATATTTCACTAATAACCCTAAAACTAGTTGGATTAGTATATATCCCACATCACTTTGTTTCATTGTTAGTGGTCTCTTACTGCACACATAGTTTTTCACTTTTGAGGGGATATTCTTTGGTTAATTCACAGGTCTTTTATGAACAATAATATTGAATTTGAATAAATGATAAGTCCTATATAATATACAAATGAACACCTATTGCAAATTCTATGTGATCATAATTTACATCCTAATCACCAATTACAACATCCAAATATAATTAATTAAGATAAATATTATTGGGTGAGAACAAACATATACATAGTTAGATCACCTCCAAAACCTCTCATGACAACATAGAATAAGCATAATAATTCATTAGTGAATAATAGTGAAACTAACTCACATCTATGAAATGTCAACTACCACCCTTCCTTACCAAGTCTCAAAAAACTAATATATCACCCCAAGTATTATAACATTGTATCAATGGAATATACGACATGAATATACCCTATAGCTACATCCCCATGGATTTGGTCCCTATCATGACCCAACAACATATATACTATGAATTAATACTTTCCATGTACACAAATTTTCCAAACCACTTACAATATCTATTCAATTAATCATAACCTCACCCAAATTGGGTAATGTGAACATGAAGGAAAACATACTCATTCTTTCCACAAACCATGCACTTCTCTCACCATTTATCCACATAAAAAAACTATGTCATCCATCATATATGTACTATAAAAATAAGACATAACATCATAAATATATATACCTATGTCCTTGAGCTACAAATATACATAGTATTTCATAATGGAATTCTTGAATGATGCAGAAATCATTCAACCATTCCTTTTACAGCCTAGATGTTGGGGAATACACCTATACCCTGTATACCATGTGGTTATTAGTGATGTTATTAGACTAATATGGTGGTTAGTATGAAATAAAAAGAAAATAAAATGGGTATCACAACCATAAAAACCCATTACTACGGTTTAAACATAATATAAATAATACTAAAATAGACAATGGAAACCATGTTGTAATTATACAATGTTGTCACCCACTACCACCACTGACCCCAAGAACACAAATAAACCTCATCACCACTATATAAATTCCACAAAACCATGAAAAATAAACTTTTAATATAATAAAAATTTAATTTATTTTTTATTATGTTACCAACCACATTATATTAATTTATTCATATTTTATTTCAAATAATACATTAAATATTATAAATTTTCGCTCAATTCTTCACACATTTAATTATACCCATACCTATGAAATTATTTCATTAATTAAACAACATAAAAAAATATTTATCCACCCACACATTACCAATTACTATAATATGAAAAAATCCCATGCTACATGGATACTACTAATCAAACACACCAACATTAACAAATATTATGTCAACCAATATAATAATACTAGAAAAAAGCCACAAAAACATGTCATCCCAACAAAAAATCCCAAATAATTCTTGTTAAATATCTTATCTCAATCCCAATATAATAATTTTTACCACACTCATCAAATAGATCTATATGTCAAAAACCATAACAATCTATAACCTTAATAAATATAAAAAATTACCATAATAAAATCATTCAATATTAATAAATAAAAATAAAAAATAAAAAATCAAATCATTAAAAAATTGAGTAATTAAACACACTGAAAATATCTAAATAATCATACTACTAGGATAAATGTGAATTTCTTGTGTAATCATCTACATAAAAATTTTATATTTCTATGAAGACATTTATTTATTATCTTTATATGTCATTTTTTTATACAATGTTATCATGTAACTCCACATGTTGTAAAAATTGGTTTTCACAATAGCAAGAGTAAAACAAAAAACATAAACATATATGAAATGACCAAGAATCATGTACAAAAAACATGATTAACACCTTTCCATTTAATTACCTTCATTAGATTCATTATCTTATTTATTTTTATTCATGTATCTAGAAAATGAAATAAAAATTGTTTTTATCTATATTCACATATAATTTAAAAAGTGGAAGCCTCAAATCATTTACATTGACCGAAAAATTGTGGAATATTGTTTTTGAGTTGGAGAGATAACAAAATATAAAAATATAACAACTTGAATGGAACCTCAACCACACATATCCATTATGAAATATTATAAAACAGAAACATAACACTGACCAAAACAAAGAGAATGTCATCTACCACAACTTACGTGAAAAATGATCTCTAGAGTATTTAAAGAAGAGAAAAGGATATTCCCATTAGATCAATAGAAGACACACATCAAAAAATTAGAATATATAGATCAATACTGGGTTTACCAATTTTTTCCAAAGGAAGACATGGATTCTATTGGGGTTTAGGGGAATGGAGAAAAGTCAATAAAAAGGGAAGGATAACCACAATTTATAGGGAAATCCTAATGGACCCCCAAAAAAATAAAATGTTATCATATATGATATTATATGTTTGTATGTGATTCTACTATATTAATTTAATACATTTTAATTTATTATTAAATTAGTTACATCACTTTTGAAGCATGTCGAACATGAGGTAAATAATTTTTAAATCACGTTTATTTTTGTGAGACACATTACATATGAACCTATAGTTTCATTTAAGTGGAGAATGTGCTAACCATGAATATTTTTTTTGATTATTCTCATTAATATTATTTTGATTATTAAATACATAAAATTTACTCCATTTCAAGAAAGGGTTATTTTTTATGACCAATGCAATAAGGGATTTTCATCAAAAAACTGTTAATTTGTAAAATATTTAATGTTATGCACCTATTAATATTTTTTAGGTGTAAATACTAACCCTATCTAATTTTATATAATTATTATGCTAATTTTAATTTCATTTATAGATTAGTTTGATGTATTTTTTCATGGGTATAGTTATTTAATAGTCACCAAAGTGGAAAATAATGTATGTTATAATATCATTATTAATCATGAATATTGACAATTATGATTTCAATGATGAAATTTTATGTTATACCAATCATGAAAATCAATATTTTTTATCTACTATGGTAATTTCTATATATTACAAAATTTTATTTTATTTTCATCGATTTATGACCATATAATACCAAAAATGTTTGTTAAAGGAGGACTCACTTTAAATATCTCTGCAATGGAATAAAATTTTATTCTATACTACTAATTTCTATAATTGTTTCAAATATAATTTTATTAATAAAAAATTTTTATGATATTTTGTTTTTACTGTGTTTAAATTTTTATAAATGGATAGAATTGAATATTCTATTAATTTTTTTAATTATTTACATTTTTCTTTTGACATAATATGAGAAATGAATTAGTGTTTTAAATTAAATAAAAAGAATAAAATTTTATGGTATCATGGAAAATTATTTATTTTACTATTACTTTATATGTTTAAATATTTCATATCAATGAGTTATTTTTCATAATATTTGGAAAATGTTTCTATTATAAACATTTTATTTCAATGAGGAAATTTCCAAAGGAAAATATCTATTACTTTATTAATGGCATTTTGTATCTATGATAACATAATATGAGGTTAAATATTACTTATTGTATATATGATACAAGTATACCATTCACATTTATTCATTGGATGGATTGTGATTTTTATAATTTATGAATGATACTATGAAAATAATTTCATTCTTATTGGCTATCCTAATATGAAATGATGAAATGTTCATCAAAATTATTCGTCATCCATGATTTATGAATTGAGGAATATTTCATGATCTTGTTCCATAAATATATATGATTTTTTGTTATGTGATGGGTGGTCATATAATTATATATAATTGTGGTTAATTTGGTAATGATTTTATCCTCTTTAGATAATATGGATTGGAATATTCAGTGGACACAGTTCAGTAAAGAATGTTATTCATTCAGATATGCATGGGTGTGAAAAATTACTAAGAATGTGATGGAATGAAGAATGATATGTATCCACTATGATATTCTTGAAAGTGATCCTAGATTAAATAAATTATTTCTAGGATTTTATGTATTCGAAATAATGATATGTTATTCAATTATATATATTCATAGCTTGTTTCCTAGATTACTTAATATTATATGTATAATGAACAACCATGATTTAATCGGTGATTCCTGGTTATGATCTGTGATATACTGGGTATGGTTTTAAGATATAAAGTTCATGATCTCATACCCTTAGCCCCATGTTAATTTTATGTACACATTGATATCATCCTTATAACCAAAACTAAGCAACTGAGCTCACCGTTTCTTATGTATACATTTCCTAGGTAATGAATAATGTTTTTATGTATTATATGACTGTTAAAGGTTTTAGTTATGAAACTAATAGAGGGATATAGTGTAGATTTTACATGAACATGTGGGTTTTGTATCGACGATTCCAATAACACTGAATGTTAGAAATCATATATTGATCAAAGTAGTATGAAATTAAAATTAATAATATAAGATTTAATATTTATGTATGAAATATATGGGAAGATATAGTTGATATCTAAGAAAGTTTACTTTACATTTTAAACTTGGATATGTATAATATATTTAAAAACACTTAGAATAATCCCATTTATAAGAGTGGATTATATGATTTTGTAAATAATTCATTATGGTTTTCCTTACAAAATTATTCTATATAGATAATAATTTGTATTTTTGTTTTGACATTGATTAATATTTCACTAATAACCCTAAAACTAGTTGGATTAGTATATATCCCACATCACTTTGTTTCATTGTTAGTGGTCTCTTACTGCACACATAGTTTTTCACTTTTGAGGGGATATTCTTTGGTTAATTCACAGGTCTTTTATGAACAATAATATTGAATTTGAATAAATGATAAAAATCAATTAACTATGTTAAGAAAAATGATTCAATTATTGAAAAGAATGAATCATTATTTAGACATATTATAAATGATTTTTCCGGATTTTATGATTTCACAATATGTTTATTATTTCTCAGAATATTCATTTGGGTTTTAGATAATTGATGAATCATGGAATAATTTTGATAACACTAAATGTTAGAAACAATGGAATTATTTTCTTAATAAAAAATCATGTGTAACGAGGGCTAGAATATAAAACCTTGGGAAAATTCCAAATCACATATCTCACTATATTATTAAAATCCACAACATTGATTAGTTTCAAGTGATCATTAATAAAAGAAAATAGTGATTCATTAAGAACTTAGAGGGAAGAATATTAAACTTCATAAATGTGGTGTATATTAAAAAATCACTCATGTAGATGTCTTATAAGTACAATAATATGTATTATATATAGAATTTTGTGAATAATATATTAAATTTATATTGAATGACAAATTGTTTTATGAAGGGATATAATGTTCAACCAAAGGTATCATTCATAGTTCACTATATTTTTGTGTGTGGAATATATTCATTATTTTAGTCAATTCCCAAAACTAAACGCTAAATCTTAAAACAATGAAGGACATAGTATATGTCAATCATTTAAGTGTAAATATTGATCTGTTAATGTATTTAAATTTATGAAATATTTTATAGAAATGTTTTATAAATATTGATATTTATATAAAAATAACGATATCAAAGGATTCTTCTGATATATTTCTGTCATTATGGATTTTTAGGCATACACGTAAACACCCTGATTTTTAAAAAGATAACAATGTTTTATAGCTTATACGACTTGGAAAACTAAACCAAAATGAACAAAAAAATATTATAATATAAATTTGACTATATTATCCTAGCCATTAAATTAGAATGTGTGAATAACATTAACTAAATAGTTAAATATATATAATTAACTTACTCATTGCAATCTAATTGGTTAATTATAATGAAATACGTACTCAATATTTATAGATGTAATATAATTCTTTAGAAAAGTGTTTTATCCAAAAAAATTAATTTAATTTCTTCATATATTTTAAATAATATCTAGAACATTTATATATTTTATTTTTAAAAAATAATATCATTTTTAAAAATCACAATATAAAATTTATTATAGAGTAAAATTTGTTGATTTTTAGGAAAATATTGAGTTTCAAATGAATTGAAAAAAAATCAAATTTTTGTTAAAAACAATAATTTTTCTTACAATGTATCATTTTTTAGAAATTATTTTCAAATAAATTATTATTTTTATATTATGAGTAATCTGATAGAATTTTTAGAATCATTTTTATGTCTAAATTTGATATAAAAACATTTTTATTCAAAAATACATTTTTTTAAAACTATTATTCGTCGTGGTTTGTGTTTTGATTTTAATTTTCTTTCAATGAATTCAAATTTATTCATGAAATAATGTAATAAATATTTCTTAAATATTTCTATATGATTCTTTATATAATTAATAGTGCCAATATTAAATAATTGTTAGCACATTAGGGAAAAATTGGGTAATTATGGTTGAAAATAATTTTTAATAGACAAGAAAATGACCCTAAAACTAGGCATAATTTAATTATAAGAACATATATCCACCATAATAATCTAATATTTAATAATTTTCCGTTCTATTTGACTATGAATTTTACATAATTTTATTTTACTAAAATAAAATTAAAATTTGTTGTTCTCTTTATTCTATTATTACTTATTTTTTGACATTATGATAAAGAGAGGATATATTCATTTATAAATTTTTATTTAAAAATAGAATTTTATAGAAATTTTAATATATTTTTAATCTTTAGTAATGAAATAATTACCTTAAATAGTTTTTTGGCAACTAAACAATATATAATCCATTAATATAAAAATAAAAGACTGATATTAAAACTATTTATAGCGATATAATATGAATGAATTAATATGTCCCGAGAATTTTACAGATATATATTATTTTTAAGTGATGTTTTAAATGATTATATTATAATTTACCCTTCCCATTTAGGTATTAATAATCATATTCAATTAATAGTGCCAAAAATAACATTAATAATATTTTTCAGCCAATAATATTTTATTAAATGATTTAAAATACAAAAAATCACAATTATTGGGAAATTGAATTGTATATGGTTGAACAAAATCAACAATGGTCCATTTATTTTTGGTTTTACATTTTATAGTGACATTCTCGACCCTAAATGGTATACAATTTTACTATTACTGTAATTCTCAAAAATGATAAAGGCATGGTAAAATTAACTTATAAGGCTCGAAATATTTCCAAAATATGTTTAATTTTTTTGTATGATATATATTTGTATAATTATCATCAGTTCATGGAATGATATAATTTTGGAACAATTTCTAAATGAATATTAATTTATGTTAATTATATGTTAATTAAATTAAAAGAATACCCCTTCATCACATCTAAATTAAAACCCCTTCCATCACTTATTTACACCATATTAAGATACCTAGAACAACTAATACCTAAACATTAATGTTATAAATATCATTTGACCAGGTCAATATGTTCTTTTCTCCCCAAAATATCGACCATAACCTCCTTATGAAATGATTTAAATGATATCTCCATGAGTGTAGGTAATCCTCTAACTCAACCTTTGGCGACTTCTTTCTTTTATACCACCAATATTTATAATGTATATACTATAAAAAAATTATGTATCATGAATATTTCAAAATTTTATTATGATTTTAATCAATAATTTTCCAACCCCTTTTCCATCAAATGGGAAGTGAAAATAACAGTCAGGCGTATTAATGACCTACATTCTCCACATAGAAATACAATTCATTTTTCATCATCATCATGTATGAGTTGTTATTATAATGATTTTAATATTTATAAATGATAGGTATAAAAAAATTATTTTTATATAATTATAATACCATATCTACCTTATTACCTTCCAATTATTTGTAAAATGATAACATCCTGTATACGTACATCTGAACTACAACCTCTATGAAGTGATATAAACTATTTTTCATTTTAAATATATTTGGATGGTAATAAGGATAAATATAGTAAATATATATGAAATATATAATAATAATGATTTTTGAATCGTAATTTATTATTTATCTTTCCTTTTACCTATCTATTGAAAAGTTAAAACAAGGTTTATGTGTACATACGACCTACCATCCCATAAACTATGTAATTTTTTCCTATATATACATTTTTTGGATTAATCTAAATATGTATATAATGAAAACATATGATATCAAAATAATAGTTTTAATTATAGATTTTATGGAACCATGACTAAATTAAAAGGACCAGAACTATCAAATAGAAACATATATAGAAGACAAAGCAGTTATCACCCAAAAAGTGATTTTAATAAATGATTTTTAATTGACATGTGATAAAGGATAACAAATAAATAATATATGGTATTATATATATGATTTTTAATCTATAATATATGTATAGTAAATCAAAATTTTCTATAAAATACTTTCAAAATGGTACGAAGGAAGCTTGATATGAGTTAATGAATTTTATCTCAATATACTTTCATTGAGGAATACTATAATGTAATGAACCAATTTACATTGTATGGTGTATATAAATAACCTTTGATATATTATATCATGGATATTGTTATATTAAGGATATTTAGTGTCTCATTTGATTTAATCTCTTCATGAGTGTTTTGATTCAAATGTTACCAATGTGGTGAGGTTTTCTTTCACAATCTCATTATTATTTGAGGTTATTTATGTTTAAGCCTTCGATTGGGGAATTATTTGAAATTTCTATCTCATACACAAAAAATATTATCCAATGTTTATTTCTAGAAATTTAATGTTTTCCATTAATTTTATATTCTTTAACTTCTCAAGACTGTAAAATAATTTTTAATGAAAACTAACTTTATTTTATTCTATGTCTGGAATCATTATCGAAAATGACCAGATTTTCATCAAAATTATTTAATTTATATTTTTAATATTTTACAATTATTTATTTAAAAAAATACATTTTTAATATTATTTAAATTGTATATATGGAATGTTTTTTAATTTTCCTAATGAGGTAATTTTTTTACCATTATTGAGTATGCGGAATTTTTTTAGTATACTCGGGATGAATTGAATTAACAAATGAAATGATTACTAAATAGATTAAAGCTGAAAATACATGTTTCCTAGATTACTTTAAAATAATTATTTTTTATTAATATTCTTGAAATTTTATGATTCAAAAATTCATTTCCAAAGTGATAAAAGATTATTCATCATGAATTTTTTAAATAAACAATAATAGTATTTATATTTATCAATTTGAACCAAACATGATTTAAATTACGCCCTGCTGGGGATATTTATTTAATTTTACCACTATTATTCACTCTCAAAATTCATTATGATCAATTTTTCTCTTAAATATATTATCATTTATACTCTTTTTTCAAAAATAATATTTATGGTGATTTTGTCAATCACCCTTTTCATTTGATGAATTCATTAGACATAGTACATGATGGGAGGATCCCATTATATACCATAAATTTATATGTAGGTCTAACAAGAGAAATATGTATGGTAGTTTGTTTACAACCTGCCCATATACATGTGATGTATTCGAACAATGCCTATATGGTACGTTTAAAATTCATAAAATTATTGATTCCATTAAAAAGAGGATGGTTTTTGATTTCAAGGTTATTATTTGAATCATTATGATATCCATGGATATGTTTCATGGTCATGTAAATTTTTATATGGAATTATTTAGTCATCATTTATTCTAGAAATATTATTTTCAGGATCTAGTTATTTACTAAATAGTATGTGATTTTAATTTAGAAAACACTATATATTTATTTTTGATTATTTAATCATGACTGAATCAACTAAATATAACAATTACATAGCATATGATATTACCCTTATATTATTTCCTTTCCACTAGATATGAAGAAGGAATACTCGAGTGATTTTAAGAATGTATAATATTTCCATTCATTATGTTAATAATTTTTATTTTTGAAAATGTAATGTGATATTTAGGTATGTTTCTAGTTTACCAAGACTAAAATAATATTTATTAATTTGGGATGTAATTTCATGTATCCAATTCCAATGTACTTAAGTTAAATCCAACTATAAGCTATTAGAAATAGGTTCTTTATATAAATTAATATTATTTAAAACCCAAAAATAAAATATAATCGTATGATTATATTTTGTTGAGATACATGATTGAGGGAAAGTTAACACTTATTATATAACTGACTTTGATATTATAATGTTAACTTAAAATAAACAGATGACTTGTACTGATAATTTAAATGGGATAGTATTGGTGACCTTTGAACTGATTAGTGATATGATGATAATGTGGCTTATATTATCATTTATTAGGGTGATTTTATTTTTGGAATTATAGAATATATGTTATAATATGTGATATTATTTAACTAAAAACATGATTGATAATTTTTTTACCATTTGTTATTTTGTTTAGTTTTTTGGTGATTCAGTTTACTACTATGTTTTACAAAAATATATGATCAAGATATTTATACATTTGGTTAGAGACATTAAGTGATACATTATTTTATTTGGGTGAGTAATTATGACATGATTTTAGAAATGTAGTGTCCTTATGTCTAAATTGTGGGAATTTTAATTAGGTTTAACTTATACTAGAATATATTTTATGATAAATTTTTTTCAATTATTATAGTTTAAATTTTATTATTATTATTAAGGAATTGGAAATAAAATTATGATTTATCCATATTATATTACCATTTATAATCATTATTATATTTTAGTAAATATACAGTTGTAAGAGGAAAGAATTTTCATTTTGTAATGGATCATATAATACGTAAACTGATATTTTTAGTACATCAAGCATGGAAAATTCATCCTGAATATTTATTTCTCTATGTTATATATGATGTGGATATTGATGGAATCATATTCCAAGTATGAAATTGTTATTATGATGTGGAAAGAAATCATGTAAGTGTATTTTACCCTTATATCATTCATGATAGTAAATAAATAACTCAATATTAGGAAAAGTGTCACCAAATAAAAAAATTATTCCTTTAGCATTATTTCTGATGAATTTTATGTATTTTCACCCATCACTGATTAATGGTTTTGTTGTCATAAACATTTTCTAAACCATTTTTCTATCACTATTTTTAGTACTTAGATGTTATTCCACCCCCATACTTATAATTTAACTCCCTAAGAAGTTTTCAAATCTTCTATAATCCCAAGTATGTTTTATTAATGGAAATGATTATGTTTCACACTTCCCACGATCAAACAATTTTTTATTATCCCTCTATATAATGTCGGTTTTTAATAATGGTATGATCAAATATTAATAATTTCATAATATAGACACAATTTTCGGCAATAATTTATTTATGGGGGTTGATATAATGCAAAAAAATATTAATTAAAATAATAATAATCTTGATATCATACATAATACACAACATCTAGAATTAAGCGAATTGAGAAAGATTAAAAAAAATTAATTTTAATTTTGAGAATTTTAACCATTTCATTGAACTGGGTGGCATGAATATGTTCAAATAAAATAATAAATAAAGACATTTTGGCCTAGATATTTGAGTAATAATTCAATATTCATTATGAAATATTATGTTGTTTTTTTAATGAATTTATTTTTTCACCAAAAATGTATTTTCTTCCAAAGTTATTTTAATTTCATTTTTTCATTAAAATAAAAATAAATTTAAATAAATTTATAAATTTTATTCTAAAAAATAAATTTTAATCATAATAAAAAATTAACATCAAGTGGACTTTTTCTATTTTTCACAAGTGATTAATATTTTTTGTGATTAGTGAAATATAAAACATTTTTAAATACTAACATTATTTTTCATAGAAATGTATTTTAAAAGAATGATTAAATTTTTTATTTGATGTAAATGTTAAATTTGATAAATTTTCTTTATATTAATAAAAAAATTAAATATGAACCATCAATATTAATTATTTTTATATAACATTATATATATTATTAAAACCACATTTTTATATAAAATATTTTCATTACATTTAATCCATTTATAAAAAATGAATTATAATAAATATTTAAAATTTATTTGAAAAAATAAATTATATTTTAAATAATTGTTTCATGTGTGTCTCATATTATATTTTTCATAATATTATAATAAATTGTGTTATTCGAAGAATAGTGAAACAAAATGATTTTTATTGAAAACTAAATTTACATTTATGTAATTTACAAATATAAATTTTATTATTTTTAATGTATCATTAGTTCAATTATATTACTAATAATTCAATTAAGTATATTTTTGACGGTTTGTAATGATTTTTCATACAAAAACATTTTATACATAAAAAATATTTTTAGAAAATATCATTTCATCCTGTTTTTCAAGTTTAATTTCTAATTAAATTTTCTCACATTTGTGAATTGAATTTCATATAATTTATTAAAAATTTTTAATCATAAAAATTATTATTAGTTCATATAGAATACTTATTTTTGGGTTATAATAGATAATAAAAACAGTATAAAATTTTATTCATTTATGGTTAAAACGAGTTTACAAATAGTTCAAAAAAATATAATGGTACATTTACAATTAAAACATTTATAAATCCTATTTTATAGAACTATTAACACCATATAAAATTCTTAATTATAATTTCTATCGATTTTATTTACTTTTTCGTGTCAATGACTTTATTATTATTTAATCTTTTCTTAAATTCCATGTGTGCCATCTCCCCCACATATAAAATAACACCCGTCATTTCACTTTTCTACAAAAATTTGAAACTTACATCTCGACCAAACCATGACCAATAATAGTTTAATATTCAACATTAATGAATTATAGGTTCCATTATTATTAAATTAAAATTCCAAGAGTCCTTATGAAAGGATCCAAATGAGGCCTACTAAAGAAGAGGTAATAATTTTACCCGACATCTTTCAATTTATTTTTCACTCAACTTCTTAAAAATATATAGAATTCTTCATGAAATAATAAATTAATTATAATAAATAATTTATGATATTATTATGATTATGTATCCTCTAATGAAAACCATGTATTTCATTAATTGTGATGTGAACATATTGCTTGTGCGTATGTGTGTACTATTATCTCAATGTAGAGATACAATTCATTTTCCATCACCATCATCCACATATTGTAATTTTGAAATGAAATTTTTTATATATAATATTTTTTAATAAATTTTATTAGGGAATTATTATACAATATATATCATGTTAATTTCTAATATGATGTAAACTATAATGTCACTAGTGCATACGTGTAGACAATAACCTTCATGAAGAGATGTGATTTGTTTTTCATTTTTGATTTATGTGGTTTTTAATAAGGATATATGCAATGAAAATTTATCTTATATATGATATAATAATTATTTATTAATTGTTAATTATTATTTAAATTTTTTAATTTACTTCATTCGAAAAGTTAAAAATTACATTCATGCATATGTACAACATATAGTCTCAATGAATGGTGTAATTAATTTTGTTATCATTACCTGTTTTAGATGAATATAAATGTATATTTATAATATATATATATATATATATATATAATTATTTTTGATTTACAGTTGATGTAATCGTGATCAAATTGTACGTACTGTAACTACAGAACTAAAATTATCATTAAAAATGAAATTGTTAACATCCAAAAATGATTATCATTATAAATAATTATTTATAATTGTGTTTTGATGTTTTAAAAGTTAATTGAATATGATATTAAAATTATGAAAATAATTAGATTATAAAATTTTAGAAAAATTGAATTTATTATAGAGGTGTTCATAGATATTTCTACGGCATGTCAAACATGAGGTGAAGCATTTTCATATCACTTTGATTTCTTTGATACACATGTAATATTCCCAAAAAACATTTGTTATGTAGTTCATATAATTCCCAATAATTGATTTTAGTAGTATTTATTAATATTTACTTGACTTTAACATTATTATTTTTTATTAAAGAAAACACTTTTGTGGGAAAAGTGAGAAACCATAGGGTCTAGCAAAACACCCAAACAACCCCGAACAAAAAAAGCGGAAAGAGACAGGATCTACCTCATTCAGGCAACAACAACAACCATCATCCCTATGCAGGACACTCGGTGATCCCATGCAAGCATGGTCCCTCTCGATGTTGCCATCCCTCCAAATCAGCCATATACCAAATGTCCTGGAAAGGTGAAGGCAGAGTGCTCTATCCCAATGAAGATGTCCAGACTGCACATCCCGAATCCGTCCGGGGGTGAAGCCTCATAAGAAAATAAAAATTTACTAAAACATAGCCTTAGCCTATTATTTCTTTCCTCCCTGTAAAGATTCCAATTCATTATCCATAACTTAGCATTAGGATCTTCCCCCATAACGTCTTCCAAATGGTCCACCATTTTGTCCCATGTTCGGATATATTCTTCATTGCTGATTTTCTGATCATTGAAGCATGCCATTAAGATCAAATCTTGTTTGTCAATCCACTTAGACTGCTTGTTGTTGACCTCCACTCTTACAGCTCTTCCCATCATATCATCCTCTTCCTGTGGAATGTCAACATATAGAAATTCTTCTACCGTGTCCTCCTCAGAAAAAAGGATAGGTTCCTTAATGTTATTTACTTTTATAGTAGATTTTCCCATTTCATTGATGTTTCCCTTGATTAAAATGGAGAATCCTCCTTCACCGCGTTGAGCAATAACACCAGAAACTTCTTCACAGAGAGGGTCTCCAAAGGTGGGGGAAGTGAGGATTAATCCTTCTTACCCTTCTTCTTTTTAAGACTCATTTTGTTCATTGGAATTGGTACCTCTTCAGCTGAATGATCCAATTCACCTAGGTTGGCTTCCTCCAAGACAACCTCACCACCACCCTACTGCCTAACAATCAGTTCGGGAACAGAATCACTATGTGGAAGAATAGAAGGATTATTTTCATTATTTTGATGGCAAGGGGTTTACTCCTCTTCCACCTCATGAGACTCTCTAATATCTGTACTTTCCAAAACAGAAAACTGATTTGGGGAACATGGTATAAGATCATCAACCCTTACATTTACATAATTGGTTGAAGTGTTCTGTACTGGAATCTCATGCTCACCAGAGTCGTGCTGGTGCTCAAGTCCCCTGCCCATAAACTGAAGATTATAGATCCCATCCGTGTCCAGTCCATGATTATTTATAGCAGCATCATGACTCAGAAATTTAGAGTGACCATTCTCCCACATCCACTGCTCAGAAACATCTGAAAGAGTCGCCACAACATCTTCAGACATGGGTTCCTTCCTCCTAACCGCATCCGATCCTACCGGCACTCCCAAATCTATGCACATTATGTCATAATTCTGCCTCATTTCCTCAAGAACAGTAGTTGGTATAGGAGCTGCAACCTCCCCTAAAGACACCCCCAGCACCAGTGAGATATTGTCCCCAATTGGGTTAGAAGGAGCCTGACAGTCCTGAGACAGGCCTACAGATGGTGTCTGAGAACTACTTTTCCCAGCATTAGGAATGGCCACACCACCCCTCAAAGGTACATCAATTGGCACTACTGGGATCACATAGGGTCGAACACTCCCATACCACCTTCCATAACCATATTCATCATGACCCTATCTGTGACAATATGAACAGAAGGAAGTCCAAGATTCATAGGCAATCGACTGTGAATACCTATACTCCTCTTCAACAATAATCCAGATGATCTTTGGTGGAATTATTGAGAGATCCATTTGAACACATATTCTTGCCGACATGGGATTCGATATAGATGATTTCCTTTGATCATTGCACACAAATCTTCCTATAGAGTTTCCAATTGATCTCAAAAACCCATGATTCTGGAACAGGTGAGGAAGGTCGGGAAATTGAATCCAAATCGCCATATAGGGAGAATCACAGTTCATGTGAGCATCGAAAGAATAGCGAAGCAAATGGAAAGGGAGAGCAGAGAAATATTTCCTCATTCTAGACCAAGCCCTACCCAGATCTTCTTCATCAGCAAAAATAATAAGGAATTGTCACGGACCCAGGATACCTACCAGCGAACGATGTTTCAAGCCCCAATCTGCATTGACCGCCTTGTAAATGTGAACCACAAGAGGTCACCTCCACACAAATCTCACAATCAGAGCCAAAGAAAGTAATGCCAATGCTTCAGAGAATTCCTTCACCGAAACCGGAACAATAGGCTGACCTGAAATACAACTAAGGACCTTCGGAGCAACTTGGATTTCAAGGATGAAGAAACCTGCATCCGATGAGGATCTAAATAAGTCATGATGTCTTGATTTAACAGCTCCATGATCTTGAGTAGGAGGCAAAGACCCCTCCCCCCCATGGGAGGAGGGGTCGCGGAGGTCATCATCACCGTAGGGTTAGTGGAGTGCCATCGCCATTGGGAACCCGCCACTCTGTATTTATTAATATTTACAAATCAATATATGGTTCCCACTTTCACGTGGTTATAATTCAATTATTACCATCACTATAAGTGTTCTTCATCACAATACTATTTTGTTGAGACATGTTTTATGTTATGCACAAGTATATTATTGTGTTCTATGTATTAGAAACATTGGAAATGTTATATCCTGATTATAATAATTTTTAGAATTTTTTTTTCATTTTATGTTATTCATTCGTGGATCATATGATTAAACTGTTAAAAATTTTGAGTTATTTATTGGAACAATATCATTGTTGATCAAGACTATTTATGATTAGGTTTTTTATGAGGAAATTTTATTTTATTAATATCATGAAACTAACTAATTATCATATCCCAAGGTTATATCTATATATTAAATCTATTTATTTCATTAATATATATATGGTGTAATGACTTGTTCTTTTTTGGATGGTGATATAGAGAATAAATTCGAATGTATTCTTTCAGATGCTTCTGATGGGTAAGAATTTTTTTTTCTAGTAGATGAAGTAAAATAAAATTTTAGACCACTCTATTAAAACTATAATTAGGTGTTTACCCTATGATATTAGTTTTATGGAATTCTGAATCATTCTAATTTTTATAGAATAATTAATAATTAATATTTAGCTTATCAAATATTAATTTATTTATTTTTAATTTAGAGATATATTTTGAATGTACAGTCATATTGGTATTATTCCCTCTATTAAGACTATATTTATTTTTTTATTAGGAAAATAATACACTCATGTTTGAAAATTAGATCGGAAAAATCCCCCATTTTTTAATTTATTTTTATTTTTTTCATTACACTTTTTTCAGATTTCTCCCCTCAATTCCCACTTGAAACCCTTATGGTCTTATTTTACCAAGAATAGGATTGGATATGGATAGGAATAAAGATACAAAGTTATAGAGGAATGATGGTTCTAATACAGATCTTGGGAGGAGCCTTATGGTTGTGTATCTATAGTGGTACATAAATATGGGAAAAGAATTATCCAATTCTAGCCAAAGATATTCTATTTTATGTTTTTAAAGTAAATCAATATATATATAACGATTCCTTCATTTATATACCTATTAGGACTTATTAGACACCTTGGTTATCAATATAATTGTTTTTTCAGGAAAAAATGTATTATTAATTGTTTCCATGTGTATCTTATTCATAAATCATGATCACACAAAGTGTTTTTCAGAATCAAACATTGTGTGTTCTTACTATTCATGTAAGGTGATATTTTGGGGAGCACATTCTCAATAAAAGGAGAACACTCCATGAATTAATGTTGGGTCATGTAGTCATGCACTTGGATTGGCATATTTTTTATTGAACATGGTAATGTAGAGTTCATGATCATACACTTGTGTAGGATTCATTCCTTGTATAAGTACATGACCATGAAAAGATACATGGTCATGCCATGTGATGTACACTAGAAGGTACCCCATGTAAGATACATGCCATGTACAAGTATTATTCCAACTACATGGGTTATAAATGCCAAGTTTGACTGTAGTATACACCCCTGTAAGTATTTGGGAGAAAACACCATGTACTTGGTTATAGACATCATTTAATTCTCTTTCATTAATCATTTTACAAATTTAAAATTATTGACACCTAGTGTAAGAATAATACAGATGGGTAGTCCATTTTAAACATTTTACAACATTTTTCATGATATTATATCTTTAGGGGTGATTTCAGGAATCATAAGAGGTATATTAGGGTGATATAGCTATGATGGAGTGGTGAAGCGTCTAGTAAATAGATTCATTTATCTCCTCATAGCGAGACCATGATCTATTATGAGTCATGAGATATCTCACTTGATTGATGAATTCATTGATTTTCCAAGAGGATTTCTCCCATGTGATATGTTACCTTATAGACAATGAAGACATAAGATTAGTTTTTTATTAGGACACCATGTATGATACTATAGAGACCCTGAAACAACATAGATTTATTTTAAATCATTTTTATGAATATTTAAGATAGTATAAAAATTCAATCTCGTGGACCACAACATTTTACTGTATTTGGAAACATGAAACGTAATGTCATCTAACTTGTTTAAAGTTAAAAAAATATCCCAATTATATATTCCCATTTAGTAAACCTATGTAAAAATTTTCGTCATAACATGGCCAAATGAATCATAAGAAATGGTGAGATGAAATCCTTGGTGGGGGTAAAAATATAAGATAATTAAATATTTCATAAATATATGGGTATGAGAACTTTAGAATAATATATTTAAATCATACCCAACATATAAATGATCACATACATATGTCATGGAAAAAATATTGGCAGTTTATAATACACGAATCATACGGGAATAAAGGGTATAATTCATGAGAACATTACATAGAAATATGACATGAAATTCTAGAACACACATAAACATATAAAATTATTTTCCCAGTAGTCTAGGATTAATACCAAGGCCATATTAATGGAATGGGTTTATTCCCCAAACTATCTTATTAATAATGGTTCAATACCAATACCACCATAGTGGATAAAGTCTTTTACTGAACCATGGTCACTCCCCATTACAACCTAGTATTACTGAAATATGTTCACATCCCATTTGAGTCTTGTAATATTAAACAAGGTATAGTTTAGTTTATTACATTATTTTAATGAATAAATGTCACTTCTTATTCTCTTACTTTTATACTATACTGATTTCACATCTTGTTCATGCCTTGTAATACTAAACTGAGTTCACTCCTCAATCCATAATTGTCATTCATGATCAATAGAACTCTTCATTCCTGGACATATTTATATAATTATATATAAATCTATACCAAATTCATTAGAGAGGGATATGTGTCCCACCCATCAGTTAATTAAATCACACACACACACACATATATACTATATAATAATAAAACATTCATCACATGATGACCCATTAAAAGAGATGGGGTTCAAAAACATCCTATCATAACCCATGATATTAAATGGGTATAATAAACAATGAATCATATCATTAAATATTTAAAATATAATGGTTTCATAATCGTTTCATTATATAATAACTCGTGAAAGGAATAACATTTCATAATCATTTTATCATGTTATAGCCCATGAATGAGATATGAGATTCATGAAAAAATTCAACATAATCATAAGACATTACATGAATGATTAATAATGTTTAACTTGGATAATATCCCTTGTAAATAATAATCTATATTAATTGATGTAAACAATGCTGTAAGAATAATTTGGGAATCTTAAAAATCATTTCTTTAGAAATATAATTTTTCTTTGAAAATAAAATTGGATATCTCTTTCATTGAAAATAACTTTTTGAATACATATAAATTATTATTTAAACATAATTTAAAATAGTTATGGAATATAAAAAAATTAAAACTTTTAAATTTTCTAATTCCCTGAAAAAATATAAATGATTCTTTCATGTTAGTGAAATCGGTGTCTTTGAAAATAATATTGAAAACTTATAAGGATGCCATTAAAAAGAATTTAAACACTTTTTAAAATAGTAAAAAATATTAATATAATCTACCATAAAATATAACATAATGATAATTTAAATGTTTTGTGATTTTTTCTGAAACCTGGTTTTTATATAAAATAGATTTCTAAATGAAGTGTTAATTGATGTTGGATTTTCTTAAAAACACTTTATTAATTATATTATGTGCTAACTACTATAAAAAAGTTATGATTACATGAATATAGAATTAATAAAGACAAGAAAATAAAATTAATTAGAATTATTATTATATGGATCATAATATGTTCTCTATAGAAACATAATCATAAATAATTCTGAAAATGGGTGACATAAACTCTTACCACCTTGGAAACATTAAATAATCATCCAAATAAATGAATAACATTATATAAATATTAAAATATAATTAAATTATGTGTATTCATGATATTACATGTAAAATGGTTTTAAATACACCTTATAAATGAATATTGGTTTATAAAAACTTGTTTCTCATAGTGGAAAAATTGAGACAAAATTACCTTAGCGATTTAGTAACATTTGAACCATAAAACCATATAAAATAGATATTAGAACATGTATGTGAAATTTACAATGATGTTAAGGATATGGGTAAAATAATATATACTTGGTCATTATATACACAAAAAAGGAAATTATTGGCGAATAGGTAATAAATATCATAGAAATAAATGTTAGACTAGATATCCCCATACTACTTGTGTAACATTTTAATCATAAGATCTGTGAAGCGATATCATAAATTCAAACATTCTATATAATGAAATAAATTATTTACAAGGAATAACATGTCATATGTATGTATATAGACCACAAAATATGAATAAGTGGTTAATATATCATATATCTCTTATAAAGAAATGTTTGGTGAAAAAACATTACCAACAGTATTATATTTATTCATAGACATTCAAACCATTCATATAATAAATATAAGTTCGAAATAAATCTAAAAAATAAATATATTAATATATATAATACCATATATGACATTATTTTAACATTATATTACCTGTTTTTCAACAATTTCATGATAATTTTACGTGTTGGTTAATAACCACTTTTTTCGTATATCTTTTGGTTTGAACTTATTGATCCTATTACATAGATATATTGACCTTATTTATTCTTAAATTAATATTACATAATTTGAAGATATAATCATAAAATAGTTAACCAAAAAGGAATAAAATATTATTTACATGGGAAAATTATGATCATATACTACATTTTCAAAATAAAAAAAAACTTTTTTTGATTACTTATTCTCTAGTTTCTTATTAGCCCGTGAATTCTCTTTTGCACCAATAATAACTAAAAGGTATAAATAAAATAAAGGGTTGAAATAAGAACCTAGTAAGAAGATAAATAAGAACATGAATCAATATAACATGGGCTGAGAATAATAATCATTATTATAACATAATAATAAGGTCATAATCATGGGATGAAGCATTTAAAAGGACTTGGATTGCAGAAATTCATAAATTGAATCACCTTGTCTTTGTGGTCAACTACCACATATAGTTGTGAAAAAATATGCAATAATATTTTTTCATATTTTATTTTTCTCATAAGATACTTCATATTACCCAACATATTTGACAACTATATAATTCTAAGCTCACCCATCACATCATAACTTTTACAGTGCACTATATAATTTGAGTTTCACAAATCACATCAAAAAAATTACAATATTAATAATGTAACAATGATTTTATATCATACATTGACATAAAATAAACAACATAAAGGAATGGGTATCATTTTATGAATAATATATTCCTAAAATTTCGTGTTCCCACTTTAAAAATGTAATAAGATGATCAGTATTAATATTTATTGAAGAAGAAACAATCACATGAGAAGTTAAAAATGTATTTGTTAGAACAAATAGTTATTTTGGAAAAAATAATTTGATTTTTCCAAAAAATACGTCTTGAAAGGTATATAACATAAAATATAAGGTAATAATGAATAAATGATATGTATGGAACCATAAAAGAATATTCATACTGAAAATTGGATGAAGGAGGGAAAACCGAAAGAAAGAGAGTTGGGTTTGATAATTCCCCTTAACAAATATCTAAATTATTTATTCACATTAATATCCTTTATAATTAAATTAGAGTTACTAATTAGAAAATATCAAACCTATTATAAAATAATTTTATTTCTTATGGTTTTATTATATTTATTTACAATTATTTTTATGAGTTATATAATTTAATTTCATCCTCTGGGAGTATTTGTTTTCTTAATTTTCCAGAGCAGTTTACTTGTATACATGAATTGAGGATTATGTAAAATGTTGACATATATCAAGAAAAATTATTATATATTATTATTGATCTTATAGATGATTAAATTATCCAATAATGATTTTGGTTATATGGTATGCAGATGAATCATTAGATTAATGTTAATGATGATTGTTTTTGGTTAATTTTGGCAGTCTGTCAGTCATAATGAATTGTTTTTGTTTGATCATTTTTTATTTTGTATATATCATAGTTTAATAAGATAAATAGTGTTGTGACATAAATTTTACCATTTTTTTAAACCATTATAAATCTTCTATTATCACACATGAAGGTGTGGAAGGAAAATAAAAGTGCATCACCCATGATGTTGGTAAATTGCCACATAATGGGTGGTTTTTTAATTTTTAGAATAAAAGATATATAGGGAGGAGTTTAATAATGGATCTTATATTAATAATATAGAATTATATTAAATGTAATTTAATAGATTTCTCATTACATTTAGATTAGGGGAGTTGAAGTGGGAATAAAAATTGAAAATAACTTGAAAGGAAATTAAAAGAAAAGAAAGAAGAAAGTACTGTTGAAATTTATCTTCTATCAGAACCTCCTTAGTGTAATTGTTTTGGTATTTGGATGATACTATGACATCCTGGACATGATTGGGGGATACGTAATAGTATTTGGAAAAATTTTGATATTTCTAAAATCCTGAAAGGTGTGAGGAAACGAGGTGGCATGGGTGGTATTTATAATGGAGGATGGTGGTGTTTTATTATTAGTATAGTCATTTGCTTATTATTTTGGATCAAGAATATGAATAATTTGAAAATAATCACTAAATATTTTAAAATAATGAATGGTGGTAAAATATTATGGTTCTTACAACATCATGACATTAACAAGGACCCAAATATTCATGGATTTATCTTGTTTTGAAAATTACTTCATTTTACTATTCTTCAAAAAAAATTCAGAATTTTAGAAAAAACCAAAAATTCACCCACAACATAATTTGAAATTTTTAATTCAAAAATGAACTCTATTTTTGGAAAATAAATTTCAAATTATGAGTAAATGTTTTAAAATGAAATCTTTATTTTCTACGTAAATAATGAATTTAAAATTATAACTAATTTTATCACACTTTGAAAAATTACATACTATCTAATAAAACTATCTTGAAACCATAATACATAAAAATATTAATTTATGAATAAATTTTATAAACATAAAATTTCTTTTAAATTTTAAAATTATTCATAAAAGTTTAATTTATTATTTATGACTTCTAACACATAATTTATAATTTTGAAAACATTTATTTACATTGGCTATAATATAATTATAACATACTTTCCTTTATAAGATATAATGAATTTAATTATACTTTCATTGATAAGAATATTTTTAATTTTTCCAGATTACTATTCAGAAGGGTTATATTGTAATTCCTAAGTTCACGTTACTATTAAATCAGTATATGTTCCATATCATCTGGATATATTTATTATTTCATTAGTTATTTATTAATGAAGTTTTTATTATGTTCTATAACTAATTTTATGTGATTTATGACATAAGGAATCACTATAAGATTGGAGAAATTCCATTGATAAATGTTTGGGTCATCACAATATATCATGATTTACTTATATCCAGAATCTAAAAAATAATATAAATATCAGATATATTCATTATAGATTTGATTATAATAAAATAATAAAGGTATAAATATTAAATTAAATACAACATTCATTGATATGATAGGTCGTACATACGCTAGGGTGTTGTTTCTAATTTCATAGAATATTATAAAAGAATGAAATGTAAATGATGTAATATATATATATATATATATTATAATTAGTAGAATTATTATTTCATAAATATCACAAATGATTAAAAAATATATCCTTAATTTATGTCAAGTAATGTTAGAATAAATCAATTATTTTTGAAGAAGCAGTATTCCACACATCCACCAAAAAAGATATCATATTCTAAAAAATAGAAATCATGATGGTATGCATTATATAAAAACTATACAAGCCTAAATATTAACTAAATATCACACACACGCACATATATATATATATATATCTTATAAAAACATTATATCTATCATTATTCCAAACTATTAAAGGCGATAATGGAAGAACGAACGACATTAGTTCATGGGGCTGTAGTTCGCTATATAGACGAATGATGATTGCGTTTCACATTTGATTGATATTTGTGGAGGTGTAGCTCAAAAGCATAAAATAACATCATATTAGTATATTTATGATAGTGAGGTTTTTATATATGCATTAAATAACAATAATTTTGGTTTTGGAGAATTAAATAATATAAATGTTCATGTTTAATAATGTTACCTCATCTAATGGTAATTTCTTTGGGTTTGCACAAAGGATTTACTTAGTTTTCTCTTTGTCAAACATAATGCATCTAGAATGATTTAAGGGACTTTAGGATATAATTTTGGCATGTTTTTTATTATACAAGGGGCATTAAAGGCCAGAATAAGTGAGGGGTTGGGTGCCCTTTTATACTGGATTTGGAGTGGCATTCTTAATAATAGAGAAACGGTAACATTATTGAGTGGTCACCATTACATATAGTGCCTCCAATAACAGTGTATATTCTATAAAATATAGGATATAGTAAAAATATTTCCATCTAATATATTTTTAGAATATTACAATTTTAATTTTCCCTTTTGGATATTGTTTATCCACAAAACACATTTTTACCTTAGTCCATCAAATTAATTTTAATCATATTCACAAATAATTTAGGTAAAAATAATGTTGATTATATTATAAATTATAAATTATTATGATTCCAAATACGGAATAAATTTTTCGAAAATTAGAAACATAAAATTTTCATAAACTATTTTAAAAATAATCCCATAGATATGTTTAGAAAACATGTTTTTAATGTGAAAAATTTAAAAATATAGAAATATTTTATATACAATTTTAATTTTAAATTTATTAATATGACTTAAATATTATAAATAGACTGATAATTAATTTAAATATACATTTAAAGGAATTAATTTATAATTGAACTATGAAAATAAATTATATGTAAATGTATTTTTCAATTAATATTTACTGTTTTTAATTATTCATCAAAATAATGGGAATTCTGAAAAAATACCAAAAAATTGACCACATTTAATTTTTTTTGTTTAGTTAAAAAATAATGTTTATTTTTGAAATAAAATTAATAAATGATTCAAAAAATCTATTTAAAATATGCGCACTATTAAAATTATGAAAATATACAATTAATAAAAAATGTATATTTATGTGTAAAATTTAATATATTCTCATATCTTGTCTATGAAAAAATAATATGAACATTTAATATTTAACAAAATATGACATATTTATATTTCCTTAAAATAATGTATACAATTTTTTTTAATTATTTTGTTGAGTTAAAATATATTTGATTTGATAAATATAGTTTTCTTTGAAAACATTTCCTATATTTTCAGAGGGGTATTATTGTTATTTATAATTTATTTTTCACAAAATATTTCATCCTATATACATGTGTCAATCATATATTCCAAATTTAATTACTCGCATTCATAACTATATAAAGTGATATCTATAATTAAATTTTAACAATACTATACATAGTATATTGTAGTTTGGTAAACCTCAGTCTCTCATGTGATGCAAGCAATAAAAAAACAAAATTGTGTATAACACAACACATACAAATTGTTATACATATCACAAGATAATATAAGTGCTTCATATAACAAAATTCCATATAATGAAATTTTAACATTGTGTAGCATGAAATAATGTTATCAATTAAATTTAATTTATTCAAAAAATATTAATTCATAAAAATGATAGGTGTTACATTTTAGCCCCATTAAAATGAATTTCTAGATCAAAATTATAATTTTTCATTATGTTTTTAATTTTTAATTGTTTGTTTCATACAAACCCACATAGAAAAAATTAATTCTAAGGAATCCATAAAAAATAATTTGTGAAACATAATATTTACCCAAAGAAACTCAATACATGGTTTCCACCTATGAGAAAATATATGGAATGTGAAAACATCAAATTTAATGTTGAATCCAGCTACCATGTTCTGATAGGGAGTGACAAAGACCATTTACAGGAGAATGTAAATAATCACAAATCCATAACCCAAAGAGGCTTCAAAAAGATCATTTATAGTATAAAAAGGATGATAACAAGACAACATTTATGTCAAGGACTTTATCTGAAGATGAAGATTTTCCAGAATAAGATATACATAATTGACATCATTAAATTTCATATACGCAATCTCACACTTTTGTTTTTTTAGACCATTTTTAACTTCATCTTTAACTCTAAAAAAGTAGATGAATTTGTTATACATGATACAAAAAATGGTCATAATATCCTTATATACATCGATAAGTCATTCCGGGTATTATTAGTAATCATAAAAAATGTTTTGAATATGTTAACCAATATAAAATACATCCCCATATCGAAATATAAAAATTCAATCTCTAAAACCTCATCCAAATATTAACTTAAACATTTCGATAAATGGTAAAACTTATAACCATTCCAAAATATAATTCTCCCTTTATTACGTAAATAAGTTCTTATATTATACAAAACAAATTCGTAGGAAATGGAGGTCCATGTATGTAACGATAGATTTTGAAAAGTGATTTTTTTGACAATCCATGATGGGGGAGGTAATATCATGATACATTACTAAGTGATTAACCATTTGTTTTAATAAGGGATTATTCATTACAAATAAAATTCAAAATTCCAAACTAAGGATAAAAAATTATATTTTCCAAAATTATTATTATTCACATCATCCATTATGAATCCTTAATATCTCTTTTCTTCTATTAACCTCAACGGTTGTTGTGGATTATAATCCATTTTCTCCCTTAGATTAATGAATTCATTCATATAATGAAAAAAATACACACAATTGAAACACTAGAGTATGGGAGGTTCATTTCATGTTGTATTATCACTATTAAAATCAATAACTTACTTTTTACCATCACTTTAGAAATCAGTTGCTCGAGGAACTTCCCATCCACACATAAATCATTTAGTAGTCAACCGATAAAATTTTTCCCAATTCTTCATCCCACACATTCTAGAAAAATAAAAGAACATTATTTTCCGAAAATGGCCTTTAGATTTTCCAATTATCTCCATCTTACATTTCCTATATATGGAAAGAAATTTATAGAAACCTCTAACCCTCAATTCCACCTTGATAGAACAGTAAACAATCTCTTCATAACTACTGAAATCTATTATGGATAACACAATTTAGATACTTTATTGTAATACACTAATGAATTGATGAAATGTACCTTTTGTTGGAAGATAATTTCCATGGATTACTTCCCAAGACTTGGGAAATATTCTATATAGGCACCAACATGTTCACCAATCATCTGATTAAGCTTTAATAATTCATTCTCTATCATCATATGAAAAATATGTTGAATGTTCATATTGAAAAATAAGCTCCTCAACTCCTCTCAATCCATATATCCAATTTCAACTAGTCTCATAATATTATTTATATGATTCCACAATATATCATCCTCCCCTTTTAGATCTTAGATAACCAAAGTGATTGATTCATGATATGAACACTATAGAATAGAAAATATCTTTTTAGAAGTGTAGGTCCATTTATCAGCAACTAATGTATCAATTGAATAATTTAAATATGGTGGGTTTTGCCTCATGAACGACTCCATAGAACACTATTCCTATATGTTATATTTTGTGTTATCACCATGATTCATAGATAGAAAAGAATATGTGAGAATAAAAACAGGGTTTTTCATTTCATCTCCATTAACATTGTTTTCTCGGGAAGAAAATCATTTCATATTCAATTTTATTCCTCAGAAACAGATTTATGTCACATTCCAAACAATGAATAAAACTCAAAACATATTTTCAGCAACACTATTCATTGGGGAAAACCTCATAATCATGAAAAATCACTTAAATGATGTCCCTATAATGACCAATACTTTTTAATCTCTTAAACTTTAGGTTGATCCAAGCTCATTTTGAAGAGACCCGAAACATGACGTACATGGACATTACATTACTTTTGCAGAATACTTAGTACATAACAAAAATACACACACAAGGATCGTAATAGTTTAGTGTCTTTGGAAACTCGGAACATAATCTTCTAATCGTAGTGAAAGATCTTCAATATCTCCCATAAAGATCTTCCCTTTTTTTTACCTAAAACCTTTCGTTATATCCTGGGGAAAAGAAAACATAAAAAGGTGAGATCAAATGCTCAGTAAGGGTAAACAAAAGAAAAATCAATCACATCATATTCATAAGAACATAACTTTTGGAAATCTTAACCTGCAAAAGAGAGCATAATTTCATAACATGGGATAAATCATCATAGTGAAATGAAATCCCAATAATCATAACATAAAACATTAAACTTTGTGGCATACACACATAATCATAGTGAATCATTTATTGTAGGTCATGACTCATTGCCAAGACTATCTTAGTGGACAAAGTCCCTTTCTGAATCGAGTCACCCTCGTTTCAGACCTGTTTCACTGAACCGGTATAACCTACCATTCCAGCCATGTCTATCTCATGAGATATTAAATCATTACCCAATGCATTGGAGGGAGATATAGGTCCCACCCATCTTATAATGAATCCTTTCTTATGTGTGCCACATAATCATAAATCATACATCATCGCATAACACATGTAACAAAAATGGGATTCTTGAAACATCATGACATCATAAAACAAATCATATAAGGTAAATGACTTCATAAAAATAATTCTCTCACAGCATAATCAAATCAATGTAATAATAGTGATAAAAACAGAACCCTTTATTATCTTAGATGGAAAATAATTTTGATAAAACACTTGAACTCCATTCCTGAGGAAAATATCCTTTCTTCTTCAAAAACACTTTTCCTTTCATAACATGTCATACAATTCTAAACTAAAATAAGTGGATTAAAAATAAACTTGAAAACTTGTAATGGAAGCTTCTTGGAAATAATGTTTTAAAAATCCATTCATGTCGTATAAGTTAAAAAAACATTCTTCGTACTTTTGTCGGAAAAGTCAAATAGTACCTCGTATGAAAAACGACAAAAGATTCCTTTCATATCTTTTAGTAAAAATTCACCGAAGGGAATAATTAGATTTAAACAATTTTTGTTGGATGGAAATAATATTAAATATTGACAGAACATGGATGTGGATTATAAAATACACCCCAGTAAATGCCAAAGTAAAAACAATCTCGGATAAAAATGAGATTGTGATATTTCCCTTACCATAGGTCTGACTTGCTTTGTAAGTGTCCAAACCTCCTATATAATGATTTAAATCATGTTATTGACTTATTCCACAATCATATTCATTGTTATTATATCATATATGGTTCACTTATGACTTTATATTACCCGTTCTTTTGTTAATTCATGTTAAAGTAGCGTTTTGGGTAAAATCGTCTCATTTGTCGTGCATGTTTTTAACTTGTAATTATTCATATGATTAATTAGATCACGATTACTTAATTACATAATATAAAACATGATTTATATATATATACTCAGAATATTCATATATAATAAATCAGTAGATGGAAAAAAATACATTGTTCATGGAGACGGTAGTCTGTACGTACGCATGAACGTTGTTTTCGTTTCCTTATTGAATTGAATGGAATTAAGTAGATGACATACATATAAATATAAATAATTCCAGTATCATTATTATGTCATATATTTCATTAGTACTTATTATATATACTTTATAATCATTCATGAATGGTTAATCATTGAGAATGAAACTCATCCCGTCGTGGAGACGGTAGTCCGTACGTACGCACGAGCGATGATATCGTTCCAATGGTCGTGGAATTGTGTTGAAGTGTATGTATACTATTTAAGTATCAATATAAATTTATAATAATCATATATAGTTACTCATTAAACCTTTATACCCATCCAATTAAGGTGGTGACGGAAAATAGATTACACCACGGCGTGGAGACGATATTCCGTACGTACGCACACACGGTGATTTCCTTTTTCCGTAGGATGGATAAAAGGTTAATTAGAGTTGTTTCATATTTATAATAACATATCAGTATATAATAAATACTGATGTAATTACTTTATCATGAAACAACTAAAGAAGAAGAAGTTGAAGAAGAAAGAAATTGAAAAAGATCGGTAATGGATATTACCTCTTTTTGATGCGCCTTTTTTTGCCTCCACTTAAAGAACTAAGGAAGGTCTTTGAAGAAGACCAGGACCTATAGGATGATACTAGGGAAGTGGAGAAGTGATTTTGGCAGGGGTTGGCCGAGCTTGAAGTCTCAATGTTGTGTGAGGAAGAGAGGGAGGAGGTGCCCTTTTATAAGGGAGGAGAGGGGCACCTTAGGAATATCTCAAAATATTATTTTATATTAAAGTCAAAATAGGTTTATAATGGTTCCAAAGAGTCTTATTTCGAAGCTAAAGTGGGGAGGGGTCGAAATAATATCATCTAATAGGATTTAGACAAGTTTAGGTTATTATTTTAACCTTATCAATTAGATTTAACTTAAAGTTAAATAATTTAACTTTTACTGTGTCTTTTTGTTTTCTTAAACTATATGGTTAATACACTTACTATAACATGCCAAAAGAACCCAAAATTGTTTATTATTAATATATATCCTTATCTAAGTCATTTGGACGAACCTTAGATTTTTAGGAATAAAATAACAATTAATAATATAATATTTGATTTAAAAACTATTTTGTGTCAATTTTGACACTATTTGATATATGATTTTTGTGAAAGTCATAACAGAATTATATGTTCGAACAAAGTTTATTAAATACACAATAATATATCATAGTAACCTATAAAATTATTGGAATTCATAAAAAGTCTTAAATTACATTTATTATGGTATTTATAATATCAATTATATCAATATTTCATTAATAAGATAATTACTGCATCATCTTTGTGTCATAAATAAATTAAATTATTTGATGTATAAAAATTAAAAATAAAATACCATTATGTATTAAATCTTTTTATCTTTCTAATGAATATTTACAATCAAACGTATATTATGTACAACCCTATATTAAAAATGTTTTAGTAAATAAACATTGATTTTAACTCTTTTAACTCTTCTTTGAATTAAATAATAATGAATGTCCTAATCTAATCCAAGTGGGTCTAAATGATAATATTTTACACTTAAGGTTGTTTTTTTGTCGAGATACACTTGTCCAATAGAATTAGGACATGTGTTAGGGTAACATTAATATCATTCTAACCCTTAATTACCCTTTTTACTTTTAACTGTGTTAAATAAAAGAATAAAGTTACTATTCACCAAAAATTATTTTCATCTCAGTGAACCACATTTTAATTACTGACATCAACCGTGTCTCTCGGATTTTTGAAATTCCATTCACATAAGCGGTAAAATTAAGTTTTATGAAAAATTCAGTTTTTTTAACTACCACTTCGTAGTTTCACTATTCATCAAAAATTGATGTTTTTCAGAACAATGCCAAAATTTCATCCTAAGATATATTTCATATTCCGAATTCAAAAATTAATTCTATTTTACCAAATTCATAACATAGAAGTTATATTAATTAATTTTATAATTAAATCCCACTGTTAAAACAAATAGCGTGTTTTTAAGAAACAATATCAATCAAAAGATTGACATTTGATTATGTCTGGTTTAAATGTGAAATTACATCCAATGACCAAAATTGTATTAAATTGTAAAAATATATTCTAAATATACTTTAAAACCACTCAAATTAATAATTTATCACTATTAATTATTTCGAAAAAAAAGTTGTTTTTAATTATAATTTAGTAATTTTCATTATTCATCTAAATATGAAAGTTATCCGAAAAGTACCAAAATTTCACCTTAGGCTAAATTCGACACTCCGAATCCAAAAATGAAGTCCATTTTTAGAGCTAAAATTTTTAATATTTAAAAATTGGTTATTACTATTTATAACGGCTAGATTTAATAATATTTTAATAGCATATCGTTGTTTCGGGAAACTCAGTATTGCGTACTACACACGCTATCGAGGAAGTTTGTGATTGCATGTAATGCAAGGCAAGTCAAGGATGCATGTTGTGCAAGCTCCTTTTGGTGTAGCATACAACAGAAGACATTAATAAAATAAAAAAGAATATTTTTCATAAAATCTCGGGCTGTTACATTCTACCCCCCTTAAAATGAATATCGCCCTCGAAATTCGTCGGGGTTATAAATGGTTTACTATTCGAAAGTTTCTTTAATAGAAACCCACATCGTAAAAAGGAATATCAAAACCAATCTTTAAAAACAAAAGTATGAAACGTAACGGTTACCCAAATAAACTAATCACTGGGTTTCCACATAGGTGAAAATATGGATATGGAAGAGAAATCTAACCATCATGTTCTGATGGAGAGTGGTAGAGAACATGGCTATGGAAAAGCCAGCAATCACAAAGCCATAAATTTGTGACGATCTAAGGTACCATCTGATTCATCAGATATAAAATTAGTAGGACAACATTCTTGGTTTTCAAGATCGTTTCCCTAAAGTTGAAGAATTTGAATTAGAATAAATACTTACTTTATTTTGGTACAATCTCACTGTTGTTCGTGCCTTGAACATTTTCCACTTCATCTCTTAAATAAATGAAGTTGAATTTGTTATTCGTGAAGTGTTAGCAGATCATGTGATAGAATGATGGGTCATTCCATCTATCTCAAACAAATGTTTAGCAAAAATTATATACATAAGTCGATCTATAGTGAGATTAATCATATATGGTTCCTAAAATGGACTTATACTTCATATATCATACTGATTAATATAATAATACTAGTTTCTACTAAACATGGACTTCCTGTAGGCCAGTGGTAGGCGATAAAGGCCAGTCGTACTTCGGTTGTGGGCTCGATTCCCACATCCTTGTCCAGAGATTTAACACCATCGTCGATCCCCATAGATCATAAGATATGTTTTGTTGGTAACATTCCAAACATTCAAAGGCCTTAATCACGTATTCTCTTGAATACCCATTGAACCTTAGTGAAAACATGAATGCAGTTAAAATTTAATACTTTCCACATACCAAAATCCAAAAATTCTATATACTCAAACCATGATATAACCTTCTCTTTATATCAGTCATGAGCTCATGAATACAATCAAACACCTCATTATCTTATTATTCCTTCATTATGCGCATATCATCTAAATTCCAAAAATATCTGAATAACATTTCAAGGATAGTGGTACCATTAATCATACACTTTCATAACTCAAGGAAAGACAACAGTGTAACAATCCTTAGATGTCTCTTTATTCCATTGTACCAAGAGATTTCTTATACAACATTACAGATGATAAACATGTAATCATTCCACTAGATTCTTAAACCATTGACCGAGCTTCAAAAATTATTTAATCTCACATATCATTTGTAGTCTCTTCATCATCATCAACATAAATACTTCCCATACGACCATACTGATTATCTTCATGAGACTTTCCCTTAGGGCATTGGTTTGCATAATGCCCGTACATTCCACATTTAAAACATTTAACCATTGTTGATGTCGTAGCAATACCATTATCCTTATCCATCGTATTAACTGATCCTTTTCCATTGCACTTACTTGCTTTGTTTTCTTCTTTTCCACACCCAAAGCATCTTCCAGTTCCTTTGAAACATTCTCCGTGATGCCTCTTCCCACATGATTTACATAGGGGAAATTGAACTTTCTTTCCTCTATGATCATCATGAAACTCCATCCTTCTCTTATTAACCGAGTCAGAAAACTTACCAAATTTTACTTTATTGATCATATTATGAGATTGCTGATTCGGCATAATAATGATGTTTGGACTTCCAAATCCCATTTCATTATGAAGAATATCATTACATTGTCCATCATATTCTCCATTATCGTGAATCCTCTTGTTTCCAGCCATTTTCTAAAACCCAAAAAGAATAGTGTGAGAGGCAAAAATCATGCTAGGGGAAAACATCATAATAAAGGGGGAGTACCTTCAATATCTAACATCTTAGGTTTAATTCTATGATCGTTAGCGTAATTCTAGTACTATAACCTATACGTATACTTAACCATAGTGACATCCCTATACATACCATAGAAATATCTCTAGAGATCTCACTAACGTTTTCGCATCCTAGATTCCAAAGGTTGACTAAACCTTTCCTCTGATACCAACTGTAGAGACCCGAAAATTGACGTACATGGACATTACATTACTTTTGTGGAATACTTAGTACATAAAAAAAAATACACACACAAGGATCATAATAGTTTAGTGTCTTTGGAAACTTGGAACGTAATCTTCTAATCGTGGTGAAAGATCTACAATATCTCCCATAAAGATCTTCCTTTTTTTTACCTAAAACCATTCTTTATATCCTGTGGAAAAGAAAACATAAAAGGGTGTGCTCAAATGCTCAGTAAGGGTAAACAAAAGAAAAATCAATCACATCATATTCATAAGAACATAAATTTTGGAAACCATAACCTGCAAAAGAGAGCATAATTTCATAACATGGGATAAATCATAGTAGTGAAATGAAATCCCATTAATCATAACTTAAAACAAGAAACTTTGTGGCATACACACATAATCATAGAGAATCATTTCTTATTAGTCATGACTCATTGCCAAGACTATCTTAGTGGACAAAGTCCCTTTCTAAATCGAGTCACCCTCATTTCAGTCCTGTTTCACTGAACCGGTATAACCTACCATTCCAGCCATGTCTATCTCATGAGATATGAAATCTTTACCCAAAGCATTGGAGGGAGATATAGGTCCCACCCATCTTATAATGAGTCCTTTCTTATGTGTGCCACATAATCACAAATCATACATCATCGCATAACACATGTAACAAAAATGGGATTCTTGAAACATCATGACATCATAAAAACAAATCATATAAGGTAAATGACTTCATAAAAATAATTCCCTCACAACCTAATCAAATCAATGTAATAATAGGGATAAAAACATAACCCTTTATTATCTTATATGGAAAATAATTTTGATAAAACAATTGAAGTCCATTCCTGAGTTAAATATCCTTTCTTCTTCAAAAACACTTTTCCTTTCATAACATGTCATACAATTCTAAACTAAAAGAAGTTGATTAAAAATAAACGTGGAAACTTGTAATGGAAGCTTCTTGGAAATAATGTTTTAAAAATCCATTCATGTCGTATAAGTTAAAAAAACATTCTTCGTACTTTTGTCGGAAAAGTCAAATAGTACCTCGTACGAGAAACGACAAAAGATTCCTTTCATATCTTTTAGTAAAAACTCACCGAAGAGAAAAATTAGATTTAAACAATTTTAGTTGGATGGAAATTATATTAAATATTGAGGGAACATGGATGTGGATGATAAAATACACCCCAGTAAATGCCAAAGTAAAAACAATCTCAGATAAAAATGAGATTGTGATATTTCCCTTACCTTAGGTCCGACTTGTTTTGTAAGTGTCAGAACCTCCTGTATAATGATTTAAATCATTTTATTGACTTATTCCAGAATCATATTCATTTTTATTATATCATATATGGTTCACATATGACTTTATATTACCCGTTATTTTGTAAATTCATGTTAAAGTAGCATTTTGGGTAAAATCGTCTCATTTGTCGTTCGTGTTTTTAACTTGTAATTATTCATATGATTACATAGATCATGATTACTTAATTCCAGAATATAAAACATTATTTATATATATATACTCAGAATATACATATATAATAAATCAGCATATGGAAAAAAAATACACCGTTCATGGAGACGGTAGTCCGTACGTACGCATGAACGCTGTTTTCGTTTCCTTATTGAATTGAATTGAATTAAATAGATGACATGAATATAAATTTAAATAATTACAGTATCATTATTAGGTCATATATTTCATTACTACTTATTATATATACTTTATAATCATTCATGAATGGTTAATCATTGAAAATGAATCTCATCGCGTCGTGGAGACGGTAGTCCGTACGTACGCACGAGCGATGATATCGTTCCCATGGTCGTGGAATTGTGTTGAAGTGTATGTATACTATTTCAGTATCAATATAACTTTATAATAATCATATATAGTTACTCATTACACCTTTATACCCATCCAATTAAGGTGGTGGCGGAAAATAGATTACACCACGGTGTGGAGACGGTATTTCGTACGTACACACGCGTAGTGATTTCCTTTTTCCGTAGGATGGAGAGAAGGTTAATTAGAGTTGTTTCATATTTATAATAACATATAAGTATATAAGAAATACTGATGTTATTACTTTATCATGAAATAACTAAAGAAGAAGAAGTTGAAGAAGAAAGAAATTGAAAAAGATCGGTAATGGATATTACCTCTTTTTGATGCGCCTTTTCTTAGCCACCACTTAAAGAACTATGGATAGTATTTGAAGACAACCCGGACCTCTAGGATGATACTAGGGCAGTGGATAAGGGATTTTGGCAGGGGTTGGCCGAGATTTAAGGCTCAATTTTGTGTGAGGAAGAGAGGGAGGAGGTTCCCTTTTATAAGGGAGGAGAGGGGCACCTTAGGAATATGTCAAAATATTATTTTATATTAAAGTCAAAATCGGTTTATAATGGTTCCAACGGGTCTTATTTCGAATCTAAAGTGGGGATGGGTCGAAATACTATCAAACAATAGGATTTAGACATGTTGAGGTTATTATTTTAACCTTATCAATTAAATTTAACTTTAAGTTAAATAATTTAACTTTTACCGTGTCTTTTTGTTTTCTTACACTATATGGTTAATACACTTACTATAACATTCCAAACGAAGCCCAAATTGTTTATTATAAATATATATATCCTTATCTAAGTCATTTGGACGATACATAGATTTTTAGGAATAAAATAACAATTAATTATTTAATATTTGATTTAAAAACTATTTTGTGTCAATTTTGACACTATTTGATATATGATTTTTGTGAAAGTCATAACAGATTTATATGTTCGAACAAAGTTTATTAAATCAACAATAATATATCATAGTAACCTAGAAAATTAGTGGAATTCATAAAAAGTCTTAAATTACATTTATTTTGGTATTTATAATATCAATTATGTCAATATTTCATTAATAAGATAATTACTGCATCATTTTTGTGTCATAAATAAAATATATTATTTGATGTCTAAAAATTGAAAATAAAATACCATTATGTAGGAAATCTTTTTATATTTCTAATGAATATTTAAAATAAAATATATCCTATGTAAAACCCTATATGAAAAATGTTTTAGTAAATAAACATTTATTTTAACTCTTTTAACTCTTCTTTGAATTAAATAATAATAAATGTCCTAATCTAATCCAAGTGGGTCTAAATGATAATATTTTACACTTATGGTTGTTTCTGGTCGAGATACACTTGTCCAATAGAATTAGGACACGTGTTAGGGTAATATTAATATCATTTTTACCCTTAATTACCCTATTTACTTTTAACTGTTGTAAATAAAATTAAAAAGTTACTATTCACCAAAAATTATTTTCATCTTATTGAACCACATTTTACTTATTGACATCAACCGTGTCTCTCGGATTTTTGAAATTCCATTCAGAGAAGCGGTAAAATTATGTTATATGAAAAATTCAGTTTTTTTAACTACCACTTAGTAGTTTCACTATTCATCAAAAATTGATGTTTTTCAGAACAATTCCAAAATTTCATCCTAAGCTATATATCATATTCCGAATTCAAAAATGAATTCTATTTTACCAAATTCATAACATAGAAGTTGCATTAATTAATTTTATAAATAAATCCTGCTGTTAAAACAAATAGCGTATTTTTAAAAAAAAATATCTATCAAAAGATTGACCCTTGATTATGTCTGGTTTAAATGTGAAATTACATCCAATGACCAAAATTGTATAAAATTGTAAAAATATATTCTAAATATACTTTAAAACCACTTAAATTAATAATTTATCACTATTAATTATTTCGATTAAAAAAGTTGTTTTTAATTATCATTTAGTAATTTTCACTATTCATCAGAATATGAAAGTTATCCGAAAAGTACCAAAATTTCACCTTATGCTAAATTTGATACTCCGAATCCAAAAATGAAGTCCATTTTGAGAGATAAAATTTTTAGAATTTTAGAAGTGGTTATTACTATTCATAATGGCTAGTTTTAATAATATTTTAATTGCATATCATTGTTTCGTGAAACTCAGTATTGCGTACTACACACGCTATCGAGGAAGGTTGTGATTGCGTGTAATGCAAGGCAAGTCAAGGATGCGTGTTGTGTAAGCTTCTTTTGGTGTAGCGTACAACACAAGACATTAATAAAATTAAAAAGAATATTTTTCATAAAATCTCGGGCTGTTACACATTTAATGTCATTATCTATCAAAATCATTCATGATGGGTCATTAAGAGTTTGGAATTCCCAATGAATAACCCCCATGAGAAACAAACATGGTGTGCAACACAGACTGTTGTTATGCATCAGTTCCTGATTGATTCCATATCCATATGGTGTTTTCTTGTGGTTTAACCCTATGTACATCTGTTATCGAGACACCTCAAATTTTAGAACCCAGACAATGATGAATTTATTTTAAACCACAAACTCAATCCTATACAAAAATTATAGACATTTTCTTATGTATTAACTCAATTTAAACATATCTTTACAATAATACCTTGACATATCTATATAAATATCCACAAGGATATCACTAAATGATTCTTATCCTAGTTTTTAATGTTTGACTATTCCATTCCATTGACACCATCTATGATGACCAAGGCCTAACAAACATATATATTTTATAATTTTAGATGAATATTCATCAAATTACAAAAAACAAATTCTAAAGGACTATAGTAGGTTAGTGTCATTGGAAACATGGAAGACAATATCTTCTAACATTGTGAAATATCTCCCAAGTATCGCATAATGAATTTCTCCTTTTTTACTACAACATAAAACATTAAATTACAATCTTGTTAAATGAAACATAAGAAAGGGTGAGTTCTGACTTTCATTAGGGGTAAATAATTAAGGTAAATAAGCCTAATATGAACATAAGGGTATAAGAACATGATAATAAGAATTAAATATCATACCATACAAATGAATGATTATATACATGAGTCGTTTAATAAATATATGTCGTTCATAAGACATGAATCATTATTGAATCAAGATCATATTCCAATAAATCATAATATAAAAAAAATACTTTTAATTTTGGAATACACATAAATATATAAAATTATTTTCATGGTAGTGAAGGATTACATAAAGGCCATATTAGTGGAATGTGATCACTCACTGAAAAATCGTACTATTATAGGTTCACTATTATGAGAATCTTAGTAGAAAAATTCCTTTACAAAATCAGGTTCATTCCCTATTCCAACAGAGTATTACGGATCAAATTTCACTTGATGTTTGACATATGTATTACTGAATTAGGGTCACTTATTTTTTCAGACATATATTAAAGAAAACATTTCACACCTAATTATAGTCATGCCATACTGAACTATGTTCTATCTTAATTCAAGGTATATCTGTCTCTTGTGATATAAATCATTACCCAATTCATTTGAGGGATATATAGTTCCCATGAATCACAAAATGAAATCATACATATGTGTGCCAGACGATAAAAAAGAATTCATTATATCATAACCCATATAAATAGATGTGTTTCATAAACATAAAAAATTATCCCATGAAATTAAATGGATTTCATGTACATTTAATCATATCATAACCTATTGAAAATTGACAGGTTTCACAATCATTTCACCATAGAATAACCTGTGATATGAAGTTGATTTCATAAGTATTTTATCATGGTATAACCCATTTTACAGATTCAAGTTTCACAAAAAACTACTCATAATAAACATAAACCATATAAATAATGATTAATAATATATTTCTTGGATATTATCCTCAGTATATCAAAAACTACATTAGATTATTTAATATAATACTGATTATGATTTTGAGAAATCATTTAGAATTATTTCTGAAGAATAATTATTTTCATTGAAAAAAAAATTAAACATACATTAAATTGAAATTAATTTTTTTAAAACATTTAAAGGAAATATTTAAAATAGTTTATAATAGTTTTGGGACAAAAAAAATTTAAAACCATTTTTTTCGAAAATAGCATCGAATCATATAAAAGAAGCCTTGAAACCATTGAAATAATTTTCATTAAAAATGACCATGAAAACCAATAAATTAATATTGAAAACAATTAATAAAACAAAACAATTTTGAAACATATTTCCTTTAAATTGATAACAAAATATCATCATTTTTTCCAAAAATATTTTGGAATCATGGTTTTGAATAAAACAGATTTCTGAATGAATTGTGAAATTGAATAAAATTTTATTAAAATCATTATATTAGTTATCATATGATACAAGAAGTGTAAAAATGGTACCATTAATTGAACATATTATTAATAACCACTAGAGAATAAAATTCCTATGAAGACTTGATATATATATACATTATTTCATTAATAGACATAAAATCTTTAGCATTCCTGATAAGCGATGAGTAAGGTTTGGCCAAATTGGAAACATTGAATCATTATACTAATGAAAGAATAATTTGACATGAAGATTAAAATATTCAGAAATTTAGAATATTCATGATATTAGATGATAAATTTTAGTATATACACCTAATAAATTAATATTTTTGCGTAATAAAACTTATGTCTTAATGAAGGATAATGGATACAAAATTACCAAACCAATTTATTATCTTATGAATTGTAAAATACCATGAAATATATATCATAAAATGTATATGTAAATTTATTTTTTTACTATAATAATTATATAATTCATTCATGGGAATTATATACACCACATAAATTAATGTTTTGGTTAATAAGGAATAATTCTCACAAAAATATAAGTAAGTCAAAAATCCCCTTACAACTTGAATAACTTTTGGGTGATGAGATTCATGATATAAAAAACAAATTAAAACATTTAATATAATGAAATAAATTAAATTCATGATATAAAATTACCTAGATAATAATATATATCACAAAATAATAATATTTGGTGAACAAAACATATATCTCATAGAAATAAGATGAGACGACGAAACCCTGACCCTAAGTATTTACAATATTTGTTCACACTCAAAATGTATAACAAGTATACGATTGTTATAAGTCTGAAAAATAAATATATTATAATTTATAATCCCATATAATATTTTATTATATCAATATATTACCCTTAAATTAAAATTTTCATCTTAAGGTTATGTTTCTGATAATAAATTATTTATATTTCATATATGTTTTGAATTTTTATTCTTAATCTGGTAACATATATCATGATTTACATTTTTACATAATTTAAAAATTATATAAATATAATATATAATTACTATATTAATATATATATTTATAAATAAAATATAGAAATATTAAATGAAATAAACCATTAATGGAGACAGTTGGTCGTATGTACGCATGAACATTGTTTCAATTTCCTTATCGTATTTTAAAAAATTGAAATGTAAATGGTGTATATAAATATATAGAATCATTAAATATAATTATTGTTACATAAATATAACATATTTTTAATAAACCCAACCTTACTTCATTCCATGTAATGTGTAAATTAATTTCATCTCTTTGAGGATGCACGGGACCACACATCCACAAAGAAAGTTATTTTATTCCGACAAAATCGAACGAATAAATTTTTTCAGTATATAATAATTATATAATCAAAATTAAATAATATATATATATATATCATATTGAAACAATAACTCCATCCCTATTATGAACCATTATAGGTAGTGATGGGAGAACTAAAGACATCGATTCACGAGGCGGTTTTCAGTTGCACACACGAACAATGATTGAGTATCCAATTTTATGGAAATGAGTGTAGGTGTAGGATTAAAACATCAACATCAGAACATTATATTGAGTATAATGAGTTTATTATGTAATAATTGAATATAAATAATTTAGTGTTTGTAATATAAATAAAACACAATTTCTTGTTCAATGATGTTACCTCGTATTTGGGTAATTCTATTTGGTTTACACCAAAGGAAAAATTTGGTTTTCATTTATCCCTTATTAGATCATATAGTGTGATATTAGAGAATATTAAAGATTATTTGTTCATATATTTGGTGAGGAAAATGAATTTATAGGTGGGATGAATTGTGGGTTTGAGTACCCTTTTAGTGGGGAAGAGGTGTGGAATTCTTATAAATACAAAAAGGAAAACACTATTGAGAGGTCAATCTTACATCATGTGCCTCAAATAATTGCATTTTTTTAAATGGAGATGTTGTATAAATATGGACATAACATTGTTTTTTGAAATATTTCTAACTTATTGTTCCCCTTATGATTATACAGAACCACTAAGTATACACATTTTTTACCACAATAACTATAATTACTTTTAATTACATTCACGAATATATTTGGTCAAAAACAATGTTAAATTAAAATAAATTATTTATTATTATTGATAGAAATATGGGATAATTTTTTTAATTATAAACATTGAATTAAAAAAACAATTCAATACTAATCTAGTGGGTGAGAAAAGATAATGGGTTTTTAATATGAAGATGTTCAAATGTTTGAAATGTTTTGATATAGATTTTTGTTGGATAATTTATTCTAATGAAATAAATATTATTAATATATTTATAAATTATCTAATTATAATTTGAAAATAGTGTATTATATACATTATCTAAAAATATAAGTTAGATGAAAATGTAGTTTTGAATAAAAATTCACTGTTTTCACTATTCATAAAAAATAGAACTTCTTAGAAAAATTAAAAACAATTACCAAAAAAATTATTAGAATATAAACAATTATTTTTATTTTTTAAAATAATTTTTCTAAAATTTGCATAAATTATATTTAAAATAGTTTCTCCATTAAAAATAAGTAATATTACCTTCATTATATATATATATCGTTATAGGAAAATTTTAATTTTTTATATATTTTGAATAAAAAAAGATGAAAATTATTTTTTTAATCGATATAATATATATATTTTACGTTAAAATTATTTATCAAATGTTTTTTAATTAATTTTATAAGGTAAACATGTTCGATTGCATAAACATTTTTTCCCTAAAAATGTCTTCGAATATATTAAGAAGGGTTTTATTTTCATTTATAGTAAATTATTAAATAAATAATTATTCATATATAAATTAATAAATCATATATTGATAATTTAATTAATCATATTGATAAGTATAAATTAGTGATATTATAATAATATTTTTATACAAATACTAATAGTATGTTATTGTTTAGTAAAATGTGGTCTTGCATGTAACTTAAGCTATCAGAAGAACCATGCAATGTCCACAAAAGAAGAAAAACATAGTTTTTCACAATCCTCTATATAATATACGTGTTTCATATAGCACAAGATCATATAAAGAATATATAAATTTATGTAACATGTAATGAAATACAACAAAAAAATCTAATTTATTCAAGAAAAATTAATTCATAAAACTCACAGTGTTATATATGCCTTCACTTATAACATGATCCAAAGGATCCGGTGTTAGTTGACATTTCATGATTTTTATTATTTGGATCTAATATTGGATTCCTCCAATTTCTATTTTATATTATCCTCAATATAATTCATCATTATTCTTGAATCATAGTATTGTACATTGGATACCACTGAAAACCGATTTCTAGGATCTCGTGTAAGATTGTTCCATGTAGTTATAGATTTTTAAGATCCTAAGTACGATTCCTCACCTATATTTTATATAGGATACCCATTGGTTTCCTAAGTGGCTAACCAACCTTGAGCTAGTTCGTCAAGCATAGGGTTAGGGACGGTAGTGGGTGTCACTTAAAATGTGTACTGATCCTGTTTGATCTGGGGGCTATTTTAGCAGTGGTGGTTACGATTTTGGAACACCCTCACTCTTAAATTATAATTTTCACATTGTTAGTCATGATACATCAATGAATTCTATATGCGATTATGGGTTCTCATCATGTGTTCCTTGTAGGATGTAGAATATGACAAGGATTACTAGATTTACTTCCTAGGATTTAGATTCTCATCCTTCTTATTGATTTTTCTATAATTGGGATACCATGTATTACATCCTCAAAAAAAATATTAGAGGGTCTTGTTTATTGAGAATCCCAAAGGAGCATCCTTGGATCCAAATTTGGATCCATTTATTTTTTAATTATTTAATCATATTCCCAAAATTACATCACATGTTATTGATTTAAACTCTACCTGATTTAATATTTTTTTTATCAAGATGTACATATTTGTATTCTGGGATATGGGTTATGAACATTATATTACCATAGTGTTGGAAATGGAACATTTTATTATTGGATTGAGATAAACCCATGGATTATTACACCCCCAGAGTAATTCCATGTTTCCCCCTTGAATGTGTGGATGCAATATTACTATACTCCCCAGACTTGTTTGTGAGTGGGATGTTAAGGTATATGTTGAATGTAATCTAAACATGTACATGGATATAGAGCTCATTCGTTACATACCTCTTATGGGTTATCACCATTAGGTATTATCTATGATATAATGTTGCGATTTTTATTAGTTATGACCTTGGAATCAAACATCGATCAATATTTAAATGGGTTTTTTGGAATAAGGTTGGCCTCAGTGCCTTATATACAAGATGTCCAGCTATAAGTTGGAATCCTTTATTGTAGTGATTTTAGGTGAGTTCATGTGAACCCAAGGATATAACATGTACCCACTAAGGAATTATTAAATTCTTTAAGATATATTCTACACTAGATGTAGTATATATTTTCAATCATTCTTAAAAACCAATAGATCAACATAAATATGTATGGAATTATTAGTAAAACATCAATCTCAATGACTTATTCTTAGGATATAAAAATGTTTAGGATTAAAAACCCTACGATCATCAATATAATTATTTCTAAACATGTTAAGTATCACCTTAATTATATATATATGGGAATACATATACACTTATATGCATATATATATGATGGAACATTTTAAAGATGATCATGATCATGGACCCGATGTTTAACAACATACTTATAATTATAGGGTGAACTGTTTATAGTTTTTGAAACATAATTTATCAATGAACAATTAAAAATGCTGATGTTTTGTTCAAAACTGCTTTTTCATCTTATTTAATTATAAGGAAAAATCATACATTTAATTTTTTTTAAAATTTATTTACATAATATTTTAATCAATTAATAAAATTTATGTCATTTGTATCAATTTTACATTGAAATTACATAAAAAACTTAGAAACATTTGGATGTTTATCTATAAAAACAGGCATTGTAGTCCCTCCTATAAGACAAATTTCAAATTAATTTATGCCACATAATGTTTTAGAATTTGGAAATACTGATTCCATATTTAGAATCAACTTCAATTATAATATTAAATATTTCCTAATTTTTTTTACCAAAAATATTAGTGAATATAATTAAAATTATTTACATTTATTAAGGTAAAATTAAGCTTAACAAAGAACTAAACCATTAATTTTTGGGGCCAGATGACCTAGAAAGTTCCCAAAACCAATTTTTCAAATCAATGACATAAAACATCCATTATTGAGTTTTGTTTTTGTTTTTATGACTTTTCGTTGGTAATAATATGTGTTCACCTTACTTGTTTCCAAAAATTACATGTGAGTCTTTTTCCTTCCTTAAAAAATGACACCACCGCTCCCACTTCATCACACCCATAAAAAATCTTATGTTTGGGGAATATATTCCCATATAGTTTATAAAACTCCCTCCCCTAAACCTCGAATCCTCCAAATGAGCATGAATCCTTATTAGGATGCCTTTTGGTACAAACCCAATGAAGTTCCCTGATTAAGATGTAACATCTTATCTCAATATATCTAGTTTAATTTTCATTATACACCCCCTAAAATATATTTATTTCATTATTAAATTGTATAAATATTATAATCAATATAAAATGTGTTTTTATGTAATGGATTTGATGTACACTTACACACACATCTATCTAATGGGTAACGAAAATTCTGTTTCTCTGTACGGAGAACTACAACCTCACAAAATAATGAATGTTCGGTTTTCCTTTAACACATATCATGATGTCCATTATGATGTAAATTATGTTTATATATTATAAATATGATATTTATAATGTCCCTATTCTTTATTGATATTTATTAATAACATTCCATTATGAATTCTATCATGTGTAAATACAATAATAACATTTGAGTAAGTGTGGACTACCACCAACTTAAAGCAATATGACTCATTCATTCCATACATGGAACACATAAATGATGGTTCCAATAAACCTTTGTAAAATATATTACATATATATGATATATGAATTAAAATATTCTTGTTTATAATTTATTTTTCATTCATTTATACAACAATAAAATTAAAGTACTGTTTTTGTGTACATACGACCTACACTTTCCATGAATGGTGAAATTCATTTCTAATCACCAATTATAATGAACTAAAATAAATAGACATATATTTACTATATATGAGAATTAATTCATGGATTAAATTTTGTTGATGATGAAACCATTATCTAATTAATGATAGTAACAAATAGGTAGTAGAAACTTACTCGATAAAACTATGAAATTAACACCAGAAATAGTAAAATTAATGAAAGATGTTATAAAATGGGTATTGAGATATTATAAGAAATTAATATATGGTATTATAAACAAAATTATAGTTTTTATATTAGTTAGTATCTTATTTTAGAAAATTATACACGAGATAAATACCACAAAACAATACGTTAGTATAAAGTAAGAGAAATTTGTCTCAAATTACATTCCATTGAGAATTATTTATTATGCACCAATTCACTTTTATTTGATATATATACTTATTTATTATTGAAATATAATTAATAACATTTTTATAGTTATATTATACATTAAATTTAATGTCATACATTCTAGAGATTGTGATTCATATGTTTCAAAGTGGTATGGGACACTTTCGAATGATTAAAGACTATTCACCTCAACAATGTTAATAAAGATACTATTTTCAATATCACTTTATTTTATAATCATGTTACATTTTTAATTTATTGAATATAAATATTTTATATGAATGATATTATTATTCCCTAAATAGTATATCATTTCAGATTTTTAGTCTACTTTGAATGTTATTTCATTAACTGGGGAATTATTGCAAAATCAGTACGTTTTATTCACTATGGATATTATAATTACCAATATATTACATACATAGTTAGTATATGAAAATTGTTGTACAATTATTACAACATATAGCAAAACCATTAAAGGACCGTATAGCTATAGTGTCTTTAGAAACTGGGAAGCATAAACAACTGGTTCATAAAGCATCTACACAGTCTCCCATTTATTTCATCATATCTATAGTACCTTTTTGGAAAACATACAAAAGGGTTAGCTAAAATGCTAAGTAAGGGTAAACAAAAGATATATCAATCACATCAAATTCATAAGAACATAACATTTTTCAAATCTTACCCTACAAAAGAGATCATAATTTCATAACATGGGATAAATCATGGAAGTGAAATTTAATCAAAATAATCATAACATAAAACATGGAACATTGTGTCATACACAAATAATCACAGATAATCATTTCTTATTATTCAAGACTAATTTCCAAGACTATCTTAGTGGAAAAAGATCATTTCTGAACCGAGTTCATTTCTCATTTCAGTCCTGTTTCACTGAGCCGGTTTAACCTATCATTCCAGCCATGTCTATCTGATGAGATATAAAATAATTACCCAATGCATTGGAGGGAGATATAGGTCCCAAACATCTCATAATGATACCATTCTTATGTGTGCCACAAAATCATAAATCATACATCATTGGATAACCCATGTAATAAAAATGGGATTCTTAAACATCGTGACATCATAAAACAATTCATATAAGATAAAGGAATTCATAAAAATAATTCCATCACAACATAATAAAATAAATTTAATAATAGGTATAGAAACAGAACCCTTTATTATCTTAGATGGAAAATAATGTTGATAAAACACATGAACTCTATTCTTGAGGAAAATATCCTTTCTACTTCAAAAACACTTTTCCTTTCTTAACATGTCATACAATTCTAAAATAAAAGAAGTTGATTAAAAATAAACATGAAAAATTGTAAAGGGAGCTTCTTGGAAATAATGTTTTAAAAATCTATTCTTGTCGTATAAGTTTAAAAAACAATCTTCTCGTATTATTGTCGGAAAAGTCAAAAAGTACCTCGTAAGGAAAACAAAAAAAGATTCCTTTCATGACTTATACTAAAAACTTACCTAAGGGTAAAATTGGATTTAAAAAATTGTAGATGGATGGAAATAATATTAAATATTGAGGTAACATGGATGTGGATGATAAAATACACCCCAGTAAATATCAAAGTATAATCAATCTCGGATAAAAATGAGATTGTGATATTTTTCCTTACCTTAAGTCCGATTGGTTTCGTAAGTGTTCGAACCTCCTTTATAATGATTTAAATAATGACATTGACTTATTACAGAATCATACTCATTGTTATGATATCATATATTGTTATTTTATTAGATTCTTATTAGTAATATTTCATTGCTACTTGTTATTCGGGTGTTTTTTACTTTTTGTTCTTATGCATGTTTTGTCGAATAAATTCTTATTCTTCTCTTTAGGTTACATATACCTCATTTCCAGAATGGTATAATTGTACTATATATCATATTTATTCATTCCATTCATTCCATTCATTTATATAATCGTTATGCAATGATGATCATGTGGAACGAATCGCATCACATCGTGGAGACGGTATTCCGTAGGTACGCACGAATGATGATATCGTTCCCATGATCGTGGAATTTTATTGGTGTGTATGTATACTATTTCAGAATAAATAATACTTTACAATAATCATATATAGTTATTTATTTTCACCATTATACCCATGCAAGTAAGGTGGTGATGAAAAATAGATTACACCACGGCGTGGAGACGGTATTCCGTACGTACTCACACGTGTTGATTTCGTTTTCTGTAGGATGGATAGATAGTGAAATAGGGTGGTTTCATACTTATAATAACATATAAGTATATTAGTGATACTTATGTTATTACCTCATAATGAAACAACTAAAGAAGAAGAAGTAGAAGAATAAATAAAGTTGAAAGAATCGGTAATGGACATTACCTATTCATTGAAGCGTCTCTTTGAGACCTCCTTTTAGGGCACTAAAATTGGGCTTCGAAGAATACCATGACCCCTAGGATGTTTCTAGGGAAGTGGGGAAGTGAAATGGGCATGGTTCGGTCGAGTTTGAAGGCTCAAATTGGTGTGAGTAGGACAGGGAGGAGGTGCCCTTCTATAAGTGGGGAGAGGGGAACCTTTGGAAATATAAGAAATATTAGTTTATATTAAATCCCAACCCCAGTTAAAAACTTCCAAAATGACTCATATAAGAATATTATATGATAGAGGGTTGTAATATCATCAAACAATAAAATTTATACATGTTAGGAATTTATTTTAAACATTATCAACTTGATTTATCTTTATTTATCAAGGTAATTTTATTTGTGGTAATAATATTCTAAATTTTAAATTATTCTAAATAATTACATATGTGTTGTGATTTTTCCTTAATTTGACACTTTATGACATTTCCGACCATATAAATTTTAATTTTATAATTCTTAAATATTTTTGTGATTTGTAAACAATTTTATAATATGATATTTTTATAAAATAGCAATAATGTCAATTTTTACACTATTCGTTTATTTGAATTTAAATAAACTATATACAGAAGATATGTTCGAACTAAAAGCTTTAATGTATTCATAAAATTTCATATTTATCTAAAAAATTAGTGGATCACATTAAATAGTTCATATAATATTTAGTTTAATATTTTTGAAACCATTTATTTGATATTTTAATTAATAAAATAATTTCAACATCACTATTGTGTCATAATTAATGATAATTATTTAATCCCTAAAAATTATAAATAAATTCCTATGATGTAGATAATTATATTAGATTTCTGGATACTATTAATGTTCGATGTTCCATTAAGTTTATCACCAAATTAAAATTATTATACTTATAAGATTTACGAAAGTGACATGTTGTCACATTCTTTGGTTTTAATAATAATAAAATTATTTTCATTGAAAAAAGTCCATTAAATTAATCTAATACGACCCTTAGGTCATATGGTTTGACCTTTAGTCATCCAATAGGATTTTGGCAGGTGTTAGGGTAATTTTATAATCTTATATTTACGCTTAATTACCCGATTTTCCTTTAACTATGGTAAATAAAAATTACCATAGTTATTATTCATAATGCCCAAAAATAAAAAAGTATCCAATTAACATAATTTAGACCCAATGATTCCAAATACGGAATCCCTTTTTCAAAATTAAAAACATATAAGTTTCAGTAATTAATTTAAAAAAAATCCCATTGTTAAGAAAATAGATTTTAGAAGTTAAAACATTGCCAAAGATTGAAATGTTTTTACCTTTGAATTCAATGTGAAATTAATGCTAATGACATACACTATATTTAATGGTAAAAATATATTCTATTTATACTTTAAAACATTCAATATTATAATTTAACCATATAAATTATCTCAATGAAAAAAAGTTGTTTTTAATTAAAAATTAGCCTATTTTTACTATTCATCAAAATATGAAAGTTATCAGAAAAATATCAAAAATTTATCCAAAGTAAATTTTTATACCCTGATTCAAAATAATAATTTTATTTTGTCAAATTGAACTTATAATCTTTTCAAAAACTAGATTTAATGTGGGTGCGCCATCAAAAGGCGGTAAAACTGCATTTTTTAAAAAATATTTATTTTACCCGAAAAATTTATTTTGTTCTCTTACCATATTCTAGAAAATGTGTATGATGAATAATAATGTTATAAAATTCAAAATATAGTTAATAATATTCATAACGTCTTGTCCATAATAATAGATCATTGTTTAGGGAAACTAGGTATTGTGTATGACGCAAGCTATCGAGGAAGGTCACGATTGCGTGTAATGCAAGCCAAGCCCATATTGTTTACTGTGAAAGATTCCATTGGTGTAGAGTATAACATAAGACATAACATAATATTTCTCATATTATCTCAGGGTGTTACATTATACCCCCCTTAAAAATAAATTTCTCCCTCGAAATTCGTCACTTCATTACAAACAGATGAGGATACCTCTCCCTCATCACATCCTCAAGTTCCCATGTAGCTTCTTCTAATTGGTGGTTCCTCCATAAAACTTTCACCCAGCGAGTGGTCTTGTTCCGTAAGACTTTTTCACTACGAACGAGGATCTCTATCATTTGTTCTTCATAAGAAAGATCTTGTTCCAGTGGTACAACTTCTGATCTGAGTACATGTGAAGGCTCAGGTATGAACATTATCAGGAGAGATACATGGAACACATCGTGAACTTGAGAGAGATTCGGTGGAAGCTCCAATCAGTAATATACCTTCCCAACACGATCCAGAATTTTAAAAGGACTGATATATCTAGCGCTCAAATTTCCCTTCTTTCCAAATCTCATGACCCTCTTCCAGGGAGATATTCGTAAGAACACTTTATCACCCACTTCAAACTCTATGTCTTTTATTCGGTTGACGGCATAACTTTTTTGTCGACTCTAAGATCCTCTAATGTGTTGTTGAATAGATCTATACTTTTCTTCCATTTCATCAACAAGATCATGTCCTAATAGAATTCTTCCCCCAACTTCATCCCATCTAGTTGGATTCCTACATTTATTTCCATAGAGAGCTTCATAAGGATCCATCTGAATACTGGAGAGAAAGATATTATTATAAGAAAATTCCACCAAAGGTAGGTGTTGATCCCAACAACCTTTGAAATCTATAGAGGAATCTCTCAACATATCTTCTAGAGTTTGAATTTTCCTCTCAGACTGACTATCTGTCTGAGTATGATTAGTAGTGGTAAAAGTCAACTCTATATCCAGAGTATGCTGAAGACTTTGCCAGAACATCGAGGTAAATCTCGGATCCCAATAATATATAATGGAATGTGGTAATCCATGCAATCTTACCACTTCCTTTACGTATATCCTGGAAAGCTGATCTGGAGAGAAATCCTCTCTAATATCAATGAAGTGTGCATAATTTATAGGACGATCAACTATGACCCAGATAACATTATTGCCTTTGGATGTTTTAGGAAGTCCAGTGAAAAATCCCATAGTGATGTTTTCCCATTTCCATTATGGTATGGGTAATGGTTGTAACATCCCCTTAGACTTATGTCCCTCATCTTTAACTTACTGACAAACCAAGCATCGAGAGACATATTCAGCAACATCTCTTTTCATGCCATCCCACCAGAAGTACTCTTTCATATCCCTATACATCTTCGTGCTTCTAGAATGAATAGAGAATGAATAACTACGAGCCTCATCCAGTATCTCCTTATTTAATTCTGGGATGGGAGGAAAACAAACCTGATTCCTGAACATTTTTATCCCATCACAATCAAGGTTGAATTCAGGAATATTTCTCACCTTCTTTTTTAACTCTACATATTTAATCTGTTCCTATTTAATCTTCACATGTATAGATGGTTGAACATTCATTTGAGAAAGATACGATTTTCCCCTTTCCATTATAATTCCAAGATCCATCCTCTGTAAATCCATAAATATTGGATCTTTTGTGATCCTCATCATGGATAAACTGGCATGGTCTTGTCGACTTAATGCATCTGCCACATTGTTTGCTTTCCCAGGGTGGTAATGAATTGAGCAGTCGTAATCCTTAATCAGCTCTAACCATCTTCATTGGCACATATTCAGCTCCTTTTTTGTGAAAATATACTTTAAACTTTTATGATCAGTATAAATGTCACACCTTTCTCCGTAAAGATAATGCCTCCAAATATTTAATGCAAAGATTACCGCAGCTAACTCCAAATCATGAGTTGGGTAATTTTGCTCATGTATTTTCAAATGTCGTGAGTCATAAGCTATCACCATATCATTTTTCATAAGAACACACCCCAGTCCCTTCTTGGATGAATCACTGTAGTTCACAAACCTTTGTCCACTGCAACGTAGTGTGAGCATAGGTGCACTGGCTATCCATCATTTTAGCTCTTTGAAATTTTCTTCACATTCCTCCGTCCAAACAAACTTAACTCCTTTTCAAGTCAACTTGGTGTGTGGGTTAGATAACCTTGAAAAATCATTCACAAAACGTCGGTAATATCCATCCAAACCAAGAAAACATCGGATCTCAGTTACTGTTGTTGGTCTTGACCATATTTCAATAACCTCTATTTTTGCTGGATCCACAGATATCCCATCTTTTGATATTATGTGACCCAAAAATGAAACTTTTTTAATCCAATATTCACACTTTGTAAATTTTTCATAAAGATTCTCCTTTTTAGGGTCTTTAATACAATTCTCAAGTGATCTTTATGTTCATCATTGCTCTTTGAATATACAAGAGTATTTTCTATAAAGAACACCACAAACTGATGAAGATAGTCTCTAAAGACTCTATTCATCAGATCCATGAAGATACCAGGGGTTTTAGTAAGACCAAATGGCATCACTATAAATTCATAGTGTCTATACCTTGTACAGAAAGTCTTCTTTGGTATATCCCCCCTTTTGACCCTTAATTGATGATACTCTGAATGATGATCAATCTTGGAAAAGTATTGAGCTCCAGGTAGTGGGTCAAATAAGTCATCAATGTGCGGGAGAGGATATTTTTTCTTGATAGTGATCTTGTTAAGTTATTGATAATCAATGTAGAGTCTCATTGATCCATATTTCTTCTTAACAAACAGAACAGGTTCTCCCCAAGGTGGCGCACTAGGGAATATGAATCCTTTATCAAGATTCTATTGGAGTTCTTCTTCAAATCCTGCAACTCAATTGGGGACATTCTATAAGATTTCTTTTAAATAGGAAAAGCACCCGGTACGAGTTCTATTGGAAACACAACTTCAGGATTTGGTGGAAGACCCAACAATTCCTCTGTAAAGACATCATCAAACTCCCGTACAATGGGAATATATTTAATCATGAGTTTCGCACCTACCATTTGAGATAAATAACCTTAATTTAGTGGAATCAAGACCCATAAGATGGAAGAAATTTCCACTAGATGGTTATGTTCATCCTTCCATCGATAGACGATCATAGATTGATCTGGAATATGAAATTTGACTTCCCTTCATTGGAAATTGATATGAGCTCCATATAAAGAAAGCCAATCCATGCCAAGAATCACATCAAATTCTACTATAGGAAGGATCACAAGATTTGCAGGAAGCACATTCCCACAAACTTCAATCGGAGAAGAATTGTAAACTTTTGATGTGACTGTTGTTCCATTAGGAGTTGTCACAGCCAACTCAACATCTAATTGCTGAGGTAATACAGTGATACCCTTAGAAAATTCTTCAGAAATAAAAGAGTGGGTAGATCCAGAATCAAATAAAACATTTTCTACTTTAGGGTGGATGGTAAATGTACCTCTCACCACTTTGTTGTCGTACTCCACATCGCCGATAGTAATTGCATGTGACTTTCCTTTGTCTTTGGACTTAAGAGATTGTTGACGTCGATCATCATCATCAACCCTTGGATTTGGGCATTGATTGGCATAATGCCCCATCCCCTTGCACATGAAACATTGAAGTGTAGTAGGGTTATTATGTGTATCCCTTCCTTTGTTTGCATCATTAGACATCTTATTCCCATTATTTAGACATTCAATTGTTCGATGACCTTATTTTCCACACTTATAACATTTTCTTGTCCCCCTAAGACAATTGCCTCCATGATTATTTCCACACTTTTAGCATAAGGGAAAACTCATCTTCTTTTCAGTGTGGTCTTTAAATTTTCCTTTGAATTCCATTTTCCTCTTCTTATCAAACCCATGTTACTGATGGGTTACACCAATCTCCATCTCATCCTTGAGAGCACATCGAACAATTTCCTCGTAGTTATTGAAGTCCCTTATGGATAACACCCTTCGAAGACTTGGTTTTAAGCCACGAAATAATTGATCGATCTTACTCTCAGGTTGGATAATAATACCAGAAGCGTACCTTGCATGTCTTGTAAAATTTTCTTCATAGGTACCAACAGATTCATCATCCTTTTGCTTCAGTTCAAGAAACTCTTTCTCCGTCTTTGTTTGGAGAATACGAGGGAAGTACTTATTGAAAAATAAGTTCTTGAACTTGTCCCATTCCATGGAATCAATTTCATCTCTTGGCCTCTTATTCTTGATTAGATTCCACCATTTATCAGCATCACCTTCCAATCAATACACTGCTAAGATGACTTTATCATGTTCCTAACATTGAAGAACTGAAAATATCTTTTCAGTAGTACTGATCAATTTTTCAGGAACTAATGGATCAGTAAACCCGCTGAACGAAGGCAGACACAACCTCATGAATGATTCAATAGAATTTTTCTCCTTCTTTTGCTCGTTTGGATGTCCTGCATGATTCATATCTTGAGAAAGTTGTGTGATCATGGCTACAAGATTTTTCATTCCAACTGCCATAACCTTTGGTTGCTCAGGGGGACAATCATTGCATTGTCTGTCGCATTACTCTTTAACACAGTTCCTTCGGGTTCCAACCATTGACTAACACCAAGAAGAATAGTGTTAGCAACACTAATTATAATAGGAAAACCACATAATCAAGATTAAAATTTCACACTTAAGGTCTTATCGTAGGTTATTCATAGTCATTTCTAAAACACTAATATTTTGTTCTATGCTTAGACTTATCCTTAGGATTCTTACTAAGGCTTTCACATCCTAGTTTCCAAAGGTTGACTATACCATTCCTCTGATACCAACTATAATGACCCATACATTATATACATTGTTTGTACTTCAAAATTAAAGTACACTTACTACAACATATTAAAAAACCATTAAAGGACCATATAGGTATAGTGTCTTCAGAAACTGGGAAACATAAACAACTGGTTCTTAAAGCATCTACAATGTCTCCCATTTATTTCATCATATTTATAGTCCCTTTTGGCATATCTTACATAATACCCTTCTTCCTGACCTTGGGAAAGAAAACATACAAAAGGGTGAGATCAAATGCTCAGTAAGGGTAAACAAAAGAAATATCAATCACATCAAATTTATAAGAACATAAGAATTTGGAAATCTTACCATGCAAAAGAGATAATAATTTAATAACATGGGAAAAATCATGGTAGTGAAATGTAATCACAATAATGATAACTTAAAACATGGAACTTTTTGGCATATACACATAATCATAGAGAATCATTTCTTATTAGTCAAGACTCATTGCCAAGACTATCTTAGTGGACATGGTCAATTTCTGAACCGAGTTCATTCCTCGTTTCAGTCCTGTTTCACTGAACCGGTTTAACTTTCCATTCAAGCCATGTCCATATCATGAGATATAAAATCATTACCCAATGCATTGGAGGGAGATATTGGTCCCACCCATCTCATAATGATATCATTCTTATGTGTGACACAAAATAATAAATCATACACCAATGCATAACCCATGTAATAAAAATGGGATTCTTAAACATTGTGACATGATAAATGAATTCATATAAGATAAAGGAATTAATAAAAATAATTCCATCACTACATAATCAAATCAATGTAATAATAGGGATAGAAACAGAACCCTTTATTATCTTAGATGTAAAATAATTTTGATAAAACACTTGATCTCCATTCTTGAAGAAAATATCCTTTCTACTTCAAAAACACTTTTTTTTCATAACACGTCATACAATTCTAAACTAAAAGAAGTTGATTAAAAATTAACTTGAAAACTTGTAAAGGAAGCTTCTTGTAAATAATTTTTTAAAAATCCATTCATGCCGTATAAGTTAAAAATACATTATTCTTGTACTTCTGTCGGAAAAGTCAAAATGTACCTCGTACGAAAAACGACAAAAGATTCCTTTCAAAACCTATACTAAAAACATACCTAAGTGTAAAAATTGGTTTAAAAAATTGTCGGTGGATGGAAATAATATTACATATTGAGGAAACATGGATGTGGATAATAAAATAAACCCCATTAAATATCAATGTATAAACAATCATGGATAAAAAATGAGATTGTGATATTTTCCCTTACCTTAGGTCTGATTGGCTTCGAAAGTGTCTGAAACTCTTGTATAATGATTTAAATAATTTCATTGACTTATTAAATAATCATACTCATTGTTATGATATCATATATGGTCATTTTCGTAGCTTCTTATTAGTAATATTTCATTGCTACTTGTTATTCGGGTGTTTATTACTTTTTCTTCTTATGCGTGTTTTGTCGAATAAATTCATATTATTCTCTTCAGGTTATAGATACCTCATTTCTATAATGGTATTAGTGTAATATATATCATATTTATTCATTAAATTCATTTATATAATCATTATGAAATGACATTCGTGTTGAATGAATCACATCACATCGTGGAGGCGGTATTCTGTACATACGCACGAGCAATGATATCGTTCCCATGATAGTGGAATTGTATTGGAGTGTATGTATACTATTTAAGAATTAATACCAATTTAAATTAATCATATATAGTTATTTATTTTCACCATTATACCCATGAAAGTAAGGTGGTGATGGAAAATAGATTACTCCACGGCGTGGGGACGATATTCCGTACGTACGCATGCACGTTGATTTCATTTTCCGTAGGATGGATAGATGGTGAAATAGGGTTCTTTCATAATTATAATAACATATAAGTATATGATTGATACTTATGTTATCACTTAATAATGAAACAACTAAATAATAAGATGTAGAAGAAGAAATAAAGTTGAATGAATCAGTAACAGACATTACCTCTTCTTTGAAGCGCCTCTTTGAGACCTCCTTTTAGGGCACTAAAATTGGTCTTTGAAGAAGACCTGGACCTCTAGGATGTTTTTAGTGAAGTGGGGAAGTGTAATGGTCAGGGGTTGGCCGAGCATTAAGGCTCAAATTGGTGTGATTAGGAGAGGGAGGAGGAGCCCTTTTATAAGGGAGGAGAGGGGCACCTTCGGAAATATAAGAAATATTAGTTTATATTAAGTCCCAACCCCACCTAAAAACATCCAAAATGACTCATATCATAATATTAGATGATATAGGGTTGTAATCTCATAAAACAATAAACTTTAGACATGTTAGGAATTTATTTTAAACATTATCTACTTTATTTATCCTTATTTATCAGTTTAATTTTATTTGTGGTAATAATAATCTAAATTTTAAATTATTATAAATAATTACATATGTGTTGTGAATTTTCAATAATTTGACACTTTATGACATTTTAGACCATATAAATTTTAATTTTATAAATTTTAAATATTTTTTTGATTTTTAAACAATTTTATAATATTTTATTTTTATAAAATAACAATAGTGTCAATTTTGACACTATTCATTTATTTGAATTTAAATAAAATATATACAGATGATATGTTCGAACTAAAAGCTTTAATATATTAATAAAATGTCATATGTATCGATAAAATTAGTGGAGAACATTAAATAGTTTATATAATATTTATTTTAATATGTTTAAAACCATTTATTTGATATTTCAATTAATAAAATAATTTCAACATCACTATTGTGTCATAATTAATGATAATTATTTAATACCTAAAAATTCTAAATAAATTCCTATGATGTATATAATTTTATTATATTTCTATAGACTATTCATGTATGATGTTTTATTAAGTTTATCACTAAATTAAAATTATTATACTTATAAGATTTAAGAAAGTGACATGTTGTCACATTCAATGGTTTTATTAATAATTATATTATTTTCATGGAAAAAAGTCCATTAAATGAATCTAATACGACCCTTAGGTGATATTAGTCTACTTTTAGTCATCCAATAGGATTTTGGTAGGTGTTATGGTAATTTTATAATCATATATTTACCCTTAATTACCCGATTTACCTTTAACAATGGAAAATAAAATTTACCGTAGTTACTATTCATAATGCCCAAAAATAAAAAGCATCCTATTAAAATAATTTGGACCCACTGATTCCAAATATGGAATCCATTTTTCAATATTAAAAACATATAATTTTTATTAATTAATTTAAAATTAATCCTGTTGTTAAGAAAATGAGTTTTAGAAGTTAAAACATTGCCAAAGATTGAAATGTTTTTACCTATGAATTCAATGTGAAATTAATGCTAATGACATACATTATATTAAATGGAAAAAATATATTATATTTATACATTAAAACCATTCTATACTATAATTTTACCATATAAATTATCTCAATGAAAAAATACTGTTTTTAATTAAAAATTAGCGTATTTTTACTATTCATCAAAATATGAAAGTTATCAGAAAAATATCAAAAAATTATCCAAAAAAAATTTTTATACCCTGATTCAAAAGAATAATTTTATTTTTCCAAATTCAACTTATAATCATGTCAAAAACTTGATTTAATGTCAGTACGCCATCAAAAGGCCACAAAACTGCATATTTTGAAAAACATTTATTTTACCTGAAAATTTTATTTTGTTCTCTTACCATATTCTAGAAAATGTGTAAGATGAATAATAATGTTATAAAATTAAAAATGTAGTTAATAATATTCATAACGGGTAGTCCATAATAATATATCGTTGTTTAGTGAAACTTGGTATTGCGTTTGACGCAATCTATCGAGGAAGGTCACAATTGCGTGTAATGCAAGACAAGTCCGTATTGTTTGTTGTGAAAGATTACTTTGGTGTTGCGTATAACATAAGACATAAAAAACAATTTCTCATAAAATCACAAGGTGTTGCAGATATTTGATAAGGCATGTTATTATCAATTAAATAGATTATTTGAAATGAGAAATGATTTTGAAATTAATTATGGTTGGAGAATAGAATTTATAAATCTCCTTGATATATTTATTGGTTATCATGAGATTAATAAGATTTCCAAATTATACGGGCTTTAATTTTTATTGTTAAATGGATTTGTTAAAGGCTTTGAATGTATTTAATTTCATGTGCCTCAGACATGACATCCATTAAGATAGAATTTCCAAAAACTAATTATAGATACTATTAATGCATGATATTTTTCATCAATATATCTATGGATGCATTTCATTTTCAATTCATTGACTAAATAGAACATGTTTTAGTTACTTACCGTTCCATATTTATTTTTCCTTATCTATTAATTTTAATGGAATGAGTTATCTTCTATAAACTATTAGTTGTATATTTATTCTTATTTATTAATTATTTCATTAGCTTCACTTACCCTTATAGATCATTTTATCTCACCCTTATTATGTTCATATTCCATAGATGAGGAAGAATAAATATTTGAATAATCATTCAATGATGCATTTTATTTCATTTTATTATGTTTCATGATTGTAATTTCTATTTTCCAACATACAATGGGTATAATGGTAGTATTATGGATTTATAAGGAATCAAAAATGATAAATCCTTTGTGATTTGATTAATTCTAATATTGAAAATTTTATTAAATAATTATCTAGCTCCCTGCTTCTAGGGTTGTGGCATTATAGTTGGTATCACGTAATGTTTAATAGAACCCTTGGGAAATAAATTTACGAAAAAATATGATATAAAACATATCAATAATGAAAAATTAGAGTATAATTATATAATAAAATCCTTTAAATTTTTTAAGGTAGGGAATATATGGAACATCCAAAAATTACATCCCTATATGAATACTACATGTGGACGTTTCTCTAGAACAGATGTACCTTGGAGTAAAAACTCTGAAAAGGTGTTCTGGGCCTTAAACGGGGTATCCTAGTAAATAACAATTGTCCTTACTATTCACCTAGTTTGACACACTTAGGCAATATGCTTAGGATAATTCCAATTTTTTTATAAACAACATTGAATGATTTTGACTATGAATTTACTAGTTTTCACCTATTTTTTAGATATAAGATAATGTGTAACAATTTTAAAAAACTAGAAGTGATATTATGGACAACACATGGATCCAGGAAGGACCAATGTGGAGATAATTGGATGAAGTATTAATGTGTCATTGTTATATTAATATGACTTGTTAAATGGTATTAAATGATTAATATAATTTCAGTGATCACCATTATATTTATTTTAGAAATTGTATTAACTAGGATTTAGAAATGGATAACCTATGTGTTGGGTGAAATCAGTAAAAATAGGAAAGGCTGTGGGTCCAGAACTGATGACTGAAGGACAATAAGGGTTTCATATCAACAACTATCCTTGACAAAATCCTATTTAACTATTCATTTATTTAGGTAAAAAATTTAATGATTAAATATTAATTTTGAAAAACTAGTATCACTTTTGAGGATTTGAAATTAATATAGTAACCATATTGGTTATAGAAGATAGTTAATGACAAATAATCGTATATCTCACTCTTTTACGTTCCTTATGATATTTTAATGTTTTTTTTGTGCTTCATTACTCATTATGAATTTTGTAATGAATTATAATTTGATAGAAGTAAAGAAATTTAGGATTGATCGTATAAAATACACAACAGTAAATAAAATATATTTTCTTATATTCATTAGTTGTAAAAGAATTCCTCAACATTCATAAAAGTATCCACATTTTTTTCCTAATACTTAAATTTATGTTGAACATAAGGTCTTATAAATCATCACATATTTATGTATTTTCAGACCATAACATATTTATAATCCTTCAAATATTTTTTATTGATGACCACATTCACTATAAATTAATATTTACACCTTTCTTCCATATAAGTTTTTCAACATTCCATTAATGGTATCCTATATTGATACCTTGTTATAAGGTAGTTAGTGCCACATTTATAAATTATATTATATATTTTATAGAGGATGACTTATTAAACCTTATAATGATTTTTGATCTCAATAATAAAAATTATCAAAAAATATATCCCCATGATTGAGATTGAACTGTGGGGACACATTTTAAATAAGGTGGAATAATTTGACACCCTGAAAATCTAAAGAACCCTATATTCGACAGCATGTATAACCCACAACGCCAAGGGAATAATGTAATATAATATCTCCGTACTTTATAATATATTATATATTTAAAATATATTATTAAGATTTATATTTTTAAAACACTATGTTTACATGTATTACAGGCAAGAGAGACCTTCCTCAATAGCATTCATTAAACAGATGACATAATTTTACAAAACAATAATATATTATAAAAATATTATTATTTAATGTTATATGATATAACCTAGAATATATATTAGTGGGTATGAATATTATTAACTATCTTATTAAAATTTTTAGTTTATATAAATATATACTTAATTAATTGGATTCCAATTAATGTGGTACAAAAAAAGAACCAATCATATATAAAAAAGAAATATTATTAATATTATTCTACCAAAGAAATTTTTAAACACAATTAATTAATATTAGTTGTTTATATTAAAAAAATAGTTATTATAAATATTAAATTAAATATTTTCAATATTAATCCATTATGTTTGATATGCATAAGATAAGAAGTAACACTATTTTGCAAATAAACAACTATATTTTAATAAAGGAAACTTTTCCATATTTTATTGAAAATGTATTTTTAGATATGAAATTTAACACAATAATTGATTTAATATGTCAATATAAACATGATATTTTAATTAACAACACATAAATTAGGATAGGGAGATTTTATTACTTTTTTGGAAACATATCATTTTTTATTGAAGAGTAAAAGATGATGAATTTTATGTCATAACTAATATTTAATATTATATATTATAATGTAAAATTAAAATTAAAAATTGGTTTGTAGATTAATTTGATAATAATTTTATCAATTAATAAAATTTATGTTTTTGGGGTTAATTTTTTTTGAACATGACTATTAAAACATGGAAATCATTTGGAATGTTTTCATTAAAAACATGTATTGTAGTCCTACAAATAGAATGAAAATTAAACTGAAGTTATATAAATTATATGATTGTTATTTGGAAGAAATTTATTTTATATTTTTAAAAAGAATAATATATAATGTCTCATAAGATCAATTTTTTTGTAAAAGTATTAGTGAATGTAAATAAAATTATTGAAAATTACTAAGTTAAAATTAAGCATAATAAAGAATTAAACCTTTTATTTTGAGGGCTAAGTTAACTAGAAATTTTTCCAATAAACTTTTATGTCCTTATATATTACAGAAAATATCCATTATTGAGTTTTTTTGGAATGATGTTTATTATGAATGAACATGTGTAAACCTTACTTGTTTCTAAAAATTCGAAGTAAGTCCTTTTCCTTCCCTATAAAAGGTCACCACCACTACCACTTCATCACACCTATAAAACCTATTATTATCAAAAATATCTATCCCAATATTTTCTAAAAAACTTATCATAGTCTTAAAGTCCTTCCTTTATGCTAGAATCTTTCCAAGGAAGCATTTTTCTACAAATGAATAGAAATTAACTTATTAAGAGGCAACGTCTTCTCTCAAGATCTCTTGTTTAATTTTCACTATCCACCCCAGAAAATCTATTTATAACAATACTATGAAATGAAAATAGAATCCTCAATATATTAGGATTTTTATATTTAATCAGTTCTACCTACACATACATACAACTCCATGTAATGGGTAATTAACATATTATTTCTTTGTTTGACAAACTACTTTCTCGCGAAACCATGATTCTTCAATTTTCATTTAAAACATATCATGGTGACCATTAAAATAAAAAATATTTTTATATATTATATATATGATATTTTTATTTTTGTTATTCTTATGTATTTTTTAATTCGAATATTCTTTTATTCTTTCCATCTTGTGTAAATATAATAATTTTATTTGAGGAAATGGGGACAACTGGCCCCTTAAAGTGAGATGACTTGTTCATGCCATACGTGGACCGTATAAAGGATAATTTTATTAAAAAATTTGTAACATATATAAAATATATATGATAATTAAATAATAATATACATATTTATTATTTATTTAAAATTATTTTAATAGAACAACGAAATGAAAGAAGCATTAGCCTACTATCTCCATGAATGACAGACTTCATTTCTAATCTCCAAATATTTTTGAAAACATTAAATTAATATATAATTATTATATAGGATAATTAATCTATATTATACATTATGGATATGATATAACCAATATCTAATTAATTACAAGAATACATAAACTGTTAAAACATAAATGCAAAAACTATGAAATTAACACTTGAAATATTAAATTTAATGAATGATTTTAACAAACGTGTAATATGATATTATTAAAAGTAAATATATGGTATTATAAAAATTACTATGGTTATTATATTAGTTACTAACAAATTTTAAACCATTATACATGAGAAAACAATATGACACACCATTAAGGTATAATAAGTTAGTTGAATTTATTTTCAAATTATATTCTATTGGAACTTATTTATTATTAGAAAATTAACTTTTACTTACTTTATATGATTACTTTGTAATTTAATATCATTAATTCTATTATTCATATGATATTCTCAATTTTATTTAATTTCATACATTCCATAGATTATGATTCAATTATTATAATGTGGTATAAGACACTTTAGAATGCTTAATGATTATTATCCTCATAAATGTTTGTAATGATAATATTTACTATCTCCCTTAATTTTATAATAAATTTTCATTTTAAATTTACTTTAATTTAAATATTTTTACATGATGTATACTATTACTTGCAAAACCATATATATTTTCAGAGAAAGTGTCATCTTTGACAGTTATTTATTAACATGGGAATTATTGATAAATATTTATCTTTTATTCAATACAGATATTCGATAAGGCATACTATTTATTAATTAAATTGATTAATAAATACGGAATATTATTTGGAAATTCAATGAAAGGTGGAGACCATATATTATATAGAGCTTTAATTCATTAATAGTTTCTAATAAGACTAATAATTTCACCAAATTTAATGAGTTTTTATCCATTGCTTAAAACTATATTTTGAATGGCCTGGATGGTATAGGTTTTCATGTTCCTTAGACATGATGTCCATTAAGAAATAATTTCCCTGATTTTTTTGCAATTATTATTAATCCAGGAGAAATTTCCATTACCATATCAATGGATAAATTTAATTTTCAACTTATGTATAAAATGACATGAGTTTTAGTTTCTTACACTGTCATATTGACATTTCATTCTCTAGTTATTTTAATGGAATGTGTTATAATCTATTTACCATTCTGTGTTAATTTATTCATATTCAGTCATTTTTATATATGCTTTACATACTATTAATGGTCATTTGAGATCTCCCTTATTATGTTTCATTTATCTAGGTAATGAAAAAGGAAATAATTGAATAAACATTCAAGGATGCAGCTTATTTCACATTATTATGTATCATGTTTGAGATTTTTATTTCTCAAAATATTATGGGTATAATGTATCTAATCTAGATTTCCATGATTGCTTATTTAATTTGTCAGTAAATATTTTATTCCTTTTAATTATACAAAAGTAATAAAATAATGCACATGGTCTGGGATTCTTGGTTAGGGACGTTAAGCATTCTCTCTGTCGACTCACCATAAGCCCTTAATTATATTCGTAATTATATTGCTTATATGAATAAATGATTGAGTCCATGTGGTGAACTGAATTATGAAACCTATTAATGGAATCTGTGTCAGTATATTACAGACGATTATCATTGTATTCCATTTTATATTGTATTATAACTCTAGTTATTAAACTAATGATGAATGATTCAAAACCTATGATAGATTTCAGATGTGCTCTTGGAGAATACTTGTTCCAGATATAATACCCACTTTTTATGGATATTGGTTTCTTTTTCTTATTGTAAGATGTTACATTTTATTTTAATTTCAATTTATGTGATGCACATGTTATATGAATTTATGATTTAGTATAGATTTATAGATCCTAGCCTAGTGGAGAATGCCAATAACTAACATTGACTCTTGGAATAAAAAAATAATTGTTTATATCATGCATGATTTTTAGAACATAGGATATACATTTTATTGTACTTATAATATGAGATTATTACTAATGTAAAAAGGTCAATTATTTAAGGATTCAATAATAACCTAAATTTGGGTTTCCCATAAATGTTCTTGACATAATTATACTCAATTAGACAAACATTAGTATACAAATTTCTTTATGATGGAATGTTATGTTGATTAGTGGTGAGATGATGGTTGAGAGTAAGATGATTAGGTCTTTATAAATAGAAGGATAAGTGACCATAGTAGGTTGTTAAGGAATGGGGTATCTAAGTGTTAGACCCTTCTGGGGGTGAGGTTTCTACATTCAGTTGTTTAATGTTCCATTAACTCACTGTATGATGGTTTACCCCACATATTAGAATTACATACTACATAAATGAATAATTTGAATAAGTTATGATGTAGATAATTGAGACTATGTTGAATGCTTATTATTGAACATCATGGGTTAGTTTAATGATTTAACATCCATCAGAGTACCATTATTTTTTTGTGGTGAACTAATTATTCATAATAGCCTACACAAAATTTTCCAATCTAGATTTTTAAAATATATTAAATAACCAATGTTAATTTATTGTTATCTTGTAAGATCCACTAGTGTGATGATGATAGGTACCTACACATTTATAATGAACTAAAACATTAAGAAGGGAGGTATTATTATATATGAATTACCAATGAGTTTTAGTTCGTTATTATTTTATACATTTATATAATTTTCCTTCATAGATAAGTCCATTTTGAGAATTATTGTATATTATTAGGGACTAGTAGGATTAAATTTTTTGTTTTTACCCTCGTAAGTCATTTTCTTATTTACCACCCTTATGAGAGGTTTTAGTTACAATAGATTCCTTGAGTTATGATGGGTGTGTGAATGATTCCCCATGAGATACGACCTTAGTGATGGTATTGATGAATGGGACAGGGGGTTGGAACTAGTGACCCATATTGAGACATCATTAGTAGTGATTGGAGAGGGATATAGACGACATTAGTTTTAACTCATTCACTTGTAGGTAAGCATTCATTAAGATTAATGGAACCCTACGAGAGGTGTTGAAATAGAGTTATAGATGCATTTTTAGGTTGTGGGATAGGTTATATTCCCATACTGAGTTCAATTTCTAGTATGTCATTGATTTTTCCAATATAGGAATTATATGCATCCATATCAATAGAAAGCACATAGAGTTCTTTTATAACAATACACTATTTTATAGGAAATGTTATTTAGTTTCCTAGTTATTTTTATATTATGTTTTGTGTTTGATGATATTTTTAACGAAATTGACACATATTGAAGTGTAGTTGTTGAATAAAACCTAGAACATGTATGTTGAATGATTTTGAAGAAGAGTTGTACGAGAATTTTTGGCTGGTTTATACTGACATATCAAGTAGCATGGTCTATTAGACTTATAATTGATGACTTCAATGATAACGATTCAGGTGATGAATGTGTATTATGGGTTTTTACAGAAGATATATTATGAAATATAGAAATGAAAAACATCATTTTCGCATGGTAAATTATAAATTGAATTGATGAGTTTCCTTGTTCAAGGTGAGGGAAATTTTTTTCAGATAAATTTTGTGTTTATGGTTTTTCTAGTGCATATGATAAATTGAAAAATGTATCTCTATGGTAAATGAGAAATAAAAAGAAGACTGGGATCCACGAGGAAATTGACCTGTGGTCGGACTGGGACACTCATTACCATGAGATGTGGTGCGAGGAGTTTATTAAAGTAATGTATGAAAAATGTATGGGAGTGTGGGTCGAGAGAGAGTGATATAAACATAATAAGGGAATATTATTTTAGACTTAGCTAGAAAATATATGGTTCTATTTATTGACATAATTCCTAGTATATTAATGGAGATTCAATGATGTGATGATATTGTAAATATCTTTTCAAATTTGATCAATACACCTATTGGTGTTATGATCTAGGTCTTATATGAAGTAATTAATATGATAGGTTGTGTCCCATTGGCCTTTTGGGGGTGTAAAACCATGTTTTGAGTCGAATTTCAGTGTTTTCTATTGAAAGTGGCACCAAGAAGTAGGAAAATGTGATATTTTGATACTTCCATGTAGGTTTTATGTTATAAATGGTGTTGGAAACTAAATCCATTTATCTTGGTAATGTACAGAGTTTTGGACATTGACATTGTATCATGGTTGTGAGAATGTAATTTAGATGCTCCTAAATTGTGGAGAACTAGACTAGTAATTGTTGAATGTGATCCTTATTAGAATCATTTCATATGAAATGTGACTTTTCATTAGACTATCAATATATCATAGTTATGTGTATTCTTGGGATGGTAGAATTGTTTTAGTCTAACCACCAAGACATCTCAGGTAAGTGAAGGTCTATTTTGGGGAGATATTAAGAACCCATGCTAGTCAAAAATGTGAAATTGAGAGTAAATTTTAATATAACCTTTAAAATTATTATGGGGGTCAAAAAGGTCATTTTCACTAAAATATGACTTTGAATAATTTTCATAGCTATTTCTTAGTCATGAAATATGGTGTTAACCATAAGAAAATAGTATGGATGAATTCCAAGTTGTTCAAATTTTCATAGAATAATTTATAATTAATAATTAATTATTAATACTTAATTTACTAACACATGTTCGTTTAGTGATATATTTTTATGGAGAAGTAGGTTGAGATTCTTTTTATTCTATTCAATTAATAATAGAGGGGTTTTTTATGGTGAGGCATTAACTCATATTGGTATCGATGATCTTCGCAGGGGCAATTGTTCATTTTCTTCAATATTTTTTTACTTATAAGGTACCGGGAGCCTGTAATGGCCACCAAGTCGTCCCGGTTTCATATGAGGAGTTCTCTGAGGCTTCGTCGCTTCTCGCCACGGCTCTGGTCGCGAAGTTGACTCTTCGTAGGCCTCCAGTTGAGTTGTTTGAGAGGTTTTTGAATCAGGAATGCGGTTTAGGTCGTCGCGCGATGGTCAGTCTCCTAGGTCCGCGGAAAATTCTTGTCTGTCTCGCTGATGAAGACGACTTGGTGCTGTCCCGGTCTCGTACAAGGAGATCCGTTAGATGTTTTTCTTTCCATCTCCACTGTTGGACGTTTGATATGCACATGAGTCGCGATTCCTCCACTTCGGCAATCTGGATTCAACTTCCGGGGCTGCCACTACCCTTTCAGAACCCATCTCTCCTCCATTCAATAGGTAATTCCTTGGGTCATTTCCTCTGTGCGGACTAGAAAAATGGGGTCCATGGTGCATCCTATTTTCGCACGCATTTGTGTCGAAATGGAGCTCTCTCGTCCTCCGCTCGACAAGGTTTGGATTGTGATTGAGGGGCAATACAGGTATGTGAAAAATGTCTTCTATGGATCATGGTCAGTGTTCTGTTCTTTCTGCCACATACAAGGACACTGTGTTGAGGAGTGACGCAAAAGGCCTTCACCGGTTTTGGTTGTTCCTTATCCGGCGGGTAAGGGTGTTTCATCGTAGTTTGATGGAGTTGGATCCGATGCTGTCATTGGTACTGATACTGAGACTTAAGCGTGCAATTTGAGGTCAGGGGAAGTGTCTTTGAGTACCATTGATAAGGTTGTGACTCTTCGAGGTGATCAAGAGCAGGGACTGCCTAGTCAACATGGGGTGGGTCTGTCCTGTCTGCCGAATGTTTCGGTGGTGGATCTTACTGGTTCGGGGAGGGCGAAACCTGCATGCCTGGTCTTGAAGGATGCAGACAATGTTTCAGAACCACAGGTGAAGGCTGTATATGATCGTCTTAGGAAAGATTTAGGTGTTTTTCAGGTGACCAGCGACATGGGGAAAGAGAGTCAGGGTCAGATGGATGGGGCTTTGGCGAGGCCCTTGTTTCCTACAGGGGAGTCTTCATGTTTTTGAGGCTAACTGTGTTTCGTTCAAAGGATGGGATAATATGAATTCCTAGCATCAGTTTATGGGTAGGGGTTTTGATCAACCTACTTTTCAGGAGGGGTTAGGGGATGAAGAAGCTTGTGTGTAGGGAAAGGAGGGGGTCAATGGGGGAGGGCTTTCCCCAGATACCACCCTTGGCCAAATTTTTGGGACTGTCTCAGAGGTACAGGCTTAGGCCATCCTGGGAGATGCAGGGGGTCCGGATTCTGGTACTCTGTTTGTGGTTGCTTCTACTACCCAGCACCCTGTCGGCATGAGCAACAGGTTTGATGGATTGATGGAAGTGGATCTGGGAGTGGAATCTCTTGTCGTGGATGAAGTTGATAATTCCAACAGGAGGAGTTTTGATGGAATCACTCTGGGAGGCCGGATCAGGGGGCATGCTCTTCCAGAGTGTGCTGTTGGTGGAGGGGAATCGGAACATGCCGAGGTTGGTAGGAATTTTTTTGAAGAAGTTCCCGGTTCAAGAAGCAATAGGAGTAAGAGGAGAAGGAGGTGCAGGAAGGATTACTCCTCTTTACCTCCTCCTTTGAGTACCCGGTCAGCAAGAAAGATAATGGTTGAGAGCTGGACAAGGAGGTCAGGTGTCACCGTAAGTCATCTGATCAACCTGAAACTTTTTTAGACTTGGTTCTAAGCTTGGACGAGGTAGTGACAGAGAATGTTCTATTTATCAATGCTTCGGAAGAGGAGGCAGCCAAGATGATGGGTCGGAATCATGAAGTTGACCTTAATAAAGAACAATATTTGTTGGTTGACAAACAAGATGCGATTCTGGTCGCAGGCTTCAACAAGGGGTTGATCAGAATTAAGGATTACATGCAGATCTGGAACAAACTGACCTCTGCTTTTGAAGACCAGGTAAAGGTGGATCCACTTTTACAGGTCTCTATTTTAACCTGGAAGCTGGTTAGGGATACGAGGTCTGGTAGAACTCGACTAGTTTTCAATGATTTTGTTTTTTTATTCCCTAACTAAGGTTTTGTTGAGTTTCAATACTTGTTGTGGGGATATTCTGGAGGGTCAGATCGACTCTGATGGGTTAGAGCATGCTGCTTACTCCTCTGAAGGTCGTTGGGGATGTGACTGATTTAGAGGGATGGCTTGCCATCGGGAGGGACCATGCTTGCATGGGATCGCCGAGTGGTCCTTCTATGGAGGTAACAGTTACTACTTTTTTATGGAAGAGGTTGGTTTTGGTTTGTTTTGTTTTGTTCGGAACTGTTTGGTGTTTGTTGGAACCTTTGGTTTCTCACTTTTTCCTCAAAAGTGCCTTTCTTAATAAAAAATTAACAATTTGCGTAATATTCACAATGGTTTCCCATTTAGAAATCATGATCAGATGATATATTTTTCACGAACAAACCCCATGTGTTTTTTCCAATTTAGACAGATTGAATTTTTAAGGGTATACACTATGCACTATTAGTATACATCATGTTTTAGTGTTTTTCTATGCAGCTGAGCACATGGCCAAATAACTCATGTAGGTGAACATGGCCTTGTAGGGTAAATGACCAGACCACCATGTAGGTGTCGCAAAATTTATAATTACAAGACTATGGAAAAAATACAATGATATGGATTGTGATCTAATGGGTAGGTACCCCATTTTCGGTATAGAACACATAAATTATGTACAAACTATGTACATATGTTTTACATGACATATCTAACTGGGGTACACTCCTATAAGGGTATTTTAGAGTACACACTCCGAACATCAAATTTTGTAAACATTTAACAGGTTTTTCGTGTTTTGACACTACAATGATAGAATTGTATTAATGTATAGCCCACTCTAGAAAACATTGTACTTAGAAAATATTTTTTTTAACACTCAGGGTTATTTTGGTACACTAAAAAGGCATCTTAGGGTGAGTGAGCTATAATGGAGGGGTTCATTATCATGTAAGTCATTTTAGTTTTATCATAAGACTGGGTCCTTGATATGTGAAAGGATATGAACAATATCCCACTAATGATTCCTTCATAAATATTCCATTGTGGAATTCCCTCTTGTGAGATATTCCCTTCTAGACTAGAAGTCAATTAGAGTATTTTTTTTGGAACCTAAGTAGGATAACTCCTCTTATAACATAATCCAGAAGATCTCATGTCAAATGACTCTTTATGCTTATTCATCAATAAGAATAGAAAATATTTATTCTATGATTCATTATTATGATTTTTTAGGTACAGTTTAAAATTTTATTTTCTTGTTATCATTCCCTTATTTGTATATTATATTTTAGTGAATATTTATATCTTCCTTGTATATTCTTTTCGAGCATCTAGTCATCCCATTTCATGATTTTCCTTTCCCCATGAAATAAATAATGGATTTAATTATGATATAACAATTAATGGTTATAGATTTGTAAAACATAGTGGGACATGTTGAAGATATATCATGATTATGTTATTAATGTATATATATTTCAATGATCCTAAATAATTTCAACTCTAACATTGAACCTAATTTTTTTGTAACAATCAAATAATAAGATATAATGTTTATTTATAAAAAGTATGGATTTTTATTGTAATTATTCAATCTTTCCATCGTAAACCACATATGTTATCCTCTTCTATGTTTATTTCATTAAATTACCTGTTTAAATTTTATTTTCCTCTCTATAAGTAATAAAGTTTTGGAAATAAAGTTTTTAAATAACTATGAATTTTTTTCTATTTAGTTAGAAATATTTTTATTCCATGTCTATATTTTCCTTAAAAAAATAAAAAATAATTTTACTATTATAAAATGACGGGTTAATTTCATTTTTAACCCTTTTTCAGTTTCAATAAAATGGTCCAAATGTAATTTTTATATAATTTTTTAAATAAATTACTTTTCAGAAAAGGTTCGAGTAGAAAATTTTTCATTCCATGAATTTCATGACTATATTTTTCCAATATAATAACTAATACATTAATTGAATCATCATTTAAAATTTCCCATTGAGGTTTTGAAGGAAAATATTTTTTTCAATATTTGTTGATTTTTTTCAAAATATACCGAAAGAAAAGTAAATTTTCCCCTATTTTCAAAAAAATTTACTAAATTAAATTATTAAGTTATATTTTCTGTGCCAAAATACATTAATGATTCCATTTCATCAGTAGTAGTATAATCTTATGAATCTGTCCATTTTTCCCTGTGGATTCTGAAGATTTTTGTAAAAGTGTTTATCATCAATATTGTATGTTATATATGGTTAAATCAATTTATAAAGTAATTTATTTTGTCTTTATGATTTTGGTGATGAAGATGATAGATTACATATACTATATTCATTTAATGTTCCTACAAATTATTGTCGATGAATGGTGATCCTGATATAGGTCTTGGTGATAGATGAGAATGATATATCTTATTCGATGGCTGAGCCCGATATATCCCCCCAATGCATTGGGTAATGTTCTATATCATTGCTGATAATAAATTTCGAGTTATCTGGGGTGGTTTTTACTATGGATTTAACAGCGATCCAGTTATGTATAACACGATTGAACAATGGTGGTGAATATAATTTTCCAAAATACTATATTATTTTCTCAATGATAGAGTTTATAATAAAACCTCGGGTCAAGATAAATTTCACCTAGAATACGATCAAGGAGTCTTATTTACGTATACATTATCCATGTCACATTTTTTAGTAACCATGATTTCATTGGTATGAATTCTCAATGTTATACTCATTGCCATCATACCTGTATAATCTTCTAATTCTCACTAGATATATTCAACAGTTAATACATATTTTTAGCCATACAATGAATTTCATCAAACCTATTTCATATATTATAAGAAAACATGTTGGTAAGATATATCATGAAGGATTTATTGTGGGAGATAATTAATAAATAATTTAAAATAATAAAATCATATTATATTAAAAAAAATACCCCCTTAATGAAAAGGGTAATGTTATGTAAGTGTTTTTCCCAATTCTCTAAAACACTAAACCTAAAAGTTCCCAAGTTATATATTAGAATAAATATTTTTTTGAAGATTTTTTATGTTTTGGAAGAGTAAAATTTGTATATGATTCTTTTTATCAAGCTCAAAAATGTAAATATTATGTTTTCAGTACATGATCAAGATATTCAGATTCATGGAAGTTATTTTTTTGTATCTATAATAAATTTAAAAAATATAAATTATCATAATGTTTTCAGGTGATGTTAACATAATATTAATAAATGTCGTCATGGGTTTATAACATTAATGATGAACATATGTTCAATAGAATAAACACCTTTATTAAAATTTTATGTAATGTTCACTTAACATGATTCATGATATTTTGGGAGAATGTATTTTGGGTTGAGGTATATTTATTACATGGATTAAACATGATGGATTATTTTAGTAGAACAACATTATTTTATTGTGATGTAATAGGAAAACGTTTTTTCAACCTTTTTGGGATAAATGTTTTTTAACATTGAGGTTGTAGAGGTTAATTATGTTATATGATTTTATATTTATGGAATAATCTTTGTTGAACAATCTTTTTATTGTGTAAAAAATTTGTTTAATTTTTTTATTTATTTATTTATAAGTATATTAATTTTAGATATTATCTTACCCTGTGATAACCATTTATATTTTTTAATGACTACGAGAATCATTTTTTATTGATCTGATAAACTATTGGATAATAATTTTAAGGATTTTGGAATAATAATAATTCATTTTAGAGATTTATTATTTGGAATATATATTGGGATAGGGGTGGAAAAGAATTGAAATACACAACTAGAGGTGGAAATTTAATTTATGGATTTGTAGAAATCATGATATTGTATTTTATCATCTACAATGTCATAAAAGTAAATATAAGCTCTAGCATAAGAAAAAAATTTTGAAAATGATTTTTTCCTTCTTACAATAATTTCTAAAGAATTTATGGACCTTTTCACACCTCCTTGGTTTATGGTTTTTTGGTCGTTGTCATTATAATGATGATTATATTTTTAATGGTCAATGTTATATATCATTGTTAATCACTATTTGGATATTATCATTCTATTACACATATATATTTTTACTTACCAAAAATGATATCCTAATAAGGAACCAAATTATGTTTATTTATTTTATGTAATTCATATTTTCATTTCTCTCTTTGTGAAGGGATGTTTTATTAACCATTTTTTGGTTGTGTGTTTTCTAAAATTGTGTTTTCAACTATTAAACCAATGAATTATTAGAACATGTTGATATTATGTTGATTAAATTTATTTAATTGGTTAGAATATTATACCCCTATGATTATAAAAAATAATAATATATTAAATACTATAGACAAAATGTAACACCATTTTTAAAATATCATAAGAAATTATTATTTAAAATGGGTGTTATAAGTTATGAATTTAATAATGTGTATGAATGTAGATTAATAATTTTCAATATACATACATATGATATATAATAATAAAAAATAATGGATCATGTTGTTTGAAATAAGTACCAATTATTTTTTAATATCACCTTATGCTACAAAAATATGTTTTCATCAAATATGGTTTTTATTGATTTTAAGTGAGTGGTTATTATAATAAAATTTACCCACCTTTAGATATTTTATTTTATAAACTGTTATATTTTTTGAAATATGAATATCAAAATTCTCTTATAGTGAAATTTTGGTAGATTTTTAAAAACATTTATTTTCCTGTGAATAAATATAAATACTATTTTTATTTAAAACCCCCTTTTCAAATAAATATTTAAAAATTAATTTTTTTAAAATCCTTATAACTTTGAATTAGTTCATTTTTATAAAAAAAATCCAAATAATGTTATGGAATTCAATAACATACTAATTTTCGGTAAAATATTATATGTAAAATAATTTCCTCTCATAGATCATCATTAATTGTGTCTTATGAGTTTATTTTAATTCTAAATTATTCCACCTATTAGAATTTAATTTGAAAAAATGTATTCCATTTTTTTTATTATATTGTTAGAACTTTTTAATTGGACAACACTAGTTTTTTCAATGTAAATAGAATCATTTGTAAAAAATTTATTATGGAGTGCGGGTAAAATTGTTTGAACAAGGTAAAAAAAAGTAAAATGTTTTCAAAATCATGCATAAAAATTTCACTATTTAATTTCATGATTGTAACTAAAAACCCATTCATTTATTAAAAAATTTGTAATTTTGGTGTCAGTTTCCTTTAATAAAGACCATTAAATTATTTTATATAATAGAAAACCACAAAATACCTATTTTATTATTTTAATATATTTAATATTGTGTGGAATGGATTAAAAAAAGTTGTGGATATTTATAAATTGTTATTTTGAAGATGAAATTTTTTTATGTTAATTTATTATAATATCTTAATGATAAAATGATTACATTGAATTTTTATGCAACACTGCCATAATGGATCATGTATATGATCTTTAAAACATACAGAGTAATATTTTTTTAGTTATTCATAGTATTCCATTAATATTATATATATATAATTTATTAGAAATCAATTAAATTTTATATTCTAATTAAATTATTTTATTGGTATTTTGTAATGTCACTTTATTTTAAGAGTTGTTAAAATGTCGTTAATAGTATTTTCTAATCAATGATATTTATGACCCAATTAAGAATTGATTAAAATATTATCTTTGACCTAGTTAATGTTATATGGTTAAGAATACATGCCATTTTACACTAATCCATCACTATTCATTCTATTTTCACATTTTAACCCCTAAAGAGTAAATAACATTTTCACCATGGTAATCATTAATCTGATTAAAAAGATGTTAAAACTAGGAGATAATAGTTTAAATATCACCTAAAATTGTACAGCTTTTATAGAATTATAGGATTTATAATTATATTCACTCTATATTTAATCAATATCAATTTGGATTCACTTTAAATAGAAAATTATTTTATATGAATTTAATAATTTAAAACATTCCATGGGTTCTCATCTCATCTCTTCCAAACACATCATGGCCAACATATGTCAACCAATCTACACCCCTATAATTTCCCTATATTTTCCACCACATAATAAAGGATAAATTCTTATTATAATATAATCCCATTAGTGCTTCTGGAGTAATTTAAATGAAGTTCTTCAAATATGTGGTAATTATCGTAACCTTACATTTTCATTTTACATCTTATTAAACCTCCAACAATTTTTTCATAACTATTACAACATAATTAATTCTGTATCCCTATATAATAATATATTATTATGTTCACATAATAACATATTCATAATTTTTTTTTATTTTAAATAGAATATGAAACCATCATTCATGCATACGTGCTGAATACCACCTCGTGAACGGATGAATTTTGTTTCTCATCACATCCATTAATTACATGTTATTATGATGGATGAAATGTAAAAATATTATATTCAACAATTACTAATGATTATATAAATATAATATATCATCAATCTTCATACCATTCCTATCATTAAAAATGGAATAGTCACATGTGTGGACATACATACTGTGGTCTCCATGTACCAATGTAAATAATTCCTATAAAATAACATCTCTTTGATGGTCATGTTGATGAATTTAATAAAAAAATTTAGGTTTATAAAATTAAAATTAAAATTTAAAGATTATTTTTTATTTTCATTATTTATATCCCATCCAATAAAATGTGAGAACATCACCTAATTTTAAATTCATACTACTACCTCATGAGATGTTGTATTTTGTAATTCCTGACAAATTTCTAGGAATTACTATGAAATTGAAGTTCATGTATAAAATTGATATTTATTTCATTATTATTATTATAAAGATTATGGAATAATTATTACTCCAATATTCTTCCACCTACCAATGTAATTTTGTAATTATGAACCAAATGTTATCAAAATATCTAATGTGGGCTTAGTCAATTATGTAATTAAATATAAGATTTAATGAAATAATTTATAAATTTTAATTAAAAAATAATAAATAAAAAAATCTTATACAATTAAACAATTAATAGAAATTTTTTATATAATATTTTTGGACATATATAGAATATTTCAGATCAAGGTAAGAAGTTTCATAATTCAATTTATTTTAATTGAGTTATTTTTATTCATCGTTATCTTTGTTATTCCATGATTGGTTTGTAATGAAATATAACTGTTTTAATGTTGAATTTACAAATTTTTATATGGATGTACATTTTTTACACATGATAACTTTATTGGTTAATTCTTATTTCAATATTATTATATTTGTAAGGGTTTCTAGTCTTACTTTTTATTCCATGAGACATAAGAAATATTCATTTATTTTTTCAATTAAATGGCTCATATACTACAACTTCGATATGATAATTATGAATACATTTATATTCATGGAATTCAAGGTTTAATTGGAAGTTATTTCAATAATTAGGGTTTTTCATCAATATTCACCAGAGGAGTGACAATTTATTTAATAATATCATCTTTATTTAGTATTTTTATGGTTTAGTTATTTTTTAGGTGAATTATATAATATTTTAATATTAATATTAATATATTATCTATTTTGGATGTATCTATAAATTACATGTTTTTTATTCATTTTCATCTCTCTGTGTATATAAAATTATATGATAGGTTTTTTAAGAAAAGAATTATTTTTTTATATTCAGTTGAAAACATTTCTCTTCCATGTCCCTATTTTCATTATAATGATTCCCTGAAAGTTTTTTTAAATATTAAAATTGAGTATTAAAAACAATTTTTTCCAATGATATAATTTCTATTCAATTTTTTAAAAGGAGTCTTCCTAAAATTTATTGAATGAAGTATTTTTTAAAAACGTGTCAGGTGAATATTTTTTTTACGTATACTACCTGAATAAAATTACACAAAATAAAAACAGTTTATTTTTTGTTGAATACGTTATATATTTCTAGGGTTGTTTTCATATTAAAAAATTTTCAAATTACATTTTGAAATTTTAGTTTTTAATGGTACAAAAAATGTGTATTTTTCCCTGATTTCATATAAAACTTTTAAATATACAGTTAATGATTTTTTCATCTATGTAAACATCCTTTAATGATTAATCTACTTCTATCAGAATATGATCATATACTACCATGTATATTATTTCTTTAGATGGATTATGATAATTATTTTAAAACTATTACCATGAAACCTATTTCTTCTCTATAGGTATATCATGCTATAAAAGAATGAATATTTTTAAAAAATTATTATACTCAAAATAATTTCCATAACATGTTATATTCATGTATTTTACTTGGACAAATATATATCTCTATATATATACTAAAGAAAGCATCCTTGCAGACATGTGTCACTCTCACAGATCGCTGCTCCACTCATCTGGTCCAAACCTAATTCAGCCCGCCTAATTAGCCTAACCGAGTCACGAATTTCCTCCCTCGCACTTTAACTCCACCGCTCAATCTTTTGGAAAACCCTCGACATCCTCCTTCTTCGTCGGATGATTCCTACTTAACCTGCATCTCCACTGTAGAAAACGTCTTCCATATAGTGAAATTACCAAATTCTCCCTCTCTTAGTCTACCCACCATCTATAGCGCTCCATCTCCGACATCCTTCTTTTCCCAATTTACACTATACTCACAGAGTTTTTCCTTCTACTGGTCGTGGTCAGGATTCACCTCTTCATGCCCTAGGAATCCCACAAACACCAGATGCCGACATCATCCTCCGCCCAGTTTCTTTATAGTTCGTCGTGGTTGTACTTCCATCTTCAAAATACCTCTACTGCTCAAGATTTTCCTCTCCCTAAAATTGGGTTATAAAAATCGATTCATGCATCCTCTATCCCCCCCCCCGCCATCGGCTTACTCTCCCTCCCCTACTCTTATCTTCCTATCCCACCTCTATTACCTCATTTAGATGTCAATTGGTTTCTAGTGAGCCATTTGAAAAACCCTACTCTTTGGATCCATGTTCCAATCAGCCTCCATCACCTTCATCGACCTTCATTTTGTGACATGGATCGGTAAACAAAACCGAAATTCCCCGATTAATTTGTATAACCATATATTATTGATATGTTGTTGGATATTTTTCGGTGTTGGGGGACTGGTTATGGGGCTTGAGATATCTTTGATGTCGGCAATGTTCACGTTCTTCCAACCGAGCCCCCGTCTCATAAGGTGGTCACTCACAAGGCCACTGGGAGGTTAATGATCATGGATGATTCTCAGAAGGAACATTTTGATGTTTTGAAGTTTCACACGAACAAGATAAAAGAAATTATGGCGCTGTATGTGAAGAAAACATATGATTACCTGAATATTCTATACTCTAATGGAAACACCATAGATCAGGGTCAAATGTACGAGCTGTTATGCGAACTCAACCTTCATCCTCGAGTCGATTTCCTGGGGTTTGTTTTCCATATCCAGCCTTTCTTTTTTTCTTATATCAATCTAGACTGACGCAACTTGTGGCCTCCATCTATTTTCATAAATGATTATTTTGGGTATAGACGTCTTTCAGGCAAGGTAAATGCTATTTTTCAAATTGATAAACATGATTAAAAATCTCTAACTTTAGATCTTTTTGTAATTTATTTTAAGGTATTTTTATATATATGATTTATGAAGATGTTTTTTTACAGACAATATATTCAGAGCGGACTGAATATATATTTAGCATCCAGGTTTTCGAGGATGCGTGCTATGGTTTTAGAAACCATGTTTTCGAGGTTTAGTATAATATGCATATCTCTTAGTATTATTATAATCATTGTTCATTATATATAAAGATAAAAAAAATTATTACAGATAATTATTTTATCTCTAACATTAAACTTTCTATTTTTCCATTTGAATTCCATTTATTTGACTAGCATCAGTTTTTTCAATCAAATGACTACACAATTCCATTATTCAGTCATCTTCTTGCATTTATTATTAGTTATTTTGATATCTGGTTAATAGGAATAATCTGCTTATTTTTTTAATCATGTTTCAAATATGATAGTTCAGTTGATAAAAATGTTCATTTTAAATTTTCAATATCTTAAATGATTTATGAAAACCTATTTTTTTCCATTAGTTTTCTGTTTTTATTATTCATTTTCCATTTATTAATATCAAAATTCTTAATTATGTAAAATTTGAAGAACATTTGTTTTATAAATTTAGATATTTTATCGCATCTATTAAATTTTTAATATTACAATTTTCTTAAGATTTTTTCTTATGTCATTACAATACATCTGCAATTCATTACGTGAAACAATTATTTCATTCCTTAGGAGGGTAATTATTCACATATTAATTTATTAAGGGATTACACATTGTTCCACTACTTCAAAAAATGTTGCATTTTCGGAATTCCTAACACACTTCATTTACTAGACACTATGTGTATTTTTCTCTCCTGAAAATTATATGTACTCATGATTAATGATTTGTATAAATGTGTTTCATTACATTCATTTACTAGACAATATGTTTCCAATCATTTTAATGATTTCATATCTCCCTTATTGGTACAAAGATTTAGTCATAATGAAAACATGTTGACTGTTTAATTTTTTTCATAACTAATTTATGAATTCCTAATGGAAATAATACATTTCACACATTTCGTATAAACCACAAACCATATTTCATATTGTAATATAATCATTATTCTAATTTATGATATCTTTTATATACTTTTTTCACTATGAAGACCATGTAACCAGTCATATATACACTCCTACATTTTTTGTATCATGAGGTTTTTTTAAACTAAAATATTTAGGCACTATACATACATGTATCTCGAATATGCTTGACATTTGATTAAAAAGTCTATTATCTATTCATTTCCAGTCTTCTCCCTATATTTTTACAGTCCCTGCTTCTGTATACTGTACAATCCCATCAAATTACATTTCATTGCAATTCCATGTTAAAATGATAACTGTCTATTATATTTCCCAATGATGAAATATGTCACAATTTCATGCAATGATATATCTAGAATACCTTACACTACTAGAATTTTATTCTTTTTCCTGATAAATCAGCTTACAGTTTTCACGTTCTAAGATTACATTTTCATGAGGTTTATTTAACTACTATAGGAAACTAATTTATAGTAATCAACATGAACAACTACGAGATCATTGCAGCAACAATACAATGCACTACTGTCATGCTATTAATAGTAGGGCACTTCAATTATTTTTACCTTTCCTATGTTCTAACATAATATTATAATTTAGTTTGTTATTATTTTAACCCATATTTAAAAAAAATATCCTTCTCTATACATATGTTCTTATATGTCATCAGTTTCAATAACGTGTAAAACGACCCTCTATCAATTTGAACGAAAATGACTGCTCTTTTAAATAGGAAATCACAGGTTATACCCTGGTATTAGAGATTTAGTTCTGAATTTTAAAAGATAATAGCATTAATAGAATTGATTTCTTTGGTCATTCACTAGAACAAAGTGTGTGGTGGTAAAATGAACTGTAATTTTGATTACCACGGGATGGTTCATATACAATTCATGTTCATTATAAGTTCACAAAATTACGTAGTTCAAATATTAGATAATAAATATGAAAAATTGAATAAGCAAATGAACTAGAATTTTTTTAGTTCAGACATTTTCAGTACATTAAAAATGAATTGTTGAAAATGGACCTTCATTTTTTCTATTCATGGGACTAACCAATCCATTTGTAGTTCAAATAGTATATTCAATGGACTAACCAATCCATTTATAGTTCAGTCATTAGTTCAGTCTATATACAATATAAAGTTCATATAGTACTCAAAATGTATTGTTTAGACCATTTTCATTAATGGGTTTGTTGTCATCACCCCTTTGGAACCTAACTACAGTTATAGTTCAGATATTAGTTCAGTCTATATATATTTTTTAAATTTGATCATATGTCCATATTTTATTCCATATAAATATGAAGATTTTACATTTCCTATGGTTTTCAAAAGTGGAAGGGATTATCCATGCCTTTATCTCATCTAACTGCTTTGATGGATACTTCCTCTAGGTGTCCGAGCAACTTAGAGCTACGGTTTCACCAAGTGAAAGGTTTTTTATTCCAGGTAATGGAATTATGAAAGGTATTATTCTTGGGCAATTATCATTAGTAGGTGAATATATGTTAGTTTCAATTAAAAAATCTATATATTTCAATGTATTAATTTAAAAGATGGTCATTTCATCCTTTCCTATTGTTTTCCCAGGTGGAAGGGATTCCCCAAGCCTTTTTGTCATAAAACTGCTTTGATAGATACTTCCTCGTGGTGTTAGGCCAACTATGAGCTATGGTTGTGCTTTGGGAAGGGGTTTTTATTCGAGGAGATGGAGACATGAAAGGTATTGTTATTGATTAATTATCATATTTTTATATTTGTTAACAATTTCATTATTTATCTCTACACAATAGATATGGTTTCTGGAAATTCAACTCTTTTCCCCTTTATAGGTTTTCTACTACTCTATGGGATTTCAGCAAGGAATTAATTTTTTGGACTACTATATTCTATATGATTTATCATAATTTCAAGAGGTACGTCTCTACACATTGATAATAACTTATTTTATTTTTCTATCTCTTTTTTAGTTGGTGACTTCTTGAATGTTGGTGCATACTAATTGTATTAAAAACATTATTACTATTCCATTATTTTATTTTCCCATAGGTTGTTCCAAAATTATTTCTCATAGTGAATTTTTCCTATAATAAATGATTTGGTTAACATCACAATACAGTGATGATAGTGGAATGTTTTTACTAATTAGTGGTAAAACACAACGTATTGTTTCTACTCCCACGCCCTATGTGAAAAGTATATTGGGTTTAAACCTCAGTACCATAAACAAGGTGATCTCATTAGATATAAAAAGAATTAACTAATGTATTGGAGTATACGTAATTCATGATACTCCCTTTACATAATAATATATATGTACATATATTATGGATTTAATGATGCAAATAATAGCACATATTCTTGCTAATATGGAAGTTACAATCACGTGGAAACAAATTATTGATTTCATGATGAAAATAATAGCACTGATTCTTGATAATATGGAATTGGAAATCATGTAAAGAAATTTATGTTGGTATAAATCATTTTACACTCTATATGTATATGTGTTAAAAAAACCATATAATAATAGTATTTAATAATGTTGGAATTCAAAATGGGCGATTCTAATCATAACCTATAAGAGAAGATTTATAGGGTAGAAAAATTCATTCTGATTTCTATGAAAGAAATTATAGTTTGTGGGTGTATCTAGAGATATATACAAGATTTTTCATATATAATTTTGTCTTAATTTGAAATATATGTTAGTTTTGAACTCACATAAATTATAGGGCTCCATGTTGTTCAAAAATAAAAATACTCCATAGTCCTTAAATTTATAAATGTACGAGAGATGCTGATTATGTTTGGTATGAATGAATCTAAACCAATGTAAACAAAGATTGTGTTAAAACCCAGATTGGGATGTATGTGGATGGAAAATATAATGATATAAAATTGTATAGATGAATAAACGGGTGTTTCTATTTATGACAGTAATGCCAATGGATATTGTTTAATCTACATATCTGGAAACCCATATAAAATGTAATAAAAAGGAGTAGCATGTTATAATAGTGAAACATACCATGAAATACTTCCAAGGAACTCTCGTATATGTATTTTTCTTTGATTCTTGAATGTATTATAAATTTTTCTTTTTTATAATGCAGACTGGTTTGGAGATTTAGTGGATTGAATATCAACAAGTTATGGTTCATTAATTATTATAAATAAATCTTTAGGTCATATGAGAAATTTTTTTTGAATATATCTCTCAATAAGAAAAAATAAGTATATATCATAGTAACAAATTAATATATAGAACTTTTATGGATAAAGAAATTGTTTGAAAATATTATTGATGAAGTGAAACAACCTACGATGATATTTTCTAATAACTAGAGTGTTATTAAACTCCTAAAAAGTCAATTAAAATACTCTAATTAGAAATACATTGAGATCAGATATCACGTTATCAAAGGGAAGGTGGAGTAAGAAGGGACCAAAGTGTAGATTATTGATAAAAATCAATAAGTTTCAAGCATCACCCCTTTATAATACATGTTTCTTATCCTCGATTAATAAGGCCTAATAATTCAATTCATTAAAATTATTACTCTATAGTTTATATCTGTCTAAGGTATTCAATGAGCATGTCATTTTTCTAGATAACTCAATATGGTTCCATTCATTTTTCTAACAGAAATATCACCCCTATAGTATGTTATCTTATGTTTCAGTTTTATGAATCTATGAAAAACTCAATATAGTGACAATATACCACTTTTAGTATGGCTTAACATGTTATAATACATCTTTACTAGGTTTGCATTATGTCTCACCCCATCAGTTAACATTACATACTCCATATTTGTTTGATCTTCGTATTCATGTTAACTCTATGGTATAATATCATATATATGTGGAATAAAACACTTCAATTTTTATATGTATATGTGTTAATAAAACCCCATATAATCATCGTGTCTGCATTTTATATTGTTTTCCCTTTTAATATGTGTTCGAATCCATTTTCATTGTTTATTTATGCTCCATTTTCCAGTCTGGCCGACTTGAAATCACAAATATAGAAACTTGATTAACATAATATTCTCTTTCCTATTCTCTGTTTCTATTGACTTTCATTATATTGATCCAATTATTGGTGGCTATTTGAATTTTATATCTTTCTAATTATGTGGGAAAGCAAATGTATATGTGTTTTAACTATATACGTGTTTTAACTATTTTGTACTTAAAACTCAATTTTATCTCTTGAGAAGGTTAACAAGGCTCATAGTGGGACATTTATGGATCTCTATGCCTTTGTAACCCCATATGGTGTAACATGGGATTCCTATTTCCTATGTTAGGTGCATAATCACGAGTTTGATAGGGAAAAAATAGAAGATCTTGAATATTGTGGGTTTTGAATTTTTTTTTGAAATAATTCAATCTTCTGAATTTTTAAGACTATTTCCTAAGGTCTCATTATCTCTAGAATCAGGTGATAGAAATGGGGGGGGGGTCTCAATATTTATCATATAATAAGTGATTCTGGGAACTGTTACTTTATTGTCAGATGTCCTCCTTTATTTTAAAATACTAGTTTTGGGAGAGGATGCAAATATTGGATTCCTTGAGTGGGTGCTATATATGACACTCTCCCTACACTTATTCAAAAATTTGGGATTTAAAAATAAAATGATAGTTATAGAGGATCAGCAGTTTGGATCTCTTGAGTACTGGAGTGGGTGCTACATATGAACTGATGCTATATTTTCTCCCAATTTTCTTTCTATGTTTTCATACTAAATTCCATCATCATGATTGAATAACTCTTCCCTTCATTCACCTTCCAATTTTTTGCGGTATTTAATCATTATTTCTGAAGGTGGGACATGAGGATTATTTCCCAGATGAGCGATTCTAATGTCACTTTCTATATTAAGCTTTTGAGAATCCAAATTAGAAATTGAATATATATTTGTAATTATTTTCTATTTGCTAGGATGTTTTTTGGTTGTGATCAAGGCCGTTTGTGAAATTAATTTTTTGCTGATTATATTGTGCATCTAATTGTCCCTTTTAATTTATTTTATTTCCTTTAGTTATTTTAGTATTTAATAATATTTCCTTTCTGTTTTCTGTGTAGGAAAAAAACAAGACAACACTCCACTCACCTCTTGAAGATCGAATCATATTGTTGTTGGAAGAATAATCAAATATCCAGGTTTGTGTTTCTAAATTGTTTTCAATGTTTTTGATGGTTTTGACCTTCCTCATTAAAGTGTATGAAATAAATTACCCCTTTAATGTGTTTATTTCTCTAAAATACATTTAATGTGTAGGGTTCAGTGATTTTTTTTCGAAGATTTTATTTAGTGCTCTTTATAATGGAAATTTGTGAGACTATCCCGGTAAATATCTCCTTGGTTGGTCCACTCTACAACCAATTTTGTTCCAATTTAGAAAACTAATCGAAAAAATCTTATTGCAGTTGACATTTATACTATGTGGTCCCATAAAATTTTATTTTCAGAATTTCTAATTGAAGATGTGTGTTTTTACCATTTATTTAAATGGTTTAATTCTGAATAAGGTTCACATGAAAATGGGAGATGGGGCGTGGTGTCTAGATGGTCAGAAGTAGGTGGTCGCAAGCAACAACCACCAGTACGTATTATGAATGAGGACCAGGTATTCAATCAAATACCATGTCTCTTGAAATTTAGGGATGTAACAACCAGATTCAATTATTCTTCATCTATTTTTTATTCATTTACACTGTGTTATGTATGATGTAGTGGATGTTGAATATCTATTTTCATGTATTTAATTTATCCAATAGCGTCCTCTATTACATCTTTGTCTCTGATCTATTTGTCAACTACTTGAATGATGTATTCATACTCTATTCCCACTTTTTACATTATCAGACAACATTACTTCCTAATTATAATTTATTCAACTTATGTTTTCATCATAAAGTTTCTAAATATTAATCACTTATTTGAAGAAAAAACATTAATTGAATACGCCGTGAAATTTTATGGGTGGGTACTAGTTATCAATAATGATGGGTGAGCTAATTATATGTCATGATTACATGTGAGTTCAACAGAGATAATATGATGGGTGATCCTACTATAGCTCTCCAATACATTGAGTAATGATCCACATAATTAAAATAACGTTGGATGGAGATAACAATATATGTTTGTCCTATTAATTTAATGGGGTTCCAGTTCTTTCCAACGTGAATGAACGTGGCCAATAATGATAATTTCCTATGAATGACGCATCTTCACTATAATTGATTTAAAAATGATTTCATTGATCACAACTGGTTTTAGATATCTCTTGATTAATGACTCATATTAAAATATAATTTTCTTATCATTTGATGATAATATCTATTTTATGATCTAGGTTATTATTTGTACAAATTATATTATGTAAATCTCATGGTATTCATACTCATATTATCTTCTCATGATCAATAATGATAATCAATTGTTAATGAATATATTTACTATTATTGAGAATTTTAGCTCACCCCTCCCTTATATCCCATTTTCCATAGGTTATAAAGAAATATGTTAGGTAATATATTTCTACAAGGGGCTTATGAGGGAGAATATGTTGAAATAATTATAGTAAGAATATTTCGGTATAGTATGATAAATACTAACATAAAGAAATGGGTGATGGTATTCATGTGTTTTACCTAATTTAATAAACCACTAAATCTAAATGATCCCTAGGAATGTAAGTGATCAATTATTTTTTGATGATTTATTATGATTTGCAGGACTAAAGATTTTTCATGGTCTTTTTTATCAAATCCATAAATGTAATGATAATTTTATTAACATCAAATCTAGGAGTTTGGGTTTAATGAAGATATAGAGGTGGGTGCATCAATAAATTTTGTTACATTTATGATTATCCAAAAATAATAATTCAACATTTTTTGAATGATAAGATCATTATACAAAATTTATATATATATATATATATATGTGTGTGTGTGTGTGTGGACATATTAGGGATAAAATATTTGAATATATTTAACTGCACAAAAGAAATGGAGAAATCAATGGAATGATCTGGTCTAACTCATGATCACATAATCCACTTATTTCAACATGATAAACACGATTGTTATGGATTTTATTTAAACTTAAGATTGAAAAATATTCTCACAACGTGTTTTAAGATCTCAATAATAATAAAATATATATAATGTCAAATTATATAGAAAATTTACCTTTTTACCAATATATAATCCCATAATGTTCTTATTTTGATTCTTACTATTCATCTTCAATTTATTCTATTGTTGTTATTGTTCTTCTTCTCACTATCATATATGAATACCCAATAAAAATACCCCTTTCATTGTTATATATTAATCTATAAAATTATAATGATTTACGAACTCATTACATTTATTCAAATATAAATTCTATATTTAAATTGAAATGATTATGTTCTACTCAACTACACATAGTTTATTTTGAGTCATCAAATCATTCCAAGAAATCTGGCCCATTTTATATATGATTTATGGACATAAATCTTCATGTTATAGAATATCATGATTAAATAATTGAGTCAAACAATATCAATAATAAAATTCTATTTTCTTCCATAAAACATTGTGGGACTATGCTCATTGATCTATGATCATAAAAATCAGTACAAAGTTATATATATCATAGTATGACCATGAAGATATCCATAAACAACATCATAAATAAAATACCTATTATAGTGTGAATAAATAATTTTTATTGCAACCACTAAACACCTACAAAAATATAGAACTCTTCAATTTTAGTATAATAAGGGTTGTATTGTGATTTGGTACTTCACGAGACAACCATATAACACCACATATTTTATTGATATATATTATTAAATACATTTAATATTTCTTTACCTTTCATTATATAGAACAAGAAGTTTATTTTATTTATAGGACTCTTATTTTATATTATGTTACATGCAACATTGACAGTAGATTGTGTTACACAAAACATCAAAACTAAATAAAATGTGACATACTATTAAAATGTTATTATTTAAAATGATTATTATCACCTAACTGTTTGAATTGAGATTATTATGAGGATTTAAATAATTATAAAAATATATTGTATATGCATTTATATATAATGAAATTTTTGGTGACTACTTAATTAGAAATTAAAATAAAAACCATTCAGAATTTATTTTTTTATTGAAAATTATATTTATTCCTATAAACATATTGTACCTCAGTTAGTTATGAAAATTACTATAAATGAATTATTATAATAAAATTAATAAAATAAATATTAAATCCAATGTTTAACTTTTATATTTTTTCTTTTCTAAAAAAATTGAAACAAATATACCAAATTTTACCATGAAAATAAATTTTTCAAAAAAGATGTTTTTTCGTCTTTCATGCGCATATTTTAAAATTCATTTTTTCATATTTAAAAAAATATTATGGAAAAAATATTTATTCATAAATCCATAATGTAATAATTATATTATTGTGATTATTTATAATTTTTTTAAAAGATAAGTTTTTCAATGAATAATGAATCATACTTGTTTTTGTTAAGAGTTTTAATTTATTAAAATATTTAAAACCATAGAAAATGTTATAATGTAAATTTAAATGTAATATTAGTAAAATAATATAACTATTAATCTAATTTAGGCTATTAAATCAATTTCTTCTTGAATTTTGATACACATTTTTAAAATTTTGATCCTTTTGTCATTGAAAATCCACATTCTCATCACATATTCGAGATTAAATTAAAATTAAAAATTGTCACTTATATTATTAGAATTTAAAAAATTGGAATAACAAATTTAGAATAATAATTATATATATTATCAAATTATTTAATGTTAATTGTTGACCAAAATTAATTGTAAATAATGTAAACCTGTTTTATCACTATTGTGGTAAAAATAAGTTTACTAAGAGGATCATCTAAATTGACAAGGCTTAACAATTACCCAAAACAAGAAAATAAAAATCATTTATATACCAATATATACATTAAATATCATGTTATTTTTAATTGAACAATTTTTATCCTTCCGGAATGTGAAATACATGGGATCACCTTTTTCTTTTAAAAACATACAGGTGCACCACTCAACGAACATATAAAATTACACCACCTATAATCTCCTATTTACATTTACAAAACCTATTTTTTTAGAAAATACATTCCATAAATTCATACCCATAATCCTTTTAGTGTAAACCAAAAGGAGTTATCTCATGAAGAGGTAACATCTGTAACTGATTGTTTTATTTTATATCACCCCCACCACATTAAATTGTTTTTAAAAAATGATTATATAATATAACATGTAAATTAAAAATGAAATTATTTTATTATTTCAATGCAATTGGGTAAATCCATCTCATTTTTCAATGAATTCGATTCAAAATCATCGTTCTTGTGTGAGGAGGACTACCTCCTTATTAAATAATTTTATGCATTTTCCATCACCACTTCTCAAGGATGGATATAAAAAAATATTTAATTTTTTATATTATATTAATGATATTATTATAACTCTAGGATTATAATATTACACGTCCTTTCTTAACTCCAAAACCATAGTAAAACAATAATTTTTCTTGTGTATACGGCAAACTACAACCTCACAAATGGATCTGATGTGATTGTCATTTCTATATTAAATAGTTTCTAATAATGAAATATTAAATAAATATATATAATATTAATGAAATTTTACACTTATATAACTACAATATCAAATATAACTTCGTACATTCCATTCTATGGGAATACGATAATGTCAATCATGCATAGGGTGAACTATCGCCACCCGAAGCAATGTGATTTGTTCATCACATACAATTTACATTGAAGGTAATGAGGACAGGTTTAAATAATAATATGTTACATATATATATTAATAACATGAAAATTGATCTATAAAATTAATTTACTTTCAAATAATCAATCTATCAGTTTGTTGGAAAAATGGAAACAATGTTAATGCATACCTACAACAAACCGTCTCTATGAATTATGTATTTCATTTTCAACCTTTAAATTTTATGGTTTACTATTAATGAATATATACTAAATATATATGATAATTATATCCTGATTAACATTTCTCAGATTACTGAACCTTGATCAGTGTTTGCGTATATTAAATAACAAGTCAAAATAGTCATTTAAAAAGTAGTTTATTTCCCGAAACTTGATATTAAAAAAGAATTATTGATAAAAACATAATAATAGGAAATAAGTAAATAATATATGGTATTATAAAAATTATTATGGTTATTTATTATATATAAAATAAAAATATATTCATTATACATGAGGATAAAATGTTTACGAAGGATACTGGGACTTAAGTTATGTTATTTCAATCACACAATCATTTTATGTGACACATAGGCGGTATTCATGATTTGTTTCTTATATGTGTTGTATATTATTATAGATAATTTAATATATAACACTTATCCGTAAAATTAATTATAATTAAATATCAAATTTAAGATCCCACATCCATATGTTTTATAATTCAAAAGATAACAAAGCGGTATGATTTTTTTCAATTTTTTTGAGACATATGTTATATTATGAACCATCCATATTCTATGTGGTGTATATAGAGCCTCATTGCCATGTTATTTCATGAATATTATTTAATTAATAATTCTTAATGTTTGAGTTCATTTTATCATATAATTTTAAAAAATATTAAAAATAAATCTAATCTGTAATGATTTTATGTTTAAATCTAATCATTTATTATGATTGAGTTTTATTATAATTTCAAAGATGAAATATTATTATCCATATCTCATGTAATCATTATTTTATTATTATTTAATAATTTTTAATAATAAATTTTTTTCCTTGATTTTATGTTCCTTATGTACACAAGAGTCCAAAATAATATATTTATAAGACCTTTTTTTATTTATCTCATTGGTCAAAAACCATAATTATTTAAAAACCATTTTTTTCATAATATTTTAATTTTTTTACATTTTAAAAAAGATATGTTAATGAAATACTAACCAGGGTTTTAATTTTTTATTTATTTTGAAACGAGGCACTATTTCATTTCCCAAACAAGGAACATTTGTGTTTTACCAAAAATCTGAACAAAGAAATTGTTTTAATATGTATGGAAGGAATATAATTTCCTTCCACCATGAAAATTATTATATATTAATATTAAATTATTACTTTACATGATTATTTTAAAATAAACTGGTTTTGTAAATGTTTTTTTACTTGATAGGATACTTTCCTAAGGAAATATATTAAATTATGTTTAAAACATCCTTTATAAGTTTCCAAATTTATCTACAAATAAATGATTTTTAAAATGTTTTATGTTTGGAAATATTCATTCATTGTGGAAAAGATTTTCTTCTCATGAAATTTTCCATGTAAGAATTGAAATATTTTTTCATCTTAGTGGAAAACTATTTATATATCTTCTACTTTACTATTGAATTGATCCTTGGACACCAGTTTATTATTTATCTTGATGGATTATGTTTATAATGGAAATATGTTGATTAAGAAAAATTATATTCAATGAGTAATACAATGATTATATGATTTTGAAATCTAACTCATTTTCTACAGGTTATGCTTTGATGAAATGATGAAATTATTATAAAAACTATTTCTTTTTTAGAGGTTATTTTATGATTAAATTTTTATTAAACGCATTTCCTCCCATGGGTTTTGATTTGATGACCATTTAATGATCATATGAAACACATATGTATTATTTTTATTTAGTGGTAGTTGTAACATTATTAGAAAAGATGAGTTTTAATTAACCACTATGTGAAGTGGTTATGTTATAGCCAGTGGTGGTGGATATGTTATAACTGAGATGTGTGGGACCTATATATCCCTTAAATTTATTGGGTAAATATTGATATCTAACTATATAAATGGGAATAGAATATAAAGATAGCCCTGTTCAGAAAGATATTCTTACCACATTTAAAGCCATGGGAGTGAACCATAACTACTATGTTAGTTTTAAGAGTAAACACATAACAAAATGATTATTTTGGGTATTAACCGTCACTACTGCATAAATGAATTATTATTAATATGTGAATTCAAAATATATATTTTTAATGAAAATGTTATTATACCATGGTTCATGTTTTTATTTTCAATTATTATTTATGTATTACACAATACCCAGACCAATACGGATACTCATTTTTATAATGTATGATATGTATTTTATGATATTAATATTTTATTTTCAGGTTGTCATACCCATATTACAATAATATTTGGACATCTCTATTATCCAAATCCCCCCTATAGTCTCATACATGGAACAATTTTAAATTTAGAATGACTCTTTTATGTGTAGAAATTTAAAATAGATATAATTTTTAGATTAAGATTAATTTACATTATTTCATTAGGTAAAATTAGTTTCTAGAAATAATGAAGATTTAAACAATAAAATTAATTACCACAATTAAGGTAAAATTGTTTTACCATGTGGTTAATATATGATGATATGGAAAAAATTTAAATAAATATTTTATAAAAAACCATTTTATTAAAATGTTCAGAACCCATAATATAAATATTTTGATAATAGTCATCTTTGGAAGATTTTTTCTTAAGAAAATCATGGTTTTCACAATATCATTTATGAAATTTTATGTGTGTCCTCTCCCCCACTTATAAAAGGCCATCCAGCCCCACACCCACTTTAAACATCCCAAACCGTTTTGTTCAGAATATACGTTCCCAAATATATTACCTATATAACCCTCCATATCTTGGAGGCCATATATTTATTATGAATCCCTTGTAATAAGGCTTTAATTATAAACCTATATGATCTCTCCCAAAAAGAGGTAAAATTATAAAATGTGCATATTTGTAATTTATTTATACTTATTAAAACCTATAAAATAATGATAACATAAAAAAACCAATAAATACAATATACTAATAATTTAATATGTTAATTTCACTACCTATATCCATCACCACTTCCATCAAATTTGAAACTAAATATTTAATCATGTGTACAAAAAATATATTTCCTTATGAAGAAATTTAATTAATTTTGCACCAAAACTATATAGAGATTAGTGAAATATTTTATGTAAAATTTAATTTTATTTTTATGAAACTATTATTTTTATGAAATTATCATATCACATATTCTGTCTTAATTTATATTCTGTCAGGAATATGATGATGGCACTTGTGTTTATGGTGTCCTACATCCTTGCAAAGGGATGTGGCTAATTTTTCATTAAAACATTACATTGGTGTTAGTTATAACAATTTTTATTAATATATTTTACATTTATGATATCACTATAAATTTTGAAATATAATATTACTAATAATAACTTACCTTCCAATCAATTAGAAAAAAAAAATGTCTCTTATGCGTACATGTGGACTTCCACCTCCATGTAGTGATATGAAATGATTTTTATTGTATGCTTACATTTATGGTAATAAGAATATTTTTATAAATATAAATAATATATATATGATATAATAATGACTATATGATATTAAGTTTATATTTTTTTCATTTATTTCTATCCTCAAGAAAAAAGGAAACAATGTTCATGTGTACGCACGACATATTGTCTCCATTATTGGTGTAATTAATTTTTTATTTCTCACTATAAAAGATTAATATATATATATATAGTGAATAGATGTGATATTTATATTATGAATAAATTTAAGGATATTATTTAACCATGATAAATGTAAAATAAAAAAAAATCAAAATTTAACACACTTGAAAAATAATTCAATTATCACCTAAAATAGTTATTTTAATAATGAATTGTCAATAAACTGGTTATAAAAGATGATTGGTAAATCATATATGATATGAGATATAATATTTTGGTTCTATAATATATATATATTAAAAAATATTTCTTATAGAGGATGTTTATACACATGTAAATGATGTCAAACCGGTTGTAGTGGTTTCTCGTCTCACTATTATTTCCATGAGACATATTCCATATTCACCACTTATTTAATTTTATAGTATATATATTACCACTTTTGATATTTTATATCATTAATAAAATTATATTATTGGTAATTAATGTTTTATATGATGTTATTTCTCTTATGGGGATTATGAATCAAAATATACAATTGTAGTAAGGACTTATTTCAAAATCTAATCATTATTTTGGATTATTCAAGATTAATTCTCCAATGGGGGAATTATTTGATATTTCTATCATTAGATTAATATATTTTTGTATTATAACGTTATTCATGAACATTATCACATAGTAGTACCATATTACATTTGTTTGGTACTAAAAAATATTGCGATGTTTTTTAAGAAACATAATGATTCAATTTTCTCTTCGATCGAATATATGTCTTCATACATAACCATGTTCTATAAAAATTTAATTTTTATTAAAAAATATTCAAATTTTTTATTAATTAATTGTTTTATGATATATTTTTTTTTTGAATCGAAACATCATCTGATTATCCAAAAAAAATTAATATATCTGTTGTGGAATGTGTGAATGGAATACTTTATTTAACATTTATGTCATAAATGGAATTTTCAACCATCATGACCACTAAATGTTTAAAATATTATTTCATATTTTTAAAAGAATATTTTTAATTATTGTTTTTTTCAAAATATTTTGTGAACCCTTTTTATTATTATTTTAATAGTGAAAATCTTATTAATCACACAAAATTTTCAATGTGATTCATATGGTATATCTATTCATGAATAAATTAAACTCTTTTATTTTAATTATGATCCATTTGTATAGAATATACTGATATAATCTTTATTATAACAATTTATTTTTATGATCAATTTTACAATTGATTTACAATTTCCTCACCATTCACTATATTACTCTTGATAGTTTTTTTGATTATCTTTATTTAATGGGGTTAGTATTAAAATTTGGAATAATATTTTTTAAAAATAAATTTTAAGGATTATAAAGTTTCAGACCTTCAACATGATTAACTCAATGGAGTTACTATGTTATTGGTGGGTGTCAATTATTTAAATGGCCTCTATGCATTACGTTCCCTCATGAGACAAATCATTTTTTCAAATTAGATGGTTTATTACAAATATATTTAAACTATCATTCGAAATGAAAAGATAGTTTATTTTGATGTTTGATATTATTCTTTCCCTCATTATTAGATCGATAATTAGAATCCTTGTGATTTTTTGATTAGTTAGAATGTCAATAGATATGTTTTAATCTTATGTGATTATTTATATTGATTCAATTTATCATAAAATATTACTATCCTATTATGGATAGTTTACTGATTTCATAGATTTTGTTTTTGTTATATACATTTTGGTATTGCTTTTTTAATAATGATATCTTTCGCTATACTATTTTAATTTCTAGTCTCTGAGATCACAACTTTATTATGTTTTATTTTCTCTAGGATACCATGATTCTTTTTTAATTGATATAAAAAGAAAAAAGAAAAGGAATAATGGAGTTTCAATAAATAAACATTTTGTATTTTATGTTTTAAAATTTAATGTGAATTTAAAATCTGTTACTATTTTACAAATACTAATAAATTTTTTGGCCCCATGAGATGTGGTTCATTTCACTTTATGCCAATGTGATAAAGTATCAATTTTAATTAAGCTATTGGGGTAATGATATTTATTGTTGTTGTAAATTTATGTTTAGTAAAATCATTCTGAACATGTTTTAGGATACAATACATTAGGGAATATAACCCTGTTATAGACACTGAAGAAAAGTATATAATAAAATCCCATAATTTTGGTAAGGACTGTAATCTGTGACTTTTCCCTATAAATTTAATTTATGGATACTATATATAGGCGTGGTTCTATTGTAGATATATCAAGGGGTAATAACACCTAAAAAGAAATGTAGTGATTGACTTGATAATCACTTCATAAAAAACAATGGGCCATACTATGCTCTTTATTTAACACACTTCGGCGATACACCTAGATTACTTTATATTTTATTTATAATCCTCTAAAAAGGAACTAGAAATTATTATTCCTTGAATATATTCCCAATGAAACCATATTTATGATTATGATAATAGATATATCTAATTTTTTCAATCTCTGTTATGTCTTTCCTCTACTATTGGTATTATACATTATTTTTATAATGTTATGATTTAATATTGAGTATTCAAAAATTTGTTAATGGTGCCTAGTGTATCAAATTAAAATAATATCTATTCCTAGGTACCATGTAGTTATTTCCCTCTTGGGAAATGTAGTTATAAAAGTGATACATGTACATATATAACTAAAAAATTATAACTATTTTGATTCACTTGAATATAGTTTTTGGAAGTGAACTATCTTATTTAGAGCAGCATTTTTATCAATCATGTGGTGTAACATTATTAGATTTCTTAATGCATTAGCAACCCCTATCATTATGAGTTACTAAAATACATGTGTAGGTGAGAAATAGATTATTTCATTATAAAATATATTTCTCATATTGGGATGTAATGAATGAGAGAAATTATTCATGGTAGTTTAAACTCTATTTGAATATTTGTTTCAATAGTTTTCATTAAATGAAAATGTTAAATATTAATATAAAATATTAAAAAATAAATGAAATTATTCTAAGGAACTCTTATTGGAAAAATATTTTACTCACACTAAAAAATTATTTATATAGAATAAATTCTTTAATCTAAGAAAAAGGACGTTGAAAATGTTTATAAGTATGAAGTAATATTTTAGAGGATATAAAGGAATATAAAAACAACATAGGTTACCCAAGGGGATTTATTTATAATTTAGTTTATGGGGTATATCCAATAATTACAAGGGAATAAGTAACATAAACATATTCATCCTATGAGAATATATTATTATATGATTTAAAGAGATATAAATAATTATAAAATCTATATGGACTTGAAGGGAGGAATGATTAGAGGAGGACGATAGAGTAAAATGTTGATAAAGGTATATAGGGAATGAATTATCTACCCATGTGATAATTAAGGAAAAAACATCATGGTAATTTATTGAAGAGAGAATGATATTTATATAAGCGTGTTGAGAAAAGAGGCCATTCATGTGATTGAAATAGTATGAAATAAACCCTTTATATCCATTGTATCCACAATAATATTATAGGGAACCATATAAAGAATTCTATAAGAATCAATGGAATATACCTTCAATGAATCTAACCAATCAAATTCTAGATTATTCTATTTATATAGATAATGTGGATTGATTAAAGTTATTTTGTATTAGTGTTTTATTAATTATTTTTTATTATTATTTTGTCAATTATAAGAATAATTAAACTTATGTGGATAATATTGTAGTAATTTATCATAGATCACACATTGAATGGTACCAAAAAAATTAAAAGTTATTATGTGGAATGTTTATCATCATAGAAAACAAATGATTGAGGTAAATAACTATTAATATGTTCTCTATATTAAGAAAAGTATTCTAATGTTACATTTATTGGATACTAAAGTTACATTGATATTGGTTTTAGGATTGATGGTTTATGTTATATTTAATAGTGTTTGTTGTATGTTATGATTTATTGAATATATTAGACCATATGAGACATATTTTTAAATCATTCATCTTATTGTTGTCTTTTTATGGTTATCAATGTATTAAAATGTTTGTAATGTGAAATTTATAACCACTTTATGTATTTTTGGGAATATAATGGTAATTTGGTCAACATACTTATGAATATTTTGACATTGAATTTCTTCAGTAATTTCAATCAATTTTGAAGTTGATTAAGTTAAATTTTAGCATTCACTATTATGTTATTAAAGATTAATGCATTATATTGGAAAACATTTTCAAAAAATTATGGTTTTGTAGAGACAGGGGAAGATCTTGTCAAGATTTTATGGATCTTATGATATGATAAAAGTAAATTTTAGTCATTCTTTGTAGAGAAATTTATCTTGGAAATTAATTTATTAGTGTTTGAAATGATGTAAAACCCTAGAATGAAATTATTCTTAAAATTATTATAAATATGTATATTGTTAGGAGTTTTCCATCATCATATTAAAATAATTACTCATATTTAGACAAAAGAAACAGAAATAAATATATTATCTTATTAAATTCATATATAATAAATCAAATGGACTCTTAACTCATTTTGTATTTAAGGTTATTATGTCATTATCTTTAGTTTGTAATATCATATTCATGTGATCAACGATATCTATCACTATATATATTTATTTAAGGTTTTATTATATGTCCATATCTTAACATTCCATAAATGCTCCCCATTTGAAAAAATATTATGTATTATTCCATACTACATCCATAATTATTTTCTTCTATTATGAATAAAATGTTTTATTAACCCTTTTATGATGTTGAGTTTTAGTAAAGGTATTTTCAAATCACATTCACCTAATTAATGAGATAAATTTTAAATTAACATTTCACAATTTAATTTAGGGGGTATAATTTAACACCCTATGAATTTAAAATATATTTATATTTTAATAAATTAAATCCATATGATAGCTTTCAATGCACACAATACTGTGTTTAAATAAAACATGATACTCAATTAAAATATTATTATTTCTAAATAACCATTATAACCTTGCATTTTTTTTGTGAGTTGAACAATAATAAATATATTATAAAAATTATATTTCTTACACATGTCTAAAATAAATTAAATCATTATATTTTGACTATAAATATAATATGAAATATTTAAAAGAGAAATATTTATTTTCTTAAAAACAATATTTTTTTGAAGGAATATTAGTTACTTATTATAGAAATTATTTAAAATTATTTCCTCCACACTTAAATTTTTTTTAAAAAATAATCTTTATTTTTTATTCCAAACATCAAAATTACCTTGGTTGAATTTTCTATAACATTATTAAAAGAATAATTCATTGATGAATATTATATAAAACTATTTTTTTTGAAATTTTCCTTTTCATTGCAATTATTTACAACGTTAACTAATTTTATAAATTGGGATTAATGTAAGATTAGTTCAATTATTTTTCAATTTCACAAAATTAAGTAATATTAATAAATTTATAATTTAATTTGTAAAGCAAAAAAGTCTATAATGATGAGAATTCTCCAATTGGAAAATATTCATTTCATTACATCTAAGAAATAAATTTAAAATGAATTATTAAACATCAATGAGTTGAATTTTGTAGAATAGTGACAAAAATTTTCAATTAGAACAAATTTTAATACATAATGAGTTCACGTTATATTTCTACCATATTTAATATAGAAAATTGTCAAAAAAAATTAACTATTATTATGGTAAAAATGGGTTACCGAGGGGGTTAAACTAAGACGATATTGGTTAAAAAATGACATCATACTTGTCAATAGCACATTTTCAAGATATATTTACACCCAATAATCCATATTATTTAGAAATTACCACTTTTTAGGCATTTTTATGATTAAAATGTGGGTATCACTTTGTCTTTTAAAATAGCAATATTTGTCCTCTCCCACACTTATTAAAGGTCACCACCACATCACGCATCCAAATCCCATCTGTTTGGCCAATACATGAACAAATAACTTCATTAATTGATTCCCCACATCTTAAAGGCATTATTTTGATTAGGAATTACACCTAATAAAGATTTTTGTATAAACCAATAGAGTCTCAGATGAAGAGGTAAAATTATTAAACATGAGTATTCATTTTATTTATTCATCCAATTGTTTCAAAAAAATTTCAACTATGATAATATAAATACAAAAATATCTAAAAATTATTTTATTGCAATTTTTTAAATTTCACAGACATAATTTATATCCACTTCCATCAAATGGTAAATGAAAACATTGATCATGTCTACGGAAAACTACCACTCGACATACTTATGTAATTAATTTTTCCTCACCCCCAATAAATTATGTATATTATGAGGTATTTTACAAATTTATATGTTATTTACAAAGTTATCAAAATATTTAATTATTATAAAAAATAAAAATTATTATATTCAATTCTATGGGGATACATAAATATTTCTTTTATGTACATAGAACTACAATATCGTGAGGCGATGTGGTTCGATTATTCCTTACACTTTACATGAGAGGTATTAAGGATAAATTTGATGTATATATGTGATATTTTAGATCTAATAATACAAAGGGAATTTTAATAACACATCTAATTTATTACCTTCCAATCCATTGGAAGAAAATAATGTTTATTGTGTTTACGTTTGGACTACCGCCCCTACGAAGCGATGTGAAATGTTTTTTATTTTTTTACATAGTAGGTAATGGGGATTAATTTGATAACTATAAATGATATATATGTAGTATTAATTATTCTATAAATTTTAATGGGTATTTAGTTTCCATTATTTCCATCCAATGTAATAAAATGTGAGCATCATTTATCCATATTTAAGGCCTATTTTCTCCATTAGAGGTGTAATCCATTTTCGGTCACTAAATTAAATATATTACTATAAATACATATATAATTAATATATATGATATTTATTTCATGATTATGATTATTTATAATATTTAACCATGATAAAGATTAAATTATTGAAACTAAGGAACTAAATCCTACATGAAAAATAAAGAAATATTCACTCGATACAATTCTTTTAACAATGAATGTTTTATAAATTTGTGGTCAATGACTATAAAAAAATAATATATCATATGAGATATATGAGTATGGTTATATAATATATTAAATATAAAAATATATTAATTAAATTTGGGATTTAACACATAATAATAAAAGTCAGACCTTATTTAATGGCTTCTCATCAGAATTTTAGTTTCATGAGATGTACACAATATTTGTAAAGACCCAGAAATTTCAAGGAAAGTTTTTTTTATATTCTTGGGTACGGGTCCACAGTTTTTAACGGTGCGTGATTCCGAGGACTGGAGAGCCCAGAATGATCCGTCGAAGTTTTGTTAAGCTTAAATTAACACTCTTATGCAGTTTTCCAGAAAAATTGGATTAACTCTTAAACGGTTACTCAGATCTGAAATCTGAGGCCACCGTTTTGCTCAGTATAGCAGGTTTACCCATGGTATGACTTAATTTTAGTAATCGAGATCCACCTGTGAGAAAACCCAAAAATGGCATAACCATAAATAAAATAATTAAAAAATGTTATTTTATTTTTCAAATTCTTAGAACTCAAAAACGGTGACTCGGATTAACAATATGAGACCACCACTGAACACATGAAGGTATTTTTTCTTTGTCAAGATACTAACTTGGGTTGGGAAAGTCCACCAGAGAATGTTATTTTTTGTCCGCAATTAAAAAATAAGTGACAATTATATTATTGTAAAACATATAAATTTTAAAAGGTAGCTCGGATTGGAAATATGAGGGTACACTATGGTTCATTGGGCCGTGTTTCACATAGGAAGAGCCTATCCTCGACCACAGTGGGTCTAGGGTGGCTGTTAATAATTTTCAGAACTTTTTTTCGGGTACATTCATAAAACGTACATTTGGGATTTTATATCTCTTGAACCTTAGCTCAGAACTAAAATCTGAGGGCACTGGTGAACTCGTAAAGCCAGTATTCACACAAGGAGGCCTTTAACATTGTTTCATTCTAACATGAGTTGATGTAATTTTTTTTGGTTTACTAAATAAATAAAATAAAAATATGTTCAACACATTTTTATTTGTGGCGAATTAATCCTCCAAGTGGAGGATGTACGTGGGGACCACCCACACATAACCTCCCTTGGGATGATATTATTTGGTGGGACCCACACGAGCTTAATCCCCCATGTAACTCTCTTTACGTGGGGGAAGTCTTTTGGACTTCCCTCATTAAAGTGCCAACTCCCCCTTTATTAATTAATTTAGCTCACATAATTAATTAATTAAAACCCTTTTGAATTCTTTTTAATTAAATATGCCAACACTAAAATAATATGTGTATATTATTATTGTGGGGGTTGGCATAATCTGGGGTTGGGTAGAATTAAGGAGAGGAGGAGCATTTAGAGAACTCTCCAGCGAAGAATGTGAAGAACACGAAGAACGCTGTCTTATTCCTTATTTCAACCGGCGCATGAAAGGGATGTGTCACCCAACGTCGCAAATTCTTATTTCCTATACTTCATCCTTTTTTTCGATGTCGATGGCAAATCAATGCCATCTTTTCAATGACATCACCTACGAATGACAAACGAGGTAGAGGGATTGTTTATTTTTAATGTATGAATTATTTCCTCGTTCCCCGTCATCTAATTTGGTTCGTTGATGGCCATTTGATATCTCCTAATGCAGAGGGCGTGTGACTAACAAACATGGTCCGATGTCCCTCCGTTGGTTCTTGTATGGTTGACGACGGTGGTGGTGCAACGGTGCCACCGGAAGAGAGAACCACAGTGGAGTATCAGTGGCCGATGACGGGCCAGCAACGAGAGGAACCGACAGCGCAAGGACCACCGGGTCGCCGAAAGGGCACGGTGCCATCGTGTCGTGCAGAGTATCAGGCTGCAGCCAGGTTGGCCATGGTGTTGCTGGGGGGTAGTGCGGTGTCGTCGCACTACGCTGGAGGAAAGAGTTTGGGGACATGCGGGCTGCGGCGGACAAAGACGGCAGGGCGCCGTCATACAGTGCCGGAGAGGACCCGCGGCTAAATGCTGTGGCAGACGGGAAGGGAGGCCACCTGACCCGACTGCTGGCCGGCACTCCAAAGGCAGGACCCCTCGGGTCCCGCGGTCACCAGGCTGGTGCCATGCGTGGTCCGTTACAAAGACAGGGGCGCTGACTACCCCCCACGCAGCCACCACTGGCTTCAGCTGGTGGTCTACCAACCCCCCACATGTGGCCATCCGGGCCACGCATGCAAGTCGGCTTGGCCGCCATCGGCAACGCCACCCTGGGCCGGGCCGCCACAGGTCGGCCCACGCTTTTGGGCCGGGACACACCTCGGAATGGGCCACCCACTTGGCTTGGGTCACTTCACCAGACCGGGCCCGACCCGTAGACCAGGTTAGACCCCGGTTCGGACTGGGTCGTGCCGGGTCCGTCCGACTTAGTCGGACAGAACCCTGGCCTGCTATTGCTGTTTACACCATTTAGCCCTTATCTAGGGCTACAAGTTTCCAATTTACGGACCTCCTGTGGTGATGGAATCTTGGAGTGAGAAGATTCTTTTGGAATACTAAACTTGAGGTTTGGAAAACATTGTATAATGTCCAGGTTTGGATCGAGCGTAAATCCAAGTAGGACCCTGGAACAGAAATGCCAATAACACTCAGGTTGGGCGTCCGATTGACACACTATCTGCCTTGTTAGGTTCCTTTTGTTGATACAGAATACGGGATACATCAACTCAAGACTTCATGGAAGTTGATGTATCGACACTTGATTCAAGGATCATACCCTCCCGGAATCGAGCGTACTGTGTGCAGGAACCCTAGAGCTGGCTGCGACTACTACCGTACTAGAATCCTCTGTGGTTTCGACGACGATGACTACTATACCAGAATCCTATGTGGGTCGGACAGTTCTGACTCCTGTCCGTGTATACTATGTGGGTCCGATAGAAGATGTGGTCTTGTATCCTGTGTGGGTTCGATAACTTAGATGAATTAGTAACTACATCTGATCATCTATATTACTCTAGAATAGCTTGTCTCTTATCCTGTGTGGGTCCGACATCTTAGATGAGATAGTTGGTCCTGTATCCTCTGTGGGCCTGACATCTTAGACGAGATAGCTGGTCCTGTATCCTGTGTGGGTCCGATCGCTTTGCTGGTACTGTATCCTATGTGGGTCAGACATCATAGATGATCCAGTGTCTACATCTGATCATCTATATCTCTCTACTATTGGGGCATACCTATGTGAGCTGAGTCATGTCTTTCAACCAATATCATCATGGTGACTGACCTTACTTCCATTGTGGAATTGTTTTGTTCTTGGGCTCGAGAGTTGGAGCTGGACTGAGATTGATATCTTAGGTATATTTATGGGAATATACCTAAGTAAGGTTGGTTGATAGTTCATGATTGTATCTTACTACTTTGGTTTATCATTAGAGGATATTAGGAGACCTTAGGGGGTGTCGGTGTCCCTAATGAATATCTTTATACACACCCTAGCACTGGCTATGCCCGCACCTCGTTGTGTTGGATGCAGACGACAGACAATGCTGACCGACGTAGAGAGTATGAGGACTAGACGGTACCTAGAGGTGGTCCTCAAAACGATTCGGTACCCGGAGGAGACGGACGAACATGAAGCATTGAAGAGTCTATCTATACCTACCCTTCAGGTAGGACCTGTGGTGGACGATCCAAGAGCTGCTAGACACATTCCAGTTTTTTGTCTATTAGTTGAACCTATTTTTCTTTTCCTTGTACTTTACAGTTGCGCTTGTATTTCTGGCCCCTCTACTTTTCAGTACTACTTTTGTATATAGTTTCAACCAAGTATTTTACCTTCCAGTTGTGTACTCTGTTTTTGTGTGTGTCACTTTTATAAAGGTAATGCCTTCCAAGCTTAGGGATGTACGCCTTTGGAGCTAGTCGCCATCCCCTGGCCTATGGAAGGCGGGTTTGGGTAGTCTAAACACGGGTCCCGAGGACGGGTCGTGACAAATTGGTATCAGAGTATTAGGTTCTACCACAGAACATAGGACTCTGATCTGTCATACTATGCATCAATGGTGTTAAGTGTATTGAGTGTGGTTTTCAGTCCAGGGAGTCTAGTGTTGGTGCGGCGACTGACGTATCCATACACCAGGGCCCTAACTTAGGATTTTCGACTCAGTGCACGAAAACACTGATTTCATGTGTGTTTCAAGAGTTTACATTGTGGTATCTTTGAGTCAGCACACCTGGTATAACTTATTGCTCGTGGCGCACCTATTCTTTTTCAGGATGTCACTGTGAAGACAACCATCAAGGGTTCCCGAGAGAGTACACAATGATGGCCCACCGAGCGACGAGGCTACGGTGCAGGGCCATCATACATTGGTGGCATCTTCAAGTGGTGTACTGGTAGCACCACCACCCATTGGGTAGAAGATGCCTCTTGCCGTACTAGTGGACGGTGCACGCCGACAGAGCACGTTGCACAAGTTCTAGCAGCAGAGGCCTCCGAGGTTATGAGGTGAGACAGATTCTCAGGTAGTAGAGGACTGGCTGGAGGCGATTCCTTTATTTTTCCTCCTAGGTGAGACACTAGTAGAGTAGATGGTGATCTTAGCTACAAGTCTTTTTCCTTGAGTGACCATGAGGATGGTCCGCATAGTGATGAGACTTCGGTACATGGACCGCTTCCCGAGATTGTACCTCAGGTAGTGTGTTAGCTATATCACTGCCTGTTGGTCAATAGTTACAACCGGTGGTACCGGTTGATGACACGTGTAGGCTTAGTACCTAACAGGTGTTTCATCATCAGATACCCCTCTGGTTTCGAGGCAAGCCCAACTCACTGGAGGCTGAGGAATGACCTAATGAGGTGGCTGAGAGTTGACTAGAGCTTTTACATCATCAGCAGGTGGACGTGTCAGTAACTAAGTATTCATTGTGCAATAGTGATCTTTCCAGTTACTCGATGAATATGATATGATCAGTGTTTTAGATCTCATACCTCAGATCGAGGTTTGTTTAAGGATACCTGATCCAACACTTTTTCCTTTTTTCATTCATTCTTATGTTAGGGGTCTCGAGAGAACCTTTGTTGTTGAAAGATCATTGGCTGAGCGGATAAAACCAATGAATGTTAGTAGTTGGAAAGCAAGAAACCGGCACCAGTCTCAAATACTAGAGCGTGTAGATTTTTTCGAGAATAAGAAGTGTTAAGGACAGATGAATCTGCAGAGCAGTAGATGTGGAAGCATGTCTTGTAGGGCAGCATGTGGTGATGTACATTTCAATATGTTACAAACACCCGAATTTGTAGTCCCCTCCATGCTTAGGGAGAAGGAGGGATGTGGAAGAGAGTTGCGGCATGTGATCAAGTAGTGTGAACCAAGGGATCTAGGAATGATTCGAGGTACAGTCTGTGTCTAATACTAGCTTTTGTATCAATGGACATAGGCTCCAATCATTCATACCTTCCACAGATCTTGTCCTAGGCCAAAATTATTCGGTTAAACTGTTGACATGACCCTCACGTCTAGAGATACCATTGGGAGGAGACTTGATAATCCCACTTAAGCCGATGGTGTGATCTGACCGTTGAGGCTTCATTTTCAGTTGGATCCTCTGGGTGGCATCGTCGAGGCCTTACGATGTTAGTTTGGGTATGTACTGGGCAACCACAGTTCATACAAAAATTGAATGTATTAGGCAAAAAGATTGTGGTTTACCTAAAACGTTGGGATGTGTTTTCCTTGGTCAGCGAAAAGGAAACCCCAGGCATCACAGGATGGAATCATGCATAAGTGGGTGCAGTTGATCACTTATGAGTCAACTAGACTTACAATTGTGGTACACTTCTCCAGAGATGAAGCACCACTTTCAACGTTGACAATGAATGGTAAACCCTTCATGTGGTCAGAGAGATACAAACCTATAATTTAGGAGTTGAGGTATAGGTTGACTAGTTCACCCATCTTGAGGCTACCAGAGGTGGGAATTGGGTATGTGGTTTACTATGACGCATCTGGGACTGGACTCGGGTGTGTCCTAATGCATGAGTGAGCAGTGAATGCATATGGTTCTCGGAAGCTGAGACAATGGCTATGGCTACAGTTCCTCCAGGACTTTGACATCGAGATATTCTATACTCCTGGGAAGGTGAAAGTTATAACAGATTCTCACAACAGGAGATCATGCATTCATCTGTTAAGAGAGGCGACCGAGAAGCTGGCCACGTTGCAAATATCCTTTGTGGATAGAGATGGAGCAGACTTTCTACAGTCTCTCACAGTCACACATCCACTTATTTAGCGTGTCAGGGAGGTACAACATGGGGACGTTGAATTTGAGATGCGACGTGCTCAGATATCCACAGGGCAGGCACCTGATGGTTTTTCTGAAGGTGGGGAGCATGTCATTTTCTTCAGAGAATGTACCATAGTAACAGTTGCACTTCAGGAGGATGTGTTGAGGGGGATCCACACATCTCATTTAAAGGTATATTCTAGAGTGGAGACTATATAGCAGGACCTCCGAATACAGCACTGGTGGCTGGGAATGATGAATGTAGTGGTAGAGTTTCTCTCACAATGCCTCACTTCTCCGCATGTGAAGGTGGAACAACAGGTACCAGCAAGCTTGGTTCATCCTTTGGAGGTCGCATAGTGGAAGTAGGATCAAATATCCATGGACTTTGTGATAGTTCTACCACATATATCAAGGATACAGAGACTTCTGGAGTTCGAGGATGGTGACTATGTCTTTCTACGAGTCTCACCTCGACAAGTCTACAGAGATTTGGCCAAGGCGGCAAGTTATCTCTATGATTCATCGGACCTTTTGAGGCCCTCAGCAGGGTAGGTGAGCTGGCATACAGCTTGGCCCTTCCACCTCAGTTGCACCAGGTGCACGACGTCTTCCACAAATCTCAGCTGAGGAGATATGTGCATGACCCGTCCCACATCATCGACCATGGGGAGATTGATATCGATGACATGGAAAATTTCAGGGAGGTTCCAGTGGAGATTGAGGATTGACATTAGTGTGTATTGTTTGGACAGTAGATTCCTCGGGTGCGTGTTCTCTATCAGCACGGGAACTTCCAGGAGAGCACATGGGAGCGGGAGGCTCAGATGCGTTCTCAGTACCCCCATTTGTTCTCTTAGTTTGAGTTAAAGCTAACAGGGACGTAAAGATCTGAGGTGGGGGTAACGTAAAGACCCATAAATTTCAAGTGAATTTTTTTTTCATAATTTCTTTGGAATTTTACAAGTCCACAGTTTCTGACGGCATGCGATTCCATGGCCCAGAGTGCCCAGAATGATCCGTCGATGTTTTTTTAAGCCTCAATTAACGTGCGTATGTAGTTTTCCTAAAAAAGTGGAATAACTATTAAACGGTTACTCGGAACAGAAATATGAGGTCACCGTTGTGCTCAAGATGGTGGGTTTACCATATATGAGACTTAAGTTTTGTCAGCGCGGGCCTCCTATGATAAATCCCGAAAATGGCATAACCTTCAATAAAAGAATTAAATAATGTTATTTTATTTTTCAAATGATTATAACTCACTAATGGAGACTCTGATTAAAAACTCGGGACCACCGATGAACTCGTGAGTTTATGCTTTATTCATGTAGATACTAACGTGGGTCAGCAAGGGCCACTAGAAAATGTTAGTTTTTCGCCGAAAATAACATAATTAAGTGAAAATTATTTTATTGTAAAATTCAAAACGTTTAAATTGTAACATGGATTGGAAATATGAGGGTACCATTGGGTTTTTGGGTCGTGTTTCACCTTGGCAGAGCCTAACCTCAGCCACAGTGGTTCTAGGGTGGCTGTTAATAATTTTCCGAACTTTTTTTCAGGTACGATCTTTAAACATACGTTTGGGATTTTATATATTTTTAACCGGTGCTCGGAACTGAATACCGAGGGAACTGTTGAACTCGTAGTGCTAGAATTCTCTTTAAGGAGACCTTTACAGCAGTTGTGTTTTGACGTGAGTGGAAGTTCATTTTTTGAGGGATTACTAAATAAATTATATAAAAATATGTTCAACATATTTTTATTTGTGGTGGTTGAATCCTCCATGTGGAGGATGGAGGTGGAGCCCACCGACACATAATATCCCTTGGAGGGATATTATTAGGTGGGACCCACACGATATTAAACCCCCATGTAATTCTCTTTATGTGGGGGAAGGATTTTGGATTTCCCTCATTAATGTGCCAACTCCCCCTTTATTAATTATATTTGCTCGTACAATTAATTAATTAAAAACCTTTTGAATTCATTTGAATTCATTATCACAACACTATAATATGATTTGTATGTTAATATTGTGGGGATTGGCATAAACTGGGGATGGGGAGAATTAAAGAGAGTATGAGATTTAGGGTAACTCTCCAACGAAGAACGCGAAGAACGATGTTTTCTTCCTTATTTCAACCGGGTCATGAAAGGGAAGCGTCACCCAATGCTGGCAAAGACTCTTTCCTTGACATCATCCTTTTTTTCAACGATGACTATAAATCAATGTCGTCTTTTCCACAAATTTGTCTACGAACGACAAACGAGGTAGTGTGATTGATTATTTTTAATGTATGAATTATATCCTCGTTCATCATCGTCTAATTTGGTTCATTGATGTCCATTTTTTATCAAATAACACATAGGGTGCCGGCCGAACAAACATGTACCAATGTCCCTCTGTTGGTTCTCGTTTGGTTGATGATGGAGGTGTCGCAACGATGCCACCAGAAGAGAGAACCACGGTGGAGTATCGGTGGCCGACGACGGGCCAGCAATGAGAGGAATCGACGGTGCAAGGGCCACCGTTCACCGAAAGGGTGCGACGCCATCACGCCATGAAAATAACCGAGCCATTTCCAAATGGGCTACAGCGGTGCTGGAGGTGTGTGGTGCCATCACAATGCGCTAGAGGAAAGAGGCCACAGACATGCAGGCTGCGGTAGAAGAAGGAAACACGACATCGTCGCATCGTGCCAGAGAGGACTCGAGGCCAAAGGCCGCGGAAGAACGGAAGGGTGGCCGATAAAGCCGGCCACCGGCATGCGCTCCAAAGGGGGGACCCCCCGGGTCCCGTGGTCACCGGGCCGGCGCCACGCACCGACCGTTACAGAGATAAGGGGCGATGACCACCCCCCGCGTGACCGCCAATGTCATCGGCTGGCGGTCCACCAACTTCCCACGCGTGGCTAGCCGTGATGCCACGGGACGAGCCACAACAGGTCAGGCCGCTACCGGTCGAGCCGCCATGTGCTGGGCTGCCACGGGCCAGACCGCACCTTCGGGCTGTGCCGCCCCTCGGTTTAGGCCACCCACTCGGCTCGGGCAGCTTCCCCAAAATGGGTCGGACCCGCAGACCCGGTCAAACCCCGGTTCGGACTGGGTCAGGCTGGGTCAGTCCATCTCGGTCAGACCGGACCATGACCTACTATGGCTGTTTCCACCATTTAGCACATATCTAGGGATACGTGTGTCCGATTGACATACTGAATGCGGCAATGGAATTCTTTAAGTGAGACGATTATTTTGGCATACTCCACATGAGGTTCGAACAACTTTGGAAAATGGATTGGTTTGGATCGAGCATAAATCCAACCGGGCCCCTGACAAAAATGCCAATAACAGTCAGACCTGGCGTCTGATTGACGCGCCTTCTGTCGCGTTCGGTTCTTTTTGGTGAGACAGAACTATGGGATACATCAACTCAAGACTTTTTGGAAGTTGATGTATTGACACTTGACTCGAGGAGCGGACCCTCCCATAATCAAGCGTGCTTTGTGAGGGAACCCTATAGGTGGATGCGATGACTACCGTACTGGAATCGTCCATGGTTTCGATGATGATGACTACTATACTAGAATCTTGTGTGGGTTTGATAGTTCTGACTTCTGTTCCTGTATCATGTGTGGGTCCGACAGAATAGACAGTCCTATATCTTTTGTGGGTTCGACAACTTAGATGAATCAGTAACTACATCAGATCATCTATATTACTCTAAATTAATAGTTCATGTATCATGCGTGGGTCTGACAGCTTAGATGAGATAGTTGGTCTTGAATCCTGTGTGGTTCCGACAACTTAGACGAGATAGCTAGTCCTGTATCATGTGTGGGTCCGACAGCTTAGCTGGCCCTGTATCCTGTGTGGTTTCGACAGCATAGATGATCTAGTGGCTACATCTAATCATCTACATCTCTCTACTATTGTGGAATACCTTTGTGAGATGATTCATGTCTTTCAACAAATATCATCGTGGTGATTGACCTTACTTCCTTTTTAGAATTGGATTGTGCTTGGGCTCGAGAGTTGGAGCCAGACTGAGATTGATATCTTTTGTATATGTATGGGAATATAACTAAGTAAGGTTGGTTGAAACTGTGTGATTGATTTTACTACTAAGTTTTATCCTTACTGTATTATAGGAGACCTTCGGGGGTCTTGTGGTCCCTAAAAAGTATCTTTATACTCACGCTTTCACGGGCTATGCCCGCACCTTGTTGTGTTGGATGCATACGATGGACAGTTCTGACCGAGGCAGAGAGTACAAGGACTGGACGGTACCCGGAGGTGGACCTCACGATGAGTCGGTACCTAGAGGAGACGGACAGATGTAGAGCATTGTGGTGGAAATCTATACCTACCCTTCAGGTAGGACCCGTGGTGGACGATCCAGGAGCTGCTAGATACCTTCTAGCTATTTGTCTTTTAGTTGTACCCGTTTTTCTTTTCCTTGTACATTATATTTGGGCTTTTATTTACAGCCGCTCTACTTTTCAACACTACATTTGTATACAGTTTCTACCTAGAGTTTTTTCTTTGAGTTGTGTACTCTATTTTTTTGTGTTACTTTTATAAAGGAAATTCCTTCCCAGCTTAAGGATTTATGCCTTTTGTGCTAGTCGCTAACCCCTGGCCTATGGAAGGTTGTCTTGGGGTAGTCATGGAATGGGTCCTGATGATAGGTCTGGACAATATTCACCACTTATACATTTTTATGGTGTATAGAATAAACATTTATATATGTTAAATCGCTAATATGTTCACAGAAATGAATTTTAATGTTTCATATTTGATTATTTCTTTCATGGGTCTTATGATTCAAATGTCACCAAAGTGGTAATAGTTTATTTGACATCATTATTCAATATTTTTAATGGTTAACTCTCCTTAGTGGGGATTATTTGATATTCCATTCATAAAATCATTATATTTTCCTATATTATTTCTATTCAGTTAATTTTTCATGTAATAAAACATGTTTTCCTCCATTTTGTTCTTAAAACGATTGATATTTTTTGAATTAAATATTACTTTATTTCTATCTTCGATCAAAAATTAATTTCCCTCCAAAAAAATGTTTTCTAAAAAAAATTTATAAATTTTTCTTAACATTACTAAAAAATATTTGTTATATTTATTTTTAACGATATATTATATCCTAAAAAACTTTTTTGAAATTAATATTCTTGTTATTTCCAAACAATTCTTATTTGGATTTTACTGAAAATGTTAATGGAATATTTGTCTTAATATATATGACATGAAACTAATTTTCTGCCATAAAAACCTATAAATTTATTAAATATTATTTCATTGTTTTTTAAATAAATGTTTTTAAATTTTTTAATTTTTTTTAAAAAATTAAATTGATTGGTTATTTTTATATAAAAATGTTCTGATGTCATTTTTATGGTATTATTATTTATCAACGATGCCAACTCATTATTATTCCTATTAAAAAATAAGTATTCCACGTATTGATATAATCTACATTATTTATCTGGATGGTTATTGATCAGTTTAACTAAGGGTATTAAATTTTATTAACATTAACCATAATACTCTAGGTGGTTTTTGATTATGTTTATGTGATTGGAATATGTGTTAATATATCATATACAAGAATTTAAATATGAATATTTTTTTATGTTTCAACCCTTTTATATGTGTGTTATATTATACATCAAAAGTAATAGGTGGTGCCCAGTTATATATCACCCATCGATGCATTGAAATTTGTCATGATACAAATCCTTGGGGAATATCAAATCGGTTTATACCCACATATTTAATTTTTCTTGTAAAATTTGTTGAAATTATATTTTAGATTTCTACTATTTATAATTACCTCATTATGAGATCACTTTTTGATGACAATGTGATTAGTAAACATGTTATAATATCCATGGACAATTTACAAGATTTAATTATTATTTATATGGATTTATTTGATCATATTTATTTCTTATATATTATGATCAGTTTATTGATTATATGGAATTTTCTCTATTTATTTTCCTTTACAAACTAATTATTCAAATTTAGTCATGATAGATTCCATTGTATTCATACCCTTACTAAGCATCTCATATTAATATATTATAATGTTTTATTTTCCGTTGGATATTAGGAAGAGTTTTTGTATTGATTTATATATATATATATGAACATTATTTGATTAATAATTTTATTTTCAATAAGAAAACATTTTGTATTTAATTTATAAAAGATAATGTATATGTCATGTATGAATCTGGTATATCATGAAAACTAAACTATATCTTCCATTGGGATACGATTCCATGTGATTTACTCTAATAGAATAAATTAAACATCGTCTTCGGGCTACTTGGGTTGGGGTCTTTAAACTTCTCTACACCATTGAGGTAATCATCATATCTCAACATGACATTATTGAGAGTAGTAATCCATTAAACCTTACAACTTCCATAATTTATATCCTATGCATATAATAAAGAGATAAATATAATTTGATAGAAAAAATATTTTGATTTCATATAGTGATATACTACAACCTATATATTAGGGTTATGTTTAGATATCGTGGGGAGAGACTTGATGAACTCCATTCTGATGTTCTCCCATTTCCACTCAAGAATTTTTAATTATAGAAACATCATACTAGAAATCTATTATTTTTGATGTATCTAATTTTTATACCAAACATTGAAATTATCACTCTTTAATATCTATCATCATTTAATTACCTCATAAATTCTATATAATATCTACATACATATTTGTTATTCTAGTATGAATAGTGAATGATGAACTGTGATAATCAACTAACGGATCCTTCTTTTATTCTTGTATTTGAAGGACACATACTCTATTAATGATCCTGATCATTCCATCAGGGTCTATAGTAACCCATGAAAATTTATATATCGATATAATATATTTTTTATGAATATTAATCGAATTAACAAATATATTCAAAGGAGAATAATTGTTTATTACATTCAGGGACTCAATCTTCTAATTTGTTGAACTATATTCAGTGTCTCCAAAATAGATATTCTATTGATGTACTCTTTATAAACATACCCTTGTGAAAACAATTCATTATAACCAAGGAAACTGAAACATAATAAATTTTTAACTAATATTATTAGTACGTCTAAATAATGTATATACATTAGTATTAAAAAAATAACTATTTGAGAATATGATAATAAAATTTGAAAACAATACTATGCATTTTAGTGATCATAATATTTAGTAATGAAATAATTATTTGTAGTTCATAGGACATGAATCATAAAGGAATAATAGAACATGAGAAACATGATAATATCATTAGAAGAAGAAAAAAATTCATATAAATCAACTTATAAAATTTAAAAAATGTATAAACTGAGATACATTTACTCATTAGGATTTTGACATTAAATAAGACCATGAAATAAACTTATGGACATTCATCCTGGCCCACACATAACATTACAAATATGAAATACAAGTCCATGCATAAAACTATGATAATGTTGTCACCGCCACACCTAAAATTTTGTACATGTAATCATGATCATACATAATCTTAAAAATATAAAAATCAAGTTCAAATATGACATATATTTTTATGAATTATCGATCTTTTACTAATGCATTGGTGAGATATATGGGTCCCACCAATCACAAAATTAATATAATACATTTTTGATCCACAATGACATAAAAATCCATTACATAATAACCCATGAAATTAAATGGGTTTCATAAAAATTCATTATATTATATCCTATAGAAAAAATGTTGGTTTCATAGTCATTTAATTATTTCATCATAACATAACCCATGTAAAAAAAGAAGTAATTTTCATAAGAATTTTATCATTATATAACCTATTTTAGAGAAATGGGTTTTATAAATATCTTACCGCGGGAAACCATTCATAAAAAGGGTAATAATAGTATCCTCAGTTAATATCCCCAGAATATTATATGTTAAAAATTATGATATAATATTATATGGATATTGATTTTGATGGATCACATAGAAAATCTATTGATGAAATAACTTTTAATTGAAAAACAATTTTGATAACTAAAAATTCCAAAAACATTTTGAAAAATAAATTTCTTTGAAAATAACCTAGAATAATAATAATGTTATATTTATATTAAATAATGGTCATGATGGAGGGAAATTCCAATTATTTTTTACATGATAAAAAAAAATTTAATTTCACAATTTTGGTAAAATCTAAATTGGAATTTTCTAGATAAAAAGTTGTAGATTCCTGTGAAATAAAATTTTTTAAAATAAAATTCAAACATGGGTTCCAATTTGTGGATTAAATATTTTTTTTGATTTTTAAAAACATGTTTGAAGATTAATTTTGAAAACATTATATGGGAGAAAAAATTAGTTTTCAATAGAAGAGAAAATTACATTTCAATTTTCTTAAAAATATTATTTTGGCCTAGTGATTATATAAAGAGTGTAATATGAAGGGAAGACATGTATTATATGGAAGTAATTATTAGAGAAAAAATAAATAGGAATTATTGACTATTATATATTTATATTTCTTCACAAGAGACATAATCATAAATAATACCAATAAACAATGAGATTTTAAGAAAAATATATTACCACATTGGTAATCATTTGAAATATTTCCCCATGAAAGAGTGACACCAGAATACATATTTAGTCCCCATATTTATTAGGATAGGAAAATAAAATTTATTTATTTTTAGTATATACACTACATAAATGAAATAGGTGGTGAATATGGAATATGTCTCTCATAAGTACAAATTTGGGACAAACTCCTTTACCACTTATGTAATCATTTGAATTGTACTCCAAAATAATGAATATTATCTAAAGAAACATTAAATATAATAAAAAAGAATATATTAATAATATTAAATGTTTAAGGGGTGGTATATAAAACCAAAAAGGATATGAGTAGTTAAATTTCGTATATATTTCATTAATAAAAGTGAGACTAGAAAACCCTTAAAACATTCATAATAGATTGAATCAAAATACCCTCTAAAGAATAAACTAATATAAATAATTAAATATCATGAAATGTTGTATATTTATGATATATCATTTCAAAAAGTACATATATACACTAGATAAAAGAAATGACTGGTGAATTTTTATATTTTTACCAGATATAAAATAGAGTCAAGAAATCAATTACCGATTTGGTAAAATTATGAAGCCTAATCCACAATAAAGAATAAAAAAAAGGAAAATTTTAATACAATTAAAAGGATGATATTCATAATATTACATTTAAAATGGCATGTATATATATGACACAATATAACTAAGTGATGAATGTTCGTATGTCAAATATAAATAAAAGGGACATAAGAAATTCCTTACATTAAATCTCAACTTCTTGTGTACACATTAGAAATTCCAAAAACAAAAACATAAATTTTTATAAATATATTATAGAAACATAATTATATATATTATACCATATATGACTTACTTATAACCATTTATTACAATTTTATTACACATTCTTTGTTAATCTAATGTTTTGTATAATAAAAAATATTTTTTTATATTTTTTTTATTTGGGTACATATTACAACGATCATGGTTCCATAATGAAATAAATTTGGGAAAAAATAACTCATAGTAGCATTGTAATATTTTTAGGTTGATATGTTTGTTGAAAAAGAATGATTCCATGATTAGTTATAGCTTCTTAAAGAGATATTTAAATAATAATGTTGAAAAATATCCATGAAAAATGAATGGATTCACTAGAAGCATTATATAAAATTGAGTACAAAAGGGTACACCGTTTCTTAGTGTTTGCAAACATTTACATGAACACAATCTCGAGGATGGATAATATAAAAAAACATTGATTTTCTTGAATGATTTATTAAAATATGAAACTTTCATGATTCCTGCGAAGACTAATCTTTGAAGAGGGTGTTTTATGAAGGTGTGAAGGATTTGATGGTGATCTATATGATTGCGTCAAGCATCATGAATAGTAAATTATTAATGAGAATCATGAGATCGGTATAATATTGAACAAAATGGAGGAGCATTAAAAAATAGTGATGATGTGGCTGGAATATTCTAAAATTATTGGAAACACATATAAATAGGCCTCTACCCCCATTAGAAAAGTATCAAGACAAAATGAGAATCTTAAGGCTCTAGATTTAGTAAGGTGGTTTGCAATGGTGGTTGTTGAAAAACATATTACAAGGGAATTGAGTTCTCAAAGGATATAAATTCCAACATAAATATATATGAATTATTAAGGTGTGGATGTTCATGAAGGATATAAGAAATTGAACAAAAATATGTGATCTTTGTGAAGGAAACATAATCGTCATGAAAGTTGTGATCTTTTCAAAGGCAGTGACCATCATGAAGTAAAGGTTATTTGTGATTTTTAGGAGTGATTCGTGAATGTGGTGAGATTTGAGAAGGTACTGAGCACCAAGAAGGTGTTTAAAAATGAATTTCCCAGCATATCTATTGTAATTTGGTAATCATGATTTTTATGAATCCAGAACTACAATATTGAATCTATATATAACGAATGAATTATAAATTAGTGAAAATGATGGGACCAAAAATTTTATAAACTATGGGTGTATCCATTCCATTTGTATAAAGAAAAGGAAGGGGGAAATTTTGATCCATTCCAATGGTAATGGGATATAGAAAGAGACACATGAGTGAACCATTAGAAAGAACTGATCTAAACCTAAACCTTGTATGGGAAGTGAGCCCAGTCATAGATGTGATATTTACTAAACAATGTTTTGGTAGTGAGAATTAAAGGATTTAGTACAATAGATCATTTTCATTGTATGATGCATGGATGTAGACTATTGTTGGTGGAAAAGGTAAAAAAACTATGTGTTTGTCCTCATAAATTCCAAATTTATGTTAAAACCATCACCATCAAACAATGAATGAAATAATAAGATAATCATTAACACTTATATTAAAACAATGTTCCCCTCATAATAGAGAGGTCAAGACCCATTAGGGTATGAATAATTTTGAAAAGAATATATATACCTTGAAATCCCCCACCCCCTCAGGGTATCTAGGTCTCTTTTGGAACTAAAAAATCCTTACCATATTTATACGTCTATTATAATTTTCATACCATTCATGAAAGATGGTTTTCAAAAGTGAAGTATGTTAAGATCATGGAAACTATAGGTCGTACATGTTCATGAGTAAAAATTCAAATATTTAGTGATTGGTATGGAAAGGAAATATGTAATATTTTAATTTTTCCAAAATTAAAATAAAATGATAAATAACATATCACTATTTTAAATATTCCAATATCTTTCATCCATGTTATGTGGTGATTAATATAGAGTGTCACAATGCTTCATGAAGGTGACGGTCTATAGGTACATGAACGACATTGTAATCATATATTGCGTAAAATGGGAATACATTTATTGATATGTTATACATTAACATTGATAAAAATTTCATTAATATCATAATTATGTCATGTATATCACATATATAGATTAATGATATCCTTATTATGTAACACACCAATAATTTACCATATTTTATTTTCAGAATAAATTTAATTTTTCTACTAGATTAATCTATATAAAATATTTTTTTTATTATGATACATGTAACATAATTTTTATATTATTCTATACAAAACTACGTGGTTGGAATATGTTACACACATGCCTGAGTTTTAATAAAAAATAATATTTTAGTTGAAATATTATTATTTAATAATATAAAACCTTTCTATTAATTTAATGGTTATGAATTTGATTTACTAAATTATTAAAATATATGGTTAAATTCATTTTTAAAATATAATTATTTAAGAATATGATGTCTAATCGAATATAAATGAAATATTTGTTAAAAAACTATTTTTGATGCTCATAAAGCAATTTTATATAAATAAATTAAATAAATTAAATTTAGAGAGTGATATTACCGTAATGTATATATAAATTTTTATTTTATATTCAATAAAATATTTTTTATATTAATTCTAAATAGTTTGAAAACATAAGATATCTACAAACCTCCTTTTGTGCATAAAAACAAATACTTTTATAAATAAAATTTTACCGCCCTATAATTGTGAACTTACATTAAATTTTAATTTTTATCTTTTTAGGAATTGCATATTAAAATATAAAAATCATATCTTAAAAAATTATATTAGGGGTAATTTTTGAAATTTTTCTTTAATGTTTCGTTTTTTGATGAATATTTAAAATAATAAATTTTATTTCCAAATTGATTTTTCATCTATTTCTTATAATGAGGAATTGTATTTTTATTGGTTTTTAACTTCTAATTATATAATTTTTAGAAGAAAAAATTGAATTTTATTTAATTTTAATTAAGTTAAAAATTAGATTTTATATAAAACCATATCAAAATTTTGAACTTTTTTACTATAAATCCCTAGTTTTAAAAAATAATAAGATATACCATAATTTTAAAAACACAAAAAAGAGTTAAAAATGGATTATAATCAATTATAGATATTATAAGGTCTATATTTAGTAATGAAATATATTTAATTCATGTTTCTAGGTTATATTAACATTAATATTTTTATTTTAACACTCGATAAAACCATTTTGACATTAACAAAGAAAATTAATTTTTACTATTTTTAATATTCTTTATGGTGAATAATTAAGTTGAACATATTATAAAATATAATATTTTCTGATTCAAAATATTTAATCTATTTGTTCAAATTCCTTTCAAGTAGTTTTCAAGCGTTAATGTAATTATAATCACTCACACTAAATAAGAAAGCATATATTTCGAATATAAACTTTTCAAAAGATTACACAGTTTGTATAAGAAAAAATATTATTAAAATGAATCAATTGATCTTAATAAAATTAATATAAATATAACATAAATAATTTTTTCATTAAAAATAGTTTAATTTTTAATTTATTGTTTTAAATAATTTAAACAAAAAGGATGTTCTCAAGTAAAGTTCATCATTTTTCAACATTTGTCAAAAAAATTAATCTTTATTAAATATTCTAAAAAAATCACAATGTGATAATATTAATATAATAATTTAAAAAAATTTATGTACTTTTTTAAATATATTTTATATTTTTTTAATTAAATATTATTAATATTACACTCTCTTAATGGTAGAATATATTTTTTTTAGGGAAAAAATGTTTTTATGCATAAAATTGTATTTATTCTTATCTACTATATATAAAAAATATATAATGAATGTTAAATAGTATGTTGACTATTTAATATATAAATATTATTATAATAATTTACCTAAATTTTTTTATTTATTTATGGATGTAAAATTAGTTTATTACATAAAAATGTTTTCTAGTTAAAAGATTTCCTTAATTTTCAAATAGTTTTTATTTTAATTTTTAATAAATTGGTCATCAAATAAATTTATTATATATAAATATGTAAACCATACATTTTTATAATTTAGTAAAACTTATTCATTACCCCCATAATAACATTTTTTGATAAATGTCATACTAAATAACAATTTCATAATTTTAATCACATTTAATTTAAATGTGTTGTTTCCTGTAACACATGATTAAATCAATGTTGTATTTAATGAAATAAAACATGGTTTTTAGGTAATTTAAAATACCATAAACATTAAACTATGTGAAAAAATGCATTCTCACAAAATATCACATTATTACATATCCACCTGTTAAAATGGATTTCTCCCAAAAAAATCAAATCGATCATCACAAGATTAATATTTGAAAATTTCTTCATAGAACCCCAAACCATAAAAATGGATAAAAAGGTATATAATTTGTAAATTATAATGGTATATACAAATTTCGTATGTAATATCACATACATAGGTCTAAAAAGGAGAACATTTATGGGAATTAAAAACATGGACATCAAATAAAAAATTACCCCCCAAATACTGATGGATAATGATTTAGTTCATTGAAAGGTGAATGTTAATGACCAAAATTCCATGTACCAAATAGGCATGAAAAATGTCATACAAATCATAAAAATGATGATATTAAAACGAGGTTTTATTTCATGAACCTTTTTCAATTGATGGGGAAATAATTTTAATATATACTATGAATATATTCAAAAGTATATACCTGATATATTTATATTTAATATGATTAATTTTATCCTCTTGTTTTTCTTTCATTAATTTCCATTTATTCTTATACTCCATGATGTTGTTTTCTTATTTTTTTGAATCAGTAAATAAAATAAATAAAATAAGGATTAGTCATTTGGTTTTTCGCATTTTTAATAATTTTTTAGAACTACTTATCCAATATAGATAGATCTTTATATGGTGATAGAATAAGTAAATATATAATGCCACATCCAAATATCATCATAATCCATTCCATAAATGGTTATACTTATAACCATACTAAAATATTAATATCTAAATTATTATAAAAAATTTCACTATGATTCTAAAGACTATTTATCATTAATCCCCCATATACTATAAAGTGTCTCTAGATTATCACATAACAACCATATGAATAACATCATCCTTTATTCTCTGAAAACATGGTAATAACATAAATTACTATAAAAAATATATAAAATAAACAAAATGCTTCATTCGTTACATAAAACAAATATTATTGGGTATATTTTGAAAATATTAGAAACACTATATACTCCATCAATGATATCATAAACAACTTTGTCTACAAAACATTAATGTAATATTTACTCTCTAAATTACTTATTTATAACCAGAATATTTTTCCCCCACCATAATTATATCAACATTAATAAAATATAAAGGTTTGTATTCCCTAAATTAAAATATATCTATTCCATTAAATAACTTTTATGGTTTATCGTTAGTTTTTAAAATACTTTTGGAATTTATACATGATAAAATTATACTATAAAAATCCCAATATACTTCATCATTCATATAACATAATATTTTATTTGCAATAAATTAATAACATAAGAATCCCACTTCCATGTAAACCCATTTACTAGGATTTATCATCTTATTCCTTAATAAATATTTCCTTTTATATATTATTTTTATTATCTTCATTATAAAAAAAACAAACACTCGTACAACCATGATGGTTCTATTTACAATAATTCCCATTAGGAAATAATTTTTCTTAATGCATATAATTTCTATTTTTAAAACATTCAATAATTTAATATACCTTTTTGAGAGCATTATTCTCATCCATTTTGTTAACCGAACATTTGATTTTCTTAATTTGTTGTAACTTCCTTTATCTCTTTCTTTTCCACACCCAAAATGAATTCTCATCCCTCTAAAACATTAATTTATATTATTATTCCAAAACTCTCAACATATAGAAGAATAAATCATTTTACATCCATGGTCTCCAATACTTGACAATTCAAAAAACATTCTCTTTCTCTTCATTGGTGAGGCCAATAGATGGTTAGGGTGAGTATTGTTAATAATTCAATCTGACAACTTATTTCATACAATCCTAGTATCATTCACCCAATTCATCATACCACTTATATTATTATTATAATATTTTCAATCACATTCAATGTTAACAGATATCCTTATATTAACTTCAATTAAAAAAATATATTGTGAGTAATACTAATTTAAATAGGAAACCAAGTAATCATGAACATAACTTACGTGATATCTAAATCACCAAACCTTTTATTAATGATATGACCCCTTAGTTTTATCCTAGGTAAATCATAGTCATAATATATTTTAGTCCTTCATAGTGGTTAGTAATGTGTTTTTCAATTACCAGATCATATCCCACAATAGAGTCAAAATATGTCTCCAACAAGTCTCAATATAATGAACTGTATAACAATCGAGTCCCAATCAATGTTCCTGTTTTGGTTTTATTTCCCCTCGGTACCTCTATATTCCAGATGTACATCCAATTTGTGATTCCATGTAGAGATTTAATTTCAATGAAATGAAATTATCTATCATTTACCAAAAAACATGGATATTTATCTATACATTTACCAATCATTGGATATATCGATAGAAACAGATCTATACATATACTAAGATATATTCATAGGGATTTGAATAATATTTATTCATCAACGTTTATAATTGTTATCAAAACCCATACTCTTATAGGAACTATAGCTATCCAAGATTTTAATAAATGGATAATGAATAATTTTAGACATAAAGTAAATACATTATAAAAGCACATGCCGAAGAACTATAATACTTTATTTTTGGGAGACATGTTACCCAATATTCTAAATTGGTGGAATATCGTAATCAACACCCACAATTATCTTATCCTTTAGTAACATTTACAAATGTATCATATATAAATCATTTCTTTTTCACCTTTGAAATGGAAACAAAAAAATGGTGTGATCAAATTCTTGGTAAGGGTTAAAAAAGAAGATATGTAAAAATATCATGAATATAAGGGTATGGTAACATGATCATAATATTTTAAAACCATACCTTCGATATAAAATTACATAATCATGAGTCACGGTGTTTAATTTTTTAGTTCGTAAGATGTAGATCAAAACAAAATCAAATTAAAAGTACTATAAGATCAAAAAAATTCAGAATATGTAATTTTATAAATATAATGGATGTATTTCCAATGCAATTTCACATTCATCCCTGCTCCTCAAACATACATTAATTTATTTAGAATATAAATTTTGATTTCCCTTACTTAAAAAAAGATATGGGGTATATATAATGAAATTAAATGCATCACTAAAACAAAAAAAAATTAATAGAGAGAGAATCCCATGATTTATATTAATAAAATTTCAACAGACTACTATCAGTGATGATTTATAGACATGAGATGCGATTATCACACATTATAATTTGTCACTAATAATTCAACATATAATAATTAACATGGTTATATGACACCCTTATAAAATTAAATAGATATAAATTAGTGGTTAGATCCTAAATATAATAATACATTTTCGGATCTATAGTGGATGAATAGTATACCCTTCCCCACATCATTTTTCTTAACCACATCAAATAATGTTGTCACGTGAGATTTTTCTTTATCACTTTTCTTAATTGGTTTTTGACATCATCTATGGACATTAACCCTTGGATTATACCATTTTTTTGTATACATTCTACACATAATTAAATTTTTGTGTTGGAGTGTGTTTAGTTCTTTATAATTTTCATTCTCCCAATTATATTCATTGGGATTCCACTTTAAAAATCTTTTGTATTCTAATTGTTGATATCCTTTTTCCGAACATGAATCATTTTCCAATATCTTAAAGATTATTTCATAGAAGATTCTATCCACACTTCTGATATTATATATGATTAATTTTCTTTCCCCCATAGGTTTTATTATTATAATATCTTCAAAACATGATCTTCATCTTCTTAATAGAACAATGAATATAATGGATAAATGAACAATCAATTTCAAAAAATAGATTTCATTGATAAATTCTTCAATATCAATAAAAATTCAACATTGATACTATAATTCTGAGAGATGAATTTATTATATTGAAGAGCCAATAAATTTTTCTTTAATGTTCAATAAGAAAACAATAAGTATACCTCATATATATTGTAATTATTTCCACTTACGTTCCAATAGATTTATCCCCAATATTTTTAATCTTAATAAATCCATCTTTTATATTCATTTGAAGACATTAAGGAATGTATGTACTAAAAAATATCATCTTATAATCATCTAATTCAATGGTTTATTCATATTTTTTCATATTATTAATTATATTCTAAAATTGGTCTAGTTTTCCTTCAAAAACAGAACAATTTAATGAAAAATATTTCAGGGTCTAAGTATGAGAGAACTGAAAATATATTTTCAATATTATTAATCCATTCTATGATAATAACTGTATCATATAACCAATTGATAGAAGGTGTTTATTTAATTATTAATGTCTAAATGTTTCATTGGTCCATATATTTCAATTTTAGAATATCGGTATGATTAATAGGTTGATATATTTTTTTACCAAAAAAATTGAATTTTTATTCCATCTCATATGTCGTTTGATTTCACATGAGATAATAATATCATTATAAACCTAATTTATTATTAATATTATTACTCCTAGTTCAATCCATTGAATGAAATGAATTTTTTAATGTATCCTAATAATGTATTTAGAGTGGGAAATCATGTAATTATTAAAATCATCAGTGTATTTTCATGAATTATGATACCTTCTTATAAACCTATATAATTTTTTTGTTAACCTTATTTGAAATCAAGTTCTTAATAGGTTATATTATGTCTTATAATCATTTTATTCATAACATAATATGGAAACATGAATAAAAACCTACTTTTCTGCAAAATTAGGAAGCCCAAAAATAACATACATAAATGATTTTAGATGAAGGTTAAATTCATTTCAAAATAATAAACTCCTCATTAAAATATTGGTTTAGTTTTTTTAGGGACTAGATGTATAATATTCATATTTCATATAATTTCATAACCCCCCCCCCCCCCACACCATGATCTTACCTCTTAGTAATTTTCCTAGACACTTCATACTTAATAAATATATTCACAATGTGGTGAGAATGTAAAAATAACAAAGGGTCAAATCAAATGCTCATTAAGGGTAAACATTGAAGATATCATTCTAAGATCATATTTAATAATAATATATTCATAAGGGTATGATATGATGATTATAAAATATATAAATTATACATAAGAAGTCAAACAGAATAAATCAAGAGTCTTAGAATAAAACATTGACAATTGATAACACAAGAGTTTTAAGAGTGAGGAATCACCATTAATCTATTATGATACAGAAGAGAAATCATTAGAAAAAGAATATGGAAAATGGTAATTTCTTCAAATTTAGATTCATAAAAAATCAATTATTTATTAATGGTTCACATCCAATACTACCATAATGGCTAAAGTCCCAGAATATATTTAGTTCGTTCCTAATTCCATCATTTCCATAGTCGTGGTTCACTCCCAAGACTATCATAGTGTACATAGTCCACTACTAAACAGGGATTACTCCCATTATATCCCATATAATCCCAAGATATATTAATCACTACCCAATTAATTATAGGTGTTGAATAACCCCACTCATCACACAATAAAAACCACATATATTTTGATTATAATATCATAAAAACATTCATCATTTCATCATTACATAACCTATGGAAATGAAAAACATTTCATAATAATTTCATCATCACATAATCATAAGACATAAGATGAATGATCATGGATTGTATCATTATATTGAACCCCATGGGAATCATAAAAAACATCAAATGATTTTCAAAAATAAAAAATATACCTTTAAAATAATAGTGGAATATTTCATATAAAACATGATAACAACATATCTTTAGTTTGGTAAAATTTTAAATAAAAAATACATGAATATTAAGCAACTTATATCTATAAAAAACATATAAACGTATTATGTAATCATAAATTCCAAGAATATTCATGATTATACGGTAATATTTTCTTGTAATAAATGTTAAAAAAATGTTTTATTGGACAATATTGGAAAATGTCTCAAAGTACGTCATGTGAAAATGAAAATAGTATTCCTTTTACAATTTAAGAAAAAAATTAATATATTGAAAAAAATCACAATAACAAATCATTTTTCAATGAAAATATAATTATATGAAACATTTTATAGAACATGGACATGGTTGGAAAAGTTCATCGACTAAATTAGAAATGTGGTTATGTTTTCATAAAATTATTTTCCAATTAAATTAAACTAAAAAGAGAGTGAAATAAGAAATGGAACCATGAAAACCTAATAAATAATCATTTGAGAATAAATTATATGCATTTTAAAGATTAATAACATATATTTTATGAAAATTATATTCATGTATTTGTAATCCTAAATAAATGAGATTATAAAAATGACCCTTACTACTGGTCTTGAATTTCTATGTATAAGATCAAATGTTCTTGAATAATAAATTTATATTAACTATAAATATATACTATGACCATATTAATATTTATATTTAATTATCAAAATCACTTGTTCATTTGAATTATTGATTTATTAATGATTCTTCAACAGAAAATATGAATTTGGTGAATCCTGGTATGTTTTCTTGTATATTTAAATACGATGGACATAGTCTATGAACCATGGTCATGGTTTCATTATCTAGAACCATAACAATGTTATAATTAAAAAATTAATATAACAAATAACATTTTAAACCAATTAATATTTGATAGTGATGAAAAACTAAATGCATTAATTTATAGAGATGATATCCCATAGATACGTACGAGTAACTTTTTTATTTCCAACAGATTGAAAGAACAAGAGATAAATAATAACACATCATTAAAATAGTAATGATACTATAAAAATAAAATGTATTCATTAATTACATCTATTTTGGAATCCATATATGGGGGACGTGAGAAATCGGTCACATTTCATTGTAGACGTAGTAGTCCACACATTTTTATAAATGACATCATTATTTATTATAAGATACAAGGGTTTGAAAAATGGTTCTACCACTAATTTAACAAAAATATTTGAGTAGTAAAATTAATTATTTCACAATTTAAATATTTTAATAGAATAATTTTTAGAGTTTATGGAAGAAATAAACTAAAAATAAATCAATAATGCCTATTATTTATTCTTTATAAAACCTCCTTTATCTTGGTGATTAGGCCCAAAAAGGATTTTATTGTTGGAATAACAGATGTTCTAGAACTTGGGGGGAGAAAATTTTCAAGATTATGGGTTAGGATTTGGTGAGAAATATTATAAAAAGTTGTAAAATCATGAAAGGTATAATACCTCCTTTTATAAGTGATGTGGGAGGACATAATGTAAGTATTTAAAACATTAAAAATATATTAATACTATATATATGTTCATGTGGATCAAAAGAAAAAAATTATTATATTTGATAATATCCATTATAAATAAACCTAATTTTTTTATTTCCTTAAAAAAATAGGAATATTAACCCTATTATATTTATATTAACCCTTTGTTAACTAAACTTTACCTTAGTAACAAATATTTATGTAGTTTACAGTTCATTTAGGGAAAAATAAAATTTACCTATTTGAGAAATTTTGAGTTGATGAATCCAAAGATGGAAACAATTTCAACAATTTTCATTATTATAATTTTTAATAATTCATTCTAAAATATGTGAAGTAGTGTATGGATAACCTCTTTAGAAAATCAATTCATAAGAATAAAAATAAATTAATTCTAATTCATTTCATAGTGAAAACCCTTAACAGAATTTTAACTTCATTTAATTAATACATTATCCAATAATTTCAAATGAATAATTGTTAAATAATTAATAATACAAATTATTAATATAATGATTCATATAATGAACAAAAAAAATTTACAAAAAGGTATCTCTTTTTACCTTCAACTATTTTTTTTCATTTCTAAGCTATTGATTAACTCTTAAATCATTTTCTTATAGTGTAAAAATTATTTTTTATATGTTTAATGATTTGAAATAATTTTTTTAAAACATAAATGAAAAAATAATTCTCGTATACAAAAAAATTAGAGAATATTTATCTAATATCAATAGTATTTTCACGATCCTTTTAGAAACAAATAAAATAAAAATGTTGAAAATAGGTAAAAAAATATTTAAAAAAGAAACCCAATGGATCTTCAATATCCCTCTTCAGATTTACTAAAAAAATTATCATAAAATAACTCCTAAAATTTCATCAATCTACATCAATTTTAACATATAAAATTAATCACACCACACTACGATATTAAGAAATGGTTTTCATGAAATTCCATAATTTGGGGATATGATGTTTTTTCCATGACATAGATAAGAATCCCATCAATTATCACATAAAACAGAATTGAAACATATGAATCATTTAAACTAATTATATGATAACACTAGGATATGGTTCAAAAATGATAAACTATACAATACTATATATCTTCTCCCACATGAACAACACAATTAAAAGTAACATGTTGTAAAATCAAAATCCATTTAACGTTAATGGTTGAGCCCAACGATATACATTCAACATCAATTCATCAAATCATTCCCTTGGAAATGACTTATTGAAAACATCAAAAATAGTTATCTTTTATTTAAATATAATATTTAATTATATCCCCACAAGAAACATTATCTTTGTTAAAATGATCTTTAATGTCAATGTGATTAGCTTCAAACTGTTGTATATAATTTTTAAAGAGAATAGTCTCTTAATGACTATAGTAAATAATCATTAATAGGTTTTAAAAATTATCACTCAAATCTTATAGTCAGAGAGTAATCCCTATCTTTTTGGTACATATATGTGTATTAGTTATAAATTTTTCTACCACTGTACTAAGAATATTTTTTTTCTTATTATTGCATCTCCTATGAAATTCTCCTTCATTGAATTTTTATCCTAATGTTTTTTATCATTATGTTCTCCAACATAATCAGAAATAGTGAAAAAAATAATGTTTTATCCATTACATCATATATATATATATATGTGTGTAACATGCCATGTTTTAATAAAGAAACACTATGTTAAATATCATACATGATACACTACATTGATCTTAAACAAACATTTAAATATTATTTTTAAATATTTCCACTATAACCTATAAATTGGAATGGTGGGAATGAATGGTATCAAATGAATTGTGAAAATATGGTTTAACATATTTAAATATTTATATATTGGTTAGTAAATTTATTTTAAATATAGATAAAAACTAGTTGAATATAAATGATGTGATTTTCTAAAAATGTATTTAAAAGGAGAATGATTGGGTTTATAAAATAATATCACTCATTATGGATTTTTTAAAATTGTATAAATAAATATTTAAATATATATATACATATATATATATATATATATTAAATTTAATGTTTAAAATTCATCTTTTATGTTTTCTAGATATGATAGAAGACAAAATACAAATTTTCAGATAAAATAAGTATTTTTCAAGAAATGCATTTTCCTGGAAATTTGATGGACATCAAATTTTAAAATTAGTTTTTTGAAACTTTTATATGTTCTCATTGAAAAAATAAACATATTATCTATAATTTTGACATTATAATTTACTTTGGATTTTTTTTATATATTTATGATAACTATCATGTTTTGATGAATAGTAACAATATGCCAAAGACTGTTTTAAAACAAATGTTTTTCCATTGAGATAATTTAAATTAATAAATCATATTATATAATTTTTTTGATGTATAAATGGAATATATTTTTAACATTTAATATAATGTTGGTAATTGGATTTAATTTCACATTTAAATTGTACACAAACATATGTTAATCTTTTGGTAGTTTTTAATTCCTAAAAACATGCCTTCTAGTATTGACCACATTAATTAATTTTAAATTAATTAGAATAATTTTGGTGTTTTGAATTTGGAAAATTGTATCATTTTTAGAATCATAAGGTCTTAATTTTTTAAATATTTACCTTTTATTTTTGTACATTTTGAAAAGTAACAATTGTAATTATTTTTATTTAGCAGGGTTAGAGGGTAAATCATGTAAAAATGGCATGAAAATAATATTATAATAATATAAAACTCTCATTAAACACATTTTAATAAAATTGGATAAGATATTTCTATACATGACTATCCATAGGCTAAACATTTGGCATTTGGGATCCCTTTGGTGTAAAGCTGAAATTTTTTAATATTTAATTTAATGAAAATTGAAAGAAAACTTAAACTTGTATCATTTTTTAAAATAATTTTAATATAGAGTTATATGAATGATCTAAATTACTATAAATAGAAATTATTAAAATAAAAAATATTTTCGAAATCATGGTATTTTATTTGTAATTTCTAAACATTAAATAAAAAAAATTATTTACAACTCAATGATGATACATTGATTACCTTATTAATGAATGATTAAAATAAATGATATTAAAAATATTAGATAAATACAATTTTATTGTTTTTTATTCCATCCAATAATTTTATGGATGATATTGACACATTTTATTTGATTTATGGCTTTTTTATGGAATAATGTTTTGTATGACTATTACAAAAATGAATTACTAAATAGTGTCAAAATTGACATAAATGAGTTTTTAAAACAAATATAAACTTATTAAATTATATATTAGTCCTAAAAATCTTTGAATCAGTAAAATAGATAATATAATTATAAAAATATCATTATTGATGCACTTTTGGTTCTATTGAAATTTTAATAGTTACCATAGTATCAATATATAATTAAAATACAACAATACATTGTAAGAGTTAATGTTTTTTTACTAAGGGTTAAAGAAAAATGATAAGGTTAATTTTTTGACCTAAACATGTCTAAAACATATCGTTCGACAGGATTTAGACTCATCTGCTTCTTATCATGGAATTATTTCACTAAGTAACAATTATTATTTGAAAATTGTTTTTAATAATATAATATTTCATGACTTTCGTAAAGTGTACTTCCTCCCTCTTATAGAAGGCCACCAACTATACCCACTTACTCACACCTCTATGGCCCCCATAATCATCCAAATTCATCTAAAATAATCTCCCAACAACCCTTTTTCCTCCTAGAAGAATTACCTTGGGAAGAAGGAAAATCAAGAAAGCCTTTTCGATCGAATCAAAATATGTTACACAGTTTAGAGGTAATATTTTATCTCAAGATCCATTTATTTTTTCATTATCCACTCCATATGATATTATTATTCATTTATTACATAACAAAACTAGTATAAAAAATATACTATGATATTTTTATACGAATTATTTTAACTGTACTTACACACACCTAAATCTAATGGATACGAACATACAGTTTCTGGGTACGTCGAACTACATTTTAAAGAAATGACGATTTTTCAATTTTATCCAACCAACTCTCGTGGTATCCATTATAATGTAATTTTCTTTATATATGACATATGATATAATTATATTTTCTATATTCCTCTACAATTTCTATTTATAATATATCTTTATGATTTAAATAATCTGTAAATATGACAATTTTATTTGAGGAATTGTGGACTACAACCCCCTTAATGTGATATGATTCATTATTCCCATACATAAAATTTAAAAATTATGGGTTTATGAACATATTTAACATATATTACATATATATTATAATGGAATTCTAATATTCCAATTTTTTTTCATTCCTATAATATTATAATGAAATGAATGTAGCATTTATGCGTACATAAGACATACCATCTCCATCAATGGTGCTTCTCATTTCATATATCCAAATTCTATGGAAAACTATAAATACATATATAATTTATATATATGATATTCAAATAATTAATAATTTTATGGAGACGATGGACTTTGAGAACGTTGACAATTTACATACAAACGAGTTCATTTTCCTCCGAGGTACCGAATATCGACAAAACAACCAATGATAACGTAAATAATTATGAAATTTTTATAACACGATAGCAAGTAATATAAAATTAATAATAAACCTAAAATGTGTTTTCATGTAATTATAAATTAACCTATGATTATAATCCATGAATATAAAGAACGAACAAGATAAGACAAACTTAGGGTAAGGGAACTTCTTAACACAATTTCATTTTTTGGGGTTGATCTTAAGCTTTTTTATTATTCCATGCTATGATTATTGGAGAAATTAATTTTAGAAATCATAAGTTTTATATATGAATGATTTTTTGGTATTTATAGTGAGTACTCATAGTTGATCTATTTGATTCACAAATTTACTATTGTAAGGGAATATACCAGCCTTTTTTTCAAGCACTCCTTTAATGTTAGGCCTTCTTAATATCTATTTTATGATTATGGGATGTGTAATTACATATCTTATAGACTATACATGTCATTTAAAAATTATTATGAAACTATTTTTTCTCCCAATCAACTCATTTTAGGAATTATTAAGTAATGTCGTTAGGCTGCTAAAATTTCATATGGGAAATATTTACTCAATCTCATGTTACATAGTTTGTAATCCATGTCATTGGGTTTTTTCCACGAATATGTGGGAATTGCCTCTGATTTTTTCACACTAAATATCCATAATATTGTTTGTATTTATATTTTTCAAATATAATTAGGCCATTGATTTATCCTAAATCTAAGGATACGATACTTATAAGGGAATTCATCTCAATCTATTTCTGTTGAGGCATATTTTGATTTATACATGTAATTATTTTATAAAGAATATAATCAACCCATTTAATTTTTAATTTCATTCAATGTTTTAGAAAATTCATATTTTTCTATGAATAATTTTACTATATGATAAAAGGAATGTTTTTTTCAACATATGTGGTGATAATGACCATTCCACCGCCACGAGTATTATTTCATATTTGTCTTCATATTCATGTCATAATGTTTTAAGAAAAGTTAAAATAATACCATATTTTTTTTGGAATTATGGTATTTAAAATTGGTTTGAAAATGTATTTATTTTATCAATTTCATGAAATGATATCTTAGTATTGAAGTGTTGATATGAAAATTTTCCTTTATGCTTGATCATGTTTTATGATTTTTTTATGGTTCTTGTGAATTGCATAAGTATACAGGTTGTTTTGTGATAAACCAAGGGTGGTGAGATAGTGATATCTCTCTAATACATTGGGTAACATGGAATATTTAAACATTAATGTGTATCCTAATTGATTTAGGGAATATAATGTGATGGATATTTCTAATGTAAACATTAAGTTTACTCCCTTGGTAGCTGTGAATGATAAAATATTAGTATGTTAAGAATGCCAAAAGTTTACACTAAGAATTATTATTTCAATGAGTTATCCATAGAAAATATGATTTCATGAGTTATTCTAAATAGGTTATGTTTTATGAGTTAAAATTATTATTTCAGTTATTTAGATTTATTCATCGACGAACGTTTTCATTATTTATTTTATATCCCTTATTGAGGATTTTATGATCATCCCATTTTTTTAAATGACATTCACAGGGTATAATGAAGGGTAAGGGAATGGAATAATTAAATAATATTGTTTTCAATGGAAGAATTCTGGTTTTATTTATGGAGTTTTGTTTTTTTAAAGAATTGGATAGAGTGGATGTGTCTACTTTGTAATATATGACATAAAAAGTAATAGTTATTGCCTAATTCTCTAAAACTATACACCAGAAATGATCTTAATGAGAATTAAATTATATTTGGTGAATAATCTCAAGTTTATGTTATATTTTAAGGATGACAACTTATAGTTTGTATTTAAGGTCATATTTGATAACTTTAAAAGTTAGAGTTTTTTAAGCATAAGAGTCAAGTTATATTTAACAATAATGGTTATCATATTAGAAATAGTCATTTTTTTAGATAACCTGTATGAGTTTAAGATATCATGAATATGTATATCTTAGTGTTTACCCTCATTATATGATATTATGTGTTGATTTTGGTGATATAATCACACTAACCATTTTGGGTTTTACTAAATGGATGGATCTTGCAGGCACCAATGTAACAATTGATGTTAAGGAAAGTGTGTTGGTTTTATAAATACGCAATTTAATGAAAAGGGAGCATAATGAGAACTCATGTGGTTATTTTAAATCAAATATCTAGTGTCTTTATTAACCGCTGAAACATGGTAATTTTTCTAAGGGATTATATATATGGGAAATGAATACCTATATAAATTTAGTTAGAAATAATAAAAGGTATGTATATTCAACAACCTATGTGTCCAGGATGTGGAATGAAACAGCTAGTAAAATGTTTCAAATAGGATAGAAGATGTTAATGATGTGTTAAAGATGTTCATAAAGTAATATCCTTCCATGGAAAAAGAATCATTTATATTACTCTAGGAAATTTGAAAAATATATTTTATGGGGATCAATTGAATGTTCTAATTATGGTGTGCATAGTTATTATGAAAATAGATCTCTTATGAAGAAGGATCAAAAATGGGATTAGTTAGATCAAACAAATATATGTTTATCAGTACCTAGTTCCATTATAATTAAAGAAATGGAATCTAAAAATGACATATGAAGGTATGGATTATTTCTTGTCTCATGTTTTGAAATTATAGAATTCTAGGACATCATTCATGATTTTGTTTATAGGAATGTATTACTAAGGAATAAGTTTAAAAAACATGGTTAAGGGATACTAATGAATGATGCATGATTAAGATGTCTACATTTTAGAAATTAAAATTCTATGTTAGATATATGGGGGATGAACTGATTAAAATTATTAATGACCTTTTATTAATGGGATTATGAGGGAATTATTTTCACTAGTATGTGGAACCATGATGTTTTTTTATCTAAAAAAGCTATTTGAGGAGGAATTACCTACTCTTTTGTGGATATAGTTATAAATAATATTAAGGGTTTATATGATCCTTTATTTTGAGGTAATGTTAATTGAAAACATTTTTATATAAAAAATGAAAAGAATGAGATAAACTGGAGGTTAAATTTGGCTCTGGTTGTTTTTGATGATTTTATCTCACATTAGAAACGTTTTATGATTTATATAGTTTTAGGAAAAGGACAACCCACAAGAAGATTGACAACCCATAACGTCAGACAAAGACATGGGCATCGAACCCAAATCTGAAGCACGAGAATGCTTTATCAACTACTGCTAGCCTACATGATGTCCCTCATTTGTATAAATTATTCATTTTAATTAAATCATTTTATGGATTAATAATACTTGATTTATGGAAGTATGTTTTATCAAATCGATATTGATAGTATAAGAAAATAATTTGGTGATTATGTGATAAATGTTATCTTGGAAGATGTTCACTCATTTGAGAACACTTTATACCTATGGATAAAAGAATACATTAGTATTTAATTTGATGAGAAATGATAAATTTTTATTTTAAATGAATCTATGTTTTTATTGTGTATATATGCATATTTGGGTTATTTAAGGAAATGATTATACTATGATAGAGAATTTTTTATTAGGTTAATTACTTTTAATTATTACACATTAAGAGTAGTCATTGTTATTGGGGGATAAAATTTTAGATTAATTGTGGAAGACTCGATGATAAATACATCTGAATGTTGGGTTTTAATCTTAGTTGGATTACATTGATGAATTTTTAAGAAAATTGTTTATTGAATGGGCTTTGTTGAACTTTGGGTACTGTTTTTTGAAGATTGCAGAGTAAGAGTTGAGTTAATTTTTATAAAAGATTATAAATTTTGTTAATTATCTGATCTTGTACAAACAATTATGGTTTCTTGTTAATTTCAAAAGATAGGAGAAATATATATTTCATCTTTTTTGGGTTTTGTGATTCTCTAAAATTTTATTCTAACACATTAGGTGTTTCTATGTAATCATTAATACTCATCATTTGGATAAAAAATGAATTTGTGGTACATATTTAGTAAATTTTGAAACCATATTTGACATGTATGTATGTTTCCTTATGTTTTTATTCAACGTAGTAAAATAATTCCCTGTATTTATGAAAATGATATTAAAACAAAAACATTTTCTGTTTACATTTATTATTGGGAAATAAAAGACCAATTAACCCTTCATAATTTTATGGTTTTTGTAACATTTTCATAATCATGTTTCTTATCTCCCTCCATTAAAACATGACACATAGTTATTATTCCATATCCATGTTTTCCTATATGTTACCCATGAATGTGTTATCTTGGGTGACCTTGGTACTTCTCCTTCCTTATTTTAAAGTGGTAGTTTTATTAACCATTTTTATGATGTGGGATATTAAAATAAGTTAGCCATCCATATTTTAAAATTTATAGGATGAAATTTCCAAAAGGGTGGGATGATTTAATATCCCGAGTTTTAAAAAATAATATAAACATATATATTTTTACTAAAACAATTAAAATATTGAGTTATAAAAATGATCTCTTTCAAAATAAATAGTCATTAATTATATAAAATATTTACATATATCATGGTATTTTTTTATAAATGTTATACCATAAATAAATAAATTTATTTAAACAGAATGATGATGTGGTGATTACCATACTAATGAAAGATTCAAATAATTGATATTATAAATTATAAATAAATTTATTTTTATTATTTTTATTACATAAACGAATTTTATTGAAGATTTTAAAATATTATCTATGATTTAATTCCTTTGGTTCCAAGGAATCATGTTTTTCTGAATTTAACAAAAAACAATTACTAAATAGTATCAAAATTGACATAAATGAGTTTTTAAATCAAATACTATTTTATTGAATGATTTCATTGCCCATAAAATTTATTTATCAATCAACTAAATAATATAATGTTAAAAATTTCATTAATGATACAATTTTGGTTCTCTTGGCAGTTTATAGTAACTATAGTAACCATATATTTTGAAAATACAAGAAAAGTAAGAGTTGTTGTTTTTTAACTAAGGGATTAACCATAAAGGTAAGGTTATATTTTTGAAGTAAAATTTTCCAAAACATACTTTTTGAGAGGATATCTACTAATAATTATCTTATACTCTAATTATATATATTTTGAACAATTATATTTCGAAAATCATTTTTTAATAAAATTATATTTCAAGACTTTCTGAAAGTTCCCCTCCTCCCACTTATAAATGTCCCCAACATCAACCCACTAACTCACACCTCTAAAAACATTGGATAATCCAAATTATTATGAAATAATCTCCCAAAATACCTCATTTCCTTATAAAAACTTTATATGGGGTATAAGGCTATTCATGAAATCCTTTTTTCTCGAATCAAAATAACATAACCGATTTGGTGGCATCATCTTCTTTCAAGATCATTTCCTTTTTTCCTTCTACAGTCCATATTATATTATTATTATTTGATAAAATAAAAAAATAGAATCCTAAATATACTAGTTTGTATTTACGAGATGGATTTGAACTATACATACACACACATCCATCAAATGGATACGAACATACTACTTTTGTGTACGACAAACTACTGTCACACGAAACAATGATTGTTCAATTTTCTCATACAACTACTCATGGGGGCCATTATGATGGAACTATATTTATATATGATATATATTATATTTAAATTTTTTATAGCTCTATTTTATTATTATTTTAACATACCTTTATAATTTACATAATGTGTAAATATGATAATTGCATTCAAAGAAGTGCAGACTACCGCCCCTCAAAGTGATATGATTCATTCATTCCATATGTGTAATGTATAATTAATGTTTTTAATAAACTAATTTAACACAAATAAAATATATATTATACTAGAATTATAATATATATATTTATCATTTTTTATCATTCCATTAATTGGCAAAAAAATTAAAGTAGTGTTCATGTGTATGTATGGTGTAACATCCCAAGTAAGTAATGAATAATAGATATTTTTATCTATGTTTATTAATGATTAAGATAGTGTTATAGAGGCTTAAAATGAAAATAAATACAATCTTATGCATGGAATACACTAATATTCTTAAAAGATTGTTTTACTGCCTTTTGATGGCAAAACATTATTGAATCTATATTGTGACAATTTTATAAATTATGTTTGCCAAAATAAACTTATTCATTATGATTGGGACAACAAAATTTACTTTGTGTGAATTTTTGGTATTTTTCTGACAATGTTCATTTTTTAATGAATAGTGAAAAATACTGCATTTTACATTAAAACTTCTTTTTAATCTAATTTATTTATATGTTTAGATTATATTTTGAATTGTTCTTAATGTGTAATATGAATATATTTTTACCATTTTATCCAATGGTGGTCATTGGAATCAATTTCACTTTGAAATTAGACTTAAACTGGTGTCAATCTGTTGATACTTATTGTTTTGTAAAAACACGCTATTTGCTCTGGCAGCGGGAATTGATTATTAAATTAATTAATGTGAATTATATGATTTTAATTTTGTAAAATAGACTTCATTTTTGAATTCGGAATATCAAATATAGCTTAGGGTGAATTTTTGGTAATTTTCTAAAAAACTTCAATTTTTGATGAATAGTGAAACCACTAAGTGGTAATCAAGCAAACTGATTTTTCAGTTAAATGAATGTTTACCACTAATGTGTATTGAATTTTAAAAATCCGACATACATGGTTGTCATTAAGAAGTAAAATGTGGTTCAATGAGATTAAAATAATTTTTTTGGTGATTAGTAACTTATTAAGTTTTTAATCGCGATTAGTGGTAATTAGTGTAGTTTAAAGTATAAATAATGCTTTAATAAAATTAAATGACCTAGAAACATGTCCCAACCTTATTGGTTGTCTCATGGCCGACCAATACAAGCCATGGGTCAACTTGGGGACCCCATGGATCCACTTGGGTTGGTAAATGACATAAATAACTTTTTATTTAATGTAAAAGTAAAAATGACACAAACATAATATGTTTTACGAAAACATTTTTTACATGGGCTTATAAAGATCAAATTTTTTATTATAAATAGTCATTGGAAAGATAAAAATATTTCTTACATCATAGTATTTTTTTTATGATTTTTAGACATTAAATAAATTAAATTATTTATGACATAATAATGATGTAGCGATGACATCAATATTTGACGATTTAAATAAAATGGAAAGACAATGTAAAATCTATGAACTACACATGGACAAAACCAATTGGATGAGTGGATTTCGAACCCTTATCACCTTATACACGAATTATATCAATGTGGGACCTTTTAAAACCAAAACACATTTTCAAATAAAGTAATATTTCTTTACTTTCCAAAAGTGCCCCCCTCTCCTCTTATAAAAGGCCCCCACCTCTACCTCATTTCACACACTCCTCAAGCCTTTGGCTCGGCCAACCCCTGACCATTTACTCTCTCCACATACCTCTCCTCATCCTAGAGGATTCCCTTTGGGCAGAATCCTTTCAAAGGAAGCCTTTAGGCTCAAATCAAAAGGAGTTACACTTTTAAAGGTAATTCATTCTCTCATGTTCATTTGTTTTATTTTGCTTCTCCAACCCCCTAAACTCTTTTTATTTACTTATTTTGTGACAACAACAGTATCTTAAATATACTAGGATGTTGTTATATGATTTATTTGAGCTACACTCTCACACATCTTCATCAAATCATTAAAGAACATACGGTTTCCGTGGATGGCGAAATTCTGCCTCCCGAAACGATGATTGTTCAATACTCATTTAACACATTCAAAGGTGGCCATTATGATGTCACTATTTTTATATATGATATATAATATGTTTATGTTTTCCTTAAGCTTCTGTTTTTTTCATTTTGGGCATACCTTTATGGTTTCCATTGTGGGTAAACACGATATCTTCATTTTAGGAAGTGCGGACTACCGCCCCCTGAAAGTGATTTGATTCGTTAATACCATATGTGTGATGTGTAAAGGATAAAGTTAATGATATAATATATGGTATTATACTGTAATTATAATATAGTCTTATATAATTATGATTCCATTCCAGAAAATATGAAATAGAAATGGAAGTAGCGTTCATGCGTACGTACGGCTTACGGTCTCCATGAACGGTGCATTTCATTTCTTACCTCTAAATGTGATGTAATATTATAAATACATGTATATGATGAATATATATGATATATATGTTATCCAATTAATTAACATCATTTTGGATAAAACGAACCTATGACCAAATTATCAACATGTAAGTGTAAGAAGTCTATTTTTGACTTAAGAACCAAATACCGACAAAATGAACATTATTAACTTAACTGATTACATGATTTCCATAACATGGTATAAAAGGAATAATGAACTTCGAAAGGATTCATAAGAAAGTAGTGATTAACTCATGTTTATTATTCAGGAGATTAAAGAACGGTCGGGTCATGTCGGATACAAGGTATGGGACTTCGTCTCAATCTCCTTTCATTGATGCATATTTTATTTTATACTCAACTTTCTTTTATACGGTGTATAAACCCCTTTGACTTTTACGTTTGTTCAAAAGGAATATCTTTTTATATGATGCATTTACTAAACGACAAAAGGGAATGTTTTTGTCGTACGTATGCGGCGACAATGAATTCTCTGCCGTCGTGACCGTTATCTGAGTTCCGGCTTCCTCTACAAGCCATACCTTCTTTTTAAAAGAAAAATAAATACCATGTTTTACTTTTCTTTTATTTTAGTATTGAAAATGGTTTTCATAATGTTTTTATATCAATGTGTTGTATTGATATCTCGTGATTGAAATGTGTAAATTTTATGTTTCCTTTATGCATGTTTTATGTGATATGATTATGTTATGGTTATTGGGCATTATTATGAAGATGGGTAGTTCCGTGATAAACTAAGGGCGGGTGAGCCCAATATAGCTCTCTAATGCATTGGGTAACGCGAAGGAGTGAAACATTAAGGTTTCTCCGAAGATATTTTAGGGAATATACTATGATGGGTATTCCAAACGTAACCAAGAGGGTTAATCCCTACGTAAGAATGTTATGAATGCCTCAAGTTACCTTTATGTCTTATGATTTCTATGATTTATTCATGATTTTATGAGGTACGTTAAAGTTCCTATGTTTTATGGGTAAAGTATGATTTCATTCTTATGTATATATGAACTCATGTTTCCTTTCCATGTTTTTTTTATAACCCATACTGAGTTTTTATGCTTATCCAAAGTTTTTGAAATTTTTTTCACAGGTCAAGGGAAAGGTACATGATAAGATGATAGAGTCAAGGATGTGTCAAGAAATAATCCTTGTTTTATTTTAAATGTGTTTCCATTGATGGGAATGAATAATACTATCTTTATGTAACCACTTTGTTTATATGTGGAATGTAATGCAAGTTTTATGATCTAATTCTCTAAAACTCTAAACCTGAAAAGATCCTCAATGTGTAATCTTGAAATAACTCAAGATTAAGTAAGGTTTAAGGCTGGGGCCTTATAGTTGTTATCTGAGGGAGGTTTAGATAACTTTAGGAGTTATAATTCTATTAAATGATTATCCAAAAATATATATTTTTTTTTGAAATGATATAGCAATTAATGATTACCATGTTGCTTCATCTAAGACATGTTTGTTCAGAATGGTTTTCCGTAGAGGAAACAGGGAAGTAGTGCTAGGAAGGCATACAAAAGGAAATAACCTTCCGAATCAGCATCCTGAGATGGTCGGAATTGGAACTGAACATTTTGTTGCAGTAATGGCGCAGTTGACTCAGGCTATAAATGGTGGTGGTATCCATGCGCGAGATCAGCTAGACCAACCGCAGAGGAACATGTCAGTGGTGGAACATTTCATGAGGCAACATCCCCCATCATTCAGAGGATCATCTGACCCTGTGCTAGCTGAAGGGTGGATTAAAGCACTGGAGAAGATTTTTGATGTCATGGGGTGTTCAGATAATCAAAAGGTTAGTCTTGCCATTTACCATTTGGAGGGTGAAGCAGATCTGTTGTGGTCTATGGATAAAAGTATCAGGGACACCGATGAGATTGATGCTCTTGACTGGGATGAATTCAAAGGTATGTTTCTTGAGAAGTATTTTCTTAAGGCTGTTCGACATAGGATGGAAAAGCAATTCTTAGAATTGAGGCAAGAGGAAGACTCAGTGGCTGCCTATGAAGAAAGGTTCACTCGATTGGCAAGGTATGCTCCAAATTTTATTCGAGACCTTGATAGTAAAATCAATCGTTTTTACTCAGGATTAAAGCCATAATATCGAAGGGCATTAGCTTCTCGAGAGTTTAAAAGTCATGAAAAGCTTGTTCGATGTGCTGAGAAGGTGGAAATGGAGTTTTCCGATGACCAAGTCTTCTATAACAACCAGCAGAAGAAGAGACCGAGGTGGCAGGAGAAAGGTAAGAATTCTTCAAAAAAGTCTAATGGTATGAGAACTAAGTTTCCAGTTTGTGATAAATGTGGCAAAATGCATGCTGGGGAATGTCTTCTGAATTCTGTGAAGTGCTACTGATGTGGTAATATGGGACATAAGGCTCGTGATTTCACTGAAAAGGATCAAGGTGAAGGTAAGAACAAGTTTGATTTACAGTTAGTGAAATGTTATAAGTGCAATGAGATGGGTCACTATGCAAACGAGTGTCCGACAAAGAGCTTGAGTGATGGGAAGCAGTTAGACTACAAGCAGAAAGGGGTGGTGAAATCCATTGCAACTACTTCAGCAGATGTCGGGCCATCAAATGATGTTGTATCAGGTACTTAGTTTGTTTTTTCAGATTATGCCAGTGTGTTGTTTGATTCGGGGTCTACACATTCTTTCATCTCTGAAACCTTTTCTAGTAAAATGGGAATACCGTCTCAAGAAATGACTCCTGATCTTTTGGTAAAAACACCTAGGGGAAATGTTGAGGAAAAAATAATTTATAAGAATCTTCCTATCCTTATCTGTCGAAAGAACCTACTTGCAAAACTTATTGTTCTACCTCTAGTAGAGTTTGATGTTATCCTGGGTATGGATTGGCTCTCTATTTACCATGCTAAGATTGACTGTAGAGCTAAAGAAGTTTCTTTTCAGAAAGACTTTCAATTTGTTTACAAGAATGAACCCTTACTTTTGATAACATATCAAGAGGCCGAGAAACTTTTAAAAGATGGAATGAATGTTACCTTGCACACGTCGTTGAAAATAAAAGAACTATTCAGATTAATGATGTGCCAGTTGTAAATGAGTATCCTGATGTTTTTCCTGATGAGTTGCCTGGAATAATACCAGATCGGGAAGTTGAGTTTACTGTTGACTTAGTTCCTGATGCTATGCCAATTTCAAAACCCCCTTATCGAATGGAACAAATTATACTTTTAGAGTTGAAGGAGCAATTGCAAGATTTATTAGAGAAAGGTTTCATTAGACCTAGCACATCACCATGAGGTACTCCTGTTTTATTTGTTAAAAAGAAAGATGGTTCTATGAGACTTTTCATTGATTATAGAGCCTTGAATAATATCACTGTTAAGAACAAATATCCTTTGCCTCATGTCGATGATTTGTTTGATTAGCTCTAGGGAGCTCAGTTTTTTTCAAAGATTGACTTGAGATCGGGGTACCATCAGCTGAAGGTAAAGGAGGCAGATATTCCGAAGGCCGCGTTCCGTACGAGATATGTCCATAATGAATTTGTAGTAATGCCTTTTGGGCTAACCAATGCACCTGCTGTATTCATGGACTTAATGAATAGAATTTTCCATGAGTTCTTGGATAAGTTTGTGGTGGTTTTCATTGATGATATTTTGGTGTTTTCTAAAAGTAAAGTGGAGCATGAAAGACATTTAAGGGTTATCTTGCAAACCTTAAAAGAAAAGAAATTGTATGGGAAATTCAGAAAGTGTGAGTTTTGGTTGCAACAAATTTCTTTCTTTGGTCACATTGTTTCTAAAGATGGAATAACTGTTGATCCTGCAAAAACAAAATTTGTGGAAGAATGGCCAAGACCCACAAATGTAACCGAGATTCATAGCTTCCTTGGTTTGGCAGGATATTACTGAAGGATTATTAGAAATTTTTCACGGTTATCTAGTCCAATGACTAAGCTAACTTGGAAGGGTGTTAAGTTTATCTGGACAAAAGAATGTGATGATTGTTTTCAGGAATTGAAAAGAAGATTGGTGAATGCTCCAGTTTTGGAACTACCTTCCAGTAATGGTGAGTTTGTTGTATACAATGATGCTTCATTGAAAGGACATGGTTGCGTCCTAATGCAGAATGATCAGGTAATTTCTTATGCTTCACGACAGTTGAAAACTCATGAGGTAAATTACTCTACACATGATTTGGAATTAGCTGCTGTTGTTTTTGCTTTAAAAAATTGGAGGAATCATTTGCATGGAGTAAAGTGTGAAATATATACCGATCACAAAAGTTTAATGTATATATTAACTCAGAAATAGTTAAACATGAGACAGAGGATATGGCTAGAATTAATCAAGGATTATGATTGTACAATTCATTACCATCCGGGAAAAGCAAATAAAGTGGCTGATGCTTTGAGTCGAAAAATTAATGCTTCATTAACAATGTTGCTTTTGGAACGTGATACTTTGGTTAACGATTTGATGAACATTGGCATAAAAGTTGTTGGTGCAGGAAGTCCTTCTGTTTTGTTTCAGGTATCAGTGAGATCTTCTCTCTCAGATATAATCAAGCAAGCACAGAAGCAAGACAGTGAGTTGCATAAAAAGGTAGAGCTGGTTCAGAAAGGTAAGTTGCCTAAATTCAACATTGATAGTGATTGTGTTTTGAGATTTGGGAAGAGATTGTGTGTGCCTTGTGATTCATAGTTGAAGAGAGAGCTGTTATGTGAAGCTCATAGTTCTCCATTTTCAGTTCATCCGAGCAGTACTAAGATGTATAGAAATCTGCGGGAGTATTACTGGTGGGATGGAATGAAAAGAGATATTTCGGATTTTACTGTGAAGTGTTTGACTTGTCAGCAGGATAAAGCAGAGCGTCAATTACCGAAAGGGATGCTTTATCCTTTACCAGTGCCAGAGTGGAAATGGGAGAATATATCCATGGACATTGTTGTTGGATTACCGAAGACATCTCGAGGTAATAATGCAATCTGGGTTATTATTGATCGCTTGACCAAATATGCTCATTTCCTTGCTATACGAGATACTTTCTCTCTTGATCGACCTTCCCGTTTGTATCTTAAAGAGATAGTCAGGTTACATGGAGTTCCTCTCTCCATTGTATCGGATCGTGATCCGAGGTTTACTTCTAACTTTTGGAAAGGCCTTCAGAAGTCGTTGGGTACTGAATTAAATTTTAGTACAGCTTTTCATTCTCAATCAGTTGGGCAGTCAGAACGAACAATTCAGACATTGGAGGATATGCTACGAGCTTGTTCTATGGATTATCAGGGAAGTTGGGACCAACATCTTTCTTTGGTTGAGTTTTCAAATAATAACAGTTTTCATTCCAGTATACAGATGGCACCATTTCAGGAATTATATGGGAAGTGGTGTCGAACTCTAGCTTTCTGGGATGAAGTGGGTGAAAGGAAGTTGATGGGACCAGAATTGGTAGAAGAGATGGCAGAAAAAGTTCAGCTGATTTAGAAACACATGAGAACAACTCAGAGCAGGCAGAAGAGTTATGCGGATAACCGGAGGAAGGATCTATCTTTCGAGGTAGGTGATCATGTTTTTCTCAAGGTTTCTCCTTGGAAAAGCGTGATGAGATTTGGTAAGAAAGGAAAGTTGAGTCCAAGGTTTATTGGACCATATGAAATTCTGGAAAGAGTTGGATCAGTTGCATACCGAGTGGCTTTACCTCTGAGTTTATCTCAGGTACACAATTTTTTCTCACGTTTCGATGTTGAGAAAGTATATTCCTGATCCATCTCATGTTTTGAGTCTAGAGGTAGTTCAGCTGAAGAGAACTTATCTTATGAAGAAAAACCGGTCCAGATTCTTGACCACAGGGAGCAAGTGTTATGAAATAAGGTGATTAAGCAGGTAAAGGTTTTGTGGAAAAACCACATGATTGAAGAGGCAACATGGGAATCTGATAATGCAATGTGGGATAAGTACCCCCATTTATTCGATAAGTAAATAAATTGTGGGGACGCAATTTTCTAAAGGGGGGAAGGATGTAACATCCCAAGTAATTAATGAATAATAGATATTTTTATCTATGTTTATTAATGATTAAGATAGTGTTATAGAGGCTTAAAATGAAAATAAATACAATCTTATGCATGGAATACACTAATATTCTTAAAAGATTGTTTTACTGCCTTTTGATGGCAAAACATTATTGAATCTATATTTTGACAATTTTATTAATTATTTTTGTCAAAATAAACTTATTCTTTATGATTGGGACATCAAAATTTACTTTGTGTGAATTTTTGGTATTTTTCTGACAATGTTCATTTTTTTAATGAATAGTGAAAAATACTGCATTTTACATTAAAACTGCTTTTTAATCTAATTTATTTATATGATTAGATTATCTTTTGAATTGTTCTTAATGTGTAATATGAATATATTTTTACCATTTTATCCAATGGTGGTCATTGGAATCAATTTCAGTTTGAAATTAGACTTAAACTGGTGTCAATCTTTTGATACTTATTGTTTTGTAAAAACACGCTATTTGCTCTGGCAGCGGGAATTGATTATTAAATTAATTAATGTGACTTATATGATTTTAATTTTTTAAAATAGACTTCATTTTTGAATTCGGAATTTCAAATATAGCTTAGGCTGAATTTTTGGTAATTTTCTGAAGAACTTCAATTTTTGATGAATAGTGAAACCACTAAGTGGTAATCAAGCAAACTGATTTTTCAGTTAAATGAAAGTTTACCACTAATGTGTATTGAATTTTGAAAATCCGACATACATGGTTGTCATTAAGAAGTAAAATTTGGTTCAATGAGATTAAAATAATTTTTTTGGTGAATAGTAACTTATTAAGTTTTTAATCGCGATTAGTGGTAATTAGTGTAGTTTAAGGTATAAATAATGCATTAATAATATGAAATGACCTAGACACATGTCCCAACCATATTGGTTGTGTCATGGCCGACCAGGAAAAGCCATGGGTCAACTTGGGGACCCCATGGATCCACTTTGGTTGGGAAATGACATAAATAACTTTTTATTTAATGTAAAAGTAAAAATGACACAAACATAATATGTTTTACGAAAACAATTTTTACATGGGCTTATAAAGATCAGATTTTTGATTATAAATAGTCATTGGAAACATAAAAATATTTCCTACATCATAGTATTTTTTTATGATTTTTAGACATTAAATAAATTAAATTATTTATGACATAATAATGATGCAGTGATGACATCGATATTTGACGATTTAAATAAAATGGAAAGACAATGTAAAATCTATGAACTACACATGACCAAAACCAATTGGATGAGTCTATTTAGAACCCTTATCACGTTATCCACGAATTATATCAATGTGGGACCTTTTAAAACCGAAACACATTTTCAAATAAAGTAATATTTCTTTACTTTCCAAAAGTGCCCCTCCTCTCCTCTTATAAAAGGCCCCCACCTCTACCTCATTTCACACACTCCTCAAGACTTTGGCTCGGCCAAACCCTGCCCATTTACTCTCTCCACAACACTCTTCTCATTCTAGAGGATTCCCATTGGGCAGAATCCTTTCAAAGGAAGCCTTTAGGCTCAAATCAAAAGGAGTTACACTTTTAAAGGTAATTCATTCTCTCATGTTCATTTGTTTTATTTTGCTTCTCCAACCCCTTAAACTCTTTTTATTTACTTCTTTTGTAACAACACCAGTATCTTCAATATACTAGGATGTTGTTATATGATTTATTTGAGCTACACTCTCACACAACTACATCAAATGGTTAAAGAACAAACGGTTTCCGTGGATGGCGAAATTCTGCCTCCCAAAACGATGATTGTTCAATACTCATTTAACACCTTCAAAGGTGGACATTATGATGTCACTATTTTTATATATGATATATAATATGTTTATTTTTTCCTTAAGCTTCTGTTTTTTTTTCATTTTGGGCATACCTTTATGGTTTCCATTGTGGGTAAACACGATATCTTCATTTTAGGAAGTGCGGACTACCGCCCCCTGAAAGTGATTTGATTCGTTAATACCATATGTGGGATATGTGAAGTATAAAGTTAATGATATTATATATGTTATTATACTGGAATTATAATATACTCTTATATAATTATGATTCCATTCCAGAAAATATGAAATAGAAATGGAAGTAGCGTTATTGCGTACATATGGCTTACCGTCTCCATGAACGGTGCATTTCATTTCTTACCTCTAAATGTGATGTAATATTATAAATACATGTATATGATGAATATATATGATATATATGTTATCCAAATCATTAATATCATTCTGGATATAACGAACCTATGACCAAATTAACAACATGTAAGTGTAAGAAGTCTATTTTTGACTTAAGAACCAAATACCGACAAAATGAACATTATTAACATAACTGATTACATGATGTCCATAACATGGTATAAAAGGAATAATGAACTTGGAAAAGATTCAAAAGAAAGTAGAGATTAACTCTAGTTTATTATTCAGGAGATTAAAGAACGGTCGGGTCATGTCGGATATGAGGTATGGGACGTCGTCTCAATCTCCTTTCATTGAGGCATATTTTATTTTATACACAACTTTCTTTTATACGGTGTATAAACCCCTTTGACTTTTATGTTTATTCAAAAGGAATCTTTTTTTATACGAAGCGTTTAATAAATGACAAAAGGGAATGTTTTTGTCGTACATATACGGCGACAATGACTTCTCCACCGTCGTGACCGTTATTTGAGTTTCGGCTTCCTCTACAAGCCATACCTTCTTTTTAAAAGAAAAATAAATACCATGTTTTACTTTTCTTTTATATTAGTATTGAAAATGGTTTTCATAATGTTTTTATATCAATGTGTTGTATTGATATCTCATTATTGAAATGTGGAAATTTTATGTTTCCTTTATGCATGTTTTATGTGATATGATTATGTTATGGTTCTTGGGCATTATTATGAAGACAGGTGGTTCCGTGATAAACTAAGAGCAGGTGAGCCCGATATAGCTCTCCAATGCATTGGGTAACGCGAAGGAGTGAAACGTTAAGGTTTCTCCAAAGAGATTTTAGGGAATATACTATGATGGGTATTCCAAACGTAACCAAGGGGGTTACTCCGTACGTAAGAATGTTATGAATGCCTCAAGTTACCTTTATGTCTTATGATTTCTATGATTTATTCATGATTTTATGAGGTATGTTAAAGTGCCTATGTTTTATGGGTAAAGTATGATTTCATTCATATGTATATATGAACTCATGTTTCCTTTCCATGTTTTTTTTATAACCCATACTGAGTTTTTATGCTCATCCCATGTTTTTGAAATGTTTTTCACGGGTCAAGGGAAAGGTACATGATAAGATGATAGAGTCAAGGATGTGTCAATAAATAATCCATGTTATATTTTAAATGTGTTTCCATTGATGGGAATGAAGAATTATATCTTTATGTAACCACTTTGTTTATATGTGGAATGTAATGCATGTTTTATGATCTAATTCTCTAAAACTCAAAACCCGAAAAGATCCTCAATGTGTAATCTTGTAATAACTCAAGATTAAGTAAGGTTTAAGGCTGGGGCCTTATATATGGTCTACGGTCTCCAAGAACATTTCCATTAATTTCATACAACCATATTTTTTGGACTATTAGAAATACATATATAATGGATATATATTATATTTAAATCATGAATAATATTTTGGATATGATGGAATTTTTTCACATGGAGAATTAATGTAAAAATGAGTGTATTTTCCTCTCAATTACCGAATATCGTCAAAATGGTTTATATGAACATAAATAATTATATAATTTTCATAATATGATAATAATTAATAAAAAATTAATAATAACCATGAAAAATGTTTCAAAAGAATGTAAAATGTTATCCTATGTTTATTATTATTGAATATAAATAATTAACGAAACAGGTCTGACTCAAGGTAAGGTAACTTCAAATCCCAATTTCCATTCTTTGGTTTTATATTCTACTTCCTGATTATGTCATTATAATATTATTAGAGAAATGAATTTTTTATATGATATATTGATTATATACTTTCTTTTGGTGGATTTATAGTGAGTACACATAATCAATCTATTTGATTAACCAAATTATCTTTGTAAGGGAATATACCACTCTTTTATTTTCTATCACTCATTTTATGTAATGCTTTATAAATTTCCACTTTATTATAATGGTATTTGTCCTTAAATATCCCACTTATAGTACATACTAATTAAAAATGATGAGATAAACCTTTTTTCTCAATAATATCATTTTATGAATTTTTAAGTGATTCTATTAGGCTGACAGAATTTCACAAGGGAAATCGTAAACCAATCTCATTCCATTGACTTATATATCCATGTCATTTGGTTTGTTTTTTCCGGAATATGTTTCAATGGTCTCTGATTGTTTTATAATTAATATCCACACATATTGGGTGTATTTATATTTGGAAAACATAATTATGTCATTGATTTATCTTTAATATATGGATAAAATCATTTTAATGTACTTCATCTCAATCTCATTTCATTAAAGAAAATTTTGATTTATACATGAATTTCCATTATTCGGTATATATTATACCCCTTTGACATTTAATATCACTGAATTTTTTTCAAAATGTGTAACGTCCCAACCCCAGAATCCTGGAGTCGGTGAATTATTACGTATCATTGGCATTATCAAGAAGTTCAAGTCTCTAAAGATTTATTTCATTAGTAGCCTTGGAGGTAAAACATATATTCATAAGTTTTACATTACATCATAAAATGGGAAACCAGAACAACATTGGTTGCATAGACAACAATTACATCCCATAGAATATCCCTACAGGTCAATCATAATATACTTCTTTACATACTGGTAAAAATAATACATAGAAAGGGTTGAGCTCAAATGCTCAGTAAGGATTACAATAAAGTGGAAACTTTCATAAATAAGAAGAAACATTTAAGGAAATGTATAAGACTAAAACAAAATCCATTTAAACATGAACATCAGAATAACATGGAAAAGGTAAAATCAAATAATTCTATTTACTTATTCAAATTGATATTCTACTACTCAAATAATCACAGGAAATATCAGTAACCACATTCATAATGATAGAATGCATAAGGCCAGACTTCATAACGACATAGTCAAGGCATTGTGCCAAGACTACAAATAATATTTTTTCAAGACACTCTGCCAAGACACTAGTTTGTCTCAGGAGACCTACCGATGAATCTAGGAACTATATCTTGCTCCACTCGTCACTTACTAAGTCTAATGCATTCCTCATATGAATAGGTTTAAACGAAACATAATCATTCATATTAAAACTAGCATACGAAATGTCAATACTTTGTCCATAAACCATGAATGGTATAAAAATAGCACTTCCATAGTCAAACATAACTCGTTAAATACAATTGTGAATATTTTATCACAATATATTAACCTCAATCGATAATAATGAAAGATATTGAGCTAGATGAAAAAAATCATCAAAACTATTTGAGAGAAATATCCCTCTTTTTCATGAAAACATTTAAAAGTCTCACAATTTATCTAGTACTAATTTTAAAAATATTTTAGAATCAAAGTTTCCCATACCAATTTTAAACAGTTTAAAAGAAATTTTAATTTGACAACATTAATGTCCATATAAATAAATCCTTAAAACCACTTTTAAAACATGTACATTAATGAGAAAGATTTAGAAGAATAAATCATAAAAACATTTAAAATGATATTTTAGTTAGAGTTCCTAACCCAATGAGAGACACTTGAATAAAAATAATTAATCTAATCAAAACATTATAATATCATGAAAATAAATGGATCCACGATATACTATGTCAAAGTACAGTATATACACCAAATAAAAGTGAATTGGCGCATAATAACAAAGAACAGTCAATGGAATTTATGTTGAGATGAAAACCCTTATAAAGACTGTACCCTTAGGTTAAGAATAAATCAATGAAATAATTATGTGTGAAAAATATAAATACACTCAATATGATCAGATATTCATTGTAAATCAATCAGAGAACATTCACACATATTCTTGTAAAAACAACACAAATGAATTGGATGTTTTACTCAATGAGTGGAGACTGAGTTGAAATTACTCTTTTCATGTTCATATTAATGACATGAGAATTAATAAATGGAGTGATTATGTGTATCAAAAGTATATCCACACAAAGGAGAGTTCAGAATACTACATAAATAATAACTACTGTTAACACACATAATCTTGGAGTAAAATAATCAATGATGTATGCATAAAGCCCCCTGAGGGGAAATTGAAATTTTAAAATCCCTTACATATTTGGTAACTTATGAATCATACAACACATGAAATAATGTTAATACAATTAAGATGTAAATAATAATTAAAAAATGTATATTACACCAATAAAACTATCTTGGATAGTATATACGCCACACAAAAGGAAATAGTGGCCAATATAAGATGAATCTCACGGGAATAAAAAGTGAGATGAAAAACCCTTAATTCATTTTAATCAATCGAGTCATTTGAAAAAAAGTTAATAACCACCAAATGAATCACATAATACCATTAATATAAAGGTAATCATGATAATATATATCAAATGTCAGTGTACAATACACCACATGCAATAAATATTTGGCGAACAATTGAAATCTCACGGAATTAAATGTTAGATAAGAAACCCCTTACCTTTTAATTTTCATTGGTCATGGGTAATTTAATCTCTTGTTTAATGGTGTAATCATTGTTATTAAATTATACAATAACCATATACATTAATATGATATCATTTATGATCATACAATATTGATAATTTAGTATTATCGTCATTTCGCGTGTTAACTTATTCATTCTTCTTTATATGCTTGGTTACGTTAGCAATGTTTGTTATGGATGGGATGTATCCTATTAATATTAATAATGATATTAAGTCTTTAAAAATTGTTTTTAATCATCAAATGAAAATTATTATTGAATGGATATGATGGGGAACGAATGTCATTGCGTTCGTCGAGGCGGTAATCCGTATGTATGCACGAGCAACAATATCTTTATTTTGATATTAAAATCATATATAATTGGATGTTATATCATATATAAAGAATCATTATCATGTTATATTTATTATTTACACCAATTATAAAACATTATTATACCCATCCAAATAATAATGTATTGAATAACAATTAAACCACCACATGGAGACGGTAAGCCGTACATATGCACGTATGGTGACATGTCATTCAAGGGATGGATAGAATAATGAATATGGTTATACCATAAATATAATAATATCATAGTATATATAAGATAGTGGATTTATTATTTTAGAATGGAAACATAAAACAATGAGGAAGTGGAAGAAGAAAAGAACTTGAAAGAGGTGATGAAATATTTACCTCTTCTTCAGGTTCTTCCTCTTGAATCGATCAAATGGTCTCCTAAGGTTGGAATTCTGACTAACGTACTGCCTCTAGGATAAAGGGAGGAGAGTTGGGAGGATATTTTTTCAGGTTTTGGCAATGCCTAATGGATTTTATGGTGTGAATTATATAGATTATGGAGTTCCCTTTTATAAGATGGGTGAAGGGCACCTTTGGAAAAGCTAGAATAATTATTTTATAATAAAATATTTTTCGGCTTCTAATGGGGAAAAAATAAATTATATATATAATAAGTTGTGTATGGGTCGAAAAGACTCAACCAAAACGTTTTAGACAGGTTTGGGTCACTATATTATCTCTATCTTTTAGATTTTACTAATAGATAAATAGGCTGACATTTACCATGTCTCTTTGTATTTTTATATTATATGGTTAATAAAATTACTATAAACTTCTAATAGAACACCTAGGGTTTAATTAATTAAACAACAATCTTTATATAAGTATTTTTTCTGATCCTTATATTTTTAGGAATAGAATATCAATTAATAAAATAATATATGATTTTGGAAAACTCTTTTATGTCAATTTTGCCGTTATTTATTATTTTGTTTTTTCAGAATTCATAACAGCATTATTACTTCAAAAAAATTCATCAAACCAATCCTAACATGTCATTTTAACCTCATAAATTATTTTAATTCATAAAAACTCAAAAATGACATTTATTTGTATATTTATAGTATCAATTATTTTAATATTTCATTAATTAGGTAATTATTGCATCATCATTGTGTCATAAATAAATTTAATTATTTAATTTCCAAAATTTATAAATTAAATACCATTATGTTGTAAATATTTTCAGATTTTTAATGAATATATATAGTCGAATTTATCTTATCTATAAAACTATAATAAAAATGGTTTAGTTATTACACATTGAATTTAACACTTTTAACTCTTCTTTGAATTAAAAAATAATAAATGTCCTAATCTAAACTAATTGGACCTAACGGATCATACCATATTCCAAAGTAGATTTTGGTAGAATTACACTTATCTAAAAGAATTAGGACTTGTGTTAGGGTAATAATAATATCATTTTTACCTTTAATTTCTCTATTTACTTTTAACTGTGGTAAATAAAAGAAAAAAGTTACAAATCACCAAAAAATATTTTCATCTTATTGAACCACATTTTACTTACGTATATCAACTATGTCTCTATGATTTTTTATATTCAACTCACAGAAGCAGTAATATTATGGATTATGTAAACTTGCAAATGCTCTTTGATGGTGGGTAAAAGACGGAAAAAAGTTCAATAAAATTTTATACATCTAATTTTATTATAAAAGGGTTCCAATGAATTATATGGAACTTATATAGTTACTTTATATCTATTTTGACATGAAATAAATTTAAATAATATAAATAATTAATTAAATAAAAATTTGGTTTTAAACTATAAAATATTGTTTTTCACTATTCATCAAAAATTGAATGTTTTCAGAAAAATAGGAAAAATATACCCTAAGGTAATTTGGATATTACGAATTCTAAAATGTATACTATTTTACCAAATTAAAATCTTATAAGTTTCATTAATTAATTTAAAAATAATTCCCATTGTCAAAACCGAAATGCAGGTTTTTAAAAATTAAAAACTATCAAAATATTGATAAGCATTTATGTCACATTTTAATGTAAAATTACATATAATCAACTAAATTTCAATAAATGATGAAAATAAATATAATTATACATCCAAACTACTAAAATACGTAATTTAATACTTCAAATTATTGCGATTAAAAAAGTGGTTTTCAACTAAAATTTTGTAATTTTTATATTTATCAAAATATTAAATTTATCAGAAAAATACCAAAAATTTATCTAAAATAAATTTTTATGTCCCGATTAAAAAATAAGAATTTAATTTAATTAAATTGAGTATAAAAGGTGTCAAATATAGCTTTTTAAATGGGTTTTCCATTAAAATGTTGTAAAATTGCATTTTTTGGAAAAATAATTCTTTTATCTGAAAAAATGAATTTGTTCTCTTATTATGCCTAATAAACACATAATATAGACTAAAAAATTATATGAAGTATATAAATTTCAAAATTCAGTTAATACTATTCATAACCGCTTTTGAACGACTAGTTTGGTATGTCTTGGTGCACTCGAACACGATGTTGCGTGTAGTGCAATCTATTGAATTAAAAAAATAACTTACTATGAAATATTGTGGTGTTACATTATTCATCCATTTTCGAAATTACGTACTGGCAATTTTAAAATTGGGTTTGGGAACATCATTGAAAGTCCCACATCCGAAAAAGAGTCAATATAACTATCTATTTAAAAGAAATAATGAGATGTACAGAGGTCCCCGAGATAAACCACAGTAGGATTCCATGAAGGAAAACATGGATAAGGAAGATAAAATAAGTGTCATGTTCTAGTGGACAGTGATAGAAAACATGATTATGAGAATGTTAAAAACAAGAAAACTATAAACATGTGATGAGATAAATGTTCATTAGTTTCCTAGTAGAAAAAGTTAATGGATAAGGTTTTTTGTTTTATGTTTCATTTCATAATGTTGAGGAATTTATTTATGAGACAAACTATGAACATAAAGAGATATACTTACTTTTTAAGTTGAGTTCCATCCTTTAATAAATTTCTACCACTAACTCTTTTTATTGAAACGATGAGTATTCATGATGACTTGGTCACACCCGAAGCATAAGATTCAACTTCTAGAGAATCACATAATCCACAAAGGATAAACTATATATATTTACCTTTTCTTTATAGATTGACCAAAACCAAAAATAGTTAGTTTAAGATCAAACGATCCCCATAAAGGATAATCCTTTAGAGAAAGAAATACTTATCTTAATTTCTAAAATTAAACCAATAATACCTAATGTTCAATAAATACCATTAAATAAACAATTTTCTATAAAATACATCATTATAATCCAAACTAATATTGAAACCCAAAACATAGAAGAATTTTATTATTCAGTATTCCACGTTAAATTGTATTTCCAGATAACATCGACTACACTTAATGTCACTGACTTAAAAGCAATCAACCAAATCACATGTTCTCTATGATAGGTTAATCATTTCCATAAATAACCCAAATCTCTACAAATCCACAATAGAAAACATAGATAAAAGTCCACCATTACTCCTCAAATGAAATCTTATAGTATTCTATTTTCTTTTGGCATATATTATTCCAAACAGAGCGAATGTCTTCCAAAATAACATTTATTACTTAATCCTGAAATCATTTTCTTATACTATGGATATAGATTTTATAAGACATAATTTCCCTAATCAACTTATTATTGATCAATAAAATCATTTAACTAAAATAATTAGTCGCACTAACTAGAGACTTCATGTAGTCTAGTGGTAGGCAATAAATCTCAATGAAAATATGGTTGTGGGTTTGATTTCGGTATCTTTTTCCGGCGCGAAGGGTTGTCCCACGGTCTACTTGTTGTCCTTTTTCAAAAAAAAATATTTTATAACATTCCCAAAATGAGATAAATTCTTCAAAATACCTATAACATAATTTCACCACAAATTTTATCTCATACCTTGCATTTTTATCCCAATATTTAATAACATGTAATTTCTTCAAATTCAAGGATCATATAATCCTAAATGGTTATTTTAAACAATATTAACAATAGGAAACACAATTCTTCCTAAAATAGTATTTTCACATAATAAAATGTAAGGTTACATGTAAGAGAAAAGTCTTCCAATGTTATCCCATAAATAAAGGGAAATAATACTTTTAAACATTTTACCATCCATTTATTTCCACATAGGTTATTCCTCGAACAAGGTGTTATCCTATAGAATAGGGCATTCACTCGGTTAATTCCTAGGTCCCCTATATTTGTGGAAAATTACTGTAAATGGATTCTTTGGATCATTTTTATTTTCTTCCATAGTATTTTTATTTTTTCCTCGGTAATTACTTACTTTATGTCTTTTTTCCCACACATAAAGAATTTATTTGTTCTATTAATAATTGTCACTAGGTGTCTACATCCACATTTCCTAAATGATGAAAATTGAGCTATCTTTTCTCCATGTTCTCCACTGCTGGAGCTCTTATCATTCACCGCCCTTCTCTTATTTTTTGTGTCTAGGAGTTGGTTAATATATATGTTGTTGATCATATTTTTGGAAAACTTATTTTGCATGAACACAATATATTTTACACCTATCAACATTCTATTTTGTTTCTCATTTCCTCTGTCGTGACCACCTAGTACATCATGTTCGATGTTACTATGACTCCCTTGGAATCCATCTATATACTAACACAATAAAGAAAAGTGTGAGTCATAAATTCATTTAGATAATATCATAACAACTTAATTTCAATCTTAAAACCTTAGGATTAACGACAATTATTTATTCTCATATTATATTAAAATCAATAAAATAGGTTTTTAAAGAAAATGTGAATCATTATAAGAATATTTCCCAGGAGTGTCGTAACCAAGAGTACAGCAAGGCCTGTTGTCGTGTTCCAAGATATCTCGGGTCAAGCCCGAAACTCCTTGTCGGAATTTTCTCTCTAAGGCACATTTGTGCTAGAGCCGGCTCTACCTACTCATATCCATATAGGGATGTATTGTTTAGAAAACCCATATAATCTCTACAATACCAAAATTCTAGGATGTTATTCTATACTAATCCTCAATGTCAATCTTAGGGTAATGTGCTCTAATTTGAGTTTATCTAAATCTAGATTCCAAGGGTTGTACTAATCTTCCTATGATAAAAACGTAAATGCCCCAACCCCAGAATTCCAGAGTCGGTGCATTATTATGTATCATGGGCATGATCACAAATGATCATGTCTCGAAAGGCCGATTAGTTTAGTTGCTTTAGAAGCACTAGATACAATCGTAAGGTTTACATTACATCATAAAATGGAAAACCACAACAACATTGTTTTCATAGACAATACTGAGATCCCATAGACTATCTCTGCAGGTCAATCATAATATACTTCTTCACATCATAGGAAAAATAAAACATAGAAAATCTGTGAGGTCAGATGTTTAGTAAGGATTAAAATAAAGCGGAAACATTCATAATTTAGCATTAACATTTAAGGAAAAGTATAAGAGTAAAACAAAAGCCTTTTAAACATAGACTTCCGCATAATATGGCAAAGATAAAATCAAATAATCCCATTTAATTATTCACATGTATATTCTACTTTTCAAATAATCACATATAATATCAAAATACACTTTCATAATGATGGAATTCATAATTCCAGACTTCATAACCACATAGTCAATGCCTTATGCCCAGAATAAATATAACATTTTCTCAATGCCTTCTGCCAAGAAACTAGTTTGTCCCCAGATACCTACCGATGAATCGAGGAGCTATAGCGGGATCCACCCATCACCTACTATGTCCAATGCATTGTTCATATGATAAGGTTTAAACATAAAATAAACATTTCTATTAAAACTAGCATACAAAATGTCAATACTTTATCCATAAACCTTAAATGGTTTAAAAATAACAAAACATAGTCAAATATAAGTCATTCAATACAAAATGGAAGATTTCATTACAATAGATTAACCTAAATCGAGAATAATGAAGGATATTGACATAGATGAAAAAAATCATAAAAACTATTTGAGAGAAATATCCCCATTTTTCTAGAAAACATTTAAAAGTATCACTATTTATCCAGAAGTTGTTTAAAATAATTTTTTTAATCATAGTGCCTCATACCACATTGAAATTTTTAATGGAATTTTAAATTAAAAAAATAAATGTCCATATAAATAAATCCTTAAATCCCTTTTTAAAACATGGACATTAATGAGAAATATTTAAAAGATTAAATCTTCAAAACATTTAAAATGATATTTTAGTTATAGTTCCTAACCATATGAGATACACTTGAATAAAAATAATTGAGCTAATCAAAACTTTATAAAATCATGAGAAAGAGAAGATTTATGATATACAATGTAAAAGTATATTATATACACCAGATAAATGTTAATTGGCGCATAACAACAAAGAAGACTCAACGGAATGAAAGTTGAAATGAAATCCCTAATAAAGATAGTATCCTTAGGTTAAGGATAAATAAATGACATAATAATGTGTGAAAAATGTAAATACAGTCAATATTATTGTATATTCAGTGCAAATAAATCAGAGAACATTCACACATATTCTTGTAATGACAACATCAATGAATAGGATGTTTAACGTAATGAATAGAGATTAAGTTAAAATTACTCTCAACAGGTTCATATCGATAACATCAGAATTTATCAATGGAGTGATTATCTGTATCAAAAGTATATCAACACATAGGGAAGTGTATAATACTACTTAAATAATAAACAGTGATTCCACACATAATATAGGAGTAAAATAATCAATGAAGTATGCATATAGCCCACTAAGTGGAAATTGAAAATTGAAATGCCCTTAAAGATTTGGTAACTTATGAAAAATACAACCCATGAAAAGAGGATCATAAAATAAAGATTTACATTCTCATAAATTAATTTATATTACACCACGAAAATAATCATGTACAGTACATACGCCACACAAAAGGTAATAGTTCCCAATATAGCATGAATCTCAATGGAATAAAAAGTGAGATTAAAAACCCTTACTTTATTGTAATCAATTAAGTCATATCTCCAAAAATTAATAACCACCATATTAACCAATAAATACCATGAATATAAATAGAATCATGATAATATATATCAAATGTCGGTACATAATACACCACATGCAATAAATAAGTGGTGAGCAATGGAAATATCATAGAATTAAATGTGAGATAAGAAACCCCTTACCTTATACTTCTCTGTGGTTGAGGGTACATTAATCTTCTACTTAACTGTGAAATAATTGTTATTAAATTATAAAATAAGCATATACATTAATATTATATCATATATGATCTTCTAATATTGATATTTTAGTATTATCGTCGTTTCAGGTGTTAACTGATTCGTTCTTCTTTATATTCTTGGTTAGGTTAGTAATGTTTGTTATGGATGGGATTTATATTATTAATATTAAGAATTATATTCTTTCCATAAACAATATTTTTAATCATCAAATGAAAATTATTCTGGAATTGAAACGATGGGGAATGCATCTCATCACGTTTGTGGAGATGGTAATCTGTACGTACGCACGAGCGACAACATCCTTATTTTGATATTAAAATCATATATAATAGGATGGTATATCATATATTCAGAATCATTATCATGTTCTATTTATTATTTACACCAAATATACATCATTATTATACCCATCCAAAAAAATGTATTGAATAACTAGGACACCACAACGTGGAGACGTTAAGCCATACGTACCCACGTATGGTGAAATGTCATTCAAAGGATGGATAGAATAATGAATATGGTTGTACCATAATTATAAAAACATCACATTATTTATAAGATACTAGATTTATTATTATGTAATGTAAAAAAAACAAAGATGAAGTGGATGATGAATATAACTTGAAATAGGTGATGAAATATTTACCTCTTCTTCAGGTTCTTCCATTTGATTTGTTCAAAATGGCTCTTTAGGTTGGCTTTATGACTAAAGTAAGGCCTCTAGGGTGAAGGGATAAGAGTTTGGATAATATTTGGGCCTATTTTGGCCGAGCCTAATGTCTTTGAATGTGTGAATTAGAGAGAAGGGGGAGTGCCCTTTTATAAGAGGGGTGAGAGGCACCTTAGGAAAAGCTAGAAATATTATTTTATAATAAAATAATTTTCGGTTTGTAATGGATCCAAAAGATTTATTTAAAGGTTAATGTGGGTATTGGTATAAAGACAATCAAAAATTAGGTTTTAGATAGGTTTGGGTCACTATATTGACATTATCTTTTATATTTAACTCTTAGTTAAATAGTTTGACATTTACCGTGTCTCTTTGTATTTTTATATTATATGGTTAATAAATTTACTATAAACGTCCATGAGAACCCAAAGTGGTTCATTAATGATATTACTATCATTATATAAGTCTTTTTTGCTGACCCTTATATTTTTATGAATATAATATAAATTAATAATATAATATTTGTTTTTAGAAAACTCTTTTATGTCAATTTTGACATTATTTGGTATTTTGTTTTGGTTAAATTTATAAAAGCATTATTACGTCGAGAAAAATACATCTAAAACAACCCTAACAAGTGTTATTAACCTATAAAATTAGTTTAATTTATAAAAAGTCTAAAATAACATTTATTTGTATATTTATAATATCAATTATTTTAAAATTTCATTAATTAGGTAATTATTGTATCATCATTGTGTCATAAATAAATTTAATTATATAATGTCTAAAAATTATAAATAATATATCATTATGTATGAAATATTTTTATATTTCTAATGAATATTTATAGTCTAATTTTTCTTATGTGTAACCATATATTAAAAATGGGTTTGTTATTAAACATTGAATTTAACACTTTTAACTCTTCCTTGAATTAAATAATAATAAATGTCCTAATGTAAACCAATTGGACCTAAAAGATCATATTTTACTCCTAAGGTTTTTGTGGGTCAAATAATTCTTATCCAATAGATTTAGTACATGTGTTAGGTTAATAATAATATCATTATTACCCTTAATTACCCTATTTACATTGAACCGTGGTAAATAAAAGTAAAAAGTTACTATTCTCCCAAAACATTCATCTTATTGAACCACATTTTACACACTAATATCAACTATTTCTCTCATATTTCTCAAATTCAACTCACACTAGCAGTAAATTTTTGTTTTATGTAAATTTGCAAATTCTCCTAGGAGGTGGGTAAAAGACGTTAAAAAAATCAATAAAACTTTATACATCTAATTTTATTTTAAAATGACTACAATGAATTATATTGAACTTATATAAGTAATATATATATATATATATTTATACTTTCAATAAGTTTAAATAAAATAACTAATTTATTAAATATAAAGACGATTTTAAGCTATAATGCATTATTTTTTACTATTCATCCAAAATAGAATGTTTTCAGAGAAATACCAGATATTTACCCTAAGCTAATTTTGACATTATGAATTCCAAAATTAATTATATTTTACCAAATTAAAAACATTGAAGTTTCATTAATTAATTTAAAATTAATCCATGTTGACAAAACTGAAAAGTGGGTTTTAAAAAAGTAAAAAATATCAAAAGATTGACATGCGTTTATGTCAAATTTTTAATGTGAAATTACTTATAATCACCTAAAATGTATTAAATGATAAAAATATATTCTAATTATACTCCCTAATCATTAAAATACCTAATTTAATACTATAAATTATTTCTATTAAAAAAGTTGTTTTCAACTAAAATTTAGTATTTTTCAGTATTCATCAAAATATAAAAGTTATTAAAAATGTAACAAAAAAGTATCCGAAATAAATTTTTATGTACTGATTCTAAATAAGAATTTAATTTCATTAAATTGAACATATAAAAGTGTCAAATATTTTTTTAAAAGGGTTTTAAATTAAAAGGTGGTAAAATTTCATTTTTTTATTGAAAAATACTTCTTTTATCTAAAAAATAATAATTTGTTTTTATATTATGTCTAAGAAACACATAATATGGATTATAAAATTATATAATATTTATATAATTCAAAATTCAGTTATCAGTATTCATATCTTCTTTTGAATGGCTTGTTTGGTAAGTCATGGTGCGCTCGAACTCGGTGTTGCGTGTAGTCAAAGCTATTGAATTAAAGACAATAACTTACTATGAAATATTGGGGTGTTAAAAATTGAATATTTTTCTAAGAATACTTTTACTAAATGAAAAAATCATTTTTTAAACATACGCAATGATAATGACCTTCCTGTCGTTGTGATTATTATTTGATATTTTCGTCCACAACAAGCTATAATGTTTTTTAAAAGAAAACTAAATACTATATTCCATTTTTAGGTATTTTGTTACTGAAAATGGTATTGAAAATGGATTGATTATATCAATAACTTGAAATGATAACTTATGATTGTAATGTGTAAATGTTACTTATAATTTATGATTGTTCATTTTTAATGATTATGTTATGGTTCTTGGGAATTTCTAATGTATTTGGGTGGTTACATGATAAACTAAGGGCAGCTAAGCCCGTGATAGCTCTCCAATGCATTGGGTAATGTGAAAAAGTTTAATATTAAGGTTTATCCTTAGAGATTTAGGCAATACATTATGATATGTATTCCAAATGTAACCATGAAGGGTACTTTCAATTTAACTATGGAAACTACAATGTAAGTATGTTATTAAGGGCACAATATACCTTTATGATTTATTATTTCTATGAGTTATTCATTAATATTTTGATTTCATGAGGTATTTTAAATATCTTATGTTTTATGAGTAAAAAGTAAGATTTCATTGATTTATTTTTATTCATGGACTAATGTTTTATTTCTTTATTTTATATCCCTTATTAGGCTTATTATATAGATCCCATGTTTTTTTAATTTTTTCATTGGGTATAAGGAAGGTTAAGAGAAAAGAATAATCCAAGAAGATATTTATCAAGAAAATAATTCTTGTTTTATTTAAAGGGATTTATTTTTGTGATGAATTTGATAGAGTAGAAGTGTATACATTGTAATATCTGAGTTGAAATATAATATTTATGGGCTAATTCTCTATAAAACATAACTGGAAATGATCATCAATGTGAATTAAAGTATCATTATTAACTAATATCAATATTAAGTAATGTTCTAAGGTGAGGGATTTATAATATATTAGGCCATGATATGATATTCCTTTATCATACCTATTGAAATTTTTTACTACCAACATGTTTGATTCATTGAGATCATAATGATATCATGTAAAGAAAGGTAAAATATTTTCAATATATTATAATGAATTCATAAGATAGTGTAATCTTTTGATCACCTTCTAGAAGATGTTCTTGTTTAAACTTTCGATATCATCAACCATTATTATCCTCATAAATATAGAAATATATTTAGAAAAATAATTTCGATCTACCATGAAAAAAATGTAACAAATTATTCACATATGTATTTCATGAAAAGATGATTAAACATTATATTTATTCTACAGTTACTACAATAATGATATTCACCTCTCTGATCATTTATATCTTAAATTTCATCATATTCTCTTCCAAAAAATAACAAGATTTATCCCTATCAATTGTAGCAAATATATCATCAAAAAATTCAATGACTATTATGGTATCTATAATTATATATTTATTATATATATTTATATCAAATTTTACATTATATATATATGAATACATCAATAAACCAAAATTTATTAAATACAAATATTGATAACTTGATTTGAATCCATTTAGGTCTTTCTAAAATTTATATTACATTGTTACATCATTATCAATTGAATAAACATTAGTTTTCTCAATATAAACTTATTCTTCAATTTATAGATTTTATAACACCGAATCAAAATGAATTTGGTAGACTTTATAATATTTTTTATTATGAATAGGCAAAACATTTATAAAAGATTAAATTATTTCAAAAATTAAAAAAAAATTTCAAAATCAACAACATATAATTGTGAATAACCTATGTAAAGAATACATTATTTATCCATTAAAATTTCTCACTTTATAGCTTATTTTGGACCAATATGTTTTTCCCAATATTATTATATCCAATCAATCAAGGAATAATATCCTATATATTTTTATGTAAATATTATCATACTATTTAATTATAATATGTATACCTTTTGTATGATTAAATACGTAAAATATAAATTTTGGTTCCACTTGTGAGATAATTGATGTCTATTTATAAAATCACTTGTTCTATACTGTATAAGTATGATCTTTGTGATTTATAAAGATAATTTTTTATTAATAATTAATTTTTAATTTTACATATATATAATTTTCCAATAAAATAACATTCCACATAACTTGACTAAGGGGGATTAAATGATAATAGTTTAGGCTCATATCCATATTCCTTATCATTAACAAATTTGGAAGTAATTATTCAATCTTCTATTACACCTTCCATATCATCACATATATCTTTTATTAATGATTAGAATTATATAAGTAATTTCACATCAATGAAATTAAACTTATTTTTCAGGTATTTATTCCATCACAGGTAGATTCATTTGTTGGATGAAAATACCATGAAATAGCTTTCATTGTTTTTTATAAAACATATCTTTAATCACATTTTTTTATCATTATTAATAATGGAATCTGGAATCCATAAAGCATTATAAAGTAGGATTTTCATAAAACACATTTTTAAGGAGTATTTTATATTCTGATTATAGATGAAAAATAATTTAGAATTGTATATTCTTATTTATAGATTCTATCTAGAGGAATTTTTAGATTTTATATCTAGTGAGAATGCATCAACCCAAATAAAAGGGACATTTTTTTCTTTATCTTTCTACATTTTTTTGAGGTGTATAGGTATAACTACAATGGTTTTTAATTAAACATTTCTTAATTTAAGACTCAAAATAGTCACTGTAATTTTTTTTACATAGTATATTCTTCAATTAAACATATACACACTCCAAAACATCAAATATTCCCTTCTTAAACATATAAAAAACTTTTCTGCCTCTGATTTCTATTAAATGAACATTAAACTGGTCATATAAATAAAATTACTAATAAATGTAATAATGTATACATCCCACTTCATTGGAATATGTATCATCATCCAAAATAGGTTAGAATATATGAGCTAAAGCTGTCTGGTAGACTATTTTCATCTTTCATATATCATTCTTTAAAATTTCGTCCTTATAATATTTTTATAACAATGTTACCTTCCCTATTGGTTTTTGATTATTATATTATGAAATATTTCATTGAAATTATTATTATTTTTTTCTATTAATGATTTTGAATTATTAGGTGTCACAACATATTTTTCCTTAATACTAAAATAGTAATAATTACTAGTATCTTTAATATCTATTATATTATTTCATGTTAATACTCACTTAGCTAAAAAATTTCTATACATCAATGATAAAATTATACACGAACCATTTATGAAAAAAAACACCATTCACATCATTAAAGAGTTAGAAAATGGTCATGAATTTGTTTTTAGGTGTGTTAAAAATTGAACATCGTTTTAATTTAACTTATGAGATACAATTTGGGTTATAATAATTCCTCATATTTTTAGTAAATAATATTTTAAAAAATTGATTTATTCTCCCTCATGTTATTCCACATTTTTCATGATTTTCACATCACCTATCATATGTGAGGAACAACCACTATAATTAATCCATTTTTTATTAATTATTTCTTTATTTTAAACCAATATCAATATTAAATTTTATTTATTTGCTCCTCCATTTCCCAAATTACATTTCATTCCAATATAAGTAGCATTCCTTAGAAGTGTTTTCAAGAAAATATTCAACATAGGGACCATATTGGTCACACCTTCAACACATTTATTTCAATAAAATAGATCAATTATTTCTCCATGTTTTTTTATTATTATGACTCACTTCATGTTTTATCCTTTATATTCAAGAATTTACTCCATGTTCTTCCGTTGTCCCTCCTCCATAGTTCTTAGTTAATCATAGGTAGATACATATTTTTCACAAAATTACATAATTTTTTTTCAAATATCCAACAACACATAAATTAACTATGAAAACTCAATCCCATATAGAATTATAGCTTTTTGATAGGATAATTTTATTGACATTAGGCATGCATTATAATATCAAATTTATCTTTTAGTTTATAATTATTCTTCCAAAAGATATTTTTAATATCTATTCATGTGATTTATTTCTAAAATTCTTCTTTAACCCACATTCTCCCATTATTTATTATTAAACCTACACTGTTTACATAAACATATGAACTTCTAAATTTAGTAGATGTATATTTCAACTAATATTTAGATGAGTTATTCAAATAAATTATGATGTTACAACCTTTAACTCTATTTATTTTTTAAATTACATTCATTTTCATCATATTATTCACAAACATGAAACATATTTATTATGAAATTCATATGTATTGTTCATTATAGTAAATTTTTCATCATGATAATTCACTATTAACCCTCGTTCTAAATTTTTTTTATAATGAATTTAATTTTTGATATGTATTCATCATCATTGTTAAGAAATTATATGTTTATATCTTTATCCTACTTGTTTTTATTCTCCAAAATCATTGATTCCAATTTTAGTTCTTTTTATGAAGACATGGATCATGTTATGATATCATACTACGATTTATATAAGTTTCTTCACCATAGTATTCTTCACTACATGATGTATCCCCTTTTATTTCGATATTATCAATGATACTTATAAAATTTATGGAACATCATCTTCTAGTAAACTATTTCTAAGGAAGTCGTACTCTTATCTTTTATTATAAATACTAATTTTGTTTCATCTAGTAAATTTTTTTTTAATTTTAGACTATTTTTTACTATCCATAAATGTTATACTCCACCTATTCCCCTCTGGAATGTTGCTATGAATGTAGTTATCATATTCTCTATCTTTCTTTATTGTTATGTTTACTAAAAACTTTCTTATTACCCCAAACTTATTAAAAATAATTGGGATTTTTCATTTGTGGTAAACTCAATATTTATAATTATTGTTTTCGATAAAATACATAATCCCCTTATTCTATTGGAATCATTTTCCTTATATTTTAATTCATTTTCAAAAACTACCTCATGTTCTAGTTATAAGATTTTTAACTTCTTTATCACATCAGATGTTATCACCTCCTTAATATTATTTTTAATGATTGATATTTATCAATGTTATAAGAAATAGGAATTCATTATAATTCATCATTAGATAAATTATCTATATCTTATAATACACAGAATTTATGATCTAATATATGAAGAAAATTCCTATTCAAATATTTACCAATATTTTATTCTTCCAAGAAATATCAAAATCCACTAATGTTGATGAAAATTTAACATATGTTTATGTTGAAGTCATAAGTATTATTTTCTTCCATGAAACATATATCTTCAACCTTCCTTCTCCATATTTGAATATTTCCTTCCATTACTCTAACATTTCATTAAAAAATGATTCCATGTTTTCACCATGTTTTATTCACGGTTTGAGACTCATCACATTAATATAATAATTTTCATGGAAGGATATGAAAATAGTATTATGTGATTTCTCATCAAACTCGAGATTACTCTTATTTACCTGTGAAATATGAACATCATTCTCTATGGGTGTAAAACAAATAACTGTGGCATCAATCACTACTAAGCCAATTTCTAGATGAAAATGTATCATTTTATTTTTTCACCCATGATAACTTTTTTCCTTAGAGGTCAGAATATGTCTTCTAATTAATTATTTTATAATATAAATTGTAAAAATATAGGGATACTAAAAAATTAACCAGTTTCTGTATTACCAATTATTGGTCCTTATAATTTGTAGACCGATAAAAAGGGTTGAATGAGTTGGAATATTTTACAAATTACTTTCTCTTGAAATTACCCTCTATATATTATTTGAGATTTGATCCTAGAAAAATAAAATCTCAAACCCACTCATGTGAAATGATCTTTAAATAATTCAAGGTATATATTTTTTTATTAGGTTTGGTCCCAATGTGGATACCTAGTTATAGTAATGTTAAAACCCATCCATCAATAAATATCTACTATATAATTAATGTAATTAAAAATAAGACAACTTCTATCTATTAATTTCTTTCCCCTTTTAGAATATATTACTTATTCTCACTTGAAATCCACTATGTGGTTCCTCTTCATCTGATACTTCTCCACAAATCAATTTTACATAAAACTATCAAAACATTGCATATAACATATTATTTTGATTATTTTTTAAAATTAAATCTTTAATTGGGATCTCTCAAAAGATCATAAATATCACATTGAGAAGTAGTGGTCCATAAAGAGACATCACCCCTTTATATACTCATAATTCCTCTATAAATTAAAAATTATGATTGGTTATATATTTTGAATTTCCCTCTAAACTATATTTTTCATCCACCTTTTAATCTTCTAAAATTCTTGTGTTAAAAGTATTTATAAGAACCTTCATAAATTTCTGAATTAATTTCACCAAAACAATATTCCTCGAACCATGGATATATTTATGATTTTTTAATTTTCAAATTAGAATCATCATAATATTTATTGTGAAGAAAAATGAATGAATCTATATCTAATACAACATAAAGACATCTATTTTCAGTAAATCAACAATATATACTTCTTTATCTATATTCCATATTCCCATAATATTATAAATAATGGGCTCAAAAGATATCCCTATATTTTATACTCACATCTCAATACCATGAAGTCAAATTCATCAATCTAGTGTACATATTATTTCTTTTTCTGATGTTCTTCACAATATTTCATTTGATAAAATTGTTTTCTCTATTTGATACCTTCACAATATGTCCTCCAAATGATAATTTTTTTCATATAAACATAATTAAATGTAATAAGTTTTTTGAACATTTCTCATTTTATATGTCTAATGAATTAAAAAATATTCTCTCTGTGGTTGACTAATGAACACTATTTTAGAAATATTTACAAAGTATTTATCCATTCATTCAACATAAATTTTAACTCGAGTGATGAAACTTTTTATAGACACAACTCCAAGAATTCATAAAATCAAATAATATACAAATAAAACATTATGAATTATTAATATGAAATTTTTACATTTACAACATTATTCTAGAGAGTTATTTATAGTAGAAATATTATGTTAACCTAATTATACTAACCTCATTCTAGAAATCTTAGCTCCACCAAGTCATGCCTACTTATTTCATCACTAAACATCATAGAGGAATCTGGAATAAGATAGTGTTATAAGGATGTTAGTGTCTTTGAGGATCATTAAAACATCATATCAAAATATGAAAGAATTAAATAAAATATATTTAGATTAGAAATAACTTATTATTATGTTTCATAATGGATTAAATGGGTGAATTTTTTAGAACATAGTTTTTAAAAAGAGGTAGCATACTATAGTTAATCTAATGATTCTACTAAATGTATTTCTTTTGAATTTATTTTAGTCTATACAAAAAAATTGTAAAATGATATTTTTTAAACTATACAAATTTACAATTTATGATGTCATGGTGTTTTATTTCTATGATGTTTTGTCTATATATTTAAAATAATATGTAGAATGATCATAATTATACTTTATAACAGTTAAAGTATAATTATCTAGCCTTTTGAATGGGAAACTATTGTGTGTCCATCAGAAAAAGAGACCTATTAATGTTCACTAGAATGGGTTTATTGAATAAGGATAATTAAATTAAGATGATTGGATAGTGGATATATTATAAATTAATCATAATAATAAAACCATAGCATCTGATTATCATTGGTAAAGATCACCTGAATGAGTAATGTGACTTCATCAGACTCAAAATACGTAGAAGGGAGATATGGGAAATATTTTGAGTTCATCATACTAAGGTTTTCTGATAGAGAGGATAAGGACAAAGATGCATGGATAAAAATAAGTACTATATGGAGAATTTCATTAAATATATCAGAAAAATAATTATTTATCCTGTTATATACTAAACATTATGATGCTAATGAATTATACATTATATGACCATAAATCTATACAATAATATAATAAAATTTTAATATATTGCTGATTAAATGGTTTTAGGACATTCATAAAAAATGATGACCCTAAATTTTTTAATGTTTTTATTGAGTTCAAAAAGAAATTGTGTTCTATGGGATATTAACAACTGTTTCCAATGTACCGTCCATTATATTCAGAAAAATTATGAGTATGTAATCTTTGGATGTCTCATAAATACATGCTCTTATTTATGAATTTATTTTAGATGAATTTTGGGATAATTTATTATGGAAGGTGAATAAGAAGGAAAGAAAATTATGTTCTAAGTAATTTTTTTAATATTCATTAATAAGTGGATCAGAAAAATAATAACTTGTTGGACATTTACAAGATTAATAGAAACTAAAAATAGGATATCTATAGGGTAATGCATTGGATAACAAAATTGTTAGAAATTATTATATTGAAAAATTTCAAAATTCATAGTTTTCATTGGATCTAAAGAATAATAACATCTTATAACTGGTGAGATCATAAAATATTTTCCTATCAGGGGATATAAAGGGATTTATCAAATTTGGATTATTTTTATCAGCTTCATTATATATTGGATATCAATGGATTTAAAAAAGTTAACATAAAAATAAATAGATATCCATGGTGTAATTAAAAAATTAATAAACAAGTATTCCTCTCATTATTTAATTATATTTCCATATTTTTATGATAGAGTTATATAGATGAGGGGATAAAATCACTGAAAAATTGTGGAAGTTAATTTAACGTGAATGAAATTTACAAAATACCACCACTTATTCAATCCTTCCCCCCTTCCCAATGGTCCACACATTCCATGGTCCTCCAAATATAAGTAAGGATTTAGAAATTATTTCCTGAAATTATATATCATATACTAGGCTTTATTTTATAATTTTTTAAAATTATTCTAATATTTTCATGGTTGTGTGTTTCATAAGAAACCAAAAACATTTCTTAATTAAATACGAATATTTTTTCAAAATCATGAGGTGTTATAATAACCAACTAGTTTCTCCCAACCTGCCTCACTAATGGTATTCCTACTTTTGGTCTCTGGCTACATAGGGTATCTTTTATGTCTCCTCATGACGAAATAGAAACACCACTCATCACTCCCAATGATACATAAGGTCACATGATGATAATAAGATTGGGAGGTGAGGAGGCCAACACATAAAATTTCTCAGTCGATAATCATGAAAAATAGACCACCATTTCTCAGCCAACCTGTCTAATCATGTTCATGAGAAATCCCACCCATAGTTTAATAATAACCATAGTAGTGAATTTTTTTTGAAAAATTTTCAGGTTTCCAACCAGGCCTTATAAATTTAAGGGAACTAAAATAATTACAAAATAAAATTTAAAAATAATTTCTAATGAAATTCCAAGTAATTGTATTAACAATCTACCAACCATGACTAAAAATTTTATTTAGGAAGTCTAATTCCAAAATAAATTTTTTTATTGACACTTTGATTACAAATATTTAAAAAAACTATTTAAAGAAGACCTTTTATAAAATTATATATATATATATATATTTAAACACTCTTATATTTATTCTGGTGAAAATATATATATATATATATATTTATCAAATTAATTAATATATATATATATAAATGTTCATAGAAATCTAATAAGGAATCACAATCCTGAGAATAAATCAAAGGAAATGAGTTTAGAAAAATAAATCACTAAAGACCACAATATTGATAAAAAATTCCCAAAACAAATCAAACTAATAATACAATAATACATAAATATCAACAAAATAAAATGAGTAATACTACCAAAATACACATAAACTCCCCATTAATATGTTTTTTCATACCAATGGACTGTGGTATTTTAATTGAAAATCAATCAAATTTCAATATAAGATAAAAATATATTAATAATTATTTAAAACATTATAAAAAAATAATTAATATCATCACAAATCTTATGAACGTATTGTGTGTCATGAAATAGTGAATGCATATAACCAGCTACATTGAATCGAGTGTGGATTCAAGGAATGTTTTATAAATGGTAGTAAAAAATTCCAAGCCATGATCTAAAAATTCAAACATCAAGAAAAAATGATAATATCCTCAAACACCATTCATAGAGATAATCTGAGATAGAAAAAAGACAAGGAATATAAAGAAAGAAAATATGTTAGAGGATTTTATGAAAGGAGACTTCCTCTTGAAACACCAATAATCGAGGAACAAAATCCTTAAAAATAATGTTTTGAGAAAGGGGTTTATCTATGGAATTTATTGAATATAAATCGATAAAGGAGTGGGGGAGAGGATTGGGGGATTATTTCATATTAATTTATTTTAGGTATTTTATGTTATAAATTCTCTGTAAATATACATTCATTAGCCATAAGATTTTCCAAATTGTGTATTATTATGACCGCCTTACTAGAGAACAAAAAGATACCACATTATTGGAAAAAACATTCATAATTACAATAAACCAACCATTAAAAAAGGATTTATCAATATTTAATAACAGAAAACAAATTTTATTCATGGTTTGTACTAACCATGTGATCTTTCTGTTCACATTTCAAAAAATTACCAAAACATATAAATATTTACAGTGTTTAGACTGAATCATACGGAAATGTAATGATATAAATAAAAAATAAAAATAAAATAGGGTAAGGGGTACTAAACACACCTTCATACCTTTTCTGTTACCAAGTAATTAATATGGTTCTGAATGAAAGGAGAAAACGAGACAAACACTCCAACCCAATGAAGGAAGACACCTCAAAATAGATTCTCTAAAGCACCACTCGCACCCAAATAACCCATGAGAAGTTCATAATATAAATTTCCATATTGGATCCCCTAAACATTTTACAATTCAATAACATGATTTTTTTAAGAAACAATTAGAACAAATAGACAACCATGATTAAAAAAATGTCATATTAAAAGATTCTCTAAAGATAAATTCTCACATTCTAAACGGTCACAAAATGTCACACAAAAAAATTCAAGATATTAACCAAACAAATTACAATATTATTGATGAAAATTAAAAATTAATTAGAAGATTCATAAAAAATACATCTGAACTACTTCCATGATTCTGCTACTGACAATAATCTCTTCCCATTATGATACTTCTACTTAAAAAATTATATAGGATTTTGAGATGTCCACAACAATGATTGGTCTTTGGGGGTAGCAAACGAAGAGGGAAATAATGTGACAAAACTAACTGCAATAGAAGAACAAGGGGGCACGATCAAACCTTTTAAAATAAACTAGTATATATTATGACCCTCTAAGGATTGGTAACACATATTGATAATTTTTCTGATGCTTCGAGATCTAGAAGTGAAAGAAAGAACCATTAGTGGGTAATCCATTAGATACATACTCCAAAATGTTATCTTCATTAACTAACCCTTGAAACAGGTTGAGTCTTGAATATATAACTCAAGAACTGAGATCTATAAAAATACCCTTCAAGAATAGTTGATCTTTTATGGAATCACTTGATATGATCCCAGAAGAAAAGGGAACTTGCTCATTAAAATAGTTGATATATTACTTCACCTTATATTACACCTTATTTATGATTTGAGGGCTTATCCACCTTACTCAACATATAATCCTCTGGGAGAAATATTGACTAAATGAGATATTACTCCTATATCATTCCAATATGTAATTGATTTGGGATGATAATAGTCCATTAATCCAAAATTTTCCTCTCATACAACCCCATAACAACCATCACTAACAAATATTTATGGTTTCCTAAATATCTAAATACACAATCAACTCTCTCATGCCACTCAACATTATCTAAAATAACATGATCAACATGAATTATATGAAAGCCCCTAGAAGAAATCACATTTTTCAATTTATCATGAGTGTAGGCGGTGTCATAAGCTAACCAATTAACATTAAAATAATAATATTTCTTTATTATTTTTTGGGAGGTATAAATTATATATTGTAAAATAATAAAAAACAATAATAACATCAATTCAAAATCAAATCATACACAACCAAAAACAAATCAAAATTTAAAACAACAAGAGAATATAATGCCTATAAATTTTTAAAAAAGATCTAAAATTCCACTTTGAAACTATTTGAAATCGATAGATATAATTTTTTATAAAAAATAATAAATGACCCTATTTAAAAAAATAATATTTTCTTGAATGAGATCAACTCCCCAATAATTTTAGGAAAATATATTTTTTAAAATTTTTTAAAAAAATACCCCACTTATGATACTCATGTTTCTATTTCAAAATTCATTTAAAGCCAAACCAATTTCATTAAATGTCCCAAAATACCATGTTTAAATAATCAAATAACACACATATATATATAAATCAATAATAAACAAGATAAAAAGGACATCAAGATATTGTTTCATGTGCAGTTTAGTGGTTGTACAATTTTTGGCCTCATGGTATGGGGAACCATGTGCCAACCCTAATACTACCACTACAGATAAAACATATCCAGATGCACCGGCTCCACACTATTTTCCAGACTGTGTAGGAATACTATGTGTTCTTATTAATTCACCCATTTTCACCAAAAATATATATATAAATTCATAACACTCATAAAATTTTGGTGAAATAGAAAATAAAATCAATATAAATTTAATACACCATGAATATGTAAATCAAGGTAAAAATTCATGTCTTTCCACTTCATAGTGTTTGAAAGCATGAGGATCAAGATGATTAAAATATTATGAAAATATTCTATAATATAAAAATAATTTTTTTAATATCATAATATCCAATATATTATATACAACATATAAATACGGGACATCTAATATCCTAGCTATTCAAGAAATAAAAGGGTCTAATACTAATTTGTCAAGGTGCAGACCAAGTGAACCCACAAACTGAGCACCTACACTAGATTAATACATAACTCTGGGGAGAACATGATCATGAGAATCTAATAAAAAATCTATGCTATCAATTGAAACATTTTTTAATGATTTAACCCAATAAATAATGTTTTATTAAATCTCAAAATCCCTATATGAATTATATCATGAACAATCCAGACCATAGATATCCATATCATGTCAATCAATAGAAATAGATACATACCATTCAATTGAGAAACATAATATAGCTTGAGTAAACATCCAATTTAATATAATTAAAATAATTTTAGTTCTACATGTAAAGGACATAAAATATAAAATATCATTAAGTCTAATTAAACTGTTATCCAAAATTGTAACAAAAAAAACAAACTCTGGGATACATGGCATGATATCTAGTGACCCTTTGGTCCTCATCAATACATAATACTAAATTATCCTCTAGTTATACAAAACAACACAAGAACTATAAAAAAGTCTTAGCTCTACCAATTTCATGTGGAAGAAGTAGGGTGCGAGTATAATAAAACATAGGTCGTAATCACAAGAGGGTCCATAAATTCCCTTTTCTAAAAAAGACCATCAATTATTGTATAAATTCATATAAATTTAATATTTTATTTTCATGAAACCCAATCTATATAATTTCAAAAAACCATCTTTAAAAATATACAATGTTTTTTTAAAAAATTCAATACAAAAATTTACCAAACACCCCCATTTTAAAAATGATGTTTATACATATTTGAAAATTTAATATTATAAAACTAAGGATAACAAATAAATAAACATATGGAAGAAAAAAATTAGTATTATTACATGGAAATTAAAATATTATGAGAATATAAATGTGGAATACTCCTAAGAAGTCAAACAAATTTCATAAAATAGAGACGTGATAATTTATATAAATTTAAAAAATAAATAAATAAATAATCTTTAGAAAATAATAATCATCCTTGAAAGATACCATCAATTTACTTGGGTTCTAATCATATACAATCCTATTTGATAAACCTATGTATATATACACACAACTACTCTCAAATAAAATCACAGGTGGAACATCCACTATGCTATCTCTAAAACCAGACGAGATATATTCTATCCCAATGATAAAAGATATGAATGTATCTAATCCATCACTGTGATTAAAAGGATCCCATGATAATAATAATCATGGGTGGTGAGGTGGTATAGACATAAAATATATCAATCAAAAATTAACAAAAAACTTCCACAATTCCTCTACACAGCTACACATATCAAACCTTGTCAAAGACCTCCTTGAGGTAGAGGGGCTCAATGGAGGTGCAATGTAAAATAAAAAAGTTTCAGGGTGCCCATTAATCATTACACATTTTTCTGTTGTGGCATCATTTCAATATATACTTTAAACCCCATTTCTATATACATTCTATTTGAATACTACATATAATATTCTAACCAAGACAATATCTTTAATTGAGTAAGTGACATTTTGTAAACGAGTTTTATAGGGCCACATTAAAATTCATTTTTTTGAAAACCGAGGTTTTAAAGAAATAATCCTATGAGAAATTATATATATATATATATATATATCCATATCTGTATATATGTAAATATTTTCACATATATATGTTCTAATCAACATTCAAAAATACACACAAAACATATATATATATATATAGGAATCACAAAGGAAGACAACAAGGAAATATAATATTAAAAAATTACCCATCCCAAGTGGGTTCACAAAATAATATAACCATAATTCCACAATAGTGATGAAACCATGTCAAATAATACCTCAAACATATAATAAAATCATAATAGATATTAAAAATCCAAAACATCAGTTAAAAAAAATAAAACACACTAAAACCCTGAATTTGGAATTTTAAAATGTGTGGAATATTCCATTTTCACTGAAAACCAAAATAAATTATTAATTTTTCAAAACTATATATTATTGAATGAAACCTAATAAATTTTTTTTAAATACTAATTTTTTGAATCTGAATAATATATGATGTGTGATGAAAAAACAATTCCTCAAACCCCTTCCATAGGGTTTTCATCAAGAGAGAACATAACCAAAGGAAAGGAAGAAAAAAATAAAGATGGAATTGTAGTGTAATAATTTGTTTTACCACTACAATAACACCAATAAAGAATAAATAAAACAATAAAATTCTGGGGTGGATCAATGGGGGTCAAGATAAAGTCCCTCTTATAATTTTTGGTTGAGTAAGGATATAGTGAATGAGATTATAGGTTTATGTTATAGGAGGGTGGTCTATCTATTTGAACTTTTAAAATTATGGGTATGTCACATGGGTTGGATTTATATTTTTTAAAATTGTGTACCTACCGTACGACCCTTATACGAGAAAAAATGTCAATCAGAATTTTGTAAAACCCATATTCTATCTTTGCCAAATGGATATGTCAATATTTTAGACCGACTTGCACTATTGTTGCACTATTTTTACTAAATGAGAGGGGAAACTATGTTACATACACAAAAGAACAAAAATATAAAAAATTAACATATTCCACGCTAAAAATAAATTCAAATACCCAGTATAAAAAAATAATAAAAAATAATGTAAATGGTCATCATGGTGTTCCAAAATGGGAATATATATATATAATTTTAATTAAGATTAATATAAATAATATTAATAATATTAATATTAAAATTATGGGCCATGACTCTTTAACCGGAAACATTAATAAATTAAATAAAATCATCAAAATCATCGTATAAGTGTTTAATGATTATCCCATTAAAAATATTATACAATTTATAATGGATTTCATCAAGTATAATTAAATAATTTCATACCATATCCATTTTGTCTATGGAATCTGTTAAATCAACACCAACAATATTATAATCTATAAACAACATAATCAATGTGCGAGGAAAAAAGACCATTACTTTCAAACTATATAGAACAAGCTTATTGTATAGTGCATGAATATTTATTTGAAATCATGCCCCAAAGTGGAGGAGTCACACACAATACATATATTATTTCATTGATTTTCCCAATTATCAATGTAGTAATGATATCCTTCAAATCTACATTAATAGAAATGCAATCACTGACTAGTTAATAAAAAAGTCTAATGAATTTATCCATTAAATTAGGTAACCCTCCTTTTTTCTCATACCAATATAACTACCATTTAAATTAAATTAATTTTTGGAGTATGATCCACGATAATATTAGATGATACGATAAAACATCAATGGAATAATTATATATCAAAATTTTCAATCAATATATAGTTTGTTGGAAACTGATAGACAACGTAATTAATTAAAATCATTGCCCATATGATTTTTATGTGCATATTTACATGATTTTAAAATGATTTTAAGGGTTATATGTTTACAATATAATAAACTTCCACATTTCATGATGTTTTTATGAAAATAAATAATGCATAACCGGCCAGTGATAACTTAAAATAATTATTTCTGTTACAAATATGGGATAGATACATCAAAAATGTTTATATATCATCAATTATACATTAGTAAGGAGAAAATGGAATTTTAATGATTTTAAAAATATTTCACCATAATTCCTCGACAAATGTAAAATATAGAAAAATAAGGTCAATTTATTCTGAACCAAAAATGATAATTAGGTAGATGAAATGAATCAAAAAATAAATAGAAATAATTGTTAAATTTTAATAATTTTATTCTATAATAATAATTTTGGTATATTAGTTACCATGTATTAGTGATCATGGACTAAAATAAATATTTCGCCTAACTATAAAAATTATCATTGATTTGATTCAATTTTTCATAAAAAAAATAGGAAGGTGAGATTACCATGAATGGAAGGATAATATATATATATATCATGGGAAAAAATTATATTTCTCAACAATATTCTAAACTACATGTTGAATAATCCATTTTTAATGTATGATCATTCTCCAAATTTAGATGTCCAAATTAGAAATGTGTTCAGAATTTCATATTAGATGATAGTATAGAATTGAAATCTAGTTTTTATTAAAAAAAATTAAATTAAATTTCCAAGGAATCTAATAAAAATGAATCAGGAATTATGAAATAAACATAATTTCTTTTAGTGTAGTACATTAAGATTTCAGAAAAAATGATCTTATGGTCTATTGTATACAAGACACTCAACACAATGATTAAAAACCATTAAATAATATTATTAAAAATATGACCATTAAATCAAAGTAATTAAATTTTTGTGTACAAATTGGATTAATAAATTTAGTAATTATCAAAACATCCTACTAAATAAAATATTTAGTTACTAATTTTTTGTAAATCATTAATCAGTTTTTAGAAAAGTGTTTTTATTCTTAAAAAAAATTTCTACAAATATTTTTTTTATAAATTTATCTAATAAAAAAATATAATTAATTCGTAGATATTTTAGAAATTTATTTTTTTAAAAGATTTTTTTAATCACCAATTGAAAAATGAAATATTTTGATTTTTTTAGAAAATATAAAATTTTAATTAAAACATAAAAATACCAATATTTTTTAAATTTTTATTTGTTTTTATTAAATTAATTAACATTAAAATATAATTGGGATTATAATATTATTTAATATAACATAATAATTATTTACTTATATTTAATCCACTTTGAAGCATTTGAATTTAAAAAATATTTCAATTTAGTATATGTTTACTTTTGTGTTTGAAAACATGTTTTTTGTAAAACATATTGAAAGTAAATAATGTTACTGTATGATAACATATCAAAAAAATGCCTAAAGATTAATTATTTAAATTAAATATATATATATCATATATAAAATGGTTTTATTTTTTATTCCAAATATTATAATTACGAGTTATTTATTTAATTTAAAATCAACTTATTCTTGGAAAACTAAATGTTATAAAAACAAGTTTTTCATTACATATGTTTGATTTGTAATAAATTAATTTCTTCAACATCTATAAATTGAATTTGAAAAAAATTTGTTTCTAATTTGGTATAATAATAATTTATATTTTATAATGAGGTCACACAATGTTTTTTTGTTAATGAATATTGAAAATAGTTAAAATATATTATAGCGGTTATAGTATAAATGGATTTACTAAGAGTTAAACTAAAATAAATTAGTGTTTAAAGGAGATAGAAACTTGTCAAAAAAAACTTTGACTACTATTTAAAAATTTACCATATCTAATGGCCTAAAATTTAATATTTGAGAGCCTTTTGTAATGTTAAAAATGTCGGCTCCACTTTTTGTTCTCAAAATATCCAACTCTTGCACCCACCTCTGTTATAAAAGGTCACCCACTCTCCACTTGTCTTAATACATTAAAACCTATTTGGATAAGGAAGTACATATAAAAACACTTTTATTAGTTAATCAACACATCCAATAATACTTGGTTTGATTATGAAACAATCATATAAATGTTTTTGGTGTTATCCTAAAGAGGTTATCTTAAGAAAAGGTACATGGCTTAACCGACATTTTTATTTCGTATCATCTTCAACATCCTGTATATGTTTTTTAATTATGATATAATTAAACAATTATATCTCATATATTTATAATTTATTACATTTATTTATCATCCTATATCTATCTATTTATCCGTAAAATTGGGAAAACCCATCATTTTTATATATCATAGACTACTGCCTCATGATGTGATTTAATTCATTTTTTATCTTATTCTCTGACTTATTCTTATAATGAGGTATTTAAAAAATATATATTATATTTAATAAAATTTATACTAGTATAATTATTTCATCACATATAGTTAATGAATTTTAATTCCATGGTCGATATCATAATGTTGCTTGTATGTACGGTCGACTACTGCCTCAGAAAATGATGTTATTCAATTTCACTATCTATTTATATGGAAGGTAATAAGTATAATGTTAATTAATAAATTTAATATATATAAAATTAATATTATATTAATTAAATATTTATAATTGTTAAATAATAATATATTATATATTTACTTAATATTCCATTCATTGAATGCCGATAACATCGTTCATGCGAAAATGTGGACAACCGCCTCTAGGAAGTGATGTGATTCATTTTTCATCACCTCATTACATATATGGTATATATAAGTTTATTTAAAGAAGTAAAATAAAATATATGATATTATTATAATTATTGTAATATAAAATAATACTTACCTTTTTTTTATATAATTATAATTGGGAAATGGAAATGTTACTCAGGAATAAGTATGGATGATCATCTCCAAGTTCAAAATATATTTCAAATTTAATAGAAGTTATCCATTATTTACATTAAATGTATAAATTACTGAGAGAAATTATAATTATTTTTTTAATTATTATTCAGTATTTTATCTCCCAATAACCACTTTTACCAATGTCAATAAACCAAAGCCATATTCAAATAATTAATATGACATCCTTAAAAAACGATTTTGATTTAAGTGATTATTTATTTTAAAATGTCATTAATAATTAATAATATTTTTAATTATAATCTATAAAACCTAAATATATTAATTATTAAATGAAATAATTAAAATTATCTTATTAAAAAAGCATCAAATGACATTCATGGAAAGTCTATACTTGACGGAAGGGACCACATCCTAATTTCCCTTAATTGAAACATATTGTATGGTTATAAACATTATTTCTTTTATATGGTACATATAATTATCCATTTATATGTAATATATGTAATCCATATAAAATCATCAATTTTTTTGTTGTAGTTTTAATTGTTTCAACCAAGGGGGCTTTGAATGATAATTAGAAAGTGGTAAAGAATATTATGAAACAATTGTTTCTCATTAGGTTATATTACATAATCTTCATCTTTGATATTATAAGATTATGTGTTTAATGAATTTTTATTATAGTATTTCTTATTTACTCATTTTTCTGTTTATTTACATTTTATAAACATAATTGGTTCATTTATTAATTCTCCCATCAATGTTTTGATAATTGTAAGTATTCCTCATCTACAACTTTTTTATTTTAAGTAAATGTTATTTTATGCACATTTCTTCTTTTATGAGGTTTATAAACTACTAATTAGCCATTTTATACCACTAAAATAATTACTTTCATGATTTTAATGATTAATTATATGTTATTTTTTCATAAAACATTCAATTTAAGTGTTAAAAATGTGGGAACATATTTATTTTACTATGACATTATTAGTCAAGATTTTTTAAAATTGAATTAACATTAAAATAAATTATATTATAATTTTATAATGAAACCTTGTAATCTTATTTTTATATAGAAATTTATTATGTTTTAATTTAATATTTCCACTCACCCCACTATGATACTAAATATTATTGAATAATTGTTTTTATAAATTAGAACTTTATTTCCCTCTTCTATCAGAATTGGTTTTTCATCTGAATCCATATTTTCAAGACATGTTTTAAAAATGTTTTTCTATGATAAAATAAATTTATTTCTACCCATATATAGATTTAAATAAAATTAAAAGTAAAATTATTATACTTTTAAAAAAGGAATTTTTTGACTTCCTTTGAAAATGTGAAAACAATCATTATTTTAACATACTATACCAAAATGAATTTTCATCCATCATGACCACTCAATTTTCAAAGATTCCATTTTATTTTTCATTGGTTATTTTTAAATAAATTTATTTATTTAATGTTTCTGTATGTTTTAGATTTCAACTTAGTGTTTTAAAAATTGAATTTATATATCCCTTAATAATTTTCTTATGTGATATTTAAAACATAATTTCCATATCACATGACATAATTATATGTAACCCAAAGTGATAGTTTTATTTTCATCAAAAATTATTTAATTGAATTATAATGTTATATCCACTAATCAATGTCGAATTTCCATGATTTTGAAATATTCTTTAATTGGATATTTTTTAATGATACAAACCACATTCATTCTTTGGATGGATTATTGATACGTGAAATATATTTTTATGGAACGTATTTAATTTCTGTTGGTTAAAAATGTTATGAATGAAAAATTATTTTTAACTTATATGATGAAAATGAATTTTAACATCTCTATTGAAATTATTTGATGTTTTTTCATTAAAATATTTCATTATTTCTATAGATAAAAACCCTCTATTTATAAAACTATGGGATTTATATTTTTAAAATTGATATTTAAATAAAAAGGAATTTTTGATATCCAAATGTATTTTACACACATATTTATGAGTGGTTTTCATGGTTTTATTCGTGATATATTCTTGGAAATATTTACAATGATTTTAGTCCAATTATAGATGATTCTTGATCCCATAATATGATGTACTATGGGTTGATCCCCTTTGTAACACATGATATGGAGGCTTGTTACACATTATAGGTATGTTATTCATTGGGTAAAGATTATTTTCTTCACATAACTATATTTTGAAGTAATACACAATGTCAAAACAATAATAATATATTTTATTAGGGTTTTAAGGTGATGATGTCCCATGGTACCAACTGATTTTATTTATGATTGCTACTTTTTTTAGTTTATTTGATCAAGTTGGAAATCATAAGGATCAAAATTGTTGATTATTATGACTCTTCCCAATAATAAATAATTATTCCATATTCCATGATTGATGATACTGGTATTTATGGGAATGAATATTCTTATGTTATACATATGAACACTGATTATGTCATAATACCCTTATTATCTTCGGATAATCACAGGTGAAATTCAATTATTAACGATTATGATTTGACTTATTGGGAATCTGATCTCACCATTCACATGTTCCAATTTTCTTATGTTATGAAAAAATTATAACTAAATAGTTTGGGTCTATAATGTTTTATGACATGATTATATTTTTGGGATATTTTTGAAGACATAATATGGAATATAAAAATCAATGTATAGTTATAAAAATAAACACATTAATTACTTGGAATTGTTTATGTTATAGTTTTTCCTAATTATAAGAATTTCAAAAGATAAAGGAACTTGGGTATATAAGTGATCAAATATATCCTATGAATATTTTATATATTGGATGGATAAAATCGGGTCACCTTCATCGATATAAAAGTTATAAATGTTAATTTTTTCTATTTAGTAGTGGATCTAAGAGTGAAATTTTGGTGATATCTTAGTTTTTATAATATAAAAGGTTTATATAGATTGTGAGATTATAATATCTTCATGTGAGGTAATCTTAATGGTTGTAGATAACATCCCATGTTTATGTGTATAAGGATTAATATAATCTTAAATATACTGAAAAAAATTCATGTTTCTGTGATCATTGATAGTTTTTTTATTTTTTTAGGATTGTCATATCATCTTTGAGAACATTTTAAGGAATTATTTTTAGGATAAAGAACAATTTGAATGTCAGATGACAACCCATCACATCTGGTATGGCCAAAAGGATTGAATTTTCATAAAGTGATACAATGGTGAAACATGTACCATTAGCTTATGTGATGGCCATGTTAACATAAAATAATTTTTATGTAGTTTGAATGATAATGATTAATTTGGTTTTAGAATCATATATTTTATTATATAGATAAAAAAGGGATTAAAATTTTATTTGGTGATTAGGTGATTAGTATTATTTCAAAAGTATATCAGTTCACTCTTTAGGCTTTTAAATTGAAATGTGTGAGAAAAACATTGAGGATAAATTAATCATTAATTTTGAGGTTATTGAAGATTATTTATAATATATGGTTATTAATTTGTGGATAGATTTAATCTGAATATTGGGTATTGCTATTAATTATTTTATAGTAATGTATAATTTCATTATATGACGGTTTATTCATTTTGGGATGAATAATATCATATTATATCCATTTTGATGGTTTTCAATGTCATATTATTAGATAAATATATGTTTATCCTTTTGGGGAATATATTACCTGAACGAAGTTACAACTTCATACCTAAAATAAATTCATCTTGAATACAAATCATAGGGAAAAAATGATAAAAATATGTAGGAAATTTTTAAGGTATAAAATTATTTGTTTAATGTAAATATAATATCTATTTTTCATATTCATAATAGTAATAATTTATTAAAATATAGTTAAATAAGCATCAAAATTAAAATTTAATGCCATTTACTTCCTTGTTATTGGATGATAGTCTATTTCAAACATCATTAGATAATGATTTTTTTGGGCTGTTAGCTATATCATGATCATATAATTTCATATGATGAACGACCTCAAAAATTATCCTTCATTAATGTGGAATTATAATTTATTCTATGTATATATATTTAATTCCCACTAATGTTTTTCGAAAATTGATACCTATTTAAGTGTAATTCTAGAAAAACTTCTTACATCCCTCTATTTATTTTCAATTGGATTATATATTAACTCTTTCTACAATTATGGATTTCAATTAACATATTTGGAAAATTTGAACCCCTTTTTTCTAAGAGAATGTTGAAATTTTTAGGATATAGTTTTTTATAGTGGGGATGTATAGAGAATATAGCACGCCAAGATTTTAACAGTGAATCTACACTTAATGGCATAGAAGGAAGAGACCACATTGTTAAAATGAACAATTAAATAATATTTTTTATAATATGAATGTTATAACCTAGTCATTAAATTTGTGAGTATGAAGATAATTATATACATTTTGAAATATACTAATTTACTACACAATATAAAATTTATTGATAAATTCTTAGTGAAAAATACGTGATTGTTTAGACAAAGAATTTTATTCTTTTAAATTATTTTTTCTACAAATATGATTTGTATTGATTTTCTATGAAAATATTATAATTATTTGCAAGAATTATGAAATATTCATGTTATAAAATGTAATTAATTCTTAACATCAATATATTAAAATTAACATCTTGTGAATGTTTTTATAATATTCCAAAAATATTTTTGTCTTAGTGAATGGTGAACCATACTTTTTTTATTAAATTATTATTTCATTCCAATAATTTATTTAATTTAAAAATTCAATTATAATTTGAATTTTATTATATGGAACATGATTATTTTTAATTTATATTTAATAAAGTTAATTACATTTTAATCATATATATATATATATATATTATTTTAGTATATATTTATTTTTCATTTTAGGAAAATATTTTTCCTAGAAATTATTGTAATGTTCATAATATATCTGTATTATAATTAATTTAAACTATCCCTAATGAAAATTGAAATAAATGAAATAAATGATATATATTTAATATATATATATATATTAATTTAAATTCGTATTATTTTTATTAATTGTTATAATGTTAATATAATATCATCTTATTCTCAAAAAATTCATTTCATAGATAACTTCTTTTTCATCGCATATACAGGTTTAATATAAAATAAACCATTTCCACATCTATGAATTAAATTCTATAAAATTGATTCCTCATTTTGAATAAAATAAATTAATTTCTATATTAATTTCAATTAAATTTTTTATAATGAATAATGACAATTTTAAAAATCATTACCTATAGATAAGGTAAAAACATCTTTAATAAGGGATAAACTAAAAATATAATTGTTAAAATGAGGTAAAAAACATCAAAATTATATTATATCTCAATATATAAAAATTAACTATTATATTTATTTATAATGATCCATTTTGGATCCTTTTATAGTATTATAAACCTGAGTATCACTTTTTCTTTTCAAAAATTAGAAGTCTACCACTCTCTTTAATTATAAAAGGTCACCACCTATCCTCTTCTATTCACACCATAAAATCCATTTGGCTCAGAAAATACCATAAAAATAAATAATTTAATTACATCACTACATCTTAAAATCCTTTTTTATTTGGAATCTTTCTCATCACGGATTTTGGTACTAACCTATTGAATTTATCTGAATATAAGGTAGCATTCATAACCGATCAATTTTTTTATCTTTTCTCCCACCACCCTCAAATATTCTTCAATTATGATGATATTATAGAAACTGTATATACCATACACATATATTTTAATATGTTATGTGGATAAACTAAATCCATATCCTCTTACATCAATTGGGAAACAAATCTGTTATCCTTATTTACTGTGGAGTACAACCACACAAACAAAAAAAATTATTTATCATCATCATCCCTCACAGTTTGTTATTATAATGGATTTAAATAATATAAATTTTATATTAAACATATTTATAGTTTTTAAATTATGATTTCATATATACCACCTCATGGATCATTATGTGGTGGATCTAATAATGTCGCTCTTGTGTACGGCAGAGTAGTGTCTCTTGAAGTGATGTGTTTCATTTTCACTAGCACATTACATGAATGTTAATATGGGTAATGTCAATGAATAAATGTGAAATATATGAAATAATTATTTATAAATTTTAAATTATAATATATTATAAATTATTATACCTTTTCATTCATTAACAATGATATCATCGTTCTTGCAAATGTGTGGATGACCCTCTCCACAAAGAGATTTGATTAATTGATTATCACTATAAAACATGGATGAAATTTATAAGTGTATTTAATGAAATAGTATATTATATATAATATAGTGATATTAATTTAAAGATAAAATTATTTCAGCTTCTTTTCATTTTGATTGTTGAAAAATGGAAATGTTCTTCATGTATACATACAACATGTCATCTCCGTGACTATAAATAATTATATTTTGGTAACCTTAATAAATCGATTATTTTGATATTATAATTAATTAATAAATTATATAATTACTTCCTGATTATTATTTTTGGGTTGATGGAACAATTTTCTCTTTGACCTCTTTCAACGCACTGAATCTATATTTATTAATGAACTGAAAGTCTATAAAACACATGATGTGGACATAACTGGTTTTGTATTAATATATACAATTAATATATATAAAATAAATTATTTAATTATAAGTTATTAAAATAATAAAATGTTCTTATCAAATAATTTAATTTATATAATCATATTTCATAGGATTTAAAGGACATATATAGAAGGTCTGTACTCAAGGTAGGGGACTTCGTCTCAATTTACCTTTATTGAAGAATATTATAATTTGATGCCCCTAATTTCTCTTATATGTTGGGTATGTAACAGCCCAAGATTTTATAAAAAAATATATTCTTTTTAATTTTATTAATGTCTTGTGTTGTACGCTACACCAAAAGGAGCTTGCACAACACGCATCCTTGACTTGCCTTGCATTACACGCAATCACGACCTTCCTCGATAGCGTGTGTAATACGCAATACCGAGTTTCACTAAACAACGATGTGCTATTAAAATATTATTAAAACTAGCTGTTATGAATAGTAATAACCACTTTTTAAAATTCTGTAAATCTTATTTTTCAAAATGAACTTCATTCTTGGATTCGGAGTATCGAATTTAGCCTAAGGTAAAATTTTGGTACTTTTCGGATAACTTTCATATTCTGATGAATAGTGAAAATTACTAAATTATAATTAAAAACAACTTTTTTAATCGAAATAATTAATAGTGATAAATCATTAATTTGAGTGGTTTTAAAGTATATTTAGAATATATTTTTACAATTTAATACAATGTTGGTCATTAGATGTAATTTCACATTTAAACTAGACATAAACAAGTGTCAATCTTTTGATAGATATTGTTTCTTAAAAACACGCTATTTGTTTTAACAGCGGGATTTAATTATAAAATTAATTAATGCAACTTTTATGTTATGAATTTGTTAAAATAGATTTCATTTTTGAATTCGGAATATGAAATATAGCTTAGGATGAAATTTTGGCATTGTTCTGAAAAACATCAATTTTTGATGAATAGTGAAACTACTAAGTGGTAGGTTAAAAACTGAATTTTGCATAAAACTTAATTTTACCGCTTCTGTGAATGGAATTTCGAAAATCCGAGAGACACGGTTAATATCAAGGACTAAAATGTGGTTCAATGAGATGAAAATAATTTTTTGGTGAATAGTAACTTTTTACTTTTTTTACCACGGTTAATAGTAAATAAGGTAACTAAGGGTAAATATGATATTAATATTACCCTAACACATGTCCTAATTCTATTGGACAAGTGTAATTCGACCAAAAACAAACTTAGGAATAAAATATGACCATTTAGGCCCACTTGGATTAGATTAGGACATTTATTATTAATTTATTTAAAGAAGGGTTAAAATAGTTAAAATCAATGTTTAATAAGTAAATCATTTTTAATATGGGGTTATACATAAGATAAATTCGACTATAAATATTCATTAGAAAGCTAAAAAGATTTCCTAAATGATGGTATTTTATTTGTAATTTTTAGACATAAAATAATTTAATTTATTTATGACACAACAATGATGCAGTAATTATCTTATTAATGAAATATTGACATAATTGATGTTATAAACACCAAAATAAATGTAATTTTAGATTTTTTATGAATTCCACTAATTTTCTAGGTTACTATGATATAGTAATGTTTATTTAATCAACTTGGTTCGAACATTTAATTCTGTTATGACTTTCACAAAAATCATATATCAAATAGTGTCAAAATTGACACAAAATAGTTTTTAAATCAAATATTATATTATTAATTGTTATTGTATTCCTAAAAATCTAAGGTTCGGCCAAATGACTTAGATAAGGATATATATATTAATAATAAACAATTTGGGGTTCGTTTGGCATGTTATAGTAAGTTTATTAACCATATAGTGAAAGAAAACAAAAAGACATGGTAAAAGTTAAATTATTTAACTTAGAGTTAAATCTAATTGATAAGGTTAAAATAATATCCTAAACTTGTCTAAATTCTATTGGTTGATAGGATTTCGACCCATCCCCACTTTAGCTTCGAAATAAGACCCTTTGGAACCATTATAAACCGATTTTTACTTTAATGTAAAATAATATTTTGAGATATTCCTAAGGTGCCCCTCTCCTCCCCTATAAAAGGACACCTCCTCCCCCTCCTCCTCACACCAATTTGAGCACTCAAGCTCGGCCAACCCCTGCCAAAATCTTTTCTCCACTTCCCTAGAAACATCCTAGAGGTTCTGGTCTTCCTCAAAGACCAATTCTAGTGCCCTAAGTGGAGGTCTCAAAGAGGCACTTCAAAGAAGAGGAGGTTCGGACACTTACAAAGCAAGTTGGACCTAAGGTAAGGGAAATATCACAATCTCATTTTTATCCGAGATTGTTTATACTTTTGTATTTACTGGGGTGTATTTTATCATCCAAATCCAAGTTTCTTAAATATGTAATATTATTTCCACCCACCTACAATTGTTTAAATCCAATTTTACCCTTCAGTTAGTTTTTAGTAAAAGATATGAAAGGAATCTTTTGTCGTTTTTTTTATACGAGGTACTTTTTGACTTTTCCGACAAAAGTACGAGAAGAATGTTTTCTGTTTAACTTATACGGCATGAATGGATTTTTAAAACATTATTTCCAAGAAACTTCCTTTACAAGTTTTCAAGTTTATTTTTAATCAACTTCTTTTATTTTAAAGTCGTATGACATGTTATGAAAGGAAAAATGTTTTTGAAGTAGAAAGGATATTTTCCACAAGAATGGAGTTCAAGTATTTTATCAAAATTATTTTCCATCTAAGATAATAAAAGGGTTCTGTTTTTATCCCTATTATTACATTGGATTGATTATGTTGTGATGGAAATATTTTTATGAATTCCTTTATCTTATATGAATTGTTTTATGATGTCATGTTGTTTAAGAATCCCATTTTTATTACATGGGTTATGCGATGATGTATGATTTGTGATTATGTGGCACACATAAGAAAGGATTCATTATAAGATGGGTGGGACCTATATCTCCCTCCAATGCATTGGGTAAAGATTTTATATCTCATGAGATAGACATGGCTGGAATGGTAGGTTATACCGGTTCAGTGAAACAGGTCTGAAACGAGGGTTACTCGATTCAGAAAGGGACTTTGTCCACTAATATAGTCTTGGCAATGAGTCATGACTAACAAGAAATGATTTTCCATGATTATGTGTGCATGCCACAAAGTTTCAAGTTTCATGTTATGATTATGGTGATCTCATTTTCACTTCTATGATTTATTCCATGTTAAGATATTATGATCTCTTTTGCAGGTTTTGATTTTCAAACAGATATGATATGATTTTTATTTCCTTTATTTGCCCTTGCTGAGCATTTGAGATCACCCTTTTATGTTTTCTTTTCCCCAGGATATAAAGAAAGGTTTTAGGTAAATAAAAGAAGATCTTTATGGGATATGTTGAAGATATTTCACCACGATTTGAAGATTATAGTCCGAGTTTCCAAAGACACTAAACTATTACGGTCCTTGTGTGTGTGTTTTTGTAATGTACTAAGTATTCCGCAAAAGTAATGTAATGTCAATGTACGCCAGGCTTCGGGTCTCTACAGTTGGTATCAGAGGGAGGTTTAGTCAACCTTTGGAAACTAGGATGCGAAAACGTTAGTGAGATCCCTAGAGATATTTCTATGGTATGTCTAGGGATGTCCCTAAGGATAAGTATACGTATAGGATATAGTCCTAGAACTACGGTAACGATCTTAGAATTTATCCTAAGATGTTAGATATTGAGGGTGCTTCCCCTTTACTATGTTGTCTTCCCTAGCATGATTTCGCCTCTCACAAAATTCTTTTTGTGTTTTAGTTAATGGAGGGAACCAGAAGGAATTCGGTTAACATTAAATCCAATGGACAAATTGGTGACTATGAGCAACAAAATTGTGTAATGCCTAGAGATAAAGATATTGTGATTATGCCGAATCAGTCATCGCGATATATGATTAACAAGGTGAAATTTAGTGGAATGACTAATTCATCAAAGAAGAGGAAGATAAACTATTATGCATGTTCGCATGTTGAGGAGCATAAAGAAAGGAAGATTGAGATTTCTAAAGAAGGGAAGAAGAACCTTGAGGAATACCTCAAATGGAGGGACCGATGTTATCTGTGTGGAGAAAAGGGTCATAGAGTGACAGACTGTTATGGAGTTCAATGTCTTATTTGTGGAGAACATGGGCATTACCCAACTCAATGCCCTGACCTAAAAAGTTACTTCTAAATCAAGAAAGGACTTATTCCAGGACAATCATTGAAGTGGATGGACTGAAGTGTTTATGTATTGGTATTCAAGAATAATGTTGTTGAGGTACTTTTATGGTGTATTGAAATATTTAAGTATTGGTCTATTGTGGTTTTCAATAATTTTAAGGTACCGATAACCATGAAAAGTGAATCAAATATTTTGGAAAGTAGATGATATGTGCATAATGAAAGGATAAGAAGATAATGAGATGTTTGATTGTATTCATGAGCTCATGATTGATATAAGGACTAAGTGATATCATGGTTTGAGTATATAGAATTTTGAGGATTTTGGTATGTGGAAAGTGTTAACTTTTAACTGCATTCAAGTTTTCACTAAGGTTCAATGGGTATTCAAGAGAATACATGATTAAGGACTTTGAATGTTTGGAATGTGACCAACAAAACATATCTTATGATATATGGGGATCAACGATGGTATTAAATATCTGGTAATCGTTTTCACTATGTTATGAGAGTGGACTGCAGTATTATGAATAAGCCTAAAGATTGGAATGGATTATGTTGGACATAAGTTAGTATTGTTTAAGGATAGAAATTTTATATTATTGATGGGATGTTATAGTAATATAGTTTTAGAAAAAGGACAACCTGCAGGACGGGCGACAGCCCATCGCTTCGGACAAGGCTGTGGGAATCGAACCCACAACCGAAGTGCGACTGGCCTTTATCGCCTACCACTGGCCTACAGGAAGTCCCTGTTTAGTAGAAACTAGTTTTATTATATTAAGCAGTATGATATATGAAGTATAAGTCCATTTTAGGAACCATATATGATTAATCTCACTATAGATCGATTTATGCATATAATTTTTGCTAACCTTTTGTTTGAGACAGATGGAATGACCCGTCATTCTATCACATTATCTGCTAACACTTCACGAATAACAAATTCAACTTCATTTATTTAAGAGATGAAGTGGAAATTGTTCAAGGCATGAACAACAGTGAGATTGTACCAAAATAAAGTAAGTATGTATTCTAATTCAAATTTTCAACTTTAGGGGAAATGATCTTGAAAACCAAAAATGTTGTCCTAGTGATCTTATACCTGATGAATCAGATGGTACCTTATATCATCACAAATCTATGGATTTGTGATTACTGGCTTTTCCATAGCCATGTTCTCTACCACTCTCCATCAGAACATGATGGTTAGATTTCTCTTCCATATCCATATTTTCACCTATGTGGAAACCCAATGATTAGTTTATTTGGGTAACCGTTACGTTTCATACTTTTGTTTTTAAAGATTGGTTTTGATATTCCTTTTTACGATGTGGGTTTCTATTAAAGAAACTTTCGAATAGTAAACCATTTATAACCCCGACGAATTTCGAGGGCGAAATTCATTTTAAGGGGGGTAGAATGTAACAGCCCAAGATTTTATAAAAAAATATATTCTTTTTAATTTTATTAATGTCTTGTGTTGTACGCTACACCAAAAGGAGCTTGCACAACACGCATCCTTGACTTGCCTTGCATTACACGCAATCACGACCTTCCTCGATAGCGTGTGTAATACGCAATACCGAGTTTCACTAAACAACGATGTGCTATTAAAATATTATTAAAACTAGCTGTTATGAATAGTAATAACCACTTTTTAAAATTCTTTAAATCTTATTTTTCAAAATGAACTTCATTCTTGGATTCGGAGTATCGAATTTAGCCTAAGGTAAAATTTTGGTACTTTTCGGATAACTTTCATATTCTGATGAATAGTGAAAATTACTAAATTATAATTAAAAACAACTTTTTTAATCGAAATAATTAATAGTGATAAATCATTAATTTGAGTGGTTTTAAAGTATATTTAGAATATATTTTTACAATTTAATACAATGTTGGTCATTGGATGTAATTTCACATTTAAACTAGACATAAACAAGTGTCAATCTTTTGATAGATATTGTTTCTTAAAAACACGCTATTTGTTTTAACAGCGGGATTTAATTATAAAATTAATTAATGCAACTTTTATGTTATGAATTTGTTAAAATAGATTTCATTTTTGAATTCGGAATATGAAATATAGCTTAGGATGAAATTTTGGCATTGTTCTGAAAAACATCAATTTTTGATGAATAGTGAAACTACTAAGTGGTAGGTTAAAAACTGAATTTTGCATAAAACTTAATTTTACCGCTTCTGTGAATGGAATTTCGAAAATCCGAGAGACATGGTTAATATCAAGGACTAAAATGTGGTTCAATGAGATGAAAATAATTTTTTGGTGAATAGTAACTTTTTACTTTTTTTACCACGGTTAATAGTAAATAAGGTAACTAAGGGTAAATATGATATTAATATTACCCTAACACATGTCCTAATTCTATTGGACAAGTGTAATTCGACCAAAAACAAACTTAGGAATAAAATATGACCATTTAGGCCCACTTGGATTAGATTAGGACATTTATTATTAATTTATTTAAAGAAGGGTTAAAATAGTTAAAATCAAAGTTTAATAAGTAAATCATTTTTAATATGGGGTTATACATAAGATAAATTCGACTATAAATATTCATTAGAAAGCTAAAAAGATTTCCTAAATGATGGTATTTTATTTGTAATTTTTAGACATAAAATAATTTAATTTATTTATGACACAACAATGATGCAGTAATTATCTTATTAATGAAATATTGACATAATTGATGTTATAAACACCAAAATAAATGTAATTTTAGATTTTTTATGAATTCCACTAATTTTCTAGGTTACTATGATATAGTAAGGTTTATTTAATCAACTTGGTTCGAACATTTAATTCTGTTATGACTTTCACAAAAATCATATATCAAATAGTGTCAAAATTGACACAAAATAGTTTTTAAATCAAATATTATATTATTAATTGTTATTGTATTCCTAAAAATCTAAGGTTCGGCCAAATGACTTAGATAAGGATATATATATTAATAATAAACAATTTGGGGTTCGTTTGGCATGTTATAGTAAGTTTATTAACCATATAGTGAAAGAAAACAAAAAGACATGGTAAAAGTTAAATTATTTAACTTAGAGTTAAATCTAATTGATAAGGTTAAAATAATATCCTAAACTTGTCTAAATTCTATTGGTTGATAGGATTTCGACCCATCCCCACTTTAGCTTCGAAATAAGACCCTTTGGAACCATTATAAACCGATTTTGACTTTAATGTAAAATAATATTTTGAGATATTCCTAAGATGCCCCTCTCCTCCCCTATAAAAGGACACCTCCTCCCCCTCCTCCTCACACCAATTTGAGCACTCAAGCTCGGCCAACCCCTGCCAAAATCTCTTCTCCACTTCCCTAGAAACATCCTAGAGGTTCTGGTCTTCCTCAAAGACCAATTCTAGTGCCCTAAGTGGAGGTCTCAAAGAGGCACTTCAAAGAAGAGGAGGTTCGGACACTTACAAAGCAAGTCGGACCTAAGGTAAGGGAAATATCACAATCTCATTTTTATCCGAGATTGTTTATACTTTGGTATTTACTGGGGTGTATTTTATCATCCAAATCCAAGTTTCTTAAATATGTAATATTATTTCCACCCACCTACAATTGTTTAAATCCAATTTTACCCTTTAGTTAGTTTTTAGTAAAAGATATGAAAGGAATCTTTTGTCGTTTTTTTATACGAGGTACTTTTTAACTTTTCCGACAAAAGTACGAGAAGAATGTTTTCTTTTTAACTTATACGGCATGAATGGATTTTTAAAACATTATTTCCAAGAAACTTCCTTTACAAGTTTTCAAGTTTATTTTTAATCAACTTCTTTTATTTTAAAGTCGTATGACATGTTATGAAAGGAAAAATGTTTTTGAAGTAGAAAGGATATTTTCCACAAGAATGGAGTTCAAGTATTTTATCAAAATTATTTTCCATCTAAGATAATAAAAGGGTTCTGTTTTTATCCCTATTATTACATTGGATTGATTATGTTGTGATGGAAATATTTTTATGAATTCCTTTATCTTATATGAATTGTTTTATGATGTCATGTTGTTTAAGAATCCCATTTTTATTACATGGGTTATGCGATGATGTATGATTTGTGATTATGTGGCACACATAAGAAAGGATTCATTATAAGATGGGTGGGACCTATATCTCCCTCCAATGCATTGGGTAAAGATTTTATATCTCATGAGATAGACATGGCTGGAATGGTAGGTTATACCGGTTCAGTGAAACAGGTCTGAAACGAGGGTTACTCGATTCAGAAAGGGACTTTGTCCACTAAGATAGTCTTGGCAATGAGTAATGACTAACAAGAAATGATTTTCCATGATTATGTGTGCATGCCACAAAGTTTCAAGTTTCATGTTATGATTATGGTGATCTCATTTTCACTTCTATGATTTATTCCATGTTAAGATATTATGATCTCTTTTGCAGGTTTTGATTTTCAAACAGATATGATATGATTTTTATTTCCTTTATTTTCCCTTGCTGAGCATTTGAGATCACCCTTTTATGTTTTCTTTTCCCCAGGATATAAAGAAAGGTTTTAGGTAAAAAAAGAAGATCTTTATGGGATATGTTGAAGATATTTCACCACGATTAGAAGATTATAGTCCGAGTTTCCAAAGACACTAAACTATTACGGTCCTTGTGTGTGTGTTTTTGTAATGTACTAAGTATTCCGCAAAAGTAATGTAATGTCAATGTACGCCAGGCTTCGGGTCTCTACAGGGTATATCTCCAATTTTACAATTAATATCATAAATAATCCATAATTAATGGTATTTTATGTTTAAAATTTAATTATTTCATCCAAGTGAATTTCACATAAAAATTACCAAGTTGAAAAGAATTTGATAACACATTCTATTTTCTTTTTGTTATATTACATATTTGTTGTCCTTGATAATATAATATTATGTTATTAATGAGTTTTTAATATGTAATGTAGTATTTAAAATTATTTTATTGTTATTTTCATTTTATTGACATAATCAGTTCCATGATTCATTCTCACTTCAATGTAATAATAATTATAAAGTTTTTACTCTCATATTATCTTCATTAGGGAATATATTATATTATACACAGATCATTTTTTAAGGTGCGCATGCTTACAATTTTATAGGTTATTCCATGAAAGTAAACTTTTTAATGTTATTAAATGTTAAATTTTGTGTTTTTTCAATCATTAATCTTATAATTGAAGAATTACCAATTTGGAAAAGAAATAATGTTAAAATATTGTTTTCAATCGAGATTATTTATGGTTGAATTTCCATTGAAGGAAATTATATGGTCATTGTTTAGTAAACGCCTTTAAATTTATTCCCCCATCATTATTATGGAATATTTCAAGTAATAGTACCTTTTGACACTGTTTTTTACATAACACAAATTAAGAAAAAATTTATGAAAATTCAACTTCATTTAAATGTTCTGTAGAAAATCTATTTTATTTTAAATAAATTTTTTCATAAAATGTTTTCAAAAATGGTTTACTATGATTATTGTTTTTAATTTTTACCCATAATTGTATTATTATTACATTTAATTAATTTTTTTTACATTCTTATAGAGAAATTTTTATTATTTTACCCATAATTTGATTGGAATCATTTTTTTAACGTAAATGACATTAATTGAATTTTACCATTTCATAAAAACTCATTTCATTAAAGAATGATTTTATATTTTAAATGTTTCATTTTGATGAAAATTACTCTATTGTTTCCTGATATATTTTTTTGAGAGTAATTAAATTTTTTCAAAATTGGAATGATATTTTCCCCATGAAATGATTCAAGTTGTCTATCAAAATAAATTTCCCTATAATTTTACATCCTTTGATGTTATTTAATGAAAAAAGGTCAATTTTCACAATACATTTTTAATGATATTTTAATACTATTATGATTCATCAAAGTCACAAAACATGTTATTTATTATGCTATACTCAGATATACTATAATGATTTCATACTTATTATTGATCTTTATAGATTATTATTATTTATAAGAGTTTTTCATGGTACCCCATTCATTTCCATGTGTTAATTAACTATGAATGAAATGATAAATTTTTTCATATAATACAAAAACAATATTTACTGATTCCCTAAAATTTATTTTATTATTGGATTAACTAATAATATTTCATGTTTTAGTTAAAGAAAAACACCACTCTATCATTCTAATTGATTTATTTTATGAAAATGGTTATTTAATTGAAAGTTTTATTTTCATTTACATTTTGTTCACAAATGTTTAAAAGAGTTTATTTATGGTTTTATTGATGATACAGTCCATGAAAATGAATTATGAATTTTTTAACCCCATTAGTTATCATGAGTGATCTTTATAAAACATATATTATTGGTAGATCCAAATTATATATCGAGATATAAGTTCTGAGGCACAATTATATATGTCCAATTCAATGGGTAGTGATTATGTTCTCTAGAAAATTATTATGGCAGCATATTGTTCTGTTATTCCAATTTTTAGGGTTTATTAAGGGTTTAATGATGATGATACCACAATTTACTAGAACAATTACGTCCAGACTCGTATGTTGTTTTAATGATTTAATTGATGATGAGTAAAATATCTTGGATCAAGATTATTGGTTCAAAAGAAACATAACTTTGATAAATATTATTACATGTCCCATGCTATAAGATTCTGGTATTAAAGGGTATGAATATGAATATGATATCCTCATGAACATTTACTATGTAATCACAACATTATTTTCATCTTTTTGTCACTAATGTAATTTACATTTTAATTACTATGTTTACCCATAACAAATATTTGATCTCACCATTATTTTATTTCTATTTCTCCATTTTAAAAAGAATTATTATAAAATGATTTGTTTCTGAAAAGGTTTCTAAGAAGATGATGATTTTTGGAGATGTTGAATACTAAATTTGGAATTTTAAAGGCAGGTAATGGTGGAAAGAATACTACCCTAAAATCCTAGGTTTTATTTATGTTATTGGTATTCCTAAATCTCTAAAGAACATAACCTAAAAGTTTTATGGGCTACAATGTGATCTAATATTTATTTTTTTATGATTTTTTTATTGTGTGGAGAAAATTGGTTCACCTTCGTTAGTGTCAAATCAAGAAATGTAATTTATATTTTTTTTCACCTTATTAAGGATTCTGGGTTCAGGTCTATAATATTGAGCAAGAGAAATTTTATAATCAAAATTATGAAGATACCCATTTCTAATCCAATTTAATAAGGATTATTTTTATAAAAATTTCATATTCTAATTTATCCCATAAAATCCATCACAATTTATCACGTTGAGGATATTAATTGTATAACTATATTGTTTTTACTCAAAGGTCACTTAACTACATCGGTTAGTAGTAAAAATTTAAAAAATAGTAGTAAATCATCATTCAAACATGAAAATATACCCAAATACTATTTTAATAAACACACTGAGTTTCATAATAAGAGAAATATGATATCTATAAACTATGAATGTATATCCAACTACAATGTTATCAATACATTGACCAATAATATTATACTCTTGATGATAATGATTTTACAATTCCTTGGATTCATTTGATTTATATCCAATGATAATGTTATCAATTTCATAAAATTTCTTCTATAATTAAATATTTATATTCCTACGATAGTGTTATATTTTTAGTAATTTTCACAATTTTCGTTTTTAATGGTATTTTGATATTAAATGTAAAAAATATCCAATTATGCAATTTTACCTATTTTCAATCTCTTATTTACTTCAAGATTATATTTTCCAATATTTTCATAATCAGGATAATTTTTATTTAAGATTCCAATTTATGTTGGATAGATATTTTTCAACTGGTTCTAGACCTGATTCAGATATATGAAGGCCCAACAGAATCATTATTTGAGGTGAGTTGTTCTCTCCTACAATTGGAAACCAACTGCATAATTGAGGCATATCTCATGTTCAGAAAGCCCAATTTTTTTGATTCTAAATAGAGATGATATATGATTTAATGAGGCACTCTATTGGAGAGTTTCCTATCAAAATCATCTCATTAATAGACTCTTTTAACGGTTCAAACATGTGGAATATGTAATGTCTCAATATAAAGACTCAATTCTATTTAATATATAATTTATAACAACTATACCATGCATCCAAAATTTATAAAATTATTTTAAAGAATTCACAACGAATTATGGAACAAATTTTATTAAGGATGGAATGCATGAATCAACTTTTTTCAAGGTTATAATGTATTGGGAATATGAAGATGTAGAATATGATGAGGCACATGGAAAAAATTAATTTCCTATATTAAATTATACATATATCCTACATATTTGGGATAATAAATCCTATATTTTGAGGGTTACCAAATTTACTATTATGGAACATATGTCATGAAGAATCTTATTTCCAATTTAAAATTTTAATTTGAAATCCATTGGGAATCATTTTGAGAATACTTTTGGAGTGAATTCCATCACCCAACTCCCTATAAATATGAATCCCTTCATTATTTCAAAAGTGTGGAAACATGGAGATAGAAATTGTTATCTTATTTAGAATTATTGTAGTTTTTCAAATAAATTAATAAATTTTTAATTTAATATATTGGAATCATTCTTCATATCTCACTTCAAACATTTAAATTATTTTATATGTTCTCCCACTGTGTTCCCTTTTCAATTTAAATAAAAATTGAGAGAAAACGTCAGTGCTTGTTCAAGTGATGGAATGGTGGATTGATTGTGTTTTTTATTCATTAATTTCAAACTCTTTATTAGTGGCTGTAAAATATATTATGGTGAGCATTCAATACGTTTTCTCTACCACCTAGTTCTTCTTCTAATTTATCAATCATCCAACTCTTCACAATCTAAGTTGAGCATACAGTGGAGTATGTCATGGGTAGTGATTGTTGGTGAATGGGTTTCAAATAAGATGTTTTGAAAATTATTACACTATATGTAGTGGTACCGGTATGAGGTAATCAAATTTCAATTGAGAGGGTGTACTGTGATAGGTATCCCTCACAACATTGAGTTTATAAGGATATCCCCTTTACAAAATTGTTTCAACCACATGGACCTCCTTAGAACATTTTACATATTTACTTCCTTCTAAATTAATATTTTATTTGAATTTAAATATTATATTATTATTATAATTTTTCATTTATAACTTTATAACCCTCCACTATTTTCATAATTGTATAAGTGAGTTTATAATAGTTATAATAAGGAAAAATTGTCTATTATAAGTGGCCTCCATATTATCAATCTTCATTTGCGCCACTATGGATTATTCATAGGATAATAAGAATTTAATTTAACATGGTAAAACAAATTACACACATACCATAAATTTGACTCCATTCATGGGGAGGCCATATAACTTCACGAATAATTTTTTTATAAAAAACAAATGAAAATGAAAATTAATATAAAAATAAAACATAGCGTTCTCATATAAATTTTATTTATTCAGACTAAATAGATTATTATTCTTATATATATAATTTATTTCATTTTGAAATCATATATTGTTATCCTAGTAGTGATGGAAAAATTAATATCTCAATAAAAAATTCCATGATGCACAAGATAATTTCAATGTTCTCAAAAAAGTAAGAAAAATGGATGCATTGTTGGATGCTGAAATTGAAAGAGTTAATGTATTATGGATGGAATGAAAATAAGTAATTTTAATGATAATTATGTTCCTATTACTCCTATATTTCATGAAGAAATTTATTTAGTACCATTACAGTAGGCCCTAGATGAAGAAGAAGAAGAAGTTATATGTATTGAGGAGAGAATGGATGAGTTAGTTGAGCGCTACACTGTGCATTAGAGAACAGTGGTACAATATAAGAAATCTTAGTGGAATATTTTTTTAACCCAAACCAAAAGTGAAGCCACTTTGTATTTTACTACTTTTATCACCAGTTGAGACAAATTTTCCAGTGGAACAAAATAGGGATCACCACTACATTCTTTTCACTCCCTCTCTTTTTCTTGAATTCATTCATCCATCTCTTTCGGGAGTAGGTTCTATTTTTTTGGGTTTCTCATTCCTCTCATTTAGTGATGCATATTGGTAGAAATAATATTTTTCGGTTTCTAAGAATATTACATCATCTATGTAAGTAATTTGGGTAAACTGTTTCAACATCATGACTAGGGGTATTAAAATCCTTCCACCCATATAGGGGGTCAAAACCTTGTTATATCCTCTTTTCCATTAAACTTTATTCTTCATTAATTTTCATAATAATTTTGTTAATTATTTATTTTTTGGGGAATAATTTGTTGTTTCTATTAGATTTTCTTTAGGATCCCATAGAAAAATAATGATAGGTTGTATCATTCCTTCTATTTGGATTTTTTATCCAAATTTTTATTTTGTTGAACATAAAAGAGGGGTTGTAAATTTTAACATTGGGGGATGGGAAATGGAAATCTTATTTGTTGTTTTTTTGGTGTTTTATTTCCTTTTTTTCATTTTCATTATTATTTATCTTTAATTAATATTTAAATCACTTTTAATAAATCAATTGATTTTGAAAAAAATTAAATTATTTTGAAAATAATTTATTAAATGATTGTTGACTTCAGAACTTTTTTTCTTGATTTGTATATTTAATAATTTTTACAAGTTTTAAAAAATTTCTAAATCAATTATCATGAAACTCTAACTCAAAATATTTTTATAGTCGTGTATGTTATTCTCAACCACTTTGAGATACTCTTTCTAATACCCAAAATTTATTTATAGAAACATATATTTTTATTAGAAATAAAATTTTTGATTTTTTTCTTTTGAAGATTTTGGAATCAGGAAACTTTTCGGACATGATTGAGGAACTAATATGGCTTGAAAAATATTAACATGATACATACCCTTACATCAATAATTCATTATCACATAGAGGCCACAAATTTCCTTATAGGTTTATGAAACATTAGAATCCGAGTTTCCCTTTCCCACCCGCACAATTAGTATTTTTCGATATACATTTCAAGTTGGAGTGTGGCGGAAAGTCCTATAGTCTACGTACGATAAGATGTGTTACTTTTTTGGATGATGGGAGATGTGTTAAAAAAATTACATGGGGTAAATCATATTTTTAAGGTCTTATTTTATAATCCATGGTTCATTCATCTTATGATTTATAAGGGAAATATCATTCTCTAAATATCTTCTCTCATGGAATCAGTTAGGGTCATATATTATGACATATAAGAGGTATAGTTCACTGAAGTCAATATCACAGTTATTAATTAGGTAACCAGACATTGCTAGTTTATTAATTTCCCTTTTACTATAAGCAATGTATACAATAATAGTATTATTGATGTTGTATGGAGTTTAATATTAATGAAATTATATCCCATACTATTGTCATTAATTCCCTTGAACTTATTAATGAAAACCATATGTTTATAAAAATGAAAAAATAGACGTGTATTCTAAATCATAAGCCAATAGGGGTTTCTTTTAGTGTTTAAATTTTTCTATCACTTGAAAATTCCAATAAAATATAATCATATATGACTAGTTTGTTATTAGATATAAAATCACCTAAATTGATTGTGTTTTATTAAAATTACTTATAATTCATTACATTTTTTAACCTTGAGAGTTATCTATTTTAAGTGATAATTCATATTTATTATTTTCATAATTTATTGAAAAATAATTATTGATCTCTGATGTGTAATTTTGAGTCTATTTATTTTAATTATCATTTTATTTAATACCACATTAGTTTCATCCTAAATTCTAGTTTGAAATAATTATGTCTAAAAATTTATCCTATCTATTTTTTCATCCACAAATAATAATAATAATGACATTAAAATATAAATCAATATTAAAAATTATATTTCTCTATAATATGGCATGTGATCATGGAATTTTTAGGGGTTTGGGACTATATAAACAAAATTTATCCAAATTCAATAAAATTTTATTGATATTTTGACATTAATTTTTCCATACTTGCTCAGAAACCAATTAAAGATTCATAGGATATATAAATGAAAAAAAGATATTAATTATATATTTACCACATTAGAATAAAAAAATATCTACAATACCATGTTCTAGTTTAACCAAATATCATATATAAAATATTTTAATTATTAATAATGAATGTAATAAAATTTAAAGGGTACCCAGTTGGAGAAACAGTTTCTCAATGTATATTTCTCATCTCAAGTTTTCCATAACCCAAGGTATCTAATATAAGATAACTAGATAGCATCCAAACATGTATTATATACCCCAATACGACATTATATAATCATCATGTTCTAGAATAATATTATTTTGTACTTTAAGACATGCCTTCGCTCATGAAAAGAACATGTGATAGATTTATTCAACCAAATTGATTAGATCATGATAATTAGATTGATTTCTCTATAAAAACCATTTTGGACTATGTAAGAGGATATAAATTCCTGAAAATTATTCCCCTTTTTATTAATGTCTCATAAATTAGCCTAAATAGTTAGTTTTTAAAAAACATTACACTATCCCTTAGATATGTTAAACCACTTAAATTATACCAAAATGGTTTGAATTTTTATGTAAATGTGTATACATTTCATGAATAATTATCAACTGACTTGTGACACTATTCAATCTCATAGTATTAATTACAATCCATTAACTCACCTCACTCCTCCTATAATTATTTAATTAACCTTGAATGCATAATTTTTTTGGAAAAAATATTATTTTCTTATATTGATTAATTCAAAATTTAATAATTCATTAATAACCTGATAAAAAAAATATATTAATGCTATTTTAATAATTAATAAAAAAATTAAATTAATTTTACTATGATCATTCATTCTCACAAGTTTTATGATCCCTTGTACTAGGGGACCACATCTTCATAAACTCCAATTTAAATGAAATGGTGAAACATGTGGATAAATATTTTGATTAACCTTATTTTTCATAATCTCAATAGCAGTGATTTTTACCCATATAAAAATAGAAATATATAGTAACAAATCCTATACCATTAATATATACGTATAATTCATAGTTATGGAAACAACATATGAATATTTACAGTGAAATAGAATTCTTTTATCACAAGATACTTTTTAATGAAGGATCCAAACTTTATACCATATTCTTTTAGCACTTTATTTATCATTTTTTAACATTATTTTATAGAATATCCTTCTTCAGAATTTCTCATAGAATTATTCAATAAAATATTATCCAATTAAAATGGAGAATATATATTCTTCTAATGTGGAAGAAAAAATAATTTTTTTGATCATTAAATAAATTACATGCCGACATGATATTCCCAATTAATGCTAGGTCACAGTAAAGAAAAACATGCATGGATTTCATCTTTCTTAAATGTACATGATCAATTGATATATAATAATAAAAATAATGTCAAATGTTGGAACTAATACATATATTCGTATATGGTAACATACAATGAAAACTAAACCGTGTTGTATTCCAATTGGATGGATCAATCCTTATGATCCCCACATAAAAATCACTTTGTGAGAAATTAATTAAAAGAAGTCCCAATTTTCATGATCCTTAATAACATAATATAAGTACATCATATGTGACCCATTAGTATCGAATTCCATGGATATATGATATATGATTAATATTACTGTCATTGTATCTCGAGGTTATCATTATATTTTGAAACTACCATAAAATTTTGATATAAAAAAGAATCCAAAGAAATTAACATTTAAATAGTTAAATTATAAATCATATCAATGTTATCATAATAATATGTCATATATAATTCACTATATATATGATATGGTATTCCAAAATATAATAGTCAAGTTGCATTTGTGTAAATGAATCACTTTAATCTTGTTTTTTTGAAATCCCAATAAACATTATTTAAAAATGATCTTACATTGTATTTTACCAAAGATGTTATTATTGTACAAAATGAACTTTTGACAACTAAAATATCAGAAAAATTGTATTGTTTTACCTAAATACCAATTTCGATAGGTTCATACCATATAACATCCATAATATTTAGAATTACTATTAGTGTCATGATTAAACACATCGATATATGAAAGAATATATTGATTTAATTTGAAGAATAAGAATCAATCTTTAGTGTTGTACAACTAAGTCCATGATATTCAGAATTCATAAACTTAATTTTGTTAAAATAATTCCCATAAATAGCACCACACATATAGTATTTAAATTAATAAAATCTATGTAAGTCATTAAAAAATTTAATGATGATTTTGATGATTTTAAATTAATTATTATTGATGTTTCTTCCAATAAATGGGATATATATATTTTTGAGTTTTTATTTTATGGCATACCATTCTAAGGTTCATGTTATAAAGATCTTAATATATTTCTATGATGGTTGATATTTTTTTATCTGGAATTATCAAGGGATTATGGGTGTAGGAATGAAAATTATTATCTAGTCATGTGGATGAAGGGCATCCATGGATATGAAGGAGAAGTTTATGTAATTCTTGTTTCAGTATGTTATGTGCTTCTGGAAATTTTAGTTAAGGTCTTTTAGGGATATGATGCAAAAACCAACACATATACATGAAATAAGGGATACCTTAAAATGTGTACTATTTCATCAATCTCATGGATTATATATAGAGGTCCACATTTTAATGGCTTAAATCTGTGTGGGTTAACCATTTTAATGATTTAAATTTCACAAGTTGTCATATGTGGAATAAGATTGGAGAAGTTCCATTAATAAAAGATTATAGGGGGGATTAAACGTCATGTAACTGAATTACATGATATGAAATCATGTTTCACAGGTTATTTAATAGTGTGAAAGAGGGGTTAGTATAGTGAAATAGGTGAGGGTATAAAAAATAAAATAAATTATTGAGGTGACATGTTTTTCAGTAGAAATAGATATTGAAGCATTAGATGACATGAAAGGGAACTGCAAGACTAGTGATTCCTTTACTCTATATGTTTTATGTGTTTTCCATTCCATTTTTTCATACATATTGATGCTTTAGCACTACATTGACCCCAGGTGACCCAATGACCCTCCATTCTTAGTTTTTTGGATTTCATCATCAAGGAAAAATAACATGATCCCTTCTTCGATCAGTACTAATCCATATTTGATATAATATACGATCTAATTTTTTCTTAAAGTTACATCATTCTGTTTCTTTTTTATTCTCCCTACAATATGGTGATGTATGATCTCTATGATTCTAATGGACATACCTTGGTTGTTGGTTGGTATGTTTGTCAAGCGGTGTCCTCATGTGGTTGTAGTTGTTGCTAGAGAGGTGATCGTGATCCTTTGTTTTGATCGATTATCAAACAAATAACGTTAATGACTATTTGAGGTACAAGATTCATTAATTTTCATTTATTTTTGTTCAATTGTCGATATAACATGATTTATCCTCTTAGGTCACAATGAAATTGACCTAATAATAATTTTAACTGGATTAATGACTTGGCATCGATAATATGTTGTTGCTTTATACCATGATAATAGTTTGCCTATTGATATGATAAATTTTGTAATATATTTTTTTGATTGTTTAGAATTTCGTTCTTGATGTAAACTAGAAAATAACATTAAGATGGAATTAATTTTTTAATTAATTTTCTTAAAGGTAAGTGGTATGTTTAACATATCATGTTATTGTTATTTTAATTTGATGCTGGTCAAATTGATGAATGTAACACTGTTTGATTTAATTGTTTAATGAACATAAATAATGTTTATTCTTATAGAGAAAATTAGTAAAGGAATTTTAAGTTAATTGTTTAATTAATTTGGTGATATCTTCTGATATCTTGTTGGTTTTATTACCCTTAGTTGGAAAGAATGAGAAACAAATAAATTTATTCCAGATAGAGTAAAAACATTTTTTGTGATAAAGTTAATTATATATTGAGGTTATGAGTGTCTATATACCTTATAAAGGCCATGTTTTCATGATATGGAGCTATGATATCTCATAGTTTGTGAAGTTTTAATGCCTTATTTTAGGTTTTAGAGAATTTTTCTATGATTTTTCCTGCTACATTGGATGTGCTTTGGATATGAGACTTGTTGTTGTGGGGATAGAGAGACCTAGATGTGACGTGAGCCTAGGATAGATGAGCCTTGGGATCTATTTGGGTATATGGGGTTAGGGAGGCCTAGTGTATGTTACAGAAGGTGATTCCAAGAGTGGAGAGATGCGTTAGTTTATGAATTTGTGTATCCAGGAGGACACTGATGTTGATGGAATGGGGTAGAGCTAGGATTACAAATTGATATGTAGGTAAATACATATTGAATATATTTTTTACCATTCTTATTATCCAAAAATCATTGGGTAGATGGTTATTTTTATGGTCCTTACATTATAGGTTAACACAAGTGGGGTATGTGACATGATTTTGGTGTTTATCTTCTCAAGGATGGATGGGTCTACAATCCCACTATAGGTGGAAAAGACTCGATGGGATGTTTATCTACTCACTCTGTTGAGAACATTGTTTTAGGTAGCATATAATTTTTTTTCTATGATACCTGGATGTATGGTAAGTGGTAATTATATTAAGTAATATAATATATGTCTAACCGATTGGGTTTTAGATTGTTGGGATGCAATAATTATGTATTGACACTTTGAAGTCATGAAATATTTTTTTTATGACTAGAGGGAATGGATCTTGGATGGAATGATAATTAAATGTAATGTGGAATTGATAAAATTTATTTCATGTCTATATAATTGTATAATGTAACACTAAATTGATAAAAAGGGATAAATTAACATAATATAGATATATAAATTGTTATGTGCTTATAGGATATCTAGTCATTGCCATGGATGTTGGAAGTCTGAGTGTGGATAGTTGGAGAAGAGTATTATATTGGTTTTTACAATAGTTTGGTTGTGAGATATAGTATATAATGTAATCTTGTGTTTATATAGTTTACTACACTCTGTCGGCAAGGGAGACATACACCATATGGATTTTGAGCCTGGGGGTGTTTTCCCCAAAATCATTATAGGAGGATGGATGGTTCACTACCCCCATTGGACCCACTCTATTCTCATGGTAGTTACTAGAGTTGATATGCACAATGGTTAGTTTTCCACATATACATATGCAAAGGGAAGTAATGAAATTTGGTTACTTCACACACATGTATTATGTATATAGTTTAATTTTGACTAAAATATGTGTACTGTGTATAGTTTTTGATGTCTTGAGGATCCTTACTCTGTTTAAGGGATGTAATGGCCTGAGTTATAATATCTGATGTATGATACACACTATTTGAGCTTCGGAGGATCAAGTAAACTACCTGTTTATTTTTTATGATGATGAGTTGCAAGATGTGCATTTTGTGGTGTTACTCCTAGGTGTCTTTGGGATTGCCTTTTTGGAGAGATATGACCATGAAGTTCAATGTTGGGGAAAAGTGTAAAACTAGTTGTGAAGTGGTAGTGAGGTACCCTTGATATTCTATATTGTTTTATATTCTACCATATGTGATACATGGTGATTATTCCCCTGGTAAGGCTGGTAACTTAGTATACATGTTTAGGTGATGAGTTGGATTCACTATTGTTCACAATGGTTTAGAATGATTTCATTGTTTTTTCATGGGAGGATCTGGGGATGATCCTACTCATTATATTGTTATTGTCACCCAAAGTTATATAATTTTTTTCAGGACACTTGGAGTAGGTTAGAGATTAGTCTGGTTACTACTAGTTCGGGGTTTTTTGGAGTTGTCTGTCTATTGCGATCACTGTCATTTACATTCTTCTGGTACTTGTATTATTTCCTTTTGGTTGTTTATGTTCATGAATGAAATTACATATGATTACTGGGGATTTATTATATATTGTTGTCTAAGAATTATTTGGTTGGTGTCTGTCTTATCTCTCTCTTTCGCATGTGTTATCTTAGATGATAATATATCTCATCTATGTGATTACTATATAGTTTGTTATAGTCACAATAATGGGGCATACTAGTGGTGGGAAGCTAAGGTTGTTACCTTACTCTACCAATATTCATCCGAGGGGGTATTAATTGTAGGGATGGGTTATGATAGAGTGGTATTAGAGGATGGTTGAGGGATATGATGTAGTTTGGAGTTATGCACAGATGAGGTTTCATGGGTTGGTAACGATATAATGTCATTTACGTTTACAAATCATTATAAACATAGGAAACTGGTTGATACACAGGTATTTATAGCACCAAGTGGTTTTCTTCATGAAACATTAAACTTACAGTGGCTACTATACATGGTGATACTAGTTTCACAGTAGAGACCAAACAAAATATCATGCATCATTTTTCATTGTGGATGTGATTGAATGGGCAGACCTTGGTAAAGGATAACATAAAATGAATAAAATAAAACAATTAATTAATGATAATTTATTCTATATTAAAGCTTTAGGAGCTCATAATTTTTGTTATTTTTTAGTATGGATTTTGGACAACATCCTCATCATGTTTGAAAAGATGATGTTCAGTGGTTTACTCTAGCAGATCACCATATAGTAGAGGATCATGATGATGACACTTAGAGGATGACACATTGAGAGTTTCAGTGCCATATTTGATAGAAGGGGGAGGTCTCCATTTCAGATCAGTCACTGAATATTGGCTAAAAGAGGCTGAGATAGCCTTGAGTTCAATTTTTTCCCTAATGGAGTACTGTGATTCATTGGATTTGGTAATGCTGCATCGGTCAGTGAGATTGTAGTGGTTATTATTCCCCATGTATCGCGAGGATTAGGCAGTCTCATGGGAGATGTACTCATAGTAGTTCATAGGCAAGTTTATTTCATTGACTGAAAAGATGTCCAATTTCTATGAATTTCTTACACTTCAGTAGGGGAACTCTAGTGTGTGATATTTTGAGATCTATTTTAGGATCCTTTTCCAATATTCATCATACCTATTTCTATAGGAGGAGTTTGGGGCGAGGCATTTCTATGAGGCTTTTAATCTAGAGATCCAGCTCAAGGTCACACCATTTATGGTAAGAATGTATCTCAAGGTTCATGGGAGGGAATAGGTCATCGATATTAGATTATCCATAACTAGATCATTCTAAGATGGGAGTCCTCATGATTACTCCTGAAAGAATAACTGTGGTCCAGGGTTCCCACTTTTCTTGGTAGAGGAGTTTTCGATCAATTGGGGTAGGTCCCATTCATGAATTAATGGTTTCTCTGAGTCAGTAACTCTTAGGCATTTTCTTTTAAATTAGGATCATTTTATTCTTGTGGAGGTCTAGGTCATCATTAGAAAAGGTTCCTGAACATTTGGAGTAGTCTGTGAGCATTTGGTGTTCTACATAAGGTCTATCCATTAAGGAAGTTCTAGCTAAGGATGCATCAGTAGGTTGCACTAGTTTTGGATTAGATGAGAGAATATGGGCCAGGCAGAGGACATCCTCAGCACACTCCTCATTCTCAAAGTGCCTAGCATGACCATGCAACATGTCGTGATAAGCTTCATGTGTTACCATTGACAGCACTAGGCACTCCAAACATCATTCGAGGTACCCTTTTCATTTTTTTTGCATGGGTGTATTCCATGTTTGATTAAGGATAGAAACACACTTTCATATCACCTGCCCTTTTCCATTCATTGAAGAATGCTCTAAAGAGGCTTCTGGTGACCTCAGTATTTACTAACATAGTTGCAGGAGAAGCTGGCTTTTTTGAAGTTTGTAGAGATTGTGATGTAGCTATCAGGAAACAACACTCTTTGGTAATTTCCTATGTTTATGGATACAAACCTATAATTTAATCCTCATAATGGAATAGATGTATTCTTTATAGGATATCATGGATTTATTTAGGATGTAGGCGGTGTTCTTTGATGCTGATAGAGACTGAGCAGTGTTTGTTGATGAGAGAGACCCTCAGATAGGTCAGAGGGATTTTATGTTCTTTTCTTTATTGATAGATGATACAATATTTAGTTAATAGGAGGTTCAATAGTTGTAATTTCCTAGGGATATATAATAGTACCTTAATTTATATCTAGAAGAGGTTTTAGCTTTACCCCATCGACAATATATTGACTTCGATGTAGAGGTACTTCTATGTGTGTCTCCAATCTCAATGTCACTATATAGGATGGAACATTATGAGTTCCACGAAATTTTTATACAACTAGATTTTTTATTTCAATGTGGTTTTGTTCAGTCGAGGATGTCATCATGGGGTGAAGAAGTTTTTTTGTGAATAAGGCCAAAATAATAATGCGGTTGTGTGTCTATAATTGTCGCTTGAACTGAGAGACATAGAATAAACACTATCTTATTCATCTTATTCATGGTTTCCTATCAATTAAAGTGTGAAACTTGGTTCCCAAAGATTTATCTGTGGTCTGGATATTATTATTTGTGTGTGAATGATGGGAATATTATGAATACTTATTTTTGATGTCATCATTGGTATAACAAGTTCATTGTGATGTTGTTCGGTGTGACTATTGCTCCGTCTATGTTCATGGGGTTAAAGAGCATTGTTTTCTATGTGTTCCTAGATATTTTTATGGTGGTATTCATATATAACATCCTTTTTTACTCTACGTATGATAAAGATCATATAGAACATCTTCATGTCGTTTTGAGATATCTACACTTAAAAAAGAAAATTGGAAAGATGTCGAATTGCGAGTTTTGTACACAATAATTCTATTTCTTGGGGATTGTTTTGTCTCAATAGGTAGTATTTGTGGATCCATCTAAGATAGAATCTTTTTTTTCTTCGACAGCATCAATGAAAATGGTAGAGGTGGAATGTTTCTTTGGTCTCATAGGCTATTACATGATGTTCGTAGCCAATTGTTCTTGGGATTTGACTCCTATGATAGTGTTGAATAAAAAGTATCAATCATTCGTGTGGACATATCAATGTCAATAAGCTTTCAAGTATCTGAAAGATAAGTTGGTTTGTGATCTGGTTCTTTGTATGCTAGTGGGAAGAGTTTAGTTAGAGGTTTTTATAGAATCTTCTCATCTAGGGTGAAGTTGTGTTTTGATGCAGTAGAGATCAGTGACTTCTTATGGGTCTCAGAATTTGCATCCTTATGGACATAAAAATTCCAAAAATGTAAAGAAGTTATCATTAGTAGTGTTTTTCCTAATGTTATGGAGACATTACCTCCTTAGTGAGCACGGTGTGGTCTTTACAAATCATAAGATCCTGAAGTAATATTTCTCCTATCATGACATGAAATTGAGACAATTTAAATGGATGAATTTTTACTGGATTACATATTTAAAATTTCATATACACATGGAATGTGTAATGTTATAGACAATGCATTAAGTTGGTAGTCACATAGTAATGCAGTGCATGAATCAGGTGATTCCTAGAGATTGATGGTAGAAATTTTTGCATTACATCATGATATGACAGAATTTGGGGGCAGAGGATATCTTTTTTAGATCATAGTGTACTAATATATAGTGTAGCAGGTAGAGGAGTCTACGATGGGGGATCATAAGGTAGATATTTAGAGAGACTGAGTTATTGTTGTAAGGCCCACAATGGTTGGTCTGATGATGACAACACTGAGTGTTGTTTCAAGGAAGGCTTTATGTTCCTTTGATGACACATTTTATTGTTTTTAGAGAGTTCATAGTTCCCCCTCAGTGGTACATCTTGGCATGAAATTTTTTTATTGATCTTTGTGTAGTATGTTTTTGTGGCCTAGTTTATGAGTGATGTAACATAGTTTCTGTATCCATATTTGGCCTTCCAGAAGGTGAAGTTCAGGCATCATGTTCTCGGTAGATTCCTCCAGTAGTTTGATGTTCCTTAGTTTATTTGGGAGGAAATATCTATAGAAATTTTACCGGTATACCTCTAGATCGGGGAGAATTTGATGATAAATGGGTAGTAGTTGATAATTTAAAAAATAACATCCAACTTAACTATAATCAAGGAGTCGATCTCTATTGAGGTTTTGTCACGGAAATTTCAGGAGGAAGGGGTTAGATTCCCACATAGTCCCACAAAAGTCATTTCTTATCAAGATCATCAATTTTCCTCTAGGTTGTGCAGATTCCCCTAACATGATTTCAGTTATCAACTATTCCTTAGGAAAAAAATTCCCTCCATAGCTCGACGGTCATATAGAACGGACCATCCAAAATCTCGAATATGTTTTGTGCTCTTGTGTCATGGATTTGGTGGTTTTTGGATGAGGCACTTACCCTTAGTAGAGTTCACTTACAACAATATTTTTTATATAACCATCGGTATAGTGCTACTTGAAGCAATTTTTTGGGAGACTATTTCATTATCCATTATGTTGGTCTCGGTTTAGATAGTTAGAAATTTTTGGGCTGGAATTGGTACAATGTGTGACAGAGATGGTTGACGTGATTCCCGAGTGCATGAAGACAATGTAAGATCGTCAATACTCTATTTCCAACAATTTGAGGAGAACACTATAGATTGAATTTGGGTATCACATGTTTCAAAATGCGACTCCCCATCTTGGGTATTAATGGTTTGGTCATGAGAGTATGGTTTCTACCTAGTATTTTAAGCCTTTTGAGGTGTTGGATCTTATCAATGTTCTGTCATATCTTGTAGAACATCCCACGATAGAGTTGGATACACGATGTTTTAATTGTGTCACAGATCCATGGTTATCTTTATGATGAATATAAAAAAATTGATTGGGGATAGATCGATGTTAACAATGATTCAGAATTATTTGATCATCCAGCAGATATCCATGAACACTAGGGTAAGGTGTTGTGCAGGGGTGTTATCCCCTTTGTTTTTGTATTATCTAGAAATTTTTTCATTTGGTAGTTATACACCCTTTCTGTTACAAGAAACCATTCTCTTGTATCATATTGCGGCTTTTTCTCATTTTAGAGGTATCTCCCATGGAGAGTTATTAGAAGATATTTTTATTTTACTTAGGTTTTTTCATTGAACCTTTGATAAAACAGGTGAAATCATATTTGTGGTGAGATCCTTAAGAGGTATCTCATGAGGTGACTGTTATGATAACCCGTTTTTGTTTCCTCTTTGGGTTAGTTATGGATTCTTAGTGACGATAATTTTTGGAGAGGTATCTGATGTAAGGGATTATATCCATGTGTTTCAACCCATTTCTTGTTTTAGAATATCTAATTTCATAGAGGTGGAACAAGAAGAATATTTGAGATGTTCTGTTATGTAAAAGCAGGAATAGTGGGAATTACATGTCAGGTAACAAAATTACAAGATGTGTTGTCATGTTTCACATGTTGTTTCATGGTTTGAGTGAGCGTTTCATGTTGTGATATACCTCTGGGTATGAAATATAAAATAAATCTTTAATGTGACAAATTTTTCATTGATCTAGACCTCAAGGAATTAAAATACATGAATGGGAATTAAGATTCATTTAATGGCCCGATTTTGTATGTTTTAAATGTTTTCATGCCACTAACATTTATCAAACCTATTGTTGCATTATCTCTCACTTTAGAATTTTGGGGCCTCCTTCATCAAGGAATACTCCCTTTCTCCCTTATTGGATATATTGAGATCCATCTTAGATATAAGATATGATTTATCTCTATTATTGAGGTTTTTTATCTGTTTACTTATGTTTTTAACATTCCATGTTATCACGTTGGATATCCTTGTTTTTAATAGGGTTTTCATTGTTTTTGGATGGACATTTTGTGTCGTGGTAACCATGGGTGGATGCAGTTGATGCATGAGAGGTGACTGTGATCCATTTCATTGATCTATTCCCATGTGGACAACATCAAAGTATGTTTGAGCTTGGTGACTCATTTCTTATCTTTTATTTTTGTGAAATTGTGTTTCTATCAAGATTTATCACCATGGGTACCAATGGAATATAAAAAATAATAATTAAGTCATATTAAATAATTGGAATTGATTGTATGTTGTTGATTTATACAGCGACAATGGTTTCCCACATAATTAGTAGTGTGATAAATAGATTTTTCTTATTTATCAAGTTATATATTATTGAAATTGGTAATGAACATAAAATGAGAATTAAAATTTTAATTAATTGGTTAAAATATAAGAGGCATGTTTGATGAATATGGATGTTTCTGTAGAAAATTGATGACACTAAAATAAATGAAATTATGAATTTTTGATTGAATTGGTTGATAAACATGAATCATGTTGATTATTGTTGAAAATATTAGTTAAGGTGTGTTAAATTATATGACTAGTTAATTTTATGATTGCATGTGATAGCTTGTTGTTTAGCTTACCTATATTTGGAACCTATGAAAAATGAATCAGTTAATTCAAGATGGAATAAGAACTGGTTTTTTATAATGTTAGTGCCTTGTAGGGCCTGAGTTACAAAATTTCATGTAAAGACCGAGTTCTAATGATTTTGAACAGTGAGATCTCATTGTGTGTGAAGGTTAAATTCTTAATTTAGTGCTAAGATCATATTTCTGATCATTTTTATCTTACATGTGATGTACTCTAGATATGAGACTTGTGGTAGTAGGTGTATAGAGCCCCAAATGTGATGTGAGTCTGTGATGGAAGGGCCTTGAGGGATATTGTGATATATAGTGATAGGGAGTCCTAGTAGTTATGGTAGCATCAGACACCCAAAGTGGTGAGATGTATCGGTTTATGAATTTTTGTTTCAAGGAGGGCATCTGAGTTGATGGATTGAGTTGAAGCTCTGCTTACCCATTGATATGAAGGAGGATGCTTGTTGAATATGTTATTTTTTACCATCCCTACATTTCTATTTGATTGTGTTAAATGGGATTTCCTAATCTCCTCCAAATAGAGGACATGAAATGTGGGGTATTCCATATTCTTTCTATATTAAGCTTCTTTATGGTTGGATGGGTCTATGCTCCTTCTACAGGTGGAAAAGACATTACATTTTTTCATCTACTCACCATACTAATCCAATTGTGATTGGTTGCATGGAATGTTTTCTATGATACCTAGAAGAATATAATGTGGAAATATTTTTAAATTAATGAAAAAATTAATAAATTAATAAATTTTTAACACATGGTCATGTAGCTTTCTTGGATGCAATATGAATGTTGTGACATGGAGAATCTGTGGAATCGGTTTTATTGTTCCTGGAGGGAATGGATCTTCATTTTAAAGGTAATTAAATTAAATGTGGAATTTAAATGTTTAATTATTTTTTAGGATTTATTTAAAGTAAAGGGAAACTGATAAAAATGGAAAATGTAACATAAAATATATCTTTGAATGGTTGTCTGCTTATATTGTATCTAGTCTTAGAAGTGGTATTCGGGTATCTGAGAAATGTTTGATACAGTTGAGTGTATGACTAGGAATTTTCCATAGTGTGGTTTCAACTATATCTTATCATGTACTTTTGTGTTTTTATATGCCAATACACCCTTCCAATTTGGGTGACTGACAGCCCATTGATTCTAAGCCATGGGGGTGTTTTCCCCAATATCCCAGTTGGAGGATGGATGCCTGAATACCCCATTTTCCCCCACTCTCTTCTCATTGTAGTTACTACTTCTAGTATGCATAGCAGTTAGTTTTTTCCATATATGTGTATAGAAGGTTGTAATGGCTTGTGATTATATAACACACATATATTCTAGATATAGATTCATGTGGAATAATATACGATTAATCTGTGTAGGTTGTGATGGCATGATGATCCTTACATGGGGTATGGGTTGTAATGGATTGAGGTATAACATCTGATGTATAATACATGCTATGCAAGCTTTACTGTCTCCAAAAAACTAACTGGTTATATTTTGTTGTCTGGTTATAAAGGAGGGTCTCATAAGGTGCATTTTGTAGTACTATGACAAGTTGACTTCAACCTAGATTTTTTTGAGAGAGATGCTCAAGATGTGTGATAATAGGGAAAATCAGAAATGTAGTGGAGAAGTGGTAGTTGGGTACCCTTAATAATCATTATTATATTATATAATCTTATATGTGGTACTTGGTGATAGTTCACATGGAGAGTCCCGAAACATAGTATACATATTTATGAGATGAGTTGGTTTCAATGTTTTTCATTGTTCTTTAGCATGATTTCATTAACTTTTTACAATAGGTTATGGTGATGATCACTCTGAATATACTATCATACTCAGACTAAATTATATAAAATAATTTCCTCTCATATGGTTCTATTTTATAATCAGTCTAGTTACTACTACCTTGGGTTTTTTAGGAGTTTCCCAAGCTTCTAGGTCACTACTGTTTACTATCATTCGTTACATGTAGTTTTTCATTATTGTTTTGGTAGTTATTTCAGGACATTACATATGTGTACTTGGGATTTATTTTATATTTTACTCTAATAAGGTTTTTTGTTGGTTTCTGCCTTATCTATCTCATTCACATGTTTTCTCTTAGATGGTAATTTATTTAATTTGTATGCTTACTATACTCTCAGTGGTAGTCTCTATCCCAAGGCCAACTAGAGGTGGGACTCAGGGGTCATTATCTCTCTCCTCCCATTCCCAAGCAAGGAGTGGTATAGATTGTGTGTAGGGTATTGTGACGCAAATTAAAAATTATATTATGTTATTGTTTTGATAATATCCTTTTAAATGAGTATTTGGTTTGAAAACTAAGACACACTATTTTGTTATGAATTTCTACTTTTCCTATTTTATTTTATAGAGTTTACAATTTCACCACATAGACTATTTTTACCATAATCATTTATTTGATCAATAATTAAGAAACTAATCAACATTATATGTTTAATGGGTTAGACATTTTGTTTTTCCATAGAAAAAGTATTCTATCCTACCCCCTATTGTAATTTTTATCCATCATACCATGGGGAAACATTTAGTATCTGAGGGTTCTGATAATTGTTTTTGTTACTAATACTAACATTTGGTTTTAAAATGATATTTCATATGTCTCAATTTCAATTGGTTTATATAATTTTTAACTTAGTTTTTTATATGGAATGTGTTGATAGAGTAACAATATTTTTTTATTGTAGGAGTTCATGTAGGAACTCCGAAAAAATTAATTTGAAAATACAACTTATTTTTTAATGGAACTAACTATTATTACTTGGATTATTGTGTAAAATCCTATATAATTTATACAAGAGTTGATACCTTTAGCTAGATGATAGAAACTAAAATGTTCTGTAGAATTGTATTGTTAAATTTAATCAATAATAAAAACAAAATTTTAGGTAAAACATAAAATTTGTATTAATTTATTATGTTTTATGACTAGGAATATATCTATATAAATTTGGAAAGGTTGTATATTACACAATTTAGAGATTCTAATGGTTTGAATAGACATAGATCTGTGTATGCGTAGATTATGAAGCCTCATATTTTATATATGGTGAAATTATATCTGAAATATATAAACATTATATAATTATTATAAATAGTTTACAATATTAGCACGAAATATAGTTACCAAAAGTTTGAATCATTATAAATGTATTGATATTATGCTTAAATAATGGAAGACCAAGAGTAAAGAAATCTATGATAGTAAAAATTTGAAAAATATATGTTTTAATGACTAAATTAGAACATTAATGAAATATGGATGAAAAAATAAATGAGATGATAAAATAGATAAAATGAAGAATATACTATCACTCATATATACTTTAGGTAACCTTAATTCTAAGACCTATAATAATTGTCCAAACACATTCAAATTTATTATTCCAATACGAAAATGGATAAATTCATATAAATGTTTTTTAGATGATAGTAATAATTAACTTTATCAAATTGAATGATTAAATAATATCTTGTCAATAAATATAATTTTAGGAATATTCATTAGAAATATAAGAAATAATAATAGGAATCATCACATGTTATTTTTTATGAATATATGGTGATAGAACATATTACACCTAATTTTCCACAACTAAAGATGAAAAATATAAATTCACCCATGTATTATAATGGAAAAGGAAAAAATCAGGGAATCTTTGGAAAACTGGATTGTTACTGAAGATTATATGTCATTAGTCTATTAATCAAGATATATTGGAACTAGAATCAAAAAAATTTATTAGATTTTATTCAAATATTCCTCAGAATAAATAATGATTTATGGAAATTGAATCTAAAAAAATCATTCTGATTTTATGAATAGGTTATAAATTCTTATCAAATAATAAATATAATTATTTAACATTATCTAAAGATGAAAAAGGCTAACTATAGAATGTAAAATATTCAATTCACTTAATGATTAATAAATTGTTCCAATTATAGCTAAAAAACATGATATTTAACTCAATTTAATAAAAACAATAATCAATAATTTACCTATGAGTTTATAGAACGAAAAATTAAAATAAATAATAAAATTAGAAATTAATTGTAGAAATTTCACAAAATTCAGCTAAATTGGATTCAAAATATAATTATTGTATGAATTATATTGATTATAATTTAGTTAATTGAAAATTAAATGACCAAATATTAGATAATTTGAATATAAATATACATATTTTAGTTTAAATAATATTTCATCTAACTTCACATTAGGTGATGATAATATTGATAAAATATAATAAAAAATTGGGCCCTTTAGAGCTTCTAATAAAATTAGAAATACTTGAAATAAAATTTATTTTCAATAAAACTATTTTATACCTCAAATTCATTATTTTTCTATTATATGTCAATGAGGAGGTCACTGGAGTGTGTACCATTTTTTGAATAATTTTACTTCCTTTAATTTTTATAAAGAAAATTTTTTAATAGAATTAATAGTTCTACATCATAAAATGTTTTTGAAATTATGGGCTCTTAATTAGTTTTTCTGACATAAATTGGCCCAATCATATATGGGTATAAAAAACATAATTTTATCTTTTCAAAGAAACCAATTTTACTACCTATAAAAGTATCAAATGGATAATGAAATTTTTTTTATCAATATATTACTGTGTAAAAGACCAATTTACATAATTGAAATAAATTAAAATTAAGAAAATTCACTTATTGAGACAATGGACAATGTGAAATCATTGGAGTAAACATTTTTTATTTTCTTTGAAAAAATTAATTTCATATGATTTATTGTATTTAGGAAATAACTCTACAATTATTAATATTTTTTAGTTATGTGATGATCTATATATTTCAAACATTTTGAGTGATAAATGTATTAGTTAATATATAGAAGGTAATTGTATTCTATCTTCTTATAGGAATGTAAATGTTTACACAATCACTGTATAAGAAACAAATATTTATAATTTCAAATATCTATGTGAAATAGATTACATATTTTTGTTACAGTATTGGAAATCAAAATACTATTAATTTTGTAAATTAAATAATCTTTCAAGTAAATTACATGTGAGGGATCTAACACATGTTTTGTTTAATTAAATTCGTTTTTTTCATTTTTTACAATTTGCTAAGTAACATATGTGTATTATTAAATCAAAAAGTAATGTATAAACTATCAAATCATTATAGTTATTCACATCGATTTATTTTGTCCCAAAAAACTAGAAGTATTAAAAGAAAATAATATGTCTATTTCTTAGATGATGATTACAGTTGATTTAATTGAGAATATTTTATTTGTCAGAAAAACTATATCTCTGACAAATATTAATATTTTTCGAGCTTCTGTTAAAATTTTAAAAATTTACCTTGGGATATTACATATTGTAATCATTCTAGTGAGTTATTATATTGAATTGGATGATTTTTTACTAAAAAATTTATTACTCGTAATTTTTCAACACTTAAGACATAGGATAAACATTTTATAGTGGTGTAATGAAATATAAATTTTTTGGGAATTTCATAAATACTTCTATGTGAGTATACTATACCAAGAATTGTTTGGTAAAATAAAATGACTAAATATTTTTATTCTATAAATTGATTTTAAATTAGAGAATTTCTTAACAAATCTCATTATTAATCAGGGAACTAAATAAGATAAAACATTACTTCCTTACTAATTTTAGATTTAATGTATTGAAATTGAATACAAAATATCATTTACATTAATTTGATCATGAAAACTCATGAAGGTATTTTTATTGTTTATTCCATAACATATAAGTCTTATGGATTCTTTAATAAAAGAATAAATTCTTTTGATAAAATGTATCATATAATGTTAGATAAATTATAATCATTTTTCAAAAAACCATCAACAATTTATAATTACGATGTTATCTTTAAAATTATATATATTACTTTAACATAAGATAATTTAAATAGCCAATTACATATACCATATAATTATGACTATTGGTTTCCCAATTTAAATAAATTTCATCAATAGATTATATATATTAATTTTTTTAATATGAATGTACCACATTACAAAAAATATGTTAATTTTAATGAGACATTATTCAAATTATATTATTACATATGTAAGTTAACCTACTAAAAAAATACAGTATATAATAAATTAAGGTGATAATTAGTCGTTATTATTTTAATTTCAACATAAAAAATAAAATTCTTAATTGATGAATGTTAAATGAGTTACACATAAAAATAACTCAATCAATATGAAGAAGGCCAATTTTGGATCTCATAATATCCTTTAGATATACTTGTAGTTGAAGAAAATGTTGTTTTTATGAATTATTTTCATGAAAATATATTTACTAATATAAAAAATAATATATTGTTATTAATGGACATTTTTAAGAGTATGACATATAAATAGAGAAATAGTTACAGAAGTATAAATATTAGAATCCATTGTGATTTAATCAGCCTTTACAGCTTATCTAAATTTAAGTTTTTTACAAATGTTTTAAAATGTTTTTTTATATTACCTTATGGAATTATATGATGTGTTTATTAAAAAAAATCTTCGTTTTGATGATATTAAATTTCCAAACAATATATTTAAACATATTAAAGAACACTATGGGCTTAAAAATCTCCATGTTCATAGTCTGAATGGATTTCTAGATTATTCATTCAACATATGTTTTCATAGAGGTATTACAAATCCTTCTCTTTTCAAAGGGAAATTATTAAAAATAATATCTTTGTTAAAATACATGTTGATGAAATTATGTTATATTCAACACAAAAATGAGTTCTTAATTGTTTTTCTCAACTTATAAAATTTTTATTTGAAATGAGATTGGTGGTAGAACATAACTTTTACATTGGATTTAAATTTTTTTAAAAATAATAATAAATTGTTTAAACACTCTATATATGTGCGAAATATTTAAAACATTTGGAGGATATATGTTAGGTAAAAAAGTGAACTTTTGAACATTTAATGTTTTAGTAGATTCTTTATTCACATAGTATTAAACGAAGAAACCATATATATGAATTTATAATACAAATGAATCATGTGTAATAGATTAATGTTATTTTGATAAAGTATTGAATATGTAGCACGAACTCACAAATTATGGACCATGTTTAACTTGAACATCTATTTTTTATATTACTAATTCGATATCATTATTTAAAAACCCAATTTATCACTTATAAGAAATAAAATTTAATAATATGCTTCATTTCCATGTGGATCACACTCAAAATGTAGATATAGTTCTTAACATGATCAATATGGAAAATAAACATAGTTATTTTTCTAGAAAACTTATTAATTTTGATATATTTGAATATATTATATAGATATTGGGAATGATAAATAAATTTATTTTTATTCTACTTATTTTTTAATATACCATCTTATATTAAAAATTCCACTAGTAAAAAAGTGGATGTTTTTTAAAAAATTTCTCTTTTTCAATATCAACAATTTTTAGTATTAGATATAAATTTGTTTTGTTACAATATTTGTATTTTTTTCTTTAAAATAATAATATTTTTTAAAATTCTCCTTGAAACATTCTTGAATAAATATATCATTACTTTTTTTGAAGATAATTTTATGAAGGTCCAATCATTTAAAATTTGTGTTTTATTGTTCCCATTATAGATTATGTTATCATAGGGGAGATGATGAAAATCCATAATTTATTTACGGACATTTTATAAAATGAGTATATTATTTATCAAAAAGGTAACTATATATTTCCCCATTCAGATAAATTTGTAACTCAATTTCTAAAATAATCTCAATAGAATATTTTTTGTCCTCTGATTTTTGTGAATGTATTTTAGGAACACTCTTACATTAAAAACATCTTGTATAATAACAATATTATATTCCTATATAGTGAGTTTAATCTTAATAGTATTTCATATTTAGTTTTTCAAACATAAATTTTCCATACATAATCATTTTCCATTTTAAGTATCATAACAATATTATATATGAATAATATCATAATTCCATATATAATGCATAAAGATTTCATGTCAAAACTACTAAGAGAATATCATGTATCAAAATCACTTGAAATGATAATTGGTTAAGATGATAAAGATCAAATACTGATGATATAGTATCATGTCAGCTCTTATATAGAGATTCCAAATAATATACTTTATACTAGAGGAGAAATTTTGGTTCAGCCTAAAATAAATTTATAAGAAAACATTTTTATATATGAAATCCTTGAAAAAAATAAATTGATTTCAAAAACAATTTTATAAACACTGATGGAAAAATTTCTCTTATATATATGAATAGGTACATATGTTTCAAAAGAAACCAATAAATATGATTATAAATTTCATAAAAATTAGTTATATTAAAATTTTATGATTTTTTTCATTTTTAATTATTTATTAAAACAATAAAGTATAAAAAATTGAAGAAAATTCGGTTCTATATTTTTAACTTTTTATATTCTCCAACTCTTGGATTCCTCTATCCTCCTCAAATTAATCTTTTTTGAAGGAGAATAATTATTTTCAAAATAATTTTTTTCTTTCTATAAAAATAGGGAAATATTATTTATCATAAATATTATATAGAGATTTACTTTCTTATTTCGGTTTTATTAATATTTAATATCATTCATATGTCTTTTAAAAATGGGGACACTTTATTAAATACATTTATTTATTTATTTATTTTTATATTACAATAAACATTATATGAATTTGATATAACATTATTTTTTCATTATTTTTTATGATTTTGGAGAATAAAATTCATGTCACTAAAATATCAAACCTCTAAAAATATTTTATAAAAATAAATTGATATGAATATTCATTGTAGATTACATCCATCGTATCTAGAAAAAATTATGCAGTTCCAGTTAAAATTGTGTGTATACGGAAACAACATTTAGTTCCTCAAAGAAAAAGAGGATAATGTTGATGACTTTATAACTACTACTATGTTATTTAGAATCAAATCATTGATGTGTGTTACAATGAGGCATATAAATAGTGTCTCACATCAAGAATAAAATATAAATATATTTGGACTGAGAATTTTAAATGTATTTGTTTTTTATACTTTGTAATTTCGTATTGTTGAATGATTTACTGAATGGTGTTATATTTTTTTATTAGTGTTTTTGTTAACAGATACCATTGTGATGTTTTCAATGAAATTAGATTATAAATTTCAAATATAATTGTTAAATTTTTGATATATTTTGATTGATGTATTCTGATTAAGGATGTGAGTTAAATTTAGGCTCATCTAAATCCATGGATTATTTGTATAGACTAAAAAAGTTGTTTCACTTATATTGTGTGAATGTAAAATACTACCAATAGTTTTAGTCAAGCTATTATGAGTATATAAATGTAATAGTTTTTTTCAATAGTAAATCATGGAGACCATATAAAATTTTTAAATTCATGGATACCATAGATATTTTCTATAGATCTACCTTACACTTTAGTTTAAATATTTGGATTCAATAATGTACTTTTAATAAATTACATGGTCTTATAAACAATATTTTATGATTCTTCATGGAATTTATATTTTTCATATTATTTTTAATATATTTTGTCATTTCTTATCTTGAATTATATTTATTAAGAACATTTATTTTATCAGAAATATGATCAATATATCAACATTATACATAGAGTGGACAATAATTGTATGTTTCTTGAAAACAAATCACCCATATCCTAATGTATTCTATTTACTAGTGTATTTTAGGACCGTAATTAGTCCATGATTCCCAAAACTCTCCATAGAAACATGTTTTTGTTTTTCTTATAAAAAACATTATAACCCAATTTTTTAACCTGAACCTTTTTTAAATTTAAAAAAATTATAAGAACATGGATTTTAGGCTCATAACTATTACACACAAAGGCTTATACGCTAAATATTAATTTTGTTTCAAAATTGTAAATACCTTGTTTTTTGTGTATTGTATCTCTATATATCACATAAAATATCACTTTTTCTAATGGATCATATTTTTAACCAACAAGAAATAGTTTACATTGAGAGTTTTTGTTTTGGTAACAATTAATTCATCATGTCTTAGTAGTTTTATATTTCTCACCCAGGCCTACTATATAACAATAACTAGATAAGTTATATGTTGTGTACTTATCTATTTGGGTTAGGGGATGTGATGTGATCGTCCATTAAGATTAATTATGTTTGTTGTGTTTTTCATTTTAGTCAGTATATAATTTGAGAATTGAGAATGTACGAGTGGGTTATATCTGATTGAAACAGTCCATGTATTATGGTCTCTCAATATTTTGTTTTAAGTGATTATAGAATGTTTCATACTTTTATATAATATTTTCAATGGGAATGTGTATAAAGATTCACTTTATGATATAGATAACATATGCTCCCTTTATAGAATTATTACAATTTACACCATTCCAACAGATTCCCTTTGGTTAGAATTATAGAATCATCAACTCATAATTATTGATAATGATATAAAATTATTGGTGGTCGCATATTGTGGAATTATGAATGGGGATTAGGTTTCATTTACATGTTTTTGTATAAACCTTTAAGAGCTTCCACAATAGCATCTTGGAGGATTTTTAAATTTTTTTTATATAGAGTATTAGAATTTATAATATATGATGTATCATTTGGAGAATATTAATTTAATTTTAATAAAAATTAGTTTTTATATCATTTCAAAAGTTGTTATATATATCCTGTAATAAGGTGAATGTGCACTATGTCTAGGAGGATTTTGATAAAGTCATGGATTTCGTAAAAAAAGAAACTAGATATTAAATAACAACGTATTGGTATAAAAACTTCCATTTTTTATCTATAGTAAACTATAATATGGTGACAGTCACTACTACATGGTTTAGTTCATTGTAGATTATGCTTTATTTCATAATGAATAATGATTAATTACTTCTACTAATATAATATATAATATTTTGATTTCTCATCAAGTGTTTGGGATTTAAGGATATTGAATCTCGATATTAATCATTAAAAGTGAAAATAAATAATCCCAATGATCATATGAGAGTTATAAACATTTTTATTTATGGAATATTATATTAAATTTGTATAATTCCCAAAAAAAATTAGATATTATTAGATTCCAATATAAATATGTTCGTAGGTACTATATTATTTTTGAAACTGTATCTAAAATTGAGATTCAATCTTGTAAAACATCATCTTAAAAATCCTCCTAACTCTCATTTTCATCAAGACTTTGATATAAGGTTCTAGAGATATATGAATTAAAAGCGATAATTAATAATCATTATTAAAATACTATCACTCCTGGACATCTTAATATGGATGAGTTATTGGGTTAATTCATAGTGACCATTATCAAGATCATGAGGATGAATTTAGGATTGATCATACTATAAATGAAATGATCTGCATTATTAATATGTTTTTGGAATATATTATTTTTGGTTTAATGTTATCACTTCCATAGGAAAAATATTATCTCTATCAAAACCGTGTACTTGTGTTTGAGCACTGGGTGGTTTTTGGACACGTGATATATATGAGATCATACACGATGTCTACAGGAAACATGTTTCGTATCACTAAACATGGGATGTATGTTTCCCACCCAATACTTTTGAGACTATATAAGATGGATATAGGACACCAAATACCAGTGAGATCACATGGTATGGATGGTTGAAACATGATGACTATTAGTGGATCTTGGGAGAAATTTCCCCCACACATTAAATTAAGTATGACAGAACATGGGACATATCATCATTTCATAAATACTAGATCAAATATATATTTTTCAACCATTAAATTATTCTCCTACATGCCTGATGGTGTGAATAGTTTTTTGCACGTGATTTTTTTAAAATCATTTCATCCAACACATACATACACATATGTTGTATATATCTTAGTTGTATCATTATAGGTGTTGTATAATGTTTTATAATGAAAAAAATCATGTGAACAGTAGTGGATTCATAGAACTTTTGGTTGATAGGAAACTCAGAGATTTATATTGAAATTCCTAACCATAAATGGAAATATAATAAAAACATGGAAGAGACATGTGACATGATTAATAAATGGATAATGTTTGGGTTACAGGTGAATAACATGAAAAATACATAAATTCCATGCTTATTAAAAATTTTATTTATTATTTTTCAATAATATTTAATAAACTATTTTATTTTTACCTTAATTAATATATATATATATATATATATTACATAATTTATACTTATTTAAATTGTATTAATAATATTACATAATATAAATATATATTTTTTATTTAAATATACATGTATATGTAATAGTTATTTAAATATTAAAAAAATATGTGATCTTGTTATTGAATTGAAAACACATTTAGATAATTTGTTGGGTTAGGATTTAGAATTTAAAGTTGAATTATAATTTTGTTCCCCGGTAATGACATAGATTTACACCCATAGTCATGGAATTGTCCATAGAATAGGGGATCTAGTTAGGCAATATCTTTTTCTTGATTTTGAGATAGTTGTAAGGGTACGATGGTGACATTTAGTTTTTTCTACGATTATTTTATTTAGTTTCCACTTAATCTATTATATATGAATATCCAATCATGTAATATTCATTTATGAAATTATAATTTATACAATGACATATCATAAAATTTTATATAATGGTGTGTATTACATACATTGGTATTCCATTCATAGTTTTTCCATATATAGTACTCAGATGATATATTTATTTTTTAGATGACGTATTGTTTTTATTTCATTAAAAATTTTTTTACTAAGGATATAGTCTAACCACATCGTTTTAACCAGATCAAAATTCAAAATCCTCTAGTCAATGATGTGGTTTTCTTGGGGTTATATGGCTACCCATCTCTGGCTATACGGTTGATTTTCAAGATAGTAAGCTTTATTAGTTGTTTTTGAGTAATTTCTTATCTCATACTTGATCTTATATGGGCTAAATATATTTCTTAATTGTTGGAATATGGGATTGAATCTGTAGTTGTCCCTAGAAATTACATGTGTAGGTAGAAATATATGTCACCACAGAGTTTGGATTAAATATCATTATTTTTTGTTACAGTTTTTCTATTTTGACATGTATGATGTTTGGGATTATAGTTTAATATTTTTCTGTAGTCTAGAAGTGACAATGGGTGTGAATACATATGGTATACTTGGAACATTGGATCACACGTATGTGAATTTTTCTATGTGGTTGAAAAAATGATTCAAATTAAATAAAGTGCATTCATTTATTAAAAATGTAATTAAAAACATATTTCCAATTTTCCCAAATAAATTATTAGTGGTGCTCTACATAATTGAGCTTGAATATACTAAATTTCAAAATACAAATCATTTTAGAGTGATTTCATCGTGAAGCACATAGGTTTTATACTGACTACCTTATGGAGGAAAGAATAGGTATGTGGATACCCAATATGATGGAATCCACTAAATTTGGTGTATTGGAATTTTCATTCCCATGAAATATATGTGACAAAAGAATATATCATTTTTCATTATATAAGTCTTAATGAGGTGAAAGGTCATTATATAAGGTGGGGGAGGTTGGTGGTGATGATATGTGACTATTATAGTGGTGAGTCGAGTAGGATAGCTAATATAAAGTGTGGTTTTTCTATTTTTGGTTAGGATCAGTTGTGATGTCTGATTCTATATTGACATAAATGGGTTAGTCTTGGAGTATGAATTCTTTAGACATGGAAGGAATGGTTAAATACTTTGTGTGATAGAAATTTCCCACCTGAAATGTGTGATTTTATTTAGGATATATACAAGTGGGATTCCTTCAGTATTGTAACATTCCTACTTCTTCTCATTCTATGGAGAAGGTGTATGGATTATACACGACCTTATGTGATTTCCGTATGAGGCAAAAGTCTTGAAATAAATTCCAGAGGAGATTATTAAAGAAGTCGGGGATGATTTTTTCCTTAAAGAATAAAACTATTAACCAATAATTCATAACCAAACATACAACAATATGGTGAATGATAACCATAAAATATTTCCATATATTTCTCACATAAAAATCAATCACCAATCATATTTCAAAGTGGAGGATTACTACATAAATTTGAATAGTGAAGGACAAGATAACAATACTCCAAGACAAACACAAGACTCCATGCTCCACAAGCTCTCTGTTGCATCTTCTTCGAACAACCCAAGTATAACAAAGTTGTGTTAAACGTGTGATACTTTACCTTTTTCCATGTCATAATAGTTGTCATATCCAAAAGAACAAAAGTGAAAAGGATGGGGTGAATACTCAAACTCAGAAGGTTTTCCCCAATTACATTCATACTCACACCACTATAATTGAAGAGGTAGAAACATTTATATAAAAATGTTTATATAAAATAATTTCCAAAACAGATTATAACTAAATACAAACTACTTATAAAGAAATTTATGTAAAAAATATTCCTAAATAAGTTTATAACAAAATGTAAACTAATTCCACAACAACTAAATTTCTAATGAAATATATTTTTCAATAATGAAACCAAACCATACGTTTAAAATCATTCCACATACTTCATTTTGAATAAATATTTTATTTCACACTACCACAATACCAAAAATGATGCTTCATTATGATAGTTCGATACTCATGATATGTCATTCATCGATCTTCCATGTCCTCACATGGTAATTATTTATCAACTTCAATTACACATTTGGCACCGAGCATATGGATATATTTCAACGAATCCTCATAAATTAAATATGAGCACCCATGATAATTATGGAAAAAAAATTCCAATAACAAAATTCCAAAACCACTTCCATAAAAAAATATTTTTATTGAAAATATTTCTCTAATGAACTAGTACAATAATCTAGAAAACACATATTTTAAAATCATAAATTTGGAAGCACGAAACTAAATCAATTTGAACAACAATTCACTAAAATTCCAAAATTCCTCAAAAAACAATAAATCATAACTAAAGAGGATTTATATCATTAATTGCATCATGATTTCACAATGAATATCAATAAAATAAATCAATTAGTAACTAATTAAATCATTTGTAGAAAGATTAGCTGAGAGTGACCTACCCACCTCAAGTGATTTGGTGGAAATGATGAAAGGCATGAAAAATATCCCAAAATGTGTTGAATCTCCATGAACTCAGCTTAGGCCTATTCCCATAACATAATAAAGACCAAATATAAACATGTTTTTAATCTACAATTTTATATATACACAAATCAATTGTAGACCTATGAAATGTAGTGGATGGGTGAAGTAGTTCTGAGAAATCACATCAAGAATGATGAATAATTAACACATACTGCGAATAATTTTATTTTAATCATAGTTTGAAGCCTTTGGATAGCCTCCAAATCAATGGGAGAACCATCCCTAAATATTGCGGAATAAAAATCCCTAGTTTGGGCTAAATATAAGGTAACAAAAAGACCCATATAGTCAAAAACGTGTTAGATCCAACATTTAAAGAGGTGGATTTGACCCACACATAATTTAGTATCCAAATTAGGAAAACCATGTTCTAAACAAGCATTATCTACTACATCAATGTGACAAAATCCCCTTTTCAATGTGTATGGGTTTTCCATGGATTCTTCATGGTTTGGAAAACCTTTGTGCAGCCCATGTGTATAGCCTATTCCCCATGTCTCACAATGCACGCATTACATTTTGTGGTTCTTAGTTTCCAAAAATTGTGAACCTCTAAAAGGCGCTATCATGGGCATCCAAAATTGAATAATGATTTTTTTGGAACTTAGGTGTATCAGAGTGGATGAACCAGGTCATCTCTCAATTGAGGAAGTGAATTTGACTATTTATTTAAGGTATTTTAAAATAACCTTAAAGGGAATAATAACACTAAATGAAAGGATGTGTGTGGTTTTTACCATTCATATAACTATATGACGTTTTCTAGAAGATTATTGTATAACATTTTTGTTTTTATTTTTTAAATTAACTTTGATTAAAAAGACACAATAAGAATATGTTTTTATACAATATTTAAAACATGTAATCAATTTAACTCTACCTATTCATTTACTTATTAATCATTACCATTAAAATTAATATCCACATAATTATTATCCCCTAATTTGTTGACCCATAAAACCTATAAGAATTAAAATTAAAACAAATATTAAGAGAATTAAACTGTAGGCTATCTTCGGAACACGAAATCGTAACCCCATGCTTGGATTGATGTTCTACGGATGGATTATGGTCTATACAAAATTAAGTCACGTGTCCATTCTAGAAAATTATTATGACTTGAGATTATGAATTATATTTAATCTCTATATGTTTATACCATGTGGTCTTGTTTTACAGATTAATTTTGCGCACAAATAATTAGCACAATGCCCAACCTCGCATGTTTTTGTGATAATTGTTTAGTTTCTTTCTTAGTTTTTTAAAATTTTAAAAATAAACTCTTGGATAAAATTATGTGAATTGAAGTATCTTAATAATTCAAAATAATTAAATTAATAGGGTAGAATATTGGTTAATATCTAAGAGATCTACTCTTGTATGAGTGGTGTGGTAATCGTGGATACATTTTTCATGAGCAAAGATTTGAAATGGTAGAACCCAATATCATATCCACTCATGATTTCAACCCAAATTGGATGATTAGAAAAATATAATTTAACAAAATAGAAGGAAAGATAATAATTAAAAGAAGAAAAAATAAGTTTATTACACAAATTAAAACATTACATCATGAAGAAGAGAAGAAGGCTTCGATGAGGGGATCCTTGCTTCAAGAGATACCCATCATAAAATGGTTGAATATTTTGGGTGAAACCAATTATCCGTTCATTAAATATTCTAATGCATGTCCCAACCATCGAAATGAGAAAAATACTAGTGTATGGAGTGGAGGGAATGATATGTTTAAAGTGGATTCAAGTGTGGATGGGAATCTTGGCCAAATATTTTAATCTAATTTCTACTGCTGATTCGACATCTTAAACCCATGAACCATCTATTCTTCCAAAATAATGATTTCTGCATAATTGATTTAGAGAGCTTCTCTTAAAATTTGGGATCAATACATGCACTGATGTGAAATATATGAACCAAATATTAAAGTGATGTCAAATCACTCGTTTCCATCCCACCATTGACATAATGGACCACTTACTCCATCCAAATACACTCTTTATCAATAGTTTCCTGATTATAATTTGTAGAAAATTATGTAACGAACAATGTTACAAAATTGTATGTTCAAATTATTTATATTAACATATTTATGTTCAAAATACTACAATGAAATTTAAAAGGGTTAAACCATAATTTTCACTATATTTTCAAATGAATGATATAATCCCAAATTTTTTATAAATAAACATATTTAACACAATGTGAGGGAATTATAACATTTATAATCAATAAAATATTCAAAAAAATGAGTTTTATCAACTACCCCACACTTACCAGTTTTTCACTCTTGGGAAAAACCTCATATCATGTATTCAAAAAAATTCTAACAAGATATGCATATTCATATTTCCTAAACCACATTGAAAGTATATGAAATGTAAGTATCCCAGAAAGTGAAAATATCAATAAATTTTAAATTCATCCTCTAATAAATTTTTTCCAAACAAAATCAAGTGATATTCAAAACACTAATCATAGAGAAACAAGTCATGGATCGACCATGCCACTAATTCTCTATGTGTGTCTGTGCCAACCATTCTAAACTTGTCACTATATCATTTATCTAGTATATTCAGGTCAATAAAATATTTTCTTTTTAGCTAATTCTATTCCACTGAACCTGTTCAACAGACATTATAATCAAATTCCAAAACCCACTCATTTAAGCCTTCTAAGAAGTCAAACCATGAGTTACTGACCTAAATATCCCCACATGGTGTTAATTTCATCACTCCCCTAATTATTGATTGTTGTTTTGGTATTTTTTTTGTATTTTTTTTTTTGAATTTCATAAAGGGTTTAAAACTGTTAGATATTAGGTGCACACACATAGGTCAATCTAGTACAGTGACAGAGTTGAACGAAAGAGAAACTAATGTATGGAAAGACCATGTTATAATTTTAAAATTATTTATTACCTAAATATACATTCAAATCGGCATGAGAAACCCAGAGGTCATTATTGTGTGAAAACTTTTAGGGAGATCTCAGTGATGCAATTTACCATGAACACATATCATAAATAATGATGTTAAAATCTATTTGGTTTTATAATGACACATCCATTAATATCATCGATGAATTATTGTTTTATAAAAGTCAACCCATGATGATGAAATATTACCCATGCTTATATTTCTACCAATGTATTTTTAAAGTATTCATTTTTCAATTGTTCCACATGATAATGTTAGATGATATATTTTTTTTCTATTTTATCGATTGATTTTATTTAGTTTTTTAAAAATTTCAACCAAAAACATAATAGAAAATACACATAAAAACACTAATTAAAATCCTAAATATCTACCCCAAAAAGTTGTCCCCTCCCCCACACATAAAAAATTTCATTATCCACAATGTGAACCAATGAGATGATATATGCACATGAAATTTTTAATTTTAATTAGGATAAAGAATATAAAAGTGAAAGGGTTAGGAAGAACCTGATATGCACAAGTGATTATGGGGTCATGTAGTGTGATTAAATCAACTACATCAGTTGGAAGTCTGTCAATGTATTTATTCAAACGGTGCACATTGACTGTAAAGCTCCTTCTAGTGTCTTCATGTGGGATCTACACTACACTATAAGGAAAAACATTAGTGACAACATATGGACCTATCCACCTAGAACACAACATACCAGACATAAAATTCAATCGTAAACTATAGAGAAAGATATTCTCGCAAACTACAAATTCTATTCTCTGGATAAATTTGTCATGATCTACTTTTGATCATTCTTTTTAGAGCCTTTAGTTCTCATCTGAATTCTATTGAATCTCCTAGAGATCTTGAATTTGAATTATCCATAGGATTCCAACTTGGAAAAAATCCATGTTACATTTATTTATATCCCAATAATCTAGATTCTCAACATCAAATGGATAGAAGAAATGATTTATCAAAAAAATATGAAATGGGGACATACCGATGGGAGTTTTGTATGTTGTCCTATTTGAACATAGAGCATCATCCAAGCCCTTGATCTAGTCATTCATATTCATCTCCACATTTTTATCAAAACAAATCAACACATGATTTGAAAACTCTACCTGACCATTAGTTTGGGGGTGCTATGGTGTTGATGTTTTTTCTGTAACCCCGTACTTCCGAAGGAGGGAAGCTAAATTCTGATTGCAAATGTGTGTCCCTTGGTCACTGCTGATGGCCATCAGTACTCCAATCTTTCATAAAATATGTTCTTTGAAAATGTCAACAACAACATGAGAATCATCAGTCTTGGAGGCCTTATCCCCCTTCAATTTACTCACACAGTAAACAACAACCAAAATATACAAAAAAACAAAAGGAACTAGGAAAAGGACCCAAATAATTGATGGCCTATACATAAAAAATCGAACATAATATTATGGGTTGTTGGGGAATCTCTTGTCTCCAATAAATGATCACATTGTGTAGTCAATTAATTCCTGGCTTACCAAACACATGGGCTTCATGAAATAAGCTATGCCAATATAATCCAGAGTCTAAAACATTTCTAGTTGTCCATTGGGGTCCAAAATTTCCACCACAAGAATGTGTATGACAAAAATTTAAAACATGATCCGACTCATGATCATGAACGCACCTTCTAATAACATGGTTACTACACATGAACGATTGGTATGGATCATCCCAAACATAAAATATTGACTAACTCATTAACTTTTGGACTTGATATTTTTTAAATTTGCAGGGATTTCAGGGGCAAGGAGGTAGTTAACTAAATCAGCATACCAATGATGCGTACTTGAGATGGAATGAAGATGATCATCGAGCATGAAGTGGTACCTAGCCCTAGGTGTCATTCTCTAGTGTGTGAGTGAGCCTACTCATGTGGTCCTCCACTAGGTTTTCTGAATCATTCCTGTCCTTTATCTCAATATAATATTATTGAAGAAGGGGTATACATCAGATATGTTTGGGTTTTTTTGGCTTCTTCAAGAGGTACCTTCAAGCTATATTGTCAAAAAAACCCATTAATTTAGGGCCCAATAAATATGAACTAAATTTATCTAACGAAAAAATGACCGCAAGAAACACCTTTTCTATGGTTGTGTAATTTTATTGGGCTAAATTCTGTGTATTTGATGTATATGGAATCACATGTGAATGTCCCTCCACCCTCTAAGATAAGACAACCCCAAATTTGATGTTAGAGGCATCACACATAAGCTCAAAAGGAATATCACACTATGGAGGTTGTGTGATTGGTGGAGTAGTTTGATGCTATTTTATCTCATCAAAGGAATTCCTACAAGAAAAATTATACACAAAATCAGGATCCTTTTGATGTACCTGTTACATAGGAAGAGAAATCTTAATAAAATCCTTGATTAAGTGCTGAGAAAATTATGAATGGCCTAGGACCAATCAAATATCTCGCTCACATGGAGGATATGGTACATATAAAATGATATATACCTTTGATATTTCATCCTCTATCCTATGCTTTGACACAACATTCCCTAAAACAATGGCATGCTCTACCATAAAATGACACCTTTTAATGTTAAAGACCAGATTATTCTCAATACAATGATTTAAAAACACTTCTAAACCAAATATAAAATCATCAAATGACGACCCTTAAATAGTAAAACCATCCATAAATACCTCCATGCATGTCTCAATAAAATTGGAGATAATACTCACAATGTATCTCTGTAAGGTAGCTGGGGCATTGCAAAGTCCAAATGACATCATTTAGTAGGAAAATGTATTGAATGGACATGATAATGTTGTCTTCTCTTCATCCTATGGATAAATATGAACATGATAATATCTATAAAATTAATCCATGAAACAATAGTGTGTTTTACCAGCCAGTATCTCAATCATCTGATCAATAAATGGAAGGGGGAAATAGTATATATGAGTATATTGATTTAGGTTACTATAATAAATTCATAGACACCAACTTTTTTTTACCCTCATTGGAATTAAAAAATCTCTCAACTTTTTAATAACACTAGAACCACATTTCTTAGCCACAACCTAAATAGTACTCACCCACTGAGAACCAGAAATGGGATAAATTGTACCTTCCTCGAGCAATTTTTCATCCACTTTTTAACAACTTCTAGATGGGATGGATTGTGTCTCCTTCAAGGTTGCCTCACTGGTTTGGCCCCATCCTCCAAAACAATTATATTCATGCAAATGGAGTGGCTAATACCTAATATGTCTGCCAAGGTCCACACGATTTCCTTAATGTTCTCCATCAAAAGATTCAAAATTCTAACTTCATGATTAAAATGAAGTTTATTACCAATTTTAACAAGTAATCCCTCACAACTCAACAAGTATGAGTATTTGGGATTTGGTGGTAATGGACTTACCTCTAATGAAGGGGGTGGTTTATGGATGGAGACATTGAAGGAACTGAAATATCTTCATGAAGGGAATCTGTCTTAGAATACAATTCATCTCAATACGATAATAAATAATCAAATCGATCAGCATATTGAATAACCTTCACATAAACAGCTTTCAAATGATCTAAATATGATTTCATTTCAAAATCTAATATAAGAGAGTCTTTTTCATTAGAAATAGGTGTGGAAGAACACTGATACATCAATCTAGAACAAATACTCATAATCTCTCTCAACTCAAGAAAAAAAAATAAATCCCATGGGGTTTTTATTTGGTGGTTCAAAATGGGAGATAACAATAGAAGAATGGTCCTCTGAGGGGTAATTCATGGAGTCCATAACATTAAATATCACAACTTCATCCCCAAACTCCATGTAAAATGTAACCTCATTACCATTTATGATAGTTTTTGTAGTTTTGAGGAATGGTACTCATAAGATAATGGGATCATGGGAACATAATTGATCATTCTCCATGTTAAGCTCATAGAAATATACCCGAAATATCATGTCTCTTACCCGAAGTTGTATATCCTAAATGACTCCTCTTTGATATTCTGTAACTCTATTTTTCAACAGCCCCGCTACTCTCGTCAGTTTCTACTCACAAACCTACAATGAATAGAATATAGAGTGAGGAATCACATTTATGAAAGATCATAAATCACAAAGTGCTTCAGAAAAGTGTAACTCCCTTGTGGTTTAAGGGATGGTGAATGTCCTTGGAACCATAAACTTTGTTGGCATCACTAGAGTTGGTGTAATGAGTGATGACAGATTCCTTCCAGGATTGATCCACTCAATTCCTTTGTGCCCTCTTCGATTGGCACTATGTTCTTTTAATAATTTTCCATTGCATGGGATTTTTTTGACGGCTTCAAGTAGAGGGATGTTGATCTCCACACACTTGAATGTTTCCAAATATTCTTTTTTCATCACATCTTCAGCAATTGTTTTATTAACAACTATATATGGAAAATGAAGGGGTTTAGGTGGAAATTCATCATTATTTCTCTTACCATTATCTTTCTCATTGGGGTGCTCATCAGCTGATTTTGAATGGGTATTCACCAGATTTGAGGTGACATCAGGTTGAACGACATGCGTATATTTATAATTTGTTTTCTTTCGACTTCTTAATGTGATGGCATAGACATGCCACTTGTGATTTGGAGTATTTTGGGAAGAAATATTTCTAGAGTTTTACTTACAAGTTCATTGATGGAGGTTGCAATCTGGATCCTTTGCATCTTCATTTCCCTCATCTCCAATCCTTGACTCTTTAGTTAATTTTGTTTATTAAGAACAATTTTTGTAAAAAGATCAGTAGTGTTAGAATCTTCCTTGGTTGGTGGATTTCCCTGTGTATTTCTTGTTAGTTCTTGGGTTTCATATATCTTTTGGGGTTGCTGGAAACCATGCTGTTATGGTAGAAGCTACTGGATGTTTTGTGGTAATGTGGGCCTTCATTGTTGTCCAGAGCCATAACTCATGTCTGATTGATCCTTCTACCTTTGGTTGTATGTTGGACCAGAGGAATCAGAATTTTTTTGGGGATATGGTTTTTGATGCTACTGGTATGGTCTCATAGGAAACATTGTGGCACAATCTTCTATTTCTTTTAGTTTGGGGGTATAGTCAGTTTTGTGTTCTATTACTATGCAAATTCCATAAGGCCTTGATGGAGGGGGTTAGGATGTATCTTGTGAGAAATCAATCCACCTCACCGTAGTGGTCAATTCTTCTAACTTGGTATCAATCAAATGACTCTGAAGTGAAGAAGGACATACCTGATGTACTCCCCTTACATGTGGTGTAACTCGATCGCCAAATTGTAGGGAGTTTTGGGCCATCTTGTTAATTAATGGACGTGAATCCACTAATGTATTGTCCATAAATGCTTCTCCACCAGTAGCATCCCCCATGATCCTCTCTATAGATGTGAGTCCTTCAAAGAAGTATTGGATGAGGAGTTGCTCACAGATTTGGTGATGTGGTAAGCTTGCATACAACTTCATGAATCGCTCATAGTAATCATACATTGAATCCTCTTGGGGGTTCTTGATCCTTGAGATCTCCTTTCGAATGGATATGGTAGTTGATGCATGAAAAAATCATTGCATAGAAAGATGGTTCAAATCATTCGGACAAGTTACATCATCATGTTGTAAATAATACATCTAATCCTTTGCAAATCCATCAATTGGGAATGAGAATTATCTTAAATTTATTTGATCTTTAGATAAATTAATTCGATTCAGGGTTCCTCAATCCACATTAAATTATTTTAGGTGTTTATTGGGATCCTCACTAGATAATCCATGTATCCTTGGAAGAATAGGAATTTACCCAGATTTCAATTCGAAGTCTGATTTGATATTTGGGTATGGAATGCAATTTGGTTGATAGTTAATATTTGGTGGAACCAATTCTTGAATGGTTCTATTAAATAAATTTTCATTATTTTTAGCCTTTGGTTCCTGTTTTATGGTTGAATTGGAATTTCTTCGAATTTCAATGTTCTAATAGGTGCGGAAATCTCCAAATGGTTGAATGTTGAGACATCCCATAGACTGAGAATGTCTGAATCAAGGACTAAGGTTGTGATCAATCTCAAGGTTATGATCTAAGAGATCTTAAGGATTAGTTCGTGTCATAAATCAAGGAATGAAAACATGAAATGAAGAAAACATGACCATAATAAAAAGAAAATAACATTGAGTTGGTCTGAAGAAAATAAAACAAGGTAGTAAAATAAGAGAATAAAAAACATGGGAAAGGGGAAAGATGGAATAAATAAGAGAAGAAAATAATTAAATGAAAAATAAAATTAACACCTCTAATTGGGTGAATAAATTACTTACCAAAGGTGCTGTCGTGGGCACCCTAAACAGATATTTTTGGGTACATAGGTGATATAGAGTAGCTAACCAAGGTCTTCTCTCAATGGAGGTAATAAATTTGACAACAAATTAAAGGAATTTTAAAAATAAAATAAATGGGAATAATAACACTACATGAAAGGATGTGGGTATTATTACCATTCATAATACTATAAGATGTTTGTTGGAAAAATATTATACAATATTTTTTTTGAAATGATGTTCGATTAAAAATACACAACAAGAAGATGTCTTTAGATAGTATTTAAAAGACATAATTGAACAAACTCTACCACTTAATTTACTTGTTAATTATTATCATTTAGATTAAAATCCACATAATTATGATCTCATAATTTTTTAACCCCTAAACCCTATTAGAATTAACTTAACCACAAATATGATGACAATTAAACCCTAGGTTATCTTTGGAAAATGTCATCGCCGCACCCAGCTTTGATTGATGTTATAAGGATACCATGTGGTCTATAGTAAATTAAGGCACCTGTCCATTCTTGAAAATCAGGGTGAATTATTCTTAGGTATTATATTTGAGCACTAAAAATTTATCTTGTGTGGTCTTGTTTTACCTATTAAGTTTGCACTCTAACAATTTACCCAATACTCAACCTCGTGTGTTTTTGTGTTAATTGTTCAATTACTTGGTTAGTTAATTATAATTTCAAAAACACATTTAATGGATCATATAGAGTAAATTATATAATTTAATTGGATCAAACTAATTAAATGAAAAGGGTAGAACATATATTGCTCAGTAAGAGAACAACTCTTCCAAGGGCAATATGGTCATCATGGAGACGATTTTCATTAGAAAAGAATTGAAAGTGTAGAACATAATATCTTCTCCACTCTGGATTCCAACCAAAATAGTATGATTAAAGAATAAGATAATTTAAAAAATAGAAGAAAAGATAAGAAATAAAAGAATAATAGGGAAATATATTACCCAAATGTAAACATTACCACATGATGAAGAGGAGAAGGATTCAATGAGGGGATCATTACTTCAAGAGCTACCCCTACTACAATGGTTGGATAATTTGGGAGAAACCAATTCTACTCTACCTTAAATCTTCAAATGCATGTATCAACCCCTCAAAATGTGGAAAAAATTAATTTTTACAGTGGAGGGGAGGTTAGGATAAAAGAGGTTACAAGTGTGAATGGGGAATCTAGGACAAATACTTTAATCCAACATGCACCGCCCATTTGAAATCCAAAACTTGTGAACCAGCTATTCATATAGAAATTTTTTTGTGCATACTTTATATAGGGAGCTCCTCAAATAATTGGGGTACAATAAATGCAGATATGTAGAAAATAGGACCCAAGAACTAAAGTAATGTACAATCTCGCGTGATCATCCCACTATAGAATTAACAACCCATTTAATCCATAACAATGAACTCTTTAGCTCTAGTGACCTAATTATAAGATTTAAAAACTTATTTGGGGAAAAATGTTACAAAATTTATGTTCAAATAATTCATATTATGATATTTAATTTCGACATACTATATTGAGTTTTAAAATGTGAAAATTTGAATTTTCACCATATTTTCAAATAAATGAACAAATCCCAAATATTTTATAAACAAACATATTTAACACAATGAGAAGGAATTATATAATATATTACCAATAAAATATTCATAAAAAATTTGAATTATCAACTACCCTTGAACTAGAGAAAATCCCTCTAGACATTCCAAAAGATCCCCAATCCTTCCCAAATGTTACCCATATACATTAAATACATAGAATATATAAATAAATGGTTACTTACCAAAAAAATGGGGTAAAATATTCTTCCCACCATTATTCATTCCATACAAATAATTTAGAATAGAATCATTTCCCTGAATGATTTATAACCATCACACATTCATTTCATTATTGTGTTCCCACATCTCTTCCAGAACATGACCATGTTTTGACTGGACCTGAACTTAGATGTCCCTCATTTCATGAAAAACATATTCATTCTTATCCATAATATGTATTTGGATATGTAACAACCAAGAATCTGGCTATAGCTCAAAATGATAACATATGATCACATGATTAGGATCAGGGTGATACATTTTCAAAGGATATAAGTGGAACCCATAATCCACTATACTGAACTGTGGTGTAAAATCCTACCATTATGCCACCTCTTCAACTCGTTCATTTATTTCCACAGAGCATAGGTATCAAGGAGATAAAATTCACTTAACCGCAAAACAATGATGTCCAAGCCCTATAAAAATATCACATAAAACATGATTACTCACTGAAAATAACAACAGTCGTTGATGATGATCTACATATGTTATTTGAAGACTCTAAGATGTCTCTATTTTCTTTATGATTAACTGAATCTTATTCATTGTTTATTTCACAAGGATCAACCCAACTAGTGAATTATCAGCGGTTTCCACACAAAAAAGTGTATAATGACAAGTATTTTCATACAATGCTTTTAAAGGATCCATATTTATCAAGGCCTAGTTATGTTGTTGTAAAATAACTCCACTAATGACATGTAGTCTCACAATGATCCACCAAAATCTATTACATATGCTCACAACATTTCTTCCAATGTCTATATCATAATTTTGTATTTCCTATACATCTGAGGATAATATGCCATACTTATTGTCAACTGAGTCCTAGGGTCCTTCTATAATGATTTCACGAAATGATATGTGAACCTCATATCCTTGTCTCATATAATTGAAACTAGTTTTCCATGTATCTTTACAGATTTTAGGATATTAATTTTTGATATATCCACTACAATGAGAGATTCATGAATATGGATGAAATGAGGTGACTTGGTATGCAGGTCTATCATCAAAGAAATTACATCGTCTTTCATAAAAGTACATGTTATACCTTTTATATAATCAATAGCTATATTCTACCATTTTGAAAATGTAATAGGTAAAGACGGTAGCATACCTATTGGTTGAGGAAGATCTGTCTTAACTTGATAAGCAGTTATTTATCCTGGAACAACCTCATCCACTTTTCACTTCATTACATTCCACCATAATTGTGCTTTTAAATCCTTATACATCTTTTATTTTCTTACACGAACATCCCATATTTAATGTTGGTAAACCTAAAGATGTTTCTCTTGAAAATCCATAGGTACCCCCATCTATTTCCTCAAGCACAACACAGAGATATCATCTAGCTACCACACCTCAATGGTCTCCCCACCATTGTGTACTGAGTTCATAGAAACTCAATATGCATCAGATGTCTATTTTAATGGACCCTTTTAAACAAATCAGAAACTATAGAAATTAAAAAAATATACAACATCACCTCGATCTTCACATTCCACATAAGTATCGTCAAAGACTAACATTAACTTCCACTCATCTGAAGATTTTTTTCCAACTGGGCATATGACATTATACATAATGCATCTTCCATTGAATTTCCTCTTCCTAGTTTTTTATCTAATAAAATATGAAAAATATCAAGATACTCCATCAATCTACATTGCCTCATATTCAAATCCTATTGTGATAATATATGACTTAATATCTTATAATTGGGTAACACAACTAATTTATCACCAATTGGACACTGGAACCTTTCATTCAAGGTATGGAAAACTACAGTAAACTCCCAAATGTGTGTTGGGTAATTCTTCTTGTAACATCCCAGGTAAATAAATAAAATGACATTTTCTTAATTATTAATTTTTTTGAATTAAATATTAATTTTACATTAAAAGAGGATTCTATTTCTTAGATCATACTAAACCCGTAACAACAGGCTTCTTTGAAATCTTATATGGCACACAACATTGGGTTTTACCGAAATATAATACAATAATATTATTATTTAAAATAGTAGTTAATGAATAGATGTTGTATTAGCAGGATAGAATAGATGTATCTATAATATTATTTCACATGCTTTTTAAATTTTTTACAGTTATTCAATGAATGATAGTGTCTGAAAATGTGAATGAATTCAATTTTAAGCATAAATACACTAATATTATTTAAAGGGTCAATTTACTACCTTTTGATGGAGAACCCTTTTAAAATGTAGTTTTTGTCAATTTTATATGTTATATTTGACAAAATAATATTATTCTTTAGAAATGTGACTTAAAAATTCAATTTGGATGAAATTTTGGTATTTTTTTGATAATGTTAATTTTTTATGTATAGTGAAAAATACTAAATTTTAATTTGAAACTGCCTTTTAATATAATTTATTTTTATGGTTTGATTATCAATTTAATTTGTTTTAAATTTAAATTAGATTATATTTTTAGTATTTAATCCAATTCTGGTCATTGGAAGTAATTTAACTTTTAAATTATACTTAAGCAATTGTCAATATATTGACATTTATTAGTTCTTAAAAACAAGCTATTTTGTTTTGACAACAATAATTAATTTTAAATTAATTTATGAAACTTCTGTGCTTTGAATTTGGAAAAATGGATTACATATTTGGAATCAAGAGGTCTGAATTTTTTAAATTGGTAAATTTTATATTTTTACATTATGAATATTTACTTTAGTAAAAAAATTATTTACCATGGTTAAAAGGTAAATCTGGTAAATAAGGGTAAAAAATATTATTTTAATTATATAAAATTACCCTAAAATGTGTCTTATTCCTACTAGTTGATACATATTTGGACTTATGCATCATTGGGTCGATTTTGCGTCCCCATGGAGCCACTTAAGAGTGATAATGACACATTATATTAATTAATTTAATGTAAAGACAAAAATGACATAAATATATGTCTTTTAGAAAATAATTTTTTACATGGAGTTATATATGATATCTCTTAGACTATAAATATTAATTTAAAATATAAATATATTTCTTATATCATGGTATTTTATTTAAAATTTTTAGACATCTAATAAATAAAATTTTTTATTGCAGAATGATGATGTAGTGATTACCTTATTAATAAATGATTTAATTAAATGACATTATAAATTTTAAGAAACTATACAATATCTATTAAATTATTATTGGATGATTCTACTTATCACAATAGTCCTCTTATCTTATAATTTAACGAGCTTTGGATCTTTTGAAACCAAAAATATATTTATAAGAAAACTATGTTTTCAATCATTTCTATAGAGCCCCTCCACCCCCTTAGAAAAAACCATCACCTCTAATCCATTAATCACAAATATAAATGTTATTTTCTCATCTAAACTCTTAAAAATTAATCTCCATACATTCCACTATTCCTTCTAGATGCCTTACCTTATGCAGAAGGCATTTCAAGGAAGTCGTTTTGTTCAAACCAAATGGAGTTACCTGATTTATAGTTAACGTCTTCTCTTAAGTTCATTTCTTTATATTTCTTCTCAAACTCTCTAAAATATCATTATTATTTTATTTTATAACAAAACTAGTATATTAAATATACTAGGTTTTTTATGATAATAATTCCAACTACACTTACACACACCTCTATCTAAGTGATACAAACATACTGTTTCTGTGGACGGTGAACTACTGCCTCACGAAATGATGGTTGTTCAAATATATCCAACCCCCTCTCATAGTGGCCATTATGATGAAAATATATTTATAATTTATATATATAATTATTATGTTTTCTATATTATTCTTTATTTTTTTATTTATATCAAACCATTATTGTTTCTATAATCGGTAAATATGATAATTTTATTTGAGGAAGTGATGACTACCTCCCCCTCAATGTAATATGACTCATCCATGCCATACATGGAATGTATAGATGATAGAGTTAATGAAATTATATATGATATTATACTGGAAATATAATATTCCAATCTATGATTATTTTTTTCATTAAAATAGAAAATATAAATTAATTTAATGTTCATGCTTATGTACTATGTACCGTCTGCATGAACGGTGCAATTCATTTTTTATCCCCAAATGTTATGTATTTTTATAGATACATATATATATGATATATATATATATATATGATATATATTATAAATAATCATTAATATCATTTGGTAGAGAATGTACTTTCAACCACATGGAAAATATATATTTATAACAATTTCCTTTTTATCTAATGTTTTGAACATTGACAAAATGTCCGATATGAACTAAAATAATTAAATAATTGTTATTGAAAGGTAATATGTAATATAAAAGGAATTATGACCTTTTAAATGGTTCTTATGATATTATAAATTAACTTATGTTTATGATTCTATAATAAAAAGGAACATAAAAGTTAAATCAGACTAGAGGTATGGGGTTTTCATCCCACTTCTTATTCCCGTGATATTCCCATTATATTGCCACTATTTCATTTTGTGAGGTGTATGTACTTCCCATGATTGTATATTATGTGTAATATAAATTTTTTTGTGTATTTACATCTTCATTTTATTATCCTTACATCATGGGGTTAATGTTTCGTAAGTGACCAAATCGGCAAGGGAACCTTTCTCCATACTCTTTTAGTCAAAGACTCTTTTATGTAATGTGTTTTGATTTCCATTATATTATATTTGAATATGATATTTTATATCCATTTTTATGTAAATTTTAATTTAAATTGATGAGAAACCATTATCTCTCACATCAGCCCTGTTTTTTAATTTTAAAGCGATTTTGTAGGCTGTCGAATTTCTGTAGAGGAACATCATTACCCAATTTCAATTTTTTGGGTTAAACTTATACATATAGATTATTTTATGATATGAATATGTTTGAATGAACTATTATTGTTTTACACATTAAATCCACTTATATTTTGTGCATTCTTATTTTTCACACATAACTATGTCATTGATATGTTCTTAATCAAAGGATGTCATCTTTGCAAGGGACCTTGTCTCATTTTACAATCAAATGAAAATTATTGGTTGTCATACACCAATTCGCTCTTATATAGTATATATACTTCCCTTTGACATATTATATCATGAATATCCTTATTCCCATAATATTATAAGCTTGATTTAATGTTATTCCTCAATTATTTTTATTCAAATGTCTCTCATTTGGCTGTGGACTCTTTAACTAAAGAACCATTTTAAATGCTTTAAAAATTCATCATTATAAATATTTTTCATTAATTTACATGTTTTTAAAATAGTTTTAAGGTTTTATTTATATGGAAATTAATGTTTTAAAATGTTAATTCCTTTAAAATATACAAAATGGTGTGGGACCCATTGATTCCAAAATCACTTTATTAAATATTTTAAATGATTTGGAAAATGGTTTGATAAAGCATTGATTATGTAAATATCATTAAATGATATGTTGTGATTACAATGTAGAAATGTTATCATTACATTGTTATTATTTTATGCGTTATTAATATGTTATGGTTCTTGTGCATTGTTTACACGTACGGGTGGTTCAATGAAAAACCTAGGGTGAATGAGCCCAAGATAACTCTCCGATTAATTTGGTAACGTAACATAGGTAAAAAATATATGTTTCTCCAATGATATATATAGAATATACATTTATGGGTATCCCAAACATAACTCCCTCTGTATCTATGAAAGCTAAAATGTATTTATGTTGTTTATTCTATAAGTTACATTTATGATTTATGATTTTTGTCTGTTATTCATAAATCTAATGATTTCAGGAGGTATGATATGATTGAAAAGTGTGGTTTCATTGATCAATATTTATTGATGGACTAATGTTTTATTTCGTTATTTTATAACCCTTACTCAGCTTGGTGTGCTCATCCCAAGTTTTTGAAATGTTATCCACATGACTTACAAATGAATAGGGACAAAGATGGGATCATGGAAATGTCATGTTGTCGAAAACAAGGAAATATACATAATTCTTTTTATGAGATTTCATTTAATGAAAAAATGGATACTTAGTAGTAGTATTTACATATAATATTCAAGTTTTTATGTAATAGTTATGGCCTAATTCCCAAAAACATTAAACTTGAAAATATCCTCAATGTGAATTCTTGAAATAATACATGATTATGTAATGTTTAAGGTCGAGTCCTTATATTTGGTATTAGAGGTCAGTTTATACAACTTTAGGGATAACGAGGTTTCGTTCAACACATGGTTAGTCCCTATGTCTATTATTTCAGTTAACTCGTTGTTTTATAACCTTTTAAGATCATGGAAATTATGTTACAAATAGAAGACATAGGATCTTTAATAGCATTCCTATCTCTTCTTGATGAAAATCTCGCAATAATTTTTTCAAATCCATGTTCACATTATTGTTAAAAGTTTTCTAGCATAAAACCCACTTGCAAGAAGTTGTTTGATATATCAAACACCTCCACTATTCCTCGATATCATCATGGATCATGGGTTGTATTTAATCAAATAATATTTTCATAGTATTCTATTATTTTCAAGAAGTTAATTATTATCCAGGGAATTTTCAAATATTTACCTTATAAAAAGATTTTGAAGCATAATATGATTTTGAAAAATGTGTCAAATAAGGAGACCCTTGAACAACCTAATAATATTTTTTATAATATACTCTCATAGAACACACATGGAATTTTTAAAGGACCATTTAATGAATGTTTCAACTCAAACCCGATCTGATTGTTTTATAAAAATCAGGTTTTATCCGATGTTTTGAAATTATTTCTCATACATGATTATTTTTCAAAACAATCTTCCTGGGGACACCCATATAACCATTGTGGTACAAGGTGGTTTTGGATGAAGGATTATCATGATTTTGAAGGATCTCTAAATCATTGTTGTATTTCATGGACCCTCATCCTATGTGAACAAGATGATGATGAAACCATATGAACATGATGATGAAGGTATTATTTTCTTTCTTTTAGGATTAGTTTTATTTTATCACATTTAGGTGAAATAAAAAAGGGAAAATATATATAAGGATTCATGAATTAATATGACGAGGTCTTAATGTGTTGTGATGAAAATGAAAGGTATAAAAAGACATTTGTCATTAAAACATGTTAGGGTTATTTTAGAGTTCCATAAAGAGGAAAACACACAGACCACGTGAATAACCATCACGTCAGACAAAGCTATGTTAATCGAATTCACCCCCAATGTGTGATTGGGATTTATTACCTACAACTATCCTACATTAAGTCCCTGGTTAGTATGATTTATTCTTTTTAGTTAAATTATTTTATAGATCAAGAAAATGTGGATTTTTTTAATTTAGGATTTATCAAATTGATATCCTTAATATAAGGAAATTATTTGGTGATAATGTGATAAATGTTATTTTGGAAGATGTTCTTTATTTTTGGAACACTATATGGTTAAGAAAAATAGAACTATATGGGATATCATTTATGGATTAGTGGTTGAAATTTTATTTTGGAAGAATCAATATAATTATTGTCAAAATATTGTGATTTGGGTTATTTATGTAATTGATTAACCTATCCTAGAAAATGTGTGATAAGGTTAATTTATTTTTCTAATGAGTCTTTATGGGTAAAAATGTTATTTGGAGATAAATTATATGATTTATAGTGGAAGACTATGTGATTATATCTTTTTGAGATTTGGGTATCAATATTAGTTTGGGTTACATTGATGAATTTTGAGGATAATTGTTTATTGAATGTTCTTAGTTGAACATCAGGTACTGTTTGTACAATTTTTGAGATTAAGTGTTTTATTTCATTTTTATAAAAGATTAACCTTTTGGGGATTATATAATCTTGTATTAACCATTTTTTTGGTTAATGTCTAAAGATAGGGGAAATATATTATTCTTCTTTAGTGGATTATGTGACTCTCTATAAGTTGGTCGTAACTCTTCTGGTGTGACCATGTAGTCATGAATACTCATTGTTTAGATAAATAAATAGTTTTTGGTAGGAATTTAGTAGAGGATGAATGTATACATGAGAAGTAAGTATGTTTCATTGTGTTTTTAGTTAATATCCAAAATAAATTCCTCAAAATTATAATAATTAATTTTAAACAAAAAATGATGTTTGTTAACTTTTCTTATTGGGGAATCATAGAACATTTAACCTATCACATGTGTGTGTTTTTCTAGTGGATAACTTTCCCTTGATAATGTTTTCTATTACTCTCCATCAGAACTAGAAAATTAGTTTTTCCTCTCTAAACATGATTAGAAGGAATCCTAGTATGGTTTATCTCAGGTGACCTTTGTACTTATCTTTATTTATTTTGAATTTATATTCTTATTGAATCATTTCTGATGTGGGACTTTTAATGATGTTTTTGAGTTCATTTTTAAAATTGTGAGGGTGCAATTCCCAAACGGGGGAAGTATATAACATCCTAGCTAAATAAAGAATATGAAATATTCTTATTTATTTATATTTTTGAGTTAAATATTAATTAAACATTTAAAGGGGATGAAATGTCTAGTAGCTTACCCAACACTCAACAATGGGTTTCATTGAAATCTTATGATGCCCACAACATTGATTTATACCAAAAAATAATATATTATTATTATTATTCAAATGGTAGTTAATTCATAGTTGTTATATTATAGGGAATGAACATAACTATGTATAATATAATTTCACATGTTTGATAAATGTTTTTACATTTATCCAATGAATGTTAGAGGCTGAGAATGTGAATGAATCCAATTTAATGCCTAAATACTCTAATATTCTTTAAATTATATACTTATAGAATTTTGATGGAGAACCATTTTTAAATATATTTATTGTTACTTTTATAAGTTTTATTTTACTAAATAATATTATTACTTAGAATAAAGACATCAAAATTAAATTTGGATGAAATTTTGGTGTTTTTATGATAATGTAAATTTTTTTATGAATAGTGAAAAATAATGCGTTTTAATTCAAAAATGCCTTTCAATATAATTTATTTATATAATTATTCTATATTTTAATAGTTTTTAATGTGTAATTATATTATAATTTTACCATTGAATCCAATTTTGGTGATTAGAAGTTATTAAACATTGAAAATTTACACTAACAAGCGTCAATCTTTTGAAAGATATTATTTCTTAAAAACAGGCTTTTTTGTTTTGACAACATGAATTAATTTTAAATTAATTTTTTCCACTTCTGTGTATTTAATTTTTTAAAATATATTCCATATTTGGAATCATGATGTCCAAATTGTGTAAATGGGTTACTTTTATTTTTAGACATTATGAATACTTACTTATATAAATATTTTATCAAAGATGTTTGAAAGGTAAATCTTGTATATAAGGGTAAAAAATATAATTATACTAATATTAAATTACCATAACATGTGTCCTAATATTATTATTTGATATATTTACGACCATGTTCATCCTTGTGTCCATTTTGGGACCTTATGGAGCTACATTAAAGTGATAATGACACATTATATTAATTAATGTAAAGTGAAGACAAAATGACATAAACATATATTTTAGCAAATAAATTTTTTCATTGAGTTATATAAGGTATATCTTAGAATATAAATATTTATTTTAAAGCTAAAAAGATTTAATACACCATGATATTTTATTTATAATTTTTATACAACAAATAAATAAAACTATTTATGACACAATGATGATGGGGTGATTACCTTATAAATAAATTATGAAAATAAATGATATTATAAAATTAAAAAAACTATATAAAATCTATCCAATTATTATTGGATAATTTTATTTCTAATAGTAATAATCTTATATTATAATTTATTGAGTTTTGGACCTTTTTAAATAGAAAATATTTTTACTATAAAATAATATTTTCAAACATTCCTAAAGAGCCTCTCCTCCCCCTCATAAATATCCATCGCCTCTAACCCATTACTCACACCTATAAATCCCCTTGGTTCATCCAAAATAATCCCAATTAATCTCCCTATATACCTATATTCTTTCTATAAACCTTACCATACTCATAAGGCACTTCAAGGAAGCCTTTTGGTTCAATCGAAATAAAGTTACCCAATTTAAAGGTAATGTCTTATCTTAAGTTATTTTCTTTTATTTTACTTCCCTAACCCCCTAAAAACTATTTATTACATTATATTACAAAACACACAGTATCCTAAATATACATGGTTGTTTTTTTGAGATTTATTCTAACTACAATTACACACACCTCCATCCAATGGATACGAACAAAGTGTTTCTGTGGACGGTGAACTACTGCCTCAGGAAACGTTGATTGCTCAAATATCTCCATTCACCTCTCTTGGTGGACATTATGATTGAACCATATTTATATATGATATATATTATTTTTTTGTCTCTCTATGATTTTTTATATTTCAATTATAGCATATCTTTATGGTTTCCAGAATCGGTAAATAATATAATTTCATTTGAGGAAGTGCAGACTACCACCCCGTCAAAGTGATATGTGTCGTCCATGACATATAAGAGATGTATAAAATATGGAGTTAGTGAAATTATATAATATATTATGATGGAGTTATAATATAACTATTTATCCTTATTTTTTCATTCCATTAAAATATGAAATAGAAATGAATGTCGCGTTCATGCATACGTATGTCTTACTATCTCCATGAACGATCGAGTAGATTTATTATCTCCAAATTTTATGTACTATTATAAATACATATATATATATATATATACGGGATATATATTATATACGTGATATAAAAATAATGAATATAAATTTGGAGATAATGGAATTTTGACAACATGGAAATTTTTTAATTTTAACATGTTAATTTTTAACTCATGTTTTGAACATCGACAAAATGTCCGATTTAAACTCAAATAATTAAATAATTGTTATATAAAGGTAATAAGTGACATAAAAGGAATAATAAAATAAAAAATTTATTAGGAAAGTATAAATAAAATTATGTTTATTATTATGGAAGAACAACAAACATAGAAGACACGTCATACATGAGGTAATGGGTTTTCATCTCACTTTTTATTACCTTGAGATTCATGCTATATTGCCATTATTTCCTTTTATGTGGTGTATTTATGTTCCATGGTAGTATTTTTTGTGTAATATACTTTAATTTATGAGTATTTAGATCATCATTGTGTGATCCTTCCTTCTTGGGGTGTATGTTTCTAATGTTACCAAATCTGTAAGGGAAACATTCACCGTACTCTTTTAGTCAAAGACTTATTTTGTGTTATGTCTATTGATTTCCAATATATTATGACGGGATATGTTCAATTATATAATTACTTCTTTAAATTTTATTTCCATGTGACGATATACCATTTTCAATATCATCAACTCATTTTCTAAATTCTAAATCGACAATGTTAGGCTGTCAAATTTCTGTGAAGGAACTTCTTAACCCATTTTTCATTTTTGTGGGATAAACTTATACATCTTGATTATGTTACACTATGAATATTTTTCATTGATATAGGATTTTTTTACGATAAATATTCACTAATATTGGGTTTATTCTTATTTTTCAAACATAATTATGGCATTTATTTTTTCATAATCTATGGATATGATCATTGTAAGGGACCATGTCTCAATTGAAATTAAATTGAAACTTATTTGTTTTTATAAACCAATTGACTTTTAAATGGTTTATATACTGACCTTTGAAATATTATATCAGGAATTTACTTATTCTAATGATAGTATATGCTTTTACTAATGTTATTCCTCAGTTCTTTTTATTTAAGTGTCCCTCATTTGGATAAGGACTCTTTAAGTAATGATTCATTTTAAATGTTTTAGCGATTCATTATTCTAAATATTTTGAATTAATTACAATGTTTTTATAATTGATTTAAGAATTTATTTATAGGTAAATTAATTTATTAAAATTTTATTTCTTTTAAAATCATCAAAGTGGTTTTGAATACTTTGATTCAGAAATTGGTTTATTAAACATTTTAGATGATTTCGAAAATGGTTTGATATATCATTAATTATGTAAATATATTGAAATTATATATTGTGATTGAAATGTGGAAAAGTTTTCATTACATTATTCCTATTTTATGGGTTATTAATATGTTATGTTTCTTGGTAATTGTTTATGTATACAGGTTGTTCTGTGATAACCTTAGGGCAGGTGTTCCCGAGATATCTCTCCAATGCATTGGGTAACGTGAATGAGGTAAATGTAAATGTTTTTTCTAAGAGATTTAGGTTATATAAAAGGATGGGTATTCCAAATTTAAATCCATGTGTAGCTGTGAAAGCTACAATGTAGTTATGTTTTGTATTCTATAAGTTACATTTAAGATTTATGATTTCTGTGTGTTATTCATAAATCATATGATTTCATGAGGTATTTTATGATGGAAATCTATAGTTTCTTTTATTTGTATTTATTGATGGACTAATATTTTATTTCATTATTTTATAACCCTTACAAAGCTTGTCATGTGCATCCCATGTTTTTGAAAATATTTCACATGACATAATGATGAATAGGGTCGAGGATTGGATCAATGAAAATTCATTCTATAATAACATGGAACTAGACATGTTTCTTTTTATGGGTTTTTATTTAATGAAAAAATTGGATACTTATTAGTAGTGTCTACATGTAATATTCATGTAGTTATGTAATAGATATAGCCTAATTCTCTAAAACTCTAAACTTAAAAATATCATCTATGTGATTTCTTAACATAATTCGAGATTATGTAATGTTTATGGTCAGGTACTTATACTTCTCATGCACCCCAATATTCTATGAGACATAACATACAACATGATATTCTTGAATGAGAACACACCCCAATGCAGATCATGAATCATCATAATACAACACAATACCCTTTTCTAATTCTTGATGTACCAATATTGGAGTTTAAGTAAGGTGAAATTTTAACTCTTTAAATGATTTCCTACATTTATCTATCCATTTGAATTGAATAGTATACTTTTTGGAAGTAGCCATTGGTGATTCTAACCATTATAATTCATTAAAATTTATTGGTAATGACTAGGAATAGTAAGCAAACATGATATCACAAAGGTATTATTTAGTGGTTTCGAAGAGATAATAGCTATAATCTTCTCTAGATCAATAAAAATACTTTTTTCAAAATTACATGTCTAGGAAAGCATACCTCTTGTATCCAAAAATAATACATTGATAATTAGGAATACAAATGATGGTTTCTCAATATTTCCAACACTATTGCCATGTGTTTCTCATACTTAGTATGTGTCATCGAATACAAAAATATGTCATCCACAATCACCACAACAAAAGATTCTAGATATCTATAAAATATTTTACTCATCAATTACATAAAGAATACTTGTTATTTTGTATGACTGAAAGGTAGTTTCATGTATTTAAAATGTCTATATCTTCATCTGAAAACAATTTTTTGAATATCCACCATCTGAACTCCGAGATTGTGATATCCTAACTGAGTTTCAATTTTAGAGAACTGATAATCTCCACTAAATTGATAAAATAAATCATTAATGCATGGATGTTGATATATATTTTTTACCATAACTTAGTTAAGCTTATGATAATCTACACATAGTTTTAGAGTAAAATTTAATTTCTTTACAAGCATGACTGGTGATACCCATGGATATGTTCTTGACCAAATTAAACCCTTATTTCATGCCCATCCACCTACACTTTCATATTCCTTAATTTTATTGGTTATATTTTATAAGAGGGTAGTGAGATGGGACTTGTCCCTAAGTGGAGACCAATCATAAAATCCAATTATCTTACAGGTTGTAACCTTGAGAATTATTAATGAAATAAATCCACAAACTAATAAAACACTTTTATAAAATTATTAATTTTGATCTCTTCCATAGATTCCATGGTCAACAACACAAAATGTTAATATTTTATCCCACTTATGGTTCCAACAAGCCCATTACACTTTTCTTCACGACACCTACTCCATTGAAGAGATGGTAGGTGCCATCCTCAGTCGTAAAACTATTTATTCTTCTATAATAGACAATGTTAGAAAAGAAAATTTTCAAAAAAAATATTCACTATGTCTTACATAATATACATCCATCTCCAATATAGAGAAATTTTAATTCAAATCAACTCTATCAATATTTATAGAACATGCTCTACAAAAAATGGTTTGACATTCTCTTTGACCAAGGGGAGTACGATTTTCTATTACAGAAAGAATATTATAATGTCATAAACATTTAAAATCAACAACACGTAAAAATATGATTGTAATGAGATGCATCGGTATCAAACAACACTTTGAAATGGGTAGAATTAAAACTAATTATACCTCTGACAACAAATGGTCAATCCTTGTGTCCCAAAATCACCTTCTAAACTTCATACATTATCTTTTTCACTGCACTCTAGTCCTTATTGCCTTTCTGAGAATTACCATGTGGCTGATTTATTGTATTCCCCTAATCATCATGTCTAGATCTGCTCGGCTGCCGAGTTTGATTCTACATCCCTCTCGCCATCGAATAATTCAATAATCGATACTTTCTTGGGAACCTGATCAAATAGAACTACAGAAATAGCCCTTATTATGGCCCATATTTTTTCTATTATGAAATTTTATTATTTCTGTTGTATACTCTAATTTCATTCGGTCAAAATAACCACATTGAAAACACCCCACTTTTGTCATGGGTCTTGGAAAAATATTTAGTAATCCAACTATCTGATTCTGATTCCCAATCCCACACTGGATGTAAGTGTCCCTCGCCTATTTTATCCCAGTATTAGATTTCCCAATAATTCTCATGGAAAACAACATGCATACTTCATCCATAGCTCTATATAGATCACATTTAGTCACATACAATCTATCGACTATATCTGTATAAATTGTAACATAGAGCACAACAATCATAGAACGAATCTCCTACCTTAGCCCCAATTCAAAAATATGTTCCTTTAAGGACATAGTTTCCCCAAACTCAGGTGAAAAACACACTAAATTCATAAATTTTGTGGCATACTCTTTTACAAAGAGATTTTTTTGATCTTGGTGGATGCATTTTTTCATTCTTTAGATCTTAAAATTTTCTGGATATAATTTTTGGTAAAAATTATTCAAAATCCTTCAAACTAATGCATTGATCCACATTATCATACACCACTACTTCCCATTGATGGAAAGATAGATAATAGAGAATATAAATTTGTAGTTTTATATTTAGATCCTTAGGTGTGCCGATGAAATATATTACAGCATTCATCATATTCATCCCTTACTTTTCTCTTTCCAGTTAAAAATCACCATTGAATATGGGTCGATTCTATTTCTAGAACATGATTCAATGGTCCACTTTTCTTAGCTCATCCCCTTGGATCTCTATGTCCAAAATGTGAAATTATTGGAAGTAAATAAAAACTACTTATTGGATCACCTGTAGCTTAGGTGAAACCACATTACCATAGAATTTTTCATTTAGTTTCCTACAATGCCTATCAGGTGTCATTTTCTATTCCAAAAAAATTCCATAAGTCTCAGTTTCTTGAAACTGAAGGTATAGAATTTCAATTTTTTAGAAATCATCTTCCACAACATTTCATCCCAAATAAACCATTTCAATGGTCATCCATTTTTGAGAAATATTTACATAATTTTGAAAATCAATCCATTTTTGACATATACCAACCTTGCTCTTTTCAAAATCATTCATTTGAAAATAATTTCAATATTTCAGAAAATGTTAAAGATTTAAACAAATAATATATCATTACTCAAATTGAAATACTAAATCCTAATCTAAATTTATTTCCCTGATTCACTTTATGGTCATCTCATTGGATGAACACTTCACAATGATATCTCAAAATACTATAAGTGTCTCTAGAACACATTCGTACCCAACTCCTTGGTAACATGATGTCCAGTATAAAAATGTTAGCTATGTATTTTTATGATAAAATTTTCATGTCACAAAATTACTAATAAATTATAAGATCACAATCCAATGAATATAAAATAATGAATTCAATTCAAAAACAGAGAAAATAGATGACTACTTATTCCACATGTAAAGGAACAAGATGATATCGTTTATCTAAAACATGCTTTTGGAATGAACATTAATGACCCAATTTGTATCATCCCTCCATATCCTAATTGGATTTAGAATGTGGTAGGAAACTAATTGGCCAAAAGATATATACCTAATATGCCAAAGGCAAAATATAAATGCTAAAGGGATTCATTGAACAGGCGGCGGTCGATTTTAAAATAAAGAGTAAAACTAGTATCCAACAATTCATAACCAAACATACCAATATATTATGCATGTAAACCATGAAAGACAACCCAATGTTTCGGAAATAAAACACTTATTCAAATAAACTACCTTAGTGGAAGATTAATTCATCAATATATATAGCAAAAGATAAGCTAACAAGAATCCAAGAAAAAAAAGACTACATGCTCTGCAAGCTTCATACACCAACATCTTTAAATAACACATCTATCATGAAGTTGTGTTACACGTGTGATAATTTAAATATTACCATGTCTCTGTAGATGAAATATACAGAAGCACAAAACTACCAATGTGTGGGTGAGTAGTAAAACTCAGTAGGTTTTCACCAATTACTTCCCTACTAATTCCACTATGATATATGAGTTTGTAACATTTATATACAGTGATTTAAATCAACCAATATACAAAATAGTTTATTACAAAATATAAACTACTTGTTAAATATTTTATGAAAAATAACATCAAAAACAATTTATAACTAAATATAAATAATTACCATAATAACCAATATTCCAATGTAATCCATTATTCATGAATAAAACCAATCTATACTTTTAAAACCATCCAAAATCTCTAATTGGGATATGCATTTTATTCCATAAAAACACAATACTTACTATGCATGATTTGTTATGATAGGTCCATACTCATGAATAGTCTCTTATCAATATATCATTTGGTCACATGGTACTTATTTACCATTATCAATTATAACATCAGCTCCGAGGAAAAGGTCATATTTCAACCAAGCATGGTAAATGAAATATATACCCATGTACCAATTATGCCAAAAAACTATTCCAATTCCCTCAAACCAAAACCATTTCCAAAATACATTCTTTTTAGTTGAAAACCATTTTACAATAACCCATTTCTAAAATATATCTAAGAAATATTTTAAAATCAAAATTTTAATATTCAAAAAAATCCATCACATTATATAACAATTTAATAAAATTCCACAATTTCACCGAAAATCAGAAATCATAAAAAATGATTTATGATATGATTTTAACAAATATTTCTCAATGAATTTTAGTTATATAAATAAATTAAAAAATTCTGAAAAAATTATTTTAATAGGAGTCGAGAGTGAATCCACCTACATTAATAGATTTGTTGAAAATGATAAACAGAATGAAAAACGTCCATAAAACGGGTTGAATCTTAATGATCCCACAGTAGATCTATTACCCTAACATAATCAAGACCAAATATAAAACTATTTGTAATCCAAAACCTTAATTATTCCCACATAGAGTGTTGATCTTTAAAAACTAGAGGATGGGTGATTTAGATCATGGAAAACCCATCAAGAATTAGGAAGGATGAACATAAAATGTGAAGAATCAACATCTAATCACCTTGGGAATCAATCAGATACCCTTCAAATTGAATGCAGAACCACCCTTGAACATGGGGGTAGAAAAATTATTTTTTAGGGTTTTATTGGATTAAATAAGAAACAAATAATGAAAAAATCTTGTTAGATCCACTTTTTAAGAAGGTGGTCTTGACCCACACATGGTTTAGTCACATAGTTAAGAAAATCGTGATCTAAATGTGTGTTATCCACTTCTTCAAAGTTACGAAAGACATATTTCAATGTTCTTGATTTCTCTCTAGATTCCACATGGTTCAGACTAACTGTGAAAAGCCTGTGCACATCCCCATTATCCCATTTCTCACACTACATGGTTTCTTGCATGTGTTTTGTGGTTTCTAGAACTTGTTCAATTATAGTAAAGCCAAAAAAATGTAGAAAAGTTCCCTAAACCATCCCAAACATAACCCATATACATTACATACTTATAATTCATAAATCAATGAAAACATAATAGAAACTGGTGGTACTATAGATATTGTAGATATGAAAATCAAATCTTCTAATTCATGAAATATTCAGTTGAAATATAGGTACGAATGGATTAATGATTTGACTTTGATTCCATGATCAATATGTTATGAATCAAAATTGAATGGTTTAGCCTATATATTAGTGTGTCCTAGGGTATAATACTACATGAGAGTAAGGATTTGATATACAATATTGTTAGATATGTACCATTTTAAGAGTTAGTTTTTTGGTACTGTCTTATCTTGGGATAAATATTATGATATTACATTACAAATTAGTGTAATGAAATATAGTATGGCTTAATCTGATCCATATAATTATGATATTTCATTAAATAATCAACATGAAGTGTTATTGGGTATGAGAAGACTTTTGAAGAGGTAATATATGCATTGTATTTAGTGGAAAAGAGATAGGTTGCTTATCTATATATGTTTTGAAATACATGATTACCTGATTAAAGTTTCTTGATAAGGGTTATATGAGGATCATCCAATAGGAAACAATCAATTTTTTTAATAATGTGAAATATGTGGTCTTGATAGTATGGTCATATCCTGACCAATGGTTATATAAAGGTAATGTTAAATCTAAGAAATTAGTCATATATGGGTGATGATTTATAACATCGCGATAATCATTTATAGAGGTGAGTCAAACCCCATTAGAATTATGAAACTACAACTGTGATAATATAGATTTCATAGATATTTAAAAGTTTATATTTAAGTTATTGTGGGTGAGTTGATTGGTAAGGAGATATATCTATTGGGATGTGGGATTCAGGGTGAGACATTATATAGTGGTAACATATAGTGATTTGATGGTGACTGACTTTGACGTGAGGATTTTGGGAGAGATTAATTAGGTTATAATGAGTGGGATTCATGTGTAATAATTTTTAGGGGATAATAAAAATTCATGTAATTGGTGTTTTTAGATCAATAATAAGGGAAATCACATGGTGGTGAGAACATTAGCAATGGTTTATAGTGAACATCAGGAGTGGAATTTATAGAAAACCTACCCTATAGGATTTTATGGTTTTGCATCAATTCATTGAAGAAAATAGACTTGATGTGCAATCTTAAAAGGATATATCCAAATGTGGTGAAAATTGTATGATTTTTAGGATATATCAATGAATTATTTAAGCCTATTATGAGATATTGAATTAGTCTAGAGGGGGATGGATTGAAATATTATATCATTAAATAAATTAATTAAATAAACCTTCCACCTCAAAAAGTATTGATAATTTATTTATGTTCAGGAAATTATCAAATTCATGGATAAATATTTAAAATTAAATATTGATAATTCATCTTCATACATGATGAGTTTAAGTGAAAAAAATAAATCAAGAAAATTATATTTTATAGTAGTTTGGATCAATATGATCTTAAATATACATCTCAATCCCTTCCTCTATAAGAGAAATTATACCCAGAAAAAAACCCTCACATTAGAAAGTATGTGATATCCTTTTATAAGTCATGACTATTTTTCATCTAGAGATACAACCTAGAATAACAATATCTTGATTTTACAAAAGATTGACAAAAAATGGCATATATTTTTAATTGGAGTTATAACCAATGATCACACCTTTTGGAGTGGAGGTATTAAAATTAAATACTGGGTTTTACAATGTAAATAATAAACCATACATATAATTAAAAAATAAATCGATACAATAATATAACCTAATAACAGAAAAACCTAGAGAACAATAGAAATGTAGGAAATTGGTGAAGCCCAATTACATTAACAATAAAATCATGCATTATAGTTCCTTTATTTTGAACTCTGTAGAGTAATATAATTCATAAAATAAAACATTCTATAAATTCTAGAATAGTATAAATCTTATGAATTTAACCTCACTTCCCCATATGGTACCTATAAATAGAATTTGTAAACTAATTATCCATTGTTCACCTTATGAAGTCCTTGATATGTTTTACATGTTAGTTTTATAATTTTCATCATCCTATTGATAATAAAAATTAGTTTTTGTAAATTGAAAAATGAAATTATTTTTGAAATTACATGATAAAAAAATGGTCTTGAATATAAATAGTGCAAAAAATAAATCATAATTCAATAATAAACGAAATTTCCAAAAATATTAATTCATTTAGAACAAATAACATTGTAAAAGTAAATTAACCATGTGTATAAGTCATTTTAATTTATACATATGTATCTATCGATATCTAAATAATAATAATTATCTATATATGAAATATTTTAAATTATAATGATAATAATTTACTTTCTGCTTGAATCCTTAAGATTTATTTTAAAAAAAAGACCTCATATGAGGCATTTTGGAAAATTTTATTAAACATTTACTTTGTATGAAATATTTTCTCATATGAAATGTTTTCCACATCACTTGAGTTTTCATATACTCCAAAAAGGTAAACATGCAGTTTAGAAGAGTCATATATGTTTTTCGTATGAATCATGCATGAATTTTGTATGATTCATTTATATACATCATGGGACGAAAATAGAGTGTTCATAAAATCCATTTATGTAGTTAGTATAAGTTATTTATGCAGCTAATGGAATTCAAATAAACACTTTAAAAAAGTAACACACTTCAAAAAAACATAGAGGTCAGACTTTATAAGACTGAAACATGTTTTCTAATTTTCTAAAACATTTATAAATCACAAAATACAAAAACGAAATTAATTCAAATTGTAATCTTATGATCTTCATAAATAATTAATTAACAAAAGAAGACTGATAAAAAAACTTTAAAAAATATATATGAAATTATATTTAACCAATATTGAAATTTTGAGGTACTGTAATATTAAAAACATGAAAAGAGAAAAAACTTATTTCAACAGTAATTAATAATACTCCATACACACATTAATAGTATACCATTATTTAAAATTACAAAACCCAAAATAGAATTTAAAAAAGTTCTCCCCATATTGAAATTCATCAAATGGTTTAAAAATATATTCAAAATATTACATTTCTTAAAAATAAATTACATTTTTATGAAAAAAATTATTTATACAATAGAAATAAAGCATCATTAAACAAATAAAAAAAATGTATAATGATTAATAAAACTATCATCAATTAGGATAAAACAATAATTAAAAACATTTTAATCTATACCTAAATAAATGTATAAATTTGAAATATAAATATAACAATGATCACATCTAACAAATTTAGTATAAATTATAATAGTTAATTAAAAATGTAATATTTTTCCCTAGAAACATATTCATCATAGAATAATATTTTAAAGAGAATAAACAACTAATAAACAGATTAAACTATCAGAAATTCAAATTAAATTTCCAACATATCGTGTTCATCTTTTATTTTCTCAGACTTCACTACGTACGATTGTATATTTAAAATATTAGCGACTTGGTCCTTAGTTAAAACAATTTACAATATAATAACTTCTTTATTTACATTATCACTAGTAAAATAGAATTTCACATCAATATGTTTAGTTATAAAACACTATAAAAGAACCAACGAAATTAAAATACAACATGTATTTTCATATTAATTAAAAATCCTAGAAAAATTAATTTTAGAATTAAAAAAATATATTCTTAATTAATAGTGAATAATCAAAATAATTTTCAATATTTAAATATTATTTCAGAAATATTAATAGGAAAACATATAATTTCTTATTTTATTTCCATGAAATCAAAATTTTACCATGAATATAATACATTTTTGGTGTAATCATTCTACTAATTTGATAACATCCAAAATACAAACATGAATAAGAAAATAAATCAATACAATTTGTACTAGAATAAAATAATGTATAATTTTTTATGTCTATAAAATCAATAAATACTATTTTAATAGTTGTAAATGACATTATTTAGGATAAAATTTAAATACAGAATACATACATACACTAAATAAAGTATTAGGTATGATAGTTATTAAATACAATAATCTCCCTATCATTACAGTATCTGGGATTATGCCTATAGGTTTTTTAGATTCATCCAAAACTAATTTAGAATTATTAATAACACGAATTCTAAATGTTCTACAAAAATCAAGGCCAAACCATTTACCAATGTCAATAACATACATAATATTATTGAAAAATATACCATCACATCAATGAACAATTCGATGTCCTAAAAAATTAATTTATCCATTAAACTTATATCATATTTAGAATCCATTGATTTTTAAAAAAAATCCAAAAAAATAAATGGAGGAAGAAAACAATATCATCATCATTTATTTGAATAATTAAAATTTATTTATAAATAATCATAATAAATATTTTTGGGATCTAGTGTACCTTTTTTAAAAACATTCTATAGAAATAAAATAATTTTTCTTACCAAGATCATGGAGTAAGATTATCCTCATTCAATGCTTTTGATAATTAAAAAACATGAATTGAAATTTTTTAGGATCAAAAATAGGATATTAAATAATATATAATTATTCAAAACATAAACCACAAAAAAATAACTTTTTACATCTAAGGGAATCAATAAAAAAAATATAAGTTTATAAAAGCTAAAAATTTCTAATAGCATCAATGATATCAATAAGAGTAATAAATAATTAAAATATTGTTTTTATTAAAACATATTTAATAAAAAATTATAGATTTATTCAAAAAAATTTGTCCATGTTTAACTATTTTATTTGAAAATATCAATTTATTTCAAATAATCAATTTGAAATTGAATGGTTTGACCAATTTTAAAATATGTTTTCGACAATATATATTGCTTTCTTTATCCATACAAGTAATCTAAACAAAATATTCTAAATAATTAAAATAATGATTATGAAAAAATATATAAACTAAATGATAATTTTAATGAAAAAATTAAATAGATCACACTGTTTGAATTAAATTAAAAAATTACCAATTACACTATAAATATGTTGGTATTTATGATTTTTGAAATTTTTTTATTATATTAAAAAGTGATATTCAACACATCGATTGATAGATTATTTTGTTGGGGTTATTATTTAAAAACGTTAAATTCTCAAAATTCATTATCTATTTTATCAAAATATCAATTCAACTTCATGAATTTTTTTCCATTAATAAATATTGTTGATTTTTCCATAACCATATTTATTTTATTATACACTCAATAAACCTTAATAACATTATAATAACATAAAAAATCATTCCTCAAATTTATCATTATATTTTTATAAATTATCTTTCATATTCAAAATGAATAATGGAAATAATAAACACTAAAATATACAACATAAGAATTAATTCATTATTATAATACAAAATGGTTCTTCCTTAATTAGGAATTGATCATAACTGAATTTTTGACATTTCTCGAGGTATATACTTGCTAATACAAATATTATTTATGTTGTTTGTTTAATTTAATAACGGTTTAAACATTTCTAAAATATTCATATTTTTTACTTTGAATGATGACATTTTTTTGGTGTTTCAGAGGCATAAAATCTATGAGAATAACCATTGAATTCAATATTATTGAGAAATTATAGATTATAAATTCACCACCTATATATCTTATAATACATGTAAATAAATATCCCTTGGTATTTTGGAAAAAAATTTAAAAAATAGTCAACATATATTCTATCTTAGATAAAAATTCATTTTTATTAGTAAATAAATAAGTCCATGAATTCCTTTAGTGAACATCATAATTTAAAAAACATATTACTTCTTACCTAAACTAGTTATTTTAGAGGAAAAAATAAATTAAGATGAATAATTTCATGATTAATAACATTTTTAACATTATTAATCGACCAAAATCTATACTTATTATTTTTTACTTTTAAACAAGAATCATTAAAAAATTACATACATTAAACTCGAGTATATACTGAATATATCTATGATTTGATTTTTTATGTAGCATTGGAAAATTTAAATTTCTAAACCATCAATTCAATATGATATTGTATATTTCAATAGAATTAATATCTTTAAAATTAAAATTATTAAAAATCAATTTAATAAATATTAAATATTATATGAATATGAATTAAATGAAAGTCGTTAATGGTATAATGAACTGGATGTGTGTAGCATTCAAACCAGTGCTCCGACTAACCCACCAATGAACAAAGGGGTGTCCTTAATCCCCCTGGGTGGATGAAAACATTATGGGTAACATGAATGACCATCGGGGATGGTTCCACACTCATCATACTATACATAAAAAATCCAATCATGGAATTACAAAATATGAATAATATAAAATGCTAGAAATTTAATTTACGAATATAATATTTACTATAGGATTAAAATACATTAAATTGAAACTAAATAAATATAATAGGAGTATAAAGAGGGTAAAACATAACTCAATAAAATAGGTTCTAGGAAATTGAAGCCTTGAACACTATATCCATGTGACTCTCAATCACCACCAGAATACCAACAACCATATTTTTCCCAATGATGATAAAACAAGCCAAATCCCATACATAAAGAACTAAATCTACCCACATATAACCAAAATAATAAATGACCAAAAAAATTTATATGTGGGTTGTGATACAAAGCCAGGGATTATTTAAAAATTTGTCAGTTTTATTAAATTTATAAAAGAAACCATAACTTCTAATTTTTTATTTATATAACGATTTTTTTTCAATTCCCTTTATTCTAAAAAATCTCTTTTGTAAATAAACCCAGACATGGTTTATGAATATTTTAGTGGAATTTATATTAAATATAATCATTTTGAAACCAAAATCCCCTTTTATCCTTCAAAAAATTTCGAACACCAAAATCAAAGGAATGAAAATAAAATAAGGTTAACTATTGTGAAAGCTATTCCATAGAAATTCATAAATAATTCCAAACAAATATATTAAATGGAACTGGTTATCATCCAGACAAAACATTATGATGATAAAAAAATAAGAAATTTCGTACATGTAATAAAAAACACAACATCTAAAAGATAATGAAATTAAAAACATAGTATACATATATTGAGTCATCACCTGAGGGACTAAATGGATAGCTATATGACACATAAGGTTGACCTACATTCAGTTGGTTAATAGTTACATAATAATCAACTAAATCACTCTTAATTGAGTCTCATATATGACCTAGCCTCTACCCATAAATACATTCAACTATAATTTAATATCCATGGTATAATATTTAGTAGAATAGAAATACCAAATGACTTCCCATATTGTTGAAAAAGGTTCTTAATGGAATAAAAAAATACAACAATATATGATCAAAACAAATTTCATCCCATACTAATAACTATGATGAAAGGGTAACATCAAAATCATATTTTTCTCACCTCCCACATTTATTGTCACACCTTGACCATGGGTTTATAAAATTTTCAATTATTTCCCAATGTTGGATCTGTGTTCAAAGCTTAGGTTTGGGGCCTGGTTTAAATTTTTGAGGATTATAAGATTATGGATTGTTTTAGGTTGGTGCAAAGGCACCGTACATTTAGCGGAAACCATTCAGTCAGCCCCAGTATCAGTGTGGCTTCATTTGGAATTGGCGAAAGCTAGCACAATATTCGCGCATAGTCTCTTGAGCCATGTAGTGTAACATCACAGTTTCCATGTTTTTAAAAATAATTAAAAATAAAAAAGAGGAAAATAAAATTAAATAATGTTTAATAATAATATTATTATTTATAATATAATTATGAATAATATTATTATTATAAATATTATAATTATTATGAATATAAATTATTTTTTCTATTAATATATTTATTGCGATTATTATTATTATAGATTATATTCATTATTATTATGTTAGTTTTTTTTTCTTTTTTCTCTTTCCGCCCTTTCCACTCTCCCTTAGAGCGCATAACCCCCCCTTCCTTGTCCCTATGTGATGCCACCCACTCCCTTATAGACTCATTTTCCTGACAGTACCCTCTTATCAAATATACCATCATAAACCCACAAATTTCCTTTTGAGGCCTCATATTTGTGCATGCCCACCCCAACAATTCTCCTCTGTTGGTGAGGGACCCTTCCCTAACCCCCATCTGGCGTGCAGATTCACTAGCACTCCCCACCTCTGGTGGTGGCTCCCCCTCTACTATTCACTTCTTCTTATGCTTTTCTTTGTTATCATATTCTTCTTCCCTCAATGTAGTTGGTATGATGACCTATTTTTATGCCTTGTGTTCCTCATTAATTTCAGTTTTGGTCTTCGTGGGGTTCCATGAGCTTGTTGTTTCATCTCTTAACCCTTGTAGAGTCTATTCGGTTGGGTGTTATTGATGTGTAATAGATTTGAGGTAGTATCCCTTTTCACCCCTATTTTAGATTAAATATTAAATTGAATTATTGATTTTTTTACCACTCATAGTTACCTAATTGTGATGTTCTATGGTTATAATAACAGTTTTTTGCGAAATTAGGTGGGTTTACTTCCTTTTTAATTTTTTTTTGCATATTTGTTGAGTTGTGCGAAACATGTGTTGGTTAAATTTATCCTTTGGATTTTTTAGTTGGGTAATGACCATTCAAAGAATGTTTTGGTTTTAGATATGTAATTGTGACATCTAAAATCTTATTTGTCCTTTGTTAATATGTTTTATCGTAAAATGGTGGTTTTTAAAGATTAATGGGGTTGCAAGGGTGTGTCTGGTCTTAAAACTAGTTTGGCATGGATATTTTGTGAAAAGGATTATTATGTCGATATGTTTTAAGGACCTTTGGGAATATTGGAATAATTATATGGATAATCCATATTGGGTAAGGTCACTTTCCTTGTTTTTTTATCATAATATGTGAGGTACTTTTGTATAGTACGTCCCTTGTGTAATAATAATTTTAAGGAAGGGGACTACCCATGAGGCAGCTGAGGTGGTGCCAGTTTGTGTGATGTCTATGATAAAGTATGTATATGGTTTTCTGTTTGGAATGTGTCTAACAACCCTTTCTGATTATTAAAATAGAACCTTGAATAGGTTGGAGGATTATTGAGAACAATTTCACAACTATTTTAGATTAAGTACTTACTTGTGGCCCATAAAATAGGGATATTTTATTATTATTTCTATGGGATTGGTCCCCTCAGTCATGTTAGGTATGGCCATGATCAGGCGTTTGGGTGTTATGATGGCATATGGTTGTGAATGCCTTCATAATGAGTTGCATGTATAGAATGTTCTGGTTGTCCATTGACTTCCTTAGTATTATCATATTAATTATATACTAGTACGGTTAGTTTCATTGTAGTATTTGTGTAGAATTATATTTCTTTTACTTGTATTTGGTAATTTCATTCAAAATGGTGAATTTTGGGATTGTAAAAAATTGTTTACAAGAAGAGTGTTTTGAACGAACAAGTATTTTCACAGTTTTCACTAATTTGAAGAATAATAATTTTTTATTTGGTCAATATTTCCCATATTCCCTTATGTATTATTTGAAAAAATGATAGAAAAGGATTTTTATGTGATTTATTTAAATTTAAATAAAAAGTGTAGAAATCCTATACTTATGTATAGTATTTCAAACATGTTAATTTATTTGTAATTATTTAAAAAAATTCATTAGGAATAGAATTATTTTGTCTTACCTACTGAGTTTTAATACTCATCCCTATATTGTTTTCTTCTTTTTAGTTTATTTTGTAGGTTTTCCTTGATTTTGATCACCTAGGGAGATAGTTGCTACTAAATTTGAGAGTGACCCATGGGGTAAAATGGAGGTGTCATCAGTATCAGTTTCGGTTTAGTTTTTTCGGTATAGTTTTTTTATTAGTTTTTTATTCCTTTCATTATAATTTTAAAGCATGTAATGTTTGAAAATCATAATTTGTTTGATTTCACATGTATTTATTTTTCTACATTTGTTTATTTCACCAGGAGTAACAGTTCATATTGTCTCTTATAATGACTTTGGTTCTTGTCGCCAGCCGAGGAGAATCGAGAACACCTCTGGAGCCTTGCCATAGATCTGCTCAGGTGGCTGGTTTAGGGTCTACCTGGGTTGGATCATTGCAAAATGAATCAAATTAGGTCATCTTTTTAGTGGAAATTAATTTTCAAAACACCCATCATTACATGGTAATGTTACTGTTGAAGGATTGAGAATTTCAAGGATCAAGATTTAGGAATGAGTCGGACATCACAAAACCTTGATCTTTTTGAACTGGGGGTTACCATGGGATTTCCATGTTTGTTGGTGTCCTTTGATTCTTGTTAATTTTCTATATTGGGAAATAAAAATAAACTTAAGAATGTGGACTCCATGAGATTATGTGGCCGAGAAAGCCATATAGAGCCATGGAATATAACATAGAATTATCTTTGTAATGGAGGTGTGACTTTATTATGGTTTCCATACATATGTGCGAGCCCGCCACAGACACTAGTTTCCCCTCGTGGACCATTTGGTTTTTTCTTAAATCTGAAAAAATGAATTTCCAAAATTTTTTTGAATGTGGATTTGGAAGGGTGTATTGTCCTGAAATTGTTTTGGTGAAAAATGAGAATGATTTTAATGAGGTAGGGTTTTTGTAAAAAAAAATTTATTTATCAAGATTTAGATGATCGAAAAATGGGAATTTATTATTTGAAATGTGTTTTGAAAAGTTGTTTAAATTTAAAATGAATAAGTTTTAAAAAAATACATATTGATGAAACATATTGTTTTTTTTGTAAATATATATTTTTTGAAATGGGTATAATGTTTTTTGGAACATGGAAATTTATTGTATTGACAGTTATTATTTCTCTAAGTGACCACATGTTTGAATATTTGTGGAAAGTTGATGGGTTATAGGTATGGCTTGAGGATGTGAATTTGTGAGACTCCATGAAATACCATTGGTTGGTGTTAAATCATTTAATGTTTTTTCAATTTCTTAAATTTCTATGAAAAAATAATGTATGATTTTTTTAGCTTAAATTATTATGGTGTGTCCTTTTTATTTTGGGAGTGACGTTTATTTTGTGGTGTTTGAAATAGAGAATCATTTTTGGGGGATTAGTCTTCATTGAGTTCCTTGTTACATTATTCTTATTGTCTACCCGCACAATGATTTGATTGATCCCAGAGGTGAATCTTCGGGTGGTGCATCGTTAAGAAACACACCAATGGATCAATCATTAGACTATGTTCTTGATTTTTAGAAGATGTATCCTCAACACTATTATGGTCAAGATGATCATATCGAACTAGAGGAAGGGATAATGATGATTGAGAGAGACTTCAGTTTATTTGTGTTAACAGATTCATTAAAGGTGAAGTTTTATACCTTTTGGCTCGACGGTCTAAATTGTAAATGGAGTAATTTTTTGTCTCAAAGGAATCCTCGAGAAGTTGTTAATTGTGAGATCTTCAATTCATCATTCAAATAGATATAGTTTTCTGATATGATGAAGGACATAAAAAGTATTGAGTTGTGTGGTTTTCCTGGGGGGTATTGGATCGATGATAGAATTATATAGTCACTTATTATAACTAATTACGTATAACCTAGGGTATGTTGAAAACAATATCATGATTGATTGACACTTTGTATTTGGGATCCATCCTGAATTGTAGATGAATGTAGACAATATCAACCTAACCATTTTCTCAGATGTGGTGAGGCAAGTCTTTCATATAGAAGCTAATTTGGTAGGAGGGCATGAGATGGATAATCATCCTCTGGTGTTTTGATGTGGTGTGGAATGTGTTTCATGCAGAAGCTTATTTGGTAGGAGGGCTTGGGATAGAGTTTCATCCTTTGGTTTTTGGATGTGGTGAAGAGGATACTAGTAAGAATAATGTAATGTGACATGATGCTGGTGGTGGTGGTAGGGGAATTAATAAACCTTTAGACCTCTCATCCAACAATTCAGTGTTCAATGTCATGATTTATAATTAGTCTGGAAATATTATGCACAAGAGGCCATCGTTCCCAAGTGATCCAAGAATCTACCACACATGTGGATGATTGGGTCACTTGCAGGGGTTCTGTTATAGTATTTCCAAGTAGCACCTGATGCCAGATCCAAATCTGCAAATTTTACGCCATCCCATTCATAGGAATAGGGAGCTATTTGGGATCTGTTTTAGGATTTCTCCCTATAATGTTCCATGAATTTACTATCCTTATTAGGTGGAATTTTTGGTGTTTATTTATCATTCTATTGTAATAATAGTTTTTGTTGATCCTTTAAAAAAATTAAATTTTATTGGAAGTGTGTTTGTGAGATTATGACTCATATGTTATGGTAAGGGGGTTTCTAAGGCCTGATTGCGAGGTAGGATATGCTTCAAATATCATAGCTCTATATATAGGTCTTGAAGTGAAGCTATAACATAGTCAGTAAACCCTATGGTGTGAAAGGTACTAGTCCCGTTTCTGTCTTTGCTGTGGGTGGTTGAAGCGGTTTATGCCACCTATATAGAGGCTTCACCCCAAATAGTCCCATTTGGTTGAATGAAACATAGAGGTCCTTATTCTCCTTTCCAGGTAATATGGGAGAAATAGTTATTCACTAGTTATACAGAGGTGTGGATATCTTATTTTTTAGAGCCACATTGTATTTACTCATAAGGTTGTGAATCTCTATGTGGTCATAAATGTATGAATAGACTTTTAAGTCCATATCATTTTCTTTTTTTGTTGGTCTCATTTGAGGATGGTAATTCCTATTGGAGTAGTGAAATGTGTAGTTTCTAGTGTTAGGTTTGAATTTTTTTTAATTGTGTCCCGTTCGGTGGGATATTTGGGGTATGTGAATCTACCATGGTAATATTGTATAGATTTCTTTGTCAGTCTATTCTAATCATTTTATTTGGTCACTTGTTATGGTGGAAGACAAACATTAGGTCTTGAAGATCCACCCATAATGTAATACAGTGTTAGCATAATCCTTATGGTGGAATCTATTCAGGAATCCCCTCCTATTGAGATTCTAGTTACATCTCAGGTGTTAGTTTCTTCATTTTGGATGGAAGTCTGTCGGGGCCTCCTCGTGTTAGTACATATTCTTTGTTCCTGTTTTTAGCTTGGTAGTAGATAGTGATGTTCATAGTTATCTAACCTCAAGATTATCTCTTGAGTAAACATTTGGATTTGGGAATTCCCAATAGTTTTATTGAAGTAATACTGTAAAAGTTTTCTCAGTGGTTTTGTTAATGTTGGGATGTGGTTTGATTTTATTTTCAAATTTCAGAAAGGTGGTATGGGTTCTATTTGGCAGTGTGTGACGTTTTTTTGTATAAAAGGTTGGATTGTATCATGGGATACCCTTACCTATGATCGATCAACTAGAGGTATCAACATATATGGGGGATATTGAAACATAACGGGTATTCCATTCAAGGTCTACATTGTTTATTTTTTAAGGATATTTATTTTTTTATAGTGTTATTTTCCCCTCTCAATTTTCCTTCATTGGAGATATCCATAAACTACAAAAGAGTATCATTTTTTGATTTTGGGTTTATATCTTATAATATATTTTATAGGGCGATATGCATTATGATGGGGAGAATTGTCACACCCCAAAAATAGATTTATTTTATTTTTAATTATTTCTATATGTTGGATCTTTGGTCAAATCTTTTCTATGTGGCCCATTTTTAATTTTTTGAGGATTGGTAGGTTTTGGTGGGTTTTAGGCTGACGCATGTCCACCATACGTTTAGAAAAAACATTGCAATCATACTAGGTATTCATGTGGCCACATCTGTAATGGGAATAACATATATCTTGGTTTTCATGGCTTCCTAAGCTGTGATAGGTAACCTTATGGTTGCCCTATTTTTAATAATAAATAAACATAAAAAAGGGAAGAATGAAAATTTTAATAATAAAAATACTAATATTAATAATATTATGAATATTGTTATTATTAATATAAATATTATAATTATTATGAATATTAATTATTATTATTATTATTATTATGATTTTTGTTATGATTATGATTATTATTTTTTATTATAAATATTATTACTATGTTTCATTTTTTGGGTTTCTTTTTCACCTTCACCCCATTTCCACTCTCCATCCTGATGCGTCTCCTCATCCATCCTTATCCTCCATCTATGAATCATCATAAAGGTGATTCCTCTTACCATGCATGGCTACCTAGTCACATGAAGCCATCCTAGATGGACACTTCTGCTAGTGTGTGACCCAACTACCCCCACCCCTCCAGCATGTGGCTTCACTAGAATACCCCTCCATCAGTGGAAGCTCCCACTATATTATTTTCTTCTGATTATCGTTTTCTTACATACCATTATCTTTTAATTCCCTAACCCTAGTGGCCATGTTGTCAAAATCTGATGCCTATGGTTGCTCGTTATTTGGGGTTTTTGTCTTCTTGGGGCTCCTTGAGGTTCATTTTGCCTCCTAGAACCCTTGTGGAGTCTTTCAGTTAGGTGTTATTGAAGGAGATTTGATTTCAGGATGATTCCCTTTTACATCTCATTTATATTAATGATTTGATTGTTTTCTTGATTTTCACACCTCCCATAGTTACCTAATATTATTTTTATATTCTTATAATAATTGTTTTGCGAGAAATGAGGTTGTTTTTCTTGTTATTTTTTGAATGTGTGGTGTGTATTTGTTGAGTTTTCCACACAATTTGTTGGTTAAATTTTCTAGTTGTTTATTTTATGTGGGTTGTAATATTTCAAAAAAATGCATTCATATATTTAATTGTAACCTCTAAATTCCTCTTTGTGCATTTTAAATATGTTTTGGAATTAAGTGGATGTTTTTAATGATTAATGGGTTTTCATGTGTGTGTTTGGTTTTAAAGATGGTTCATCATGGTTAAACTATGAAAATTATTATTATATTGAACTATTGTAATGCCTATTTAGCATATTTGAATGGTTATTTGGAAAATCCCTCTTGGGTTAGGTCACTTAACTTGTTGGCTGATCATGATATGGGATGGTCTTCAGTATGGTACATCCCTTATGTAATAATTATTTTAAGGCAAGGGACACCCCTTAAGGTGGATGGGGTGGTGCCATTTTGTGTAATGTATATGATGTAATATATATTCGGATTGTTGTTTGAAATATGTGGCACACCCCTTATTAAACTGGACGTGGTAAAGTAGCATAATAATTAGGAAGTCTAATAACGATTTCTTCACTAGTTTAGATTATGAACATTCTAGTGGCCCTTAGAATTTTTATAATTTTATATTATTACTATGTGATTGGGACCCTTATTAATACATGGTAGGGAAAAGACTGGGTGTTTTGGAATTATGATGCCATCATGTAGGGAATGGCTTTGGGATGAGTCACAATTATAGTATATTCTGCTTCTCCTCTGAGCTTATAGGCATTCATGTGTTTCTATAATTGTAGTATGGTTTATTCTATTTCCCTCATCATGTAGAATTATATTTCATGGACTTGGTTTTGGTACTTTCTTATAAAATGATGAATGTATGTATTGTTAAAAAGTTTTTCAATATGTGTGTTTTTAATAATGATGTACTTTCCCCCTTTTATTGATATGATGTATAAAAATTTCGTAAAAGGTCCCTCTTTCCCTTATTGTCTTCAGTCTTTTTTTAAAACATGAGGAAAATGGATTGTAATTTGATTTATTTCTTTTGAAATGAAAAGTGTGTAAAAAATGTTTTTATATAATGCATTTTAAACCATTTAATCATTTTTTCTTTATTTGAAGAATGTGAATTGTGAATAGATATATTTGGGCTTACCTACAAGGTTTTAATGGTAATGTTTATAGTATTTTGTTGTTTTTATTTCCTATAATATGTTTGGATCATGTTTTATCACCTTGGGATATAGTTGGTTTTGTATAATAGAGCAGCCCTTAGGGTCACATGGAGGTATTATAGGTGTTAGGTTTAGCTTTTTTATGGTATAGTTTGTTTATCAATTTTTTTAATTTCATTTTAATTAAAAATGATGAAATGTTTGAAAAACACATTTTGTTTGGTTTTAACATTTATTTATTTTCTCAACATTTTTTACTTCATTAGGAAAAACTATTACCATTCTCTCTTATGATTCCACTGGCATTTGATTCTGGCCCAGGAAGATCCGGAATGCCTCTTGGGCCTTTCCATAGATCAGCTTGGGGAACTGGTTCAGGGTCGACCTAGTTTGGTTCATGAAATTTCCCATATTAAAATCAACAAACCATACCACATCATGATTTTTATCAAAAAATTCCATGATTTGGATAGTTAAAACATAATCCAAAAACACAATGGGGGTCGATAAGATCACAGTCAATAATCAATCAAGATAAAATTTCACATTGTGCTAACATAGCTTTTCAATTATGACGAATAATATATTCATATTTATAAGTTGATGTAGTTGGTGGCCTAGAACCAACTACATTGTACATTATTCATTAATAAATACCATTTGAAATCTTGATTGTTCGTCTGTGTGACAATGAATGTGATTATTTCAAAAGGATAACTATTGCATTAAAGGGTCATAGCGGATCCCTAATATGTTCAGAACCCAAAAGTGCCATAACATTTTTATTGAATTTATGTTCGATGTTTGGATGATGTTTTTTGAGGGGGGAAATTAATATAGGCCATTAAGGGTGAGGAATCATAAAACATTGAGGCACCATCTAATGGTGTGCACCCTTGGTAATATCTAGGAGGATATTAGGAGAACATGACCCACTAGCAGGAAATCCACATTTCATAGTTTTATTGGAAGTTCCTATCTACAGGCATGTGTATTGGGCCTTGGAATTTATGATTATTATAAATGAGTATTATAAGTCGTGCCCTTAGATTTATTGATGAAAATTATGATGACACATTGTTCGTAGCAAGCTATGATATTTTGGTTGTGTAAGGAGAAATACTGCATTCATAGATAATGCGAGAAAGGATTTGTCCCTTTAGTTCCAGAAGAGATGTAGATATTTCAAACCCTTTGATGGAATTTATGTAGCCTAAATAAATCAATGTCACGGGTGAGAAATGTGAATGTTCAATTATGCATATTCAAAGAAATAATAATAGAGAACTTGGTTTGATGGAACTAGCATGCAACCTACGTGATTCGAGGTATCAAGAATAAGTGATTTTATTTCATGGTAAGCATTAGTAAGAGGTGACACATCATTGTTGCCTTATCTTCTTTCTATATGGGCTCCTGGGCATGTTGCTAGAAGAAAACTATGGAATTTATGAAAACTCCACTTAATTAAACTATGAAAGAGGCTTAAAGGGTCCCCCACTATGTGTGTCCAAGTATCCCTATTAAATATTTATATAACAAGTTGAATAATTATTTTTCTGGATTTTGGTTTAGTAATTATATATGGATGCCGGATCACATTTATTTTTACACTAGTTATTCACGACAATATATTGTGGGAAAAATAATATATTTATTATAGTGTAATGTAGTGATAATTATTTGAGATATAAATTTATATTATTCAAGGTCTAATAAATGTGGTGGAGGAAATAATGAAAATTTAATAACAAAAGTGCACATCATGAATATTAACATAAACGCCATGTAATGTTTTGCGTATTTTTGAGAAATAGTGTTATTTATTTTAAAAAATTATATTAGGTGTAATTTTTTGGGTGCATGTCAAGTAATATTAATAGAAAACAATTATTAATAGAAATGGGGTCTTACTAAGAATTAAATAAAATTAATAATTTATTTCAGGTAACAAAATCATTTTATTATTCTATGTAATTAAAATACCAATTATATAATACTCATTAGACTAGACATTTTTTGGTGTGCACAATAGATCTAGAGAAAGCTCTCAATCCATAAGATAATTACATTTCTACCTAGAACTCTCTCTTGTTATGAGAGAGAGAGACCCCCCCCCCCCTCCACAGGATCAAGGTGATTGAAGGCGGAAATCGTAAGAGAAGGATATTTCGTGCTAGAAACAATAGATCCCTTTAGCGACGTCCTGAGATATGGGGATCACACGTGGATCAACACTAGAGGAATCCTACACTTGGATTATATGATGCAATGACTGATAACATCATATTGTGACTAGAAATAACAAAGGAGAGATAATTCCATCAAGTTAATTCTCATCTTTTAATTAAATTATTTATAACCAACATATGATGATCCTCTCTATGTTTTCAGGACTCCCTTCCTTATCATCGTAGTTCATTCTATTCCAATGATCAAGCGTTTTATTATCATGATGAATCTCAGATCGATAATTGTTCAAGGAAAAAATTAATGTTGGGTACACCCACCAAACATGCTTATGATGTTTCGGGAACATACAAGTGGTATTAGAGCGGTCAAACCATTTTTTTTAATTTATTAGGTTTTCGTTGACGAATTATGCGTTTAATATTTTAGTTGTTTCAATTATATTTAATAGTTTGACAATCTAAATCTTGAGATCTTTTCATCCTCTCTTGTTTCTCGTTCACATTAAAAAAATCATTTAATTTTTCATTAAAATAAAATAGAGTATCTCTTCCAGAGGTTCCAAATGTTCCTGGTTGTACAACACCAGATCACACATTGTGTATTTGGCAGTGCACACCCAGTAGTCTAGGATCGATGCATCAGACTGGTCTTCCAAACTTGGTCATTCCAATGGATCATATCCTATTTTATAAGACTTTGTGCATTGACCAGAAACATTTGGCACACGATTTCCAGATTACACATTGTTTGGCCCATTGAACATTGTGTGTAGTCCCTCCAAGTTCAAGTAAGACTGTATACCTTGTTCACGGCTTGCTCAGTTGGAAACTGTGTAATGTGGATACTACATTGCATGTGTCCCACTGAACAAGCCATGTACTGAAAAGATTGACAAAGTACATCTACATGCCATGTCACCAGGAGTGTACATCTGATGGATTGTGAAAAAAGAACACACAATGTAGTCAGAACTACATGTTGTGTACTCATCCAAATTACGAAAATTTATTAAACATTATTATTATATTATACCAACCCCTGAGACTTATACCAAAGTGAATGCGTAATGCTGAGGCACAAAACGTGATAGGTTTTTTTTATATATATGTTTAATTTAACATCTGTGTAATGTCCATTTCTACTCATTGGGTAGTTATGAACGTGAATTCACCGGGTTGCCTCCAATGTACAAGTTACATACAAAGATAATTTGAAATGAATATATTTTTTAATGTTATGATGGATGATAATATAAAAGAAATTCAAAAAAATGGATTATGATAAAAGGATTGATAAAATAAAGATAATTAATTGATTTGAGTGTGATTTATCTTAAACAATAACTATTAGATAATTTAATGCTAGTTTTATTTATGTGTAAATATCATTGCATGTATGGATGATCATGGGCTATACCATGACCTTGGTATGTGAATGGTTTTTTAATTAATTTATTTAAATTTAATTTTTTCTCATGTGAGCCTTCTACTAATTAACATATTTTGAATGTATTCACAATGATTCATTACTGAAAAACCCCATTTAACCCTCACCTACGAGTGAGATAAAATCATATGTAAAATATGTAGCTCTAAAGCTATTGGAGGTGTATCATGTTAGATGCCAAATAGAAATCAATATATGGAGTTACAAAGCTGAATTGGTGGAAAGCTGTAAAAACGTACCCAAATGGTTCCAGGTGTTTCTCCCTTAAGTCATGGGATAGTTTATCAACCCCTTATTAAAATAACCGACAGAGCAAGATCATGATAATACAATCTATTTTATTTATTTCAGTTGAATGTTTTTGTTATTATGGGTGTGTTGTCATGATCACACAATTAATAAATTAAATAAGCATTCAATACGTTTCTAAAATAGGGCTAGCTTATGTCTAAATATTAACTTAGACATGGTTAAATCACTTAAGTATATCCCAATTAATATTAATAATCATGTATTAAATATAATAAAATATAAATTTACGTATATAGATAAAATCCCTCAATGAAATATTATATTAGTATAACCTTCATTAATCTTAGTTAGAATCAAACCACAGTTCAAAGTGCTTGACCAACCCTAGATGGGGTGCTTTCAATTATCGGGGAATTCTAATTTAAGGTTTTCATGTTACATGAATTGGTTCATATCATGTATTTACTACCATAGCAGTTCATGGTGTGACCAAGAGGAAAAGGGTAAGGGAATTAAAAATAATAGGATTTCATGATTTGGGGAGTCCACTCAATGGATCAAGGAGCTGCGAGTTAATGGAATTGGCATTTAGAAAGCCTTGCTAAAATCCTTCAATTTTCTTGAACAACCAAAGTTAGGGTAATATGAAAGCTAATATGGATCTTTTCCACTAGAATATTCTAGGAAACCGAATATTCCAATGTTAATGGTGAGGGTTATTAGATTTCGATAAAATAGTGGGAGAGTAATAAGTATTAAATTATTTATTTGTCTTTGTTTTACCATTATCAGTTACCAAAAAAATCTCATCTTAATTTTTAAATACAGAAATAAAAATGAATTGAAACATATCATTGCGAACCATACTCGAGATGGAAAACCTTCTAATTCACACCAATTTCCATGATTGGCAGAGGCATTTAAGCATCATCATTCACCATGAGAGGAAATTGTATGTGTTGGAAGAGTGTGTTCCTGTTATGCCTGGAAAAGAGGCCAATGATGAGGAAATATATCTATATATGAAACATATGTATGATGACACATATGTTCAAGGTTTCATGCTATCGTCTATGTCTAATGAGCCCTTGAAGAAACATGAAAACATGGACACATATAACATGTTGTCTCGCCTTAAGGATCTATATCAAGAAAAGGTGATACATGTTAGATATTAGATATCCAACACTTTTTTACAACTATTCTTGGAGAATATGTTCTATCTAGGCCTTATGTAGTCAATCTTATCAGCTACATTGAAAGCCTAGACATATCAGGGATTATGTTCCCTGATGAGTTGTGTACATATCTCATCATATCATAACTTCCAAATAACATCTATAGTGTTATTGTCAACAAAAACATGAGAAATAATGATAAGAGACTATCAGAACTTATGACCATAATTTCTTAGGTATATAAGTCTATGGGGCATGAAAAATATGCAGTCCTTATAGTGAATAAGAAAATTACAAGTAAAATTGGCCAAGGAATTATAAATAGTCTAAATCCCTCATGCACCATCCCTCCAAGAAGGGAATGATCCAGAGGCTAGGGAACGAATTGGAGGCGGTGTGTTTTACATGTGGAAAAAAAGGCCACTGGAAGAGGAAATGCACCCAGATGTTTGGTTATGCTAATGGTGTATTCGTTATCGAGTGCAATATTTCTATTTATACATGTAGGGTATTATATATAGCTTTTGGGGCACACATATATATTCAAATGAAAGAACCAAGTAGATTTATAATGATTTATAGAAGAGAGGCCATTCTTCGAGCTGCCAATGGTGCGGGGCTGGCTGGATAATCCATTGGAAATTTCTACCTCTCATTGATAATTGGGACTATTTTTGTTATACATTACCTTTATTATGTTCCTAGTGTTACCAAATACATAATTTTTTATCATGTATGGATATGGATGGATTTATTTTAATAGATGGTAATAAGGTTTGTTTACTTTATGATAGAAACTTATGTTATGGTATGTCACATTTAAATAATTTTTTGTATGTATAAAATTATGAAAACCAAGTGTTGGAAATCGATAACGAATCAAACTCAGATGACTCAAACATAACCTAGTTGTGGAATCACCGCCTTAGTCAAGTAAATGAGTAGTACTTGACAAGACTCTACCAAAATGGAAATTAAGACTCTAATGAGATAAAACCACGTGATATATGTAACACTTTATAACAAGGTAAAATGAAAAAGCCACCTTTCGGTGTACAAGGTGAACGGAACACAAAGCTTCAAGGAATGGTGCACACATATGTGTGTGGACCATTCATAGTAGAAGATACAGTTGGATATTCTTACATAATTAATTTTACTGGTGATTTGAGTATATACAGATATGTCTACTTGATGAGGTATAAGTCAAAAGACTTATATAAATTTAAGGAATTAAAAATTAAAGTAGAGAATCACCTTGGTAAGAACATGAAGAAACTCTGATTAGATCGAGGGGGGGAATTTATGAAACAAGAGTTCATTGATCTTCTATGGGAGTGTGAAATTCTATCTCAACTCACTCCTCCTAATACACCATAGTTTCATGGTTTTAATGAAAGGAGGAAGCACACCTTGTTGGACATGGTGGTTTCGATGATGAGTCATGCATATCATTCATTATCCTTTTGGGTATATTCATTACAAATAGCATCATACATATTAAATTGAGTACCAACTAATGCGAAATTTTTTTATTCCCTTAGAGATATGGAATGGAAGGAAACACCTTTTGTTGCACACATGTGTATTGGAATGCAGGGATTTTATTTAGGCCATCTCAAGGAAAAAACTAGTACCCCATGGCATGAGGTGTATCTTTATAGGATATCCCAAGGAAAAGAAATGATACTACCTATATAACCCTTCACAAAAGAAAGTGAATGTCACTAGACAAGTAGTATATCAGGAGGGTTAACATATACTCAATTAGGATAGAGTGAGAAATATTGATTTTTATAAAGATGATGCTCAAGATACATAAGAGTTGGCACATGAACAAGTTCTACAGGTCCTTGTGGAAGAGGTTCTAGAAACACAGGTACTACGTAGGTGCTAAAGATAGGTAATGGAACTAGAGAGATTTGGATTCCGAGTCATCAATGATGGTGAATCATTACTGATAGAAAATGATAAACCTATCTCTAATAAGGAATCAGTAGAAATCTCATAAGCTACATGATGGATATAAGCTATGAATTTTGAGATGGATTCCGCATGTCAAAACTAAGTCTGGGTGCTGGTCGATGAGTTAGTTGATGTAAATCTTGTTGGATAAAAATGGTAAATCAAGAGAAAACTGGACATGGAAGGTCATGTTAACACCTATAAATCAAGGCTAGTGGAAAAAAGATTCACACTGCATCAAGGAATTGACTCTAATGAACCCTTATCACCAATATTCATGTATAAATCCATAAGAATTAGACATGCCATAGCTGCATTCCATGACAACGAGATTTGGATGATGGATGTCAAAACATCATTCCTTAATGGGAACCTTCATGAATATGTCTATATAACACAACGAGAAGGGTTTGGGACACAAGCTGAATCCAAATGGGTTTTCAAGTTACTGAAATCCATTTATGAATTAATGCAAGAATCATAGTCATTTAACATTTGATTTGATGAATTCATAAAAGAGTTATGTTACACTAAGAAAAAATTTGATACATGTGTTTATAAGAGTTTTATTTGGAATGTGGTCATTATCCTAGTACTATATATTGACGACATATTGCTTATTGGAACTATTCTACTATGAGTTAATGAGTGGTTGAAAAATTATTTCTCCATGAAGGACTTGAGAAAGAATCCTACATTCTAGGGATAAATATTATTCTTCATAGATTCCATAGGCTTCTTTGACTAAGTCAGTGCACATAAATTTACCATATGCTAACGATATTTCGTATGGAATAATCCAAGAAGAGATTAGTTTTAGTGTTATATAGCCTACATCTTTCTATCAAAATATGTTCTCAGACACAACAGGAGGATGATTGAATGAATATGATCCCATATGCTTTGGCTATAGGATCCATCATGTATTCCATCTTATGTACCAGGATTGATGTTGCCTAAGCACTGAGCATGGTAGAAAGATATCAAGCACATATAAGAGAACAATTTTGGACGGATGTTAAGAATATCGTAAAGTATCTAAGAAGAAATAAGGATATTTTCATGGTGTGTGGAGGACATTAGAAGCTTGTCATCAGAGGGTATATTGATGATGGTTTCAGATAGATTAGAATAATCTAAAGTTGCAATTTAGAAATTTTTTCTGTCTAAATGTATGAGTTATGAGCTGGAAGAGTACAATGCAACTAGTTGTCGCTGATTCTATAGTGGAATCCGAATATATAGCGGCTTATGATGCATCCAAAGAAGCTGTCTGGATTTGGAACATTGTATAGGATCAGGATTTGGTGCATAGTAGTAAAGATCATATCACATTATATTGTGATAGTACAACAACAGTGTCTCTTTCAAAATAACAAATTCACATCAACAGACAAAGAAACTACTCCATAAGTATCACCTGTTGAGGTATTTCTATCAAAGGGGTGAATTTGTAGTGAACATAGTGTCCACAGAAGAGAATGGGTCATACCCGATGACTAAATGATATCTTAATAGAATAATTAATATCATGTGACATCTAGTGGGTTAAAGGTTGATCACAGTGGGCTCTAGTCCATGTGGGAGTCTGTTGGTGTTGGTTTCCTATAACCAACTACTCTATAATTAATCCATTAAAAAATACATTATCAAATATGAATTTTTATTTTGCCTAAAAAATCACGTGATAATGTCCTGAGGGTATCTATTGAATTAAAGTTTTATAGGGGATCCATACTTTGATGAGAACCAAGAAGTGCAATAAAACTATTCTGAAATATTTTTTCTGTGGCTGGATGATGTTATTTGAGGGATATAAATAACAGAAGCCATTATAGGGGAAAACTCATTAAAAATTCAGCCACATTCTCATTGTGTTCTACCTTGGTAATGTCTAGGAGGATATTATGAGAATGAGACCCACCAGTAGGAAATCCACATTTCATAGTTCCATTGGATGTTACTATCTTCAGATGTGTGTATTGGTCCATATATTTTAAGATTATTATTAATGGGTATTAAAACTCATGAAAATATATGTAATGATGAAAACTATGATAAAACACTATTCCTAGAAATGTAGGATATGTTGGGTGCGTCCTGAATAATATCATAATAATAGATAATGTGAGAAAGTTTTTGTCCCTTCTCTTCTATAACTGAAGTAGATATCTCTGTCCCTTTGATAGAATTGTTATAGCCCAAATAAATCCATACCTATAGTGAGGAATGTGCAAGTTAATTATGGAAATTCAATGAAAAAGTAATCAAGCACATGGGTTGATTGCACTACCATGAAACCCACATAATTAGATATATCGAGACAAATGGATTACATTACAAGGTAATTGTTTGTAGGAGGTGACACATCACTTCAGAGTTAGCTTAAGTTTCTATTTATTCCATGGAGTGTTTCTAGACACTAACCTTGGACTTTTGAAAGGCTCCTCCAAATTCCAATGATAAAGAGTCCTAGTGGGTAACATAATAAGTGTATCCAAGGAACTCTGTCAAATATTAATTTACCATGTTGAATAATTATGTTTCCCGATTGTGATTTAATAATTATTTAAGTATTCCTAATATCGGTTACTTCAAATCTAGTTATTTGAGATAATATATTGTGGGAAAAATAATATATTCATTAGTGAGTAATGATGTGATATTTATTTGAGAAATAAATATCAATTATTCAAGGTCAAATAAATGTGGTGGAGGAAATAATGAAAATGGAAAAACAAAATTACTTGTCGTCTATATTAATATACATGTTGTGTAGTTTTTCTAGGGATTTCTGAGAAATAATATTATTTATTTAATTAAATAATATTTGATGTAATTCACTGGGTTCATGTAAAGTAATAATAATAGTCAACTATAATTATTAGACATCGGATCTTACTAAGAATGCAATGAAATGAATAAATGATCACGGGTAATTAAATCATTTTATTATTCTATCTATTTAAAATCATATTTATATAATTCAAATTAATCTATCCATTTTTTTGAGTGCACAACGGATCTAGTGAATTCTCTCAAGCCATTATATAACTTCATTTATTCCAAGAATGCTCTCAAGCATAGAGAGATAGATCCACCTACATCAGATCAAGATGATCAAAGGCAACATCGTAAGCGAAGGCTCTTCCGTGATAGCACCTGAAGATCCATTGGGTGATGTCCAGAGGTACTTGGAGCACATGTGGATCACCACATGAGGAATCCTACACTGGGATTCTATGACACAATGACGGATCACATTGGATCGTGACTAAAAACGTCAATAGAGAGATAATTTTATCAAGGTATTTATTGTCTTTTAATTAAATTAATTATAACCAACATAAGATTATCATCTCTATGGTTTCAGGAAACCCTTCCTTTTGTTCATTCTTCTAAATATTCCAAACATTTGATATTTTATTATCATGATGGATCTCAGATTGATTATTGTTAATAGAAAAATTAATATTGGATACACCCACCAATCTCGCTTCCACTATGCCTAGAATCTACATAAATACCTTAACAAACCAATATTGAATTCATATAATAATTTAATAGAAATAATAATCATCCTTAAACATAACCAATACACTTATATTAATCCCTATCTTAAGTCACAATTCCACATCAGCCCACTTAAATTATAAAAAACACTTAAAACTAAAATGTAAACGAATTATAAAAACCTAATTTTTCCTTAAAACAATTTTTTTACAAATATAATAAAAGTCATGGAATTTTATAAAACATATGGAATTCATAAAATTGAAATTTATATCAATGATCAATTTAATAATTAAATCCTAACTTGTAAACCACTTAAAAACTATGTATTTGTATGAAAAAAATTAATAAACCCAAACTAGATAACCCAGACAATAATTATATAGATTAGTAATTAATTTATCATTAAATGCATCTATGTTTCTTTTAAATAAATTATAATGAAATGGAAACATTCACCTCATATTGAATCAAATAACCATAAAATAAAACCACTATTGAAGGACTCTATATGGGGTCCCAAACACCTAAAACCATAATTTTAGAATAATGAGAAATATATAAATTAGCCAACTAGGGCCACTTGGTTCATAGGATAGTAGATAAAAAGGGAAGAAAACCAAATAGGAAGGAACATGAAATTCTAAACTTCCACATAAGGTGAATAATCTCAGATAAATCACTTGAAAATCCACTCAGAGAATATTGAGAGAGGGATAAAATCCCATGAAAGTTATCTATTTTATGGGAGAAATTTCGTATAATCCAGTTGATGAAAACCCTATAAAAATGAATATAAAGGATAAATACCCTTATTTATGTTGGTTACATGTATTACTTTCAAGGTTTTCCAATTTGTGTTGTAACTGTGAAAATTATTTCATTTAAAGGTGAAAATACTATAGACATAATATACTTGGTTATTTTGACCAATCACATTAATAGTTGGAGTAATAAAAAATTCCCCAAAAATTATATCTCTTATCCTGAATTACATCCAACTCGATGCGGAATTCCATCAATCAATTACCCACTCATAAAAGTGAGATATGGGTCTCAATAACTCCATTCAATGGAACATTATTAAAAATAATTCTTTTGAAATCATTATAAAAGTTGGAATATGAAGAATATATTCCACCTAGAGAGGACTTGATTTGTAACACACTCAAAAAGCCTCAATACAATAGATTTTATAAATCAATAACCCATTCCACAAGAAAAAAACTACTAATATTTTCATAATCTACAAATTTAACATAATCTATGATTCATATGTACACAACCAAATTAATTTAAGTGATGAAATAATAAATGGAGATGTTTTGAAAGCCACTCATTTTTTATTATTGAGTTCGGGAATATCAAGATATTCTCACAACTTCTATGATCCTCATGATTCCTATCCATGATTAGAAGTTAAAACATAAACACCCCCTACAAAACATTTAATATAACTAGATCAAAATTAGAGAATATCCGAAACAAATTTACATCAAAGGGTCACCCTACACTTATAGTAAAAAAACCTAGATAGACTTTAAATAGGACTCCCCATAATTTATAATTTATATATAATAGTGGATCACTAGATTCGAACACCTAATGGGATGATCCACACAAATGATACAAGATACCACTAATAGTGAAAGTATACATAAAAAAAGAACACATACTCTAAAACAAAAATAGGTTCACTAGACCAAATCACTATGGAAATATTCTCCAAGAAACCAAAGGTATCCCCCTAGTATTCACACACCTCAACCTAGAATGGTATGGTTTTAAACACTGGTCACCAAATGATACTGAGAGTAACTAATGGGTAAACTCCGCAAAAAACACTCTTTGTAATCCATATCAAAACCTTAACCTGATATCTCACATTATCTTCTATAATTTCAATAGGTTATCACCATTACCATAGATTTTACTTAAGTCATCCTCATGTCATCCATCAAACCAATATCAACACATGGTTCACACCATTCATAAATGACTACAAGATTCAAGAATATACATTCTTTGAATGTAAAAAAATAATAATTGAACCGGTTCAAAAACCATTCAACCATTATAAATTAAATAGATTGTTACATAAAATGGTGCAAGTTACAAAATAAAGAAATTAACATTAAAAAGGGGAATTTTTCCAAATAAATAATTCTCTCCTTCCAACACTCCATTGGAAGTGAACATGCATACTGAGTCTAGATTCAATATAGGACAATTATTTTTTCTTTTGATACCTGACTATCATACAAAACATTTTCATTTGACTATAAAAATCTGAAAATGGGAGACAATATGATCTAATAGAGATTAATGACTAACATGTCCAGACATCCTAGACTTGATACAAACTTACAATACCCACTTTTTTGAAATTTGAATGGTGGATTAAGAGGAAAAAAGTGATTCCTTATCACTACTATGTTTCCCATTTAACTAGTCAGAAAATCCTAACGTGAAATAATTGGTGTTGACGCATCTTCAACCAGAGGTATCCTTGCTATTATTTTCTCAATTATGATGGCCTTATAAACCAAATTAATATTGGCTGTCAATTCAGACAAAAACACTGATGAAAACATATCAAGATGAATTACAACAATAAAATAACCATTTATTTTTAAAATCATTATTATGTAATTCAAGAGAAAATGTTACCTGAACATAAAAACATTAAATATAGTCCTTCACTAATTGGTCACACTAGAGGACACCAAGAAACATCATCACCATATTAAATCTAACTTCTTTGAGATGAAACTATAAATTTTTGGTATCATTGTAATATCCCCAAGGAATTGTTTCAAATGGCTGTTAATGAATAGTGAGATTCCACCACTCCAAACAGAATCATTCAAATAAGTGATCAATTCGCCTCAAGTAAGAGTCTTTCAGAGTATTTAGAAAGAAATATATTATTTCATCCTTAGTGATCCACTCAATCACATCATGATAACCAAATCACCACATAACATAAGAAGAAACTGGTTAGAATAAACGTTTTCATAATGCATGAGCTATAATTTTAATTGAGCAATCATTTTATCATGTGTTTTCTTAGAGATAGAAAAGTAATTATTACTCTGATATAATAAGAAAAACAATATGATTCAATTCCCTTCATGACATTCTAGTTATTTCTGGGGGTATCAATTCATTAAATCATTGAGTAAACTCAATCTAACTACCTTAAATTTTAATCACAAAAACAATAACCACAATCCAAAAAAAATAGAATTACAAAGCCACCTCAAAATTCCTCACAATGGAACAAACATAATGCCAAAAAAATTAAGTTCATAATCCCACATTCAAATTTATTCGCTAATTCATTGGAAACTTTCTTCACTACACCACAAATGATTTTAACACATAATAATAACCTATAATAACTTCCTTTAATATAATATCTTTAAAAAAGTATAAAAAATTCATAAGAACAACTCAAATCAACCAATAAATGGGTTTTCAGAAATTTCCAACTAATAGGACATAAATAGTTTTTTTAATACTAGACTAGGGAAAATAAACTCTCCATGAAATTAAAATCAAATAACCATAATAATCAACAAAAGATTAAGATAAATATAAAAAAATGATGGAAAATAATAATATTTATATAATTTTTCAATTTTCCAAAATTTTGATGAATAGTTTCATTGATTATATGATAAAAATCCATTTAAATTGGATGTTATCTAGGATTTTATTCACTGCCTACACATTGTATGATAAAATATTCAACATAATAGTATGAACACAGAAACCCTCAAATTTTCACTCAAAAATGAGGAATTCCTAGGTTTGTCCTCCAATATATCCTCGTCTATTAGACTAATATACAACCACATAATAATATCCACAAAATAACTAGCTATGTAACATAATTTAAAAATAAAATTATTGACCATAATATGAATCTTGAGATACAACACGTGGAAGTGGTTCCCATGAACTTCCACAGACCTACTACCCATGTCTGATGGTCATATGTTATATCCACCAATAAAACAAAAATAACAAGTACCTATAACTAAAAATTATTCTATGATTAATTTTGTGAAATTTGGGATCAAATAACATTTTTAACAAACCTTCCTAGTCCACCATCCATACCAGTGCCCATGTCAGCTGGCCACATACATGAGGAGTGTCCCCGATCCCCCCTGGCCAATTATAAGCATCATGGGTAACAAGCACGACCATTGGGGATGGTTACCCATCAAGATACCAAACAAAAAAATTATAAACTTGTTTTTAAAAATATATATAAAAATAAGTGGAAATAATCTCATTAAAAAAATATTTTATAAAATAATACAAAATAGAAAATTGAAAATGAAAAACATAAAACAACATTGGAAAAAGGATGAAACATAACTAGAGCCAATAAGTTCAAAGAAGTCAAATGTGTAATTGATATCTCAATATATATCTTGAGTAATATCTATATTCCCAATAATCATCCACTTCTCATGGAAGTTGGAACAAAATCATACCCAATGGGTGAGACCTAAAGAAACCTACATATGCCATGAATACTACATACCATCTAATGAGAGTATGTTAGGTGTGATATAAAATAATTGTTTGAAAACCCAAAAAGTTAATATCATTCATTTTATAAAATATACAATAAGTTATATTTTTAAATAAATATAAGTTTATATGATTTAATTTCAGTTTCATTTAAAGAATACCTTTTAGAAATAAACCGATAGATATTTTAAAAAAATTTTAATTGAATTTATAATAAATTATTTCACATTAAAACTATCATCCAATTTAATACATTATATTGTATAAAACAACTAACTCAATGTAAATAAATGAAACCTGGGTAAATATGAAAAAAATTTAAACCATATAATGTAATAAATAAATCCAATAATGTTGGGGAACAATATTCATCAACATAAAGACTAAACCATAAGAGGATCATCACATCAAGAAGGTTCATTTATGAAATAATAAACACACATTACAATAAATAATTACGATATAACATATGAAAAATATCAAGAGTAAACACATGAGGGACTAATTGGAACATTATTACAAAATAATGGTGGGCCTAGAATAGGTAGGATAATGACCACACATCTGTAAAAATAATCATGCTAATCCCAGTATAATTAGTGACCCTCCAAATATCTAGAAATATATACAACTAGGGAGACTATTTAATTCACAATTTCAACCATCCTAAAATTTCCAATCACCTCCCACATATTATCCTATGCATCCTCATGTATGAACTGGTGGAGTTAGGACACAATAAATCTAAACAGAATCCCATGAAAATAAATAATTAAAATGGATACAATCAAATTAATGTTATTCCCCCTCCCATATTTCCATAATAATACCTTTAAAAAACAAGTACATCATCAATAATTTCATATATATCCATCACATGGATACGTATAAAATTATTATAAAACACAATGGGGTTCAACAGGGTCACAACCAATAATCCATTAAATAGCACATCACACGGTTCCAACTAGGTAATTTCTCATAATATATATAATATAAATATATATTTATAAATGGATTTAAAAACCATTTGGAATCCATAAACCAATCCAATATAATTCTATATTATTATTAAACTCAACCAAAAAAACATAATGATATCCTTATCTCATTTCAGAACTCAACACTACCACTTTTAAATAAATAAATCCCCTTAAACCCAAAAGGTGAACCGAAAAAAAAATATAATTTACATTAAAACCCAATAGAGAACACCTCTTCATATATAAATCCATCCATGATATTTTCAAAATTTCATTAAAATCAGAAAATACCAATATAAATAAATATTCTATTTAACCATAAAATTATAAGCATAAAACCAAATAAAAAATTGAGGTTATTAACAAAAACTAACAAAACAAACCATGATATAATACTCCATAATTATCTACCATGAATATTAATTTAGAAATCCGAGAATCAATATAACTCTTATATAAAAATAGTAAAATGGAATCACCGATCTCAGGTGGTGGAATCATATTACATTCAAATAAAACCACTGATTGAGGTCTCAAAATAGTGATCATATCCACTATAAAAAAGAAATTAAAATTTTGAACATCATTATGAATATAATGAATCCATCCATGCACAGTAGGGTTTTATGAGAACATTGAAATGGAATATAAATAAATATTATAGAGGTGTAAACTCTAGTCTTTTAATATGGGTGAAGGGACATCAAGAAAACAACATCTAAATAAACATTGAGCATTATAGAGATGTTGTCGATCCAATGAAATGTAACTATACAATGGTAGAAAGAAACTTGTTAAGACAATGGTATAAATCCAAATTAATGATTATCTAAAAGGATAAAATCACTCCTCGAGGGGGTTTCACTATTTACCTACACGTTCTACCAAACCATTTAGTAACAATGATGATTACAACTATTAAATAGTGCATGGAATTAAAATTTATGCTCCATGGTTTTTTAATCATGCACCTTGACCATGTGACCTAGAAAGAGTCCCCAAAATTTCAGCATTCTCATCCTAAACTTCCAACAAATCGAGGGACCGAGAAATATTTCAAATACCTAGACATAAATATGTCACTACAATATCACTCTAGAAAATAAATCATTTATTATATTCAAGTTGAACTATAATAACTTCATAAAAATTATATTAAATTAATATTAAATTAATTTTCAATAATTCAGTATATAAGAAATTAGAAATTATAATTTATTATTGAGATACCTACTTCAAGAAAACATATAACCCTAAATTATAAGTTTTCTCTAAGAGTCCCAAATCCACTATCACATTGATTATATGATATAATGTGTGATGGATCACCATAAGTATGTTTTTGTAATCCAATATCTATATAATATGTTTCCTTCAAATTTTAACTCCCATTTCCTAAAAAATAATTTAGTAATGTGTTTCGTTTCCCAGGTTGTATTTGGATCAAATATGATTATTAATTGAATTCTTATGTACTAAAAAAATAAACATCATGTATTGGGAAATATAGAAGGAATGTTTTTTTTAAAATAAATGTTTTTGTAAGGGATGAATAAAAAATATATCTTTGGGAAATGAATTTACAAAATATCATTCTATAACACACCTATTAAATGTATAATTATAAAACCTTACATAGAAAATTTTGACAAATAAATTAATTTTCAGTTTATGTGTTTTATTATTTTATCCAAGAAAAATTCTTATTAATTTTTTATTAATAGAAATCATCTAAATTTAATTATTGATTCCAAAAAAAATTATTTCATGTTAATCATTCCATTCTTTATATTTTCATTCACTTTTCCTGAAATATCGAAATCATTACTAAAAATTTACTTAACATAAGAATTTTTCCATAAATGATTCTAATTTTTTTGAGTTGGTTTCATATTTATAATAATTAAAATTTTATTTTTCCCATTTATCTCTTTTTATAATTCAAATATACTTAGAAAACTAAATAAATTATTTTTTTATATAATTAATTAAAACAACATCTTTCACAATCTAAAGAAAAAGATGATCTAGAAACGAAATCACTTCTAACCACCTTCAAAGTATTATCCCTTAATGAAAAATTATTTGATCAATTGTTTTATATAGAATTATCACATAATTCATAATATAATGTACAACTATATCTAGTCACAAATTAACGCTTAACATTCTTCCTATATTTCTTATATTTAATTAGATGTTTCAGTTTTCAGATGCCTTTCTTGATGTGTCCACTATTACTATAATAAATAATTATTATTTCTAAAATATCAGTATATTTACTAGTGTGTCCACTCTTATTTTATAATTAAATATCTGTTTGATAATATTTTATAGGTATCTCCTTCTATACTCTCTTATTTTCTATCAAATTGTATTTTTCTTTAGTCAAGTGAGATATTTCTATAATATTACTTTTCCATTACAAGAAACCACAAGAGTAATAAGAAATAATTTTATTTTATTTAAAATTAATTATTTTTCTTAATTTTACACATCCATAGTATTTTTCATCTTGATGTTTTATTTTAGCAATGAATGGATAAGTTCATCCAATGCATATTTGTTGAATTTTTTACACATATTGATTGAACAATTTGTTAAATCACTTCCGGGTATGTATTTCAACACCAATTTAAGAAACATTATATTATACATATTTTATATTAGTAAACTCATTCCATTTATGATGGTAGTAAATTATTGAAGCCACTGGTTCACTGATTCAACTTAGCCCTTCTTAATTTCTATGGGACTTATGCATAAAATTACATTTATTTTATACATAATTTTCCCTTTATTTAGTGTGAGACTTATGTAATACTCTAAAAGTATTAAAAATTATTAAATGTTGAGACAGAGATAACAAAATTAAAACTAATACCCAAAAAATATATAATCATTAATATGTAGATTAATACATTTCGTATGATTCTGTAACTCGTAAAAGTACTAGGATTTTCATTAGTAAATTTTTATAGTTTCGTTGTTAAAATATTGAAGTTTAATAGATATTTTATATCATAATTCATTATTTATTCCAATTACTATAATCATTACCATCAATTTATGGGTCTTTTATGTGGTTCGTCCATCATTAGAATATGTTAATGACATCTTAGAAGAGATATTTTCCTTTTATGATTATGTTTATGATTTGTGTAACGTAAGATAAATAAGTAATGAAATAGATATAATTTATGAAGAAATATTATATTTCAATTTTTGGCTGAGTAAGAAGTGTCAAATTTTTCTAGAGTGTGTAAATAGGACATTAGAAACATTAAATAAATTTATCAAATAAAAGTTGTAACACAAAAATATAAGATAACCAATGATATTTTGAGTAGAGTTAAAGTTAATGAAATGTTATGAACACTAAAATCTCAATAATATTGCATTATGAATAATTAAATGAAGTGGAATAATAAAATAAAAAACATTGTATTTTAATAAGAGTTCAAAAAATGTGATCCCACATCTACTATTCACTCATTGCTTATCTGTAAGAGAAATCACAACAACTAAACCAAACCCTCACATATTAAAAGGTATGATAACCATTTACAATATCATCCTTTTATAAACCCACACATAAATCCCAAAAACATAAAGAACTTAATTATATGTGGGATTCACACTCCAAAATGAGAAACCTTATATAGTGGAAATATAACAAATACATATTACCATTTTGAATGGGAATATAATTTATAATGGCTATATTATTTAATTGAAGAAATAAAACAAATAAATAAATAACAAAATATAATTATAAATAAATACAAAATAAAATCAAGAAAAACAATAACAAAACGGAATTAATAAAGTTAATATATCTAGATACATTATAAATTTAGTTGTATGTTGTAGGTCTTTGACAGTTTTATAATCATAGAAACAAAATTCATAATATAAAACATAAAACAAAATAAATAATATTGTTTCTAAAATAAATGTCTCATCACCTCTCTATTAGGATAATATGAACCAAATTTATAAATTAATTCTCATGTATTTAGCTCATGTTTTCACTATCATTATCTTTTTAGAATTTCAATGTTTTGATCCACCTGTTGATAAATCAAAATTTTTTGAATAAATTACAACATGAATCTCTTTTTAAACCTATGGGAGGGAAAATTGTTTTTTATGAAAACAATGTAAAAATATTTATATTAATTCATTAAAAAACATTTTACTAAAATAATATCCAAAACACAAAATGTTTATTTTTTACAAATAAATTATACCTATTTATGAGTCATTTTAATTCCAATTTATATATTATATAATATTAGAGTAAGAATAATAAAAACTATATAAAATATTATAGATATTTTTATGGAAAATATTCCTTTTCTATGAAACATTAATATTTCATATAAAATAAAAGTAGACATCATCTAAGAAATTTTAGAAAATCATATAAAATATTTATTTCATGTGAAATCGAGTTCTGTTTGAATAGATTCCATATTGTCATTAAAATTTTATAACTTCATATGATTATATTTTTGTATATAATAGTTGTGTATGGTGTTTTTATAAGTAATATATTCATTTTTATGAGATTTTATATAATTTTATGAGTCGTTTATACAGTTTTTATAGGTAATATATGTAGTTCATATACATCATTTTGTAATATAGAAAAGGAAAAATTATTTTATAAAAAAATATCATATAGGCATCGTACGACATTGAAATATTTTATTATTTTATAAAACATTTACAAATTATCAAATTCAATTTCGGAATAATTAAACTTGAATCCATAAAATCATTATAAATTTTAAATAAACAATTAAATACTTATTAAACAAAAATTAAACAAAATAATGATAAATCATAATTATCCAATCTTCAAATTAGGATTCATTTTAATAATCCAAAACAAGAAAAAATTCTAATAAAAACTCAACACTAAAAATAAATAGATATCCTAACACTAATATATTCAATAACTAATTATTGTAGGATTCACAGAATAGGATGATGTGATAATTTTATTCTGAGTATTTATGTAATCAAGGGATAATATAATGACATATTTATCAGGTAAGGGATTCAATAGATTGCTATAGTATTTTCTGGGAGATTATTAAATTCAAAAATGGAATATTAGAAGGTGTATAATCAAGTATATACTAGTATAACAAAAAAAATATATATCAATTAGAAAAGTAACAAGATGGTGATTGGGAATTTAGTGAAAATCAACATGATTGGTACATTGTTATTTAGTTGGTGACTCTGGTCTATACTAGAGTGTATGGTTCAATGGGTTTTCAGAGGAATTATGTGTAGTGTGTATTAGTGTTTTTGTCTCAAATTTGGTCAACTATTATTTTCACCATTCCATTCAATATTATGTAATATATATTAATTGAAATAATTTATTGTTTGTTTATGTTTTTTTATAGAACATGATTGATGATATAATAAAAACACCCTAAGATATATGTATTACCATGTTATCTGTAATTTATGACCATTTTATTGTGTTGGTATGATATTGTAAAATCAATATGAGTTATACCACCAATATATTGGTACAACTTATCACTTGTGGGAAATATGTTAGTGAACCTATATTTGGAATTATCTAATAAACAAACACCACATATTCATATATGTGTCATTGATATCACTTAAGTGAACATTTTTTATGTATCATTTATCATAGGTTTGTAAAAAAGTTTCACTACAAGTGATTAATATTTCTTTGATACCTATGAAAATTTATTTGTGAATATTTTCAAATAAAAGTTTATTTGGTATGAAATTAATCAATAAAAGTAATTTTATTACCTAAAATAGTATTTATTTTACCATATGATGAATTATGAAATAAAAACCCAAAATTTAGTTGTTATTATGTAAGTGTATATTCATGTCATGAAAATAATATATTTTTTTAATTATATATATTTTTATTATGTTAGGGAATTTTAATTAAACATACAATATTTATGAGATTGACATTATTCGTATCCCATTATTAATCATGATGAAAAAAATAAAATTATTAATTGACATTTATTATATTAAATCTAACCAAACCTATTTTTTATTTGTCAATCAATAAAATATTGATATATTATACTCTTAGTTTATGATTATTCATGATATTCGGGATCATTTTTAATTTTACATAGGTCCAGTGGGGTCAAACCTCAAGTAATTCAAATATATATTGTAGGACTAAGGTGATTAGTCTAGGTGAAAAACAATTATGCTTATTATAAATAAAAATATGATTTTTGTTTTTCAAATTGGAATTATTTATTTATATAATAGTTATTTATTTAAATAATTACTATATCATGAAAATATAAAATAATTATTCAAAAGTATTATTAATACATAGACATCAAATAAATGGAAATCCACATGTGAGATTAGGGAATAATCATGATGTAGTGTGCTTTTGTGGTCAATTACTAGAGGTAAATTCGTAAAATTACATAAAGATATCATTTGAATAATTAATTTTTTATTTTTAACCCATTTAGAGGCTCATTAATCAGCCATCCAATGTTTTTAAGACATTAACATTTTATAGTGTCTATATAAATGAAAAAATTATATTTTGAAGAAATATATTGATATTACTTATGTTTTCTATAACAATATTTTCCCTAGAGAAAATTAAATTCCCATATTACTGTTAATATAAAATTAAAGGAGTGTATAGATTTTATTATTGATAGAATGTAAAGGTGGCACTTATAGATCTCTATCTGTTATCAACTAAGATTGAATTCCCTTCTTTTTTTCATGAGATATTGTCCTCTATCATTACATATATAAGTGGTTTTCATGTATTTATTTAGTTATTTTTTTAAATACTTAAAATTTTAGTGACTTGATTATCTATTTATATAAAGATCATACCATAGAGGAATTGGGGAATAACATTATTTTTGGCTAGTGAAAGAGGATTGAAATCATAAATACAATTTTTATCGAAATATTATTTTCTTATTAATTTTTCTATATTATTAATTTCATACTATTGGTTTTATAATAATTTATTATATATTATATGGGTTTTATTAATATTTATATTTCATTCCATGTGGTTTAATAGTTAATAAAACCACAAAATTTTATCATTTCCACATTTGATAAAATAATAATATATAAATAAACACATTCAATATTTTATAGTCTACTGATATATTGTTGTTATGTATTATTCATTTAATACTAGTATAAAACACATATAAAAAGTTAGACGATTTGTATATGCCTATAGCTAATTCTTGGTAGTTAGTGTCTACTCGAACAATGTTTGAAATATCATATCCCCTATACTATAACCCCCATATCCCTTAATAATTATTGATCATTTCATCTCACTAAAACTAATATTGATACAAATATTTGATCAATATAATATGATAAAATCATTTACCATTTTTTGAAATAAATATGATCAATAATTTTTTCATTAATATGAATGAGATGGATTATTTATGTAGAAGATATATATTATTGAATTACTATCTACATAATCATATATAGTATACATGTGGTATATATAATGTAAATTGTGAAGCTAAATCATAATTTATTAATTAAGTAACTATGTTCTATATAAAGTATAATAATATTTTTATTTGTCAAAACCATTATTGGAAAAATATTTGGGGTTTTCTTGTTATATAATAAATGATCTTTATTATATAAAGTGAAAATGATAATAGATATATTGTCGAAAATATTTAGTGAAAAATGACTATGTAACCTAATCAGATTGGCACTGAGATGTGATATGGTTTGTATATTAATTATATGAATTGGTAAAATATTTTTTCATTTTAAAATCCATGTTAGGTTTTTTTATATTAACATGAGGTTTTTAACAAACTATATGAACCTTAATATGTTTAATTTTTAAAAATGAAGTTTAAAATCACCATAGAAAATGGTTAAAAATAATTTTATAATATTTATATATAGAATGTAGAGTATGAACTAAAATTAAAAAATGTGATGAATATAGACTAATTATACCTTCCTTCCAATACACACTCATATGGTATCCCATTAAAACATTGCACCTAACATAGTGTGTGCATTTACCTCTCACATCCACTATGAAATATTATACATGGTTTCATCTGTTTAAAATATCTTAAATGGATTAACAGTACCTGATTGTCCATTAAATATGTTAATTAGATCTAATAACATAAATAAATTCATTTGATACCATGAAGGGGGACTACACGTTTCTACATTAAAGGAACAACATCATGGAGTCCAATTAAAGGGATGTGATCCTTCATATTGGTCTGCTGAAGCATTAGTATTTTTTTAAATTTATTTTATGAAAAACATTATTTAACACTTTTAAATATCTACATTTTCATTATTATTTCTCTATAAAGGTTTAGTACCCATTCATTATTTTAGAGGCCTCTAGTAATAAACAATAATACATTAAAAAGTGTAACCCAACTGATGAAGGAGGATTACATATTCTACATCATGGTCATCACCGATAAAATACAGTAGAGGTGAAGGATACTACACCATCTATACAGGACCCAAAATTTTTTTTCTTCATATATTAATTTTATTTTCTATTTTTTTAGTATAGATCGAGCCAAAACCAGTTTAAATACAACTTATAACTTTATATAATAATCCCACAATGCTCATCAGTGGTATCAAAGACACCTTCATTGATGATTCTATATGTTTCTTTAATGTTTTTATGAATAAAATAATATATTATAAAAATCAGATCGACTCACATGAAATTAAATTATTTGATAATGTAATATCATGTTCAACACATATGGATATGTTTTGTGATAATTTATTATTAGGAAACACTATTTGAGATAACTATAGTAATTACTGAATATTTTATTATCTCCATATATTAAATTTATGAAACAAAGTATCTTTCATATGAACTTTTCATTTTATTGTGTACTTCAAATAATTCCAAGTTTCGGTGTTATGATCTATCATAGTCCATACATAAATAGGGCACATGAGATAGTTTGGGGAAAGGTATAATGGTGGTTTCTGATCCCCATGTTCTTGTGACAGGAACTTGAGAATCTTGAACTAACTCTGTGAATATATTATACCTCAAATGAAAACCATATAAATCAAAAATGTTATAAATATAAATATATATATATATATATAATTCTACATGCAATTAAATATTCAAATAGTTGAATATAGTGAGTGGAAGAATAATATAATTTCCAAAACTAAATATATTAAAATAAGAATATAAGATAAATGACCACCAATATCTAATGATATATGGGTAATCATCTAACCATGTACCTACCAAACACTCACACCCTTCTAACACAGATACATGCCGCCACTATGAGGCACATTTATATTTCTAAAATCAAATCTAACAAGACATCCATACACCCAATGACATATGTATGATGTGAGTTAAACATATACAATAATACCCCACCAAGGGTTTCATAAATTTCCATTAATAAATAACCAAATTGTGTTAATTTAAAAAAACTTATTTTTTGAAATATATTTTCTCCTAGTTTATAAGAAACATGGATATTCATGCTTCTATAAAATCTTATAAAAAATTAACAAATAAACACAGTAATATAGAAAAGTCTTAAATAATAATTTTAAAAATTAGAAACATTAAAACTAAATACCATGAAATATTTATTATAGGTTATCTATGTTCATTACACCTGTTTGAATAGATTATTTCTTGAAAAGGAATCCTTAAAACAACTATCCTAGGAATAAATAACACCCAAAAAGTGAATCAACTATCATAACATACATTAGTTATAGTTATATAATAAATTCGGGATTCTTATCCTTAATCCATCCTACTTTGATTTTCAAAAATCTATCCAACTTCTATGTACCAGAGGATTTCATGTTCGATATCCCACATGTAGAGGCTTCACATTCATCATTCAAAAATTTTAATGGGATAATCACACTTCAATAATCAATGGTCCTATGTTTATAATAAAAAATGATTTAAAAAAATTTCCATGTCAATACCAAATTAGAAATCCATTTCAAAAAATAATCAAACAAATATTACATTTCATGAATTCTAATATATTCCATTAAATCATTAATAAAATAAATTTTTAATCCGAAAGTCGAAATGGTTCATAAAAAAATGCTTCATCATTTAACCTCCTACATCAAACAATTGGAATTACCAACAAACAATTTTTCACAGCAAACGAATATGGATTACGACTCATAATAGTCATAATATGTCACTAAATTATGAAATCTCAGTCATCAAATATGAATTAAATAATCCAAAAGTCAGTGGAGTGAGGAGAATCCGCAACCACAGAAAACCCCAAGGGTCATATAATGGACAATATAGATCATTCTTATAATATACTACCTAATGATAGATCAAAAAAATAAATTATCATATAGACTGAAACTCCACCTATATTGCACTAGGATTATGAAGAATGTATTCTTACACAAGAGAGAAAAACAAGGGATTTTGAATCACAAGAAAAGGGAATTTCTATATAGAAACTCGGTTCTAGTAACATGGATTTGACTCTAATTTGGTGCATTAGTATATTATACTAGGGATCTCACCATATAGTATTTATCAATTTAAAAAGATTAGAGTAGTCCATATATACGTGATTCTTATATTACATTAAAAATATAAAAAATATAGTATATAAAATATTCATCAATCCATGAAATTGATCATAATATCCTTATTTGTATCCTTATGTGAGGAAAAAAATAAAGAGATAGGTTATACTCTTAGTAAGGGTTTCGTACAATGGAATATGTCATGAGTAAATAAGGAACAATCAATATTGAAAGGTAAATAGTGAATATCACAAGTTATTCAATTTATAACTTATTCATGAAATGAATCCATTTATAATATATATGTAGTGATATCATTTATAATAATAAATATATTCTTAGTTATGTAAAAGATCATTATTTGAGGTCATCATATAATACATAGTGATTTAATTATCATCAACCCATTATTATGTGACAGTTTAATCAATAGGTAGGTATACACCAAAAACCCATTTAATATGTTTGAATAACCAGTCTGTCTCAAAAAACATGTCAATACATCAAGGGTATATCTATGACCATGCACAAACATGCCCTTAATATCCAATTCATTTCTCATATATTGAATGATAAATTTAATTCATAAATAATATTTATTGTCAACAATTACACTTTTTGAATAAATAATATGGTATTTCTGTATTTCCCTATCTAATTAAATTACACTCATAGTAAAGGACCATAATTATATATGGAAATGTTTAATTAATTAATTATATCCATGATAAAAATAGTATATATATTAAATAGAAATGTAATTTACGATGAAAAATAATCACGAAATGTGAATGTTTCAAGAAAATTTTTCTGGCCAAAAAATTAATAAGAGATATTTATTGACAATTCATTTATATAAGATATAAAATATAACTATTTTTTTATAAAGTTGTTATTCTTAATAATGTAACTTGTTAAGAATTCAAAATAATTAATCAGAACCAAAAATATTACATGGTTCATATTTTTTTGTTTCTATGTGAAAATAAACATTAAACATTATTGATAATTATATATCAAATATTTCTCCATATGAATAATTCATCCAATTAATTAATGAAAAAATCCTAACATAAATATATAAATTATTATTTGAGTAATTTTAACTTGACCCTTTATTTATTGTGAGTTATAATCTATTACCATGTCATTCAACATGACAACACATATCTATTTCTTTTCAATGCATCACTATAGATTACAAACATTTCTCCACTTCAGGGTAATATATGAAAAGGTGAGCATACTATACTTCTCAAAAGTTCCATAAAATATTATTCACATTAATTTATCCTTTATAAGTAGGATACATTATAGGTTTACATGGTTTTTGTATTTGATAGCCATGACTATTTTTCCAAAAACCATAAAAAATATTCATCCAAGATAAAAACACTACAAATATCAATCATAATTGTTGTTATAGGAAGAAATTCAATAACATAAGTCATTGTTGGATCAACATATATAATCTAACTTATGCTTATATGAACCAAAAATGAATCCACTTATATCCAATATAATTATTTTTAATTATTTTTAAAATGCCAATTATAACTATTATATGGGTGTATTTGTTTGGCTATTTAGCCCCATGAGTTTTAGTCGTTCTGTAACCAAGGAGTAAATTTATTAAACCTTTTCTAATATTTTTGGGGTTTTAACATTGGATTATATGTGTGCATAGGTCCCACACATAAATAAGAATAAATCTAATAATATAACCTAACTGTAAAATCCATGAAGCTCTTAGTAGTGGGTATTTTCATAATTTTCAAACAACTTGTCTAACAGAGTGAGTTAACTGTGAAACACACATAAATAGGATTTACTTCATCAATTTGGATTCTTTTATGTGGGGTTCCATCCCTTGAAACACCCACATTAATTCCCCTAGACTAAAGGCCTTCAATATATGATTTTAATTCTTCAAAGATACTCTATGGTGATTTAATGGTAATTCCTTATTGATTCTTCAACTGGTATAAAATTTTTACGCATCATTATCATTCCACATTGGTTTTCATCAAATTTTATATTCTCCTATTAACATTGTTACCATGTTGGGCCAAATTTTATGCATTTGTGGGTTTATATTGGGGGTTTTTCTTTTATATGGTTTTGATTCATAGTTGGGGTATCTTATCGATGTATTTTGATGAAGGTGGAATGATTTGTCCTCTTTAGGTATATTTTTACAATTTATTTACTTTAATTCAGAGTTGTTTGATTCATTAATTATTTATTTTGTTTTTAATTTATAATTTATATAATTTATATGTAGTTTAAATTTTTTAAAGGACTTATATGACTGGTTTGGTCATTTATTTGGGAAGAATGGGTAGACTTCTTTGAGCAATAGAAAATGAGTTTAAAATAGTTTTTTTCTAGAATTCATGTTTGTTAAAATGAAAATGAGGGTTTTATTTGTTAAACAATCATATTGCTACATATTTATGAAAAATTTTGTATTCAAAAATTTTCCCCATTTGTGTTTAAAGTGTTTAACCATTTCAAAGTAGTGTTTTTGATTTATAAATAGATAATGGAATTCCCATTGACGTAATTTTTTATTCTTAGACCTATTTATGATTTCTGTTTCAATTATCTATTAATTCTAATTTATTTTAAAAATTCATTTACAAATATATATGATATAATTGAGTTCATGGTTTCCCCTTTTTATATAATGTTGATTGTTTGTTTATTAATCCCTCTTAATCATAGGAAATTATAATGTTATCCATGTGATCATAATTGGAGATTTGATCCACCTAATTTTATTAAAAATTTATTGTTTAAAGTTGGATTTCCAAAATGTAAGTGGCATTTTTTCAATCTATGTTCTTGGTGAAAAGTATCAAATAGTTTTCAGGGTTTTATATTAATTTATAATATGACATTAGTAACAGTTTTACTCTGATGTTGGTATTTTGGAAAATCGAAATGTTGTTTGTGAAAATGGGTTATAATGGGACTAATGGTTTTGGGATGTTTGATTGATTCTCCACTACCTATATGGGGGGAAAATAATGCTCAATGCGTCCAAGGAGAGCATATTTATTCAAGGTGATGACTAATATCCTTGAACCGAAGGTTATGTTTGTGGTGTTATTTATATTTTTTGGGATGGTCGGACCTGGAATTTTGATTCCTAGTTGGATTCAAGTTCTTACACTCAATGTTTTCCGACCTGTGACGTAAGTATTGGGATGGTGAGACATTTTATTCTATGTCCCGGTGGGATTCATAAACTGATACTATGTGTTTTATTACATATGACATATTGGTTGGGATAGTAGGACATTAAGTACTGTATCCTGGTTGGATTCTTGTATAGAGGATCCTTGATCTCCAACCCTTGACTGTTTTGATATATGGTATGGGTATCCAGACCAATGATATGTGGTTCAATGGATCAAAGTAATTGATTAATGGATTCCAGTGAGATGTTTCTTTTTTGATGGTCTTTTTTGATATATTGATCCTCTATGGGCATAGTCAAGTTATTTTCAAGTTTTATTCCCCATGTTTATTTGATTTATTTATAACAATTTATGGATCTATATGATAATTCTCACAATTTATTCTTTTTCCTTTTATTGGGTTTTCATAATCATTTAATGTAAAAAATAATTAATGGTTTTAAAATTGGTATTATTGGTTTCCATTATTTTGAAATGTTTTAAACCATGTGTGGGTCGATTAATCCAAATTTTGGAATTTTAAAATAGACACGGCTTCAACTATAAATTTCAGGATTATTTGTTAAACCATATCATGTAATGTTTTGAAAATGTCATTCTTTAGAAAAATGTGTCTTCTATTTTGGATTTTTATTACATTATGTATATGGTAATTAAATACTATCTTCCCTATTATTTTTAAAATTTAAAACATGATTTACATATAAAAAGTAATGAATTGGACTCATGGTAGTATCCTAATGGCTTCATCTCACACCCTACATACTCATGTTGGTCAAGTTTTTGAATTTAATATTGGATCGTGTCTATCTTCCATTGTAATAATATTTTGTTTGTGTGATATTGTAGAATAGAGACTCAAATGGGGTTGGTGATCCGACAATAATTTTCATAGAATCAATTAAATTGAGCTCTATATTAGTATATTTAGTATTTATTCTATTTTAACATCTATTCTTGTTTTCTAAAATGATTAGATGGTTACTTAAATAATATTTCATTGTTGGGAATATTTTCATTTTATTATTATTCCTTGTTTCGTTGTTTTTATTTGGTTCTCCAAGGGTAAAACCATCCTCAATGGTTAAGTGTGATACCCTTCACCCGTATCATCAACCTAGATGGATTGGGGATTCTCGAATGGTAAATAGTGGGCTGACTCTTGAATCTGATGTATGGATATACTTGGCTGGTTCTTTATAAAATGGAATCAGATATCAATGTTTCTTGAAAAGTGGAATGGATTCATGAGAAACCTAGATTGTTATTTTATTTGTCTCTATGTAGTCTAGAGACCAATTTTATCAGTATGGATATGGTGGAGTGTATGGGTAAGGGCCTGTCTAGCTCTTTATCTCATTGAATATGGAGATTCCATGGGATTATTGGTATAGAGTATTAATCTGGAGAATGGATTTGGATGATTTGATTTCTTTCATATATTTTGATATTATTCATTAATCCGCTATGGTTCTACAATTTATATTAGGGTCGGTTTATGATTTGAAGGTGAAGATAATAAATAGACATAGTTGACATAGTTATCATGCACTGTTTGGAAGACCCTATAGTTCCTATGAGATATGATTATTGAATCATGAATGAGGCTATTTCATGATTGTCCTCTGGTTTTCCTTGTCATGGGTCCAAATCATGCACAATGTTATTTCCCTTTAAGAACTTCTTTTACTACATTTTATCCCATACTAACTCAAATGGAGTATTCATTTTGATTTGTATCATATAAGGTTGTTTTAGTAGATATTTGTATTGATATTTGTGTTATGACTGTGTTTTGGTAATAAATGTGTGTTTGTTTTCACATTATTTTGTTAGGGAGATTTTCATTGAAAAGTGTGAAAATTGGTTTTTTAAATGGAAAGGTTGTTTTATTTTTTGAGAACCATATTGTTGTGGTTTGAAAACAAGTTTGATTTTTAAGAAAACCACTTTAAGAAAGAAATTTTAATTTGAAAATAATTTTTATTAAATGAATTATTATTTTGTAATGCATTGAAATTTTAAAATTAAATTTTTTGAGAAATGGAAAATGAATGTGTTTTCCTTCATATGAATTATTTCTAGTATGTGTTTGGAATTTCATTAAATGAATGTGAGATTTCCTTTTCCAGAAATTTTATATGATGATTTTAAAATATTAATTTTTTTAGCAATAATTTAAATAAAATTTGAGACATGTGATTCGTGATGATGTGTTAAAGTGTTTGGAAAAGAGTGGAAGAACATATTTGGGATTTCAAATAATATTTTGAATTTCATTGAAACTTGTTTTCAAATGTTGTTTTTACAAGAAGATTTTCTTAGTTCCCTTGGTTTAAGATATGTTTTTTTAACAGAATGGGTGGAGGTTATGTATTGTTGTAGTTGTTAAGAAAATCCAAGAAATGTATTTATGTAAGTGAGAGTTTTGTTCATAGGGCTTCTATTTTGACTCTTGTGGTCGCTCAGTTTTGACATCCTCTATTTTTTATTTCATTCCATTAGTGATTGTTAGTTTTAAAATTACGAAGTCTTATGTTTTACCCATTTGTGTTCAATTTTTTGGGGGATTTAAATATTTTCAAGTTGAATAATTGTTTTTTGAAATATGGTTTTCATATAGCATTTCAAGTGAGACTTTAAATAAAATTTATTTCTAAATTATAAGTATTGGTATAATATTTTATATAGAATATTAAAGGGTATTTTACACCATTTGTGTCGTGAAATGAAATTCAATGTGTGTTCTTTAACTTCTATATGTTTTATTGAATTATCCATGTGGTGATTTAAATTATCTACTTTATTTGATATTGTTGAAAATGATTTCTATAATGAGTACAATATTATAGAAAAATTCAACCAAATTTGGGTAATGTTGGTAAATTATAAAGGGTGTGTTATGTCTCATGATACTTTTTTAGGAAAGATGTTTCAGATTTCAAAATTTTTCTTCTTTAGGCTATTGAAAACTCATTACTATGATTTTTTTCGAGAAATTTATTTAATGATATAGGTTTTTAATTGATTTTCATAAAGGGGGACTTCCAACCTAAAAAACAAGAACATTTCATTCCCCAAATTGAATGGGTTAGTGGTGTGTTTATTTCACATTAAAATTATATTATTTAGATGAAATAAAATAATGTTTTGGACAAGGAAGTTTTTTTATTTGATATGTTTGTTTACATTATTAAAATAGGCCAAAATGATCATTATTTGGTTATGTGTTTTTCTTAGAACTGGTCCTGTTGTAGTGTTTTTTCTCAGAAGGGATAAAGTCCCAAAAAATTCATTCTCATGTGGTAGTTAATTTTAACATGTTGAGATAGTTTTATAGATTATTAAGTGTGTTTTTTTTATAAATTGACGTGGTTTTTTTATTACATATGGGTTGTGTGATACGATGGTTTTGAGATTAGGAACATGCCTTATTTTGAAACTGACATCTTTTAAATCCGCTGGTGTTTTCACATGTCATGAGATTTTCCAAGTAAAAATTTCTATTGATGTGGGAATAAGTGTCCTAGTGTCAGTAAATGGGAATTGAACACTGATGATTCCATTGGAAAATTTTGCAATCGATGTTGAAAATATTTTGGGTTCACCATGGCATGATTTTTTGTTTTGAGGGCATAGTTTACCCCTATAAAATTGTAACCCTGGTTAAGGGCCTATGTAGTCTCTTCTTGTGGAATGACTTGAAATTATACCATATATATTGTTTGGATAATTTTTTTAATGGATCAACCATGCTGTTATTGATTTTTTTTGGGTTGGTTTCGATTATGGTCGTCTAATATTGTTTCTATGGGTGCTTTTTATATTTTTTGAGATTTTTCCCATCGTGGAGGTTTCTATTTGATGTTTTAAAATTTATTAAACCGTTTTGGAGAATTCTAAATAGCTGGGACACTCATTCTGAATATCTATTTTCTTTGTGGGTCTTATAAAAAGGTGTGGTTGGGTTTTTCTTTGAGACTTTCATTAAACGTGTGGATTTTCTTATTCAGTTTTATGGATTTGGTTTTTCATTGGTGTTTATTCCTAATGACCTGTCTAGTGGATCACCTCTTAACTCACCTTGATTTGTAAAAATGTGAATTTTACCTTGTCCTTTTATGTTATTATTGACTCGTGACATTCTTATTAAAGAATGTGTCATGGTGTGGTGTTTGCTACACAAATAATGTCACCTTTTTGTGTGGGTTTTTTATGTGGTTTAGCCCCTTGAGTTTGAGGGTTTTATTCTCCCAAATAGAGTTGGTTTGGGAACTTTTTTATGTCGCATAGTTATGGTGCATGATTAGTTTATCCATGCTTCCAATGTGTGCATAGGTCATACAATTTTTAATATAGTTAATCTAACCATGCTACATTAGATTGTTACATTTCAAGCTCATGATAGTGGGGATTTGAATAGTTTATTGGTTATTTGATTGACCATGAATGATAACAATGAAACCCACTAATGTGGGTTATTTTTTCCTCGTGGGATTATTTTTATGTGGGGTTTCTTCTAGTGTACCCCCACTCAATTTTCCCTTCCTAAATTCCTTACATGGATGGTTTTCCTTCTCTGTATTTCAATTAATGTAATTTTATACTGGTTAGTGACTTATTAACCATCCTAAATGGTTCTCTTCCAGTTTCCTCTTCTCTATAAAGAATACTATTCACATTTGAATGATTTCCATTTCTAGAGTGTTTTGAATTAGGGGTTATTCTTTCTTAGAAATGTGATAAATAATAATAGTTCTTTTATGGTGGATTTTATTAAAGGGTACATGATTCATCCGATTGTTGTGTGTATTTTTGATTCATTTACATTCATTTAGGTTTTTTATTTTTTAATGCGTTAAATATATTTTTAGTTTAAATTATTTATGTATATGATAACTAGTTTTGATTACATAAATGTTTGCAATGCATGGGTGGGTTTTTCCTTTGGAATGAATTAGAGGATCTCTTATTTCAATGGAAAATGTTTTTGAAATGGGTTTTTATGAATTCATCATATTTGATAAAATTTCAATGAATATTTTCTCAGTGAAATTCACTTTTTCTTTATGATTTACGCTAAATGGGCTTTTCAATGTGGGATCCACATTTTTGGCTTATTACATTTCTATGTATTAAAAGGTTTTATGGTTTTATAAAGTGAAAATGTAGTTTTTATCAAATTATTTAGTTTTAGTTTTTAGTTTTTATGATTTCATTTTGAGTTATGTTTAAATTAAAAAATTTCATCAAAAAGAGATTTACAAATGTATATGATATAACTAAAGCGATGGTTGTAAACTATGATTTTATGTTGATTGATTCCTTGTTAAACCCACATGTTTATTGATAATTTAAATGTTATCCATGTGATCATTTTTATTGATGAGACCCAATGGATTATACTGCCAATTTTAATTTTTTAATATGGGGTTTTCAAAAATTAATTTCTTCTTTTCACTCTATTTTCATGAAAAAATAATTTGAAAGGATTTAGTTGTTGTTAATAGACTTATAAAATTATATTATTAATGGTGTAAAAACATTTAATTCATATTGAAAAGTAGATTTTGTTTGTGAAGATAGGTTGTATTATGAAAAATGGGATTGGGATGATGGACTGATTCTCACCTCCCTAGTTTCGGGCTAGATAGACTCATTCAATAGGTTCTTTAGTGAACTATAGTTATTAAGCGGAAGTAATGACACTCCTAAACATACGGATATAGATATGGAATTGAAATTAAAGATATTTATGGTCTTACATGGAATTCAGATCATGATTTGGGTCATAGTCTGATTGTCCATGTTTTCCTACCATTTTTCTAAGGGAAGGGATGGTTGGAAACAGAGTTCTAAGTCCATGTTGGATTTATTGATTAGTATTCTACGTTTTCCAGCCTACGATTTAGCTTATGGGATGGTCATACATGATGTACCACAGATTGGTTGGATTCTTTTATAGAGGCTCCTTGATTAACCACATGTTACTCCTATAATATATGGTATGTGTATCCATATATATGACATTAGGTTAAATAGATTAAAATAATGAATTAATGTATTCCCCTGAATGTTTTATTGATTGGATGGGATTGTTTGATATGTAGATCATCTTTTAGTAATGTCATGTTATTAACTCACTTTATTCAATTAGTTTCTAGAATTATTTTTATCTTATGTATGGTTGTGTTTCATCATTGCTACCCTTTTTTCCTTATTTAAAAAATTTGTTGTGTGTAAAATCATTTAAAGAAAAAATGTGTGAAATGTATTTCATAATGGCATTATTGGTTTGAATTATTTTTAAATGATTTAAAAAACATCGTTTTTGGTTATTCAAATACATGTTATTTTAAAAGGGACACAATTAGGACATTACATTGGCATGGTTTTTTGTAAAAACAATATTAGAACATGTTTTAAAATTTTTGTTATTTCGAGAAAGGTATATTCTATATTTGGTTATTATTATTCTATGTATAGGACAAGGAAAACATATTTTCCCTATTATTTTAAAACAAGTAAACTTGGATCCCTTATACAAAATAGATTGCACTCAATTTGGTATCATACTAGATTTTTATCATGCCTTGGATACTCAAATTAGTGGGTATGTAGTATTAACATCTTAGGCAGGTTAATTTGTGGTTTAGATTTCTTATTGCACTGATTTTCTTCTTCTTTGGGAAGCCAGTATTGTTTAGGTGATGGTGGTGACTGGAGTGTCACATAGTGATGGTGATCAAACATTAGATTTGGGCAATCTGTCGAAGGGAGCTATGTATCAGCTTATTCAATCACTATATTGTTTTATATTCCAATATATTTGTGTAACTCTTGTTTTTTGGTTATTTATATGAGATATTGTTTAACATGTAACTTTTTATTTTATAATTATTCCATGATTGGATGTTTCTTTTGTCCCATGAGGGTCAAACCATCACCATCTACTATTTACGATACCCCAGAAGATAGTTTCCAAACTAAGGGATATGGCGATGATCCTCGGGTATGTGGAGAGATAAGTCATTAATTTAATGGATGGATTTTCTAGGTTGGATCCATACATTTTTCATATAATGGATTCTTCCTTAGAATCTTCATCAGAATAATCTTGTGATAATCATGTAATAACACTAATAATTTCTTAATGATGAACATTTTATTTTAAATTTCATTTGACATTCAACCTTCAGATTAAAAATATAATGAAATATATTTCAATAAATTCAATCTCTTCAATAACTTGCAGAACATGAAACCAAGTGTATAAAAAACCAAAATATTGTATACCATTACAACCTACCAGTAATATTGGTTGAAGTGAATATTACTAAAAAATTTATAAAAATAATATGTTTTACACATTTAGAAAAAATTCAATTTTTGAATATATTGATAATAATGAAAATAAGAATCATTTAAAATAAAAAAAATATTCTGAAAAATTTTATTTTTCTAAAAAACGGTTTAGTCTACCTTTACAAACAAAATTTAAAATTATTTTTTTCCCATTGTGAATTGTTTTTGTAAAATTATCCTTATTTTTTAAATATTAGTATTGAAATTAGATTTGGGTGAATATTTTTATTTTATTAAAATCTTTCATTTTTAATGAATAGGGAGAAATATTGAATTTTAATGAAATATACCTTTACATTTAATTAATCTATAATGATAAATAATATTTAAATTTTTTTTAAATCATAAATTAGATAAATGGTATTATTATAATTATAGTTTATTTCATATAAAACATTATCAAATTTAATTTTGATATTACAACATTCTATATTTATGCTTATTTTCTTCTTGAAAACCTATTATTTCATCATGTCAAATGGTTTTTTTAAATTTTATATTCTTAATTCAATGAATTTAATTTGATAAAATAGATTAGTAATTTGGAATCATAAATAATTTTATTTTAAAATATTTTCAATATAATTTTTTAAAATTATAAATCATGATATAATAATCACTAATTATAATGATTTTGTTAAAAATAGGTATACCAAGGGGTTAAGATATATTGATAAATTCTAAAATGAAAAGAAACATAAATAAATTATATTTTATGGAGAAATTATTATCTTATAATGTTTTAGAATCAATAATACTCTATTTAAAAACATTTATTGTTAAATTTATTGTAATCAATTTTCTTTTCAAAAATTATAAGTTTTCTAATCACCCCCACTACCCAAAAATGGGGTTTCCACAGTGCCATGCTTTATCAAGGCACAAGAAATCCCTGATAAAGGGGGGCCTTTATCTGCCCCAAAAAAAGCACTGATAATGGGAACTTATAACAGTGCTAAAAAAGTGATGTTAAAAGTTACCCTTTATCAGCACTTTTTTAGCACCCATTAATCCCCCGTTATCATCACCATGTTAGAGCTGTTTAAGGGGATCCCTTTTTCATTACTTTTTTAGTTTCACTAATAAAGGGGGGATTTATCACCACTTTTTTCTAGCTCTGATGAAAATTATATTCTAAAAATAAAATTCATGAAAAATAATATATTGTTATATATGTTTATTTATATTTATATAAATATAATATATATTTTTAAACTATGAATTATATAAGTATAAATAGAATATTAAATTTAATATATAATAAATTTAGTGAAAATTTCTTTAAAAAAATTTACAGAATATTATTAATTAATAATTTTCTAATTATCATCGATTAATAATCATATAATAATAATTTGAAGACATAAAAAAATAAAAAAAATTAATAAAAGATATAAAATAAGTTGAAAATGAAACTCAAACTACAAATGGCCATAAATATTGATCAGGTTGTTCATTTTAACTCTACAGCATATCAGACCAAAGCATGGGACGAGCTATACGTGCTAGTGACCAAAGAAACCTTTTCTCACTTTTATTGAGGTCCAAAAAAGGCCCATAAGGCCTCCAAAACTGAGTTTTTAGTTACGATACCCAAATGTTTTAACATTAAATAAGGTATAACATCTGATCATGATGTCTTCCAGGCCTATAGAACATTTCATATCAAATATTGTTTTATTTTCAACGATTTGGCCAGTTTTGGAGTTGAACAAGACTCTTGGATTAGAAGTTATCATCGTTTAAACATTCTATGGATTTTTAAATACACATATATATGTATTTATTTGTATATATATATATATCTATGTGTGTGTGTCTTTGTGTCTCTGTTTTATATACAGGTATGGATTTATTTATTTATTTATAAATTCACATAAAAAACATATTTTATAAATGTATTTAAAACTAATCTTATAAATATATATTAATATAAAAATAAATATACAGATTAAAAATTATGACTAAAAATATATTTATGAATAAATATAAATATACATTAATAGATGAATAAATATATATACTAATATATATATATATATTAATATAACTAAACATATTTTTATTTATATGAATCTATATTAATATACGAATAAATATATCTACATATCTATATATGAATAAATATATATATATATTTTAATATATGAATAAATATATATGTATTAAAATAACTAAATATATTTATATTAATATGAATGTATATTAATAAAGGAATAAATATAACTATATATATATTAATATATTAATATATCAATAAATATATATATATTAATATAACTAAATATATTTATTTTAATATGAATCAATATTAATATATGAATTAATATAACTATATATATATACATAATCCTTAAATAGAGAAAAAAAATATCTTAGTGGTAAAGGTGCAGGCATGCAAGCGGGGAGGTCTCGAGTTCAAGATCGGGTGGAAGCAGTGAGGGGTGCGCATACATGTGTGGGATACATGGGCAAGGGAAGCACATGGGAGAGTGGGAATGGGACTTTCTAGATCTAATAAATGGGTGGTAAAGAGCTAGTAAAATCTCCCCCAAGCATTATATATTCGTTTGAAATTTTTTAATTTTTTTAACATTTATCAGCACTTAAAAAAAGTGCTGATAAAAGTCAATTTTATCGGTGCTTTTTTTAGTACTGATAAAAGAAGCCTTTTATCAGTGCTTTTTTAGAATTTATAAATGGGTCCTTTATCAATGCTTTCTTCAGTGCTGATAAAAGGGACACTCTTTTATCATCATCTCGATTAACATTTCTTTTTTTTTTTTGCATTGTTAATGCACATTTCTAGCCCTGATAAAGGCCATATTTGTCATAGTGCTCACTTATAAAAGATGAACACCTCTCCTCTCTTATTCACATATTAAAACCCTTTTTTGCAGTAAAACCTACCCCAAAATCATAAAAACTAATATCCCATAATCCTATAATACATGGTTATTTCACAAATCAATATATTAATACATTATGTACAGTCTTGAATTACCGGTATTAAAAATCAGTAAAATCCCTAATTATGAGTTTTTCATTTATTTTTTCATTCAACTGCATAAATTATTATTCACTTATTGTTAAATAAAAACAAAAATAATTTCAATATACATATATTTTATTATGTAAATGTAATGGAATATATAAATCTCCTCACACCCCAACTTGGAAACAATAACATCACTCATTTTTTACTCTGGACTACCTCCAAGCGATCTGATGCAAAATGATTTCTGTTAACAAATATTACAGTTGGAAATAATTATAAATATTATATATAATTTATTTTTATAATATAATTATACTACTATAGTCATTATATTTTTTATAAATTTTTTACTATCAATTTCATATGGGATATGATGACGTAGCACATGTGCAGAGCATACTATCATCTCAGAAAGCCATGTGATACAGTATTCCAGATCACATTTCATGGAAATTAATAAGAATAATATTAGTGAATATATGTAATATACATGAAATAATTATGATATTAATAATATATCTATTAATAAAAAATATAAAATTTTCTTCCTGAATATTTCACACAACGATTGATGATAACGTCATTCGTGTAAGTGTGGACTAAAACCATCAGGAAGCGATGTGACTCTACTTTCAACACCACACCACATGTATGATATATTTATATATTAGTATATTTATGGAAATAATATGTTATTTTTTATATTATTATCATTCTATAAATATAAAATATTATGTACCTCATTTCTCTAATGATCATGTAAAAATGGAATCATTAATTATGTATATATACGGCGTACCACCTACATGATCATAATGTTCTTCATTTCGTAAAAAATTCGGCATGATTGGTCTAAAAATTATAATTTTTGTATAAATATAATAATTATTTCATGAATTTTATTCAATATATTTTATAATAATTCCCTTTTTAACCAATATTAAACCTACGTAAGTTATGTTTGAAACATAATTAATCTATTGTTGAAACACAAGACATAAAAATAATTGATTATGTAATTATTTTTTAAATGTTAATAATATAAATGAATATAATAATAAAAATCAAAAAATTTCACAATAAATTAATAATTTAATATATTCTTATTATAATTTAATATAAATAATATGTTTGATGATTTATACTCCATGCTAGGGACTTCGACTTAATTTCCCTTTATTGAGGTGTATAATAATTTTATGCACCTATTTTGTTTTATCTAGTATAAATGTTTCTAATTTTACATGTAATATCATAAATCCATCATAATTAATGGTATTTTAGATTCAATTTTTATTACTTTTATAAATTCTATTTGACATGAAAATTACCAAGTGTTAAATAATTTTATATATTAATTTATTTTCGATGTTTTATATCACCTTTTATAGAAAGGTAAGTGTTGAGTATCTTTTATTAGATCTAAAAATTACACAATTTGAAAAGATGGTACTTTACATTTGTCACAGATGAAAAGAGAAAACATATATTCTGTCGTGGTGGTTGAGTAATAAATTCTTTATGTAGTTACCCATTTGATTGCAAGTCCATTCTAAATATAGAGGGCTTCACTAAAATAATGGGTTATAATATGATTCATGTGAGAGAGTTTTTCCTTGAATCTTGACCATTTGGTAGTCAGCTTCAAATATTGGTCACCTTCTCCCTCCCTAATCGCTTGCACAAGAGTGGAGGAGTGAGATTATACATAATGCAGCTCTGTTCTCATTCATAGGCAAGGTCAACCGCCATGATCATACCCATCATCTCTACTTCCAATGAAGTTAAATTACCACAAGGACCATGAAAAATTTTCAATCATAGCTCTGTTACTATCAAGAAATATTTCACTATATCCTGAGGGACAAAGGTTACCCCTCTAGGCACCGTCTATGTTGCATTTCATCCAACCAAAAAAAGAGAAGTCCAAACAAACTCCATAGTACCCCAGGGCTTGGGAAAGTACCCAGTAGTTGATGCCTTATGAGAATCAGGAGGTCAGTGAATAATTTTCTACATGTCTTAGAGTGCAGGCTATTTTTTGGATTCACCGACACAACGATGAGTCCCTTGGCGCGATCTACATTGAGCTCACCCATGATGGATATCCGTGTTTCCAGTTCACGAGATGCGATGGACTAGTTCCACACAAGTACTTCTGAGAATAACCATGATGTTCTTTAAATGTGTGGTAATGTGGATATCAGTAAGGAAATAAGTAACTAACTCCGTTTAAATATTTATATGACACACATTTTACCATTTTTTAATTCTCACATCAATGAAATAATAGTTGTATGTTTCAATTTTACACTATCATTTTAATCAGGATTATTAATACATTAGGTTCCATTGATATAAATTGTTTGATCATTTAATTAGGAAACTATTTAATATTATTATTCATAGATTATAGATGAATTTTTCATGTAATGGTACCATTTTTACATTTTTTGGTACATAAAATTATATAAAAAATATTTTTATAAAAAGCTGACTTCAATAATCTCTACAGTTGAAAACCATTTTTCTTTTATAACCACGTTTTTTTAACTAATAATTTTTTATCCTTCCAAAATATTTTTTATTAAAAACATTTTCTAATTTTAAATATTTAAAAAATAATAAAAGAAACATCAAATTATTTTAAAAAATAAGGCATGATTGTATTTTAGTGAAAAAATGAAAGGAATCGTTGATTTAACTTGTATGGAATGAACTGAATTTATATATATCATGACTTCAAATTGTTTTAAATAATATATTATATAGTTCAAAAATTATTTTTAAAATAATACATTTTCAAAATATTTTAATAACTTTTAATTATAATTTTTTATAATTTTAAATATAAAATGGTTATTTTCAAGGGGAATGTTTTCAATGACATTTTTATAGTAATTTTATTCTCTAAGGGTAAAAAAATTATATTACATAAAATACACTATGTATATGTTGTATAAATACCATAATAATTATTATATGTATGAATTATGATAATTTTTAACATTTAATGTATTAACATTCACTTTTATGGTTCATTTCTTTTTTAGTTATCTTTCTGTTGAAAATTTCACTTTCTTTTGATAGTTTTTTATTTAAATTTCGAAAAATACCCATATTATTCATCAGGGATTTAATTATTTCCTATTATTAAAATCATTTATAAAAATTTATTTCTATATTTACTGTTATTTTTTAGAAGGTGAAATATTGATAAATATTTATTCTCTACGTGCTACAAATATTGGATGATAAGGCTCATTTGTTCAATAATTAAATAAATTATTCAATATATCAAGAATGTTTTCGAAATAATGTAATGGGGGTTGCTGGAATTATATATCCCCTTTATGAACCAATAATATCATATTTCACATGAGTAAACTATAAGTAAATGTATTTCTTATGGTAGTTTTAAACCCTCTTTTGAGAGGTCTTGATGGGAGAGGTATCTAGTTCATTCAATGATTATGTCCAATTATTAATTACTTCCATCACTGAGAAATTTCTTATTATAAACCATGATATTTTCACAATGATATTATCTATAGATGAATTTTATACTCATTTTATTGAATAAATGCTATGTGTTATATGATATTTACCTTTCCATAATGATTTTCTTGATCTTGTTCGGATGGTCATTATTTTGATTAAATGGATGGTGATTTATATTATTTGTTCATCCTTAATTATTATGATATAAATTTTATTTAAATTTATATCTGATTAGATATTAACATTTTCATTCTGATTATTCTTATATATTCAGCGAAGCTTCCACTGTACATAACCCTTATAGATAATTTTAGATCACCCTTATTTTTTCATTTCACTGTAATCTATGATGTTTGCGTTGATATATATTTGAGGATATTCTAGAGGGAATAATGTTATTCTATAAATCATTATATTATAATTTTTTTTTTCAAATTTAATATGTATATCATCTATATATCTATATTTATAATACTAGTAATATATTTGTTCCTTTAGGATGTTATAATTTATATCTTATGCTAATATAATAATGTAAGACCCTAGTGTTGGGTTTCTGCAGGTAGTGATTTTATAGTTGGTATCAAATGAAGTTTTTTAGAATCCATGGGAACTATATTTTTGAAAAAATTTATTTGGGATTATAATCCTAAGAAATAATTTGAGGAAAAGTATATAAGAACATCCAAAAAATTGTATGGAAGATATTATGCGGTTTTCCTAAGATACATCTATGAATTGGCACCAAAAGTAGACTCAATTATAGAGTTGTTATACTTAAGGATAATATAACTGAAAATAGAATGGTGGGATTGAATCAGTCATCATCTAGTGAATGATTATGAAAAAATTGTTCACCTAGTTTGACATTCCCAAGTGATATACATGGGAAAATTACAATTTTAACTACAAAAAAATATAAAGGATTTGAATATAAGATTATGATGAATGGTCTAGGTTAAACATAATATTTCGTATAATTAAATTAAGGTGTTATGATTTAAAAAATATAGAAATTATTATATGATTTCCCTTAGTGATTATTAATTCTTGTAATATGATTTTTTGGTTTTAGTCCATAGTTAGAATCCAAAGGAATCATTTCAACAGTGAACATGAAGGGAAAAGTGGTGACAATGGGAATCTAAATGGGATGATGACTGGATTGAATGATTTCATTATTTTTCATAATAAGTTAAAATGATATATAACTAAAAACCGACACCTTAACAACATTATATGCTACATAAATAAAATAATGATGGCAATTACTAGGAGCTTTAGATTTAGAGAGTATGGAGGAATGCAGGACTGATTCCCGTTATGTGATAATTAATGAAGGAGACCCCCAATAAAGTGACTACATGGTATTGTAAAATGATTTATCTTTTAAAAATATGTGCATAAAAAATTAATATCATATGTAAAATTAATAGTGTTATGTAATGAAAAAAATACCATCATAGGGATCCATTTATAGTTCATTGTCTTAAATGTGCAGAACCTGTGCATTGTCTGATTTAATGACCTCCTATGAAGGTTAACCCGTAGAACATGGACAGAACTATGTTGAAAAAACTAACCAATGTATTTATGTATTATAAATATTGAATTAAAATATATAAGTAATTATTTGGAATGGTATTTTTGTAATAAAAATTGTGATACTTCTGGTGATTGTGTTAAATTTTAGAATCATATATTTCTTAATTAACATAAAAGTAATAAATACAATCAATTTTTTATGAGTGTAATGTTTATCATATGTTCAAAGTCAAAAAAAACCCCTTCTTATCTATTATGTGTTGGTAGATTATGAAGAATAAGGGAAATGTTTTAGAAATAAATATTTATGGGAATACAGCCAATTGGTTTAGTATATGAAAGAGTTATTTGAGGAGATATACCTTTATTTTTTTGGCCTTATGATTCAAGGTATTGTTATCCATTAATTTTTATTCTTTATTTTATTTTTTTAATTAATTATCATCAATATTTTGTAACAATACTTTAATTAATTTAATATAGTTCAAGAAAGGTTCCATCCCTCATTTCATTAACAAACTGTCACTTTTAATGAAATAAGTGGGTATTAAACCCACAAATTAAGTATGATAATATTGAAACACCTAGAACTAGACTATTTGTTGTTCAGATTGATATTTCATTGTTTAAATATATAATATTTGAGGAATAAATTTTTATAATGATCCATAGGTGTAACTTTTGATGTATATAGTTTAATATAATATTTTGGATTTCTTTCTCTATCCAATTGGTTTAAGAAAATAATAAGAGATCGACCGAATAAAATTCACACATCAATGGATCTTACTAACTATTAAGATTGAATTTTAGTTCTATAAAAAATCATTTTCTATATTAACTTATTTGTTTATGAAATGAATTTAATATTCATTAAACCCCCAAAAAAGGATGAAAATGTTATTTTGAAATATAAATATATGTACTAAATAAATTTCCATATATTATTAGATAGTAAAATAATTCATAAACTTTAAGAAAACGATCATGAAAAAAATAAAACATTTTAAATTTATATCTAATGAATCAGATGGTATTTTAAATCATCACAAAATTATGGTTTGGAGTTTTTTTAAATTTCATCGGTCATTCACTTTATTGTGACCAATAATCTATTTAATTCTATAGTTATTTATTATTTTATTCAATGTAAATATATTAACCTTCCACCAATTTTAACCTACATAGAAACCAAATTATGTGTTATTCTGTATAAAGTTTTTTACAACCCTTTATCCCTTATTAAGATGATGCATTAGTAACTCTTTTTACGATGTGGGTTTTTAACAGAGTAATTATCAAATAAAAAAACATTTATCTCTGATCGCAATATTAAACTCCAAGGATGTATTTTATTGAAGGTGGGGTGAATTTGGAAACCTGAAATTCTAAAATAAGAACATTGTATTTGATAGCTTATTAGTGACACCCGATCCTTTACATACATCAATATTATATCTTTTTAGAAGAATATTGAATACAATACCCAAAATAAATATCTATGGACCATAATTCTTAGTTTAATTGGATATTAGGTACATGATAATATAATATTGTGAAAGAAATTGAACGTATCCCATTAATTTCATCCCATACATTACTCATCCCAAAAAAACCTACATAAAAACATTATTCATAACCTGGGAAACAATGAAACATAAGAAAGGTGATCCCTGATCCTTATAAAAGGAAAACAAGGTATATATGTAATACTAATATGAATGTAAGGGTATAATAACCAGAGTATAACAATTTAAAACTATACAATGTATATCAAAGATTATAATCTCGATTTATGATATATAGATTGATAGTTTATAATACATCAATTATACCGGATATTTTGAATGTAAGGCTCTAATAACCAGAGGATAACAATTTAAAACTTTATAATGTATATCAAATATTATAATCTTGATTCATGATATATAAATTGATAGTTTATAATAAATTAATTATACTGAAAAAAGAAACATGATCCATGATAGCATATGATTTGAAAAATATATAGAAATGTGTTATTCACATAATTATAGAAAATAAATTCCATAATAGTCATTTCTAATAATAAAGTAAATCATAGTTGGATGGGTGTACCCCCCAAAAGATCAATATGTTAAGGTCCACTCCCTTCACTATCATAGTTGATGAAGTCCCTTAAATATCTAGGTTCAATCCCCATTCAAATTCTACCATCTCTTGAGATATAAATCATTATCTAATTCATTAGAAAAAGATATAGGAACCAAAAATCACATAATAAATAGATATTTGTTTCATAATATCATAAAACATTCATTATATCATAACAACTAAAGTGATATAGGTTTTGTAATCATCTTTTTAAATCATAACATGTAGAAAATGGATGAGTTTCACAATAATTTCATCTTCCCATCATGGCCTATCTTTAGAAAATAATTATGTTTCATAATATTTTCCTTATTATATAACTTGGGGAAGTGAAATAGGGTTTATAAACATATTTTCACCATAAACCATTAAAATGAATAAAAATAATTAAATCCCTTGTTAATAACCCGAAATAAATATAAATTGCATCAAGGGATGTCATCTATGATGGGGAATTATTTTAAAAAACAAATCACATTGAAAATTTCATGAAAAAGATCAATTTTCATAGAATATACCTTTAAAAGAATTTAATTTTATACAATTATTTTATAAATCCTTTTGTTTGAAAATAAACATGTAAACATTTAAGGAGTACATTAAAACTAATTGGAAACATTTATTAAGAAAATATTCTTTATGATTCGAAGGAAAAATTTTAAAACATAAAACCTTTTAAAAACCATTAAATTTTATAAGATTTTTAAAAACATATAATTAAATAGTTAATGAAAATTACATTCATGATGACAATAAATTTATTTTATATTTTACACCTTAAAACAAATAATACTTTCAAATTTTCCATAAATTACAAACATGTATTTTTTTGGAAAATGATATAAATAATCATTTTAAAACATATTTAAAAAATTAACACATTGGAAGAAAATATATTTAATAAGTAAATTCATCAATTTTAAAATATTTTTGACAATATTTTTGAAATCATGGTTTTAGATGAAAAAGAGTTTTCAACTAAAGAGCGAAATGAAGCTTTTTTTCATTTAAAAATTTTCAAATTTAGTATAATTATTATAAAGTGAGAAATAGTAATTATCATTAAAAATGTAATATAATTTTATAGGATACAAAAATGATTAAAATTCATGAGAGTCATATAATAAGGATTGAACAGTGGAGACTTAAAAAAAAGAATCCTGATAAATGATGTGATTTTATCATAAAACCATTACCACTATACTATCATTTGATACCTAATACACATAAAAATAAATAATAAAATGGATATTTAACCCCCATTATTTTCATTATAATAATAATAAAATACATTAAAGTTCATTATATAAAACACTGAAAATAAATAGTTGGTGAATATGGCATGTGTCCCATAGAAGTAATAAGTTAGACAAAAATCCATTATCAATTTAGTAATAATTTGAATCATAAGAACCAATAAATAATAATAGAAAATTAAATGTTAAATACTAGAAATTAATTATACTCATGATATAACATGTTAAACATTTATTATATACCCCACTAAATATAAATTAGTGGTGAATTTACATATGTATCCCTGAAATATAATAAATACGATAAATCCATTACCTTATGACTTGATATCTTTCATACACATTTGAAAATCATGAATAATAAAAATATGTTTATTATAAATATATTATATGAATATATATATATATCATTCTATATATAATTTAATAATGAGATTCTATTACTTGTTTAATTTAAATTGCATGTTTAAACCCAGATTCAATCAATAACAGATATGTTTTTCTTGTGCATTTTGATTTGTTTTTTTGTCATCATACATTGAAAATGATCTCCTAATAACCATAAGAATAATAATAAAATAATTACAATATTTATATATAAATTATACTTTTAAGATCAATTTTTAATGATGTTTTTTTTTGAGAAATTATGAAAATTACAATCATAGAGATAATAGGTTATACAAACATATTAGTAGTGATTAAATTTTTCAATAATCATTATGAAAAGGGGTTCAATAATTTATTATATTTATATAATGATAATAATATCACAAATACCACCTTATTTTTTTATATATACTTTTACATGTTTTTCATGTGGTGTGGTGATGAAAATAAAGAGTCGCGTAGCATGGTGATGGTGGTAGTCCACATGTACAACAACGGTATTATCATCTTCCAGTAAGTTAAAAGTTCAGAATTAAAATGATATATTATAATTTAAGCATGAAAAATATTTCATTAATATTATAATAATTTCATTTATATCAGACATATTTACTAAATTTATCTTTATTATCATCCATATAAATTGTTAGTGAAAAAATAAACACATTGCATTGCTAGGTGATAATATATTCGACACACGATCAACGTTATCTTATCCCATATAGTATGGAAAGTAAAAAACTATATATAATATAATGAGTAAAGAGTTATTATTATGTTATAAATATCATATAAATACATTATATCGATCATATAATGAAACTGTGAGAGGTGGTACTGGGAAAACAAGTGACATTAGTTTACAAGGTGGTCATATGCCTTAAACAAAAATGATGATTTTATAACCCATTTTTTGGTATTAGTGATGGTTTTAAGTCATAAATAAATCCTTAAAATTTATTATGTATATGTAAAATACAAATTTAATTATATAATTGTATAATAATAATTAAAGAATTAGGTGGAGGATGAAATAAAATAATTAAATCTCATTAAAAATGTTACATCTTCTTGGAGTAACCTTCTCTGTTCTGGACCAAAATAATTCATAGGTCTAATTTATACCAGCACTAAGGCTCATATAATGAATTGAGGGATATTTAGAAGTTGTTATGGTTTGTATTTGATGAACCATCGTGGTTTTAATTTGTTAGTAAAAGATGTTTGGTGGATGCCTTTTATAAGTTATATGAGTGGGTGACATGTAATTTTTGAAAAGAAAATGGTGTACCCACGTTTTTGACTTTCTAAGAGGGTAAAAAATGATTTATTATATATAATTAGGAATTAAAAGGATGAAATAGGTCCATATTATATATTATATATATGTTTTATTTCATTTTATAACTTATCATTTTAACCCCACAGTAAAAAAAATTTACATTAACCATTATTGACTTGACTATTCATCTTGTTAAAAAATTATGTGTAAAATATTTGATACTATTAATTATAATCTTTATTAGTATGGAATATATTGTTAAATATTCTGTTCATATATTTGAAAAATATTAATTTAATATTAATCCCGTAAATGCAATAATAAAATAAATTCTCAAAGTGAAAATGATAAAAAGAATAAGACAATTATATAAAAATACAATATAAAGATGATTCTAAAAAAATTATACAAATAGATATATTATTTATCTTATTATTCATTTAAAAACATATTAAAATAAATTCTATGTTTTTGAAATCATTAAATGATAGAATAATTCTTAATAATAAACCAATATTTTAACATATCATCGAAAATTTTATCTTCTGAGAAAATTCTCAAAAATTAACCTAAAGATAATTTGAATTTATTTTTTGAAAAATGAATATATTTTTTTCCAATATTTTATCTATAAATATTCAAAACTACTTTTTATTTAACTGATCAATGGGTGACATAACTTCTATTTTGGAAAATAATGTAGTTAAGCATAAAATTGGATTTATTCTTATATATTGAAAAAATAACACATATGATGAATGTTAAATATTTTAATGAGTATATAATATTTTTTTTTATTTCAATAATTAAAATTTATTTAGTAAAATGTATTTATTAAAAAAAATTATTTAAAGAAATATTATTTTCAGAAAAATATTTCATTTATTTTTGAAATGTTTTTATTTTAATTTATAATTAAATTGAAAAAAATAATTAAATATACTGTTTCAAATAATAAATTTATAAAAAAATCATATTCTTACAAAAAAATAAAACAAATAAATGAAAACTATTATATTAAATGGAATAAAATTAGTAGTATGTTATCTTTTGTAGAGAATTCATGTTTAGAGTAACACACAATGAACTCAGTGTTGCGTGAAAACCAATTGAAAATAAATTTCTTTCTTTATGGAAATATATCAAAAATATTAAATAATTTGGAAAAATATGTATTCAATAAAATCTCAGGGATTTTCTATCTACCCTAGTTAAAATGATTTTTTCCTAAAAAATTATCATTGTGGTTCCAACAACCGAGGATACATTTCTCCCATAACATTATCAGCTTCCCTAATATCTTACTCAATCTATTAGTTTCACCATAAATCATTTAACAAGTGAGTTTACTTATTTCATATTACTTTTATAATATAATGTTATTTTTCCTTATATGAAATATCAAGCTCTATTGTTACAAGCTCTGGGTTATTTACATGTGTAGGATTATGTATATACTTCCTTATGAGGGGACCATAGAAAACATCATAAAAATGATAGAGTCTTACTGGAAGAAAAAATTGGTAATCAACCTTCCCAATACAATAAATTATATCATAATGACTAATATAACTAGGGATTATTTAGAAATTCCATGTTCCATGGAGAAATTCATAGAAATACCTTATAACTAACATCAAATTCAAAATCACATCGATGATTATTGTAATAACATTTATAAAAAAATTATTTGTAGATTTTAAAATATCTTATAACCTTCTATACCATCTAATAAACTTTATCAGGTCCCAATATCATTATTATTCAAAATCATTTAGCTTCATTTTAGTTATACACTTATTTCCATATATGAATTCATAATGAGCCATCTGAATGATTGAGTTAATTCTATTGTTGTAAGAAAACTCATTTTGAGAATGTTGTTGATTGTAAACACAATTAACATTCATAAAAAATATTATATCATATCATATAGGGATTGAATTTTTTTCTTATACTGATCATATATCTGAGGATGATATACATTTAATAAACTAAACTTTTTATCATGATCTTTCTAAAGACATCGCCAAAATATAATTTTAATCATAATATCTCATTCAGATACAATTGAATGTGGTACCCCATGTGACCTTATGACTTCTGTAATGTATAATCTGACAAGAGGATCCAAAGATAAATCTTCCTAGATATTAATTAATTTTTCTCAATTAATGATCAACTAAAAACCATAATTACCTCAACATCAAGTACATGATATACTCTAAATGTTACCAGGACCTTTAATTATATGTCTAGAATGTGTAATGACATTACATATTAATTAAAATTTTCCCTAAAACATATAAATTATGGTTTTATCAAATAAATGACTCATAAAATATTAATATTTATAAAATCCAAACACATTAAACCTCAAAATGGGATTTAGGGACATTGAACTTCTGATAAAAATAAATCATATAAACCCATGATACTATCCATAACATTTATGTTAATCATAGATGAAGACATATATATATTGATTATTAACTCAATCGTAATACGTTTCATTGTCCATGCAACCTAAATACCCTTGAATGAATACTTCTACAACCCAATCCTTGATTCTGAATACATTAATACATCAATCCTTCCACATTAATGTATTTCATGGAATTATTCCTTCCATTCCCTATAAGTGAATTCTTAGGTCAAGGAATTTTGTTTTATAATGACAGAAACCAAGCAGGGATTACATCCAACCTGACAGTTGACCCAATTTAATACATGGACCGACGAGCGCTCATGATCCCCAAGGGTAAGAAATTAGTGTTGAGCATCATTTTAATCATAATGTGATTGTTATTTACAAAAAATTCTAGGATAAAATAAACAAGATGAGCTTATTGAAAAATACATCAACCGGATATAAGTAAATATAAGAAACTAAATATATATACAAAGATTGTATAATATTATTAAATATGCAAAAAAAATGAGACTGAACACACCCCACAACCACTACATGACCTCTTTGTTACCACCAACACCAATACAAAATGGCTGTGAAGGCAACTAAATGAACCAAAAACATGGACCTTCAAAATAAATTTGGTATGACAAAACAAAGAGAATTTAGAGGTTGTCAGTAAAAAAATCTCCGTAAGAAATCTCTATAGATTCCATGAATTTACATCCAAAACGGTCCATAAATACTGTTTTTTTTAATTATAAAATTGTATTTTAAATGATTTTTTTCAAGTAACGATAGCATTCCAAAAATTGATTTCTAAAACAAAACATATTTCCTTACATTTTTCAAAAACATTTTCACATTCCATAATGCATTTAAAACTAAAATATCAATATAGGACCAAGCAAGATAATCAAAAGGGTGTTATATATAATGCAACGGAAACAAAAACACCACAAAGTACCAAATTGACCTATTACATTTCAAATATAAATTCATTCACAAAACCATTTACAAAATAAAGTGATAGATGAAATAATATTAAATGTTAAAAATTAGCATTTATCTCGATCACTCACCGATACATATATCAAAACTTAAGATTGTCCAAACATTAAATAACTCATTTGAAGTTGTATTCAAGAAAACTTGAATAACCAATACACCATTTAGAAACCATGAAAAAAATTTAGGATAATGGAAAGGGTTAAGGGAGGAAGGGTCTTTGAAAAAATAAGGATTAAGGAAAAACTAATTTTATCAAGGTTCTAAATGGGCCATATTTAGACACTATGAAACCACATATTCCCAAAGGAATCAAACACAAAATTTATGGCTCCAAAGCACTAAAAATACATTTAAGAAACCCAAACCAAAATAATGTGTCTAACATATGATCATAACTAACTACCACCATATAAACATGGTCGAATATCACTACAAGTGGTCAATTACATGTCTAGAAAATAATGGGCATCTTACCGAACACCGTGAATTCATTAAAATGTAGGAAATATTTGAGAAAACCCTTAGAAACATTTTCTTACCCATTCTCCATCATAATTCCACGAAATAAATTCCTAATAACACCTAAAAATATTGAATATAATATAAGTAAATAATTTATAGAAAAAATCAAGCATCAACATACTGTTTCAGAATGGAAATGGATGGGAACACATACCTCAATGATGTACGGATGAAACAAAACTCATGGAGAATGAATATCCAAGCATTAAATGTAAACTAAACAACCTAACATCTAATAAATTGAATCATACCCAAACCCTAAACTATTGCATTAGGAAATGATGAAACCCCACCAAGTAATGAAAAAGATACCAAGAGGGAAAAAGTGAGAACAGGAGGAAATCAATAAAAAACCAAAGTAATCATACCTTGGAACCTTAAGGGGGACTAAAAAATAAAAGATAAGAATAAAAAGTGTGTCTTAGATGGACACCATGGTGAAACTAGTTTGATAAGGGGAGGAAAATATAGAGTATGGGTTCAAATATTAGATGGGAAAACCTGGAACTTCACAAAAAAATTACTCTAGGAAACTTACATGGTGTTCCAAACAATTCATAAATTCTGTGGTCACCACTGTCCAAATGAAATGAACCTCATGCAAATTTGATGCACGGTTTCCAAAACTATGTGAAACCAATAAACCATACCCCTGGACCCTGAAATACACAACATAAATACATAGGTGAAGCCATATGGATTCCCCTAACCACATGCTAAATGTGTAACCCTTTCCACCAAGCCCAAAACATCCAATTTTCATCAGAAACTCTGAAATTCAAATTGGGACTCAACATGAACCCCAATGAATGGATTTAAATAAAAGAGATGAATAAAATAAATGTATTTTAATTATTAGGGTGTGATAATTATCCTCCCCACAAAAACATTATTCCCCCATAATGTCATCAACCATAATGATAATGAAAACTAGATCCAAAAACTAAATAAAGAAGAACAAAAAATGATCCTCAAGGTGAACATTCACTTCCAATGTAACACATAACTATTAATAAAGAATAATATATCATTAGGAAAAATGGGGGAAGGTGATAGGGTTCCCTTAACCACATGAACTCAACTAACACCACCCACAAAAATCCTCAAACAACCCCATCGTGGGGTGACTGGCACGGGAAATTTGGTCACAAAATATCATGAACTATTTTTCCCTAGCAAGTCAACCCCAATAGCAGAACTAGAATTTCCTAAAGTAAAACCAAAATCCCATCAAATGTGGAACCCATGAAAGATCTTTAATCAATTAACAAACCAAAAAAACCTACAAAAATAGAATTCACTAGATATAAACATCTCCCAAATGATAAAAAACTAAAATTTGAAATATCCCACATAAGGACTATGAACCCTCCCCCCCCCCAAGATAAAAAAATTTAAAACCCATATTTAGATTAAAAAACACTCTCATTGTTAAAGAACAAATTCATCACTCTTTTAAAGATGAAATTACAACATCTGTGAATCTAAAATTAGGAAACTTCAAACATACCCACTACAACATTAATGACAAACACTATGCCATTTTACACCATCCCTGGGGATTCTATGACTACACATGAGCTTCAATTAAAGGACTATGGAGAGATCATTGACGACTGAACAATCCAGTTCCACATAATAATGCACTAACATCATCTGATAAATGATTTTTCTTTAGTAAATGATTCTTATAAACATATCCAGATGACCCAAATGAAAAAAAATGATTATATTTCTTTAAAGGATTGTGACATGATGTATTTGAATGCCCATACCAACCGCAATGAAAACATATGAATGGAAGATTTGATGAAAAATTGGTGATAAATAATGAAGGTGTCTTCTAAAATGTTTTTTACTCTAGTACACACCTCTCGCTAGATGGAGAACATTAATGAGAACCACCTACCACCGACTACACCCCAAAAACCAACTCATCAAAGAATGTCTCATCCACCAAATTCTTGAATTGATGTTCCATAGAGGATAGAGCTCGCTCAATAATTTATACATGAAGACCTAAAATGAATAGGGGATTCTTCAGCTAATCTCACAACACTATCTCTGGTAAAAGGGAATCTGTCTCATTCAAGTAGTCAATATTGGCATTCATTGAGAACTATCCTTTCTGAATACTCAGGAGATCATCTTCTTTATTCACCTACACCACCTCAATTATAAACCATCAAATAGAAATGAAAAGAATCACTACATACGTAATCACAACATATATCAATGATGGAGAAATCATCTTCCACTTGTGAAAAGATGGACCCTCAATTAAACCTATAACATCACACACTCTCATAGATTTGGGATTTCCCAATGATTTAAATAAAAACTAAAATTCATCGAGTCATTTCGCTACCTCTAACGGACCTCGATCACCACAGAAGATAAAAAACAATTTAGAGGAACTAGAAATAGAATAATACCCACCTAAAACATTGAGGACCTTTCTAGGATTCATATTTTGTTCAATATATGTAATTCAAAACCAAAAGGCAATATAAACCAAAAATTAAATTGAGAAAAAAATTTCAACAAAAAAACTGGATCATAAGACAAACACATAAAAGAAAAAAAAATCCACTTTTCCAGAAAGAACCATTTCATTTAATTTCCAAAAACTCATACTTCTAAGTAGTCATTTCAATGCCAAAAACCACTTTTCATAAACAAAACCAATTTCACAGTTAAAATCCAATTTCCAAAAAAAATCCACATTAATAATCACATGGTAAAAACCATGTTCAAACCATTTATTTCAATTAATCTCATTGAAAATCCTATGGACCATTTAAATATGAGTTCATTCCACTTACACTTAATGCATCTATATTGAAATTCCCTTATGAGACTTCCATACACATCCACACATATGTAAACATTCATAAGGAATACTTGGTGTCACAAAACCCATTCTATCATGAAACCAAATAATTTAAAAAAATCAATCAAAATAATTTAATCCCTTAAGAAAAATTCAATATTTAAATCTTAAAACACATTAAATAAACCAAGTTCATTTAAAAACCCATTTTTATTTTAAAATCATAATCAAATTAACGAAAAATGAAAAAAAATGATACATCATTCCAAAATACTAGAGTACAGAACTAGTAGACATCGCTAAACTAGATACATGGTTTGTGGGCCATTCCCTAAAAAAGAATCAACAACTTATAGGGGCTTGAATCGGGTACTTTGACTCCACATAGGTCACTACTCCAGGTGAGATCAAAACATAAAAGCTTGTCACAAACATTATCATTCCTCATCTAAAAAAACCAATAACCAAAAAGAGACTCAAAACCATGAGTAACATTGAAAACTTGTTTATCAAATTAATAATGGTTCATGAAGTACTCATACTTACCTCTCATGAACTGAAAGTCCTAATATCCAACTACTAGCCCCCCAAATAATAATCGTACTAACCTGATACCATTTTTATTATGAAGCAAGGTGGGATACTATCCACCCTGTCACCTAAATTATTATGAGACATGGCCCAACAGGAATTCCCAATCCTCATAAGATTTATAATATTATTGGGAATCAAAGTATTCACAATGGGAGGAATATTTCCAAAAGAATCCCAAGATAAAAAAAACTAAACTCATAGAAAAAACACACAACTTTATATAAATAAATATAAAAAATTGAATTTGGATAAAATAACTGTTAAACTAAACAAATATGAATACAAACTGACACCGAATAACGAAAAAAAACATTACTTGAAAACTTGGTCACCATCAACCAAAATATGAAACAACTCCAAATGTGTGCACAATAACGAAAAACAGGAACATGTAAAATAGATTGGGTCAACCGATGTCATGTAGAATACGTAGTGTGTGAGATGAAATAGATTAGTACGAAATTAAAATAGAGTCCATGAATTTACTTTCCCAAAATAGTACATAAATATTACTACGAAACCAAATTTGAAAAACAAGAAATTTAAATCTAATTCTACAAGTTAACATTTCATTGTATAAATTTATTTCTAAAACATCACAAACCACTTTCACTTTTTGAGAAATTTTTATCTTTCTATAACCTAGTATAAAACCAGAACACAATATAAGAAAAAACTAGATAATAAAAAAGAGTGGTTATGCATAAAGTAAAGGAAACCAAAAAAGAAGTCACAACTTGCATAACCAATATCCAAAACACAACATAATTAAGTATAACACACAGATAACAACTCATTTTCATTTCATGAAAATCCATAGAACAATCCCTAGAAGTAATTAGATTATACTGAACTACTTTCATATGGTGGAGCTATATAAATAAAGATTAATTTTCTTCTCTCAACTAACCAATCATTGTGAAAATTCCACCATGTTATATCACATCAAGGGCTACCAACCTATCTAATCAGGGTAAATAAGTCACCATAACTTGACCATCTAGATGTAGCTTAGGAATACCATTATAATAATACATGTCGATTGGATTTTCCCCTTGAAAATGTGACTCAACATACATTTATGCCACCATACATTCTTACCGCAAACACTAACACCACCTATCTAATAACACTATCTTTAGGGAATCCACCATCGAGGTTCCCATCTCACAACATGTTTTTCAAAATTTCTGATCGTTTCATTAAATCATTTTAGTTTCAAAACAGTTTTTCAAACATTATAAGATTCATATAGAGACTTCATCTCACATAAAAAAAAATCCAACCATTATAATACTTCATAAAGACCCAAATGAACAATTATCATTTCCAATATAGATATATTTACAAACCCATTTCTAAAATAGAGTGAAACATACATACATATAAAAAGTTCCAAATGTTCCTTTAGGATAATCTTAACCAAAAAATATCTCAAAATTATGTATGGGAAAAAATTAATTAACACAATTATAGTCACATTTAGGATAACATGAATCCCCAATACAGTATAAAAAATGGAAAATATTTTAGGAATAATGAGATGGATAAGGAAGGAGGAGACTTTGAAAAAGTATGATTCATGGATGAAAAACTTTTATCATGTTACCAAAAAAACCCTATCTTACTTTTTAGAGACCACAAATTCCCAAAGGAATTTAACAAAACATTTTCAACTACAAGCCACATAGAAATAATTTTAATAAAACTCAAACCAAAATAATATTTAAAATATATGATATCAATCAACTACCAACATATATCCAAGGCTTAATATCTCCACATGTTCTCAGTTAAATTTACTGATAAAAATGGGAATTTATCAAACAAAATGAAGGAATTAAAATGTTGAAAAAATAACAGAAGACCTTTAGGACCCATTTCATATTCATTTTCTATTAGAAAAATAGAAAAACAATACATACTACCACATCACAAACATGATTATAAAAAACTAAATAATTTAAGGAAATCTTAATCATAAATGGAATGTATTAGAAATTAAATGGATGGAAACACCCACTTCAATGATGTGTGAACATAATTAGATTCCTGGAGAAGAAATATCCAAGCATAAAACACAATCCACACTTATTAAAATCAATGAAACCAAATTATACACCATCGCTAGCCCTTAGGGTACGTACAAGATAAATCCCCACTAAGGAAGGACCTAGAATCCACGATGTAAAATATGGAAGAGAGGGAAATTAACCATAAGCCAAAGGAATCACACAATTGAACAAACATGTTTCTTCAAAAATAGAAGGGAATAAAAGGAGGAGGATATTGGGGGACGCTTTATTGGGCCTATGAAAAACAAGGGAGAAATATCCTAAGTTGGTGTTAAAATATTGGATGGGAAAACATGGAATTTAATATTTTTATGAATTAAAGAAACTCACATGGTTTGGATGAACAATTTTTTAAACCATGTGAAAATAGTGTAGTCACCACTATCCAAATGGATAGAGCCCCACACACGGTTGTTTCATGACTTCCCAATAAATGAAACAATTTTTAATCTTATCTGTAGTCTCAAATAAAATCCACATGATTACTTAGTAAAAGCAACACAGTTTTTCTTGAACGTTCACTAAACATTCACCCCATTCCGCTAAGCCAAAAAAAACCAATTTTCAACAAAAAAAAACTGAAAAAATCAATCTTATAATAAACCCAAACCTTCATTGAAGAACTGAATCCAATAGAGGAATAACGTAAAAGAATTTACAAGGATGAATTATGAAATATAATTCCAATGTTCCTAACACATAATACATTGAACACCATAATAATTTGTCACACTATGAACATATTTTCTAGATAGATTACATTTTCCCTAGATTTATGATATTATTCTAGGTTCTTCTTCGCAAATTCTTAATATTTAAGAAAATGAATGTTTTTTCTATGTTTCATTAAATCAAAAACATTAATAATAGTTCATCTTCCTCTTATTTTATGCTTTATGAATATCGTCAATGTTCATGTATATTATCATATAACCCAATATTTTATTAGAAAAAATTAAAAAATAGTCTATCGTTCCATCATAAAATTTAGAAGCTCATAGTCACTTAATTATCCATTAGACTTAGTTTCAACATAAAAAATAATCATTATTTCCATTAAAAGATAACTTAAAAGTTGAGTAGGTGCAACAATAATCGTAGTGGTAATCAATATAATCATGGAAAATCATAGATTGTATGTCAAAATCATGACACCTTCATTTCAGTCAATTACAATATAGGCTTAAACTATGTCATTCATGGTAATTATTTAACTCAATAATGATAGTTCATAACAAGTTTGTCAATTTAAAATGAATATCCCCCTCATGTATTACACTACGTGTGAAACAATACCCATTTTATACACTATTTGATGATCGAGTCCATCTCAATGAACCATTTTTAGAGTTACTGCATATAGATACATCTGAGTTCGACCCACATCCAATTAAAAAATATATACACCGATATAATTTAATTAAAACCACTCGCAATACCCTTTACCAATATTCATGGACATTTTCATTTAATTTTAATCATCCATAGAAATATTTTTTGAAATGAAATTAGGTAATTATCTAATGATTTATATTCCCAATTTCATAAGGTTAAATAATCCTTTCATCTAATATCAACTATAGAAACCCGTGATTTTTTATAAAATAATTACATATTTTTATATGAATAATAAATATAGTACAAAAACAAATTCCTAAAAAGAATTACAGTTTAGAAACTTTTAAGAACTTGTACACAATATACTAAAATCGATAATGATATTCAATATATCCTATAAATATCTTCCCCTTCCTTACCCTTCAAAAACACACCATAACTACCTCCATTATTCATAAAATGTTGAAAATAAAGATAAGAATGGGTGAGATTATATGCCTAGTAAAGGTAAAAAATGAGATACATAAGTATAACATGACAATAATGGTATGAGAACATGATTCTAATAATTCAAAAAAAGACACTGCTTATTAGATATGATAATCATGTGTCTCGGAATATAGATTTACATTTTATAAGACATTATTTATAAATAAATTAAATACCATTGTCCAATAGAGAAGAACATTTTCATAATAATTGTATTTATGGAATAAACGTATGAATATAGAATAAATTCACTAGTAGTCAAGGCTCACTACCAAGGATAACATAGTGGATTGGGTTCACTCTCTAAACCAGGATAATAGTCATGGTTTACTCCCAAGACTATCATAGAGAACAATGTCTCTTGCTAAACCGAGTTTACTCCCAATTAAAATTCTATCATTATCATTACATATAAATATTTACATAATTAATTTTTGGGAGATATTGGTCCCACCCATCACAAATTGAAAATCAAACTTATGATGGCCACATTATTATAAAAAATTCCAACTTATTATAACCCATTATCAAAAATTGGATTCATATTCAATTCATTGTATCATAACACTTTTATAAGATAAATGTTTCATAATAATTTCATCATGTCATTATGTATTATCTTTTGAATAGAATGTTCTTTGATAAGAAACTTATCATTGTATAACCTTTAAAACAGAAAAAAATTTGTAAACTACTTTTCTATATATACTATTAATGAATAAAAATTATATCATTGGTTCATATCATTGAAAATAAAGAATTAAATCAAAGTATTTCATCTATAATGGTTAATTGTTTTGAAAGAAAAATATATTAGAATGTTTCTTGATGAAGATAAAATTTCTATGAAAATAAATTTTTTTTAAAAAAAAAATATTTTATAAATCATTTTCATTTAATATAATCTCAAAATCATATAATGGATTCTTTAAAATTATTTATTATATTTATTGGGAAAAATATTCATTCTTCATTGAAAAGAAATATTAAAACATAAAAAATTGAACATTCTTTTCTTTGAAAATAGATTTTAATAATTATAAATTATTCATAAAATCAATTAATGTTAAATATGTAATGAAAATCTTTCCATTTTGTACACGTTAAAATAAATATTCCATTCTCATTCATTGAAAAAGATAAATGCGATTTTTTTGAAAAAGACAAGAATATTTTCATCAAAATATTTTATAAAATGTAAAAAAATTTATAAACTTTCTTTAATATGTGATTTGAATAATTTTAAAATTATTTTTGAGTTTATTTTAGAAAATTTTATTTCTGGATGGAAAAGTGTTTTCGACCAAAAAGATAAATATAAGAAATTAATAAAACTTATTTTCAATTATTCTATATAAAAAATGGGAACTAGTTATAATATTTGAAAATATGATTAATAACTAGAGGATAAGAAAATTAATTGAAATTATTGAGAGGTAGGTCATCAAATTTTAATATTAGAGACTTAATCATTAATAATCTTGATAAATAATGATATTGTGACACAAAACCATAACCACTATGGTTCCACTTAAAACATATTCCACATGAATGATATATAAAAAATTGGATATATAAAAACAATTTTTTCATGATAATCATCCTTAAATTAATTAATGGTTAGTATTTACATCACTTAAAGTAAACAGATTGTTAACATGACATCTATCTCATTGAAGTAGAAAAGAGAGAAAAAACCCCCTTACTACCTCATTTATATTTTGAATCATAATCAAAAATAAATAATAACATTAAATTATTTATATATCATAAAAATATTTTTATTAATGATATTAAATGTCAAAGTGGTAGAATAAACACCACCTCAAAGAGAAAAGTTGTGGATTTATATATAATGGAGAGTATATATCCCTTACAATAAGTCTAGACAATATTCATACATATTATAACCTAATATTTAATAAATATATATTTACTAAAAATATATTATAGAAAAAAAAATTATGTAATTCCATATATTATTTACATATGACATTTTATTACCTATTTATAAGCAATTCCTTGTAAAATTCATGTTTTTGCTACACCGTCTTTGTTTGTCCTGTAAGTTTTGAGTTTATTTTTTAGTCTTCTTAATATGATCGTTGTTTTATAATATATAGAAAAATAATAATGAAAAATTATCATATTTATTCATCAATTATACTTCTTATACTAATAGTGACATATGGTTTCTAGAAATGATGTATATTATGTTCATAGAGCAGGTAGGTCATACATACACATTAGTAACATTACAAATTTTCAATGATCATTATGGAAAATAAGGTAAGTAAAATTTAATCATTATATAAGAATTAAAATATTAAATATAATGAATTCATTTAAATATAGTTATTCAAATTATCCATGTGATGTGGTGATGAAAATATAGATTCATGTCACTTCATGATAGTAGTAGTTCACATATACATTAATGACACTATCAGATTTCAATGGGTGAAATGTTATGAAATTAAAAGAAATATGATCTTTTATAAATGATATGAATGGAAATACTACAAATAATATTTCATTTATATAACAAATATTCATTAATAATATCATTTTTATCATCTTTGAAACTCATTACTGAAAACAAATCACATCGTTTTGGGATGTGGTAGTCCACTGGACACATGAGTGGTATTATTTTTATCCCCTACAGAATAGAAATTAAAAAAATCATATGATATAATGATAATATAGGAATAATTATGTTATAAATAACATCTATATATATATACATTATATACATTATCATTCCAAACCGTGAGAGGAGTTAATGGAATAACGAATGTCATTGGTTAATGGGGATGTGGTCCATCGTACACATTAATTCTGATATTAGAACCCATTGGAGGGAAGAGGTCCTAGTCATTTGTCATTATTATAAAAAATTAATATATATTGAATACACTAAGGATATTATATCATATTTTTTTAATAAAAAATCAAGGAGGCGTAGGAAGAAATAAAATAAAAACGCTCGTTCAATAATGGTACCAATTCTTCTGGTAACAACATTTGGATTTCCTCAAAATCTTTTCTAGAATGGATTTAATACCATAAATTCATTATAGGATTAAAGGAGTAATTTTAGAATTTATGTCTGATGGGGTTGACCTTCCCAAAATTATTTGATGTTGTGAAGTAGATAAAAGAGCAGGTGACCTTTTATATGTAATGTAGGTGGCGCACCAGTATTGTTTTGTGAAAAAAGTGTAAAAATGATATTTACAGGTCAAAAGCATAAAAATGTATTATAAGGTAAAAAAATATTTTCAAAAAAATATATATTTTAAATTTTTAATGTCATTTTAACCCCCTATATATTTAGTTTACCCCCCAGTAAACTAATTTTTACCTTAATCGCCATATTAAATTTTTATTGTATTCACAATAAAAATTGTTAAAAAATTAATTCTATGTAATTTTATAATATAAATTACTATAATAAATATTTTTTAATCCATTGTTCTGAATTCAATCCAAATATGTTAAACAATTAGTTTAAAATTAATCTTGTAAAGGTGATAAGAAACAGGGTTATCAAATTGAAAATATTTAAAAAATTAACAATATTTTATATATAAATTAAATTTAAAAATCATTTTAATGACCTAAATATTATTAATATATATAAATTGTTCTACATTTAAATAATTATAAAACAATTTAAAATTTTTTAATGATTTAAAGTAAATGATACTTCATAATAAAAAAACTATATTCTCCACTTTTAATCCAACAATTTATCTTTTCAAAAATTTATGAAACACATAGAAAAAGATAATTTCCACAGAATTATTTTAAAAAACGAATTTATTTTTTAAAATATTTTTTATAATAGTTTCAAAAATGATTTTAAAAAAATGTTCTCAAAATTGTTCACACATAGCTATTGAAGAAATATTATTTTCAAGTGTAAAATTTGATTCATTATTTTTTATTGTCTATAAAAAAACATAATGTTTTTTAAAAGATAAATTTTATACATAATATATAGATTTAATTAAATTCATTTTTGAAATGTTATTTTTTTAATTTAATTATTTAAAAGACATTTTTGTGAATATAAATAGTTTTTCTGAAATAGATTTCATTTATTTTCAAAATGATTCTATTTTAATTTATAATTAATTATCCACCAATGATTTCATAATATATACATATTCAAACCATATATTAAAATTTTATTTAATCTAATTCATACCCTTAACTCCAATGATTAAGAAATAATTACAATATTAAATAATAATATTTTAACAGTATATCATGATTTGTTAAAACACATTATTGTGTTTAAGGCAATCCAAACATAGTGTTATGGTTAAAGCATGCTAAATTCAGCGATACTGGTTATGCAAAATAACAAAAATATTAAATTAAATAAGAAAAACATAAAATATATTGTTGTTACGGTATGTGATATGAAACACTAATATAAAACAATATATGAAATAAATTTCCTTAAAATTGATATCTTCTAAATATTTCAGAAAAAGAAACCTTGAGTCTAAATAAATGTTAATATAGTATACCATCAAAAGCTTACTATTAATCTATAATGTTATCAAGACCCGTCCCCAGGGCCTGTGTTGTGGCTACCCCAATCCCGCCTTCCATAGGCCAGGGGATGGAGACTAGCACCAAAGGAGTAAATCCTTAAAACTAGGAAGGCATTGCCATTATAAATTATTACACACACAATAGAGTATAAGATTGAAGAAAAAACACTATGTAAAACTGTATAAAAATGGAGTGCTGAAAAGTAAGGGGCTGAATATACATGCCCAAATGAAATGTACAAGGAAAATTAAGTAGAACAGAAGAAAGGTGTAACAGTTTTGGGATCGTCATCTGGGAAATCCTACCTAAATGGTAGGTATAGATAGCCTCTACATCACTCTACGTTCGTCTGTATCCTCCTTGTACCGTCACTCCGAGTGGTCCACCTCTATTACCATCCATTCTTGTCCACTAAGCCTCGATCAGCGATGTTTGTCATCTGCAACCAACTCAATGAGCTGTGGGAAAATCCCATGCAGGGGTGAGTATAATGATACTATTTAGGGACCCCTGAGACCCTCAAGATCTCATGAAATCCTACAAGGAAAACCACAAATTATGAAATCGACAGATAACCACACATAGGTATATGCCTATACATATACCTAAGTTATCATGTAATCCATCCCAATCATGAGAAAAACACAAATATACTGACTCAGCTTAAACCAATATTTTTTTTTCACATTGTCAAACCCACGGCTGTAGTAGAACTCCTCCTCTATTGCATACAGGGGGCATGCCACGACACCAAGCATGCTTCCCACTAACCTTGGACTGCCGGGGTACTATTCCTGTAGAGTATTGTGGGTCTGCTACATCACACAAAAGCGCTTCCCACCATAGGTCTGCCGCCAAAACCAGGCGCTCTCACTCATAGCATGTATAGGTACTCCACATGACGCATACCGTGGGTCTACCACCACAACCAGGTGATTCTCTATCATGGGTCTCCCACCATAACCAGGCACTCCCCACTGGTCCATTTGAATCACTCCGAGTCGATCGGTCAACAGTCGTCAATTCTCAGCCAGCTACTAGGTCTTTTCTCTCTCTGTTCTCGCCTCTGGAAGGATATGCTCCACGGGATACTGTTCGATACTACAACTATAACGAAGTCCCACATAGAAGTATCTCAACGTTCTTCCACATCATATAGGTCTCAATGAAATAGACGGCATGTCAATCGGACGCCCGGTCTGTGAGTAATTAGCCATTAGGTCCAGTAGGCCTGGTTGGATTCGTCTACGATCCAACCTGACCGTAACTCAACTAAACCCCGAACTCCAGTGGGGTATACTATAAGGTACTATCAGGCTCCAAGAATACCAGCACCGCTGACGGTTTGTCAAACGGATGTCCGGTGCCAATAATATGGTCAAAGAAAGTAAAGGGTCGGTAATGGGCCCGGGTCCAGTCCGACATGGTCGGACCGACTCGACCCAACCCAGTCTAGGCCGACTTGGTATGGGTCGACCCAGTCACCCCGCTAGGTTCGGCCAATCCGCTGGGCCAGGCCCAGCACACTGCGGGTGTGGTTCGGCCCCGAGGTCGCCACATAGGCGGCTCGACCTGGAGGCCGGTGCCGATTCGGCCCTCGCCATGAGGGGCACAACTTGGGCGACTAGGCCCAGAAGGCCGAGCCGGTTCGTCCAGTGACGCCGTGAAGGACACCATGGGCCAGCTCCATCGAACAGGCTGTGTGGCAGCCTGGGCAGGCCGTTGGGTAGCTAAGTGGGCGTCGGGCTGGCATCGGGCAGGCCGGTGGGGCGCGGACAGGCCGGCAGGGCGTAGGCAGGCCGGTGGGGCGCGCGGGAGGCCTCATGCAGGCCAACGGGGTGTGGGCAGGGCCGGAGTGGTTTGGAGGGGTTCGTCTGGGGTATGCGGAAGGCCGGTGAAGGTTTCAGAGGTCGTGGGAAGCACAAACATTGTCATCACCACCTTCGTCATCCTGTAGCCTCATCGCCATGCCAAGTATCATCTCAAATAAAAATGGCGTAGGGGTCGGGCCATGTTGGTTTGCCCCGCACCCTCCGTGTTTTGGGTGATATCAAGAGGCTCACATGTATTAAGTACACCAACCCTCATTCTTCATTTTGAGAGAAAGGAAGAGCCTGGGAAAAGATCATACATAGATATAATCAAACCCCTACCTTTGATTGTCGGTCGTTGAAATTGGAAGGAGTCATGGAAAATAGACGATGAAGGTCGTCGTTCGTCGCGTCCGCCTAGCACTTCCAAACCTGAGCTACATCATCTCATTGACGGCAATGAGTAATTCGGTCGTCGGAGACGTATCACGACGTTTGAATCTCTAAGGATGAAGTTGAAGAAGGTCGTTTCCGGTGTTATACGTTGAAAGAACGTGATCTTCATTTTTTGTTGGAAGTGGAGGTTCCTTGTTGGAGATATCCTTTTCTCCCAAGGTCTCCTCCAAAAAAGAATATATGTTCCAAACCAAAAATAATAATTGATTTTGATTTATTATTATTTCATTGGCATAATATTCGAAAAAACAACAACTAAATTAAATGGATCCACCAAATTAATGTGAAGGATTAGGCATAATAAATTATGTGTTGGCCAAATTAACTAAAGGGGAGGAGGTGGCACCATAAATGGTAGAGGAAGTCAAGGGACTCCCCCCTCATTAATGAGGGGAGATGAGAGATTTTCCACTCCTATTAATTGGGGGTTTTAGTCTGGTGTGGTCCCCACATCGTAACCTCTGGCGAGAGGTTATGTTTGGGTGGGACCCACCACCATAAACTCTCAAGGGAGGCTAAGGTGTGGTGGCTCCAACTCCAACTTCCATGAGGAGGTATTAACCACCCAACACTCACATGGCAGCTCAAATTATATAAAGTGAAGCTCAATTTATACTATTACATTCCACGAAATCCCAAAAACTATTTTCTATTCTAGACTCACTGACATTGAATTGAAAATCTTCTTAAGAGAATACTGACAATGAGAGTTCAATAGTGACCTCATATTTCAATTCCAAGAACTGGTTCAAAAGTTATAAAAACTAGATCGTACATTTACTAAACGTACTTAAAAAAATTATAAATTGATTCCGGGCACACTGGGCCTCAGAATCATATGCCTTAAATTTTTGCAGACGCATAAAATTATCATATATATAAGAAAACACATTCCATGGAAATTCTGGTTCTTTACATTCTCCCCATCTTATGGCTTTACATCCTCATAAGTGACAACTCAAACTAAGGGAACAAATGGAGGTACTGAGCATATATCTGAGACTCCCACTCCAATGTGCTCTCTTAGAGGTGCATGTGCTGCAAACGAATGTGCACCAGATGTATCGACCATCCACGTAGGTCCCACTCTTGATGATCCTCAATCTCTACTAGAACCTCCGTGAAAGTCGCCCCATAGTCGACGACTATATCTCCATGGTCGATGATGTGGGAAGGGTCGTGCACGTATCTCCTCAACTAGGATACATGGAAGATGTCGTGCACCCGGTGCAACTAAGGTGGTAGAGCCAGGCGGTATGCCACCTCACAAACTATGTTATGGACCTGAAATGGTCTGATGAATCTCTAAGATTACTTTCATCTTTGGCCAAATCTCTGTAGACCTTATCGAGGTGAGACCTGTAGGAAGAGATGGTCCCCATATTAGAACTCCAGAGGCCTTTGTCTACTGTCAGAATACGATCTATGCCTGCTCTTTGTAGTCTTCATCCACTCCTCGATGATCTGAACCTTCTCTGTGGTAGCTCATACCATCTCTGGTCCCACTAGTGCTGACTCCCCAATGTTTGTCCAGCAAAAGGGTGATCGGCAAGGTTGCCCATATAGAACCTCGATGGGTTCCATCCCTATGGTAAAGTGATAGCTGTTGTTGTACGCAAACTCCGCCAGAGGCAAGTGATCCACCCAGTTGCGACTGAAGTCTTGCACAAAAGCACTTATCATGTTCTTGAGAGTCTAAATAGTTGGCTCAGTTTGACCATCTATCTGAGGATGGAAGGAGGTTCTCAAGAGAAGTTGTGTCCCGAAAGCCTCACAATACCCCTTTTATAGTCGGGAAGTAAATCATGTGTCACGTTCGGAATAAATAGAATAAGTTACTCCATGTAGCCGCATAATATATTGCATATAGAGGCGTCCCAAGAACTATATAGAACCCTACTCTCTGATCGGTAGGAAGTGGGCCGATTTGGTGGATCAGTTAACGATCAACCAAATCGAGTCGTAACCCCTAGATATACGTGGAAGCCCCATCACGAAATTCATATATTTCCCAAACCACTTCCATTATGGGACCTCTAAAGGATGAGCCAAGCCTGCTAGTACTTGGTGCACCGCCTTTACTTGCGGACAAATGAGGAATTGAGAGACAAACTCTGCTACCACCTTTTCATACATGTCCAATTGTGCATTCGCCAAAGGTCCTGGTACTTCTTCGCTACTCCAGGATGTACCTCTAGAGGGGAAGTGTGTAACTCCCTAAACACTTCCTCATGAAGTGCTACTAGTACCAAGGAACTTCCTTTGAAGAGGATGATGTTCTCTACACCTTCAGAAAATCCATCAGGTGTCTTCCCTGTGGATATCTGAGCATGTCGTGTCTCACAGTCAGCATCCTCATGATGTGCCTCCCTGACTCGCTAAAGAAATGGAGGAGTGACTGTTTGAGACTGAAGTAAAGCTGCTCCATCTTGGTACACAAAATAAATCTGTAAAGCATCCAGCTGCTCTGTCGTCTCTCCTAGAAGTTCTATACCAGATCTTCTAATGGGAGAATCTGCTACAACGTTCCCCTTCCCAGGAGTATAGAATCTGTCGAAGTCATAGTCCTGGAGGAACATGATCCATCGTCGTTGTCTTATGATCATGTCCTTCTGAGAGAATATATACCTGAGACTCTTGGGATTATAGTACATGGTAAAACGTTCTCCATTAGATAGTGTCACCACATCTTCAAGGTGGAGACCAATGCTGCTAACTCTAGGTCATGGGTATCGTAGTTCTTCTCATGTTGTCTCAGCTGCCAAGAACCATATGCGATCACTGTTCACTCCTACATCAGAACACACCGGAGTCTAGTCCCTGATGTGTCAAAGTAGACTATGTAACCTACCCCCTCCTTAGAAACCTCAAGATGGGGGCACTAGTCAGCCTCTACCTCAGCTTCGGAAGGCACTGCTGATATCTCTCCGACCTTTCAAAGGGTTGCCCCTTCTTTGTCAAGGAAGATAGTGGTGCTGAAACTCTGGAAAGGTATGGAATGAATATCCGGTAATAACCAGCCAAAACCAGGAAACTCCGTACTTCTGTCACACGTTTGGGTGGCTCCCAAGAAAGTACCTCCTCAATCCACACTGGATCCACTGCAATCCAGAATCCGAGAAGACATGTCCTAGAAAGTGATCCTCTTGGATCAAAAATTGTAAAATTGAGAGCTTACCATAAAGATTGTGCTCTAGAAGTGTGTCCAGTAATACCCATAATTGGTAATCATGCTCCCCCTCAGTAGTCGAGTAGATCAGTATTTCATCGATCCAGACTATGACAAACTGATCAAGGTATGGCTGGAACATCCTATTACTGAGTCCCATGAACACTGTCGGAGCATTGGTTACACCAAAAGGCATAACCAAGAACTCGTAGTGGTATAATCGACATCTAAAAGCCATATTTTTCACATACTTGTCTCAAACACGGAGCTGATGATAGCCTGATCTATGGTCTATCTTTGAGAACTATCGTTCTCCATTTAGTTAATCAAAGAGGTGGTCGATCCTCGGGAGTGGGTACGTGTTCTTCACGGTCACCTGCTTCAGATGATGGTAGTCGACACAAAGTCACAAGCTCCCTTATGATTTTTTCAAGAACTGAATTGGGGCTGCCTAGGGAGAAACATTAGGCTGGATGAATCCCTTCCCCTATAATCCCTCCAAGTATACCCGCAGCTCACGAAGCACAGCAGGAGCCATATGATATGCTGGAGTAGATATTGGTGCTTTCCCAGGGCATAGGTCAATGTAAAAGTCCTCCTCCATATGTGGAGGTAGACCTAGCACGTCATCAAGGAAAATATCTTCATACAAGTCCACCACAATAATATAGCACGGATTCTCCACATCAACTGCTCTAAGGGTAGGTCATGCCTACTTATTAGTGACTATTGCACCCTCCTCCGTGTTGTCTGTCCAATGCTGCAATGGCTCCCTTCTCGCCGGTGAAGGTGAACATGGTCCCATCCATGCGGACACACCATACTTTGCACCTAATATAGTCGATCTGATTATGGAATTTAGATAACCAATCCATACCCAAGATGACTCCATAAGGCCTCGACACCACTACAAGGAGATCCCAGCCGAAGCTATCACCTCCTAGAGTAAGCTCGCACTACAGGCACTGGTGCGTAATCGTCAAGTCTACTCCCATAGAAATCTCTATCCATAAGGATCGAACCAATAGCTCCGTCAGAATCTCTAAGCGTCGAACGATGGCAGTGTAAATGAAAGAGTTATTGGAACATGTTTCTATATAAACTGCAGCTAAGGAGGAGTAGACACAGATCGTACCTCGAATCATCTCCAGAAAACCATGGTCATATAACTTAGATTCCTGGAGATGATCTCTCCCCTGTCTACATACTCCAAGTGGTCGGGGTGGACATCCACGTGGTGGTGACTGTAACACCTCGAATCGTCATCCACCACCAGCTGCACAGCCAGCTCATCTTCCACATCCACATGCTCTATGCGGTCCTCCTCAATAGAATCTCTATCTTTTCCTAGGGAAATCCTTTGACCGACTATTGATCTTTAGTATGGAGGTTCGGATAGTCATGATCCATTTTACTTTGTCCACCGTATGAATAACAGTCCTCGCTCATGGGTGTTTTGTCTCCACCCCGGGTGCCCCTCACAACCATTCCTATGTCATGTGGTTGTCCATCTGTGGGTCTGGTCCTCTTTAACTTTTGCGTCATCTGTCTACTGACAGCTATAGAATACTCTGCTGCATGTTGAATTATATTGGGTCTCTCTATTGGAGGATTCTTAGCAATGAAACTTTCCAGTAAGAGGGCTCACTCCAACACCCCTGCCTGTGTCAGGATGAAGAGAGACACCCTAAAAGCTCGGATATATCACCTGATCCCCTGATCGAAGGTTCGGGCCCTAAAGAATGGGTCTTGTACCATATCTGTGGAGTAGAACAAGAGGTCGGTGAACCACGCTGAGTACTAAGCTATAGTCATGATACCCTCCTGTAGATGCAGTAGCTCCTATATCCGCACTGCACGCAGGGTAGCTGGGACAAACTCTGCCTAAAACAGGCTCTCAATGTCTGTCCATAGTAGTGTCATATCTTCATGAAACTGGAGCATCATGCTCCACAATATTCCAACTACTTCCTGAAGGAGAATCATGACAAGAATCACCCTAAGGTTTGCTACTGTGCCTACTTGTCTGAAGACTCTCACAACATCCTCTATCCAATACTCTGCCACCTGTGGGTCTATCTCTCCCCTGAACCTGGGTGGCCTCTTGCACTAGAACTCATGAAATATGTTCAAGTGGTGTCCATTGTCTGTTGCTGGGGATGGTGGCATCGGTGGCCCAACAGATAGTGGTTTTGCTGGTGCCTCCGCTGGAAGAGGACCCTGTACCGAGGCCTCGTCGTGTGGAGGGCTATCAGTGCATGCAACTCACGGGGCTCTAACTGTTCATCTGCAGAGAGGAGTCATGAATAAAAACAGATGCAACACGGTCAATAGATTATACCTGTTCAGCTGACATGGTTGACTTGACTTAATGAATACTTTTGAAAACACACATGCAATAAGTGTTTTCGTGCACAGAGTTGGAAATCAGAAGTCAGGGTCCTAGTGTATGGATATGTCAGCCCCTTCACCAACACTGGACTCCCAGAAATGAAAACCACTATCACTACACTTAACACTATTGCTTCACAGAAAAGAAAGATCAGTGTCCTATGTTTTGTGGTAGAACCGACTCCTCTGATTCCAATTTGACATGACCTCTCCCCCGGGGCTCGTGTTGTAACTACCACAAGCTCACCTTCCAAAGGCCAGGGGATAGCGACTAGCACCAAAGGTGTAAATCCCTAAAACTAGAATGGAATTTCATTTATAAATTATAAAACACACAATATAGTATAAGCTAGAAGAAAAACACTAAGTAAAACTGTATACAAAAGGAGTGATGAAAAGTAAAGGGACAGAAATACAAGCCCAACTGTAAAGTACAATGAAACTGAAATACAATAGAAGAAAGGTGTAACAGCTACAAGGTCGTCCTACGAGAAATCCTACATGTAGGGTAGGTACATAGAGCCTCCACAGCACACCATGTTCGTCCATATCCTCCATGTATCGTCACTCCGAGTGCTCCACCTCCGGTACCATCCAGTCCTGTCGACTCAGCCTCTATCAGAGAAGTCCATCCTCTGTAACCAATATAACATGGTGCTAGAAAATCCTATGTATGGATGAGTATAACGATACTCAATAGGGACCCTGAGACCCTCAAGGTCCCCCAAAATCCAAAAAAGATAAACCACAAAGTATGAAATCAACATACAAACCCAGGTAATGATTTTCCCATACATATACCTATGTTATCAAGTAATCCATCTCAATCATGAGAAAAACACAAAGTTATTGACTCAGCTCAAACCAGGATTTTTATTCACATTGTCGAAACCATGGCTACTGGGGAACTCCTCCTGTATTGAGTACAGTGGGCCTTCTGCGACACCAAGAATATTTCCCACTAACGTTAGACTACTAAGGTACTGCTACCATTGAGTATCGTGGGTCTTTTGTGACGCACAAAAGCGCTTCCCACCGTAGGTATGCAGCAACAACTAGGCACTCCCCCTTATAGCCAGTAGAATTATTCCTCCTATCGAGTACCGCGAGTCTACCTCCACATCCAGGATCTCCTCCACTGTGGGTTTTCCGCCACAAACAGGCGATCCACATTGTGGCATTCGAATCACTATGAGTCGATCGGTCATCAGTTTTTATGTCTCAGCAAACTACTAGGTCTTTGCACTATGTTTGCTTTGCTCTGGCAGGATCTGCTCCACAAGCAACAGGTCGATACTCCAACTTTTATGAAGTCCCGTGTAAAATTATCTCAAATATCCGGCACATCATATAGGTCTCAACCCAACACACGACGCATCAATCCGACTCACGGTCTGTGAGTTATTATCCTTTTTGTCCAGGGGGATCGGTTGGATTCGTGTACGATCCTACCTGACCGTAACTCAACTAAACCCCGAACTCCATTAGTGTATACTCAATGGAACCTTTGGGATCCAATATTTATAGTGACGCTGACGGTTCATCAAACGGATATCCGGTGTGAAAGATATGGACAAAGAAAGTAAAGGGTCGGTAATGGGCTAGGGTCTGGTTCGACCCGGTCAGGGTCGACCCGATCAGACCCACTAGATCTTACCCGACCCATTGGGTGGGTATGGTCTTTAGGTTCAGCCCGGTCCACTGGGACCAACCCAATGGACAGTGAGGGTGGTTCTGCCCGGAGGTCACCGCTTAGGCGGCTCAGCCCGGAGGCCAGGGCCGGTTCGGCCTGCACCGTGATGGGCGTAACTCGGGTGACTCGGCCCAGAAGGCTGACCTGGTCTGGCGACCGATACCACGAGGGACGCCGCAGGATGTCTTGGGTGGCCAGCACGGCTCGACTGGGCATCCCGGGTGGTGGCTGGATCAGGCCGGTGGGTGTTTGGGAGGGCATCGGGCAGGCCGTGTGCAGGTCGACGGGGCGCGGGAAGGCCGACGAGCAAGCCGACAGGGAAAGTGGGAGGCCGCGGGCAAGCCGCGCGTAGGTTAGGGGGGAGTGTGGGAGGCCACAGGAAGGCCGAAGGGGTGCAAGCAGGCCGCAGGCGGGCCGGAGGGGCGCGGGCAGGGCCGACACGGTTTTGCGGGGTTCAGCCGGGGTGCGCAGAATGCCGGTGTGGGTTGCAGAGGTCACGGGAAGCATGGACATTCTCGTCTCCACCTCCGTCATCTCATCTCCTCATCGCCATGCCGAGGATCATCTTAAACCCGAACGACGGAGGGGTCGAGTCATGTTGGTTTGGCCCGCACCCTCCGCGTTTAGGGTGATATCAAGAGGCTCACAAGTATGAAACAAAATAACCCTCATTCTCTTTTTTGAGATTAAGGAAGTACATCAGAAAAGATCATACATAGAGAAAATCAAACCCCTACCTTTGATTTTTGGTCATCAACGTTTGAAGGAGTCATAGAAAATAGACGAAGAAGGTCGTCGTTCATCGCATCCTCCTATCACATCCAAACCTGAGCATTATCGGCTCGTTGACGACGATGCGGAAGCTGGTCATCGAAGATGTCTCATGAAGGTTAAAGCTCCTAGGAAGAAGTCGAAGAAGTTCGTTGTCAGCGTTCATCATTGGAAGAACATTTTCTTCTTCATTGGAAGAGGAGGTTCCTCGTTGGATAACTCCTTTTATCCCATGCTCTCCTCCAGAAATGTATAGATGTGCCAACCAATAAATAATAATAGATTTTGATATCTTATTATTTCATTGGAACAATAATAATAAAAAAGAATTAAATTAAATGGCTCCACCTAATTAGTGTGAAGGATTAGACATAATAAATTTAGTGTTGGCCCAATTAATTAAAGGGGATGTGGTGGCACCATAAATTGTAGAGGAGGTCAAGGGACCCCCCCCCCCCTCATTAAGGAGGGAGGTTGAGAGATTTTCCACTCCTCCCATTAATTGGGGGTTTTAGTCTCATTGGTCCCCACGTCGTAACCTCTCGCGGGAGGTTATGTTAGAGTGGGCCCCACCACCATAAACTCTCAATGGAGGTTAAGGTGTGGTGGCCCCACCTCCAACTTCTTAGAAGAGGTTTTAACCACCTAACACAGACATGGTGGCTCAAATTAAAAAAAGTGAAGCTCACTTTATTTTATTACATTCCCCGAAAACCCAAAAACTATTTTTATATTCTCAACTCACTTTCGTTGAAGTGAAAGTCTTCTTAAATGAATACTGGAGATGCGAGTTCAATGATGCCCTCAGATTTCAATTCCGAGCACCGGTTCAATAGTTTTAAATACCGGCTCATACGTTAACTAAACATAACTGAACAAAACTTTGGGAATTGATTCTGGGCACATCGGGCCTCAGAATCATACGACGTAAATTTTCGAGGACTCATAAAATCCATTGTATTTAAGAAAAAAAATTCCACAGATAATTCTGGGTTATTAAAAATTTATTGATAGTAATATCTAAATTATTAAAATTTTATGGTTAGAACATCTAAAAATATATATATTGGTTATCTATTGATTTGATATAAAATAAGAATCATATAAAAGAAAAAGATGTGTTTTCTAAGAAACATTATTTTACGAAAAGAATGATGAATTTTTTTTTTCATATTGTATAAATTCATTTTCTAAAAATTTCAGAAACAATATTTTATACAATGAAAATACTTTTTTAAATAATCATATTAATATTATCATATTGTTAATGTTTGTGATTTTTATAAAAATTTACATTTTTTTGATGAATAGTGAAAATGCATATTTTTATTGAAAACAACATTATCATTTAAATTATTTGAAATTTTAATTTATATTTGGAATTAGTTTTAAATTAAAATTAGTTAAATTATATTCTTATAAATAAAATTTTGTTCATTGTAATATATATCATATTGAATTTTAATATTATACCCTTACATACTTATGATAATTTTATTCTTAAACCCCCATTTTGTCACATATGTGGGTCTTGTTTTTATATTTCATTTAACACTAAGGTAGATTGAATTATCTTAGAATTATTAAATAATTCGAATGGGAATAATTAATAATCACTAATAAGGTTACCCAATTTTTGACCAAAAAAAATAGTGAAAACATTAAAAAATAATTACCTCGCTTAAGGTAAAAATATGTTTATTGTGGGATTAAACTAAAATGAATAAGATTTAAATATCCTAAAAACATTTATAAAATTTATTTTAAGGAAATATTTCAACAATATAATGTCTATTTATTAATAATACTTCATGTTTACCTATTTTCTTGTGGAAAACTAGGATACAACTTTTTCTTTTCAAAAATTATAATGGTCAAACTCAACTCACATAGAAAATGTCATTCTTATCATATCTTCATCATACTATGAAACACAATTGGTTCTTTAATAACCAACAAAAATTATTTTCCAAAATCTATAGACATATCCTAGAATACATTTTTTTTATAAATTAATTCTAGCAATACATTAGGTATTATCTTATAGAGGTGTTCTAAGAAGAGGTGTAATCCTTAATTATGTAGTTCATTCAAATTTATTATCAATAAAATCAATTTAATTTGTTATTATAAAATACAAAATAAAATATCATACAAAGATATGTTATTATGTTTTTTAATGACCTTTATCCATCTCTTCTTCCCTCAAATGGGAAACGATATTGCCACTCATTTGTACGACATACTATCTTCTCACAGATTATTGTGTCATGTTTCCTATCGACTGCTCTTATAGTTGGGTATGAAGATGGATATACAGTTTATATATATTATTTATAATATCGTTATATATATAGTTATTATATATGATAATCAATTTTTATTTCAAATCAATAGGGTATATGATGACATCGCTCGTGTGTACGGTGGACTACCGCCTCACAAAGCGCTGTGATTTTTTCACTAACACATTACATGGAAGGTATTAAAGATAAATTTAAGGAATATATGTTATATTAATTAAATAATAATTATATGAATTTTTTATTCATTATTCAAAAAAATATAATATACCACTTTCTTTCTTACCTTCCCACTCATTGAATAATGATAACTTAAATTAAGAATGTATAGACTACATCTTTCACGAAACAACATGACTCTATTTTCATCACCATGTCAAATTTAGTATATAAATAATTATATTAATAAAATTAATGTGGAATTTATGATATTATTTTAATTATTTTAATATAAAATATAACTAACCTCATTTTTATACTGTTCATTGAAAAATGATATTGTTACTCATTCGAATGTATGCCTTACCATCTCCATGATCATGTCATACTCCATTTATGAAAACAACATTCTGATACTAAAATTAAATTTGTAATTTTTATATATGTGTATATGGTAATTATTTCATTATTATTACTCTAGATATGCTTAAATAATGACTTCATAGAACAACAACCAACCAACATAAGGCATTTTTACTAATAAGTTAAATATCATTAGAACAACAAACATATGTTTAATTGATTAAGTTAGTGTAAGTAAAATGATAATAATTTAATTAAAAGGAATAATAAAATTAGAAATTATCCTTAAAAAATTTAATAATTTATATAAGTCTATTATTCATGAGAAAAAAGAAGAAATGTGACAAGTGATAATCAATGTAAGGCACTTTGTCGCAATTTCCCTCCATTGCGGCATATTGTAATGTTATGCATTATTTTTTTTATAATGTATACGTACTTACCCTTTTAAATATAATATCAATATTGATTAATACTTCATTTTACTTTATATTTTTTAAATTATTTCTTCAAATGGTATTTAAATTGATAATTACTAAGTGTTAATGAATTTGATAACCTAATTTATTTTCAACGGGTTTTATCACTTTATCATTGTATTTGATATTTTATGATTATATCTCTAATTAATTTTCACTATATTATGGTTTACTTTCACTTTTTTCAGTGGATATAAAATTTTAAACACATAATTAATTGATTTATTAATTACCACTTAAATTTTAAGATAGCTTTAACGGGTTTCATTGTAATATAATTTTTTCTGAGATGGTATATACATGAATTTCCATTAAAGGAATTAATTTGATAATTTTCAAAAAAAATTGTTCATTTTCTCATTATATAATTATTAATGAACTGTTCAAATAATGGTACCATTTTTTACCATTAAATATCAAATATATGGATAAAATGTAATGAGTAAAATCTGAATTCATTTCTCTCTTAGGTTAAAAATAAATTTTATTCAAAAGAAATATTTTTTGAAATATTGTATTTTTTAATATTCATCCAAATTATTTGTTAAAGAAAGTTATATTATTTTTTACTTTTTATAGATTTTCTAAAATCAACACTCATGTAGTTTTCAAACTAGGTCTGGTTTTTCTTTTACGAGAAATGAGAAAGTGATTTTTTTAATGTGTATGACAAAAAATAAATTAGAAGTATTCATGAAAATTAAGTGTTTTAAATATTATTTTGATATAATTCTCAAGTTATTTTAAAATAAAATTATTTTCAAAATAGTGCTTTCAACTTCTTTTTACGAATGTTTATATTTTCCAGGTAAAATGGAAATTTTTATTAGTAATTTTTTAATGATATTCATGTTTTATTTATCTATATGGATAGATTTTTATCATTTTGACCAATTAAATTATTCAAATTAACTATCATGGGTTATTTATATATTCATTATCATTCCCTTGAAATATATCATTTCATTTGATCACTAGATTTTTAATTTCCCCTAAAAATCCTTATTATTTTTCAAGGATATATTATTTTTTCTTAAAATATATATTATTTATTCATTTTTTATTCTAAAATGAAATTTATTTCATTATCTATGGAAATACTGATAAACATATATTCTCTATTAAAAATATATATTTTATTCATAATCAAATTATCCATTGATTAAAAATATTTTTTGATATATTAGTTATTTAGGCATGCAGTGGTATGTGTGACCTAGAATTATACATCCCCTAAATGAATTGGTAGTCTCATGAGGTGAATTAACAATCTATAATCAAATTAATTTCTATCCTTATTATTAAACCCTGTGGGGAAAGATACTATTTGTTATGGTATACTATTCATGAGAATAATATGTCAAATAATTAATCAATTCCATCATAACGAATTAAATAACTATTATAAATGGGATTTTCATAGCATTATAATTATTGGATGCATTTCATTATCTATATATTGATTAAAAGGGATGTGTTTTAAGATATTTACCATTCCATACAAATTTTAACACATCTAGTTGTGATAGATGAGATATATTTAATTAGAATGTGTTCTATATTATTTTACATTTTCATATTGATAATATTTGTCATGTAATATAAATTTAATGTTTGTTAATTTATTTTTTCTACCATGTTGATTATTCTTGTGAATTCAAGATACCATTTTTTGTACATTACTATTACTTGGAATTTTATATCCCACTTATTTCATTTCATTTACAAGGAATCCATGAAGTGCACTATAATTGATATGAACGTATATTATGGAGAGAATAATGTTATTGTTAAAAAAAATTAAATTGTAATATGAGGATTCAAATGTAATATTAGATTCATTTACGTATCTAGTTTACCAATATTAATAAATTGATCATTCCTTCATGATGTTATTCTATGTATCTTATTAAATTTTAATAAATTAAGACACCATCATGAGGTTACTGATGTAAGGGTTATTATAAATTCTCTTATATTCTCTTTGTATATTCTAGGATATCTTATTAAAGACTACCCAAAACAGATCATGTTATTCTAAAACTGCATTTTTTATCAAATCAATTATTATAGTCAAATGATATGAAATACTAAATGGAATAAATATATATTCATATTGTTTATACAATGTTTGTAATACTATATTCCTCATATCCTTCTTCATGACCCTAAAATGATGATATATATAATAGAGGTCAATCTTGGAATAATATTGATCTATATGTATTTGATTGATAAAGTCATCAATACTCGGTAGTTGATAATTTTTCATTATTTTAATCTTATTTAGTTCCCAATAATTAATGTAATGTTTTGATAATCCATGTTTCTTCTTAAAAAAGAATATTCTCATCCCATGGTGGCACAGTTGGATGAATAAATCTATTTTTAATATTTTCATTTTTTCCTCTTTAATTACATCTAATTAATCATGGAAACTATAAATGGATTCTTTTAAATATTTGTGGGACATTCTATAAGATCTATCAAGAACCAAAATTCGCAATTAAAAATAATACAAAGTAACACTTCATGAAATGAAAATATAAACTCATATACCATAGACATATCTTTGATATTCTGTTTATCCTCATAGAAATGATATACACCCAATATTTTATATAATTAAGACCAATTCAATGGATGTGATTTCCATCATATTTTAATATTTATTTTCACTGTAATAGATGATCATATGTAGTGTTTTAATATCAAACAAGACTTCATTCTTCTTAAATTGATGTGGGATTTATGCAGAGAAATACAATAATTTCATATGATAACTTCAAATTCAAATAGGTGTATAATTAAATGACATGAAATAAGTAAATTCCAACAAACATAAACTAAATATGAATCATAAACATAAGATGCGATCATCGTACCATGTGGGGATTTCACATCATATTCAATGACTATTTATTTTGGATATAAATTACAATTTATTCAGACATATCCAAATCACAAATAGGGTAATAAACTATATAATGATTCTTATGGAATATAAATTAATTACATAATATATTAAATTCCATATTCATAACAAAATTGTTAGCAATGCCACCAAATATCTTTAATCTGAGTGATGAATCATGAAAAATCAATCATCTGTTAACTAAACCCTAAAAAAGTATTTTATGTATATGAGTCCTTAGTATTAACCAAGTTAATTAATGTTAATGGACTCTTTATATCATTCATTATTATATGCTTACAATTTGTAAATTTATAAAACATATTCCTTTTGATTGTCCGGAAAATTATACAACAAGTTCTATTTTCTTACACCAAGTGATGATTGAGTTATAAGAAAATGCACGCTTTATTAAGGTTACTAACACTTATTAAAACATTTCTAGAGCCACATAAACTTGTAATATATAGAATTTGGTGTAATTTCTTTGAATCCACTTGATCTACTCTTCAGTTAAATTCCAATATATTTTCCAATACATTGAATTATCCACAAGTTTCTCACTAGTGTTTTATCATCATAGATTCCAAATGTTAAATAAAACATAAAATAATACCAACTATATTGATCCACACATTTCATAAATAAATATTATATCATATTACATTAATATTCATTACGTAGTATAAAAATAAATTATTGAATCTTAAAGGGCTAGTATCATTGGATATTTTATATATAAACAATTGGTTCATAAGTGCACCGCATGTTCTCCAACTAAGTTCATCATTACTATCACCCTTATCATACATATCATATACAATACATTTATTCATAACTAAGGTAATGTAAACATATGAAATTAAACGATCATATTTTGAATAAGGGTAAAATGGTAGATATCAACATAATAAGTGAAAAATGATATGAGAACATGATCATGACATTTAAAAACCATAACCTATATATCAAGTGAATAATAATGATTCATGGAAAAATAATGATAGTTCATAAGACATTAATGATAAAAGAATCAAATAACATAACCCGTGAGTTCATAGAATTGGTATTAAACATATATTTGTGGTATGGAAATAAGCATTTAAAATTATTTCCTTATTAGTCAGGGCTCATTACCAATACTATCATAGTTGATTTTTTTCACTCACCAAACCATTATGGTTTTCAAAGTTCACTAAAAAGACTATCATAGTTGAAAAGGTCCCATAGTGAACTGGGTTCACACCCTAGTATTTTCTTTTTTACCCCATGAAATATTAATATTTCCCAAATATATTTGAGAGATATATAATTTTGGACCCATCCATCACAAAATTAAAATCATATACAACTGTTCCACATGATCATAAAACACTGATCATATCATGAATAATGAACATATATTTCTTTTATAATCATTTCAACATTGTTTAATTCATGGATAATAAATGAGTTTCATAATAATTATAACAATTATCCATAACATACAATGTGGAAAATAAAACTATTTTCATATGTTTCTTTTCATTATTATCAAAAAATTTGTAAATAAAGAATAAGGATGGTATCATTTGTTCCATACTCAATTTAGAATAAATATTATCATGGTTTATTTTATTGATTAATATAAATACTAATAAAATATCATTAAAAATCATTGTTGAGGAAAATAAACATTCCATATTTAAATTCACTTTTTGAAATCTAAAATTTTCCCACATATTATATAATATATTTTTATTTTTGAATTATCATGGAACCTTATTAGTAGGTCTATATATCAATAAGAGATGATGATAATGGGAAATATAGTTCATGTATTACATGTTAAAACAATGATTTAATTTAAATATTAAATAAAATATCAAATATACCACATTCTAAAAATAAAAATAAGATTCATTTTAATCCATATTGACCAAAATTCAAAAATGGGTGAATATTAGTTTAAAAATAATATAATAATATTAATAACAGTAAAGGATGAAATTTAGAAAATGTTGTTATGTATGTCAAGGATTCCATCCGGAATGGGAAATAATGTTGGTATTCGATAAAAACGTATTTCAAAAGATCGGTTACATCAAAAAGAGTTAAATAAAACAAAATCATGATATTTATATAAATGACCAGAAGATACAGTAATACTTGATATTACTTCGAGTTTAATCATAATATTTCATCATCAGAAACCTTATCATAAGCAATATTAATATACAATTAGATTGAAAAATAAAACACTTTCCACGTTGGTATTTTTTAAATCATAAGTTCCATTATGTAATTTACTATATAAGGATATGTGAATAATAATAATATTCATTATAATATTATAAAACAAATTCATGGAATGTATATACACCACATAAATGGAGAATTTGGTGAATATGGAATGTGTCAAATAGAAATTAATGTTAGATGAAAATTTCATTTCTCATGTAATGGCTTTCGTAGTACGCATTTTATCCTCCTGAAAAGAATATATAATTTTGTTAAACATTTATTCCTTGAATATTAATATATATAATTCTATATTGTATTTAATTATAACCTTGCACCATCCTTTAATTTAAAATTAATTATTAAAATCACGGTTTCAAGTGATAACTACTTTGATTCACATGTATTTTGTTGGTTCGAGGGTTTTGGTTATTTAAAATTGATTACGGTTCCATAATATATAGTATTATAATAATGAAATAAATTTCATATTAATTAATTATATACATATTTAGAGTAATCTATAAAATTATCTATAAAAAAATAAACTACAATATTCATGGAGATTATAGGACGTATGTATGTGTTAATGTTGTTTTATTATTTTTAAAATGGAACATAAGAAATGAAAATATGAATTCACCTTTACAGAATAATTTTAATTTCATTTATATCAAATATTTTCATTAAAATTATCTTTATTAACATTCCTTACAAACTCTAAAATGTATCACATCTCTTTGAAGAACTAATAGTATACACACATCCATGAGCGAAGTAATCATTTTACAACTAATTGGAATGTAAGAAGCAATATAAAATAATATAATTTCAGATATATCATATATATATATATATATTAAATCCTTCATCATATTTATTCTTGATAGATGATGATGGAAAACTATTTTCATCGGTTCACAAGGTAGTACATTATCGTACATAGAATAGAAATTTACATTTCCAATTTTGTATAATATGAGATGGATATAGTTTATTACATTAATAAGATGAAATATAGTATATGTATGACAAATCAGTTATTATTTCATCATTTTAAGTTTATTTGAATGATATGTAAGGAAAAAAAATTTCTTGGTTAAGAATGTTTTATCCTGTTTGGATAGCCTCTTTATCATTCAAGAGGAATACTTCTTTGGAGGGTTTCCAAATAAAAAATGTCCTTGATGAAATATAGAGACAAGAATGGAATGGATTTTAGAAGATATTAGTCAATAAAAAATTATCTTTATGTATGCATATTATAGGATAGGAGATGTATTTTTATATGACTGGGAGGGAACACTCATAGAAAATTCCAAAAATAATACAAAACAATAATGACATTCTAATGAAAATGCCAAAAATTGGCCATATATTTCAATTTGGTAAAATTTAAGTAAGATATATGGCCATAGAATAGTATTTATAAAATTTTAATTTAAAAAAAATCATTTATAATTTCATTAAACCCCTACAGTAAAATTATTTTATCCATAATCGTTGAAATTAATTTTTACAGTTATTACAATTAATTATGAAAATAAAACTAAATTAAACATATGAAATAATATGAGTTACAGTGATTAAAAATGTGTACTCTAGTTTTTACAATATGATTCATTTAATATTTATAATATAATTTATTATTAAACAACAAAGGAGATGAAAAGATGTTTTCTGAAGTAAATATTTTATTAGAATATTAGATTATCTAAATAATATACATAAATTTATTTCAAATAACCTCTATTGGATTAATAATATTTTAAATAAAATAATTATACATTTATAAACATTATAAAACAAATTTAATATTTTTTTATACTTTATAGGAAAAAATAATTGTTAATAAAAATATGTATTTTTTCACTAATATTTAAAAAATATAAAAATTCAGATAATTATTAAAAATTCAACGAAGGATAAGTTTTTAATTTTTTAAAAACATTCAGTTCAAATGATCAAATAAATTTTCTAAAAAATATTTCATTAATTTTAAATTATGTTTTCCAAAAGAGATGAATCCACATTTTTATAAAAATACATTTAAAATCATATATCTCAATTTTTTCATATCTCATTCCATGGAAAAATATTTGATGAAATATAATTTTTTTATTAAATATAATTTACATTAATTTCATTAAAATAATACAGTAATTTTTATCAATTAAATTTTAAAACCTAAAAACAAATTAAGAAAATAGATACATTTTGTCAAGACATCCTTTTTTTTAATTTCCATTGATTTTCACATTAATTTATTATTATTTATAAGAAATTAATTTTCAATATTAGTTTTGACAAAAAAATAATTTTGATAGTTTTTTATTACTATTAATACCACCCAATTTAAAGGCTCGTTATAACACAATACTATATTTTGGTTCATTAAAACACACATTTTCTTATATTTCAACCAATCGATGAAATTAATATAATTGGAAAAATTATATTTTATAAAATATCAAGGCTCCACTCAACCAAATAAGATATATACATAGAGATAGAGAGATATAGAGAGTAAGAACACAACATTTATTCTAGAGTTTCAGTACTCCCCTTAGACATACAATAACATTTAGGAAGATAAGCTATACTAAAAATCAACATTGTACATGAAACCTATTGAATACTTATCAACAATATTGAGGTAAACCATGGATCCTGACTATATATTACTAAGAGTGCTACTCGATGAAACCTTGATACATCCAAAATTTATAACAAAGTAAACTAATCAAGTGATTATTCTTCTAAAAAACAATTATGTGTGTTATATATTTATGGTGATAAAATATAACTTAAATAACATTATGGCTTTTAAATATTTTCATGAGTTTCATGACGAAATCCATAGAAATATTTTTCCATTTACATTATGCTGTTGATAATGGTAATAACAAACCCTTATAAATTGTTCTCTCAACATTAACAAGAATACACACCATGAATTGTGATACATACTAAATAATATCCCATTTCATGTTAACCTACCAAATATAATATTTCAAATCACAATAAATCTTCATATATCAGGGATGAATAGATAATGATTAATAATAATATTTCTCTAAAAAAGTCATTTAATTTTGTATTGATGAATCACATTCTCAATTCCTGAACCTTATCAATTGAGCATGATCATATTGTAATAAAATAACATTCCGCACCTTCATCAATAATTCCTCATCTTCTTTTTGTGCCATATTAATTCTCTCATTGATGGATGGTTGATCATTCCTCATAAAAGATAAGATATGTCTCCATTCCTCAATATTTCATGATCAATATTTTATAAATCAATAAATATTGGATATATTTCAATAATCATTATATAAATACTATCATTGTGCATTTGACTCAAAGGATTTTCCACATTGTTCTCCTTCTCATGATCGTAATGTATTAAGTATTCAAAACCACTAACCAAGATAAACCATATTTCCAGGAACATATTTAACTCTTTCTATGTAAATATATAATCTAATATTTTTTTATTGGTAAATATATCACACAATTCATTTATAAATAATGCCTCTATATATACAATGAAAAACTACCAGATCTAGCACCAAATCATGTGACAGATATTCGTCTCATAAATTTTTAATTATTTAGAGGCATAAGATATCACAATATAATTCTACATGAGGATTCATCCAAATCTATTATATGATGTATCACTATATATAAAAACCCCTTATATTGTGTATGTTAGAACTAGAAAAGGTTCACTGACCAACCTTCTCTTTAGTTCATTGAACTTTTACTCACATTAATCTACCCACAAGAACATTACCCCGATTAATTAAACAGAGTGTATGTATTATATTAATGTGAGAAATAGTGGAAAAGCATTATTAGTATCCAATAAAAGCAATGAAACTAAAAATAACAATTATCATTGTTATCCTAGGCCATTACTCACTAAATTACATCTTTTATGGGTCTACTGATATACCCTCATTAGAAATTATATGACATGTGAATGATATTATTTTATCCAAGAATCACTATTCGTAAAATGATAATATATATTCTCATTCATCAGAGACATTAACAAAATCCTCAAATGTTATCCATGAACATCCTTTCTCTACAAATATATAATAAGAACATATATTTTTACTACGATAAACTGGTCCAGGTAATCTCTATAGAATCTATTCCTAAAATATATGATGTTATCAGGAGGATTGGTAATTCTAAATAGAATTACTATAAATTCATAATGACCATCCACCATACAGATTGAAATTTTTCATTTAACCATTTTATCCTCCGGCAGATCATATCCAGTTCAATGAATAATCTTGGAAAAATATATCTTTCCTCGTAATTTATCAAAATGATCATTGATATAGGCTAGTGGATACTTTTTCATAAAATAGATCCTATAATAATCCTGATAGTCAATGAAAGGATGAATTGACCCATATTTTTTCTTAATAAAATTAATAGGTGAACCCCATAGAAAAGCCCCAGGTTGAATGAATCCCTTATCTATAATCTCATGGAGTAGATTCTTTCTTCTTTGAAACTCAATCGGCGTTATTCTATATGAACACTTTGAAATGGGTGTAGAACTATGAATGAGTTCTATTGAAAAGTAAACGTTCATGATTCATGGGATGACATGGAATGTCGTTTATAAATAAATCAAAAATATCTCATAAAATAGTCATATCCTTTATGTTTTTCTCCCATATATCCACATTATATAACTAACCCTCATTAATATGTAGTAAAACTTATAATATAGAAGTTCTATTAGGATTTTATCTTTCATCACATATAGACTGACATTCACGCTTTTATTAAGAATGTTAATTGTATAATCCATTCCTCATTGCATGATATGGTATCAATACTAATAGTGGCATTAAATTCTATAAATTAAATAATATTTAAATAGAGATAGAATAATAGAATTTGCAGGATGCACACTCCAATAACATTATATAAAAGAGGTGTTATAACCAGATATATGATCATCATACCATAATGGATTTTAACTACCAACTCAATATCTAATCATTAAGGATGTGAGGTGATCACTTAGAAGATTCAAAATTTAGAATAGTGTGGGCTAAACCTGAATCATATAAAAAATTCACTTCAAGAATGTATGATAAGATACGATTTCACTACATTATGGGGAACTTCTACTTCAGTTGTAGTAATTCCATATGCTTGACCATCTTCACATGGATTCGATTATGGTAATTTCCATTCATTATTAGGACACTCGTTTGAAAAAATTCCCATCTATATATATTTTAGGAACCTGAGATACATGGTTTCATAATTTTCTATAAATTATTTAGTCAATTTACCTTCCCTTCACACATTTAATTGACTCGTGTTCCCTTATATAATTTTCCTTGATAGTTTATTCCAAAAAAATTACATTATGGATATATCATAATTTCAATCTTCTGTATTGATTTGTCTTTTTCATAGTTCTCATTTACCCTAATAGTATCTTGATTTAAATTTCATATATATGATCTACTAAATTCATTCTTTATCTTAATATAATATGATAGTATATCATGATATACTAGATTAATTATAAACTAGTTCTATTTAGATACCCATCATAAGCCCATAAATGAAATATAAATATTTATTTTTCAGTTTAGGCATGTAGTTCATAGCATACTCAATTATTCATGAAATGTTTTCTTCTTACACCCCATACATTCCACATTATTTTTCATTAATGTAAGAAAATTACTCTCCATTTCATGATGTTGTTCTTGAGGGATGTATTTCTTAAAGAATATAACCTTAAATTCTATTCATTTGTTGTTTTTATTTCTTAAAACTCATTAGTGTTTTAGAAAAATGTCCACTATTGATCTGTATATCCTCTCAAACAATACAATTCCCAAATAACCTTTTCATTTTCATTACTTCAAAAATAAATGAATATCTTTTCCATAAACATAATCCATTTCTTAGCTTCAAATATATTATTCTTTACATTAAAAAATTAAAATTCTTTCTCATAAAGTTTTCCAAAATAGGTTAATAATGTTTTGGAAAAAATATTTACTCCATAAAATAAATGTACATTATATAACCTAATTCGCATTCCCAAATGGGTCCATGCTATTAACAATTCAGACACCATCACTATTGGCTTGTTTAACTTGGAAAACCCTAAATTGACAATCAAAGTTTATTCCCTTTCATCAATTAGAAACATTTGCTAAATAATGAAGCACACCACATTCTATAATTATCATCATGAATTTTAATCCATAAAATAAGAATGCCTATAATGATAAATTTTTTCATATACTATATGGAATTTTTATATTTCTCATGTTAATTATTTTCCTTAAAATATTAGTTCCAATTGATTCTATAAAACCTTCCAATGACCCCAAGTGTAGAATCCTGACTCTTGTAACCAAGGGTACGAGTTTACATTATTACATCAGTATATTAAAAAACAGATCTAACATTATAGGATTGATTATATTATTAGTTTGGAAAACTAGATACACACATAATTCCTATATTTCATTAGAAATACAAAAACACATAACATATGAATTATTCTTTAATCCTTGATATTAATCATAATTTCTTTTTATGTATCATTATGAAATGAAAAAAATAAACGCAATGGTCCGATGCTTAGTAAGGGTTATGTAAAATTAAAATTTATCATGAGAAAATAAGGGGTGATCAATATAATAATGAAAAAAATGAAATCAATTGATATTCAATCATTAACATGAGAATAAAATTCATCTACGGATAATATAAATGTATTATGACCATTGATAATAATAATAATACTCTTAATGAATGAAATTCTTAATATTGGACTTTATGGTCTTCGATATCATGATATCATTACTATTAAGGCCTTATTCTAAGAATGTTCAATTCATGGGTATGAATAAACCAAAAAAGTGAATAGGATTGGGAAACCGGTTTTTTACATGAGTCCTATTGACAAATCAAAGGGATATATATATAAGACTGAGCCCCAACCATCCTTGTACATCCAATAAAAACCTCATATACTGAATGATCAATTTAATTCCTAAATAGTAAGATTTATCGAAAAAATATGTACAGAGTAATGAATATCAAATATTAATATTTCCATAATCAATCAAATAACATTCATAAAAATTCATCATATATATATATGCTTTAAATATTAGTAAATAATCATGTCCACAATTCATAGAGTCAATATATTTTTGTGAAATTAAATTCTTATTGAAAAATTATCATATTAAAGATACTATTTCAAGAGAAGGTAACCAACCAACAAATTAATAATAGATAAAATATGACCTTAATTTATTCTGAAATATTTGTGTCTTTCTAAAATCAAATAATTTTGAGAAATAAAAAAAATTGATGAAAAAAATTATATTGAACTACTATTAAAGAGTAAAATTTTCATATCCATTAAAAACATTTAGAATATGTTAAATATTTAAAAATGGTCATGGTGTGAAGAAGATATTTTATTGGAGTATATGTTAGAAAAATCCTATAAATCATTTGAAAAAAAATCAAATAATAATAAATTTGGAGATTATTAGGATGATTCCTTTCAATCGTTGTAACAATTTAATTATAACATATAATTTACTTAATCAATCCATTTACTAACTAAAAAATGAGTCATTAATATAATTTTTATCAAAACAATGGATATGGAAAAAATGTACATTATCAAAACTATAAATATGATCATCATTTATTCTAAAATTTTATTAACACGAATCATATAAAAAAGAGAAGAACTGTTATATGAAAATATTGAAAATCTTTAATTTTTCAAATTATAAGAAAATATATGGATTTTATGAATGATATATTACTCTATTCATTCAATAAATAATATATGTTATTCTAAAAATAATTATATTCTAAAATGAATTCATACGACTTTGGTAACATATAAACTGAAACACCTTTAAATTGAATACTTGAATTGAAAAAATTAAAGACCTTGAAAAATAAATATTCATTTTAAATTAATAAAAGGATAATTATATACACCATATAATATTAAATATGGGAATAATACCATATAAGTCTCCATTGAGTAGAAATTGATTTGAAATATAATACCTCAAGTTAGACTTTCCTCCTATGTTATTTTAACATCATGTATAATAAATTTAAATTTATTATACTTATATAATATAACAATATACAAAAATATGTTATTATTTGTGATAGACTTATAACATTACAATAACCTTTTAATATTATTCATTATTATAAGTTTCCTTTTTTGGGTGTTAATTATTTAATTTTATTACAAGTTTAGGTGACTTGTTTTTTATCCTGAAATATTGCTCAAAATTACATGATATCTAAAATTATAATACCGGAAAAAAGTATATACTCTTATTATATACATATTTAAAATAATCTATAAATTTTGTACATCAGAAATGGATCATATCACTTCACTGAGGTTGTATTCCACACATATTCATGAGCGGCATTATTATCATTTCCCTAGTAAATAATTTGAGAAAATAAATGATATATTATATTTTAAGTACTATAGATTTTTCATACATACCTTATATATTAATTATTTATATCATTACAACCATACAAGAAAATGGTGATGAAAATTTAATTATTCTACTACATGGAAATAGAAAGATTTACATATGCACGAGCTATGATTTTTATTTCTATAGAATGGAAAAGAGGAAGAAAATAGTTTTACCATATCCATATTAATATATTTGTATATTTATGATATTAGATTCAATTTTTAAGATGTTTACAATATATATATATATGATATAAATTATGAAATGAACGTGAATGTACTCGATTAAGAGTTATAACTCTTCATTGAGAAACACCCAATGACTTATACCATATGGAAAAAGATGGTTTTTATAAAGTAATGTTGCTATAGAATATGAGGGGATCTATTAAAGAGTTATGGTAAGTATTGATAGATATAAATGGATTAGTAAATATGGATAAGAAAGAACATATTTTATCCTTTTATAATGGATGTGAAAGGAAATACATGGAATTTATTAAAAGATTAAGTTATATAGACATCATAATAACAAAAAGTATAACTAGGGAACCTAAAACTAAAATATAAGATTTTATTGGGCTGAACTGAACTCATCCATTAACATTATCAAATATTTTTGTTTCCATTTAAGTCATTTCTCGTAAGCAAACCATGTTAAACCCATTTAATCCTTAATAATGATAACATAATGATATCCATGATACCATGATTATATGAAAAAATAAAATTTGGATTTCAATGAATTTTGAAATGATTATTAAAAATTTGGAATCCTTTTTATCATATTTAATTTCTATTGGTGTAAGAAATTAATTTTAATATAATAACACAGATCACATAAAATATATTTACGAAATACATAATTAAAGAGTAAAAAAATTCAGGGAAATAAATTAATAATCTTGTTTTTATGATTTTTTTAATAAATATTAAAAAATATTACTTTTATAAATTTATAGAAATCCAAAATAGAATTGTATATTTCATCAATTCCATTATATTCATAGTCCACAAAATAGTATTTAATTAGAATAAAATATAACTTATTTTAAAAAAATCAATCTTAGGTTCCAAAATTCAATATAATGTCTTAAAATATATTATTTACCTCCTTAGACATATATTTGTGTTAACTCCACACATATAATTAGTTTAGGTTGGGTTTTGGAGACACATTAAGGGTTTATCTCATGGTTTATTTCTACTTTACATCTTTTATCGTGGTACTAAATATTTACTATGGTTACTATTAAAAATGAAACAAAGTTAGCTAATATTGTTAAATTATATTAATTATGATTATTGAAACTATTTAATCAATTTTATCAAATTATATTCACTTAATTGGTAGAATTTGATTCTAAATTAAACATGAAACATGTGATAAATTGAATTTTAATAAACAAATTACTACTGGATATAATGTTTTTTTAAAAAAAGTATGAATAATATTTATTCGAATTTCTGTAATTAGATTATTAATGATATAATGCTTCTATTAACAATCTTTATTTAAATAAAATTCTAAATTATTGAAATGAAATAATCGTTTTCAAATGAAAATCATTATTTTTTACAATACATTGAAAATTTAACCATTAGATAATATTATCACAAATTAATTATAACATTGTGTTGGTATTATAATTTAAATAATGATTTATTTTTTAAAAAAAAAAATCAATTTCAAAAATTGGTATAAATTAATTATAATATTTTCTCATAAAAAAATATAACCCATTTTTTATTAACATTTAATTTTTAACCATAAAATATCATTACGTAATTTGATTACTTATTTAATTCAAATTAATAAAATAATATTAATTATATAATAAATTTATATAAATATTATCTTATTCATGTTATTCATATGCATACATACAATTTTAATGCCCATGTTTTAATGGTGTACTATATTATAGTTCATTTATCCTCAAAGATGCATATATCACCAGATATAAAATAAATTAAATTTATTTGAGAAGATATATATCATAAAATGTTATGTTGTTAAAATATATTGCCATATAAAAAATTCATGCTTAAAATTTCACTACTCTGATATAAGAAATCAAGGACGCTTATGCCTCATAACAGCCCTAGGTTCCACCAATCTCCCTTAATTTTATGATTTTCCCATATAACATGGACGAATTGAGAGGCTTAATTACATAAAAAAATCATCTCTATGATCTAGAATATGAAATATTTCTTCTTAAAAAGATAAATTTTTCTTTATTTGTTTGACTTTTAGGTGTAGTGCATGTGAAGGATCATAAATGTAATTCCTTTGGAGTGAAACATATTACCCACCATTAATGTGATTGAGATATTTTGGAAGCACCAAGTGATAAGATATTGTCCATATATGATCAATATTCTAAAAGAAACTAATATTTATTGGTATTATATTTCCCTTTTACCAAAATATTATAACCTTCTACCAAGGATATTTTATCGGTGTAACTTTTCAAAATCTTTTTACTCTAGATCTTATATTTGATTATCTTTATAACTTTTTTTCAACTATAAGCCTCATTTTTGTGTTGTTAAATAAATAAAACCTTCTATACCATTTCATCTTCTATATCAGGTACCAATAAAATTCATTATCTAACTACATCGCAACAAGTTGGAGTTCTATAATTCCTATTATATATGGATTCATTATGGGTATGTTGAATGATCAGGTAAAAGATATTTTTGAAATAAAATTATACCAAGAGAACATATTGATCCCCAAAGACTATGATATATATATCATTGTTTTTTATATATTATGAATGGTCTAATAAGGGTAACATTCTTTTAATGGATAATAAAAAATATTGAAACTCAACTTTATATCAAGATACGCCTCACAATACTAATAATCGAGTCATTATATCCCAAAAAATGTCCATTATTAATCATAGATAAGCGACGAATATCAGAGAATGATTAAAATCCATAGGCTTTTATCAATTCTAATAAATATCTAAAAATATACCCTAGTGATCAGAGATTTTATTTGGGGATGATAATAGTGCATACTATAGTGCGTTGTAACAACATACTATAGTGTGTTGTATTAAAAAATTGAAACCCCATAAATAGTGCATATTGTAGTCTGATGTAACAAAATAATACATCACAAAAAATGGACAATCATATAAAAATATAGAATTTAAATTAAATAAAATTTAAAATAAAAATAATAAAATATTAAAGTGAAAAGAATAACCCTTATATAAAAGAAAAACCACCCATGTTCCATCAAATGGACCCACCTGTATAAGAATATTATTCTTATGTTATTAATAATATAATGAAATAAATTAAATAGAAGGATTCAATTTTATTTTATACTTTCAGTAATTCTAGGAACATTGTGTATCTGATAGATTTTTGTGGTTTAATGTTTCACGTCACTCCATTTCTTATCATATTCAAGCATTATCTATGTGAAAATTAAATAGATAGGAATATGATATAAATAATTAGAAATTAATTAAGTAATATCATATATAATGGTGTGAAAACATTTTGGTCCCACTTTCTTAATTTTAGCGATTTGATGCGTATTTTAATCCCAAACGACAGTTATATATTTCAAAGATTCAGTTGGAGTCATACCAGTCACAACATGAATTGTATTGAGGTATGGTTGATTCCTACACATAAAAAATTACTTATTGATAATTTTTATAATGTATCAAAACAATCTGAATGTGCTGGATCGGTTTTGAATACAACACTTATATTTTGTACTAAAATGTAATTTTAAACGTGAAATATTCACATTCAGTCATACTAGTCGCATATTTTATCAGTTTTTTGTGATACTTATTAAAAACCCTAAAAAATGAATTTGGAAACATTTTATAAATTTTAAAAGAAAAATATAGCTTGTTTTCTTGGTTTTTAGTTAGTGACACTTTTTTAAATTCGTTATAAAATTTTAAATTGTTAATGGACACTTTTATTCATGTCAAGAACATCATGTATCAAATTGTGGTGTGGATAATTCATACATGTCACAAATAACATATGAATCTTTTTCATAATGTATCAAAACAATATGAATGTATTTTCTCAGTTTTGAGTATCTCAATAGTTTTTTTACTAAAACTAATGGAAATTTTAAATAAAAGATGCACTTCAAGAAATACCAGTCATATTATGCATCAGATTTTAGTGATGTTGATATCTAAAAATTTCAAATGACATTTTTATTTTTATATTAAAGTAGACAATCAATTCAAATTTTTTCTCTCTGTTTTGAATATGTCACTTGTGTTGTTTTACTATATATTTAATTTAAACTATAAAAACTCACATGTAGACATAATATTTATATAATGCTTTTGATTGAAATTATATTTATTTCTAAATGTCATAAATTAAATTCAAATCATTTTCCAAAATAATCAAGGCAATATAGGTTTTTTCTCTCAGTTTTCACTGAGCGATAATTTTGAACATAAATGTCAATTTTGAACTAATTACAGAAATTATCAGTCATATCAAGAAAATTATGTATCATATTTTTGTGTGGCTATTTTGTATACATTATAATTACTTATTTATCAATTTCCTATAGTTTTATAACAATCCAATTTCATTTTCTCATTTTTGACTATGAACGTTTACTTTTTACTAAGATTATTGTGATTTTTTAATAAAAATTTCAAATTTTAATAATATATATATATGAGTTTGTGTCAGATGGAGGTTAAAATGATTCTTACACATACCAATTTTATGATGAATCATTTTATTAATGTATAAAAATATTCCAAATGTGATTTCCTGGTTTTGCGTATGCTATCTATTTTTACTAAAAAGTCATTTTAAAATCTAAAAATGGACATTGAGTCATACAAGTCAAATTGAGTGTGTTTTTGACATGATATTGATCCCTACATATCAAAAATGACTTATTAATTATTTTAATATATTATCATGATAATCAGATCATGTTTTATTATTTTTAGTGATTGAATCTTTTTGACATAAAATGCCAATTTTAAATTAATAATAGATACATTCAGTCATGTTTGTAACCGAAGTTATCATATTTTGTTGATGTTGATTAATATACATTAAAATTTACTTAGGGGTTATTTTCCTATTGTATAAAAACAATATATAATAATTTGATCAGTATTGAGTACACCAGTTGTCTTTTTACTAAAATTAATGTTATTTTTAAATAAAAAAGCACATGGAGTTTTACTAGTCAAACCATGCAACATATTGATGTGTGGATGAATCGTACATGTCCCAATTGAATTATTTAATGTTTTGATAATGATTATAATAAACTATGAATGTTGTTTTCAATTTTTTAGTATTTCACTTATGTCATTAAAAAAATTGGGATTTTAAACATTAATCACAAACATTGAACCAAAACAATCCAATAGAGTGTTGATTTGACATGATTTGAATTTCATTATATAAAAAATTAATAATGAATAGTCTTCCTAAATTATCAAGTCAACCAACATTAAGTTTCTCATTTTTTAGTGAGTGATAATTTTCAACAAAAATGTCAATTTTAAACTAATAACTGATACTGGGATTCATTCTAGGCATATCATGTATCATAATGAGGAAAAATTTATTCTTTCACCACAATAATGTCTTATGGATAATTTTCCTAAATAATTTCATGTGTTTTATCATTTCTTAGTATGTTAATTTAATTTTTTTTAATATAATTAACAAAACTTTTAGATAAAAATTCACAATTAGAGTTATATTGTTCACATCATGCATCAAATTGTAGTGAGGATGACTAAAACATATCCTAAGAAACATATGGATAATTTTACTAATGTATCATAATAATATTTATTCAGTTTTTTTGTTTGGAGTATACCACTTGTGTAATTTACGATAATTTCGTTTTAAAATCGAATCATGCACATTGAGGCCAACCAGTAACATCTTGTGTCAGTTTTACGTGAGACTAATTCATAAAAATCACATATAACTTATGAATAATTTTTGTAAATTATCAAATTAATATGAGTATTTTTAGTCTATTTTCATTGAGTGACTCCTTTTGAACTAAAATGTTAGTCTTAAACTAACAAGGGACACGTTTAGTTATAAAAGTCACACAATTCATTTGATTGAGGTGCGACGGATTAGTTCAAATAAAAATGGATTTATGATTTTTTTCGGATGTATCAAAACAATATTAATTAATTTTATGGTTTTGGGTGTGTGATGTATGTTTTTGAAAAAATATAAAATATTAACATAAAGAAAATCGGTTGAGTCATACCAGTCACATAATTCAACGATGTGTGGTATGAATGATTGAGTATGTGATGTGTGTTTTTCATTCCACGATAGGAACCATGATAGAGATAGAATAATTCTACTTTTTTAACAGAGTGAATACAAACCATGATGCATGAAATTATTCATAAAAAAGAAACATGTTCACATTCTTTTCTAGCATATTGCGATCTATTGAAGAAAATATATGTCATACCAAATTACTTGTGGAACAAATATTATTATATAAAATTGATAAGAAAATTAAATTAAAAATAGTAGGTAAATGATGATAAAATTAATTAAAAAATAAGTATGAAGTCACCTTTTCATAATAGTTATATACATTATAGAACCATTTCCATGTTACTATTATCTCAGTTCCAGTGTCGAAGTCCAATATCTCCTGTGCATGAGAAGCATAGAAAGAACAACCCAAAATCATAAAATTGAATTCACTTATATAATAAAATATTTATTATGTTAGTAATATAATATAGAAAGAAATTATAAATTAATATGAAACAATAAATTGATAAAAAGTTAATTATAAACTGAAACAACACAAATTGAGTCGTAATAGGTACAACATATATTTATTTGATGTATAGTTGATTACAACTTGTCTTTTTTATCATATAATGAATTAAAAACTCTAGTTCATCATAAAATATTATATATTGATAACCTATAATGATTAATACATTGAAGAATAAAAAGAAAATTTCATCATCATTAGTAAATCATCCTTGTTAAGTGCATGTACATAGTATTAGAGTTAATCATGCTTGCTGATGAAGTCATTTCATCCTAGAAAAAATTAATAATTTGTGTAATCATCTTAGCATTAAATTATTGGACTAAAAAAATATCTATATATGAGTTTTTATGGATCATAATAAAATTTATCATTCCCTTTCACCATCATATAGAGTACTAACTCAATGTTAAATCATTTCCCTTCATCGATGGAAAAAACATTATTGTGACCCATTATTTATTTTTATAATACAATGAACTAAATTAATAAATGATTTATGCTTGTTGAAAGTATTAAATAACAGTATAATGTATCATAGTTTCCATATTACAATAAAATATAGTTCATCCATAAAGTATTCTATGCTTGTGAAAGAGTACTGTATCCTTTTTTTAATATTCTGGGTTATGATAAACTCTAACATAAAATTGTCCTTATTTGTTCATAAAAATAGTAAATTCATCATTCGAATATATTTATTTAATGAGAATGAAGATGATATTTTTTATGATCTTGTGGAAATAGATCGTTTTACATAATGAATATGAAAAGTCATAATGATTCTTACTTGTGTGGACATGATATAAAATTGTCATATAATAGCATACATCTAGAGAATGATAAATTAACACAAATAATTCTATCACCCACCAAGGTGAATGAAAATATTCTTATTTTTTAAATTTCAAGATTCATTTGTAATAACCCATGTTTTGTGTCAAGGAAAAATTCTATGGGAATTTAATCTTTTAAATTTTATTATAAGGGTTGTTTTTATAATCAAGATTCCTAATGTAATTATGAGCGATGGTACACATAAATGTTATGTTTTTAGACCTTTTTAAGGTCATGAGAGGTTCCATGGTAGTTTTTTTAGTTTCATGAGTTCTATTGCAAAAATCACATGTTTTTTGGAGTCCTGAAAAAGATCATTGTTTGTCTAAAAGCGAGTATCCTCCAACAGTACACCGTGCAACCTTTTTTAAAAGCGAAGATGTGAACCAAATAGTCTACACACAGTTTACCCAAACCATACACCCTTATCACACAGGTAGTTGCACATAGGTAATACCTCTTCACTACTCATTGCATAGTTCGAGCATAGTTAGCATAACCAGCTAAGTCAAACCATGCGAGGTGGTTTCTTAAGTAATGGGAGGTGTACTATTGGCATTCTATTTGGCCCAATCATGCAACCAAACCATTAATCCTAGTTTACAGGGTAAAATGAACATTTTTCCTTAATCATATGTAAATCTTATTTCTTCCTTTATTTCTCACGTGGCAGCTGCATGAGCCTACATTGAGTCATGGGTCTCCCCTACCAATGTCTAAAATAGGATTCTAGATTGCACCTCCAATGCTAGACTGATTCATTCCCTATCATTCTCTATAGATCCACATTAGTAGTATCATGAGTAATATTGACTCATTTTTTATTTATTTTCATATAATATTTTCTATTTTTTTGGGTGCCATTTCCCTATTTTTACAGAGAATGTCAATTGCATAGGGAACTTCTAATACATATTGAATCATACCTCGTAATTGGATGAGAAGGTATAACTGAGTACATGGTAGGTTGTCTACAATAGTTTTCAAGTTTCAATAATTTTATGAATAGTATCATTCCACCAAATTATGACCTTTTTTAAGAGATGCTTTTTTTTAGATCCTTAATGTATAATTGACCATCATGACTAGATTCACTACCTATAACCAATGATTATTAGTTTTAGGTATCCATCCTTGATCACAGACACAACATTGGTGCATCGTCATGAATTGTAATTTAAAAGAATTTTTTTAAAATACTAGAAACACCTTATAATAATTTATCTTCATCTATAAATGTAATTTCATCTTGTGTGACATTTTCAGTAATTTAATTGAATTTTAAAATTCTTTTTTAACCATAAATAATTGTAATTCCATATGTGATAGTTTATTTTAAATGCTAATTTTTTTATTTAGACATGCCATTGTGATAGATATTCAAATACTATTAATGAATTTTTTGAAGAATAATTTCATTTTTTGTAACGAAACCCCTTAAATGAAGGGCATATTATTAAGAATTACAAAGTGGTAATTTATGTTTTAAATCATGATTGTCTTGTTTCTTTTTCCCTTATATTATGCTTTTATTTCATGTTTTGTTGTATGTAATGCTTGATACATGGAAATTATTGAATATATAAAATGAATAAATCATCTTATGTAAATTACTAATGGATCATACTCCTTGTGAGGTTTGTTCTCCAAAATGAATGGGATTCCCATTGTAGGAAATTAACCACTTAGCCATGGAACCCCCTAAGTTCCACTTTCATCCTTGTATATGAAATATACATGGTTTATGGAATTTAATGGAATCACATAGGCATGATTTATGTTTTCGCATAATTGGGTTAAATGGATGGAATTATTGGAAATTGTTTTGAAGCATGGTCAGGCCATGATTTTATTTATACCTTTAGTTGTAAAATTACCTAATTGTAATTCTTTGAATAGAAATGGACATAACTAAAGGGCATATGAGAGTTATATCACCATATGTTATGTGATAATGATGAATATTATTTTCTTCAATGTATATGGGAATGATGTATTCAAAAAATGAGAGGTTATTCTTCATAAATTCAATTATAAATACGTTTTGAATGAGTTATAAAGTGAAAGATGACCCTATTGAATGTTTACTATTTATTTGAATGTAAATAATGATATTTTATGTAGTATTGGTCCGTAATAATAATACTCAAAGAAGATTAAACTATCCCAAGGAATAGAGAAGAATACACTCACCCATATATTCTTATACTTGTCGATGATTATGCACTCCCAAGGGATATTGATGATTTCACTCTCTGCAATTTATTTATACTCATGGTTTATTACTCTCTCTTGAGTGATAAGGGTGATTATTCTATCAATGATATATTTATAATCATGGATGACTATGCCCTACTGAGGGGTAGGAATGATTTCTCTCTCGCTTATTGGTTACTAAACTACGGTGTTATCTTAATGGCATCTCACACTAATGATACTATATTGGTGATCGTCCTTACGACCTAAATCCCATGATTAGAATGACGCAGTACAGAAATATATTATATACATATATATTAATTCTATATATTTATAGTAATTGATTAGAAACATATTCTAGAGGTGAGCTCAAGTACGTATAGAAATTAGGTGTCCCTTACGAACCTGGGCGGCTTGCAGTGTATTTATTCAAGACTATTTTTCTCATTCTTGTTATACATTCACACTACCATAAATTATATTTCATCGACTGTATTTAGTCATATAAAATGTCGTAGAGATCATATTAGGATTATTATCTCACACCCTACTGATGTCACCATTGTACTTGGGTATCCGAGTAGAACATTCATTTGTTGGACCATGGTTGATTTCTTATACTTTTTAAATTGTACCACGGAATTAGGATCATATGACCATGATAGTTCTCATGATACTCGTGGAGTATACCACATGGTTTTCTTCTTCTTTTTCATTATTTGTATACTATTTTATATCATTTTTGATAGTATGTATTTCATTTTTATTTAGGTATCATCCACAAGACATGCATGGATTTTTTATATATTGACATTGAAAATTTTTTATATTTAGTTTATATTATTTTTACAATTATATTTCATTAATTTATTTTTATTTAACCTATTTTATGTTACTTATTTCCTAATACACCAATGTGATACTCAAACATGAGTGTTTATGCTCCCTAGTGTAATGTATTATCACCCTCACTGGTAGTCATTAGCATCGGCCATACAGGGAGACGTGCTTGAGGTCATGTGACCCACTAGTCCAGCTACCTTCATAGTGATCATTCGGATTATAAAGTTTCATTAGTTGATGAAATTTATTACTAATTTAGTTTTTATTATTTTGGGATCAAGATACTATCTTAATTTTCAAAGGGGTCATCATTTAGATTTTTGATACTAAATGATTTCATTTAAAAAATGGTTTTCATATTTTAGTATTTCTTTATTAAGTGGTTTATTGTGATTTATTTATATGTTTCCATTGAAAACATCAATCCTTGATGACCACAATCTCTAAATACTAGATTCCTCTAACAATTCTCTGATATACATTCATGCTTCATGGGTCGATTACACACATATTTATTCAAAAATATGAGGTGAATTATATACCTATTTGAGGATTGGATTGGTGTTTTATGAATCTCTTGTGACTACTGGATCCACTATTGAGACACAGTCTTTATATTGTATAGAATCAATGGGATATCAACTGTATCTTTTTTTAGTGATTTTTGTTCCTGGAAATGGATGTCACTCATAAATAACTAATATTTTATTTCACATGGATGGTTCTAAAAGAAATTATTTCTCATGATACCAAGTTTTAAAAATTAAGTGGTGTTTGTTTTGATCATGAAAAAATTTCACCCTCTTAAATTCTTAATATATATCAATTAATCATGTGGTGAAAAACATTTTTCCATTAGGAAAACTAAAACACTTTCCCAATTACTTTTATATTATGTGATAATTGTTGTGTGTAAATTTAAATATTTTTTATCAAACACAACCATGGTTTAATATCCATTATACTCCATTCCCAATCAATTTTATTATTTTCATGAAGGAAATTCATATCCTTCTCCAACATGGTATCTGTATCTAACTCCACCTCTAACCCAGTGTCTGACTCCCCCTCAACCCTTATATCTATAACTACCTCTACTTCCACATCCTCCTGTAACTTTAACGCTGACTTTTATTTGCCTCCACCATATCCAATGAATTTTATTATTTTTAGGTCAACACTTTTGAAGAAATTGATTTCCTTAATAATAGTAATCCTTCACAAACAAATCCAAAACAATATATAATAATATTGAAACTTATTATTATTTTCCCAAATATAATATTAATTGTTATATCCCATACTAGGTAACATGAATAGTAGGTAATCACATTTTTCATTTTCAGAAAACATGCTGACACCATGTATGAATCCCACTCATCTATAAAAAAATACTTATTCATTTGAGTATGAAGGTTTTCATTAATCATGGTAGCACATAGAAAATATATATAAACATATGATTATAAAAAAAATTAAGAAAATAATAATTACTTTAGGAAATAACTTTATGGGGATTCATTTTTTGGGATAATATCTGATCACTCTATGAAATGTTAAAATATAATACACACAATTTTGTTTTCATTATCATGCTTTAGAAACTGTAGAAAAATTTATCAAAATAAGAAAACAATTTTGAAATTTATTTAGGAATTTAAATAATTCTATATATAACATAATTTAATACCATTTTTAGTAATCTAAATTATTAATATGTTCAAACACCAATTGTATACCATGATTTGGAAAATATTTGGAAGTCTCCATATCAAAAGTTTTTTTAAAAAAAATGGATTGAAACATATAATCTGTGTTTTATCTATAAAATATTGATTTTAGAGTAATAAAAAATAACTATATACATCATGTGTGGTTTGGTTTTTTGGATATCAATGCATTAGACCTAAAATATAAATATTTTAGGTTTACAGATTGACTCTGATCAGCATCAAATATGGCCTAAAAATAACTATTAAAAAAATTATTTATGTGATAAAATTGTAGAGTATTACTTCAAAATTTTAGGTCTACAAATGATTATGTCTTCTATAATATTTTTCCCAAATGATTTAATTATCTCATCTTATTTATTCCCATTATCAATATTATTCAAGGTATATTATTTTATAGAAATTATATCAGGAATAAGGAATCTAACTCGTAATTCACACAGTTTTTATTTCATATAGTAGTAATTTTTAATTATATTCTAATAATTATAGTTATAAACATTAACATAAATATTGTCATACTGTTTAGATTGATGTACTATAAAAATTTACCTTATGTATATATTCAAAACTGGTGATCTCAAACATTCATTCTTGATAATCACTTTTATAATCTTGAGACCAACAATGATTGTCCAGATAGTTATATATTATTATTTTTTTAAATGGAATTTAAGAAATATTTGAATCATTAAATGAGGTCTCCACATGAATTTTTATGGGAATAGATGTTTCTCTATAACTAGGGGGAAAAATGTGCTCCAAGAAAGACATTTTTATTTCTTGGTTGATTCACTTGATTACCTTATCCAGACCATATATATCCCAATTTCTTTATCCACTTGTAATACCATGCCTCACAATAGACATTTTTTTCATCAACATTTATTGGTTTTTCATCTGATAATGTCTTTAAAATACATACATCATGTATATTTATATGACTTAACTGAAAAGATATTAATGTTTAATAACAAAATTGACCACTGAAATATCTCAATCATCTAATGGAAGAGGAAACTGAGTTTACAGATCTTGAGAAAACATATTCCCCACTCATAGTTGATATATTGGGATTCCATTCTTATGTAGCTTTTCCCCTGGGATATTATACACTATTCACCAAACAACAAGTTGGTGCATGGGTGTTGATAGATAACAATCACATACAACTGTTCCTAGTATAATTTTAGTAATACTAAATTATTGTAAGTTATTGGACTCACATTTTGGAGTAGGGGTGAAAAAATTTCTAACATTTGAAAAGATATGTGGTTGAGGAGAATGATAAAAACAAAATCTAGTGGGGTCATTTAATTGATCTGGGGATAATTTCTTCACTCCCATTTATCTCTGAATCTATCTCATACATTGTTCTACCAAACCATTATGGAAAATAATAACTTTAAAATAATCTACTTTTCCTGGAATCATTTCATGACCATATAGGTATCCTAATATGTTTCAATCTTCTCAAAATTTGTTTGAGGAGACACTCCAACGCCTCATCCTCAAAATCGACTTCACTGTTTTAGCAGCTTCAATGCTACTGAATGTTGTTTTTCTTTTGGTATATTAATTACACGTTATTGGGTCTAAACCATATAAATACTACGAACATAAATTGATATTTATATATTATACTATTATAAATCAAAATGAATTACTATTATTTCATACTAACTTATGATTTTCAAACTATTTTTTGATTTCATCAACTAGGTTACCATCCTTGTGTAAGGAACCTCTATCAATATAAAATGAAGTGGGATGGGAATGGATTCATATTTTGATTCATCAATCTATATAAAAACGAGCACATTTTGTTTCATATCACATAAAACTTTTATTCAAAAAATATATGCAAATATCTTTATTACTAATGTGTGCCTCATCATTAATTTTTGATAGGGGTACAATTGTTTTGATTAATGTTATTTATTTTTAAAATTATTTTTTCAATATTATACATTTAATTCTTTTATTCCAATGAAATAAAATAAATAATTCCAAATAATATATTATTGACTAAAATGCACCTGAAATGATTTTCCATCGCAAATATTGATAAAATAATTCAATGTTTCCTAATCTATATTATATTCATAACTAACTTGTGGGTGGGGTTTACTTTACCCCCAAAATCCATAAGATGTAACCTGGTAAGATTTTTATGGAAGCCTCTATGTGATTTTCCATTTTCCATTATGGTAAATTTTTTACAGAGATCTTTTAAAATAAACTAAGTCAATATGGAATAAAAAAATTATTTCAAAATATAAATATAATTTGTTTTTTAAAATATTTAATGTACATAAAAAATAATGCTATATCTTTTCAAATTATTTCTATCTTTATAGTCTGGGCATGGCACCATGACTAAATATCAATCAGCACATCCATTATCATTGGGACCCCAGCATATCTTATGAACATTGATTAGTTGGGTTCAATATGTTGGCTACGTTGATTCAAACCAAACTCAAATTTCATACCCTAATTTCATTCCATAGTAATTTTTTGAACAATTTGATGATGCATCATTCCTATTTCTTCATCAATATTTTATTGATCCCAAAATAATTCTACAATTTTATCATAGACATCCTATTCTTTCTCATAATTGGTAACATATTCATTTACCAAAGACATTTTAATAATGAGTAGTAAAACATTTAATTTGTCTTGAATAACATAAATGTAGACATGGAAAAATTATTCAAAATGGTTAAATGTATACTATATTTCAAACATGATGAACTCTTTAACTCCCAATTCATGATCTTTTTTCAAATGATTAACAATGATATATTTTGAATGAAACTGATAATTGAATTTGAGAAAATCATTAGTCTACTGTGGTATGTTTTATCATATTAATTAATCCAATGGTGAATGTTATATACAATTTTAATCCTCATCATCATGATCCCCGAAATAATTATTAATTAATTTTTTTTTTCTTTAGATGTATCCTCTACCACTTTTGGGCATGCACCTAAATTTCATTATATATTCTGAGATGTAGTCATCTTATAACTAGTATTAGTGATCATTTTAGATCACAACTTATCAGAGTAGTTAAAGAAACATATAAATAGTGGGGGTGAGTCTTAATCAACAAATATAAATAATAACTATTCTAGAGTTGAATCTGATGAGGATTGAAAATTTTCTCCTTAAAAATATTTAATTTAACAAATCATAATTTATAATTTTAAACCCCATATCAAATGGTTAAATATTCTTTGGCACGACCATGATAACATAATCTCATCCTCACTAAGGGGTAACATCTCTAATCTATGTTACTAATAATTTCCCCCACATGTATCCCATATATATGATCACTATGTTGGATGAGGTTCATGTGTAGGGTGTGACTATAAAATTAAAAAATTATATACTAATAGGACACCTAATATATATAATAATTTATAGAATTGAGTATACGTTCAAAGTAGTAACTCTCATAATACCCATGTAATTCAAGTTAACGTGTAATTATGAGAACATCCTGATAATAAATTCTACCTAATTAATTCAATAAAAGTGAATTATAATAATCATTCCACAAGTTAACACCATGGTTGTTCCATAACATTCAAAAAATTTCACTAATAATATTTTATCATTTGAATCATTGAGTGATAAAAACATATTTATCTTCAACTAGATATAACCACATCGTAGGGATAATTATATTCTACCTCATACAGTAATAATCCAAGACTATACCTTAGTGATAACCATCACATGTAGTTATTCTATTTGAATGATGAAATAGGTAAAACTGAACCATTTTTATTAAGAAGTTCATTTGAAAAAAGAATATGTATTAATATAATGGGTTCCCTAAGAAATGACAACTCAATGGGTTCCCCAATACATTTGTGAAACATAACATTTAAATAACCATAAATAAGAATAAACAACTACAAAAATGGTACATCACCATCAATATATTCATTGATGAATCACTAACTTTTGTATTGTAACTAATATTCTAACATACCATACCTTCCACTCATATAATACCCATTATGTTCTAATATATTATAGTCAATGGCCACCTATAATTTCCATTGATAAACATTCTCAATGATAAGTCATTAGATAATTTCATATATTATAGGCCTTATTTCATCACTCACAGACCTCAAATATGAAGAAAAGGTGATTTATATGATCAAATAATCAATAATAAGCATTGTAGGTAATACCACAAGGTTTTATGGGAATATACTCTATTTTATACAACACAACTAACAAATTTTTAGGTGATTATATAACCCCTCTTAGCATATCACTTCCAAATAATGTTTTTTTGACAAGATTGGGTGTTGTGAGATGGTCGCTAAATCACATGTGTTATTTTTTTATGTAAATTTTTTAAAAATGATTAATTTTTTTACAATAATATATTATATAAAATTAATGTTTTTTACTTATATTCTTACATTACATACATTATTCCGTTTATATAAGTTAATTCATAGAAATTCAATAAGATCTATAACAATTTCTAATCCAAAAGGGAATGTAGCTATCATATACTTGGCCTACAAATTGGATTTATCTAGATTTGCAACCACTATTGGATTCAGATGTGGTTTTTAGTCCGAATGCATTTTTTGGAACTACAAAAGTGGGAACCAGATCAAACTATTATTCCATGATTTCTATATTGAAATTATATCAAGCTACATCCTTTGAAATCTTTTATTCTAGATAATATAATTGATGGAGATATGATTTAATGAACAACCTAATAGCACATCCAATAACTTACCCAAGTTTATATTCATACATTGATTAATTAAACAATAAATTCTCTGCATCATAGGTGAAACTGTTTTTCATTGTCGCGATATAATTTTGTTTCATTGGTTACTTCTCAAATTACACTATATTAATATCAAAAATAATATCTTTAATTTGATCAATCATATGGACCTGATAATAATTAATATTAATAGGTCATTATTTCTTCCAAATTTCACCATTCCAAACCCAAGTTCTATAAAATTTATTAAAACTAAAAAGTTAAATGATCATAATTTATCAAATTTTCAGCGTGGTTCAATTTAATTATTTCAAAAAAATATAAAAAAACATTTCATTTTATGAACATTCAATTTTGAAAATTCAATAAAATATCAACCCAATACTCATATTCATCTCTATTTTATTTATTTTTTTTCCTAGATATAATTCATTATCACCTATAATAAATTTCATGTAATAAATATAATTAATTTTATAAAATTAAATAATAATTTACCTTTATAAAAAAATTACAATTAATGAAATAAAACATATTTTATAAATAAATTTATGAGAACCTAATTCAAAAAAATTCACCTTATACTTATTTAATTATAAGTCATTCATAATTGTTTTTTAAAAAAACATTCAGCATTAATTTTAAAAGGTTTTAAATAATTAAACCTCATGTTTTAATTCTTTTCATTCTATTAATTTTTATTTATTATCTTCAAAATATATAAATATATATAAACTATAAAATAAAATATGGAATAATATATTATTGTTTAAATTCATGTCAATGTGACAAGTTTAAAAAAGGAAACATATGATTTCTTACATCATATTGAAAATGAGAACATCACTTCACATAGTAAATACAAAGTGATATATAATATGAACATGATTAAATAAGGATATAATTTTCTTACTTTTTATAATTTTATTAAAATTTTATTGAAATATTCTTCTCCTTATCAATTCATTTAAAAATGTTCTGTATTTGTGTAATTAATGACTAGAGATGATATAAAAAAGTTGCACTAGGGATACGATGGAACTTTTTAATGAAAACTTTACAGTACCTTATGAGGATTATATTGATAAATTCATAAAGTAATGGTATTTATATATATATATATATATATTAGACTATATAATGGACAATTATCATGGTATAAAGCTTAAATTCTCTTATATTGTTGTTTTGTTCTTCAAACAAAAATATAAATTATCTTCCTATATATTGAAATTACACAATCAAGACAATCCCATGATGAACATCTAAATTTATTTTTTCGACACTCTTTATTCAAACTATATAATCATTTAGCCCTTAAAAACCCATTCACAATGCATTTAAGGAACATTAATTAATCATCCAAATAGTCATTTACTAAATTAATCACACCCTAGATTCTATAAAATTATTAATAAGTATATTAAACATACCATAAATGTCGTGAAAAAAGAATTAGAATATATCATAAACCCATTCATCTGAAAATAAACCCTCTAATTAACCCCGGCTAAATTATCATTCAAAAAATATAAACATACATTAGATTTCCTTACACTCATAAATTAATAATTAACTCAAAGATAACACCTACTGAACATACCACAGACCCACATTTATAAGAAAATAAACAACATTTCCAACACCCATTCCTCAAATAGCCATACAAGAAAAACGCAATCTCAAAACAAAAAAAAGATCAAATATAAACGGCCTTGGATGTGCGAAAGAAAAATAAGAACTATGATTAAAACCATGTTGAACTAAAAAAAGAAGTAATGGTAGTGGTGATGAAAAATGAGAAATTAATGATGAGGGGGATGATGTAAGAAATTGTGGCACTATAAATGGACTGATTCATGAGTGAAAGTGGTGATGAGAATAGAAACAATGGGGAAGAATAAGAGAGACCAATCATGACTAGAGGTATATGGGAAGAAAAGTAGGGATTTTCATGGTTGAGAACACATTAATAATGTAATCCACATAACCCAAACAAGAAGTAAATGAGTGAGGGTGAGGAGAAATAATATATCTTAGATTCTAGCCTTCATTCATTTCAGAAAATGTATTATGTGAGCGCCGATAAAATGGGAGTTCCTTGAAATCTAGTGAATCGGGACTAAATCAGTCCTAGTTTTGATTATTTTAAATAGATCAGGGTGTCCATTACTAGCTCTTCAAAAATAGATTCTAATTTTAGCTTTTATAATCGTTAAATTAATATGAAATGGTAAACGTCATCTTTATCGGTGTTAATACTTTATTGCTGAAAAATGTATTATAATTATAAATTATTAAAAAATTTAAATATATTTATATAATTATATACTCAATTTTCATAGTTTTATTATTATTTAAATATATAATTATTTATTTTAAATTATATTAATATTTTAAAAATATATAGATATATATTTTGTTTATAATTATAAATATATTATTTTATAAATATATTCATTATACATTTGTAAAGATATTTAGAAAAAAATCTATTTGTAAATATATATTTATAATTATATTTTATAGTCATAAATATATTTATATCATTATATCATTATATAATTTTATATATTTTTGGAATAAATTAAAATTACAATAAATATAGTGAATATATTCACTAATTAAAAATATATAATATAATGTTATAATTTAAATATATTTATATCATTATATATATTTATATAATTATGTATATATAATAAATATATATAAAAATACATATAAATAAAGGTAATATAGTCATTATTTAAATAATTTTATTTTTATTTATATTAATTTATTTGTATTTATAAATACATATATACTTTATTAAAAAATCTTATAAATATGTTTTTATAATTAAATATTTATATAATTATATATATAATAAATCAAGTAAAATATCAATATAAACATAAATCAGAAAAATATATTCATTATTTAAATAAATTTATTAAAATTTTCAATGTATTCAAAATTATATAATCATGTCTCTATAATTATATAGATACTATTTAAAAAAGATTATTTATTTCATTATAATTATAGATTTATATATTTATAAATATAGTAAAGAGGCATTTAAAAAAATTTATTTCTAAATAAATTTGTTTCTAAATATTTATTTACAAATAATTTTTGAACATTATTATGGAATATATAATCCTAAATGCATGCATCTTAAAAATCAGTGAAATTGAATAATTAAAAAGGAGTACAGATTAAAAATATTGAAAAGTGACATGTTTTATTAATAATATATAAATTATTAAAAAAATATGCATATATATTCATGTAAATATGAATAGATAATAAGAATACAAAAACATAGTAAATTAAAAAATATAAATAAATAATGGAAAATTTATAAAGTATAAAAGTCTAAAAATAAAAATAATAAAAATTAATTAATACAACATTATTTTAATAATATTGACAATAAGTAAATTAAATTTACCAATTATAAAAATAAAATATGTAATGTATCATATTATTATGAAATTCTAAAATGATTACTAAAATTTCATTAAATTGTAAAAAATATTATGTGTATGAGATTATGTATGATGCTTTATTAATTGGGTAATTATTTTTGTGTGTTGTATATAAATATGAATTAATTGTATATATGTATGTGAAATCAATGTATCAAACATTTGATATGTGTCAACTTGAAAAATCAAACAACATTCTATTATGTTCATTACTGGATTCTATTAGCCAGTATTTTCGTTAATATGAATTTTTAATTATAAACGATTTTCACTAAATATATTACATTTTTATTATAAGAATATATATTTTGTATTATATAAATAATATTTTATGAAATATTATATATATTGATATATATATATATACATATATATGAATTTATTTCTATATTTAATGTATTAATGAATAACATTGTATACAAACCATTAAAAATGAATAAGATATTCAAATGTTTTTAATTATTTTATTTTTTAATTTTGTATATTTATTTATAATAAAAAAATAATTAATATTTATAATAAATATATATATATATTTATATATTAAGAGTATTCATTTTTATTGACAATTATTTCATTAATAAACTTTTTTATTATTTTTTCATTTTTTTCATTTTTAATTTATGGTTTAATTATTACCATTCATTCATTTTAAATAACAATATTTTGTCTATAATATTAATTAATATATAAAATATATATACCATTATTGTAAATATATTCATTTTTATCAATAATTATTTAATTAATAAAATGTATATTATTTTTCGTTGTTTACTCATTTATATATTTATTTGTTTAATTATTTCATTTCATTCATTTTATATATCTATATATTTAATATATGGTATTTAATAATATATATAATTTAGATGTATATATATATATATATTAAATTTAGTCACTTTTATCAATAAAAATTTATGAATTTTTTTTAGTATTTTTAAAATTTGTTTATTTTATTTTATTTTATGAATTATTTTATTTTATTTGGGCCCATTATAAATGAAAAAATCTCATATAATGGGCACCCTTTGTCAGGATGATAACGGGTACCATTTATCAGTGCTACAAAATAGATCTGATAAAGGAAACCCATTTCATCACTAAAAACACAGAAAAAGGGATGTATTTATAATCCGTTTTTTCTAGCGCTAATAAATGGTACCCATTTTCAATACGTTTTTTAGTGGTGATAAAGGGAACCTATGTCACCAATTTTTTATAGCACTAATAATTTATAGTTTTGATAATGTTTTATTTTTTAGTAGTGTGAATATTTCTCCAAAACTATATGGTAAACATCATTTCCATATAATACTCAATTTTGGAGTTATACTCACTGAAATATCAGATCATCTTTAATGTATAAGGAATTATGCCAATCCAATGATAAATATTCTCAACATGTAATGAAGTTTTCTTACTTCATAAGGTGATTGAGTAAAACACAAATTTCATTATGTCATTTTGTTGTTTTGTTAAGTCCAATGATGAAATATATTGGAATGTATTCACATTTTCACTTCTATATGGGTAACAGTTCTAACATCCACTTAGAATTTTATCTCCCAACCATTAGTTTATACCACCCTAGGCATCGAGATACATACTCTACAATATTCATTTTAATGTTTTCACACTAGAATTATTCTTCCAAATCATTATTTATAATCATTCTCCACAAATGAATTGATAATGATGAAATATAATCTTCCTCAAATAGATCCTTCTTCAAATCGAATATTAGTGGAAAAAAATCCATTCATAAATATTATCATTCTAAAATTATTATAGTTTATCTTAATAATATTCATCACTTTCATCTATATTTCCACATAATCTTTATTAATCCTCTAATAAAAGCATAGTTTGGCATACATATGATAAATATTAGATATTTTAATTTTCATCAAGATATAAATATATAACTTTTGAAAATATATAATTATTATTCCACATTCAATCGCCACCATTAAAAAACTCGCATGGTCTTTCTGACAAAGAGAATCATCCATCTTTTTTTCCTTCCCATAGTGTAATTGTATAAATCTATCATAATAATTGATTACCTCCAAAATTACTCTCCCGTTCATATTCATATCATTATAAGTAAATATATATTTCAAGATTTTATGATATGTACAAATATCACAACTTTCATCATATAGATAACTCCTCCATATCATTAATACAATAATTATTATTTCTGACACTAAATTAGGATTCGTCTAATTCGGCTCATGAATTTTTAATTTGTTATATTCATAATCTATCACTATATAATTTTTCATAATGATTAATTCAAGTACATTATTTAATGAATCACTATATATCACAAAACTATCTCCATTTTACGATAGTACAATCAAATGTGTGATTTCTATCCTTCACTTAATTTCATTAATATTTAGTCACATTCATTTATTCATAAGGACATAACCCTATTATTAGTAAAATTGTTGAGTGGATTTTATAGTCATGGTAAATCTAACAGTAATCATCGATAGTGTCATCCAACCAAGGAAAACTATGTATCTGAACTACTATAGTTGGTCTAGACAATTCATTGACAACATCTATCATTGAAGTGTCCACTGATATACCCTCTCTAGAAACTATATTAACTAATAATTATATTTCTTAATCCAAAGGTGACACTTTAAAATTTTTTATATATCTCATCCTTCCTTGGAGTGATAAGTACAATCCTAATGTATTCTTTATGATCTTCATTTCTCCCCTAATATATATGAATATCATTCATAATGTCTTCCACAAACATATCATGGTAATCTTTAAGGAATATGTACATTAAATCCATAAAAATATTTATAGAAATGTAATTAAAAATGGAATTACTATAAATTCATAATTACCATACCTTGCATGGAAATCTATCATGGGTATATCATCAATGATTTCCATTAACTGAGGATATCCAGATTGAAGATAACTTTGGGAAAAATATTGATCTCTCCATAAATGGTGAAATAAATCATTGATAAGGGTTAAAGGATATTTATTCATAATAGTCATCTTGTAAATTTATTGATAGTCAAAGAAAAGATAAATTGGACCATCATTCTTCATAAATATAGAACATGTGACCCCCATGGGGAAGCACTAGGCTGAATGAATCCATTATCTAGATTCTCTTGAAGTTTCTTCTTTAATTCTAGCAACTGAATATGGTCTATTATAAGTGGAGTCTTTAAAATAAGTGTATCATTAGATATGATATCTATATATAAAAATTAATGATTCAATATAAGAATAATAAACTATTCTGGAATGATATAAAAAACTCTCATACAATAGGTAAATCCAAAATTCTGAGTTTCTCTACAACCATATAAGAAAAATATGCCACATTAAGAGGTATAAAAACATATTATAGAATTAATTTAATCTTTTAATACAGTTTAATCCTTGAACCTTTAGACTATCACAGGTTGATTCAGAATATCAAATATGGCATTCAATGTTAAAGAATTGATATTTTATCATCACTGAGAGATCCAATTCATTCCCAAGTTTATATCACATTCAACTAGTGGTAGAATAATATGGTTTACAAGAATCACACCACCAAAAACATTTATCAAAGAGATGATACATATGTGAGATGTGATCATCCTGCCATTATAATTTTCCATTACCAAACTAACATCTGATTTTTTAGGTTGTGATGTGATAACCATAGAAAATTATTCAGATATGAAATATTTAGTATGTCCAGTATTTTAAAAAATATTTTAACATCTAGAATAAATTTTATGTGTATATTTCACCACATAACTTGTAACTTCCACATTAACTATATTAATTACATATTTGTGACCTTTTAACTCTTGTATTATACTATGGTATGTTTTTTGATTCATAGAAAACTAGTTTGAATAATTCCCCATTTCTTTATCAGGGGATAACTAGATAATAATGGTTTTTTATTTTTAAATTATTTATTATATATATGACCATTGTCTACTAACTAAAAATATAATCTCCCATGCAATAATTTTTTAGGATGTTTCCTTCTATAATTTTTACATGATAGAAACTGATTTCCTCACATATTCTCACATGATGTCTTCAATTTTTTATTTTTTCTCAACTGACCTATTATTATCTATATTTCAATTAAAATATAAAGGATATATAAAATATATTCAAATTATTAATACAAGTTTATATTATATAATTATATGATGGAATGTTTTCAAAACAAATTCCCTTCAAAGACTCGACTAAAGACCATCAATAAAACAACAAATCTCTCCTTCAAGATTACCTATATATTCTGTAGTATTTCTACATATTATTTTATATAAATCATTATAAATGGTCACACATTATTCATCCTTTTTCTTTAATGTGAGGATATTCCTTACAATTTCTTATCACATTTCTTCATGGAAGTATTTTGTGAATAATATCACTTTAAATGTTATCTATTCTATGATTTCCATTTCATAAACGTCTTTAGTGTTTTGGATCAATAAGCAACATTTATCAATAGCACTTCTAAAACAATACACTTATATAAAAACATTTTCTCTTTCATTAATTCCTAATTCATGTAATATCTTGTTTAGACAATTATGTAATTTTCTGTCTAATCATATATTAGTAGATCGCTTAAAATATGGTGGCTTTTATCACATAATGAATTCAAAAATACGTTAATCAAATTTTTAACAAGACATTTCTCTATATGGGAATGGTTATTCTTTATAACATAAGTCAGCTTCCCTCATATGTATATGATTCTCTAAATTCTTACACTAGTTTTACTAGATTTCTTATCATGCCATAAATATTATTAGTTTATATGACATGAATCATAAGGAAAACAAATAATATGATCCATGAGAGTCTGGCATTGGCATAAGATAAGGAATTATAGAGTTAAACAAATAATAGAAAATGAGTTATATAGTAGTCATGGATCACGCCATATTCTATAATGGTGTAATGGGTTCACTCTCCATTCCATAATTGTATTTAAGGGTCACCCCCATGACTATTATTGTGGACAATATCCCCTATTGTACCATGTTCACTCCCCATTCTTTTCCTTTCTATCTCATGAGATATAAATCATTAACTAATGAATTAGATGAAGATATAGGTCCCACCAATAACATAATTATAATAATTTATATGTTTTCAATGAGATTATAAAGAATTTATCATATCATAATCCATGAAAACCAATTCCATCAAAAACATTTCATCATACCCTAACCCATGAAAATAAATGAATTTTATAAAAATTTAAAAATAAAAAAAATTAAAATAAATGGAATTATTGTCTATTTAAATGTAGAATATTATGTGGAAAATAAATAATTTCTATAACAATTAAAACATTTCATTAATACATAATCCATGAAAAAAGAAGTGGGTTTCATATGAATTTTATCACAGTACAACCCCTGGGAGAATAATAGGTTTCATATAAATATTTTAAACCTAAACAAAAACCCTTAAACGAATGAATAATAATTATATCCCTAGATTATCCCTACTAAGTCATAGGTTACATAATATAATTAAATAATTCATTTACAATGATTTTGAAATATATTTTTAAACATTTAATACAGAAAATATCATTTATAATAAAATCAATGTTTTTAAAATAAAAAATTTAAAAAATATATTGAGAATAAGTTTCTTTTAAATAAAATTTGGAAACATATAATGGAATTTTAAATGAAAATAATGGGTATGAAGTCGATAAATTCTATTTATTTCGCACAATCTAAAACAAAGATACCTTTCTAATTTTATGTAAAAGAAAATTGGCCTTGTTTGGAAAATGACATGAATATTCCTTCCAAATATGATTTTATAAAACCAAATATCGATAAAAATAACTTTAAGAAATTATTTTTTTAATCTTATAAATATTTTTTAAAACATTAATTTCAAATAAAACGGGTTTTTAACTAAAGAGATAAATTATATTGGTATTTTTTACGACCGTTGTTTTTCATTGATATGTACATAAATAGAGGAAAATGAAGGTAAAACATGTATTATACCAAAATTACATGAGTATAAGATGTTAAATTATTTTCTTGTGAGACCAATAAATATATTTCATCATTCGATGCATAATCATGAGCCATCCCTATAAACATTGAGATTGTCACATAAAACCCTTATCGCATTAGTAACATTGAATCAAAAGACCCATGAAATAATTTTTTAGATTAAAATTATTATATCATGAGAATAAATAAATTAATTATACTATGTGGAAAAGGTTCTGTATATAGATAGGTTCATGAAATAACATATTTCTCAAAGAATACAAATTGAAAACCAAAATCTCTATTAATAACTCTCTACATCGTTTATAAAAATTAAATATTTTGGTATATTAAATTAAAGATAATTATAAATATATTATAGAAACATAATTATATATTTCATGTAGAGACCCGAAACTTGACGTACATTGACTTTACATTACATTTGCGGAATACTTAGTACATAACAAAAAACACACACACAATGATCGTAATAGTTTAATGTCTTTGGAAACTTGGAATATAATCATCTAATCATGGTGAAATATCTTCAAAATCTCCCATAAATATCTTCCTTTTTTTAACTAAAACCTTTCTTTTTATCCTGGGGAAAAGAAAACATAAAAGGGTGAGCTCAAATGCTCAGTAAGGGTAAACAAAAGAAATATCAATCACATCATATACATAAGCACACTAATTTTAGAAATCTTAACCTGCAAAAGAGATCATAATTTCATAACATGGGGTAAATCATGGCATTGAAATGTAATCACAATAATCATAACTTAAAACATGAATCTTTGTGGCATTCACACATAATCATAGAGAATCATTTCTTGTTAGTCAAGACTCATTGCCAAGACTCTCTTAGTGGACAAAGTCCCTTTCTGAATCGAGTGACCCTCGTTTCAGTCCTGTTTCACAGAACCAGTATAACCTACCGTTCCAGCCCTGTATATCTCATGAGATATAAAATCTTTACCCAATGCATTGGAGGGAGATATAGGTCCCACCCATCTTATAATGAATCCTTTCTTATGTGTGCCACATAATCATAAACCATACATCATAGCGTAACCCATGAAATAAAAATGGGATTCTTAAACAACATGACATCATAAAATAATTCATATAAGATAAACGAATTCATAAAAATATTTCCATCACAACATAATCAAATCCATGTAATAATAGGGATAAAAACAGAACCCTTTTATTATCTTATATGGAAAATAATTTTGATAAAATACTTGAACTTCATTCTTGAGGAAAATATCCTTTCTACTTCAAAAAACACTTTTCTTTTCTTAACATGTTATACAATTATAAACTAAAAGAAGTTGATTAAAAATAAAAATGAAAACTTATAAAGGAGGATTCTTGGAAATAATGTTTTAAAAATCCATTCTTGTCGTATAAGTTATGTTAAAAAAAACATTCTTCGTACTTTTGTCGGAAAAGTCAAAAAGTACCTCATACAAAAAACGACAAAAGATTCCTTTCATACATATTACTAAAAACTCACCTAAGGGTAAAAATGGATTTAAACAATTGTAGGTGGATGGAAATAATTTTACATATTGATGAAACATGGATGTGGATGATAAAATACACCCCAGTAAATACTTACGAATAAACAATCTCGGATAAAAATGAGATTGTGATATTTTCCCTTACCTTAGGTCTGATTTGCTTCGTATGTCTCCAAACCTCCTGTATAATGATTTAAATAATGTCATTGACTTATTACAGAATCATATTCATTGTTATGATAACATATATGGTTCACTTATGACATTATATTACCCGTTCTTTTGTAAATTCCATGTTAAAGAAGCGTTTTTGGTAAAATCGTATCATTTATCGCATGTGTTTTGACTTGTTGTTCTTGACATTATTATTACTTATATCATTATTTACTTACTTCTAGAATATAAAATATGATTTATATATCATATATATTCAGTATATTTGTATAATAGATAGATAAATGAAATGAAAAACACCATTCATGGAGACGGTAGTCCGTACGTACACATGAACGCTGTTTTCCTTTCCTTATTGTCTTGAATGGAAGTAAGTAGATGACATACATATATATATATATACATAAATCCAGTAGCTTTATAATTTCATTATTATTTCTTATATATACTTTATAATCATTCTTAAATTTTTTACATGGAGAAGGAATCTCATCACGTCGTGGAGACGGTAGTCCGTACGTACGCACGAGCGATGATATCATTTCCATAAATATTGAATTGAATTGGAGTGGATTATACAATATATCAGAATAAATATGTTGTTTTAATAACTATGTATAGTTATTCTTTACACCATTATACCCATCCATGTAAGGTGGTGGTGGAAAATAGATTACACCACGGCATGGAGACGGTATTCCTTACGTACGCACGCGCGGTGATTTGTTTTTCCATAGGATGGATAGATGGAGAAATAGGGTTGTTTAATACTTATAATAACATATCAGTATATGAGTGATACTGATGTTATTACTTCATAATGAAACAACCTAAGAAGAAGAATTGGAAGAAGAAATAAAGATGAAAGAATTGGTAACAGTAATTACCACTTCTTTGAAGCGCCTCTTTGAGACCTCCTCTTAGAGAACTAAATTTGGTCTTTGAGGAAGACCAGAACCTCTAGGGTGTTTCTAGGGAAGTGGAGAAGATATTTTGGCAGGGTTTGGCCAAGCTTGAGTGCTCAAATTGGTGTGAGGAGGAGGGGGGAGGAGGTGTCCTTTTATAACAGAGGAGAGGGGCACCTTAGGAATACCTCAAAATATTATTTTATATTAAACTCAAAATCATTTTATAATGGTTCCAAAGGGTCTTATTTCGGAGCTAAAGTGGGGATGGGTCGAAATCCTATCAACAAATAAGATTTAGACAAGTTTAGGGTATTATTTTAACATTATCAATTAGATTTAACTCTAAGTTAAATAATTTAACTTTTACCGTGTCTTTTTGTTTTCTTTCACTATATGGTTAATACACTTACTATAACATGTCAAACGAACCCCAACATGTTTATTATTAATACATATATCCTTATCTAAGTCATTTTTCCGAACCTTAGATTTTTAGGAATTAAATAACAATTAATAATATAATATTTAATTTAAAAACTATTTTGTGTCAATTTTGACACTATTTGATATATGATTTATGTGAAAGTCATAACAGAATTATATGTTCGAACCAAGTTGATTAAATCAACAATAATATATCATAGTAACCTATAAAATTAGTGGAATTCATAAAAAGTCTCAAATTAAATTTATTTGAGCATTTATAACATCAATTATGTTAACATTTCCTTAAAAGGGTAATTACTTCATCATCGTTGTGTCATAAATAAATTAATTTATTTGAATTCTAAAAATTATAAATAAAATATCATTCTGTAGGAAATATTTTCAGATTTCTAATGAATATTTATAATCGAATTTATCTTATGTATAAGCCCATATTAAAAATGTTTAAGTAAATAATCTTTGATTTTAACTCTTTTAACTCTTCTTTGAATTAAATAATAATAAATTTCATAATCTAATCCAAGTGGGCCTAAATGATAATATTATACACTTAAGGTTGTTTTTGGTCGAGATACACTTGTCCAATAGGATTAGGACATGTGTTAGGGTAATATTAATATCATTTTTACCATTAATTACCCTATTTACTTTTAACCATGGTAAATAAAAGTAAACAGTTACTATTCGCCAAAAATTATTTTCATCTCATTGAACCACATTTTACTTACTGACATCAACCTTGTCTCTCGTATTTTTGAAATTCCATTCACAGAAGCGGTAAAATCAAGATTTATGAAGAAATTAATTTTTTTAACTACCACTTAGTAGTTTCACTATTCATCGAAAATTGAGGTTTTCCAGAACAATGCCAAAATTTCATGATATGCTATATTTCATATTCCAAATTCAAAAATGAAGTCTAATTTACCAAATTCATAACATAGAAGTTTCATTAATTAATTTTATAATTAAATCCCGCTGTTAAAACAAATAGCGTGTTTTTAAGAAAAAATATCTATCAAAAGATTGACACTTGTTTATGTCTGGTGTAATGTGAAATTACATCCAATGACCAACATTGTATTGAATTCTAAAAATATATTCTAAATATACTTTAAAACCACTCAAAATAATAATTTATCACTATTAATTATTTCGATTAAAAAAAGTTGTTTTTAATTAAAATTTAGTAATTTTCACTATTCATCAGAATATGAAAGTTGTCTGAAATGTACCAAAATTTCACCTTAGGCTAAATTCGATACTTCGAATCCAAAAATGAAATCCATTTTGAAAAATAAAATTTACAAAATTTCAAAAAGTTGTTATTACTATTCATAACGGCTAGTTTTAATAACATTTTAATAGCATATCGCTGTTTAGTGAAACTCGTTATTACGTACTACACACGCTATCGAGGAAGGTCGTGATTGCGTGTAATGCAAGGCATGTCAAGGATGCATGTTGTGCAAGCTCCTTTTGGTGTAGCGTATAACACAAGACATTAGTGAAATAAAAAAGAATATTTTTCATAAAATCTCGGGCTGTTACATTCTACCCCCCTTAAAACGAATTTCGCCCTCGAAATTCGTCAGGGTTATAAATGGTTTACTATTCAAAAGTTTCTTTAATAGAAACCCACATCGTAAAAATGAATACCAAAACTTGGTTTTAAAAACTAAAGTATGAAATGTAACGATTACCCAAATAAACTAATCAATGGGTTTCCACATAGTTAAAAATATGGATATGGAAGAGAAATCTAAACATCATTTTCTGATGGAGAGTGGTAGAGAAAATGGCAATGGAAATGCTAGAAATCATGAAGCCATATATTTGTGATGATCTAGGGTACCATCTGATTCATCAGATATAAGGGCACTAGGACAATATTTTTGGTTTTCAAGATCATTTCCCTAAAGTTGAAAGTTTGAATTAGAATTAATACTTACTTTATTTTGTTATAATCTCACTGTTCTTTGTGCCTTGAACAATTTCCACTTCATCTTTTAAATAAACGATGTTGAATTTGTTATTCGTGAACTGTTAGCAGATCATGTGATAGAATGACAGGTCATTCCATCTGTCTCAAACAAAAGGTTAGCAAAAATTATATACATAAGTCGATCTATAGTGAGATTAATCATATATTGTTCCTAAAATGGACTTATACTTCATATATCATACTGCTTAATATATTAAAACTAGTTTCTACTAAACAGGGACTTCCTGTATGCCAGTGGTAGGCGATAAAGGCCAGTCACACTTCGGTTGTGGGTTCGATTCCCACAGCCTTGTCCGAAGCGATGGGCTATCGCCCATCCTGCAGGTTGTCCTTTTTCTAAAACTATATCCCATCAATAATATCGAAAAAAACTTCTATCCTTAAACAATACTAACTTATGTCCAACATAATCCATTTCAATCTTTAGTCTTACCCATTATACTGCAGTCCACTCTCATAATATAGTGAAAACAATTACCAGAGATTTAATACCATCGTTGATCCCCATAAGATATGTCTTGTTGGTCACATTCTAAACATTCAAATTCCTTAATCATGTATTCTCTTGAATACCTTAGTGAAAACAAGAAAGCAGTTTAAAGTTAACACTTTCCACATACCAAAATCCTCAAAATTCTATATACTCAAACCATGATATCACTTAGTCCTTATATCAATCATGAGCTCATGAATACTATTAAACATTTTATTTTCTCGTTTTCCCTTCATTATGCGCATATCTTCTTATTTCAAAAAAATATCTCAATCACTTTGAATACCACATCAATAAATATTGCAATACTCAATGATACAACATTATTTTGGAATCCCATTACATAAACACTTAATCATTCAACCACATCGTTGTCATATTCAACATTGCCAATAGTGATCGCATGTGACTTCCCTTTGTCCTTTGCCTTCAGTGGTTGCTCATGTTGATCATCACTAACCCTTGGATTAGGGAATTTATTAGCATAATGCCCCATTTCCTTGCACTTGAAGCATTGAAGTGTTGGTGGTGCGTTCTCTGCAGTGTTTGGTTTATTCACATCATTAGAAACCCATTTTCCATTACTTCGACACTCAGCTGCTCGATGACCTTCTTTTCCACACATAAAACATTTTCAAGTCCCTTTAAGATAATCTCCACCATGCTTCTTTCCACACTTTGTGCATAAGGAAACATTCATCTTCTTTTCACCATTATTCTAAGATTTCTCCTTGAACTCCATCTTTCGTTTCTTGTCAAAACCATGAGATGGATATGTAACACCAACTTCCATTTATACCTTTATAGCACAACACAAAATTTCTTCATAGCTACGGAAGTCTCTTATAGCTAATGCCCTTCGAAGACTTGGTTTTAAGCCACTGAAAAATCGATCAACTTTACTTCCAGGTTGGATGATAATGCCAGATGCATACCTTGCAAGACTTGTAAAATTTGCTTCGTATATACCAATAGATTCATCATCCTTTTACTTTAGTTCAAGAAACTCATTTTCCATCTTTGTTCGAAGAATACGAGGGATGTACTTATTGAAAAATATGTTCTTTAACTCGTCCCATTCCATGGACTCAATTTCATCTCTTTGCCTTGTATTCTTGATAAGATTCCACCATTGATCAGCTTCACCTTCCAAATGATATACTACTAAGATGACTTTATCATGTTCAGAACATTGAAGAACTGAAAATATCTTTTCAGTGGTACTAATCCATTGTTCAGCAACAAGTGGATCAGAAGACCCACTGAAAGAAGGTGGACGTTGCCTCATGAAGGACTCAATAGAATATTGTTCCCTTCTCTGCTCATTTGGAAGTCCAGAATGATTCATACCTTGTGTAAGTATAGCAATAAGATTTTGCACTCCATCTCCCATAACATTTGTTTGTTCAGGAGGACAATCATTACTTTGTCCATTGCATTGATCAACATGGTTCCTTTGGGTTCCAGCAATCATGTAAAACCCAAAAATAATAGTGTGAGAGGCAAAAATCATGCTAGGGAAAACAACATAATAAAGGGGGAGTACCTTCAATATCTAGCATCTTAGGTTGAATTCTATGATCGTTAGCGTAATTCTAGTACTATAACCTATATGTATACTTAACCTTAGGCACATCCCTAGACATACCTTAGAAATATCTCTAGAGATCTCACTAAAGTTCTCGCATCCTAGTTTCCAAAGGTTGACTAAACCTTTCCTCTGATACCAACTGTAGAGACCCGAAACTTGACGTACATTGACTTTACATTACATTTGAGGAATACTTAGTACATAACAAAAAACACACACACAAGGATCGTAATAGTTTAGTGTCTTTGGAAACTCGGAATATAATCTTCAAATCGTGGTGAATGATCTTCAAAGTCTCCCATAAAGATCTTCCTTTTTTTAGCTAAAACCTTTCTTTATATCCTGGGGAAAAGAAAACATAAAAGGGTGAGCTCAAATGCTCAGTAAGGGTAAACAAAAGAAATATCATTCACATCATATACATAAGAACACAACTTTTGAAAATCTTAACCTGCAAAAGAGATCATAATTTCATAACATGGGGTAAATCATGGCAGTGAAATGTAATCACAATAATCATAACATAAAACATGAAACTTTGTGGCATTCACACATAATCATAGAGAATCATTTCTTGTTAGTCAAGACTCATTTCCAAGACTATCTTAGTGGACAAAGTCCCTTTCTGGATCGAGTAACCCTCGTTTCAGTCCTGTTTCACTGAACCGGTATAACCTACTGTTCCAGCCCTGTCTATCTCATGAGATATAAAATCTTTACCCAATGCATTGGAGGGAGATATAGGTCCCACCCATCTTATAATGAATACTTTCTTGTATGTGCCACATAATCATAAACCATACATCATAGCGTAACCCATGAAATAAAAATGGGATTCTTAAACAACATGACATCATAAAACAATTCATATAAGATAAAGGAATTCATAAAAATATTTCCATCACAATATAATCAAATCCATGTAATAATAGGGATAAAAACAGAACCCTTTTATTATCTTAGATGGAAAATAATTTTGATGAAATACTTGAACTTCATTCTTGAGGAAAATATCCTTTCTACTTCAAAAAACACTTTTCTTTTCTTAACATGTCATACAATTATAAACTAAAAGAATTTGATTTAAAATAAACATGATAACTTAAAAAGGAAGATTCTTGGAAATAAAGTTTTAAAAATCCATTCTTTCCGTATATGTTAAGTTAAAAAAAACATTCTTCGTACTTTTGTCGGAAAAGTCAAAAAGTACCTCGTACGAAAAACGACAAAAGATTCCTGTCATACATATTACTAAAAACTAACCTAAGGGTAAAAATGGATTTAATAAATTTTAGGTGGATGGAAATAATATTACATATTGATGAAACATGGATGTGGATGATAAAATACACCCCAGTAAATACTTACGAATAAACAATCTTGGATAAAAATGAGATTGTGATATATTCCCTTACCTTAGGTCTGATTTGCTTCGTATGTGTCCGAACCTCCTGTATAATGATTTAAATAATGTCATTGACTTATTACAGAATCATATTCATAGTTATGATATCATATATGGTTCACTTATGACATTATATTACCCGTTCTTTTGTAAATTCCATGTTAAAGAAGCGTTTTGGGTAAAATCGTTTCATTTATCGTAGGTGTTTTGACTTGTTGTTCTTGACATTATTATTACTTATATCATGATTTACATAATTCCAGAATATAAAATATGATTTATATATCATATATATTCAGTATATATATATAATAGATAGATAAATGAAATGAAAAACACCGTTCATGGAGACGGTAGTCCGTACGTACGCATGAACGTTGTTTTCCTTTCCTTATTGTCTTGAATGGAAGTAAGTAGATGACATATATATATATATATATATCCAGTAGCTTTATAATGTCATTATTATTTCTTATATATACTTTATAATCATTCTTAAATGGTTAACATGGAGAATGAATCTAATCACGTCGTGGAGACGGTAGTCCGTACGTACGCACGAGCGATGATACATAAATATTGAATTGAATTGGAGTGGATTATACAATATATCAGAATCAATATGATGTTGTAATAACTATGTATAGTTATTCTTTACACCATTATACCCATCCATGTAAGGTGGTGGTGGAAAATAGATTACACCACGGCGTGGAGACGGTATTCCGTACGTACGCACGCGCGGTGATTTCTTTTTTCGTAGGATGGATAGATGGTGAAATAGGGATGATTCATACTTATAATAACATATCAGTATATTAGTGATACTGATGTTATTACTTCATAAAGAAAAAACCTAAGAAGAAGAAGTGGAAGAAGAAATAAAGATGAAAGAATTGGTAACGGTAATTACCTCTTCTTTAAAGCGCCTCTTTGAGACCTCCTCTTAGAGCACTAAAATTGGTCTTTGAGGAAGACCAGAACCTCTAGGATGTTGCTAGGGAAGTGGAGAAGTGATTTCGGCAGGGGTTGGCCGAGCTTGAGTGCTCAAATTGGTGTGAGGAGGAGGGGGAGGAGGTGTCCTTTTATAAGGGAGGAGAGGGGAACCTTAGGAATACCTCAAAATATTATTTTATATTAAAGTCAAAATCGGTTTATAATGGTTCCAAAGGGTCTTATTTCGGATCTAAAGTGGGGATGGGTCGAAATAATATCAACAAATAAGATTTAGACAAGTTTAGGGTATTATTTTAACCTTATCAATTAGATTTAACTCTAAGTTAAATAATTTATCTTTTACCGTGTCTTTTTGTTTTCTTTCACTATATGGTTAATACACTTACTATAACATGCCAAAAGAACCCCAACCTGTTTATTATTAATGCATATATCCTTATCTAAGTCATTTTGCTGAACCTTAGATTTTTAGGAATAAAATAACAATTAATAATATAATATTTGATTTAAAAACTATTTTGTGTCAATTCTGACACTATTTGATATATGATTTTTGTGAAAGTCATAACAGAATTATATGTTCGAACCAAGTTGATTAAATGAACAATAATATATCATAGTAACCTATAAAATTAGTGGAATTCAGAAAAAGTCTCAAATTAAATTTATTTGAGCATTTATAACATCAATTATGTTAAAATTTTCTTAAAAGGGTATTTACTTCATCATCGTTGTGTCATAAATAAATTAATTTATTTGAAGTCTAAAAATTATAAATAAAATCAAATTATGTAGGAAATCTTTTTATCTTTCTAATTAATATTTATAATCGAATTTATCTTATGTATAAACCAATATTAAAAATGTTTTAGTAAATAAACTTTGATTTTAACTCTTTTAACTCTTCTTTGAATTAAATAATAATAAATGTCCTAATCTAATCCAAGTGGGCCTAAATGATAATATTTTACACTTAAGGTTGTTTTTGGTCGAGATACACTTGTACAATAGGATTAGGACATGTGTTAGGGTAATATTAATATCATTTTTACCCTTAATTACCCTATTTACATTTAACCGTGGTAAATAAAAGTAAAAAGTTACTATTCGCCAAAAATTATTTTCATCTCATTGAACCACATTTTACTTACTGACATCAACCGTGTCTCTTGGATTTTTGAAATTCCATTCACAGTAGCGGTAAAATCTTGATTTATGAAGAAATTAATTTTTTTAACTACCACTTAGTAGTTTCACTATTCATCGAAAATTGAGGTTTTTCAGAACAATGCCAAAATTTCATCATAATCTATATTTCATATTCCAAATTCAAAAATGAAGTCTAATTTACCAAATTCATAACATAGAAGTTGCATTAATTAATTTTATAATTAGATCCCACTGTTAAAACAAATAGCGTGTTTTTAAGAAACAATATCTATCAAACGATTGACACTTGTTTATGTCTGGTGTAAATGTGAAATTACATCCAATGACCAACATTGTATTGAATTGTAAAAATATATTCTAAATATACTTTAAAACCACTCAAATTATTAATTTATCACTATTTATTATTTCGATTAAAAAAATTTGTTTTTAATTAAAATTTAGAAATTTTCACTATTCATCAGAATATGAAAGTTATCCGAAATGTACCAAAATTTCACCTTAGGCTAAATTCGATACTCTGAATCCAAAAATGAAATCCATCTTGAAAAATAAAATTTACAAAATTTCAAAAAGTGGTTATTACTATTCATAACGGCTAGTTTTAATAACATTTTAATAGCATATCGCTGTTTTGTGAAACTCGTTATTGCGTACTACATACGCTATCGAGGAAGGTCGCGATTGCGTGTAATGCAAGGCAAGTCAAGGATGTGTGTTGTACAAGATCCTTTTGGTGTAGCGTACAACACAAGACATTAGTGAAATAAAAAGAATATTTTTCATAAAATCTCGGGCTGTTACATTTTATACAATATAGGATTTTCAAATGAACTTTTATTACCCTTTTATAATCAATTCTCTGTAAAAGTGACATTTTGGGCAATAACTACATTGTTTTTTCTATATCATGGGATTTTTGATTTTTTGTCTAATAACATTGATCTTATTTAATAATTTATAAAATTTAACCATGATATATATAAATAACATTTTTGAATAATATATATTTGTTGGTAATACATTATATTTAAGTATGGAAAATGAAAAACACCATTCAGGGTAACAGTAGGTGTTACATATGAATAAAAAATGATTCTATTTTATAGATGGATCGAAAGAAATAATGGTTGATAGTATATTAGAATTAAATAATTTGTTTTATATAATATACATATATATCAAATTTTCGTTTGACAAATTCTTATTATCCTCCACATAAAGTAAGAATTAATCACCTCACATTGTGAGGTGGTAGTCTCCCATAAAAGACATTATCATATTCTCTTAGAATAGAATGTATTATTTTATATGTGATATAAAAATTAGATATGAATAAAAATATCACATATATCATATATAAAAATTTAATACATCATTATTTCTAGTCATGAGAGGTGTTGGTGGAAAATGAAAAACATCAGTTCATGATGCAGTAATACATTGTATATATAAATGGGGGTTTCTAATCCCATTTGTTGGATTATGAGATGGTTGTACACAATGAACTTAACATAAACACATATAAATATATTTAATATACTTGGTATATTATATAATAATTTTTGAATAATAATCTAATGTGGTGGATGAAAAAATAATTAAAGCCCTTGGTTTACGGAGCTACCTCTAATTTATAAATCATCATTTCGTTCTCATCAAAAGTCTTATTAGTTTGGATTTATTTCCAAATAAAACTTATATGTTTTGAGAATAAAATTAATGAATATATTTGGGTAAATATTTGTTGATAACAATGTTTAAGAAAGTGTGAATTGTACAGGAGAACACGTGGCCTTTTATAAGTTTCAAGATGGCCACACTTGTTATTTTTTAAAAATAATATGTTGGAAGCACGTTTTACTAAATACATGGGGCTCCAAAATAGGCCATTATCGATACTAGTAAATAACAGGACAAAATATGGCACAAATATTAGTTTTTGAAATGTTTTGGGTCATTTTAAACACTTTTCTTTTACATTTTTACCCCATTAAATTCATTTTTACCTTACAGTAGTAAACATTTTTTTTGTTATTACCCTTCATTAAATTAAAAAATTTATGTTAACCTTATTAGATGGTATAGATTATTTTGATTCCAAATATGAAATCTATTTTTTCAAAATACCATTAATATAACTTTATAAATTCATTTTAAAATTAAACTCGCAAAAATGATGAAAAATAAACATGATGAAAAATAGATTTTCCAAAGAGAAAGTATTAAAATGAATAAAATATTTCTATATAATAGATAATAATTAAAATTATTCCATTGACTTGAATTGTATTAACAAATATATAGTTTATGTAATTTTAATTTTAAACCAATTATAATAAAAAAATTAATCATATATATTATTTAAATAATAATGGTGTCTTCAATAAAAACTAGTTTTTTACAATTCACTAAAAAAAGTAATATTTTCTAAAAAATACAAAAATGATTAACCTGAAAATAAATTTAACATTTTGATTACAAAAATGAATTATATTTTATTAACTTAAATTTTTAAAATTTTCAAAAATAAATTTTAATATTTGTTATTTTTGAAAATAAAAAATATTTTCGTTTTGAAAATAGTATTTTTGAAACATGTAATGATTTTATTAGAAGTTAAGTTCTTTATAAAAAATTTATTTCATTAAATAAAAATTATAATTAATAAAAATTATTAGTCATTTCTATTCAAATTGTTATTTTTAACGCCACGGTTATTATTGTCACATTTAAATAAAAATATATCGTGGATTGTTAAAGCTCAATGTTGTGTGTAACACAAGCTATAAATGATGTTTCATTTATTTGAAGTATATAATAAATCATAAGATATGGGGTATTTCAATAGCCAAATTTACTCTCAAGTTCCCAACCCTTTAGGTGCATCTAGTAAGTTATAAACACTGATAGTGTATATAAAGTCTATTTCAGATTCTATAGATTTATTCATTTCTCATAATTAAAAATATCAATGGATTCCTGGTAGATATTATATAAAGATCATATAAGTATAATCTCATAATAATTCTCTATGTTAAATTCATCTCAAATAATATCATTATGAATACTATATTTCCTTCAATTTTTTTTTTATTTTGACTCATTTATTCTTCTGAAACGCTTTGTTAAATTGGCTCAACCACTATATTATGAACAGTTCTTGTTTCTTGGTGTTCGAAATCACTAATTTCAACTTCTATCTCATTTAATCCATTACTGTTGTGTTTATTTTCTATAGAATAATCATGTTATGCCACAAAAACTTATTATCGGTTGGTTTTAAAATATATTAGCCCCTTGTTTCATTGTGATATTGTCACACCAAAAGATTAGAAATCTATTATTTTTATTGTTCTCTTCGATTTGGATCCATTCATTGAGGTTTTGGTAGAGGCCTTATTGTAATTTTTTTTGGGTTTCCATGTCTGTTTTTTGTCTTCACTACAAGGTGTGAACAGTAAGCACACATTCATGGGAAACCCAGATGCTTCACCTAGGTAATTTTGTGACTTCCTATGGGGTCTAGGGGTAAGTAATATTAGTTTTTTATAGTTTGGGAGATAGTGATGAAACCATGAATGAGGTTCTGTCCATTTGGACATTGGCAATATCACGGTTTACACACAGGTTGGATAAATATGTGGCCGACTGAGGTGAGTATCCCAGATTGTTTAAACATTGAAATTCCATATTTTCCCCCTTATTATTTTAACCTAAATCGATATTTTCTTTCCTTGATTTTCCTAGGAACACAAGGGCACCCCAAATCCTCTTCATTTTCATCCTTTCCATATTGAATACCCTTGAAGGTTCCATGGTATGATTACTTTCGTTTTTAGTCATTTTCCTTATGTTTCCTCTCTTCCCTCTTTGTTTAATGGTCTTTCCTTGGTATGGTTTCATATTGGAATAACCCTAATGGATATGGTTGGTGTATGATTAAATTTCTTAGATTTTAGTGTGTGATATTAGTTTTTATGGAATAAAACATCATTTATTGGGATTTTCATTGCACTGTCACATCATTTATGTATTTTTTGTCAATCAATTTACATAATATAACATTCTTTGCATGCTTTATATTTCATATTTTGATTTCAAAATATAATATTCATGATTTTAATGTTATTGTGTTACTTTTTTGGTATTTGACGGATGAAAAATGGGTGTTAAATGGTTTCCAAATATCTATTTTGACTATATTTGTGTTTTTATGCACATAAAGTGTTTCAGAAAATATAGATTGGGTATTTAAGGATAACATGGGTGATTTTAGTAGTATTTTCACTTAGTTATATTTTACTGATGTTGTTGTATTATGAGTTGGATGTGGTATGTAAAATTTGGTTGAATTTATGGTGTGTTTCTGGTGTATGGATTGTTATTTTAGTTTAAAAGAATGTGATGATTCTTTAAATAAGAGATATAAATGTGATTTAATGTTATTATAAAAATTAATTTGGTTTCCTAAAAGAAATTTATTACATTCAAGTATTCCTTTTCTTGTGACTTTATAAATGTGCTCAGTGGATTGTGGGAAAGGTCTGTAATATGTTTTCCAAGGGATTTGGTGTGAGTATGAATTTAAAAGGGGATTTACTGGAATTTAGGAATGGTGTAGAATATACTTAAAATGCTCTTTTTTGTGAGTTTTAATTTGAAATAATATTTTCCCATTGGAATGGTTGGTACTCATAATGTGTTTTCCAAATCTCTATGGTGATTTTTTTAAATTAAAATGAGGATTTAAAATGGTTTTTAAAATCTTAGACTATTAGGAACATTGAATTGTGCTTTGGTTAATATTTGGATTGAAATCCCATTTGGAAACTTTTATGTGTTTTATGATTTTAGATTGGTTTTGAAATTGTGTTTCGAATTGAATTGTTTTTTAAAATATTGGAGGCTCTATTTGTATTATAATGTTTTTTAGAATGTGGTTTTTGAAACTCAAATGATTTGGCGGATAAATTAGAAATAGTATATGGATTACTGAACGACGGACACACTTACAGAGGATTTCCACGATTTGGGTTATCACATGGGTGGTATTGGTGGTTGGGGTAGGCAAGTGGGGTGGTTGTAGGTTAGGTGGGCATTGTGTGTGATTTCCTTCCTTTCCATTGTGTATCTCTATCACTATCATGTTATTCCTAGGTTCTTTTTAGAGGGACTAGTGATGGTTTCTTAATAACCCCAATTATATGAGTTGGTTCCCCCATTGACATCATAGGGAAATGTTAGAAATGACACTGGGTTTTATTGTTTAGAGTGGCTAGATTGTTATTGACTATAGAGCTGCAACTTACGGTGACATGGGAGTCTAAACTGAGCACTTACCTGGAACCCAGTAGGGATGTTAAAAAATTCTCATGAATCTCTATATATATATATTCTATTTGTATCTACTTCTTGTTTGTATTTTCACCAAGATATTTTATGCTAGATGGATTTTTATTCTATCTCGTTGTGCTTAAAACTATTTGATTACCAGATAGGGATTTTTACGTGGAATTTGTCAATAAAAAGTAATATTGAAATTCTTACTATATTAAAAAAGAGTTCTGTGTGTTTGTCTTGTTTTAAAAATAGATCTTGTTAAGGTTGGGGTTTTTAATTAAATGATAATATATCATTTTTAGGATATTTTTTCAAACTAGTTTTTATAGAATATTTTTGGAAAAGATAATTTATGGATTGTTTTGTGATTTCCTACTTTTTTGTTTTATATCAAACACTACATGTACCATTTGGTGCTGGTGGACTCGAGTTGTTTTCCATGTGAATGTTTCTAGTTCAGTTTCTCCTTGAGTGGCCCAACCTTGTGGCTGGTGGTGACCAATATGTGACGTGGAGATAATGTTCTGAAGTTAGATCTTATTTTTTTGATTACATTATTTAATTTATGATATGTTTTATGTGGATTAGTTATATATTGATTGAGATTCATATTTCATTCATTCCTCGGCATGTTCTCCTTATTTATTAATCATGGGGTTTTTTTGGAAAAAATCATTCCCATTGTAATTTATTTGGAGCCCAACACTAGTCTCTTGCCCTCGTGGGTCGGGAATGCCTTTCATGGAATGTCATGGATACGTTTAGATGTCAGGATGGATAGAATATTAGTTTTTTTGGGGAAAAATGGTATCCAAGAGGGCCATTTATTATTATTTCTTCCCAATAGTTTTAGATTTTCACTATCGGGACCTGAGAGGTTGGTACATGAAGGAATTCATGAACCTTTTATTATTCCAATCTTCTTGTGTCTAGGGTAGAATGAGTTTTAAGTTTTTGTTATTATTATTTGGTTTTTTGGACGATGAATGACAATGGAGGGGAACCAATTCTATGTCATCATTAAATGTTGAGTAGTGACTGATGCAGTGTCTAGGTACATGGCTCATGCTCCTCATAGTTTTTTATTATTAAATGGGGAATATCCTAGTAACCATTTCACAAATTAAGTCATGGATACTAGTTCCATACTCTGGTATTTTGGCCCGAGTAATGTTTATTTTTCAAAGTTGATCTGAGTAATATTCTAAAATAAAATCATGTATTGAAAGGAAAATGGTTTTCTTTATTTTTTTCTTATTTAATGATGAAATGTGTTTTAATAAGAAAATATTATTAGATTGCAAATTTGTTGAAGGTTTTGAATTGATAATAAGATAGCATGGGTAACCCTTGGTACTCCTTGTGAACATTCTCATGTGTGTGGGTATGTATGTGTAAAGACCCGAAAATTTCAAGGAAATTTTTTCTTAATTTTCTTTGGAATTTTACAAGAACGCAGTTTCTGACGGCACCTGATTCCGAGGCCCGGTGTGCCCGGAATCATTTGCCGAAGTTTTGGCTCGGGTACGTTCAGTGAACGGACGAGCGGGTTTTTCTATCTTTTGAACCGGTGCCCGGAATCGAATTCTGAGGGCACCGATGAAATCGCAGCGCCGGTATTTGCTTAGAAACGCCTCTTCCGGAGTTGCGTTTGCTCAGACGTGGTTTTTAAATTTTGCGGCTTTAAGTCAGAAATAAAATAAAGTTTGTGCGACAACTTTATTTTATTTCACTTAAGCTGCTTGGAAGCCACTTGAAGTCACTTAAAGACGGCTTGAACTGAGTTGAACTGGATAGGATGCTATCCAGAAATATCCTACCCCTTGGTAGGATATTTGTGCGGTGGGACCCGCACGAGCCCCGCCGTTTCTTTCGCTAAGTAACGCACCCGCGAAAACCCGTCAAAGTAACTGAAAAGTCAACCGACGCGTTTTCTTTAATTCTTAACAGACCATTTAATTGGGCGGTTTATTTCGTGAATTAAATGGACTGTTTCTTCGTGAATTAAATGGGTCGTTTCTTTCGTTGAATTAATTCAACGAATTGATGGATCGTTTCTTAACCGGTTTCGTGTTGGCATGTTTATAAAATAAGACCAACATAAAAATCCTTGGAAAGGATTTGAGATAATCTTCGTTCCTCCACCCTCTCCGCGAAGAACGCGAAGAACGCGAAGAACGCGAAGAACGCGAAGAACGCGAAGAACGCGAAGAACGCCGGCGACCGGAATTCGACGACGCACACCAAGATCTGCGACGTCGACGAGATCTACCCGCGACGTTCTTCGGCGACGTCTTTCTTCCGCGGCCGATCCTCGTTCGGCAACAAAGGTGAGAATCGGATCTTTTCTTCTCCCTTTTTAATTTCAATATCAACGGATTTAAACTAATTAAATCCGTTGATCTTGATCCGGAGATTGGCGACGCGACGAGCGATTCCGCGACGACGCGGCGATCTCCATCTTCCGCGACGAGCAAATCCCGCGACGATCCCCCGTTCGGCAACGACAAGGTAAGGGATGTTGGATTTCTTTTTAAAATCCCGTGTTTATTCTTTTGAAATATAGAACCCGATCACGAAACAATTTTAATTTATTTAAAATTGTTGATTGGTTTCTTTCCTGTTTCTCCCGTTGATTATGACTAACGCGGAGGGTGCGGGTCTAACGAACAAGACCCGGCAACCCTCCGTCGATCTTCCTTTGTGTGCGGATTTGGCGAGCGACGGCAAAAGCGCGACGCAAGGGCCATATGTTGATTCCGCAGTGAAGGACGCATCCCGGGAGGAACAACGGCGCAGACGGGAGGCAAATCGGGCCACCGGAGCATCTCCGGCGGCCCGCGGAAGGAGGCGGCGGCGCGGGTCGCCGGCGCGGCGGCGCCGGCGACCGGGGGCGGCGGCGCCCGGCGCGCCGCCGGAGGAGTCCGCCGCGGCCGAGCCGCGGCGGCGGCGAGCCGCCGGACCGCGTCCGCGGTCCGGCCTTCCAGCACGCGGCCCGCGCGGGCCGCGTTTTCTCCAAAGCCGCGGGTTTGACCCGCGGCGGCAGCGCTTCGGCCGCTCGGCCGAAGCCGAGCCGGTCCGGTCGGCCGGGCCGCGCCCAGGCCGGACCGGACCCGGCCGACCCGGTTCGGGCCGGGTCGGGCCGACCCGGTTCGGGCCGACCCGGTTCGGCCGACCCCAGGGGGGGGTTCGGGCCGGGTCGCCCCGGGCCCAGTACCCCCGTTTCGGGCCCTCTTCGGTCTTTCGCCCATATCTTGGGCCTGGGACCTCCGATTGACGAACCGTCAGCGGCTACGCGATCCTTGGATCGAGACGGTCGTTTCGGTATATCGCACTCAAGGTTTCGGGTTACTTTGAGTTCGGCCGGGTTGGTTCGTTCACGAAACCAACCGGGCCTTCGGAGCGGAAACGCTCATATCTTGAGCCACGAACGTCCGATTGACGCGCCGTCAGTCGCGTTGTGTTCCTCTTAGTGAATCGGATCTTTTGGCATACTCCGCCCGAGGTTTGGACGCAGGTGGAGTACGGTCGGGTTGGTTTTTCCTTAAAAACCAACCGGGCCCCGGAGACGAAAATGCCAATAACTCACAGACCGGGCGTCCGATTGACGCGCCGTCTGTTTCGTTGACTTCCTCTTGATGAGACGGAACTTTTGACATACTCCGCCCGAGTTTTGGATACAGTCGGAGTATGGCCGGGTTGGATTGTACCCGAAATCCAACCGGGCCCCTGGAACGGGAAAGCTGATATCTTTCAGACAGGACGTCCGCTTGACGAGCCGTCAGCGGCGTTGATGGTTACGTTGAGTAACGGTCCCTTTGAGTTTACCCTATGGGAGTTCGGGGTACAGTTGAGATACGGCCGGGTTTGGTTTCGCTCACGAAACCAACCGGTCCCCTGGGACGAAAAGGCTAATAACTCACAGACCGGGCGTCCGATCGACGCGCCGTCTGTTGCGTTGAGACCCCTGTGACGAGACGGTTCTTTGAGACACTTCTTCGCGGGACCTTGTGATACTTGGAGTATCGACCAGTAGCTCGTGGAGCGGACCCGTGGTACTTGACAGTAGTGGTGCGCTTAGATGCAGCAGCAGATCCTTGGCGGTGGAGCGCTTGGTTGTAGCGGCGGACCCGCGATACTCTACGGAGTGTGAGCGCTTGGTTATAGCGACAGACCCGCAACGGTGGAGACGAGCGTGCAGAGTACGGAGACCGTGTAGCCGGCTGAGACCTGACGACTGCTTGACCGACTCGACTTGGAGTGAGTCGACTAGCCCAGTGGACGGAGCGCCCGGTATTTGGCGGCAGACCCACGGCGGACGGAGCGCCTGGTAGTTGGCAGCAGACCCGCGGTACTCGACAGGAGGAGTACCTCAGCAGGCTATCTGGGTAGCGCCCGGTATTTGGCGACAGACCCTCAGCGGACGGAGCGCCCGGTAGTTGGCCGCAAACCCGCAGTACTCGACAGGAGGAGTACCTCAGCAGTCCTAGGTTAGTGAGCGGCAGCCTCGGAGTCGTGACAGGACCACTGTACACTCTAGAGACGGAGCTCTTCAGCAGTTACGGTTTCGATAATGAAAATCCTGGTTTGAGCTGAGACCTTTGACCTTTGTGTTTCCTCATGATTGAGATGGGTCGCTTGATAATTTAGGTACATGTATGGGCATATACCTGGGTGATGGTTATCCGTTGATTTCATGATTTTTGTGTATCCTTGAGATTGGATGGGTTACTTGATGACTTAGGTATATGTATGGGCGTATACCTAAGTAGAGTCTGATGTTACTTCGTGATTGCTGCCTTTACTTTGTGGATATCCATGTTGGATTTGGTGAGACCTTAAGGGTCTCGGGGTCCCTACTGAGTAGCTTATACTCACCCCTGCACGGGCTATGCCCGCACCTCGTTGTGTTGGTTGCAGACGACGGACAGCGCAGATCGCAGTTGAGACTTGCGGAGCAGGTCGGTACCCGGAGGTGGACCACTGGGCGGACGTACCCGGAGTAGACGACAGGACCTGTGGAGTAGAGGAGCTATCTGTACCTACCCTTCAGGTAGGATCCGTGGTGGACGATCCAGGAGCTGAGCCATCTGTACCTACCCTTCAGGTAGGAATCGAGGCGGACGACCCAGGAGCCGCTTCATTCTTCCAGCTGCTGTTTTTCCCTTTCGAGTTGTACTTTACAGTTGGGCTTGTATTTCCGGCCCCCTTTACTTTTCTGCACTTGTAGTTACTTTCCGCTTGCTGACTCTGTGGTGGTTGTTACTTATAAAGGCAATGCCTTCCCTGTTATCGGGATTTACGCCTTTGGTGCTAGTCGCCAGCCCCTGGCCTATGGAAGGCGGGCTTGGGGTAGTCACGGCACGGGCCCCGAGGACGGGTCGTGACAAATTGGTATCAGAGGGAGGCTGTTCTACCGCAGACTCTGATCGTCTTTTCTTTCTATGTGAAGCAATAGTGTTAAGGGTACCGAGTGTGGTTTTCAGTTCAGGGAGTCCAGTGTTGGTGCGGGCGGCCGACGTATCCATACACCAGGACCCTGACAACTGATTTCCGACTTTGTGCGCGAAAACACTGATTGCGTGTGTGTTTTCAAAGGTTTCCCCCCTTAAAACAGCTCAAACCAGGTCAGCTCACCAGGTATAATCGTTTGATCGTGTTACGTTGTTTCTTTCAGGATGTCTTTTCTCGGACGACCAGCTAGAGCCCGGAGGGATGAGCGTGCTGACAGTCTGTCGAGCGACGAGGCTTCGGTACAGGGCCCTCTTGCAGTTGAGGCACCAGCGGAGGCACCAGCGGTACTACCATACGTTGGGCCACCGATGCCACCAGCCCCAGCAGTAGGCGATGCCCGCTACTTGCGCGCACTGCATGAGTTCCAGCGCCAGAGGCCACCCAGGTTCGGGGGAGAGATGGACCCGCAGGCGGCTGAGGATTGGCTGGAGGCCGTGGTGGGAGTCTTCAGGCTAGTGGGGACGCCGGCAGACTTCATGGTGATCTTTGCTACCAGCCTCCTTCAGGCAGCAGCAGGTAGGTGGTGGAGCCACTTGTTTCAGTTTTGCGATGAGATGGACTTCGCATGGGAAGACTTCGAGACCTTCTTCAGGGTGGAGTTTGTGCCAGTAGCTCTACACCCTGAGCGTGATCAGGAGCTGCTGCCTTTGCCACGTGTTTCTCGATCAGAAGCCGAGTCATCTGTGGGCAGTAGACAGATGATGCTGAGGCCCAGAAAGACCAGACCAGCAGTTAGACGGTCTCGGGTTTTACGACCGGTGGTGCAGGGCACCCGGAGTGGGAACGGAGCTAGCCGTGCAAGGAGTAGGTTGTGTTACTCATGTCGCGGAAAGGGTCATCTGGCACGTGACTGTCCGACTCCCGATCCGCAGGCTTTGAGGGAGCCACCGAGAAAGAGGCGACGACAAATGCTTGAGCAACAGTAGAACTCTTGGAGCAGGTGGACAGGAGCAGAACTAGTGGATACGTCTCTTGTACTTCTAGTTCCTTGTTGATGTTGCTTTTGTGTAGCGTCTTGTATTATGAGCTGCAATAATAAAAGACGCATCCTTTGAGATGTTTTCATTCCTGTCCTCTTTTGTGATGTTACTAAGAGGTTCCAGTTGACTGTTGACTTGACCCTCACTTGTGAGACATCTACTGGAGGAGACCAGTTACCACACACTGATGCCGACAGTGTGACTCAACCCTTGGAGGCGAGAGTAACGGTTGGATCTCTTAGTAGTAGCGTCGAGGCCTTACGACGTCAATCCTTGGTATGGATTAGTATCATCCATGTTAGGATTGACTGTTTTAGGCAAAGAATGCGGTTCATCCAGGGGATGAGACCAGGTTTCTCTTTTCGGCAAAGAAGAAATCTCGCAGCTCATGTGGGACCAGAGATGGTCCGGGCCACGTCAGAAGAGGTCCACGTCATCCAGGAGCGGATGAGGACAACACAGAGCCGGCAGAAGTCTTACACTGACAGGAGGCGGAGGCCACTAGAGTTCGAGGAGGGTGACCACGTCTTCTTGCGGGTCTCACCTCGACGTGGTAAACAGAGTTTTGGCCAAGGCGGCAAGTTGTCTCCCCGCTTCATCGGGCCTTTCCAGGTCCTCAGCAGAGTTGGCGAGGTGGCTTATCGCCTGGCTCTGCCACCTCAGTTGCACCGGGTGCACGACGTCTTCCACGTATCCCAGCTGAGGAGATACGTGCTCGACCCCCTTCGCATATCTTCGACCATGAGGAGCTAGACAGTGGCGATGAGTGTCTTATACGGAGGTCCCGGTGGAGATAGAGGATCGACAGGAGCGGGTCCTACATGGGCGATCGATTCCTCTTGTGCGCAACAGATGGCGGCACGGGAATCTCCAGGTGAGCACATGGGATCGGAAGGCTCTGATGCGTGGTCAGTACCGCTTTGTTTCCCTAAGGTTGTGGTGAAGCTTTACGGGGACGTAAAGCCCTGTGGTGGGAGTAATGTAAAGACCCGAAAATTTCAAGGAAATTTTTTCTTAATTTTCTTTGGAATTTTACAAGAACGCAGTTTCTGACGGCACCTGATTCCGAGGCCCGGTGTGCCCGGAATCATTTGCCGAAGTTTTGGCTCGGGTACGTTCAGTGAACGGACGAGCGGGTTTTTCTATCTTTTGAACCGGTGCCCGGAATCGAATTCTGAGGGCACCGATGAAATCGCAGCGCCGGTATTTGCTTAGAAACGCCTCTTCCGGAGTTGCGTTTGCTCAGACGTGGTTTTTAAATTTTGCGGCTTTAAGTCAGAAATAAAATAAAGTTTGTGCGACAACTTTATTTTATTTCACTTAAGCTGCTTGGAAGCCACTTGAAGTCACTTAAAGACGGCTTGAACTGAGTTGAACTGGATAGGATGCTATCCAGAAATATCCTACCCCTTGGTAGGATATTTGTGCGGTGGGACCCGCACGAGCCCCGCCGTTTCTTTCGCTAAGTAACGCACCCGCGAAAACCCGTCAAAGTAACTGAAAAGTCAACCGACGCGTTTTCTTTAATTCTTAACAGACCATTTAATTGGGCGGTTTATTTCGTGAATTAAATGGACTGTTTCTTCGTGAATTAAATGGGTCGTTTCTTTCGTTGAATTAATTCAACGAATTGATGGATCGTTTCTTAACCGGTTTCGTGTTGGCATGTTTATAAAATAAGACCAACATAAAAATCCTTGGAAAGGATTTGAGATAATCTTCGTTCCTCCACCCTCTCCGCGAAGAACGCGAAGAACGCGAAGAACGCGAAGAACGCGAAGAACGCGAAGAACGCGAAGAACGCCGGCGACCGGAATTCGACGACGCACACCAAGATCTGCGACGTCGACGAGATCTACCCGCGACGTTCTTCGGCGACGTCTTTCTTCCGCGGCCGATCCTCGTTCGGCAACAAAGGTGAGAATCGGATCTTTTCTTCTCCCTTTTTAATTTCAATATCAACGGATTTAAACTAATTAAATCCGTTGATCTTGATCCGGAGATTGGCGACGCGACGAGCGATTCCGCGACGACGCGGCGATCTCCATCTTCCGCGACGAGCAAATCCCGCGACGATCCCCCGTTCGGCAACGACAAGGTAAGGGATGTTGGATTTCTTTTTAAAATCCCGTGTTTATTCTTTTGAAATATAGAACCCGATCACGAAACAATTTTAATTTATTTAAAATTGTTGATTGGTTTCTTTCCTGTTTCTCCCGTTGATTATGACTAACGCGGAGGGTGCGGGTCTAACGAACAAGACCCGGCAACCCTCCGTCGATCTTCCTTTGTGTGCGGATTTGGCGAGCGACGGCAAAAGCGCGACGCAAGGGCCATATGTTGATTCCGCAGTGAAGGACGCATCCCGGGAGGAACAACGGCGCAGACGGGAGGCAAATCGGGCCACCGGAGCATCTCCGGCGGCCCGCGGAAGGAGGCGGCGGCGCGGGTCGCCGGCGCGGCGGCGCCGGCGACCGGGGGCGGCGGCGCCCGGCGCGCCGCCGGAGGAGTCCGCCGCGGCCGAGCCGCGGCGGCGGCGAGCCGCCGGACCGCGTCCGCGGTCCGGCCTTCCAGCACGCGGCCCGCGCGGGCCGCGTTTTCTCCAAAGCCGCGGGTTTGACCCGCGGCGGCAGCGCTTCGGCCGCTCGGCCGAAGCCGAGCCGGTCCGGTCGGCCGGGCCGCGCCCAGGCCGGACCGGACCCGGCCGACCCGGTTCGGGCCGGGTCGGGCCGACCCGGTTCGGGCCGACCCGGTTCGGCCGACCCCAGGGGGGGGTTCGGGCCGGGTCGCCCCGGGCCCAGTACCCCCGTTTCGGGCCCTCTTCGGTCTTTCGCCCATATCTTGGGCCTGGGACCTCCGATTGACGAACCGTCAGCGGCTACGCGATCCTTGGATCGAGACGGTCGTTTCGGTATATCGCACTCAAGGTTTCGGGTTACTTTGAGTTCGGCCGGGTTGGTTCGTTCACGAAACCAACCGGGCCTTCGGAGCGGAAACGCTCATATCTTGAGCCACGAACGTCCGATTGACGCGCCGTCAGTCGCGTTGTGTTCCTCTTAGTGAATCGGATCTTTTGGCATACTCCGCCCGAGGTTTGGACGCAGGTGGAGTACGGTCGGGTTGGTTTTTCCTTAAAAACCAACCGGGCCCCGGAGACGAAAATGCCAATAACTCACAGACCGGGCGTCCGATTGACGCGCCGTCTGTTTCGTTGACTTCCTCTTGATGAGACGGAACTTTTGACATACTCCGCCCGAGTTTTGGATACAGTCGGAGTATGGCCGGGTTGGATTGTACCCGAAATCCAACCGGGCCCCTGGAACGGGAAAGCTGATATCTTTCAGACAGGACGTCCGCTTGACGAGCCGTCAGCGGCGTTGATGGTTACGTTGAGTAACGGTCCCTTTGAGTTTACCCTATGGGAGTTCGGGGTACAGTTGAGATACGGCCGGGTTTGGTTTCGCTCACGAAACCAACCGGTCCCCTGGGACGAAAAGGCTAATAACTCACAGACCGGGCGTCCGATCGACGCGCCGTCTGTTGCGTTGAGACCCCTGTGACGAGACGGTTCTTTGAGACACTTCTTCGCGGGACCTTGTGATACTTGGAGTATCGACCAGTAGCTCGTGGAGCGGACCCGTGGTACTTGACAGTAGTGGTGCGCTTAGATGCAGCAGCAGATCCTTGGCGGTGGAGCGCTTGGTTGTAGCGGCGGACCCGCGATACTCTACGGAGTGTGAGCGCTTGGTTATAGCGACAGACCCGCAACGGTGGAGACGAGCGTGCAGAGTACGGAGACCGTGTAGCCGGCTGAGACCTGACGACTGCTTGACCGACTCGACTTGGAGTGAGTCGACTAGCCCAGTGGACGGAGCGCCCGGTATTTGGCGGCAGACCCACGGCGGACGGAGCGCCTGGTAGTTGGCAGCAGACCCGCGGTACTCGACAGGAGGAGTACCTCAGCAGGCTATCTGGGTAGCGCCCGGTATTTGGCGACAGACCCTCAGCGGACGGAGCGCCCGGTAGTTGGCCGCAAACCCGCAGTACTCGACAGGAGGAGTACCTCAGCAGTCCTAGGTTAGTGAGCGGCAGCCTCGGAGTCGTGACAGGACCACTGTACACTCTAGAGACGGAGCTCTTCAGCAGTTACGGTTTCGATAATGAAAATCCTGGTTTGAGCTGAGACCTTTGACCTTTGTGTTTCCTCATGATTGAGATGGGTCGCTTGATAATTTAGGTACATGTATGGGCATATACCTGGGTGATGGTTATCCGTTGATTTCATGATTTTTGTGTATCCTTGAGATTGGATGGGTTACTTGATGACTTAGGTATATGTATGGGCGTATACCTAAGTAGAGTCTGATGTTACTTCGTGATTGCTGCCTTTACTTTGTGGATATCCATGTTGGATTTGGTGAGACCTTAAGGGTCTCGGGGTCCCTACTGAGTAGCTTATACTCACCCCTGCACGGGCTATGCCCGCACCTCGTTGTGTTGGTTGCAGACGACGGACAGCGCAGATCGCAGTTGAGACTTGCGGAGCAGGTCGGTACCCGGAGGTGGACCACTGGGCGGACGTACCCGGAGTAGACGACAGGACCTGTGGAGTAGAGGAGCTATCTGTACCTACCCTTCAGGTAGGATCCGTGGTGGACGATCCAGGAGCTGAGCCATCTGTACCTACCCTTCAGGTAGGAATCGAGGCGGACGACCCAGGAGCCGCTTCATTCTTCCAGCTGCTGTTTTTCCCTTTCGAGTTGTACTTTACAGTTGGGCTTGTATTTCCGGCCCCCTTTACTTTTCTGCACTTGTAGTTACTTTCCGCTTGCTGACTCTGTGGTGGTTGTTACTTATAAAGGCAATGCCTTCCCTGTTATCGGGATTTACGCCTTTGGTGCTAGTCGCCAGCCCCTGGCCTATGGAAGGCGGGCTTGGGGTAGTCACGGCACGGGCCCCGAGGACGGGTCGTGACAGTATGAATGGTTCATGTTAACATGAATTCAAGGATGACATCAGTGAATGTGGGAAATACATGTATATGATGGTTGGTTTGATGTATTTGGTGGGTATTTTAAATCAATGGTTTTGAAATAATTTTCTAAAATAATTTTTTTAAAATTCAAAAAGTTTTTGGGAAATAATTTTTCTTTTCTAATATGTTTTTTTTGAAATGAGGCTTTTGAAATTGAATAATATCCTTGAAAGAATTCAGTTTTGAAATTAAATTGAAATGTGTGGTCTTGAAAAGAGTATTTGGTTTGTTCTGTTATGTGTTTAGATTTTATGTTTTTTATTTCTCTATGAAATTCATTTGTAGTTAATCGTTTGGGACGATTCTGATTTTGGTTACGTGTTTCTATTTTGTTCATAATATTCCACCTAAAAGGGTACCCATGTATTCAAGTGGGATTTTTGAGATTTTAATTCAACTAAATTTTTTAGGTCTATCGTGGTGATTGAGGTCAATTAGTATAATTGGAATGTATTGAGGAAGTAAATTGTGTCTTTAGATCATTGGGAAACCCCACTGATATGAGTGTGTGTGTTGTTCTGGGATTGTTTGATGACCCAGCTTTGGTCCAGTTGAAGGTGATTTTTACATCATAGATTCATGTAGGGATTAAATTGGAAATTTTCAAGTCCATTTTTATATGATTGTTTATACAAAATAAGGTGATGAAAACTAAAGTATAAGAGCTCTTTATCATTCACCCATGATAGTGGGTGGTGAAGAACTATGATGACCACTTCAAGGATATGGTTACTTTCTCTCCAAAGATAGTGTCACAAGATATGTTAACATCTTTTAATTTCATCATGGTCTATTTTCTAGACATCATGGAGTGCAACCTCTCCTACCATGATCTTCATTTACAGATTTTTGTGGGTGAATTGTTCCTAGATAAGTTTGTTTTCAGATAAGAAGTTATAAATTAGACATCTCTTGTTGCTCGTGGAGGTTACCCATCTAGTAAGAAGTGAATGCTAGTGGAAAATTCCTTTGAGGAATATACTTGAATGGTTCTGGCCTCTCGTTCATTGAACTATAAAAACCTATGCTTTCAGTGTGGCAATTTTTGGCTATCAAAATCATCTTGTTGCAATCCTACGAAGGTATTTCATCATAACAGATATTTGGGACATCTAGAAAAGTTTATATGAATTTTTTTCAGAGTAAGAAGTTTTCATCATAGGATATAAGAATCTGATAGTGATGAAGATGATTCATTAATAACCATTTCCCCATCATGAGGCCTCAGAGTGAAGCTCGTGAACTGTCAGGAGATCAATGTGGGTGTAGTGAACTTAGGCTGATTTTATGTCTCAAGTTATGGATTAGAGATAGTCATGTTTCCTATTACAATTTCATTCTTGTTGTGTGTTTAATTTATCTATTTAAGATACTTGGAGGTCATATATTCTCGTAATCACATTTTCCTACCATGGATGTGAACCCTTAAGTGTTTATACTTCTTTTGAATCAGTTATAGTTTTCTATTTGGTTTGTTTTGATATATTTTGGCTTGTGGAAATCATTGATTTTATTTTGTTATTAGTTTTTTCAATTTGGGTCAGGATTCATTCCTGGGTTTCCCTATTATGTTTGGGTTTTTGGGTTGTGTGGGGAGTTCCCATTTCTTAGTCATAGTTCCGGTGGTCGGGTGGTTAATCATGTGTGGAAATGATTATATTAATTCTTGTTTATATTCTTGTGTCATTGCTACCGTGTATGGATTTAAATGGTGGTTCTATTAGTTGGGTCATTGTGTTGGGGAGAACCCACTTTTTTCTCATACTTTTCATCATGTTTTTATTCACTCTATATATGTCCTTATGTGAGTTGTGAAGTGAATGATCATCAAGATTTTTATTTTTTTGTACGAATATTTCTTTATTTGAGGCCAGGTTTGGTTTTTGTTTCAGTTGGGTGACATTCATTGAGTAAAAACTGTTTTTAGTGGGGAGAATCGTCTCACGTAGACCTTGTAAATTCTTTTCATTTATTTTTATTGGATTTTTTTCCTTTAATTTATTTTCATGTTGAGTCCCAAATTGAATTTTTTGTTTTTTAAGGTGGATGTTTTGTTCTCGATAGAAATGGTACACTATTAGTGAATAATCTGGGGGAACTATATGGATTCACCCAAATAATAATATTGTTGTTTTAGGTCTTGAGCTAAGGAGAAATGGTAACACATGTTTTGGGGAACTTTTTTGAAACTTCCTGTGAGGTTATGTACATTTGGATAGTGGAGGCCACATAGTTCGGAAAATTGTGAGTCCAAATAGTGTTAGTTTGATTGATTCAAAAAAATTGAAATTTCATGTATTTCCCTCTAATATTTTATGTAATGCACTAACCCAAGTTACCCAAAGTCTGTGAATTTTTATATAAAATTGGCATTATACAATGAATCATGTCCTGAAAGACTGATCAGTTTAGTAGCCATGGAATTACTAAATACACCCATAAGTTTTACATTACATCATGAAAAAAAACATCAACAACATTTTTTCCCCTTTATAAACACACTTATATCCTTATCCAATCCCTACTGGTCAACTGTAAAATACTTCTTCACATCCTGGGAAAAATAAAAAATAGAAAGGGGTGAGCTCAGATGCTCGGTAAGGATAACAATATAGCAGAAACTTTCATAAATAAGCATAAACCTTTAAAGGAATGTATATGACTAAAACAGAATCCTTTTAATCATAAACTTCAACAAAATATGAAAAAGATAAAATCAAATAATTCCATTTTATTTTTCCCTTGGATGTTCTACTAGTCGAATAATCACATGAAATATCAATTGATACTTTCATTATGAGGGAATGCATAACGCCCGACTTCAAAACCACATAGTCAAGGCCTCGTTCCAAGACAACAAATAAGATTATTTTCAAGGCCTTATACCAAGACACCATTTTATCTCATGAGACCTACAAATGCATCAAGAATCTATAGTGGGCTCCTCCATCACTTACTATGTCCAACGCATTCCACATATGAAAAGGATGAAATATATCATACACATTCATACTAAAACTACCATACTAAATGTAAATAATTTATTCATAAACCATGAATGGTATAAAAATAACACATCCATAGTCAAACATTTCAACAAACCTTCAATATTTTATGAATTATTTGTATCATATTAATCCAACCTCAATCAAGAATAATATCTCATAAAGGATGTTGAAATAGTTGAAAATGATCAGTAAAAATCATTGACGGAAATATCTCTTTTCCATGAAAACATGTAAAAGTCTCACTGTTTATCTAGCTGTTGTATAAAATTGATTTTTGAATCCAAGATTCCCATACCAAATTGATACTGTTAAAAGGAAATTCAATTTTAAAACGTTAATTTCCATATAAATATAACCTTAAAACTATTTTTTAGACATGGACACTAATGAGAATGATTTAGAAAAATAAATTTTTAAAATATTTAAAATGATATTTTAGTTAGAATTCCTAACCAAATGATAGATTATTGAATATAAGTAAATGAGATAATAAAAACATTATAATTTCATGATAATAAACGGATTCATGATATACCATATCAATGTACAGTATATACCCCAAATAAAAGTGAATTGGCGCAAAACAACAAATAAGTCTCAATGGAATGTAAGTTGAGATGATTTCCTTTATAAATGCCATATCATTAGGTTAAGGATAAATAAATTAAATAATTATGTGTGAAAAATATAAATACACTCAATATGATTGGATGTTTAGCATAAATCAATAATAGGATATTCACACATATTCTGGTAAAAACAACACCAATGACATGGATGTTAAACTAAATGAATAGAAATTGAGTTAAAATTACTATTATAAAGTTTTTTACTGATTACTTGAGAATTTATGAATGGTTTTATTATGTGTATCAAAATCATATACAAGAAAATGGGAGTGGAAATTTCTACATAAAGAAATAAATAGTGATTTTATAAAGAATCTTTGAGTAAAGTAATCAATGATGTTTGCGTAAAACCGAATGAGTGGAAATTGAAATTTTAAATTCCCTTACCAATTTGGTAACATAAGAAACATACACCCTATGAAATAAGGATTATACAATGATGATTTAAATACACATAAATTAAATTATATTATGCAAACCATATAATCATGGGAAGTACATTCACCACAAAAACGTAATAGTGGGAAATATAGCATGAATCTCACAAGAATAAATATGAGATGAAAACCCCTTACCATGTACGTTTCCTTGTTCGAGGGTAGGTTAACCTCTAATATAATGGTTAAATCATTGTTATTATATTTTATTAGAACCATATAAATTAATATAATATCATATATGATCTTTTAATATTTATTTGTTAAGAATGTTTCAGTAGTATCATCATTTATGGTGTTAACTGATTGATTTTCATTTATATGATTTGTTACATAAATAATGTCTGTTATGGATAGTATGTATCTTATTCATATTTAGAATGATATTAATTATTTAAAGACATTATTTATAATCATCAATTGATAATTAGTCATTAATGGATATGATGGGGAATGAATCTCATCACGTTCGTGGAGACGGTAATCCGTACGTACGCACGAGGGACAATATCATTTTTTTGATATTAAATTCGTATATAATTGGATGGTATATTATATAAAGACTCATTATAATGTTATATTTATTATTTAAATCATTCATACTCATTATTATAGCCATTTAAAAGATTAAGTGTTTGAATAAAAAATTACACCACGATGTGGAGACAGTAATCCACACATACACACGTATGGTGACTTTGTCATTTATAGGATGGATATAATAATTAATTGGGTTTTAACATTTTTATAATGATATAACATTATATATAAGATACTGGAGTTATTATTTTAGAATGAAAACTAAAAATATAGAGGTTGTGGAATAAGAAAAGAACTTGAATGAGGTGATGAAATATTTACCTCTTCTTTGGGTTCTTCATTTTTATTTTATATAAATGGCACCTTAAGAAGGATTTTTGACTAAAGGATGGACTCTAGGATGAAGGGAGGACATTTGGGAGGATATTTGGGTAGGGCATGGCTGATCCAAATGGATTTGACGGAGTGAATTTGAGGGAAGAGGAAGTCCCCTTTTATAAGATAGGTTAGGGGCATCTTAGGAAATGTTTGAAATATTGTTTTATAACAAAATAATTTTCTTTTATAAGACCTAAAAAATTAATTATTTAGAGGATAAGGTGGGTATGGGTCTAAAACCTCTCAAACAATAGGTTTTAGACTAGTTTGGGTCACTATATTAACCTTATCATTTAGATTTAACTCTTAGTTAAATAGTTTGACATTTTCCAAGTCTCTTTGATTCTTTATATTATATGGTTAATAAACATACAATAAACTTTGAAGAGAACCCCAGGTGGTTCTTTAATGATACACATATCATTATATAAGACCTTTTGCAGAACCTTAGATTTTTATGATAATATATCAACCAATAATATTGTATTGTTTTAAGAACTCATTTATGTCAACTTTGACATTATTTAATAATTGTTTTTTTAGACCTAACAAATTTATTTCTTCGAAATAAATAAATTTATTCAACCCTAACTTGTCATATTAACCTAAAAAATTATTGTAATTTATTAAAAGTCTCAAATTAGATTTATTTGGATATTTATAATATCATTTATTTTAATCTTTCATTAATATTGTAATTACTGCATCATCAATGAGTCATTAATAAATTTAATTATTTAACTTCAAAAAATTATAAATAAAATACCTTTAGGTATGAAATATTTTTTATTTATAATGAATATTTATATTCAAATTTATATTATGTTTAACCCTATATTAAAAATTCATTACTTATTATACTTTTATTTTATCACTTTTAACTCTTCTTTGAATTAAATAATAATTAATGTTCTAATCTAATCCAAGTGGACCTAAAGGATCGTATTTTATTTATAAGGTTGTTTTTTGGTCGAATTACACTTATCCAATAGATTTAGTACATGTTTTAGGGTTATAATAATATCATTTTTACCCTTACATGCACTATTTACTTTTAACCGTGTTAAATAAAAGTAAAATAGATACTATTCACCATATATTATTTTAATCTTATTGAACCGCATTTTACTTAATAATATCAACTGTTTCTATCATATTTTTGAAATTAAACTTACATAAGTGGTAAAATAAAGTTTTATACAAATTTGAAATTCTCCTAGATGGTGGGTAAAAGACGGTAAAAAGTTAGATAAAATTATATAAATACAAACATATTATAAAATGACTCCAATGAATTATGTTGAACATATATATGTATTATGTATCTATATTGACCAAAAATAAATTAAAATAAAATAACAAATTATATATATAAAAAAATTTGATTTTAACTAATAATGAAGTGTTTTCCCCTATTCATCAAAAATTAAAATATTTCAGAAAAATACCAAAAATTTTCCCTAAGATAATTTTGATATTATGAATTCAAAAATTAATTCTATTTTACCAAATTAATATAATATAAGATCCATTAGTTAATTTAAAATTAATTCCCGTTGTCAAAATTGAAAATCAGGTTTTTTTAAAAGTAAAAACTATCAAAAGATTGACATGTGTTTATGTCAAATTTAAATGTGAAATTACTTATAATGACCTAAATTGTATTAAATGATAAAAATATATTCTAATTATACTTCCAAACAGTTGAAATACATAATTTAACAATATCGGTTATTTCGAATAAAAAAATTCAGTCAAAATATTGTATTTTTTAGTATTCATCAAAATATGAAAGTTATCAGAAAAGTACCAAAAATTAATCAAAAAATAAATTTTTATGTCAAAATTCTAATGAAGAATATAATTTAATTAAATTGAATATATAAAATTTTCAAATATTGGTTTTAAATTGGGTTTTCTATTAAAAGGTTTTAAAATTTCATTTTTTCAAAAAAATAATTTTTAAATCTGAAAAAATTAATTTGTTCTTATATTATGACTAGGAAACAAATAATATGGATTCTAAAATAATATGGAGTACATAAAATTTCAATTTTAGTTAATGCTATTCAGAACCGCTTTTGAACTTCTAGTTTGATAAGTCATGGTGCGCTCGAACTGGGTGATGCGTGTAGCATAAGCTATTGAATTTAATGAAAATAACTTACTATGAAATATTGGGGTGTTACATTCTTCCAACCTTTTGGAAATTGCATCCTCGCAATTTTAAAATTGGGTTTGGTAACTTCATTAAAAATACCACATTGGAAAAAGAGTCAATAAAACTATCTCTTTAAAAGAAAGAAAGAGATGTACAAAGGTCACCCAAGTTAACATATACTATGATTCCATGTAGGAAAACATGGATATAAAAGATAAAATAAGTGTCTTGTTCTGGTGGAGAGTGATAGTAAACAAGATCATAATAAAGTTAACAATAAGAAAACAACAAACTTGTGATGGGATAAATGGTCATTTTATTCATAGTATGAAATGTCAATGGATAACGTGTTTTGTTTTATGTTCCATTTCATATAGTTGAGGAATTTGTTTATGAGATTGACTATGAACATAAATATATATACTTACTTTTTAAGTAGAGTTTCATCCAATAGAAAATTTATACAACTAAATCATTTTTTTTCAAATGATGAGTATTCAAGAATGCTTGGTCACACATGATGTTCTAGAATCAAATTCTAGAGAATCACATAATCAATATAGGACAAACTATATATATTTACCTTGTCTTTATAGATTAAACAAAACCAAAATGGGCAGTACAATATCATATGATCCCCAAAAAGGATAATCCCTTATAGAAAGAAATACTAAACCTAATTTCTAAAATTAAAACAATAGTACCCAATTTTTATTAAATACCATTCAGTGATCAATTGTCCTTAAAATCATTCAATATAATCCAAACTATTATTGAAACCCAAAACATAAAAGAATTTGATTATGTAGTATTCCATATTAAATTGTATCTCCAAATAACATTTAATACTCTTAAAGTCACATGTTTAAAATTAATTAACCTAATCACATATTATATATGACAGGTTATTAATTTACATAAATAACCCAAATCGCTATAAATCCACAATAAAAACATAGATAAGAATCCACCATTACTCTTCAAATGAAATCCCATAGTATTCTATTTTCCATAGGCATATATTATTTCCAATACAGTGAACATCTTCCAAAATAATGATTTTCACTTAATCAGCAAATGATTTTCCTACACCAATGATATACATTAGGTAAGAAATAAGATCCAATATCAAATTATTATTTATTAATAAAATCATTTCACTAAAAAGAATTAGTCACACTAACCAGGGAAATAACGTAGTCCAGTGGTAGGCGATAAATCCCAATCGAACTATAGTTTTGGATTCGATTCCCGCAGCTTAGTCTGACGCGACGTGTTGTCAAATTGTTTGCGTGTTTTCCTTTCTAAAAAACATTATTTTATAACATTCTAAAAATGAGATAAATTCCTCCAAATAACTATAACATAACTTCACCACAAATTGTATCTCATACCTTGCATTTTTATCCCAAAATTTAATAACATGTAATTGCCTCAAATTCAGGGATAATAGAAACCAAAATGGTTATTTATAACTATATCAACAATAGAAAAGAAAATTCTTCCTAAAATAGCATTTTCACATAACAAACTCTAGGGTTACATATACAAGGGAAAAGTCTTCGAAGGTAATCTCATAAACAAAGATTACTAATACTTTTAAACATTTCACCATTCATTTATTTCTAAATAGGTTATTCCATGACCAAGATGATACCCTATTGAATAGGGAATTCACTAGGGTAATACTTAGATCCCCTACATTTACGGAAAATGACTATAAATGGATTCTTGGGATCATTTTATTCTCTTCCACAGTACTCTTCATTTTTCCTCTGCAATTGTTTACTTTATTCCCTTCTTTCCCACACAAAAATCATTTTTTTATTCCATTAAGACACTTCCCTAGGTGTTTCTTTCCACATTTCAAGCATCAGTGAAATAATGCCTTATTTTCTCCACGGTATCCATGACTTGAGCTCTTATCATTCACCACTTTCTCTTCTTTGTTGAGTCCGAGAGTTGGTTAATATATATATTGATGATTATATTTTTGGAAAACAGATTTGGCATGAACATGATTTGTTTTACACCTATCAAAATTCTATTTCGTTTCTCATTTCCACCGTCGTTCCCACCATGTACATCATGTTCAATGTTACTATGACTTCCTTGGAATCCACCCATTGAATAACACATGAATGTATAGTGTGAGTCATAATATCATTTAGGGAATATCATAACACCTTATTTGCAGTCTAGAAAACCGTAGAATTAACCGAGGTTATTTTTTATCATCTTGTAATAAAATCCTTCAAATATTTTTGTAATGAATATGTGAATTATCCTAAGCATATCCAACAGGAGTGTCATAACCAAGAGTGCATCAAGGCCCATTTTTGTGTACCAAGATACCTCGGGTCAAGCCCAAAACTCCTTGTCAGAGTTTTCACTCCTAGGTACATCTTTGTCAGAGCTGCCTCTGCCTGCTCATATCCAGACAGGGATGCATTGATTGTAAATCCCACATAGTATTTACCATTCCAAAATTTTTTGATGTTCTTCTATATTATTCCTCATGTTATATCTTAGTGTTGTGTTTTCTAATCAGAGTTTTTCTAAATCTAGATTCCAAGGTTTGTAATAAACTTCTTCTGATACAAACTGTAATGCCCCGACCATAGTTACCCAAAGTCGGTGCAATGTTATATAACATAGGCATGATAAAAGGAATCAGGTCCCAAATGGAAAATCAGTTTAGTATCCTTGGATGTAATAGATACAGTCATAAGTTTTACATTGCATCATGAAATAAAAAAATCAAAAATATTTTGTCCCATTTTTTAAACACACATAAATCTTTAGACTATCCTTGCAGGTCAACCATAAAATACTTCTTCACATACTGGGAAAAATAAAACATAAATATGGGTGATCTCATATTATCAGTTAGGATAATAATATAGCAGAAACATTCATAAATAATCTTAAACATTTAAGTCAATGTATAAGAATAAACTAAATCCATTTAAACATAAACATAAACATAATATAGGAAAGCTAAACTCAAATAGTGCCATTTACTTATTCACATGGATATTATACTAATCGAATAATCACATGAAATATCAACATCTACTTTCATAATGATGTAATGCATAATTCCATACATCATAACCACATACTCAAGGCCTTGTGCAAAGACGAAAAATAATATTTTGTCAAGGCCTTGTGCCAAGACACAAGTTTGTCTCATGAGACCTACAGATGCATCAAGAAGCTATAACAGGATCCACCCGTCACTTACTAAGTCCAATTAATTCCTCATATGAAAAGGATGAAACATATCATAAACATTCATATTAATACTAGCATATAAATTGTCAATACTTTATACATAAACCATGAATGGTTTAAAAATAACAAATCTACAGTCAAAAATATCACAAAACATTCAGTATATTATGAATGATTTGTATCATAATAAACCAATACTGATCAAGAATAATATACAATAAAGGATGTTAACATAGATCAAAATAATCAGTAAAAATAATTGAGAAAATACCCATTTTTCATGAAAACATATAAAAGACTCACTGTTTATCAAGAAGCTTTTTAAAATTGATTTTTGAATCAAAGTGTCCCATACCACTTTTAAACTTTTAAAAGGATCTGCAATTTAAAAAAATTAATTTCTATATAAATTATACCTTAAAACCATTTTTTAAACATGGACATTAATGAGAATGATTTATAATAATAAAATTTTAAAACATTTAAATTGATATTTTAGTGAGAGTTCCTAAAAAAATGAGAGATTCTTGAATAAAAATAATTGAGATAATAAGAAAATTATAATATCATGAGAATAAAGGGATTCATGATATTCTATGTCAAAGTACAGTATATACCCCAAATAAAATTGAATTGGCACATAACAACATAGGAGTCCTAATGGAATGTAAGTTGAGATGAATTCCTTTATAAAGACCATATCATTATGTTAATGATAAATCAATGACATAATTATGTGTGACAAATATATATAAACTAAATAAGATTGTATATTTAGTGTAAATCAATCAGTGTATATTCTCACATATTCTTGTAAAAACAACACCAATGACATTGATGTTTAACTCAATAAATAGAAATTCAGTTCAAATTACTCTTATCAAGTTTATATAGATGACATGAAATTGATCAATAGAGTTATTATGTGTATATAAAGTACATAAACACAAAGGGAAGTGAAAATTAATACATAGGTAAATAAATAGTGATTTCACACATAATCCTGGAGTAATGTAATCAATGGATTTTGCGTAAAACCAAATGGGTGGATATTGAAATTTGAAATTCCCTTTCCGATTTGGTAACATATAAAACATACACCCCATGAAAAAAGAATCATCCAATGATAATGTAAATATCCATAAATTAAAATATATTATGAAAACCATACAATCATGGGTAGTACACACACCACACAAAAGGTAATAGTGTCAAATATAGCATGAATCTCACAGGAATAAAAGTGAGATGAAAACCCCTTACCTTGTATATTTCCTTGGTCAGGGGTATTTTAACCACATTTATAATAGTTATATAATTGTTATTAAATTATACAAGAACCATATACATTAATATGATATCATATATGATCTTCTAATATTTCATTGTTTATGATATTTTAGTAGTATCATCGTTTTGGGCGTTAACTGATTTGTTTTCCATTATATGATTTGTTATGTAAGTAATTATTTTTATGGATAGGATGTATCTTATTTTTATTCAGAATGATATTAAGTCTTTAAAATCATTATTTTTAATCATTAAATAAAATTAGTCTTGAATGGATACTATAGGGAATGAATCTCATCACATTCGTGGAGACGGTAATATGTACGTACGCACGAGCGACAATATCATTTATTTATATTAAAATCGTATATAATTGAATGGTTTTTTATATTCAGAATCATTATCATGGTATATTTATTATTTACATCATTTATACGCATTATTATACCCATCCAAATGATGACATGTTTTAATAACAAACTACACCACGACGAGGAGACGATAATTGTTATATACACACGTATGGTTACATTATAATTTATTAGATGGATAGAATAATGAATAGGGTTATAAAATTTTTATAATAACATCACGGTATATAGAATATACCGGAGATATTATTTTAGAATGGAAACAAAAAGGAAACAAAAATTGGAAGAAGAAAAGAACTTGAAATAGGTAATGAAATATTTACCTCTTCTTTGGGTTCTTCCTTTTGATTTGATCATAAGCGCTCCAAAGGATTGCTTTCTGACTAATGGAAGGCCTCTAGGATGAAGGGAAAACATTTGGGAGAATATTTGGGTTGGGGTTGTCTGAGCCAAATGGATTTGATTGTGTGAATTTGAGGTAAGGTTATGTTCCATTTTATAAGATGGGTGAGCGGTAACTTAGGAAAATATTGAAATATTATTTTATAATAAAATAATATTTAGTTTCTAATGGCTCAAGAAATGATTTATTTAAATTATATGGTGGGTATGGGTCGAAAAACATTCATCCAATACGTTTTAGAAAGGTTTGGGTTACTATATTAACCTTTCTTTTAGATTTATCTCTTAGTTAAATAGTTTGATGTTTTCCATGTCTCTTTGTATTTATATATTATATGGTTTATAAACATATTATAAACATCCAAGAAAACACCAAGTGTTTAATTAATGATACAAATATCATTATATAAGTCTTTTGGCCATACCTTATATTTTTAGGATTATTATATCAACCAATAAAATATTATTTGTTTTGAAAACTCCTTTATGTCAATTCTGACATTATTTAATAATTTATTTTTGTTAAATACCGAAAAAATTTAATAATTCAAAATAAATACATTTAATCAACCCTAACAGGTCATATTAACTTATATAACTAGTTTAATTAATTAAATATCTCAAATTAGATTTATTTGGATATTTATAAAATCAATTATTTTAATCGTTTGTTAATATGGTAATTACTGCATCATCATTGTGTCATAAATAAATAAATTTATTTAATTCCTAAAAATTATAAATAGAATACCATTATTTAGTAAATATTTTTATATTTCTAATTAATATTTTTAGTCTAATTTATCTTTTGTGTAACCCTATGTTAAAAATGATTTAGTTATTAATCATTGAATTTAACAGTTTTAACTCTTCTTTGAATTAAATAACAATAAAGGTATTAATCTAATACATGTGCACCTAAAGGATCATATTTTATTCCTAAATTTTTTTGGGTATAATTACACATATCCAATAGAATTATGACATGTTTTAGGGTAATAATAATATCATTTTTACCCTTAATTACCCTATTTACTTCTAATCGTGATAAATAAAAGTAAAAAGTTATTGTTCACCAAAAATTATTTTCATCTTATTGAACAAAATTTTATTTCCTGATATAAACCATGTCTCTTGGAATTTTAAAATTAGACTCACATAAGTGGTAAAATTATGTTTTATAAAAATTTTCAAATGCTTCTAAGAGGTGGGTCAAAGATGGTAAAAAGTTCGATAAAATATTATATATCTAAACTTATTATAAAATGACTCCAATGAATTATGTTGAACATACATAGGTATTATGTATCTATTTTTTATCTGAAATAAAATAAAATAAAATGAAACATTATTGATTAAAAAATTAGATTTTAAGTAATAATGTAGTGTTTTTTCCCTATTTATCAAAAATTGAATGTTTTCAGAAAAATACCCAAAATTTACCCTAAGATAATTTTGAGATTATGAATTCAAAAATGAATTATTTTTTATGAAATTAAAAACATATAAATTTAATTAGGTAATTTTATATTAAATCCATGTTGTCAAAACCAAAAAGGGGGTTTTTTAAAAAGAAAAAACTATCAAAATATTGACATGTGTTTACGTCAAATTTAAATGTGCAATTACTTATAGTGACCTACATTGTATTAAATGATAAAAATATTATCTAATTATACTTCTTAAAAATTAAAATGCTTATTTAAAACATTAAATTTATTTTATTAAAAAAGTTGTTTTCAATTAAAATTTCGTATTTTCACTATTCATCAAAATATGAATGTTATCAGAAAAGTATAAAAAATTAATCAAAAATAATTTTTTTTCCTGATTCTAAAGAAAAATTTAATTTCATTAAATTGAATATATAAAAGAGTCAAATATTGTTTTTAAAATGGTTTTTCTATTAAAATGTTGTAAAATTGCATTTTTTTTAAAAATACTTCTTTTATTTGAAAAAATGAATTTGTTCTTATATTATAACTAAGAAACAGATTATATGGATTCAAACATTATATAGAGTACATAAAATTCCAAATTTAGTTAATACTCTTCAAAATATCTTTTTAACGGTAAGTTTGGTAATTCATAGTGCACACAAAATTGGTGTTGCCTGTAGCTCAAGCTATTGAATTTGAAGAAAATAACTTTCTATGAAATATTGGGGTGTTACATTTTAACTCCAACATGGGCTTTTCTTCCCTTATTTTACCTAGGCGCACTAGGGGGTCCTCCAAGGTCCTCCTCCTTTTCTTCCCTCCATTTCTGAATCCCATTGATGGTTCCAATGTAATATTTCTTTCTTTATGGGTCAATTTTCAACTATTATCTCTTTTACCTTCAACTTAATTATTCCTCTCTTTGGTGGGGGTTTATCTTGGATAATATTTATGTCTTAGGGATGGTGTATGATTTGATTTATTGGATGTTAGGGTATGTGGATTGTCTTTCGAGTGTCAATATACCTTTTTTGTGAGATTCATTGTGTTCACACATCATTGCTGCACATGTTTACTTACATATCATTTTTATCACATTCTATTAATGTTTTATCTTTCTTTTATTTCATTGAAAATGTCCTTTTCTGGATTGTTATGTGATTGAGTCACATGTTTTGTCACTTTTATGATAGAAAATGGCTGAGATATGGATTTAAAATTTCTCTTTTGGATTATTTATTTTATTTATATGCACATAAGGTGTTTTACGAAATGTTGATTGTGTGATTAAATGAAAACAGGGTACTTCAGGCATTGTTTTCCCATAGTTATATTTTGGTAATGTTTTGGATTTTTAGTTGGGTGTTGTACGTGAAAATTTGTGGATTTTATAGTGTTCTTGTGTTTGTGGCATATATTTTTTATTTTAAAGAAATTATTTCTTATTTAAAAAGTTTTTTTCAATGTGATATGAGGTACTTTTGAAATGGAATGAAGTTTCCTAAATGATGTTGATTTTATTCACGTATTCCAATTTTTTTCCTTTATAAATGTGTTTAATTAATTTGGGGGAAGGGAGTGGAATATGATTAATAATGTAATTGTTGTGAGTATAAATTTTAAATAAAATTATACCATGGAAAATGTTGGTTTTCATGATGTGTTTTTCAAATTTCTTTGATTCTTTTTGTTCATATACATGTGGTTTCATATGTGTTTCCCAAATCATTGACCATTAGGAACATTAAAATGTGCTTTAGTGAATATTGGTCATGAAGTCACATTTGAAATATTATGTGTGTCTAGTGCTTTAATCTTGGCTTTGGAATGGTCTTAGGAGCAGAACAGGTTTTGAAAATTTTGAGGTCCTAGTTTGTATTTTGAAATGTTTGTGAAAGTTTTTTTGGAAACTCAAATGATGTGGATGTCTGATTAGGACTTTTTTATGGATTATTGTGAGATGGGGAAAATATAAAGGATTTATTTGATGTGGGTTATCACATGGGTGGTGTCTGTTGTTGGGGTAGGCAAGTGTGGGGGAAGAAGGTCATGTGGACCACACATTCTAGAGCCTCTCATTCCAATATGTATTTCTATTACTATCATAGTATTATTGGGAAACATTTGGTGGGTCAAGAGAATATTTATTTTCAGCCTCTATTATATGGGTTATAACCCCCTTGGCATCATAGGTATAGGTGGGACATTCCACTTGATTTTATAGTTTAGAGTGGACATATTGTTATTGACAATGGAGATCCACCATACACATATTGGTGAATCCAGACTAAGTACATCTAGGGATCTCTATAGGGATGTTCATGAAATGATCAAGAATCACTATCTATATTTTTTTCTACTAGTTGTTTGGGTTTAATCATTTCTAGTATATGCTAGTTAGATTTTCATTATTTTCATTTGTGAATAGCCTTGTCTCATTACGTGGTATATATTTTTATATCGTCTTTGGCTTTATAAAGTGTTGTGAAAAGTGAATATTTTTGGAAAAGGAAAGTGGTTTAGGTGTCTTGTTTTAAAATGATAACTTGTGGAAGTTCTATTTTTTATTTTAATTATTAGAAGCCCATTTTTATATTGAATTTTTAAACTAGTTCTTATTAACTACCTCAATTAAGATAATTTGTGGATTATATTGATATTTCATACAGGGATATTTTAGTTCACACCGTATTTTCACCATTCGGTATCGGTAGACATGCAATATTTTGTAGATATAGTTTTATGGTTTGGTTTTCCATGTAGCGGACTGGTTTGTGGATGGTGTTGACCAAAAGGTCATGTGGAAATCATGTTTGGTGTTTATTCTCAATTGTATGTATATGTTGTATCATTCAACATTTTTGGTATCTATATCAATTATATGTTCAAACAGATTAGGTTTCATTATTTATTCAACACGCCCTTTTTATTTTTTGATCATGGGTTCTTTGGAAAAAATTGTTCCCATAGTTATTACTTTGACTCTAATCACTAGTTTTTCCCTTGGGGATATGGAATGTTCTTCGGGCCATTTCATAGATAGTTCCAGATGGCATGTTGGATAGAATTCTGGGCTAGTTTATGAAATATACCCAAAAATTTATCATCTTGTAGATTTTATTTCATTATTATCAAATTAATTTTTTTGAATGAATTATGAACATCCTCAAAAAAAATTAGTCTTAATTTTATTATTTCTAGTCCATTATTCTTATGGGGTATTTTTGAGTGATTTTGAGAAAATGTAATTATGTGTAAATGATCTAGTTTATAGAGCATAACCCCATAAAAAAGAAGGTATGTCTCATTGACTCATTATTTATTGATCCATATAAAGCACAGTAATATTTATCCCTTCATACACACCATTACCTAATGGTAGTAATGAAATATTGAATTGTGAATGAATCTCAAAATTTATTGATATGTTTCATTATTGTTTGGAATAATTTGAGTGAATTTTGTTTTTTTGTTGGTGGGAAACATATTTTAAGTGATGAGATTATGGCAAGAGTTTATACTTTTTTAAAACCCATAAGAGGTTATTTTGAACATATATTCAGGCTCAGATTGGGGTACATAGGGGTATCAAAGTTGTGGTTGGGGGATCTGTCAACTACTATCCGTCTTTTGGAAACTAGGTAGCCATTGAGATGAATATTTTATTAGGGATACTTTTTGGGTGAACTCACTAGCTAGTGAACTACAACTGAAAATATAGTGGTTCAGATAGAGTTATGAACACTAAGTCTTGAAAAAACATCTTTTCGATGTGCCCCAACCGTCAACAGGTGGGATATATGCCCCCTCATTTTAATGAGTGGCCATTTGGTCTTCTCGGGTTGTTCTAATTTGGAACACTCATGTGTTTCTCCTCCATCAACATTGTGAACCAATGGTTGAGTGATCCCCATGTATATCGCTTTCACCCCTTATATTTATTATTAAAAAAGTAATTATTGAGGTATTTAGTGTATTATTTTAAGGTATTCTCTCCGCCTTCCCTCCTTAAAATATTCCTTAATTTTATAATGAAATTAATTTTTTAGATACATATTGGTTGATAATTTTCACCAATAATTGGTAATATCATTATTAATTAAGGCTATATCATCTGCAGATTATACATGATGCCTCAAGTGATTTTAATTAGGCCATCATTTATCATTTTCCACATGTATTGCTTCCTAGTTAGTTTTTGGTGGGGTTATGGAAAATTTTTGTAAATGTAGGAATCAATTAATGTTTTTAAATGGTGTAATATTCATAGAGTATTATTGGGGTTTTATTGGAAATTTAAAACACCTAATTTCTCATTTTTCAAAATTCATCAGACCACACACTGAGTTTGGTACCTTTTATATAAATTTGGGTATTGGGGTTAAATAAATATTGTGATGTTTATTATAAATGTGGGTGATTGTTGACTTTTCGGAGGATGGTACAGACCTTAGATGGATTTAATGGATTGTTTGTTAATTCATGAGGCATTGGACATTTTATTTAGATATAATGAATTATAAACGAGTGTAGATACTTTTTTACCCTTTAATGTGATATGGGGCCTCATAAGAAGATATATAGCATGGTTGTTCCTAGGAAATGATGAATGGTAGATATAGAGTAATGGAATTTCCTTTTAATTGGTATTGGTCCTTGACCTTATTATGATTATCTTGTCCTTTTGGGGATTTTATTTTTATATACCTCATTTATATCACTTACTACCTGTTAAATGTTTGTTGTTGGTTTTGACTAACATCATTAGTTTAATTACTAAAAGTGGGGGGATGAATTCATTGAATGTGATAGAACCATGGAGGGTTTATAGGAGTAAAGTGGAGTATTGTGGATTCATTACGTGAGGGAAAACATCTGAAATTATTATATTGTGATTCAAGATATATATTATGTTCCCTTTTTGCTATGTTGTCATGAATTAATTGTTTGACTGATGTGACCTCTAAGAGTGCATATTGATGGATCATGGTACATGATAATGCCCTCCAAAAATTTTCATGAATGGGAGGATGTGATAGAATATTTCCATCATAGAACCTATGGGTATTGGTCCGCATTGGGGATGGTTTGAATCCCCATATCCATTAGGGATGAGATGGTGTGATCAATAGCGTGTTTTATGGACTTCTCTGAACTCTGTGAGGATGGGTCAGGGTGACATTATTGAACTCTCTACGTATACAATTATGGGTTAGTGTACTTGAATAGATTGTGACCTAGAATAAAAGTGCTGGACATTAAAAATTTGTTCTACTAGGTTGTGATATATAATCCCTTCGATACACTATTAAATAAGGTAGTGTGTGTATTATAGAATGAATTTAAGTCTATCATGGTTCCAAAGAAGGTATTGAATTCATTGTTGAAATATTTTTTCCAACATAATTTTTATGTAGGTATGTTGTGTACTTTTTGTTAAGTATTTCTTTCAGGATGGATATATCATATAAACATAACTACACATTATATATATATTTAATGCATATTCACTTTATTGGACTTAATCGAATGTTTTTTTGAGGAAATTGGGATACTTACTATGACATTGAACTCACACCCAATCCATATAAATCATTTTGTTTCTCATTTACATTGTTAGAAAATAATGATTTCTATTTGAGAATATATATGTCATTAATATTGACAGTTGGTATAGGTATAGTAGATTGTGGAGGCTATGGATTCCATGGGAGGATGTGTATAAAGACCTGATCATTTATGATTAAAATTAAATATATTTGAATATCTTATGGATATAGAAAACACATGCACTCTTTTTTATTATAATTGTCATTAAATGACAATTATGTATCATTATAATTAATAATACTACCCTTGAATAGTGATTACATAAGTAATATAAATATATGGTTTTAACAAATCGTTTCGATATAGACAATGGAGAATATGGCCTCAAGTAGTAGACATGGGTTTTTCGAACCTCGTTTTTTGGAACTCTTAAAGGATGTAGAATCACTGGGATTCTCTCTTGTCAAATCCCAAGAAAAGAACCAAGAAGTTAAGCTTGAACTGAATCCTCTATGAGTGAAGTTCATGTTAATGGATATTACCACCATGGTGATATTATCTAAGCCGCCCTAATAATCTGTCACCATCGCACACCATGCCCTAAGGTCTTATGTAGGTTTTATAAAGGGTTATGTTACAAGTAATTAGTTACTTATTTTGTAATCCCTTTCAATAAATAAAATTTGTATTCCATCAATTCATATAGGGGAATAGTCTTTCATAAAAATGAATAATTTGATAAAAATAATTCATAAAAACAGTACTTATGATAAATATAAAAATTATTTTGTTTTTACTAATAATATTATAAAAACAATTCTTATAAATTATGATTATATGAGTTTATTATCTATAAATGATTATGTAATTAGTTTGATAGGAGTAATATTTTTAAATTATAAAACGAAAAGTGTATTATTATTGAATTTTTTTAAGGAATTAATGATTTGAAAAAATATTTAATATTTTAGTACAATATTATTATAAAATTACTTTTATTTAAAATAAATGAGTATATAATTTTTATAAATAAAAAAATTAATTTTTATTATGGTTTAACAAATGGCCTTTTCAAAACCCATCAAATTTTCAATAAATATATATTCTCATTTTAAAAGTTATAACTCCCATATTTAAAACTATATTTAGATAACCTAATAATATTTCTGCATTAAGGATGTCGATATTAAACAACATTGAATTTTTAATAATTTTCTGATTCAGTCGGATTTTTTGTTAAATATTAAATAATATATAAATATATATTGTGTTTTATGGCATTATAATGAACCAATTGTGATGTAATAGATATCATAAAATGTATATTAAAACAAATATATTTTTAATATCAAAATATTATTCATTTAGAATTATATGTCTTATTTTATAAGGCCTTATTGAATCCTTCCAAATGTATAATAGATGTTATGATTTTAAGTTCATTTCCTTAATAATGTGACCCACCTCCACATAATAATGGATAATATTTTAATATATTCTAGCCATGGACTTAAAAAGAAAATTTCCACTCCAATTTTGCAGAAACTATGGTTAAAACCATGTTATGGTCTATGGTTTTGAATATTTAATTATATAGATTCCGAAACATAAGATTGTGAAATATTATATAATTCCAATATCATTTATTATATGATCCAACAAAATCCCCCACAACTCTTCACTAAAAATCATCAGATCATTTACATACACTTCCCACCCCTCTATATAATCAAGAAAACACACCCTATTATCTCAACAAGTCAGTCTCCATGCTTTTGAAGTCAGACACTCAAGTATGGGTTTCCTTCCTTTCTCATCTTTGTCTAAGATTCATTATATTTTTATAATATTTTATAATTCATTTCAAAATTATGGGGTATGATTTAAAACCCCCCATACTACCCTTATTCTTTTTTATTTATTAGATACCCAATTCAATCTCATTAATCCCTCTCATGTACACCTATTACCATATTGAAATTACCTTAGGGATTTATCTGTCATCATTTACACTAAAGCAGTTGTCTTATATTATTCTTCTCAAATTTTATTTCATATGTTGTAATATTATGATCCATGATCCCGTTACATCCCATTTCAATTCTAAATTATGACAAACCCAATTTTCTCTCCTCAATACATTTTATGAATCCCCTTGTAACAACGTTATGCAGCAGAAATTGCTCCGTGATTTTCCATGCGAAAATCATAATGGAGTGAATACCCTGACCATTTCATTGTCAAGGGTATTAAAACTTATTAACACATATATTTTGATTATATAATTTAATATATTTATTTAACATTCCTTTATCGTAGAATAAATTATAATGTTTAATGAATCCGTGTTTTAGGATCATTACAGCACACTTAAGCATGAGATTAAAATGTTCATAAAGGGTGTCCCCTGGATGTTCTTAAATTAATTGGGTAATGTTTAGTATAATGATTCTTAGTTTTGGGATAGGGATTTAAATAATTCCGGTACTAGACTCTTTTCCATCATTTTGGGAAAAGGGGTTACCTTTGTAACACCCCAAGATTTCTTAGTGTGTTATTTCTTCAAAATAATTCAATAACTTGCACTACACGCAACACCGAGTTCAATCACACCATGACTTACAAAGAAAAAAAGCCATTAAAAGAGGTCATGAATAGCATTAACTACATTTTAAACTTTATATAATCCTTATAATTTTAGAATCCATATTATGAGTTTCTTAGTCATAATGCAAGAACAGATTCATTTTCAGTATTACACTTTTATCAACTTTTAATAGTGAAACCTTTTTAAATACAATATTTTATACTTTTTGACTAAATGGGGACATCAAAAAAAATTTAAAATGAAACATCCCAAGCTTACACGGTACGCTTTCCTTCGAATAATGCGATAGCGTGTGTTGTACGCAACCTCGAGTTCTAACACACACCACAACTAATTAAACTAGCAGTTGTGAATAGTAATACCTACTTTTCGAAATTATATATATTTTATATTTTAAAATGGACTTAATTTCTGGATTTAGAATATCGAATTTAGCCTAAGGTGAAATGTTGGTACTTTTCGGATAACTTTCATATTTTGATGAAAACTGAAAATTACTAAATTTTAAATAAAAACAACTTTTTGAATCAAAATAATTAATAGTGATAAATTATTAATTTTAGTAGTTTTAAAGTATATTTAGAATATATTTTTACCATTTAATATAATGTTGGTCATTGGACATAATTTTACAATTAAACCGAACATAAACAAGTGTCAATCTTTTGATAGTTATTATCTCTTTAAAACATGCTTTTTGTTTTGACAGCGGGAATTAATTTTAAATTAATTTCTGCCACTTCTGTGTTTTGAATTTAGGAAAATAGATTCCATATTTGGAATCAGGATGTTCAAATTGTGTAAATAGGTAACTTTTATTTTTAGACATTTTGAATAATTACTGCGGTAAATATGTTATTTACCATGGTTAAGGGTAAATCTGGTAAATAAGGGTTAAAAAATAATATTATAATAATACTAAATTACCCTAAAACGTGTATTAACCCTATTGGTTGATACATTGTCGACCATGGGCATCTTTGGGTCGATTTTGGGACCCCATGGATCCACTTGTAAGTGATAATGACACTTTATTTTAATTAAGTTAAAATGAATACAAAAATGACACAAGTATATATCTTTTAGAAAAACAATTTTTACATAGAGTTATATATGTTGGATTTTTGATTCTAAATATTCATTAGAAAGATACAAAGATTTCATACATAATGATATTTTATTTATAATTTTTATAAATTAAATAATTTATTTTATTTATGACACAATGATGATGCAGTAATTACTATAATAGTAAAAAATTAAAATAATTGATCTTATAAATACCCAAATAATTATAATATGAAACTTTTAATGAATTAAAATAATTTTCAATGATAATATGATATATTAGGATTTATTTAATTGACTTTGTTCGAAGTAATCAATCTGTTAGGAGTTTCACAAAAAATCAACTATTGAATAGTGTCAAAATTGACATAAAAGAGTCCTTAAAACAAATATTATATTATTAATTGATATTAAATTCGTAAAAATCTAAGTTTCGGCCAAGAGACTTATATCATGATAGGTTCCTCATTAATGGACCACTTGGGGGTCGCTTAGATGTATATAGTAAGTTTATTAACCATATTATATAAAAATACAAAGAGACATTGTAAAAGTGAAACTAATTAACTTAGAGTTAATACTTAAAGATAAGGTTAATATAAGTACCCAAACCTATCTAAATTCTATTGGTTAATTTGTTTTCGACCCATCCCCACCTTAACCTTTGAATAGTCAACTTTTGAGCAATTAGAAACCGAATATGAATTTATTATAAATTAATATTTCTAGCCTTTCCAAAGGTGCCCCTCACCCCTCTTATAAAAAGGCACTCCTCCTTCTCATTTCTTCACACCTCTCAAGCCACTTGGCTCGTCCAAACTTTGCCCAACTAAGCTCCCCACATCCCTATACTCCTCCTTGAAGCTTCCCCTTAGGCATAAAGCATTTCACGAAGTACTTTGGTTCCAACCAATGTGATTTACCTAAATTAAAGGTAACGTTTTCTCTTAAATTATTTTCAATTATTTTGCTTCTCCAACCCCCAAACTCTATTTATTTACTTTCTTTTGTAACAACACCAGTATCCAAAATATACTAGGATGTTTTTATAAGAAGGATTCAAACTACACATACACACAACTCCATCTAATGGATGATGAACATAATGTTTCTGTGGATGGCAAACTAACGCCTCACGAAACGATGATTGTTCAAATACATCTTACCGCCTCTCATGGTGGCCATTATGATGGCACTGTAATTAAATATGATATTAATGATATATATTTTATATATAAGCGTCTGTAATTACATTTTATTTCATACCATTATTCGTTTCATGTTGTATATACATACGATAATTTCATTTGAGGATGTGCGGACTACCGCCCCCTTAAAATGATATGACTCGTTTATACCACACATGGAACGTATAAAGGATGGTGTTAATGAACTTAAGTAACATATATAAAATATTATTTTATACTGGAATAGTAATATACCTATGTATCATTTGGATTCGATTTTTTTAAAATTAAAATTAAATGGAAGTAGCGTTCGTGCATACGTACGGACTACCGTCTCCACGAACGCGATGAGATTCATTCTCCATCGTATCCATTCAAGTATAATTATCATTTGATGATTTAAAAATGATGTTTAAGGACTTGATACCATTCTGGATTTGAATAATATACAACCTATCTTACGTAACAAAACATACAAAAGAAAACAAGTAAGTTCACACCCGAAACAGCGATAATACTAAGATATTATTATCAAATAAATATTAAAAGATCATATATGACATCATATTAATGTATATGATTATTGTATAATTTAATAACAATTATTTCACCATTATACAGGAGGTTAACCTACCCCAACCAAGGAAAAGTACAAGGTAAGGGTTATTTCACAATCTCTTCATTATCCGAGGTTGTTTATACGTAATAATCTACTGGGATTTCTTTATCATCCACATCCATGTTTCTTTGAAATGTATTTCAAAACATATTTATTATTTACAAGAATATGGGTTAAAGACATTTATACCCTTGTTTGACTTTTTATAAGAGATTTATAAGGGAATCTTTCCGTCGTTTTCCAAACAAGGTGCTTTTTAACCTTTTCGACAGAATTAAGATAAGAATGTTTTTTTTAACTTATACGGCGGGTGCGGTTATTTTCCACCGTTATAAAATTCTCAAAGCTTCCCTTACAAGCTTATAAGAATATTTTCAAAGAAAATGTTTTATTTTATATGGATCTTAAATGATTTCAAATTAAAAGGAGATATTTCTTTAAAAATAATATTGATTTCATCTATGTCAACATCCTTTGATGGATTTTAAGATTATTTGAAGTTGATTTGTTATGATACAAAACTTCTATATTGTATTGAAGGTTTTGTGATATGTTTGACTGTGGATGTGCTATTTTTATACCATTCATATTATATGGTGAAATTATTTACATTTCGTATGCTAGTTCCAATAAGAATGTTTATGTTATATTTCAACCTTTACTTCATATGAATGTGTTGGACAAGTATGTTCTAGGTTTGGGACTGGTTAAAGTAAGCCCTCCAGGTTGGGGACTGGTAAAAGTAAGCCCTCCAGTTTAGGGACTGGTAAAAGTAAGCCCTCCGGTTTGGTGTCCGGTTATTAGAGGCACTCCGGGTTGGTGTCCGGTTATTAGAGGCACTCCGGGTTGGTGTCCGGTTATTAGAGGCACTCCGGGTTGGTGTACGGTTATTAGAGGCACTCCAGGTTGGGTTCCGGTTACAGTTACCCCCAAGGTCTTGGGACGAGGCCTTGACAAAGAAATTAAAGTTCAGCATTATGCATTCCAACATTATGAAAGTGGTTATTGATTTTTGCATGTGATTATTCGATTAGTAGAATATCCATGTGAATAAGTAAATGGAATTATTTCATTTTACTTTTGCCATACTGTGTTTAAGTTCAAGTTTAAAAGGCTTTTGTTTTAGTAATGCATTGCCTTAAATGTTTATTCTTATTTAGAAAAGTTTCCGCTATATTGTTATCCTTACTGGGCATTTGAGCTCACCCCTTTTATATGTTTTATTTTTCCCCGGAAGTGAAGATATAAATTATGAATGACCTGCAGGGATATTATGTGGGGATATGAGTGTGGATTATGGAAACATTATGTTGTTGTAGTAGTTTTTCATTTTATGATGTAATGTAAAACTTATGAATATATCTAGTGTTTCCAAGGCTACTAAACCAATCGGTCTTTCGAGATTTGATCTTTCTTGTGATCATGACAATTTTATGTAATAATGCACCGACTCTGGGTAACTGTGGTCGGGGCGTTACAGTTGGTATCAGAGGAAGTTTAGTACAAACCTTGGAAGCTAGATTTAGATAAACTCTGATTAGAGCATGTAGACCTAAGATGAACGTTGAGGATTAGTATAGAAGAACTTCCTAGAATTTTGGTATTGTAGAGATTTTGTGAGTTTTCCCGAGCAATACATCTCTGTCTGGATACGAGCAGGTAGAGGCGGCTCTGGCACAGATGTACCTAGGGGTAAATCCCGAAAACACCGCTTTGAGCTAGACTCGAACGGGAACTGGTGCACCACAACGGGCCTTGCTGCACTCTTGGTTACGACACTCCCGGGGGATATGCTTAGGATAACTCTCATTTTCTTTACAAATCATTATGTAGGGTTTATTAGTATATACTTACTCAAAGAAAACATTTTTTTGATTATATCCATAAATAGTTCAATTTATGTTAAGTGTTTTATAAGTATGGGATTATGTATTTTGATTCATAAACTGATCTAGTGTATGCCATTGTTTAGAAATGGCGCCCAGTAGAAGGAATTAGAACTCCAGCAATGCACATGATCCAAAGAGAAAGAAGGATCATATCTTTCATGGTCTTAAGCCAGAATTTATATGAGAAATAGTCTCCCATGTATTATCATCATATGAAGAAATAATATCATGTGTTGATAAGATAAGTAAATATTTTACTGAGTCCTATGGATTTGAAGGGAAGCAAGAGAAGAAAAGGATGGAAGAGAGAAAGATGGATAAAGGGAAGAGGGAAAAGAAGAATTTTCCCATATGTGGTAACTGTGGAAAGAAACACCTTGGAACTTGCCTGAAAGGAATGGGAGTTTGTTATAAGTGTGGAGGAAAAGCGCACAAAGTACGTGACTGCAAGGGTAAGAAAATGGTTTCAAATGTACAATGCTTCATTTGCAAGGAGTTTGGACACTACGCGAACCTATGTCCCAGTCATCAGACTATGCCACAAATGATATTATTGGATAATAATCAAGTTATGATACTACCATAGATGAAGAGGAATGATTAGAGTTATTGTGTTGATTACGTCATTTGAGTGTTGTATCAGCAATGTACTTGTTATAATAATTATGGAGTATATAAGGATTGTACTGCAGTGCTATTTCATTAAGGACTTGGGATTTTGTGGAACAAAGAAAAGTGACTCAATAGCAGGATATATTTTTGGAAAATATATTGTTGAGAGAATGATAAATCATAATATAGTTCTGATACTGAGGTAGTGATTTTTGGAATAATATGTGATTGTTTTGGATAAATTATATTGGATATTCTTGACTACCTTGGAACTGATTAATGATTTGTATATTCCATCATTGTTGGGGTTTAAAACATTTTTGGATTAATGAAGTATATCCAGCATTCTATATGGAATAAGGGATCATGAATGTAATTAATAAGGAATATGTTAATACATGATGAAGGTATTCATATGCTATTACGGGGTAAAAAGGATCTATATTATGTTTACCTTCCTTATAAATGTTGGACTGTGAGTTTGGACAGAAGTATTTTGGATAGTTCTAGTTTGGATTATTTTGGATTTCCATAAAAGGACAACCCGGAGGTCCGGCGGCAACCCGTCGCGTCCGGCAAGGCTGCGAGACTTGAACCCACAACCGAAGGGCGACAAGGGTGTAACACCTACCACTGGCCCACGAGATGTCCTAGATTAAATAATGTAGTTTTCTTTTTAAAAAGATCTGGTAGATGAAATATAAATTCATTTATTTTGGAACCCTGTACGAATAGTATAAATAGGAAAAAAAATATTACATTCTATTATCTTTTAGAGTGAAAGATGAGTTTGTGGTAGGAATTTATTAATGGATAAAACTCAAATTATAAAGTAAGTATATCTCCCTATGATCTTAGCCAATCTCATAAATAAATTCCTCAACATTAATAAGAGGAACTTAGAACAAAAATGTTGTCCTAGATGGTACCTTAAATCATCACTAATTTATGGCTTTGGGATTTTTGGCCTTTTCATAGCCATGTTCTCTACAACTCTCCATCAAATAATTGATGGTTAGATTTCTCCTCCATATCCATATTTTCCTACATGGAACCCTAGTATGTGTTATGTTCAGTAATCTTCATACTTTCCACTCTTTGTTTAAAATAGAGGCCTCATTAATTCATTTTTTGATTTGGGATTTCAACTAAGATATTTTGAAACGTCAAAAATGTGTTATCCCAATACCCTATGTTTTGTTGAACCGATGGTATTTCAAATCATCATAGATTGATGAGTTTAAGAACCTCAATTTTATACTTGTTTGTGATTGATTACCTCAATCACTACCTATAAATATTTACGTTTTTCCTCCAACTATATGTCACTAATTGCCACCAATGTTCTCCTAATCGAGATCATAATTTGGTGGTGACCCTTTCATTTCTCTTTTCCTCATATTAAGACTAAATTTTAGTAACCCAATTTCCGATGTGGGTTTTCCCACAAATATATTTTCTATTTTCAACCATTTATTTTTGAAGAACAATTTCAAATTGCGAGGACGCAATTTTTTTGAAGGAGGGGAGAATGTAACACCCCAAGATTTCATAGTGTGTTATTTCTTCAAAATAATTCAATAACTTGCACTACACGCAACACCGAGTTCAATCACACCATTACTTACAAAGAAAAAAAAAAGCCATTAAAAGAGGTCATGAATAGCATTAACTACATTTTAAACTTTATATAATCCTTATAATTTTAGAATCCATATTATGAGTTTCTTAGTCATAATGCAAGAACAGATTCATTTTCAGTATTACACTTTTATCAACTTTTAATAGTGAAACCTTTTTAAATACAATATTTTATACTTTTTGACTAAATGGGGAAATCAAAAAAAATTTAAAATGAAACATCCCAAGCTTACACGGTACGCTTTCCTTCGAATAATGTGATAGCGTGTGTTGTACGCAACCCCGAGTTCTAACACACACCACAACTAATTAAACTAGCAGTTGTGAATAGTAATACCTACTTTTCGAAATTATATATATTTTATATTTTAAAATGGACTTCATTTCTGGATTCAGAATATCGAATTTAGCCTAAGGTGAAATTTTGGTACTTTTCGGATAACTTCCATATTTTGATGAATAGTAAAAATTACTAAATTTTAAATAAAAACAACATTTTTAATCAAAATAATTAATAGTGATAAATTATGAATTTTAGTAGTTTTAAAGTATATTTAGAATATATTTTTACCATTTAATATAATGTTGGTCATTGGACATAATTTTACAATTAAACCGAACATAAACAAGTGTCAATCTTTTGATAGTTATTATCTCTTTAAAACACGCTTTTTGTTTTGACAGCGGGAATTAATTTTAACTTAATTTCTGCCACTTCTGTATTTTGAATTTAGGAAAATGGATTCCATATTTGGAATCAGGATGTTCAAATTGTGTAAATAGGTAACTTTTATTTTTAGACATTTTGAATAATTACTGCGGTAAATATTTTATTTACCATGGTTAAGGGTAAATCTGGTAAATAAGGGTTAAAAAATAATATTATAATAATACTAAATTACCCTAAAACATGTCTTAACCGTATTGGTTGATACATGGTCGACCATGGGCATCTTTGGGTCGATTTTGGAACCCCATGGATCCACTTGTAAGTGATAATGACACTTTATTTTAATTAAGATTAAATGAATACAAAAATGACACAAGTATATATCTTTTAGAAAAATAATTTTTACATAGGGTTATATATGTTAGATTTTTGATTATAAATATTCATTAGAAAGATACAAAGATTTCCTACATAATTATATTTTATTTATAATTTTTAGACATTAAATAATTAATTTTATTTATGACACAATGATGATACAGTAATTACTAAAATAGTAAAAAATTAAAATAATTGATCTTATAAATACCCAAATAATTATAATATGAAACTTTTAATGAATTAAACTAATTTTATATGATAATTTGATATATTAGGATTTATTTAATTGACTTTTTTCGAAGTAATCAATCTGTTAGGAGTTTCACAAAAATCAACTATTGAATAGTGTCAAAATTGACATAAAAGAGTTCTTAAAACAAATATTATATTATTAATTGATATTAAATTCCTAAAAATATAAGGTTCGGCCAAGAGACTTATATCATGATAGGTTCATCATTAATGGACCACTTGGGGGTCGATTGGATGTATATAGTATGTTTATTAACCATATTATATAAAAATACAAAGAGACATTGTAAAAGTGAAACTAATTAACTTAGAGTTAATACTTAAAGATAAGGTTAATATAAGTACCCAAACCTATCTAAATTCTATTGGTTGAGTTGTTTTCGACCCATCCCCACCTTTACCTTTGAATAGTCAACTTTGGAGCCATTAGAAACCGAATATGAATTTATTATAAATTAATATTTCTAGCCTTTCCAAAGGTGCCCCTCACCCCTCTTATAAAAAGGCACTCCTCCTTCTCATTTCTTCACACCTCTCAAGCCACTTGGCTCGTCCAAACTCTGCCCAACTAAGCTCCCCACATCCCTCTCCTCCTCCTTGAAGCTTCCCCTTAGGCAGAAAGCATTTCAAGAAGTCCTTTGGTTCCAACCAAAGTGAGTTACCTAAATTAAAGGTAACGTTTTCTCTTAAATTATTTTCAATTATTTTGCTTCTCCAACCCCCAAACTCTTTTTATTTCCTTTCTTTTGTAACAACACCAGTATCAAAAATATACTAGGATGTTGTTATAAGAAGGATTCAAACTACACATACACATAACTCCATCTAATGGATGATGAACATAATGTTTCTGTGGATGGCAAACTTATGCCTCACGAAATGATGATTGTTCAAATACATCTTACCGCCTCTCATGGTGGCCATTATGATGGAACTGTAATTAAATATGATATTAATGATATATATTTTATATATAAGCTTTTGTAATTACATTTTATTTCATACCATTATTCGTTTCATGTTGTATATACATACGATAATTTCATTTGAGGAAGTGCGGACTACCGCCCCCTTAAAATGATATGACTCGTTCATACCACACATGGAACGTATAAAGGATGGTGTTAATGAACGTAAGTAACATATATAAAATATTATATTATACTCGAATAGTAATATACCTATGTATCATTTGGATTCGATTCTTTTAAAATAAAAATTAAATGGAAGTAGCGTTCGTGCGTACGTACGGACTACCGTCTCCACGAACGCGATGAGATTCATTCTCCATCGTATCCATTCAAGTATAATTATCATTTGATGATTTAAAAATGATGTTTAAGGACTTGATACCATTCTGGATTTGAATAATATACAACCTATCTTACGTAACAAAACATACAAAAGCAAACAAGTAAGTTCACACCTGAAACAGCGATAATACTAAGATATTATTATCAAATCAATATTAAAAGATCATATATGATATCATATTAATGTATATGATTCTTGTATAATTTAATAACAATTATTTCACCATTATACAGGAGGTTAACCTACCCCAACCAAGGAAAAGTACAAGGTAAGGGTTATTTCACAATCTCTTCATTATCCGAGGTTGTTTATACGTAATAATCTACTGGGATTTCTTTATCATCCACATCCATGTTTCATAGAAATGTATTTCAAAACATATTTATTATTTACAAGAATATGGGTTAAAGACATTTATACCCATGTTTGACTTTTTATAAGAGATTTATAAGGGAATCTTTCCGTAGTTTTCCAAACAAGGTGCTTTTTAACCTTTTCGACAGAATTAAGATAAAAATGTTTTTTTAACTTATACGGCGGGTGAGGTTATTTTCTTCCGTTATAAAATCGTCAATGCTTCCCTTACAAGCTTATAAGAATATTTTCAAAGAGAATGTTTTATTTTATATGGATCTTAAATGATTTCAAATTAAAAGGAGATATTTCTTTAAAAAGAATATTGATTTCATCTATGTCAACATCCTTTGATGGATTTTATGATTATTTGAAGTTGATTTGTTATGATACAAAACTTCTATATTGTATTGAAGGTTTTGTGATATGTTTGACTGTGGATGTGCTATTTTTATACCATTCATAGTATATGGTGAAATTATTTACATTTCGTATGCTAGTTCCAATAAGAATGTTTATGTTATATTTCAACCTTTACTTCATATGAATGTGTTGGACAAGTATGTACCAGGTTGGGGACTGCTTAAAGTAAGCCCTCCAGGTTGGGGACTGTTAAAAGTAAGCCCTCTAGGTTAGGGACTGGTAAAAGTAAGCCCTCCGGTTTGGTGTCCGGTTATTAGAGGCACTCCGGGTTGGCGTCCGGTTATTAGAGGCACTCCGGGTTGGTGTCCGGTTATTAGAGGCACTCCGGGTTGGGTTCCGATTACAGTTAGCCCCATGGTCTTGGGACGAGGCCTTGACAAAGAAATTAAAGTTCAGCATTATGCATTCCATCATTATGAAAGTGGTTATTGATTTTTGCATGTGATTATTCGATTAGTAGAATATCCATGTGAATAAGTAAATGGCAGTATTTCATTTTACTTTCGCCATACTGTGTTTAAGTTCATGTTTAAAAGGCTTTTGTTTTAGTAATGCATTGCCTTAAATGTTTATTCTTATTTATAAAAGTTTTCGCTATATTGTTATCCTTACTGGGCATTTGAGCTCACCCCTTTTATATGTTTTATTTTTCCCAGGAAGTGAAGTAGTAAATTATGAATGACCTGCAGGGATATTATGTGGGGATATGAGTGTGGATTATGGAAACATTATATTGTTTTAGTAGTTTTTCATTTTATGATGTAATGTAAAACTTATTAATATATCTAGTGTTTCCAAGGCTACTAAACCAATCTGTCTTTCGAGATTTGATCTTTCTTGTGATCATGCCAATGTTATGTAATAATGCACCGACTTTGGGTAACTGGGGTCGGGGCGTTACAACCTTATTCTTTTATGTTAATGATTTATTGTTTTTAGTTGTTGCATCATTTCCACGGTTAGATAATCATGATATATCATGCCTTTATGTTATTGTTTCCATTATGATCCATTGATATACCTATTTTCTAAAATGAATTTCATTCTTCATATTATTCTTTGCTTAATCCATAACTAGGCTTTATAGCTCACCCTTTTCTTATGTATGTCTTCCTGTTATCCCATGCAATAGTATGTAAAAAAGAATTTTTTGGTCATCTAAAAGAATTTTTCTATAAACAATATTTATTTTTATATCTTAAGTTGTCCTGTAATATTTCTAATTATAAAATACATTAGACATTTTTATCTTTTGGGTTGTATTCTGTGGAATTTTATTTAATTAATCATGCATATATATGAAATAAAGTGGATGGTAATTATAGTTGGTATCAAATGATATGTTTATTTATTTTTTAGATTCAGATTAGAAATCCATAGTTAAATACATAGTTATAAGAATACATATAATAAAATAATCCCTATATTTTTGTGAGTATATATTATGAGGTTTAACAAAAAATGCAACCTTGTATGAATTCGAACAATGAGATGTGGATGTGGCACAAATGTATCTGGGGTTAAAACCAGAAACCCTGCTATGATCTAGACTCAAACATGAATTGATGCACTTAAATGGGTCTCGCTACACTTTTGGTTCGACACTCCTGGAGGATATGCTTTGGTAAATGAAAAATATTTATATGAACCATTATTATGTGAATAAAAAAACTCCCCAATGAATATCTGTTAGAAAGTTGATCGTGGATAAATTATATTGAAACCCATAAATTCATATGTCGTGGAATTATATTTATTTTATATGTTATACCTTTTTTGGTGGGTTCCACTTTATGTGTTTAATAGTTTAATGTACATACCTTTAATTTTCCTTTTAGTGTAGCCAATGGCTTGTAATAGGACATTGTCTAACAACTGATGTGAACGTCAATATGATGATTGACCTAAGAGATTCCCAACCCAATGGGATTTGGAATCACAAACTTTTTGATGATATTCTATCAGTTATGTCATGTTTTGAATAGAAACATGGGTCATGTGGAACGTTCAACCCCCAAATAAAGAACAAGCCTCAATCGAGAGTTGCATGCGACAATGGACTCACACATTCAATGGATGATTTTAAACCTCAATCGCTAAATAATATATCCACATGATTGAGAATATATTATCCATAACTAAATCATCTAAACAAGATAAGGTTCTTCTATATACATATCGTATGGAGGTTGAATCTGATCAATGATCGGCATTGATCATAAATATGAATCTTGAGAAAGAGGTCGAGGAGATGGGATGGGAGGATTTCCAGAAATTGTTTTTAGATAAATATTTTATCTTAAACCTCCATAATTAATATGGAAAGACATTTTCTTGAAATCAAGCTGAAGGATTATGAATCTATCAGGGAATATGAGGTAAAATTAAATATAATTGCATGAAATACCTTTGGTTTTTTCGTTACCCCCTAATACACAGTTCACTGCTTTTTTGGTGGGTTGAAACCTAGCCTACTGAAACACCTCATAATCCATGACTTTGATAGGTATGATGAGATTGTCGAATGTTTCCTCAAAGTCAAGATGGAGATTACTAAATCTCATTGGTTCATGGGGATACGTAGCGAAAACTGGAATTTAATTCTTGTGGTTCGATGGGTAGATCCAACAGTTTTAATAAATTATTCCACCCCACTTGTAAATGGTGTGGAATGGTGTACCGTATAAATTTCCTGAAAGGGATGAGAAAATTAATTAGACATTTGATGTAATGAATCCTTTACAGATATTTCAAGAATAAAAACATGCTACTATGATACTGCAAATGAATGCTCTGTTCGATCATCAATGCATTGTTAATTGCTACAAATGCAATGGACCAGGGATCTTTGTGAAACAATTCTCTAAGACAAGGGTTTTTGGATACAATCAACATCCTACATGGTATCAACGGATAGATTTTTCCATCGCTAATGTTGATGAGAATTTTGACAATGATGTGGAGATAGGTACGCTAGTTATTAATTCAATAATAGTGAACATTTTTTTAATTCTAGTTCTTTGAATTTGTTAAATTCCTTAGTGTTTAGTAGAACCATCCAACCACCACAACAAATAATTAATGTATAGATGTCGATGAGAATAGAAAATGGGGTATTAATAAAAACCCATGCCTCTAACTCCCCCCCTTTCACAATTTTTGGATTTAACTTCCCAGCGAACCTCATCATACTTCCTATGATTGAATTTGATTAAAATATATACATTGATTGTCTTTTACTATATACATTCTACATAAATTATCGCGGGAGGTAAATCACTCTCCATATGATAAATTGACCCCAGATAATACACAGGTACAAAGATAACGATGAATCTAATTTAGCACAATCATCTCAACAATTGATATTACATCCCTATGAGAACATGTATATTTCTCTTAAGATGGATTCTAATGAAGAAACCATGATCTACGACATGAATATTGTTATGGAGTTCACTAATGTGTTTCCTGAGGAATTTCTAGGTCTTCTACTAAGATGAGATGTTGAATTCTTGATTGATCTTACGCCTGGGGAATTTCCCATGTCTAAGACTCCGTATAGAATAGATATAGTGGATGTTGAGGAGATAAAAAATATACAAGAGAATCTAGATAAAGGTTTTTTTTCATTTATTTCACAATTGGGTGAACCAGTCCTCTTCATCAAAAATAATTTTTGGACAATGCACCATTTTTTTGATTATTTTGATCTCAACAAATCATTATAAATAAACTATTCTTTTCCATAAATTGATGACTTTTTCGATCAGCTACATGTAGAATAATTCTTCCCTAAGGTGTATATGTTGTCGCGGTATTACCATGTAGGGGTGAAGAAGTAGGATATCCCCAAGACTGATTTTCGTACAATGTTATGGAACTATGAAATAAATGTAATCCATTCGGACTCACTAATCATCCAAAAATTATCATAGGCATCATGAATATAGTCTTTAGATATTTCTGAGAAAACATTGGTGTTGTCCTTACCGATAATATTCTAATATACTCCCAAAACAAGAAGGAGCATGAGGAGTATCTATGTACGGTACTATAGAACATTCTATGGAGAATCTCTATGAAAAGTACAACAAGTGTGAGTTCTGGTTGATGTGAGTTTCATTATTAGGGAAAATCATCACATGAAATGTGATATCTATGTATCATTCCAAAATAATAGTAATTGAGGGTTGGATGAGGCTGTTATTTGTGATGGATATCCACAACATCCAAGGGTAAGAAAGATCTTATCAATGATTTGTGAGCAATTTATCACGATTAACAAACCCTCATACTAAGATTACTAGGAAGTGAGTATAATGTTTATGGAATAATTAATGTAATGAAAGATTCATGGAGTTAAATAAGAATCCTATCACTAGACTTTTGGTCATAGTAACCACATGTTGGGAGAATTTCATAATCTTGTGTTATGCTTCGTTGAAGGGTACAAGTTGTGTGTTGATGCATAATGAAAAATTCATCAACAATGCCTGAAGGTAGTTGAGTATTCCTAAGAAAATCTATCTCACACATGATATGGAGTTGGATGTTCTGATCATTGTGTTAAAATTATTTTGGTATTATCACATTTTGAAATATTATGAGTTATACATGGATCACAAAAGTCTCAAAAAAATATTCACACAGAAAGAGATGAACATGTACCATACAAGTTGGTTTGAGAACATCAATGATTACAATTGGTCAATCCATTACTACCCTAGAAAAGAGAGGAAGGTGGAAGATGATCTATGTAGAAAGGACACAGTGATTCTATAATTGATTAAAATTGAAAATTAACCAATCTGCTTTGATTTTCTAAATACAGACTTGGGAATCATAAAGAATGGAATGTCATCGATCCTTTAACAATTGATTTACCAACCATCTCTTTTTTAAAGGATAGATAATTCTCAAAAATATTTTGTTTTCATTTATAAGAAATTTAAAGCTTTTATAAAAGGTAAATCCTTGGATTTTAATGTTAATGAAGTAGGAATTGTGAGATTTGGGTCAAGAATGTGTCTTCCATCAAATCTAGAGATAAAAAACAAACTTTTGGATGATACATAGAGTTTGAATTTATCCATTCATCTAGGAATCCCATAGACGTATTGGGATCTCGGAAGTTTTATTAGTGGGATAAAATGAAGAAGGAGATCTCTGAATATACATCAATGTTCCAGGTATTCCCACATGTGAATGATGAGATGAATAATTCTAAGGGGATGATACAACCATTACCAATACAAACATGAATTTGGTAGAACATCACCTTATAATTTTTTCCTATACATTGGAAGACATACAAAGGAAACATTAATTGTCATCTTTGTAGTTGTAGATCATCTTACAAAGACTGCACACTTCATTACAATTCAAGAGGATTTCTCATTGAATCAACCGACATGGATATACAATAGATAAATTGTAAGGGTGTATTGTGTACTACTCAAGATTGTATTCGATCGAGATCCATGATTCACCTTTGCGTTCTGGACGAGTTTCCAACATGCTATGAACACGTATTTTAACTTCAGTATGGCTTATCACCCTCAAATTGATGTTTCATATGATCATACAATCCACACACTTGAGAACATGTTGAGATCATGAAAAACGGACTTCAAAGGAGGGGGGGATCAACAACTTACTCTTGTTCAATTATCTTACATTGACAGTTCCCACCCAAGAATCGAAATGACACTTTATGATTCCCTTTATGGGAAGAGGTGAGGAACCCTGACATGATTGGTTTTTGTTGGGGATAGAAGAATTCTAGGTCCATAAATGGTCTATTAAATGGTAGATAAGGTTATGACCATCCATCAACACATCAATGTTGGACATAGTCGACAAAAGAGCAATGCTTAAAAATTTCAGTGAGACAGAGAGTTCACTGTTTGAGACATGGTATTCCTCCACATATCTCCATGGAAGAGAGTTAAGGGATTTTGTACTATGGGAAAGCTTAGTCCAAGATACATCATCACTTTTGAGATCCTTGATCGCATCAGAGCAGCGGACTATTTACTCGAACTCCTACTGAACATGTCTCAAGTACATGACATGTTCATTGTATCACTCTTAAGGAAGTACATACCGTACTAATAACATGTACTCAATCTATAGGTGGTATCATTGGAGAATGACCTCTCATATGAGGAGAATCTGGTGAATATCATAGATCACATGAAAAATGTTCTACGAAATAATAAAATACACCCCATAAAATCATCATTGAAAAAACACATGTTTGAATAAGAAACATGGGAACTGCGGGAAGTGATGAGGTAGAGTTACCCTTGTCTATTTTATTGTGGGAAAAAGAAACTTTTTGGTATGAAATTTCTTAAGGGGGAAGGTTGTGATGATTTGATCATTTTTGAATAAAATTCCCTTTATTTTAATATATTATGGATATAGAAAACACATGAAATCTTTTTTTATTATTATCATAATTAAATGACTGTTATGTCTTTTTATTGTTGATAATATAGTCATTGAACATTTATCACACATTTATTATAAACATAAGGTTATAACAATTCCATTCGACATAGACAAAGGAGTCGATGGCCTCATCTAGCGGACTAGAGACATACTAAGCTGGTTTTTCAATGCTCAGAAAGAAGGTAGCATCAATAGGCATCACTCTTGACTATTTCCAATATGAGATTCAACACGTTATGCTTGAACATAATTGCTTATGGGAGAAGACGCAGTTAATATAGATTACCCCTATGGAAATGTTATCTGAGCCTCTCTAAGAGTCTGTTACCATCACGCACTATACCATTTGGGATTATGTGAGTGTTACAAGGGGTTATTTAACATGTTATTAGTTACTTATTGGGTAATCTATTCCAATAAATAAAAGTTGTATCCCATGAATTATTTTTTGGAAATAGTCATTCTTAAAAATTATGAATTTTATAAATTTATTTTTCAAGTAAAAATGCTACATTTGAGAAATATAATAATTATTATGTTTTTATAAATAATATTATTAAAAAAATCTTATAAATTATGATTTTATCAGTACATTATCTATAAATGATTATATAATATATTTGATAATAGATATATTTGTATATGATTAAACAAGAAATTTTATTTGAATGAATTTATTTTAAGGAATTAATGAATTTTTGAAATAATTAATATTATAATAAAATATTATTAACAATTTACTTTTATTAATAATTAATGACTATATAATTTATATATAGCATAATGTAATATTAATTAAGGTTTAAAAACTCTTTTTTTCATAACCCATCATATTTTCTATAATTGTCGGTTCTCATTATTAAAGTAAAAATTCACATATATAAAAAAATAATTTGATAAAATTAATATTATTTTCGGAATCATGATGTTGATATCATAAAATGTTGATTTGTTTTACTTTTCTGAGATAATCAATTTTTTGGTTAAAAATTAAATAATCTATAAATATTCAATATGTTTTAAGACATCATATTGACCCAATAGTAATTTATTGAAAAACATTAAAGGAATATTCGACCAAATCTATGTTTTATATTTAAAATAATTTGATTTTAGTTTTATTTGACTTATTTTATATTGCCTTAATTAATCATCCTAAATGTATAACTTATTTTATGATTTTAAGTTCATTTCCATAGTAATGTGATTCACCTTCACATAAGTAAGGCTAATATTTAAATATTTTATATCCATGGACTTATAAAATTATATTTCACTCTATTATTTTTCCAATATTGCGGGAAAACCTAGATATGGTTTGTGGTTTTGAATATTTAATTATATAGACTCAAAAACCTATGCTTTTTAAATATTAAAGAATTCCCATCTCATTTCCTATAATAATCCACCCAATATCCAACTTCACTAAACTAAAAATACATGGAGAAAGTTTGTGCTCTATCCTAACCTCTTTGTAATCACTCCAAGCCGCCCCAATATCTCAATAAGCCCATATTTAATCTTTTGAAGTCACACACTCATGTAATTGTTTCTTCCCTTTCTAGGTTTTGACCAAGTTCCCTTATGTTGTTATAACCTTTTATTTTTTAATTGAAAATGATGAGGTATGTTTTCAAACCTCCCCCATGCGTCCCTTATTATATTTCAATTAGGATAAACAAATATCACTATCACTAATCCCTCGCTGGTATACCGGTTACCAATCCAAAATTTCATAAGGGATTTCTCTCTCATCATTTACATTCAAACATTTCAATAATATTTTCATCTCAAAATCCATTTTATATGTTGGTATATAATGACCCATGATACCCTTAAAGAACATATAATGTCTAAATTATTAGAGACCCATTTTTCTCCCATCAACCCTTTTTATGATTCCTGATGTGTAGTCATTAGGCTTCCGAAATGGAACCACTATTTCCCATGCTAAAATCATTGTGTAGTGAATACTATGCCCATTTATCTATAATGGTAATTCACCTATATGCACACCCTTATTTATTATAGAACAAATTATATGTATTCTACATTCCATTTTCATTTAATAAATGATGATGTTGAATAAATCCATGTTATATGATCTATGTGGACCACATAAGCATTAGATTAAAATGTTCATGAAGAGTGTACCCTTATAGGGCTCTAATGAATTGGGTAATGTTTAGTATCATGATATTTCAGGTTTGGAAATGGATTAACTATATTACATTTTAGGACTTTGTTCCATCATGTTGGGACATGAGTACACATTATTCGTTTATGTTAATGATGCAATGTTTTATGTCGTTTCTACATTTCCATGTTATAATAATCATGATATATCATGACTTAATGTCCATGTTTCTCTTATGATCCATTAATATGCCTATTTCATAAAATGTATTGTATTCTTCTTGTTACACTTCACGAACTACATTACTATGATTTATAGATCGCCCTTTTATTATCTGTATTCTAAGGTTATCCCATGAAATGCTAAGTATGAAAGAATGTTATGGTCATGTAAAAGACGTTTTCAATGATGATGTCAAATTTTTATGCCTTATGTTTTCATGTAATGTTCCTAACCCCCAATGAAGCTAGACCTCTTGATTTTAAAGTTTTCTTATGTGAAGGTTTATATACCAAATCATGTCATAATATGAAATAAAGTTCAACATTTCTATAATGTGTGATTTAGGTCGAATACTATTTTATTTCATTTAATATTCCATTTAACATTTACTGATATTTTTCCTTTTTTATATGATTAAAATTTTATTTTTATTCTATCACTACATCTATTATAATGGTTGATGCATCATTTATATTTTACTACTTTCTTGTAAGGACAATGGGGAATAGTGGGGTAAATGTTTTATTCCTATAGGATTTTAGAATGTCCATTCTATGAATGGTTCATAATTTATTTTTTACATGTTTAGGAATGACCCCTAATACATGTTTATAGGGAATAGTCTCCAAAAACTATGTTAGGGCTCCTACACTAGTTTAAACCCTCGAGAATACATGGAGTTGAATTTGAGGTAATTCGGCGACCCTTGATCTTGTGTCATTTGGGTAGCCTAGGTTTTTCCATTACCTATTTGTATTAGAGCATATTTTCAATTTATTTAATAGATATATATGGAGATAGAATTTAGGGATATAGTGGTAGATCTAGCACATTCTTGGCTAGATTGATATCAGTTGAAACTCAAGTCACTTGGTGTTGTTTATTTTCAAATAAGGCACTCTAGGGTATTTTACTCTTTCGATTGGACTACGAATCCCAATGAAGGATGGAAGGGATTATGAATAATTCATAGAACATAGTTGGGGTAAAATGGGTTTCACATTAGTCATGGAAGTGACATGATAGTAATGTGGTACACATTCTTTAGGGAAGTGTTGTTTGATATGTTGGCTTTGTTGAAATCCATATTAGTTTTAAAAAATTATAAATATTCAATTATTTCTTGATTATATATAAATGGTGTTAAAGTTAATATAGAAGAATGGGACATGTTTTATCGGTGTGATTTAGTTGTTTGAAACCTTAGAGAAATGGATTTCTATAATTTTGGTTTTGAAGAGAACCATAATTTTTTAATAGAAAATTCACAAGGTGGAATGAGGTGTGTAATAATAGTTTTTATTTTTAGTTTAGTGTGAATATATCATGTAGAAAACAGTTCCAAAAATATTGTATTTTTTGGGTTATTGAGGAAAACTATGAATATGGGGTTTAGAATGTTGTTTTAAAGGATTTTTTTAAAATGGATCTAAAATTTTTTTGGTACTTATTTTCTGGATTGATTTCAATTGAGGGGTTAAAATTTTAGAAAATATCCAATAATCCCATGGATTTTGGTCATTTTGGGTTTCATGGTTGCCCATTGGATTTCAAAGGATGGATTGAGATATAGGTAGTTTATTTTGTTAGTAATTTTTTTGGAGATGATTTTTTTCAAAAATAAAAATTAGAGCTGATGAACACCTATTTAAAAATATTTGATGTCATGGTGTAGGGTGATACCAATTCCTAAACAGTGTGGTATATTTGTCTTTCATGTTTTCATAAAACCAAGAAGCTGAGGAAATCATGTGTGGTGTGGTCATAGTTGGTTTTTTTATAGCGAGAATCTAATGCATGCGTAGATGAGTTTATGGGATCATTAGTGGTGGAGCAGTAGAGACCCACTGGTTTATTTCTGTGTATAGAAATACATAATGGACTATTGTAAGAGATTCACATAGTTGTATCAGTGGATTATTGTTTGGTGGGATATTCTTGTGGATGTATCATGTTGTTTATGTTTTGATAGATTCATGTATGGTGGGATCATCTATGTTTGATGTGAGGCATGGGATTCCATATGTGATGTTTTTAAGATCATAGATTAGAATTATGATGTGTATTTCAATATTACATAGTGATTTTTTGTGTTGGAATACTTGGTTTATATTTTTTTGGTTCTCCATTGGTATATATTGATTTTAAAATTACAATGTTATCCATATGGAGGGAAGAACCACTAGTTGAAATCTATCATTAGTGGTGGATTATTATAGTTTGGATCACCATAATCCTTTAAATGTTTACTTTTTTTATGAAACATTTGTGTTTTAGAATTTATGGGATTTTCCTAGCTCTATATTGACGTTATTAATGGATACAATTAAAATAATCAATATCGTATCCCAATATATGGATGTATTTATGGTTAATGGGATTCTAAATTAATTATAGTTGAATTTTATAATGAATCATGTGTGGAAGTATTCATGTGTTATGACTAGGCAAGGTAGATGTCGTGATTTTGGAGAGTGTTTTTGTGGGTACATTGATTTGGTTGGTCATACATATATGTGGGGAATAAACATTGTGTTAGTCTCCTGAGCCTATATTAAATAGAATGTGACCCTTCTGAGTGTATGTTAGTTATTGGATTTTGTTGAATGGGAGCATACTGTTATTGGGTTCGGCTGAGACTAGATTAGATACAATGGAAGAACACATGAGAGGGTTCTTATTTGATCACTCTTCCTAAAAGTAATATAATGTGTGTTAGATAGACTATTAGAAAAGGTATCAGTGTGTGGGTGTTTGTGAACATGGGTTACCGGTTGTGTTGTTGCATTGCAGATTGATGAATGAATATGTTTGGGTTCACTGAAAATGGTTCGGGTATTGGATGAACCTAACAAGTGATATAGTGGTATCATAGTGGTGGACTCAATATGGGATCACTGTCTTGGTGAGGTTATGGTTGTGATCTAGTCATGGATGACCATTCATTTTGAAGATAAATTTGACATGTCCCTTAATATTGAATGGTGCTACTGGTTACGAATTGATGTACCAAGCTTTGATTGATTAGATATTGCAACATAACAAGAGTTATAATAGATGTAATAGTGTGGATTCATTTATGTGATACACATACATTTTTTTATACCTATTATAGGTTAATGCTTTTGTAATTGTATATGGGAATCTATTTGGGTGGATTTTACCATTATTATATTGACGTTGAGACCCTCATTGGATGAATTCCAATAAATATCAGTAATTGATTTCTTGTTGAATTGTTTTTCATTGGATATTATCATCCGGAGATACAAATCATGTGTGATTATTATTCCACTTATTTTCATTACATGCCTAGATGGATGGATTTGGGATAATATAGTTCAATTAGATATTATGGTGAATTAAATTAAGGACACATGTATGGTGGGCAGTACCTTATTGGTCATGGGTTTGTGGCCATTATTTTAGAAATGATTTTGAGGTCAAAATGGTTAATGGAACCCATAGATTTTAAGAAGAATGTTTTTTTGAGAAAACTACTCCTTTTATTAATTTCTGATTGGGGTTTGTTGGATTCCAAGTGTGGGAATTGAGATAGAGTGGTGTAGGTGTGACCTAGGAGTGAGCTGAATCAAAAGCACTTTGGTTCTCAAGATGGAGTGTGAAAATTAATGGTGTGGATTATGGGACCAAATAACATAATATTTTGGGAATTTATATAGATCCATTTTTGGGATTATGGATTGATTGGTGATGTCTCATGATATATGACATAATGTTTTGGTGATGTGGTGATGCATCAGTGGTTGAAGATGAGTGGGTTCATAGAAAGTTGTCTTGGAGGGATTTGATGTTTATGTAATTTTAAATAATATCAATTGAGTTAGAATCTGCACCAACAGAATCATTTGAGAAATTTTGGGAATAATTTGAGGATTGTAGACGCCGAAAAAGTCCGTAACTCCCAGATGAAGTTTCGGAATGACAAAGAGAAGTCATATTATGAATCAGAGGCCTGGTCCATAGGCCCGGAAAGTGGTGGACGAAATTAAGGAGGACTGGCGTGAAATAATGAGGTGCATGCGAAGCATTCCCGGGATTCTCACAATCGAGCCAATAGAGCCTGCAATTTTGCGCGCCCCAGTTCCACGCGGTGAAGTTTTGCGCGCCGACGGTTCCCAGCGCAGAAGATTTCTTGCGCCGCCTGCATTACGCACTGGATGATGCCTATAAATAGAAGGCGAACCCTAACGATTTGGGGGTTGTGGAATTCAGAATAGCTCCTATGCACACAATTCAGACTCCCCCGCACGCAAGATGACCTCTAGGTAATTCCTCTATTCGTGCAACCTTGCCCCGGGGATCACCTTTGCGCACAACACCACTGGCTTAAATGATTTTGTTCACTCCTTCGGGTTCCCCCCATTTTCTCAATCTTTACCCCGTGCATGAAATCCCCTCATATGCGTGCAATCCCATCCTTTGTGCACAATCACGTCTCTACGCAATCCTCTTGTCCTACTGCGTTCCATCCCGCTGTTTTTCGCGCAAACCATCTTTTTGTGCACAACACCCAGGACCCCTTTTACCATGACGCCCCTTGGCTGCCTTTCCGCATCGGCATCTGATGTATCCCCTTCCGGGCATGCACTCCATGAGTTGTTTTCCCATACGGCCTTCCAGGCACGGACGAAGTAACATCAAGGTCCCTTGGGCGGTGTTTTCCATTGTGTTTCTCTGCCCTATGCTTCTCTGCATAGGCACGCTAATGACTATTTCTTCTTTTCATAGTCATGCTACCGTGGACCCCTCAATGGTTTGACCTGTGGCCACCTTCACTATGGCCTTGTTGATGCCTTCCCACCCACAATGGGTAGAGGTCATTGGGAAGGTAATCTCTAGTGGTGTGGAGAAAACCCACCTCGTCCAAGCTGTAGGACATTAAACTGCTAAGCACCACGTCCTTAACACATGACGTTAAACTGTGGTCCTACCCAGTGCATCGCACGCAGAGTCCCCCAAACTCGGACATCTTTTACACCTCTCGTCTCCACGGGAATGTAATCTTCTCGCATGGAATGAGATCCTCCTTGTCGGAGTGGCGTTTGTCCATAGGGGAAGGGATGCCTTAGAGCGTAAGCCCCTAGCCTCTCTTACGGAAGGTTGCACCCATGCACCTATATACTTCCCTCCTTCCAAAGCTAGTGGAGTCCCTTTCCCATTGTACTTTGTCGCACCATGGGCCTCCTTCCTGGAGTAAGCCCCAAAACACAGGGCCGCTAACCACATGTAAGGCCCTCTTTCCTCTTTGGGTCACTCAACGTGTAAGCCCATTTCCACTTCTCACGGACGCACCCTTTGTGACGTGATCGTCTGGTCCCTACTGCTTCTTATTTCTCACACTGAGCATGACTCACGTGAGATTAGAGCGCGCATCAACCATGAAATCCACCCATGGGCCACCTTATAGTGTAAGACCCATACCAGCGAACTACGTGGACTTTGACCCGAGCTAACGCATGGTACCTAGGAAGCCTCCACGAGTTTCAATCCCACCACCCGATCGTTCTGACTTCTTCACGTCGGTTTTCCAACACCATGGACTGCCTCAGAGCGTAAGACCCAAATTCGTTTGTCTTTCATGACGTTAAACAGTATCCCTAGTCCCGCATGACATTAAACGGTATGCCTTCGTCCCGCATGACGTTAAACTATATTTCGTCCCGCATGACGTTAAACTGTATCCCTCATCTCGCATGACATTAAATTGTATGCATTCGTCCCTCATGATGTTAAAATGTATGTCGTCCTACATGACGTTAAACTGTATTCCCCGAACTACATGGACTTTGATCCCTGCTAACGCATGGTACGTAGGAAGCCTCCCTGAGGTTCAAGCCTGTAACTCCATCACTCATCCTAATCCTTACACGGGCCGCCACATCCCGGTGAGATCATGCCACCCCATCCCACTCTATAGTATCCATGAAGCCACCCACGTGTTGGCCCCAACATCGGTGTTCCCCCTAGGGAGTTATTCAATCTTATCTAATCTTAGTTCTCCGATCAGTCTGATCCATCTCTGCAAGACGTTAAACTCGCGGCATACCCCTTGTTAAACATGGGAAGCTGAGGAAAACCTCTGACATCACACAATTCCCGGCGTTCGATGTGGGATGCCTCGGGCTTCCGTGCCCTTTAGAAGCCCTGTGATAAGGGACAGAAGATAGATATGCTGATCCCTAGAGTCAAGACATGCCAACGACACCCCAACGTGACCATTATCCTCACCGAAGGTTGCTACCCAGACAAGACCCCTTGGAGAATCTCAACGGAAGCAACATAATTAACTAGCGTCCATGTAGATATGGAGCCGCGAATGAGATTCATGAACCCGTCATAAATCTATGAGGGAGACCCAGACTAGGTGACGAGCTCCGAGGAGGAATCCATGGAGGGAAGAACCAACATCCCATTATCCCAGTTTTGATCAAGGAGCAGACGTACCTGAACAAGGAATAGATGCCGCCCTCCTTTGGAAAGCGGGAATTCAGGGAAAAAATCCACATGTCCTCCCATGCATGATGGACACACACGCGCACCCCGGTTTAAAAGTGTCGGAAACCGAAAATGGACAACCCAATGTGAAGCTCTTCTCCTGAACATGGGGACTAGTAGCGTTTCGGGTGTCAGAAGATTAGCATGTCCCCAGGTCTGGGTGACTATTATTGGGATGTGAAACCCGCCAAGGGTTGAGGTAGTCAGGATGTTGTGCACTCCATTCTGCAATTTCGTCAGCGTGGATCCCTCTCGCCAACCATAGAAGACGTAATGATTCTAGGATATTGGTTTTCGGTTTTTTTTCCTGTTAGTACTAATGGGTTCATCTCCCTGCTTCCAGGAATTAGATCACTACATCCGGAGCTCGATCTCCACCTGCCCACCGGCGCAGGGGCAGGGGCAGTACCGACCCGACTACCCCTTGTGGTCCCGACTTTTCTGCAGTCACTCTGGCTCTGATTGCTACAATTTTCGGGCGCTCACGCCCCCTCCCCTGACAGAAATCATCCAGCGAAGGCTGATCCACAAACTAGTTCGTAGGTACGATGAGGAAGGGATCATCCCCACCAAGGGCATGGCCCGTTTGGATCTAGAGGGGGCGGCGCCTCACCGTTGTCGCCGCCACTGAGGGCCGCGCAGGGAGCCGCCGCTCCCCACTCCGACATTCAACCGCTTCGGGAGCCTATTCCCAGAGCGCCTTGACACATCCCGTTCCAACGCCAATAAGGTGGTGGATGTCCGGGTTCGCCCGATCGGAGACCCGTCCCAGGGGTTAACGGCAAGTGCCCCATCCAGGCTGCATCGGCGCCACCGCTCGGCTCCCCGGGCCAAGGAGTAGGCAATCGTCGTGCCCGCACCACCAGCTCCATCCCATCTGACCCAATGCCAGAGTCGGGCGCGAGCAAAAGAGGATGCCTGTCCTGGGGCACCAATGTCAGCAACCACCATTGCCAGAGCCGCTGCTGACTCCTGTTACTAGACCCCCGCACACGTTGAGCAAGGGCAGTCACATGCCCAACTGGGATCGAGGCCCTGACCGCCATGCAGGCAAGTTGGGTCGACTCTCCCGGTCGCAGGCACATGCAATGGCCACCGCAGACCAATCCGCGATAGTGCCACCCATCATGAAGGCTCATTCCGTGCCTCTGATCTGGAAAGCCGAAGGCTTCGACTCGACAGCTACGCTCCATATATGACTCTTTCCGACGCCCACTTCACTGGGTATGAGGTCACTCCCCCTACCACTGGCCACGAGTATGGAGCCATTGAATATATGGTTGCTCACCCACATGGAGGACCTCCCCATGTCCCTTTCGACATCTGTCCCAGTGATCCTCGTACCCCGGCCTTCAGTCCCCTCTGCCCCAACGCTATGGATGCTAGGGGACTCCTTGGAGTAAATCATACATACTCTAAGGAGCCACCCAGGGGCTGAAAGACGGGACGTCGTCACTGTAAGAGGAATGTCAGGGGGGTTTGGACGGAAATTAGACCAGTCCATTTCTCAGACTCTGAAGAGGAGTACGACTCGATGATGGAACCTTCCCCCCCCCCAACCCTTTGAGTCGAGGGAAGAGATGGGGATGTGGCGCATCAGTCTTTAATTCCCTAAATGAGAGATCTGTATGATTCCCTCCTCCCTCCTAAGTTATATCCATGAGGATGAGGACTTGGAGTACCCCGAGGGGTCGAACCCGCAATTATAACTAGCCTCCCTGGAACACCTTCCACCTCAGTCAGATGGGTGGGGAACTTTTCTGGGGACAGACGGAAGGGTCGCAACGTGACACACCCCCGGCGTTCAAGGAAACTGTGGCAGGAGGCCTATTTGCCAGCCCATCCTATCGTGACGTGGAATCCAGGTCACTGAAACCCTTGGAAGATGACTCAGGGATCGGCGGCCAATCGGCCTGTTCGTCGTATTCCTCACCAGCCAGCTCACCGGCCCGGTGTCCTGCCTCGGTTCCGTTGCCAGATCCCCGACCATTTTCAGTTGATGAGCAGGGGCAGCAAGGGCTGGATCCCTAACCAGAGTCATGGAGCTTCTGGGCCATCCTCGCAGCAGGCCACTTCCTGGATAAGTTTTGGCCAGTCACAGGATCCAATTTTTATATTCCAGAGTCACTCACCCCGGGAGAGTTTGAATGTTTCCGCCAGAATATTCGGGCGACTCACTCCCGTCTTCGCCATCATCTATCACCTTATCCCAGGATTCATGTACATATCGAGGATATGAGTGAGCAGTGCCATCATGTCGACCTAGCTGTGCTCCCCGTGGTTTGGCACCCCGAGTCACTTGACCACCATGGGGCCCTCCAGCAACAATGAGTTCAGAGTTTTCAATTACTCCTCAAGGTTATCGAGTAAGCCACCCCCCCCCCCCACGTGCACGTCCGCGGATGGGGGCAATATGCTTCCCTTCTTTTATGTGTGATCTGCCGAGAGCCCAACTCACTGGGCGGCCATGAGGGAATGTCACCAAGGGCAGTGGCGGTCAACATGGCTAACCTTTTAGATGATGGAAATGGTGTGGAGCTCCTCGATGGGGATTTGCCCCCAGAGGACAACCCACTACTAGACCCATCTGGGAGGATGACTCGCCAACAGATGAACCTCCTAGGTCTCCCTACACCCACTAAAGCCTTAACACAGAGCCGAAACATCGGCAAGGGTAAAGAGAACGTTGGGACTGTCAGGATTACTGACCCATCTGCCTTGGTACAGAAGGCAGAGGAAGGCCCCGAGAAGGCCACACTATGCCAACATCTTGCTGAGAAAAAGAGGTTGGTTGATGAGCTCTTGACCGAACGCATTGCAGAGCGGCGGCCAGACTACAGTAACCCTAGGCAAGGACAGCAAGGGCATGAGCACCTACCCCTTGAAAAGATTCCCCTAGGAAACTGCGACCATGTTGCGTTCGCCTATAGAATTGTGTTTGGAGCCCATCGCAAGAGGGCATGACATGTTTCGCCTAACCCTCCCGAGCGGCGGGATCACCTAGGGGACCCTGCTCTGTTTCCTCCCGCTGCCCCGTGAGTCACTCCGCCAGCCACCCCACAAGCTGCTAAGCTTGACTACTGGATTGAAGAGCTTGGAAATGAGCTTGTGGTTAGAGATCCCCTTCAGGACAGAAATCCATGTCTGGACGATCTAATGGAGGCACTCATCACCCGCTTAGAGGCCTTGGAAACTCGGCGGGTGGCAATCCCACCAGACGACAAGCCGTACCCAACATGGGTGGATGACATGCCGGCCCCGCCGGGATTTGGGAACCCCACTTTCACCCCCTTTAACGGGATTGGGGACCCTCCACAGCACCTTTCCAACTTCAACTCAAGGTGCGGGACTATGTTAGGGACTCCGGCGCAGCATGAGGCTGCCATGCTCAGTTGCTTCGTTCAGACACTGGAAGGACCAGCATTCGTTTGGTACAGCCAGCTCCGCATTGGATCTGTGACAAGCTGGGGGGACCTTCGCTAGAAATTCCTCTACCAGTTCAGTTTCACAACCCGGATGACGAACATCGCAGACCTCTTCAGGTGTAAAAAAAGGCCAGATGAGAGAGTCGTGGTCTTCTTCGCCCGGTGGAAGGGGCTCACGTACTCCCTTGACATGCTACTGACGTAGGATAAATTACTGACAATCTGTGTAGGGAACGTCAAGGCAGATCTAGTTCCTTCTCTGATAACTCATAATTACGCTGAAGGGTTTTAGGACTTCTCGGACAAGGCTCAACGCCTCAATGAATCCCTACAACAGGCCAGTCAGGCATGCCCGCTGCCTCCTGTAATCCCTTCAAGGAGAGCTACCAGAGCCGAGCCTGCTGCTATGGCCCAGATAGAGGCCCCCAGATATCTATAGTTTCTACCAGTAAGACCAACTCAGCAGCCTCATAGGGGTCAACCCCCACGGGCATGTCCTCCGGCCCAACAATGACCGCCCCAAAATCAGCGGCACCTCCGCATAACGCACCGCCACCACCGAGGCGAGATAATCAGGTTCCTCCTCCTTGGCATTATCCCACATCCCCTAGTCATGGTCAGCCTCCATGAGCCCCCTTTCCAGACAGAAGGAATTGGACTTACTCGTTTGACGAGGCCCAGGTCCCCGGTTATTTCCGTAGCGCCTTGGTGCAGAGGTTCGTGCGGCTGCCTGAGTGCCGGAAGCCAGAAGAGGCACATCTCACTAATCACTCTATCTACTGAACTTATCACCGGACCATGGGGAACACCATCCAGTGATGCTATGTGTTCAAGGACTCGTTCCAAGTCTAGATTTAAAAAAACATAGTCAGGTTGGGACCAGCCCCGACCCAAGTGGCAGGTATCTTCTTGAGATCAGATGGCAGCAGTGGCAACGAGGATGAGTGGGAGCAGGTTTAAGACCATGGGTAGTAGATGTATAATGACTGGGTGGCCTGCAGGATGGTCGCTCATGCCCGTGGAATCATCCGTGCCTGCCTGAGTCAGCCAGAGCCCTCAGAATCTGCGAGGGCTGCTTTGGCATCATCACCCCTACCTACCTCTTACTAGAAGAGCATGCGGCAACGCAAGAAGAAAGAATGTGCCCTGCCAATGCCGTCATCATCTCGCACGCTTGGCAATTTTATGCCCCCAGAAATGGGGATCCCGCCGAGACTCCATCTGGTAGTGGATAACTCCTCGAGCGAAAGCCCGGGGTACGCTTCAGTTAATACCGTACTGTTGGTAGATCCCCTTTTGACTCCCGATGATGAGGAATGCTGGGTGGACCTTCCCAATGTCCCCATCCATCGACAACGTCGGCGGAGCTGTGGATATGTGAATCGCCAGGGCACGGTAGTCGTCACCTCCAGTCAGGCCATGCACGCTACTGAGACCAGGCAGTAGGCCCGATACAGAGCTCAGCACACGCAGCCCCCTCTCCCGGTGTCGGAAAGGTCGCCTCCACCATCGATTGTGTTACTGGATCAGGCTGGACCACCTCGGTCGTGCCGCGACCAGCCCTGCCCCGCCACTGGCTAGCTACAGCCTTCTGGTCCTAGCAAGGCAGCCACCACCCGGGCTTTGACTAGTGAACAGTGAGATGTGCCAAGTACTAGTCAGTCACCGGTTTTGTCGGTAGGGCCTGTCATGCCTCCAATCGCATAGCGACCTCTTGTAAGTAGAAGATCGTGTTTGGCTCGAAAGTATGATGTTCTAAATCAGCTAGACGACATTCCGGCAAGGCTTTCTATCCTTGAGGTCATTCGTCTATCGTCTGAAATGTGTGAGGAGCTCGCCGAAGCTCTAAGGAGCCCCCTCCAGTTTGAGATGGAGGTGGCGGCCATAGAAAACACCCACACCGAGGTGATTCAGGACGCCGAATTTCATGCGGTTATCTCGTTTTCCGGTGAATATGAAGACCTTCCCATACAGGGGCACATTCACCCACTGTACATAACCGGCCAGTTCAATGGCATGGATGTCCGCCGCTGTCTTGTTGACACTGGTTCTAGGATTAAAATAATCCCAACTCGGACACTACGGAAACTGAGGTTGTCTGAGGATGATTTAACTCGCTTTGACCTCAGGATCTAGGGGTATGACAGGACCGAGAAAACACCAATCAACAAGATTCAATTGAAGACCCAGTTCGGCGGTTTAATTGTCAACACTGAATTCATGGTTGTCTCTCCGGACACCACTTACAACGCGTTGATGGGCAGGTCGTGGCTCCAACTTCACGCAGCGGTCCCCTCATCATATCAGCAACACCTCAAATACTCCCTTAAGGTTCGAGTGGGCATGCTCCAAATAGGTGTGTCTCCTTTTGCCTCATGTGAAGCCTGTTATCTGGACGCTTGACTATTACAAGAGCAAGGACATGCAGATCTTGACAGGTGAGGTTGAGCCTGCCACTGTCACGAGTGATCCCTGGCTAGGTTTGGAAGACACATATGTCTTCCCAATCCATCGGTTGGAGGCCACAACCCCCGACATGGGGCAGTGCTTCATTGTTTCGAGTGTCATAGGAAGGAATATTTTTTGGTCCAAGAGACGACGGGAAATCACCTCATACTCTTACACCAACCATGCTCAGGTGATCCCCGAGCCCCTTACCCATGTATGATATCGGGATGTTAGGCTCATGGTAATGGCAGTACGTCATACGTGTCTGTTTTGCTGGGACGGAATTGACCGGCTCCAGCCAACGCGCCACTACTTGTTTGATGTCATAAAGCATGGCCACTTGGGCGGAAGGCCAGATGGTATTGGATCAACCACCTTTGTCGCCATGGTCTCTACAGTGCATGAGTCTCCAGACGTGATGACCTCTGCCACCCAAGTTGACACCAGCTTCCTATCAGGGTCTGGCAGCCCCGAAACGGCTTCCCCTGTGGATGATCCCACTACAAGTAGAGTGGAGGACATAGAAGAGGCTCCTCCTGCCTTTTAGGAGGGCGTCCCCACAATGGTCAATGAGTTACTGCAGGTGAACCTCAGTAGCGAGGCAGACCCGAGACCCACATTGGCCAGTGCCGCTATGCCCCTCGAGGAATGGCAACATTACTTAGACTTCCTCATATAGCACTGTGATGTGTTCGACTAGAGTTATGATGAGATTCCAGGGCTAGATCCCCAGGTAGTCATCCACCGCCTTGGCCTTCCAGCAAACCATCGCAGGTTCAAGCAGCTTCCCAAGAAGATGCACCCCTCTCACAGTGCCATGGTTGAGGCCAAAGTTGATAAGATCATCAAAGACAACATCGTCATGTAATTCCAGTACCCCAGGTGGCTAGCCAACATTGTGCAAGTCAGGAAGAAGAACGAGCAGATCAGGGTCTGTATCGACTTCCGCGATCTCAATCGCCACTGTCTGAAGGATGATTTTCCCCTTCCCGTGAAAGAGTTGTTGATCAATTCCACGGCCGGGTTCCAATCCCTCTCCTTCATGGATGGGTACTCTGGGTACAACCAGATCCCGATGGGCCCCGAGGATGAAGAGTTCACTGCCTTCAGGTCCCCCCAGGGTACTTTCTGCTACCAGGTTATTCCCTTCGTCCTGAAGAATGTGGCTGCTTGGCGCTCGTATTTACCATGCATAAATTGCGGCACTACTTGCAGCACCACAAGGTACAGCTAGTCTCTCGGGTAGACCTGTTGAAATACATCTTGAACCGACCTATGTTGACTGGCCGATTGGTGCGCTGGGCAATGATCCCCCAGCAGTTCGACATTCGGTTCGTACCTCAGAAGGTCGTCAAAGGACAGTCGTTGGCAGACTTCTTAGCTTCCCACCCAACCTCCGTAGACTAGCCACTAGATCTAGGCTTTCCTGATGAGGCAATCCTCTCAGTCGATCACGCCATCCTATGCTGAAAGATGCACTTTGACGGTGCCTCCCGGAGCCCCACCGGTAGGAGGCTCAATGATCCAAGGCTCAACAGAGTGGGATTGGGTGTCGTCTTCATCACCCCGGAGCAAACCGTTCTGCCGTATTCATTTATGTTGTCAGAAGGCTGCACCAACAATGAGGCAGATTATCGTGCCCTCATCACTGGCCATGAGTTGGCTCTCGATATTGACGTACCACATCTGTATGTAAAAGGGTACTCCGATCTAGTCATCAATAAGGTCAATGGTGACTATATTGTCAGGAAGCCAGAACTCATGCCATTTATAGAGTGAACCCATCCTCTAATGGCTATGTTCCCCTCCCGGCCAGAGGTCGTTCACATTCCCCAGTCGCAGAACAGTCGAGCAGATGCTTTGGCCAGCCTGGCCGCATCACTTGCGAAGCCCGAGTAGGTTGACCTAATTATCCACATGGCACACCAGAGAGTCATTGATCTCGTTATTCCAGAGGGTGATCGTGGCCCGTGAGTAAACCATCTCACAGCTGGTGCTCCTACATCCGGATCCCCGGGGGATTCAGGTGAGGTAATCGAGACAGTTCCTTACTGGAGGATGCCCTTGGTTGAATATCTCTAGCATGACAATCTTCCGTCGGACCGAGCTGAGCATGAGAGAATCTAAAGACGCACGCCGCAGTTCACCCTTCATAGCGGTCCCAATCATGAGCATATCCTTTACAAGATCGGATTTGATGGTGTTATCCTCCATTTCCATCAAGGAGTCCAGATCCCACAGGTCATGCAAGAGGTCCACACTGGTTCCTGTGGCGCCCACCAGGCCGGGTCAAAGTTGTCCGACCAGATTCGTAGGGTGGGATACTTCTGGCCCTCCATGATCTACAACTGGATTGAGTATTCCAAGAGGCGTCACACATTCCATGTTAATGCTAACTTTGTGCATCGGCCACCAGAGGCTCTCCATAGTACCAAGTATTCTTGGCCCTTTTCAGTCTGGGGGTTGGATGTTGTAGGACCTTACGCGCCGGCGACAGCCCGCCAGTGCTGGTTCATCTTGACCACTATGGATTTCTTCTCCAAGTGGGCAGAGGCAATCCTGCTCAAGGAAGTCAAACCCTGTTCTATCTCTTACTTTGTGACCTCCAATATCATCTATCGATTTGGAGTACCTCACACTATCATCACGGATAATGGAACCAAATTCCGAGCAGCTGGGATGATGAAATTGTACGCCAAGTACAACATTTTCTAAAACCACAACTCCCTCTATCATGCGCAGGAGAATGGAAAGATCGAGGCGTTTAACAAAACCCTCTCTAATAGTCTACAAAAGATGTTTGGTCAGAACACAAAACGTTGGCTGGACAAGATCCCCAATGCCCTCTCGACTTATAGGACGACGACTCATAACACCACCCAGGTGACTTAGTAATCCCGGGTGTATGGAGTTGAGGTCGTCCTGCCCATCGAGATCCAATTTCCCTTATTGTGCATGGCAGTCTATGACCAGCATGCGCCGGATAGAGCTGTCGAAATCCGTCTAGCCGAATTGGAAGCGCTATACGAAAGTAGGCTTCACACGCTACATAACATGGAAAGGCATCAGAGTCGGATGGCTCGAGCATTCAATAAGAATGTTCGCCTTTGCTCTTTCCTGCAAGGCGACCTGGTGTTGGATCTCAGATCAACGATGATTCTCAGAAAAAAAAACCACCCAAGTTGGAGCCCAAATGGGAGGGCCCTTTCATTGTCCATAAGGTTTATCCCAATGCCGTGTATTCCCTGGTGACTATGGATGGTGAGATCATAACTCCTCCCACCAACGCCAGGTTCCTCAAGCAGTAGTTTTCCTAGGTATGTATTGTCCTGCATGAAATTAAACTGTACGGTCTCGTACGACCCTAAACTGCACCTTTGTCTGAGTTCTAAGACCTTAAACTAAGATCCTTACATGGTCCTGCATGACCATAAATTGTACAGTCCTACACGACCCTAAACTACACCTTGGTCCGAGTTCTAAGACCTTAAACTAAGATCCTTACATGGTCCTATATGACCTTAAACTGTACGGTCCCACACGACCCTAAACTGCACCTTCGTTTGAGTTATAAGAACTTAAACTAAGATCCTTACATGGTCCTGCATGACCTTAAACCGTACGATCCCGCATGACCTTATACATCACCTTGGTCCATGTTCTAAGACTATCAACTAAGATCCTTACATGGTCCAACATAACCTTAAACTACATTTTTTCCTACATCTGGGCCCCCAATGGTCTGAGTTCTATGAACTAAAACTAATATCATTTCCTCGTCCCACACGACGTTAAACTGTATTCTGTCCCACATGACGTTAAACTGTATTTCGTCCTACATGACGTTAAACTATATTTCAAGAACTTCATGTGGATTGATTCCCATATTTATGGGACACGTAGGACTGCCTGAAAACTTAGACTTCAGGTCCATCCCCATCTCTTAGGAGATCCTGCGATCTTCCGGTTGCCTCAGTCTTTTCACCTGCCCTTCCCTTGGGAATCCACCATCTTTTGGCCGCTCTCTGAATAAGCCACTCAACCCTTTCCAGTGGTCTGCTAATTTGTTTGGAGTACTCTGGTCTAGGACCTGGAGTGTCAGATTCAACTTAGGCAAGTCTTCATCTACTTTTCAAGCTTCGTGTTCCCCTTCATTCGGGCCCCACCCGCTTTCACACCCAGAGGGACCCCCATGAACGACCTGTATACAACGCATAAGGGATCTCCTACCATCATAGGACAACGCACCCAAGGGTTTCGGGTAACAAATTGAAACAAATCCTGTGTTGTGAATGTGGTCAGCGGTTGATGCTCATTTGTTTGCCCCTACCTCTTGGCTAATGCTACAGGATGCTGTGTTGCAAGCATGGTCAGCAGTAATACTCAATCATCACGCCGGCTTCATCGGGCCCTGAATGTTGGTTGCATGATTCACACTATGACCCACCCCACCATGTAAAGGTGGAATCTCGACACTCCTTGTACTAACCCTCATTACAACCCCACACGTCAGATGGACCAAGCAGCGTAAAGGTTTATCTTGGGGATCCCGCGATCTGAGCTCTAGAGTATGTGCTTGGGTTTCTTCTTTACAGGTTGCATGCAGCTTGACCCTCATCCCCATGGGGAACGAGGAGTCGCCCAAACATTGCGTTTCGAGCCCAGCGTAGCAGGGAGCTAGCATCTTCTGCCCCCTGATTGTTGAACCCTCTTAGGCCCCTTCGGCCTGAGGCTCCACCCTCGGAATCGAACGCGGTGTAGGTATGGGATTATGTCCTCGTTCACATCAGGTATTCTTTATCGCATCGTGCGTGTTTCCCCTAGTCCAAGCCATACGACCTTAAACTATGTTGCCAGGTCCAAGCCATAAGACCTTAAACTATGCTGCCTAATCCAAGCCATACGAACTTAACCTTTGCTACCAGGTCCAAGCCATACGACCTTAAACTGTGCTGCCAGGTCCAAGCCATACGACCTTAACCTCTGCTGCCAGGTCCAAGCCATACGACCTTAAACTGTGTTGTCTGGTCCTAGCCATCCGACTGTAAACTGTCCTGCCAGGTCCAAGCCATACGACCTTAAACTGTGCTGCCTGGTCCAAGCCATACGACCTTATACAATGCTGCTAGGTCCAAGCCATATGACCTTAAACTGTGCTGCCAGGTCCCACAACATGACCATAAACTGTGATGATATCATCCCGGCTTCATTCCATTAAGAAGATACCTCTCAAGAACTACGTATGGCTTGATTCTCATCCTTATGAGATACATAGGAGCACCTGAGAACTTCTCCATAGGCCCAGCCTCACTTTTTATGTTCGGTCTCTCGGCCTAAATGTGTCTCTAGGAGCACATAGTAAGCAGGGGTTTTCCCCATTCAAGTACGGTTTTGCAACCACTTTACCATGTGTCTCCCATTCCCCTTATTCTTTGGTCTGAGTTCTAAGACCGTAAACTAAGACCCTTGGATTTTCACAACTCGGTCTCTCTTGTGGGATTGTACGATGTGGTGCGGGATTATGTCCTCCTTCACATTAGGTTACTCGGCGTACTGTGCCTATCCCCAGAAGAGATGTGTCCCTCGTCCCAAATGATGTTAAACTGTATTGCATCATACATGATGTTAGACTACATTTCAAAAGCTACGTGTGACTTGATTCTCATCATAATGAAACACGTAGGAATGCCCAGACATTTCGTCTTGGGTCCAGCCCCAAGCATTACCAAATCCTATACCTCCTTATTGTCGGACCCTCGGCCTGACTTCTTGGTAAGTGGTGTAATCGTGACATCTACCCAGAATAAGTTCGAGATGCCCCATAGTACTAATTGGAAGTGGAAGTTCTCTCGCTAGAGAGGTCTTGTCTGAAAATTGGGTCGATCCGTGATCAGGTTGGTACTTCTGCCTAATGCACCTCCGCCGCGGTGGCACAATTTCAGGAGTGTTGGATTCTGTTCGAACAAACCACCACTCCATATTCCACGCTTTGCATTCCCCTTTATTCAGATATGCATTCTCTTTCATGTTCGATGGGACCCCCTAATAGTATGGATGATAGAACTATGGTCTGCCTACTGTCCTGGGCCATCGTTCCGGAGGACTGGTCATGTTTGACAGGACCCCCTAACAGTATGGATGATATAATTTGGTTCGCCTACTGCCATAATATGGATGATAGACCTTTGGTCCACCTATTGTAGTAGTCTGGATGATAGACCTATAGTCCGCCTGCTGTCCTGGGCTAATGTTCTGGAAGATTGGCCAGCAATATTTGAGTTTGGCCCCGTGTTCCGAACATGGTCAGCGATCATCCCTCATTTATTTTCCACATTCCAGGCCAACACGATAGGGATTCTGCGTTTCCACCAGCATTAACAGTTATCCTCCATCGTCGCACCCCAGAGTATTCCGAATTCGGGTAGCGTGATTCACCTTTCCTTTCCATCTCCCTGTGTTCGGATGGATTTCAATGCCCCCGGCATTGCCCCGCTCGTGTGTCATAGCACATTGAGAAAGTGATATATCAATCAGTCTGAGGTCTTCTCCACAGAAATCTAGGCCCAATTTCGGATGCTTGAAGCACGGTTAATGCCCCACAGTTGGAGGAAATGATAACATGAGTATCCTTTGCTTCTCGCGTTGGGTGTGACCCACAGGAGCTTATGGATGAGTTGTTATTCATTTCGGAATTATGGTTGAGCATATTAAACCATGGGTACAAATGAATGGATTTGTCCATGTATTGGATTGAGATGATGAGCAGTATATGCAGGAAGTTCATGAGATGGCCAAAACAAAGCCTCTAAGGGTCAGCGTGCTGGATCGATCCTTCCAACGCTGCTACCCATTGGCTGGAAGCCTCCAAGACCGCTTCTTGCTCTTTGCAGACTCTCTCCTCATCAGCTTCCGTAGAGCACAGCTCGCCAACCCTCGCTTGTGCCTGCGCCCTCTCGGTTTGAAGTACAACCATCCGCTGACTCGCTTCCATTAGTTGTTCCTACGCATCAGCCAGCTGGGCCGCCAGTTGTTCCACGAGCTCAGAAAATGTCCCAAGGAAGGCATCCTTCTCTGCAGCCTGCCCTTCGAGAAGCCAGACCTCCCGCTCCGCCCTCAGCAATGCTCGGGCTTCTTCTGATCTTTCCCGACACCAGGCAACAGTGGTGCACTGGCTGCTCTCACGTATCCTCTCGGCCATGTAATCAGGGACTATCAAATGAAGGCGCTGACCGTCATCCCCCCCGGCGCATAGGAAGTGAATCCAGATCTGGAGTGATCCTATCTGCCTCATCCAATCCGACTAGGTATGTCTGAGAAAGCACTGGATACACTTCCACCCTTTGCACCGTGTCATCCGGCTCTCCTCGACCGCTTCTGAGTCCGAGTCATCTATCTCTTCAGGGTCAGTGGGCTGGTACACAGGAAAGGCAGCCAGCAGGTCAGCAGCAGGATCTGCGTCAGGGATGTCTTCATGAGGAATTGGATCCTCGAAGTCTGGGCGATCTTCCTTTCTCGCCCCAACAGCGAAGGTGCCTCCGTCAGCCTCTTGCCTCGCCTCAAGAACAGTGCTGATGATTCCCACTTCCCCCTTCTCGCCGATTTCCAGGGCCTACTCAGTGTGGGAAGCATGTTCTGAACGAGGTGGTATGTCCTCCACTGGTCCTCTCACGGACGGCATGGGCTCCACAGCATGACGAGCCTCCAATGTTGAAATCACTACGCAAGGCGTATAATGATTAGTTGGGATTTTTTTATAACAATCACCAGTAGTGAAGTGTGAGACTCATAGGAATCCAGAGCGTCAGCCTCAAGTGTTCCGGCCGCTGCAGGAGCCAGCGCGATTGGAGACCCCTCTGCACTTTTCAATTCAATGATGTGTGTCGGATCCCCATCATCTCCCATCGGTTCCCTTCCTCCCTCCTCTAGTGGGGATGCCTGACCAACGCTTAGGTGCTCTTGAGTGAGGTAGAGGGAGGGTTTAAAAATTGAAAAGGAGAACGAATAAAAAAATAGGGAAATGAATGAGGATAGAGACAAACATCGAGTATCTCAGTTAGGTCGAGATCAGATCCGAAAATCTCGCCGCTCTCTCAGAGACTCCCTTGGTAGGTCGCCCCTACAACCCCTCACCATCAGGTTCTCCTTCTTCTTCATCTTCCCTTTCTCCTTCGTCTTCTCTGGTCTCCTCCCCCTTCGACTCCTCGTCACAGTCGCCTTCTCTCGGCGACATCACTACTGGATTATGCTCTTGGCCAAGCATCACTTTCACTAGGAAAGGTGGCTTCGCATGCATACCCCTTTTGCATGCGTATGTTTCCATGGCCATCAAATAAGCATGCCGCCGATGGAAGTTTACCTGGTCAGTAACTCTAACGAGCCCGACCTATGGCAGCTGGATCCAGCTTTGCATGATCTTCTGCTAGATGGATTCAACACTCAGCCATTGCCGTAGGGTCATCAAGGACAACCACAGTGCCGGGATAATTACATCTTGGGAAGGTTCGAGCAGGTACCTTATCTGCTTCCTGGGCAGTTCCATGTCCGCATCCTATGACCCCCCTGGGCAACATGGTCGCGGTGACACCGTGTGATGTGCCTGCCGATGAGGTCCCAGCCTGCGCAGGCCTCGCTGCCGGACGCGCCCCTGGTTCCCCTCTTCTCGCGGCACCATGCCTCCTCACCCGTCGCCCGGTTTCCACGCGGGTAGCCTCGAATATCCGGACTCGCTTACGTAATAGCCCCTCAGGGTACGCAATGGTCCAGTGCTCGGCATACTCAATTTCTAGGCCAGCGTCGACCCCGGTGGGGAGAAGAGTGATGAAGTCGCCAGAGCCGAAATTGGTAAAAATCAACCACATATGGCACAAAACGAAGGGATTCTTCTCCTTCCAGCCGGCTGTGAATACCTTCTTCAGAATTCGTTGGAGGCACCCGAATTGCCTCGTGAATCGGGATGGCACCTAAGGCTCGCAGATCACCTTCCCGTCGATCCGAGACACGAGCACCCTTCCATGAATGCTCTGAAAATACTCCCACTACTTTAGTGGGCCTCTCCCATTGTCCACCATCTGGACGACCGGGGTGGGGAACGGGCCGAAGTTGAAGTTAGTGTGGTTACTAATGCGGATTCTCACGCCCTCATCATTGAGCGTCATCAGCACCACCCCGGTGATGTTCAGCATGGAAGGTCGCATGCCATTTCTCGGAGGAAGGATGTCATTTGGGAAAGTGTACCCGCCAAGGTGAGCCACCACCCAGCCATGGATGATCTGGAAGGGAAAACATACTCTCCAAGGTGACCCCCCTCATGAGATGCATCCCAAGATGGAATACATCTTGGCCAGTATGGGGATGACCACTGCGGCCATGGTTCCCGCCATCACCAGTGTTGCTGGACAGACGTCCATCCTTGCTTAATGCACCGGCAGGAGCCACTCGCTTAGGAAGGTGGCAAGGAACCCGACATACCGGACGTTCTCGGGCCTTGATGACACGATTACCCCATGATTAGTATTGCCCTGCCTCTAGGGTCCTCCAGTATGAACCATCCCTGCTCCTCTGAGCCGCGGTTGGGCACGGTTTCCCCCGTCCCGACATCTTGATTTCTGGATCCTTCTTGAGGAACTGGCTGAACCAGCCCTTGTAGGCAATGTCCTTCAGAAAGTCCTTGACCCCCAGCCACTCGTTTACAAGTTCCAGCAGGTGCCACATCAACATGGGAGTCTGTGACCTGTCTTCCCAGGTGTTCTTTGGAGGAACAAACTCATCGTATTGGTATCCCTCTAGGGGGATACCTCTGATGTAGTGAATTTCCCAGAGACTGATGCCAACTTCCCCATGGTGAAGGTGGAATGTGTTGCTATCAGGAGACCACCGGGTGAATAGCTCCGGCCCGAGCTCGGGTTGACGGTGGAAGTGGAACTGCGATGTCCATACCGCCTCGAATAGGCCAATATGCCGCAGTTCATCCCCAAACTAGTGGCAAGTATGGAGAACCCAGAACGCCCAGGCCCACTCACTGGTGATGTTTCCCCTGGACCGTAGGACCCGATCCATCAGCTATCCCTTTGTGTCATCGGTGACGCTCTGACGAAATGTGCTCGCGTAGAGGAGAGGAGAATTCTCTGTGACAAGCTCGTCCCTAGTAATGGTTCTAGTACTCGGTTTCAGGACATATACGTCCATATGTCTAGTTTCCATAGCAGGATGTCATTTTTTGATAATGTTGTAGTGAGGAAGATCGTCATACCGGGTCACCCATGACCACGATGTGTCCACCTCGAAGCCCAATAGAGGAACCTCCTCCAGGATGCCAAATTTCTAGAGCGGGTGGTTGTCAGACAGGGGATACGACTTCTGGGCTGGAGTCAGCAGATTGAACATGGTCAGATTGTTGGTAACGATCACCTTAGCGCCATAAACCTCCTCCTTCGCAGCCAATTCAGTCCTACGAGAGGAGGTTTCCCCCTCATCAACTCGGTTTGCGGCCTTCTCAAATATTTCGGGAGTTGCATGAAATCATGATATAGTGCGCGGAATCGGTGAGTGCTGCGTGGAAGCTGAAGTGGCGGCGCGAAATCCCGGAGTTCGGCGCGCAATCGGCATGCTTGGCAGGTAATAACCCAAGTAGGCACGCAAGTACGGCCGAAATTCGGAAGGAATTACACGCTGCCAGAGCTTTTTTACACACAGCCGCGGGAGCAATTTCGCGCACGAGAGCATTAAACGTATCGTGGGGGGAATATTCTATACGGATTCGGGACCCAACGCCCCTTTTTATAGATGAGTCCAGGGTTCCGCTCCTCACGGAAGGAGAATTCCATGTGGATCCATCGTTTTGCGCGCCACGCCGGTTTTTGCACGCTAAGTGCCCAGGGTAGGCCCTGCTTCAGCGTTTCGGAGTTTCCCTCGGAATCTGACCATTGCGACCCCTCGCCGATCCAATTCCGAGGGGGGCATTTGTAGATGCCGAAGTAGTCCGTAACTCCCATAGGAAGTTTCTAAATGACAACACGAAGTCATATTCAGAATCAGAGGCCTTGTCCGGAGGCCTGGGAAGTGGTGCGCGAAATTCAAGAGGACTGGTGCGAAATAATGAGGTGCGCGCGAAGAATTCCCAGGATTCGCGCAATCGAGCCGATGGCACACGTAATTTTGCGTGCGCCGGTTCCGCTCGGTGAAGCTTTGCAAGCCGACAATTCCCGGTGCGGAAGATTTTGCGCGCCGCCTGGATTCTGTGACGGATGATGCCTATAAATAGAAGGCGACCCCTGATGGTTTGGGGATTGCGGAATTCTGAATGGCTCCCATGAGCACAATTCACACTCCCCCGCGCGCAATATGTCCTCCAGGTAATTCATCTTTTCGCGCAACCCTGCCCCGAGGATTGGCTTTGCTCGCAACTCCACTGGCTTAAGTGATTTCGCTCACTCCTCCAGGTTCCCCCCTTGCGTGCAATCTTTACCCCGTGCGTGTAATCTCCTCTGGTGCGCGCAATCCCATCCTTTGTGCGCAATCACGTCTTCGCGCAATCCTCTGGTCCTATTGCACACCATCCTGGTGTTTTGCGTGCAAACCTTCTTTTTGCGCGCAACACCCAGGACCCCTTTTACATTGATGCCCCATGGCTGCATTTCCACTCCGGAACCTAATGTCTCCCCTGCCAGGCATGTGCTCCATGCATTGTTTTCCCGTACTGCCTTCCAGGCTCGTACGAAGTAACCTCAAGGTCCCTTGGGCAGTGTTTCTCATTGCGTTGCTCCGCCCTATGCTTCTGTGCATAGGCGTGCTAACAGCTATTTCTTCTTCGCATAGCCACGCTAACGTGGACCCCTCAATGGTTCACCCTGTGGCCCCCCTTCACTACGGCCTTGCCGATGCCTTCCCTCCCACTAGGGGTAGAGGGCATTGGGTATGTATGCCCTAGGGGTGTGGAGCGAACCCACCTCGTCCAAGCTGTAGGACGTTAAACTGCTAAGCACCTCGTCCTTAACACCTGACGTTAAACTGTGGTCCGACCCCATGCTTCGCATGCAGGGTCCACCCAGCTCGGACATTTTTTACGCCTCTCATCTCTACAGGAATGGAATCTTCCTCACATGGAATGAGATCCTCCTTGTCGGAGTGGCGTTTGTCCACAGGGGATGGGTTGCCTCAGAGTGTAAGCCCCTAGCCTCTCTTACGGAAGGTTTCACCCATGCACCTTCGTACTTCCCTCCTGCCAAAGCCAGTGGAGTCCCTTTCCCACTATGCTTTGTCACACAACGGGTCTCATTCCTAGAGTAAGCCCCGGCACCCAGGGTCGCTAACCATGCATAAGCCCCTGTTTCCTCTTTGGGCTGCTCAACGCGTAAGCCCCTTTACGCTTCTCACGGACTCACCCTTTGCGACATGATCGTCTGATCCCTGCTTCCTCTTGTTTATGACACCAAGCAGGACTCACGTGGTCTTAGAACGCGCATCGACCATGACATCATCCTATGGGCCACCTCAGAGCGTAATCCCCATACCAACGAACTACGTGGACTTTGATCTGTGCTAACGCATGGTACATAGGAAGCATCCACGATGTTCAATCCCACCACCCGGTCGTTCCGACTTCTTCACGTCGGTTTGACAACACCATGGGACGCCGCAGAGAGTAAGCCTCGAACACCTTCATCCCACATGATGTTAAACTGTATCCCTCATCCCGCATGACGTTAAACTGTATGCCTTCATCCCGCATGACGTTAAACTATATTTTGTCCCGCATGATGTTAAATTGTATCCCTTGTACCGCATGACGTTAAACTGTTTGCCTTCGTCCCGCATGATTTTAAACTGTATGTTGTCCCGCATGACGTTAAACTGTATCCCCCTTACTACGTGGTCTTTGATCCGTTCTTACGCATGGTATGTAAGAAGCCTCCACGAGGTTCATGTCCGTAACTCCATCACCCATCCTGATCCTTACCCGGGCCACCACATCCCGATGAGATCATGCCACCCCATCCCACTCCATAGTATTTTGAGAAGCCGCCCACATGTTGGCCCCAACATCGGTGTTCCCCCTAGGGGGTTCTTCAATCTGATCCACTCTCAGTGTTCCGATCAGTCTGATCCATCTCTGTAAGACGTTAAACTTGTGACATACCTCGTGTTAAACATGGCATGCTAAGGAAAACCTCAGATGGTACACAATTCCCCACATTCTATGTGGGATGCCTCGGGCTTCCATGCCCTCAATAAGCCCTGTGATAAGGGACAGAAGACAGACATGTTGATCCCCAACATCAAGACATGCCAACGACACCCCAATGTGACCATTCTCCTCAACGAAGGTTTCTTCCCCGACAAGACCCTTTGGAGCGTCTCGACAGAAGAAGCGTAATTAACTGGCATCCATGCAGATATGGTGCCAGGAACAAGCTTCACGAACCCGTCTTAAATCTATGAGGGAGACCCGGACTAGGTAACGAGCTCCAAGGAGGAATACACGGAGGGAAGAACCGACATCCCATCATCCTGGTTTCGATCAAGGAGCAGACATCGCTGAACAAAGAATGGATGCCACCTGCCTTTGGAAAGCGGGAATGTGGGGCAACAAGTCGTGCATCCTCCCATGTGTGACGGTTTCGTGCGTGCGCCCCAATGTAAAAGAGTCAGAAACAAGGATATTAAAGGTCTATTAAAAGGTAGTTTTTTTAGTTTGACTTGGTTTTTGTATTTATATAGTGTAAGAAACATTGGAATTATGATATGGAACATAGATATTTTTGGGAGAATTTATGATCATGATAGGTTAGGATATGTGACTCAAGCATTTCTAGGGATTCTCAAGAATGAGATTAATTATGGTGGGGAGTTTATAATGACCCATGAAATTATGGTTTGATAGTTATTAAGGGAATTTTAAAATATCTAGTTGGTAGAAGACTCATTTTGAATAAAGAGCTTCATGTAAAATAATATTAAATTGGAATCCATTATGATGTTGTTTTGAACTTGGAGAAAGGATTTTAAATAGGTTCTGAGGGGTTTCATAGTTGTGATCAAGTGGTCGAGCTATTACTTTTTTGCAGTTTTCTATTGGATGTCTAGTGGTGTATCACCACATTCATTTTATTAAGAGACGTTTTGGTATTTTATGTGTTTTCATATTTTCAAACCCTTTATGTTTCTCCTCCCCTACCATATAGAAATTAATTTGTTGATCCCCTCTTGGATGTCCTCGCCATTGGTTAGGAATTGAAAATGTTTATTCTATTGGTATCTAGAGTGTGATTTTGAAGAAATGTCTCCTCCTTTCCCCCATTTCTATGATTCTTCACTCCACATTGAATATTTTATAGTTTTTAAATAGATTGGATTAAGAATTACAGTGGATCATGGTGAAATTATTGTTCTTTAAGAGACTTTCATGTGTGGCTAGTAGAAGACATATATATAGGTTGAGATCAAAGGGATTTACCAATTCTCTAGTGTCATCCTCAATCAAATCCTTATACAAATAGAATAAATGTTGTTGAGGATTAATAAAATATATCAATGAGAGAAATGAGTATAACTTGCCTCAAAATAATACATTGAAGACCTTTGGAATAACCTAGTTTAGAGGGACACCACTAGTGGGAAATAAGATCCAAGAGGTCCCTCCCCATCAGTTCTCATTGAAGTGGTATGACAGACACAAAGTGATTTAAAATAAGATACCCTAGAAAAGGCCCAAATGACCTTAATTGAAATGAGGGTGCCCATACCCCACTGGTCAACCGGTGACTAGCTACTGAAAAGTATCAAAATGGCCACCAGAACACCATTCTAATACCCATCTAAAACCTTATCTAGGCCTCCCTCCATGTTTAAAACCACCACATATATGTTTCAAAATTTATGTAATTCTAAGCAACAGATCATACCTCAATATAATTCTTCTACCATCCTGAAATATTCAAATCCCAAAAAAAAATCAATCTGAATTGATGTGGGTCATTACAAACTCCGCACCATAATTATTATTTTCTATGAGAAGCCTTGGTAAAGCTCACGCCAAATATCATGACCTATCATGATCTTAAATTCCCCTTGAACATCATACATTCCATCTTTAAATGGAATTTTTTTCCACTCTATAAATCCATACAGTGATCCCTGCTAAACTAACTCCCTTATAAAACACCAAGTTCAATCATCAAACATATACCACAATGTCCTAAACGATGGATTTATTGTGGCACCCAACTCACAAAAAATCAATTTAAAATAAAATATTCATGTGTTCCCTATGTTACTAACATTCCATGAACCCACTTGGCCTCACCTACTGATGCATCACCACATCACCTGAACAGGATATAAAACACCAAGAGGAATCTCCAAAACATCCTAACCCCCACACCCCAGATCTTCCTAAGTATTCACCGATTACATTGATTGGTTTTTTAATCATCCACATCAATTATCGTACTCCACCCCAATAACTGAATTTATTTTGATTCTACTCACTCTTAGGTTATTCCATTACCACCCATATCTCAATTCCCACACATAGACTCCAACCAAATCCACACTCAAATTCCCAAAGAGGGGTCTTCTACTAATCAAAATTATTTTATTTTATATGGTGTCTTCCATCCAATTTCAATACTGCATCCTTCCTAAAATAAATTGCATGTACCCACAACATATAAGATAACACCCACCACAAGAGTATCATTATTTTCATTCATGGAAATATGAACTCTAACACCATGATCTATTCTCTATCCATCCCCACATGTACTGACTAGACATAGAAAACTACTCGAACTGACATGGTAACCATGAATGTCAATCACTATGGATTCCCAATTATCCTATAATTACATTATTAAAATTAATTGGAATTCATTCAATGAGGGTCACATCCTCCAACTGACTAATGGTGAAGTACCCAAAAATAGATTTTAGTTTATTGTTCCAAAAGAACTAGACCTTAATAGTACTCAATAATGAATGTGTATCATTTTAACAAATCCCTTCCATTCCATAAATGATAACCCTTATTAAGGCTCATGATTGAATACATCATAATGTGGTTTACCAATCTATCACCATTATCACCTTTAATAATAATAGGGCCAATAATATTTTCTCCAAAATCATAAGACCTCTATGATTGTATGATTATCATAGATAACACTAGTCACCTCACCAAGATAGTTATCTCTAATTGAACACGCCACTGTTCAACCACTATAACACTTATTGGGATCATCAAAAACTAGAATCATTTTTAGTTTACCCACTCAGGGTCATTAATTGAATGATAACACATCTGCAACTGCATGTCACACATGGGATCTATCCCTTAAACCCTGAATATTTTCCCAATAGTATCTATAAAACTAATTATCCTTTTTTGATGTAGAGTGATCCACTAAAAACCCTATGTTGTTTTATTCCTCAATATCTAAATGTGTCCCAATACAACATAATAGAAACATTCTCTTATACAACCCAATCAAAAAAACCAACTCACACTCACATAAATATCAATTTTCTATCATTGGACCATGAGCCTAAGCCACTGAACCTACCCCACATGCATATCATTCCCATCCAATGTGAATTAACCTGATAATTATTCTTCGAAAAAGGGTAATCTACCCATACGTAGTTGTAAAAAATGGAAACTAACACAAGAGAGTCAATCAGAAATTCCACATGAATTCCTTCAAACTCTCACTAATCATATATGTTTTCATATCAAGGGATACGTTCACTGTTGTCTTGATTTTCTCCATTACTAAATATCATTATATTTCTAATTCACTGACATCAATTGAAAAACAAAAATGTATCATAAAAAAACATCCTAATAATTATGTTTATCCACAATATAAGAATCCATTACCAGTGGTTGATTCCAACTAGGGGAGATTCCCACCATATAAATCACCTACCATTTTCACAAATAAAAAAATAAAAAAAGGGATCAAAAAAATTAAACATCATGTATTGCAACACATAAAAAGAAACAATTAACATTAAAACACATATCATTTAACCAATCCTTGATTCTAGATAAAACACATAATGATTACTAAGTCATAGATCAAATAAGAATGATCCCACCACACTCAAATCTCTCAAAACATCAACATCATGATACTTTCAAAAGAATCTCACCCCTGACATTCATCCCAAGATGCCTCTATAAGAATCTTAGCCAAGAATATATGTTGTATATCCAACCACAAAAGTTAACCACTGGGTCTCTTCTGCTCTACCACTGAATATCCAAATATCTTCCCTATGTAGGCACTGTTTTCTCACTTAAAACTACACCAACTGACATTAAATGACACCTGATGGCTTCACTCGTTTATTTTTATGATTCCTTGGAACATTAATTTACCACAATATTTAGGAATATAGGTCACCCTTGACAAACACATAAAACCTCTAAAATCTAGTTTCAATCATTATTAGTTTTTATTTTTAAATACCCACTTCCAAAATATTTCCAAAAAAAACTACCCATATCTCAAAAATTACATTAGGCTGCAATGAGATTCAATCAAACACAAAATAACCAAAATCCTAGTCCTAGACACCACCATTCAAAAAAACTGATCCCATCATCAAATTAGTTTTTTATAATAATTAAAAAATCATATTCAAATCGAATTTAAATAACCTTTTAATATACATTTGTATTCCCATTCTCCATTATGGTTTTTAGAAACCCATTGAGTTCCATGTTTTCGGAAGTACTATATCCATGACAAATTTCCACTAAAACAATCCCATAAAAAAATATATGGACACTACATTCAATTGTGTGAGTTTTTTATTCAAATATTATGTTCTTATCAAGACCAAAATTTATAAAATCCATTTACCTATGGTGGCCAACAATTAATTCAAATCAAATAAACTTGTCCCTCAAATAAATATTAATCTATAAAACATTTATAATAACAAAATTATTTAATAAATTATATGTAGGTACAATTAATTTAGATTTTTTAAGGACCATCATGTCAAACAACACTTCTCTTGATTGTTTGTACTATCATACTAGAATGGAACTACCGCGACTCATGTAAAATTCAATGGATAGTTTAAATTATCTATTACTCAACCTTAGTCTCATCCATCCCACATTATGAATATCGTTACAATCTATATAATTGCTTATCCTAGACTTCCTAAACCCAAAACCGGACATCACATGGCAAATTTTGTTTCAATTTATGTCATTCTCACCAAGAATGTCCTCGATCTATCCCTCAAGAAAAATATCTTCTCCCTATATATAATTATTCTATCAATAATAAATATATCGGTATACTATTTGTAATGAACCAGTCTGGGCTTTAAAGCAACTCATTATTGGGGGTTTACACATGACTTTAGTTGCCCCACCTTGTATGATAGAAACTTATTACCAGTTGATATTTCCTATCATAGTTTTGGGGAGATTGTCTTCTCTAAACAACTATAGATGGTCATTTCTAAACCTACCAAAAATATAGGTTTAATCCTTAGTTAAATGGACATCCCACAAACCAGTATACATAAACTGGAGCCCACTGGTCCCCAATATTCTAGAGTTGAATGATGAAAAATATAAATAATGCGTCAACCATAAACAGATTAGTTGTTATAGAAAAAAAAGTATGCATCATGTACCAAAGAAAACATTCCCAGTACAAGATAAATGTGAACGAAAAGGTAATAAAACTTCCTTTGGCCCAACTCACATATCATCCCACTAAATTAATGTCTTATAAACCCACAAAGATATGTTCCATGTGTTCATATTCATTCTATATCTATTCCCTATTAGAGACCATGATTATTTTCCCATGAAAACACTAACCAACTTCATGTACATGAATATGGTACTAGTCCAATGACCTAGTTGGTAACCCATTTCTTTAGCCAAGCTCAGGGTTATTGTGGAAAATTTAATATGAATGAAATAAAAATATAATGTGTGGTTTTGAAAATACAAAACATCGACCTTGAAAACAAAACACGAAGGGTACAAAAATAACACAACATATCTTGATTGGAACCATGCTGGAATCTATCTCACCACAATTCAAAAAATTCATATTGTGTAACCATGATAAAATATATTTATTATCATAATAGATATACCACCTTATTGAAAACTATATTGGAAGGATAATAAATAAAAAACTTGTACCAAATGTGTCCCATGTCGCTCTATTATTTCTTTGGTCACAACCCCTCAACTACACTCAATCATCCTTGTGTACTCATAGTTTTCCATCATTTCAACGTGAACCAAACTTATGGATTTTAAAAAGTTGAGTAGTTACAACGGCCCATCCATGCTTGTTTTGAGATGCCACATTGATCACACTAGACTACCCCTATAGGTTATAGGGTCTCCAACTATCAAGCACATTGACCAATCTCCATTATTTTTTATGAAGGGCATAATCAATCACATCATCGATTTCCAATAGGTTCTTTGAGGGAATGGCCCATCCTTGTGAACTCTTTGTGATAAATCCAATTCCATATTAAAGCATCAATCCAATTCCATTTTAATGATTCAAACCCTCTAATATTTTTTTCCCTTAAATCGAGTTTAAGCCACCTCTTTGATTATATGAACATGCAATGTTAGTCAAAACACACAACAAGAACGTAACATGTAGTTTGTTATACTAATGATGTATAAAAACTTAATATCACAAAAAGACCATGATAATAGAAATAATGTCAAGAACCCCTACCTATGACATGTTTGTTCCCTTAATATACATTTTTCAATCATCATTTCCTATGAATTCTGACACTCTATCTCTTCTCCTATTGACATATCTCACATCAAGGGGTCATAAAAATTAATTATAATAATCAATAATTAATTAAAGAATTAAAAAAATATGAATAATAGATAAATACCCCCCATAAAAACACAATAAATATATCTATGGTAGATTCTATCCTCCATCAAATCAACAGAAACCAACATCAACAATAAATATCATTAAATTAATTATTTAATTAATTTTAACAAAAAACCATAATTAATATATAAAAGGATCTGAACTCACTGGGTGTTCCAAAGTTACTGGAATAATGAGAAATCTTGAACATTCCACTTGTAATGAACCCCCAATCATTATCTAAGAAATTTATCTAATTTCATAACCTATATTTAGGTCTAATATTACTTTAATTCAGTGAAAACACATCAAAAACATCATCAGGAAATATACATTAAGTATAATGTTGAATGATGGATTCATTTAAACCTCTCTTAATATATTATATAATCTAATCATTAATTCCCCTTAACTAAAAATGTCTTTTCCATGCCCCGGTGAAATCATCTATCCAATCCCAATCCAAAACAAATGAAATTTAGTGAGGAATAAAGGATGAGAACAAGTTATGCAATAGGAGAACGTACCTAAAAATCGCACACCAAATCCATCCCGAATCCCCGAGTTCAAATTTATATTAAGGATAAACGGGAGATATAATAGTTTTTATCACATTATGTTTCACAAACGTGGGGAGGGGAAACCAGACGGTGTTCCAAATTTGAAACCCCAGAAAAGACCAAAACGATCCTCACTCAAAAGTGTGCTCTTAAACCCCACTAGTTTGATTGTGTGTCACAAAGACGAGATTATGGTTTGAGAATTTTTAATAAAAAAAACTCTATACCACCATATGTTTGATGGCAGCTCATTATCTACTCAGTGAATGCATAAATTATTCCCAACAAACTAACCATCCAACCAGCTAGCTGGGGTCCAGATGCTAAAAAGTAGTAGCCCGACTACACATCCATTCCTCTAATACCCCTATAAAACCCCATATAAACCTTTATATATGTTCAAAACAACCTATTATAAGTTTTTATAAGCTCAATATTCTATCCCAAATATCATATCTTAAATATTTACGTTCACCAATCGGAAAAAGCCAAATTTCCTTCGAATTTTCCAACCCTTAATAACACGTGTTGTTACATTCTGGATTTATTTCACAAATAAATCATCCGTGAACACCATAATGAAACATTGTGTTGGAAATTATGAATCATACAATGTTTTATATGGCTTAGTCAATGATAATTCAATGCGAAATTCTTATTTAATTATGGGTTTGTGCTCAAGAAAGTGTCACATTTATAAAAACCCCAGTTTTATTTAAAAAACTAAAAAATAAATGATATGATGTATTTCTTGAAAATATCACATTATATATTTTATAAGTATTTTTATATCTTAATAATTAATATGATGATTTTATTATAACAATATGTACAAAAAAACTTTTAAAATCTTATTTATTTTTTATCAAAATGAAACAAGTAGTTAATATTTTTACAACCATTCTAAACACAATGTGTTTGTGGTCTTAAATTCTAATTTTATTGATAATAAACAAATAAGGAAATTTTTAGTGATATTTACATTGACCTTAGATAATATTAACACCCAAAAACAATAATTGTTCATGATATGAAGGTGGGGCTAATTTACAAAGAGTTGTGGAATAATAAATTAGTCAAAATATACAAGAACATTGAATGTATTGTAGTATTCATCCTAAGATCATCAAATATGGATTTTACATATAATTAATGATGAGATGATGATTATATGAGATAAACATACTATCTTATTGAAATCCTGTGAGTTTTTTAATTCTGAGAATTACTTGAAAGCCATAGAATCTCAAATAGACACCATGTACAATTACCATGTTTGTAACTCACTAGATTCACATGAAAGGGTGATACTAATAGGGTGAAATTTATATTTTTAAAAACCCATGTTTTATGAATAATTATTTATTGTAAATAAAAAAACTTATTTGATAACTTTTGTTACAAGATACCCCATGATTTATCAAACCCGATATATTTTAAATATTATAAATTAAATTCTACTTCTAAATCCTTGATGATAAACAAAGCGATGTTAATAGTAATAAATAATAAAAAATTATTAATTTTATGGTTTTTATTGAGTAAATAAACTTACAAAAATATACTTATGTTCACTAGTGCATTAATATGTAACAAAATTATTATTTTATCAAAAAAATATTTATCTTTCAGAACAAAAATAAAAATATTTCAGGTTTTATAAAATTAATTTGATAAAATAGAAATTTTTATTTCGATCATCATGTAAATAATTTATTGTCTTTAATTATTGGTATTTTTCTATTTAAATTAATTTTTTTAATTGTATAAAAACTACTTTTTAATAAAATATTCCTTTTTTAGAGAATATATAAGCATAATTTTTATTTTATAATATGTTAAAAAATAACCTTAACTGAAAAATATGTCCATTTATTTAATTTACTACATCATAATTAACATCATTTTGAATGTTTATATCAAAAATTCAAAAATATTTGAACATTATCTCTTTGGAAAATCGTTTTCTCATCGCCTCTGTTAGTTTGATTTTAAATTACATTTTTACAATTCTATGAATTAAATATAAAAAATGGAATCATTTTATTAATAATTTTAATTTATATTTTCTAATAAGTTATAATTAATTATTTACCTTAATGAGTAATAAAAACATTTAAAAAATTACCACCACAGAGGTAAAACATATTTATGGTGAACTGAAACTAAAATTATAGGTGTAAAAAATGTACCAAAAAATTTTGAAAACATATTTTCTTGAAATATATTGACCTTATATTTTATATTAATGAGAATTTCCCATTATGGATACTTTTTTCAAGATAAAAACATTGGTACATGTTTTTATTTGGATAAAATAACAATTATTCAATTACCACCACTTATACAAGGTCACCCTTTATAATATTAACACTTAAAACCCAACTTTGATAAACCATTACCTACCCAAATAACATCATTATTTTACTCCTCCCATTATGTAACTAATATTTTGGTTGTAAATTCAAACTAATCATCCTTTTTGTTCCATATAAAAAATGTTGTCTGAAGAAGAGGTGATACCCCTAACTATGATTTTTTTTTCATTCTCTACATCCTTAAATTATAATAAAAACATGTAGATGTAATATAATATATATATATATCATATGAAGATATGTTTTTCTGTTAATGGAATGACCTAAAAGCATCACATTTTCCCTGAAATGGGGAATATCATTATTCATGTGTACGATTAACTAATGCCTTGCAAACCAATTTAATTAATTTTCTATCCACACATATCATGACTATATATAATTATGGATTAAATTTTTATATATGAAATTGATGAAATTTTTATACTTATTGAAATATTATATCCCATAAAGAGTCATACATTCTATTCTGTGGGAATATGATGTCACCACTCACATGTATGGAGGACAACTACCTCACGAAGTGATGCGATTCATTCGTGCATTATGTTGAAGATAATAAGAATGTGTTTATATAAAATATGTTATTTATATGATATATAAATGAAAATTAAATGTTGACATATTATTTTCATTTATTCTTTTCGATCCATTGATAAAATTGAAACATCATTCATGTGTACAAATAACCTACCGTCTCAATGAATCGTGTATTTTATTTTCCATTGCTAAATATTATATATTATTCTATATATATATAGATTATATATGATAATAATATCATATTCAAAATTATGGATATTATGGAATAATGATCAGTGTAATGGAACCAAAAAATATTAAATCAAAAGATACACAAAAAACAAATCTATAATAAATTGAAATTTGAATTTAATAAGAATCCTTTAATAAAAGGGTAAAAAATGGTCACAAAAAAATCATATTTACTATGATATATATTAATATATTTATATAATTAATGTAAAATTAAATTTTATTTATGGGGGGAGGCCAATAAACCAAGTTTTAGGTGATTCAAAAAACACTAACGCTCAAAGATCCTTCATCGATGTGACTACAGGAAGAACTGAGAATATCCATGCTCCTTGCATTAAAGAAGTAATGGTGAATAACCCTTTAATTCATCAAAATAATTTTCATCACCGTGTATAATCGAAAATTTCATTCGCAAAAACCTTGGTAATCTTTATTACATCAGATATTCAATTTGTCTTTGTTATACCCTTTTCTAAGAATATACCATCATTAACATTCTTGATAAAATAATTTTAATCCATCTACGTCATGAGTTTTCATGTTGGCCTCCAAAAATTATCCAATTATTTCTTTCATTTAATTGTTGCGGATGATTATTATCTCTTATGGGAGAGTCAATCTTGGTTTTTTTGGGGATATTTTATGAGGTTTATTAAATGGACAACTGATTTCAGCACCTACTGGGAATTTCCTATTGTTTATATTTGGATAGGATTCCTTAGACTTCCTAATCATTCATTAAAACAACATGCCATTATTCTTATCTCCATGATTATTGGTTACCCACTCAGGATAGACTCAGATATGTTTAATCTTTCACACCCTTCAATTGCTAGAATTTGTGTTTAAATTTATGTCTCTTAGGCTACACCTTCCAATATATGAATTTATAATGGTGATTCTGGTTTTTTCTAGGGAAAAATCTTTAAAAAACTAACTGATTACTGTTAATCAAGACTTAAACATGGTCAGGCCTTGGAAGAGTGTTCTCATATGTCACATATTGTAGATATGAAATCTTATTTTATTGAATAAAGAAATATGAAACCTATCCTGGATGAAATCATGGTTTTTTAGTCCGGTAATGATGGCATTTGTGGTGAGGGAAACCCAACTGGATAGATTAAGACTGATGAGAAGAATAAGTGTTTGGATGAACCTAGACAAACTTCACAACATGAATTTAATTCTTATGGAAATATTGAATTTTATGATGTTTTAGATTCCTTGGTTCATATCGCGTGTGGTTCCAATGTCTCCAACATTCATGTTGATGAATAGAAGAAGCACCCCCATTCTTATGACACTCAAGACAAAATATCTGATTTTATGGACCCTCCTCAATAAGAAGATAAACAATCCATTAAAATGGAAAATTACTATGATAAATTAACCACTATAAAGGGAAAAACAAATGAGAGGTGAAGAGGGTGTAATTACCCCAAAATCTAAAAAAAGAATCATTGGTACTACTATAATATTGAATTAACAATTGTTACAAGATCATTATATGCCTTTATGACGGTCAACATTGAAGCTTCAATAACCCATACTATGGAATACCATTCAAATGTTATCATGGAGATCGTGGAGAAATTTGATGAATGAATCAAGTACCATGTTTTTAGAGAATCTTACATCATTGAAGAGCCTGTTGGAGAGGCGGTATATGGTTGGATGGATGAGAAAGATAAAATTACACACCTAGGTTTTGTAATAAAGTCATTTATGAGGATGAATATCATGAAATCATAAAATTTATATTCATGAGAATGGTGGAAGAATAGAAGAGAAAACATGATTTCAAATTTAGTTATATTCCGTTGGAATGACTTTTTCTATTACATGATTTCTCTGTTCGGTCTACTTACTGGCACATGTTTTTGTTCTATGAGCCTCTAGTTGCGGGGTAATGGTGGTTCTTCTATATAGAGAATCTGGATGTGAGTTGTTTATAGTTGGATTCATTGCAAATGGTTTAATCATCTTGATTATATGTTTTCGGAGAATGTTAAAGAGGTTTATGGTGGCTTTCTAGTTTGGTTACTTCAATGCACACCACATTATTATTTTTTGCTGGTTGTTATCAAATTACTCTTTGTTGGGATTTTGATACTTTTGGTGTTTTTATGGTTGTAGGGAGATACGACCTAGGTTTTGCATAAATATTCCTTCTAATCAACTTTAAAATTTATATCATGTAGGGGAAATTGTTCTAGTTCTTACTTTGTGCATCACTCGAGCTATTTCTAGTTTTAATTGATCAATGACCATGTGAATCAAGTTTGTCTCTTGAAATTATTTTCATTACTTGTTTACTATTTAACACCAATGACTAATTACACATAAATCCATTATTTTTTTAATTTTTTTTAGACATATTGCTCATACTGTTTCTATTATTTTTTATAAGTTCCATTGGGATCATGAATTGGGTGACCAATTCATGTCACTATTCTTCGTAAAAAAACATTTATTTATTATACAGAAGGATACAACATTAATGGAGGACACAGAAACTTAAGGTAACATATTTTTCTATATTTTGTTTCATTGAGACATATGTTATTTTATGAATCTATATTCATTTATGAAGTATACATACATTCATTATTCCATGTAATATCATGAATTAATTTATTCTTATGATATTTTCTTTTTTATTTTAGATAACTATTTAATGGGGAATACAATTAAATTTTGAAAGGGTTTTATGTAACAATCTCATCTTTTATAGGGATTTCACATGTCTATGAATCCAATGATGAAATATTTTGTAATATATCTCATGAACCATAGGTATTTCATATACTATAACTATTTACATAGAGTAAAATTTTTCATTCATTGTTTTCCCTTTATATACTCATGAGTTCAAAATATTGTTTTTAATAAAAATCATCATTATTTATCTCTTTAGTCGAAAATTATTTTTCTCCCAAAATAATGTTTTCTAACAATCTATTCATTTTTTAACATTATCAAAATTATTTTTTATAGAAATTTCAACCCAAGTTTGATGTTTTTTAAATTTTTTCGAGGAAATATTCATTAAATATTCCATACTAGTCCTTTAAGGTTTTCAAGAAAATTGTAAAAAAATCATTATTTTAACATGTATGACATGAGAATAATTTATCAATTTCATGAACATTATTTTATATGATTAATCCTTTTTAATATTTCAAGGATATTTTCAAATGAAAAAAATTTACCTAATATTTTATGAATTTATATTTTAAAAAGGTTGATTTTCTTAAAATGGATAATTTCGTCCTAAAATGTATTAATTGATAGTTTAAAATCATTTTTCATATAAGATTTAATCATTTGATGTACCCAATGATTTACTGGTGATATTATCCAATGACCCTATTTTAATTCATTATTGTATTGGTTTATGTTTGTGATGATGATATCTATATCAAACCAAATTCTATTACATGTGTTGTCCTAAGATATAATTCATAAAAATGTGTTACTTTTTCTCTATGTTCCATTTTGATTAAATGGTGTAAATATTATGAATCCTTTTTATTTTCCATAAGTTATTATATAATTAAATTTTTATGAACCCCATTTATTTTCAAGGGTTTTTTTGTGATGAAATTTCTATGAAAGTGATTCCATTTCATGGGTTATTTTATGTTGAATTGTTTTTGAAGCCCATTTCATTTTATGGTTTCTTATATGATTAGTTTATAATCATCAGTTGGAACACATTTTTATGATTTTCATTATGTTATGTGGAGAATATATATTTCTCTATAATGAAATTTGTAATGATTTACTTCTCATGAGATAGACCGGGTTTGAATAAGGACTTAACCCTGTTCACTATGGTTATTTTTTTACTATAATAGTTTGTGGAGTGAAACATGACTACATTAATGGTTTGGGGAGTGAACTTATTACAAAATGATATCCTAAGAACTATGACTTTAAAACTATGGAAATGATTTAATATTTTTATGTGTATAACCCAATTCTATTTCTTATTCCAACGTTATGACCTTATGGTGCACGTTATTTTATTTCTTTATTATTGATTTTTTATTAGCTTACAATGTTTATAACATGTATCAGGATTTGGATCTTTGAAATGAAGGGTTCAGTTTAATTATATAATGATCATGTTCTCATACCCTTATTTCCATGTTGTGGTCATGTATCTCTCTTAGTTACCCTTTTTGGGAAAATGATCTCTCCCTTTATTATGTATCATTTCATAGGTTGTGAAGAAATGTATTATATATGGTATTTGTTAGAAGGGTTTTATTTATGATGTACGTAGTGGGAGATGATGTAGATCACATTTGAACGAGTTGTGTATGTTTCCATATTTCTAAATACATTATTCATTTAAGATCCTCAATCACTACAACAAAACTGGGCAAGGCCAGCGCCACCCCTTTATCAGCGCTAAAGAAAAAGCACTGATAAAGGGGGGCCTTTATCAGTGCTCAAAAAAGCACTGATAAAGTGTGCATTTATCAGTGGTAAAAAAGCACTGATAAAGGGTGCCTTTATCAGCATTTTTTTTGTGCTAATAAAGGAACCTCCTTTATCAGTGCTTGTTTAGTACCGCTGATAAAGGGGGGGCCTTTATCAGTACTGTTTTTAAGCGCTGATAAAGGGCCGACTTCAAAAAAAAATTAAAAATGTATTAATATATAAATATAGTTATATAGTTATTTTGATATAAATAAAATATAGAATTTTTAAATATATTTTAGATAAGTATAAATGTACATTTACACTTAATATACTTAATATATAAGATATTTAGTGAAAATGGATTCCTTAAAAATTAAAAAAATATTTTTAATTAATAATTTGATAATTATTATTGATTAATATTCATATAATAACAATTTTATGAATAAAAGAATTCATAAATTATAAAAAGATCCAAAATATGTTGAAAACGTAACTCAAAATTCAAACGGCCATAACTTTTGATCCGAATGTCTGTTTGAGCTCTACCACAAATCAAATCAAATCTTGCGACGAGCTCTACGTTACTGTGACACAGGGGAACCCTGATCAAGCATTTTTCGAGGCTAAAATAGGCCTCGAAGGCCTCCAGAAACTAAGTTTTTAGTCGGAGTACCCAGATTTTGTTAACATTTTATGGATTTTCAGCCTCGTTTAAGGGGGTATTGTTGGATTTTTTTTGGTGGGGAGTAAATTTATTTTAAAGTATTACATTCATATTGATATTATCTCATTGAAATTTTATCATTTTTTATAATTCACTGCTATTTATAATCAAGTATATAACTATATGTACATATTTTTTATACATTCACACCTAAAAATTAACTTTTTAAAATAAATAATTAAACATATTTACATATAATATATACTAGCTTTATCTAAATAATAACTAATATCCATTTTATTTAAAATACAAATATATATATATTTATATAACTAATATATATTAATATAACTATATATATTAATATAACTATATATATATATAACTATATATATATTAATATAAATATATATTACTGTATGAATAAATATAACGATATATATATATATATATAAACAGATATATCATGAATAAGAAAACAAATCAATATAGGGTAGTGGCAAAGGCTTTAGGTGCGCATGAGGGAGGTCTCGAGATCAAATCCGGGTGGAGGCAAGGGGGCACGTGCAAGGGTGATTTAAAGGGTTAGCGATGCTGATAAAGAGTGTAGGAGGTGTGGGTGGGCACTGGTTATATGGTAAAGCACTGATAAAGGGGGCTCATGCACTGTAAAAATACCCCCCCTCCATGATATTGGCAGTATTTATTTTAATTTTTCTATTTTTTTAATTTTTTTTTTATCAGCGCTAAAAAAATTGCTGATTAAAGGGGTCTTTATCAGCGCTTTTTGGAGCACTGATAAAGGGGACCCCAATTATCTTCACCGACATTATCAGTGGTTTTTCAAGCACTTTTGATGGCCATTTTTACCACTGATAAAAGCCATATTTGTAGTAGTAAGTCATGTATTTTTATAATGTAATTAATGTTCATCTAAATCGATTTAAAATATATGTATGAAAAACATTTGTTGTTATAGGTTGAATTAGAGGATAGGTTTAGTTAATCTCTGGAAAGAGTGATGAGAAAACATTATTTATATCCCTATGTAAATGTATAATGATAAGTATAAGGATAAGTAAAATTATAGTAAAATTTTATGGAATTTTTTAAATTGATAGAGATTGTTGTTTCTAAGAAATTACATCAATTTTTGGACACTAAAAGTGTGTGCGACCTTGGAATTGGGTTACTAAGGGTTAATAACTTCAAATTGGGGTATTTATCTAGACTCTATCATCACCAGGTGCACGAGAACAAGCCTTAATTTACACCTATGTTAATAATCTTAAGGGATATTATTTTGAAATTCCCAAACTCTTTAAAAACCATCATAATTGGTTTAAATAGATGAAGACTATTAATATACTTGGATAATCCTATGTTTCCACTGTTAAAAAATCATGTTTCATGATTTAGATATCCTATAAGTGTTTTTTCATGACAATGTTGTTCCCCCCAGGTATTATTGTTTCATAAACAAGGATTTTTGGTTTTATTAAATGGATAGAATCTAATATAACTATGTTAATGCTGATTGTGATTGAAATTCTGTTATTTATCTCCTAATCAGCCAAAATTTTTGGGATTTAGATTGAAAAATGTCACTGATATTCTCAATAAACATTCTCCAGAAATGAATCATGATGAAAAACGAAATGAGGAAATAAGGTAACAATGATTTGTTGATTCCTTTAGGGGAAAAAATCTTCCTTACTTTACTGGTTCCATTGATTAACTAGTTTCATATCAATCGATCAGTACCACTAAAAATATATCTTCCATTGTCCATATTTTGAAAAATGAAAATTTAATATTGGTTTTATATCATTTAGAAAAATAATTGGATTATTGGGGGAAACTCATCAAGAATACAAGGGAACATGATGAAATTTAATCCAAAAATTAGGACGAGTTCATCTACATATTTTTTAATAATTAAATTCCGTGTATTCTTCAATAAAGATTGAGAATGAGTTCTATTCTGTTATAAAAATAGATATGAATCTATATGTACCTAAGAGGAAAATTTTCCAATACATTAAATTTATTATTTGGGTATTATTAATCTATATGAATTTAATATTGATAATATATTCAAGGTCATAATACCAAATCACAAAAATGAGATATCCATATGAGACATCGGTATCTATGATGTGATTTTTTTGATGTGCTTTCAGGGTATAAATAGATGTAGGTGTAATTTATTAGGAAAAATAAATTTAAATGAAAATATAAGATTCATGAACAGTTGAATTTCAGTGTTTCATTTTATGTAATGTGTGGGAAAAAAATAGAGGATATTGACTTATGTGAGCTATTAAATATTTCAAGTCTGGAAGAGATGTTCATTGAGAAATAGAGTAAGGATGTGATCGAAAGAAGTTATAAAATGATGAACATTGAGTGAAATATACATAGAATAAACCAAATATACTCGAATGTTTCAAATCAAAAGTGTATGTACATTATGATATTGAGTTCACAAATCCAATTGTTAATGATTATGACCAAAATAAAAAACAACTTATTTGGAGATATAAAGGAAAATAACTTGTGATTATTGTTTCAATCACAGGGTGTGATAATAGTTTAGTGAAAGATAAACATACTATCCACTATAAAACATATAATTTCATATTTTACATTAGATATAACCATTCATTCATATTTGATAAATATTTAATGGTGTTGAGATACCACATAAACAATTTTATGTATAATTAGTAATAAAATTATTATTGGTGTGATTATATCATTTCATGTTTATGGTTCTTTTATTGTCGAAGTATGTGAGAAATTTATTCCTAAAAAAGCATATCATTATTCATTTGGATGAATTTGATCTTATACAAGGTAGGTGTTTGATTTCTACCACTAAATCAAACATAAATTTCTTAAGAAGGTAAATCACATTTCATATTTCCCAAAAACCACTTATCAACTATCAATGATATGATAAATTTAATCTTCAGAAGGAAATAACATAAATTATATGGGTTTGGATACTAATTAATGAGGGTAGTTTATCTCATATTGTTGGGAATAAAAAAACATCGATGATACACATACCTTGTATAATTTTTTTTATTTCTTTCTAGAAAATACTGATAGACTTCCACTAAAATGTGAAGTTAAGTTCATAATATAAATCATACTTAGTTCCACAGTAATTTCAAATACTCCCAATATATTTCCCTTGGTTTAGTATTAGGAATTAATTAATAATCATATAGAGAATAATGAAATGAGACAAATATAGTCACGTGTGTTAACTTAGGGTCCACATATTCATTTTTTCTTCAAATATGGATTGATATGACTCTATAATAATATTTTTGGAGCTTAAAAAGTTCATGATCATGAAAAAAAATCCTCTGGCATGTATAAATGAATTATTTAATCAAATATATAGAGGTTAATAATTTTCAATAATTTTCCTTCATTCAGTATATCCTTAATAAAGGTTCAATAAGGAGGACATACCTAGCAAAACATTAAATAAATGTTAGGAAAAATATGAATATATAGTGATTACATCCAGTCGTAGTAATTATTCCACTATCATTATGGATATAATTAATAGAATATTTATTGATTACAACTATTAGTTTGAGTTAGACTATATAGATGGAATTATTATCAATTCAAATTGTATATAAGATCCCCAAGATCCTCTGATAGGTGTACTGAAGACCTTAACTAAGGTGAAACTATATTTTAAATTTACAAATTTTCTTATTTTGGATGAAAATTGTTTGATTTCTAGGTCATATATTATAAATAGAGTGCATATCTATAGATCCATCAATGATGGATACTATTGTGTGTTGTCCCAGACCAATAATTATGGATGAAATCCATTGTTTTCTTGTTTTAACAAGATATTATAAATGTTTTTGGAGAATTTCACATGAATATCAAATCATCTCACTATTTTAAATCAGAATGAATCCACATTCTACTATACATAAGAGTGTGAGAAAAATTTCATGAAATTGAATGGAAGAATAGTTAACACACCTATACATAAATTACCCTATAGTGGATAAGGATTTTTAATATATACTGATGATTCAATGAATGAATTTTAGATATATCCATTTTCATAATGGAATGTTTATAGCCTATACCTAATAAGAATTGATGGTTCATCAATAAAATTTTAAAACTCTTAATTTGGAGTTAGCTGTGGTAATTTTGTAATTAAATTTATGGAGGATTTATCATTATAAAAAAAATTATTATATCTGTATATCACAAAATTTAAAAGTGTGTGTTCACACTAAATAATTTTAATATTTTCAATATAATATTGTTATAGATGATTAATGATTATGACTACATAATAAATTACCACTCTAAGAAAGAGAACAAGGCGGCTGATGCATTTAGTCGAAAGGATCAAGTGAGAATATCCGTGATTAGGATAAAAATGATCAAATATTTCAAGATTTACAATGGATGGTTCTAGAAATATATAAGGATGTGGTGAAATATTATCTTTGTGATAAATTGTAACACCCCAAGAATTCATAGTGTTTTATTTCTTCAAAATAATTCAATAACTTTCAGTACACGCAACACCGAGTTCAAGTGCACCATGAAATACCAAAAAAGCCGTTAAAAAGAGGTTATGAATAGTACTAACTAAATTTTGAACATTATATAATCCTTATAATTTTAAAATCTATATTATGAGTTTCTTAGACATAATGTAAGAACAAATTCATTTTCAGTATTTCACTTTTACCAACTTCTAATAGTGAACCCTTTTTAAATCCAATATTTTAGACTTTTATACATTCAATTTGACTAAATAAATTTACTTTTTAGAATGGGGACATCAAAAACATACAATGAAACATCCCAAGATTCCACGGTATGCTTTCCTTTGAATACTACAGTAGCGTGTGTTGTACACAACTCTGAGTTCTAACACACACCACAACCAATCAATCTAGTCATTATGAATAGTAATACATACTTTTTGAAATTTTATAAAGTTTATCTCTCAAAATGGACATCATTTTTTTATTTGGAGTATCAAATTTAGCCTAAGGTGAAATTTTGGGACTTTTGGATAACATTTATATTTTGATGAATAGTGAAAATTACTAAATTTTAATTAAAAATAACTTTTTTAATTGAAATAATTTATATTGATAAATTATGAATTTGAGTGGGTTTAAATAATATTTAGAATACATTTTTACCATTTAATACAATTTTGGTCATTGTACATAATTTCACAATTAGACCGGGCATAAAAAAGTGACAATCTTTTGATAGTTATTATCTCTTAAAAACACGCTATTTGTTTTGACGACGAAAATTAATTACATATTAATTAATGCAACTGATATGTAATGAATTTGGTAAAATAGACATCATTTTTGAATTCATAATATCAAATATAGATTAGGCCTAATTTTTGATATTTTTATGGAAACTTTCATTTTTTTGATGAATAGTGAAACCACTAAGTTGTAGTTAAAGAACTGAATTTTTCATAAAACTTAATTTTACCGCTTCTGTGAGTGGAATTTTGAAAATAGGAGAGACACAGTTAATATCAAGGAGTAAAATGTGGTTCAATGAGATGAAAATAATTTTTTGTGAATAGTAACTTTTTACTTTTATTTAACATGGTTAAATGTAATTAGGGTAATGAAGGGTAAAAATGATATTAATATTACCCTAACACATGTCATAATTCTATTGGACATGTGTGTCTCAACCAAAAACAAACCTTAGGAGTAAAATATTACCATTTAGGTCCACTTGTATTAGATTAGGACATTTATTTATTTTAATTCAAAGAAGAGTTAAAAGGTTAAAATCAATGTTTATTTACTAAAACAGTTTTAATATAGGGTTATAGATATGATAAATTCAATTGTAAATATTAATTAGTAAGATAAAAATATTTCCTAGATAATGGTATTTTATTTATAATTTTTGGACATTAAATTATTTAATTTATTTATGACACAATGGTGATGCAATAATTTGCTAATAAAAGAAATATTAAAATAATTGATATTATAAATATCAAAATAAATGTAATTTGAGACTTTTTATGACTTCCAATAATTATATAGGTTAATATGACATATTAGGATTGATTATATAAATTTTGTTTGAAGTAATAATGTTGTTATGAATTTATCAAAAACAAAATACCCAATAGTGTCAAAATTGACATAAAAGAGTTTTAAAAAAAATAATATATTATTAATTTATATTCAATTCCTAAAAATCGAAGGTTAGGCCAAGAGACTTATATAATGATAGGTGTATCATTAATGGACCACCTGGGGGTCGCTTGGATATATATAGTATGTTTATTAACCATATAATATAAAAAATACAAAGAGACATTGTAAAGGTGAAACTAATTTACTATGATTTAGAACATAATGATAAGGTTAATATAATAACCCAAACCTGTCCAAATTCTATTGGATGAGTAGTTTCCGACCCATACCCACCATAAACTTTAAATAATCTACATTGGAGCTATTAGAAACCGAATATGAATTTATTATCAAATAATATTTCTAGCTTTTCCAAAGGTGCCCCTCACCCCTCTTATAAAAAGGAAATCACCCTTCTCATCAATTCACACCTTCAAAGTCTTTTGGATCGGCCAAAACCTGCCCAAATACTCTCTAAACTTCCATAACTACAACCTAGAGGCCTTATTTTGATCAGAAAGCCAACCTACGGAGAGCTTTTGATCAAATCAAAAGGAAGAACCCGAAAAAGAGGTAATGTTTTCACCACCCATTTTCAAATTCATTTCTTCTTCAACTTATTCTTTATTTTTTATTCCTATTATAAAATAATGAATACATTATCTCTTATATACCGTAATATTATTATAAATATGGTACAAAAATATTCATTATTCTATCAATCCTTTGAATGACATGTCACCATACGTGCAGACGTACGGCTTACCATCTCCACGTCGTGGTGTAATTGTTATTCAATATATTATTATTTGTATGGGTATAATAATAATGTGTAATCAATGTAAATAATAAATATAACATTATAATGATTCTGTATATAATATATACTATCCAATTAAATATTATTTTAATATCAAATGAATGATATTGTCGCTCGTGCGTACGTACGGACTACCGTCTCCACGAACGCGATAAGATTCCATCTACATCATATCCATTCAAGTATAATTATCATTTGATGATTTAAATATAATGATTAAGGACTTGATATAATTTTGGATATGCATAATATACAAACTATACATGAAAAACATGGATTAAATATCAAAACATATAAAAGAAAACGAGTAAGTTAACACCCGAAACAACGATAATACTAAGATATTATTAACAAAGCAATGTTAAAAGATCATATATGATAACATAATAATGTATATGATTCTTGTATAATTTAATAAAAATTATTTCACTATTATACAGAAGGTTAAACTAACCCCAACAATGGAAAAGTACAAGGTAAGGGTTTATTTCGCAAAATCATCATTATCGGAGGTTGTTTATACGTAATAATCTACTGCTATTTCTTTATCATCCACATCCATGTTTTTTAAAAATGTATTTCCAAACAGTTTTTCTATTTACTAGAATATGGGTTAAATTCATTTATACCCTTGTTGACTTTTATGAGTGGTTTATAGAGGAATCTTTCTATTGTTTTTCAAACAAGGTCCTTTTTAACCTTTTCGACAGAATTAAGGTAGGAATGTTTTTTTAACTTATATGGTGGGTGCGGCTATTTTCCACCGTTATAAAATCTTCAAATCTTTACTTACAAGATTATAAGAAAATTTTCAAAGTAAATGTTTTATTTTATAATTACGTGACTTTTAAATGATTTCAAAAAAGGGATATATCTCTCAAATAGTTTTGATTTCATCTATGTCCACATCCTTTGATAAATTTTAAGCTTATTTGAAGTTTATTTATTATGATACAATACTTCCATATTTTATTGAAGGTTTTGTGATTTGTTTGACTATGGATGTATTATTCTTATTCCATTCATGGTTTATGGAGATTGTATTGACATTTTGTATTCTAGTTTTAATACGAATGATTATGTTAGGTTTAAACCTATTCATATGATGAATGAATTGGACATAATATGTGATGGGTGGATCTCTCTATATCTCATCGATGCATCGGTAGGTCTCATGAGATAAACTAGTTTGTTGGCACAAGTCCTAGACAAAATCTTATTTGTAGTCTTGGCACGAGGCCTTGGCAATGTGGTTATGGTAGTCTGCCATTATGAATTCCATCATTATAAAAGTAGTTATTGATATTGCATGTGATTATTCGATTAGTTGAATATCAATGTGAATAAGTAAATGGCATTATTTCATTTTTTTTCATATTATGTAGAAGTTCATGTTCAAAAGGCTTTTTTTAGTTATACATTTCCTTAAATGTTTATTCTTATTTCTGAAAGTTTCCACTATATTGTTATCCTTACTGGGCATTTGAGCTCACCCCTTTTCTATGTTTTATTTTTCCCAGGATGTGAAGAAGTAATTTATAATGACCTTCAGGGATAGTATGAGGGGATAAGAGTGTGGACTATGGAGACTATAATATTGTAGTTTTCATTTTATGATGTAATGTGAACTTTATGAATGTATCTAGTTATTCCAAGGCTACTAAACTAATCAGTCTTTCGAGATTTGATCATTCTTGTAATCATGCCAATGTTATGTAATAATGCACCGACTCTGGGTAACTGGGGTCGGGGCGTTACAGTTGGTATCAGAGAAAGTTTAGTACAATCCTTGGAAGCTAGATTTAGATAAACTCTGATTAGAGAACATAGATCTAAGATGTACTTTGAGGATTAGAATAGAAGAACTTCCTAGAATTTTGGTATTGTAGTAATTTTATGAGTTTTCAGAGCAATACATCCCTGTCTGGATACGAGCAGGTAGAGGCTTCTCTGGCACAGATGTACCTAGGGGTAATACCCAAAAACACCACTTTGAGCTAGACTTTAACGGGAACTAGTGCATGACAACGTGCCTTGCTGCACTTTTGGTTATGACACTCCCGGGGGATATGCTTAGGATAATTCTCATTTTCTTTAAAAACCATTATGAAGGGTTTAAGAGTATATAATTCCTAAAAGGAGATATTTTTATGATTATGGATTATATCCATAAACTATTTAATGTATGCTATGTTATTTACAAGTTTGGTATTAGGTATTTTTATTCTTAAACTAATTTAGTGTGTTAGATTGTTTAGAAATGGCTCCCAGTAGAAGGAATGAGAACTCTAGTAATGCACATGATCCAAAGTGAAAAAAGGATCATATCTTTCATGGTATCATGCCATAATTTATAAGAGAAATAGTATCCCATGTATTATCATCATATGAAGAAATAATATCATGTGTTGATAAGATAAGTAATGAGTTTACTGAGTCCTATGGCTTTGAAGGGAAGCAAGAGAAGAAAAGGATGGAAGAGAGAAAGATAGATAAAGGGAAGAGGGAAAAGAAGAATTTTCCCATATGTGATAAATGTGGAATGAAACACCCTGGAACTTGCCAGAAAGGAATGAGAGTTTGTTATAAGTGTGGAGGAAATGGGCACAAAGTATGTTACTGCAAGGGTAAGAAAATGGTTTTCAATGTACAATACTTCATTTACAAGGAGTTAGACACTACGCGATCCTATGTCCATGTCATCAGACTATGCCGCAAATGATGCAATTGGATAATAATAATGTTCTGATACTACCACAGATAAAGTGGAATGATTGATATCTTATGTTGATTATGTCATTTGAGTGTTGTATCAACAATGTACTTGTTATAATAATTATGGAGTATATAAGGATTCTACTACAGTACTATTTCATTAAGGAGTTGAGATTGTGTTGAACAAAGAAAAGTGACTCAATATTAGGTTAAATTTTTGGAAAATATATGGTTGAGAGAAAGACAAACCATAATATGGTTCTAATAGTTAGGTAGTGATTTTAGAATAATACATGATTGATTTGGATAAATTATATTGGATATTCTTCACTACCTTGAAACTGATTAAGGATTTGTATATTCCATCATTGATGGGGTTTACAACATTTTGGATTGAAGGAGTATATCTATTATTCTTTAAGGAACAAGGGATCATGAATGTAATCAATAAGGTTTTATGGTAATTCAAGATGATGCAGTGTTTTAAAAGAATACACGATGAAGGTGTTCACATGTTATTACTCAGAGAAAAGGATCTTCATTGTGTTTACCCTCCTTATAAAATTTAAACTGAAGTATTTTGGATAGATCTAGTTTGGATTATTTGGGATTTCCATAAAAGAACAACCCGGAGGTCGGGCGGCAACCTGTCGTCTCCGGCAAGGCTGTGAGACTTGAACCCACAACCGAATAGCGACAAGGGTGTATCACCTACCACTGACCCACGTGATTTCATGGATTTAATAATTTCGTTTTTTAATAGTTCTTCTAGATGAATAATAAATTCATTTTTTCAACCCTATACGAATAGGATAAATGGAATATTATTTTTATGTTCTATTATCTTCTAGAGTGATAGATGAGTTTTTGGTAGAACATAGTTAAAGGATGAGACTCTATTTTTCAATTATATATTTTTCTTCATCTCTTATTCAATGAAGAAATTAATTCTTATACTTTAGTGAAGGGATATTAGAACAAAAAATATGTTATCCTAATACCGTATCTTTTTCTGAACCACTGGTATTTTAAATCATCATATATTGATGAATTTAAGGCCCTCAATTTTACAGTTGTTTGTGATTGATGACCTCAATCACTACCTATAAATATTTATGTTTTTCCTCCAATTATATGTCTCTAATTTCCACCAATGTTCTCGGAATAGAGATCATAATTTGGTGGTGACCCTTCCATTTCTCTTTTCCACTTATTAAGACTAAATTTTATTAACCCAATTTCCGATGTGGGTTTTCCCACAATGATATTTTCTATATTCAACCTTTTATTTTCGAAGAACAATTTAAAATAGTGAGGAAGTAATTTATTGAAGGAGGGGAGAATGTAACACCACAAGATTTCATAGTGTGTTATTTCATCAAAATAATTCAATAACATACACTACACGCAACACCGAGTTCAAGCGCACCATGACTTACCAAACAATCTGTTAAAAAGAGTTTATGAATAGTATTAACTAAATTTTAAACTTTATATAATACATATAATTTTAGAATCCATATTATGAGTTTCTTAGACATAATGTAAGAACAGATTCATTTTCAGTATTGCACTTTTACCAACATTTAATAGTGAACCCTTTTTATATCCAATATTTTATACTTTTATACATTCAATTTGACTAAATAATTTTAATTTTTAGAATGGGGACATCATAAATTTACAATGAAACATCCCAATATTCCACGGTATGCTTTCCATTGAAAAATAAAATAGCGTGTGTTGTAGGCAACTTCGAGTTCTAACACACACCACAACCAATCAAACTAGCCGTTATGAATAGTAATACATACTTTTTGAAATTTTATAAATTTTATCTCTCAAAATGGACTTTATTTCTTTATTCGGAGTATCAAATTTAGCCTAAGGTGAAATTTTGGAACTTTTTGGATAACATTTATATTTTGATGAATAGTGAAAAATACTAAATTTTAATTAAAAAAATATTTTTTAATCGAAATATTTTATATTGATAAGTTATGAATTTGAGTTGTTTTAAAGTATATTTAGAATATATTTTTACCATTTAATACAATTTTTGACATTGTACATAATTTCAAAATAAAACCGGACATAAACAAGTGTCAATCTTTTGATAGTTATTATCTCTTAAAAACATGCTATTTGTTTTGACGACGGGAATTAACTTTTTAAATTAATTAATGCAATTGATATTTTTTGAATTTGTTAAAATAGACATCATTTTTGAATTCATAATATCAAATATAGTTTAGGCATAATTTATTTTTTATTTTTCTGGAAACTTTTATTTTTTTGATGAATAATGAAACCGCTATGTGGTAGTTAAAAAACTGAAATTTTCAGAAAACATAATTTTAATGCTTCTGTGAGTGGAATTTTGAAAATCCAAGGAACACGGTTAATATCAAGGAGTAAAATGTGGTTCAGTGAGATGAATATTTTTTGAATAGTAACTTTTTACTTTTATTTACCACGGTTAAAAGTAAATAGGGTAATTAAGGGTAAAAATGATATTAAAATTACCCTAACTCATGTTCTAATTCTATCGGACAAGTTTATATCGACCAAAAACAACCTTAGTCATAAAATATTATCATTTAGGTCCACTTGTATTAGATTAGGACATTTATTATAATTTAATTCAAAGAAGAGTTAAAAGAGTTAAAATCAATGTTTATTTACTAAAATGATTTTAATATAGGGTTATACATAACATAAATTCGATTGTAAATATTAATTATAAATCTAAAAAAATTTCTTACATAATCGTATTTTATTTATAATTTTTAGAAATTATATAATTTAATTTATTTATCACACAATGGTGATGCAGTAATTACCTAATTAATGAAATATTAAAATAATTGATATTATAAATATCAAAATAAATGTAATTTTAGACTTTTTATGAATTACACTAATTTTATTGGTAAATATGACATATTAGGATCGATTATATAAATTTTGATCGAAGTAATAATTCTGGAATGAATTTATCAAAATCAAAATACCCAATACTATCAAAATTGACATAAAAGAGTTTTTAGAACAAATATTATATTATTAATTTATATTCAGTTCCTAAAAATCTAAGGATCCTACACGATTCTTATATCATGATATGTGTATCATTAATGGACCACATGGGGGTTTTTTGGATGTATATAGTATATTTATAAACCATATAATATAAAAATAAAAAGAGACATTGTAAAAGTGAAACTAATTAACTAAGAGTTAATACTTAAAGATAAGGTTAATATAATAACCCAAACCTCTCTAAATTCTACTAGTCGAGTATTTTTTGACCCATACCACCTTAACCTTTAAATAATACACTTTCTAGCCATTAGAAATCAAATATGAATTTATTATAAAATAATATTTCGAGCTTTTCCATAGGTGCCCCTCACCCCTCTGATAAAAGGGCACTCACCCTTCTCATTAATGCACACCTTCAATGCCTTTTGGTTCGGACAAAACCTGCCCAAATACTCTCTAAACGTCCCTCACTATATCCTATAGGCCTTATTTTGATCAGAAATGCAACCTAAGGAGCCCTTTTGATCAAATCAAAAGGAAAAACCCGAAGAAGAGGTAATGTTTTCACCACCCTTTTTCAAATTCATGTCTTTTTCAACTTATTCATTCTTTGTTATTACCATTATAAAAAAATGAATATAGTATCTCCTATATACAGTAATATTATAATAAATATGGTACAACCATATTCAGTATTCTATCCATCCTTTGAATGACATGTCACCATACGTGTGTACGTACGGCTTACCGTCTCCACATCGTGGTGTAATTGTTATTCAATATATTATTATTTAGATGGGTATAATAATGATGTTTAATTCATTTAAATAATAAATATAACATGATAATTATTCTTTATATAATGTATACCATCCAATTAAATATTATTTTAATATCAAAAGAATGATATTGTCGCTCGTGCGTACGGACGGACTACCGTCTCCACGAACACGATGAGATTCATTCTCCATCATATCCATTCAAGTATAATTATCATTTGATGATTTCAAAATAATGTTTAAGGACTTGATATCATTCTTCATATTAATAAGATACAACCTATTCATGACAAATATGACTACGTAACAAATCATATCAATGAAAACGAATAAGTTAACACCTGAAAACGACGATAATACTAAGATATTATTAACAAAGCAATGTTAAAAGATCATATATGATATCATAATAATGTATATGATTCTTTTATTATTTAATAAAAATCATTTAAATATTATACATAAGTTTAAACTACCCCAACCAATGAAAATTACAAGTTAAAGGTTTATTTCGTGATCTCTTCATTATCGGAGGTTGTTTATACATAATAATCTACTGGGATTTCTTTATCATCCACATCCATGTTTCTTGAAAATGTATTTCCAAATTTTTTTACTATTTACTAAAATATGGGTTAAAGTCATTTATACCCTTGTTGACTTTTATAAGTGGTTTATAAAGGAATGTTTCCATCGTTTTCGAAACAAGGTCCTTTTTAACCTTTTCGACATAATTAAGGTAAGAATGTTTTTTTAACTTATACGGCGGGTGAAGCTATTTTCCACCGTTATAAAATCTTTGAAGCTTACCATACAATATTATAAGAAAATTTTCAAAGTAAATGTTTTATTTTATAATATTGTGACTTTTAAATTATTTCAAAAACAGGGTTATTTCTCTCAAATAGTTTTGATTTCATCTATGTCAACATCCTTTGATGGATTTTAAGCTTATTTGAAGTTGATTTATTATGATACAAAACTTCCATATTGTATTGACGGTTTTGTGATTTGATTGACTGTGGATGTATTATACTTATACAATTAATGGTTTATGGAGAAAGTATTGAAATTTCGTATGCTAGTTTTAATATGAATGTTTATGTTATGTTTAAACCTGTTCATATGAGGAATTCATTGGACATCATATGTGACGGGTGGAGCCTACTATAGCTCCTCGATGCATCAGTATGTCTAATGAGAAAAACTAGTGTCTTGGCACAATGCCTTGAAAAAATCTAATTTGTATTCTTGGCATGAGGCCTTGGCTATGTGGTTATGATAGTCTGGCATTTTGCATTCCACCATTATGAAAGTGGTTATTGATATTCCATGTGATTATTCGATTAGTAGAATATCGATGTGAATAAGTAAATGGCATTATTTCATTTATTTTTTCCATACTATGTTGATGTTCAAGTTTAAAAGATTTTTTTTAGTTATATATTGCCTTATGTGTTTATTCTTATTTATGAAAGATCTGCTATATTCTTATCCTTACTGGGCATTTGAGCTCACCCCTTTTCTATGTTTTATTTTTCCCAGGATGTGAAGAAGTAATTTATGAATGACCTGTACGGATATTATGAGGGGATAAGAGTGTGGAATATGGAGACTATATTGTTGTAGTTTTCATTTTATGACGTAATGTAAACTTTATGAATGTATCTAGTTATTCCAAGGCTACTAAACTAATCGGTCTTTTGATATTTGATCTTTCTTGTGATCATGCCAATGTTATGTAATAATGCACCGACTCTCGGTAACTGGAGTCGTGGCGTAACATATGTATCCCTTTTTCATAAAAACATTTAAAAGTCGCACAATTTATAAAGGAATAAATTTAAACACATTTATGAATCAATGTGTCTCATACCACTTTGAAACTTTTTAAAAGAATTAACATTTTAAAAACATTCATGTCCATATAAATCAATCCTTAAAAACCATTTTGAAAACATGGATATTAATGGGAATGATTTAGAAGAATAAATATTTAAAACATTTAAAAAAATGTAATAGTTATAAATTACCTTAAAAATAAATCATTTGAAAACACTTTTATGAAACATGGACATGGAGAATAAATATTTCCCATTAGATACTTACGTAAAAACAACCTTGGATAATTAAGAGATTGTGAAATTAACCCTTACCTTCCACTTTCTTTTGGTCGAGGGTACGTTTAACCACCTGTTTAATGACCATAGTTTGTTGTTAAATTATAAAAGAATGATATTCATATTTATAATATCATACATGATCCATTTATGACTTTATACTACACATTTAATAATGATTTCCATGTTAAATTAAAATTTTAGGTAATGATCACTTTCTTTATCGTATGTGTTTTAACTTATTATTATTGATCGTATCATTTAGATCATGATTTAAATACATCAAGATTATAAAAAACAATTTATATATCATATATATTTAGAATATAAATATTTATAATAGATAGATTTATGAAATGGAAGGCACCGTTTGTGGAGACGGTAGGTCGTACGTATGCAAAAACACTGTTTCCATTTTTATTTCATATTGAACAGAAGTAAGTGAATAAGATATATGTCAGTACATATATATATATACACTAGAATTATTATTTCATATATTACAGAATTATGAATAATATATATATATTTAGAATCATTGCTGAATGATGAACATGGGAATGAATATCTCATCATTTTGTGGAGATGGTAATCCGTACGTACGCACGAGAGACAACATCATTATATTGATAGTGAAATCATATATAATTGGATAGTTTATCATATATAAAGAATCATTAACATGTTATATTTATTATTTACATCATTTATACTCATTATTATATAAATCAAAATTATAAAGTGTTTGAATAACAAACTACACCACGACATGGAGACGGTATGCCGTATATAAGAACATATTGTGACTTTTTCATTCATATGATGGATAGAATAATGAATTTGGATGTACAATTTTTATAATAACATAACAGTATGTAGGAGATACTAGAGTTATTATTTTTTAATGGAAACTAAAAATAATGAGGAAGTGGAAGAAGAAAAGAACTGGAAAGATCTGATTAAATATATACCTATTCTTTGGGTTCTTCCTTTGGATTTGATCAAAAGGGCTCCTTCGGTTGGATTTATGACACCTGGAAGGCCTCTCGGATGAAGGTAGAGATATTTGGAGGTTATTTGGTCTTGTTTTGGCTGATCAAAAAGTCTTTGGAGTTGTGGAATTATTAAAATGGGAAGATCTCTTTTACAAGAGAGGTGAGGGTCAGTTTATGAAAAACATGAAATGTTATTTTATAATAAAATCATTTTCGGATTATAATGGCTCAAAATTTAATTATAAAAAGGATAAGGTGGGTATGGAACGAAAAAAATTCAACCACTATGTTTTAGATAGGTTTAGGTCATTATATTAACCTTATCTTTTAGATTTAACTCTTAGTTAATTAGTTTGACATTTACCATGTCTTATTGTATTTTTATATTATATAGTTTATTAACATAGTATAACAAGCGAAGTGAACCCCATGTTGTTAATTATTAAAATATATAACATCGTATAAGTCCTTTTCTGAACCTTAGTTTTTTAGGAATATTATATTAATTAATAATATAATAATTTTTTTATAATCTCAATTATGTCAATTTGGGCAGTATTTAGTATTTGATTATTTATGCCATAAAAAAATTATAACCTTGAATAAAATTTATTTAACCAATAATAACATGTCATATTAACCTATAAAATTAGTGTAATTAATCATAAGTTTCAATTTACATTTTTTTCGTTATTTATAATATCAATTATTTTAATATTTCATTAATAAGGTAATTACTACATCATCATTGTGTCATAAATCAATTAAATTATTTAATGTCTACAAATTATAAATATATTAACATTATGTAGGAAATATTATTATATTTCTAATTAATCATTATAGTCGAATTTATATTGTGTGTAACCCTATATTAAAAATGGTTTAGTTATTAAACATTGAATTTAACCTTTTTAACTCTTCTTTTAAATAAAATAATAATAAATGTTCTAATCTAATACAAGTGGACCAAAGAGGATCCTCTTTTATTATTAAGGTTTTTTTTGTCGAATTATAATTATCCATCATAATTTGGACATGTTTTAGTGTAATTATGATATCATTTTGACCCTTAATTATCCTATATACATTTAACCGTGGTAAATAAAAGTAAAAAGTTACTATTAAACAAAAAATATTTTAATAATATTGAACCACATTTTACTTACTGATATCAACCGTGTCTCTCATATTTTTGAAATTCAACTCACAGAAGTGGTAAAATTAAATTTTATGCAAATTTGTGAATGCTCTTAGGAGGAAGGTAAAAGATGGTAAAAACATCAATAAAGTTTTAATATATCTAAACTAATTATAAAATGACTCCAATATATTATATTGAAAATATATCAGTATTATGAATCTCTTTTGAGGTAAAATAAATTTAAATGAAATAAATAAATATTTAAATAAAATTCTGTTTTAAATAATAACCCAGTTTTTTCATTATTAATCAAAAATTGATTATTTTCAGAAAAATACCAAAATTTACTCTAAGATAAATTTGATATTCTGAATTCTAAAATGATGTCAATTTTACCTAATTCAAAACATATAAGTTTCATTTCTTAATTTAAAATTAATTCTCATCATCAAAACCAAAAAGTGGATTTTTAAAAAAGTAAAAACTATCAAAAGATTCACATGTGTTTATGTCAAATATAAATGTGAAATTAATTATAATGACCAATATTATGTTAAATGAAAAAACTATAATCTAACTACACTTCAAAAGCATTCAAATTCATCATTTAACACTATAAATTATTTCGATTAAAAAATTTCTTTTCAATTAAGACCTAGTATTTTTCATTATACATCTTAATATGAATGCTATCAAGAAAGTACAAAATTTTTTTGCAAACTATATTTTTATGTACTGCTTCTAAATAATAATTCTATTTTTACAAATTTAATATAAAAGTGTCAGATATTTCATTTCAAAAAAATTCACCATGAGTAGGCGGTAATAATGCATTTTTAAAAAAATACTTCTTTTATCAGAAACATTGAATTTGTTCTTTAAATATGTCTAAGAAACACATAATATGGGTGTGAAAATTATATAGAGTATATAAGATTCAAAATTTAGTTAATATTATTCATAACCGCTTTTTGAACGACTAGTCTGGTAAGTTGTGGTGCGCTCAAACTCGGTGTTGACTTTAGCGTAAGCTATTTAATTACTATAATGAGATAACATACTATGAAATCATGGGGTGTTACATTCTCCCCTCCTTCAATAAATTGTGTCCTCACAATTTGACATTGTTCTTCAGAAATAGAAGGTTAAAAATAAAAAAAATACCATTTTGGAAAACCTACATCGTGTGTTGTGTTAATAAAATTTATTCTTAATAAGGGGGAAAGGGAAATGAAATAGTCACTACCAAATTATGATCTCTATTAAAAGAACATTGGATGAAATCAGAGACACATAATTGGAGAAAAAATGTAAATATTTATAGGGAGTGATTGAGGTCATCAACCACAAACAAGTGTAAAATTGATGGCCTAAATTCCATCAATCAATGATGATTTAAAATGTTATCAGTTCAACAAAACAGAAAGTATCAGGATAACACATTTTTTATTTAATATCTCTTCCCTAATTTTTAAGAATTAATTTATTCATAGAAGATGATGAAAAATTATATATATATATATATATATACATGACAAGTAGAGTTTCATCCGTCAGCTAATTCCTACCACAAACTCACCTTTCACTCTAAAAAATAAGAGAATTAAAAAATATTATATTTATCCTAATCGTATAGGGTTCCAAAAAAATTTATTTTTAATTTATCTATTACACCATTTTTTTAAAAAAAAATTATACAATCTAGGACATCACATAGGCCTGTGGTAGGTGATGCACCCTTGTCACTCTTCAGTTGCAGGTTTAAGTCTCAAGGCCTTGCAAGATGACATGTGATGCCACCTAACCTTTGGGTTGTCTTTTTTGTTTGTGTGAAGATCCAAAAATAATATCAAGAAATGATTTAACCTTAACAATAGTATCCAATATAAAACATAATCTATTCGAACCTTTAGACTTATCCAAAATATTTATGTCCAAACTACCAATCCATAATTTTTAAAGAATGTAAACACAATGAAGATCTTTTTTTCCACGTAATAACATGTGAATACCTTCATCATGTATTATTTTAAAACATTGTAACACCCTGAATTACCAGAAAACCTTATTTATTACATTCAGGATCCCTTATTCCTTATATAGTACTAGATATACTCCTTCTATCCAAAATTTTTTCATACTCCAACAATGATGGAATATACAAATCATTAATCAGTTTCAAGGTAGTCATGAATATCTAATATAATTTATTCAAATCAATATTATGTTATTCAAAAATAACTACCTTAGTATCAGAACCATATTATGGTTTATCTTTATCCCAACCATATATTTTCTTAAAAAATGAACATGCTATTAATTCACTTTTCTTGGTTCCACAAAATCTCAAGTCCTTAATGAAATAGTAATACAATAAAATTCTTATATACTCTATAATTCTTATAACATGTACATCATTAAAACAATACTCAAATGAAACAATACAGTAATAAAAAAAATAAGAACTCCAATCATTCCTCTTCATCTTCGGCAGTATCCTAACATGATTATTATCCAATAACAGCGTTTGGGGTATACTATGATGATTTGGACATTGATTCACACAGTGTCCCAACTCTTTGTAGATAAAGCATTGTCCATTTGTAAACATTTTCTTACCCTTGAAATAAAGTACTTGGTTCTTTTTTCACCACACTTATAACAAACCCTCATTCCCTTCAAGAATTTACCAAGGTGATTTTTTCTACAGTTATCACATAAGGTAAAATAAATCTTTCCCTTATTCCTTTTATCCATCATTCCTTATAACATCATTTTCTTATCTGGATTCCCTTCAAATCCATAAGACTTAGAGAATTCATTACAAAAATTATTAAAACATGATACTATTTCTTCATATGATGATAATACATGGTATAATATTTCATTTATAAATTTTGGCTTAATATAATGAAATATATGATCCTTATTTTTCCTTGGATCATGCGTATTGTGGGAGTTCATATTCCATCTTCTGGGCTCCATTTCTAAAGAATGTCATACACTAGGATAGTATATGAATCGTAATGCATAAGTCCAAATTTTTAAAATAACTAAAATAAATTGAAATTATTATACATATAATCTATAATAATAAAATTTTTTCTTTTAGGAAGTATTTACTCTTAAATCCCTCATAATATCTTGTAAAGAAATAATGAATTATCCTACGCATATACCACGAGAGTGTCGTAACCAAGAGTGCAGCAAGGCCCATTGTCATGTACCAGGATACCCCAATTCAAGATCGAAACTCCTTATTAATGTTTTCACTTCTAGGTATGTCTGTGCGAAATCCACCCATACCTATCCATATCCAGACAGGGTTGTATAGCATGGAAATTACACAAAATCTCTACATTAGTAAAATTCTAGGATGTTATTCTACAGTAATCCTCAAAGTATATCTTAGGGTAATGTTCTTTAATTAAAGTTTATCTAAATATATTTTCAATGTTTTTGATAATATACCTCTGATACCAACTATAACACCTCAACACCAGTAGCCCGGAGTCAGTGCATTAGTTTAACTCATTGGAATGATTACGAGGAATCTTGTCCCGAAGGATGGACCAATTTTACAGTCTTGGAATATAGTTTACATATATGAACGTTACATTACATTATAAAATGCAAAAAACAACCACATTGTTACCTTTTGAACACATTCATATCCCTTAGAATATCCCTTTAGGTCAACCGTAAAATACTTCTTCAATCCATGGAAAAATAAAACACAGAAAGGGGTGAGCTCAGACGCCTAGTTAGTATAATAATATAGCAGAAACATTAATAAATAAGCATAAAACATTAAGGAAATGTATAAGACTAAAAAACATCCTTGTAAACTTAATCTTTAGAATAATATTGAAATGATAAAAAAAAATAATAACATTTACTTATTCACATGGATATTCTACTAGTAGAATAATCTCATGCAATATCAATATACACTTTCATAATGATGAAATGAATAATTCCAAACTTCATAACCATATAGTCAAGGCCTTGTTCCATGACTACAAATAATTTTTTTCCAAGGCCTTGTGATAAGACACTACTTTTTCTCATTAGACCTACTGATGCATTGAGGATCTATAGTAGGATCCACCCGTCACATACTAAGTCCAATTCATTCCTCAAATGATAAGGTTTAAACCTACAATATATATTCATATTAAAACTAGCATATGAAATGTCAGTACATTATCCATAATCCATGAGTGGTATAAAAATAGCATATCCATAGTCAAACATATCAAAAATCTTTCAATACAATAAGGAATATTTGTGTCATAATAAATCAACTTTAAAGAAGTTTACAATCTATCAACTGGTGTTGATATAGATTAAAATGATTTGTAAAACACTTTGTGAGAAATATCCCTTTTTCATAAATACATTAAGAAGACCCACAATTTTTAATTGATGAAATTTGAAGACATTTTTGTATCAATGTGGCCCATATCCCTTTGAGTCTTTTGAAAGGAATTAGCATTTTAAAAACATTCATGCCCATATAAATTAATCCTTAAAATACATTATGAAAACATGGACATTAAAGAGAATAATTTAGAAGAATAAATATTTAAAACATTTAAAATGATGGTTTAGTAAAATAGTACCTTAAAAAGAATACCATTGAAAACTATTTTATTAAACACATATAGGGATAATAAATGTTTACCTGTAGATAATTACATAAAACAATATCAAATAATAAATAGATTGTGAAATTAACCCTTCCCTTGCACTTTCCTTTGGTTGCGGGTACAGTTAACCTCTTGTATAATGACCATATAATATTATTAAATTATACCAGAACCATATTCATATTTATTATATCATACATTATTCATTTATGAATTTATGAAACCCATTTCATAATTATTTCCATGTAAAATTAACAATTTAGTTAAACATCACTTTCTTTATAGTACTTTCTTTAACTTGTTATTATTGATCATATAATTTAGATAATGATTTAAATACTTCCCAAATATAAAACATGATTTATATATAATGTTTATTAAGAATATAAATATTTATAATAGATAGATATATGAAATGGAAGGCACCGTTTATGGAGACGGTAGGCTATACGTACGCATAAACGTTGTTTTCATTTTCATATCGTATTGAACAGAAGTAAGGGAATAAGATATATGTAAGTACATAAAAACATAAATATATATATATACCCAGAATCATTATTATTTCATATATTACATATATTATTAATAATTTATATATTTTTAAAATCATCATTGAATGGTGAATGTGGGACAAAATTTCTCATCACGTCGTGGAGACGGTAATCCGTACGTACACATGAGCGCCAAAATCATTATATGTATGGTGAAATCATATATAATATGATATTATATCATATATACAGAATAATTAACATGTTATATTTATTATTTACATTAGTTATACTAATTATTATACCCATATTGATAATAAGTGTTTGAATAAGAATCTACACCACGACCTGGAGATGGTAAGCCGTCTGTACGCACAAATGGTGAGTATTTCATTCATAAGATGGATAAAATAAAGAATAGGGTTGTACCATTTTTATAATAACATCCCAGTATATAGAATATATTGTATTTATTAGTTAAGAATTTAAACAATAAAGAAAGAGTAGGTGGAAGAATAAAAGAACTTGAAAGATGTGATGAAATATTTACCTCTTCTTCGGGTTCTTCCTTTTGATTAGATCAAAAGTGATCTATAAGTTGGATTTCTGACCAATGTAAGGCTTATAGGATGAAGGGAGGAATGTTGGGAGGATATTGGGGCAGGTTTTGGCCGAGAAAAATTGCTTTGGATGTGTGTAATTAATAAAAGGGGAAGTTCACTTTTATAATAGAGGTTAGAGACAATTTAGAAAAAACAAGAAATATTATTTTATAATACAATAATTATAGGATTCTAATTGTTCCAAAAATAATTATTTAAAGGATAAGGTTGGGAAGGGTTGAAAAAATCTCAAACAATAGGTTTTTGACAAGTTTAGGTCATCATATTCACCTTATCGATTAGATTTAACTCTTAGTTAAAAAGTTAGACATTTACCGCGTCTCTTTGTATTTTAATATTATATTGTTAATAAAAATAAAATAACATGAAAATTTAACCCATTATGGTTAATTATTAATATATATGAAAATATCTAAGTCCTTTGGAAGATCCTTAGATTTTTAAGAATAATATATCAAATAATAATATAATATTTTTTTTAAAAACTCAAATTTGTCAATTTTGACACTATTTAGTATTTGATTTTTTTTTAAATCCATAAAACATTATCACTTTGAATAAATTTATTTAACAAACCCTAACATGTCATGTTAACCTATAAAATTAGTGTAATTAATCATAAGTCTGAATTTATATTTATTTGGATATTTATAAAATAATTAATTTTAATATTTCATTAATAAGGTATTTACTGCATCATCATTAAGTTATAAATAAAATAATTATATAATTTATCAAAATTAAAAATAAAATACCATTATGTAGTAAATATGTTTTTCAGTCGAATGAATATTTATAGTATAATTTATATTGTGTGTAACCTTATATTATTAATCGTTTAGTTATTAAACATTGAATTTAACTCTTTTAACTATTCTTTAAATAAAACAGTAATAAATGTCCTAATCTAATCCATTTGGACCAAAGAGGATCATATTTTATTCTAAAATATTTTTTTTCCTAATTATACGTATCCAATTGAATTTGGACATGTGGTAGGGTAATTATGATATCATGTTTACCCTTAGTTTCCCTATATATTTTTAACCGTGGAAAATTAAAGTCAAAAGATACTATTCACCAAAAAATATTTTCATCTTATTGAACCACATTTTTATTACTGATATCAACCATGTCTCTCAAATTTTTGAAATTCAACTCACATAAGTGGTAAAAATTAAATTTTATGTAAATTTTCAAATGTTCCTAGGAGTTGGGTAAAAGTCGGTAAAATGTTCAACAAAATTTTTATATACTTAAACTCATTATAAAATGACTCTAATGAATTATGATGAACATATATAGGTATTATGAAACTATTTTTACATAAAATAAATTTAAATAAAAATAATTATTTTTTAAATAAAAAGTCATTTTTAAACAATAACTTAGTGCTTTTAACTATTCATAAAAAATTGAATGTATTCAAAAAAAATACAAAAAAATTTACCCGAAGAAAATATTGATATTCCAATTTAAAAAATTAAGTCCTTTTCACAAAAATGATAACATATAAGTTTCATTTATTAATTTAAAATTAATTACCATCTTCAAAACCAAAATGCAGGTTTTTAAAAAAGTAAAAACTATCAAAATATTGACATGAGTTTTTGTAAAATTTAAATGTGAAATTAATTATATTGACCTAAATTGTATTAAATTATAAAAACATAACCTAATTATACTTCAAACCATTTAAATGAATATTTTAACATTATAATTTATTTCTATTAATAAAGTTGTTTTCAATTAAAACCTAGTATTTTTTACTATTCATCAAAATATGAAAGTTATCTGGAATGTACCAAAAAAAATTTCCAAACTATATTTTTATATCCCTCTTCTGAATAATAATTTAATTTTTTCAAATTTAATATAAATGTTTCAGCTATTTCAATTAAAAAATTCATTATTAGTATGCGGTAAAATTACATTTTTGGAAAATACTTCCATTATCTGAAAATTGATTTTGTTCTTATATTATGTCTAAGAAACACATAATATGGGTGTTAAAATTATACAGAGTATATAAGATTCAAAATGAAGTTAATACTATTCATACCATCTTTTTGAATGGCTAGATTAGTAAGTTGTGGTGTGCTCGATCTCAGAGTTGCGTGTAGCGCAAGCTATTGAATTACATTAATGAGATAACATACTATGAAATCTTGCGGTGTTACCTGATAAATATTATATAGTGATAAATAAATGGATCTTTCCTCTATATGTAATACACCAAAAAGAATAAAATGATTATATTCTAAGAGGGGATACCAAGAACTCCAAAACAAATTCATCCCCGTCAAATTGATAAAAATTGGTGAATAGGGATGTATGATATAACTTTATGTTCATGTTGATCAAATAAACATTCCCCAAATGTGTGTATCTTGTTCCTTTACATAGACTCCTTTTAATTAATGATTGGAGTCAAGATGGGTTGCTAGTTCTTGGAAAACATAATGTGTCCCCATAAAACATACTCATTGGAGTGCAATGGTCATTCAATATTTCTACAATCATTAATAGTTTTTTTGAAGCAATAAATAAATATTTTCTATTTTTCTTAATCTAAGAAAAAAGGCTTGGATATGTGGTGGCTACCAATACACTATATATCATGTATCATAATGCATTCGATATATTTTATTTTTTTAGAGGCATCTCTATTTATTCTATATTATATCCAAATAATAGGCTATGATATGAATAACATAATTATATAATCCTATAATATAGATAACTCTTATAATATGATTCATCTATTTTACTAAATAAACATCAATTTCCAAATTATATTAAATACATTATGAATTTAAGAAGAACCTATAAAATCATTATGAATCCAACCAAACACATTTGGATATAGTTTAGCAAACTCACCTATTTTTGGATCAAATATTTTGCTTAAAATTTAATCGATATTTTGAGGAACAACTATGGGAACATGTAGTCCTTTGTATCATTAGAAACTGTAGATCCAGAGGTGAACTAACAACTACAATGGGGGGGGGGGGGACCAACGGTTTATCTTTATTAATTATTTTTCGTTCATATTTAACCATATGAACTTATTATGGTTCTCTATCAAATTGATGATATATCTTAATCTAATAATGTGTATGGTGGTAGTAATAGAGTGATCATCATGTAGTATTTGCATGGTTCATTATAAATACAAACTACTTACAATGTTCGTTCTCCCCCCACCCACATGGATTCTTTGCTAATATATACTGATTAATATTTCACTTGAAAAACAATGATTAAAATGTTGTTGAAATCAATTGATAAACATATAATTTGTCTACAACTTCGATACACCTACTACTACTGGCTATAAATAGAAGAATAAACATGATACAAAAACCAATCGAAATACATCACCTTTTGTTGAAGGATGATACCTTTTAAGATGATTCACTCATATTACTCCACTATCCCACTAAATCCTAATTTGCCATTTAATACGTATATAACATTATAATCACTAGTCTCGATAGTCCCATTCATGTGATCAGGTTCTTTTGATCACCATCTTGATAAATTTCCCAACATTCTCATCCATATATTTCCAAAATAAAGACTATATCAAGATATCCATACGATTATTTAATATTTAAAAAAATTCTTTATCACCAAGATGCATATATTTATACAATAAAATATTTTTCATGGGGTATAAATTAATAAATGATATAGAATAATTCATTGAAATCATCATTAAAATATATTCAAAAGTAATCACATTCTATTTTTCCTAACAATATTAATAATTAAATGATGTGAGTATTATATCAATTCTTTTTTGTACTAAAATGTACCACCCCACACCTACCTCACTGAATTGAGGAGGCAGTGAGGGCTACTTGGCCTTAAGCGACGTTCCCAAGACGCCAAAGGCTGGAAATGAATGTCGAGGGCTTCAAGTTAAAGTTGTGGAATGATTTTCCCTTAAGACCAAACCAACCAAAACATCCACTATAAATCAATATATGATTCATTCACTTTCAAACCCAAACATGTATTTCAAAAAGACAACCAAGTTGTTCCACAATACAACCCAAAGACAATACAACCAACCATATCAGAGTACATGGAAAAACTAAACAAAAAACACTATTATCCATGACACCACCACAACTCCACACTAAGTGGCTATCTCAAAGCTCCACCAAGACATCACAATGAAAAAATAATGGAGGGTGATGCCTTACCTTTTCCCACGTCACGATACACAACATCTGCAAAGACACCAATGCGCCAAAGTAGGGGGTGTGTACCAAAACTTAGTAGGATTTCCACAAATGAATTCCCTACACACGCCACTAGGAAAAAACCGTTAGCACATTTATATAAAATAGTTTATATAAATAAAATCCAAAGTGAAACCATTTTAATAAGCCAAACATGTCGTTACCAAGCCATCACACCCAAACTAAGCAACCAAGGGAATTCCAACCAAATAATCCACAACCATTCCAACATTTACCCATTAGCACCAATTCCATCTTGCAAAGCAATGCCCAAAAAAACAACCATACAATGAAATGGTGGAGATTCAGTCCAACCCGTACACCCATTCACACTAAGCAACACTACCCATCCACTTATCCTTGATTGTGGACCTTTCGTCCACTATACATAACCTTTTTATAGTGGTAATTCTCACCAATTTGACACAACATTCAAAACAGTCCAATGCCAAGCATATAACACACCATGGTAACAACCACATGCAATCAACCAATTACAGTGCATATCGATCCAGTTCAATAAATCACCCATTTATTAAAGACCATTCTCCATGCCAAACAAAATTTCAATAAAGAAACCCTTTTATTGAAAACCCTTTCCATCAATCGTTTTCACAAATCAACCATATCATCCCATTTTAAAATCTTCATTGAGAAATCCACAAGAATATCATTTCACCATAAAACTCCCTTTTTTCCCAAAAATCCCCAAAACATCACCCAAGGGATTTCCAACCAATTTCGCATAACAATTCACAATTATTTTTCAGCACAACAATTAATTGTAACAAATAACCACTAGTTCTAACTATGTGGAGTCGGGAGAGATGCCACCTACCATTACGGTTCCCAAGAAACCGACCCACAAACAACCGCGCCACAGAACTGATGAATACACCACCAAAACCTCTCTAGATCCTATTTCATAACATTCAAACGCCTTAAAAACAACATCCAATGCAACAAGAACCCTATATCTACACACAACTACTGTAGATCTAGAAAACTAAGAAATATAGGGATGTACATCTAGAGGAAAACACAAGGAAACCAAGAGGAGAGACTAACCTGGGAGAAACCACCTTCAATCCGCCAAGATACCTCTTCAAAAGGTTTCCAAAATAGAGTGGGAGAGCCCCTCAAACCTTTGAGAACCGAAAATCCCAACTTAGTCACAAGTGGGAGGAATTTTGGGGTCAAATAGGTTAATCCTGAGGAATCCCGGAACATATAAACCTATTTTTAAATGGCCGCATGGTTAGCCCGCACGGTTTGGAAAACTGTGCACTAACCGTTTGCACGCTACTGCCTCGAGAGCAATGGTCCACACGGTTTCCACTAACTATGCTCAAACATTTCACCCCTTTAAAAGCCTCTAAAATCATCCAAAAACATTCCAGACTCTCCCAACCTCTTCCCAACTCATCCCATGCACTTTAAACACATAAAAATTCATAAAAAATGCCACATACCTCAAACGGGGGGTGCTATATTCTCCACACCATTGGTCTTTCCCTACTAAGAAAGTAGTGATCCCACCCTTTACCGAAAGAGCTCGGGCCACTGCATGACCATCTTTTTCTCCAGCTCCCATGTCTCCTCTTGAATCTGAACATGTTGCCACAAAACACTAACTAATCTGATGCTTTTACCATGCAAGACTTTCTCTTGCCTATCCACAACCCACACTAGCACGTGCACCAACCAAGCATCTAGTTCTAGCTCATCATGATCCCATCGAATCACATGGTCATGATCTGGCTGATACTTTTTCAAATGTGACACATGAAACACATTGTGCACTACACTGAACCTAGGTGTAAAATCCAAATGACAAGCCACCTCACCAACTCCCTACAGAATAAAAAAAGGCCCAATATACCTCGGAGATAACTTTCCCTACTTCCCAAACCGACGATTTCCCATCCTAGGAGAGACCCTCAAGAACACATGATCACTCACCTCGAACGAAAACGGCCCTCGAAGATGATCCGCCTATGATTTATAATTACTTTGAGCTGTCTTTATTATCTTCCTAATCAAATTGATCTTCTCTGTCGTCTCCTGGACAAGGCTCAGTCCAACCATTGAGAACTCACCTGTTTCCACCCAACATGGTAGAGAACGACATGGCCTCCCGTACAACGCTTCAAATGGAGCCATCTGTATGGATTCTTGATAACTGTTATTGTAATAGAACTCAACCAACAACAAGTGCTCCTCCCACGAGCCACCAAAATCCATGACACAAGCCCACAACATATCCTACAGATTTTGTATCGTCCTCTCGGATTGACCATCCGTCTGAGGGTGATAGGACATACTCATAATCAACATAGTTCCAAGGTCTTGCTGTATGGATTTCCAAAAATGATATGTAAACCTTAGATCTCTATCTGATATAATCGAAACCAGAACACCATGCCTCTTTACCACCTCCCAGATATAGATTTTGGACAGATCCTCCACCGTATTAGATTCACAAATCGGGATAAAATGGGCCGAATTCGTTAGCTGATCCACTATAACCCAGATGGTATCATGATTTCTGAAAATTCATGGGAGACCTATGACAAAATCCATCGTTATCTAATCCCACTTCCAAATAGGGATTGGTAAAGACTAAAACATTCCTTCTGGCCTATGATACTCTTCCTTGACCTGCTGACAAGTCAAGCGTCTCAAAAAAAAACTCAGTCACACTTCTTTTCATACCATCCCACCAGAACTACGCTTTCAACGCTTCATACGTTTTTTGAATTCTAGGATGAACATCCCACCTAGAATGATGATACTCCCTGAGAAGATACTCTTGACAAGAAACTGGTACAACCATCTGATTCCAAAAACACAAAACTGATTCTCTATTCAGTTTCCAACCCTCAATGGTCTCCCCATAATTGAGTCTCAACCCCATGGTCGCACACTCGGAATTAGATATCTGTGCCTCTTTGACAAGGCCAACCAAGTCAAGAATCAACAAAACCAGAAATAAGACTGCTCTATCACCCTGGTCCTCACATTCCAAATGCATTTTAGCTATAACTGACATGAACTTCCTCTGGTATGATGCATGTTTTACCACATGAGCATATTATTTTCTACTTAATGAATCCACCACCGAATTTCCCTTACCCGGTGTGTACATCATTTCAAAATCCAACATATGAAGATATTCCATCCATCTCATTTGCCTCAAGTTCAAATCCCTTTGTTAGAAAATTTGTTTCAAACTCTTATGATCATTATATACCGTGAATTTCTCACCAAATAGATAATGACACCACACTTTCAATGAACGAACTATTGAGGCCAACTCCAAATCATGAGTTTGGTAGTTATTCTCATGCACTCTCAACTGCCATGAGCCATATGCAACAACACGATTCCCTTACATGAGAACGCACACCAACTGTGATCCAGATGCATCACAATACACCACGTATCCGTTTCTAGGTTCTGGAAAACCCATGATTAGTGATAATGTAAGATGACCCTTTAGCTCTTCGAAACATGGCTGACACTGTTCATTCCACTGGAATGGAACATTATTTCTTGTCAAAGTTGTCATCGGCGTAGCCAAACTTGAAAAATCACAAAAAAAAAAACGCCGATAATACCCAACTAGACGAAGAAAACTCCATATCTCAAAAACATTATTTAGAGGTTTCCACAACATAACGGCCTCTATCTTTTCTAGATCCATTGAAACACCCCTTTGTGATATCAGATGGCCAAGAAGATGAACTTCCTGTATCTAAAAGTCACACTTTGACAATTTAGCATACAACCGATTGTCCGTCAAGATCCCTATAACTGTCCGCAAGTACTACTCATGCTCCACCCTTGTCTTTGAATACACCAGAATATCATTTAAAAACACCACCACAAATGAATCCAGATATCTCTAAAATATCTGATTCATCAATTCCATAAACACCATTGGCACATTAATTAGACCAAAGGGCTTAACCACAGATTCATAGTGGCCATATCTACTTCTGAAAGCTATTTTAGGAATATCCTCCTTCCTCACCCGCAATTGATGATATCCTGACCTCAGGCCTATATTTGAGAACCACTGGGCTCCCCTCAACTGGTCGAACAAATCATCAATTCTTGGAAGTGTATATCTATTCTTTATAGTAACTTGGTTAAGCTACGATAATCAATACATAACCTCAAAGTTTAGTCCGCCTTTTTCACTAATAGCACTAGCGCTGCCACAGAGACGTGCTAGGATGGATAAACCCTTTGTTTTCTAAGTCTTCCAACTGGATTTTCAATTCCCACAATTCTGATGGTGCCATCTGATAAGACAGAAGTGAGATAGGACTGGTCCCTGAAGGATATCAATTGTAAACTCCACTTCTCTTACGGGAGGTAACCTAGAGAATTCATCAAGAAAAACATCCATGAACTGATCCACCACTACCGGAGGAACACTATGCTCAAAACTCTCTACCGATTCCAACTAAAAAACCACCAACTGATACAATAACATACCCACTGCTAGTGCCAAGAAAACTGTTGAACCCTTCCTTTCATGCTCTCTCCTATAAAGAGATGTCTAATGCCATCTTGTTTAGTAAAATCCACTATTCGTGCATCACAATTGATGTAGGCCTTAAAAGACACCAGCCTATCCATTCCCAGGATTACATAATACCCATCCATCTGAAGCATTGAGAAATTCCACACTATTTCAACCTCTCCCGCAACGATACAACATTCTCTACACAAGAAGGCTTGACACTCTCTTCGACCCGGAGGAGTTTGAAGTTTCAAAATTGAGGCCACCATTTCTACCCTTAATCCCAGATAATCAACCACACGTGTAACAATAAAAGAGTGTGAATAACACGTATCAAACACCACTTGCATCAATGTGGAATTTAAAAGAATAGTACCTCGCATCGTTGATGGTCCCAACTGATCATCCAACGCAACATTCTCAGCACCAAACACATATTTTCTTTCCAAACTCCACTCTTTATTGCTCTGTTGAGGCATCATGGTATTCCGAGAAACACCATGACCCACTTTATTAAACTGATGAGGGATGTGCTGCTATCCCCATCCCGTCGTAGCATACGACGTCTGTGATCCCTGAGGAGTGTCACGTGCAACCAAGCTTGGATCATTCCGACAATAATGTTGCTAATGCCCCATCTTCGTACAATTATGACATGCTCGAGGTTGTGATGTACAATCCCAATTGATGTGGATCATAGAACAACACTAAAAACATCCAAACATGCTCTGGGGAATCAAAGGAAGAATTACTGATCTTGCCGTCAGATTATATGTAATATTCCCGCCCTGGGAATAATTGTCCTGCCATCGATTGAACTTAGCGTTAGAGTTCCCACTATTCCCCATGGGTACCACCATGCTTCCTCCACCCAAAATTCCCAATAAATCCTTCTCAGCCACCAAGGCTCTATTCACCATCTCTGTGTAATCATCTATACATAGCAACACTATCTTTGAACAGATTTCTAGCCTTAACCCCACTTCAAATATCCTTCCGTCAACTACATGCTACCCGCCACCTCTGGTGCAAACAACACTAATTTCATGAACATAGCTACATACTTCGTCACAGACATAAGTTCTTGCTTCAATCTGAGGAAATCATTCCTATGCTGAATTCTGATCATATGTGGGTATAATTGTTTATTAAAAAATTCTTCAAAGCCTTCATACATCATACCCTGGTCTTTCCCTGCTGGGACTACCAACTCCCACCACTGAAGGGAAAGATCTTCTAACATATACGTGGCCAACATCACTTTTAAGTCTACTGGTCTTCCCAAGAACTCAGAGATATTGTTCATTCTATTCAACCATGTTTCTTCCCTCTCAGGCTCTGAATCACCCCTGAAGACAGGTGGATTCTTCTTTTAAAACTGAATTTCATGATCCACATGCCTTGGTTCATCCGTTTTATTTCCACTTCCCACATCTTGGAAAACTTGCACTATGCTTTGCACGAACTACTGGTTCACCCGAGGCTCAGGTGCTACCACATTCTTATCATCCTCCTTTGATTGGTCTCTACGATGCCTACCCAGCGCCATTTCTATAAAAAAACAAACAACCATGAGTCGCACTTCTGTATAAATAACAAAATCCCATTTCAAATCACATTACACAACACTTTCACAACAAGGCTTTCCAGAAGTTCACATTTCCCATGTTTCTCCATTTTTAAAATCATACCATTTTAAAAATACCAATTTATCCACATTACAATTTCACACATTCATATCACATCATAAATCATTATACCCCAATGAAATATTCATCCTAGAGGGAAGTCATTTCTACCTTATATTCCATGCACATATCATTTTCTACACCCAGGAGAATGAGATTTCCAATGCCTATAAGTGTCTCCAAACAACCTTATGTACCCAACTCCCTGGTAACATGAATTTCAGCACAAAAGGGTTAGCTATGTATTTTTTGGATATACATTCCGATTTCCAACAATCCTATGCCTTGAAACCATCTCGACTCAAGGAGTATACCATATCAAATGTCAACGCGAAATCTGAGAATCAACTCCAAAGGAGCGAACAAACAGATACCACTTGTAACTCCCCTCCCCTACCTCATTGGATTGAGGAGGAGGTGAGGGCTACATGGCATTAAGCGTCGTTCCCAGTATGCCAAAGGCTAGAAATGAATGTCGAGGGCTTCATGATCATGTTGGAGAACAATTTTCTCTTACGAGAAAACCAATCATACCATCCACTATAAATCACTATATGATGCATGCACTTTCAAACCCAAAAATGTATTCCCAAAAGACAAAGAAATTATTCCACAATACTACCCAGAGCCAATGAAACCAACTCTATCAGAGTACAAGGAAAAACTAAATGACAAACACTACGATCCATGACACCACCACAACTCCACACCAAGCTCCTAGCTCCAAGCTCCACTGAGACATCACAATGAACCACTGAAGGAGGGAGATGCCTTAACTTTGCCCATGTCAGGATACACAACATCTCTAAAGACACCAATGTTCCAAATCAGGGGGTGAGAAAAAAAACTCCGTAGGATTTCCCCAAATGACATCCCTACACATGCCACTAGGATAAAACAATTAAAACATTTATATAAAATATTTTATATAAATTAAATCAAAAGTGAATCCATTTTCATAAGACAAACATGCCCTTACCAAGACATCACACCCAAACTAATCAACCAAGGGAAAGACAACCAAACAAGCCACAACCATTCCAACATCTACCTATTAGCACCAATTCCATCTTGCAATGCAATTCAGAACAATACAACCATACACCCAAACGATGGAGCTTCCGTCCAACCTGTTCACCCATTCACACCAAGCGACACTTCCCATCAACTTATCCTTGATTGTGGCCCTTCCATCCATTATCCATCCCATTTTTATAGTGGTACTTCTCGCCACTTCCACACAACATTCAAAACAATCCAATGTCAAGAATATAACCTACCAAGGTCACAACCACATGTAATCAACCAATTTCAGTGCATATCGATCCACATCAATAAATCACCCATTTATTGAAGACCATTTTCAATGCCAAAAAACATTTCAATAAAACAACCCTTTTATTGAAAACCCTTTACATCAATCATTTTCAAAATTCAACCATATCATTCCATTTTAAAATCTTTATTTTAAAATCCACAAGAATAGAATTTCACCATAAAACACCCTTTTTCCCAAAAATCCCCAAAACATCACCCAAGGGATTTCCAACCAATTTCACATAACTATTCACAATTAAGTTTCAGAACACAAAATTAATTTTAACTAAGAACCACTTGTTCAACCAAGTGGAGTCAGGAGAGAATACACATACCTTTATGGTTCCCTATAAATTGAACGACGAACAACCGCGCCTCAAAACCGGTGAACGCTCCACTGAAACCTCTCTAGATCCCTTTCCCAAACATTCACAAGCATTAAAAACATAATCCAAGGTAACCACAACACTAGATATACACACGAAAAGTGTAGATTTAGAAAACCAAGTAAGATAGGGATGTAGATCTAGATGAAAACACAAGAAAAACAAGAGGAGAGACATACACAGGAGAAACCTCTTCAATATGCAAAGAAACCTCTTCAAAATGCTTCCAAAATCGAGTGGAATAGCCCCTCAAAACATTGAGAATCGAAAATAATGAGTGAGTCATGAGTGAGAGGAAGTTTGGGGTCAAATAGGTTAAGCCCGAGGGATCCCAGAACTTATAACCCTATTTTTATGTGGTCGCACTATTTGGCAAACCCTGCGATAACCGTGCACACACTACTACCTAGGGAGAAAAGGTTTGCATGGTTTCCTTGCACGGTTTGGAAAACTGTGTGTCGGTCATGCGAAGCCTATTGTCTCCCCTGCATAGTTTTCTGGATAACCCGCATGGTTTCCACTAACCATGCTCAAACTGTGCACCCCTTTAAAAGCCTCCAAAATCATCCAAAACCATTCCAAACTCTCCCAAACTCTTCCCATCTTATCCCATTCACTTTAAACACATAAAAATTCTTAATCAAAGGCCACATACCTCAAACCGGGGGTGATAAATAAAATATGATGGAAAAATATTACTCATCATTGTATTAATTTGAAATGTTTTAATGTTGGGTAACTCATTTTTCTTGAGATTGTTATCAAATACCTGAAGGGTTTAGTTAAAATCTATCACAGGACAACATGATCACCCAACGCTCAACCTATCTTCATGTGTGCATATAGATTCATATAGAATGGTCCATTATTGTTTTCTACACATGGTTTAGTCATTTTAGAGTACAAAAATAAATTTACCTCAATATCATGTAATGTATTCAGGACTCGTAACTCACCACATGTTTCTTCTTGTGGAATATTTATTATTGGAATACCCATGGAATCACATCATGTGATCACATTTTATTTTCATGCATACAAGGTGAAGCTACATTCATAACCATTTCAATCATACCTATTCAATAATATCTTAATTTACATTGTTCAATATCATGAATTCATTAGGTGATCGTCACAGCTTGAGTCTCTCGATTCATGCATGGAAATAAATGCATATAAAGTGTGATGAGTTCAAAAAACATTCCTAGAATTCATGATATCATCATGTACTTTAGTATGATTTGTGTACTTTCATCCATGAGTTTAATAAGACATCAATGGTGGAATTACTATGTGTAAAATATCCATTGAATTAAGGATTAATATATTGTAGCACCATCTATTAGATAGCTCAAATTGGTTGGATTAGTCATATATATAAATGTTTGTATCATTTTAAACATGAGAATAGTAAACACATCTCTTTTTTCCCATATCATATTATCATCTAGTTGGGTCCATTGTTTATTTTCGTAGCCACTATGATTAAAACCCATTCCATGTATGTAGGTGATCAGAACCAACATAAAATTACTCACACATACGAGCTTCATCCCAATAAAACTTTTCCCAAACATCATACACGCCATTAGGAACATGCTCTTTGGGAGCCTTATACATAATCCCACCCAATATATCTTTTACTAAGTGGGATGTGTGGGATGATTCACCCACGTGGTTGCAGTTTACCTCCCACAAGTGTGGGGTTTAATTAAATGATGTGGATCACATGGGTATCCATATTTTTATATGAGTCCTATATAGAAATATTATCTGTATCAATGTTTTAGAATATTTTTCAAATGAACATCATTATCATTTTATAAAACTATTTTTCCTTTTATATATGGAATATTTTTCACATCCCTAAGAAATAATAATTATATTATGGTCTTATACAATGTCTTATTTATATTTTAGTAAAAAATGTCCTCAATGAAACAAGTATTTTGAAATTAATATAACCTTGATAATTTTCGTAGATAAAATATAGAATTTCTCAAGCATGAAATCCAATGTCATTTCATGAATCCATAAAATTTTCTATTAATAACCACATTATCCATGAAAACATATTGGTATATTAAAAAAAATACATTGGTCCCCCAATATCTCCCTTTTTATTCAATTTTCAATAGAAACAGATATATTTTTGGTCAATATGATCCCATACATCTCCCCATTATTGATAATTAAATGCAAACGATATGTGAGGTATTTTTAAATTAATATTTTAATTAAAAAATGATCGCATGACTTCAATTAAAAATTCATGTTCACTTCAATGCGAGGGTTTATATAACATGGTTTTCATATAATAGAGCCTTTAGTTTATCAACTTTATGTATACATGGTCCAACCTAATGTAGTAAAAAAGAGAGATACATCCAATGTTTTTCATGTTCCTAATAAACAATAATTCATATGAAATCATGCCCAAAAATTCATCACTGTTTTATTAGTGTTAGAATAATGATACATGGAAAAGAAATAGTAAATCATGCACATACATCATAAAACACACCATAAATGTTCACGTGAAAAAGATATAGTTCCCTCTTTTTCTAATCGTGAAATCAATAAAGAACACCCACACCTTAATTGATATGATTAATATGATGATAAATGATCGATGAAATTGTGATTGACATAGAATATATTCAAATTTTATATCAACAATTCTACCCTTCAAGGTATGAGTTTATCTTCATTAATTGTGTACAAGACAATAAAAAATAATTCATAGATAAAGGAATAAGGATGGACCAATTTTCTCCTAAATGTGAGTAGAAAGGTGGAGTTGGTTTTCTCAACCATGATTCACCACATTCTAATGTCTTCATGATTCCACATATTATTTTTAAACATGACTTATGCTTTCGTATCATTGATTATATCACATTTACCAATTCATTCGGATAGATATTTCTTCTTTATTTCTCTACAAAATAATATTTATATCCATATGTAAGTATTATTATATTCCAGGTTTATTATCGTGATTGATATGTGGTTAAAAATTTTCGTGTTCTTTGACTAGCTTTATTGAATCTCTCAGATATAACATATTCTATACAATAATTTTCATTTGCCCAAAAAATTTCATAAAATTATCCTTCATCATATGGAAAATTTATTTTCTCCTTTACGGTATATTTATCATGTACTTATTATATTTTTTTTGGATTTCTCAAAAAAAAATTATATGTTTAAAAAAATTATTCCATTCATAGAGTTTCGACATAGATTTACAATTGGTCCTTTAGTTACACATTTCTTTTGTGATGTAGATCTCCTTTTAATCTTCATACAAAACATCTTATTTGTAGTGTGATCTAAGAAATTTTTTAGATTTTGAAACCATGATGATTCATCTTTCACTTGTGGTCTTCTCTTCCCTTTAATTCTTTATATATGGCTTTCTCCAATAGATATATTAGAGAATATATACTCATTCATCTTGGTAATAGTTGCTTTAAGAGACTAAATATTTCGTTCAATTCTTGAGATTTACTTGTAAGAAATCATCATATTATTTTTTAATGATAGTCACAAAAAATTAAACATCATATTAGTAACCACATCTATTGAATTCCTCATAGAATATATCAAAGCAATCATATATGTTCTCTGTAGATAGATTCAATTTGTATTAGTTTTTATTATCTTGTGTAGGTCTTCACATTTATTAATCCTTAATCCCAAAAAATGTAGTTCTTTAATTTTATTTATTAATTTTTATCTTATTTAAAATATAAAATGATCCCAGAAAAATAGTTAAGAAATCCAGTTGATTGCCTATGTACATTTATCTCTTCTTTTGTGGTGTAGATTATTTATATTTCACATATTGTGAACCTTTCTTCTTCTCAATGACAGCACCCCTATTTTAGAAACATCATATGGAAATGTTTTCATGATTATTTTCACTTACACCATTTATATATAGATTTATCATATACTTCACAATCCATAAATTCTGAATATTTGGTTTAAAATCCCTACCTGCACATGAAATATCATTAGCACATGAAATAATTTTTGGGTTATGGAAAAACAAATTCTTGGAGGATGATTCCATTTGATTTGAGGATGTTATGATGTTTTTATGGAATCATGGTCCTAAATTGAAACTATAATGACCCATACTTTACATATATTTTTATTACCTCAGAATTGAAGTACACTATTTACAACATATAACAAAACCAAGAAAGGACCGTATAGGTATAGTGTCTTTAGAAACTGGGACACAAAAACAACTTGTTCATAAACCCTTAACATTGTCTCCCATTTATTTCAACATATTTAGAGTCCCTTTTGGATTATCCTATATAATAACCTTCTTCCTGACCTGGGGAAGGAAAAAATACAAAAGGGTGAGCTCAAATTCTCAGTACGGGTAAACAAAAGAAATATCAATCAAAACATATTCATAAGAACATAACATTTTGGAAATCTTAACCTGTAAAAGAGGACATAATTTCAAAACATGGGATAAATCATAATAGTGAAATATCATCCCAATAACCAAAACATAAAACATGAATCTTTTTGGCATACACACATAATCATAGATAATCATTTCATAGTAGTCAAGACTCATTTCCAAAACTATCTTAGCGGACAAAGTCCATTTCTGAACCGAGTTCACTCCTCGTTTCAGTCCTATATTACTGAACCGGATTAACCTGTCATTCCAGCCATGTCTATCTCATGAGATATTAATCTTTACCCAATTCATTGGAGGGAGATATAGGTCTCACCCATCTCGTAATGATACCATTCTTATGTCTGCCAGAAAATCATAAATCATATATCATTTCATAACCCATGTAATAAAAAATGGGATTCCTAAACATCGTGACATCATAAAAGAATTCATATAAGATAAAGGAATTCATAAAAATAATTCCATCAAAACATAATCAAATCAATTTAATAATAGAGATAGAAATATAACCCTATATTATCTTAGATGGAAATGAATTTTGATAAAACACTTGGACTCCATTCATGAGGAAAATATCCTTTCAACTTCAAAAACATTTTTCCTTTCATAACCTATCCTAATATTTTAAACTAAAAGAATATGATTAAATATAATCATGAAAACTTGTAAAGGATGCTTCTTTGAAATAATTTTCTAAAAATCCATTCATCTCGTATAAGTTAAAAAAACATTCTTCTCATACTTTGGCTCGAAAAGTCAAAAAAGTACCTCATACTAAAAACGACAAAAGATTCATTTCATATCTTTTTCTAAAAACTCACCAAAGGGTAAAATTGGATTTAAACAATTGTAGGTGGATGAATATAATATTATATATTGAGGAAACATGGATGAGGATGATAAATATTCCCCTGTAAATTCTGAAGTATAAACAATCTCGGATAAACATGAAATTGTGAGATTTTCCCTTACCTTAGGTCTGATTTGCTTCGTAATTGTCCAAACATCATGTATAATGATTTAAATAAAGTTATTGAATTATTCCAGAATCATAATCATTATTATGATATCATATATGGTCATATTCTTAGCTTCTTATTAGTAATATTTCATTGCTACTTGTTATTTGGGTGTTTATTACTTTTTGTTCTTATGTGTGTTTTGTCGAATAAATTCTTATTTTTCTTTTTAGGTTATAGATACCTCATTTCTAGAATGGTATTATAGTAATATATATCATATTTATTCATTCAATTTATTATATAATCATTATGAAATGATGATCATGTAGAACGAGTCACATCACATCACGGAGACGGTATTCCGTACATACACACGAGCAATGATATCGTTCCCATGATCATGGAATTGTATTGGAGTGTATGTATAATATTTCAAAATCAATATCACTTTACAATAATCATATATAGTTATTATTTACACCATTATAACCATCAAAGTAAGGGGGTGGTGGAAAATATATTACATTGTGGCGTGGAGACAGTATTCCGTACGTACGCACGCGCAGAGATTCTATTTTCCGTAGGATGGATAGATAGTGAAATAGGGGTGTTTCATACATATAATAATATATCATTATATGAGTGATACTGATGTTATTACTTTATATTGAAACAACTAATGAAGAAGAAGTATAAGAAGAAGAAATAAAGTTGAAAGAATCGATAACGGACATTACCTCTTCTTTGAAGCGCCTCTTCTTAACCTCCACTTAGGGAACTAAAAACGGTCTTTGAAGAAGAGAAGTACCTCTAGGATGTTTCTAGGTAAGTTTAGAAGAGAAAATTTTAGGGTTTGGCCGAGCATGAAGGCTCAATGTGGTGTGAGGAAGAGAGGGAGGAGGTGCCCTTTAATAAGGGAGGAGAGGAGCTCCTTAGGAAAAACTAAAAGTATTATTTTATTATGAAGTAATATTCGGTTATTAATAGCTCAAAATTGATTTATTTACATACTAAGGTGGTTATGGGTAGAAATCCTCTAATCATATAGAATTTAGACAGGTTCAGGTTTCTATTTTAACCTTATCATTTAGATTTAACTTTAAGTTAAATAATTTTACTTTTACCGTGTCTTCTTGTTTTCTTACAATATAATGTTAATAAACTGACCATAACAAGAAAAAATAACCCCAAGATGTTTATTATTAATATATATAACCTTATCTATGTAATTTGGCCGAATATTATATTTTTAGTAATAAAATAATAATTAATAATATAATATTTATTTTAAAAACTATTTATGTCATTTTTGACACTATTTGGTAATTGATTTTTGTGAAAATCATAACAGAATTATTAGTTCTAAAAAAGATAATTAAATAAATACTAACATTTCATATTATTCTATAAAATTACTAAAATTCATAAAAAGTCTCTAATTACATTAATTTGGGAATTTATAACATCAATTATGTGATTATTTCATTAATAAGATGATTACTGCATCATCATTGGGTCATAAATAAATTTAATTATTTAATGTCTAAAAATTATAAATAAATAACCATTATTTATGAATTATTTTTATCTTTCTAATGAATATTTATAGTCAAATTTATCTTTTGTATAACCCTATATTAAAAATGTTTTAGTTATTAAACATTGATTTTAACTATTTTAACTATTCTTTAAAAAAATAATATTAAATGTCCAAATCTAATCCATGTGGGCCTAAATGGTCATATTTTCTTCCTAAAGTTGTTTTGGTCGAATTAAACTTATCCAATGGAATTAGGACATGCGTTAGGGTAATAATAATATCATTTTTACTATTAATTACCCTATTTAATTTCAACCGTGGTAAATAAAAGTAAAAACTTACTATTAACCAAAAATTATTTTCATCTCATTGAACCACATTTTAGTCCTTGATATTAACCTTGTCTCTCAGATTTCAAAATTCCACTTATAGAAGTGGTAAAATTAAGTTTTATATAAATTTTCAAAATCTTCTAGGAGGTGGGTAAAAGACAGTGAATTGTTCAATAAAATTTTTATATATCTAAAATTATTATAAAATGACTCCAATGAATTAAATTGAACTTATATAGGTGTTATGTGTCAATTTTTAACTAAAATAAATTTAAATAAAATAAATAATTAACTAAATAAAATGTCGGTTTTTAAATAGTAACCCAATGTTTTCACTATTCATCAAAAATTGAAAGTTTTCAGAAAAATACCAAAATTTCACGCTAGGCTAATTTCGATACTCCGAATCCAAAAAAGAAGTCCATGTTGTAAGATAAAATTTAAAAAAATTCAAAAAGTGTGTATTACTATTCATAACGGCTAGTTTTAATAATATTTTAATAGCATATCGTTGTTTATTGAATCTCGGTATTGCGTACAACGCAAGCTATCGAGGAAGGCCGCGGTTGCGTATAAAGCAAGCCTAGATAGTGTTGTGTATAGTGAAATATTCCTTTGATGATGTATATAAAATAAAAACAAAATATTTCTCATAAAAATCTTGGGTGTTACAGAAACATGCATAGAATCAGCTATTATTTATGTTATTTTGAATCTTTAACTTATGGGGATTATAGACTCTTAAATTTTACCTCTACTAGGAAACACATCATTTTTGGTAGTTCATCTAATATTCAATAGTTCATAGGTTGTAATCCCATTTCTTATTCAATTTATTCATTTGTTTTTCATGATTTTTTCATGAATAATATATATCAATATAAATATCTATTATCCTTTTATCTTTATCATTTAAATAAGTAGCTATAAAAACCATATAAACATTGTGAAAGTCTTCAAATCAATGTAATCCTTCATCAAATACAATCTAAAATAATTCCTCTGTGCAAAAATATCATTCATATTCATCAGTTTCATAATAATTTATTTCTTTTGAAAGATATATTATTCAATTTATTTATTTCAAATGTTTATTGATAATTTTGGATATAGAAACATTTATATTAAATTTATATTCTATGGAAATAGTTTCTTCTCGAGTCAATAATTTTTCATTCTGAAGAGACATGAAACCTCTAACATTATCCTTTAGAACCTCTTTTAGATGTTTCTTATAATGTTATTTTAATTCAACAATATGATCACTATGACACCCATCATCATCACATATTTAGAAGACTTAATCATAATAATAAAAATTAAATGATTAATTACATGTTATACATTTTATATTTCCTTCAACTGGAGGTGTCATTCCATTTACTATATGATTTTTATTCAAATAAGTAGTTTATATTATATTTACACTCTATTATGATTTTATGAAGTATCCAAATTATGTACATAATTCATTTCATAAAATTTGATTTCCACAAATACGCTTTTGGATATTTAGAGATGACGTGTGCTCTGAAACCACCTTTAGAGCTCAAGGCATGATTTACCACTAAGAGTGGAGAGGTGATCCATACTTCATATTTATAAATTATTTTTATTTAGTATTTATCCTCTTGAAGTTATTGAGAATAAAAATCCAATCAGTGATATCTATAAATCTATCTTCATGTACAATTGTAGTTATAGAGAGATAAGTGCACAATATTTACAATGTTTATCATAAATACCTATATGCTGATATGTTAGTAATTCTCCCCAAAAATGATTCATCACTAGTAAATAAGTGATTACAATTTCACTATCAACAAAGACATTGAACTTATATCATCGTAAATTTAGAAACATATGTTCTTTCTCCATCCAAGAGACTCATTCTCATGTCTAAAACTAGCATAATTCACCAGATCCCTACACAAATAGAAATACATAACCTTTTGTTTAGGTCTCATCTACAAAAGGATTAATCATTGATCTTCCTCCACGATAACTATAAATCATACAATATCATGTACATCCTATTGAATTTTAGATTTATAGGTCACGAGACTCATCTTCAAATTATTAGGTTTATGTGATCACCTTCATGGAAAATTGCTCGGTATTTACTCATTCTCACTTCGAAATAATAAATGCATTAAAATATCCAAATGATATTTTAATAGTGTAAATTTTTCTTCATCACATACCTAATCATATTTATTTTAAATATATTTATATTTTTTGTTATACATTATTATATGAAATTAAAATACTTTTTCTAAATCCTTATTTAATTGTGTTTATAAAAAAAGTAAATTTATTTTCCCTCCAAAAAATACTAATTCTCAGTTGATGGGGGTATTATATCACTAATTTTAAATACCCTAAAAGTGTTGGTAATATATTACTCTTAATGATGTTCATTTGACATAGCCAAAATTTTGTTATTTAATTAAGAATGTAGTTGATATGAAATACCCAAATGGCTTAGATATAACCTCTCATAAAATAGAAAGATCAATCATGGATCGTGATGTATTCCAGAATGCATATAAAATCATTGAGACTGTGGGATTTCCTTTTTTACACAGTGTAATAATTTTAGAATAATCTAATATGCATACCTCATTTTCATGAAATTTATTCATGACCAATGGATTACCTCAAGTTTCTTCATGTGGTATGTCAATTTTGGAAAACACATGGCATGTCCTAACATGATATCATTCAATTTTCATGAAAGTAATGTGAAGTTACCAGAATGAATGTAAGATCAATGACTTTGTGAAGGTACATTTTTATTTCAAATTTTAATCCATCAACATTTTCTTAATAAATGTTATTTTGGTGTATTAGTAATGTCGTCGGTATCTTGGGGATTATTGATATGAATGAATGGTAAATCAGACCATCTCGTGAAATTTTCACGATTGGTGCATTGTTAGAGTAAATGTGCAAGAGGGAAAGTCAAAACATGTGACCTCATAAAAAGTCATTTATCATGGTTGGATCATGGTTTCTCCTTATTTAAATGGATTTCCTTGTAAACATGTGACATTTCCCCTCTTATACAGAGGTTGCTGCAAGGTTTGGAAAATCGTACGAGCCATTTTAAAGTGAGAAATTATTTTATTTCACATTGGTATTTTAATATCCTCACACATTTTCCCACTATTTCATCCTCCTCCATCGTGAGTGATGAACCATTTCGACCCAGGATTACCATGGGTGAATCTCCATTGGTTATATGTCATTTGTAGTGTTGTTGGGTAGAGATCAACGAATAGGGTAAGTCTAATGCTCTTCTATCTTCTCCTTTTATAAGTTGGGATTTTATATTTGTTATTATTCATATGAATCACTAAAACACCATTTTGTTAGAGAATATTATGTAAGAATTTGATAGGATTCCTGAATCTATATTTAACGATATGGATAAGGTTGTTTTCATCTTCAGATTTGAGGTATGTGGTCTATAGGTTATATCCCTTGGTCTTAGAGTTGATTATTAAGGTATGGGTGTTATCTTAGTTTTCTCTAATGTATATTTGATTCCACTAATATGGATTGGTAAAATATTGTAATAAATGATTAAATGAACCCCTCATGATCCCCAAGGGATTATTTGAGACTGATTTTTCCTGCTCCGGACCACCTACAGGGTGAACCATGATTCATGGATACTGAACATGGTAATGTTAAGCATGAAAATGACTACTATTGAAACAAAGTCCATGGTAAATGTGTTTAAGTGTTAGATCAATTAACTAATAGTCACTAATGGTATAAGGATCTAGTTATTTATAATGGAATACGAGATTTCAGGGCATAATATGGAAAACGTTAAATGGGATAACGTGAATGTGTTAAATGGCCAATGATTTTGTAATGGAATGTGTTAAAGGATTAAGGAATATGAGATGATAAATGTGTTCAATGGGAAATTTTTGGTAATTGTGGAATATACATAATGGGTTAAGGAATGGGAAATTGAAATGGGTTAAATCATATATCTAAAAAAATTGGTGAATGTGATAATGTGTTAAGGATTGAGGTTAAATTCACATGTTCAAGAATTATGAGGTGTGAATGTTTGGTTTAATTAATTTTAAGTGGTTTTTATATGGTATTTGTGATATGTCGATAAATAAGCAAGTGAAAATGGCTTGGTATTTGTATGTTATTATACATGAGGATTTATTACCATGGGTTGGGATAGAAGGAGGAAATAAACACTAGCCCATGATGCAGGTGTTAGAGAAGGGGACTGAGGATATATTACCTAACAGATGAATTTGATTATACTACTAAGACCAAGGATCTAATGTTAGTGTGATGTTAATGTTTATTAAATGTTTACCCCATGTCAGATAGGGGACTTCATTTATTCAATTATTCTTAGTAATTGACAACCTTAACACATTTTTTAAATGATGTAAATGCCGGACTCTTGGAATATGTAATGAAAATGAATTTAATAATGATGAGGTATTAGGTGATTAATATTAACTAAGTGATAAAAATGGTTAAAGTGATCATTGTTATCAAATGAAACCTGGGTGCAATTTTTTTACCTTATTATTTATTTTATTTTGAATGAAAAATCACTTTGTTCGGTATATTTTGTAGAAACCATTGGTGTTGGACAAATATATCTTACTCCCACCATACTTGAGTGGTCATCAGGCACTCGAGAATATTTCATGGTTGCATTTCAGGACATCGGAAAAGGCCTTATACTAGGGAGTAGAATTGGGATTTGGATGTGAATGGTTTAGGATCTAGTCATGGAGTTTGGAGCCATTTTATGATTCATCTATTAGACTTTATTTTGATATTTAATTTACTTTTGGTACTGTTAGAATGTTATGGCATATAAATTTTTGGTTTTTATTGTACCCCATTTGAGAAAAATTTGTTTTTTCATATTTCAATATTATTGTTTATTATTACTTAATTTAATATTTTTTCCAGTTGTGTATTATTTTTGAAAATAGGGTATAGTATCCCCACATGTTCCATTAGATGCTCGCTGCTTGTCGAAAACCTCTAGTATATGGGTACGTTCACTTGAGGTTAGTAGGTGACTCATCTTAGAGCACTAACTTACCAGTTTCTGTATTGGGGACCTTACAATGTGGCATCATAGAAGTTGTTTTCTTCACTCGTATTATTATTAGATGGTAGATGATAAAATATCATGAGTCATTCCATGGAAAAAAGATTGTGATTTTGAGTATCTAACACATGTACATGGTAATACCCAAGTACCTAGTGTGTGAATTGTTTTCTTGGTGTTTTTTGTTACAATTTATTGATATTTGAAAATTGGGTGATGCACTTGTTTTGTGATGTGACTCATTTATGATATTTTTCTCTTGGTAATAATAGTATGAGGTTTTACATTCCAGATCATTGATGGAACAAAGGAATATTTCCAGAATCCATTATTATAGGCATAGAAAGGACGGTTGTTCGTGACATAGAGTCTCAGATGAATTTTATCTGCTTTAAAATATGATGAAAATAGTGTCTAAAAAAGATGAAAAAAATGTGTATAATGGAAGGATGTTAAGGAATAGTGAAATAATTTTGCTTATAGAAGGGGATTAAATGAATTAGTATGATACTTATGATGATTTATTATAACATTAAATTGTTATTTTTAATGAACATTAATCGTAAAAATGCTCCCAAAGAAGAATGTTTTGAATTGTGGATGTAGAAATGGTTTGAAAAGAGTTTATCATTAAATACATGTGACAATGTATGTTAGTTTACCTATTTTTGACAATGACATGTGAAAGGGATAGTACTTGGAAATTTTATAGACGTGAATTTTTTTTGGATGGTGTATGTGAAATGAAGTGTTTATGGATAGTGGAGAGTATACTCTAATGTAAACTGTGAATCTGTTATGTCATATTTTATAATAATTGTGTTTAAAATTATTGAATAATTAGACAACAACAATGTTTACATCTTGTGAAATGAGAGGATATTTCAACGAATTTTCTAGTAATAGCAAATCTATAAAATTTTGTGGTCAATGATAGATGAGGATAAGAGAAGTTAAATGAAATCATTTCTCATTTTGTGTAGATGATGGAACACGATGCTTGGTGATTCGTATCTAGTATCTATGATATGAAAATAATTATTCAGTTGCAGCACCCTGTTGATTTTTTTGGGAAGGGTGGACCCAATGTTTCAGAGTTCTTGATTGAGTCGATCCAAATGATTTTAGATCACTTGGAGACTCCTACAAATAAGAGGGTTATATTAGATGCATACATGTTAGAGGGACCAGGAACGAATTGGTCGGAAATCCCAGTTTAGACTTAACAGACTAGTGGTATGATATGGAAAGACATTTAGGTTATTTTTTTAGAGAATTTCTATCTAGAAACCTTTACATATGAATGGGAAATAAAATATATGATGATGACCCATGTAATGATGTTAGTGGTGGATTATTCAAGATATTCACAAACATAGAATGCATTTTTTCAACATTGGAATGGGATGATTCCATTATAATAAGAGGATTCCAAGATGGTCATAGACATGAGATGAAGTCTGAGGTGAACATCTTCTGTTTTAAGAGATATTGGGATGTGGTGGATCATGCCTTTATCCATGAGGGGATCATAAAAGAGGGTCCAGATAGTCAATTTGTAGTTAGTATTGGATGAAATAGTGATGAAACATCAGAGATTATGACGCACGATTTTGGATGTATCCCATGAGGTAGAAGTGTGTAGAGTGGTACGAAGTGAGGAACGAAATATTAGATTAGAGACCACATCTAATTCTATTAGTTTGGAACACCAAGGGACATGTGTGGAAAGTTCCCCCAACCATTAATTTAGTGCTAAGAATACAAAAAATTGGTGCATGTGTAGAGGTAGTGTAGAAAGCTTTGATAGTCGTGAAAATATAGAGGATAGAGGATGATTTTGAGTATATATTGGTAGTCTATTACCCCATATCAGGCATAGAGTTGGAGTTCAATAGGTTATACTGGAAGAGGTTTCTGATATGGTACATCGAGGTGGGATCATTTATACCATCAGGGTAGTTCCGCATTGGGAACGTAGATTATAACCTAGGGATGGGGCATGTTAGCTTCAAGAAGTTTAGTAAACACCAGGAGGTGGCAAGGCAAGACCATCCACTATTTATGGTACAATCCTTATATCATATACACTTTTTAGTACTATGTTATATAAAAGAGATTCATATTCATTTATATCTTCTCTTTTTTCATGTCTGTTGGTCTTAAGGATCAAATATTTGGGTGGTGTTATGTCAATCGATACACCATTAGAGGTGCAGGTATGAAATATCAAGCAATGTAATGGATGTGATATTGATAATTGTGAGCATAGTTTCCAAAGGGAATTGTTTATTCTTTAAAAGGCCTTTTTTTGATCTATTTTATGGTATGGACTTGCTGCTATTCTAAAAAGACCATATTAACTGTTGCCATCATTCTATAATGTTTAGGTCTCTTGAAAAAGATAGGTACATTTATCATGGTGAATCAGACATTTGATATGGATGTGCAGGGATAGTTTATTAGTAGGTAAGAGATATTGTACCCCAAATGGATTATCGTAATCTTGTTTTTTGGAAGGTAGAGAATATTTTCTTCCCTGCTATGGTGTATTATTTTCAGGATGTTTTTCCCAAGCAATTCATTATGATTTCACCTGAGATAGATGTTTACATCATTATAGAGTCCCTGTCAGGAGCCAAACCAATTTCCATTCCACCATACAAAATAACAAAAGAAGTGATCCAGGAATATGGAAATAAGTTGGAGGAATGAGATAACAAGGGGTTCATTCATCCATGTATGTTACCTTTGGGATAAAAAATAGTTTTCTCTAATTAGTCCAATGGATCCTTGTAGTTGTGTGTCAATTATAGGAAGCTAAATCTAATGATAGTTCAGAATATATAACCTCTTACTCAAATTGATGATGTTTTATACCAGTTGAGAGGTTCTTCACAATTATAAAATATTTTTATGAGGTTGTGATATTTTAATCTAAGAGTGATACCTTCATATATACCACATACTACCTTCATTAGCATGTAAGGGTTGTATGAGACTGTTATGATGTTGTTCGGGTAGACCAATTCCTTTACTATGTTTATGAATATAATGAATAAATTATTTTAACCATATATAGATCATTTTTTATTTCTCTTTTTGATGAAATAATCGGGTACTCTAAGACTCCGGATGAACATGACAAACATAGTACCATTTCTAGAGTAAACACAGATATCATATGAATATAATAAGATATCTGAGTTCCATTTTTTGGGATCAATAAGATTAATTTAATTGATGAAATCTTCTTTGACTAATGTGTTTTAATGGGCATTGAAAACAGTATGCATTTGTGTATTTGGAGATGCACAAAAAACATTTCTGGTGTTGTATGATTTCTAGGATTGGATGGATATTATTGAAGGCTCATTAAATCATTTCCCCATTTAGGAGAACCACATTCAGTTTTAAGCAAGAAGGGAATCATGTTTGAGTGTGATGGGGTGTGTGAGAATTCATTTCAAGAGTCAAAAAAGTGGTTGAATACCTCACTAATTCTGATCTTACCAGATCGAAGTAATAATTATACCTTGTTATTGTGATGCATATGGAGTTGGTCTCGATGTGGTGTGGTGCAGTTTGATTAGTTTGTGGTGTATGGGTCCTGTATGTTGAGGCTGTGTGAAAAACATTCCCATGCGCATGACTTCGATATTTCTATGCAGGTTCATGACATAGAATGTTAGAAACATTACCCATTGGGAGAGTCATTATAATGTATGTTGATCGTAAAATACTGAATTACATCTTCTCCCACCATAATTTATTTATTCAACAGTGAATATTGGTTGAATATAGAAATACATGAACATTGTTTTGGTTTACAGAACAAAAATGGAATTAGTGTTTTATATTCATTGAGTCGAAAGACTCAAAATCATCCAGTTTAGGAACCATCCCCAAAGCAGAATATGATTGTGATTTTTCCATGCTACATCTTGGGGTGGAGGATGGTGAACAGTATATTACCATTTTATCCAAAGCAATTGAATTTTTGGTTTTGAGATAGGTCAATGAGAAGCAATGTGAGGATTTAGAATGTTGGGATTTTTGGGATAGTCTATACGGTGGGTAGTCTCATTCTAGTTGGACTTTTGGGGATGATGGGGACATTTATGTTCATGGTCACATGATTGTTCCAATGTTTGTGCCGGAAGAGTGAATTCACGATTTTCATGCAATGAAGTGGTCAGTGCATGTTGGTTTGAAGAACATGTATCTCTTTCTTCATAGGTTGTATTAAGGGATAAATATGAAGATTGGGGTAGCACATTTCATTGTGGGATTCCTTACGTATCAGGAATTTAAGGATAGTAATCACTGATCAGGTGGTTTGTTATAGCCATTAACCATTCGAGAATGGGAATGAGATTATGTGATGATTGATTTTATGGTTGGCCTTCCTCGGATGCATCCAAATAAGGATTCAATATAGGTAGTTTTTTACCGGTTGTCTATGGTTTTTCACTTCATCCTAATTGGAGACACTTTCACCATCGAACAGTTGGGTTGTGTTGTACGTTCGAGTGGTTGTACAGTTTTATGGGGCACCCCGAGCTATAGTTTAGGATCATGATCAGAATTTCACATCATGCTTCAGGTAGGTAATAATGAGGGAATCAGGTACCTAATTGTATTTTACTATGACCTTCCACCCATAGATAGATGGGAAATAAAATAAAACAATTATGGTACGAGATGAAATGTTGAGGGATTGTGATACAGATTTTTGTGGAATGTGTGAAAAACATCTATCACTATTTGAGTTCGTTAACAATAATAGTTACCGACATATTATTCTAATAGAAATATTTTGAGGTTCTCTATAGAAGTATATGTATATCTCCATTGAGTTTGGTGGACGCTACAAACTCATAGTTTATAGGGACGAGTATTGTGTATGAGTTTTCAGAATAGGTTCAGTTGAATCAAAAAAAATATGGAAATGGCTTAGAGTTGGAATAGGGTGAATGAATATTGGCTTCATCAACAAATTGAGTTCATCATGGGTGGTCGTATATCTCTTAGAGTGTCTTCAAGGTTAGGTCACATTTTAATTCTGTTATAGTGTATGTTGCTGCCTAGGCACACGCGACCATTTGAGTCAGTGAAAATGATTAGACTAGTGTTGTACGGATTGGACAATCCTTAGTGGTATAGAGTTATTCATGATGTTTTTCATGTATCATACCTTTAGTAGTATCACCCAAACCCATATCATTTGATAGGTTTTTAGGATGTTATGCTTGTGGTTGATTAATCCATTGAGGATCATTTAGTTCATATTGTGGATTGTAGTGAAAAGGTTTTCTGGGGAAAGGTTGTGCCTTTGGTTTGAGTTTTATGGAATCATTGTAATATTTTTGAAGATATTTGGAATATATAGTCAGATATCTGGGATCAGTTTCCAACATTATTTTCGTTCAATGTATATTAAATCTAAGGAGTGTAGCTCGAGGAGGATCCATTATAATGTGGGAAGGTTGTAAGATCCCCGAAATTTTGGAGGTGCGTTAGGATTTAAATTTTGGTTTTAATCCATTAATGTTTCCTAAATAAATGATTTTCGGGTTTATGTGGAAACTTAGAATTGTTCTAGGGTTTGAGTAAATAAATTAAATAGAAACTCGATGATTTAATTACAATCACACAGTTGGCATGTGGTTAGAGTAAAATGTTCATGGGTGAAAGGAAAATAGTGCAAATTTGGAACAGGGCATTTCACATGGTGAGTGTATTGTTTTTCAAACCATGTGAGGATTCCTATGAAACCACATGACCTATACCCTCTTGGAAAGAGTCCAGTTCATGGTTAGATCATGTTTTGGAATACCATATTGCCAAACCATGCACACCATTAAAAAGTGAGAAATTACATTCCCGTTTAGGATTTTAAAATTCTCATCCAGTTTCTTCCAATTCCTGCCTCCTTCATTCCTTGTGATGAATCATTTTGGATGAATATTCATAATGGTGTATCTCATTTGTATCTAAGAAATTTGGAGTATCATAGTGTGTGGATCAAAACTCTGGGTATGCCTAACACTCTTCTTCCATATCATTTCTGAATTAGGGCATGATGATTTTTTCTTCTTACAAAACCCTAATCCCCTCTTTTTCTGGTAGATCATAGAATGGGGGTTATACGGTTTTCAGAATCTAGATCAAGGGGTACGGTTAATAGTTTGTTCATCTTTTTTACTTGAGGTAAGTGGTCTATATGTTTTATCACTTTTCTTGTAGTTGATTTGTGCATGTAAAGTTCTGTTCTTGTTTTTCTCATGTTGCATATTTAATGATATATATATGGTTTGTTAAAATGGATGGATAAATGATAATATTATACCATTATTATCTCCATGGTATTTTTTAAGAGTATTTGACTGGTTTAGTGCCACCAATGGGGTGCACCAACACTCCTGAACATAGAACACAATACTGTTAAACATGAAACTGACTTATATTGAAAAATAGCCCATGATAACTGTGTTGAGATGTTGGTAAAAATTAATAACCGTAAATAATGTTAGTTTCATCAAGTTGTTGGTAAATTTATAAGGTATTTTTTATAGTGTAAAAAAAGTTTAAATGGATTAATTTGAATGTGTTGAATGGATTATAAATTTTTAATGGGAATTCATTAATGAATTAAAATATATAAGATGATAAATGTGTAAAATGGGATAATGTTGGGTAATTTTGAGAAATACATAATAGTTTAAGGAATTATAAATGTAAATTTGTATAATTATCTATCTATAGAAATTGTAAATTTGTTGTTAAAATAAGGATTGATGTTAAATTCTTATGTTTCATAGTTTTTGAGATGTAAATGTTATTCTAACTGATTATTTATGGGGTGGGATATGAAATTGTGAGAAATAGAGAAATAAAAATTGTCACATGGATGGTTAATTTTTGGGTTTTGGAAATTAGTATCTACACCCACATATCGGTTAGGAATGAGGGTATAAACCCCAGTCTATAATACATAGGTTAGGGAAGGGGGATGATGCTCTATTCCCTAATGGAATTATTTGATGAGACTGCTAATACCAATGCCCCAAGGTAAGTGTGATGTATCTGTATATGAATTGATTATCCATAGATAAATATGGGACATTATTTATTTCTTAATTCTTAGTAATTTACTGAAATAATCCATTATGTAAATGATTTAAATTCCTAAACCATGGAACCTGATATTAATATGAATTTTATAATAAAGCTGGATTGACTGATGAAATGTAATAAGGGGTAAAAATTGTTAAGGTAGACATTTTTATCTATTAGTACCTGATTTTTTTTACCTTTTCATTTATTTATTTTTTTCATTCACTATCTTTTTGTGATTTATATATTATTGACTTCTTTGGTGGTGGCCTACGTAAATTTAGTCACATCCAACACAATAAATCATGGGTTACTGAAGAAGATTTTTGGGTTGTAAGTTAAGATATGGGAAAGGTCCATGTTATATGGAGTTGTGTTGGTATTGCTGTGTGTATGGATAAGGATCCATAGTAGGAATCAGTACCAATTTTGGTGATTCAACTATTAGTCTTTATAATTGGATATCATTCACTTTTTGATGTGGTTGTATGATATGTCATGTCTTTTATAAGTTTGTGGTTATAATATTTTTTGGGAGCTGGTTGGTAATGGATATTTTGGGATTGTTTTTTATTATTACTTTATTTTATATTTTCTTTGTTGTGTTTTATTCTAGTAAAATGGGTATACTCTCCCCATGTGATCCATTAGACCCTTGATTCTAGTCAGAACCCTCTGGAATATTTGGAGGCACACTTCATGTCATGTAGTTACTTTGATCAGGGAATCATCTTAGTGGCTTCTAGTTTAGTGATGTTACAATGATAATTTCAATAAAACTTTGGAAATTATATAACAATTTATGTAATTTAATATCTTCAGTTTATCGGGTGATCATCATAGATTGGGTTTCTTTATTCATGTATATAAATACATGAATGTCTTATGTAATGATTTCCTTAAACATGCTTGTAATTTAGGTGGTTACTGTGTCCATCAGTTTGATTCAGGGAAATTGGACCTTTAGTTTCAAGGATCATCAATGTTATAATTAACTTTTGATGGAGATTATCTTTTGAGCGGGTCCTAACTTATGTGTGGTTCCAAACCCGACCCCCCCTGTGGTTCTTATTAGTTGTTCGGATCATAGTGACAGAAAAAGTGACTTATTTGAAATTTAAAAAAATGATGTTTCAGTCATGTATTAGGATGATGTGTCACAATCAATCATACAACTCATATAGGCTTGATCAGATAGACATGAAAATGTTTATATTGTTTTAAAAAAATAATAGTAACAACATTCTGGTTGTCACAACTTGGTTTCTTGTCTGGTCAATAGTGTAGTATATTATCCTAATTTCTCTACTTAAATATCATTCCATGGTTTTAAGTGATCAAAACTTACAAAAAATTACTCAAACACATAGTCTTTAGCCCGTTATGATTCTTCTACATCCTCATGTGTGATTTCTAGTGCACACTCAATATGGGATTATACATGGGTCAACCTAACTCATATACTACCTTACAGCCTGCCTGGAATGATTCCCCCATGTGGTCAAGGTTCCCTTATCACATGTGTGAGGTTGATTTGGAACATTGGCATCCATTGGTAGTCCATATTATTATTTATGGCTTCTATGTAAATATTTTAATTATCAATGATTTATCCAACCTCTATAATAAATTACAAGGAAGATATATAAATAGTTTTTCATTTTTTAATGTAATCTTATTAAATTACTCAACAGATAAAATAGAATATGTGGCCCCGTCTATTTATTATTCACATTATAGTAAATATTTAATCAATAACACAATTCTATGGAAATTAATATCACTTCATTAATCATCAGAGATTACATGGATAATTATCCTAGAATAGAATCTAATTGAATTTCATGAATCCATAATAATTTTTCAAGCATCAAGACTTAATCAAACATTTCATATTGACATATTTGAAATAAAATGAAACACATGATCAAAATAAAAAAATATAAATTCCCAAATTTATATGTGTGATCAAGGACCAGCCCCTGTGAAAACATCAATGATAACCATCCTACAAATTGGGATTATGTGAAATCAATCAAAAAAAATTTATACGAACCTTTTATTCATAATATAGTTAATATAAATCATATTTATACTTATATAATCCCACATTCCATGACATTATGTTACCATTATATATGGAACATGTCAACATAATATAGGTCAACTCCTAAATTTTTTATTCTCCATGTATATTGACCATATATAAGATTATATCCTATTTAAATCATTATAGTAGAAAATCACATTTCATTTCCCTTATCTATGAAATAATATCCACTTATTCAATAACCTAACTGATGTAATATATATCTTTTCTTGTTAAATATGTGAAAAATTTCCGTCTTGGTTGAAATCAACTAAGTAATTGTTAAAAAAGATACCCAACCACCCCCAAAGAAGACCAACCTCATTTATAAAATAATAAATGTATCAAATTATGAAATCTCATATGATAAGTATCATACCATCCTGGATAATTGGGATTCAAGATAAGAATACACCATAGTTATGATATACTATCACATGTCAGTCCATGCAATATGTCTATACTTATTATCTCATAAATTAATTATGTGAAAAATATATACATATTTTCATCTCATAGTATATTCTAATCATTTCAATATTTATATATAATCTGGAGCCATAACACGACATGAGGATAATTTATTAAAGAAAAATATAAGTTATAATTTTAGGGGATAATATCATTTCATTACCCATGAAATATAAAATCAGCACATATGAATGAATGATAAATGGATATTAAATTTATTATAAATTTATGAGAAATTTTATGAAAATTACTTCCAATGAATCATGTATTTAAAATCAATTTATTTAACATGACCTTATTGTTTTTTATGGTAATGGTTTTATCATACTATATTATACATTATCATATATAACCACCTTATAGAATTATATATTTCTATTTCCGTTGATCATATAAATGATTTGGTATTTGAATGGGATGTGTTTTTTTCCTTTGGGAAGACAATAGTTTATTGGATTGAGAAATAGAAATATTTCTATAATAGTGAAGCGGAGTTTCATCTTTAAAACATACACCACCCATGTCTAATGATGATATTTTTGATCCAGGAAGATTATTTAATATTATTGATGCATTGATATACTAATCCTATTTTATTTATTTATTTATAGTGAATTTTTTGAAACTATTATAACTGATAGCACCACCGTTGAGGTAAGACACAAAACTAGATTGAGATGTTATGGCATTTTTTATAATATCAGAAACTAAAATCTGGGTAACACAATAAAATTGTCTCATCTTCACCATTAAATGTAAATAAATTTTTATTACATCTTCTTAAGTATTAAAGGAAATTTTTAATATCAATATTTTTAATTTCAATGTGATTGGATTGATATCTAATATTTAGTCTCAAATAATAAGTGAAATTAGGTTAAGTACCTTATATGGATTCCATATTGTGAATCTAGCATCATCCAAACATGGTTAGTGTACATGATGTCCATATAGAAATTCATAGTACTTAACCATATATTAAAATAAAAAAAACAATTTCCTCTCATTAGGTATTACGTTCATCATCTATAAACAATACATTAACATATTTTCCATAATAAATTCACATATCCTAGGCTACCTGTAAATCCTACCAGACCAAATTTATTTTTATGTAACTTGAGTTGGTTGTACCTCTAAAAAATATAAAAACATATATGTTTTAATGATGTACACTTAATATTTATTTTATTAAACAACTCATTTTTAACATTCCTTGCACTAATTTTTTTATTGATGTTATCATTCTTGTTAAAAACAATATTTGGTGAAAAATGCTATGGGATAAGTAGGAATATATATGTAAAATATAATTATTTCCTTTATAGAACCATTAAATAATAATTAAGGTAACATAAGTTCAAAATTTGTTAGAATCTGGACATTGTACATTTTCTTCACAACCTTAAATACTCAAAATAAACAAATTGAGATGTTTCCATGTCCATGTATCATCTGGTATCGTTTTTATAGTTTTTGATGGAATTGGATATGTATATATATTGTCATTTCAAGATTATATCCTTGGAATGACATATCAGGGTCACAATAAATCGTTATTAATCAAACCTGTTCCAATTGGGTTTGATTTCTCATAAAATTTAGAATATTCCCCTATAGTATTTCTAGAAATGTGACTTTTGAAATAATTCCATATTCACTATGATAATCAGTAAAATCCTCGCCCAATTATTAACAACCATTATCTAACTATAGAATCATAATACTTCTAATAAATTAACTTTTTACTAAATTTTATATTTCCTTGAAATTTTCATAGTTTTAAAACATTTATCTCATGAGAAACACAATACAATGTTGACTAAGGTCATAAATAATGTAAATAAAGTACCTGAACCCACCACTTTCATGAGTATTCACTGGTGTACATATAATAGTTTTCATAATATCTAATATTATTTTTTTCATTTCACCTTTTCCACTAAAATTTTATTTCGTCATTTTTTTCTAATAAAAAATATTTACATGTTTCAAATGATTCCCAATAAAATGAATCATATAATCAACCCTTAAGAAGTCATTGAATTTATTTATCATTTTTATTTCAAGTGTGATAATTCAAATGTTTATTGGTGTTAGAATGAACCATTACTATAGATTGTTTTTATTAGAGAATTTCAAAATGATTAAATCATTTTTTGGTTTTATTGGGATTGTTGTGATTCCATATACCCACATTGATATATCATGTTCTATAATCATGTTATTTACATAAAAATTTTATTCCACCGAAAAAAATCTAGTTATTACTATCCTTTATTAATAAATCTATATTTATTAAGGAATAATTTACAACTAAATGATTTTTTAGGATTAAGGAATTCTAGAATTATGAATCATCATAAAATAATGAATCCTTTTTTCTTTTATCATTTAGACATTTTCATAATATAAGGAACCACTTAATCCTTAAAGAGTGTTCAAAGTCTCCCACAATTTATTAAGTAAGGTGTATCCTTATGAACTTTTCACATGTATTAATTTACTTCAAAATGTGGTGAATAAAATCATATTAATGGGTTACCTCAAACAATTAGTAATTAATAACATGAAATAAAAGTAACTATTACACAAAAATGGCACACATATTATGAAAATAATATGTAAACCACATGACTACATAATTAACATGAAAATGGAAACATTATAAAACAATGAAATTAAATAAAAACATGGATATCCATAATACTAATTTCACATATATGTAATGTATAATAATAGATATAAAAAACCATTTATCAACGAAGTATTAAAAGACATTTACATTCTGTTGAGACTGAAGTCAAGACATATTACCAACTAGGGTATACATAAAAAATTCCAAATAATGACTTCTCTAATGAGATCTATTTATTCATAAATCATATATATAAATTTTGGCCACACATATCACCTAATTATGTCAAATGAGTTCATGATATGAGTCATTATGAAATTTCTTAACATTCCCTGAGGAAAATATTCCTCAATAATACTATGAATTATGTACAATAGGAAATTTGGATATCAAATAAATAATCAACCTAGGTTAGAAGAAAATAATCATCAAAAATGAAAATATATTTCCCCATGTCATTAAAATGGATAACATAATCCTTACCCTTCTAGAGAAATAAGATGGATGGTCAAACATTATATAGAAAACATGTTAATAATTACAAATTTTGTAATAAAAAATATGGAATTGCAATAATTTTTCCCATGTTAATAAATTAGATAAAATAAACATAAAACATTCATAGTAACAAGGTTTATGGTTTATGAATTTATAGTTGACGTTTTAATAATCATATGTATTAAAATAATAATATTTGGGACCCCAATACATTTCCTCATGACAACCAAATAGATATAGTCACCATAACCCATCCAAAGGAAGAATATGTATGGTAAAACATTAGATATTAAACATTACAATAAAAATATATATTGGAATAAAAATATATTGGACACCAAAAGAATTTTCATTATAATAAGAATAACATACTTTCATGGTTGACAATAATAAATTCAAATTATAAAAAATGTGGCATTCACACCATATAGAGTAATGAGTATAATATTTATTATATAATGAAATAAAATGATCGTAACAAATCCATTGAAATAATTTGGATTGATCAAGAAGAACATAACCCTTATGTAACTACGTAAACATTAATGCATAAAAACATTGAAAGAAAAACATCCTTGGAAAATAATACTTACACGATAACACCGAAGAATAGATTTGGAATTGGATTGATTTGTACTATGATTATATTCCACTAAAAGAAAAGTATATTTTGGAATACACGTAATGAAACATAAATTCTATTAGGATAAATCCTTTTGTAAATGAAAATTGAATGGGATATGGAATGTTAAATGATATGAAAGAAAATAATTTTAACAATGATGTAAAAGAGGATGTTATGGGTCACATAGAAAAGTTTTATTCAAAAGGATAAGTGAAAAGTCATTGAAAATTTTACACTTAAAATTATATTTATGAATGGATCCTTGAAAATAAAAATAACAATAGGAATTTTGGATCCAAAATATATTATTATGAATGTATCATTTCTAATACTTAACATTACCAATTTTTAAAACCAATATTATAAAAATTTTAATAATACCTTCTATTTATTAAAACATTAATTTCCAAAATATAATTATAAAATCCCTGATAACAAAATATTAGTGTTAGAGAACCTATTTTTGGGAGATGAAAGTTCAATATAAAACATTATAATTCAAAGAATGAGATTTCATTTACCAACATACCTTATAAGAAACATATCTCAATAAGTGTGAAATATTTTTAAAAGTTTTTATGATGTTAACATTTATATCCCTAGAAATTAATGAGACAAAACCACATTATACAATACTAGACTAGAATCTTTAAAACATATAAGTTTATGAGAAAAATTATAACTCAATGAAAAAACGTTGAGTTACCAAAAATCCTTTATATTTAGGAAACAACAAAATCAATATCCAAATGAATAATGATATATTATTTGGATACTAAATAAATTGATATAAAATTAAAATGATAAAAATATATCCATGGGTAGAGAATATACTATTTAATGAAAACATAGAGAAAAACATGTGACTTGTCTCGATGAATCATAATTGAGACCAAGAAAACCTTGTGGCCTAGGTAACACATTAACAAATAAATGTTGAATGTTGAATTTTATAATAGAACATAAAATAAAATTATTAATATATAATTCATGATATTATATCAAAAATAACCTATATGAACAAAAACAATTAATGTACATGCATAATACCAAATATGTCTCAAATAGAGGAATTTGAAATTAAAACGTTTACCTTGTATCCCGACATACACAATCATACGTTAACATTTTATATCACAATCTTATCTATATTTATATCTTAATTAATAACCTTATTCATACACATTTTGATTTATACACAACATAAATAGTCAATAAAATATGAATTCTATCGATTTTTTTACCACATGTGTTTATAGATTTGAATGTGTGTATGAGTTTTGTAACAGAAGTGTCAATGTTCATTAGTATTTAAAATATCATCACTGTTTGAACATATATGATAATGAAATATATTTTCTATGATATTTTAGAAATATATAATTTCATTTCATTTCATTTTTTGTAATGATTATGAAGTTGAAATTAAAGATGATCGTGTTTTTGTGATTCATTACGAATGAAATGTGTTTCTTAATTTATGAGTTGTATGTTGATGTAACCTTACTAGAAACAAAAAATTAATTATTTAAATATTTATATCATATTATAAAAATAATAATTTCACATATTCATCCATGATGTAAATTTATAGTATTGTTAATATAGGTGGTAAACTATCACAAATATAAACCAACCATGATTAAAGAATTCTTAAGAGGTGATTTCGTTTTAATACCATAATACAAGCATAATAAGCATATAATTTAGGTTTTATTAGTTTATTATAACTTAATTAATAAATTTTATAATAATATTTAATGGATATGAAAATTATACACAATTTGAATATAATTTGTCCTCTTAACATGCTTGTTTAAAATGATTGAACAATCGATGATTGTTTATTTGATCAATGCAATAATAGGATCTCCAATATTTAATACCATGACCATAATGATAAAATAAACATAAAATTACCTTATTAAATCCATTTTAGTTACATTCAATGATGGCTGTTGAAAATGAATTGATTTTGTTTCTCGTGGTTGTTTTATTCCCCATGTATGCATAAATAATGATTTATTTTCTCTTAATGGATGATATAGTGGAATATATAATTATAATTTCTTTAATTTAATAACATTTAATTATATAAATAATCCAAAATATTTTTATGAGGGTGTATGGATTTTATTTTAACAAAGGTAGCCATGATGAGAACCAAAAATGTTGACAATACTCACGTCATAGATATAAATTTTCCTTGGAAGTCTCCATAAAAAATAAAGCCTTCTTCTAAATAATGGTGACCAAATGATTTTGGAAATAGGAGAGACTTATAAAAGGATAATATTGGGTGAGTTTAACATAGTAATTATATTAATATGTGAGTCTATATGTGGTTTATGTTTTTCTGTTTCATAATTTATCGGATGTGTAGTTTTGGGTGCACCATTTTCATTTTCAATAATGTGATGTCACTATTCTAAGTCAAATTTCATAAAAATAGAAAAATATGATGGAAAAGCTATTTTAGGTCTAAAATCAACATAAGCACACATTTAAGAGACAACATGGACATTTTTACACCTTTTTTAATCTTTTAGCTTTAACCACAAATTATTTTTACCATGTTAATTAATTTTAAGCCTTTTAATTGATATTACTGAAAAACTTACATTGACCTTTTTAAGTAATTTAATAATTATTGTTCTAAAATATGAAATGATTTTCTTAAAATTCAATATCAAGGGTTTTGAATATATAATTTCAATATTATCATGCATAATTTGTAAAAACCTTTTTTAGAAAATAAAATTTCATTTTTAAAAATAAAATTCACATATAAGCCATTGTTATAATTATTAAAAATTCAAAATTCATATTTGAATTTTTCTTAAATCAAATAAATGGTATTAGTCCCACATGGAATAAAAAAACTAAATCACTATTTGAATACAATAGATTTAATAAAAAGATTGAAAATTTTTTGTTATTAAAAATGTAATTTAATTTGTTTCTAAAATGGTTTTAAATATGATATATAGGATCAAAAAATATTTTCAAATTCATAAGTTTATTCTTAAAATAATTTTTTATACTTAAATGGGGTTTTAAACATCTAATGTATTCACAATTAATTTATAAATAAAAAAAAATTTCATGAAATAAAAATTTTGGTTAAAAGAAATATTATTTTAAAAAAATTATTAAATATTAATTTTTATTATACATAGAAAAATTGTGTTTATGTTTTCCAATAAATATTTTAACAATTATAAATTTTTGTTTTTTATAAAATCATTAAATATAATGAAAATAATTTATTAGAAAAATGAAATTATCAAATATTTTCTATTATTATTATTGATATTTTTAATCTTTTACTCATAAAAATGATGTAAACTAATTATTAATATAAAAAAACTAACATACATTGAATGTATTTCATAAAATACACATTCATATCACCTAAGAAAGAATATTTTCTTAAAATTGTTTTATAAATAACAAATTAAATTTTTAATCATTATTAGAAAAATAATTAAATTTAATTTATAATAAAAGTAGTCTATTTATTATTTATAAACATATTAATAAAATCAGTTACTCACATTTTTTCTATATAATCCAAGAGATTGGATTTCATTTTCATACTTAAATATTTAAATTTTATCGAAATATATCTGAATATCAATTATGATCAGTGCTTTATGTTGTGAATTATATTGAACAGATAGGGATCATCTAAAAAAATTTATATATTAAAATCATGGTGTTTTAAATTATTCCCCTTAAATAATTTCATTCTCTGTAGTTTAAAATAATTATCTTTGAAGAAAGTAACTGAGGGTATTCATAACATATTCATCATTTGCGGTATAAAATATAATATAATATCTTCCATAATCTCTCATATTATATAAAGATACATATAATTATTCATAAAATAATTATTCATTATGTAGCACCATTAACATATATTATCTATAATATACATTTCCCAACATATTTTGAGTCTCCGTGTCAGTAAACTACAGTGTGGTTATATATTCCTCTATTAATTTAACATTGTATTTTACCCTAAAATTATATTAACCACTATTTTATAAGGTTACACACTATTAAATATATATCCTAATATTAAAAAATATAGGAATATCATGAAAAATATCATATATCACATTTAAATTAAATCAATTACAGTGATATCAATATTGTAAAACTATATTTTCTCAAACCCAATCATCCATTTATAACATCAATATAATTAATATTGTAAACCTAAGAGTTATCAATACCATAGTCATTTCTTTTTAAATAGTTATTCCCATAATTCTAACCATATTACGAAAGATATTTTCAAGGATATTTTTAACAATTAATATATGTTTCCAACCCACTAACTAATAACTACTAATGAAAAATCCATCGAAATTTAATATAATCTTTGTAACCTTTATAATATACTAGAATATCAATTACAGATATCAATTACAGACAAAAACATCTTACAGTTTCAAGATTATATCAATCAAACTGCCTTAGGTATGAATTGAAAACTCACTTTTTCTATTACAATAACAATGTACAGAAATTACTAACCATTTACAAATTCAATCTTATTTTGTTTTAAGACATTTTTTTTCTAGATAAATTCCTTTGTTAGATTTATTTTTTGTTAATATTTCCAAAATAATACAGAACCAAAATTGTTAAAACAATATCCAAAAAATATTAATATGAAAACATAAATTTGAATATGTGTTCTCCGATAAATAATTTTTTAACATATGATTTTTTAATATCATCCTATGACTCCGATAATTCAATCCATTGTTTTCACTGCTCCATTTTTATGTTAGGATCTCTAAACTAATTGATTAAAATAATTATTAATGAGTCAAAATTGTATTTAATGATAATATTATTTCTAAAATAATAACATCTGTAAGTTAATATCTATGTGTGAAGTCATATGACCATTGATCATGCATCAAAGTGATGATTTATTCATTTATCAACTATTATTGTCATGGGTGATTTCCAAAATGTGCCTTTTTACCATAGATGCATCCACATTCCTGTATCTAGATAGGGGTGCAATTCAATAAAAACCCACATAATATATAATTTTTAAAAATATCATGATGTTATCCAATACATATGCTTATTTATAGGATTTTCAAAATGTTATCTAATCCTAATCCCCAAATAAAATGTATGTTTCTTCAGTAGAGTTAAATCATATACTTTCTGAAAAGGATATCTATAAATTTTAAACAATGATCAACTATAACTTAAAAAATTTAAAATTCCTCAACAATCATTCTAATATCTAAATTTATAAAAACCATTCCTATTTTACAAATTACGATTCCCAAAATCCACAATCCTAGATCCCATGTCATACTCATGTACTTTACATAAATGATTTGAAACTAGCTAAAAATAGCGAATATAATCACCATTAACTACAAAATAATTACAGTTTAATTTATCACTTATATCCAAAGATATTTTTCACATATATAAATTTAGAGAATTAGAACATATCGTTATCTTATAAGGCTCATTTTCCTTGAATCAAGTTGTCTTTCCATCATATAAGAAACTACTTAAGACTTATAGAGTCTTCAACATCTCCCAAAAGGCTATTCCATATGTTTTATCCATCTAAACAAGTGAAATTTATTTGTTATAATCATAACCTATGGAAAAAAATCATACAAATGGGTGATCTCAAATTCTTAGTATGGTTGAACATACAACTGAAGAAACTATGAAATTAATATTATTCATATAATAGGTAAACAATAACAATCATTAATCATCATCAAACTAGAATCATGATATGTCCATGATAATAAATTAAAATAAGGATATCAATAAATCTTAATCATACTAATTTAACACATAATGTGAGACCTCACAACCCTATTGTCAACACCTTGTTCTAAAAATTTGACATATCATCGAGACACATGTCATGAAATTTTGATTAATTACGAAGAAATATATGAAATGGTTAACACTATTTTTTATCCTAACACATTTATAATCCACAAGGGGATATATAATTAATAGACCAACTCATCACATAATTATGTCCATTGCATTGGTCATAAGATTCATCAGGACCTTTCATACCTTTCCTGGACGAACCACTTACTCAGTAAGACATTTCAATCCACAAAGTCAGATATATTGAAATCAAATACATAATAAACCTGTATTAGATGTCAAAATCATAAAAAATGAAAACATGTTTCCCGATCACAATGAAATGTATAACATGATCAAAAACTATCCAGAGACTGATGATGGATGGGAATGATCTGGACGTAGTAGAAGCCTGGTATTTTGAATGGACCTAAATTTATTTTTCCGTAATCGATGACAAATCAGGGTTCAATACATTGACGAACACCAGCATCCATGGATTGAAATCAATGATTTAGACAAAGAAAAAAAATACTAGAATATCCGACAAAGAGTATCTTTCATATCTTCTTTATAATTATTTTAATAAATTTTGAAGAAATTAAATACCTTGGTCTTTGGTACATTCTTTGTTGGCAATTGTTGATTTTCCGTAATGAACCTTAGGGATTTACATCATTGTGATTTTGAGGATCCAATGTATAATTACTCTAGTGGTGATCCACATGTGCTCCAATGGTCTCCAATAAAATCAACTCATTCTCTAGGTTATACCAAGGTGGAACGAATGTCTTGCATCAATCGTTATTGATCACTCGTTCTTCAGTCTTGCAGAATGTCTATCATTCCTAAGAGGGAGAGATGGGAGGAGTCGAGATTGAAAATATTTTTATCTACAGTTCCCAATTTAGTGTGATTTGGATCAATAGAAATACATGCCGATTAATGTACATGGGGTTTCAGCTACAATATTTAAATGAGAAACAACAATTAAATTCAATTATAACTAGTAGAGAAAATTCAAGTCACATTATAAAAATAACAACACAAATTTGTTTTGGTACGTTAACTTCTGAAAAAAGTAACCATCAATAAAATCTCATTCATGATAATGATAAAAGAATTATTATTTCTTTTACAACTAGATAAAAATTATTTACCAACATGAAAATAATAAATTTATCAATAGACAGGGTATTGGGCTATTCAAACTATTCTTCCATTTTTTAAACCCCTAAATAAAATATTTTATTCTCTAAAATTTTTAATTATTTAAAAAATAGTAAATAAATATTTTTTAAATGTTCAATAAGTAAATAAATATATTTTATTCATAATCTGGTATATAAATATTTATTTAATTTATGAAATAATTTTAACAAGAATAAAATTGTTCCTCAGTCTTGAGAATAATATTTAATACAATAATTATAAGTAAATAGAATGTAATCGATACCACTTGAAACACATAGTGTGTGACCCTCCAAGATTCATTCTCATTGGAATTAGGTGGGATTTACTAAATTCTGAGATTACTATCCTGAAACAAGTCATGTCACCCAAGGGAATGAACTTAACGTCTCAATGATAACATCCACATAAAAATTCTCACTATGTAATATAATCCCCTTTTCGCATTATCTCATTAAGCATGTTTCATGGTAGTGTCATCAACCATTATGCTTGAAATATTATTCATTGAATACCTGAAATAAACTCATTGTAAAAACATGGTCATGGAATTTAGGGCGACAGTTCTATTTCAATCAATGTGTTGAAATATCAACGTCCCTAAATGGAAGGGACAAATCCTTCCTCAACTTATCAATTAATAACATTTCATTTGTGATTCACCCAACATAACCAACTTCCCTCCCACATATAGAGTGACAGTGTTCATCATCAAATCTATTTTTTTAGTAATGAAATTTATTAATTAGGATCTTAATGCCTATGGACCATTACATATGCTCCTAGATAAGAATATTAGAGGACACCAAAACATGAGGAACTCCTACTAGCTAGTCTGTTCTCATTATCTCCCATCATAGAGATTACCACATGAGTAGTTCATGAGAAGAAGCCTCATCTTCTTACGAGTACTCTCACCTAATGATATGTATTCTATGTGTTCGATCATAGTATTTCATCCAACTTCCAAACTAATTTGATTATTATTGTCATAGAACATCAAGGTTCTCATCATAGTGGGGAAATGCTATAACCATATTAAAATGAAAAATAATCTATTACATTAATTCATTATTGTAATGAAAATCCATGAATAATATATAAAAATATTTTAAATATTTAAATATATTAAATATTCATGTAATTAATGAATTGAAAAATGGATCTATGACACCAACTCGAACAATCTTCCACATGGACTAGAGAAAACTACCTATGAATTTTAGTTTGCTAGACATCACTTGATGATCATGTTTCTAGTAAGTCAAGGATTTAGTCAAGGGGTCCGCAACAATATCTTTCAGGGAAAAAATACTCACTGCAACATCACCTCTCTGTGAAAAATCCCTCAATAGATGATACTTATATAGTATGTGCTTCTACTATTGATGTGACCTTATCCCTTTTGTGAGGGCCACCGTTGTAGTATTATCACATTAAAGTGTCATGATATTATTATTAATAGGTACCACATATTTCTCTTGGATGAATCTACACATCCAAACTACTTCTTAATATACCTTAGATGTTGTAATATACTCTGACTCTACTATAGAATCTGCAACCACACCATGCTTTAATCTCTTCTAGCTCACAACACCTTAATTAATAATAATGATGTATACCGTTTGCGATGTCACATCATCTTTATCAGTTGTGAAATGAGGATATACATATCCTATGATGGCAAGTTCCTCAACTCTTCTATAAACAACGAACATATCCTATGTACCCGTTAGATTATTAAGGATAGTCTTGACTTCCATCTAGTTGCAATCACCTGGATCAGTGTGATATCATTATACCACACAGAATTCATAGGAAACATCTATCCAAGTACATAGCATAGAATATATGACTCACCTAATCTCTGATGTGTATAGTATCGTCTCCATTCATACTCTTTACTCATTCATCTTAGGAAAAAATTTCTTGTAATGATAAATTCATTGTGAAGCTAGAAACAATTCCCTCTTGGATTTTCTGATACAGAATATCCTAAGTATCGTGTCAGTGTATGTACTTTGACATTGGCCCAAAAATCCCTTGGATCTGTTATGAGGGGTCTTGATCCCAAGAATATAAGTTTCCTTACTCAAGTCCTTCATGGAAAAGTATTTATTCGACAATGCCATAACATATTGTGTGACTGGTATATCATTTACAATAATTATTATTCCATTAACATATACTATTTGGAAAATTATTACACTCACACTAAACTGTTTGTAGACACAAGGATCACATTCATTCAGTATAAAACCATATTCTATTATGGCTTCATCAAAAATAATGTTCCATGACATGGATGCTTTCATTAATCCATTATTGGATTTTTTCAACTTCCACATGTTATAATCCTTTGGGGTCACAAACCCTTCAGGTTATGTCATATAGACATCTTCTGAAATGTACCCATTCATAAAGGACATTTTGAAATCTATTTAATAAATCTCATATTCATGGTAATCAAAAATGGAAAATAGAGTTATGAGTTATTTCAGTATTTCAACTGGTGAAAAATTTTCATCGTAGAGAGTGTTGTGATTCTGTTTAAACCATTGTGAAACCATTCATACCTTATAGGTACTGAAATTCCCTTCCATGTCAAGATTCTTCTTGAAAACCCATTTTTAATTAATAGTATTTACATCAATAAGAGGATATAATAATATCCATAATTGGTTTTGGTTCATGGAATCCATTTATGAATTCATTACTTTTTTTTTCAATTGGCACTATCTATGACACTTACTGATTTTTTATAGTTTAGAGAATCATTATTATCAACTAATAATGAGTCACCATCCACAGAAAAAAGAAAACTATACCGTTCTTTTTGTTTACCCTCTTTTATACTTCTGTTCATTTCATGTGTCTTTGGAACATAAAATTCTTCCATGGTTCTTTGTGGAATCTTCTCTTTTTCCAACAATTGTGTACCTTAACCCTCAAATTCATTGAAGTCTATCTCGCTCCCACAATCTATTTTGGTGATGTTCACCCTCTCAAGAAATGTGGCATGTCCTACCATTATAACTTCTTTTACTAAGGGTTAATATTGTTCATATCCCCTTGTCTCCTTAGTTTATTTTATAAAGGCCAACATTGGGCCTCGAGGTGTCAGTTTTATACTTGAAGAGGCCTTAACGAATTATTCATTTCCCCACAAATGTAAATTTGGTAACATTGATTTTATTCAACTACAATGCTCACATGAAATACCATTTATCAATTTATATGGTACATGGTTTAGTATGTGTTCCACTATTTATATCACATTTCTATAAATGGATAATGGAAGGCTTGCATGACTTATCATTGATCTCACCATGTCCACTAAGGTGTGGTTCCTACTTTCGCTTACACCATTCCACTATGATGTATAAGAGGGAGTGAGTTGGGATAGGATCCCAAACTACTGAATGTATTCAATGAAGTATTGATTGATTTTTTATCCACCTTAATCTGAGCAGAATTTTTTAAAATTCTTACCAATATGGTTTTCAGTATCATTTTTGTATTCCTTGAACTTATCAATATCAGTCAACCTATACCTCATTAGGTAGATATAACTGTATCTACTAAAATAATCATTAAATGTAATGATGTAATAGTACCTACCCCTAGAATTAACAGGAAATGGTCTACACACATTGGTATGAACCTATTCAAGAATCTATTCCGATGATTCACCTTTCCCACAAATTGGTGGTTTGGTTATTTTCCCTTGTAAACATGTGTGACAAACACAAAGTTTTTTAGTTAGAAAAAAATATAAATATCCGTCTTGATGTAAAACATTTAAGTGTTTCTCATTTACCTAACCTAGCCAGTGATTTTAAATTTTGGTGTGGTATGACTCATGTGAACTAGATTTGTTATTGATTTTCATTACTTGGTTTGAGTAATCTAACATTAAAAGGTCTTTATATAAATTTTCCTTACTAAAACAAATACTATCATTATAAAATAAGAAAATATCATATACAAACGTGAAAATAAATTCATATGAATCTAATCTGGATACAAAAAAAATTGGTTATAGAGGGAACAAAATAATAAACTTTTAATACTATGATAATCTGAGTCCGCAACATGAGATTTTAGTCCCCGACAACTATAGTATCATGTCTAGAAATATAGGCTACTTGTAGAACTACATCCCATAGATAAATATTATTGAATATACATGGTTCTTGTATTTGGATACAAATGTGAGAACAACAAGCTATATCTAATAAAAAATTTGTACAAACAAATAAATTTCACTAGTTAACAAATGCACTTGAGCTTACCCTTTCATTTTAGCTGGGTATAATTTATCTTTCAGTGGCCCTTCTTGCCATAGGAAGAAACAAACTACTTGTTTACTTGCACACCCATTATCATCCTTTTCATTAAAGGAATGAAGAATCTTTGGGCTTAAATCTCTTCACCTTCCCTTTCCAATTATTCACCATAAGTATAGAAGGACTTTTTCCCTTTATGTATTTTTCCTGTTGGAGAATGAGGATAAGAAGATATTGTAGAGACATATCAATGTTGTTCATATTGAAATTCACAAAACACTTTAGAATATATCGCTGGGTGATGTGATAATGAGATCGATACCAAGTTTTTCAGAGATTTTATTCACTAGAACCTTAATATTCCCAACATAGCCAACGATATTGACTGTGAGAGGCACACCTGGGAAACCCACTCCATGATTGCACTAAATGAGTGGATTAAAGACCTCAAACCATTATTTTCTTTATCTATCCTTGTAATGACCACATAGGTTCTCATGCATTCTATAGGAATTAATGTTTTGTTCAGACATCATGATTTTACTAGACATTGATGATAACATGAAAACTTGAACATCGACTGTATCGTTCATATGTTTTTAATAAACTAGGAACTCTTTATCACTCACCTCATCAGTAGGTGGATCATGTAATGAGGACTCCAACACCTAAGATTTTTTTCATGGAATAGAATGAACCGAAGGCATCTTAACCTGTCAGTGATGATGTTTTCTTTATCAATTAATGAAAATAGGGATATATTGGTTTACATATTTGTAATTTTTAATCTATAGTTAAAATAGTAGATAATTATTACTTTCTTGATTACATTTGATAAGAAATAATAAAATAATTTTATATATGTCCCACTATTTTATCATTTCCCAATGGTCCTCACCATTGAACATGGAATAACTAGTTGTTTGGAAATTCTAGAGGCAAGGATCTATATTTCCCTTTGCATAATCCCAACAAGGGTTGATCATGTTATTTCAAGGTATTTAGGTTGTCAGTTCTTTTCCAAATTTTAGATTCCAACTCCTTCATCTGTTGAGTGGACTCCCTAATATGTAAATCCTGACTTGGATTTCTTCAAAACATGCATTCAATACTACACAAGTCTAGAATGGGATACTCATCTTGATGTAATAAAGTTAATTCATACAAAAACATTTATAAGGGATTGCAATGTAAACGTATGAGTCCCAACATGTGTTTGTCAAGCACATTGTTTTATTGAGTCTTTCCCTTAATCATGTAACAGAAGTCTGAGTATGAATTAATATTTAATTGAGGTATTTTTATCTTTCATGAATACATTTCTCATTATCATTATCAAATGATTTTTAATATTATATAGAATGTTATGAAGTTATTAAACATGTGTTGATAATATTTATGATTAATCCTTGTTTATTTTGGTTCCATATTGCATGCTTTTTTAATTAATTTATTGGGTGATTGCGACAACACATCCATAATGATAAACCATGCAACTAAAAGAAATAAATTAAATTAATGGGAATGATAATGTGATTTTATAATGGGTTTTTTATATATAATATAATATACTAACTTTGACCTAGGGGAGAAACACCTTCAACCTTTTCGGTTTGTTTTTACTTCTTTTCACCTGTCCACCATTGTATCTCTTGAATTGGTTTCACTGAGGATCCTTACTTGAACCTCCTATAAAAGAATGGGAACTCCAACCAATACATTTAATTTTTAACTCACTAATAGGTGAGTAGATAAATAGGGGTTTTCATTAATGAAATGATGGGAACACATACCCTATATATTTAAGAGTAGATATGGCATGCATGACATAAATTATAATTTTAAAACAATTAAATGGAAACCTATCTCATTCCAAGGTCTGGTCTATATCATGAACAACCATATACATTAAATTAATTAAACATTTAATTAAAATAGTATTCAATTCATTAATTGTTCTTATTAAGATAAATCACACTTGAATCAATTAATTATTATCTTTAACTAATAAATCCTTTTATCATATTTCTTTTCTAAATTTTCATGTGATTCTCACCCATAACCATGTATTTAACATGGAGAAAACCTATTTGAATCTAAAGGATATGTAATTACTAACATGAAAAAAATTAATGTTTTAATTCTGTGTATTTTGTTAAAGAACATTGTGTGCACTACCTTAAAATTATTATTTGAAATGCATGCCTAGGGACTAGGGGTGTGAGGCATACATCAGAAACCCTAGAGTACATAGAATGTCTAATGGTCCAAAAGACATGTTGTCTCCGATTTACAAGTTTACCGATTGTCTTAGCTGTGTATGGGATACATATTCTGGACCTTATCCTCAAAAGATTGCCCACCATTTTCAGTGGGCTACATGACATGTAATCCGGATGACATTGCGCTAGCCTTTCATTGTCAACATGTAGTGTAAGAATTAAGTACTCTATATTTTATTAATTCACATGTCTTGATTAATTTCCGAATTACTACCGATGAACTGAACATTGTTACATGGTGGGTAATCTAGATTACACATCATTTATGTAATATTACATTGTGTGTAAATCCAAATACACATCCTTAACAGTCGTATTACCTGGATAAAATCATCGGTTCCCCCTAATGAGATCCAACAAAAAATATTCATTTCTGTTAGACATGTTGGAAACTAAAATATTATGTAGAGATCTCAAAATTCATATTACAATAAGAATAAAATGTCAATTGACAAACTGAATTATTATATAATAAATAATCAACGGATTATTTTAATAATTATAAACGATGATGTGACTTATCTAATACCTCTTGAAGGTTCTAGACATAGTTGAAGCAAGGTGTTTGGGAGGGCCCAACATTGCTTTTTCTGTAATCAATGAGCAATTCAGAATCAATATGATGATGAAAACCAGTATCCATGGATAGAAATCAATTATTTAGACAAACATAATAATAGTGCCCGATTCGATAAAGAGGATCTTTCACATCATGTTTATAATTAATCTAAAAATTTCTGATGAAATTAATCACCTAGGTCTTCATGAAATTTCTTCATTGATGTTCATTGAACATCCAGAACGACCCTTTCAGATTGAATTCATTGTGATAGCAAGGATCTAAAGAAGAATTACTCTAGTGGTGATCCGCACATGCTCTAATGGTATTTCATCAAAACCAAACATTATTTGTGTACTAGCACGACATAATGAATGTATTGTGTCGACCATTCATGATCGCTCATTCTATGGACTTTACGAACTTCTCTCATTCTTGAGAGGAAGAGATTAGAGGAATTGAGGAAAAAATGTTTGGCTCAACAATTGTAAATTCATAGATGTTTGGCACAGTAGACTTACCTACCTATTAATCATCATGGGGTCTTGGTTACAATAGTTAATTTTTAAACATCAATTAAATTCAATTATAACAATTAGTGACAACCCACACCACATAATAACAATAACAAAACCATTGCTTTTTCCAACTTGAGAAAAATATATCCATAAATGAAATCATGTTCCATAAATTGTTAAATGTAATATTATTATATCATCTAAAAACTGGAGAAATTATTTTTACTAACTTGTAAATAATTAATTTATCAATGGCCATAGTTTTCATCTGTTCGATCTCCTATTCCATTTATTGAACACCCGAATAAAATATTTTATTCTCTTAACTAAAAAATTTTATTTATAATTCATTAAATATATATTTTTTAAATGTTGAATAAAATAAATAAATATATTTTATTCACAATCTAGTTAATAAATATTTATTTAATTTATGAAATCATTTTAAATTATACAAAATTATTCCAGGTTCTAGAGAATAATATTTATGACATTCATTAAATTCAAATACAATTTAATCAAGACCAACATAAACACTTAGTGTGCGACCCTCTTGGATTATTTACCATTATAATTAGGTGGGATTGCCTAATTTCAATGATTACTACCCAGAAACAGGGCAAGTAACATAGGAGAATGAAGTTAATGTTATAATGATGACATCCACATATGAATGAATACTGTGTAATATAATATGGTTGCCACAATATCTCATCAAGTAGGTTTCATGATAGGGTCATAAACATATATGCGTGATAATGCATACTTTAACTACCTAAAAAAACTCATCATTACACCATAGTCATGGAATTTATGGTGACAGTTCTATTTCAATCAAAGGATAAAAATATCAAAATTTATAAATGGAAGGGAAAGATCCTCGATCAATATATCCATTAATACAATCTCTTTCGTGATGTACCCAACATACCCAACTTCTGGAAAATATTTCGATGGATGGTTTCCACCATAAAATATAAGTGCATGAGACCTAACTTGTATTAATAATATTATTTAAGTCTAGGAACCATTAAAATGCTCGAAGATCCGAATATCCAATGACACCAAGACATCCAGAATTCATACTGGTGGGTTTCTTCTTATAATGTCTCGTCTTGGATATTACAAAGTGCGAACTTCATGAGAATATGTCACATCTGCTTATGATTAGTCTCACCGGACTGTATGGATACTTTGTGTTCCATCATAGTATATCATCCAATCGCATAACTATATTTAAGAATATTGTCATATCATAACAAGGTTATGATCATATAGGGGAACTGCAATGGAATTTTTAATGCAAAAAATACTCTAGGTCATTATTACATTATACTCTTGTAAAAAACTGAAAAATATGTAATAATAAGTGTAATATTTAAATACATTCAATATTCATGTAATCAATGTACTAATAGTTCGTTCTAGGACAGACACTCCAACATGATGGTCAGCCATTTAAAAATCAACTCCCCATTAATATTTGTCATTAGAATTAAAATATATAAAATTATAAAACATTTTATCATGTCAATAGAAGGTATAATGTTATAATATACCATATAAATGAATAATTTTGATAGTTAAAACCTATATATTCTACTTTAAAAAAATATTTGAATTGAAATAATAACAAATAAAACAACAATACATATCCCCTTATCAATAAAACGGATTATATTATTGTAAATAATTCCGAGTAAGAAGAAGAATGGACAAAAAATTACATATTATACCAGATAATGAAAATAATTATTGGAATAAAAATATATAGAATTATAATAAATATCCCAATATCAATAGAATAATATACTTTTTAGTTAAAAAAATAAAATCTGAGATATGATGAATTTTATTTTCACACCCCATAATTCAATGAGAATATCAGTAATTCAATACTAGAATAAAATAAATATAGATCATCTGTATAATTGTGTTTGGTGGTTTTGAATTAAAATAACCCTAATGTGACAAAAGAATCATTGAAGATATTGGAATAAGAAGAAAAAACCCTTCCAAAATAACCCATCAATGATACCACCCAGGAGGGGAAACAAAATTGGATTATTTTTTATCATGAATTAATAACCCTAACAGTTGAATATATATATTTTTATAAATTAGAATATGAATTGTGAAGAATAAACAATATTATGGAAAATAATTTTGAAAATTAAAATGTAAATGAATGTGGATACTCAAAACCTATGTTAGATTACATTGTCAACATTAACATAAAATTGTTTCACATCAAAGATTCCTTTTATAACGGTTTTGTGAAAAATCATTGAAAAAATTTACTTTTAAAGTAATATATAAAAATGTATCCTTGAAAATTTAATTAAATTTTATATAGGAAATTTTAATCAAGAATATTTTATTTTGATTGGTTCAGGTTAATACATGAATTTTCCATCATTGAAAAAACACATCGTAAAAGAAGTTATCAAAAAATTATTAAAACATAATCTCCCTAAATTGGGTTATTAAGTACCCTATAATAAAATATTTTTATGGGAGAACCTAGGCATGGAAAAAAATGTTCAATGTAAAAGTTATAAGTTAAATAATGAAATTTGAGTCAATAATATTACATATCAGAAACATATCACAATAAGTGATAAATACTTTTAAAAGTTAATATGTGGTAAAAATGTATATAATCATTAATAAATTAAATAATTCCACATAATACAATAAAAGGGTATAGTTTTTTAAAGATACACATTCAATGGAATGATCATAACTCAATAAATGACAGTTGAGTTTCCAGAAATCCTTACTATAGGAGAAAGAACTGAATCAATTGACATTTGAAAAATATAATGTGATTTATCTCATAAAACCCAAGGAAACAAATATTAGTATATAATTATATCCATGTTTATTGCATACACTATACAAGAAAAACATGGTTAATAAAATTTTACATATCGTTAATAATCATAATCGGGAGGAATAAAACCCTTGAGAATTGCGAAAAAAATTTAATCAAAATCCCTTGAAAGAGATGTTCTGTGATTGAACTCAAAATTTCATGATTAAAATATAATTAAGGAAATTATTTCTCTAATATAAATTATACACACAATTAAAATTAAATTAATTGCAAAATATGAAATATGCCTCAAAGATAGAAATTTGAAATGAAAACCTTTACCTCTAGTTATATCTTCCCTAATCATAAATTTTTCTCATATATCATAAAAATATACAACATAATAACATATTTTATAACATTACTAAAATACATTTTCATCTATTTACATCATAAACAGTTCTTCCCTATATGAATTACTCCATTTCTCAATACCAAGGGTTTATAGTTATGATCATTTGTACTAGTTACATAATAGTGGGTTCTCTGTTCATTATTTTTTAAACATTAATAAATATTAGTTAATATAATATACTATAATGTATGTTAAATTATATTTTATAAATAAATAATTTCTTTTCATTAGTGTTTTGGTAATGAACTATAGAGATAAAATCAACAATGATCATGTTTTAGATATATTAAATAATTAAATAGTTTTCCATAATAAATGAGTAAAATATTGACATAATTTTACAAAAAAGACTAGATTATTTACATATTTATTTCATATTACACCATTAAATACGTTCTCACTAACATCATTGAAAAAAATGTATTGTATTGTTCAAGTATGCAGTTAAACTGGACCAAATATGGACCTACCATGATTTATGGATGATTATGAGATGGTTATGATGTAATAATGTTATAATAAAATTTTAGTAATAAAGTAAATTATTTTTTAACTGTGATATATCATAATTGTCAAGAATTATAAAAAGATGTAATAGATATAATAATATTAAAAAATTTGAATAAAATATTTCCCCCTTAACACGCCTATTTTAAACGATTAATGTAGAGACAATCGTTTATTTGACCATATATAAAATATGTTTTATTTTTTTACATAAGGAAACCCTAATGATATCATAAAATTAATTTTTTTTCATTAAATCCTTTTCGGAATGATAAATTATGTGTTCTGATGAAAATGAATATTGTTTGTCATGGTGGTTATAGTCTGATCATACACAGGAATGATGATTTTATGTTTCTTAATAGATTTTATATATGAATATACAATGATAATACACCTAATATAGTAAAATTAATGTATGTAACTGATATTAATATAATTATATAACTTTTTATATAAAAAATTTTGACGATGATAATTGTAACGCCCCGACCCTAGAATCCCAGAGTCGGTGCATTATTCTGTATCATTGGCATGATCATGAATGATCATGTCTTCAAACACCGATTAGTTTAGTAGCCTTGGATCTACTAGATACATTCATAAGGATTACATTACATCATAAAATGAAAAACTATAATAAAATAGTTTCCATATACAAAACTGAGATCCCAAATACTATCCCGGCACGTCAGTCATAATATACTTCTTCGCATCATATAAAAAATAAAACATAAAAAGATGTGATCTCAAATACACAGTAAGGATTACAATAAAGTCGAAACATTAATAAATAAGCATAAAAATTTAAGTCAATGTATAAGACTAAAACAAAATCCTTTTAAAATTGAATTTCTACATAATATGGCTAAGATAAAATCAGATATATCTATTTACGTATTCACATGAATATTTTACTAGTTGAATAATCACATGCAATATCATTATCCACTTTCATAATGATGGAATCCATAATTCTAGACATCATAACCACATATTCAAGGTCTTGTGCGAAGACTACAAATAATATTTTTTCAAGGCCTTGTGCCAAGACACTAGTTTGTCTCATGAGATTTACCGACGCATTGATGAGCTTTATCGGGATCCACCCGTCACTTACTAAGTCCTATGACTTCCTCATATGAAAATGTTTAAACATACCATAAACATTCTTATTAAAAATAGCATAAACAAATGTCAATACTTTATCCATAAACCATGAATGGTATAAAAATAGAACTTCCACAGTCAAACATAACTCATTAAATACTATATGAAAGATTGAACTACGATAGATTAACCTCAATCAAAAATAATGGAGTATACTGACATAGATGAAAAAATCATCAAAACTATTTGAGAGAAATATCCCCATTTTTCTTGAAAATATTTAAAAGTATCAAGATTTATCCAGAAGTCGTTTAAAATATATTTTTCAATCAAAGTGTCACATAACACATTGATACTTTTAAAAGGACATTTAATTTGAAAACATTAATGTGTATATAAATAAATCCTTAAAACCATTTTTACAACATGGATATTAATGAGAAATATTTAGAAGAACAACCCATTAAAACATTTAAAATGATATTTTAGTTAAAGTTCATAACCAATTTAGAGACACTTGAAAACAAATAATTGAGCTAATAAAAAAATTGTAATATCATCACAATAAATGGATTCATGATATACTATGTCAAAGTACATTATATACATCAAATAAAAGTTAATTGGCGCATAACAACAAATAAGACTCAATGGAATGTAAGTTGAGATGAAATCCCTTATAAAGATTGTATCCTTAGGTTAAATATAAATCAATGACATAATTATGTGTGAAAAATATAAATACACTCAATATGATTGGATATTAAATGTAAATAAATCAGAGAACAGTCACATGTATTTTTTGTGAAAACAACACCAATGAATTGGATGTTTAACCCAATAAATTGAGGTTGAGTTAAAACTACACTTATCGTGTTCATATCGATGACTTGAGAATTTATAAATGGAGTGATTCTGTGTATCAAAATTATATCCACATAATGGGGAGTGTATGATACTACATAAATAATATATATTGATTCCACACATAATCTTGGAGTAAAATAATCAATGAAGTATGCATAAAGACCACTGAGTGGAAATTGAAATTCAAAATTCACTTAATTATTTGGTAACTTATGAAACATACTACCCATGAAATAAGGATCGTAAAAATAAAGATTTAAATACTCGTAAATTAAATTATATTACACCATGAAATCAATCATGGACAGTACATATGCCACTCAAAAGGAAATAGTGGCCAATATAGCAAGAATGTCACATAAATAAAAAGTGAGATGAAAACACCTTACATCATTGTAATCAATCAATTTGTATGAACAAAAGTTGATAACCACCAAATGATTCACAAAATACCATCAATACAAAGAAAATCATGATAAAATATATCAAATTGGAGTACACAATATGCCACACGCAATAAATAAGTGGCGAACAATGGACATCTCCAGGAAATAAATGTGAGATATGAAACCACTTACCTTGTACATTTCCTTGGTCGAGGGTACATTAATCTCATTTATAATGGTGAAATAATAGTTATTAAATTATAATATAACCATATACATTAATATGATATCTTATATGATCTTCTAATATTGATATTTTTGTATTATCGTCGTTTCGGGTGTTAACTGATTCGTTCTCCTTTATATGCTTGGTTACGTAAGCCATGTTTGTTATAGATGGGATGTATATTATTAATATTTAGAATTATATTAAGTCTTTAAACATTATTTTTAATCATCAAATGATAATTATTGTTGAATGGATATGATGGGGAATGAATCTCATTGCGTTCGTGGAGACGGTAATCTGTACGTACGCACGAGTGATAATATCATTTTTTTGATATTAAAATCATATAAAATTGGATGGTATATCATATATAAAGAATAATTATCATGTTATATTTACTATTTAAACCAAATACACATCATTGTTATACTCATAAAAAAAATAATATGTTGAATAAAAACTACACCACAACGTGGAGACGGTAAGCCATACGTACGCACGTGTGGTGACATGTATATCAAAGGATGGATATAATAATGAATATAGATGTACCATATTTATAATAACATCACAGTATATAGATGATACTGGATTTATTATTTTATAATGGAAACAACAAAGAAAGAGGATGTGGAAAAGTAAGGATCTTGAAAGAGCTGATTAATTATTACCTCTTTTTCGGGTTCTTCTTTTTGATTTGATCAAAAGGGATCCTTTAGTTGGCTTTCTGACTGATGTGAGGCTTCTAGGATGAATGGAGGAGAGTTGGGAGGATATTTTTGCATTGTTGGCTGATCCTAATGGCTTTTAAGGTGTCAATTAGAGAGAATGGGGAACAACCTTTTATAAGAGGGGTGAGGGGCCCAATTAGGAAAGGCTAGAAATATTATTTTATAATAAAATCATTTTAGGTTTATAATGGATCAAAATTAAATTATTTAAAGGATAAGGGGGGGGGGTATGAGTCTAAAAATACTAAAAAATAGGTTTTAGATAGGTCTGTGTCAGTATATATACAATATCTTTAGATTTAACTTTTAGTTAAATAGTTCGACATTTACCATGTCTCTTTGTATTTTTATATTATACGGTTAATTAACATACTTTAAACTTCTAAGAGAACCCAAAGTGGTGAATTAATGATACACCTATAATTATATAAGTCTTTTGGATGAACAATATATTTTTAGGAATAGAATATAAATTAATAATATAATATTTGTTTTAAAAAACTCTTTTATGTCAATTTTGACACTATTAGGTATTTTGTTTTGGCTAAATTCATAACAACATTATTACATAGAAAAAAATTCATCTATCCAGACCAAATATTCCATATTAATCTTGAAAATTAGGGTAATTCATAAAAAGTATCAAGTAACATTTATTTGGATATTTAAAATATCAATTATTATAATATTTCATTAATTAAGTAAATTACTACATCATCATTGTCTCATTAATAAAATTAATTATTTATGGTCTAAAAATTATAAATAAAATACCATTATGTGGGAATTATTTTTAGATTTCTAATGAAAATTTATAGTCTAATTTATCTTATGTGTATCTCTATATTAAAAATGGTTTATTTATAAAACATTGAATTTAGCACTTTTAACTCATCTTTGAATTAAATAATAACAAATGTCATAATCTAATCCAAGTGAACCTAAAGGGTCATATTTTATTCCTAAGGTTGTTTTTGGTCTAATTAAACTTATCCAATGGAATTAGGACTTGTGTTAGGGTAATAATAATATCATTTTTACCCTAATTAGCTTATTTACTTTTAACAGTGGTAAATAAAAGTAAAAAAGTTACTATTCACCAAAAAATTATTTTCATCTTATTGAACCATATTTTACTTACTGACATCAACCCTGTCTCTCAGATTTTTGAAATTCAACTCATAGAAGCAGTAAAATTATGTTTTATGTAAATTCGAAAATGCTCTAAGGTGGTGGGTAAAAGACGGAAAAAAATCAATAAAATTTTATACATCTAATTTTATTCTAAAATGAATCCAATTATTTATATTAAACATTTATAGGTATTATATATCTATTTTGACTTAAAATAAATTTTTATAAAATAAATAATTATTTAAATAAGAAGTCGGTTTTAAACTATAACATATTGATTTTCACTATTCATAAAAATTGAATGTTTTCAGAAAAATACCACAAATTTACCCTAAGCTAATTTTGATATTCCGAATTTAAAAATGAATTATATTTTACCAAATTAAAAACCAATAATTTTCATTAATTAATTTAAAATTAATTCTTATTGTCAAAAACGAAAAGCTGGTTTTTAAAAAGTAAAAACTATCAATAGTTTGACATGTGTTTTTGTCAAATTTTAAGGTGAAATTACTTATAATCACCTACATTGTATTAAATGTTTAAAATATAATATAATTATACTTAAAAACTATTCAATTAAATAATTTAACACTATAAATTATATCTATTAGAAAATATGTTTTCAACTGAAATTTAGAATTTTTCACCAATCATAGAAATATAAATGTTATTAGAAAAGTACCAAGAATTTATCCAAAATAAATTTTTATTTCCCGATTATAAATAATAATTTAATTTCCTTAAATTGAATATATAAAAGTGTCGAATATTGGTTTTAAAATGGGTTTTCCATTAAAAGGTTGTAAAATTGCAATTTTTTTGAAAAAGACTTATTTTTTCTGAAAAAATGTATTTGTTCTTATATTATGTCTGAGACACACATAACATTGATTCTAAAATTATATAAAGTATATTGAATTCAAAATTCAGTTAATACTAATCTTAACTGCTTTTGAATGGCAAGTTTGGTATGTCGTTGTGCGCTAGAACTCGGTGTTGCGTGTAGTGCAAGCTATTGAATTAAAGAAAATAACTTACTATGAAATATTGGGGTGTTAAATTAATCCACAATAAATGCTAATTAGTTGATAATACACCTGTTGGAGTTGATAATGTTTCAATGAAATATCATTGGAAATGAAGGAATTATTCTAACAAATGATGAAAAATATCATATGAACATGTGATATGGTTCTATTGTGATAAACTTGTAATAGATTCTAGGATTAATTCTAAGAATAATTGAGACGTGATGTGGTTGAAGGGTTACTTCTTTATTAGTGAAGGGAATATGAGATTTGGGAACACCATTAACATTTTAAATAATGTGACATTAGTATCCCTAGGTAAATGACTCGCATATGGGAAAAAGATAATGTGAATGTAATTGTGGTTATAAAATAACATTAATAATTCATTTTGGAGATAAATTTGAACAATGTATGTATTTTTTCTTTTAACATTTAAACCATTTCACCTATTTACATTTAGATTGGTAATACATTTTTAGACATAGAAATTACTATTAGTCAAAAAATTAACATTTCAACCATTAACTAATTGGAAGAATATTATTTTAAAAAAAATAATCCATTTTATCAATTAAAATTTTTATTATTATGAAAAAATATTATGATTAACGCAAATATGTTGTAAAAATAGTTTTTAGGAAAAAATGATCATTTTAAAAATAAAATTTATTTGAAAGCCATGGTTTTTAAATTTAACAATAACCATTAATTATTTTTATTGATTTAAATCAAAAAAATGTTTTTAATAATTAATGGGAATCCAAAACACAGCCTCCCTTTTAATATACTTGTTCAATAAAAGGAAGAAAACACTTTTTTATTAAACTGACATTTCAATTAAGTTCAAAATATTTGGGGAATATGGTTTATAAGAATAGAGAATATATTAAAATGAATAATTTTATTCTCTAAATAGATATTTTATTATATAGAATCATTATTAAGCATCTATGAAATGTTTAAATCGATTTAAATCATAAATATTATAATTTCGAACAGAATAGTATTTTTCAACTAAAACTCACTCTTTTGTAAAATACATGAAATTTTATTTTAATAGATTATTTTTTTAAAATAAATAAATGATTTTAATATTTTCAAATTAAATTTATAATATTTATAAATTCAGTTTTTGAAAAAAATCATATAAAATAATGAAATCCTGATTTTATTGGAAAATGTCTTTTTCAAATATAATTTTTCATTATTCTTATTTCATATCATTTTCCAATAATGTATGAATATAAAACAAAATTATTAATCATTAATCATTTGTTACTCTGTACTGGAAATACATATCTCTTAAAAAAATTCGAAAAATATATCCTAAACTATAAATAAACATATTTGAATTTTAGGTAAACTAATGGAAGTTAATCTATATTCAATGAATACATTATTTAATTTATATATATATCCCTCAAATTCATTACTCTAATCCCTTCCCACAAATTACATTTCTATTTTTTAAATGTCATACTTAACTATTTATATTTTATCCAAATATAACTTAGTTTCATTTAAGTTAATTTTTTATTATAGAGCATGCTATCATATAAATTTTTCTCATTTAATGTTTCCCATATATTAAAACCTTTGGGTTTGAAATTTTGTATTGAGAAAATTTATATGATAATAGCCAAGATATATTCCATGATATTTTTAATGGTTTAACAGTAATTTGATTGGAATTAGACATATTAACTGAAATTATCATATAATACCATCCTTGAATTTCAATAAAAATAATACTTGTATCCATTAAGGGTGACTAAAATAATTTAAGGGGTTTCTGTTTAGGGATTATATTCATGGACTTGGGAAATAGAAAACTATTAAAAAATTAAATGTTTTTTTGTTTGGTTTTATTGGTTTTGTTTGGGTTGGAACCTAAACCTAACAAGAAAACTCAAGGGGTTATTTATACCACTTTGAAAACCCAATAGTATCAAAAAATTAATTTTATTTGGTTTGGTTTTGTTAAGGGTTTATTTTGGTTTGGGTGTTTTTTCTGCAATGCCCTAACCCAGTACCAGGAGTTGGTGCATTGTTTTATTACATTTTAATGATTTCAATTAATAAAATCTTGATGGACCAATCAGTTTTGCGATCTCAGAAATCCAAATTACATTCATGATAATAAAAATACATTTGGAAAACAAAATAGACCACACTATACAATAATCTAAAATAATTTACATCCTTGAAAGCTTATTCATAGTTATCTTTCCCATAACCCAGGGAATGAAACATAATAAGGGTGTGATCAAATTCTTATTATGGGTATGTAAAGTGGAAAAAATAATTTATAAATATGGAAAAATTAACATGGAAAGGAAAATATATTACAACACATGCCATTAAAATATACAGATAACCAAAATTCACAATGGAAAGGTAAGAAACTAATACACATGACTTTTAATCAATAAATAAAAATGAAATATATCCATAAATATGTCAATGAAAATTTTTTGGATGAATAATAATTGAAATATCTATAAAGGAAAAGAATAATTATTGGACGTTATGGCTTAGGAACATGAGGACCTATACTGTCATGATCCATCCTCCGGATAATATAAAAATACTAGTAAAACCTGTTTCATTTGGATAAATTAATCATCTCATGAGAACATTTCAATGCATCGAGGATCTATATAATTTTTAATATTCACCCATTATTTCATGTACAAATAATTCCACATATTGAATAATAAATTTAATCAATAGACAATATGCCTTATCAAATACCTATTTTGAAAAAATGATAAAATTTTCCAATAAATCTCTAGTTAATCAAATAATAATCAAAGTAAACATTTTATGTTAAATGATATATAGTTTTTTAAATAATAATATATATAATATATAATTATTTATACTAAAGTAAATTTATAATTAAAATTAATACAAAATTAAGTGAGATTGTAATGATTCTCACTAAGAGCATTCTTGATGAGAATAATTTTTAAACATGCCAAAGTGTCCCATATCACTTTGAAACTTTTGATTCATAATCTCCAGGATGTATGATTTTAATAGAAACATATAATATCTTTACAATAATTGGATCCATGATATAACCTGACAATGGTATTATATAAACATAATAAAAGTGAATTTTCATAAAACTATAAATAATTTCCAATGGAATGTAATTTGAGATGAAATTCCAATACCTTATCATTCCTTTTGGTTGTGTGGAATTTATACTGTATTATAGTGGTTCCAAATTTGTTAATAACTGATATAATAACCATACTAATGTTTATAATATCATATATAAACTTCTTATAATATTTTATTACCATTTTGTTAACACTCATTCCTTATTTTCTCAATTTCAGGTGTTAATTTCCTGTTTTTCTAAAGTATATTATGACTTGTTACATATAGTTATCATTAATTGGATCATAAATTCATCATATCAAGAATTTAGAACATTATTTATTTATCATATATAATAATTATATATTGATTTATATAATTACATAAAATTTGGACATTAGAAATAAAGTGTACCGTTCGTGAAGATGAGAGGTCTTACGTATGCATGAACACTACATCAATTTCATTATTGTATTAAAAGAAGGAAACATGAATCCTAAATATTTATATTATATTTATTGAATCATATATCTGTTATATATGTTACATATGTTTAATAAAACCATCCTTTATACATTACATGTATGGTATGATAGAGTTATATCATTTTGATGCGATAATAGCCCACATTTTCTCAAACTAAGTTAAAAAAATTTCAAAAGATAAAAACAATAACTGTATTCTATAAAAAATTAAACAACAATAAATAAATTATAAATATTATATATATAATATATTAAGATATTTTCCATCTAAATGGAAATTATGATAGCTGGTAAATAAAAATTTAACAATCATCTTTTCATGACGATGTAGTTCACCGTATTAAAAATAGTATGTATATTACCCATTAGATTGAGTGGTTTGTATGTTTAGGTAGAATAATTTACATAACAAATCATAGTATATTGGGGAAAATGTAGTATTATATATAAAATTGGATAAAATATATTTTAGTTGGAGGATAATAGAGATGAAATATAGAGCTTTAGAGAGGACATTTCCCCTTAATCGGGTATCTTCTTCTGTTATGATCCAAAGGGATCCTACAAAAAAATAGGATTCAAGTTCAAGGGAATAGATTTTGGGAATATATTTAGGAATATAATGGCCGAAAATAATTGGTTTGAAGATTGTGATGAATAGGGAGAGGTGGTTTCCTTTTATAGGGAAGGAAAACGACTTAATTGGAATTTTTAGAAACAAGTTAGGAGTACACATTTTATAACATAAAAATTCATTAGAAACCCAAAAAACTAAATAGTGTAAGGATTATGGCTGATATATTTCCATTAAATTGGTTTTTTAAAATTTCCTAGGTTTTTTGAATACTTAATATAAACATTTAGTACTGTACAAAGTATAATTTTCCTTAATAATTATAATTATTTTAAATTACATTCAATAATTTTTTTGGTAAAAAAATTGATATTAATTTATATTTTATATAATTAATATTAAAAATATTTTATCAATTTTTCCAAATTAAAATCACAGGAGTGGATGATATTAATTTGAAATTCATTTCATATGCTGGATGACGACGCGAGTTTTAAAGTAAAAATAACAACAATTATCTATGATTTTATACTAAACATTAAAGTGAAAGTGAATATAATAACATATATTGGTATAATTGGTAAAAATATTATCTAATTAATCTTTGAAACAAATAAAAAACATAATTTAGCCTTAAAAATAAATAAAATGAAAATGCAGTTTTGAGCTATAATGAAGTAATATTTACTATTCCATAAAAATGATTTATTTTAGAAAAATATCAAAAAATAACCATAACATAATTATTATGTTTAAATTTCAAAAATTAATTTTATTTTGACATATTAAATCCATTAAAGTTTCAAAATTCATATTTAAAATGGTTTATAAATTAAATTGTGATAAGATTTCCTTTAAAAAATATATGTTTTTGTGTTTAAAATAGTGTTTGTTCTTTTCTTATTCATATAAAACATAATTCAAGAATATAATAAATATATTATTGAATATATTAAATATTTAATTCATTAAAATCAATATATAATTAGAATTAACCATGTTCTATACGACAAAACTCTATTAGAAGTATATTTATAATACCATTTCTTTTTATATCCAATTGGTTATTATTTTTATTTCTAATTTGTTGGTAACCAATGAATTCTTTTTACATTTAAATAAACTGTAAATTTTCATATGTTAGTTAATACTATTCATAATCACTAACATAACTATAATGATATATCATATAATATATAATAATAATGTTTTAATAATACATTGTTCTTTAGTGAAACATTGTCTTGTGTGTAATGCAATCTATCGAGGGACTTCACTCTTCTGTGAAATGCAAGCTAACTAAGTGTTGTGTTCATTAAAAACTATTTAAATATAATACTTGTTTTGAGATATAATCATTATTTAATATGAGTTGTAAACTCCATCAGTAATGAATAAGAATACTTATCAATATGTTATTAATCAATTACAAGGTAGTCAACACTTTTTAAATCAATCATTTATTTATAATTATATCAACATCAATAATATATTATGCATTTTTCACTGCTTAATCTTTTGTTTCTCAAAATGTTTAACTTCCTATATAATAATTTTTATTGTTAACATTCAATATATGATCTCCATTACTAAATGGAAATGTACTATAGTACAATCCTCATAAATTCCATAATTCTTATAACTAGTACATTGTTGATAAAATATTATACAAACATAATTATTGAATAAGAATATTAATCATTCATCTTTCTATGGTATTCTCATAACATGATCATTATTCAATAATACCATCTACTGTGTATTCATTTAAATCATGATTCATTGATTCAAATAATTTCCCATCCCATTATAGTGGAATCATTGCACATTGGAATCCTTTTAATTACCCTTAAAATCATGAACTAGGTTTTCTTTTTCTCTATATATATAACAAACTCACATTCCCTCCAAGAATATACTAGAGTGTTTGTTTCCACAATTATCACATTTCATAAAATCATTCATTCCCTTCATATTATTTCACTCATCCCTTTTCCTGGAACTCTGATGGCCTCTTCTGGTATTAGTTTCCTTCAAAGACAAGATACTTTGATAATTCATTACTTATCTCATTAGCGCAAGATAATATTTCCTTATATGATGAGAATACTTGGGAGACTATTTACCTTAAATAGTTTTTGAATAAGACAATAAAAAATATTATCCTCCTTTGTAATTAGATGACATTCATTTATAGAGTTCATATTCCTTCCTCTTGGTGTCATTTCACAATAATGGAATAAACTAGATTAAATCATAAAATAATTTATAATCCTGAATTTTATGGAACACATAAAATATGTTGAAAAATTATTGATATCTAATATCCTAATTCTATACATGGATTGTTTGCAGATATATTTATGTACATGTCTTTTTAATGGTTTGTAATGAAAATGTGAATTATCAAAAGAATATCCCAAGGGAGTATCGAACTAGGATCATAATAATTCTCATTTTCCTTTATTCGGTTACCCCGAGTTAGTCTTGGAACATATTGTTGGATTTATTACTATTATGTATGTATGTTCCATAACCAAATCCACTTGCAGTATCTAATCATTGATCTATTTATAGAAATACAAACATGATTTACTCCTATAAAAAATTTTAGTATGTTATTATAATTCTATATAGTGGTTTTCTCCATAATCTATGTTTTAATTAATCTAGTTTCCAAGTATTCCACTAAATATCCTCAATTACCAACGATAGTGCCCCGACCCTAGAAACCCGGGGTCGGTGCATTATTTTGTTACATTGGCATGATTTACAGGAATCAAATCATGAATGACCTATCGATATTGTATTCTTGGAAATCCATATTTCATTTATTATACCCATAATATATTGGGAAAAATAGTAAATCATGCTACACAATATACTGAAATGAATTGTATCCATGAAATCTTAATCAGTGTTATCTTCTTGATAACATAGGGATGGAAACAAAATAAGGGTGAGCATAAATGATATCTATGGGTAACTATAGTTGAATTAATAATGAATCAATATGAATAAATTAACATTTATAAGAAAAATAACTGATTAAACATTAAATTCAAAACATACATAAGCCCAATTCAATATGGAAATGTATGAATCAAATATACATTCCATTTAATAAATGATTAGAAATGAAAAGTATGCGTAGATATGTTGACACATAATCACATGGATGAATAATAAATAAAATATATATGAATTAAATTATTAATTATTGGATTTCATGTCTATGGAACATGAGGAACTGTACGTTCATGATCCATGCCCTAGAGAATTTAAAACTACAAATACAAACATGTTTAATTTAGCCATCATAATCAACTCATGCAATCCAATTGATGCGTTGATGTTAAATATAATGTCTGAGATCCACCCATAATTTAATATAAAATGAATTCCTAATATATAATAATAACTTTATTCAATATGAAATCTTCCTTAGAAAATATCCATATTTAATAAAAGATATAAATTTATCAATAATTCACCCGTTAATCAAATAACTCTTAAAGTACAAATTTTCTGTGAAATGATATACGGTTTAGGTAAAAAAATATCAATCATATATAATTATAGATAATAAATGAAATTTATAATAAAAATTATTTAAAATTTATGTTAGTCTACAAATATTATAATTAATAACATTCATGAGGAGAATAATCTTTAAACATTCAAAAGTTCCCCTTGCCACTTTGAATAATTTGAATCATAATCTCCAAAATGTATGAAATTAAATGAAACCTATAATATCATGATAATAATTGGATCCTTGATTTAAAATGAAAAAGGTAGTATATACACCAAATAAATATGAATTATTGCATAATAACCAACAAATCTTAATTGAATGAAATTTGAGACGAAATTCCCATATCTTGTCCTTCCTTTTTTTATAGACTCTACCCTCTGGTATAGTAGTTAAAAATATATTACATACTTATATAATAACCATAATAAAGATTATAATACCATATATTAAATTATTAAAAAAAATATTACTCTTTTGTTAATATTCCTTCATTATTTCCACTCTTTGTGTGTTAATTGCCTAGTTTTATCAAATATGTTTGGACTTGTTACATGTTGTTATCAGAAATCATATCATGGTTTAATCATCTCAATAATGAAAATCGTGAATTATTTATAAGATATAATAAGTATTTATTAATTTATATCAGTCCATTAAATTTTGATATTATATATAAAGTGCACTGTTCACGGAGACGTTACACCGTATATATGCATAATCTCTTCTTATATTTATTTATTCTTTTAATAGAATGAAAACAAGATGATACATATCTATATTATAATTTCATAATCATTTTAATGTTGGGTATAATACATAGGATTATTAAAACCAACATTATTATGTTTTATGTATGGTATGAACGATTCATATTGCTTTGAGGGGGTGGTAGTCAACAATTCCTCAAACGAAATTATTGTATAAAAAAGATATAAAGAATAAAAATATGTTCTATGTAAAAAATAAAAACTCCTATAAAAATTATAAATATAATATATAAAATATATAAAAATATTTTTCCATCATAATGTCTATCGTGCTAGTTGCTAATGGAAATTTCACAATCATCATTTCATGAGGTAGTAGTTCGACATACATTGAAATAGTATGTTGGTTACCCATTATATAGAGGTGTGTATAAGTGTTGGTAGAAACCTTTAAATAAAAAGATCCTATAATATTTGTATATTTGTGTTTTTATATAATAATGGAATAAATATATTTTAGGTTATGGAGAATGGAAATGAAACTTGGTAGACTGAGAGAAGGCGTTACTTCAAAATCGGGTAACTTATTTTGGTTTGTACCAAATAGCATCCTTTGATGGATTCCTACCATAATAAAGGCATTATGTTATAGAGGAGGTCTTATTGTAATATATTTGGTTAGATATTGGCTAATTATCTATGTTTTTATATGTGTTAGGAATGTGGAGATGTGGTGGCTTTTAATAGGGATGCAAAACGACTCCCATGGAATTTTATGAAACAAGTTAGGTGTACACATGTTCTTACCCAAAAAAATTCATAAAAAATAATGTGGTTAATGGTGGATATATTACATTAAAATAGTTTTTTTAATGTTTTGAGGTAATTTGGTCCCTTAAGTTATATGTTTAGTCCTTCATTAAGCATAATCTCCCCCAATATTTGTATTTTATTTTAATTACATTCCCTAAAAGTTTTAGTCAAAAACAAGTTTTTCCATTTAAGGTATTATAAATTATTATTATTGCAAATACGAAATCTATTTTTCCAATTTACTACATTTTAAGTGGCATAAATTAATTTTAAATTCATCCTGTAAGAAAGGCGACAACACATGTTTTTAAAGTAAAAAAGGAAAAAAAATGTTTCTATATTTTTTTAGTAAATTTCAATGTAAATAGGATTTTTATAAGATTTATTGGATTAAATTATTAAAATTTTATCTAAATAAAAATTATTACCATTATAAAACAAAATTTATCTTTATAAATAAATAAGATGAATAAGAAATTTTGAACAAAAATGTTTTATTTTTATCTCTTCATTAAAAGTGATATTTTTCAGAAAAATATTATAAATTAAAGATAACCTAATTATTATGTTTCAGTTTTAAATATGATGTTTATGTATACATATTATGTCAATTAATGTGTTAAAATACAAATTTAAAATGGGTTCTCTATTAAAAGGATTAAAAATTTCCTTTATAAAATAATTTGTTTTAGTGTGAAATATAGTTTGTCCTTATCTTATTCAGATGAAAAATAAATGATGAATGTAAAAAAATTTATTGAAAATATAAAAGATATATTTCAATATAATGATTATCTAATTTTAAATTACTTTTTTTATTAAGGAAAAACTCTTTTGATTGAATATTAATAAAAATAGTTATTTTTATATCCAATTGGTTCTTATTTTTGATTATGAATAGTTGGTAACTAATGATTTCATTTAATATTTATATTAAACATAAGTTATCTTAATCTAGTAAATAATATTCACAACAGCTAACATAACGGCTATGATATATAATATTATATTCAATAATAATTTTTTAATAATACTTTGTTATTTGGTGAAACACTCTCTTTTGTGTAACATAAGCTATCAAGGAAGGATTTTCTAGTATGAAATGCAAGCTAACAAGTTGTTTCATTAATTACAAGTTATATCATGTATTGAACATATTTAAAATAGAAAATATATTGTAGAGTATCCTGATATTTTATTCCCTTATAAGCTTGGTGATATTTTTCATGCATGATATTGAACACTATGTTGTATATTAGAATTTAGGGGTGTTATATTTCCCCTCTCATTGTATAAATCATTCACCATATTCATAATACCATTAAATATTTCATTCATATATATAGAAAAACTATATTCTCAATAATGAATGAAATACATCTTTTCAAAACAAGGATTATAAAACAAATTTCAATTTATATATGGAACATAAGAATATCAAAAAAATTAGAAAATTAATCCATAAGGTATAGTTATAAACTATGTTCACATCTCCAGTGCAATATCCCGTTCACCATTTCAATCCTATAAAGCTGAATTTCTTCTTTGTGTTTTTTTCAAAACAAATTGGTGATGTAAACCATTTTTCTAGTATCCATGTCTTAGAATTAGTGAAATTGATTTCTACAAATTTCATATCCGTATTCTTAGAATTTAACTTTTTAAGAACACATATCAATCATTGTTACCAATTTAATATTATATTATATATCATTCCCATGAGACACCTCAAAATAGAAACCATATTTCTTGTAAAAATCTAATAAAAAGACAAGTCATTGAGTAATTAAACTGGGTAATATTTTATAATTAATGAATTTTAAGTAATGTACTCCAACTAATATGATGACCTTGTAGAAGATTATATTCTTTTATCCATGAATCATATTTCACAATATTTTGAGTTCACTTTGGATTTGATATCCACACTTCGATATTTTATTTGAATGTAATTGAAAGTATATCGGATATAATTATTATATAGTTAATAGGTCAACACATTTCTGAAATCCATTATAAGAATATAATATCAAACATTTTTCTTAAGTGGCCAATCTTATTTGGTTTTATAGGTAATTGTGAACCAAATCTCACTTCATGAATTAGATACATAATTATAATGGTTATCAATTTCAACCATGACATACACGGGATATTCTATGGAACCCAAATTAAAATTTACCTCCAAAGATGGATTATCATGGCCCAGACACATTTTTTATTTCTGAGGAATATAACGCATTTTATTTTAGTAGTTTTTAATAGTCTCAACATTTCAATATACATGTAATACATATTAAATACATATCGATTCCACCACATAAAAACGTTATTTTCTCATGTTTCAATCATTTAAATATCCATTATTATAATGAAATAATTTTTAATAACAATTAAAACCACCAAATTAATCTTTTGAAATACATTATTGTGGAATCCTTCACAAATATATCAATTTTTGTTAGTCACCCAAAAAAAGCCAATTTATTAATATTTATCTAAATTCATTCCATGTGGGATGTATATAAACCCATTTCCTGTAATGTTTCATAATTTTAAGAAATTAGTAATTACCTCATGAGTAAGAGGTGATTGATTGATTGTTAACCCTTGCTTTTTGAGAGATGACATAAGATTTTAGGCTACTGAGCAGACTAATAAAAAACATCTCAACCCAAATATAGTTTACTCAAGAGAGATTTCAATTGCATCATAACTCAAACACATAATAGGTATAAATTATAATTAATCAATAAATTCAATTTAATAACATCATAACAAACCGATTATTAGGTATATTAAAAGTGATTTTTTTTTCATACTTGGAATGTAATAAAAGACATGATAATTTAATATGAATAATTTTTTAACATAAATTTAATCATGAAAAATATTCACATCATATAAAAATTATATATATATATATGAGTATATAATAATAATGAATAAAAATATTATCTATTTACAAAACATTAGAAGCCAATATGACCATATTGTATTTTATTTATGTATAAAAAATTACATGTATGATTCCTGAAATTTCAGATTAAATAAATTTATAAACCATAATAATTTTTTTATAAAAATAAATATTAATCATTTTTATCCCATGCCATATTTTATTTTAAATATTGTAAATATCTATCACAATATGATTTTCATTTATATAATATAATAAGTTGCACCATGGGTGGTTAATGATTTTTTATGATATAGGATATATCACTTTAATGACATGATCCCTTATTTCATGTAACCTAAAACACATATCATAACCAATGATAAATATTAGCATAGCTTATAATATAGTGTACAACCAAAAGATTCAAGGAATCATATGATATCATTATTTAAATCATGTACTAAGACCATGAAAAATTCAGAACCATGTATTATAATACCCAATATAATAAATACAGTATGGGAATTCCTATGACTAACAATCATCCATATCATATCATAACAGAAGATATCACCTTTAGTACATTATGATACACTTGTAATTAATAAAATTATTATAAAAAATATTATTAATAAATTATTAATGATTCTATAATTCTACTAATGTGTTTTATATCATCATCCATGTCCATCACAGTGGAAGAAACTCATCATCTAGTTTGATATATCATTATAATATCAATATTTAAGTAGAATATAAAATAAAATAGGCATTCCTAAAATTTAGTATATTCCCACATTGATAAATCGTGAAAGTGTCTATTTGATTGGGATCACATCATGATATTAAAATTATTCTCTCTTTGGTATCTCATACATCAACCACTTAAATATTCACACACTATGAGATGATCCATAGAAATATAAAGGTATATTACCACTTAATCCTTGTAACAAATAAGGAATAGGGAATAAATAGAATTCTCTTGATTCATCTTGACCAAGTCTCCATATATATAAGATAACAATATTACTTCATTTTAATTTTACCCTTAAATTAGTTAAGGTATTCAATAATTGGATTCTAATTATTTGCAGCCCACATGTGTTTCCATAATACATTCTCATTTTATAGTTTTGGTCATTAAAATTTTTAAAAATAAAAAATTGTTTTTATGCTATTAATGAATAATCAAAATTATTCACAAGTAAAATAAACCCATATATATGTATGTATTCTTCCAATTCACATAATATCATAGGTCATTTGATATGTTATACCATATAATATAGGTATCTTTATACATATTATGATAAGGAGAGATCAAAGCATATGATTTGTAGTACATTAATATCATGTCCTATAATATGGATAAATTATATAAAATTATAAATTTATGTTATTCCATATCCAAATTTTCTAATATTTATTATTTATAAATATATACGTTGGTGGAAAATTAATTTACTCAAATCATATAAGAACATTCAAGGTCTCGTATATTTCATAAAAAACATAAGATATACAAATTTATAATATCAAATTATGATGATATAAAAATTATATAATATGTAAAGACATATTACTAGGAGGATATATTTTTTTGACTCACGTAAATTTTTAAAATCAATGGAATCTGAAATATAATCAATGTACACTCATCTAGTTTAGAACATAGTAGATCCACCATATAGGGTAAAACCCATTTGTTGTAACAAGTTCTTTCATCAGAAGATTCAAATGGATAGTAATTTTTATGTCTTTACATATCACATGGTATATAATTTCTTCATACAATTTCATGATATTAACTATTAAAAATTTGTTTTATCTAGTGTATATGGTCAATTTTATTTTACGTATTTCAGATATAACAACATATTATAATTATGATGTACATAAAATTTATTTCAAAACCAAATTTATTTATTGGAATATATTTATGGAAATTCATATATATGATACTATAAAAATGTTTTGAAAATATACAAAATTATTATAATATTTATATAATGCAATAATAAATTTATTGTGCTCTATGCTAATGAGATACTTATAACTGGAAATAACATCTCATTATTTCAATTACTGAAAAATTAGGTATGTTAATTATTATTAATATTATATCTTTATGAAGTAACATAAGTTCTATGAATGAATATTTACAGATATATATATATAAGCTATTTACCATGGTAAAAACATATATATATATATATATATGTAATGTGTTAAAAACATTGACCTGGAAATCTATAATAAGAGCTATTTAAAATATTATATAGAAATATTTTTTCAAAGGCCTAGTTTCCCTCCAAAATTATATAACATGATTTCATGTGTAATATTTGACACACTTTTTATATTAGATCAATCATGTATGCTATGTTATATAGTTTTCAAAAATGTTTCCTAGACATTATTTATAATGAGTACATGCCAAGAAAAATCATGGTGATAGTCAATGTGTAAAAAAAATATACTCGAGTACTTGAGAAGAAAATATAATTTGCATAATTAATTTTATTACAAAATAAAATTTTATTCGAGTAATAATTTGTCTAATTAAAGTCAATAATGATAATAGTAGAGTAGTTTCACAAGATAATGAGATATTGTGTCACCAAAAAATTAAAAATATGCGACAATGATTTCATAAAAATTGTAAAATTCTTGTCAAAAGTTATATTAAGAAGTATCAAATTATTATAAAAGATATTATACTAAATCTCTTAACAGAGACCCATATATAACCAAATAATAAATGTTAAAATATTCTCTTGGGTATTAAATACTTCAATGAATGTATTTAGTTAAAGTGGGAGATTATTGTGATTTCCCTTTAAATTTATAAAATTTTTATTGGCTTATCTATATTATATATCATGTATTGTATATAATCAAAATATCCTATCATTAATTTAATATTTTGTTATAGAAAATGAGAAATTATATGATAACAACCCCCTCATAATATATATATATAACACATTTATCCTAGATTAAGTATCATTATAAAATATTGAAATGATATGTTAAAATTAGTATGATAATGATTACCTGTATAGTGAAACAACTAATCACTCATGATGTAAAAGTTGGTACACTAAATTTATTTCCATACATGAGTGATTGGAATGATACAGTTGAATAGTGGTAATGGATCCTTTATCTTCAGGTTTCCATATAGATTTCTTACATGGAATAGTTCAAATTTATTTTTATACGAATTCATTTTACAATTTTTCTTAATAGAGGGTTATTAAGAATTACACTAATCAAATTAGTGGATTTTAATAACCAATATTGGATTAGTATTCCCATATCATTTTCGATGACATCAATGCCTTCAATTGGGTTTTGACTATATAAATAACCATGCCAGGATAATTACATATAATTAAATTATATTAGATTTTTAATATTTAATAAATTCATATAAAGAGTTAAACTATATCGTTTTGACATTATCCATCTCTTATAATTAATATCGATGTCAAACAAAGAAACTCTATTGATGGACATGTAGTGGATTACATCAATCCAAACCTCCTTGATATTTTAATACCAATGATGTGCTTCTCAATGTTTCCAATACATAATGATTTTATATTAGATACATGATTATTTCCAATTATCCAAATAACTATTGCTGTTACAAGAAAGATAATTGTTATTGGTATTTTAGACTAATTTGATCGATCAATGTGTAAAACATTATAATGTTATATTAATAAAAAATCATGCAAGAAATAAATACCCCAAATAATATTCAAGAATGGTATTAGACTAATGTGATTCCAAGGCCCATTACATGAGATCAATTAATAATCCTACAAAAATAGTCCATTTAATTACCTATTTTTCTACTTTCACAATATTATTGGAACATCCACACACCAACTAGGTTGGTTTCGTCCTTAAGACACAACTAGAGGCTATTTAAATCTTCAAGTGACCTTTAGATTATATTTATTATAGATCCCAATATTGTATATGGTATTAGATTCCTTTGATTATTTCAAATTCAAAAATATATATAAATACCATGGATGGTGGGTGTATTCATGATTCTATTGAGAGAAATCATGTGGTAATTAGAGGTATCTAGTTTTTCTCATTTGAGAGAGAGTTATTTATTTGTTTTCACCTGATATAATTATTTAGTCTTCTAAATATGAGTGGTTATGTAGTTTCATCACAATTATATATTCTATACTTGTACATTTGAATGAATATGATCACTGGTATTGGAAAATGATACTACCCAGGAGTTGGTTATTTACATTGTCATAATAAATTAATTGTGTATTGAATAAATTAATTCTTTTTTATCAAAATATTCCAAACCTATTTAAAATTTATATTATATTAATTTTACATCATTGTTTTTTACTGTAATTTTTCATGATCCTTGATGAGTTTTATTATTACATGTATTTTATTAAGATTTATAATATCATTAATAATACCTAGAAATGGGACACTAACAAAAGAATTTTCACACAATCAAGTAATGATACTTAGATATAAATCATTTCTCATCGTTTTGGATGTGAACTATATGAATGATTAATTAGAGTAAAAATATATTGAATATTATATAGTATTATAGTTATTGGTGAAATACTAGTATAATCAAGACAATTATAATGTCTAGGAAAAGTGGTTTCCATTATATAAGGATTACCATCACTATGTATTAGAATTATATGGGGATACATCTTGAGGATGAGAGATATTGTTGTAGGTAGTCTCTAACAACCCATGTAATTTGTTTTAATTGGAATAAGACCATGATATATGATTTAGTGTTACTTAATCCAAGTTGGAATAAAATTTTAAATTCAAAATGTAAATATAAATATTTATCCACATTTATAATGATTAATAGAATTTTGTGAGGTAAAGGTTTTGTTTTAAAAGACCCCATGAAAAAATTTTAGGTTTCAATAAAAGTGCTGGAACATGTGGTTAAATTAATAATCCCCATAATGTCTACTAGGAATCCACCATTCATTTGGAGGCTAGAAAAAATGGTTTATGCTACCCCATCGAGGGCCTTGTGTGTGTCACTGAGTACAAGATAAAAATCAATTTTCCCTTATAAATTGCGGGAATTTTTGGGTTTCCTAGAGCACTATTACTATATCCCATAATGTTTTCTTTTGAGGTACTCTTGATTGAATAGAGATGGGTATTTGTTTAGATAACCTCATCCTCCTTTCTCTATTGGTGATCCATGGTGGTTTTGGAATTGTTGGTGGAATTAATTTCTTATGTTAATCATTTATATTTTTTGTGAGATTATTTCAATACATGATTCACATATATTTTTAATGAAATGATGTTCTTTTTTAATATCAAATGTTATTTGAATGTTCAATTGTTTATTCAGGCGCATTTTGAGGTGTAGTTATAGTTCATTTAGTGATTTAATGAAAATGAGATCTATTTTCACATAATTAGAAAATATTTTTTGTTTTATATTTTATATATCCAAAGATAAAAAATATTGGGTTATTTTATTCAAATAATAATTGATATATATATATATATATTAATGTGATATCCAAATGGATTTTTTGTGGGAATTAATTAATTATATTTTCCATGTTTTTTATATTAAATACATATTGATGGAATGTTTTTTTTCTTTTCTTGATTTCCAGGATTTCAATGATAAATCTATATTGAATTCTAATTTAATATCTCAATTGCATAATTTTTACATGTGTTACATTTTCCAGGAAATTGGATTATAAAATATATAATGTTCTAATTTAGAAAAGGTGGTTTTCCCTCAATAGAAAAATAATTTTCAGGTTTAAATGATTATAATTCATCTCCGTCAGATCCTTATACTAGTTTTAAATGTTAATACCATAGTTTAAATTAATTTAAATTAATTTATTTAACAAAAAAAGTGTGCTTTGAGTAACTAGATGCCACCACATTTCTAATTGACTAAAAGGGAGCCACATTCTATATATAAACTTATAATAGAGAATAAGGATCTCAACTAATGATGATATGATGACCCAGTTTCTCAACCAACAACCCATTTAAGGTTGGACACTCATCGCTCATATGGTCATATTATTAGATTTTACCCTCATAATGCTATATTTTCCTTGTAGTGTTTTTTATACGAATCACATAGGGTTGGTATCCAATATTAAATTGGTTCACACTTCTCATAAGGTTCTCCACATTATGATATTTAAATCATGGTTTACATAAAGGATTAAAATTTCACATCATCTCTAAAATTTATAGTTCAAAATAATTAATGAAGATGAATGATCCTATGAGGCTGTGATCATAGAGAAGATCATATGTCTTGGAGAGGAAACTATGAATAAAGAATCAAGAAGTACATGCGAGGATACTTATATTTACAATGTTTCTCTACTCAAATCATAGAAAATTGTTTATTAGTATTGACTAAAGTCATGGGGAGAATGATTATTCAATGATATCATTTATCTAAAATATAATTGATGTTGGAAAGAATCAAGTGTGGCTACTCAATGTTAAATTAAACTTAATATGAAAATTTTATCATGTTACATTGATCCAGTACCATGTTAATGTATAGGTAGTGCATTATGTTGATGGATTTTTTTGTAATCATAAATGATAACTACGATTAAGAAAAATATTAACTTGGGGTCATGATAGGCAGTTAAGATTATTTGTTAAGTAATTTTATTAGTGTTTACCTTATTTATCTAAAAATAATTTGAGCACATTTTGAGGTAATTATTCATTTAAATCATTTCAAATCATTATTTTTAATTCATTCTTGTAAAATTAATTATATTTTTCTCCCCATATGTGTTGTTATTAATCCTTTATAATGATAGGTAGAATACTCTAGAACTTTTATAAAGGAAAATATGGTTAATGTCAGATATTTGAAAAATAATATGATCATCAGCCTCATCTTTTATCAATATAAATAATGATTTTTAATTAGGGGTATTTTATGGAAAACTAGATCTATGATTCTATTTTCTATTCAATTGCCTTAATAAATTTATCATTACTAAATTATTTTAATGTACAGGATGTATATGGGAGGTTATATTATTTAATCATCCCAAAAAATCATTTTTTTGAGACATTCCCTTAAGACTAGTGGTTTGATTGTATATTGTTTGTCACAATAGAGAGATTAATTAATGTATTTTGATATATCATTACATGGGGTATTTAATTTTTGCGTTGAGAGTGATTTTTAAGACAATACATTGATCAGGGAGTATATAAGTTAGAGTACTGGTTGTTATACCCCTTGGTAAATATATGATATACAGTAGAGGAGTAGATCAACCTCTGACTATTCTGGTCTCAATCAATCTTCTCAATTTAATACTTAAATATTATTTTATATTCATATTTTAGTTTAATTAATTATTTACTTCTTACTTATTATCTCATCATAATTTTTAGTTTTTAATTACATCTTATGAAATAAATTAAAAAATTCAAAAAAATTGTAGATGTTTCACAAAGATGAATGTGTTGCCTCCTTGAAATGACCTCGAGGTTATCCACTATTCTTATCATTATATTTTTTTAAATAAATTAATTAAATAACCCATTATAGGCTCGTGTCAAAATTTGCATCATTGATTAGATGGAATGTTCATCATAGTGAATATTTTGTTATTTATACTTTAAATCAATGATGAATTCACCTCACATTGGAGAAAATTCATTGTAAAATTTCTCATGTCTGTTGGAACTTAAAGGGAATATGGACTGTTTTCTACTTATGATACATGTAAATGTTTTTAATAAACCCATTTTCGATGAATTAGTCTCGACTTATTAGATGGTCTGGTAATTCATTGAAGCATCATACATCAATGAATAGGATCAAAAGAGGATGGATGAATTTAATAAAACTATTGAAGAATAATCCTATGTGTACATTCAAGAAGAGTTAAAGATTCATATTTTTACATTATTATCCCATTATTAATACACAAAAAATGAAATGTTTACATTTTATAATATTTTATGTCGGATGGCATGAGTCTCCCAAGACCCAAACTCATGGGATTAATTCTAAATACTCATTCTTCACATACTATCACTGATACCAGTTGAGGTTTCCCAAGACAAACATATCATTATTTTAGATCATTTTCTTAATTTTTAAAATACATCTCTCAAATAAACTAAAATTCTCAAGATTCAATGTTTTAGTGCCTTTGATAATTAAAAACAAAAATCCTATTTTACAATAATTGTGTTATTTTACCAATAAAATACCAATAATGGACTCACTATTAGATTTATCACATGTTATAATCATCAGTAATTTCTAGGAAATATGCACATAAGAAAGAGGTGATATCAAATATTCAGTAAGGCTAAAACATGAAAATAATACATCATTGTTTATAATATAAGAATCGGAGAAACAATTGTCATCAAATAAAGATATTAATAAAAAATAACATAGAAAAATAATTATAATCCATAAGGAATAAATGTGAGATATATTACCTCAAATTAACAAACATGTACTAATATATAAGGCTGTAAAATATTAAATAATATTCATGGAGTCTAATCATTTTTATATGACATAAAATTTTGTATATCATGAAAAATAGAGAATTATAAGTAACTATGAAACAAACATTGTCATTGAAAAACATTACGTACTGGTTTGGGTATGAAAATCATATATTGCATTATATGTTGGCTAAATACTTACATTATGTGACTGATTAGAGGTTCGAGCAACATAACATATAGAACATTATTGACTCATGTATAAAAACGTGCATCCAATTAGTGACCACAATTTTCAATAATTTATAAAAATGTATTCCCCAATTAATTAATCATTCCTCATAACATGAATAAACATGAAATGAAAATGGGACTTATATCATTTAAAAATAGTATATCACAACATTAATTTAGAATTAGATTGGTCGATAGAAGAAATTCAATCACCCAATAGAATATTTCAAAATGGAATTTAGAAGGTGATTCATAAAGTAAAACATTATATTAAATATATATTTTAGAGTTAAGTACAAAAATGGATGCGAAACCATAGGATAATTTAAAAAAAATTCTTATATATTAATAAAAATAAGAAACTATGAATCGGTTTTTAAAAAATATTTTTTTAGAAATTGAAAGGAAATATTTTTAAAACACTATTGTCTAATAAATATTCATAATTTATCCCATGAAAATGACAATGTTCATCAGAATAAAAGGTATATTTAATGATAAAATGTACAATCATGAAAGGAATAACCATTTCAACATTTTAAAAATACAAATATTAAAACCCACATTTAAAAAAAACGGATAAATATTTCATTAGAAATGATTTAAAAATAACTTTTATGAAAATAAAAAGTATAACATATTAATATTGTAAAATATTAATATAAGTCATAGGTATGATGATTGAATATGAACTTGGAATAAAAAGTGATCATTTAGGGAGGATGGTAAACAATCATAAAAATATAAACATTTATGAATTAATAATCCACCAATAATGATTTATTTGATGTGAAAATGTAATTACCTATCAATTATGGAGTGAAGTGAATAATATATCATCAAATTATAGAAGAAAAAAATCTTATAAAACCAAATTCAATGTAGAATAGCTATAAATCATGAGGAGATATTGAGTCAGGAATATCCATAACCTTTTACTATTGACTTCCATTAAAGTTATTAAATTTTTATAAAAATAACCATATTAATAACACATATAATATACATATTCATATATATATTGACCAACATATGCATCAATTATAATAATTTCTTATAAATTTATTTTTTTCTAGTAACATATTTTCTTGGTCGCATATTGTTGATTATGAGCGATTTTTGGATGATTTAAAATTTTTATGTTGATCCTAATTCACTGATACCAAGTTCACCACAACTAGATTATAAAAATTACAATAATATATTATTTATAATTATTTTTAATGTTCAAATTTTAGTCCATGAAAATTTTAGTCATGACTCGTGAAGATGAAATCATGGACAAGAATGTTTAAATAATTTTTTTATAAAAAAATGATGGAATATAACAAATGAGTTAAATATTAATATTTAAATTAGAGATCCTTAATAAATTTATAAAAACAATTTTACTAAATTAAAATTTTAACTAAAATTGTGACATCTGGAGTTTTAATTCCCTGATTTGATTAAAACCCTTTTTTGGATCATAGCTTTTTCTTTGTTTCTAGGTGTTCCATGTTTGATATTTTAGTTCTTTTTATTTTATTGATCTGTGAAAATATTCATGGGGGTTGTTTGTGGTAATTTACATAATCTATTTTCAAAATGATGGTTTAAGCTTGTGGTGTTTTGGAGTTGGTTTTATGACCCCCCTAGTGGCACCACTAGTGGGGTAAGTTGTTAAGGTGGTTTGTACCCATGGGTTAGAAGGGTATTGGGGTGAAATGGATTGTTTAATTTGTGAATTTCCACTTTTATAGTTGGCCTATCATTTCCCATGGTTTCCCCACTTGACCCCTAGAAAATGGATGATAATGGAATGGTTTTGGGTGGCTAGAACATGACGGACGGTTTGGCTGCATAGTTCCAAACCATGCAGGTAAACAGTGTAGGTGTGTCAATATCATTTAAAATAAATTTTAATTTTCCATTTTAGCCTTATATAATACACCAAAATAATCCCCATTCCTCCCCATTTCGTTCCATACCTCCATGTCTAGCCTCCATGTTCTCTCCCCATCCCATGGGGTTCATTATTTTGAAGGGAGATTTGATGGGGGAAACATCAAAATCATGTAAGTAAACCATTATCTTTTTTATTTAGTCCCATTCATTAGGGATTCATTCACCCTTTCAAGAGATATAAAGTGTCCATAAGATAAGGTTTTAACCAAGGGTTTTATTTGGTGTCTTTTTGGTGTAATCTTGAGTATTTAGGTTACTCATCACTACCTCATTGTGTGACGGTGGAGCGATTGATGTTTTACACCACCTTTTTAGGGTTTCGACTCAAAAGTTATGTGATTCCATGTGTAACTGTTTCATGATGAGTTCTTGTGCTTGGTTTGCTAAATTTTCATGATCCTCTTATGTTTTTGGTAATGTGAAAACCATTTTTTATGGATTGGGTTACACATTTAATTTTAGTGTTTATTTTTAATTTGAAGTGGCATACTTTTCAAATGTAACACATATGATATCTTTTGTGGTAGTTTTATAAAATATTAAATTTTTTTATTAGTTGTTTAAAGGGGATGAAAATTATGTTTTTTTAATTCTTTAGTTTCTTATGGGCCTTAGAATGTTGTTTTTGAATGGTTATGATGTGTAAATCTTTTATATACTTATTGAAAGCATTTTATAAAAATATGTATTTTCATGTGTATTTTTGTGGTATTATTTGAGGTGATTTTGTAACACTTGAGAGTGGTTTTATAAATATTTCAATTTAATATCATTATGTTTTGGACTTGTATGGTGGGATTTTATCCTTGGAATATGGTTTTGAAATGGGTTTTATGTGCAATGCTTGGTTATACACCATAGAATTGTATTATCAATGTTTTTAATGGTCAATGATTTAATTAATAGGTGAAACCACATTGGAATACTATTTTTGTTTGTGAATATTTTGAAATGTTTCATTTGAAATGTGAACGGGGATCTCATGTGATGTCTATCATATTGGAAGTGTTTTATGGGAATTTTTAATGGATTTACTAAAATTTGTAAGAGATGTGAACGTGTTGGGGGTTGTTTTATGTAAGTGCGATGTGATAAATAAATTTTTTTATGAAAATCGTATTATGTTACATGTGAGTGGTCTATTACGTGATGCTCAGAATCTTGGTAATGATTTTATAAATTTTTTAAAGGATATGTTATATTGTGAAGGATATGAAGAATGTGTTGTGTGCTATTTTGGTGTGAGTTGGATTTCAAAATCAATTTGTATGAAAAGGGGTATGATGATCTTGTGTGATGTACATGTTTGATTTTTCATTGATGTGTGACATGGAAGTGATATTTTAATGTGAAAATTATATTTTATGTCTTGTTGAACTTTTTTGAGCACAAGATGGAAACCCAGGTATCTAGGTGGGTGGACGTGTACTAGAACGATAGTGATCTCGTGGGGTTTGGCCTCAGTTTCACATGGCATGTTTGATTCTTAAAACACTAACAAAATTATGATTTTGATGTTTTGGGACCACTAGGTTATGGATATGTTTCCTACTAGTGTATCATACAAGAGATCAGATATTGTGATGGTTACTCTCAACGAGATATGAGGTACTTGGGACACACAACAAACTAGTGCCTAGGGGTTATTTCTCATTGCTTGTAATCGTTAGATGATTTGTGATTAATTTAAGAATATTGTATGATTGGATGAAAAAATAAGATTCTTTTCCAATTATTTCAAAATTTTGATTCTTTAAAATAGCCCACTTTAAAACTGCTTTTATTAGAAGTTGCATCGTTTTGGAATTGTAACTATCATTTCATGTTTTTGAAACATGCAAGATTTTAAACATTAAATTTTTATCACATGGAATATATTAGTGGTGGTATCAAATTGGTCTTTGTATCACACCCTACTTAAAAATTTGGATGTATGTAGACTTGGTTTTTTTGTAACAAGTTTGGGTAAAACTTTTAGTTTCAGTGATTCAAAATTCTAGGGGTTATTCTTGGTGCATTGTTGTGAAGATGGATTGAGGGTAGTGCCCTTTCCTTGAGGAGGTTCTTGTGGATTTCCATTTTGGGTTTCATCTTTTTTTATAGTCTTTGGGGTTTTTTGAAATGGTAGAATTAAAATCTGGTTTTTGGTAAAAGATGGTTTGTTTTGAGAAATCCAAATTTGTCATATTGAATTTGTTTATTGTTTAATGTTTATAAAATATTGTAAATTGTTCTAAAAAATCATTTTATAATACCCAGAATCTTGTTCTTACAATTGGGGATTGGGAATACACTTTAGGCCCTGTCACAGGTTGAGTTTGGCGCCCGTTTTGATGGCGGCTAGATGTAGTTCATGACCAAATGGCATCAAAGGAGGTTTAGTTTTACACTTTGGGACACATTATTTGGATAAAACTCAGGATATTCTAGATTTGGTATTTTAATGACTTGGTAATCCATTTATGGGTATTATTCCTGAAAAATATACCTCTTTATGGGATTCTAGTCTCCAGGGAACGTCGGTATTTTTATGAATCCTCTGGTTTTCTGGGTTTGATGGTCTTTTAGGGAAATGAAAAGAGAGTTGGGTTAACGGACTTAGTGAGCTCATAGGGCCTAACAAGTCATGTGGTACTGGTAATATTCCCTAGAAAACTCTCTGGTATGGTTAAATTATTGGAATATATCCGCCAACCATATGTCCACTTCACCCACCGAAACTACATTCCCCTCGCATTCCCTTTTTTCCTTTAGTTTTGAAATATCATAAGTTTTTTTTTAAGAAATAATGACATGGGTTTGTAAAGAATAATGTTTTCATGAAATGATTTTATAATAAATATGGAATGTTTATATTTTTTAAATGGTAGAATAGATTTTTTAAAATGGTTTTGGACTATAAAATGGTGTGTGTGCACCTCTTTCAAAAGTAGAAAATTATGTTAAAGTTGGTTTTGAAAAAGTGTCCCCAATAGAGTTTTCAAAATTATTTAAAGTTCATTAATGGGATGAGATTTTTTTAAATTTATAAAAATGACTTGAAAATGAGTATTAATTTGAATTATTGGGATTTTAATTTCGTGGTTAGCAGTCTCGATAAAAAGAAAGTATTGGTTGATTTTTTTGTTTTTGAAATGTGGAAAGAATTTTTGTTTTAACCATTGATATTTCTATGAGGTATCACATGCATGGGTTTATATGGGATGATAGATGGTTAATAGAACAAATAGATGATTTTTGGGATGAATATGAAGAGGGTTCCAGGTATGGAAGAAAAACATGCATATGTGAGGCCGATGGTGTACCATTGGTTGATACTCTAACTACTGAACTGTTTGTTTTTAAAAGAAATGTTTTTAATGAAAATAATGATGTTGTGATGACAATATTGGGATGGTTTTTATTATTCAATTTTTGAAATGTTTATGTTGTGGGATGTTTTGATTCCAAGAACCCCTATTTTTTGAACTGTGTTTTGGGTTTGCGTTTGGTCTGTAAGGTGGGTAGAAAGACCAGTTAGTAGTCTCTTCGGAAAAATGTTTCAGGAAACCTTTATGGTGGTTCCCCTCATGTGCTCGAATATACTTTACAGAACATTTTGACAGATGGACTAGCATTTTTGGGTCCATTGGTTCTCTTGTAGGAGAAGGTATTCCCCCAATATGGGTTAGTACACTACTTACGTGCTTCCTGGATTGTTTCGTCATTGGAATACCCTCTTGTTGATTAATATAAGGTATCTCTTTCTCGGGAATTGGAGATTGAGTTTACTCCATTTCCTTTATAGGTTTTCTATATCCTCTTATAGTTGGAGTGTGCTTGTGGATGATTGAAAGAGACCTTAGTTTCTTTAGTTAGCTGATTTGATGAAGGTGGAACTTATTAGGGGTTGTTAGTGAAAATGAATATATATATGGTGTCTAAGAAGGCCTATGGGTCCTTCATAGTCTATTTAAAGTAGGATTTCAAGTTAAACCACTTGCATAGGATTTCTGGTCATCAGTAGATAGTATGGCCACTATCAAGAATAGTGTTCTATTTGGTACATTTCATAAGATCCTTTCCATGTATTGTTTCTACCAATCAAAATGGTCATGTTCTGCGAAGCATGGAGATGTCGTGTGCCCATTTGACTGTAAGGGTGAAGGTTGTGTGATCCTCTGATAATCTCTATTATGTTGGGGGTATGTCTCCCTTGAAAAAAATAAAATTATAAAAAACCTGTGTTTCATATGATGGTGTTTATATGTGTCATTTCCTTCTGTTGTTACTCACTAAATGAAACAAGGTGTGATGTGTGTGAATCATCTAAGGTCTTGTTTCAGTGAAATTTCAGGTCTGGGTAAAGTTATTTTTTGGTGTGTGTTTTTTCTTGGTAAAGCCACTGGGGATTGCGGTTTAGTTGTTTGTATCACCAAAATACGATATTACAATTCGGAGTTTCCTAAGCCTAACTATGAGGCTGAAGATTCAACAATCTTCTAGGCTCCAACCTTATGTCCTGGAGAGAAGATAGCACGTAGTAGGGTAAATCTCAGGTTCGTTTATACCCATGTACATTGTCCTATCCTCAGTACGAATGATGAGAATAGTTGAAACCACGGGTGTCGCCATCTGGCTCCAGCTGTTCCCGTTTGGTGGTGGAGGTGGAAGGACCTCAGTTCCATATTGTATCATGTGTTCACAATTTCCCCTTTTGTTTTGAATGGGTTTTTTTAGAAATTGTTAAAATTTGGCAAGAAAGGTTGAGCAAATGGTTTTTGCATGATTAGTATTTACTGTGTGCTAGTAATCCATGTAGAAAGAATGATCGTCATAGTTAGTGCACAGTTTTAAAAACCATGTAGACTAACTGTGACGCCATCCCAATTCTTTATATTTTGGGTTCTTTCTATGACATATTAAGAAAGTCGGTTAAGATATTTGGTTCTTCTAGCGAGGAGACACCCTATTATTCACATGTATTTCAGTTTTGAAATATTGAATGGAAGTTTACCCCTTGTGTCAGGGAGTCCGTTCGGGCCTCCCCGTGTTAGTGTCATGATTCTTTCTTGAGAATAGCATCAGATGTTTCTTATGGTGGGGATCCAATTTGTGTCTCCCCATAATATTAACTCATATTTTTCCTTGATCTTGGATTGGTAGTTGGTTGTCTTGTTTAGAGCTATCTAACATCCTACATATTTATTGGATAAATGTTGGGATTGGAGAATTTCCAACAGTTTAGTTAAATAAAGTTAAGTGTAACATTTTTTGTTGTTGTTGTTTGTTTAGGTAAATTGATGGAATATTGTTTGGATATTTATTGAGGATTTTTATTTTGAGAGATAATCATAATGTTCTTTTCCATTTCGGGAATGTAATGTATTTTTTGGTAGTGAGAGTATTCATTCATTAATTGATCACTAGAGGTGTTTTGGCATTAGGGTGTGAAACATGGCAAAGCAGTGCATCTTGGTTTATCATTTGGGGTTCGATTATTATTTGAGAATTTCTATGGTTTTTTGGGGGTAAAAATCATTAGGTTTGGTATAATGGTCACACTCGGATTTTCAATTCCATTCTTTTATTAAAATCATCTTTTGGAACTTTTTTTCTTTTGGTTTCCGCATGTTTTGATTCTGAAATTCAGGTTCTTATGCTATTATTGATCTGTGAACATATTCTTTGTGGTCTTGGGTTTTAAATGAATTTTCCTTTTTTTCAATAGGATGGTATTATGTTTTGGTGTTTTGGAGTTAGTTTTGTGACACCCCTAGTTCCACCACATGTTAGGTATGTTGTTGAGGTGGTTTGTACCCATGATTAAGATGTGTTTTGGGGTGAAAATGATGGTGTCATTTGGGATTTTTCTCCCTTATCCATGGCATATTTTCCCCCTTGGTTTCCCCCTTATGGACCGTTGAAATTGGAGAAGAATGGAATGGTTTGGTGTGGCAAGAACATGACACATGGTTTAGCCACACGTTTCCAAACTGTGCCAGAAAACCATGCTTGTGTGTCTAAGTCATTAAAAATAAATATTTATTTCTTATTTTACCCTTCCGAAATAAATCCAAATCCACCCCATTCATCCCATTTCATTCCCTAACTCTAAGGTCACTCCACCTCCCTTGGACCTCATCTTTTAGGTTATATTTTATGGTGGAAAAATAAAAATCGTGTAAATAAACCATTCTCTCTTTGATTTCATCCTATTCCTTAGGGTTTCTTTCACCATTTCATGGGTTGTAAAATTTCCAAAAGATATGGTTCGAACCCAGGGTTTTAATTGGTGTATTTTTTTGTGTAATATTTAGTTTTTATGTTGCACTTCACTTCCTTGTGGTGCGGTAGTGGAGCAGTTAATGTCTCACACCATGTTTTAAGTGTTTCAACTCAAAATGTAGGTGATTCAATGTGAAATAATTTCTTGAATAGTTAGTTTGCATGTTTTAATGGTTTTTCATGTTTCTATTATGAGGTGTGTGGTTCTAAAACCATTTTTTATGGACTTGGTAAAGCATTTAATTTTATAGTTCCATTTGTCTTTGAAGTTGTGTACTTTTCAAATTTAACAAAAGTGATATATTTTGTGGAAAATCTATTAAATATTATATTTATTTATTAGTGTAAAAAGAGGCATAAAATTATGTTTTTATAATTTCTTAGTGTCATTTTGTCCTTGGAAGGGGGATTTTGAATGGGATTTATATGTATAGCATTGTTATTCTAATCGATAACATTTTATAAAAATGTTTGTTTTCATGTGTATCCTTGATGTATTATTCATGATGATTTTGAAACACATCAGATTGGTTTTATAAATATTTCAAGGGTGTCCAATTCTGTTATGGATTTGTATTGTGGAGATTTTTTCCTTGAAAAATGTTTTTGAAATGGGTTTTATGTGAAAATCATGGGTATTATCCTTAGAAATATTTTATAAGGGTTCTTAATGGTAAATGATTGTTTTAAGAGGTGAAAACACATTGAAAACTATTTTTGTTTTTGTATATTTTGAAATGATCCATTTTAAATGTGAAAGGGGATTTCAGGTTATGCGTGTTATCTTGTAAATGTTTTGCAACAATGTTTAACTGATTTACTGAAATTTGAATGTACGTGAATGTGATTTTGGATAATTTTTTTGTGTGTGTTGTAAAAAGAGGATTTTTTATTAAAAGTGTATTATGTAACATGTGATTTGTAATTTATGTGATGTTTATCATCTTGAAAATGATTTTATAAAATATTTAATGGATGTGTTGTATTTTGAAAGATATAAAAAATGTGTTGGTGGATATGTTGGTGTGAGTTGGATTTATAAATCAATTTAAATAAAAAGGGGGACGTATAGATTGCATTATGTTCACGGGGGTTGTTTGGATGATTTGTGACATGGTAGTGATATTTTCATGTGAAAATTATATTTTATGTCTTGTTGAACGTTTTTTAGCACATGAGGAAAACTCAGGTATCTAGGTGGGTGGACGTGTACTAGTATGCTAGTGATCCCGTGGGGTTTGACCTTAGTTTCATGTAGAAATTTTGATGAATAAAACACTAAATAAACTATTATAATGATGATTGGGAACCACTGTGTTATGTTTTTATTCCCTACTAGTTTCTCATTCATGGGAACAAATATTGTGATGGTAACTCTCACCGAGATAAGAGGTACCTGGGACCTAGTGTGAGCTATCTCCAAGGGGTTATATCCCATTGCTTGTTCTCATTTGAGTATTTGAGCATATCATCGGAATACGGTATGATGGGATAGAAAAATTAAGCATCTTTACAATATATTTTAATACTTTTGATTCATTAAAATAGCCAACTTTAAATCTATTTTTATTTATAGTTGAAAATTTTAGAAATTTTAAATACAAATTCATGTTTTTAAAAACTTACATGATTTTCAAATTTAAATGATTAACACTGAGGATATATTAGTTGTGGTATCCTACTGGGATTTTTATGACACCCTATGTACTCTTTTGTTGTATCTAGACTTGGTTTTTTTGTGGAAAGTTTGGAGAAAATGTTTAGTGTCGGTGGTTCGATATTCTAGCAGTTCCTGATGGTGTAGTGTCATGAAGATTTCATGAGGGCAGTGCCCTTTCCATGAGGAGGTTATTGGGGAGGTCCATTTTGGGCTTCATATTTTTTTAATAGTATTTGGGATTTGTTTTAAATGATGTAATTCAATTATGGTTTTTTGTAAAATATGGTTTGTTTTGAAAAATCCAGATTTTTCATAATTAATTTCTTTTTTGTTTAGTATTTATAAACTTGAGTAAATCGTACCAAAACTACATTTTATAATACCCTGTCACTTGTTACAGCCCATGGGGATCATGAATGGCCTTTGGTCCTTGTCATGGTCTGGGAGGTTGTGACAAAAATAATCTAAGGAGTCTGGTTATGAAAAATTAAATACTTCATTCCATGGTTGTCTTATCCCACACAAACACATGGATAATGTTTTGATTTTACATATAATGGGAGTAATGTGTCAATTGTTTCATATTTTTATATTATTAATTATTTTATAATAAAAATATTTATTTCCTGAATAAACATCAATAACCATCCAATTCTTTTTGTGATGAAAATTATAATATGTCATTCCAGGAGGTGGTGAACTACTCATAACAAGAATGACCTTCTAATTTTTCTAAAGAAGAAGGAGGAAGGTAGATAATGAATTTTACATATATAAATTAAATTTTAAGTATTCTGATGATATTTATGTTATTACTTTAGTATGGTATAATATAATGTTTCATTTGTAAAAGGAATCTTAATGAAATTGAAATGAAAGGGATCTATTTTAGACTTTTTACTTTAATCCTTGGAAGAACTCCTTTGATAATTGGATTATCCCTTTAAAGGGTGGTGAACTGATGATATAAATACCTATTATAAGTGAAAATGGGTTTTTGGTGGTATTTTGGTAGACATTGGTTGATCGGGAGGTCTAAAGTTCTGAGGAGAAGTTGGTGGGCGAATCGCTCTATGTAAATGTGGGGGGGGGAAGGTTTTTAATAAGGGGTTCATTGTTCCATGCAAGATGCTCGATAAGTGTAAAATAATGGATATGATATGATTTAAGGTTTATTAGTACCTCAATCTCTAATTCGAGATTCATTTATTTTATATATATCTTACCTCATAGATTTAATCATTTTGACTTTAACTATGGTAGAAACTTTTTTTAAGGAATTTAATTTTTAATTAATATAAATAAAATCAAACTTTTTACATAATTTTTACAATATGATTCAAATATTATCTAAATTATATTATTTAAAATTCTTATAAGATTAAATAATTAATTCAAAAACAATAATTATATAACACATTAAAAGGGTGTTGTAGAAAATATAACATCAGTTCAAAAATCACTAATTTTGTTTTTTGAATGAAAATTATCACTTTTAAATTTTAAATTTCACTGATAAAAAATTTTATTCAGGAAAAATGATTCCAATTTTTTTTTATGATTATATGGTAATTATTTCTTAAATTTCATGATATTTGTAAAAACTGTATTTTTCACTATTCCACTAAAAAAAAATTTTGAGGGAAAATAAAAATCATTAATCCAAATATATATTATTATTTTGAATCAATGAATGAAGTACATTTTTAAAAAATCAAATTTTAAAAATTAATGGTAAAATATTATATGGAAACATAAAATACATTGAAAACTATTTTTATAGGGAAATAGATGTTGAAATATTAATCATTCGTGTTCTTATTTCCTATTAGTTAGTAACTAAATGAGTATTAATATTTATTTTATATGCTTGATATGATGAAATCATATATACATTTCTCTATATTTTTCTTTAGTATAATCAATGTTTTTATTTGATCATTCACTATGTATGTGTTTTTCTTCCAAGAAATAGGTTGTTATGGATTCATTGGAAAAGATGGAGAATATGAACAAAAATGACAATTACAAATCCTAAAAATCCATTACATTATATTTATCCAACTTTTACTTCATAAGGAAAATACAAAAAGGGATCTTTGAAATAATTTAATTCCATAAAAAAATTAAATGATGTGATTCTTTAATACACATCATGTAACCCTCAAACACAATTCCCACTTTTGAGATACATCCCAAAGAAGATACACGTTGTGAAGACCAATTACACATTGTGAAAAGTGTCAATATCTAAATATAAAAGAATTCAGATAAGATTCACATGATATTAATTAATGTTAAAAAAATTTATAAAACCTTTGAAATAAATTACAAGATATGAACACCTTTTGAACATCATGTAATATCCCAATTATTTACCAATATTAGGCACACCGCACAAAGAGGGTGACTGATTTACTAATTTTTCTCTCTTTGTTTCTCTCAAATTTCTTCCAAAATATCCCCTAATTTAATTTTTCAGAATGTCTTTTCATTTTATTACATTTATTCAAGCCTCTTGTATTGATTTGAGAAGAATTCATGGTTCTTTTCTCATCAACACTGCCATGTTATGGATGTTCATCATCCCTATAAAAAATTTATGAAGAATACATGATGTGTTTTTCTTATAAATATTTAATGTAATTATTTTATTATAATATTGAATTATTCGAGTTTTACATTACTTATTCTTCATTTCATGTTTTAATAATTCAATAATCTAAATCAATTCATGTTTTTTAATTTAATGAACTCAATCTATCATGTATTGATAATTATATTTTCAATTCATTATTTATTTTTAATCGGTTCCACCATGAGAAACTAAACTACTTAGTATAGGGATCGATAGTAGGAGTTTCAGAATATAATTAATAATTAATTCTAATCTTGGTGATCTTAAGTAATAATAATTAGGTTAAATAAAACATGTTAATCCAATTATTTTAGGCCACTATGGAAATGGAGAAATTGAATGAATGATTATGACCTAATTGTAGTTGAATAGGCTATGAACATTACCCTATGACACCTTTTTTCATAGAAACTAGAATTTAGGCATTGAGGATTAATGAATCTCCAGAACAAGGAATATTTGTCTCCTCAAAATATCTAGTTGAATTAACCATAGAAAATTAGTGACATTTTTTTTCATAGTATAAAGCTTCAAAAAATTCCATGTTTGAATTTAAGTAATTATTTCTCCTAAACATCGAAACAGGTCATAATCCATTCTCTCTCTATAATCAGAAACCCCAATTATCATTGATGTATTCATTTTTCAAAGATCAAATTTCTTATGAGGACTTTTACTCATAATAATTCTATGTCATTGATCCTTCTAGCCAATACAAATCCTCTTGGGACCTACCTCGAACTGCCACTATATATTAACCATGTATAATGTGTTGTTTGGGAAAAAATAAACATAATCTGACCACGTTCTGTATGAATTAAATGATATATGCAGGAATATAAAATTTTGGCACCATTTTCTTGAATCAAAATGATTCTTCTTCACATATAATCCTATAGAATGAACCTAGGATTACATATTTCTTCCTACATTCTATTTTCATTTTTGTTCCCTTATATTTGAGATTCCACTAATTTTTTCTTCTAACTATGGCTTAATGAATTCATCATAGACATTTGACTCATTCAAAGTGCATTGAAACACTAGAAAAAATTCCTTCGAACCAGAAAGTGAATGGTATATCTCTGTAAGAATCCTTTCAAAAATTGAAGACTGGATCAATACTTCTGGTTCAAACTGACCCAACCGACAAAAAATGCATCCCATAATACATATAGAGTGTCTCATATATCTAGATCACACTATCATGCATTAAGGCTTGTTATCAAGCCATGGTGCAACACAAAGTATCATTCATGCTTCTATAAATTAAAATACATTTGAAATCCAACATGGACTCATTAATATCATCAAGAATATGGTCCAATTCAATATGCTTCAATGTGATGACCCCCCATGATCATATCTCAAACTTCTTGGAAGTATGTGATAACTTTCTCAACTTGGGATTATATTTTGATGTAATAAGAATTGTAGACTTTCATTTTTCCTTGTGAGACAGAGCCAAGGATAGTCACAAAATATAGGTACCTGACTCCTTCATGAATTGGGATAATTTAGAAAACAATCATAGACATGTAATTTATTCTAATTTGAACAATGAAACTGTGTAATCATGTCCAAAATTTCACTCAAGTTGATGGAGAGTCATCATGATAATAAATGGACCATTTGAAGGAGATTACTCAAAAGTTCATGTATCATGGACTCGATATGTGGATTCATCTCTAGAATGATTATCAAGGAATTCAACCAACTCATATCACTTTCATTGATGTAGTTGTGGATAAAGGTTAAATTTTTAAAACAACCAATGTGGGATAAGGTATTCTAGATAAATTGTCCCATTATTATAATTTGTGGTGAAGAAATCATGGACCTCCTAGACATGGGAACCATCTTGTTAAATACCATAATCATCTAGATACACAAATCAATACATTGACAAATAAAGTGGAATCTTTCAAACTACCAAATTAATCACCTCTCCCTCCTAATCTAGTCATGGAAATTTATTCATGGGAAATGTGTGATGGACCAAACCTTTATCAAGACTTCCCAACAAAAAATACTCTAAAATGGAAAGTGAAATAGAAATAAAATAATCATCAAGGATACTACTAGAAAATGAAATGGTCAGGAACCATTCAGGATCCAAAGACAAATAAGATATCTACCCATGAATCCTATTTCTCGACCACCACAACTAGCAAATAAACTATAATACCTCTTATAGGGAAACAAAAATTTAACCCATCTCCACTAAGACCTCTACAAACCCATCGAACCTCTATATTGTAATATTGAAAATACACTCTTTTACTTTTTTTCAAAGGGTAGATAAGAGGATACCCACCCAATTAATAGAAATTCAGAATTAAAGTGAGGAACTACTTATCCTAGATCACAAAACTGGATTGATCTCAAAGATTGTGTATGAGATATATATGGGTCCTCTACCTTGTAATACATATATGTAAATTATGGAAGACACAAATATTGTGTTTATGAGGAGTAGAAAGTGTATGATTTTCAGAAATAATATGGAGGATAATATAGACAAGTTACATAACCCAAAAATCAGGAAACCATCATATAAGAAATTGATTATGAAAACAACTAAAACTGCTCAATAGAAACCATGTAAAGTACCACCATCATGAAAAGATATAATTCAAGAACAGCCTAATGAATATTTATATTTATCACTACCACATTATCAATAACTGCTTAATTTTGAAAAAGATAAATAAAAGGAAGAATTTATGTTCAAGATAATAATTTCTTGGATATTTTCATGAAATTACTCCTCAGCATTATTTTTGTTGAGGCAATCACTCAAATGCCTGCCAACATAAAACACCATGAGGAATAATTTATAAAAACTAAAAAAAGAAGTCCTAGGATTCATCTCACTAAATGAATAATTTTATACCGTTGTTCAGCATAAAAGTTCCCCCAAAATGAGAGCTCTTGTAAGTTTATCAATCCACTGCACAAAAGGATAATGTAACTTCTGATCATCCTTCTGTGATTTAGGATACAACATCAACCTCATGCTGATAAATTTTTTTTGAAAGCTTTGAAAAAAATAACTAAAACCAACTAGATCATCACTTTAATTGGAATACCGATTTGTAATGTATCCTATAAGAATTATATATATTGTATTATTTAGTGTTTGAAAGTTAATTTTTTCCATAGAATTCACCACTGTAGACATGGAAGGTGACGCTGGAATTATAATATTTTTGGGCTTACCATTCCTAGCCACTAGGAAAGAATTGATTGATAAATCATGGATGTCTCATATTCTGAGTAGGTGACGAACAAGTCATGTTCGACCTAGAAAAGATAGAATAACAAATAGATGATTTATTTCACTTAATATTTATCTTTCACACAGATGAAATAGGTGGATATTTATACATTGAAAACAATAAAGATGAAATGATCCTTGATGACGATGGGGAACATTAATTTAATAAAGTAGACTATATAGAACCTCTTATAATAGGATACATCCCACCGTTCAAACCCATAGTCATTCTACCACAGAAACTGGAAATAAAACCCATCCCCAATAGATCCATGTATCCCATTTTTGAAACTGCTTCTACACTACTAGTAATCATAAAATTGAAACTATCATAGTAACAGGAGATAAATTTTTTTAATGTATTCATAATATAAAAGTAGTCAATTTCCTGTTGAGTGTCTAATATCAAATGAATCAATCCTTCTTTATGAACCCATAAAATTCTACTAGTATAACGTGAAAAACTCAATTGTCAACCACAGAGGAGACACACACCACCAATCAGGTAAGTTTTCAAAAAATAATAACTAAAACATAAATATGCTGGAATAATATTTTCAAACTCTCATAGTGGGTGGGTGAGGCTGTTATAGATCATTCCAAATAATTTTGGCCACACAGTGGAAACTAATGATGAAGATGAATTGATCTTAGGTCACACTATCAATGGATGAAGAGTTTGTGTGGACTATTAAAATTTAAATATAGAAACATTGAATGATCATTTCCCATTATCATTCATGCATGAAATGAAGGAGAGTCTTAAAGTATATAAATTATACTATTTCATGGATGGATATATGGGATACAATTAAATTTCAGTCAACCCATACGATTTTTCTAAAACAACATTCCCATGTCCATTTGGTAGCATTTCCTACATGCACATATCTATTTCTATGTGTAATTGATTAGATAAATTCCAAATATACATGACACATATATTCCCTGATAATGTAAATGAACTATTATGAATTTCTAGGGATGAATTTTATATATATAAATATCTTTTGAGATAAGTCTAAGAACTCTTCAGTTTGTCCTGTAGTGCTATGAAGAGAATTGCATAATTTTAAACTAGTAAAAATTCAAGTTTGTGGTTCAAGGATTCATAGTCCCAGGACAGAAAATTTCAAAATATGGTGTGCAAGTGTATCCCAGTAAAATAAATTATTTTAGATATTTACATAATCCCTAGATAGTTGAATGAATAATGAGATTTCTATTCCATGTTAGATTATATCAGTAATTCGTAAAATATTTTTCAAATCGTTCCCACCATATAACACAGCATTTATAAAAGGAAACTCAATTTTAATTAACAAAATAATTTTGGTGGGAATTCTAGGCTTTAAATAAAATCATAATAGCTACTAATGTGATCATTTCACTAGATTTGGGAAAAGAGTCTGAATTGATGTTTGATTCCAATGACAATGTTGTTAGTGCAATCTAAGGATAATGAGTCAATATCAAATTCCTCACCTAAACATTATGCCATTCACACATGGAATGAAGATCAAGTGATTTACACAACCATGTAGTGAGATCTATTAATAGTGATTATTTTCTATCAATAAATTCGAATCTAATATAGTTTTGAAAAAAGTTATTGTTCATATTGATCATCCCACCCTAAAAATATTTGATGAACTAAAATATTGACAATATAAGAATGATGTGGTCGATCCTATTATTTCATGAATTTGTTATCTTCATCAAAGATACCAAGGGACCATAAATTGTTTCCGTTGATCAAGTATCCGAAGTTCCACTTCCATTATAAAAGAGAGTGATGATCTCAGTATTTATGTTTACTCCCCTAATGAATCAAATTATAGAATAAATACAATGAAAAAACTGAGGTTTTATAATATAAAAAATTATATCTCTATTGGATATATATATCCAGAACTCCTGGAATAACAATGGAGTTGTTTTTTCTCTCAAGATTCAAACTTATACAAGGATGAACCACTACATTCCAATAAAAGTGGTGATATTTTGTTATGTTGCTTATTAAAGAGGATGAAATCCAAAATGTTTATAAAATTTTTCTCACATCACCAATAGGACGAAATCAAGGACTAGAATGCATAGCTGTGAAAATTCTACAATGTTTACTTTTGTGGACAATATTCCACCATGATGCCAGGCATTTCTGTTAAATATGTGAGTAGTTACAAAGAACTATCACCATTACAACAAGGAATAAAATTCACAAAAACACAATCAAGGTATTATAAATCTTTCACATTTAGGGGTAGATTTCATAGGATTTTTTTCTAGTTCACATGGAATGTCCTTATCATTTTTTATCATTGAATATGAATCCAAATTAGTATAAGCTAAAGCTATATCTAATTACAAGATAATGGTGGTCATTCGTTTCTTAAATAAAAATGTATTTTCATGATTAGGATTTCCTAGACTAGTCATTAGTGACTGAGGAAAACATTTCAAAGATAATGATATCAAAGGATTTCATACAAAATACATCATTTTGTATTACACATGAACTTTTTACCACCCTTAAGTAAGAGGGAATGTAAAATTATAAAATAGAGAAATACAAAAATAATATAAAAGGACTTGAACACATATTGAAGTGATTATATTGGTAAATTATATTATGCAATTTGGTTATAATAAAATGGTTAAAAAATACATGGGAGCCACACCATTCCAATTGATATATGGAAAACCATGTTATTTTCTAGTAGAACATTAGCATCACTCATAATGGGAAATTAAGAAGAATACTCTAGATTTTAAAAAAGTGGGACCAGTCAGGATGTTTTAATTGAATGAGTTATAAAAAATTGGAAAATGATTCTAATTAAAATTCCATGTTTTATAAAGAAATGAAAAAAAAATTCATGTTTAACATATTGTGAAAAGTAAATTTTTCCAGCGAATAAAGTTTTCCTTATTCAATTCCTTTTTTTAAATTGTTCTTTAAAAGGATCAAATCCATATGGGCAAAGACCATTTATAGTCCATCGTGTATCTCATTAAGGACGGTCGAGATTTAGATAGAAGACACACCCCATTCATCAAGACTCCCCTCTTCCTTTTCTCATCATTCTGCACTCTCTCCACCCAAACTTATGTCTGTAATTGATCAAAAAAATCATATGAACCCCTATTATCGATTCTACACCTAAATGGCATGATTCACCACCCATAAAATGTAGGAGAGGATTCGAAGAAGTAACACCTCAGGTACCCTTCCTCTCGACCTCCACTTTATCCACAAAACAACCTGTTATCCTAGAAGATTTATAGTCATGCCCCAATGTGTACTTTGAGCCTGACCACCCCCATATACAGCCTATCCTCTACTTTTCGTACACAAAACACCATCTTCCAATCTCCGGAATGAAGGTGATGATAATTCAAACTAAAAAAAAATTGATATAGTGATCCTAGCTCTCCTGCATATCATCCACGAAGTCCTCCAGTTCCTGGAGCACCTACATATTTCATCCAATGATGAGGTACATGAGGATAAATAGTGGGGGATGTTTATGGAGTTACTTTCCACATTTATTTTGTAGTTGGAAGCCTCCGCTTCAGACTAGGCTGACAACCTCGTGAGCTTTCCTTTGATGAAATTTTCATAGGCCTCATGATTTACACTGGTGATTTATCCATAGCCAAGGTAATCAATAACACGAATATTTATCTACGAAAGTTTTATTCAATGAGGATCTAGTGGATTATTGCTCAAGAAACTCACATTGAGGATGATCTTAGGATCTCTATGTCCTCCCAGCACCATGGTCATGCACTCCACATCCTATATAGGTCAGGGACATATGTTTGGTTCCCTCCAGTCGAGTCTCATGATATTGATATTTGGATGGACTTCATCATCCTAACTGTATCAATGGGAGGACCTTCCATCAACATGGACACTTAGTTCATGTTTTAATACATATCTCATTCATAGATGACGTGAGGGACATTGATTAGAGGATATTTCATCACACACTAAGCGTATAATCTTCGTTATTATAATTCCACACTGTCATTGACCTCTATATGTCTTATGGAAACCATTGATTTCATTTTGATGAAAAATAAATGGATGATTACTAAGGATAAAGACCACTATCAATGCGAAAAGGAGTAGTTCTGGCTATAGAAAATGATCTCAATGATTATGATGCTGACCCATCAGCATATATACCCCCATCATCTTCCGTTGGACCTACATATACCATACCCATATTGTAGAGACCCCGGTCCCAGGGGTCCTCATGAGACATGATATACCATCATTTTATTACAACATTTTCAATAATATATCATGTCCCATTACTACAGAAGATCACGAGGCTCAGGATTCTGGGAAACCAACTGCTTCTGATAAACTTCATCCGTACAAATCGTGCCTGAAAAAATTTATACAAAAACGTAGGGTGAGCAAATATGCCCAGTAAGGGGTTTTTAAAAACATTTTAAGAAAACCCTTTCTCAAAGCATCCCTTTCAAAGATAATAAAACACTTCACTAAAAAAACTAGGAAATAACTTTTCTTAAGACATGAAAATCATACATTTTTGAAAACCACTTGCCCAGCGAAGAAGTACGTAATTAAAATAAGCTTTATAGAATACATAAATCAGAGAGCGCAAGAATGTGAAGAATTAATGATGCATAACTTACAACCAAAATTACATTAGTTCTACAAGATTGAGTGTAAGCAGGGAAAACATCAATATCATGATTCATTGGCACATAAAATTCTGATAACAACAAATTACACATGTTATAGTTCATACCTAATAAATTCATTCTCATAATCCAGGGAGTTTTCAACTCGAGGATGTCCTGTTAGTTGGACTAACACCTTGGTTGACCATTTATCATCACATGTAGAGGGAATGTATAATGCCAGACATTGTCAAGACCTCGTGTCATGATCTTAAAACATAACTTAGTAAGGGTCAAGGCAAACCGCCAATCCCATTTCCCATAGTAGCACAATCCAAGGCTAACTGCCAATGCCGTCGCACATAAAAGCACATTCCAAGGCTAACTGCCAAGACCGTCGCACATAAATGCACATGCCAAGGCTAACTGCAAAGACTGTCGCACATGAATGCACAAGCCTAGGCTAACTGCCAAGACCGTCGCATATACAAGCACAAGCCAAGGCTGACCGCCAAGACCGTCGCACATGAAATCACAATCCTAGGCTAACCGCCAAGACCATCACACATATCATATCATGAGACACTTACTTTACCCAATGCATTGGAGTGATATTTAATTCCTGGCGCACCCGTCCATAAAAACATAAGTCCAAAACATCCCTAACATATCTTGACATGGTCTTTCTTTTATAGGGTTTCATTCATACATTCTTAATAAAAAATCCCCTTTTTACATACATATGAATAACTTGAGATGGATCATATCATAAATGTAAAAATAACTAGGCTTTTGGCTTCAGAATAAGAAGTGATGTAAATAAAATAAAACAAATTACTCTTGTACATGGAAAAATAACTAAAACACTGAACATAATGTATTTTCATGTAAAAGTATGTCATGTTCATTAAATAAAACCCATAAATTCATATTTCATCACTTTAAACATTGAAAAATTCATTCTTTACAAGTATAAATTTCATCTAGGGTACATAAATTTTCAGGTTAGGCCGGTCCACTAGTGCAACAAACATGTTGGCTTACCATACATTAAAATTATTAGAAACTTATCTGTCGAAAAAATATAAATATATAACCAAGTCCTGATAATAATAAATTGAAAAAGGGTTTTGGAAACTGAACTTATGAAAACACATTCACCTAGACACATATAAATGCTTAAGGGGGTTCACGCCACACATTTTTACAAAAAGTACATGAATTGTCAAAACGCTGATAAATGAAAATTTTCAATTAGAAGAGTCATTTTGATATTAAACCAATCCTTAAAATTCATCATATATATAAAAATGTATATAAATAGTTTTGGTATCGCTCTTGAAGTAATAATTTTAAAGGGTATATATAATTTTAATAACTCATCATGTTATACGAAAATGTATTAAAAAAACATAATAATCATACTCATCCATTATGTATTCTGAAATTATTTGTATGTAATTAAATAGTTGTATGCATTTAGAGGTATTTATATACTTATGTACACATATACATACCTAAATATATATATATATATATAGTCTACTTGAAACTAAAACATTGTAAAATGCTAAAATACCTTTACTTATATAAAAGGAACCGGTTATTAATTTCAGAATATTCCTTATAAGAAAAAAAAGGATTATATAAAAATATGGTTTATGGAATTATACATATTTATATAATCGACCGAACCAAGCTCAAGGTAAAACCCTCAATTACAATGTCTACTTGTTTTGAAGGTTTGGATATGATATGTCCGGGAACCAGCAATAACAAAATATTGACCTGGTATGCATGAAAGTTCCATTTATGTGTATGTTTATATATATATATATATATAACTATGTGTATACATGAATCCTAACCGAACCAAGCATAACGTCAAGGAAAAATAAAAAGTCCCCTTACTTAGGTTCAATTCTAGAAAGGGGAAAGCGGGTATGAATTGTTTCATATGGTCCTACATACATACCTTACATATTTATATAAAAAGTGTATATATATATATAACCATCGAAGTGAAGGTAAACGAAACAAAGGGATTTTCCTTCTCTGTAAAGACCCCGGTTTTGGGACTCCAAACTGAAGCGGACCATAACATTCCTCAAAGTCATGCATATGTGTATGAACAAGGTGTATATACGTATAAGTTTATATATAAACTTCTATATAAATATATATACCAAAGCTAAAAAAATAAACAAAACATGGATTCTCCCTTACCGGTTCGGAGAGAAGAATAAGGAAGGCGAAGCGCCAGACTGGTGGTAGGATATCCCAGAGACTCGAAGCAACCCTCATTGCCTTCGGTGTAGGATTCTTCTCTTCAGTGTAAACTGAAGCTTATGGAAGGTAGGATGGCCGACCGATTGAAGAGTCAGCGAGCGATCCAAGGCCAAGAAATAAATAGGCGGTGCCGACATTGTGGAATGAGGGGGGTGTCCACTGACGGATTAGGTGGAGAGAAAAAAACAGAGCCTCACCCTACTGGTACAGTGGCGTGAGGAAGAAGAAAACCGCTGGGCGCGGGTAAGAGGAAAACTGGGAAACGAGGGGGCAGTCAGGATTAGATTTAACTTGATCAGATGGTTCAGATTTGACGAGATCGAATCAGATGGCAAAGACACGATGCGGTATTAAAAGGGACAGACGACTGGGATAGCACGATAAGGATCGGACGGTCCGCGATTACTACGGTGTTTTAAAAGAGAAGTTAGCTTCATTTTTAACGTCTTAACACAATATATACTTTTTTTAAACGTTTTTATCTTATAATATATGTTGTTTTATTATTTTATTAAACCTATTAAAAAATCATTGTTATTATTAATAAATCCTTATTATTAAACTATTATTATCTTAAGTCAAGGGTTATAAATACAACTATATTCTAAATTATTTACCCCTACCTAAAAAATAAACTAAATTATCATTTTCCCCTATTTATTTAATTTATCAAAACATATTTTTTATTATCAATTATCATTTATTTATTGTCACTTATCTTAATTTAAATTTACTATTTAATATCTATATGTTATTAAAAATAATTGATTATTTAACCCAAAATTTCAAAATAATAAATTTTCATTTTACGTTGAAGAAAAAATCATAATTTTATAAAGTGTGGTATCTTAATATAATTAAGATAACATGAAAATATATATAAAAAAAGAATGTGTATATATATATTCATGTTGTTTCATCAGAACATAGACCATAAATCAAAACGATTCATTAAGAATTATTTAAAAGAAAAGAGTCTTAATTATTATTACTGTTTTTAGAAAGACCCCTAAGGCCTTCGAATTTAAATTCCAATGGTCATTTTGAAAAGACAAGAATGCTAAAATTGCAGCGGCTATGTGGAACCTTTATAAATATGAAGTCTTGGTATTCATACTTTGAAGTCGGTTTGTCAGCTAAGCATGGTTCTCTACGTTGTACTGGTACTCAGCACGACCACCGTGGCATTTTCCATCCTGATGCTTATGATGGATCCTAGTGATACACACTACGATTTCAGGCTTGTTTTTATCCTGAGTAGCCTTACTGTGATTGTACTAGGGTTTTTATTTGGAATTTATGGTTAGTGAGCATTCCATGTAATCTCAGTATGTTGTAAGACACTTCGTTGTTGAGTTCTTAAATAAAAAGTTATGTGTTATTATCTTTTACAATCCGAATGATTTAAAGAGAAAACTTCAATGGCACAAAACACCCAATTTTCATTTAAAAGGTTTGAAAACTTCAGGGTGTTAATCTATTTCCCCCTTTAAAGAATTTTGTCCTCGCAATTATATTCATAAAATGAAAAACAGAAACTTTAGTCGTACAAATCTAATGAAACAGGGGATCCGGCTCTGTTAACGGAATACCAATGTTGGTACATAGTTCTTCCATTTCCCTAGCACAGATGCACTTTGAACAGTAGGTCTTGAACTCCTACTCATGCGTACTGCACAAAGGTTTCCAAAAGGAGGCTCGTGTAGTGAAGGGCTCAGAAACGCCCGAGTAGATAAATTCTCTGATCACTCTCCGTGCTACATCACACTCGAGGTAATCGAGGGGAATGATACGACTGAGGAGACTAAAACATAAGACTTGGAACATATAGGCTACACTATGTTGTCCATCATGGGCAGCTATGAGGAAGCACGCTCTGGCAGAGAAGTTTTGCGCCAGAGTAAAACACTGAAAGAGACCATCAAAATATCTTCCCCTTCGCCTATAGCAGGGAAGATGAGTAGTGGCGATGAGATGAAAAACACGATCATCCTCCTGACAAAAACGAAGAATCTTAGGATCGCTTGCTAAATTGAGCAGACGTTGGCATGACCCTCGCTGGTGGAGAAAGGATTGATAATCCATAGTGCATGTCCTGATCATAATAACCTCTACTAACTCATTGGGTAGTGATGAGATGTTCGTTTGACCAGCCATCTGAGAAAATAAATTCCAAAGAAAACACATAACAACACTGATAAGGAAGAGGTAGGAAAGAAAATAGGAATCTTTCATTTACAAAAATGTTTACATAACAAAGCATACATTTACTAAAAGAACCTCACAAAGAGAGGAAAAACTCCCCAACTCTTCAAACCATGGACAAGCTGAACAGATGGGGTTGAACTCATGAGAACATTTATGACGCCTCCAGAGTTTAGCATGAGGGGTATGGAGTCGGAAAACATCACCATACACATCTTGCCTAAGAGAAAATCGGGTGGGCTCATCTTACAATACCCCCAAGTCCATCAACTGGCCCTAGAAGCCATAGTGCAAAATCTGACATAGGTAGGCCGCTCGGAGGTCTCCGACAGCAGCAGCTTCTTGAAAGGGGTTATCGAGCATTGTGCCAAATTCTTCGCCAGTCGTGAACACTCGGAAGAGTCCCTCGTGGTACCTTCCCCGACGTGCATAAGAGGGAAATTAGATCATCATCATTAGGAGATAATCCATCCCTAATCCCCGATGAATACTAAGAACTCTAGGCATGTTTGACACATCATACTAGTGCTTGCATGACTTGAATATATGGGTGTAATTAAAGAAGTTCTCCCGACTCTCCAGAGATACAATGTTATCTAGAGCCTCAATGGGGAGTGATAGTAGGTCGGTACATACATTTTCATCAGCCATCAGAAAGTTATAACATTTTTTACTCAGTCAATCATAGTAATATATTCATACCACCTGTTTTTCTAGAGTTCCCTGAACCCATCCTCTAATACCAACTGTAAAGACCCCGATCCCCGGGTGCCTCATGAGACATGATATACCAGCATTTTATTACAAAATTTACAATAATATATCATGTCCCATTACTATAGAAGATTGTGAGGCTCGGAATTCTGGGAAACCAACTGCTTCTGATAAACATCATCAGTACAAACCGTGCCTGAAAAATTTAAACAAAAATGTAGGCTGAGAAAATATGCCCAGTAAGGGGTTTTTAAAAACATTTTAAGAAAACCCTTTCTCAAAGAATCCATTTCTAAGCTAATAAAACACTTCACTAAAAAAACTAAGCATTAACTTTTTTTAAGACATTAAAATCTTACATTTTTGAAAACCAATTTCACATAGAAGAAGTACGTACTTAAAATAAGCTTTAAAGAAGACATAAATCAGAGAGCGCAAGCATGTGAAGAATTAATGATGTATAACTTACAAACATAATTACTTCAGTTCTACAAGATTGAGTGTAAGTATGGAAAACATCCATATCATGATTCATTGGAACATGGAATTCTGATAACAACACATTACACATGTTACCGTTCATACCTCATAAATTCATTCTCATAGTCAAAAGAGTTTTCAACTAGTGGATGTTTTGTTAGTTGGACTAACCCCTTGGTTGACCATTTATCATCAAATGTAGAGGGAAAGTATAATGCCGGACTTTGTCAAGACCTTGTGTCATGATCTTAAAACATAACTTCGTACGGGTCAAGGAAAACCGCCAATACCATTTCCCATAGTAGCACAATCCAAGGCTAACTGCCAAGGCCGTCGCACATAAAATCACAGGACAAGGATAACCGCCAAGACTACCGCACATAAAATCACAAGCCAGGGCTAACCACCAAGACCGTCGCACATTAATGCACAAGCCTAGGCTAACTGCAAGGACCGTCGCACATAAAAGCACAAGCCAAGGCTAACCGCCAAGACCGTCGCACATGAAAGCACAAACCTAGTCCAACCGCCAAGACCGTTGCACATAACATCTCATGAGACTCTTACTTTCATCAATGCATTTGAGCGCTATATAATTTCGGGTGCACCCGTCCATAAACACTTAAGTCCAAAACATCCCTAACATATCTTAACATGGTCTTTCTTTCATAGGGTTTCATTCATACATTCTTAATAAAAATAACCCCTTTTTACATACATATGCATAACTTGAGATGGATCATATCGTAAATGTAAAAAGAACAAGGATTTTGGCTTCAGAATAAGCAGTGAAGTAAATAAACTAAATCAACTTACTCTTGTACATGAAAAAATAACTAGAACACTGATCATAATTGATTGTCATGTAAAATTATGTCATGTTCATTAAATAAAACCCATAAATTCATAGTTCATCTCTTTAAACACGAAAAAACACATTCTTTACAAGTATAAATTTCATCGAGGATACATAAATTTTAAGGTTAAGCAGGTCCACTGGTGCAACATACATGTTGACTTAGCATCCATTAAAATTATTAGAAACTTATGTGTCAATATATATATATATAACCAAGTCCTAATAATAATTAATTGAAAAAGGGTTTTAGAAACTAAACATATGAAAACACATTCACCTGGACACATATAAATGCTTAAGGGGGTTCATGCCACACATTTTTACAAAAAGTGAATGAATTGTCAAAACGCTGATAAATGAAAATTTTCAATTAGAAGAGTCATTTTGATATTAAACCAATCCTTAAACATCATCATATATATAACCATGTATATAAATAGTTTTGGTATTTCTCTTAAAGTAATAATTTTAAAGGGTATATATAATTTTAATAACTCATCTTGTTATATCAAAATGTATTAAAAAAACATAATAATCATACCCATCCATAATGTATTTTGAAATTATTTGTGCGCAATTAAATAGGTGTATGCATTTATTGGTATTTATATACTTATGTACACATATACATACCTAAATATATATATATATATATATATTCTACTTGAAACTAAAACAATGTAAAATTCTAAAATCCCTTTACTTATACAAAAGGAACCGGTTACCAATTTCAGAATATTCCTTATAAGAAAAAAAAGTATTATAGAAAAATATGGTTTATGGAATTATAAATATTTATATAATCGACCGAACCAAGCTCAAGGTAAAACCATCAATTACTTGTTATACTTGTTTTGATGGTATAGTCATGAGATACCCGGGAACCAACAACAAGAAAATAGTGACTCTGTATGCATGCATGTTCCATTTATGTGTAAGTTTATTTATATATATATAACTATGTGTATACATGAACCCTAACCGAACCAAGCATAAAGTCAAGGAAAAATAAAAAGTCCCCTTACTCAGGTTCGATTATAGAAAGGGGAAAGATGGTATGAATTGTTTCATATGGTCCTGCATACATATCTTTACATATTTATATTAAAAAGTGTATAAACGTATATATAACCATCGAAGTGAAGGGAAACGAAACAATGGGATTTCCCTTCACTGTAATGACCCCGGTTTTGGAACTCCAAACTGAAGAGGACCAAAACATTCCTCAAATTCATGCATATGTGTATAAACAAGGTGTATATACGTATAAGTTTATATATAAACATCTATATAAATATATATACAAAAGCTAAAAAAAATGAACAAAACATGGATTCTCCCTTACAGGTTCGGAGAGGAGAAGAAAGATGACAAAGCGCCAGACTAGTGGTAGGAGATCCTAGAGACTTGAAGCAACCCTCCTTGCCTTCGATGCATGATCCTTCTCTTCGGTGTAAACCGAGGCTTAAGTAAGGTAGGATGGTCGACCCATTGAAGAGGCGGCGAGGGATCCAAGGCTGAGCAATAAATAGGCGGCACCGACATTGTGGAATGAGGGGGTGTCCACTATCGGCTTCGGTGGAGAAAAAAAAATGGAGTCTCACACTATTGGTACAGCGACGCGAGGACGAAGAAAACGGCAGGACGCAGGTAAGAGGAAAACTAGAAAATGAGGGGGTGGTCTGGATGTGGTGGAAGTTGATCGGACGGTTCAGATTTGACGAGATCGAATCAGATGGCCAAGACACTATACGGTACTAAAAGGTACAGACGGCCTTGATTGCACGGTAAGGATCGGACGGTCCGCGATTGCTGTGGTGTTTTAAAAGAGGAGGCTTTGTTTTTAACGTGTTAACATAATATATACTTTTTTTTCAACGTTTTTATCATATAAATTATGTTGTTTTATTATTTTATTAAACCTATTATAAAATAATTATTATTATTAATATAACCTTATTATTAAATTATTATTATCTTAAGTCAAGGGTTATAAATACACCTATATTCCAAACTATTAACCCCTACCTAAAACATAAACTAATTAATCATTTTCCTATATTTATTTAATTTATCAAAACATATAATTTAATATCACTTATCCTCTATTTATTGTCACTTATCATAATATAAATTTACAAGTTAATATCTATATGTTATTAAAAAAATTGATTATTTAACCTAGAATTTCAAAATAATAAAGATTCATTTTACGTTGAAGAAAAAAACATAATTTTATAAAAGTATGATAACTTAATATAATTAAGATAATATGAAAAAATATATATATAAATAATGTGTATATATATATTTATGTTGTTTCATTAGAAATTAGACCATAAATCAAAAAGATTCATTAAGAACTATTTAAAAGAAAAGAGTCTTAATTATTATAACTTTATTTAGAAAGACCCCTAAGGCCTTAAGATTTAAATTCCAATGGTCATTTTGAAAATACAACAGCGGTAAAATTGCAACAGCTATGTGGAACCTTTATAAATATGAAGTTTTGGTATTCATACTTTGAAGTTGGTTTGTCAGCTAAGGATGGTTCTCTACATTGCACTGGTACTCTGCACGGCCACCGTGGCATTGTCCATCCTGATGCTTATGATGGATCCTAGTGATCCAGACTACGAAGTCGGGCTTGTTTTTATCCTGAGTATCCTTCCGGTGATCGTACTAGGGTTTTTATTTGGCATTTATGGTTAGTGAGCTTTCCATGTGATCTCAGTATGTTTTAAGACACTTCGGTGTTTAGTTCTTAAATAAAAAGTTATGTGTTATTATCTTTTACATTCCGATTGATTTAAAGAGAAAACATCAATGGCACAAAACACCCAATTGTCATTTATATGGTTTGAAAACATATGGGTGTTAAATTATTTCCCCCTTCAAAGAATTGTGTCCTCGCAATTCTATTCATAAAAAGAAAAACTGAAACCACAGTCGTACAACTCTACTGAAATAGGGGATCCGTCTCGGTTAACGGAATACCAAAGTTGGTACATTGTTCTTCTGTTTCCCTAGCCCAGATGCACTTTGAACAGTAGCTCTTGATCTTCTTCTCATGAGTACTACACACATGTTTCCAATAGGAGGATCATGCGGTGAAAAGCTCTGAAACGTCCGATTAGATAAATTCCCTAATAACTCTCTGTGCTACATCACGTTCGAGGTAATCGAGGGAAATGATGCGATTGAGGAGACTGAAATTTAAAAATGGGAACATATAGGCTGCACTAAGCTGTCCATCCTAGGAAGCTATGAGGAAGCACGCTCTGGCAGAGAAGTTTTGCGCCAGAGTAAAAGACTGAAAGAGACCTTCAAAATATCTTCCCCTTCGCATATAGCAAGAAAGTTGAGTAGTGGCGATGAGATGAAAAACATGATCATCCTCCTGGCACGAACGAAGAATCTCAGGAATGTTTGCTAAATCAAGCAGATATTGGAAAGACCATTGCAGGTGGAGAAAGGATGGATAATCCACCATGTATGTCCTGATAATAATAACCTCTACAAACTCATCAGGTACTGATCAGATGTTCGTTTGACCAGCCATCTGAAAAAAATATTTGAAAGAAAACACTTAACAACACTGATACGGTAGAGGCCAGAAAGAAAACAGGAAACGTTCATTCACACAAAATTTTACATAACAAAGCCTGAGATTACTAAACGAACATCACAAAGAGAGGAAAAAATCCCCAACTCTTCAAACCACACACAAGGTGAACAGAGGGGGTTGAACTCATCAGAACATTTATGATGCCTCCTGAGTTTATCATGAGGGGTATGGAGTCGGGAAACATCACCATACACCTCTTGTCAAAGAGACAATCGGGTGGACTCATCTTCCAATACCCCAAGTCCATCAACTGGCCCCAGAATCCATAGTGCAAAATCTGACATAGGTAGGCCGCTCGGCAGTCTCCAGCATCAGCAGCTTATTGAAAGGGGTTATCGAGCATCGTGAAAAATTATTCTTTAGTTGTGAACACTTGGAAGAGTCCCTCGTGGTACCTTCCCCTACGTGCATAAGAGGAAAATTGGGTCATCATTATTAGTAGATAATCCATCCCCAATCCCATGTGAAGACTAAGCACCCTAGACGAGTTTGACACATCATACAAGTTCTTTCATGACATGTGGATATGGGCGTAATTAAGGAAGTTATCCTGACTCGCCAGAGAAACAATGTTCTCTAGAGCCTCAATAGGGAGTGACAGTGGGTCGGTAGGTACATTTTCATCAGCCATCAGAAAGTTATAACATTTTTACTCTGTCAATCATAGTAATATATTCATACCACCTGGTTTTCCAGAGTTCCCTATACCCATCCTCTGATACCAACTATAGAGACCCCGATCCTCGGGTACCTCATGAGACATGATATACCATCATTTTATTACAACATTTACAATAATATATCATGTCCCATTACTACAGATGATCGTGAGGCTCAGGATTCTGGGAAACCAGTTGCTTCTGATAAACTTCATCAGTACAAACCGGGCTTGAAAATTTTAAAACAAAAAAGTAAGTTGAGAAAATATGCCTAGTAAGGGGTTTTTAAATACATTTTAAGAAAACCCTTTCTTAAAGAAGCCCTTTCAAAGATAATAAAACACTTCACAGAAAAAACTAAGAATTAACTTTTCATAAGAAATGAAAATCCTACATTTTTTAAAACGACTTCCACAGAGAAGAAGTACGTACTTAAAATAAGCTTTAAAGAAGACATAAATCAGAGATCGCAAGCATGTGAAGAATTAATGATGCATAACTTAAAACCAAAATTACTTAAGTTCTACAAGATAGAGTGTAAGCCGGGAAAACATCCATATCATGATTCATTGGCACATAAAATTCTGATAACAACATATTAAACATGTTACAGTTCATACCTCATAAATTCATTCTCATAGTCAAGGGAGTTTTCAACTAGGGGATGTCTTGATAGTTGGACTAACCCCTTGATTGACCATTTATCATCACATGTAGAGGGAATGTATAATGCCAACCATTGTCAAGACCTTGTGTCATGATCTTAAAACATAACTTAGTACGGGTCAAGGCAAACCGCCAATCCCGTTTACCATAGTAGTACAAGAGAAGGATAACTACCAAGGCCGTCACACATAAAAGCACAAGCCAAGGCTAACCGCCAAGACCATCGCACATAAAAGCACAGGCTAAGGCTAACCGCGAAGATCGTCGCACAAGAAAGCACAAGCCTAGGCTAACTGCCAAGGCGGTCACACATAAAAGCACAAGCCAAGGATAACCGCCAAGACCGTCGCACATGAAAGCACAAGCCTAGGCTAACCGCCAAGACAGTCGCACATAACGTATCAGGAGACTCTTAATTTACCCAATGCATTGGAGCGCTATATAATTCCAGGCGCACCAGTGCATAAACATTTAAGTCAAAAACATCCCAAACATATCTTGACATGGTCTTTCATTCATAGGGTTTCATTCATACATTCCTAATAAAAAAACCCCCTTTTTACATACGTATGCATAACATGAGATGGATCATATCTTAAATGTAAAAAGAACTAGGCTTTTGGATTAAGAATAAGAAGTTATGTAAATAAACTAAATCAACTTACTCTTATACATGAAAAAATAACTAGAACACTGAACATAATGGATTGCCATCTAAAATTATGTCATGTTCATTAAATAAAACCCATAAATTCATAGTTCTTCTTTTTAAACATGAAAAAACTCATTCTTTAAAAGTATAAATTTCATCGAGGGTACATAAATTTTGAGGTTAGGCCGGTCCACTGGTGAAACATACATGTTGTCTTAGAATCCATTATAATTATTAAAAACTTATGTGTCAAAAAGAATATATATATATATATATAACCAAGTCCTGATAATAATTAATTGAAAAAGGGTTTTGAAAACGAAAATTATGAAAAAACTTTCACCTGGAAACATATAAATGCTTAAGGGGGTTCACGCCACACATTTTTACAAAAAGTGCATGAATTGTCAAAACGCTGATAAATGAAAATTTTCAATTAGAAGAGTCATTTTGATATTAAACCAATCCTTAAACTTCATCATATACATAACCATGTATATAAATAGTTTTGGTATCTCTCTTGAAGTAATAATTTTAAAGGGTATATAAAATATTAATAACTCATCATGTTATACCTAAATGTTTTAAAAAAACTTAATCATCATACTCATACATTATGTATTCTGAAATTACTTGTACGTAATTAAATTGGTGAATGCATTTATAGGTATTTATATAATTATGTACACATATACATACCTAAATATATATATATAGTCTACTTGAAACTAAAACAATGTAAAACGCTAAAATCCCTTTACTTATATAAAAGGTACCAGTTACTAATTTTAGAATATTCCTTATAAGAAAAAAAAGATTATAGAAAAATATGGTTTATGGAATTATACATATTTATATAATCGACCGAACCAAGCTCAAGGTAAAACCCTCAATTACTAGTTCTACTTGTTTTGATGGTTTGGTTATGAGATACCTGGGAACCAGCAATAAGAAAATAGTTATCCGGTATGCATGCAAGTTCTATTTATGTGTAAGTTTATATATATATATATAACTATGTGTATACATAAAGCCTAACTGAACCAAGCATAACGTCAAGGCAAAATACAAAGTCCCCTTACTCAGGTTCGATTCTAGAAAGGGGAAAGTGGGTATAAATTGTTTCATATGGTCCTGCATACATATCTTTACATATTTATATAAAAAGTGTATATACGTATATATTACCATATAAGTGAAGGGAATGGAAACAACGGGATTTCCCTTCACTGTAAAGACCCCGGTTTTGGGACTCCAAAAATAAAGTGGACCAGAACATTCCTCAAAGTCATACATTTGTGTATGGACAAGGTGTATATACGTATAAGTTTATATATAAACTTCTATATAAATATATATACCCTGGAAAAAAAATAAACAAAACATGGCTTGTTCGTTACTGGTTCAGAGAGAAGAAGAAGGAAGATGAAGTGCCGAACTGGTGGTAGGATATCCAAAAGACTCGAAGAAACCCTCCTTGCCTTCGGTGCATGATCCTTCTTTTTTTTGTTAATCGAAGCTTAAGGAAGGTAGGATGGCCGACCCATTGAAGAGGCAACGAGGGATCCAAGGCCGAGCAATAAATAGGCGGCACCGACATTGTAGAATGAGGGGGTGTCCACTGTCAGCTTAGGTGGAGAAAAAAATGGAGCCTCACCCTACTGGTACAGTAGCGCGAGGAAGAAGAAAACCGGAGGACGCGGGTAAGTGGAAAACTGGAAAACGAGGGGGCGGTCAGGATTAGGTAGAACTTGATCGGACCGTTCAAATTTGACGAGATAGAATCGGATGGCCAAGACACGATGAAATATTAAAAGGGACAGACGGTCGGGATTGCACGGTAAGGATTAGACGGTTCACGATTGCTGCGGTGTTTTAAAAGAGAATGTGGCTTCGTTTTTAACGTATTAACAAAATATATACTTTTTTCCAACGTTTTTATCATATCAAATGTGTTGCTTAATTATTTTATTAAACCTATAATAAAATCATTGTTTTTATTAATATAACCTTATTATTAAACTATTATTATCTTAATTCAAGGGTTATAAAAACACCTATATTCTAAACTATTAACACCTACCTAAAACATAAACTAAATTATCATTTTCTTATATTTATTTAATTTATCAAAACATATAATTTAATATCACTTGTCCTTTATTTATTGTCACTTATCTTAATTTAAGTTTACATGTTAATATCTATATGTTATTAAAACAAAATGATTTTTTAACCCAAAATTTCAAAATAATAAATTTTCATTTTACGTTGAAGAAGAAAACATAGTTTTATAAAGTATGGTAAATTAATATAATTAGGCTAATATGAATATATATATATATATATAAATGTGTATATAAATATTTATGTTGTTTCATTATAACATAGACCATAAATCAAAAAGTTTCATTAAGAATTATTTAAAAGAAAAGAGTTTTAATTATTATAACTGTATTTGGCAAGACCCCTAAGGCCTTCGGATTTAAATTCGAAAGGTCATTTTGAAAAGACAACAACAGTAAAATTTGAATGGATATGTGGAACCTTTATAAATATGAATTATTTGTATTCATACTTTTATGTCGTTTGTCAGCTAAGGATGGTTCTCTACATTGCACTGGTACTCAGCACGACCACCGTGGCAATGGCCATCCTGATGCTTATGATGGATCCTAGTGATCCACACTACGAAGTCGGTCTTGTTTTTATCCTAAGTAGCCTTCCAGTAATTGTACTTGGGTTTTTATTTGGAATTTATGGTTAGTGAGATTTCCATGTAATCTCAGTATGTTGTAAGACACTTTAGTGTTGAGTTCTTAAAAAAAATGTTATGTGTTATTATCTTTTACATTCTGATTGATTTAAAGATAAAACTTCAATGGCACAAAACACCCAATTGTCATTTATAAGGTTTGAAAACTTCGGGGTGTTACACATATTAACCCCGCCCATATCCCTAAATCCACCACCACCTACCCTACTACTCCACCCACCTATTACTTTGAGATAGATCTTTGGTCATATATGTTTTCATCCTAGATAATATGCATCATATCTCCTTATATCTACATATCCCATTGTAAATTATATACCATTTTAGCACCCATACACCACCACTATCTCCAGCAATTTCTCAGACACCACTATCCCCTTCCAGCACTTTCACATATAACAATCACACCCAAACCACCACTTCTGCTGTTTTAAAATCAAAACAAACAAACCATGGTTCCCAATTGAAATAAATGGTAGGGTTGTCCCAGAGGAGCAAGGGACCAGCTATCACCCAACCCACTGAGGTATATTTTTTGACCTAGCTTTCATACGCATGTCCCCACTACATATCAGTACATCCCCACTTCCCACCACAGAGATAACTTCTAGCACCATGAAATCACAATTAGTAGATGATCACCAAGTCCCATCATCCATCAAAACCACAAACGAGGAAGGAGAGATATGTCTACACTCTGTTCGGGAGTAGACAGTATGTGTTATGATTAATGACATATATTTTTCTTAGTCCACCCCAGTCCCCTTCAGTATTTATTTTTATTATTTAAGGGGTATTATTTTTCTTAATTATGGTTTTAACATTCATCGTTGAATAATTACATTATATTTAATTTTTTAATATGATTTTTTAGCTGTTATAATTTCTTATTTTTCAATTCATTCACTTTTATAGTAGCCATGTCTATATTTTTTATTTATTAATTTGTCATTCAGGCTTCCATATTACCTTTTTCAATGAATGAATCATCACCTGGCTAATGTTGAGTGCCATGTTCATTATCTATCACTTTATATTCATGCTGAACAACCACCACCATAAGAAAAAATACATTTCCTTCCACATCATATTCATGTTTGGTATGCTTCTGATGTGATCAATCCTAAAAAGATGATGAGATATTGAGCATAATTCCCCATTTATTCATAGAATATGGAAGGAATCTGAGTTAATGGATGATATTTGTAACACCCTAATATTTCATTGTACGTTATCTCTTCGAAGTAATTCAATATCTTGTGCTACACACAACACTGAGTTCAAGCATATCACAACTTATCAAACTACATGTTTTAAGTTTTTATGAATAATATTGACCTCATTTGGAATTTTATATATATCCTATATAATTTTAACATTCATATTTTGTGATTTCAACAAATAATATAAGAAAAAATTCATTTTTTTCTATGATAAAAGAAGTATTTTTCAAAAAAAATGCAATTTTACCACATGCTAATGGTGTAAATTTTTTAAATGCAATATTTCACACTTTCATATTAAATTTTATTTAATAGAATTCTCATTTTTAAGCGGGACATAAAAATTTATTTTGGAATTTGTTTTCAGAGAACATTCATTTTTTGATAAAAAGTTTATGAAGCTAAATTTTAATTGAAAATTATATTTTAAATCCAAATAATTTATAGTGTTAAATTAAAAATTGGAATGATTTTTAACTATAATTAGATATTATATTTATCATTTAATACAATTTAGGTTATTATATATAATTTTACATTTTAATTGGACATAAACAAATGTTAATCTTTTGATTGTTTTTTCTTTTTTAAAAACCCGCTTTCTGGTTTTGACAATGGGAATTAATTTTAAATTAATAAATGAAACTTATAAGTTATCATTTTGGTTAAATATATTCCATTTTTTGAATTTGTAATATCAAAATTATTCTAGGATGCATTTTTTTTATTTTTCTAAAAACATCCAATTTTTTATGAATAGTAAAAAACACTACGTTATTTTTTCTAACCAACATTTTATTTATATAATTATTTATTTTATTTAAATTTATTTTATGTCAAAATAGATACATAATACCTATATAAGTTCATTTTAATTCCTTGGAGCCATTTTATAATAAGATTAGATGTATACTCTTTTATTGAACATTTTACCATCTTTTACCCAACTTCTAGACATATTCGCAAATTTTCATAAAATGTAATTTTACCACTTCTGTGAATAGAATTTCAAAAATTTGACAGACACATTTGACATCAGAAATTAAAATGTTGTTTAATTGGATGAAACTATTTTTTCATTAATAGTAACATTAATATTTTATTTACCAAAGTTAAAAAAAATAGGGTAATTAAAGTTAAAAATATTATTATAATTACCCCAAAACATGCCCAAATTCTATTGTATAAGTTTATTTAGACCAAAATCAACCTTAGAAATAATATATGATCATTTTTTATCCACATTAATTAGACTAGACAGTTATTATGATTTTATTTATATAAGATTTATAAGTGTAAAATTGAAATATTAATTACTAAAACATTTTTAATATAGGCATATACATAAGATAAATTCGACTATAAATGTTAATTAAAATGATAAAAATATTTTATACACCATGTTATTTTTTTTATAAATATTAGACATTAAATAACTAAATTTATTTATGACACAATGATGATACGTTAATTACCTAATATAATAATGAATCAAAATAATGGTATTATTAATATTAAAATAAATATAATTTCTAATTTTTGATGACATCTAATAATTGTCTAGGTTAATATATAATTTTAAGTTTGATTAAATGTTTTTTTATAAGTATTCACTTTTTTATGACTTTCACAAAAACCAAATACTAAATAGTGTCAAAATTGACATTAATGAGTTTTTAAAAAAATACTATATTATTAATTGATATTATGTCCCTATAAATCTATATTTCGGTCAAATGATTACATAAGATTAGATATTTCATTAATGAAAAACATGGGGTTCTGTTGTCTTTTTATAGTATGTTTATAATCCATTTATTATAATAATATAATAGGACATGATAAAATTTAAAATATTTAACTAAGAGTTAATTATAAATGATAGGGTTAATATGGTGACCTGAACATGTATAAAACCTTTTGGTTGAAATTAATTTGACCCATGTACACCTTATCTTTGAAATAAATCAATTTTGTTGCATTATAAACCGAAAATGATTTTTATAATAAAATAATATTTCGAACATTTCATAAAGTGACCCACACCTCTCTTATAAAATTGTACATTACCTTTTATCAAAATAACACGTCCAAATCCATTTTTCTTGGCCATACCTAGCCCAAATCTCATCCCAACATCACTTACATCATCCTAGAGGGATTTCATTGAGTAGAAATCCACCCTGAGGAGCTCCTTTCTTCAAATCAAAAGAAAACACCCAATGAATAGGAAATTATAGTATCACCTCTTTCAAAGTTCATTTCTTCTTCTAATTTCTATTTCTTTGTAATTTCCATAAAAAAAATAATAAATCTAGTACCTTATTACGTAATTTGATATTATTATAAATATGGTACAACCATACTCAATATTCTGTCCATCCTACTAATGATAATGTGACCTTGCGTGCGTACGGACGACTTACCATCTTTTCACTGTGGTGTAATTTATTATTCAACACTATGTTACTTGGATGGATATAATTATGATTAATATTTATATAAATATTTAAAATAACATGTCAATTTATTTTTAAAATTAATATACCATCCAATTCATCAAAATTTAATCTTTAAGGAAATGATTTCGTCACTCGTGTCTGTGTACGGCTTATCGTCTCCACGACGCGATGAGATTCAATTCCAGGTTCACCATTCAATGATGATTATAAAAATATAAATTATTAATAAGTTTGTAATATATGACATAATAATTCTAATAATGATACATATATATATATATATATTTATTTATTTTTGTGTGAGTGTGTGTGTGTACTTACATATATATGATTCACTTACTTTCGTAAATTCGATATTAAGACGAAATCAACGTTTATGCGTACATACGGCCTACCGTCTCCATAAACAATGCTTTTTATTTCATATATCTATCTATTATATATATTTATATTCTAAATATATATTATATATAAATCATTTAATATATTGTTTAATTATTTAAATCATAATCTAAATGACACAATCTAGAATAACAAGTTACAACACGTACGATAATGAAAGTGATTACTACCCAAAATTTTAATTTAACATGAAAAACATTATTAAATGTGTAGTATGAATTCATAAATGAATTTTTTATGATATAATAAATATGAAAATAGTTCGGGTATAATTTAATAACATAATCTGGTAATTATACAGAAGTTTGAATGTACCATCTACCAAAGGAAAGAGCAAATTAAGGGTTAGTTCCTCAATCTCATTATTATTCGAGATTGATTATGTGTAATTTTTTTCTAGGAAATATTTATTATTCACATCCATGTTTCATAAAATAATTTTTCAAAATGATTCTTTTAATGTAATATTGATAAAAAACATTCATTTGAATGTTTTATATATTTATTCTTCCTAGTCATTCTCATTAATGTCTTGGTTTTGAAAATAGTTCTATGGATTTATTTATATGGACATTGATTATTTTAAATTGTTAATTCCATTCAAAAGATTAAAAGTGGTATGAGACACTTTGATTCAAAAATATATTTTAAAGGTCTACCCATATAAATGTGTGACTTTTAAATTATTTCACAAAAATTAATATTTCTCTCAAAAAGTTGTACTGATCTTGATCAACTTTGTCAACATCCATTGCTGGTTATTATTCATGATTGAGGTGATTTTATTATAATACAGTCTTACATATTGTACTAAATGACTTATAATATGTTTTACTATGGATGTTCAATTTTTTCCCCTTCATGGTTTTGGATGAACTATTTAAATTTCATATGTTAGTTTTAATACAAATGTTTATGTTGTGTTTCAACATTTTCATATAAGAGATGCAGTGGACTTAGTAAGTGATAGGTGGAGCCCTCAATATCTCCTCCATGCATTGGTAGGTCTCATGAGGAAAACTAGTGTCGTGGCCTAGGGCCAGGACAAAAAATTTATTTGTAGTCTTTGCACGAGTCCTTGATTTTGTGGTAATGATGTCTGACGTTAGGCATTCCCTCATTTTAAAATTAATTATTACATGTGATTATTCAACTAGTAGAATATACTTGTGCATGTTTATAATGTAATTGTTGATTTTTTTACTCTAAATTATGTTAATGTTTACATTTAAAAATATGTTATTTTTATTACACATCAGTCCTTAAAATTTTAAACTTCTAGTAAATTATTTACCCTTACTGATCATTTGAGCTCACCCATTTCTTATGTTTTTTTTATTCCAAGAAGTGTATTATGATTGATATACAATGTTATTCTAGGGTAATAATTACATTCACAACAGATTATTTATGTGGTTTTTTTGTTTGAATGTGTAATGTAACTTCTATGTATGTAATCTATTGTCCAAGACTACTAAATTGAATGGTACTTAGAGACTTGATTTCTTGTAATCAGGCGAATGCATTAAAATAATGCACTGACTCTGGTTAACTGGGGCCATGGATTTATAGTTTGAATTATTGGAATTTTACTACAATCCATGGAATCTAGATTTAGAATAACTGTAATTAGATAACATTACCCTATGATAGTAATTTAGGATTTGTATACATGGACTTCCTATAATTTTGGTAATGTAGATTTTTTTGTATTTTCCACGAACTACATCCCTGTCTGGATACGAGAAGGTAGAGGCGGTTCTGGCATAGTTGTATCTAGGAGTGATAACTCTGACAATGAGTTTTGGACTTGACCAGGGGTATCATGCTACCCGAAAATAGGCCATGTTTCACTCATTGTTACGACACTCTCGAGTGATATTCTTAAAAAAATACACATTTTATTCACAAGACATTATGAAAATTTTAAGAGTATATATTTCCTCAAAGATTTTTTTTATGATGATAGATTATATGGATAATATTTTAAATTCACGTTAGGTATTTTACAATTTTGTAATTACACATTGTGATTCATAAATGAACCTAGTATATGCTATTATATAGAAATGGCACACAATAAGTTTAAAGAGAACTCCAACAATGCACATGATCCAACGTCTAAGAAGAATCAAATCATTCATAGTATTAAGACAACATTTAGAAGAGAAATTGTCTCGCATGTATTCTCATCACTTGGAGAAATAATATCATGAGTTTATAAGATGTGTAAAGAATTTTCTGAGTGTTATGGATTTCATGGAAAGTAAGTGAAGAAAATTATGGTAAAGAGAAACATGGATAAATGGAAGAGGTGAAAGAAGGATTTTTTCATATGTGATAACTGTGAAATGTGTCACCTTGGAAAATTCATGATGGGACTGGGAGTTTTTTATAATTTTGGAGAAAAAGGACACCATGTACGTGATTTCAAGGATAAGAAAAAAGTTTCAAATGTACAGTGTATCATCTGCAAGGAGATAGAACACTAGGTGAATAAATCATCAGAGTATGCCTTAAATGATGTTATGGGATAATAATAATGTAATTATTATACCACAGATGAGGTGGAATGACTGGTGTTCTTATGTTTTTATTAAAGAATTATTTTATTTGAGTGTTGTATCAATGATTTACTTATTATATGAAGTATGTAAATAAACAAGGATTGTACTTTAGTACTATTTCATTGAGTATTTGAGATTATATGCTTCTAAAAAAAGTTACTCAATGACAAGTTCATCATTTTGGAAAATACATGGTTGAAGGAAATATAATCCTTAATATGGTTATGATACTGAGTTTTTGAATTTTGAATAAGATATGATTGATTTGGATAAATTATATTCGATATTATTGACTACTTTGAAACTAATTAATTGTCTTTTTATTTCATTATTGTTGGAGTTTAAAACATTTTGGGATATAAGGAGTATATCTAGTGTTCTATATGTAATAAGGGAGAATGAATGAAATCAGTAATGTTTTATAATAATTCTGGGTGTTACCATTTTTTAAAAGAATACATGATAAAAGAATTAACATGTTATTATGTGGAAAAAAATATTTTCACTATGTTTACATTTCTTGAAAATTTTGGGCATTGAGTTTGGACAGAATTATTTTGCATAAGTCTAAAGGATGGAGTGAATTAAGTTATACATTGGATACTATTGTTAAGGTTACCTCATTTCCTAATTTTATTTTTGGATTGTTATAAAAAGGACAACCCGGAGGTCGGGCGACAACCCGTTGCGTCTGGCAAGTCCGTGAGACGTGAACCCGCAACCAAAGGGATACAAGGGTCCATCAACTACCACTGGCCTTCATGATGTACAAGTTTGTAAAATGTAGTTTTTTTTAAAATTTTCTGACATAATAATTTTAAATTAATTATTTTTGGAACCTTATACGATTATGATTAATATAATATTTTTTAATTCTATTATCTTTGGTATTGGAAGATGAGTTTGTGGAATAAGTTATTTGAATGATGTAACCCTATATATCAAGTATTGTTTTTTTCTTATTCAGTGAAAAAATTAATTTTTAATCATTAGTGAAGGGATCTAAAAAAAAAAATGTGTTATCCTAATACCTTATGTTTTGTTAGATTAATGGTATTTAAATCATCATTGATTTATGGGATTGAGGTCCTCAATATTCCATTTATTATTTACCTATTTTTTTATACTCTAAATCAATACATAAATTTTTTTATGTTTTTCCATGAATCATGTGTCTCAAATTTCCACTGATGTTCTCTTATTCAATATAATAATTTGGTGTGGAATTTTCCACTTCTCTTTCCCTCTTATTAACTTTAAATTTTATTAACCTTATTTTTTATGTGGGTTTTCCATATTGGTATTTTCTATTATTAGCCTTTTATTTTTGTAGAAAAATTTCAAAATTTGAGGATTCAATTTATAGGAGGGTAGAATGTAAGACCCCAAAAATTCATTGTACGTTATCTCTTCAAAGTAATTCATTATCTTGCACAACACACAACACCAAGTTGATGCGCATCACGACCTATCATACTAGCTATTTTAAAAGTGTTTCTGAATATTATTAACCACATTTTGAATTATATATATATACTATATAATTTTAACTTTCATATTTTGGGTTTTTTTGACATAATAGATGGAAAATTCAATTTTTCATATAAATACATTATTTTTTATAAAATTGAAATTTTTCTGCCTATTAACAGTTAACATTTATTAATTGAAATATTTGACACTTTTATATTAAATTTTATATAATAATATTATTATTTAAAATCTATAAATACAAATTTAGTTTCGATATATTTTTTATGTTTTTATGATAACTTTCATATTTTGATAAATTTTAAAAGATGCTAAATTTTAATTGAAAACATCTTTTTTAATCAAAATAATTTATAGTGTAAAATTATAAATTTGAATGGTTTTTAAGTATAATTATATTATATTTTCATTATTTATTAAAATTTATGCCAGTATAAATAATTTCACATTTAAATTGGACATAATCAAATGACGATATTTTGATAGTTTATACTTTATAAAAAACAGCTTTTTGGTTTTGACAATGGGAATTAATTTTAAATTAATAAATGCATATTATATGTTTTAAATTTGGTAAAATAGACTTCATTTTTGAATTTGGAATATAAAAACTAGATTTGGGTTATTTTTTGGTATTTTTCAGAATACTATCAATTTTTGATGAATAGTGAAAAACATTGCGTTGTTATTTAAAACCGACTTTTTATTTAAATAATTATTTATTTATTTTAAATTTATTTCAAGTCAAAATAGATACATAATACCAATATAAGTTCAATGTTATTCATTGGATCCATTTTATAATAATATTAGATGTATAAATGTTTATTGAACTTTTTACCTTCTTGTACCCACCTTCTAGGAAAATTTGCATGTTTTCATCAAACTTATTTTTACCACTTCTATGAAATGAATTTAAAAAATCCAAGAGACATGGTTGATATATGTATGTAATATTTTGTTAAATAGGATGAATTTTCTTTCTTAAATAGTAACATTATAATTTTATTTACCAGAGTTAAAAGTAAATAGGGTAATTAAACGTAAAAATGATATTATAATTACCCTAACATGTGTCCTAATTCTATTGGAAAATAGTATTTCGACCAAAATAAACATTCTGAATAAAATATTATACTTGTTTATCCACTTGGATTATATTTGGACATTGATTATTATTTTATTTAAATGATATTTCAAAGTGTAAAATTAAAATTTTAATACCTAAAACATTTTCAATACTAGATTATACATAATATAAATTAGACTATAAATATTAATTAGAAATATAAAATTATTTCCTATATCATGGTATTTTATTTATAATTTTTATATTATAAATAATTAAATTTATTTATGACACAATGTTGAGGAAGTAATTAGCTAAATAATGATAGAATCAATTAAATGATATTACAAAGATTAAAATAAAAATAATTTCAATGTTTTGATGAAATCAACGAATTTTTTATGATAATATGTAATGTTATGGTTGATAAAATGTATTTTTTTATGTAACCAAGTTGTTATGACATTCATAAAAACCAAATACTAAATAGTGTAAAAATTGACATGAATGAGTTTTTAAACAAATACTATATTATTAAATCGTATAATATCCCCAAAAATCTATAGTTAGCCAAATGAATTATATGTGATTAGATATGTCAATAATGATCCACTTGGGTATCTATTTACTTTTTATATTATGTATTTTAACCATTTATTATAATAATACGAGAGGAAATAGTAAAAGTTAAACTATATAACTAGGAGTTAAATCAACATGATATGGTTAGTATGGTAACCTAAAATTGTCTGAAACTAATTGGTTGAGAATATTTAGACCCATACACACATTATATTAGATATATATTAATTTGGATACATTTAAAACCGAAAATGATTTTATAATAAAATAATATTTCAAACGTCACTTAAAGTGAACCTCACCTCTCTTGGTAATTCTCATTCTCTCCAAATCACACCTCCAATTCCATTTGGATCCGACAAACCCTGACAAAATATCATCCCAAATTTCATAAATTAATCCTAGGGGCATTCCCTTGAGCAGAAACACAATCTTAAGATCCCTTTTTACAAATCAAAAAGGAACACTGAATGAAGAGGTAATTATTTTATCACCTCTTTCAAATTTCTTTTCTTCTTCCACATTCTCTGTTTTTGTTAGTTCCATACAAAAATAATAAATACAGTACCATATACATACTTTGATGTTATTATTAATATGGTAAAACCATACTCATTATTCTATCCATCTTATCAATGATAATGTCACCAGGCGTGCGTAAGAACGACATACCGTCTCTAAGCAGCGGTGTAATTTTTTATTCAACACTATGTTATTTAGATGGATATAATGATGAGTAATATGTTTATAAATAATTAAAATAACAATTTAATTTCTCGGTAAAATTAATATAACAACCAATTCCACACATTTTAAAAAATTAAGGAAATGATATCGCCACTCGTGTGTACGTATGGCTTACCGTCTCCACGATGCGAAAGATTCAATTCCAAGATCACCATTCAACGATGATTAGAAAAATATATATTATAATAAGTATGTAATATATGACATAATAATTCTATGGGATATATGTGTGTGTGTGTGTGTGTGTCTGTATGTACTTACATATATCTTATTCACTTACTTACATTCAATAAGATATCAAAATAGAAACAACGTTTATGCGTACGTAGGGCCTACCATCTCCATAAACAGTGTTTTCCATTTCATATATCTATGTATTAAACATATTTATATTATGAATAAATATTATATGTAAATAATGTTTTATATTCCTTATTTATTTAAATCATTATCTAAATGAAATGATCATGAATGACATGTTAAAACATGTACGATAAGGAAAACGATCATTACACGAAATATTAATTTATCATGGAAATAAATATTAAATGGGTAGTATAATGTCATAAATGAATCATAAATGATATAATAAATATTAATATGGTTCTGGTATAATTTAATAACATTCTTAGGTCATTTTATAGGAGGTTAAATGTACCCTCATCTAAAGGAAAGTGCAAGGTAAGGGTTAATTCCTCAATCACATTATTATCTGAGATTGATTATGTGTATGTATTTTCTGGGACATATTTATTATCCATTTCCATGTATCATAAAATAATTTTTCAAAATTATTCTTCTATGGTACTCTTTAATTAAAACATCATTGGAAATGATTTAAACGTGTATTCTTTTAATTGTGTATCATTAATGTCCATGTTTTCAAAATATTTTTTAGGAATTATTTATAGAGACATGATTTTTTTAAAATGTTAATTACTTTCAAAAATTTCAAAGTGGTATCAGACACTTTAAATAAATAATAAATTTCAAGTGACTTCCTTTATAAATGTGTGACTTTTAAATGATTTCACAAAAAATGAATATTTCTCTAAAAAGGTTTTACTAGCCATTTTTAAATATATAAACAACATTTATTAGATATTATTATTGATTGAGTTTGATTTATTATAATTCAATCTTCCATATTTTATTGAATGAGTTATAATATATTTGACAGTGGATGTGCTATTTTTATACCTTTCATGGTTTTTGGATTACTATTGATATTTTGTATGCTAGTTTCAATAACAATTTTTATGTTATTTTTCAACATTTTCATATGTGGGATGTCGTGGAATTAGTAAGTGACTTGTGGAGACCTCTATAGCTCCTTGATGCATCAGTAGGTATCAGGAGACAAACTAGTGTTGTGGCCAAGGCCTTAAAAAATAAAATTATTTGTAGTCTTGGCACTTGTCCCTAACTATGTGGTAACTATATCCGGCGTTAGGCATTCCGTCATTATGAAATTAATTATTACATGTGATTATTTGAAAAGTAAAATATCATTGTGCATGTTTATATTGTAATTTTTGACTTATTTACCCTATATTATGTGTATTTTAATGTTTAAAAGTATGTTTTTTTATTACACATATTTCCATACAAGTTTATAGATTCTGTTAAATTATATACCCTTAATGAGAATCTGAGCTCACACATTTCATATGTATTGTTTTTCTAGGATTCCAAGAATTGTATTTTGTTTGATAATAAGGGATAAGCTAGGGTAATAATGGAGTTCTAAATATATTATTTATGTTTTGTTTTATGTTTTAATGTGTAATGTAATGTTCATGTATGTAATCTATTTCCCCAGGCCACTAAACAGATCGGTCCTTCGGGTCATGATTCCTTAAAATCATGAAAAAGAATTAAAATAATGCACTGACTCTGGGTAACTAGGATGGGGGCGTTGCAATATTTACTAATATTTAAGATCATCCAACTATATTATGACATCATAGTTAGCGCTTTAACGGAGGAATCCCATTTTACATATATTTTCGTTTTTTATTTATGTTTCTTTCTTTGTCATCATTTTTTATTATTCCATTTTTTATAATGAGTCACTTTGAGCCTTAATGTTTACATATACCTGCATTTATATCTCATGTATTTCATTTATATACATTTTGTGCATATTACAATATTACTATTTTTAATTCATAAACCTCATGTATTAATATTTTATTTAGTATAGGATTCTTATTTATAACAATTATCTAGGATTCCTAATTAAAAATTTAGGGGAACTAAAATTTCTCTATGGTACACCATTCATTAGTGGGAGGTCTCAGTTGCTTAGTATTTCAATTTCCAATTTCTATATCCAAAATTAAATTTATTTTTCATAATTATCCAATGGTGCCTCCACAAAAAGTGTAGACACTATATCGTTCAACATGTGGCTGAGTTTTCTTGAGTTTCAATTTCGATACAATTGAGTTATTATTTTTTTTAATTTATCTAGGAGAAATTTTTCATTTGGAATCAGTTTTTAATCCTAAAACTCCTTACACCCATATAAATCAATTGAAATGATATAATGGAAATTACTGGAATTCCATGTTATTCTAAATTTGATATTCATTTAATTATTGCTATATTTTTTATAAATTAAAATTAATTTATTTGAATTACTTTTAATTGGTTTATTACAAGATTTTATACCATTTATTATTTTCAGTTTTTTTACTCCCATTCCTAAGAGGATTCGGATCCTGCCATTGCATATTATTTTTTAATTGTATTTAATGTGTGAAAATTGGGAATTGTAATCCTATCATAACAAGCATTGAAAGCATATTGAGGCAATTATGGAACAAATAAAATTTTAATATAATTGAGGAAAAACATTTGGGTGACTTTTTCCTAACACCCACCTTACATATCTTCTTTATTTAAGACATTTCTTTCCATGAATGAAATTAATAGGATTTAGTTATTAAAAAATATATATCTTCCCACCCTTCAATTTGTACAATGCTTGACATTAAATATATAAGTGTGGGGGAGTTTTTTCAACCAGTCAACATGTGGTGATTTTGATGAGAAGATATATTATGGTGCTCACTAGACTATTTTCAGATTATCTATGTGTACATTGGAGTATTTTACATCTATTATGTTCCATTGAAAATTAAAAAATACCAATGAAAACACAGATTGGGTAGTGTATTAGGAACTTCAAAAATGAGAATTTCTATATTGATGGGTCCCCAGAAGGAACATATATGGTTAGGGGTGGCTGTGATATTTGACATTGACATAACATTCCGAAAACTAAATAACAATAAAAGAAAACGAAAGGGATAGAATACCTTCGGAACTCACTCGCAATATATTTATGGATCCAACATGAGATACGGAGAGCATGGAATTCGTCATCTATGGAGGAGTTATTAAAATACACATTTAATGACATTAATTCGTTTTATATCAGAGCATACCAACTTTTTTATATATTTTTTCAATATTTCTCCACCTTACCACGGTCTCAGAGTCATTTGATCCTCATTGATGAATCCATCATGATTGAATTTGTATTTACCATTACAAAGTGGATTTGAAAAACCCAATTCAACCCTATGGGTAGGAACATTTACACATTGAATGAGAAAAGAACCAATTTCATTTCACCTAGAGATATGAGAGAAAATTCATTTAGAGGTAAATTGTGAATGAGCATAGAATTTATGTAACTATTAGTAATTTATAATTTAATGATTAAGAATTTATTTATGGAATTGAGAAATCAAGGATGACTCATTTTTTATATAGGTATGACTCCAGAGGGTGACTATTTTGAGTAAATCATACTATTATTTCCCTATATATAAGGTCTCATTCCTATTTTAAAAATATACCACATTTTGAAATCAATGTTGAGATATGTTTTCTTAAGGACATGAAATTGTCCATGTGTGGGGGAATTTGATAATATAAAATAACATGAAGATTTTTTTTTTATTTTGATGAGGATTATCCATGTTTTTACATAATAATGTGCCATTATTTTTTTCGTATTATATGAAATAGGGTTTTAATGTTTTAAATGAAAAGATTAAGAAACCAGCCAATAATTCTCTTTAAATGTTGTGAAACTCCATTACATCATGTGAAGTAAATCATGAAATCATTTCATGACATAAAGAAATTAAACGATGTGATTACCTAATACACGTCATGTAGATATCAACAGAAATTCCATTATTCAAGATTATAGACCAATGGAAGATACAACTCGTGAAGCCCTATTACACATCCTGGAAGAAGTAAATTTTCAAATCATTAATTTTTTTTAATATTTTCATGCATGATTCACATAGATTAAATTTTTTTATTGAAAACCATGTATCTAAATTACATAATATGAATACCTATTATGGACTATATAATATCTCAATTATTTAATTTTAGTAGGTGCACCATTGATAGGGGAGTATCATATTTTTTGATTTTCCCTCATTTTATCTCATCTTATCTCTTTGATTTCTTCTACCCTTTCTCCCTAAACTAAAATTCCATCAATTATCTTATTTTTATAAATTTCCTTAATCCCCATGGATTTATTTTAGATGTTTTTTTCATTATTTTTTTATCTACACTACTGTGATTCATGTGTTCTTCATTGCGATTGATAATCAATGATGACTATATGTTGTGTTTTTTTGTTATTGATTAAAGTATGTAGTTGATTATATTTTTTCTTAATTCAAGTTTTACATTGTTTATTTTTTGATTTTAAGTTAAATTAATTGGTTAACCTCAATCCTTCATTATTTTTAACTATGTAAACACATTTCATCTTAGATTTAGTTTTATGCTTTTAATTCTTTATCTATTTTAATCTATTGCACCATGAGTAGATAAACTGATTAGGGTAGGAATCGAGAGTATGGGTGTTTAAATATAATTAATCATTATTTATAATCTTTTTTAAATTAAGGAATATACGTAAGGTTAAATAATAATTGATAATCCAATTCAATTAGGAAACCATTACCATGGTAAGTTTGAATGAATTCCCCTGAACTTGTTGGAGTAGAATAGTCAATGACAATGAGTATATAAAAATTTAATCTTTTGAATATAGGAATAATACTTCTAGGTTGGTGATTTCTCCATTCCAAGGAATATTTCTCTTTTGGATAGATCTACATGGCGAACCAATTTCGAACTAGTGACTTTTTATTGATTTTCAGTCTAACTAAGAGGACCATAATGAGTTGGTATTAAGATATTCATTTCCCTTAAAGCAATAAAATTATCATAATCCCTTATCTAACTCTAATATTAAACCCTAATTCCCTTATCATTATTCATTTTACCAAGATCAATCACATTTTTATGAATCCTACTAAAATGGGTTATAAGCCTTATTTCCTTATAGCCAATCCAAAACCACATGGTACTTACCCCACACTACCACTATACAACACCCTAGTAGCAATTGTGGTTTAGTTAAAATAAATCTAATTTGACCACAACCTATGTGAATTAAATAATGTGTCTGGTAATATCAATTCTTATACATAAAATAATAATTATCATTTAAAATAGACCAATTTTAAATATTTAGATTAAAATTAAACAATTCATATGACATTTTTTACGAAAATAATTATTTTAGTAAAATAAATTTAACAAAAATTAATATGTATAACTTATTTTTTTGCCTAAAATGAAATTTATTATACTACATAATTTAATATTAATATTAAATATATGTAAATCATCTTATTCGATTCAACTTTTAAAAGTGAAAAAAATTAATTTCACGTTAATCATGCATAGAACATTTAAATGTTCTATTGGTAAATTAAATCTTATGAGAATATAAAAAGTTTATTACATTACTATTAATAACTATGATATTGATGTTAACCTTTTTAATTATATTAATTATTTATACATTTTTTAAATATCATTATTTTATTATAATATAATAAAATATATGATGATAAAAATTAAATTATTAATAAAATATATTTTTTGAAGAATATTATTTTATTAATTTTTTAGTTATGCTAATTGAATTTTATCAATATATTATTTTTAAAAACGAATTTTATATTACTTTAAATGTTGGAATTAAAATTTTATAAAATGCATGTTATATATAAATAACTCATTTAATTAAAAATTATATGTTTATATAATACTATCTAATACTTACATAACACCTTAAGACAATATATTAACTCCTAAGGGTATGGGAAGGATTACTATCTATGGTGGGTGGTAGTTTAAGTAGCATGGATCATGTGGAAATTTTTGTGACTATGAACTTATATCAGAAATTATTTCACTCAAACTATAATTATGGGAGTTAAGATTATGTTTGTTCTTGTTAAGACCCTCATGAAGATACCACCTTTCCAAAATATAACTAATTACCCTTATATAGAATACTTATACATCCTGATGTTATTTTTTACTTTTTCTATATTGTTTTCCTAATGTGGTTACTTATATATATAACCTCTTTTTTAATGGATATATTGAAATGGTTAGATTTATTAATGATATTTTAAAAAATAATGGTTTGGTATTAGTTTTTAATTCTTATGAAATAAGATATTAAACATAGTATTTATTTAAAGGGAAATTAGTTCTAACATTTCAATGTATAAAATTCCAACCCATATAAATAAAACACAACATTAATGTTTTAGTTTTCATTCAATAATTTAATTTTTATGGTTATCCATGAGATAAAAACACTCAAGAAATAATTTCCAATGAGATACCAATCCAACTTTCATAAAAAATAATAATAAACTCTTATTTTAGTTTATAATATGTATATATTTATCAGTTTATGATTTTTATAGGTATTCCAACTTACTTTCATATACGTATTATGAGTATTTAGAGGTAAAAATATCACGTGTTTATTTTTATGATCTTTTTTCAATCCAAACATTTATACAAATTTAGTCACCAAAATAATTCATTATACAAGTAAACCTTCACAAAAATAAGATAAATAGATCATAATATATCTTATATTATGTCACAATTATCATAACCTATGATTCTTTTTAGTTAAACTTTAATATAATTAGAAAAACCTATAACCCCTTCAATCTAACATAGGTTATCCATGATTAATTTCTTATTTGTTCCAAGAATCTAAATATATTCAAGTCATTCACAATGGTTTATAAGGGGGATATCAATCACCAATTTATATCACTCTTGCATGTCAAACTAGGTCCAAAGTTGTGTATTTTTTATACTTTGAGTAATGATTGTGTTACTACCTAATTATCCTATTTAATGGTTATTAACCCTAGGTTAGTATATTTTAGATCCTACATACACTTGTTTGCATGTAGACTAGAATTTCATTTCTCAGAAATCATTTTTTCTATACATTAACAATACATTACGATGTTATCTTATGTATATAATTTTCCCAAGAGTTATTGTTAAAGTTATATCATCATAATTCCCAAATATAAAAAAAATTAATTAGAATCCAATTGACACACAATATACCCACACTCCTGGTTCTTGGGTTACAAATACATTTATTACATATTATATTTGATACCATATATTGTGGTCCATGTGGAACGTATCATTATATTTATCCATTTTTATTATATTAAAAAAGAAATATAACAAATAATCTTGTAATCCCAGGGACGAATGGTTCAGTTTCAATTAGGAATAGTTACACAAGAAACTCATTTTACAATACTAGTGAACATATCTCTATAATTAAAAAACAATAAGATCAATTCTAAAATTCACATATGTTATATCATTCCCATGAAATAGAGATTATAAAAATATTAAAAGTGTTTCCTCAAACACTTCGTAAGTGTTAAATATATTAACATGGCCACTAGGGTTATATCATAAGCTTGTAAGAAAATTTCAGTATGAGAGAAATATATTCTTAAAATGAATATGTTTCAATAATTTTTTTCTATGAATCATGATAGTGGGGCGAGTAATCTAAAATAAAAAATGTACTATAGAATATGTGGGTCAAAAATTGAATTTGATCCGTGTAACATAATCATATAACTGTGAAAAAAATAAGTTCCATGTCATTGATACATGTAATAAAAATGATCCATAAAACTATCATAATGTTATTAGTACATTACATAGTGTTATTGGAATCAAAAATATATATACCATTATATAGTATCTCAGTAATTACTTCCTACAACCCATTAATGACTCATGCTTTATAACCCACATCCCATTATTGAATCATGAATCATAACTCACAGTCTATTAGTAAATCGAGTATCATAAGATACATCATATTTATTTCTCATGATATACAACACATTAACCAATACATATGTTTCCATAGAAAATAAATCATTCCTCGTACCGTGAAAACCCATGGAATGAAATTGGATTTTATGTAATCTTTATATGGGATCACATATGATTAAATCGAGAGTATAGAGGTTGATAAGAAATATTCAAGAACCGAATATTAGTAATTAATAAGGGGATTTATACAGTGATTACTAAATCAAAACACCATAGGGATTATATTTTGTTAGTTAAACATTACGATTGAATTGAAATGTAAAATGGTACATTGAAAATATTTATTAGCATGTTCATAAAAAGAAGGTGTTATGAGTAAATTTTAAAAATAATATTTTTTATCAATCGAAATGGAATATTTTTCAAATAATATTTGGAAAAAAATTAAATAATTCAACCTTGAATAGGAATATGTTCATCTAGTGTATATTTGGAATTGAAGATAAAATGTATGACCAGGAAAAGAAAAACATTTTCAACATTTTAAAAATAATGTCATTGAAAAAAAATGTAAAAAGTGTAATGAATATTAAATTCAAAATGTGTTAAAGATAAATTTGAAGTATATATGAAATAAAATATAATTTTATTTCAATATAATAATTTAAGTCATTGGAAGGAATAATGAATATGGACATTGAAGAATAAGAGCTTATTTAGGGAGGAAGGGAATTATTCTTTATAGTGTCATATTTTATAAATAAATCTACCAATGATGTTATATTTGATGAGAAAATGTAATTAAATAAAAAAAATTAGATGTATAAGATACATTATATCATCATATGATAAAATAAAATTATAATGCAAATCCATATTCAAAGATGAATAATAATTACTCATGAATATTAAAACCCATTACCATTTACAACTAACATACATGAATGATCCTTAACATAACATATAAAAAAAATACCATATTATTATCTTATTTAAAAAATAAATTAATATAAACATACCTATGTACTCATTAATTTTATTCATTAATTATACATTTATACATTATTTGTAAATTTTTTCATCATCTGATATTAGGATTTTGATTGATTCATGCATTAATTTAAATGTTGATATCGGTCGATATACATTAATACCATGTTAATCAGTACTATATTATCAATGTTAATATATCATTTTTATAATTATTTATATATGTATAATTTTATTCAATTATAATTGTATTCATGATACATGAAGATAAAATCATTAAGGAACTTTTTATTTATTTTTTTGAACAAATGTTTATACATTAACAATGAGTTAAATATTAATATAACCATTACAAAACCTTATTCATTTCATAAAAATTTATAATTCAATAATTAAATTATTTTAATCATCTAATTTGTTGATAGTGAAATATTAAATCATTGTTCCATAGATGTGGCCATATTTTCATATACATTGAGAACTTTTTAAATTTACATAGATAGTGATACATGTATAAAATTATTTTTCTTTGTTTAATTATAATATGGTTATAATTTTAATAATTTTTCATTACATAATCTTTTAGGACCATCCATGTAATTTTGTGATGAAAAATAAAATATTTCATTGATGGACGTGTTGGATAGCACGTTACACTAATGATGTTCTCTCTTTTACAAAGATTATTGAGGAAGGTATATAGTGACTTTAACACTAATGTAATGAAATTTTAATAAACTAATGATATTTGTGTTATTATAATAGGACAGAATAATAAATTTTTATTTATAAGAATAAAACTTAATGAAATATAAAAAAATGGTTCAGTTTTGGAGTTTTTTACCTACTATTTGGAACATTCCCTTTGCAATATGTATTTAGCCTTTCCATGGTATTCATTTTATGCAAGAATAACCTTTAAGAAATGGAAAAGAGTTTTGTTTATTGAATTGGAACTTTTTTTCGGTTACAGGGAATATGTTGTGAGGATTAGAGGGTTGGTGAAAGGGCCCTATTAATAACTAAGGGGAGTGACGTTTTGTAATAAAAGATTTACTATTCAAGGAAGGGGGGTCTAATGGTGAAATTTTTTTATATGGGTGAGTTATGGTCTATTAATGTATAAAAACAAATTTGGGTATTTTTTTAAAAATATGTTAGGTATTTGAAACTTTATATTTAACCCCTTAACCTTTCTAATATTTATCATGGTAACTATTTTTTAACAAAGAAAATTAATTTTTATGCTTAAAAATTAAATGTCCCTTATTCAATAATTTAGATATTATTATTCTAAATATTATATTTCTTTATTTATAATTTATAAAATTGTTAAATAATAATTCGAAACAAATAAATTTGTAATGGAATAAAAAAAGTTTTAGAAAAAATATAACATAACATCAAAAATATAAAATATAGTTTTTTATATAAGATTAAATATTTTAAATTGTATAATTTTATATATATAATAAATATTTGGTCAAATAATGGGTTTTATAAATTTATATTTATTCTTATATCCTAATAATTTTATAAATATCATTGAATTTTTAAAAATAGTATTTTGAATTATTCACGTAAAAGTAAATATTTTCAAAATAGTCATAAGTATTCATCCTATGATAATATTTTTATGTTAAATTAAAAAAAGTTAGTTATTTTTTAATTTCAAATTTTATAATAATGGAAAAAATATGAATGGATACATAAAATATAATGGAAAAAATAATGTGAAAATTGGTTTTTTAATTTGTAATTGTTCTTTCTCTTATTCCATTAAAATTAAAACATAAATGAGTGTTAACATATTAGTTTATAATTTCAAAATACACAGAATAATATTTATTTAAAATAGATCAATTTATTTTATTTAGATAAAAATTATTCAACCTTGGTGAAGGAAATTCCTTCAAAATAATCCTTTTACCATTATTGTGGTTTTTTACATTATCTCAATAACTTTTTTTACAATTAAAAATGAAATTAGACTTATTAAATTATTCTAACATTTTAAATACAAATATTAAAATCATTATATACATCTATATTTTTAATATATATATATATATAATTTTAATTTTAATTTGAGAATGCATAATGTTTTAAAATAATTTTAGGAAAAATGTATATTATATGATAAAATAGAGTTATTAATCTCAAAATCATATCTATTATATGGATGTTAACTTATTTAATTATTTATATTACCTAATAATTTCATTAATATAATTATTTAACCAAAAAAATAATAAAATTAAAAGATAATAAAAAGGGATTTTTTAGTAAATAATAAATTTATTCATAAAATGATTTCATAAATTATGAAGCTAAAATAAATGAAATTTATCAGCGAATTAGTTATATAAATGAATTTTTTCACTTTATAAGTTGAAATTAATTTTTTTAAACAAATGCGATATACTTATAACATTAATAATTACAATTTTATATCCTCTGTCTTTATGCTTACAGAACGCTTGAATATCTTCTTCTTAGTCTTATATATAAGATAAGAACAAGTATTTGAAACTGATGGTGATTCAAAAAGCATGTATCGTGGGATAATTTCTATGATCATAAACATCTCTAATAAATGAAATCTCTAATTAAATAATTATTGGATATTATCATAGCCTTGGACATGGATAAACCATAGTGATGATACCCCCCTTCTAAGATTGAAAAATGAGATTTATAAGGAATTATTATTCTACATAATTTTATTTATTACCAATTTATACATACATTTCATAATTTATTAGCATTTATATATACCCATTAATTTAAAGCCTATATTACAATAGTAAAATTTTATAATTTTATTTTCATGTGTCATGGTTTTCATTAGATTAGGGTTTAATTGAAAATAATCTATTAAAAATAATATTTATTGAATGGTAAATCAATAAATAATTTTTTGGTAATTACATGGTAATTGGATTGTTAAGTTACATTAGAAAAATAAATAAAATTTCTCTAGAAAATGTATTATTCAATTTAAATTCGAATTAATTATTTAACACTAATATATGTATCGATTCTAACACTCTCAAATAGGTTATAAAAAATGAATAAATTCTTTCTTATTTAACATAAGACCCTAAAAAGGATGTGATTTTCGATAATTATATATTTTAATACGTTCAAAAGTTTTTTGTTACCTTGGTCATATATTTATGAGAAATGGTTTATCAATATAAAATATAAGCTGAATGATATCATATATATAACTAAATTATGGAAAACAATATTTTCATAATTGTTATTAAATATGTTGAGGTTGAGAATGATAATTATACTCCATTTTTATATTTTAATTATCCTGTTGACTATTGTGATCTACTATAGAGCCAATAATAAACTAAATTTATATTTTCTTAAGCTCATCTAGAACTCATCTAATTCAATAAAAAGTCATGTTTGTGAGAAATTGATGGTGATGGATTTGAAGACACAACTGATAAATAAATAGTTTAATACCATGTGATAAACACTTATTGTATTCTTATCTCTTTTCATTTCACATAACAAATGATAAAAATTTTAATCTTTCACATTTTTTATTTATTTGTATTATTAATAAAGGCCAAAATAATTTTAGGATACATGAGCCGTCATGTGTCCATCATTGGTTTGTAATTCAGGAACAATAATGAAAAATATGTGGTGATTTATTGTAATAAACCAATATCTGAAAATTGATATGGTTTAATCCACATTCCTATAAAATATTTTATTTAAATTATAACAAAATCAATTATAAAATGTTATTTGTGAACCACATAGAAGACCCCATCATGAATTCACCAAAAAACGAATCGAAATCACTATTTCCTCTAGGAAAAAAATGTAAATGTTAAAGATAACCTAACCTCAATTTTCTTAAATATGGGGGAATCACCATCATATTTCTGGAATAGGCCCCTTGTATCATTTCAAGGATGAATTTGTAGAATATGATCAATCTTGGAGGAGATTAATTCAACAACGACCATGCAATCATCAATAGTGAAATAGTCATGATCAACATCCCCAAACATATAGTCAAACTATGACTCAAACTACTCATTCCACGGTTCATAATGTACGAGTGTAAATTTATCATTTTATAATCTAACACAATCAATATGATTCATTTTGATATAGACATGAGATGGAGCATAATGACTAGGATCATCCTTACAATATTTAAGGTATTAATAATTAATTTTCCTAAATAAATTCTAGGGATATGATTTATCCCCTTGTTCTATGTATCTTGGTTCTTCAATAGTAGTTTTGGGGATAGAAATATTATAGTCTAGTATCACTTTTTGTTCATTGACTGGATATTTAGTGACATCAAGTCCCCTCTTTACATTACTATTTCATTTACAAGATAATCTTGTGACTCCATGTTTGGATAAAGTTGATTAGACCATTCATGATTGTGTCTCCTTCATTGGATTGTTAAAGCCATTTAATTTCTCCTTTTATTTAATTTCTTTAATGGTTGTGGATCGTATAAAACCCTCTACATAGACATCATATACAATCATGGGAGAGCAAGTAAGGGTATTAAGTTCCTTCTTTGAATCATTATCATCCATTCTTTAGTCCTGGTTTTTTCCCATCTGTTCCGACAAAAATGTTGTTCCAACCTCTATTGATTTCAGTAAATCAACTTCCATTGTCGAAAACCTTTTCCAAGTTTTAGTGCAATAAGGAGTCTTCTAATTTTAAATTTAAGTCTTTCAATTATCTGATTCCATAATACCAATACCATTATATTTCATCTTCTTACAACCATTTTACACGTGATCTACATGTTGTAGTTCAAGGATCGAAAATCTATTTGTGGTATCTAAAAAAATTGGATTCTTCTTGAATATGTATTTAATTACTATATTGAGAGAATATTGGTCAGATATTATACCCATACATTTAGTCATTGTTATGGATCAAATTATATGATGAATAACACTCATAACATGACTATGAATTTAAACATGAGGATGAAACACAACATTAGGAAAAAAATATATGGATACGAAGCACATTTCAAAACTGAAGGAACTTTAGTAAATTATTCCTCTTGAAATAAATCCACCCCCCGTAAAATCATGTATGAAGATGAGCTACTCTGTAGAGAAACTCTCGAGGTAGGGATAGATGACCACCCCCAAATAAGAAACTCAATGGTACCTTAGATAAATGTATCAACTACAGAGAAAGTAGATAATACAGTCTTTTTTCTATAATCATCATGTAATTATTCACTGAGGTTACCCAAACTATTTAATGAAGGAAACAATAACTCCATGATTCAAAGAGAACAACCTAAATACATCTTCATTCCACTTCATCCTCGATACATACGGATTCAAAAAGTTGTTTAGACACATAAACCACCACTCAGATACAAAAATATATGGGTTGAAATCTAGCATAATTAATTTTATTAATGAATATTAATGAACTCAAAAAAGTTCCAATCATTCAAAAAAGATATCATGGTATTGAAAGTGTCAAGTTAAACTGTGAATACTTTCCCAAGTAATCATCATTGATTGGTCTCAGACACAAATAGAAATAAGAATACCATCTGAAAAGAGTTAAAAAAATACTTCCAACATTCTCTTACCATTGGACTAGAAATGGCTATGATTATTTTCAATTACTATCGTAATAAAAAAAATGATTCATCTTATAAAAACCTACCATCATGTGGGATTCAAAAAGAAAGATATGGTTAATGAATATGGAAAAGGATTCATTAGATGGTAATTGATTACCGAATCGAGTCACTATAGGGAAATGATGATGGTCAATGTTCTCTATGAATTCCATTAATGGAAAACTGTTGAACTAAAACTCTATTTTCAATACCAAGGTCCTTCATGCAAAATTATATGTGAGTAATTGAGAGAATAAAACATCGATTTGTGGATCAAGTTGTAACAAGAGGATAATAAGGAGGTGGAACGTTTGAAATGGCCCCTATCCCCATGAAGGGAGAGGGGTCATAAAGGATGAAAGAATTCATTGATTAGCATTTATAAGAGGAAAATTATAATTTGGAAGTTGAACCACTTGTTTCAGTTATGGAATGTAAAAACAGTCAACACCCTTTGGGGGTATTCTGAAATAAATTTCTAGTTTTATAATTTTTTTGGTGTACATTTTTTTAAATAATGGGTTTTTATCTTACATTTTCGGAAAATAAATTGTTAGTGGATTTCAAAATAAAATTAAAATTCATAATCATCTGTTTACTAACATTTTGAATACCGAGGTTGCATGCTTCCAACCCAACCTATTATGTGTCTAATTTTATATCACATATTGTAAATAAATATGTGTAGGATGTAGTCCAGACATATGTATGAGAAACATTACCACATTCAAAATGTTAACATGAAAATAATATTGATATGATCACATATTTTCAAAAATATAGTCATTACATAAAAATAAAAATTATATATATCAACCATTATATCCATCCGTGAGAGGTGGTTGTGGAAAATGAATTACATCGGTTCATGAGGTGGTAGTCCTTCGTACACATGATCGACAGTTTCATTTCCCATTTGATGGAAGAGAAGATTGATATTGGTTTTTCCATTAAAATAATTACATTTAATAAAATTTATGATATGGGTTTTATTATTTTATAGGGTTTATGATTATTTTAATGATATGTAAGAATAAATAAACCAAAATTAGTCAGTTAATAACAACACCTGATCCTCAGAAAACCACTGTAGGTTTTCACCAAAATAATTCAGATGATTTTTTCACTAATAAAAAAGGAAACTAATATAATTTAATGAAATTAATAAATTTATTATTGAAGTAATTATACGAACCAAAATAATTGTTGTGTATGAATAAAGGGTGTGAATATGTTCCCTTTAATAATAGAGGGGAGTGGAACCTTTGGAATTTCTTAAAGCGCTAACTTAATATAAATTAATTTTCATATCCAAATGGATGAAAATTTAATATAAAAAATATACAATGATTATGACCATAAATCCTCTCATATAACAATTATTGGACAATTTTACATTATTTTTCATCCTTATATTTTTTAATCCCTTTAAACCCTTTTCTTAATATTATTTCCGTAAAATATTTTATATCTTTATGGTCAATATAATTTCTATAAAGAAAAAATATTATATAAATAGATCATATATGTTCTTTTGTAGCAAATAAAAATCACTTATATGAAGATATGATATTTATTATTTTTTTATCATTTAATAAAGCAATGATTATTATATAATATAATTAATATCAATTTTGACACTATTTTTTAATTTTACCTTAAAACATCAAAAAAAATAAGTAATTAAAACATATACCTTCGGAACATATATAAAAACATAAAATTTTATAAAAACATTATATAATATAACAATTATTTCAAATTATTATACATAAAAACTTTTAATAAAATTTATTGTATTTTCATTTTATTTCAATAATTGCAGTGTTTTTGTTATATAGGAATTTAAGATTATTTTTTCATTTAAAACTTTTTGGAATATTTTAAAATGATATAAAATCATATGTATTTTCAAATACTATTTTGAACCAAACTTAAATTTTTTTATCACTAACTGATAATGTTATATTTGTTAAATGCAAAAAATTTATACTATTGGATTTTCATTACATAAAGTATATTAAAATATATAATCATGAAAATATGTAAATAGGGTTATATATAAGAATATTGGATGATTATGTATAAAATATAATAATTATATAAAAATAAAAAAAATTGTTTTGGCAATTCTTTTTTCCTTTTATAATTAATTCTATCCTTAATGAACCCATACAACCTTTATCATAGTAACCAATATTTAATATTGTTACTATTAATAATGATATAGAATAATAGGTACACATTTTAAAAATTGGTTCGTACAAACTCCCAATATGGTATCCATTTTTTGTTTTTTCAAACAAAAAAGTGGTAGAATTTAATTGAATACTAAACTAGACATATGCTACGAAAAAGGATTATTCATAAAAAAATAATTTTCCAAGAAATAGACTGTCATGACCCATCCCAAAGGGGCCCTGTTTCGAGTCCCCATGCTCGCCTCCAATATGGTAGGGTCTTGTGTCTAGCACTAAGTAGGCATATTACAACCATGGAAGGCATTGCCTCTATACATGTACATACCCACACATATATACAAGACCACAAATGATGAAAATAAAAAAACCCACTAGGGAAAATAATGAATGTATGCAACTAAACCCAACCAACATATTAAAACAGAAATTAATGTCTGTAATGTCATCTAGCCCACAATACAATCCCACCAAAACAAAAATATTCAAACTAAAATGTTTTACCTATAAGCATGAAATTAGGTACTGGGACAACTGCTTGTAGCTATAAAAACAAGTCAACATGTAAGGAAACTCTGAAAGCTCGATCTATTCTTATTCCACCCTAGACTCCATCAAAAGGGCACTAGTATGAACAAGACATGATATGTACGGGAAATGCAGGTGCATGGGTGAGTATAACAATTCCTAGTAGTGGAACCAAAATACCACAAAAAAATACATAAATAAAGTTATAGTTATTTCTACATGTTATATCTCTACAAAAAATATAACTAGAGAAAAAAATCCAGATAAACTCTAATCCCAGACTAGTAGTCTAGATGTATGTCACGACAACCACATACCCTCACTAGGGATTAAGTTTGATGATTCCATGAAGAAAACATCTAGGATAACCCACTCCACCATTTTTATATCTGTGATGATGTCCATCTTAGAAGTACTATTCATTGGGAAAAACCATGATAGAGATTCATTCATTGATAGATATTAATATAGAAGAGTTACAATCATTTTGGGTGAACACTCTCCTGAGTTGGAATAGATCACGATACACGGATGAGGATCACTACCAGGACCCTAGCCTATACCGTAACTCATCTGGATTCACATTATAAGTTGAGCATTGGTTCTCTATAGTATTGGTCACGTCAATACCCGACTCTGCGTAGGGTCAATAATGGATAGAGGGTCTCACTCTGAGCCACTCGAAGGGATAAGTGACTCTATATTGGAATATCCGGCAAAAGGGATCATACTCCTTCAGATGAAAAGAAACCCTGAACATCTGGGGAATGAGAAAAGGGTCACTAACATGAATTAAACTTTTCAATGGAATAATGGAAAATAAGCTCAATCCATGTTGAAGGGAGTACACTGTGTGTAGACTTGATTGAACGCAATGGATCATGACTCCGGTTACTTTTGTTGTACAACGTTTTCCATCTGGAGAACATTCCATGTAATAAACATATATATATGACATGTAGGAATGGTTGCACACCGTTTCAATGTATTTGGGGTCCGCTCTATGTATGTTGTCCATGTGCACGTACACAGCCTCAACATGTGTATGCCTACACGTTTAACCGGTACACTGGGTGACCTACATAACTAGACTTGTCAGACCGTGTGGTGGAGTAATATGTATAGTTCACCCTGTGTATGTGTAGAAAATTAGATACATTTTGAGTCCAGTGTAAGGACCCCCATGCCATGTGACAATGGTGACATGTAGTTTCCACACTTCGTGTCACCCGGAACATCAGTCGCCACTAGGTGGGTCCCACATGTTGTGTCTTTCTGGAAGCATTACAAGTTCATCATTGTGAGCAACGCAGAATCCCTAGTAGCCGCTATGTCAGTGCCACACGAAGTGTTTTTTGGAATACATGAAAAGTTCAATAGGATTTTCTAGAAATGGGATCCTCCTCCATCGTGCCTCAAGTACTACATTATTCTTCCATCTGACCATCTGATCAACACAAAACTACAGATTCTAGGTCACCCTAACACTGCATGGTCATTTTTTTGGTTTCGTTCCTCTGATCATCCCCAAGAGTGAGTCCTGATCTACCCACATAAATAATGCTCAAATAATGATCTTCTATGATCCATGACAATTTTTCGTCCTTCATAGTCATCACACCATTTCTAGGTCATTCATATATCTGATCTCCATTTTGGGATCATTGATTTATGAAATGAATTCGCAACGATCTATTGTTCATCTCCCCACGAAGAACGTGGAGAACATGAGGCAAGGAGGGAAGAATTATAGTTAAAAAATGAGGAACAGACCTCCACCATCATTTTTCATGGCCTCGATCATCTCCCGTTAGTAGCATTAAATTGGGTGAACCAAAACCACAACAAAAAATCTATAATGGATTAATTTCATGAATCAAAATCTCTAAAGAAAACGAAAATAAACACCCTCCCATAAGAACACATGATATGTGGATCAACTTGATTGTTGGTTGATATGAATTCTTCGTTAAATCAAAGAACTAGAAAAAAAATTAAAATAAAAAACCCCTTACTCAATTCTGTTGGAGAGTGATCATCGTGTTGTGTTCGTTGGTAGGGTTTGTTGAATCCCTGATGCATCGATTGATCACTTCGTCATTGTTCACCCATTATTTCTCCTCCAAACCGCCAATTTATATTTTCAGTTCGTAGGGATATGTGGCTAACCATGTGAATTATCCCAAAGAATGTGTTAATATGTGAGGATTAGGTTTTTAATTAAGGAAACATTTAAAATAAAAATTAATTACTACTCTAGTTCATTTCCATTAAAATGCCCAGAAACTAACTTTTGCAACTGACCCATTCTGGGAAATGGTAGGCCCTAGCTTAGAAAATGTCACTGCATTGAATGCAATGGATCCCTCACATTTCACAACCAATAACCTATTTAAACATAATTCTACTTTTTCATGGAACCTGCTCGTGCGTGCTATTTAAAAGATTAAATTATTTCAATCATTTATTCCAAGAACACCAGTCCTAGGAATCACACACTCTCTCAAATCATATCTTGTAATAATTGAATAAAATATTTATTAATAATAAACTGAAAATCCTAGACATTACATTTCCCCCACCTCGGGCCTTTGACATCCATGAAAATCCAACATAAAAGGATACTCAATCAGATGTGGGTACTGCACACGAATCTGAGCCTTCTACACCAATGTATTTTCCTAAATATTCTCATCCTGCCACCAGACATGCACATGGGGAATTTTTCACACACAAATGATCCTCTCCTATTGATACATGACTTCCACTAGGTGCTTTTCAATGGTCACAACATCCTCGATTTACAGCTCACCGCAGTGGATGACGTGCGATTGGTCATGCATGTACCTCCTCAACTATGACATATTGAATACGTCATGTACTCGGTGCAACTATAGTTGTTGATCTAGGTGGTATGCCAAATCTTCTTAGTATCTAAAAAGGGACGATGAACCTCAGAGACAACTTTTCTTCTTACCCAAACCTTTTTAACCCTCATTGAGGTGGACACGAAGGAAGACATGGCCCCCCTACTTGAAATCTAGAGGTATCTATTGGGTGTCATCTTAAGACTTATTTTGGATCTGGGCTTTCATCATCCACTCTTGTATGATCTTAACCTTTTAAAAGTATGTTCTCACTAGCTCTGGACCCATGAGGGCTGACTCTCTATAGTCAGGCTAGCAAAGTGGTCACTAGAAGTGTCTACAATATAAAGACTCAAACGGTTCCATATTGATGTAGGAGTGGTAGTTTTTGTGGTATGCTAACCACACTAGTGGTAGGTGTCCCCCCCCCCAACTAAGGCCAAAATTCAAGATATAGGTCTGCAAAATATCCTCTAGATTCTATATGGTTCTCTTTGTCAGACCATATGTCTGGGGCTAGAATGATTTTCTCAAGCGGAGCTGGGTCCCAAATGCCTCTTTTAAACCCTTCCTCAACTAGGTAGTGAAACAAGAATCGTGATATGAGAATATTTTCAAAGGTAATCCATGAATAAAAACAATCTCATGCATGTAGAGGTGTCCCAAGAACTCTACAGAACTATTTTCCCTGATAGATAAGAAGTCAGCCAACATGGTGTGTGAGTCCACGATCACCCATATGGAATCGTGCCCCTTGGACGTCAGTGGTAGTACTGTCACGAAGTCAATCAATATTTCATCCCACTTCCACTCTGGCAATTCCAAGGGGTGTGCTGACCCTGCTAGTACCTGGATATCATCCTTCACCTACTAGAACGTAAGGCATAGAGAAAAGAACTGTTCTACTGTATTCATTATACCTTCCCACTAGAATTGAAACTGAAGGTCCTTGTAAATTTTTTCTACTCTAGTATGTACCGCCAAGAGGGATTAATGTAACTCCCTCACAACTATCTCTATCAATGCCACTGGCATAACTATTCTCACTCTAAAAATGACTATGGGCTCTACACCTTGTGAATATCTATTTTGAGTATGTCATGTGGATAACTATCAAGTATTTTCTCACAATCAACAGTTCATGGTTTTGACTCATTAACTATCCATAAGAGTGGCGGGGTGACAACCCTTGACTTGAGATATGCTACATATTCTCTATCTACGAAGGGTAACTATAGTGAGTCCAACTACTCTAATTCCAATATCAGTATCTACAAACTCGATTTCATACAAAGAGAATATTCCACAACATTCCCCTTCAAATTAGTATAGATAACATCAATTTCACAATCTTGGATGAACACTAGCCTTCGCCCCTAGCTCAGATTGAGATCATTTTGTGAGAGGATGTACTTGAGGCTCTTATTGTCAGAGTAGATGATAAATCATTCACCCATCAGTAAGTGTCACGAAATATTCAATGCGATGTTTACAATTACCAAATCAAGATCATGGGTCACATAGTTCTTCTCATGCGGCCTGAGCTGGTGCAAACCATAATTGATCACTGCCTGCATCTGCATCATGACACTACCAATAAAGGTAAATGATGCATCACAAAAAACTATTTACTCGACCGCAACTTCTGGAAATCTCATGATCAGTGTGATAATTAAACACAGACTCAATTCATGGAAATCATACTGGAAACTCTCCATTAATATAAAAGGATACCCCTTTAAGAAAAGGTTATCCTATGTGTTGATATATAAGAGAAATCATGGATAAATCTATGGTAGTATCCTACTAGAGCATGGTAGCTTCACACCTCTATCACACCCCTGAGTGGATCCCATGCTAACCTTGCCTCGACCACGGCTGGGTCCACTAGAACTCCATCTTCTGAGATAACATGTCCGGAAAATTTGAACCCCTATATCTATAACTGGATCTTTGTGAGCTTCCCATAAAGCTGGATCTCTTGTAGTATGTCTAGAACCATTTGAAAGTATCTCACGTGCTCTTCCTCTGACAAAGAGTACATAAGGGTGTCATCGATGAATACTACTATGATCTGATATATGTATGGTTGGAAAATATGGTTCAAAAGTACCATTAATAGTGTGGGGTAATTCTTCACGCTGAAAGGCATCACTAAGTACTCATAGAGACCATAATAGCATCTGAATGTTTCTTTTGGTATATCCTCATCTTGTAATCATAACTGGTGGTAAACTCATTGAAGTTCATCCTTCTAGAACCAATTTTCCCCTCTTAGATGATCAAAGAGGACATCTATACTTAGTAGTGGATATTTGTTCTTCACTGTTAACTAATTCAGGAGCCGGTAATCCATTTACCACCTCAAATTCCCATTCACCTTGTTGGAAAATAGAGTTGGTGTCACCCATGATAAAACACTAGGTCATATGAATCGCATACTATGAAAATTCCCTAACTACACATTTAGGTTGTGAAGCATTCCAGGGGCCACCCACTAAGTTGATGATGATATCAGTTTCATCTCGGTATGTACGTCGATGTAGAAGTCGATATCTCAGCAAGGAGGTAATTTTGGAACATATTTTTAAGGATGTACCCATACTCCACCACAGTTGCTGGTAATTGTATGCTCAAAACATATCTTACTCTAAGGGAATGTATAGACAAATAAGGAGTGATCAGCTACACTATCTTATGCATGAGCCCATTATATGCTTCTTGGGTTTCCTTTTTAGAAACAAAGGAATACCTCATCTCGTCGCTATGGACGCACTTCACTCTTCACTAAAAGAATTCAATCTTGGAATTAAATGAATAAAGCCCACCCATACCGATAATGATGTCATAAGGCCTCAATGCCTCCAAAAAGAGGAAGCAACCAAAACTCGCACCTCTAAGGGAAAGATCACACTATCTAGAAAATTCTTGATCATCGAGTCTCCTCACGTAGAGGACTCCATCCACCGGTGTCGAGTCAATGGATCTACCAGAATGTCATTGTTTTACACAACACTTGTGGATTGGATGGAATGAATGGAAATTGTGTCTATAAGTACTTAAGATAAGGTAGAAAAGACATAGAGTGTACATCATATGATCCCTGGAGTCCCTGGTCCATATTGCTAGGCAACATGCAGCTATCCCCACCCATGTCCCCCACCTCCATGATTTTGTTGCGGACCTCCTAGGGATGATGTTGGACAATATCTATAGAGACCCGAAGCCTGATGTACATAGACATTACATTAATTTTTCGGAATACTTAGTATATAACCAAAACACACACACAAGGACCGTAATAGTTTAGTGTATTTGGAAACTCGGAATATAATCATCTAATCGTGGTGAAAGTTCTTCAACATCTCCCATAAAGATCTTCTTTTTTTAAACCAAAATCTTTTCTTTATGGCCTGGGGAAAAACAGAAAAGGGTGAGCTCAAATGCTCAGTAAGGGTAAAAAAAGAAATATCAATCACGTCATATTCATAAGAACATGTCTTTTGGAAATCCTAACCTTCAAAAGAGATCATAATTTCATAACATGGGATAAATAATAGTAGTGAAATGAAATCCCAAAGTCATAAATTAAAATATGAAACTTTGTGGCATACACACATAATCATAGAGAATCATTTCTTATTAGTCAAGACTCATTTCCAAGACTATCTTAGTGGAAAAAGTCCCTTTCTGAACCCAGTTCCCTCCTCGTTTCTGTCCTGTTTCTCTGAACCGGTTTAACCTAGTGTTCCAGCCATGTCTATCTCATGAGATATAAAATCTGTACACAATGCATTGAAGGGAGATATAGGTCCCACCCATCTCATAATGATACCATTCTTATGTGTGCCACAAAATCATAAATCTCACATCATTGCATATGTAATAAAAATGGGATTCTTAAACATCATGACATCTTAAATCAATTCATATAAGATAAAGGAAATCATAAAAATAATTCCATCACAACATTATCAAAATAATGTAATAATAGGGATAGAAACAGAACTCTTAATTATCTTAAAAATGAAAATAATTTTGATAAAACACTTAAACTCCATTCTTGAGGAAAATATCCTTTCTACTTCAAAAACACTTTTTCATATCTTAACATGTCATACAATTCTAAACTAAAAGAATTTGATTAAAAATAAACTTGAAAACTTGTAAAGGAATCTTCATGGAAATATTGTTTTAAAAATCCATTCATGCCATATAAGTTAAAAAACATTCTTCATACTTTTTTTGGAAAAGTCAAAAAGTACCTCGTACGAAAAACAACAAAAGATTCCTTTAATATCCATTACTAAAAACTCACCGAAGGGTAAAATTGGACTTAAAAAATTGTAGGTGGATGGAAATAATATTACATATTGAGGAAACATGGATGTGGATGATAAAATACACCCCATTAAATGCCAATGTATAAACAATCTCGGATAAAAATGAGATTGTGATATTTCCCTTACCTTAGGTCTGACATGCTTCGTAAGTGTCCGAACCACCTGTATAATGATTTAAATAATGTCATTGACTTATTACAGAATCATATTAATTGTTTTGATATCATATATGGTTCACTTATGACTTTATATTACCTGTTCTTTTGTAAATTCCATATTAAAGATCATTTTGGGTAAAATTGTTTCATTTGTCGTCCGTGTTTTGACTTGTAATTATTCATATGATTACATAGATCATGCTTACTTAATTCCAGAATATAAAACATGGTTTATATATAATATATATTCAGAATATACATATATATAATAAATCAGTAAATGGAAATAAATATAGCGTTCATGGAGACGGTAGGTCGTACGTACGCATGAACGCTTTTTTCATTTCCTTATTGAGTTGAATGGAATTAAGTAGATGAAATACATATATATATACACATAAATATAGTATAATTATTATGTCATATATTTCATGATTACTTATTATATATACTTTATAAGCATTCATTAATTGTTAAAGTGGAGAATGAATCTCATCGCGTCGTGGAGACGGTAGTCCGTACGTACGCACGAGCGATGATATCGTTCACATGATCGTGGGACTATATTGGAGTTTATGTATACTATTTAAGAATCAATATCACTTTAAAATAATCATATATAGTTATTATTTACACCATTTTACCCATCCAAGTATGGTGGTGGTGGAAAATAGATTACACCATGGCGTGGAGACGGTATTCCGTACGTACGCACGCACGGTGATTTCTTTTTTCCATAGGATGGATAGATGGTAAAATAGGGTTGTTTCATACTTATAATAACATATCAGTATATTATTGATACTGATGTTATTACTTAATAATGAATCAACTAAAGAATAAGAAGTCGAAGAAGAAATAAAGATGAAAGAATCGTTAATGGAAATTACCTCTTCTTCGAAGCGCCTCTTTGAGACCTCCTATTAGGGCACTAAAATTGGTATTTGAGGAATAACAGAACCTCTATGATGTTTCTAGGGAAGTGGATAAGAAAATTTGTCAGAGTTTGGCCGAGCATGAAGGATCAATGTGGTGTGAGGAAGAGGGAAGAGGATGTTCCCTTTTATAATGGAGGAGAGGGGTACCTTTGGAATAACTAAAACTATTATTTTATTATGAAGACAAGTTCGGTTTTCAATAGCTCCAAATTGATTTATTTAGAATATAAGGTAGGGATGGGTCGAAATCCTCTCATCAAATAGAATTTAGTCATGTTTAGGTTCCTATTTTAACCTTATCATTTATATTTAACTTTAAGTTAGATAATTTTACTTTTACCGTGTCTTCTTGGTTTCTTACACTATATGGTTAATAAACATACTATAAGAAGCCAAACGAACCCCAAGTTGTTTATTATTAATATATATATCTTTATCTATGTACTTTTTCTGAACCTAAGATTTTTAGGATTAAAATAACAATTAATAATATAATATTTTTTTTAAAAACTATTTTATGTCAATTTTGACACTATTTAGTAATTGATTTTTATGAAAATCATAACAGAATGATTAGTTCGAAAAAAATTAATTAAATAAATACTAACATGTCATATTACTCTATAATATTAGTTTTATTTTTAAAAAGTCTTAAAATACATTTATTTGGGTATTTATAACATCAATTATATCAACATTTCATTAATAAGACAATTACTGCATCATCATTGTGTCATAATAAATAATAATAATTTAATCCCTAAAAATTCTAAATAAAATCCTATTATATAGATAATTGTATTAGATTTCTAGAGACTATTCAGGTTCGAAGTTTCATGATATTTTTCACTAAATTAAAATTATTATACTTATAAGATTTAAGAAAGTGACATGTTGTCACATTCTTTGGTTTTAATAATAATTAAATTATATTCATGGCCAAAAGTCCATTAAATTAACCTAATCCGACCCTTAGGTGATATGGGTCGACTTATAGTCATCCAATAGGATTTTTACATGTGCTATGATAATTTTATAATATTATATTTACCCTTAATTACCCGATTTACCTTTAACTATGGTAAATAAAATTTACCGTAGTTACTATTCATAATTCCCAAAAACAAAAAGTAGCTTATTAACATAATTTGGATCCACTGATTCCAAATATGGAATCCATTTTTCCAAATTCAATACACAAAAGTTGCAGAAATAAAATTAAAATTAATCTCGTTGTTGAAAGAAAACGTGTTTTTCTTTAAAACATTACAAAAGATTGAATTGATTTATCCTACGAATTCAAGGTAGAATCAATGATAATGACATACATTATATTAAATGGTAAAAATATATTATATTTATACTTTAAAACCATTTAATATTATAATTTAACCATATAAATTATTGCGATGAAAAAAGTTGTTTTTAATTAAAATATAGCGTGTTTTTACTATTCTTCAAAATATAAAAGTTACCAGAATAATATGAAAAATTTATCCAAAGTAAATTTTTATTTCATGATTCCAAATATGAGTTTTATTTTGTCAAAATGATCTTATAAACATGTCAAAAATTAGATTTAAAGTGGGTGCTCAATCAAAAGGTGGTAAAACTGCATTTTTTTAAAAATACTTATTTTACCCGAAAAATTTATTTTGTTCTTATATCATGTTCTAGAAAATGTGTAAGAAGAATAATAATGTTATAAGATTAAAAATTTAGTTAATACTATTCATAACGGCTAGTTCATAATAATATTATAATAATATATCGTTGTTTAGTAAAACCCGGTATTGCGTACAACACACGCTATCGAGGAAGGTCGCGATTGCGTGTAATGCAAGCCATGTCCAGGTTCCGTGCTGTGCAAAAAACCATCATTGTTTCGTATAACATAATCAAACCATATTTCATTTATACATTGAATGTATATATATATATATATGCTCAATGTTTCATAGAATAACTATTATCAAAATTGTTTGTAACACGATCCAAGAATAGTGTTGCGTATACTGCAAGCTAATACGGTGTTGCGTATAATGGAAGGGAATCTTGGTGTAGCATACAACAGAAGACATTAATGAAAATAAAAGAATATTATTCATAAAATCTCGGGGTGTTACATTCTACCCCCCTTAAAAGGAATTTTTCCCTCAAAATTCGTCGGGGCTACAAATGGTTTACTACTCGAAAGTTTGTTTAATAGAAACCCACATCGTAAATAGGAATACCACAACATGGCTTTAAAAACTAAAGTATGAAATGTAATGGTTACCCAAATTAACTCATCATTGGGTTTCCATGTAAGAGAACATAGGTGAAAATATGGATATGGATGAAAACTCTAACCATCATGTTCTGATGGAGAGTGGTAGAGAACATGTCTATGAAAAAGTCAACAATCACAAAGCTATTGATTTGTGATGATCTAAGGTACCATCTGATTAATCGTATATAAGGGAACTAGGACAACATTTTTGGTTTTCAAGATCATTTCCCTAAAGTTGATGAATTAAAATAAATTCTTGCATTATTTTGGTACAATCTCACTGTTGTTCGTGAATTGAACAATTTCCACTTCATCCCTTAATGAAATGAAGTTGAATTTGTTATTCGTGATGTGTTAGCAGATCATGTGATAGAATGATGGGTCATTCCATCTCTTTTGAAGAAAAAAGTTAGCAAAAGTTATAAGTCCATCTTATGGTTATATTAATCGTATATGGTTCCAAAAACGAACTTATACTTCATATATCACACCGCTTAATAAAAAAACTACTTTCTACTAACTAGGGACTTCCTGTAGGCCAGTGGTAGGCGATAAAGGCCAGTCGCACTTTGGTTGTGGGTTCGATTCCCACAGCCTTGTCCGAAGCGATGGGCTATTGCCCGTCCTGCAGGTTGTCGTTTTTCTAAAGCTATATTACTATAACATCCCATCAACAATATGAAAAAGTTTTATCATTAAACAATACTAACATATTTCCAACATAATCCATTCCAATCTTTAGGCATATCCATAATACTACAGTCCACTCTTATAATATAATGAAAATTATTACCAGATATTTAATACCATCGTTGATCCCCATATATCATAAGATATGTCTTGTTGGTCACTTTCCAAACATTCTAAGGCCTTAATCATGTATTCTCTTGAAAAATGAATACCCATTGAACCATAGTGAAAACATGAATGTAGTTAAAAGTTAACACTTTATACATACCAAAATCCTCAAACTTCTACATACTCAAACCATGATATCACTTAGTCCTTATATCAATCATGAGCTCATGAATACTATCAAACATATTAGGTTCTCTTTATCCCTTCATTATGTGTATATCATCTGTTTTACAAAAATATTTCAATCACTTTTCATGGTTATCGATGCCATAAAATTATTGAAAACCACAATAGGCCAAAACAAAAATATTGCAATATTCCACGATACTATATACAACATTATTCTAGAATCCCATTACATAAACACTTAATCATTCCACCACATCTTTGTCATATTCAACATCGCCAATGGTGATCGCATTAGACTTCCCTTTGTCCTTTGCCTTAAGTGGATTCTCATGTCGATCATCACTAACCCTTGGATTAGGGCATTTATTAGCATAATTCCCCATTTCCTTGCACTTGAAGCATTGAAGTGTAGTAGGTTCATTCTGTGTATCCCTTCTTTTGTTTGAATCATTATGCATCTTCATCCCATCATTGCGGCATTCAAATGCCAGATGACCTTCCTTTCCACATTTGAAACAGTTACATGTCCCTTTAAGACAATCTCCACCATGCTTCTTTCCACACTTTGAGTATAAGAAAACATTCATCTTCTTTTCACCATTATTCTGAGATTTCTCCTTGAACTCCATCTTTCGTTTCTTGTCAAAACTATGAGATGGGTAAGTAACACCAACTTCAATTTCTACCTTGATAGCACATCGCACAATTTCATCATAGCTACTGAAGTCTCTTATAGCTAGTGCCCTTCGAAGATTTGGTTTTAAGACACTAAAAAATAGATCAAATTTACATTTAGGTTGGATGATAAATCCAGATGCATACCTTGCAAGCCTCGTAAAATTCGCTTTGTATATACTAATAGATTCATCATCCTTTTTCTTTAGTTCAATAAACTCTTTCTCCATCTTTGTTCAAAGAATACAAGGGAAGTACTTATTGAAAAATAAGTTCTTGAACTCGTCCCATTCCATGGACTCAATTTCATCTCTTTGCCTTATATTTTTGATAAGATTACACCATTGATCAGCTTCACCTTCCAAACGATATACTACTAAGATTACTTTATCATGTTCAGAACAATGAAGAACTGAAAATATCTTTTCAGTGGTACTGATCCATTGTTCAGCAACAAGTAGATTAGAAGACCCACTGAAAGAAGGTGGACGTTTCCTCATGAAGTACTGAATAGAATGTTGTTCCCTTCTCATCTCAATTGGAAGTCCAAAATGATTCATAGCTTGTGTAAGTATAGCAATACGATTTTGCACTCCATCTCCCATAACATTTGTTTGTTCAGGAGGACAATCATTGAATTGTCCATTACATTGATCAATACGGTTCCTTCGGGATCCATCCATCGTCTAAAACCCAAAAAGAATTGTGTGAGAGGAAAAAATCATGCTAGGGAAAACAACATAATAAAGGGGGAGTACCTTCAATATCTAACATCTTAGGTTTAATTCTATGATCTTTAGCATAAATCCAGTACTATAACCTATATGTATACTTAACCTTAGAGACATCCCTAGACATACCTTAGAAATATCTCTAGGGATATCACTAAATTTCTCGCATCCTAGTTTCCAGAGGTTAACTAAACCTTTCCTCTGATACCAACTGTATAGACCCGAAGCCTGATGTACATAGACATTACATTACTTTTTCAGAATACTTAGTACATAACAAAAACACACACACAAGGACCATAATAGTTTAGTGTCATTGGAAACTCGGAATATAATCTTCTAATCATGGTGAAAGATCTTCAACATCTCCCATAATGATCTTCTTTTTTTTAAAACCTAAATCCTTTCTTTATGTCCTGTGGAAAAAAACATAAAAGGGTGAGCTCAAATGCTCAGTAAGGGTAAACAAAAGAAATATCAATCACGTCATATTCATAAGAACATATCTTTTTGAAATCTTAACCTGCAAAAGAGATCATAATTTCATAACATGGGATAAATCATATTAGTTAAATGAAATCCCAAAATCATAACTTAAAACATGAAACTTTGTGGAATACACACATAATCATAGAGAATCATTTCTTATTAGTCAATACTCATTTCCAAGACTATCTTAGTGGGAAAAGACCCTTTCTGAACCGAGTTCACTCCTCGTTTCAGTCCTATTTCTCTGAACCGGTATAACCTACCATTTCTGCCATGTCAATCTCATGAGATATAAAATCTGTACCCAATCCATTGGAGGGAGATATAGGTCCCACCCATCTCATAATGATACCATTCTTATGTGTTCCACAAAATCATAAATCATACATCATTGCATATGTAATAAAAATGTGATTCTTAAACATCATGACAACTTAAAACAATTCAAAAAAGATAAAGGAATTCATAAAAATAATTCCCTCACAACATTATCAAATCAATGTAATAATAGGTATAGAAACAGAACCCTTTATTATCTTAAATGGAAAATAATTTTGATAAAACACTTGAACTCCATTCTTGAGGAAAATTTCCTTTCTATTTCAAAAACACTTTTCATTTCTTAACATGTCATACAATTCTAAACTAAAATAATTTGATTAAAAATAATCTTGAAAACATGTAAAGAAAGCTTCTTAGAAATATTGTTTTAAAAATCCATTCATTCCATATAAGTTAAAAAAACATTCTTCGTACTTTTTTCGGAAAATTCAAAAAGTACATCGTACGAAAAACAACAAAAGATTCCTTTCATATCCTTTACTAAAAACTCACCGAAGGGTAAAATTGGATTTAAAAAATTGTAGGTGGATGGAAATAATATTACATATTGAGGAAACATGGATGTGTATGATAAAATACAACCTAGTAAATGCCAAAGTATAAACAATCTCGGATAAAAATGAGATTGTGATATTTCTCTTACCTTAGGTCCGATTTGCTTCGTAAGTGTCTAAACCTCCTGTATAATGATTTACATAACGTCATTTACTTATTACAAAATCATATTAATTTTTGTGATATCATATATGGTTCACTTATGACTTTATATTACCCGTTCTTTTGTAAATTCCATGTTAAAGAGCGTTTTGGGTAAAATTGTTTCATTTGTCGTCCGTGTTTTGACTTGTAATTATTCATATGATTACATAGATCATGCTTACTTAATTCCAGAATATAAAACAAGGTTTATATATAATATATATTCAGAATATACATATATATAATAAATCAGTAAATGGAATGACATACACCGTTCATGGAGACGGTAAGTCGTACGTACGCATGAATGCTGTTTTCATTTCCTTATTGAGTTGAATGGAATTAAGTAGATGACATACATATATATACACATAAATACTGTATCATTATTATGAACTATATTTCATGATTACTTATTATATATACTTTATAATCATTCATGAATGGTTAAAGTGGAGAATGAATCTCATCGCGTCGTGGAGACGGTAGTCCGTACGTACGCACGAGCGATGATATCGTTCTCATGATCGTGGGACTGTATTGGAGTGTATGTATACTATTTAAGAATCAATATCAATTTAAAATAATCATATATAGTTATTATTTACACCATTATACCCATCCAAGTAAGGTGGTGGTGGAAAATCGATTACACCACGGCGTGGAGACGGTATTCCGTACATACGCACGCGCGGTGATTTCTTTATCCGTAGGATGGATAGATGGTGAAATAGGGTTGTTTCAAACTTATAATAACATATCAGTATATTAGTGATACTGATGTTATTACTTCATAATGAAAAAACTAAATAAGAAGAAGTGGAAGAATAAATAAAGATGAATGAATCGGTAACGGAAATTACCTCTTCTTTGAAGCGCCTCTTTGAGACCTCCTCTTAGGGCACTAAAATTGGTCTTTGAGGAAAAAAAGAACCTCTAGGATGTTTCTAGGGAAGTGTAGAAGAGAATTTTTCAGAGTTTGGCCTAGCTTGAAGGCTCAAAGTGGTGTGTGGAAGAGGGAGGAGGAGGTGCCCTTTTATAAGGGATGAGAGGGGTACTTTTGGAATAACTAAAACTATTATTTTATTATAAAGTCATGTTCGGTTTTAAATAGCTCAAAATTGATTTATTTAGAAGCTAAGGTAGGGATGGGTCGAAATACACTCATCAAATATAATTTAGACAAGTTTAAGTTCCTATTTTTACCTTATCATTTATATTTAACTTTCAGTTAGATAATTTTACTTTTACCGCGTCTTCATGTTTTCTTACACTATAAGGTTAATAAACATACTATAAGAAGCCAAAAGGACATCAATTTGTTTATTATTAATATATATAACCTTATCTAAGTAATTTGTCCGAAACATAGATTTTTTGGAATAAAATAACAATTAATAATATAATATTTGTTTTAAAAACTATTTTATGTCAATTTTGACACTATTTAGTAGTTGATTTTTGTGAAAATCCTAAAAGAATGATTAGTTCGGAAAACATTAATTAAATCAATACTAACATGTCATATTAACCTATAAAATTAGTTTAATTCATAAAAAGTCTTAAATTACATTTATTTGGGTATTTATAACATCAATTATGTCAACATTTCAATAATAAGACAATTACTGCATCATCATTGTGTCATAATAAATGATAATTATTTAATCCCTAAAAATTCTAAATAAAATCCTATGATGTAGATAATTTAATTTTATTTCTATATACTATTCATTTTTGAAGTTTCATGAAGTCTATCACTAAATTAAAATTATTATACTTATAAGATTTAAGAAAGTGACATGTTGTCACATTCTTTAGTTTTAATAATAAGTAAATTATTTTCATAAAAAAAAGTCCATTAAAATAATCTAATCTGACCCTTAGGTGATATGGGTCGAATTGTATCATCCAATAAGATTTTGACATGTTATAGGGTAATTTTATAATATTATATTTACCCTTAATTACCCGATTTACCTTTAACTATGGTAAATAAAATTCATTGTAGTTACTATTCATAATTCCCAAAAATAAAAAGTAGCTTATTAACATAATTTTGATCCACTGAATCCAAATATGGAATCCATTTTTTCAAATTCAATACACAAAAGTTGAAGAAATTAAATTAAAATTATTCCCTTTGTCGAATGAAAATGAGTTTTTCTTTAAAACATTACAAAAGATTGAATTGAGTAATCCTACGAATTCAAGGTAGAATCAATGCTAATGACATAAATTATATTAAATGGTAAAAATATATTCTATTTATAATTTAAAATCATTTAATATTATAATTTAACCATATAAATTATTGCGATGAATAAATTTGTTTTTAATAAAAATATAGCATGTTTTTACTATTCATCAACATATAAAAGTTAGCAGAATAATATGAAAAATTTATCCAAAGTAAATTGTTATTTCATGATTCCAAATATGAATTTTATATTGTCATATTGAACTTATAAACATGTCAAAAACTATATCTAAAGTGGGTGCACCATCAAAAGGTGGTAAAACTGCATTTTTTATAAATACTTATTTTACCCGAAAAATTTATTTTATTCTTATACCATGCTCTAGAAAATGTGTAAGATGAATAATAATGTTATAAGATTAAAAATTTAGTTAATACTATTCATAATGGATAGTTCATAATAATATTATAATAATATATCGTTGTTTAGTAAAACCCAGTATTGCGTACAACACACGCTATCGAGGAAGGTCGTGATTGCGTGTAATGCAAGCCAAGTCAGGGCTGCATGCTGTTCAAGAATACTTCGTTGTTTCGTATAACATAATACAACCATATTTCATTTATACATTAAAAATATATATATATATATATATATATACTCAATATTGCGTAGAATAACTATTATCAAAATTGTATGTAACACGATCCAAGAATAGTGTTGCATATAGCGTAAGGTAATCTTGGTGTAGCATACAACACAAGACATTAATGAAATTAAAAGAATATTTTTCATAAAATATCGTGGTGTTACATTATCCAAGTGTCTTCCACCACTTGGAGCTCCCCCTACTCCTCTATCATATCTTCCAATCGGTGGGTCTTCCTACTCTACTCTTTTCCTCTACCTCGGGTGTCCATCCACCTCCTCTTTATTAGTAGGACGATGGGTTGACCAGTCCCTAGTGTGATTTTCTCTACCATCACATGGGTAACATCACATCTACCTAGACTAATTAGATCTCACCTGAGATCCCTACACCACAAATCTCTTGTCATGGATCCTCCTATGATGTATCCCACATTCTTATCACTATCTATGACATCATCACCCAGTTAATGAGGTATCTGCACCAGTCTCCCTATGGCGGACTGCCAATAGCTATCTCTGCAACTGTAAGAATATATCAACCACCAATGTTTGCTCGAGCACTCTTGCATAAGTTGAACTGAAAATAGGCACGATACTAACCCAGATGTCCCATCGTAGACATTGTTAAAAGGTCTAAGATCTAATGTACTGATCTATGACCATATCAATCGAGTACCTGGCGAGTTTGGTGAACCTTGATGAATAGTCATCCACTGTTAAACATTCATATAGTAGATGAACAAGCTCTTAGGTATGTGCTACTCTCAGTGTAACTAGAGAGAACTCCTCCCTAAAGAGTTTCTCAAACACTGTCCACAAAATATTCTCCACTTCGTGAGTTATTATGGTCAAACTCTACAATCATCACATAAATACTTGAAGAAGTCTCACTCCTAATATCACCATCTGGTTTTCCGGTGTCCCCACGAGATGGAAAACTTTAGTCATTACCTCAAGCCATTCTTATGTCGCATGAGTGTTGGGATCACCACCAAACTAGAGGGGTATCTATCTATGAAACACATGGAGTTTTTATATCCTACACTCCACATATGTTGGAACTATTGGTACCATGTTCTTCTCCCCTAGTGGTGGTATAAAAGGTGTTCCACCTAGATGTACTACTTGTGGAACTGGTCCTCGAATCGATGTGTCATCACTAAGGGGGTCATCCTTGTGATTGAGCTACTAAATCCTAGCAGGTATGAATTGTGGGGGAATCTTGTAATGAAAATATATATAACACTATCATGAGTATATCTTGATAGTGGAAAAAAAGGACATGTAAATAGAACCCATTTCTATATGATGCATGTACCATTATTTTGTTTCCCAGTAACTATTTTTGCATGTACAGAGTTAAAAAAATGTTATCAGAGTCCTAGTGTATTGATACATCAGTGTCCTACACAAACACTGGGTTCCATGGCCTAAAAGCTGATCTCTACACACTTAACACTATTTCCCCAAACCAATATCACATAATCATGGTCCTAAGGTAGAACATACCACCATTGATACCATTCTGTCACAACTCGTCCAAGAGGGTCTTGTGTCGCGGCTACCTAAACCCCCCTCCATAAGGCTATGGATGGTGAATAGAATCGATTAGGAATATTACTAACATTGGATGTGTTACCTTGGTACCTATATACTGAATCACATATCTCCAAGGCCACAAAAGTTGATATGAAAAAAACCACTAAAAATGAATTCATACAACTAAACCCAAACAACAATGTACAACTGATTGTAATGTGGGGAAATTAAACTGGACCAGAATACAACCCCACAAAATAAAAAGTCTATAAACATAAATGTCAAACCTATAAGTAAGATAGTAGGTAATGGGACTAATTCTAGTAGCCATAAGAACACCTTTCCCTATAAGGAAACTATGAAAGCTCTCTCATGTCCTCTTCTTCCCTAGACTCCATCAAAAGGGTGTTTGTCTGCACAAGATATGATACATGTCGAAAAACCCTGTTAGGGGTGAGTATAACAATACCCAACAGAGGACCCCAAAAACGAGAATTCATCACACAAGTAAAGAAATAGTTTTCTCACATAGTATAGGTCTACATGACATATAATAATAGAAAGACATACAGATATACTCGAAACCCCGACCCATAGTGTAGAGGTATGTCACAACGACCACATACCCATATTGGGGATTAAGTTATAAGATTCCATGAAGCAATTATCTGGGAGAACTCACTCCATGAGTCCGTTAGCTCATATGACATCCGTCCGAGATGAACAATTCATCGGGAAACACAATGAGAGATCTGGATGAACTGATAGACCGGAAGAGAGAATAGTTACACTAATATATAGAGAACACACTCCTGAGTGGGAAAAGGATCATGATATATGGATGAAGATAACTTCCAGAGACATTGTAGATACTACAAATCATCTTGGTTCCCCTTTTAAATAGAGGATTAATTCCATATTGGATCGTTCATGTTGATACCTAATTGTAACTATGGTCAAGAATGGATAGAGGGTCTTGCTATGGCCCTCTTAGAGGGACACCTAACTCTATCTCGAAAAGTCCTGATGAAGGGATCATACTCCTGTGAATGGAAGCGATAATTGACCAGACGTAGAAGATAAAATAGCTGTTAACTAGAACAAAACTTGTCTTAGGAATGGTGGAAAAGAATCTCAAGCCATGTAGATGGGAGTACATGGAAAGTAGACTTAGTCGCACGTCGTGTCCCTTGACTCTAGGTACATCCTATGAACAATAGTTGTAGATATCCAAAGCTTTAAATACATGGAAATTACATTACTTTTGCAGAATGCATAATACATAACAAAAACCGACACCAAAGGACCGTAATACTTTAGTGTCTTTGGAAACTCGGAACATAATCTTCTAATCATGGTGAAACATCTTCAACATCTCCCACAAAGATATTCCTATTTTTGTTTTCTTACCAAAAACCTTTAGTTTATCTTGGGGAAGATAAAACATATAAAGGGTGATCTCAGATTCTCAGTAAGTGCAAAAAAATGATATATCAATCATATCATATTCATAAGGACATAACATTTTTTAAAATTTTATCCTGAAAGAGAGATCACAATATCATGACATGGGATAGGTCATAGTAGTGAAATGTAATCCAAATACTCATAAAATAAGATATGAATCATTGTGTAATACACACATAATCATATAAAATCATTTCATATTAGTCAAGATTCATTTCCATGGCCATCATAGCGGACAAAGTCCATTACTGAACTAGGTTCACTCCACGTTACAATCCAGTATCACAAAACTAGATTAACTTGTCATTCCAGCCATGTCTATCTCATTAGATATAAATCATTACCCAATGAATTGGATGGAGAAATAGGTCCCACCCATCTCATAATGAAACCATTCTTCTCTGTGCCACAAAATAAACATAAATCGTTCATCGTAACCCAATGAATAAAATGGGTTCCATGAACATCATCCCATAATAACATAATCCATATAAAACAAATGGATGTCATTTCATCATAAGAAAAATCAATCCATGTAAATAATAGATACATTATACTTGAAACATAAACATATTAAATAATTTCATCTAATATGGAAAATATTTTTAATAAAACACTTCAAATGAATTCTCGAGGAAAATATCCGTTCTTCTTTCAAATCATTTTATTTTCTCAAAATGCCATGAAATTTTAAAAGAAAAATATTTTGTTTAAAATAATAATGAAATAATTTAGAGGAAACTTCATTGAAATATGGAATTATGAAACCGTAAAAATCCATTCATGTCGTATAAGTTAAAAAACATTCTCTTTGTACTTTTGCCGGAAAAGTCAAAAAGTACATCGTATGGTAAAAAAAGAAAGATTTCTTCCATTCATCATAGTAAAAGTAATAAAAGGGGTAAGAATGACATTAAACAAACATGGAATAATATTAAAAAAATTTAAAAACATGGACAATGATGATAAATATAACCCTAGTAAGTACATACGAACAAAAAATCTCAGATTAGAACAAGATTGGAATAATTATCTCTTACCTTTTGTCCAATTTCTTCCGTATGTGTCCGAGACTCATGTATAGTGGGAGTAAACATATTATTAACTTGTAAAATAACTATAGTAATATTTATTATATAATATATGATTCATTAACGAATTTATATTACCCGTTCATTTGTCAATTCCATGTTAAAGCAACGTTTATGGTAAAATCGTTTCATTTATCGTCCATGTTTTGAATTTTAATAATTCATATGATTACATAGATCATGATTATTAATTTCAGAATGTAAAACATGATTTATATATATTCATAATATAATATATCAATAAATGGAATGAAATACATCGTTTATGGAGGCGGTAGGTCGTACGTACGCATGAACGATGTTTTCATTTCCTTATTGACTTGAATGGAAGTAAGTAGATGACACACACACACATATATATATATATATGTTTATAACTAAATAAAGTAACATTATTATGTCATATATTTCATTATTATTCAATATATATACTTTATAATCATTCTTGAAGGGTTAACATGATGAATGAATCTCATCGCGTCGTGGAGACGTTAATCCGTACGTACGCAGGAGCGATGATATTGTTCCCATAATTATTGAATGGTATTGGAGTGGATTATAAAATATCTCAGAATTAGTATAATGTTATTATAATCATATATATTTATTCGTTACATCATTATACCCATCCAAGTAAGGTGTTGGTGGAAAACAGATTACACCACCGCGTGGAGACGATATTCCGTACATACCCACACACGGTGATTTCATTTTCCATAGGATGGATAGTTAATGAAATCGGGTTGTTTATTATATATAATAACATATCAGTATATTATTCATACTTATGTTATTACTTTATAATGAAAAAAATATTAAAGAGTTTGTATAAGGAGAAATAATTTGAAAGAATCGGTAAAGGATATTACCTCTTCTTCGATGCGCCTCTTCTAGACCTCCTCTTAGGGAACTAAAGTTGGTCTTTGAAGTAGATCAGGACCTTTAGTATGTTTCTAGTGAAGTGTAGAAATGAAATGTACATGGTTTGGATGAACTTGAAGGATCAAAATGTTGTGAAGAGGAGAGGGAGGAGGTGCCCTTTTATAAGGGAAGAGAGGGGCAGTTTTGGAAACCTCACAAATATTAATTTATAATAAATTCAGTACCCACTAAAAAACCACCAAAAATGACTCAATTTGACGATGATATGATATAGGGTTTTAATATCATCAATAAATAAAATTTGGAATAGTTTTTATTTTATTTTAAACCCTATTATTTAGATTTATCCTTATTTAATATATTTAATCTTATTTGTTGTAATAAGATTCTAAATTTTGAATTATTATAAATAATGACTTATGTGTTGTGAATTTTCTATAATTGGGTATTTATGAAATTTTAGACCATATAAATTTTAATTTATATTTATTAAATTTTTTTTTTGTTTTTTAAACAACTTAATAATATGTTAGTTTTATAAAATATCATTAGTGCCAATTTTGAGAATATTCTATTATATGAATTTGAATAAAATACACACAGAATATATATTCGGAAAAAAATTAATATATCCCTAACATGTAATATTAATCTTAAAAATTCGTGGATCACATTAAATTTTTCATATAATATTTATTTTAATATTTTTAAAACTATTTATTTGATATTTAAATCAGTAAAATAATTTCTACATCATTATTGTGTCACCGTTAATAATAATTATTTAATCACTAAAAATTCTAAACAAATTCACATGAAGTGGAAAATTTTATTATATTTTGGGTGACTATTTATTTTTGATGTGTTATGATGTTTATCACTAAATTATAATTATTACACCTATAAGATATAAGAGAGTGACATTTTGTAACTTTCTTTGGTTTAAATAATAATTACATCATTTTTAGGGTCAAACGTCCATGAAATGAATCTATTCCGTACCTTAGGTGATATGGGTCTATTTTTATTCATCCAATAGTATTTTGGCAGGTGCTATGGTAATTTTATAATCTTATTTTTACCCTTAATTACACGATTTACATTTAACTATAGTAAATAAAAATTATCATAGTTGCTATTCATAATATCAAAAAAAGTATCCTATTAGCATAATTTGGACCCATTGAATTCATTTATGAAATACATTTTACAAAATTCAAAACATAGAAGTTACAGTAATTAATTTAAAATTAATCTTGTTGTTAGGAAAACAAGATTTAAAAGATAAAACATTTGCAAACATAGAAATGCTTTTACTTATAAATTCATTATAAAATTAATGAAAATGACTTACTTTATATTAAAGGGTAAAAACTATTCTATTTATACTTTAAAACAGTTAAATTATATAATTTTTCCATATAAATTATCATGATGAAAAAAGTTGTTTTATGAAAAATTTAGCGTATTTTTACTATACATCAAAATATGAAATTTAAGTGAAAAATATAAAAAATTTATCCAAAGTAAATTTTTATAACCGTACTATAATGAATATTTTTATTTGGTCTAATTGAACTTATAAATGTGTCAAAAAATAGATTTAATGTTTGTGTGCCCTCAAAAGGCGGCAAAACTACATTTTTTAAAAAAAAACTTATTTTACCAGAAAAATTTATTTTGTTCTTATGACATGTTCTAAAATATGTGTAAGATGAATTATTATGTAATAAAATTCGAAATTTAGTTAATACTATTCATAATTCCTATTTAATAACAATATATCGATGTTTAGTGAAACTCGGTAATGCGTACAACACATGCTATCGAGGATGGTTGCTCTTCCGTGCAACAAAATCCATGAATAGTGTTTGAATATACCACAAGATAATATTGTGTTGCATATAGAGCAATCTAATCATAGTGTATCATACAACACAAGACGACAAATAAATTAAAAATAATATGTCTCATTAAATCCTAGGGTGTTACAATGGGCCCCATCTCGAGAACATTCCATGAAAAAACATATATGCATGAAATTTGGGAAGGATCACACATTTTGTCATAGTATTCATTGTCAACTCCTTGTACACTATCCATGATCTCTTTCAAAGAATCAACCTATGAATTCCAACCCGTTTAACTGGTACACATGGTGACTCACATAACAAGCATCATCTGGTCATGTGGTGAAGTACATGTTGTGTACTCCACTTTGTGTCCATGTATCTTCTATTATACATGTTGGGTCCAATGTAAGGTCCGACACACCATGTGACAAAGCTCACACTCCGTGTCACACTTCATGTCACCTGGAACTTCATCTACCACTTGGTGGGGCCAACATGTCATGTTTTTCTGGGAGCACATTGTATTCTTCGATGTGCATAGCGCGAAAACCCTAGTCGCAGCCTTGTCGGTCCCACATGTCATGTTCTTAAGAATACATGCCATGTTCATCAAGATTTTCTAGAAACACGTTCCTCCTCGATTGCGCCTCGGGTGCTCCTCTGTTCTTGGATCTAGCAGTCTGATCATCACGAAACTCTAGATTCTATGTCCCCAGCATTAAAAGCACATTATTGTTGGGTTTGAGACTCCGATCGGCCCCCATAATGAGTCCTGATCCACCAGCAAGAAGAACTCTTGAAGAATGATCCTCCCTAATCTGAGAAAATGCTTTGTCCCCATTTCTCATTGTAGCATCGCTAGGTTATTGCGATGTATGAACTCTAGTTTGGGATCGTCGTATTGTGAAATAGATTCGCAATGATCCATTGTTCGTCGCCCCACAAAGGACACAAAATATTTATGATGAGGAGGGATGAATTTAAATAAAAAAATAGCAATAAACATCTATCCTCATTCTTTACATCGTAAATCATCTCTCTTTAGTATGATTAGATTCGGAGAACCAAACAAATCAAAATAAATATATCATGGATTAATTCCATGAATCAAGATCCCCAAATGAAATTAAAATAAACACCCTCCTACCTGAAGGCATTATCTGCGGATCAAATTGTTCATGGGATGATCTGCAATCATCATTATATCATAGAATGTAGAAAATTGAAATAACCAACCCCTAACTCAATTTGGTTGAAGAATTATCATCATGTCACGTTCTATGGTGGGGTTCATCAAATCTGATATGTGTCGATCAATCACTTCATCATTGTCCTCCAATGGGTTATCCTCGAAATCTCTAATGGAAATTGTCAATTTGCAGGGTTATGCAGCTCACCATATGAACATTCTATAATGCGGTATTAATAGGGGATGATTATTCCATTTCTATTGAAGAAAACATTTAAAATAAAAATGAATTACTAATTTATTTTATTTCTTATAAAACATTCAAAAACTAACATTTTCAGTTGACCTACAATGGTAAATGTTACGCCATACCTAAGGTAAATTTGCTGCTCTGAATGCAATGGTGCCCTCTGATTTATGATAATGGAACAATTTTAAAAGTTATTCCCCTTTCTTAAGAAAAATGTTTGCACAGACTATTTAAAATTTTATATTATTTCAAACATTTATTTTGGGCCTCAGTATCACATGCCTTCATAAAGCCTAATCTTGTAATAATTCAATATATTATTTAAAAATAATTCATGGAAAATCCTTGACATTACATAGATTGTCTAATATTAACTATTTAAAAAATTATCATTTTTTAAATTTTAATTGATATAAATTGATATATATATATATATAGATATTAAACATATACTTATAATGGTTTATTTTGATTAATTAAAATGGATAATATCTACGCACATGAAAAAGTCTTCAATAAACTGAATTTTTATGCATTCAAATATACCTCTACCAAAATCATAAAATTAATTATTAAAATGACATTAATTATAATATTATAAATAATATTTTTTTTATATTTATTAATACTGAATCCTAATTATAATAAATATTATAAATTACATCAATTATTATATTGAAAAGATAGTATCTGAAATTAGAAATTTTCACTCTTCACTGAAAAACCTATCATTTCATAAAAATTCCAAACTATCACAAAATGTTATTTTTGATTTGATGATTTTAGAAATTATATTCAATTTTTAAAAAGAATTATATAATATCTAGAAGTTTTTTATAACATTTTCTCATATAATGTAAATAAAAATTAATTTAGAAGAAAAGGTATTTTTGAAAAATAAAACAACTTTACTAAAATGTGGGTGATTATTTAATGATAATTTATCAAAAACATTATATTTAGTAGGACCATTATAAATAATTCATAAATCAATTTCCCATATACATAGAATAAAATTTAACAGATTTTATATAATTGTCATATTTAAATATTAATAATTCATTGTTCATTTTGGCCAGATGTTCATGTGATAAATGCTATACAAAATAATTTTTTTACCAAAATTGGGGTGTAAATTCCCCCCCCCCCCCGATTAACAAATATAATTATTTTAATAGATACCTGATCTTTGAAATCAATGGTTTTAAATTTCTAAATACATTTCTTCAAATCCCATATTGTAAAAAGGTTTAATAAAACCTATAATTATTGAGAGAGAGAGGGAAATATAAAGGACATCTAATATAAAACATATATGGGGTTACAACTAGGATAACATTGGTGGGAAGTGAAAATATGGACATAGAATAAAAGAAAAATGCATGGATAATGATGCAGAGTGATAAAGATCACAAATCACATGAAATTGAATAATCATGGGAATGTTAGTGACCCCAAAACCATAAAGCAACGAGGTGTGAAAAAATATTTTTGATACATCATGAACACAGTTTAGAATATTAAATTTTAATTTATTGATCCTTTTACATTTTTTGAGTAATTTCTTACCATAAAGGCATAGAACAAAAGGAAATTATTCTTATATGTCATGTATAATTTCACACATTAATCAAATTCCATTATAGTATCATCTTTTATTTTAAAATTTTATTATTGGTGATGAAAGAAAAACATGACTAAAATCAACATCTAATGAATCACATAATCCAATAATTGATAAAATGAACTCACATTAATATTTTGATATTATCCAAAAATATTGTTAATATAATTTATACAAAGTATTATGTTCAAATAATTCAATAATAACAACCAAATACTAATTTAAACCATTCCATAAATACTAAAATCTAATGCTCCTCCAAAAAATCATTTATCAAAATTGAATCCCTAATATTGATATTATTTTTTCTTACATCATACCATGTTAATATTAATAATTATCATGAAATAATATTACCTCCCATGAAATCTCATAAGAATTTTTATATACCATATTCATTTTCAATATAAATACACTATAAAATCTAACACAATGTCAAAAATATAATTCACCTTTTATTCCTTATATAGGATCCCATCTTAGTGAAATAACCTTTCCATTGTAAGTTCGGGTTCATCCTTGCATCGATAGTTGACCACAGGTGTATGAAAACATATTTTTTATGAGGTATGTAATATTATTGTTTTAGTTCTAATATTTTATTTGGTTTTAATGAATGTGAAGATGAGTTTCAAGAATGATTCAGAAGTGTCTCAGCCTTATTTGTAGCCTAGATCTTTTAAAGTTGGAGATGCAATATGAGGCATGTAGTTGGAGAAAGGTTAATAGTAACCATGCCTCTCAACAATAAAGCCCATGTATAAGTTATTTAAACTTGTCAAAGTTTTCGTGGGGATCCACATGGATATTTGAGAAATAACAGAATTATTACAAAGGTCACTCGCATAGGATGCACACGGTTTAGAAAACAGTTCACCTAGCCTGCCCCACTAGTTTTACATAGAAAGTGACCCTAAATTTTTGTTTCTTGGGTTTTCTAAACCATTAAATATATCCAGGTGAAGGGGGTCCCATGGATAGTTCATGGTGCACATTTGTCGCATGGTTTGGCCAACTATTTGACCAAACCATGTAACCTCTTAAAAGAGGGGTAATTGAGGATTTTTACCCACCAGCCTTTAAACCAATGTTCCAATATTCTCCTATAATTTCTCATGTATATATCCTAATAATATTTTTATAGAGTCATGTCCTTAAAACCTAATATTAAAAGTATACCTCTCACATTAAATATGATCGATCCACTATTCATCTTATTTAATTTCTCTTGATAAGAGCTTCGATCCACTTCCTTCAATTCCTAGTTTCTCATTCCGTATTCAATGTTATTATGGTGAAATAAAAAATGAACTATCTTTATAGAATTATTATAATATTTTTTTATTCTAATTATAACAACCAAATGGTTGATACTGGAGGATTTTTTCCCTAATTCAATTTGTTCTGTGGTTTGTGACATTTTCCTTAAGGCTCATCCATTTTTATTGTTGTTATTTTTTCAAAAATAAGTTTCACCCATTCAATTATTCTAAAATATAATTTTCTTAAATTAGTTGTTCAATTTAGAACATAAAAACCCTATTATACCATTTATCATTAGTTGGAGATTAAGGAACTCAATTTGGGCCCCCTTTAGTGTAATTTTCTTATGCTTATATGCCCCATTAATATTTTAATAACTGAAATTCCCATTTGTATGTTGGTTATAATTCCTCAAGTATTTTTATTTAAGTAAATAGATATATGAAGATTTTATTAAGGTAAAAGAGAGTTTCTGTTTTATATTATTAATATTCAAAAAAATAATTAATGTTTTAAAAACATACATAGCATTTTACATAACCAAATTAAAATGCATTGAATTTAATTATATATATATATATAGTATATTAATTGGAATTATTTTCACAATAACATGATTATTTCAATAATGTTAATGAGAATACTAAGATTATAGACCTTAATATTATTAAAGGAGTGGTCTTGATTTATCAAACGTTGGATTCATAAGATGATTAATTGGTAACTTACAGTACACCACCTCAATTCATTAAGATGGATTCCATGGGAGACACCCATTTTATAACATGGGAATTTTATTATTATACATGAATTCATTGATATAGTCCAATGATTCACTTGAATAAATTAAGGATATTATAATTCCTTGGATACAGTCCTTGGATTTCGATGATGTCTTAGTATAGGAGGTGTCATGGATTCTCCCCTTATGAATTGTCACAATTAACCAATGATTTATTGTGGACATGATCGATGGGCTCAGTCAGAAATTATTCTAGAGTAATTACAAACGTGCATCCCATGGATTAAACTTAGAAATTAATTTATAGGGTGCATGGTTTTGGTACTCTATGATTTATTACATCATATGGTCAATGATTCCACGGCTCCTCTTAAATAGGAATTAAACACAATTTTACGTGGACAACATAGTTCCAACATGGGTTCTATTTTCTGATTATGTAGACAGGTACACTTTTGATACACATGCTAAAGAATATCCTCTTACAGGATCCTTGTCTAGATATGAATTGTAACACCCCAAGTTCTACGGTACGTTTCCCTTTGAATAATGTGATAGCGTGTGTTGTACGCAACCTCGAGTTCTAACACACACCACAACTAATTAAACTAGCCGTTGTGAATAGTAATACCTAATTTTTGAAATTATATATATTTTATATTTGAAAATGGACTTCATTTTTGGACTCGGAATATCGAATTTAGCCTAAGGTGAAATTTTGGTACATTTCGGATAACTTTCATATTTTGATGAATAGTGAAAATTTCTAAATTTTAATTAAAAACAACTTTTTTAATCAAAATAATTAATAGTGATAAATTATGAATTTTAGTAGTTTTAAAGTATATTTAGAATATATTTTTACCATTTAATATAATGTTGATAATTGGACATAATTTTACAATTAAACCGAACATAAACAAGTGTCAATCTTTTGATAGTTATTATCTCTTAAAAACACGCTTTTTGTTTTGACAGCGGGAATTAATTTTAAATTAATTTCTGCCACTTCTGTGTTTTGAATTTAGGAAAATGGATTCCATATTTGGAATCAGGATGTTCAAATTGTGTAAATAGGTAAATTTTATTTTTAGACATTTTGAATAATTACTGCGGTAAATATTTTATTTACCATGGTTAAAGGGTAAATCCAGTAAATAAGGGTTAAAAAAATAATATTATAATAATACAAAATTACCCTAAAACGTGTTTTAACCCTATTGGTTGATACATGGTCGACCATGGGCATCTTTGGGTCTATTTTGGGACCCCATGGATCCACTTGTAAGTGAAAATGACACTTTATTTTAATTAAGTCAAAATGAATACAAAAATGACACAAGAATATATCTTTTAGAAAAACAATTGTTACATAGGGTTATACATGTTGGATTTTCGATTATAAATATTAATTAGAAAGCTAAAAAGATTTCCTACATAATGATATTTTATTTATAATTTTTAGACCTTAAATAATTTATTTTATTTATGACACAATGATGATGCAGTAATTACTAAAATATTGAAAAATTAAAATAATTGATCTTATAAATACCCAAATAATTATAATATGAAACTTTTAATGAATTAAACTAATTTTCTAGGATAATATGATATATTAGGATTGATTTAATTGACTTTGTTCGAAGTAATCAATCTGTTATGAGTTTCACAAAAATCAACCATTGAATAGTGTCAAAATTGACATAAAAGAGTTCTTAAAACAAATATTATATTATTAATTGATATTAAATTCCTAAAAATCTAAGGTTCGGCCAAGAGACTTATATCATGATAGGTTAATTATTAATGGACCACTTGGGGGTCGCTTGGATGTATATAGTAAGTTTATTTACCATATTATATAAAAATACAAAGAGACATTGTAAAAGTGAAACTAATTAACTTAGAGTTAATACTTAAAGATAAGGTTAATATAAGTACCCAAACCTGTCTAAATTCTATTGGTTGAGTGGTTTTCGACCTATCCCCACCTTATCCTTTGAATAATCAACTTTGGAGCCATTATAAACCGAATATGAATTTATTATAAATTAATATTTCTAGCTTTTCCAAAGGTGCCCCTCACCCCTCTTATAAAAGGGCACTCCTCCTTCTCATTTCTTCACACCTTAAAAGCCTTTTGGTTCGGCCAAACTCTGCCCAAATACTCTCCCAACATCCCTCACTACAACCTAGAGGCCTTAGTTTGATCAGAAAGCCAATCTAAGGAGCCCTTTTGATCAAATCAAAAGGAAGAACCCGAAGAAGAGGTAATGATTTCACCACCCTTTTCTAAGTTCATTTCTTCTTCCACTTCTTCTTCCTTTGTTCTTACCATTCTGAAATAATAACTCCAGTATCTCACATATACTGTGATGTTATTATAAATATGGTACAATCATATTCATTATTCTATCCACCCTTTGAATAACATGTCACCATACGTGCGTACGTACGGCTTACCGTCTCCACGTCGTGGTGTAATTGTTATTCAATATAATATTATTTGGATGGGTATAATAATGATGTGTAACTCATGTAAATAATAAATATAACATGTTAATGATTCTTTATATATGATATACCATCCATTTATATATTATTTTAATATCAAAAGAATGATATTGTCGCTCGTGCGTACGTACGGACTACCGTCTCCACGAACGCGATGAGATTCATTCTCCATCGTATCCATTCAAGTATAATTATCATTTGATGATTTAAAAATGATGTTTAAGGACTGTATATCATTCTGGATATGAATAAGATACAACAACCATGGCTTATGTAACAAAACATATAAAAGAAAATGAGTAAGTTAACTCCCGAAACGACGATAATTCTAAGATATTATTAACAAATCAATGTTAAAAGATCATATGTGATATCATATTAATATATATGATTCTTGTATAATTTAATAACAACTATTTCACCATTATACAGGAGGTTAACCTACCCCAACCAAGGAAAAGTACAAGGTAAGGGTTATTTCACAATCTCTTCATTATCCGAGGTTGTTTATATGTAATAATCTACTGGGATCTCTTTATCATCCACATCCATGTTTCTTAAAAATGTATTTCAAAACATTTTTACTATTTACAAGAATATGGGTTAAAGTAATTTATACCCTTGTTTGACTTTTTATAAGAGGTTTATAAAGGAATCTTTCCGTCGTTTTCAAAACAATGTCCTTTTTAACCTTTTCGACAGAATTGAGGTAAGAATGTTTTTTTTAACTTATACAGCGGGTGCGGTTATTTTCCGCCGTTATAAAATCTTCGAAGCTTTCCATACAAGCTTATAAGAATATTTTCAAAGAAAATGTTTTATTTTATATGGATCTTAAATGATTTCAAAATAAAAGGAGATACTTCTTTAAAAAGAATTTTGATTTCATCTATGTCAACATCCTTTGATGGATTTTAAGATTATTTGAAGTTGATTTATTATGATACAAAACTTCTATATTGTATTGAAGGTTTTGTGATATGTTTGACTGTGGATGTGCTATTTTTATACCATTCATAGTTTATTGTGAAAGTATTTACATTTCGTATGCTAGTTTTAATGCGAATGTTTATGTTATGTTTAAACCTTTTCATATGGGAATGCATTGGACTTAATAAGTGACGGGTGGAGCCCGCTATATCTCCTCGATGCATCGGTAGGTCTCATGAGACAAACTAGTGTCTTGGCACAAGGCCTTGACAAAATCTTATTTGTAGTCTTGGCACGAGGCCTTGGCTATGTGGTTATGATAGTCTGGCATTATGCATTCCAACATTATGAAAGTGGTTATTTATTTTTGCATGTGATTATTCGATTAGTGGAATATCCATGTGAATAAGTAAATGGCATTATTTCATTTTATTTATGCCATACCATGTTGAAAGTTCATGTTTAAAAGGCTTTTGTTTTAGTTATACATTGCCTTAAATGTTTATTCTTATTGATGAAAGTTTCCGCTATATTGTTATCCTTACTGGGCATTTGAGCTCACCCCTTTTCTATGTTTTATTTTTCCCAGGTAGTGAAGAAGTAATTTATGAATGACTTGCAGGGATATTATGAGGGGTTAATAGTGTGGATATGAAGACTTTGTTGTTGTAGTAGTTTTTCACTTTGAAATGTAATGTAAAACTTTATGATTATATCTAGTATTTCCAAGGCTACTAAACCAATCGGTCTTTCGAGATTTGATCTTTCTTGTGATCATGCCAATGTTATGTAAATAATGCACCGACTCTGGGTAGCTGGGGTCGGGGCGTTACAGTTGGTATCAGAGGAAGTTTAGTACAAACCTTGGAAGCTAGATTTAGATAAACTCTGATTAGAGCACGTAGACCTAAGATGAACTTTGAGGATTAGTATAGAAGAACTTCCTAGAATTTTGGTATTGTAGAGATTTTGTGAGTTTTCCGAGCAATACATCCCTGTCTGGATACGAGCAGGTAGAGGCGGCTCTGGCACAGATGTACCTAGGGGTAAAACCCGAAAACACCGCTTTGAGCTAGACTCGAACGGGAACTGGTGCACGACAACGGGCCTTGCTGCACTCTTGGTTACGACACTCCCGGGGGATATGCTTAGGATAACTCTCATTATCTTTACAAATCATTATGAAGGGTTTATGAGTATATACTTCCTCAAAGAAAAACATTTTTATGATTATGGATTATATCCATAAATAGTTCAATTTATGTTAAGTGTTTTATAAGTATGGGATTATGTATTTTGATTCATAAACTGATCTAGTTTATGCCATTGTTTAGAAATGGCGCCTAGTGGAAGAAATGGAAACCGTATCAATGCGCGCACTCCATGTAGGGATTGCCCTCCTGCTCAAGATAATTATAGTGGGGCTAGTGATGCAACTGGTGCTGATCAACTAATCACCATACTGGGACAACTTACTCAGGTTATGAATAATAACCTTACCCGTATGGAGCACCCTGATCCGCAGCGTGGAGGATCAATGTTAGATCGATTCATGAGACAACAACCACCAACGTTCAATGGGAGTACAAATCCCTTAGTAGCTGAGCAATGGATATTTTCCCTAGAGAAAATATTTCAGGCTTTGGGAGTAGTGAAAGGGAAAAAGTTACCATGGCAGTTTACCGCCTCACTGGAGATGCTGATCAATGGTGGTCATTGATTCAAAACATGAAGGAAGATGATGAAGTATCAAACATGGAATGGAGGGAGTTCAAAGATCTGTTTTTAGAAAAATACTTTCCTCGCGACCATCGAGCAGATATGGAAAGGCAATTTCTGAGTCTGAGACAAAAGGAGGACGATAATGTCACAAAGTATGAGGCTAACTTTACAAGGTTAGCGAGGTACGATGGTGATTATATTCGCAACCCAAGAAGTAAGATTGATCGTTTCTTTGATGGGTTAAAACCATTTCTCCGTCGAGCATTAGTCTCACAATCCTTTTCATCGTACGAAGACATTGTCTCATGTGCTATCAAGACCGAAAAGGAATTCTCTAAGTCTTATGACTTTAAAGCAAAGCAAGAGAAGAAGAGACCTGCTGATCAATCTGGGAATGGAAATAAGGGGAAGAAGGGAAAGGTTGAATATCCATCTTGTGGTAAGTGCGGGAAGAAACACCCCGGTGCTTGCCTGAAGGGAATGGGAGTTTGTTACAAGTGTGGTGAAAAAGGCCACCAAGCTCATGATTGCAAGGGGAAGAAGGAAGCTACCAACGTTCAGTGCTACAATTGCAGGGAGATGGGGCATTATGCAAATGCATGTCCTAAGCGTCAGGAGAACTTACCTCAGAAAAGGCCAAGGGATCAAGGCCAGGCTTATGCTATCACTACTGCTGAGGTAGAAGCTCCGAAAGACGTGGTGGCAGGTAATTTGATGGTTTCCTCAAGTTTAGCAAATGCATTATTTGATTCTGGATCATTGCATTGTTTCATATCTTCCCAGTTTGCTAAGAAAATTAGATATTTCCAATTTGATTTAATAAGGGAGTTGTCAGTTAAAACTCCTAAGGGAAGTATCGTTGCAACAAAGTTTTGTGAATCAGTCCCCATTAGAGCACATAAATTTTCTTTATCTGCTGATTTCATCGTCATACCTATGATTGAGTTTGATATAATCCTCGGTATGGACTGGCTTTCGGGCTATGATGCGAAGATTTATTGTAAGAATAAAGAGGTTACGATTCATGATGATAATGATAAGGAGCACCTTATTTTTAGAGCAGAATCGTCACCACCTAATTCTTATTTAGACCCACCCCCAGTAGCTCAACTTAATTCAATTATTGGGGAGGAAGAGAATGAAATAACTGTCGGTGAGGAAAGGAATGTTCAAATAGAGGATGTACCTGTTGTGAAAGAATTTGTAGACGTATTTCCAGAAGATTTACCTGGACATCCTCCAGAACGAGAAGTTGAGTTTTCCATTGATTTGATTCCTGGATCAAGGCCTATATCGAAGACCCCTTATAGAATGGCCACTGTAGAATTAGTCGAACTAAAGAAACAACTAGAGGAATTGAGTAATAAGGGATTTATTCGCCCTAGTGTTTCTCCATGGGAAGCCCCTGTTCTTTTTGTTAAAAAGAAAGATGGATCTATGAGGTTATGTATCGACTACAGGGAGATCAATGCTATAACGATAAAGAACAAGTATCCCCTACCTCGTATTGATGATTTATTTGACCAACTACATGGAGCTCAATACTTTTCAAAGATTGACCTTCGATCTGGATACCATCAGTTGTGTGTAAAGAAGGAAGACATTCCGAAGACAGCATTTCGAACCAGGTACGGGCATTACGAGTTTACTGTAATGCCGTTTGGATTGACTAATGCACCCTCTGTATTCATGGATCTGATGAATAGAGTTTTCAAGGAGTATCTCGATGAATTTGTGGTGGTATTTATTGATGATATCTTGGTATACTCCAAAACCTACGAAGATCATGAAAATCACTTGCGCATTATCTTGAAGACTCTGAGGAGGCATGAATTATATGGAAAGTTTAGCAAGTGTGAATTCTGGCTTCAGGAGATTTCTTTTCTTGGCCATATTGTCTCTAAAGATGGAATCTCTGTTGATCCTTCTAAGACCAAGGCAATCCAAGAATGGCCAGCACCTACGAGTATAACTGAGGTACGTAGTTTTATTGGTTTGGCAGGTTATTATCGACGTTTCGTCCAGAATTTTGCCCGATTGGCTAACCCATTAACGAAGCTCACACGTAAAGGGGTTAAATTTGTTTGGACAAAAGAGTGTGAAGAATGTTTCGAAGAACTGAAGAGAAGATTAGTCAATGCTCCTATATTGACTCTACCATCGGGGAATGATGGGTTCGTTATTTATTGTGATGCATCGAAGAAAGGACTTGGCTGTGTCCTTATGCAGAATGATAGAGTTATTGCCTATGCATCACGACAGTTGAAAATTCATGAACAAAACTATCCTACTCATGATCTTGAGTTAGCAGCTGTGATCTTTGCTTTGAAGATATGGAGGCACTACCTCTATGGTGAAAAATGTGAGATTTATACTGATCACAAGAGTTTGAAGTATATTTTCTCACAAAAAGAACTCAACATGAGGCAAAGGAGATGGCTTGAATTACTCAAGGATTATGATTGTACGATACACTACCACCCGGGGAAGGCAAACAAGGTGGCAGATGCTTTGAGTAGAAAAGACCATGGAGTTTTGAACAATATGAGAATTGAAAGGGATCCAATTTTCATGGATCTAGTGAAGATGGACATGGGAATAACCAGGGAAGGTGAAACATCAATGCTTTTTCAAATGGTTGCCAAACCATCTTTACTAGAAAGGATTAAGAGTTCTCAGGCCGATGATGAAGAATTCCAAAAGAAGATTAAAGCTGTGAATGATGGGAGATTGAGAGACTTTGTGTATGAAGATGGAATTTTGAAATTCGGGAAGAGACTTTGTGTTCCCGATTTACCTGATCTAAAAAGGGAATTGCTGGATGATGCTCATAGTTCCAATTTCTCAATACACCCTGGGAGCACCAAAATGTATAGAGATTTGAAGGAACATTTTTGGTGGGACAACATGAAGAGGGAGATTGCTGATTTTGTGTCAAGATGTATGGTTTGTCAACAAGTGAAAGCTGGAAGGCAACAGCCTGGAGGAGTCATGCAACCTCTTCCCATACCGGAGTGGAAATGGGACAATATTACGATGGACTTTGTCATGGGGCTACCAAAGACTCCTAGAAGGAACGATGCAATATGGGTTATTGTTGATCGTCTTACCAAGTCATCACATTTTATTGCTATAAGATAAGATCTACCCCTGGAACGTCTAGCAAGACTATATATTAATGAAGTTGTGAGACTTCATGGAGTACCTCTATCGATTGTTTCTGATCGTGATCCCCGTTTTACTTCAAGATTTTGGAAAAGTCTTTAGAAATCCCTGGATACTGAACTTCATTTGAGCACTGCTTACCACCCTCAGACAGACGGACAATCAGAACGGACTATTCAGACCTTAGAAGACATGTTGAGATCTTGCTCACTTGACTTTCAGGGTATGTGGGATCAATATTTACCACTAGTAGAATTTTCCTATAACAATAGCTTCCATTCGAGTATTCAGATGGCACCATATGAAGCGTTATACGGAAAGAGATGTCGTACACCAACCTGTTGGGATGACGTTGGTGAAAGAAAACTTGTAGGCCCAGAACTGGTGGAGGAAACGGTGGAAAAGGTGAAGGTAATCCAAAATCACATTAAAGCAGCTCAAAGTAGGCAGAAGAGCTATGCCGATAATCGAAGGAAGGATTTGGAATTTCAAGTCGGTGATCATGTTTTTCTGAAGGTATCTCCGTGGAAGGGAGTCATACGTTTTGGTAAGAAAGGTAAATTGAGTCCCAGGTACATCGGACCTTTCGAAATTCTAGAACGAATTGGGGTTGTAGCTTACCGATTGGCAATGCCGCCAAGTCTCTCCAAAGTTCACGATGTGTTCCACGTATCTCTGTTGAGGAAATACATGCCTGACCCAACGCATGTACTCACCTATGAGGAATTAGAACTGGAACCCGATCTGTCTTATTGCGAAGAGCCCGTCAGGATTCTTGATACAAGAGAACAAGTACTGAGAAACCGGACGACGCGTCTGGTAAAAGTTTTGTGGAGAAATCATAAGATGGAAGAGGCAACGTGGGAACCCGAGGAACTTATGATGAAGAACCACCCGAGTCTTTTTATGCAGTAATACCCTAGAAATTGCGAGGACGCAATTATTTGAAGGAGGGGAGAATGTAACACCCCAAGCTTCTACGGTACGTTTCCCTTTGAATAATGCGATAGCGTGTGTTGTACGCAACCTCGAGTTCTAACACACACCACAACTAATTAAACTAGCCGTTGTGAATAGTAATACCTAATTTTTGAAATTATATATATTTTATATTTGAAAATGGACTTCATTTTTGGACTCGGAATATCGAATTTAGCCTAAGGTGAAATTTTGGTACATTTCGGATAACTTTCATATTTTGATGAATAGTGAAAATTTCTAAATTTTAATTAAAAACAACTTTTTTAATCAAAATAATTAATAGTGATAAATTATGAATTTTAGTAGTTTTAAAGTATATTTAGAATATATTTTTACCATTTAATATAATGTTGATCATTGGACATAATTTTACAATTAAACCGAACATAAACAAGTGTCAATCTTTTGATAGTTATTATCTCTTAAAAACACGCTTTTTGTTTTGACAGCGGGAATTAATTTTAAATTAATTTCTGCCACTTCTGTGTTTTGAATTTAGGAAAATGGATTCCATATTTGGAATCAGGATGTTCAAATTGTGTAAATAGGTAACTTTTATTTTTAGACATTTTGAATAATTACTGCGGTAAATATTTTATTTACCATGGTTAAAGGGTAAATCCGGTAAATAAGGGTTAAAACAATAATATTATAATAATACAAAATTACCCTAAAACGTGTTTTAACCCTATTGGTTGATACATGGTCGACCATGGGCATCTTTGGGTCTATTTTGGGACCCCATGGATCCACTTGTAAGTGAAAATGACACTTTATTTTAATTAAGTCAAAATGAATACAAAAATGACACAAGCATATATCTTTTAGCAAAACAATTGTTACATAGGGTTATACATGTTGGATTTTTGATTATAAATATTAATTAGAAAGATAAAAAGATTTCCTACATAATGATATTTTATTTATAATTTTTAGACATTAAATAATTTATTTTATTTATGACACAATGATGATGCAGTAATTACTAAAATATTGAAAAATTAAAATAATTGATCTTATAAATACCCAAATAATTATAATATGAAACTTTTAATGAATTAAACTAATTTTCTAGGATAATATGATATATTAGGATTGATTTAATTGACTTTGTTCGAAGTAATCAATCTGTTATGAGTTTCACAAAAATCATCCATTGAATAGTGTCAAAATTGACATAAAAGAGTTCTTAAAACAAATATTATATTATTAATTGATATTAAATTCTTAAAAATCTAAGGTTCGGCCAAGAGACTTATATCATGATAGGTTAATTATTAATGGACCACTTGGGGGTCTCTTGGATGTATATAGTAAGTTTATTTACCATATTATATAAAAATACAAAGAGACATTGTAAAAGTGAAACTAATTAACTTAGAGTTAATACTTAAAGATAAGGTTAATATAAGTACCCAAACCTGTCTAAATTCTATTGGTTGAGTGGTTTTCGACCTATACCCACCTTATCCTTTGAATAATCAACTTTGGAGCCATTAGAAACCGAATATGAATTTATTATAAATTAATATTTCTAGCTTTTCCAAAGGTGCCCCTCACCCCTCTTATAAAAGGGCACTCCTCCTTCTCATTTCTTCACACCTTCAAAGCCTTTTGGTTCGGCCAAACTCTGCCCAAATACTCTCCCAACATCCCTCACTACAACCTAGAGGCCTTAGTTTGATCAGAAAGCCAACCTAAGGAGCCCTTTTGATCAAATCAAAAGGAAGAACCCGAAGAAGAGGTAATGATTTCACCACCCTTTTCTAAGTTCATTTCTTCTTCCACTTCTTCTTCCTTTGTTCTTACCATTCTGAAATAATAACTCCATTATCTCACATATACTGTGATGTTATTATAAATATGGTACAATCATATTCAGTATTCTATCCACCCTTTGAATAACATGTCACCATACGTGCGTACGTACGGCTTACCGTCTCCACGTCGTGGTGTAATTGTTATTCAATATAATATTATTTGGATGGGTATAATAATGATGTGTAACTCATGTAAATAATAAATATAACATGTTAATGATTCTTTATATATGATATACCATCCATTTATATATTATTTTAATATCAAAAGAATGATATTGTCGCTCGTGCGTACGTACGGACTACCGTCTCCACGAACGCGATGAGATTCATTCTCCATCGAATCCATTCAAGTATAATTATCATTTGATGATTTAAAAATGATGTTTAAGGACTTTATATCATTCTGGATATGAATAAGATACAACAACCATGGCTTATGTAACAAAACATATAAAAGAAAATGAGTAAGTTAACTCCCGAAACGACGATAATTCTAAGATATTATTAACAAATCAATGTTAAAAGATCATATGTGATATCATATTAATATATATGATTCTTGTATAATTTAATAACAACTATTTCACCATTATACAGGAGGTTAACCTACCCCAACCAAGGAAAAGTACAAGGTAAGGGTTATTTCACAATCTCTTCATTATCCGAGGTTGTTTATATGTAATAATCTACTGGGATCTCTTTATCATCCACATCCATGTTTCTTAAAAATGTATTTCAAAACATTTTTACTATTTACAAGAATATGGGTTAAAGTAATTTATACCCTTGTTTGACTTTTTATAAGAGGTTTATAAAGGAATCTTTCCGTCGTTTTCAAAACAATGTCCTTTTTAACCTTTTCGACAGAATTGAGGTAAGAATGTTTTTTTTAACTTATACGGCGGGTGCGGTTATTTTCAGCCGTTATAAAATCTTCGAAGCTTTCCATACAAGCTTATAAGAATATTTTCAAAGAAAATGTTTTATTTTATATGGATCTTAAATGATTTCAAAATAAAAGGAGATACTTCTTTAAAAATAATTTTGATTTCATCTATGTCAACATCCTTTGATGGATTTTAAGATTATTTGAAGTTGATTTATTATGATACAAAACTTCTATATTGTATTGAAGGTTTTGTGATATGTTTGACTGTGGATGTGCTATTTTTATACCATTCATAGTTTATTGTGAAAGTATTTACATTTCGTATGCTAGTTTTAATGCGAATGTTTATGTTATGTTTAAACCTTTTCATATGGGAATGCATTGGACTTAATAAGTGACGGGTGGAGCCCGCTATAGCTCCTCGATGCATCGGTAGGTCTCATGAGACAAACTAGTGTCTTGGAACAAGGCCTTGACAAAATCTTATTTGTAGTCTTGGCACGAGGCCTTGGCTATGTGGTTATGATAGTCTGGCATTATGCATTCCAACATTATGAAAGTGGTTATTTATTTTTGCATGTGATTATTCGATTAGTGGAATATCCATGTGAATAAGTAAATGGCATTATTTCATTTTATTTATGCCATACCATGTTGAAAGTTCATGTTTAAAAGGCTTTTGTTTTAGTTATACATTGCCTTAAATGTTTATTCTTATTGATGAAAGTTTCCGCTATATTGTTATCCTTACTGGGCATTTGAGCTCACCCCTTTTCTATGTTTTATTTTTCCCAGGTAGTGAAGAAGTAATTTATGAATGACTTTCAGGGATATTGTGAGGGGTTAATAGTGTGGATATGAAGACTTTGTTGTTGTAGTAGTTTTTCACTTTGAAATGTAATGTAAAACTTTATGATTATATCTAGTATTTCCAAGGCTACTAAACCAATCGGTCTTTCGAGATTTGATCTTTCTTGTGATCATGCCAATGTTATGTAAATAATGCACCGACTCTGGGTAGCTGGGGTCGGGGCGTTACATGAATGACATGACTTGAAGAAGGTACGGTGAGGTGGCCATCCCATGGGGAGTCTGATCGTAGAAATATTAATATTTCACACATGGTATTCTATTGTTTATCATTATATCTATACATTTATTATTTTAAACTCATGAGTTGGACTTGAATAGACATCATTTGTGGTGACCTACTGACTTTATATCACACCCTGTTCGAAAATACAAGTGGTACCTAGAAATACCTCATGTTTTAGGTAGATATAACTGAATGTTCACAGTCACAGATTCATGATTTCAATTCTCATGAGAGATTAGGTATATGGGATCGATATTTCGATGATGATGCTCCTAGAGATATCCTATTTTGTCTTCTGGTATGTTTTTTATTCATTTATGAATTATATTTCTGTATCCATGTATAGATCCATGAAAAATAATCACATTTATATGGTGCAGCTTTTGGATTGATGTGTTATTACAATCTAGATGATTTAATTTCAATTCCATGTCTATAATTATATTTCTTCTTCTATTTATTCATAATTATGTAAATGTGATAATATAATATTGAGGATATAATATCCCCATTGTACCATCTTGGACCATCACAGTTATTTGAAATCTTCTAATGTACGGGTGTTGCATTTGAGGCCTTGTGACCAAACTGCGCTCAGTTATATATGAGTGAACCATGTACAATATTTTATAAATTGGTATCACACGTTTCTTTTCCTTTTGTTTTAATTTTTTCATTAGTAGATTGGAGACTTGGATCTATTGTAATTTTCTTATTATCATATTCATAGGAGTATCTATCAAACATATAGGGGGAATCCAAATTTATAGGGATGATATTTTTATTCTGGATTATTCCTATTATGGTTGTATTGATTTTACCATTTTTTGAGGTACATCGATTATGGAATTCATTATTATTGTGGAATATATTTTTACCCCCGAATATGTATGGCAATGAGGTTGTGTTATATGAATCATCATAGGATCATGAGGATTCATATGTTAGGCATTATTCCATCCCACATTTACATACTCCATTCATTATTCATTCAAATTCATTGTTCCATGGTAGTTATAGGTGATATTGTTCTCAAGTTGATTAAAATGATAAATAATTAGATAAATTAAAGTGTATATATCCACCAAAATGATGTTTTCCTATATAGGGTTATGGTGGAACCTCAATTAGAAATATATATTGAGTTCTTTCCATGAACCATTGTTAACATTAGATGAAATGTTATTTGGTAACAATTATATCTATTACAATATCAATTTAAAGAGTTTGCTTTCCACTATAAATTGGTTATAGGGACATATATAATTAAACCATCATATTATATATGTTTCAATGACATGTAGAACTATTGGATATTTATAAAGAATAGACCTTATAACTCAAGAATGATAGAAACCATTAACTAGATATTATTATACATGTATATACATATGGACATATGTAATGAAAAATTTATGAACTATGGAGTAATAAATCTAAAAGAAAACGGTTTTTTTTAAATAGTGATTCCAATTGAATCATAAATGGAATTTACTCTATAAAATTTTATTGAAATTGTATATACCATATCCCAGATATAAATAAGTCAACTTGACCTAGAATCCCAATTTTTTTTTTGCTTGTAGGTAGTACTCGTCAGTTTCATCATCATTTTACATGAAGCCTATGTATAACATTACAAGTAAGAAGAGGTTTGTGATTATATTATAGGAAGGACTTTACCTATCCAATTAATTAATCATTGATGTTATCATGTTAAATCGTATTTGATTTGTTTTTCTGAAAATTTTAGGGATATTCAACCATGATTCCATCAAGTTCGGTTCTAGGAGGGTGGAAATGACCACGTTCCTATAGTGGTGGGACTTCTCCAACCAATAGTACCCCATGAGGATCACCCATTTATACTTAACATGGGTGATTATGAGTAGATTAGGGAAGGTTTTCTAGGATTTATCCAAACAATTAAGGGATCTCCATAGGCTTTTCCTATTTTGGAAGAGCTGACATGAGAGTTTTATCACCAACATCCATCCCTGTTTTTGGGGGATGAAGGTCTATAGGCTACTAAGAAAAGAATAGAGTACACAATATATATCTTGGAGTACCTATATATGGATTTAAAGAGGTGGGTAAATATCACTGCTTATATTTTTTGTGGTTTTAACAATTGCTGGTGGGACATTATTACTATGGTACGACAAGATAGGGATATGGCCGGGAGAGATTTTCAAGAATCATTCTATCGATATTTATGTTTAGAGACACTGACTAAGTCTACATAAAATATCATTTTTATTTATGGATTATTCAACTCACATTGGTCAGTATAAATGTGATTCACCTTCCTTCATTGGTGATGAGCTTTCGATAATGGGATGGTTTGTGGATGGGATCATAAAATCAATCCATTCCCAAGTGAATATTTTTCCACCTTAATATTGTCTCAACAATTTCGAATCAAGCCCTTATTACAAATACTAGTTTAAGGGAATTCATAAGAATAGTATATGGTAGTTTAGTGATGAGGAATGGTACTAGTCCATCTAGTAGAATGATGTTCTTCCTGGAGGGTTTTTGAAAGATATGTGGAAACCAAAATATCAGCATTGATAGTTCTAAAATATTTCATAATAGTGGAAGATATGTCCATGTAAAGACTCAATGATACTATTGAAATTATTAGTACCAAGATTGTGAAAGAATGGGACATAAATAAATGATTTTTTCCAACCCATTACATATGTTCCTAGTGGAAATGGATTGTTTCCATCTCCACATTCAAAAGAAAGATGTGTAGCTATGTGAATGGAAAAAAGATGGATTACCACAATCTATATTTCCAACAGAGGTGAACATTGTCAATGAGGCCAAGCTCAGGATATAGAACACTATTTGGGAGTGAATTATTTGGCGAGTTAGGTTTTAGCTCAGAGAAATTGACTAGTCCAGATGTAGGTAGTGTATCCATTACCCTAGAAGCAAGGTGTTGATTCTTCTATAGATAGAGTTACTATTTTGGCAGACCCTACATTAGTATCTACTATTTTTTGGATATAATATTCGTATTATTTTATCTATGTGAAGGTTATTTAAATCCTTGAGCTTGATATTCAGTTCTTTGGTGTCATTTTAACACTTGATACATCATTATTAATTTGATTAGAGAGTGTATTCTAGTAAATGGAATTCACACTTAAGGTAGGAAGATATCATTTCTTATGGTATCCTTTTATCCTTAAGATGATAGGATTTGATTCCATTATTAAGATGGATTAGTTAGTCTCATATCATGGTTATCTTTTCTTATACATTCTCATTATAACATTTAAAACACCCATGGGTTATATATATCTTCAAAAATGTTATTGGTATGTGAAAGAATGTAAAGTTGGACAATAGCATCTTGGGATGGCTAGAGTAACAACCCATATTTTTTCCTTTATACAGGGAATCATGGAATCTATTGGCATGATTTCTCTCTATCATAGTTCATTTGAGGAATGTTTACCCTATATCCTTTTATAGACTACCTCCTAATTGAGAGGTGGAATTATCTAATCATTTAGTTCTAAGATCAACACCATTCTCTAATCCTTCTTACATGATGGCCACTACTGAGTTACAAGAGCTCAAGAGTCAGATATAGGGATTTTATGTTAAGGGTTTTATATAGAAAATTACTTCACCTTGGGATTTACCTTTCATGTTCACTAAGTAGTCAGTTGGAACCTTTAATATTTTCAAGTATTTCAATTAGTTTAACAGGATGAATATTATGAACTAATTTCCAATACCTCGTATATATTTCCTCTTTGACCATCTCTAATGTGTGAGAGATTTCTTCAGTATAGATTTGTGTTCAAGTAATCATCAAATATGTTTTAGTCCTTTATCCATACATTATACATGGATTTCTCGTATTTATGGTCTTTCATATTATATGGTTATATCGTTTGGTCTCACAAATTCACCACATATATTTATGGAATTAATGGACCCTGCTTCCCACCTACATATGGAATTATTTGTGGTAGTATTCAACAATGATATCTTACTGTATTCTTTCACTCAACACAACTATGTAGAATATCTTTAAATCATAGAGGATACACTAATATAATAGTGTATTTATGATGAGATCAAAAAATGACACATTTGGATTAAAAAGTTTCATATTTTGAGTCATATTATCTCATAGGTAGGAGTGACAGTTCACCTAGTAAAGGTGTGTATCATTGCTTTCTTAGTGCATCCCAATTTTTTCCTTTACATTAAAAGTTTCAAGATTCTAGTAAGATATTACATGGACATAATTCCAAACTTTTCAAGTGTAGAAACTCCTCTGATGGTATTGAAAAAGAAGGCTATGAATTTCCTATGCTTCGAAGCCTTTGAGATATCCAATTTCGATATAAAAGGAAGAATGTCAATAGTCCTGGTCCTGACTTTTCTAAAGCTAGGAAGAAGGGATAAAATTTATTATGATGGCTTAAAATTTAAGATAGGATATATTATGATTCATGAATATTTATCAATGGCAAATGGGTATCATTAGTTGCGACCACATGAGACGAATTACCTAATTCAAGATCTCGAGTATTCAATTGTGGTTATTACCTTATGTTTTTTGAGGCATTAAATATGTAGATATAATTTTGTGGTGTATAATAATATTAAAACATTCACATATATCATTATGTATAGTAAAATTAACTTCAATCATATAAGGTCATTAAATACTTACAATACTTTGATTTTGATCATGCTTATACACCTAGAAACGAAATTTCTTAACAGATTATTTGAGCTGGATAACTCAAACACAAGTTGTTAAATATGAGACTAATGAGTGGTATCTTATGTTTATATATTCTAATATGAATTTAATTTAGATGGGATGGCACATAAATCTTATACATATTGATTTGGTTGTGACATCATAACTCTTATAGAGAGTGAATGTAATGAAATTATATCATCTTGAAGTCCTTGTCCTATAGGAATGTGTTTCTGGTGAGGACCCACTGATAGGATGAATCATTGATGAAGATTAGATATTGTGAATCAATCAATGTTTCTTGGTTCCTTCAAACATCCATGAAGAATTTGTTAGAGAGAATATGTTTCTACTGAGGTGGTACACATTAGGTTTTAGAATATGTATCATGATGTACATCACTAATAATATATGTCTTTTTTAAAAATGGAGGTAGCTTGATTTTTTCCCATTATTCCACCTGTTAAAAGATGATGTCTGAACACTAGAGATGTGAAGGTATTTTATAATCATTTCTTATTCTTTAGTTGAAATTGAATGAAATAATTATATATTTTTTACTGCAATACTATGACCCCCTTGAGAATAGTACACCATGGGGGTGATCATCAATATGCTCAAAAAGGTCTCTCAGGTTTTTCTTATTTGGGATAACATTTCAATATATGGGCATGGAAAGATAAATAATTTAGAGATTATATATCTTCATGGAGTCCCATTATAGATTTTATCTCATAAGTGTGATCATTTCACTTCATTGTTCTAACAAGGGATGAAAAAAGAAATAGGAATATAAGTAATTTTTAGTACAACAAGCAACCCTCAGATAGACAGATAGTCTGAGCAGACATTACAGGTTATAGAGGACATTCTTCAAGAATGGGTCCTTGGTTTAGGTTAATCATGATTGGAAAATTTACCTCTTTTTTTTGTTTCCATGCATTAATTTTTACAATTGATTATTTATATGGAATCATATGAGGCCTTATATGGTAGTATATACTGATCACATATGTTCTCATTGGAGGCAGTGGGGATAGAAATACATAGCCCTCATCTCATTTAGTATTTTTAAAATATGATCAATTTATCATGAAATTAATGGATATGACCCTGTATATGAAGAATGTTTATGTGTACCACCATTAACATCCTCTATAGTTCAAGGTATGGATCATTTATTTTTTTGTATTTTCAATAAATAGGGGAATCGAGAGTTTGGTATTTAAGGTAATCTATCGCCTCATTTCATTTTCATTTTTGATGTTTTGGATAGGGTTGTGCCTGTTTCCTATCATATATCACTCCTAGAGAGATAAAAATCTATATATGATGTGTTTTATTATTCCAAAATATGTTTCTACAATACAAACATGACTCATTTATTCGTTCTAATGAGGTTGAACTATATGTGGATGCTTCTTTTGAAGAGAAACCTATTCACATCATTTACAATATCATGAAGTATCATCAATGTAGTTCATTTTCATTAATCATGGTTCTATAGAATCATTACCACATACATGATTATACCTAGTAAAGATAGGCTGACATATGTTCTCAATGGGTAGAGATTTTCCTAGACTAATATTTACCACCCTTCGGAGGGAAACACATCGATGAGTTGCTTTGAGGGGGAATACATATAAACCCTTAATTTATATGAGGTAAATAATAAAATATTTTTAGTTATAATTTTTAAATATGTTCTTATGAATAGTCCTAAGAGTTTAAGGAAGGGTTGGGGAGTGCATGAGGCTATTTGGAGCCTGTAGATATGAATTTTGGAGAAGATATACTACACACATGTTTTTCACAATGTTAGTAGTAACCGTGTATCTCATACAAGAATCCCATATATAAAATACCATGGTATGAAAAAACTATTTGATGAAAGCTAAATGACCATTCCAGAAACTGAAAACATGCTTTAGGGGTCACAGATTGGTTTTCACATGGTATAGAAATTTGAAGGCCTAATTTGCACACTTAGCTCCTTGTAGGATGTGACCCAGCACAATTGGATCATGGTTTTTCGAGACCATTTGGGGTAGTAAAAAGAATTTTGTTCAATGGATAGTTCTTGTGGTACAGTTAGTTCATATTTTATCCAACTCTGTAGTGTAACTTTGAGGACTCTTAATGAGGTGGAATTTTTTATTTTACACATCATTCCTTAAACAAATTTAACCTTCATCTTCATTAATTTCTCATGCACTGAACCTCCTCCTCGTTTGTGATATCCATATACATACAAAATAGTCATTGAATTAAAACACTCATCCATAATATAATCAATCCACCATTCATCTCATTGTATTCCTCTATGTAAGAGATTTGATCTGCATCCGTTATTTCTAAGTCTCCCTCATCATCCGCGAAAATAATTTTGTGTGAGCTAATATAAAAAATAATATAATTATTTTTCAATTATTATATTTTTGTTATATTAAAAAAACGATGTGTCGAGAATGGATGAGTGTTCTTCTAATTCCATAATTTATATGATCCTTGAATTTTCCATGAATTCTCATTGTTTTATAACTATCGTTGTTGTTCCGTGTGCCGGTTTCACCCATTATTTTCTCCCAAAATAAAATTTCCTTATATTAGTTGTTTAATTTCGATCATAAATTCCCAATTATACCCTTTAATTATAGAAGTAGGTTAGGGACATCAAGTTGAGCCACCCCTTGGGTATTTTAATATTATTCCTAGGTGCCTCATTCTTATTTTAGTAACTCAAATACTTCATGGTTGTTGGATAGACTTCACCGTGTTTGTTAATTAATATAAATACATGAATTATAAATTTATAATTGGAAAATAATGTATAGATCTAATTTTATTAATTTTGAATAAAATAATAAATTGAATTCCACCTTACATTTCCTTTTTCATTAATCAATGAAAATTTGGGGTCTTGAAATATATATAACTATAAAGTGAATGAGTTGGTATGATTATCACATGGACATGACTATTTACTTAATTTTATGGTTCATATTTCTACTATAGAACTTTTTTTTGTTAAAAGAGTTTTCTTCCTTATGTCATCCTTATATTCTTGAGGGAATTATTTGAGAACTAAAAGAACACCACCAAGATTCATTGGGCCAGTTTTCAAGAGTGATACCCACCTCTGAACATGTTCAACATATTATTATACATGGATTACTCAACATAGTCAAAAAAATCCAATGGATCATTTTTTGGACATTAGAATCCATTAGATAAAAACCTTGGATTCAACTAATGTCTTAGGATAGGAGGTACCATGGATTCTCCCAATGGTCCCCATTCATTCTTATATCGGTATTTTCAGTGGAATTGTTGTACGGATTCAGTTAAACATCATTCTAGTTGAATCCATCCATTTTACACCATAGATTACACTAATAAATTCATATCTAGGATTCATGGTTTATATACATTGATCTGGATTGACATTATATTTTCAATTATTCTGTGATTATTCTTGGATCCTTTATTTCCAACATTATGATATGGATTCCCTAGTTTCACCTTGGTTCATATTTATGATTACTTATACTAGAAGTATTTGATTATACATGGTATACACTAACCTCATTCAGGTTCCTTGTTCATACATTAATGACATGATTCAAATAAGGTATGGTTTTCTAGGCATCCCAAGGGGATTCCATTCCCAATGGCGTTATTATTTCACTTATAATATTCCATTTTTTATAATTATATATTCCCATTTTTGATTTTATAATCATGGGCTTCACTTGTGTTATGTAAATTATTGGTGACCTAATAACTATATCTCAAAAAATATTTGGTTCTCTATTTGGTACTTGGAAATCCCCTATGGATGCAAATAGGGATAAGGGAATGTTCCTTGTTTGGATGATTAAATGATAATTACATTGGATCTTAGGATCATGGGACAATGTTCTGCTTCATGAGGTTATTGGAGATAGCCTCTTTTTTTCTTTTGATTTCTTTTTTATTTAAATGTATTTATATTATTCTTGTATAGATCCATGACATAATCATATTTTAATATATGGTTTTACATTTAGATTTATATGTTATTTCCATCTAGATGATATACTTTTATATCATTGTTTATCCTTATTATTTTTCACTATTCATTCATAATAATTTTGATGTGCTACTCCAACTTCGGTTGTATAGTCTCCCCAATACAAAACCTTGTACCACAGCTACATGTTCGTAGCCTCTATCATATATGAGGCGCAATTGAGGCCTTATGATCAATTATGATATGTTACATAAGATGTAGGATCGAAATAGTGATGTAGATGCTCAATATACAAGAGGGCGGGTGAATTGTATACTTTAAAAATTCCTTTGGAACCTTTAAAGTTGGTTACGAATACCTATGGTTTCTTTAACCAAAGAAAAGAGCTAAGTTTAACAATATTAAACTAAGAAAATTCACAACACCTCTAAAACCTAATGAAAACTTGGAAAGAGATTCCGAAAGTAGGTTCCGGAAGTATGGTTCCAGAAATTGAAACTTAATAAAAGATTACAATATGACATTCTAACTTAAAGCGTATAGAATCTAAATGAAATAGAGTACAAATAAGGAAGTATATGAAATTTATAATTTCCTTATAATACAAAATGCAGCGGAAAATAAACAAGTAGTAGAACTACAAGTAACAAGATATAAGTCTTTTAACCCAAAGAGAAGGGTATCCAACAACCCTGGATAAAGTTCCCTTGATTTATACTTTCAAGAAAGTCTGTCTTACCCACACCAGGGTAATCCCTCGATACGAAGATCAGAGTCTCTGTCTTTCTATCCCCACAAGCCCTCAACATCAAGGTAGTTGGCAACCTCTGTCTTCCTCAGCAAGGAAGCCCTCAACTTCAAGTTAGTCGTCAACCTCTATCTTCCTATCCCTGGAAGCCCCGAATGTAATCACCAACATTCGGAGTCGCACGAAGATTTGAGAGTTAATAAGAGCCTTTCTCCCTAGAAATCACTTCATGTATGTAATCACATGAGTCGAAGATCAGTGAGCCTTTCAGCAGCTTTTTCTTTAGCAGCACTAAGCTCTTTCAAATGAGCTCTGATTTACAGGAAAATTCCCAACGGTCAACTCCCACTTCCAACGGTCATATTTTCCATGAAATTCGGAGGGATCTGTACACGTGTAACTTAGTCAACGGTTAGTTTATAACAGAATAGACGACATCGTTTTATAACAAAACAAGTGTAACAGAATGTATGACACCGTTTAAAATCTAACTCAAAAGTTCGGAATGAAAAATTAGGAGTGTAAACAAAAATAATTTTTCGGAGTCTAAATAAATACAGAGTGTATAAAACAAATATGATCAGATTATATTTAATAGGTGAATTCGGAATGAGAATTCGGAATGGGAATTCATCATCAGAATTCGTAATGAGAATTCTTCATCAGAATTCGTAATGATAATTCGTCATCAGAATTCGTAGTGAGAATTCATTATTAAAATTCGTAATGAGAATTCATCATCAGAATTCGTAGTGAGAATTCATCATTACAATTCTTAATGAGAAATCTTTATCGAAATTCATAAGGATTTGTATCCTAAATCTGGAGTAGAACTTAATCAGAGTTCGTAACCGAAATTCGGAATGAAGCTTTATCACAGTTCTCATTCTGGATTTTGGAGTCAGACTTTATCACAGATCTTATCCAAAATTCAGATCCTAAAAACAGAATACTTCATATCAAAGTTTCATTCAATTCAGAGAAAATAGAAGTGAATCTGAATCTTATACTTAAGAAAAAAAAATATGGACGAAAATATGATAAGGATAAATTTTCTTACAAAAGTGATTTTCCTTATAAAAGCAATTTTCCTTATAAAAGCAATTTTCTTAAAGATAAGGTGTTTGTGATTTTTAAAACAAGAAGGAATGGAAAATTCATAAGGAAAACCTTATTGACTCAACAATCTCCCCCTTTTTGGAAAGTACAAACATCCTTACAAAAAATAAATTATAAGAAGAAAGAAAAACATTAAGGCTTATCTCCCTTTGCTTTAAGGATATTGATGAATACGACTAACTCCCCCTTAGGCTTTGAAACTCTAAAGATCGTATTCTAGATTTCCAGAGTGAAATTTCATTATGAATAAGTGAGTATTATTTAATGAGAAATTCCCCCTTAGATAAACTCTTATTAGTGTTCCTTTTTCCTTAAGGATATATTCCTTCTCCCCTTTAGATAAACTCTTATTAGAGTTCTTTTTCCTTAAGGATATTTTCCTTCTCCCCCTTTGTTATTTTCAAAAAGAATTCAAGGGAATGGAAAATATAACAAATTACATGAAAAAATTAGTAACAACTACAAAAGAAATGACAAGCACAATTTTTATTAAGTTTGAAATCTCAGCAACAAAGAAAATACAACAAAAGAGCAGATCTGTCTATTTTGGATCTTTCGCCATGAGGCCCTTAAGAATAGTCTTTATTTTCATCAAGTTTTTATGGTCTTCTTCATCTTGCTTCTCTAAGACCACTATTCTTGCACTTTGAGCTTCAATCTTTTCTTCCTGGTCTTGATGCTTTTCTTCTTGAGCTTTGATCGTTTCTTCCTGAGCCTTCAATTTCTCTTGAAACTCAATCGGATGAACCCTTTCAAACTTCTTGTTTTGAGAAACAATATTTAGCTTCCCATTCAGATCTCTATCTTCTTGAATACAGAAGTTCTTTTCATCTGTCAGCTTTCTTCAAAGGAAGAAGTCGGCTCATTTATCTTCATGTCTTCTGTCTCAAAGGCATCCTTGACATTATCTCGAAATTCATCAAATAGCCTCATCTCTTCTATAGTTTTCCTCGACCAGTTTTTCATCCTCTTGCAAGATTCTCTATGGGCTTCATAGCCGATAAAGAAAGTTTTGAACTGAGCCTCTATCTCAACGCATTTGTCCATAACCATAGAAACATAGTCTGTTTTCTGATTCAAAGCATGTTGGAGCATCTGGTATCTTGAATCAATACTTGAGAAAGTTGGAATAGTACCCACCAATTTCTTTAAAGATTGAACAAAAAAATCATGCCCCAACAAAGATGACTCCGAATCTGAGACTCTTCTTGGAGAATTTTCTTCTTCAACTTGGTCAAGCTTTCTATTTGATGAACTACCAACATCCTTTCTCGTCACCACTACTGAGCTTGGAGTATTAGCAAGAATTTTCTTTCCCTTGTGTCTTTTCGTAATGGATTCCTGTTCCGGAGTTCTCTTCTCACTATCAGAAACATGGACAACATTGTCTTCCTCATCAGTAACTTCCTGAGAACCAACTTCTATATTCTTCATTTGAACAATATCATATACAAGTTTTTCTTCCTCTGCATGATAAGCTCTTTCTTCTCCTCCTCTATCTTCTTCCAATACTAGAGTGACTAGCTTCGAAGATTCAGCTTCTGTACTTCGGAGCGATAAGTGTTCTGAAGGTGTCCCCTTATAATCATCTACTTGATTCAACACATCTCCGGTTTCACCACTTCCTTCAGCAACATCTTCTTCTTCTTCCACTTGCTCAACATGCTCACCTTGCTCAAAAGGCTTAGCTACTGCCTCTTCTGGAGCAACAAACTCTCTTCATGGAGTCTCAGGTAGAGATTCCAATAAAAAGGATCTTGGAACAGGAATGTTCGTAGAAACCATTTCATAGATATTCAACAAAGCCTGAGCTACCTCAGCCTCAGACATCATCTTCTTGAGCTTCTTTTCTTTCACTTGTTTTTCCAGCTCATCCACAGTTCTCTCATTCAAGGCCTTAGCCTCCGCAGGGTCCAAGCCAAACTGAGGCTCCCCTTGCACTCTCTTCCCTTTCACCTCCCCCCATTTAGCAACAACCTCATCTGGGTAAGCTTTCTTCTTCTTTGGTTTTGGACATGCGGAATGAACTTCCTTAGACTTGGGATTCTCTGCTTCTACATCCACTTCATTCAACTTTATCTTCCTTATTGGCTTAGAGGATTCCAGATCAGCAGCTTTCGAAACCGCTTCTCCATGAGTAGGTAGATCAATAAACTGTCCAGACTCCTTGTCAAAGGATACATCCATTCTTTTGAGTGTACCACCACTCACCATCATAATCTTGCAAACTCTTGTCTTAGATTTGCAAGCCTCCTTGAAAGACTCAAGGCACCAAACTATTAACTTGGAGAGGATTGCTGGATACATTATGATCTGGGATCTCATATTTCCTTTCTCAGCATTATAAAGAGTAATGAAAATGTGCTTCCTCGGGTTAAACTTCCTCAGATTTATCAGAAAATCTAGGATGTAGATCTCACTCTTCTTTAAGCTATCTTTGTCACCCTTCCTCGGTACGATAAGACCTTGTACCCACAACTCTAGAATCCGTAAATTTGTAAATAAACTAGAAATCTTCGGAGCCTTGTCATCATCCAGTTCGAGAGTTTCTAAAGCTTTTTCTTTATTGAAGTTGCCCTTAGAATCTGGCAACACGTGAGAAATAATCTCAGCTTCACCTTCATAGGTCAGCCCTACCAAGCTGGCTGCCTTGGCATATGAAAGCTTATAAGTCTTTCCATAAGACTTAAATGACAACTTCTCCCTTCCACCTTCCTTAAGAAAGGAAACTGTCTCATAGAATTCAATAAGAAAATCCAAAAACACTTCATCTTGATTCCCAAGTTTTGACACCACAACATCTTCCCAACCATTAAGCTTGATATTCTTGGAAATAAGAGAGTCATACTTGTTGAAGAAATCAGGATGGACCAGCCTCTCTCTATATACTAACCACTTCGAAATCGGCTTAGAAGAAGGCATGTCTTGAGAAGCTACTTCCACAGACATTTGGATTTGAAGACCTCTGAGAAGTTCGGAATGAAGAATGTTGAAGTTTGGAACGGTCTTAAAACAGAGAAGCAGAGCTTCAAGATTCTGGAGATTTGAAAACTGATGTGGGACAACTATTTGGGGTCCCCATTATATAGGCAACGAAAAAACGGTTCAAATTCCTCATTTGATCGAACGTTTGTGACAAGCTGAGATCAGATCTGACGGTCAAAAACCAATTCTCAAGAAAACTTGAATCCGATCTTTTGAGGTTTTTATTAAAACAAAGAATTAAGAAAATTATAATCCAAAAACAAAATATAAGAAAATTCCAGCAAGTAAAGTATGACTACAAAAACTTTTGTAAGGAAATCATACCTTTCAGATTGGCTTAAAGAAGATTATTTGTAATTGGTAACATTATTAAGAAAACAAAAAAAACTTTACTACGAAAAGACAAAGTTCATAAAACTCACTATGAAAAACAAAGTCAGTACTGAAAACTCAGTACGAAAAGAAAATTTCATTACAAAAATTTCAAAACAAAAAAAATGAAAGTTTCGGTACGAAAATACTGTTATGAAAATACCAGTACGAAATTTTTTCATTCCGGTTGTTTTCAAAACGAACATTTCCATTCCAGAATTATTCTGTACGAAAATATCCATTCTGGAAAATTTTAGTTCCGGAAATTCCAATCCAGAATTTTTGTTCCGAAAAGATTGAAAATAAATATTGAAAATTTTTGTTATTCTAACAAACAGATGTACTCCCCCTATAAAAATGAGTTTTATTGCTGTAAGGATACTTTTTCAACAAAAAGTTAATTAAGGAGTATTATCTTACAGTTATCATCCCTAACTTCTATTTAATGTATTCAAATCTATCAGAAGGAAAAGATTTTGTGAAAATATCAGCAAGTTGATCTTGTGTTCCGATAAATTGAAGAATGATATCTCCTTTGAGTGTGTGATCCCTAAGAAAGTGATGCCTAATATCTATTTGTTTTGCACAAGAGTGATGTGCAGGGTTTTTATTAAGGGCAATGACACTTGTGTTATCACACAAAATTTGAGTTTTAGTAAAACTCAAGCCATAGTCTGTGAGTGTGTGTTGCATCCACAACACTTGAGCACAACAATTTCCAGCTGCAAAATATTCAGATTCAGCAGTGGAGAGTGCTACAGAATGTTGTTTCTTACAGGACCAAGAAACTAATGAATCTCCTAAGAAATGACTAGTTCCGGATGTACTTTTTCTATCCATTCTACATCCACCAAAGTCAGCATCAGAAAATCTTTTTAGAACAAAATCATTTCCAGAAGTATAAAATAATCCTAGATCCATGGTTCTCTTGAGGTAGCGAAAAATTCTTTTTACTACCTTTAAGTGAGATTCCTTAGGATTGGGTTGATATCTTGCACATAAGCATACTAAGAACATTAAGTCTGGTTGACTAGCTGTCAAGTAAAGTAAACTTCATATCATACCTCTAAAAGATGTTTGATCTTCTGGTTTCCTAGCATCATCAAGATCTAAAGAGTTTGAGGTACCAATGGGAGTACTTATACTCTTAGTGTTGTCATAACCATACTTTTTAAGAAGATCCTTAATATACTTATGTTGAGATATCTAGGTTCTTTCTGGTTTTTGAGAAATTTGAAAACCAAGGAAAAATGTTAACTCACCCGTCATACTCATTTCAAACTCAGATTTCATTAGACTTGCAAAAGAGTTGGTCAAAGATTGTTGAGTTTACCCAAATTTGATGACATCAACATAAATTTGAACAATCAAAACATTTTTCTTATCATTATTTATAAAAAGGGTTGGATCTACATTTCCCTTAACATAATTATTTTGAAGCAAAAATCCAGTGAGTCTATCATACCATGCTTGTGGGGCTTGTTTAAATCCATATAAAGCTTTGGTAAGTCTAAAAACATGATCAGGATGTTTTGTATCTTCAAAGCCAGGAGGTTGTTCAACAAAAACATCCTCTTGAACATAACCATTAAGAAAAGCACATTTCACATCCATTTGAAAATGTTTAAAATTAATGAATGCTGCAAAGGCAAGTAGAATATGGATAGATTCAAGTCTGGCTACTGGAGCATATGTTTCTTCATAGTCTATTCCCTCTTGATGATTATTGCTTTTAGCAACAAGTCTAGCTTTATTTCATACTATGACTCCATTTTCATCACATTTATTTCTGAAAACCCATTTAACTCCAATAATAGAATTTTCCTTAGGTATTTCATCCAAGGTCCAGACTTTATTCCTTTCGAATTCATTTAGTTCATATTGCATGGCTTTGATCCAATCATCATCACCTAAAGCTTCATCAGTGCTTTTATGTTCTAATTGGGAAAGAAATGATAGATGTTCTACTTCATTTATTAAGGAACTTCTAGTCCTTACAAGTTTATTTACATCACCAATGATACTATCCCTGGGATGATTCATAAGAAACACCCGATTTGGATTTTTTAAAACCTGTTCATCAACATAGGGTAGAAAGTATTATGGGGTAAATGTTTCAGAAGTATCTTCTTGAACAATTTCCTTATCAGAAGGTTCTTCTATCAAAGGTTGACAATCAGTTTTTGAAAACACATCCGAGGATGTAGGTTGAGGTGGTTTAAAAACAAAAGGATCTGACACATCAAATTTTACATGTACTGTTTCTTCAACAGTACAAGTATTTTTATTAAAAACACTATAAGCCTTAGAAGTTGTGGAATAGCCTAAGAAAATCCCTTCATCAGATTTTGGTGTGAATTTATATAGATTATCTTTAGTATTTAGAATAAATACTATGCAACCAAAATCCTTTAAGTATAATAGTCTTGGTTTTCTACCATTCCATAACTCATAAGGAGTTTTATTAAGAAAAGGTCTAATTAAAACTCGATTTATAGTATGAAAAGAAGTAGTTACAACTTCAGCATAGAAATGTCTAGCAATAGAATATTCACTCAACATGGTTCTAGGTATTTCTTGAAGAATTCTATTTCTTCTTTCAACTACACCATTCTGTTGAGGAGTTCTAAGTGCTGAAAAATTGTGAGTAATAACTTTTCTACTATAAAAAGTTTCAAAATCAAAATTTTGAAATTCTCTTCAATGATCACTATAAATAGTTTTCAACGGAAGGTTTTTCTCATTTTTAACTTGAGCTATAAAACTATTGAAATATGAAAAAGCTTCAGACTTCTTTGTTAGAAAATAAACCCAAGTAAATATAGTGTAATCATCAACTAGAACAAATACATAGTACTTACCTCCAATACTTCCAGTTTGTGTTGGACCGAAAATATCCATGTGCACTAACTGTAATGCATCAGTTGTTGAGACTTCACCAATTGATTTAAAACTATATTTATGTTGCTTTCCATATTAACAAGGATCACAAACTTTAGAAAAAATAAATCTAAGCACCGGTAGATCCTTAAATAGTTTCCTTTTAGAGAGTTTACATAAGTTTCTAAGGTTACAGTGACCTAGTCTTCTATGCCATAACTAGGAATGATCATCCATTGCACTTAGGCAAGGTAAATCATGACTATTGAGGTCTTCTGGGTTAAAAGTGTAAACATTCTCTTACCTATTGGCTGAGAGAATAAATTCTTCCTTGGAATTGTGAGCTAAGCACTTATAATTCCTAAAATTCATAAGGTAACCTTCATCACATAACTGACTTATGCTAATGAGGTTGTGTTTAAGACCCTTAACAAAAAGAACATTTGAAATCAAGCTTTTACCAAGAAGAACAATATTACCAATACCAACAATCTCTCCCTTAGCATTATCTCCGAAAGTTACCTTTCCTCCTTTCGTTTTGATAATCTTTTCAAAATAGATTTTGTTACCAGTCATGTGCCGGGAACATCCACTATCCACGTACCATGTATTGTTGCTAGTACTCTCTTTATTTTCTTGAAATCAAGAAGAAAATTAGAATTTCGGAATCCAAACTTGATTGGATCTGAGATTTCTTGATAATAAAATTTTACATACCCACATCTTCTTAGAGAAATAATATTTGTGAAATCTTAAAGATTGGGTTTTGTTTAAGGAAAAATTCTTTGTGCAGTGACCACCACATTGACACTTGGTACAAAAGGGGGCACTTTGAGGAACAAAATTATTGTTACTAAAAACTGGTTTTGCATGGGTATAACCAAATCCGGATTTATTTCTCAAAGGTCATATTTTGGAATACATTTTATCAAAAATTTACTTACCATGGGTAAAGTTTGATAAACACTTCTTTAATGAAAAAATTTCAGACTTGAGTTTTATAACCAAGTTTTTATCCTCAAAATCATTATTTGTAGAACTAGATCTAGGCTCGAAAACATTTTTCTTGGAAATTACTGTTTCTAATTCTTTAGAAAGTTTGTTCTTCTCAGAACATACTTCATCAAGATTTTTTGAAATACTTTAAAAATCCGAATTTTTCTTATCAAGATCTTTAGAATGATCTGATATCTCTTTTGTAAGAATAGAATTCCTAGAGTTTTCCTTATCAAGTTTTTTAATGAGTTTGGAATTCTCAATTTCAAGGAGTTCTGCAAACCTAGAGACTTCTTCATAAGTAGGTAAAGTATTTTTTCATCAGAAGAGGATTCTTCATCAGAAGAGTTATAATACATACAATCATTGGAATTTAAAGAAACATTGGTCAAAGATTCAGCATTTCGTACCTTATCCATAAAACAATGATTATCAATAGGTAATCTGGCTATAAGACCAATATTCATCTTTCCTAATGATTCATAATCAGAAGATTCATCTGAAGAGTCACCACCACTGGCACTCCTGGTGTCATTAACATTCAAGAATTTCTTAGCATTGGCTTTATAATATTTCTTTCTGTTCCTGTCTGAATGCCTTTCATTCCTTTCTTTCTTTTTGAGCAAAGGGCAATCTGCTCTAATATGTCCAGCTCTCTTTCATTCATAATAAGTAACTTCTCCATCTTTCTTATATTTCCTGTCCTTTTTCTAATACTTAGATTGGAAATTTATCTGGCCAGCTATCTTGTTCGTCCTTCGAGCAAGATTTTCAAATTCATTTTCAGAGACGTCACTCTCACTAGATTCGGATTGGAAAATGACTTTCTTAGACTTGGATCTGGTTACTCTCTCAAGAGTCTTAGCTTTTATCTGATTTGATGTTGTTGTGAAAGCAATTGTACCATTTCCATTCTTCTTTTTCATTTTGTCAGCATCTCTCTTCATTCTGGTTTCAAGTTGGAGAAGAGTTCCAAATAATTCATCAAGAGTAATTTGAGTGACCTTCCTATTCTCATCTATAGCTTTTCTTTTGGATTCCCACTCATTGGGCATAATATCAATTATTTTTTCCACAAGAGCTTCATCACCTAAACCTTTATCTCCCATAGACTGTAAGTTGTTAAAAATGGTCATAAATCTCTATTGAAATTTACAGATTGATTCACCAAAAGGAAAGTTGAAGCCATGATATTCAGCTCTATGCATAGCTCTCCTAGTCTCAATCACTTTAGAAGTCCCAAAGTGTGTAACCTCTAACTTCTTCCAGATACCATTTTCTGCTTCACAAGAAGAAACTTTGCTATATATATTTCTAGTCATTGAACACAGTAAAGTATTGCGTACCTTATAATTGAGTTGATATTCTTGCTTTTCCTGGATAGTAAATGTTCTAACTTCCTTGTCAGGAATTTTATAATCACCAGTAAGCATAACAAAGTTATCCACTCTAGTATTGATAACAAAAGTCTTGATACGATCTCTCCAGTATTCATAGTCATTACCATCAAGGATTGGTGGTCTTGTAGGATTTAGATTATCAATTGAACCAACATTAATTCCTTCCAAACTAGAACAACCTTTGGCACACAAAATTTGTTAGTAGCAAAAGTTCGTAATAACAATGTTCGGAATGAGAAAGTTCAGAATAGGAAAGTTCTGAATGGGAAAATGAGCAAGAAAAACTTATTCGTGAGTATAAGTATTTTAGAAACCTCCTCTGATACCAATTGTAGGATCGAAATAGTGATGTAGATGCTCAATATACAAGAGGGGTGGGGGTGAATTGTATACTTTAAAAATTCCTTTGGAACCTTTAAAGTTGGATATGAATACCTATGCTTTCCTTAAGCAAAGGAAAGAGCTATGTTTAACAATGTTAAACTAAGAAAATTCAAAACACCTCTAACGCCGAATGAAAACTTGGAAAGAGATTCCAAAAGTAGGTTCTGGAAATATGGTTCCAGAAATTGAAACTTAATAAAAGATTACAATATGAGATTCTACCTTAAAGCGTATAGAATCTAAATGAAACAGAGTACAAATAAGGAAGTATAAGAAAGATATACTTTCCTTATAATACAAAATGCAGCGGAAAATAAACAAGTAACAGAACTACAAGTAACAATATATAAGTCTTTTAACCCAAAGAGAAGGGTATCCAACAACCTTGGATAATGGTCCCTTGATTTATACATTCAATAATGTATGTCTTACCCACACCAGGGTAAGCCCTCGATACGAAGATCGGAGTCTCTGTCTTGCTATCCCCGCAAGCCCTCAACTTCAAGGTAGTTGGCAACCTCTGTCTTCCTCAGCAAGGAAGCCCTCAACATCAAGGTAGTCGACAACCTCTATCTTCCTATACTCGGAATCCCTCGAATGTAATCACCAACATTTGGAGTCGCACGAAGTTTTGAGAGTTAATAAGATCCTTTCTCTCTCTATAAATAACTTCAAGCATGAAATCACATGAGTCGAAGATCAGTCAGCCTTTCAGCTGCTTTTTCTTTAGCAGCATTGAGCTCTTTTAAATGAGATACTATTTATAGGCAAATTGACAACGGTCAACTCCCTCTTCCAACAGTCATATTTTCCATGAAATTCGGAGGGACCTGTATACGTGTAACTTAGACAACGGTTAGTTTATTACAGAATAGATGACATCGTTTTATAACAAAACAAGTGTAACAGAATGTACGACACCGTTTAAAATCTAACTCAAAAGTTCGAAATGAAAAATTCGGAGTGTAAACAAAAATAATTTTCGGAGTCTAAATAAATACGGAGTGTATAAAACAAAGATGATCATATTCTGTTTAATAGGTGAATTTGGAATGAGAATTCGGAATGGGAATTCATCATCCGAATTAGGAATGAGAATTCTTCATCATAATTCGTAATGAGAATTCGTCATCAGAATTTGTAGTGAGAATTTATCATTAGAATTCGTAATGAGAATTCATCATCAGAATTCAGAGTGAGAATTCATCATTAGAATTCGTAATGAGAATTCGTTATCGAATTTCATAATGATTCATATCCTGAATCTGGAGTAGAACTTAGTCAGAGTTCATATCCGGAATTCGGAATGAAACTTTATCACAGTTCTCATTCTGGATTTCAGAGTGAGACTTTATCACAGTTCTTATCCAGAATTCGGATCCTAAAAATAGAATACATCATATCAAAGTTTCAAGCAATTCCCAGAAAATAGAAATGAATCTGATTCTTATAATTAAGAAAAAAATATGGACGAAAATATGATAAGGATAATTTTTCTTACAAAAGCGATTTCCTTATAAAATCAATTTTCCTTATAAAAGAAATTTCCATAATAAAAGAAATTTTCCTTATAAAAGCAATTTTCATAAAAATAAGGTGTTTGTGATTTTCAAAACAAGAAGTAATGGAAAAATAATAAGGAAAACCTTATTGAATCGACATAAGAGTGACTCGGGTTCGGTATTTTACAATATTTTGATTTGGACTACCAATTTTGATTTCTTTATTCAAGAATCAAAATAGAGTGAGAATCACATCAAATTTCACTAAAAGATGAACTATAATAATTTCATAGTCCTCATTCATATAAATTCCCACATGAATTTCAAAAGTATAGAGTAGAGGATAAGAGATCCCAAATACTCATGATTCACATCAGCTGTTGTGATTGCATAATATTTTCAATAGTACTTTATTCACTAAGGTTGTTGTGGATTATTATCATTGTTACCCATTTTATTAGAGAATTTATTCTCAAAATTCCAAAACATGATGCATATATTTAGCTGAAGTGTGGGATGGGTATTCTATTTAACCCATTCTTTTTTTATTTCATTGATTTATTATCCACATTACTTTAATATTTTCTTGATCAATATTTAGATTTCATATAATTGATGAATCATCATGAACTATTCTATAATTTAGTGGAGTACACCTTAAAACATTTTTAGAAATTAAGAGGTTCAACATTTTTCTTCCCTACATGTTATATACCATTATATATTCTAAGAAACTTCATATTCATTTTATTATCAACAAAACCTAGAGGTTTCCAATCTCCCACTACCACATTGAATGCACATAATTTTATTCATTCATTTATTCAATAATTACAAATAGAAAACACCTTTTGAAGATTTTGTTTCAAACCACTAAAGAATTGATCAATTTTTCTTTCATGGATGATGATGAAACTAGATGTAAACCATTCAATTTCTTTAAAAAAATCCTCATGATTATAAATATGTTCATCATCCTTCATCTTATGCTCATGGAATTCCTTATACATTTTTTTTTGTGTAAAATAGGAGGGATGAATTACTGAAAAGTATCCTCTCAATCCCATCCCATTACATGTATCCAATTTTATCATAATTTATCATAATATTAATAATATTCCACTATTTATCTATTTTACCCTCCAAATAAAAAAATAGGATAACATTTTCAGGGTTTGAGTATCGAAAAAGGGAAAATATATTTTCCATCACAAAGTTCCATTATTCCCTAATCAATGGATCAGATGACCCATATAAGGTGGGTTGATCTTGTCACATAAATTATTAAATGTAATGTATCACCCTCCAGGTGAAATTAATATGTTCAACATGGTCCATGTTATCACATGTAACTTGAGTGTGTTCAATCAGCATAGTAAAAAATTATTCCAGCTCAGATTATAATGCACTTTTATTGACATGAGAATCATTGTATCATTATTTATCACCTTTATTGTTCTCATGATTCCTTTATTTTCCATAAATTAACTCTAACCAAGAATCATGGTGTGAAAATAACAATCATAATTATAAAAAATGATTCATATGATATAAAATCATGAGTCCTTTTCAGTATATCAGACATATGGTTTTACCTAGTATGGTGATTATCATTATATATTAATATCCTTCTTTATGGTTCATTCAAAAAATATATGTTATCCAGGAATATCCCTCAGGAGCCTAAAACCTACTGTGATTAATTGGAACACTCATTAAGGCACAAGAATGTGGGATATGACATTATTGAAAAAATATTTTATGTTTTATATCCCCTAGAATAATCTGTGGAAAAAACTCATCTACTTGTAATATCCAATTAGAGATGTTTTTCAAGGAAAACCACACTCCTTCCATTACTATAACATTGGAAATTATCCTATAAATAATATTATTTTATGTATTCCCATTAATTTTTTTGTCATACTTTATTATTATAAAATAAACAAATCTCTGACACCAACTATAATGGACCAATATTTCAATACATAGATATAACATCTTATTCTATGAATATTCATTACATATAAAAAATATCCACACCAAAATATTATATTTTTGGTATACTTGGAAACATTGATACATAATGAACATTTCCATAGGTTAACTACATCATCTCCCACTATGTCCTTCATAACAAGAACCTTTTATAGGCACATCACTCTTAACAATATTCCTCATAACCTCAGAAAAGGGAATATTAGAACAGGTGATCTGATATTCTCTATAAGGGAGATTAGGGGTGATATCAATAATCAATTATGCATAACATCGGTGTAATGGTATGAGAACATGATAATAAAATTTTAAATCTACACGATGCATATCATATTTCATAATCCTATGTCATGCTTTAGAGCATGGTAGTTCATAAGAGATGAATAATAAATAAATTCAATGAACATGATCCATGAAATCCTAATAATGACATAAGAATATATAATAACAAAAATAATATAATATTGTTATAATGTATTGATAGAAAAAGGATCACATAATATGTTTTTAATAGGAAATTAAGACCTTTCATAAACTTGTACACATGAAAAATAGGTCTTCCCATAAACTTTCGGACAGGAAATCCAAGTCCATGAATAAACTAATGGACAAGAAATACAGGTCCATGATTAATATAATGTAAAAAAACCGAGTTCCACACATGAAATTATGATTATGAAGTATGGCCCATACATAACCTATTTTCATCACGACTAATTTATATTAACCTAATGTTTTAGAGAACTATATAATTATGATCCAACCAATAAAATAATGGCAATCATATAGATGTCTCCCACAATACTATAAAAAACAAATAAGTTTCATAAAAAATCATTATCAAATAACCAATGGAAAATATTTTTTTCACAATCATTTCCTCAATTCATCATATCATAACCCATAAAATATTTAACGGGTTGCAAAAATATCTTCTAATGATAATCATAAACCATATAGACAATGACTAATGATATTATCACTATATCTAATCCCTATTATGAATTATTTATCCTCATTTGATTTCATCATTGATTTTATAATGATTTTATTAGATGACTTGTAATATTTCTTGATGAAAATTTACTTTCCATATTTGAATATGATACATGAAATAGAACAAATATCACCAATATAAAAAAAATACTCCTTTAAAACGGACCTTGAAAACATATAAAAAAATATTCATAGAAATATTTCTTATTATAGAGTAATTTTCCTTTCATTCCATTCATGCTAAACCAAAGAATCATTTCACATCTTCAATAAAAAGTAAAAATTACCATTTTTGGAAAAAGAAAAGAACATTCAATTTTTTCCATTTTTTAAAAATTGAAAAATGGGAAAAATTAATTGAAAAAATTATATATGAATATTAAAAATATTTTTGGACTCTTTTTATATAAAACATATATATTGAATAAAATTTATTTTTGACTAAACTGATAAATAATTCCAGTTCTTCTTAATAAATTTACAGTCTTTTGAGAACATAATTAGTAGAAAATAAAATGAAAAAATTTAATTACCTGAAATTAATATATTAGAATAAAATTTATTTGATTAATTATATATATCATAATATTTTATCATCTTAAAGATAATCATAAATGTAATGTCCCGGTTCTGGGTGCAGCCCAAAGGTTACCTATACCCGGTTGGTCACATAACATTAAGCTCATTTCCCCAAACTCCCGAGGATGTCGACTATAAATGAGGGCCAACATCTGATAATAGGGAAACTATTCCACCATTTGCAGAGTATACATAGTATAATTAGAATTAGTAAACAAAAGACGAAGTTGTAATACTATACATAAATGTAAACAGTAGAATACTGGTAGTAATAAAACAACTGGAGCCCATATATAAACAATATATGTAACATATGTCTTGGAAATCAGGAAAAAAAGTCACAATGCTTGAAATAAAATATCAAACCAAACAACAGAAAATCAGTAAACTCTAATGGAATCGCAAGACCCTACATAGTCACATGATCTTCACATCCAACAGTAATCGGGTACCTGATGAAGAAGGGTGCTTTTTCCTAATCTATAACTGCTATTATATAATCTGTTTGTGCCCAAAAGCATGACCCAAATAGGGTATGAGACAAATCCCATTAGTCAACCACCAAAAGATTTGTGCCTATCTGTTAGTGAATAGATACATTAAGTAATATGTAGAAATGATGAAATAAACTAAAGATTACTCAAAATTAAACAATATTTTAGTTTCAATAACATTTATCAATTTTTTAAATCGTTCAGTAATGAAATCCGTAGATCTAGCCTAAGCTCTGTATCATTCCCTGTAATAGAAAAATAGATTTCTCAAAACCACATTTAAAAAATCTTGTATGACTGGATCTATGATTGTGATTTGTCTTGGTAGACTCATAAAAAACATTCAATAATTCAATAGAATCCCTCTGGGAATTCTCTCAAGGTCAAACCCCTTATGTTTAATAGAGTACTAATAACAAATAGACAACCACCTAGGCAACTATCATAGTCAATACCCCTAGGTCAACATGGCATGAATAGATTATAAATTTCTTATGTTTAGCTCTCATTTTCAATACCCCCATGGTCCACATAGAATAAATAATCATAAACAACCTCCTGTTTATCTCTCTTATTCAGTACCTATAGGTCAAATTCTACACCAAGGTTCCCACAGTCCTATATAAAAAACATGGAAACCCACACTGTTTTCCTGGTTCAAGTCTCACATGGTCCATGGGAATAACAACGCTCATATCATAATAAGGAAGTACACATAATCTATAAATAATCCATGGATAAAATTCACAAGCATAACAAATAAATTTCATATAATGAACCAAATTCCATCCTAAGTAATTCAATGCATGGAAACAAAGCATGCCACGTGGTAAGCCAAGGCCAGAAAACCATAAATTTTAAAACTAGGGAAATACACTCATGTTGTTTCTTGTAAACAAGTCATCTACCCTTACACATATAAAACAACCACCTTTCAAACAAATAAAGCCTATCCATAAAATAATAGGGTTAAATACGAAATCATGCATTACCCCAAACGTGTGTGTTCATCACTTTTATCATATATAATCCAAATATATTCTATGAAAGGAAAAAACCACTTTCTTTAATGTTGTAAGATGAACACTCTTTAACATCGGCCCATGGATCATCCTAGAACAACATATATATATATATATAAAGGGTAAAAACGATCATCCTTAAAGAACACATGAGAGGAGGAATCATGAAGAAATGCTCTAGGGAAATAGAGAAGTCACCAGTGGTAATCCATCACAACCAACAACGTCTCAATTAAAGATCAGATAGAGAACCTGTATGGGTTTGATTTTTTATTTTTTATCATTTCTCTCAAGTAAGAATCACAGGGGGAATAATGGGGTTTTGGATATGAGGTTCGACCGCACACCAATTTGTCAAATAAAAAGAAAATTACACAGCGTTTTCATTTAATGTAAACAACATGTATTAGCTTCAACCGGCCACCACTTTAGGAAGTCTTCTAGTTCACCTACACGGATTTATGTGGCAACCATGTACACATAGTTTACTCAAAAGTACATGGTGTGTACATAGAAAATTTTAGCATGTCTTCAATTTTCAGAAAAAATAACCTGAAATAAAAATCTCATCCTAAAACGAATATTGTGTATTTACAAACATCCCCCCATAAATAAATTTTTCCCTGAATTTCCCTTCCAAGGGTTGTGAAGAAGAAACATTAAAAAACTCTGGCCACTGTGATCGTACATCGGAATCCCTCCTCCAAGTATTGTCTTGTACTCATTTGTGCTACCATAAAACTCATATTAGAGGAATACAATTACCACATAGAGCATTCACGTTATGTTCAAAAATCCCCGAAGGGTTCTCCTCGAAGGATTCATCCGCCTCTAACTCAACCACCATTGGTTGGAAATCATGAGAGAGTTCTGGAAAGTAACAATGTTGTTGAGAAAAATGAATGACAGTGTGCATATCTTGGTACCTATAAGGTAACTGCAACTGATAGGAAACCATTCCTACTCTCTGAAAACCCTCAAACGACCTGACATATCTAATTAAAAGCTTCCCCTGTCTCCTAATCCTCTTATGTACCAACCTTGGGGGGACACTTGATAAAAATTGATCTCGGACCTTGAACTCTTGAGGTCTTTACTATTTATCTGCATTATATTTCCCAGAAGATTATGTAGTATCTGTCCACTTCTTTATCAACTCATCCCACTCAGTGGTATCCTGGACCAGACTGTGTTCCAACGAAGCTAACTCTCCTTCCTCTAACCAACACATGGATGATCGGCATGGCCTACAGTATAAAGCCTCGTAAGGTGCCATCTAAATTGTTATCTAAAAAATGTTATTTTAGGAAAACTACACTAGGGGTATGTTTCTCTCCAAAGATCCAATGAAATCAGGACGCATTCTCAAATAATTTCCTCCAAAACCTAAATCTTGTGCTTGGATTGGCCATATCTATAGAGATATTAAGCTATACTCAAATGTAAATTTGTATCCAAAGACCCCTCTAGTCCCACCCAGACTCAAGAAGTAATCCAGGTGTCCCTTCTGGAAATTATTGATTGTGGAACCCCATAAAAATGTATAATATCTTGGATGTAAGACCTTCTATGCTCATCAACACTATAAGATTCCTTGATCAACTTGAAATGTGCATATTCTGTGATTTTTTTCAACAACAACCCTTAAAATATCATTACCTCGAGGATTCCATGGTAAACCCATCACAAAATCCATTGAGACATCATTCAACTTCCACTCTGGAATGGGTAACTACTATAAAATCCATATCAGTCGCTGATGTTTTGACTTCAACTTCTAATATGTGGAACATCTCATAACAAAAACGAACACATACCTATTCATACCTAGCCACCAATACTAATGGTGTAGATCTAGATACATCTTAGTGACACCAGGATGAACTGCACAAATGGAGGAATGAAAATCTTGCATCAAATCATCATGTTTGTCTGCAGAAACACACACACGTCCATGAATATTCAAGATCTCATTGTTGCTTGTAGTCTACCTTGGATTTGGGTTTTTTTCCTGAAACCCACTCTCATAGGAGTAGGAATTCAGAATCTGATAACTTCACCATTCTCACTCAATATAGATGAGTAAAATCTACATTATAAATAAATATATGTCCCTACCTGTCACGTACCTCCAAATGCATCTAATAGTATAGAGCCATATGCGACCATTCACTACTGCCCTCATGAACTTCTTGTATCTGAGTCCTCCTACTTAATGCATCAGCCACTGCATTGCATTTCCTAGGTGTATAAGAAATATCAACTCCAAAAGGCTAAAGGTACTCAACCCACCTCCATAGTCTCAAATTTTTATCATTCTGAGTAAATATATACTTGAGTCTTTTATGGTCATTGTATACAAAAAAAATTATATCCCAATAGATAATGTCTCCAAAAAAATAAAACATGCATAGCGGAAACTAATTCAAGAGTGTGTGTCAGGTAATTCATCTCATGGGGCCTCAACTACCAATAACCGTACTCAATGACTCCATTCCCTTGAATAATCATTGCTCACAGCCTAATACCTAATGCATTATAGTAAATGGTTTAACTCTTTCCTGGTTATGGAAAAATCTGTATAAGTGCTGAAGTCAATCTCACTATCATCTTCTAAAAGGCATAATGACAGGAATTTTTCCACAAGTACATCACACACTTCTTATCCAGGCCCATTAGTGGCGCTGTTAAGTGTGAAAAGCCTTGAATAAATCACATTTAGTAACCATCTATCCCCATTAAACTCTATACTTTAATTATTTTTTCGGATACTCCTAGGAAACTACTATTGTCACTTTATCTTGGTCTACTAATACTTATGTCTTCGAGATGATAAGGCCTAAGAAATGAATTGGGTCCATCCAAAAGTAACAAATTGAGGGCTTACGATAAAACTGATGCTCACTTAGTGTCATCAAAATGTTCTAACAATGGGTGTCATGGTCGTATCTAGAGTGAGAGTATACAATGATAGCATCCAGAAAAAATTGAAAAAAAAGAATCCATGTAAGGACGGAAAACATAGTTCATCACTTCCATGAAAACTATCGGTACATTCCTAATACCAAATGAAATTACCAAATACATGTATGGACCATACCTACTCTTAATGGATGTAAGAGATATATCTGGTGGTCTAAGGTGTTACTGATGAGAACCGGATCTCAAGTAAATCTTTGAGGACACTTGGGCTCTTTGAAGTTGATCAGAGAGATCATCAATCCTCTACAAGGGATTTCGGTTGATGAATGTCAAATAGTATAACTTCCAATAGCTACAGAGAGCTTGAGGGTATTGTTTTTATAGTGACAAGATCCTTTTACATAAAACATTTCATGATTGTATGCAAAATTAATCATCATATTACAAGCCGATGATCGTTAAGTCCAGTGTCTTGGAAGACTAGGTACATATAACCTAAAACATGGGGATAAATAACTCTACTTTATTTAATATCCATAATGATATCATAACTTCATTCGAGTCCCTACAGCTTCATAGGGTACCCTGGGGAACACATGAACAAATGGATGAGCTAAAAATCCCATTAAGGGAATGAACATAAGGATACATCTCAAGCACATGAGTTACGCGGCATGACATAATGACATCCAAAGCATGAAACTTATAAAATAATTTTATATAATCATGGGAGCATATAAATATGGAATCAGATAAATGTTCCAGAATTATAAATCATATATTTATTATGGTTCAAGGATAACCGCCAATCCCGTTTACCATTTTAGTACAGGTCAAGGGTAACCACCAATGCTGTTTCACATCGCATCTCATGAGACTTAACCTAACCCATGCATTAGGGAGCCATATGGGTGCCCAAATATCAACATTTTCATGCATATTATTTCCACGTAAATATTCTTAACACATATAAATTCATACATAATCAACCATACACAAACATAAGGGTACCCATGGAAAGAATAAGGTATCACAATCATGACATAAATCATAACAAATGGGTCTGTCATGAAAGTGTCCATATAAGGAATGAATTAGAAATTACATGGAAGTTAATAGGGTAAAATAGGCATATAAAATGGTTATTGGTGTCAAACATTAGTTAAAAAAGATGAGAAATGTATTTTAGAAACATTATCATTAAAAAAAATTTTGTGCGGTTTTACGGAAAATACTAAAGTGATTTTAAAATATTAAATAAGTAATTACTTCTTATAAAATCAGAATTGAACCACGAAGGTTTTCATATTAGAAATACAGAATTTACAATGATATTGGTGTCTTAATACAGAAGATATAGTCCATTTAAAATTCTGTAAAAGTTCGGTAAGTTCCTTAAAAGGAGTGTGCTTACTGGGAAGTATCGAAGAGAGATTCACTTAAAATCATATATATATATGAAATAAATGAGAGGTGAATATTGGAAAATAAGTTAGGATCATATAAACAGAATGTTTAATTTCTACATAATTGAAAAGGAAACAACATTTTGGTAAAACTAATGATAGAGCAACCCAAATTAATAAAGGATGTTCGGGTAGAATCCATCACAGTTTATTGGCATGGTATCAGGTGTTACTAAGAGGGCTTTATGATCATGAAAAGGGGTTTCTCATAAAATATAATACATTTGGGAGGTATGGGGAAGGTGTATAAATGTACCCATCACTTGGTATTACACATAAAGGCATAGCATAGACAACACTCTTGATTAAGAGTAAAAAGGGGAGGATCATTTACCTAAATTTTGTTGGTGTTCTCCACTTGTTATTAACGACCTGAATAAAAAATTAGTATTATTAATTAATAAGTCTACAACCTTTTATATATTCAATTTATTTATTATAACCCTTTTTGGTTCATTAAAATCCCTTTTTATTAGTTACAATGTTCAATTTAATTGTTCAGGATCGTTTGTTTACTTAGCTTTAAAAGATCGGTTCACATATAATCAAGTTTTATTTATATGCAAGAAGAAATTGGTTGTCCAGAATTTAAGTGATATTATTTAGTTCATATTCTAGAGATTACATGGTTTTAATTTTAATTGGGTTACTTAGAGTGAAGTCGAATTATTTTATATATAACCATAGTGATAACCGTTTTTGTTAATCTGTGGATTTGATTACAAAGAATGAGTTTTTCGTTCAAACATAATTCCATTTGTACCAAAAGATTACATAACCAAAAATAAGATATATTACATATATAATAATTTGGTTCAACCATAACACAAATTGTTTCATGATCATAATTAAATATAATAATAGAAATTGATAAATTGTTGTCCTTGAATGTGCAAAATTAGCACATCTCAAACGGGGCTTTCATTTCATTCAAATACAAGGTTGGGTAAATGACAGAAGATAATGAAATATACCACTATAATGATGAAATTATAGTAAATTTATGTTACAGGATTTATCATAAAATTATGGTGAAGGGAGGTGAGGAAAGAAATAAAAAAAATAAAAGAACTTAAGTGAAAAGAAGAAATTGGGAAGAGGAATTTACCTCTTAAGACGTCCTCCTTTGAGAACCTATTAAGGGGAAATGTTTTGGTATTTTGAGGAGGCTGAGAGATTTTGAACGTGGGGGAGGACCTTGGGGAGAGATTTGGGTAGAATAATGGAATGGTACAAGGCTTGAGAGGAGTGGAGAGAAGAGGGAGTGAAGGGGGGGGGGGATTTATAGAGGAGGAGAGGAGGGATTTCATAATATTATAATCATTAATTTCTTATTTATTCCCAAGACAAGGAATAATAAGTATTCCATGATCAAAAATAGTTATTTTTTCATGTGATCCTAAACCAAGTGGGCGTAAATTAGCAGAACATCATTGATGACTCAATTAATCCATTATTTAGCATTTATTGCGAATGATCTGATTCTACTATTCATAAAAAAATTCATGTATTTCAGAAAAATCCCAAAAATTCGAATTACCCCTTTTTCGACATGTAGAATACAAAAATGAAGTCCATTTTTCAAAAATTATTTTTTATATATGATTATTTTAATGTTTAATTAAAATAATAATTTATTATCAAAACCAGTTTTAAAACATTCATTATCTTATTCTAAAATATAGGTATATCGTGCGTTATACATGAATATTATTTTTATACCACCATAGGTGAGGTTACTATTCATTAGGGTATATAACTATTCATAAGGGTATGTTACTATTCATTAGGGTAGGTGACTATTCCCCACAAATTAATATTTCTTTATCGGACTACAAATAACTTACTGATTACAACCGTGTATGCGAGATTTTAGAAATTCCAGACACAGAAGTGACAAACTTATGTTTAATGGTCACTTAGCACTTAGTAGTTCATTATATTGTGTTTTCATGTGATTTTATTAAATACTTGTGAGAATGGAATTTTCATTGAAAAACATTGGGTCATTACATTCTTCCCCCCTTATGAAATTTCGCCCTCAAAAATTTGTTTTACGTTCTAAGACAAAAACATGTGTGGTTACTTTTCCTTCATTGCATCCTCCAATTCCCATGTTGTCTCTTCGCACATATGGGTTCACCATAGTACATTGACCAGATTAGTAGTCTTGTTGCATAGAAATTTGTCTCTACGATTCACGATCATTACTGGTTGCACCTCATAAGAAGATCATCCTCCAACTGTACCACCTCTGAAGAGAGTACATGTGAAGCGTCGGGCATGTACTTCTTTAAGTGTGATACGTGAAAAAAAATCATGAACTCGATCCATATTCGGTGGGATTGCAAGCTGATAGGCCACGACTTCTATGCGGTCAAGGATCTTAAAAGGGCCAATATACCTTGGGATTAGCTTCTCTTTCTTCCCGAATCGCATGACTCTCTTCCATGGAGATATTCAGAGGAAGACTTTATCTCCAACGTCGAACTCGAAGTCCCTTCGATGGTTGTCAACATAGCTCTTTTTCTGACTTTGATCAGCTTTGAGGTGTTTCTAGATTACATGTAGCTTCTTTGTCATCTCTTGAACAAGATCAGGTCCAAGTAGCTTTCTTTCTCCAACTTCATCCTAGCAGGTTGGAGTTGTACCTCGCTTTCCATACAGATCTTTATATGGAGCTATCTGAATACTTGAGTGGAAGATATTGTTGTATGAGAACTCAACCAATGGGAGATGTTGATCCCATTCAACTTTTAATTCTAGAGAGCATGCTCTAAGCATATATTCAAGCATCAGAATAGTTATTTCAGACTGGCCATCAGTTTGGGGGTGATAGGTTGTGCTGAAATTTGATTCAGTACTCAATGAATGTTGAATGCTCCCCTAGAATTTAGATGTGAACCTTGGATCACGTCCAGAGATAATTGAGAGTGGAAAACTATTCAATCTCACCACTTCCTTCACATATATCTTTGCAAGTCTTTCAAGCGAGATATCGTCCCGAATAGCGATAAAATTGGAAGTCTTGGTGAGTCAGTAAACCACAACCCATAATGCATTATTTTCCTTTGACGTCTTCAGGAGACCCATGACAAAGTCCATAATAACATTTTCCAATTTCCACATGGGTATATGAAATGCCTTCATCATAAATTTGGACTTTTGTCACTCAACTTTAACTTTATTACATACCAAGCACCTTGATATATATTCCTCAATCTCCTTCTTCATGTTATCCCACTAGAAGTGCTCTTGGAGATCAGGGTTCATTTTGGTACTCCCAGGATGGATAGAGAATGTTGAGATATGCGCATTATCCAATAGCTACTTATTTATCCCAGGTGATGAAGGCACACAAAGACGTGTTCCAAACCGAATCACAGCATCATCGTCGATATGGAACTCTTGTAGCTTCCCTTCCTTTTCTACATTCTCCCTCTTTCAAATCTCCACATCATCCATTTTTACTTCCTTAATCATCTTCTGGATGGACGGTTGCACAATAATTTGGGCAAGGTAGGATGTATCCCTTGCCCTTATGATTTCTAAATCCATTCTATGCATATCTAAGAAGATAGGGTCTTTCTCAATCTGTATCATGGATAGAGTAGCGGGTTATTTTCTACTTTGAGCATCAGCTACGTTGTTCAACTTTCCAGGATGGTAGTGAATAGAGAAATCATAATCCTTGATTAGCTCTAAGCATATCCTTTGATTCATGTTGAGCTCCTTTTGTGTGAATATATAATTTAGGCTATTGTGGTCGGTGTATATGTCACACATCTCACCAAAAAGGTAGTGCCGCCGGATTTTCATGGAAAAAATCACGGCTGCCAGCTCTAGATCATGCGTGGAATAGTTTTCCTCATGGATATTCTGCTACCTTGAGGTATAGGCTATCAGTTAATCCTTTTTTATTAGCACACAACCAAATCCATACTTATAAGCATCACTATCCACCACAAATACTTCTCCACTTGAAGGGAGTGTGAGTACCAACGTAGTGATTAGATTCTTTTTCTACTCCTTGAAATAGTCTTCACATTCCTCTATCTAGAAGAACTTTACTCCCTTCTGTGTTAGCTTGGTCGTTGGGTTTGACAATCATGAAATGTTCTTCCCGAATCGTTGATAATACCTAGCTATACCTACAAAGATGTGGATCTCCATTACAGAAGATGGCATCGGCCACTCCCTAATTGCCTTTGTCTTGGAAGGGTCCAGAAATATCCATTTCATGGTGATAACATGACCCATAAATAATACTTACTCCATCCAAAACTCACATTTATTTTACTTTTCATACAACTTCTCCCTTCATAAGGACATTAACATAGTTTCCAAATGCTCCTCATGTTCCTCGTTGCTCATGGAGTATATCAGAATATCATCAATAAATACCAGCACAAATTTGTCGAGGTAATCTATAAAGAATCTATTCACTAGATCCATGAAAATTTATGGATAATTAGTGATTTTGAAGGCAGTCACTATGAACACATAGTTTCTATACCTCATTCGAAAGGCAGTCTTGGGAATATCTTTCTTCCTCACCTTTTGTTGGTGATATCCTGGTAGAATGTCCACCTTTGAGAAATAAATAACCCCACGAAGCTGATCAAACAATTTATCTATCCGTGGAAGGGGATACTTGTTCTTTATAGTGATTTTATTGAGCTCAAGATAATCAATGCAGAGGCGCTTTGATCCATCATTCTTCTTGACGAAGAGGACTGGAGCACCCCGCAGTGAAGCACTCGGGCATATACAACCCTTCTCCATATTCTCATGTAACTTCTTCTTCGACACTTCTAGCTCTACATTTTTAATTCTGTAAGGTGTATTTTAGATTGGAAAATATCCAGGGATATGTTCAATTTAGAACTCAAACTCTCGGTCAGGAGGAAGAACAAGCAAATATTTGGTGAATACATTAGTGTAATCCTTCACGATTGGCATGTCTTCAAGAATGATTCTGTCCTTTGACCCAATCATTTGAGCTAGATATGCTTTATCATAAGGAAAAAGTATCCAAACATGAGATGAATATTCTAAAGGAGACTCATCTTCTTTTTTACAATTGTAATGAATCGGAGGATGAATCGAGATGTGAATAGTGATCTCCCTTTCCTGACAAGTGATGTTGGACTTGTACAAAGATATCCAGTCCATGACCAAGATAGAATCAAACTAAACTAAAGGAAGTGTGACAAGATTTTATGGGAGGTTCAAACTAGAACCATTAACCAGGGAGGAGTTATAAACCATGGATGCAATAATTTCCCCATTCGCTATTCTCACATATGATTTTTCCTCCAAATTTTTAGGTGGTGTTTGAATAGTTCTACTAAACTTGCAAGATATGAAAGAATGAGTAGAACTAGAATCAAATAGTACATTCTCTATTCTTGAATGAATAACAAGTGTACCTATCACCACATCATATTCCGGCTCCACCTCAGTAGTAGTGATAGAATAAGCCCTTCCTTATTTCCTTAGAGGTTGTTATTGATTGCCTCCGAAAACCCTCATCTTAAGGCAATTGATTGCATAATGCCCAAACTCTTTCCATTTATAACACTGCACTGTAGGCTGAGTGTTAATTTGAACCATCTTTTATTCTTCATCATTAGTGGGATTTTTCATATCCCTTCTGCAGTTCTAGGCCTAATGACCAAAAATTCCACATTTTAGCAATTCTTGGTTACCCTGAGATAGTCACCAAGATGATTCTTGCCACAATTTTTGCAAAGGGGAAAGTGAGGCTTCTTTCCATCATAGGATTTGTTTGATGAACCACCCATGTTGTTCACCAATTTCCACTTCTTTTCACTAGGCCCATGAGACCACTGAGAGTCTCCAATATCAATTTCAACCTTGAGGGCACAATAGATAATATCCTCATAGTTGTCAAACTCTCGAATCGCCAAAAATTTTCGTAGACTCGGCTTCAGTCCGCTAAAGAAGAGACCCTCCTTGATTTCAGGGTTCATAAAAACTATAGTCCTACTTTATAAGCCTTGTAATGTTCACTTCATATGCCCTGATGGACTCATATTCATTCTTCTTGATTCCATGGAACTCTTTTTCCATTTTGTGATGGAGGGTTCGTGGAAATTGTTTTTGAAAAACATCATCTTGAATTCCTCCCAATCAATGGAATCATTTTTTTCTTGGGAATTTTTATTCTTGATCAGTGTCCACCACTGATCAGATTCCCCATTAAAACGATAGACTATCATTAAAAATTTCTCTTCTTTTGAGCACTGTAGGATAGATAAAATCATTTCACCGGTGTAAATCCATTGTTTTTGGAGGAGGGGGTCAGAATACCCACTAAACATGGGAGGCCATTTTCACATGAAGGATTCTATGACAACTTTCTCTTTCTTTGGAGGAGGGGGATGTTCCACCTGATTCATGTTATTATTCATAACTCGAGCCAGCTGAGCAAGTAATTCCATGAAGTTTTGAGCACTTTCTTCCATCACATCAGGCAAGCCATTAGGGAAATCATCATATTTCCTATCACATTGGTTGTTGGAACATGTTCTTCTATTACCCCCCATTAAATAAGAAAAAAACGTATAATTTGAGGTCTTGAATACTTAGATATTTATCATAAAAAGAAACTTTGAACCTAAAAGTATGAACTTATAATGAATAAGATTATCATGACTTGTGGATAATTAGGTTTATATCTAGGTTATAATCAATCTATTTCTTAACTTGTATTCTTATGGGCTTCTTTTTATCCCTTTAATAACGGTTTTTACTAAGCTCATGAATCTACCAAATCATATCCCCTGGGAGTGTCGTAACCAAGAGTGTCGCAATGATCGTTATCATGCACCAGTTCATGTTCGAGTCTAGCTCATAGAGGTGTTTTCAAGTTTTACCCCAAGATACATATGTTCCAGAGCCGCCTCTATTTGCTCATATCCATATAGGGATGTATTTTCTAGATAAACCACTTACTCTATACTCATCAAAATTTAGGACTGTTTTCTTATACTTAATCTCATCCTTAATGTTATCACTACAGTTTTCTATTCATGATCTCCAAAAATAAATAGACAATCCTATGATACAAAATATAGTGACTGATCCTTTTACATAAAACATTTCAATATTTTAAGCATAATTAATCATCATATTACAGGCCAAGGATAGTTAAGTCTAGTTTCTTGGAAGACTAAGTACATATAACATAAAATATGGGGCTAAAAAACACTTCTTTAATTAATCTCAATAAAGATATTCTAACTTAATTTGAGCCCTTACATCTGCATAGGGTACCCTAGGGAACACATGAACAATGTGATGGGCTAAAAAGCCTAGTAAGGGAATGAACACAAGGATACATCTCAAGCACATGAGTTAGGAGGCATGACATAATGATATCCAAAGCATGAAACATATAAAATAATTTAATAAAATCATGGGATCATATATACATGGAATCATATAAATGTGGAAAAATCATAAATCATATCTTTATTTCAGGTCAAGCCTAAAAGATAATCTCGATTCCCATTTTAGTACGGGTCATGGCTAACTGCCAATCCCGTTTCACAACGATTCTCCTGAGACTTAACCTTATCCAATGGATTTGAGCTCTCTCTGTTTGCAACCATATCAATATTTTCATTAATATTCTTTCCACATAAATATTCTTACCACATATACAATCATACACAATCAACAATACACAAACATAAGGGTACCCATGGAAAGAATTGGGTACCACAATCATGACATAAATAATAAACAATGGGTGTATCATGAAAGTGTCTATGTAAGGAAGAATTTGAAAATACATGGACGTTAATAGGATAAAATAGCCATATAACATGGTTAGTGTTGTCAAACATAAGTGAAAACATATGAGAAATGTATTTTAGAAACAATAGCATTAAAATATTTTTGTGCGTTTTTAAGGAAAATACTATAGGGATTTTAAAATAGTAAAGAAGAAATTATTTCATATAAAAAAAATTGAACCATGAAGGTTTTAAAAATAAAAATAAATAATTTAAAATTATAATGGTGCCTTAAAACAAAATTTAGAGTGCATTTTAAATTGGGTAAAAGTTCGGGAAGTTCCTTTAAAATGAGTGTGCTTATTCAGAAGTATCGAAGAGAGATTCACTTTAAAGAATGTATATATCTTAAGGAGAATGATAGATGGATCTTGTAATATGAGTTTAGAGCAAATAAACTGAATGTTGATGTTCTAAATAGAATAAAATACAACAAAATTTTGGTAAAAAGAATGATAGAGAAACCTGAAGGAATAAAGGAAGTTCGGGTAGAATCCATCATGGTTTATTGGCATGGAATCGGGTGTAACTAATAGGGATTTATGAGAGAGATACGGGGTTTATAGTCACTTAAAAAACATTAGGGTTGGAGGGGGGTGGTGTATAAATTTACCCCATCATTTGGTGTAACATAAAAAGGCATATCATAGAGAACAATCTTGATTAAGATTAAAAAGGGGATGATCCCTTACCTTAAACCCGACGGTGTTCTCCACATGTTATTAAGGACTTGAATAAAAAAAATACGATTATTAATTAAAAAGTCCAGAACCTCTTCTATATTCAATTTATTTGTTACTATAACCCTTTTTAGTCCATTCAAATCCTTTTTTATTAGTTACAAGGTTCAATTTAATTGTTCGGGCTCGTTTGTTTACATGGATTTAAAAGATCGGTTCACTTATATTCAAGTTTGGATTATATGAAAGATGAAATTGGTTTTCCACAATAGAATTACATTATTTCGTTCATATCCAAGATATTACATTGTTTTAATTTTGATTAACTTAATTATAGTGAAGTTGAATTATTATATATATATATAGCCATAGTGATAACCGTTTTTGTTAATCAGTTGATTTGATTACAAAAATGTTTTTTTCTTTCTAACTTAATTACATTTCTCCCAAAGGATTACAGAACCAAAAATAGGATATATTACATAGATAATAATCTGGTTCAATGATAACAAAAATGATATCATGACCAGAATTAAATATAAAAAGAGAAATTGATAAACTTTTGTCTTAGAATGTGCTAAATTAGCACATCTCAAACGGTGCTTTAATTTCATTCAAATAAAAGGGTGGGGAAATTAGAGAAGATAATGAAATATACCACTAGCATGAATACATTCCATTACATGTATGTTACTATATTTATCATACTATTGTGGTGAAGGGAGTTGAGGAATGAAATAAAAAAAAGAACTTAAAAGAAAAGAAGAAATTGGGAAGAGGAATTTACCTCCAGAGACTTCCTCCATTGAGAACCTATTAAGGGGAAATGTTTTGGTATTTTGAGAAGGCTGAGAGCTTTTGGTCGTGGGGGAGGACCTTGGGGAGAGATTTGGTTAGAATAATGGAAAGGCACAAGGCTTGAGAGGAGTGGAGAGAAGAGTGAGTGAAGGGGGGGGGGGTTATATTGGAGGAGAGGAGGGATTTCATAATATTATAAACATTAATTTATTATTTCTTCACTTGAAAAGGACAAGTCAGTATTCAATGACCAAGAATAGTTATTTTTTCACGTGATGCTAAACCAAGTGGGATTACATCAGTAGAACATCATCGATGACTCAATTAATCCATTATTTTGCATTTATTGTGAATTATCAGATTCTACTTTTCATTAAAAATTCATGTATTTCAGAAAAATCCCAAATATTCACCCTAAATTTTTTTTACATGTAGAATACAAAAATTATGTCCATTTTTTCAAAAATAATAATCTAAATATGATAAATTTAATGTTTAATTAAAATATTAATTTATTATCAGAACGAGTTTTAAAACATTCATTAGCTTATTCTAAAATATAGGTATATTGTACTTCCTACATGAATATTATTTTTATAACACCATAGGTGAGGTTACTATTCATTAGGATATATCACTATTTATAAGGGTATGTAACTATTCATTAGGGTACGTTAATATTCACCAAAAATTATGTTCTCTTTATCGGACTCCAAATAACTTACTTATTACAACCATGTATGCCATATTTTCAAAATTCAAAACACAGAAGTGACAAACATATTTTTAAAGGTAAATTAGAACACAGTAGTTCATTATATTGTGTTTTAAGGTGATTTTATGACATACTTATCAGCAAGTATTTTTCATTGAAAACCATTGGGTCGTTGCAGTCTACCTTCCTCGCAAAATGGATAAGAGAACACAAAGAAGATGTTTTGGTTTGGATGAAACCATTTTCTTGTAACTAATCTTGCTTCTCTATGAGCGCCTGTAACTCTGGTGTAAGATTCCTATAAGGAGGAATGGACCCTGTTGCATCTCATGGCACAATCTCAATAGATAAATCTTATAACAACCCTAATTTTTATTACACACATAAAATTGATTGATTCATAAAATATTCACTTGATACAACGTAGAATATTGAGAGGTATAGTGTCATTGGGGACTAGGAACATTACATAACAGCTTTTAACAAAAAACACACAACATCTTTATTGAAAACTTCTTTTACCTGACCACTACATTCCCTCATACTTGGCATTGCATAGGATAACCAGAGGACATGTATAAGAAAAGGGTGAGCTATTAAGCCCAGTAAGGGAATAAACATTGAATAACATGAGGAATACAATATGTGTTAGAAAATAGGATTATCAATGGATAAAAATGGAAACATTAACATAAAGGCATGATAAATCATGATAATCATAACATGGAAATGTAGAAACAACGCATAACATAGAATTACCATGAGCCATGGCTCATTGTATATGGAGCATGAGTAAACCATAATTGCATATGAAGCACAAGTAAAACATAAATTCACTTGAATTAGAATGAGTCAAAACCCATTTCACGTGACTTATCATGATACTTTACTATACCCAATGCAATGGAGTGCTATCAGGGCATCCCCATAATAAACATTTCATTTTATGAATTAGTGTGCCACATGGATCATACAACATGGAATCTATAATCATCATTTATTCCACGATAAAGGGATATAGAATACATAAATTAAGCTTTATAATAAATATGTAAATTTTTATAAAGGCGAATTCCCTTGATAAAGAAATCGGCATGGTATTCACTACACAATGACATTGGCTTGGAAAATCGTAATGCAATTTTGGCAGCATAACGTTTTGAAATAAGAACTCATAAAAAATGGTAGATGATAGATAAACGGGTGTCTAATAAAATTTACATGAAATGTTCAGTAATGGGGTCATATAGATACATGTCCCAATAAGAATAATGGAATTTAGATGCATAATTCCAAAAAATTATATCGATGTAAAAGAGGAGAGAGAAATCCCAGAAGGAATTTCGTCATGGTAATGGGTGTACACGGGAAGAATTAATGAGGGAGAAATGGGTCTCCCATTATCCAAACGTAAATAGGGAAGTATGGGGAAGCTAAAAAATCGCACCCCAAGATTTTTAATTGAAATCAAAGGGTCATAACATCATAAAGAAAATTGGACAAAATGAGAAAGGAAGAAATACCCTACTTGGATGTGTGATCCCAAAGGCTTGGGAGATGATTGAGAGATGCTTATTGGAAGCTTGGGGCACCTTGGGATGATTCTAATGAGAGGAGGGTAGGTTTTGGTCGATCTAAAAAGGCATTGAGTGAAGGAGAAGTTGGAGCTTGGGTGGTTTTATATAGGAAATGATAGGGAATTATTTATTATTTAGGTTTGGGACACCTCACATTAAAATAATCAAACCCACAAACCAGGAAATGGGTTTTTAATGGTTTATGACAAATGGGAGTGGAAAAAATATTTTATAATTCCAATGCCCTAACATATTAAAATAATACCATTGCTTATGTGGGGGTGAGTCACACTCTCAAGGAAAACAATTTAAAAAGGCAAAATGTTTTATAAGATTTGAATGGTGCACTAATGCATTGTACAATAAATCAAACAAACCCAAAATCACATTATTTTAATGGGAAAAAATATATTGGCCAATCATAATGTTTATATTATTTAAATACACAACTATTGGGTCATTATGATGTCATAAAACACATTAAATATTTCAACAATATTTAATTGTATCCCAAACATTCGGTTGTCTATGAAAATTAAAAAAAAAATCATTGTTGGATAATTTTGAAATTTGGATTCCTAAAATAATAATCATTTTATCTGAAAAATTTTATAATGATTTTAATTTATATTTTTAAAATAAAAACTGACATTTACTGAAAATTCACGGGTTTTGAAAAAATAACATTCACACCATAATAAAAATTATAATTGCATTCATAAAATTATATGATCATTTATATTTAATAAAAAGTAATATAATTATAATAACATTTTATTAAATTAGTATTAAATCCAAAAATCCATTAATTCATCAAAATAGATTTCTTAGTTGAATATTAAATAATATACTATTTGTGCTTTAAAATTTATTTACAATGTAACAATAATAAAATCAATTCCCATTATTTATTCAAAAATAATGTACATAGTCATAGTGTTAGGATATTGTTACATAACCCCTTCTAAAACCCGCATAAGACCGATGGGTAAGGTGTGCGATGGTGACAGACTCTTGGGGTGGCTCGGATAACTTCACTTGGGCAGTAATCTCTATTAACATCCACTTATCCCATAGTTGGTTTGGCTAAAGCCTAACATGTTCAAGATAAGATTGGGATTGGTCAAGATTAAAGCCCAATGACACCCCCACCTTTTAATGCTCCGAAAATTGGGCTTCATAAGGGGCAAGTCTACTAGATGAGGCCATCACATCCTTTCTCTGAGTAAATTGGATTAGTTAAATCCTTATATTTATACTAATCATGTGGTCACTTTTCAACGGATATATTAGCAATGGTGATAATTCATAACTGTATTTTAAAATCTAGAAACAAAAAACCATTGAAGTTATCATTTTTTATTATCATAATAAGACATTTAAATAGATCTAGATGAATTTTCATTACCAAATGTTTGGGTGATTATAATCATCTCCGCATTTAGAAATTTCTCCCTCGAAATTTACTTTTCCCACTCTAAAACAAATGCGGGTAACTCCGCATCATCACTTACTCTGATTCCAATGTCACTTCTTCAATATTGTGGTTTCACCAGAATACCTTGAAGAGGGGAATTGTCTTATTTTGTATAACATTTTCTCTTTGATCTAAGATCTTCACTGGTTCCTCCTCATAAGAAAGATCATCCTCCAGATATACTACCTCTGATGAGAGTACATGTGAATGTTCTGGTATGTACTTCTTTAAGAGGGATACATGAAATACATCATGTAATTTGGCCATGTTATATGGAAGTCCGATTTGATAGGTCACATCCCTAACATGATAAAGAATATCGAAGGGGTCAATGTACACAGGACTTAACTTCCCATTACTTCCAAACAGCATGACCTTCTTCCATAGAGATATACATTGAAATACCAAGTCTTCAACATTAAACTCAAGGACTCGTCGACGGTTATCTCCATAACTCTTTGGTCAACTTTGGGCTACATTGATAGGCGGTTGAATGGTTTTCACCTTCTCTACCATTTCTTGGACAATTTATGGTCCTAGCATCATACGTTCAATGGCATCATAGAAAAATTCATGTGTCTTTCACCTCTTCCCATATAGTTCTTCATAAGGTTCCATTCGGATGCTCGAGTGGAAACTGTTATTGTATGAGAATTAAACTAGTGTACAATGTTTTTCACACCCTCCTTTGAAGTCCATCAAACATGATCATAACATATCCTCTAGTGTCTGAATAGTATGATCATATTGGCCTTCAGTTTACAGATGATTGGACATAATAAAGTTCATTTCATTATCCATAACATGTTGAAGACTCTTCCAAAACATAGAGGTGAATCTTGGATCTCAATAAGATATAATAGATAGTTGTACTCCTTTATTAATTACCACTTCCATGTTATATAAAACTGCCAACTGATCTCTTGAGAAATTTTCCAGAATTGAAATGAACTATGAAGACATTGCAAGATGATCCACAACAACCCATATTTCATTGTTTTCATTGGATGTCTTCGAATGTCCAGTGACAAAGTCCATGGTTATGTTCTCCCATTTCCATGCTGGTATGGGAAATGGTTGCACCATCCCCTTAAACTTATACATCTCTACCTTCACTTGCTGACACACCAAGCACATAGATGTATACTCAATGATCTCTTTCATCATATTATTCCACAAATAATTCTCTCCTAGATGTTGATACATCTTCTTGTTTCATGGGAGAATAGAGAAATTTAAACTTTGTGCATCATCCAAAAGTTCCTTCTTCAACTCTGGGCTTGATGAAACACATAGAATTTCCAAAAGTCACACAATTCCTTCTACATTAACATTGAACTCTGATTATTTCTCTTTTTTGATAGCTTCCACTCTCTTATGAATTTCCACATCATCCTTTTGAGAATCCTTTAACATTTCCAAAAGAGATGGTTGAGCAATCATTTGTGAAAGGATTGATGATGTTCACATCTTTATGATTCCCATGTCCATATTCATCAAATATAATACGATTGGATCCTTCTCAATTATCATCAATGATAAAATTGTGGGGTCCGTTCTACATAGAGCATCTGCCACCTTGTTCGCTTTCCAAGGGTGGTAATGGATTGAGCAGTCATAGTATTTGATCCGCTCTAACCATCTTCATTGGCACATGTTCAACTCCTTCTGTGTGAATATATACACGAGGCTTTTGTGGTCCATATATATTTCATAGTTCTCCACAAAGATATAATTCAGCCAAGTTTTTAAATGTAAGATCACCACACCCAACTCCAAATCATGTGTTGGATAATTATTCTCATGAAATTTCAATTTCCTTAAAGCATAGGCAATGACTTTGTTATTTTGCTTCAACACATAGCTGAGGCCCTTCTTCGAAGCATCACTGAATACCACAAAAAGTTCCGAAATCGTCGGTAAAGTTAGCACCAGTGCAATGATAAGCCTCCATTTAACTCCTTGATGCTTTCTTTTCATTCATCACCCCATGAAAACATTACACCCTTCCATGTTAGCTTGGTAAGAGGGTTGGACAATCGTGGGAAATTTCTCAAAAATTGTCGACATTATCCTGCTAACCCTACGATGATAGGGATATCTGTTACTGATGTTGGCCTCGACCATCCCTCAATTGCCTCTATTTTGGAGGGATCCATAGATATCTCATTTATTTTGATGATATTTCCTACGAATGAGACCTCCTTCAACCAGAACTCACACTTGATTTACTTTTCATAGAGATTATCCTTCCGCAAGGTCTCCTGTATAGTTCATAGACAGTCCTCGGGATCCTCCTTAGTTTTGGAGTATATCATAATATCATCTATAAAGACTAACAAAAATTTGTTGAGGTAATCCCTAAAGACTCTATTTATTATGTTCATGATGATTGTTGGAGAATTAGTGATTCTGAAAGGCATTACTATGAATTCATTATTCCGGTATCTTGTACGAGAAGCAGTCGTGTTGATATATTCTATTTTAAATGTTACTTGATAATATCCCGACCACAAATCCACCTTGGTGAAGTATTTTCCTCCACGCTGCTGATCAAACAAGTCAACGATTCATGGGAGAGGATAATTGTTCTTTACCGTGATTTTTTAAGCTCACAATAATTGATGAAAATGCGCATTGACCCATCATTCTTTTGACGAAGAGGACTGGTGCACCCCATGGTGAAGCAATTGGGTGTATAAACCGTTTATCAAGATTCTCCTGTAGTTGTCTCTGGATATCCTCAAGCTCCACAACATCCATTCTATAAAGAGTCTAGGATATTGGCAATGCCCTTGGTATAAGATTAATTGAGATATCAACATCTCTTATAGGAGGAAGTCCAAAAAATTACTAGGGAAACACTTTAGCGAATTCCCTCACAATAGGCACGTCTTCAAGGATAGTTTTCTTCTTAGACTCCATCATTTGAGATAGATCTACATGCTCATAGGGTAGTAATATCCATTCTTGAGATGATGGAGCTAATGAAGATTCATCTTCCTCCTTGAACTTGTACTGAATCGGGGTTCTATTCTCCACATGGAGTGTGATTTACATCTCACAGAAATTTATGTTGGCACTATATAAGGAAAGACAATCCATTCTTGTAGTTCTACACATTCAATACTAACCGACATCTTTACTTCCATGCTTTTTTGCGGTGCATGGATTGTTCTACTAAACTTTTGGAATATAAAAAAATGCGTAGAACTAAATCCCAATGTACATTCTCTATTATTGAATGAATAAATGGTGTACCTATCACCACTTCATTGTTAGGGTTCACATCAGTAGTAGTTATGGAAAAAAACAGTCCCTTGTTGCCTTGGAGGTTGTTGGTTGCCTCAAAAAACCATTAGCTTAGGTCACTGATTTGAAAGAATCCCTAATTCTTTGTAGTTGTAGAAATGAACAATGTGTTGAGGGTTGAATGAAGCATTCCATTCCTCTGTTGCATCTGCTGGTTTTTCTTGTCGGTAGTTAATAGCTAGGTTCCCTTATCTTACACACCAAAAGTATATCCTCATCCCCATTATGAAGTTTCTGGGGCCCTTCTTTCCTCACAATTTCCAAGTGGGGTTCTGGAACATCTTAGCACCATTGGATTTATACATCAGACCACTAGCATTGAAGTCCACCTTAGGCATCTTATCCCCATGATACAAATGATATTCTCCAATCACCATTTTGACCTTGAGGGCACATCGGACAATTTCTTCATAGCTGTCGAAGTCATGGATCACCCACACATTATTTATAGTAGGTTTCAGCCAACCAAAGAAGTGGTCAAACTTGCATTTGGGGGAAATGATGAAGCTTGAGGCATTTCATGAAAGCATTGTGATTTTTCCTTGTACGCTCTGATACATTAGTCATCTTTTTTCATGATGTCAAGGAAGTCCCTTTCCATATTAAATCAGAGGGTGCACAGAAAATATTTATCAACAAACTTCTTTCGGAAATCCTTCCATTCCAACACCTCGATCTCTTCCCCAGGCTTCATATTTTCTATCAACATACACTATTTATCGGATTCACCCACCATATGATAAGAAACTACAAGAACGTTATCTTTTTCAGAACATTGAATGATGGAGAATATCATTTCAATGGATTAGATCCATTGTTCGGCGAATGAGGGATAAGATTATCCATTAAAAGTAGGATGCATTTGTCTCATGAAGCTCTCAAGAGTGACTTGTTCTTTCTTAGAGGGGTTTCAACGTTCTTCTTGACCCATTATTCTATTCAATGATTCAGTTAACAGAGAGATAAGCATGAAAAATTTTGCGATTCTCGCTCCCATCGGATTGGACATCTCATTAGCACGATCATCACATTGATAATCACATCGGTTGTTAGCTCGAGTCCTCTTATTACCGACCATTAGCTAGAATAAAAGGAAAGTGATGGGTAAAACTAAAAAGGTAATCCTAGGAAAAACATAATACTTATAAATAACTTTTATTTCCTTAACTAATGAATCCATATGCTTCAATCTATATTATTCATGATATACTTTCTAACATATATTCTTAGGGGCATGTTTTTATTCCCTTAATAAGGGTACATACTAAGCTAGTGAGTTTACCAAAGAATGTTTCTCAGGAGTGACATAACAAAGAGAGAACCAAAGCCCATTTTTGTGCACCAGTTCATGTTTTAGTCTAGCACAAAGCGGTGTTTTCAGGTTTTACCCCTAGGATACATGTGTGCCATAGTCGCCACTACCTGCTCATTTCAAGACAAATATGTATTTATTTTATAAACCACTTACTAAATACTCACCAATACTTAGGGATGTTTTTAATATACTTATTAATGTCTCTATGTTTTCACTAGGGTTTTCTAATCCTAATCCAAAAAATAACTAAATCTATACTCTGATACCAACTATAACAAGTTTACTTTTTATTACACACTTAAACCTGATGTATTACATAAAATATTCACTTGATACAACATAGAATATTGAGAGGTATAGTGTCTTTGGGGCTTAGGAACAATACATAACAGCTTAGAACGTAAAACACACAACATCGTTATTGAAAACATCCTTTATATGTCATCTATATTCCCTCGTACTTAGCATTGCATTGGATAACCTGAGGACATGCATAAGAAAAGGGTGATCTATAAAGCCCAATAAGGGAATACACATGGAATAACATGAGGAATACAATACATGTTAGAAAATAAGCATATCAATGGATAAAAATAAAAACCTGAACTTAAAGGCATGATAAAGCATGATAATCATTACATGGAAATGTGGCAACAACACTTAACAAGGAATTAGCCTGAGCCAAGGCTCATTACACATGGAACATGAGTAAAACCTCATTGCACGTGAAGCATGAGTAAAACCTTGTTTCACTTGAATTAGAATAAGTAAACACCCATTTAACATGATGTAGCATGATACTATACTTTACCCAATGCATTGGAGCGCTATCCGGGCATACCCATCTTTAACATTTCATTTCATGCATAAGTGTACCACATAGATCCTACAATATGGAATCAATAATCATTATTTATTACACAATAAAGGTATTTGAAGTACATTAATTAAGTTTTACAATCAAAAATTAAATGATCATAAGGTTGAATACCTTTGATAGAGGAATGTGCATGGTATTCACTACATACTGACATTGACTTGGAAAATCGTAGTGCAATTTCGGCAGCAGAACGATGAGAAATAAGAACTCATAAAAATGGGTGATCAGAGAGAAAAGGATGCCTCATAATATTTACATGAAATGGGAAATAATGGTGTCATATATATACATGTACCAACAAACATATTGGAATTTAAATGCATAATTCAAAAGAATTACATGGATTTAAAAGAGGAGAGATAAATCCCTCAAGGAATTTCAGCATGGTAACAGGTGAACATTTGAAGCATTATTGAAACAGAAATGGGCCTCCCATTATCCAAACATATATAGGGCAGTATGCGGAAGGTTCTAAATCATACCCCAATATTTCTAATTGAAAACAAAGGGGCATAACAACTTAACGAAAATTGGAAAAAAACGAGAATGGAAGAAATCTCTTACATAGAAGTGTGATCCCAAAGGCTGTTGAGAGGCTTGAGAGAGGTTTCTTGGGAGCATGGGGCACCTTGGGAGAATTATAGAGCGACTAGGGCATTGTTTGGTCGAACTTCAAATGATTTTAGTTTTTGAGTCAATAAGGTTTTCCTTATGAACTGTCCATTCCTTCTTGTTTTGAAAATCACAAACACCTTATACATAAGCAAATCAATTTTTACTTATATAAGGAAAATTTCCAACCTTAATGAAATTTACCCTAACCTAGATTTTTCTTATACATAGAAATATTTATCTTAAGTACAAAAATTGGATTCATACCCAGAACCCCGAAATCATATAATGTCATGAATTGGAGTATTCTGTTTTTTAGGATCCAAATATTGGATACGAACTCTAATGAAGTTCCACTCCGAATTCTGGATGTGAACTGTAATGATGTTCCACTCCGAATTCTCAATGTGAACTATAATGAAGTTACACTCCCAATTAAGTATACAAAATTGCATAAGTTCGACTCCAAACTCTTATGAAGTTCGACTCCGAACATATAAAATTTTGACTTCGACCTCTTATGAAGTTCGACTCCGAACATTTATGAGTTCGACTTCGAACTATTATGAAGTTCGACTCCAAACATTCATGAGTTCGACTCCAAACTCTTATGAAGTTTGACTCTAATCTTTCATGAGTTTGACTCCGAACTATCATGAGTTCAACTCCGAACATTCATGAGTTCGACTCTGAACTCTTATGATGTTCGACTCCGAACTTCTGCAAGTTTAGATTCTGAACTCTGGTGAAACCAGACTCTGAATTTCCTTAGAAATTCAGACTTTGGATTTCTACTGATTTCAGGTTCTGAATTCCTATAAAACAGAATACGAACATTTTTTAATATAGAATCCGAATTACATTTTGTTTAGACTCCAAACTTTTATATACTTACATTCTAAATTCATGTTCTGCTTATGCTTACACTTTTTTCAATGTAAAATGATGTCGTGCTTTCAGTTACACATGTTTTGTTATAAAACATTGTCATCCATTTTGTTTCTAATTAACCATTGGTTTAGTGACACATGTATAGGTCCCTCAGATATTCAAGGAAAATATGACCGTTGGAGGAGGGAGCAGATCATTCTAACCGAGCCTATAAATAGGAGCTCATTTTAAAGAGATCATCAATAAGTTGATCACACTAGAGACAACACGCTGTTAAGGTGATTTATAGAGAGATAATATTTTCATGATTTGTGTGTACTGAACCGCTCATTCAGATTACTTCATGTGACTCCGAATGTTGGTGATTATATTAGAGGGCTTCCGAGGAGAGGAAGAGAGAGGTATCGACTATCTTGAAGTTCGAGGGCTTCCTTGCTGAGGAAGACAGAGGTTCCAACTATCTTGAAGTTGAGGGCTTGTGAGGATAGCAATACAGAGACACCAATCTTCATATCAAGGGCTTACCCTGGTGTGGGTAAGACAAACATTCTTGAAAGTATAAATCAAGGGACCATTATCCAAGGTTGGTGGATACCCTTCTCTTTGGGTTAAAAGATTTATATCTTGATACTTGTAGTTTTTACTACATGTTTTCCGCCGTATTTCGTATTGTAAGGAAAATATAATCTTCTTATATTTCCTTACACTTGTACTCTAATTAGTTTAGATTCTACACGCTTTATAGTATAATCTCATATTGTAATCTTTGGTTAAGTTTTAATTTCCGGATCCACATTTCCGGAACCAGTTTTTCAGAACCACTTTCCAGATTTAAGCAAGTGCATAGATCTAGATGTTTGTAACTTCATTCTTTTTCCCAACCTTTCATTGGTGTTAGAGGTGTTGTGAATTTTCTTATTTTTTACTTTGTTAAACATATATCATTCCTTGTGTAAGGAATTTTTTTAATGTGTACAATTAACCCCCCCCCTTGTATATTGAGCATCTACATTAATATTTCGATCCTACAATTGGTATCGGAGGATGCCTCTGAAATAATTATACTCACATATAAGTTTTTCTTGCTCACTTTTTCATTAATTTTCATTCTTACATAGAAATACATTTTAATTCCGAACTTCTTCTTTCTGAACCATGTCATTCTGAATTGTCATTCCGAATTGTTCATTTAGAACATTGTGGTTATAAACATTTCCTACTAACAAGTTTGGTTTCAAAATTTTTTTTTATTAAGAATGGAAGGAATAAATGTTGGTTCTTTTGAGAATATAAACCCTACAAGACCATCAATATTTTATGGTAATGACTATGTGTATTGGAGAGATCAAATGAAGACTTTCATTATCAATACTAGAGTGGATAATTTCATTATGCTTACTGGTGATTATAAAATTCCTGATAAGGAAGTTAGAACATTCACTAACCAGGAAAAGCAAGAATATCAACTCAATTATAAGGTATGCAATATATTACTATGTTCAATGACTATATATATATATATATCCAAATTTATTCTTGTGAAGTAGCTAATTGTATCTGGAAGAAGTTAGAGGTTACACACTTTTGGACTTCTAAATTGATTGAAACCAGGAGAGCTACGCTTAGAGCTGAATATCATGGATTCAATTTTCCATCTGGAGAACCAATATGTAAAGATCAACATAGATTTATCACTATATTGAACAGTCTTCAGTCTATGGAATAAAAATGGTTAGATGTTGAAGCCCTTGTTGACAAGATTATTGATATTATGCCTAATGAGTGGGAATAAAAGAGAACAACAATTGATGACAATAGGAAGGTCACTAAAATTTCATTAGATAAGCTATTTAGAACTCTTCTTCAACATGAAACATGAATGAAGAGAGATGCTGACTATATCAAAAAGAAGATTGGAAATGGTACTGCTGCTTTTACAACAACATAAAATCATATGAATGCTAAGACTCTTGAGAGAGTAACTAGGTCAAAGTCTAAGAAGATTATCATTCAATCAGAATCTAGTGATAGTGATGTCTCAGAGAATGAGTTAGAAAATATTGCTTGAAGGATAGACAAGATAGCTGGCCAGAGAAATTTCCAATCTAAGTATAAGAAAAAGGAAAGGAAAGATAGGAAAGATGGAGAAGTTACTTGTTATGAATGCAAGAGAGCAAGACAAATTAGACCAGATTGTCCCTTGCTAAAAAATAAATAATGGAAAGAGAGGCATTCTGAAAGGAACAGAAGGAATTATTACAAGTCCAAAGCTAAGAACGTTTTGAAAGAAAATGATATCTAGAGTGCCAGTGGTGGTGACTCTTCAGATGAATCTTCTGATTATGAATCTTTTGGACAGAAGAATGTTGGTCTAATATCCAGATTACCTATTAACAGTCATTGCTTCATGGATAAGGTACACAATGCGGAATAATTGACCAATTTATCTTTAAATTATAATGACAGTAAATATTATAACTATTCATATGAAGAATCCTCTTCTGATGAAGAAAATACCTCACCTATTTATGAAGAAGTTTCTAGGTTTGCTGAACTTCTTGAGATTGAGAATTCCAAACTCAATAATAAACTTTATAAGGAAAACACTAGGAATACTATTCTTACGAAAGAAATATCAGATCATTCTATGGATCTTGATAGGAAAAATGCAGATTTTATAAGTATTTTAAAAAATCTTGAGGAAGTAAGTTCTGAGAAGAAAAAACTTTCTAAAGAGTTAGAAAAAGTAATTTCTAAGAAAAGTGTTTTCGAGCCTAGCTCTAATTATAAATATATCAATTTTGAAAATAAAAACATGGTTATAAAACTCATGTCCAAATTTTTTTCCTTAAAGTAGTGTTTATCAATCTTTACCCATGGTAAAGAAATTTTGATAAAATGTATTCACAAATACACCCTTTAAGAATCAAAATCGAATTTGGTTATACCCATGCAAAACCAATTTTTAGTAACAACTACTTTGTTCCAAAATGTTCCCCATTTTGTACCAAGTGTCAATGTGGTGGTCAATGGGAATAGAATTTCTCTTTAAATAAAACCCAATCTTTAGGTTTTCACTAACCTTACATTTCGAAGAAGGTGTGGGTGCCTAAAATTTTGTTATGTGGAAACTCGGAACCAAACAAGTTTGGATTCTGAAGCTCTAACTCTTTTCTTGTTTTATGGAAGATATAGGATGTAACAACAACAATACATGGTACATGGATAGTGGATATTCTTGGCACATGACTGGTAACAAAATCTATTATGAAAATACTATCAAGACAAAAGGAGGAAAGGTAAATTTCAGAGATAATGCTCTGGGAGAAATTTTTGGTATAGGTAATATTGTTCATCTGGGTAAAACATTGATTTAAAATGTTTTATTTGATAAGGGTCTTATGAAAAACCTCATTAGCATAAGTCAGTTCTTTGATGAAGGATACCTTGTGAATTTTAGGAATGATAAATTCTTAGTTCACAATTCCAATGAAGAATTTATTCTCTCAACCAAAAGGAAAGAGAATGTATACACTTTTTATTTAGAAGACCTTAGGAGCCAAGACCTACCTTGCCTGAGTGCAATGGAAGATCATTCTTAGTTATGGAATATAATAATAGGTCACTATAACCTTAGAAACTTATGTAAACTTTCTAAGAAGAAACTAGTTAAGGATCTACCGGAGCATAGATTTGATTCTTTTAAAGTTGGTGATCCTTGTCAATATGGAAAGAAACATAAATCTAGTTTAAAATAAATAGGTGAAGTCTAAACAACTGATGCATTACAGTTAGTGCACATGGATATTTTTGGTCCAACACAAACTGGAAGAATTGGAGGAAAATACTATGTGTTTGTTCTAGTTGATGATTATACCATATTTACATGGGCCTATTTTCTAGAAAAGAAGTCTGATGCTTTTTATTATTTCAATAGTTTTAGAGCCCAAGTTACAAATGGGACAAATATTCAACTGAAAACTATTCATAGTGATCATGGAGGATAATTTCAAAATTCTGATTTTGAAACTTTTTGTAGTAGAAAAGGTACTACTCACAACTTTTCAGCACCTATAACTCCTCAAAAAATGGTGTATTTGAAAGAAGAAATAGAATTATTCAAGAGATAACTAGAACTATGTTGAGTGAATATTCTATATCTAGAAATTTCTGTGGTGAAGCAGTAAGTACTGCTTGTTATACTATAAATAGAGTTTTGATTAGACGTTTTCTTAATAAAACTCTTTATGAGGTATGGAATGGTAGAAAACCTATACATTCCTACATCATGGTTTTTGGTTGCAAGGCATTTATCCGGAATACTAAAGACAATCTTCAAAAATATTCACCAAAATCTGACGAGGGAATTATCTTAGGCTACTCCACAGATTCTAAGGCTTATAGAGTTATCAATAAAAATACTTGTACTGTTGAAGAAAGAGTACATGTAAAATTTGATGAATCTGATCCTTTTGTTTTTAAACCATCCCAACCTAAATCATTGGACGTGTTTTCAAAAACTGATTATCAAGATTTGATAGAAGATCCTTCTAATAAGGAAAATGTTCATGAAGATACTTCTGAAACATTTACCCCAGAAGACTTTCTACCCTATGTTGATGAACAGGTTTTAGAAAACCCAAACCAATTATTCCTTAAGAATCATCCCAGTGATAGTATCATTGGTGATGTAAATCAACCTGTAAGGACTAGAAGTTCCTTAAGAAATGAAGTAGAACATCTAGCATTCCATTCCCAATTAGAACCAAAAATCACTGAAGAAGCTTTAGGTGATGATGATTGGATCAAAGCCGTGAAAGATGAACTAAATGAATTTTAAAGGAATAAAGTCTGGACCTTAGTTAAAAGACCCAAGGAAACCTCGATTATTGGAGTTATGTGGGTCTTAATAAACAAGTGTGATGAAAATGGAGTCATTATAGGAAATAAATCTAGACATGTTGCTAAAGGCTATAATCAGCAAGAGGGAATAGACTATGAAAAAAACTATGCCCCATTAGCTAGACTTGAATAAATCTGTATTTTACTAGCCTTTGCAGCATTCTTCAATTTTAAACCTTTTCAAATGGATGCGAAATGTGATTTCCTTAATGGTTATGTTCAAGAGGATGTTTTTGTTGAACAACCTCCTCGCTTTGAAGACACAAAACATCCTGATCATGTTTTCAGACTTACCAAAGCTTTGTATGGCCTTAATCAATCCCCAAGAGCTTGGTATGATATACTTACATGATTTTTTCTTCAAAATAACTTTGTTAAGGGAAATGCAGATCCAAACCTTTTTAAAAATAAAGTTAATATTTTTTTTTGATTGTTGAAATTTTTGTTGATGACATCATATTTGGTTCAACTCAGCAATCTTTAACTGATTCTTTTGAAAGTCTAATGAAATCTGAGTTTGAAATGAGTATGATGGGTGAGTTAACATTTTTCCTTGGTTTTCAAATTTCTCAAAGACCCGAAGGAACCTATATATCTCAACATAAGTATATTAATGATCTTCTTAAAAAGTATGGTTATAACCACACTAAGAGTATAAGTACTCCCATCAGTACCTCAAACTCTTTTGATACTGATGAAGTTGGGAAACCGGTATATTAAACATCTTTTAGAGGTATGATAGGAAGTCTACTTTATGTAACAACTAGTCGACCAGACTTATTGTTTTCAGTATGCTTATGTACAAGATATCAATCCAATCCTATGGAATCTCAATTAAATGCGGTAAACAAAATTTTTCGCTACTTAAAGGGAACCATAGATCATGGATTATTTTATATTTCTGGAAATGAATTTATTTTAAAAATCATTTCGGATGCGCACTTTGGTGGATGTAGAATGGATAGAAAGATTACATCCGGAACTTGTCATTTGTTAGGAGATTCATTAGTTTCTTGGTCATGCAAGAGGAAACACTCAGTTGCACCCTCCACTGCTGAAGCAGAATAGGTAGCAGCTGGAAGTTGTTGTTCACAAGTGTTGTGGATGCTACACACACTCACAGACTATGGCTTATGTTTTACATAGACTCAAATTTTTTGTGATAACACAATTTCCTATGCTATTAGTAAAAACCCTGCACATCACTCTCATGCAAAGCACATAGATATTAGGAATCACTTTTTTTGGGAGCACACACTTAAATGAGATATCATTCTTCAGTTTATCGGAACTCAAGATCAACTTGCTGATATTTTCAAAAAATCATTACCCTCCGATAGATTTTAATACATTAAACAGTAGTTAGGAATGATAACTATGAGTTAATCCTTCTTCATTAACATCTTGTTGAACAATTATTCTTACAGTAATAAACATCTTCTCAAAGGGGGAGTAAATTTGCATATTAGTCAATTTTATTTTCTTGGTGTCAGTTTTCTTTTAAAACTTATGTAACATAAACATTTCTTAAATTTTTTTTAAAAATAAACATAAAAAAAAAATTTCTCAGAATGGAAATTCTCATAATGAAAACTTTCGGAATGAACATTTTCAGAACTGAAATTTTCATAATGAAAATTTTTGGAACCGATGTTTTCGTAATGTATTTTCGTACTTAGAATTTTCGTAATGAATTTTCCGTAATGAAAATTTTTGTAATGAGAATTTTAGTAATGAATTTTCCTTAATAAGAATTTTCCATAATGAAAATTTTCGTAATGAGAATTTTAGTAATGAATTTTCACTAATAAGATTTTTTCGCAATTAGAATTTTCGTAATGACATTTTTAGTAATTAAGTATCTATAATAAGAATTTTCCGTAATGAGAATTTTCGTAATGTGATTCTCATACTGGCAAATATTCGTAATGAAATTTTCATACTATGATTTTTGTATTGGGAATTTTCTTAATGAGAATTTTGGTAATGATACATTCATACTTGGATTTTTCATAATGATTTTTTTTAAGAAAAATAGTACCAATTACGAACAATCATTCTAGCCAATCCGAAAGGTATGATTTCCTTACTTAAATTTTCGTAATCATATTTTTCATGCTAGTATTTTCTGGAGTTTTAAAATAATTCGGATCCTAGTTTTCCTTAAATCCGAATGTTTTTCTTATAAACTCATAATATCGGAGTCAATTTTTCCTTGTGGGATTTTTCTCAACCGTCATATCAGATCGAAATGTTTTTTCAACCGTTAGATACATTTTGGAAGACCAAAGGTCACATCCATCGCCTATATAATGGGGACCCCAAGACTCGTCCCACATCTTTTTTTCAAAGATTTCGTGTCTCGAAGCCCTACTGTTCTTCTTAAGACCGGATCCGATCATTGTAAAGCCGTTCTGAATCCTTCATATCTCTCTGTTCCGAATGTCTGTTGAAGAAACTTCTCAAGATATGTCAACTACAAATCCTATCTCAATATGGTTAGTCTTCAGGGAAAGGTTGGTGCATCCGGATTTTTACCGGCTTGATTCTATTATAACCAATAATATCATATTAAATATTTGGGAAGATTTATGCTTTTATAAGTCAGAGAAACAGGATCTGGTTTACACCGATTTTCTGATTGAGTTCTAAGAGTCTGTTTCCTTCCAGATGGAAGATGGTAGAGACTGGTTTTCATTCAAGTCTTATGGGAAGACTTACAAGTTATATTACACTAAGGCCGCAAGATTGGTTGGATTGTCCTATGAAGGGGAAGCTGAGTTTTCTATACATAAGCTTCCAGATGAGCACATAAGTTTCAACAAGGTGAAGGCTTTAAAATTTCATGGACTTAAGGATGCTACGATTGATAAGATTGCTCATATCACTCCGAACAATATGATTCTACAGCTCTAGGTATATGGTTTTCTCATACCAAGAAGAGGTGAAAATGATAATGTGAAGGAAAGTGATATCTATGTCTTAGATTTCTTGGTAAATCTAAGAAAGATAAATTTCATGAGGCATGTCTTGATTACGATCGAGAACATCATAGAAGGGAACTTGAGAGATCAAATAATTATGTACCCTGCCTTACTATCTAAGCTGATAATTAGGTTCTTAGAATCCTTCAAAGTTTTTTGCAAATCAAAAGTCTAGAATTGTAAGCTTATGTTGGTAAGTGATGATACTTTGAAGAGGATGAAGATGGGTTTTTCTAGTGAATTCGGATAATTATACACTTTATCTATGGAAGAGGTTGAGGCAACTCAGAAAGATACACAGACTCCGGAACCATCTAAAAAGGAAAGGTATAAGAGAATGCTTAAGGAAGTGGTTGATGATGAATAAAATCCCAAGTCTAAGGAAACTCAGTCTACTCCCCCAGAAACCGAAGAAACAAAATTCTTATCCTCATTAAGTTGCTGCGAAGTGGGCGGAAGACAAGGAGAAGAAAAAAGAAGGGGATACACAGTTCGTATTTGACCCTGCAGAGGCTAAGGCCATAAAAGAGAGAGGTTTGGATGTGTTAGAAAAGTAGGAAAAATAAAAGAAGATGAAAAAGAATTTATCTGATGCTGAACTAGTGCAATCTCTTTTTAAAGATACTGAAATAGCTTCTGAGCAGATTTTGGTTCCGGAAAAATTCCTTACAGAACCTTCATTACATGAAACTCCAGCTAAGAACTATGTCACACCAGAAAAATACAAGGGTAAAGAAGTAGACGAAGAAGTTGAAAAAGAAGCTTTTGAATAATTAGAGGAAGTGGTTGAAGAAGAAGAAGAAGAAGAGGGAAGTGAATATTTCGATGCCATGAGCAAGAAAGTAAGGGATTATCAAGATAAGGCAGAATCCGCAATGTTAGTTACTCTAGGAAAGCGAGTTGAGGAATATAGTAAGGATTTTGATAAGAAACAGTATGAAGAATAAAGTGTTTTGTACGATGAGGAAGAATCATATGAGAAGATTTTTCTTGAGGAAGGACACAAAAAGGAGAAACTAGATGAAGACCAGATTATTCATGTTTCAGAATCCGAGGAAGTATCTCTTGATGAGGAACCCATTTTGAAGAATGATAAAGGGAAGAAAGTACTATTGGAGACACCAATAAAAAATAGTAGAAGGAAGAAAGAAGTTGATAGTACCTCTAGAAGGAAGATGGTGCAGGATGAAGAAGATCAATATCCAAGCAATGATTCTAATACGGAGTCATCAGCACAAAGTCATGATTTTATTGTTGAGTATTTGAAAATTTTGGTGGACATCATTCCAATCTTTCCCACCATTGACACTCGATGTAAAAGGCTTCAGCTAAACCAAAACCAGAAATTAGAGTTACTATCCATTATGATGGATAAGTGTGTGAAGATCAAAGATGAACAAAACAGTTTCCTTATCGATTATGATGTTCATAGAAAGTCCTGCAGTAAGGTAACAAAGTGGTCTATAAGAGTTGATGAAGACTTAGTGTAGTTTGAATATTTTCATACTGAAGTTCAAAATGCTTTTGACGTGGAGGATAAAAAGATTAACGATCTTCATGAAAAGATTACCCTAGAGAAAAATTCTCATAATCAATAGGTCAGGGACCAAAATGGGAATCTTAACTAAGTAACTCATAATTGGAAAAGTGAAAGAGATTTCCGGATTGAGTTTAAGGAGATGTTGGAAACGAAAGTTGATTTAAAAAAGATGAAGAAATAAACCATGGAGGCTCAGGCAGATGCTTTGAAAGTTCAAGGGGAAAGGATATCAGCTTTGGAGAGGCAAGCTGAGGAAGACTAAAGGGATTTTAAGAAACTCAAAACCTTATTAAATAAGTAGATCCCAAAGGAAAAGTAATACAAATAAATCCACTACGATCGTTTGTTATATTTGTCTTCCCCTGTAAAATTTTTGACTACTCTAATGAAATGTTGTTTGGTTGGTTGTATATTGTAGTGTTATTACTAATCTTTCAGTTACCATATTTTCCATTCCCATACATTCTTTTTGAAAATCACAAAGGGGGAGAAGGAAAAAGAACTACTTAAAAGGAGAGAAAGACTGAAAATGGAGAAGGAAAAATTTTCTAAGTGAAATATCCTTAAAGTAAGGGGTAGTTTTCCATTACGAAGTTTTTCATTCCAATGATAATGAAAAATACACTCTGGAAATTAATAATACAATCCTTTGAGTTTCAATACCTAAGGGGGAATTTTTTGTATTCACTATCATCCATGAACAAATGGAGATAAGTTTTAATTTCAAAGTATAATGAAAATTTTCAAAGATCTTATATTCTTTTTTCATAAGGATGTTTGAGCTTTCCAAAAAATGGGATATTTTTGAGTCAATAAGGTTTTCCTTATGACTTTTCCATTCCTTCTTGTTTTGAAAATCACAAACACCTTATACATAAGAAAATCTATATTTACTTATATAAGGAAAATTTCTTACCTTAACGAAATTTACCCTAACCTAAATTTTTCTTATACATATAAATATTTTCCTTAAGTAAAAAAATTGGATTCATACCCAAAACCCTAGAATCATATAATGTCATGAATTGGAGTATTATTCTTTTTTAGGATCCGAATTCTGGATGTGAACTGTAATGAAGTTCCACTCCTAATTCTGGGTGTGAACTGTAATGAAGTTCCACTCTGAATTTTGGATGTGAACTCTAATGAAGTTCCACTCCGAATTCTGGATACGAACATTCATAATATTGACTCCGAACTCTTATTAAGATCAACTTTGAACTATTATAAGTTCGACTCTGAACTCTTATGAAGTTCAACTCCAGACATTCATGAGTTCGACTACGAACTTTTATGAAGATCGACTCTGAAATTTCATGAGTTAGACTCTGAACTCTGATGAAGTTCGACACTGAATTTCATGAGTTCAGCTCCGAACTTTCACAAGTTTGAATCCGAACTTTCATGAGTTCGACTACGAACTATCATGAGTTCGACTAAGAACTCTTATGATGTTTGAATCTGAACATCTGTATGTTCAGATTCTGAACTCTGGTGAATCCAGACTCCAAATTTCCTTAGAAATTTTGTCTCCGGACTTTTATATATTTCAGGTTCTGAATTACGATAAAACAGAGTCCGATCATTTTTTAACATAGACTCTGATTTCCATTTTGTTTAGACTCTGAACTTTTATTTACTTATATTATGAATTCTAGTTTTTCTTATACTTACACCTTTTTCATTGTAAAACGATGTTGTGCTTTTAGTTACACAAGTTTTGTTATAAAATGATGTCATCCATTCTATTTCTAATTAACCGTTGGTTTAGTGACATGTGTACAGGACCTTCCGATATTCAAGGAAAATATGACCATTGGAGGAGGGAGCCAATCGTTCCAACTGAGCCCATAAATAGGATCTCATTTGAAAGATCTCAACAATATGTTGATCACTCTAGAGACCACACACTGTTAAGGTGATTTATAGAGAGAGAAACTTTTCATGCTTTGTGCGTACTAAACCGCTCGTTCAGATTGCTTCATGCGACTCCGAATATTGGTGATTACATTCTAGGGCTTCTGAGGATAGGAAGATAGAGGTACCGACTACCTTGTTGTTCGGGGGCTTCCTTGCTGAGGAAGACAGAGGTTCCAACTACCTTGATGTTGAGGGATTGCGGGGATAGCAGGACAGAGACACTGATCTTCATATCAAGGGATTACCCCGGTGTGGGTAACACAGACTTTCTTGAAAGTATAAATCAAGGGACTTTTATCCATTGTTGTTGGATACCCTTATCTTTGGGTTAAATGATTTATATCTTGTTACTTGTACTTTTTACTATTTGTTTTCTGCTGCATTTTTTTTGTAAGGAAAGTATAATGTTCTTATCTTTCCTTACACTTGTACTCTGATTAGTTTATATTCTCTATGATTTATGGTAGAATATCATAATTTAATCTTTGGTTTAGTTTTGATATCTGGATCCATATTTCCGGAACCAGTTTTTCGGAATCCCTTTCCAGATTTAAGCAAGTGCATAGAACTAGAAGTTTGTAACTTCATTCTTTGTCCCAATCTTTCATTGGTGTTATAGGTGTTGTGAATTTGCTTAAGTTTAACTTTGTTAAACTTAGATCTTTCCTTGTTTAAGGAAATTATTTAAAGTGTACAATTCAACCCCCCCACTTGTATATTGATAATCTACATCATTATATTGATCCTACATTATTGAAGAGGAAGTGGGAGCTTGTGTGGGTTTATATAGGAAAGGAGAGGGAATTCTTTATTATTTAGGTTTGGGGAACCTCACATTAAACTTATCAATACCATGAACCAGAACATGGTTTTTGACCAGGTTTTTGAAAAAGAAGAGTGGAAAAAAATATTTTATAAGGACAATGGAAGAACATCGTAAAATAACAGTGTTTTTATGTGGGGGTGAGTCACACTCTCAAGGATAACAATTTAAAAGGACAAAATGTTTTATAAGACTTGATGGGTCCACTAAAGCATTTTAAAATAAATCAATCAAACCCAAAATAAAAGTATTTTAATTAAAAAACATATATTGGATGAACATAATGTTTATATTTTTTTATAACATCACTATTGGGTTATTATGATGTCAAGAAACACATTAAATATTTAAACGGTATTTAATTTTTACCAAAAAAATCTACTGTCTCAGAAAATTATGATAATTTCACCATTGGAAAATTTAAACGTCATGATTCCAAAAATAATTTTCATTTTATCTAAATAATTTTATAAATTTTTTAATTTTTACTTTTAAAATAAAAACAGACATTTTCTAAATATTCTTGGGTTTTGACAAAACAACTTTCAAACCATAATAAAAATTACAATGTCATTCATAAAATTATATGATCATTTATATATGAATTGATGGATTTTTTAATTATAATAATATTTTATTAAAATCATATTTAATTAAAAAATCCATTAATTCATCAAAATATATTTCTTAGTTGAATATTATCTAAAAATTCTATTTGTGTTTTAAAAACTATTTACAAAGTATCAATAATAAAATGAATGCACATTATTTATAAAAAATATTGTACATTGTCATATTTCTAGTTTAATATTACATAACCCCTTATAAAACATGCATAGGACCTATGTGTAATGTGTGTGATGGTGAGTGACTCTTGGTGTATCTTGGATAACATCGCTCGGGTGATAAATTCTATAAACTTCTACTTCTCCCATAGTCGGTTCTGCTCAAGCTTAACATGTTCAAGATCATCTTGGTCTTGGTCAAGAGCGAAGACCAATGACGCCACCACATTTTAGATCTCTGAAAAATGGGATTCATATGGGGAAATTCTACATGATGAGTCCATCACTTCCTTTGTTTGATTAAATAGGATTTACTAAAGCTATATATTTATACTAATCATGTGATCACTATTCAATGACTATATTTGCAGCGATCACAATTCATAACAGTTTTATAAAATCCTGAAAAAAAATCCAATGATGTTCAAATTTTATATAAAAATAATAAGACATTTAATTTCATCAAGATGAATTTTCATTAATAAATGTTTAGGTCATTATAAATCTATCTATCTCTCTAGAGAGAAACCTGAAAATTCATCCAAAATTACATATCTAAAATGATCCACAACTGGATCACTGTTCATATATGATGTCCCTTTATCGTCCATATATAAACTAGCAATCTTGAATGTAATTCCTCCCATCACATGATGCTCATGGACATCTCGTCTCACCACGACACTCCATTCACCCTTTCGTAGAAAATACCCGCCCTCTAGTGACATCAAACTCACCCTACGACGATAGCTGTCAAAAAAATCCTAAAAGAAGACAAAACTCCCCATTATGATAATGACATAGATTCCTTTCATATATAAGACATAGATGTCCCATATTATGTGACACCCACCAACCTCAAGAGGAAGCTCCTTCTACTAATGTACACTAGCCATCATAAGCCCCAACAGAGTGTCTCATGTCATAACATATTTAGATGTGAAGATATATAGACCAAGGCTCTACAAAATAGAATCATATCTTAAACTATGGGAATCCACTATATCAAAAATAGGATAGGTGAAAACTAAGGAAACTAGAATCATAGCCCTAACTATAGATCATTCAGAATCTTGCTCCTACTGGGTCTACTCCACTACAAATGTATGACATGTCCCATGACCCTACAACCCTACCTGACTACCCTAAGCTGATCCACACTCATGTCGCTGAAAACACTATATCTGGCTACCATGGCCATGACCACCTCCTTAGCCTGAATAGCCTCATGAACTCCAGTTCTATGATTGAGGAGAAATTGGCGGTCCCTCTTCTGAACATGGAGTCATTTCTGATCCTCTCTCATCATCGACTGGTGAGAAAAACTACAAACAATGTCGAAGATGACACATCTTGCCGTAAGATCAGCACTCAACTGGGTCTATCAGGAACTACGGTCTCATGATCCCACTAGTCCTGTCCTGGTAACACATCATCTAGATACCTATAGATACATCCATTCCATTATAATCACTACATGAAGGCTACCTATAGTGCTTCCTGCTATCAAACAAAGTAGTACTATCCTTAGATGTAGAACCTCCCTAGATCCCAGCTCCCAACTCCCTCAGATTCCACTTAGTAATTAGCACCTGGTTCACTATCATTGTCACCAAATTCAGCATGAAAACATTCACCTATGATAAAATTTCATACCTTAGACAAACTTCAAATCAACTATCCAGAGATAAATCTCCACCTCCCAGAATATTTGTGAAGTGTTGAAGCTCTATAAAACGAGAAGAGTGGTCCATCACTAAAAGAGCTCCCTGCTCCAAATGAATGAACTCTCTGACTTGAACATCCCTTATTGTATCAGGATATATATAGTCAATGGATGTCTTATAAAACTATTCCCTTGTCTTCTCCCAATGATGTCCCCACTGTGAGACAAAATCCCACCATCTCTTGGTACAATCACACAACATGTACATCCTGTCCCTCAATCTACTATCTAGAGGAATCTCTTTATTCTCAAAGATTTCAAGCATGTCCTCTAACGATGAGTCTACACCCTATGGTCCTCCATCCCCAAAAAATGTGGTAGGATAATACTACTAGAACACGCTCATCAACTCCTCCATTGTCAGGGCAGGATGTGGTGCTCCCTAGAATGTCTGTATCGTCATCATAAATCCTTCAATGAACTGTGCATCTGCACCTGTATTCAGTATAGCTGCTAGTGCTATGATGTGCACGACTTAAGGATTGCCTAGTTATACATGATCCACCCTTTCGTGTTTCTTATCATTTTCTTGTATCTAGCTTACTACCAAAGGATTTCTTGGTGTCATGACTCTGGAAGGTCAATCGCACACCTCAGTACAAGATTATGAAAGAAACTAATGTAAAGTGTAAGAAAAAAACATGATAAAGAAAACAATCATGTTTTACCTACGAATGGCCCGAAATCCATTTATTTTATTTTATTATAGATAATCCCCCTTTTAAGGGTTGAAGGGGAACCCATACATCACCCGTAGGCCCAAGGCACAAGGCCCAACATGACCCATACTACATGACCCGAAGGCCTAGAGGCATACCATGCCCATAACATGACCCATAGGCCCAGCCCACTGAAACTACCTCTCCCTAGCTTCTGTATCATTTATTGCTTTATCTCCCCACCTCCATTGTTGATCGGCTAGCATATCCCCGTAAAAAGTTGTGTGGTGTCTGGTCCCGATGGCGGTTGTCATACCCTCTCATTCTTCCAATCCGATTAGATATGCTTCTAGTGACTGCTATTGGTGTTGTGATCCTCTTCTGGGGCCTACTCAATGTGAAATGGGAAACTTCATCGTCTTCAATGGCCCAAAGGCCCTATGGCCCGATGGCCTTTGATGGACTGAAGGCCCTTGAGACCCGTAGGACCAAACCTGTGTCCTCAAAGCCTAAATCGGGTGAATAGTTCTGGTTTCTATAGTACCGAACAGTACCTGCTACAGTACCGTACAATGCCTACTACAATACTACTATAGTTCCTTCTATAGTCCTGCTACCATAATTCTACAGTACCCTCTAGAGGTATTCCACCACCCGGTTTTGAACCTAGGTCACTTTGATGCGAAGTATGAGACCTTACAACTCGGGCATGGGCTCGTTGGTTTCACGATTTAAAAAATTGGGTTACACAACATATATAATAACCATATGGAATATTCCCATTATGATATTAACATGTATATGTAACCCTGAAAACATGGTCGTGTAGCACCCCATACACTGGGCGTGTTTCTCTTGAGAAACAACATGTATAACAACAACATAGTGGGTACATGAATATTCACTCCTGCCAAAATTCTTCTACACATCTAGAACTACAAATTTCTCTCCTTGTGTAAAACTAAATGGCATGTTTACCCTACACACGAGGTGTACCACTTAATTCTCATCCACCAATGTCAGTTTCCACACAACTTGATACACAGTTCATTGCAAAATGGTGTGTATGTCCGGACACGCCGTGTTTTACCAAAAGTTACCATAGCCCGTGTCTCTGCTCACATAGTCAGTCACACGTTGAAATACTACATGGTTTATATTTATGGTACACGAAGTTTACTTATAAAAATTTAGTTCTTATAGAAGTTAATAACACATGGTGGGTGTTCAAAACACCACAAATAATGTTGTCTAGGTTTCATAACAGTGATCACATGAAACCTCTCCAGAAGCCTTAAAAACTTAAATTTTGTTCTAATAAATGAAAAATTTCAATTCTTGAAAGACTATACTCCTACAAATAAAGGATTGGAATCCTTATTCATATCATAACATGAAAAATTTCAATTAAATATAAAAAATTATCAAAAAAATTGGATCCCAGAGGGCCCATAACACCTCAAGGACCAATGTTTGACATCCATACAAATTAAAATTTACAATTTCGAATACCCTATAAAACTAGAAGGTATTATATCATGGAATATATCACCATAGAAATCTTATCTAGCACAAAATCTATCAAGACAACATTCAATCATTAATTCAACCTAAATGGAATGACAAGAATCCATGACATGTGATCTCTAACATGCTTCTATATGATGCATGAGATGGAATAACCTCAACTCATTGGATTCCAACAGAAATAGAACCACAATGATATAAATCATAACAACAACAAAATGAATCACCCAATGTTGAAATCATATAAACTGTAACAATTTCAAAACCATAATAAATTTCAATATTTGAGGTCACTTGGGTTTTCCATGTACACAGGTTATCTACTCCCATAAATAGCTTATTACAAACTACTCATTCTTTCTTATCTATTTATATAGGATCTAAACAGTAAGACATAGAAGAAATGAATCTCCTTTGATACCAATTTTTAACTTCCTAGTTCTGGGTGCCACCCATAGGTGCCCTGTACCAGGTTTGTCACATGACCTCAAGCGCATTTCCTCAAATGCTAGAGGCTGTCGAATTACTGCGAGGGCCAATATCTAATAATGGGGACAAAATTACCTCACTAGAAAGTATACACAACATTATTAACAAATATTAATCAAAAGTGGAAGCCGTAATAACAAACAAAAAAGTAAATATCCAGAAACCAGTAGTAATAAAAAAACTGGAGAACATATATAAATGTTGTGTGGAACATGTGTCATGGAATGAATCCAAACAAGGCACAATGATGGAAATATAATACAAAACAAAAGTGCATAAAACTAGAAAACTCCAATAGATTTGCTTGCCTTAGATTGGCCTCATGCTCTCCATCCCCAACATCAATCATGTAACTGATGGAGAAGGGCGTTTCACCATTTCCATAATTGTGAACATATAATCTTCAAGGTCCCAAAAGCATGACCCAAATAGGGTAATAGACAAATCCTAGTACGAAAGCACCAAAAGATATGTTCTTAACTATAATTGAATATATATGGAAGTTAATATGTAGAAATGAGGAAATAAAATATGTAATACTCAAATGTAAACAATCCTGCAGTTTACAATTACATTAATTTATATTTTTTAATTATTGAAACTGTTGAATAATGAAATCTTCAGATCTAGCCTATGATCTGTATCCCACTGTGTTATATAAAAAAAGATGTCTCAGAATACCATCTAAACAACCTATAAAGACCGAGTCCAAGCTTGTACATTGGTGAGGAAAACTCATACCAAACATTCAATAATTCAATAGAACCCCTATGGGAATGCTCACAGGATCTAACCCCTTCGGTTTAACAAATCACTAATATAAACAAACGACCACCAGGGAAGCACTCACAGTCAATAAACATACGTCAATATGGAATCAATTATTTAAAATGTCATCATGGTAGCTTTCACGATCAATACCCCCGGGGTCTAAATGGCATATTTAATCATAAATGACCTCTTAAGTATCTCTCACGGTCAATACCCCTGTATCAAGGTCTACACCAATGCTCCCATGATCTTATGTAATAAACAAGGAAACCCCCATAGTTTTCCAGGTCCAATGATATCATGGTCCATTAGAATAATATTATTCATATCATAACAAGGAATCACATGTTATCTATAACTACTACATGTATGGATAAATTTCACAAGAATAACACATGAATTTCATATAATCTGTCAAACTTCATCCTAACCAATTAAAGTCATGGAAACAAGGCACACCTAATAGGAAACCTTATAAAAATTTCCATAAATAGTCAAACTTGGGAAACACACCCATGGGGTGTCCCGTAAACAGGTCATATAACCATACACATAGGCAACAACCCCCATTCAAACAAACAAAAAGTTGATGGAAAATAATAGGGTTAAATCCTAAATCAATAAATATGCCAAATGTGGGTATGTGACCCATTAATCACATATAATCTAAATACAATCAACAAATGGAAAAAACCACCTACCTTTATTTTTTATGATGAGATCTCTTGAATGACGTCCCTTGAATTGACCTACAGAAGCCATAGATCTAAACGAATAGTAAAAATGATCATAATTGAAAAACACATGAGAGAGAAGTAATTAGGATGAAAGGCTCTAGGGAAATAGAGAAATCACTTGTGGGAATCTAATGCAATCGATGACATCTCAATCGAAGATTCGAAGGAGAAACGAGAGGGGTTCAAAGTTTGTGGTCATTCTGTCGCTCTCCTGTATGAAACATGGGGAGAAGAAGGGTGTTCTGGACATGAGACGTGAAACCAAACCTATTTAACAAATAAAATAAAAATTATTTGACTTTTGCATTAAATTTACACCCCAAGTATTATCCTCAACTGGACCCCACTTTAGGCGGTCTTCCAGGTCACATACACGGCCATGTACTCGGCCATTACCCGGCCAGTACACAATTATACAAGGCAACTAGGTACACAACATGTACTTAAAAAATTTTCTCATTTATTCCTTTTTCCTAAAAGAGAACCCGAAATATTGATCCATACCTAAAAATATAATCCAGGTTCTTACTATAAATAATACCTATATACAAATATATTATTAAATAAAACCCTTAACACTTTGGTGAAATTTGAAACATAATCCCAATGATATAATGAATTCTATATGTATATTTAAATATCAATAAATTTCATAAAAATTTCCATGAAATAAATTAATTAGAATTATAAACAACACATAAAAGAATCATGTGGTGAATACAACCTTTGTCTCACAAAAATAAATATGAGTCGGGAATCTCTTACCTCAGGTCCTACTTCTTTCATATATGATAAAAAACCTTTATAATAATTATAAATATGTTATAAATATTTTAAAAAATATAATCATATATATCATAAAATATATGATTTACTTATAACCTTTTATCACTATTTTATTAACAATTATTCATTAAAATCGTTGTTTTGGGTGATAACTGCTTCATTTTTCATATATGTTTTGGTTCAGTAGTTTTGAAACTTGTACATTGATCATGTTTAAATAATATCCAGAATGTAAACCATGAAATTAATATCATATATATTCATTTTATATAGATTTAGAGTTATCCAAAAAAATATAGATTGAAAAATGTCTTCCAATGCTTATAGAGATGGTACGTTGTATGCATGCATGAACATTATTTTCATTTTTTTCTAGGATGGAAAGAAAAGTAAACAATAATTATCCTTTCAATAATAATTATTGTAATTTATAAATAATATATATTTTATTATTCCCATTCCTATTTTAATCAACGTTAAATGAAATGAAAAAGCAAATCATTTCTCTGCGTGGAGGTGGTTGTCCACAAGTTTTCATGAGTGATGCGATCATTTCCAATGGTTTAGAACATAGGATATTAAATGTTACATTATAGTTATAAACATATAATTATTAAATAAACAACACACACACAGATATATATATATATATATATAATTGTTTGGGTGTGTTAAATCCATCGTTATATCTAGTCATGGGAGACTATGATGGAAAATGAATTACATTGTTTCAAAAGGAGGTAGACCAAAACAAACATGATCAACAGTTTTTTTCATTTTGATAGAATAGAATATGGATATATATTATTTAATTAACATAATAACATATATTCATACATAACATATTGTTTGTATTTTTTTATATCATTTAATTTTTTTAAAGAGGTCGAAAAAAATTCTTGGTGAAAAATGATACCTCTTCTTTAGAAAACGTCAAAAAGTTTTAATGAAACACTTTCCTGTTGAATTTTTCTAACAAAAAAGGCCTTAGTACAAGTTAAGGAATGCATGTATGCCAAATGGGTAGGTATTCTATGATGTGAAAGGAATTTTATATGTGAATAAAAGAAAATGTTTTCACTTTATTTGAGAGTGGTGGGGCACTATTGGAATTTATTAATATATTAAATTAACATAAATTTATTTTCATATCCAAATGGTACCATATTTATTTGATTTAATTTAATATAAATACTTTTCAGATTAATATAATTCATTAAAAAAATTCAAATTCTTGGTGATTTTTTCACCATTATTGTTTTGTATTAACATGCATTGACCATTTTTTACAAATACATTGACAATGAAATTTTTACTCCTTAAGAATAAATATAGATTCCGTAAAAATAATAATGGCCCATAAATGGACCATAAATGATATTATTATATAGATACCAATAACATATCATTTGATTGTCTTTTTAAGAATTTTAAACAATTTAATAAAACATTATATCTTTAAATGTATCATTAATATCAATTTTTACACTAATTATTCACCAAAACAATTTTTTAGTGGTAGTATAAAAAAACACTCTATAATATTTGAAATGATTTCAAGATGGTTTTTTTAAAAAATACCACAAAATATTACATGTTTATTAAAAAAAGAAACTTCTCCCCATGCCCCATCCTTCACCCCTGACTGTCCCTCTCCACCCCCACCCCCACCATCACCCCCAAGACCTAACACCTCATTGTTTCCCCCTCCCTAGTGCTCATTTATCTTTTAAGACCTCTTAGACCAAGCCAACTGAGCCCTCACCTATGCTACAATCATAGCCCTCTAACCCGTCTCCCCTTCCCTTTTCCTTTCTCGATCTTTCACCCTCGTTCGAGACTTCTCCATCCATCAAGACATTAAATTATCTCACCCCAATGCCAATGATACAGTCATCCATGATCCCCCAAGTCGATCAACTAATAATTCTCCCAAATATGATCCCATAATCCCCCCTAAAACCCCTTCTATCCCAACTCCAACAATGGGAATCCCTACCCCATTGGTAATTTTTTTGCTCCCTTTTTCCATTTCCTCCAGCATAATTTTTTTACTCTTAATAACTCCAAGAAATATATAATGATATTTTTTTTGGTAGTATATGTAGAGGATGTTGATTGCTAGCTTGATTGTTTAATTTCCAACTTGTATACATCACATGGGTCTAAATGTATAAGGGTAATCTTCATGTATGAGTTTTGTATATTTAATGATGTTTCTTAATTATAAAAAAATTTCTATAAGGTGTTTCCCATAATTAATTAATAATATTGGGCTCATTTAAATATTTTATGGGCTGTAAAATTTCTTTTAAGTGGTAGATATTTTATTTATTTTCTTTTTAAATTGACTAGATGTTTTTAAGCTTCTATGTTTTATAATGTTCTCATATCGGGAGGTTTTATAAAACTAATCGAGGTATTTTAAAAGGATTAGAGGTTTCTATTTGAGTGAGTTTTATAACTAGTAGGAATATAAATTTATTGTGTGTGTTCCTTCCTATATTCTAATTATTTTTATTTTATTCTAATAAATAATATTATATCTTATTATATAGATTTCTTCAAATGCCTCCTATAATTGTGATGTTTTAAATTGAATACATGATTATTATTTTTCATTTTTGACATTCTTATTTACATTAAATGCTTATAAGGGATTTTATGGGTTTTTTTATTTGATTATATTGTTTATACACTATATTTATGGCTTAAATCCTATGGTTCCCAAGAATGTTGTTTATGGAGACTAATACATTGTCCCTTAAATTATTTATGTGAATATATCATAGCATATAAAATAGTGTTATGAAGAATTTTTATTAAATTGTATTAATTGAGTAGTTTTCACTAAATGTGTTTTTCTCTAAGGCAAGTAGTTTATATAATTTATAGTATCCATAAAAATCAAAATATGGATTAAAAACATTTAAATTTGAATCATTTTTCATTCATAATGGAAAAGAGAATAAAATTTATGCATGGACATCAGTATTTTGAAAGAATTATTGTTTTTATTTGAATAATAAAATATGGGAATCAAAATTTTGTTAAAAGTATTTTTACAAACCTAAAAATATTGGTTTCCTATGAAGACTTATAAAATAAAGATTATTTTAAATTGGTCATGTGGAATGTGTTTGAAAAGTTACTGGATTAAAGGAATATATCCTATTTTTTGTAGAGTATAATATTTTTGTTATCCTATGTTGGTCTCATTCAATATTTTTTAGTTAAGATTTATTTTCATATATGATGCATAAACTATCACAATTCTCATTAATTATTATTTCAATTCATATTATATATCATAAACGATATAAATTATAATTATAACAACATAGTTTAAATGAAATAATGTCTTTATAAAATTAATATAAAAAATTAAAAGGTTATATATCATATCTTTCTAATCATTGAAAATTTACATTTATGAAATGGATTACCACATGAAGGGATGATTATTATTTTTCAATTATCAGATTCCAAGATATCGTTCAAATTTGCAATGTGTTTTCTAATAAAATTTTACTATTTAGATGGGGGTTTTACACCATTTATTTCATTAAAATTTGTGCATATTGTTTCAGAGGCATTTTTTAAGAATTGATGGTAGTTGTAAATTAATACTTTTTAAAAGGTTTTGAGACTATTATTCTCATTTTGGATTGAAATATACTATATATACTAATTATGGGTCACTTTTCAACTATTTGTAATCACAATAACCATATACATCACTCATACTAATCATTAATTTTACATTCACTCCCTATCTACAGATGGCCCTTTTGATTTTCCATAGATTCTCCTAGGGTATCCACTCATAAATCCCCTACCCTGATTCTACATTACATAGAAAACACCATCGATGTCTTGCTCCCAATTTCTCTTCTCTACCCATATGTTTCCTCGTCGTCATTCCTCCTGACTCATCCAAGGGTTCAAAAAAACACTACTAGAATCATGATCCCACTAACTCCTTTTATGGATTTCAAAACCATTACCACGATTTACAGAGATTTTTATAAAAAAAACCATCCATTTTAACTAACTATCACTCTTGGTTTCCCTCCATCCCTCCAAGTGTTACCATTGAAAATAATATAATTTTAATCCCACACTATCTATACATCTCACTCATATTAAATTTCAAACTAATATTAATCCACCCCTTCAATACCCATTGGGATCGTTATTTCTTATTTCTCTTCATAGGGTACCCGCTATATTTTTACTTCTCCATCAAACAAAATCCCAAAACCCCTTAAACAATTTCTTCACTGTTGAGAAGCATTGACATCTATAGTGATCCTCTCTTTCTGCATATCTGGAACCTCCATTGAATTTCACCATATCTATATAATAATTTTCTCCCTCGACATGACATGTTCTCTATAATTCACTATTTTTGTAATTTTATTTTTCTTCTTTGAACTCGGATACATCTTAATCCTATACTATTTTTCAACTCTGTGTTCTTATTTCTATAATACATCAAATAATTATTATATTTTTATTAATTGTTAATAAAATCCGGATACCCAGTGATTCATTCTCTTGTAACCCTATAACCCGCACCTCTCCTACAAATATTCCCACTACAGAATAATTTTGATTTGGTTGCTTTTCCTTTGCTTCTTCGATAAAAGAAGTATTAATGATTGATAATTTTTATTATAGTCACTCTAGATGGATACATATGAACCCATGAGGGGGTTATTTTTATTGATTCGCCTTTGTGTATTCCATAATGATTGAATTATTTTTTTCTGTCGTCTATTTTACAGAATACTATCAATTATTTACATCATTTTTTTACTTTGAAATTTTTAGTACTTATAGGAATCTTCCAATAACTACCTATTTTGTGTTTTTTTTCACATACATGTATCTCTTTTCTTACATAGGAACACTAAATTGTATTTTATTTTTTAATAAACTATAGTTTCATTTTGATATTTATAAAAAAATAGGGTCACCTTATTAAGGAACACAACTCATTATGCTATGGGTTTGGAAGGGTTTTTAGATTTTGGAATTTCCAATCGATCTGATGATAGGATAATAAAATGTTCATTCACTAAATGTAAATATACAATATGTTAAAAGAGACATGAAGTTCATACAAACTTTATATTGAAGCAATTCCCTACAAAATATTTTTGTTGGATTTGGAATGGAGAGTCAAATGTTATAGAACATTTGAGAAATGATGTCTATCAATAGAATGAGCTCCCAAAATAATCAATAATTGAAAATAAAATTAAAAACCTTACAAACAATGCATTTGGTGTTGCAATAAAACAACATGAACATCAAAAAACATATCAGAAAAACTTGTTGTAGGTGCTACAAATAGAAACATGATAAGTGACGTTTTTGGAGTATCGGAAAACCAAATCAAGATTTTAACATACCAATAGATACTCCATTTGAGTAGGGGGAGACTAATGTAATAGATTATTTCCTAGAAAGGGAAAATACATTTCATGGCTTAGTTAATGATGGAAATCAAGAGTTATTTGGTGGATGTCTGAAATATTCAAAAACATTATTTTTTTTTCTGATGTTGTACCATATCAAACTTCTATGTTGAATTAAAAACAAGGTGATGAAAATGATATTGGAATTGTTATGTGATGGATTTCCTGATGCTAATATCCCGAAGTCTTTTATGATTTAAAAAAAATTGTTAATATAGTTGATGTGAATTATTCAAAAATACATGATTTTCATAATGATTTTATGGTTTTTTGGGGATAGGATTCAAGTAGAACATATTTAAAAAACGTTAGTCTATTAGATTGCAGTAGATTGGTGTTTTTGGAAGTCTAAATCAACATACTACTATAAATAAAGATGTTTATGAAAAGGAATACACCAATAAATGTTTTTCCATATATTCTTTTGAAACCATGACTAAAAATATTATTCATTTCATCGAAAAACATTGAGAAATTAAAGGGGAATTCTATAGGTTACAATAATTATGTGTAAATGAAACATCAAAGAGATTCAAAATCATGGAATACATTTGTATCACTATATCAAGATTTTTGATCTGATCTTATGAATGTTTTATTTGGATCTTTTGGTGATGGATTCAACCCATTAAGGGATTTTAACGCCAATTATATCATTTGGATAGTTGTTTTGATCCCTTATAATCTGCCTCCATGGATGTGTATGTAGAAAATGTATTTTATATTTTTCATGATCATCCTTTGGAAACATTCCTAGAAATGATATTTATTTATACATGCAACTACCAAATAAATAATTACACGAGTTATGGAGAAATGGTGTTGAGATGTATAAATCATCTTCTAGAACAATGTTCGATTTTCAAAATGATATAATGTGGACGATTAGTGACTTCCTTGGACATGAGAACATAGTTGATTATAATAATTACAAGGACTTTGATTTTTCTATTTATAACTTTTATTTTGATACCGAATGACTACCACATAGTATAAAATAGTGATTCTTGTGTCATCTATGTTTTAACGATTCATCTCAAAGATTATGGTTAAACAAAATTCAATGGTTTTATTGATCGTATACCACCTACACAATTATTTAAAAGCTCTAAAATATTATCATATCATGGAAATGTTGAAATAGAATTTGGTAAGGTGTATCATTTTAAAGATTGTTAGAAATGAGATGAAGTTCATTATTATGTTAAATTGAAATGAAACAGTGGAATAAAAAAGTTTATTTTTCAAACATTCATATTAATAATTCATTTATTGGTAGCATAATCATGATTTAATGAATATTGAGAAGAACATTTGTGATAATTTGATCATAAAATTTCTTAATAAACATGAAAAATTGAAGGACAATATCAATGATGGGAACGACATACACACAATGAATAAAAAGCATGATATCTAGCCAGATGAGAGTTGAAAGTGTGCTATGGTAAATTTTTCAATGAAAAATATATATAATGGTACATTCCATTGAATTGAAAAACATTTTAAGGTATCTACTCAGTATTCAATTAACATATCCGGGTGTGATGGAATAAACAATCATTGGTAACATGGATTTAAAATTCTCGATTCATAAATTTAGTTACAACAGTTAATACCATTGGAATTTCATATATTATTACCTAAAAAGGTTGCTTCTTTTGTTCTGCATTTTTTTCATATTTCAAATAAATTTTTGAGAAAAATATATATCCATTTCATCTTTACAAACATTTGGAGATATTTTTGTTGACACATAGTTCAATAGAGAATATATTTCTACCATTGTTTTAAATTTAATGAGGCATTTTAGAATGAATACTATCAAGGAAGGTTTATTAGGAGGCCCTGTACATTATTGGATGATGTATCCAATTGATATGTAATTTATTTCTTTTTCTTCATTTTATTTAATAAACTCTGGGATCTTCATTAAATAAACAATTATGTTTTGTTTATTTTAATTCATATATATATTGGGAATTTTATATCTGATGTGAAAAATAAATCTCAACATGAAGGCTCTATTATTGAATGTTATTAGGAATAGGAGTGTCTTACCATTTTTTAGATACTTGGTTGATATTTAGGCAAGATCTGATTGACTTATATGAGTTAACAAAACATCGAATCAATCTCAACTACATGGGAAATAAAAAATCATTCCCACTATTGGTCGATCAGTCGGGATGAACTGAAAAGATTCACTAACATAAATGGAATTATTACAGGCATATTGATATGTTCTAAAGAATAGTGAAATTGTAGAAGCATTTATTGAGGGGAAATGGATGAAAAAAATCAGACAAATGTTCCTAACATTAAATAAGAAATATAAAACAATATTTTATTAAAAATCATGTCTAATGGTTTTCATGACTGTAAGTTCATCAATATTTCAATCTATATAAATATTTTTTATCATATATCATTTTTAATCTAATAATTTAAAATAATTTTTGACGATCTTGAATAATGATACTCTATTTGTGTTTTTTAAAAATTTTATGTTATTTGATTGAGGTCCTTTAAAACATGCTACATATTTTTATAATAACAATGTTAATGAAATTAAATTTTCTACAGTTGATTAGGAAGAGGGTTTGAAAACATAGAATAACAGTATGTTTATGGATTATGAATTTCTATACTATGGAATGTTGCCTAATATTATCAAAATTAAACTACCAAAGTCATTTATCAATTATATTATTCAAATACAGGTGGTTTTATATTTATAAGGGTGTTAAATTTTATTCCTTGCAATTTACATATGTGAACTTATCTCTTTTTAGGGATGTTAGTGACCATGAATAACATGATGTAAATATCTTATCATCATAATAGAAAACGACATATTTTGTGTAATATTTCATGTATTAAGGTTGGAGTGTAGTTGTTCTCATAAAACAATGAGGCTGGGATGATTTGGGTGATGAATTGGAAGATTGGACCTCTAACATTAAATCCCATCAATATCAAGAGGTGAACATATTTTGTTATCATTATATTGAAAATATTAGTCGTATAATTGTGAATAGAGTGGATTACGTAATTATGGAGTAGTAAAACAACATGATTTAAGTAACAAATTATCTTATATAAATTCATCAATTCATTTATCAACCACTTATAGTATATGTGTACTCATTCATTATCATTGATATTCATATTTTTTTAGTACTATGAATTTGTTTTAATTTCTATTTTTTATGAATGATTTTTTTGAAATATATGTTTTGAAGTTTCTTATTTGATAAAATTATAGGAATTACATTGAGGATTCTTTTCTCTGATCCTAATCGACTCTCAGTTGAAGTTAACTTGACCAAAACAACATGTGATAAACCATAGGTCTCCCTCCCTATAGAAATAGAGACGCCCTCCATTAGTATTATATTAATTGATGGAAGTGAGAATGTAAATTAGAAATCATCAAAATCATTTAGTTGAAAAACTTTTATTTTTTTAGCTCAAATTTAAATATACCACACTATTTAATTATTATTATAATACTCATGCAGATACTAATGATAATAAGTGGAGACAGATATGGAGAGTGTGTTTAGAAAAGATAATTGGGTAGTGATTAGTGTTCACTTTGGATTCATTGATGATTTCAAATTAAACGTATGATAAATTAAGAGTGATTTGGTGATTATGAAACCATGTTCTTGTCGGTGGTAAGGATACATTGATTTCGATTATATTTCATAACAATATATATACATAGAACTTTTGGATTATTTTTTAGATGGTTAACCACATTTATTGTTTTCTAATGTATGGTTAAGTACATGTTAATATCACTTTCTTTATAAATGATTAAATGATTTTCTTAAAAGGTTTTAATGGTATCCCTTTTTGAAAACTCAAGGAATCACATCATCTATTATTATTGGGTTATTTATAGGTCCTTTTTCTTGTGTTCTCATGTATTGTATCAGTAAGGAAATATATTAAAATTTATGAATGTTAATGATATCTTTTTTTTTGATTTATTTATTCAAATTTATCAAGGTTACATGTTACTTGAATTAATGAATATCTATGATTCATGGATTAAATAACATATATTAACATGGGATGTATAGGCAAGGATAATGAAATTATTTTATTTTATGTGGCCATCATTCCTAAATTGGTTTTCATATGTAGTTTCACATGGTTAGCAATAAACATGAGGGACTTCCAATAAACTGTGTTGAATTACTTTGAGTTTTGACATTATGTTGCATGGTTATTGAATGACTTTTCTAAACTTATAGACTAACTATGAAACATGCTATGGGATGATAATTTTAGTCATTTAGTGTTTTATAATTTTTTACTCCCCTATATATATCCCCCACATAAAATTATATATCCCCTGAGATCCTCCCAATTAATTCTGACCCAACTCACTATTCCCATGGTTTTTCAAAAAATATTTACTTGGGATTTTCATCCAGATTATATGGTAATGGATCTCATCTCATTATCCAACCACTTTTTCATTATTTCTCCATGTTATTCCTTCCCCATCTAACCAATGTGGACATGGGGGTTGGTTATCATGTCTAGGGAAGTCAAAAATGGGTGTTATTTGTTAATATGGAATTAATATTCCCAGTTGGGATTTATTCATGTGGTATTAATTAGTGGTGAAATAATTCCATTGATTAAGGTTGGTGTGTTTATTCTATTACTTTTATTTGAGTGTTTCAGGGTTTTTTAATACATTAAAATAGGTTTTCATATCTATGATAATATAATATAATTTATTTAGGATATTTTTATCAAAAATCCTCATTATTTTCCATTAATTCACTTTTCACAAAAGGGGGGATTTTAAAATTTAAATAAGTTTTGATTTTTTATGTTCATGTTATAATTATATAAATTTTAATCATGAGTCCACCCACACACTTCACTAATTGGTTGGTGAATTAATGTTGGCATTATATATTTGGTATCATTTTCAGTTACATGCATCTTTAATGAACCAAAAAAAGTGATAGGTTTTTAGGAACTTATTATGAGGTTATCAAAACGATTCCCATTGGGAACCCAAATTCCATTAATTTTTTTACATGCATTTTAATTCTCACAGAAGTAGAGATTTTCCTCTTCCTATCATCTTCTATGACACATCAAGTGACTGCATCACCCATTTGTTGGTTTGTGATACACAACACACCGTCGATCCCCTTGATAAACAACATTAATTTGATTTTATAAATTGGTTCCCTTTATGTGATTAATAAAAAGTAAATGGGGGGGTTTTCTCGAATAGAATGATTTAAACATGGGTTTTTAAACTAATATAATTTATGGATTTTATCATTTCTATGTTTAATAAGTTTTCCATGGAATATGGTGTGTACTTAATCTATGGGGTGGTTCTTTGGAATTTATTACATGACTGTGATTATGTTTTTATGTTACTTAATTGTTCATTAGGGTTTTTATTTGTTTTAGATTGGATTATATAATTAAACTATAAATTATATGATTAGTACCAAAAAATGAAAGGCCCGTTTGGCAGTGTATATATAATTATTTCAATATTTATGTATAAAAACTTATTGAGCCCCTTGATTATCTTTTTCTAGATGATATTTTTTATTGTGATATTATTAGATAATGGATTGATTCTTATGTAATTGAAATGTGATCATTGTTATTGGGTGTTGGAGGTAAGATGGGTAATTTTTTAATGATATATTGAATTCTATTTTTTGATGGATATTATGGTGCTCCAGATTCTATAACTACATTTTTCAGAAATTGTTATTTTGTTATGGTTTAAACATCTTCTAAATAATACTGATATAATATAGTGATGGTCTTCTTGTTTTAGAGGTGGTTTCACCACCTAAAATATCTCGAAGATATAGTTTCATTTTAAAATTACAATAATGATATTTTCTACAGTGGTTACAAAAAAATTCCACAAAATGGATCGTACTGACATAACTTTAATGTCGACACCAACTTTAGCGTTGGTTTTTTGAAACTGTTGCTAATATATATTTTTTTTAATTATTTAATTTCACATTAAAAACATAACAAAAAATAAGTAAATAATATATATACTATTAACACATCCATAAAATGGTATATATTTTTCTATAAATTCTTTGGAAAACATTAATTCATTTAAATTATTCTAGTTTAATTATTTTTAAATTAATTCATTTTAATTTCCATTTAATTAAATAATTTTTACTTTTCATTGTGTAAGCATCTAACATAAATATTTCATTACTAGAAATTATAAATAAATTGAATGGGTAAACAAAAATTTATCTTTTAATTACTTTTTTTAATATAATATTGATTATTTTTATCCCTGGAATATATTGTAGTTATTAAAATACAGAAAGTGTAATTTTTTTCTTTTCTTTTGATAAATTATTATAATGGTCAAAATCATGGACATTTAACAAAAAAGGTCATGTATATAATTGTTTAAGAAATTAGATGATATATAATGATAAAATAAAAAATCAATTTCTACAGTTACTTTTTAGTCATTATAAAAACATTTTCTCTTAATTAACCCATTAAACTTTTACCATGGTACAAATATTTATTATGGATACTATTTATAATGACAAAAGGGAACAATTTACTAAATTTTGGTGATCTGAATTCCAAAAATGGAATCCATTTTTTTAATAAAAATATTGATGTTGTATAATTTTGTTCATTATTAACTGAAAAATACAAAGAGAAACTATTGTTAAAAAAAGGACTTTCTTGAACCAATAGATTATTTTATATTGGCTATATGACTGGAAATAATCATTGAAATATTTTAAATTTATATTAATATATACATAATCAATACATTTCATTTTAATATTTTTCATTAGTTTTTTTATAATTTATTCTAATGGATAAAATTTATTCACTTAAATAAAATATTCAAATAACAGTGTTTTAAGCATAAAAAGAACATTATACAACTATAATGGAAATTATTGACTTAAAATAATTAATTGGATTGTTATTAATATAATGAATCAAATTTCACATTTATATGAAATACAGAAAATAATAAAACATTTAATTAATTTGATTTAATAGAATAAAATGACTATATTTATAATATCATAAATTTTCTATATTCAACGAAAATTATTCTATTTATTAAAAAAAATATTAAATTTCAACCATTAGATAATTTTGATATATTAATTTAAAAATAATTTTACTTTATAAATCATAGTTTGTTAAATTTATAAAAAAATAATTATAATATTTAATGAAAAAAGAAAATAGAAATCATTTTAATAAGAATGTATTTTTTAAAAATAAAAGGACATTGCTAAATATTTAGTAAATATTTACTAAAAATTTTTCAATAAATTTATTTTCAAAAAGTGATTTATATATTTTTTTATAATTAAGTAAAATTTTATTTATACCTTCTAAATTAATTGCTTTCATATATCAATTATATTAAAAAGAAAATACTTTATGGTTCATTTGGGCTCGATATTTCATGTCATATATGTTATCTGATATACATTTATTTTTAAAATTTAAATGTATTTCATAGAATTAATTTTTATAGAAAATATTTCACCATTTCAACTATAATTTATACGAATTAATTATATTTAAATCTTGGTTCATGTTGCAGTTATTCTGATAATTATAATTTTTGGAAAATATGATATTTGAGCTAACATGCGACTATTTCAATAAGTTTGGTAAATTACTGAAATTTAAAAAAAAATTGAATATAAATTTTCTAAATGTTCTATCATATAAAATTTAATTCTTGGGGAGACTATTTAGTTTTATATGTTGGGGATCAGTGTTCATTATTTATGAAACTACGTTTCTTGAAATTTATTTTAGATTTCCCCTACAATTTTTCAAAACTAAAACTTTTCAAGATTTATTTATTATTTTCAATCATTAAAAACTTTTATTATGTTTAGATAATATTTTTAATAATTGAGAAATTTAACCTCCTCTATTTCTCCATGATCTCATTTGGGTATAATTATTTTTATTAATCTTCTAAAGTATTGTTTTAATTAATCTTTTTGATTATGTTGTATATTTTTCACTGAATATGACAGTCTTGTTTGGAGTTAATCTAATGGTACCTACATTAAACTGATTTTATATTTAACTCATAAACCTAGTAAATATTTTTATCTTTATCTAAGAACAATTCTATTAGTTAATTATGACTCTTCTAATTTATTAATCTCATACATCCATTCAATTTCTATAATTGTTTTGTGTGTTAAATTATTTGAGTATGATCTTCAAGGATAAAAATAGAAATTAAAAAAAGCAATAATGAAGGTTGAATTTTGTTTAATCGTTTAAAAATTTCAATATCAAATAAACTGTGTTTAACTATATGTGACACCAATGATTCAATTATTTTATTTTTTTTCTTGATGAATCTATATCATAATTAAAAAAACATTATTAAAGTACATGATTAAAAATTAAATACAAATATAAAATTAATATAATATGTAGAGATTAATTTCATTATTTATTTTATAATTTAAAAAATATATTACAATGACTTTTTTATATTAATTAGAGAAAGATGATTTATAGGCGAGTAGTGAAAAAAATTGATTTTACAAATTTATCACTTTAGTGAAATTATCATGATATAAGAATAACAATACTGATCAAGAAATATTTATTATAGAAATAATATATATTGAATAATTAGTATAATTATGATAAAAATATATTCTTATACTTATATATATATATATAAATATATCATTTTGTAAATCAATTGAAAAAATATTCATTATGGATTATTTTATCTTATGAAGTATTTAAAACATTCCTTTAATTTTTTGGATTTTTAAAGAGAAAAATAAGCCTCCATTAATTTATCTTAATTAAATTAATTCCATTTAAATTAGTATTATACGTTATTTTTTTAAAATCATTTGTATACATAAAATAAATGTTTTTATAAATCCATTTTCATAACATTTTTTGGATTGTTTTCAATTTCATTTTTTCCATTTATAGAAATTAAATATGATAAAACAAATACTAAATATATAAATTTAAAATTTAAAATTTGGGTAGTCATTTCAATTTCATTTTTGGTAATTATTTATAGTAACATTATTTAAGAAATCATTTACCATGGAAATATTTAAAATAGGTTGAAATGGATAGAAATAAAATTAAATGGATTTAAATTACCTAAAATCATTTATAAATCCTATTTTATAGTAATATTTTGACCCTATTTCATCTCTTATTTGAACATGAGTGATTTTGGAGAGATTGTTTACTAATACATTAATATATTTTGAATATTTAAAAAAATTCAAATGGATATTATGTGTCGCTTATTAAAGGACACTAACTCTACTATATTATCGACACATCATGAACCTCATATCATGGAAAATAACTTCCCAAATAATTTAATAACATCCCTATACTTTTCCTAGAGGGCCTATATTTTTTTTATAAAATATACCTAATATATAATTATGTGAAAACCTAAGGAAGTTTTCTAAAGGATATGTATAGTTTTTAACCAAGTGTTTTATTTTTATTTCTTCATTTTCATCCTTCAAATATATAACGACCCATACTTTACATACATTGTTAATACTTCAAAATTGAAGCACACTTATTACAACATATGACAAAACCACAAAGGACCGTATAATTATAGTGTCCTTAGAAACTGGGAAACATAAACAACTGGTTCATAAATCTTCTACAGTGTCTCCCATTTATTTCATCATAGCTAGGGTCCCTTTTAGAATATTCTACTTAATATCCATCTTCCTGACCTGGGGAAAAGAAAACATACAAAAAGGGTGAGCTCAAATGCTCAGTAAGGGGAAATAAAGGAAATAGAAATCATATCATATCTTCTTGAAAATCATAACCTACAAAAGAGATCATAATATCATAACATGGAATAAATGATAGAAGTGAAAATAAGATCCCCATAATCATAACATAAAACTTGAAACTTTGTGTCATGCACACATAATCATGGAAAATCATTTCTTGTTAGTCATGACTCATTGCCAAGACTATCTTAGCGGACAAAGTCCATTTCTGAACCGAGTTCACTCCTCGTTTCAGTCCTGTATCACTGAACTGAAATAACCTTCCGTTCCAGCCATGTCTATCTCATGAGATATAAATCATTACCCAATGCATTGGAAGGAGATATAGGACCCACCCATCTTATAATAAATCCTTTATTATGTGTGCCACATAATCATAAATCATACATCATCGCATAACACATATAACAAAAATGGGATTCTTGAAACATCATGACATCATAAAACAAATCTTATAAGGTAATTGACTTCATAAAAATAATTCCCTCAAAACATAATCAAATCAATGTAATAATAGGAATAAAAATAGAACCCTATATTATCTTAGATGGAAAATTATTTTGATAAAACATTTGAATTCCATTCATGAGGAAAATATCCTTTCTACTTCAAAAAAACACTTTTCTTTTCTAAACATGTCATAAAATTATAAACTAAAAGAAGTTGATTAAAAATAAACATGAAAACTTATAAAGGGAGATTCTTGGAAATAATGTTTTAAAAATCCATTCTTGCCGTATAAGTTAAAAAAACATTCTTCGTACTTTTGTCGGAAAAGTCAAAAAGTACCTCGTATGAAAAACGACAAAAGATTCCTTTCATATCTTTTACAAAAAAACTTACCGAAGGGTAAAATTAGATATAAACTATTGTAGAAGGATGGAAATAATATTTCGTACTGAGGGAACATGGATGTGGATGATAAAATATAACCCAGTAAATTTCAAAGTACAAACAATCTCGGATAAAAATGAGATTGTGATATTTCCCTTACCTTAGATCTGATTTGCTTTGTACGTGTCCGAAGCTCCTGTATAATGGTTTAAATAATGTTATTGACTTATTCCAGAATCATACATATTGATATCATATCATATATGATCATATTCTTAGCTTCTTATTAGTAATATTTCATTGTTAATTGTTACTCGGGTCTTTATTGCCTTTTGTTCTCATGCGTGTTTTGCCGAATAAATTCTTATTATTCTTTTAAGGTTATAGATACCTTATATCCAGAATGGTATTAGTGTAACATATATCATATTTATTCATTCAATTCATTCATATAATTACTATGTAATGATGATCATGTAGAATGAGTCGCATCACATCGTGGAGACGGTATTCCTTACGTACGCACGAGTGATGATATCGTTCCGATGATCGTGGAATTGTATTGGAGTGTATTTATACTATTTCAGAATCAATATCACTTTTTAATAGTCATATATAGTCATTATTTACACCATTATACCCATCCAAGTAAGGTGGTGGTGGAAAATAGATTACACCACGGCGTGGAGATGGTATTCCGTACGTACGCACGCGCGGTGATTTTATTTTTCCGTAGGAGGGATAGAAGGTGAAATAGGGTTGTTTCATATTTATAATAACATATCAGTATGTATGTAATACTGATGTTAATACTTTATCATGAAACAACTAGAGAATAAGAAGTTGAAGAAGAAAGAAATTGAAAATATCGGTAATGGATATTACCTCTTCTTTGAAACGCCTCTTTGAATCCTCCACTTAGGGAACTATGATTGGTCTTTGAAGAAGACCAGGACATCTATGATTATTCTAGGGAAGTGGAGAAGGGATTTTTTCAGGGTTTGACCGAGCATTAGTTCTCAAATTGGTGTGAGGATGAGGGGGAGGAGGTACCCTTTTATAAGGGAGGAGAGTGGCACCTTAGGAATATCTCAAAATATTATTTTATATTAAAGTAAAAATCGTTTTATAATGGTTCCAAAGGGTCTTATTTCGAAGGTAATGTGGGTATGGGTCGAAACCCTATCAACCAATAGGATTTAGACAAGTTTAGGTTATTATGTTAACCTTATCAATTAGATTTAACTCTAAGTTAAATAATTTAACTTTTACCATGACTTTTTGTTTTCTTACACTATATGGTTAATACACTTACTATAAATTGCCAGACGAACCCCAAGATGTTTATTATTAATATATATATCCTTATCTAAGTCATTTGGCCGAAAATTATATTTTTAGGAATAAAATAACAATTAATAATATAATATTTGATTTAAAAACTATTTTGTTTCAATTTTGACACTATTTGATATATGATTTTCGTGAAAGTCATAACAGAATTATATGTTCGAACCAAGTTGATTAAATCAACACTAATATATCATAGTAGCCTATAAAATTATTTTAATTCATAAAAAGTCTCAAATTACATTTATTTGAGCTTTTATAACATCAATTATGTTAACATTTCCTTGAAAGGGTAATTACTGCATCATCGTTGTGTCATAAATAAATTAATTTATTTATAGTCTAAAAATTATAAATAAAATATCATTATGTAGTAAATATTTTTATCTTTTTAATGAATATTTATTGTCGAATTTATCTTATGTATAACCCCATATTAAAAATGTTTTAGTTATTAAACATTGATTTTAAATATTTTAACTATTCATTAAATAAAATAATATTAAATGTCATAATGTAATCCAAGTGGACCTAAATGGTCATATTATATTCATAAGGTTGTTTTTGGTCGAATTACACTTATCCAATAGAATTAGGACATGTGTTAGGGTAATAGTAATATCATATTTACCCTTAGTTACCCTATTTACTATTAACCGCGGTAAAAAAGTAAAAAGTTACTATTCACCAAAAAATTATTTTTATGTCATTGAACAACATTTTACTTATTGATATCAACCGTGTTTGTCGGATTTTCGAAATTCCATTCACAGAAGTGGTAATCTTAAGTTTTATGCAAAATTCAGTTTTTAACCTAACACTTAGTGGTTTCACTATTCATCAAAATTTGAAATTTTTCAGAAAAATACCAAAATTTCACCCTAGGATAATTTCGGTATTCCGAATCCACAAATGAGGTCCATTTTGAAAAATAAAATTTATAAAATTTTAAAAAGTGGTTATTACTATTCATAACGGCTAGTTTTAATAATATTTTAATAGCATATCGTTGTTTAGTGAAACTCGGTATTGCGTACTACATACGCTATCAAGGAAGGTCGTGATTGCGTGTAATGAAAGGCAAGTCAAGGATGCGTGTTGTGCAAGCTCCATTTGGTGTAGCGTACAACACAAGACATTAGTGAAATAAATAAAAAAATATTTTTCATAAAATCTTGGGGTGTTACATTCTACCCCCCTTAAAATGAATTTCGCCCTCGAAATTCGTCAGGGTTATAAATGGATTACTATTCGAAAGTTTCTTTCATAGAAACCCACATCGTAAAAAGGAATACCAAAACCAATTTTTTAAAAACAAAAGTATGAAACGTAACGGTTACCCAAATAAACTAATCACTGGCTTTCCACATAGGTGAAAATATGGATATGGAAGAGAAATCTAACCATCATGTTCTGATGGAGAGTAGTAGAGAACATGGCTATGGAAAAGCTAGCAATCAAAAATCCATAAATTTGTTATGATCTAAGGTACCATCTGATTAATCAGATATAAGAGCACTAGGAAAACATTTTTGGTTTTCAAGATCGTTTCCCTAAAGATGAAGAATTTGAATTAGAAGAAATACTTACTTTATTTTGGTACAATCTCACTGTTGTTCGTGCCTTCAACAATTTCCACTTCATCTCTTAAATAAATGAAGTTGAATTTTTTTATTCGTGAAGTGTTAGCAGATCATGTGATAGAATGATGGGTCATTCAATCTGTCTCAAACAAAAGTTTAGCAAAAGTTATTAAATATACATAAGTCATTATATAGTGAGATTAATTATATATGGTTCCTAAAATGGACATATACTTCATATATCATACTGCTTAACATAATAAAACTAGTTTCTACTAAACAGGGACTTCCTGTAGTCAGTGGTAGGCGATAAAGGCCAGTCGCACTTTGGTCGTGGGTTCGATTCCCACAGCCTTGTCCGAAGCAACGGGTTATCTCCCGTCCTGCAGGTTGTCCTTTTTCTAAAGCTATATTACTATAACATCCCATAAATAATATCGAAAAACGTTTTATCCTAACTTATGTCAAACATAATCCATTCTAATCTTTAGGTTTATCTAAAATACTTTGGTCCATGCTCATAGAATAAAGAAAATGATTACTTGAAATGTCACAGAATAATCACGTGAACGCCATCATTTATCCCCCATATATCATAAGATATATCTTGCTGGTCAAATTACAAACATGTGAATACCTTAATCATGTATTCTCTGGAAGAATGAATACCCATTGAACCTTAGTGAAAACATGAATGCAGTTAAAAGTTAACACTTTCCACATACCAAAATCCTCAAAATTCTATATACTCAAACCATGATATCACTTAGTCCTTATATCAATCATGAGCTCATGAATAATGTCAAACATTTCATTTTCTACTTATCCCTTCATTATGCGCATATTATCTACTTTCCAAAATATTTGAATCACTTTTCATGGTTACCGGTACCTTAAAATTATTGAAAATCACAATAGACCAATACATAAATATTTCAATACACCATAAAAGTACCTCAACAACATTATTCATGAATACCAATACATAAACACTTCAGTCCATCCACTTCAATGATTGTCCTGGAATAAGTCCTTCCTTGATTTAGAAGTAAATTTTTAGGTCAGGGCATTGAGTTGGGTAATGCCCATGTTCTCCACTAATAAGACATTGAACTCTATAACAGTCTGTCACTCTATGACCGTTTTCTCCACACAGATAACATTGGTCCCTCCATTTGAGGTATTCTCAAGGTTCATCTTCACTTCTTTAGAAATCTCAAACTTCCTTTCTTTATGCTCCTCAACATGTGAACATGCATAATAGTTTATCTTCCTCTTCTTTTACGAATTAGGCATACCACTAAATTTCACCTTGTTAATCATATATCGTGATGACTGATTCGGTATAATCACAATATCTTTCTCTCTAGGAATTACACAATTTTGTTGCTCATAGTCACCAATTTGTCCATTGGATTCAATGTTAACCGAATTCCTTCTAGTTCCCTCCATTATCTAAAACACAAAAAGAATCTTTTGAGAGGCAAAAATTATGCTAGGGAAAACAACATAATAAAGGGGGAGTACCTTCAATATCTAACATCTGAGCTTTAATTCTATGATCATTAGCGTAATTCTAGTACTATAACCTATACGTATACTTAACCATAGAGACATCACTAGACATACCTTAGAAATATCACTAGGGATCTCACTAAAGTTTTTTCATCCTAGTTTCCAAAGGTTGACAAAACCTTTCCTCTGATACCAACTTTAGAGACCCGAAGCATGACGTACATGGACATTACATTACTTTTGCAGAATAACAAAAACACACACACAAGGACCGTAATAGTTTAGTGTCTTTGGAAACTCGGAATATAATCTTCTAATCGTGGTGAAAGATCATCAATATCTCCCATAAAGATCTTCTTTTTTTCCTAAAACCTTTCTTTATATCCTGGGGAAAATAAAACATAAAAGGGTGAGCTCAAATGCTCAGTAAGGGCAAAAAAAGGAAATAAAAATCATATCATATCTTCTTGAAAATCATAACCTGCAAAAGAGATCATAATATCATAACATGGAATAAATCATAGAAGTGAAAATGAGATCCCCATAATCATAACATAAAACTTGAAACTTTGTGGCATGCACACATAATCATGGAAAATCATTTCTTGTTACTCATGACTCATTGCCAAGACTATCTTAGCGGACAAAGTCCATTTCTGAACCGAGTTCACTCCTCGTTTCAGTCCTATATCACTGAACCGAAATAACCTTCTGTTCTAGCCATGTCTATCTCATGAGATATAAATCTTTACCCAATGCATTGGAGGGAGATATAGGTCCCACCCATCTTATAATGAATCCTTTCTTATGTGTGCCACATAATCATAAATCATACATCATCGCATAACACATATAACAAAATTGGGATTCATGAAACATCATGACATCATAAAACAAATCATATAAGGTAAATGACTTCATAAAAATAATTCCCTCAAAACATAATCAAATCAATATAATAATAGGGATAAAAACAGAACCCTATATTATCTTAGATGGAAAATAATTTTGATAAAATATTTGAACTCCATTCTTGAGGAAAATATCCTTTCCACTTCAAAAAAACACTTTTCTTTTCTTAACATGTCAGACAATTATAAACTAAAATAAGTTGATTAAAAATAAACTTGAAAACATATAATAGAATATTCTTGGAAATAATGTTTTAAAAATCCATTCTTGCCGTATAAGTTAAAAAAAACATTCTTCGTACTTTTGTCCGAAAATTCAAAAAGTACCTCGTACGAAAAACGACAAAAGAATCCTTTCATATCTTTTACAAAAAAACTTACTGAAGGGTAAAATTAGATATAAACTATTGTAGAAGGATGTAAATAATATTACATATTGAGGGAACATCGATGTGGATGATAAAATATACCCCAGTAAATTTCAAAGTACAATCAATCTCGGATAAAAATGAGATTGTGATATTTCCCTTACTATAGGTCCGATTTGCTTTGTACGTGTCCGAAGCTCCTGTATAATGGTTTAAATAATGTTATTGACTTATTCCAGAATCATACATATTGATATGATATCATATATGGTCATATTCTTAGCTTCTTATTAGTAATATTTCATTGCTACTTGTTACTCAGGTCTTTATTGCCTTTTGTTCTTATGCGTGTTTTGCCGAATAAATTCTTATTCTTCTTTTAAGGTTATTGATACCTTATATCCAGAATGGAGGTAGTGTAAAATATATCATATTTATTCATTCAATTCATTCATATAATTACTATGTAATGATGATCATGTAGAACGAGTCGCATCACATCGTGGAGACAGTATTCCGTACGTACGCATTGAGTGATGATATCATTCATATGATCGTGGAATTGTATTGGAGTGTATGTATACTATTTCAGAATCAATATCACTTTTTAATAGTCATATATAGTCATTATTTACACCATTATACCCATCCAAGTAAGGTGGTGGTGGAAAATAGACTACACCACGGCGTGGAGACGGTATTCCGTACGTACGCACGCGCGGTGATTTCATTTTTCCATAGGATGGATAGAAGGTGAATTAGGATTGATTCATATTTATAATAAAATATCAGTATTTAAGTAATACTGATGTTTTCTTACACTATATGGTTAATACACTTACTATAACATGCCAAACAAACCCCAAGTTGTTTATTATTAATATATATATCCTTATCTAAGTCATTTGTCCGAACCTTATATTTTTAGGAATAAAATAACAATTAGTAATATAATATTTGATTTAAAAACTATTTTGTGTCTATTTTGAAACTATTTGATATATGATTTTTGTGAAAGTCATAACAGAATTATATGTTCGAACCAAGTTGATTAAATCAACTCTAATATATCATAGTAACCTAGAAAATTAGTGTAATTCATAAAAAGTCTCAAATTACATTTATTAGAGCTTTTATAACATCAATTATGTTAACATTTCCTTAAAAGGGTAATTACTGCATCATCGTTGTGTCATAAATAAATTAATTTATTTAAATTCTAAAAATTATAAATAAAATATCATTATGTAGGAAATGTTTTTATATTTCTAATGAATATTTATAGTCGAATTTATCTTATGTATTGTTGTACCCCTCTCTCTTGGATTTTAATGATCACAATCACTCTCATCGTGTTCTAACTTGTTTTCATGTTTTTTTTATGATAGGAAAAAGGTTGCCAAAGAGTTGGCCCAAGAAGACTGGAAAAGGACTCTCTGAGTCCACCGGCCGACCGGTGGATTACCACCGGCTAGCCGGTGGTCTCTGGCAGAAGCACTGCTCTCTTCCAGGTTCCACCGGTCAGCCGGTGCCTGACCACCGGCCAGCCGGTGGAACCAGACAGTAGGCCTTGCCCACTGCCAGGTGCCACCGGCCAACCGGTGTCTGAATCACCGGCCAACCAGTGGAACCAGAAAGAGAGCTTGCTCTCTGTCTGGACCACCGGCCAGCCGGTGGAACCCAGACAGAAAGTTCTGCCTTCTGTCTGGAGCACCGGCCAGCCGGTGGCCAAGCACCGGTCAGCCGGTAAGCCCAGTCAAACTAGTCATTGGGCTTTGACCAGACTTGTACTTTTGACCCCCAACGGCTCCGAAAGCCCTCCAACGGCCATATTGAAGTATTTGGGGATATTTCTCCTATAAATAGACGAGGATGGATGCCAGGAACATACCCCGATATATTGGAATGATATTTTGATCCCTTGAAGCTCTAACGACAAATCTCTAAGGCTACTTGTGATCCATTTCCATCCTTGAAGCTTAGGCTGCCTCTACATCAACTACTCACACACTCTTGGCGCTCAAGGATTCCTCTAGTTTGTTATAATTTATTTATTTCAATTGTTTAGTTCTTCATTGGGTTTGTATTATAACAAACCATCCTTTTCTTCCTCACATTCATTTTGGGTTTCTTGCTACAACCATAATAAAAAAGCAAGTTGTACGAAGGTGATCTAGCCTACCTTAAAACGGCTAGTGTGTATCTTGCTACAACCATTAAAAAGCAAGCTGAAGTATAAATCTCTCAACGGTTGAGTTGGGAGCGGAGACGTAGGCTTTGGTTTAAGCCAAACTCCGTTATCAAATTGTGTCTTGCCTCTTTTTATTTCCGCTGCATTTATAAATTGTTTTTAAGTTGCTAATTATTTTACAAAGGCAATTCACCCCCCCTCTTGCCATTACTCTCCGACCAAACATTTGGTATCAGAGGGAAGTTTGTGTAATACCTTAACCGGTTACAATCCTAAAATCCATAGTGATGGCTTCTTCCTCACAAGCACCCGAAGGGTATTCCATGACTCGGGCTCCATTCTTTGATGGAACCGACTACACTTATTGGAAAACTCGCATGATAACATTTCATAGAAGTATTGGATATCCTATATATAGAATTGTTATGCAAGGCTACACTCTCTCTAGCAAAGATGAGTCTAAATGGACCCCCGAAGACATTGCTAATTTTGAGCTTGATGGAAAAGCCAAGAATGCTCTTCATTGTGGGTTAGACCGTAATGAATTTAATCATATTTCTACTTGCACCACTTCTCATGAAATTTGGAAGCTTTTGGAAGTGACCCATGAGGGAACTAACAAAGTCAAAGACACTAGATTATATATGTATCGTCAAGACTTTGAAAGTTTCACCATGCACCCACACGAATCTATTACGGAAATGTTTACTCGCTTTACTGATGTGTGTAATGGGAGAAAGTCTCTTGGAGATGATGTTTCTGCAGATACGATGGTCCAGAAGATTCTTTGGGTCCTACCAAGCTCATGGGCTCCATAGGTGACGGCAATCCAAGAAGCGAAAGATGTCAAGAAAATGTCGATTGAAGAACTCATTGGATCACTTATGACCTATGAGATTACCATGAAGAGGCAAGCCGATAAAGAAGGTAAAATCTTCAAGGAGAAAAAGAACATAGCATTAAAAGCAAAGCAAGAAAGCTCCTCCGATGATAGAGAATCCGAGATTGCTCAACTTGCAAGAAAAATGAGCAAGTTCATGAAGAAAAAGAAGAATTTTCAAAGGGCACGAAAGGAAGAGCCAAAAGCAGAAAAAGAAGTTACATGCTTTGAATGTGGAAAGAAAGGCCACATCAAACCGGAGTGCTCTCTTTTCAAGAAAGGGTTAAGGGAAAAGAAAAACAAGAAGGCTTTCAAAGCGTCAACATGGAGTGAAAGCGATGAATCCATGTCTTCAAGCGACTCAAGCGATGAAGGTGGAAAATGCCTAATGGCATTTGATGAGGTATCTTCTTCCGACTCCTCTTACTCATCTTATTCTTTTAATAATGACATGTCTTATGAATATTTCCAAAATGCGAGAGATCAATTAGAGGAAGGTTTTCACGAACTTACCTCTAAATTTTTTGCCTTAAAAAAGAAACACAAAATTCTAATTTCTGAAAAAGATCAACTTCTCAAAAAGAATGAGGAACTTGCCCTTAAGGTCCAAGATATTCCAAATGTTGATTCTTTGAATACAACTATTAAAGATATAAGGGAATCTCTTGCCAAGTTCACCCAAGGTGAACAAAATTTGACCAAATTGCTAGGTTCTCAACGTTCGGCTATAACCACACATGGACTTGGCTTTAACCTGCAAGCCACTTCTTCTAGAGCACCCACTACTTTTGTAAGGGGGAGCTCTCAAAATAAATTTTGTAATTATTGTAGAAAAACCGGACATATGATTTATGAATTCAATTGTAAAAATTCTAGATATGGCCGCCCCGAAATCATTACCTACTCGGATGAATATCTTAGGACGTATCCCTCTAGACAAGTATGGGTTCAAAAGTATCTTTTAGCTAATCTTTTCGGACCCAAACTTATATGGGTACCAAAATCTATTCTCTCTTGATTTTTTAGGATAAACACCAAAGAAGTAGGACTTCGAAAGGCTCGTGGTATCTTGACAGCGGATGCTCGAGGCACATGTGTGGCGATCCCTCCGAGTTCAACTCCCTTGAAGAATTCGATGGAGGATACGTCACCTTTGGTGACAATTCAAAGAGCAAGATTGTCGGAATAGGTACCATTGGTTTTGGTAGCACCTCCTTAATTAAAGATGTTTTATTTGTTAAGGTTTAAAACATAATTTAATTAGCATTAGTCAACTTTGTGATAGTGGTTTTTCGGTGAATTTTCAAAATGATTTATGCAATGTGTTTGATTTTCAAAACAAATTGATATTTTCTGCTTCCCGTTTTAAAAATGTTTACATAATTTATTTAAAGTCTTTAGCTAGCCAAAATGTTAATTGTTTAAGTGATCTTGAAAATGAGTCTTGGCTTTGGCATAGAAGGTTGGGGCATTGTAGCTCTCATTCACTTCTAAAGCTTAATAAGAACAAGCTCATCCGTGACCTTCCTAAACTTAAGTTTAAGAAAGATTTGATTTGTTAGCCATGCCAACTTGTCAAGCAACACAAATCTTCTTCCAAATCTAAGAAGTAAGTGTCCACTTCAAAATCTCTTGAGCTCCTTCATCTTGATCTTTTTTGTCCTACCCATGTAGCAAGTCTAGGTGGAGAATCCTATACCTTTATCCTAGTAGATGACTTTTCTCATTTCACTTGGGTTTTCTTTTTAGCTCATAAAAATGATACTTGTAAAACCTTTTTGAAATTCTCTAGGAAAGTAGAAAACGAAAAAGGATATAAAATTATATCGCTCCGTAGTGACCATGGAGGTGAATTTGAGAACAAAGAATTCGATGAATTGTGTTCCTCTCAAGGATACAATCACACCTTCTCTGCCCCTAGGACTCCACAACAAAATGGAGTGGTTGAAAGGAGAAATAGAACTCTCCAAGAAATTGCTCGAACCCTCCTTTGTGAATTCAACCTCCCTCAATATTTTTGGGCCGAGGCGGTAAACACTGCTTGTTATACTATCAATAGAGTCATTGTAAGACCCCTTCTTAAGAAAACCCCCTATGAACTTTGGAAAGGCAAATTGCCCAATGTTTGTTATTTTAAAGTGTTTGGTTGTAAATGCTTTATCCTTAACACAAAAGATAACCTAGGGAAATTTGATGCCAAATCCAATGAAGGTATTTTTCTTGGGTACTCCAACCCAAGAAAAGCCTATCGTGTCTTCAACAAACGTTCAAAAACCATCGAAGAATCATCTCATGTCAAGTTTGATGAAAATCTTCCAAAACCCCATCCGGTCATTAAAGATGTTGAAGATAAGCTTGATAAACTTGAATTAAATGATTCCTCTTCTCCTCTCAAGGAGGATGATGATCATGAACCTTCTTCGCCTTCCACCTTGCCTAAGGTTTGGAAACCTTCTAGAGACCATCCTTTAGAAAATGTTATAGGTGATCTTCAAGCCGGTACTAAAACTAGAAGATCAATCCTCAACGAGGTTGAACATCAAGCCTTTCTTTCTCAACTAGAGCCTCAAACCATTAATGATGCCATTAATGATGAGAATTTGGTTCTTGCAATGCAATAGGAACTAAATCAATTCTCTAGAAATGATGTTTGGACTCTTGTTGAAAGACCCAATGATCATCCAATTGTTGGCACTAAATGGGTTTTTAGGAACAAACTTGATGATCAAGGAAATATAACCCAGAACAAGGCTCGCCTAGTAGCTAAGGGCTATAATCAAGAATAAGCAATTGATTATGGTGAAACCTTTGCGCCCGTTGCTAGATTGGAATCCATTAGGATCTTGTTGGCATTCGCCGCTCACTTAAATTTCAAACTTTTTCAAATGGATGTTAAAAGTGCTTTTTTAAATGGTTTTATTTCAGAAAAAATCATTGTTGAAAAACCCCCCAGTTTTGAAGATCCAAATTTTCCAAATCATGTTTTTAAGTTAACCAAGGCTCTATATGGCTTAAAACAAGCCCCTCGGGCTTGGTATGAGTGGTTAACAAAGTTTCTTTTAGAAAATGATTTTAAAATGGGTCAAGCTGATTGTACCCTATTTTCAAAACACACTTCCAAAGATCTTTTAATTGTCCAAATTTACGTTGATGACGTTATCTTTGGTTCAACCAAAGAATCACTTTGTACTGATTTTTTAGATTTAATGAGAAAAGAATATGAAATGAGCTTTATGGGGGAATTAAAATTTTTTCTTGGTTTTCAAATCTTTCAAAATTCAAATGGTATTTTTCTAAGCCAAGGCAAATACACAAACGAACTTTTAAGTTGTTTTGGTATGGATCAAGTAAAGGAAATTAGTACCCCCATGAGTACTTCTTGTAAACTTACATTAGATGAATCTGTGAAACCGGTGGATAACAAGATGTATAGGAGTATGATCGGGAGTCTACTTTACCTAACTGCGACCCGTCCTGACATCATGTTCAGTGTTTGCCTTTGTGCTCGTTTTCAAGCCAATCCCAAAGAATCTCATTTTAAATCGGTCAAAAGAATTTTTAAGTATTTAAAAGGGTCCAAAAACATTGGTTTGTTTTATCCCTCTAATACTTCTTTCGAACTTTCTTCATATTCGGATGCTGATTTTGGCGGATGTCAATTAGATCGTAAGAGTACTAGTGGAACCTGTCATCTTCTAGGAAAGTCCCTTGTTTCATGGAGTAGCAAAAAAAAAACTATGTTGCTCTTTCTACTGCTGAGGCCGAGTACATAGCAGCTGGTAATTCTTGTGCCCAAATTATTTGGATGCAGCACACTCTCTTGGATTATGGCCTTTCCTACGATCGTGTCCCTATACGGTGTGACAACACTAGTGCCATAAGTATTTATAAGAATCCAATACAACATTCTAGGACAAAGCATATAGATTTAAGGCATCATTTCCTTTGAGACCATTTTCAAAAAGGGAATATCACTTTGGACTTCATTTCTACTGATTTCCAATTAGCTGATATTTTTACAAAACCGCTCCCGGTTGAACGTTTTGATTCTATTAAGGGGGAGTTAGGAATGATTCGTCAATGAGCACTATTAAGTATTTGACTCTTTTGGCTTGCTTATTTTTTTAAGTTATTTAAACACTTTTTTATTTTATTTTAATTTTTTATGAATTTTAAGACCACCGGTCAACCGGTGGTACATCACCGGTTAACCGGTGGTGTCGGGTTTTTCTTTTTTGGGCCGACCGGAGGAAGGGTTAAAATTAAAACCCTTCCCCTTCCTTTCTTCTCTCTCTCGTGCAGCCCCTCCAGACCCGCGGCTCCTCCTTGACCTAGCCTCCCTTCTTCCTCCATGCCCTCTCAAACTCCATTCTTCTATCAATCTTTCTCAATTTTTTTTCCTTTTGCCATCATGGGTCCTCGCTCTTCACGCAACGGAAAGGGTATCGCTCAAGAAGCACCTCCTCGTCCTTCCATCCCTCAACTTCCGAACATTTGGCATGACAAAGTCATTCTGCCTGGTAGAGTGATTGACTATTCTTGACTTTCTTCTACTCATCTCGAGCTTTTCTACATTATTGAATATCAACACTGGCATTCTTTTTTTGAACCTCCTAAGAAGGATGTTATTTATCCCCTTCTTGTCAAAGAATTTTATGCTCACCTGACGTGGTTGGTTTCTGACGACGTCGATACCATTTCCACCACCGCTCTTGCGAAACCCATTACTTTCACTTCTTTGGAGATTTCCAGGATGCTAGGAGTTCCTCATGTTGGACCTCATGCATTTGCTCAGGGGGAGTTTCCTTGAGACCCTGATTTTGATCTTTCTGTCGCTCTTGAGCATCTCACAGGGCAGCCCAACGATCCAATTGTCAAGCTCTCCCAGCTCACCCCTAACCATCGCATCATTGAGCGCCTCATTCAGACCACCCTTGCACCTCGTATCGGTGATCACGATAAGGTGAAATTTATAGATATTTATCTTCTCTCTTATATCACCAGAGGCATTCATTTCAATTTGGTCCGGTTCCTATTCCGGGCCATGTCTTACGTGGCTGAGCACCCGCGCCGGTCCAAAACTCTACCTCACGGGCGCTTGTTGACCAAAATCTTTACCTTTCTTGATGTCCCTCTTCGTGCTACCTCCTTCGAGCAGCCAAAGAAGGATAGCATCATCAATTTAATGATGGTGCAACAGATGAACATTCGTTGGAATCCTTGGCGTCAGGAGTGGATTACTGACAAGGAGGGCCTTCTCAAGGCTTACTCCCCTCAGACACAATCACACCCTCATTCCCATGCCTTGCCTCCTGCTATTGTCACTGCCTATCCTCTTTCAGATAGTGAGGACAGTGGTGCTGATGAAGTGGAAGGGAGTGGTGACAGCGAAGGTGAGGCTGCTGCTGCAGCTGATGAGGAAGATGGAGCGGGTGATGATGCACCAGAGCCTACTGAGGCTGTGCCCCCTCCCGCTGATACTGGTGGCATGTCGGTGACGGCTGATCAATTCCTTCGCTTCCAGGATCAAATTGAGACCCGGCTCGACTTGCAGTTTTCTTACTTCAGCTCTCAGTTTGATCAGCTCCACTCTCGGATCGATTCTCTTGATCGTCGCTTTGAGGTGGTCTAGGCTCCTCCAGCTCCTCTGACCTTCAGGTGTCGTTGTCACTCTCGGCCCTCTAGGAGTGAATAGAGCCTTTCTTGTTTTTTGACTTGTCTTTGTATTTGTATTTTGAACTTTCTATGTAACGTTTCATCTTTTATAAAATTCAAGTTGTCTTATCTATCAATCCTTTTTGTCATTTCTTACTTCCTTATTATTGTTTTTCTAATTTTCTTTCATACTTTTCCTCCTATTTTGATAATCCCAAAGGGGAAGAAAAAATCTCTATTACATAGTTAATTATTTCATTTAATTAAGTGCTCTTTTTAAGTTATTGATTTCCGTTGTTTCTTTTAAATGATCTATGGTTAGAATTTCAAAATGAACCATTCTCTTTATTTCAATCCTTTCAAGATTAATATCATTTTCAATACATGATACATCTATGAAATTCTTGTATGATCTCTAATATTTTCCATGTCCAAGTTTCTTATTTCTTTTTTACTTGGCATATCCTTTTTAAAAGCTTTCTCATTTGTGATTGTGATCATCAAAATAGGGGGAGATTGTTGTACCCCTCTCTCTTGGATTTTAATGATCACAATCACTCTCATCGTGTTTTAACTTGTTTTCAAGTTTTTTTGATGATAGGAAAAAGGTTGCCAAAGAGTTGGCCCAAGAAGACTGGAAAAGGACTCTCTGAGTCCACCGGCCAACCGGTGGATTACCACCGGCCAGCCGGTGGTCTCTGGCAGAATCATTGCTCTCTGCCAGGTTCCACCGGTCAGCCGGTGCCTGACCACCAGCCAGCCGGTGGAACCAGACAGTAGGCCTTGCCCACTGCTAGGTGCCACCGGCCAACCGGTGTCTGGTCCACCGGCCGGCTGGTGGAACCCAGACAGAAAGCTCTACCTTCTGTCTGGAGCATTGCCTAGCTGGTGGCCAAGCACCGGTCAGCCGGTAAGCCCAATCAAACTAGCCGTTGGGCTTTGACTAGACTTGTACTTTTGACCCCCAACGGCTCCGAAAGCCCTCCGACGGCCATATTGAAGTATTTGGGGATATTTATCCTATAAATAGACGAGGATGGATGCCGGGAACATACCCCAATATATTGGAATGATATTTTGATCCCTTGAAGCTCTAACGACAAATCTCTAAGGCTACTTGTGATCCATTTCCATCCTTGAAGCTTGGGCTGCCTCTACATCAACTACTCTCACACTCTTGGTGCTCAAGGCTTCCTCTAGTTTGTTATAATTTATTTATTTCAATTGTTTAGTTCTTCATTGGGTTTTTATTAAAACAAACCATCCTTTTCTTCCTAACTTTCATTTTTTGTTTCTTACTACAACCATAATAAAAAAGCAAGCTGTACGAAGGTGATCTAGCCTACCTTAAAACAGCTAGTGGGTTTCTTGATACAACCATTAAAAAGCAAGCTGAAGTGTAAATCTCTCAACGGTTGAGTTGGGATTGGAGACGTAGGCTTTGGTTTAAGCGGAACTCTGTTATCAAATTGTGTCTTGCCTCTTTTTATTTCCGCTGCATTTATAAATTGTTTTTATGTTGCTAATTATTTTACAAAGGCAATTCACCCCCCTTTTGCCATCACTCTCCAACCAAACATGTATAACCCCATATTAAAAATGGTTTAGTTATTAAACTTTGATTTTAAATATTTTAACTATTCATTAAATAAAATAATATTAAATGTCATAATCTAATCCAAGTGGACCTAAATGGCCATATTATATTCATAAGGTTGCTTTTGGTCGAATTACACTTATCCAATAGAATTAGGACATGTGTTAGGGTAGTAGTAATATCATATTTACCCGTAGTTACCCTATTTACTATTAACCGAGATAAAAAAAGTAAAAAGTTACTATTCACCAAAAAATTATTTTTATCTCATTGAACAACATTTTACTTACTGATATCAACCGTGTCTGTCGGATTTTCGAAATTCCATTCACAGAAGCAGTAAAATTAAGTTTTATGCAAAATTCGGTTTTTAACCTTCCACTTAGTGGTTTCACTATTCATCAAAAATTGAATGTTTTCAGAAAAATACCAAAATCTCACCCTAGGCTAATTTTGGTATTCCGAATCCAAAAATGAAGTCCATTTTCAAAAATAAAATTTACAAAATTTTAAAAAGTGGTTATTACTATTTATAATGGCTAGTTTTAATAATATTTTAATAGCATATCGTTGTTTAGTGAAACTCGGTATTGCGTACTACATACGCTATCAAGGAAGGTCGTGATTGCGTGTAATGAAAGGCAAGTCAAGGATGCATGTTGTGCAAGCTCCATTTGGTGTAGCGTACAACACAAGACATTAGTGAAATAAAAAAAATATTTTTCATAAAATCTCGGGGTGTTACAAAATACATCCTAACAATTGCAATATACTAACAAAATCATATATTAAATACAAAAAAAAATTATTAGGATTATAGTATAATCCTATTTCATCTACATATCCATTACCTTAATGTATAAAATATGTTGTGTGCATAGTTGCATACTATCGCCTCTTGAAGATGATGTATTGAATTTGGCAAAACCGCCTGTTTTGGTTAGTCATAATAATGGAAAAATTAAAATAATATGTTATATATGATGTACATTTCACTATGAAACGATAAATAAATATTATAATTCTTTTAATACCATCCCAATAAAATTAATATCATCGCCCGTGTATACGTGTTGCGTCTCCCCATAGTTGTGAAATTTTTCTTTCATCGTATATTCATATTGATGCTTATAAAATGGATTTAATGAATTTATATGATGTCTATGATATTATTATTATTATTTAAATATAATATATCATTTACCTTTTTACCCTTACACCCAACAAAAAATAACAATCTCACTCATGTGTACATGTAGACAACCACCTCCACAAAGTGATGTGACTCATTTATTCATTTAATCCATTAAATAACATCTCAAATAGGTATATATTTTATATATTTGATATTTAAAATCATTATTAACATTATTTAGATGATATAACCTTGATTAAAATTCTATTATTGAAACTAACTAACCAAACACTACTATAAATCATGTTTTTCCCAACGCTAGTATTCCAACGGTTCAAAGAACCGTTGGTATAGGTAAGCTTTACCAACGGTTTTTGGAAACCGTTGGTTAAGATATGTAAAAATTGTGTATTCCCAACGGTTTGATATAAACTTTTTGGAAAAATGGGTGAAAAAGAGTCTTCCCAACAGTTTAGTGGAACTGTTGGGAAAGATGAAGACCCCTATACCAACGGTTTTATCATAACCGTTGGTATATATGGCATTATGAGGTTATTCCTGACGATTTTTTGAAACCGTTGGGATAAAATAACTTTCACAACAGTTTTTTAAAACCGTTGGGAAAGAAAATCCACAAATACCATCGATCTGCAACTCCAGACATCTCGACAATTTTTCCCTAACCGAGACCTGGTGCGTCGCCCTAACCGAGACCAGGATGCACCCTCTCGTAATTTTTTCCCAAAACCTCAATCGTCTGCAAGGTTTGCCTCTAAATCTCGACACAAACGCTAATTCCCAACAAAACAGGTCTGGTTTTCAATGACTTTTTCTTCCTGTTTAAATCGGTATGTGTGAGTTCATTGATTTTAGATTTGTTCTTCATGTTTAAATCAGTTCGTGTGTGTTAATTTATTTTAGATTTTTTTCATTCTATTTTACTGCAATTTATTGTGTATTATGATCCCCTTACGAAAATAAGGCATATATAATTTTTGGTTATATTTGGAACCCTACTTCACAACCTTCTCTAGAGGGTGCTAACTCTAATTTCCAACGAGACATCTATCTTTGATTCAAGAAATTTTTGTTCTTCCATTCTAAATCGAGAGGTGTGCCTTCATTTATTTTAGATTTTTTCGTTCCATTTTTTTACAATGTATTGTGTATTATGATTCCCTTATGAACACAATCAATATATCAATTTAGGTTGTGGTTTTGTTGTGATTTATCTGTATTGAATAAATTTGGTTGATATTGAAGAGGTCAATATGGTACTGAGTTATTTTTTCCTTGATTTATTTTAAATTTAAGGTCTATTGACTTGATTTCGTTGGTTAGCCATAAATATAGTTAGGGTTGTCCAGGTGGGGTGGGGGGGGGGGCTGGGTTGTCCAAGTGGGTGGGGGTAGAGCTGTACAAGTGGGGTGGGGGTAGAGCTGTCCATGTGGGGAGGATGTCGAGGGCTGTCCAAGTGGGGTGGGGGAGGGGTTGTCTAGGTAGGGTGGGGAGGGGGATGGGTTGTCCAAATGGGGTGGGGGTAGGGCTGTTTAGGGTAGGGGTGGGGCTGTCTAGGTAGGGTGGGGGTGGGGGCTGTGTAGGTAGGGTGGGGGAGGGGCTGGGTTGTCCAAATGGGGTGGGGGTAGGACTGTTTGGGGTGGGGGAGGGGCTGTCTGGGTAGGGTGGAGGAGGGGGCTATCTAGGTAGGGTGGGGGAGGGGGATGGGTGGTCCAAAATCAGTGGGGGTAGGGCTGTTTGGGGTGGGGGAGGGGCTGTCTAGGTAGGGTGGGGGAGGGGGTTGGGTTGTCCAAATGGGGAGGGGGTAGGGCTGATTGGGGTGGGGGAGGGGTTGTCTAGGTATGGTGGGGGAGGGGGCTATCTAGGTAGGGTGGTGGAGAGGGTTCGGTTGTCCAAATGGGGTAGGGGTAGGGCTGCTTGGGGTGGGGGAGGGTGTGGAGGTTGGGTGGGAGAGGGTGTCCAGGCAGGGTTGTCCAAGTGGGGTGGGGAGGGTGTGCAGTTGGTGTGGGGGAGGGGCTGTCTAGGTAGGGTGGGGGGGATAGGTTGTCCAAGTGGGGTGACGGTAGGGCTGTCCAGGTGGGGTGCGGGGGGGGGGGGGTGGATGGGTTATCCAAGTGGGTTTTGGGTGGTAGGGGTGTCCAGGTATGGTGGGGGGGGGGCTGGGTTTTCCAAGTGGGGTGGGGGTAGGGCTATCCACGTGGGGTGGGGGGTGCTGGGTTGTCCATGTGGGGTGGGGGTAGGGCTGTCCAAGTGGGGTGGAAACCCTAAATTCAATGTTTTAATTGGAGATTTGGTTTGTTTTATTAGGGATTAGGTGTATGAGGAAATATCATTCCTATTATGGGTGGGTTTAATAAAAAATTATGATGTTGGAACCATTTATGATGTTGTTGTCTCTATTTAATCTCATTTCCCCTAACTTAACATTAAATTCTATATCACATTTGGTTTCTATTTTTTAATTTCTAGTTAAGTTATTTGTGGTGGGTGATTGTCTGATGTTAATTGTTTTCAATGGATTGGCGTGGAAATTGGGCATTTAATGTGACTTTTCCAAATGGGGGTGCCTTGAGAATACTCCAAATATTTGTTAAAATTGATCAAAGAGATTTTATTATTTAATATGGATTTCGAAATATATTTTCTATTAAAGTTCAATCCTATTGAATTGTTTATGACAAAATGACTTATATAAATTCTTTTCACAGAATTGACAGAAGATGGATGTATGATATCGATCGGATCTCAAGCGATTTTAAAAAAAAATTGAGAGCTTTATAGATTTTTCATTTCACAATGCTTCAGATTGTGGTCACATACACTTCCCATGTTCCAATTATGCTGGTAGACCTTGGTTGAGCCGTGAAGAAGTCAGCTAACCCATGACCAAAAATGGTTTTCAAGCAAACTACTTTGTTTGGTATCACAATGGGGAGAAAATGAAATCTCATATTGGTGATGATCGAAATTAAAGGACTAAAATGGAGAATTGTTAGATGATCGGTTTCCGTTTATTCGTCATCATGAAAAATAAAGGATTTCGACACAAGAAGACATCTATATGAGGACAGCTGATGCATCTAGTGAAAATAATGATATTGATAGGGTGAAAAAATTGAATGATGCTGCCACGACTCCAGTATATAAACAATGTGATAAAATGAAAAAGCTGTAATTTTAAATCCGATTGTTTCATGGGAAAACTATGTATGGAATTTCTAATACAACAATCGATTACATTCTTACCCTCTTGAAGAATTTACTTCCTGATGATGCAGATATTCCCTAAACCACTATATGGCATAGAAGTTAGTTGAGGAACTTGGATTTTCCTGAAACAAAATTCATGCTTTCCCGAAAGATTTCAGTTTATTCTAGGAGGAAACCGCTGAATGAAATGATTGTATAAAATGTGTCACATCTCGCTGGAAGACAAAATCTGATGGAACACCGAACCGCGTTCCACAAAAAGTAATGTGGCACTTTCCATTGATCCCCAGACTTCAAAATCTTGTTATGTCTGTTGACATATCAATAAAAATGAGATGGCATGATACCGAGAGAAAGAAGACTAATGATGAGTTGGTTCATCCTACAGATGGATTTGCATGGCAGAGATTTGATGCTCGACATCCTGATTTTGCAGCTGACGTGCGTAATGTGAGGCTGGGTCTTTCATGCGACGGTTTTAATCCGTTTGGGAAGATACTTACTTCGCACAGCACATGGCCAGTTTTTATACACATTTATAATCTTCCCCCATGGTAGTGTATGAAAAAACCTTTCACTTTCATGAGTATACTCATATATGTTCCTTCTGATCCCGACATTGATATTGATGTATACATGCAACCTTTAATAAAATATTTGAAACTTCTTTGGGATGTGCATGTGCGCACATACGATGCATGTTCGAAATACATATTTCAGATGCGTGATGCGCTTATGTGGACGATCAATGATTTTCCAGATTATGTAATGATGTCTGGATGGAGCATGAAGGGAAAACTGTCATGTACAGTTTGTATGAAGAATACACGATCTAGAAGACTGAAACATCGCTGTAGTTTCAGTCTTATGGGACATCGACTATTCTTGCCATAGGATCATCCATATAGAATGAATCATCGAAGATTTGATAATACCATAGAGACCGATGATCCACCTCAGCGTATGTCTGGAACTAACGTGCTTAATGAATTGAAAGATTTAATTTTTTCATTCGGAAAGGGTCAAATGAAATATGGAAAGAGAAAGAATGCTTCCACTGAAACCTATTACAATTGGAGGAAAAAGAGTATCTTTTTTTATTTTCCTTATTGGTCAACCAATTTGTTACGTCATTGCTTAGACGTAATTCATATTGAAAATAATATATGAAAAATGTTGTTTTCGGTTCTTCTAAATGTCATGGGGAAGACAAAAGATGATTTACGATCTCGGCGTGACTTGGTGGATTGGGGCATCTGACCAGAATTGCATCATTTACGTATCAGTGAAAATAAATGGAAACTTCCATGTGCTTCTTATGTGATGAAACATGAAAAAAAAACAATTTCTAGAAGTATTAGAGACTATTAGAGTTCCTGATGGCTATTTAAGCAACATATCTAAACGGGTCAACAAAAGAGGGTTGAAGCTAAAATCTTTGAAGACTCATGATTATCACGTTCTACTACATGAGTTGCTTCCAATAGAAATCCTTCATCTTTTGTCTAATAATGTAAGGGTGGTTGTTATTCAGTTGTGACATTTTATTAGAGATCTTTGTGCTAAAAAGTTGTCCAAGTCTTTCTTGCAAAAAATGTTGACAGATGCCCCATTAATTTTGTGTGAGTTGGAGAAAATATTTCCTCCATCATTTTTCACATGCATGCTGCATCTGACTATCCATATTCCCACAGAAATACTTCTCAGAGGACCTGTTTCTTTTATTTGGATTTATCCAACTGAAATAAATATGTTCACATTAAAGTCTTCTGTCCGAAATAGAAATCATCCCGAAGGTTCTATCGTGAACCGTTACATGGTTTAAGAATGTATGGATTTCTGCTCGATGTATTTGTCTGATCTTACTACAAGATTGAACAAACCAATGAGAAATGAAAAAGAATAGTATGAGAAAATTGAACCCAGTTTTCCATCACTTCCTCAAACAGGATGAATTCCTGGATCATATACATTGAATACATTAAGCCTTGAAAAGCGGGAGATGGCACATCGCACAGTTTTGTTCTACTGTGATTTGTTCGATGAATATATCATGTAACTAAACTGATTATGTATATCTTACATATATATCTGTTAAACTATTAATATTTTTTATCTACAGGGATCATAAAACAATGATAAATAGTAAGCATCGTTCTTTATCTTTGAGAAGGAGAGAGACTTTGCATAGCAAAGAGTTTTCTGTTTGGTTAAAATTGAAGGTATAAAAAATTAATGTTTAAAATAATTATATCAATATTTAATTAACTTTAATTGTCATTTATATTGCAGGTATTGAGTTTTTCTGCTGACTCTGTCTCTAAGGAAATAAGAGCTTTGGCATTTGGTCCTAATACCGTTGTTCGTGATTGTAAATCAATTTATATCAATGGGTACAAATTTATTGTCACTGAATGAGCAAAAAACATGAGAACACAACATGATGGTGTTATGGTTACTGCCACAACAGATTGTTATGCCAGTGCATCAGATAGTAGACCACGATTTGAAAATGCGGGTTATTATGGAGTTGTTGAGAAAATAATAATATTGGATTATTACTCTCATGGACGAGTCACAATGATGAAATGCCATTGGTTTGATTCGATGACGAGACATGGCACATTTATTGATGATTGTGGATTTCAAGTAATTAATATGACTCGCACTCTTGCTACCGAAGTACCATATGTGTTGGCATCAATGGCTAAACAAGTTTTTTATGTCAAAGACCATCTTCTACCGGAATTTGGTGCCATAGTTGACGTAATTACAAGACATATTTTTGATGATGGTGATGATAGAATTGACACTGTCCCTAGTTCCATTGGAACCAATCCATTTATTTCTATTGATGACTCAAATAGATCAATTGTCAGAGTTGATTGTGAACCTGAAGTTGTGGTTGAAAATATATAGAATCATTCATCCATGTTCTCAATTCTTTTGGTTTACCTCGAGTTGGGTTGTTAAGGTTGGTAATATTCAAATATATTTAGTATTGACCACAAATATGATTTAGCTGACTTGACCGTTATGTGAATTTTCAATGTTTATTGGTTGTAGTTTTATTTGAATTTCATTTTCTAATTTGGAATTGAAATTTATTCAAACATAGTAAGACATATTTCTAACTTGGTGAACATTACAACTTGTATGATTTATTAAATCCATTAAAGCTCTTCTAAAAAAAATTGATAGCTGACTTGACCGTTATGTGAATTTTCAATGTTTATTGGTTGCAGTTTTTTTTTGAATTGCTTTTTCTAATTTGTAATTGAACTGTATTCAAAAATAGTCAAACAATATTTCTAACATGGTGAACATTACAACTTGTATGATTTATTAAATCCTTTCAAGCTCTTCTAAAATAATTGATAGCTTAATTGACCATTATGTGAATTTTCAATGTTTATTGGTTGCAATTTTATTTTAATTGCATTTTTTGGGTTACACATTAGTTTTCTTTTTCTAATTAATTACATATTTGTTTTCAAAAGCAGGAAATGAAGCCAATTGAAGAGAGACGAAGGAAAAAAATGATCGAGAACAGTCGCCGAATGACAGAGATGGGAGTTCCACCATTAGTGTCTATAGTGAGTACTTTATTTCAAATTGATCTATTTAAAGAATATATAATGTCATGTGATTAATTTTTTTGTAAAAATTTTTGTAGGATCCACCTATATGTCGATAGTTATTCGACGGGGAGCCTAGTACTGGTCCTAGTACTTAGGCCGGTGGTATGAGGAGGGTTCGTACCAGAGGTGGACGAGCAGCTGCGCGTACCCGACTAGACCCTGCCCCTCCCACTGACATGTCATGCTTCCCACATTCTGAGCCTAGTGTGTCGTTAGAGACACACGAGATATTTAGGCCTCCAATGTTTTTGCTACCTTCTGCATCTTCTGGCCCATCATTTTCACATCCCATGATGATTCCCACTCCTCAGTCAACATCCAGCCAGACAGCTGTCCCATATTCTTTTCCTTCTACTTCTGTCTATCTGAGATTCTATATTCCATAGTCTTCGACTCCTGTTCCACCACAGGGTGTTCCATCAGTTTCTGTGCATCCAGCGGCACTCAGCGATCAGACCGGCATAGGTATATTTATAGAACCCTAACAAGTTTTTATAGAAATATTAATTTTCATTATAACATGTTCTGATAAAATTTTTGTTTTTCTTTCATGACAGATACATCTACTGACAGGAGGCGTGGGCGGGGGCGTACACGCATGTGTAAGGTGTGGAACCTCCGCACATAGGTTATGGTGTATTATAATGAAGATAACTAAATGGTTGAGAAAACAGGGCAGCAATGTTGGAGTTTTTTGGCGACGCTTGCAAAATACTCCGACATCATTCTGGTCAGCCCGCTATCGTGGAGACATTTGCCATATGAGGTCAAGGTTAGATCTTGGGCAGATATATGGGTAAAAAATCTGTTCTATTTAATGCCATGAATTATTTTTGTATTTATATGAATTAATATTTTGATTTCAGCTTCGATTTAATTTTCCCGATGGTGAGGGTGCACGATCGGAATGTCTAAATGATTTAGGTGAGATTTGGAGAGCCTAAAAGAATGAGTTGTATACGGGCTGGCATGCTAGAGTTGGCACTGAGTTAGAGGTGGTACCAGTTGTGGATGATTGTCCTATAGATCAGTCTCATCAAATGATTACTCATTGGACGAGTACCCAGTTTAAGGTATTAATAACATTTGAGGTATTTAAATAATAACATTCATGTTTTTCATTAATACTATCTGTTGCATTTTCGAATTTTATTTATGAATCATCTGGAAAAATAAAAAGAACATTAATGCAAATAAATACCTCCACACACTGTGATGCACTACGATGCCTGATCATGAGAGGAAGCATGTATAACAATTGTTTATAAGTTTTCTTTACAACTTACACTTTCTTTTGTTTCTTCAATTTTTTAATAGTTTGCTAAATTTTTCATATATCTTTAGTTTTCAATGTCATTGTAGAGGCAAATACAAAATATTGAAGTACGCGTGCCTTGAAAAAAACATTTTTGCTCGAGTAGACGAAAAAAGGATGGAAGTGCCGTCAAAGAAGCGACTCAGCAGCAGATTGTATGTTTTAATATGTTGAATTTATTTCGTAATATATATTTTGTAACTTAATTATATATTTATATTTTTAACAGGTTGCTTTAGAGGCCCTCGATTCCCAAAAACCAGACAATTTTGGGCCAACAAATCACTTACATAAGGTGTTGGGAGAGGAGCATTCTGGCAGAGTACGCTGCCGACCTAGGGTAGCCCCGATGAGGTATTGGCCCTCCTCATGTACGAGCTTTAGTGACACCGAGCTACAGCATGTTAGGGCACAAGCAGAACAGGCTGAGAAAGGGGCCACAGAGACGGCAGAATAGTCTGCTAGGGCAAACAGTGCGTTTATGAAATTTATTGAAGTTCTACGTCCTACACTTCCAGCAGAGGCCAACCCATCTTTTGATAGGTATATGTCATCGATAAGTTCTATATATGGTGCACCAAGTGGTAGTTCTAGTGGTGGTCAGAATGATGTACAGCTTGATGATGATGATGGCGAGGAGTCTGACATGGAAGAGGAGGGAGAGGAGGAGGGTGAGGTGGGTGGCGAGGGCGAGGACGAGGGCGAGGACGAGGAGGAGGGAGAGGGCGAGGAAGATGATGGGGACGAGGATAAGGGTGATGATGATGATGATGATGATGATGATGGTGATGGTGATGTGGGACAAGTTGATTCATTACATTTTTGACTGATAATACTGAGATTTGATATTTATTCTATTCTAGTTGTTGGTTTTATCTAGACTCGTAGTATAGTATTAGAGTTTAGTTATTTTTATATATAATCTGTTTTTATGGATGTTGTTGTCTTTTTGTGGTTGTGTGTTTGGGAACCCCCCTCTTTCCTGGACCCTGGACAACCCCCACCCTCCTCCCTGGACCCCGGACAGCCCCGCCGGACAGCCCCCAAGACAGACCCCCGGACAGCCCCCCCCACCCTCCACCCTGGACCCCAGACAACCCCCCAGACAGCCCCCCAGACAGCCCCCCGGATAGCCCCCCACCATTTTCATTGGACCCCAGACAACCCCCGAACAGCCCCGGACAGCCCCCGGACAGCCCCCAGACAGCCCCCCAAACAGCCCCCCAGACAGCCCCCCCTCCTCCCTGGACCCCAGACAGCCCCCAAACAGCCCCCCAGACAGCCCCCAGACAGCCACCCAGACAACCCCCCAACCCTCCTCCTTGGACCCCGGACAACCCCCCGAACACCCCCCGAACAGCCCCCCAGACAGCCCCCCAGACAGCCCCCCACCCTCTTCCTTAGACCCCAAAGTGTCTCTCTATGGCTTATAATGGAAGGCAATTTAAGTACATATGGAAAACTGACCAAAAGTATTCGGATTCCATTGAAAATTTAGGAGAACGATCCATGGTTCATATGTTGCATGTATGAGTCAACCCCGTCTCAATCTAAGGCGCGGTGTGGCCACGACCACTCAAAGTGTCTGTCTTCTGTTTCAAAAGGACGTCATTTGAAGTGAAATACATAAACTGGCCTACGGAAAACCGACCAAACGCATTCGGATTGTGTCGATACTTTAGCACAATGATTTATGGGTCATATGTGACGTGTACGAGTCAACCCCGCCACAATCTGAGGCACGGTGTGGCCACCACCACTCAAAGTGTCTGTCTTTTGCTTAAAATGGACAAAAATTTATGTACATATGGAAAACCGACCAAAAACATTCGGTTTCCATTGAAACTTTAGGAGAACGATCCATGGGTCATATGTGATGTGTACGAGTCAATCCCACCTCAATACGAGGCGCGGTGTGGCCGCCACCACTCAAAGTGTCTATCTTCTGTTTCAAAAGGACGTCATTTGAAGTGAAATACATCAACTGGCATACGGAAAACTGAACAAACACATTCGGATTGTGTCGATACTTTAGAACAATGATCCATGGGTCATATGTGACGTGTACGAGTCAACCCCACCTCAATCTGAGTCGCGGTGTGGCCGCCACCACTCAAAGTGTCTGTCTTTTGCTTAAAATGGACAACAATTTAAGTACATACAGAAAACCGACCAAACACATTTGTATTCCATTGAAACTTTAGGAGAACGATACATGTGTCATATGTGACGTGTACGAGTAAACCCTGCCTCAATCCGAGGAGTGTTGTGGTCGGCACCACTCAAAGTGTCTGTCTTCTGTTTCAAAAGGACGTCATTTGAAGTGAAATACATCAACTAGCATACGGAAAAACGACCAAACACATTCGGATTGTGTCGATACTTTAGCACAACGATCCATGGGTCATATGTGACATGTACGAGTAAACCTCGCCTCAATATGAGGCACGGTGTGGCCGCCACCACTCAAAGTGTCTATCTTTTTCTTAAAATGGACAACAATTAAAGTACATACGAAAAACCGACCAAACGCATTCGGATTCCATTGAAACATTAGGAGAACGATCCATGGGTCATATGTGACGTGTATGAGTCAACCCCGCCTCAATCCGAGGCATGGTGTGGCCGCCACCACTCAAATTGTGTGTCTTCTGTTTCAAAAGGATGTCATTTGAAGTGAAATACATCAACTGGCATACAGAAAACCAACCAAACACATTCGTATTGTGTCGATACTTTAGCACATCGATCCATGGGTCATATGTGATGTGTACGAGTCAACCCCGCCTCAATCTGAGGCGCAGTGTCGCCGCCACCACTCAAAGTGTCTATCTTTGGCTTAAAATGGACAACAATTTAAGCACATATGGAAAATCGACCATACTCATTCGGTTTCCATTGAAACTTTAGGAGAACGATCCATGGGTCATATGTGATATGTACGAGTCAACCCTTCCTCAATCCGAGGTGCGGTGTGGCCGCCCCCACTCAAAGTGTCTGTCTTCTATTTCAAAAGGACGTCATTTGAAGTGAAATACATCAACTGGCATACAGAAAACCTACCAAACACATTCGGATTGTGTCGATACTTTAGAACAACGATCCATGGGTCATATGCAACGTGTACAAGTCAACCCTGCCTCAATCCGAGGCGCGGTGTGGCCACCACCACTCAAAGTGTCTTTCTTTTGCTTAAAATGGAAAACAATTTATGTACATATGAAAAACCGACCAAACGCATTCAGATTCCATTGAAACTTTAGGAGAATGATCCATGGGTCATATGTGATGTTTACGAGTCAACCCTACCTCAATCCGAGGCGCGATGTGGCCGCCACCACTCAAAGTGTCTGTCTTCAGTTTCAAAAGGACGTCATTTAAAGTGAAATACATCAACTGGCATACAGAAAACCAACCAAACGCATTCGGATTGTGTTGATACTTTAGCACAACGATCCATGGGTAACATGTGATGTGTACGCGTCAACCTCGCCTCAATCTGAGGTGCGGTGTGGCCAACACCACTCAAAGTGTCTGTCTCTTGCATAAAATGGACACCAATTTAAGTACATACAGAAAACTGACTAAACGCATTCGGTTTCAACTGAAACTTTAGGAGAATGATCCATGGGTCATATGTGACATGTACGAGTCAACCTTGCCTCAATCGGAGGCACGGTGTGGCGGCCACCACTCAATGTGTCTGTCTTCTGTTTCAAAAGGGCGTCATTTGATGTGAAATACATCAACTGGCATACGGAAAACCGATTAAACACATTCGGATTGTGTCGATACTATAGCACAACGATCCATGGGTCATATGTGATGTGTATCGGTAAAACCCGCCTCAATCCGAGGCGCGGTGTGGCCTCCACCACTCAAAGTGTCTGTCTTTTGCTTAAAATGGACAACAATTTAAGTACATACGGAAAACCGACCAAACGCATTCAGTTTCCATTGAGACATTAGGAGAACGATCCATGGGTCATATGTGACGTGTACGAGTCAACCCCAGCTCAATTTGAGGCGCGGTGTGGCCGCCACCACTCAAAGTGTCTGTCTTCAGTTTCAAAAGGACGTCATTTGAAGTGAAATACATCAACTGGCATATGGAAAACCGACCAAACGCATTTGGATTGTGTAGATACTTTAGCAAAACGATCCATGGGTCATAGGTGATGTGTATGTGTCAACCCCGCCTCAATCCGAGGCTCGGTGTGGCTGCCACCACTCAAAGTGTCTGTCTTTTGATTAAAATGGAAAACTAATTAAGTACATACGGAAAACCGACCAAACGCATTCGGATTGTGTCGATACTTTAGCACAATGATCCATGGGTCATATATGACGTGTACGAGTCAACCTTACCTCAATCTGAGGTGCGGTGTGGTCGAAACCACTCAAAGTATCTATCTTTTTTTTCAAAAGTACGTCATTTTAATTGAAAAACATCAACTGGCATACGAAAAACCGACCAAACGCATTCAGATTGTGTCGATACATCAGCACAACGATCCATTGGCCATATGTGACGTGTAAAAGTCAACCCCACCTCATTCCGAGGTATGGTGTGGCCGCCACCACTCAAAGTGGATGTCTTTTGTTTAGAAAGGACGTCATTTGAAGTGAAAAACATCAACCGGCATACGGAAAACCGACCAAACGCATTCGGATTGTGTCGATACATTAGCACAATGATCCATGTGTCATATATGATGTGTACGAGTCAACCCCGCCTCAATCTGAGGCGCGGTGTGGCCGACACCACTCAAAGTGTCTATCTTTTGCTTAAAATGGACAACAATTTAAGTACATACGGAAAACTGACCAAACACATTCGGTTTCCATTGAAAAATTAGGAGAACGATCGATGGGTCATATGTGATGTGTACGAGTCAACGTCGTCTCAATCTGAGGTGTGGTGTGGCCGGCACCACTCAAATTGTCTTCCTTTTGTTTCAAAAGTACGTTATTTTAATTGAAAAACATCAACTGACATACAGAAAACCTACCAAACACATTCGGATTCTGTCGATACATTAACACAACAATCCATGTGTCATATGTGATGTGTACAAGTCAACCCCACCTCAATATGAGGCGCGGTGTGGCCGGTATCTCTCCAGGTGTATGTATTATGTTTAAAATGGACATTATTTCATGTAAAAATATATTGTATACAAAAAACCAATCAAATTATGAATTGACTCCCGGATTCCACATATAATTGTCATCTAAATTATATTTACGTTATAAATTCTAATTTAATTATGGATGTGTATAGTTCCACCATTATATGTTAAATGTGTATGAATTTGTTCTCTATATGTAATTGTTAGTTGGTTATTGCAGGTACAATAATTGTATATGTATGTGTTAGTTTATTGCAGGTACAATAATTGGATTGAAAATGAGAGGGAACCACAAAATGAGACATGGTGGGAAAATTGGATATCTGCTTGGAAATTGCAGAGCTGCTGTGCTGGGAAATTACAGAGCTGCTGGTCAATTTTCCCAGTAGAGGTTATGCCAACGGTTTTGAACCGTTGGCATAGAATGTGTAGGCATTGTTTTACCAACAGTTCTATGAATCATTGGTAAAACACTTTTCCCAACAGTTCTAAACAATTGGGAAAGAGAATACATTGGGTTTTTTCCAACGGTTCATAGAACCGTTGGGATAAACATGATAAATTTTTGCACTATTTCCCAACGGTTCTTGAAAACCGTTGGGATAGGGTAATTTTTTAGCACTCTATCCCAATGGTTCACTATAAACCATTGGGAAAAACATTTCCCAATGGCTTACTTCCCTACGGGTTTCAGAACCATTGGTATAACATATACAAATGGTTCTTCAGCCTTTCCCAACGGTTCAAAACTGTTTCGAAATCCTCCATTTCCAGTAGTGAAAATATACGTGAAAAACAAAACAATTAATACTCGGAAAAAGTATTTTAAGAAATAATTTCTATTAAAATTGATTTAAAATGTCATAAATGGGTCATATAAGATATTCTAATTATGTGAATATTTTTGTAATAAAATTATAATAAATAGAAATTTATATTATAGGATGTTAAAATCACTTATGTTGTAATTCAATCATTGTGTAAGGAATTTCTGTTTGAATTTTATTTAATTCCATGATTATTTCAATTTAGATTTCTTTTGGGAAAATTGTATGATCCTAATATTTTAAAACCCAAATATTTACTTTTCCTTCGGTTATATTGTATTTTATTTTATAATTCATCATTTATTATCTTTTTACATAATGAATCAATAATTTTGTTTCATACTGTGGACATTATTTTAAAAATACTTTCTTAATATTTTTTCTTCTAACTATTTGCATTCCAAGCCCATATTTTCATTAAAATGTTTTGAATTTTTTAATATAATACATTTTTTATTAAATTCATTATTACCAATTTACTACTTTCTGTTAGAATACATAATAGGAATCTTCGAGTCTTTTTCTGATTGTGGTACTTTTTAAAAAACGTATTAAAGAAATCATTATTTTAAAATACACCATATGAATTATTTTCCCCAATGTTGTGAATTATAATTATTTGGACGATTCGTTTACTAGTTTTTATTTTTATTTTCAAGGAATGATTTTTTCATAATATTTTGAGAATTTATATTTAATAATATTTCAAAATAAAATCGTTTTATTTTTTTAAGTTAATGATAAAAAATTTAAAATTTTATTTATACATTTCATCCTACACAAAGTTATAAGGAATTTATTTTTAATGTTTTCCTTGTATTTTCAATTAAAAAATCATTTTTTACTAATAAAACCCTACATTTATGATGAATATCCGACCTTATTTTCCGGATAATGGATTATAGCATATCTTGGGAATATTCACTTTCACGTTATCATGTTCTATATCCCTATACATTATTTAGTAGTCGTTATTTTTATCCTCTATGTTTATATGTTTAATATAATTGATGAATTAAAGATCATATATATTAAATTTACAATGTTTCAATACTATACCCATTTTATAAATGGTATTAGTTAATGGAATCTTATTAATTATGTTGTTTCATTCAAAAGATAAATATTAATGTTCAGTAATCTTGATTTAATACAAATATTTTTTAAATTATAATTATATATGGTGATGAATTTTATTTATCCTTCTGAATATGTGTAATGAATACGAACTTTAAACAATGGTTGGGGATTCTTAATAGAAATCCACTTAATTCATCGTTAAATCTTATGATACAAAACAATTTGGAATGATTTGTTAAATAAGGCTATAGAATCATATCATAAGAATTTGGTATTTAGTTTACACCAGACCATAATGAGATAATATGTTTGTCATATCACATTACAAGATGCAAATACTGTTCTTTTCATGGCTTGATAATAATATTCCTGATTTTCATAGCTGAGAGGCCTTAATATTGAATATATATAATTATTCATTTCCTTAATTAAGAAATAATTTTTCATTATTCATGTGATAGTTTTATTGATATTATCCATGAATGTTCATTAAATTATAATTATTGGTTGAATATAATTTATTTTTTATCCACTTTTACATGTTGATTATGGCTTATTTATTTAGATAGCTTCAATTGTGCATAACTCTTAATGAGAATATGATCTAACCCTTTATTTTTTTCCTTTCTAATGTTTTTGAGGAAGGATATTAATAATGATTTCAAGGATACATGAATTTATATTATGTACTACATTTATATTTCTTAAGTAATATGAGAATCATTTATGTATCTAGGTTTCCAAGACTATTAAATGTTTTGATCATGAGTGGTGATATCGATTATATCACAACCATTTCCATAAAGTAAAAATCGTATTTGGTTTTGCGGAGTCTGTGTGTTATTGTGGAAACCATAATTTGGATTAATCACTTTTTTGTAAATAAAAAAACCATTTTTTACAATAATATTCTTAGGGGAACCATATATAGAAATCAACTCATAGATTTGATTAAAAATATTTTACATTTAAGATGAATTGAGTTAAATTATTTTTTGAAAAATTGATAGCTTGATGATATGAAATGGTATATATATGGTCGAATTTGATGTGGCTTTATTTCAATACATTTTATTCACATCGTTTTGGTTTTTCTTCTATTTTTCATGGTCATTTGTTATTTTATTTAATAATAAATGAATCATTATCATAATGAGATAAAATTTCAGTTCTTTAAACAATGTAGTAGAAAATAAATGTTTTTGTTCTTAATTTATGTAAAATTTGTGGTTTTAAATTTCATATATTTTCATATCAAAAAATCTAGTATATTTTATTGATACATTAATTGATATATATATATATATATATATTAACGTATCTCTAAAATGTGTTTCTCCATAAAATTAATTTTATCTATATTATTTACATTTTGACTTAAATATATATTATAAGAATTAATTTTTTCTTTATTTTCTATATTTTATGATTTTCTTTGGTTTAATTTCAATTGAAGTCAAATTCAACATTTTTTTAAAAAAAATTGGTGTTATATTTTTGTAAAAAAGTTACTAGAATATAGAAAAGGCTAATTAAGATGACCTGTTTTTGCCCATTAGAGGAGTGTTTTTCATGTTTTAATGTTTAGAATTCCTTTATGATTGATTCTTCTACTAGTTCATAACAAGAATTATGTAGTTATAAGTAGTATTATATTGGTTCCCATGGGTATACATGTGTAATGTATGAGTTTTTTCATAACACCCGACATTCAGTTGAGTTAAATGGAGCACAATTATACACGTTGAAATCCAACCAAGACCAATAACTTTAACTAATGAGGATATAATTGCCGAGATTCTCATTTTAAACAATATAAAGGTTTAAACCAGTAGATCATATGGTTAAAACTAGGAGATTTCATCTTCATAAGTATGAATTCTCATCATAATGTTGTTTAATGGAGCTCATATAGTTTAAATACATTCACATAGGGGTCCACGCTACTCATAAGCTACTATATGTTGCAACATTTGAATATTTGGTTGAATGATGGATTAAATTTCCATATAATACCATATATTCCTAGTTTTTTATATATAAATAATATTTATGTTCCATTGATGCTGAACTTAAATAGAATATCTTGAGTATTTTAGGGGAAGTTTGGATGAAGGATTCAAGAAGCACTATTGGAGATACGACCTATGTGGTGGAGCATTAGTTAATCCAACAAATAGAGATGATGTATAGTGATCAAACCAATAGGTAGATATATCATTAAATGATGGATTTTATATCAAATATATGTGATAGTAATATGAATCACATGAAGAAATTGAAGGTTTAATTTAAATGTAATTGAATCTATATTCATCTTACAAGAATACTACAAAATGTGTAGGTTGGTGCAATTCATTCTACAATATCTATTTTGATGTAATGAATGGATCTATAGTTGATGCAAGTCATGATTAACCTAGGGTTTATCCATTTGGTTGATTATTACGGTAAAAAAATTTTATCAATATTTATCTTTTTTTCTTACAAAGTAGGATTCCAGAACATATATATGTCATAATTCATTCGATATTTATGATTATGTAATTTAAATTTCTTTTGGTATATATATATTTTTTTTCTTCCACTGTATTTTTATTCCTCCCTCATAAATGTATTTATAATCTACTACATAGTTCTAAGAATTGAATTTCATTGTTTTATTGATATTTCAAGACAAAGATGTTTATCATCCTCTTCTTCACTCATGGTTAATGGTAACAGTGAAGTGGGAAGATGTGATGAAATGATCACTCCTGAATTATGTTTGTTTCTTTATTCCCTTAATAATTTCCACATTTACCTGTTATTTTAATCAACATGGTGTTTAGGGTATGTTATATGATTTCATGATCTCACAAAAAAAACTTTTCTTCCCAAGAGACACTCCTTTATGTCTGAATATACAAATATACAAAAGAGAGAGGTGAATATTTCCTTATCAAAATCTGTCAAAATTCATCTTTTTAAAGACATATAATGTTTATGTGGATAAGAAGTCTTTATCTTCCTTAAAGTAGTATGAGTAGCGGATAAACAAAAAGAAAAAACATAGAATTTCATAGTGTTTTAAGGCCCAAAATATCCCTAATATACTCCACCAATATTTTTCTATGTGAGTTCAGGGAATTTCACTATTCAAGTCCTCATATCATTAGAATAGTTCCCAACTGAGTGCAGGTATTTAACACCTTTTAAAAATAGGGCTAAAAATATAGACTTGTTTTTCTTTGTCTAAGAACTGAAAAAAACCAACATAGATCAAGAATCTGGTACTCCAAAGAATAAATATAGATTGATTTCATGAAATAGATTGATCTTCATAGTTGCTGAAACAATTGACAGTAAATGGATCTTCTTCTCCAGAACAGATAAAAATCAATAGATTGAACAATCTGTAGTGATTCTCATCACAAAATTAACGTCAATTTAAAACAGAAACAAAACAAAGGTAGTGAACATGTAGTATAAAAGGAAATATGTATATCACCAAAGAGTTTCACTAATTTTTATATTGATCATTCTTTGTAGAAAATGAAGAAAAATTCTCAAAAACAATTATTATTTTCTGATGGAATTCTCTACAAATAAATAGCCATCAATTTTCATTACTATTTTAGATCCAAAGAAATAGACAAAATTATAGTGAAAAATCATAATGGAATTTAAAATGAGTTTCTTCACCCCTCATAATAATAGGACAAATAATTTCTGAAAAAAAAGAGTTCTTTGAAAAGATCAAAACAATCCATGAATTAGTCTTTAAATCTAACTTGACAGTTGCCACAATCATGAATCGAAGAGAATGCTTCAAGAAATATTTCCATTAAGAACACTATATTGAATTTAGAATGTAGAATAAGTTTGAATGTGTAGATTGGGGTTCTGTTACATAATGTAGGGTTCCTTGGCGTAGCATAGGGATGATGATCCTTATATTCATCCTTGTAATCATAAAATCCTGAATATAGAATATATTGACAATAAATTCAAATTTTTGAACCTATGATATGAACCGTAATTACAGATTCCAATGTAGCATTGTGGATCCATATAGATATCGATCCAAACTGGGAATATTTCAACTTAACATATGGTTGATTCTATAAGTAAAATACTTCCCTTCAGTGTAACGTAGGGATGAAAATAGTGTTTCTAGAATTATAATAAAATTGATAAAATATTCATTATAAAATATAATATCATATACTTTTAAACAAAATAAAGTCATTAGAAAACCAAGAAGGGTATTTGTGAACATAAAAAGCATCATTAATTATATTGTATTTTGAAGAAAAAGTATTCCCAACAATATCCCCCTTTTTTATGATCACAAAACCCATTTTAATTCATAAAAACAATTAGACAAATTATAGAATTTTTTAAAAAATTCCTATATAGAAAAAATTTGGATTTGACATATTTATTTAGATAATAAAAAATTATCAAAACAGTTGGGATTAATAATTATTCTCCATGGATACTCCCCATTATCCTCATTTTTCTTATATAAATAAGAGGATAAAAATTAATGAATCAATATAAACCATAGTTAATATGGTGCTTAACTATGTAAAAATATATATTAATCAATTTTAAAATCTATTTTTGGAAATAAAGAATTGAACTAAAGTAAATATAAATAAAATAATGAATAAATTTAGACAATTGAAGAAGACATTCAAATGTTGTTAAAAGGATTGAAATACAATATAGAATTAGTTTGAGTCTTCAAAATGAGTGGTATTAATGCTCGGTTTTAGTAGGAACAGAGGGTTATTTTGGATGATTAATGCCTTTGAATGAACTTTTAATATCCAACATCATCAGTAACAATATTTAATATGATTATTAAAATCTTCTTTCAAATAGTGAAGTAGCATCATAGAGTTATTCCAAATCATCACGTCGTCCAGTAAGTTGATTTTAATAAACAATTCCACTTCATCCTTGGGAATAATAAAAGAAATCAACTTTTTTCTAAGCTAATTAATCTCTTGTCCCAGCCATGATTCATTTGAAGTCAATTGACTTACCTGAAGCATTTAGTTTACTAACAGAACACCAAACAGAATTATATCACAGTGAAGAGTGTTCATCCTGTCATTGATGTCATCTAAAATAGTATTAATTACTTCAATATACCACAAAATAATCTACTGTGGTATTTTTAAAAGAATAATTGTATCTTTCTTACAGAGATTGAAATTCTCTTCCAATGATAACCTTGAAATTTTCAAATTATGTCTTCTTGAAAGACTCTTCCTTTAAATTTTATTGTTTCCTTGAGTGTTTGGAAATTCGCTCCATCAAATCTCTATCAGAGATTTGATTTTCTTTTAACCCTCTCAAATGAAACTTTTGAGCTTCATACATTGATATTTAAATAGAAATAGCATATTCTCTACAAATTTCTTCTCTTCTGTATCTAGTTTTTCACTTAAGTGTTAATATTGAGTTTCCAGTAGATGAATCCTTATTTTTTGAGCATCAACCTCATAGTGAGAAGGGTCAAAAGATTTATTTCATCCATTATTGACCCTAAAAATAGCCATACTCAGCTTACCATCTCCTTCTGATCTACTCTTTAAAGTAGATCCTCCAACAAATCAACATTGTGAACATTTTGAGTTCTAACATCATGGATCACTACCCTTTGACGTTATCGACTTTGAGCCTCCTACATAACATGAAATTTTACTTGGGTATCCTTCCTGGTTTTTTCCTCATTATCATGTGATATGACATTTGCATAACCAACAATATATTTGACTACTATATCTAGAACAATAACTAGAAATATTCTTCTTGTTTGAATAAGAGTGTACCATGTCCAATATTCTCCTTCATTTTTTAGCCTAGAATAAATATAACCAATAGAGGGGATTAACCAATTTCTACACTTGAGCATTTTCCAATAAATTTTCTATTCTCTAGCATGAACTAGTAGCAAACTATTTCAATAGTTTCTCTAGACAACTCTTATATTTTTCACGGTTCCAGCATTAAATGTATTTTTGTGATGAAAGGTCTTTCCATAAAACATATTTATAATTTTACCCAACCATCTGAACCAAAAATAAATAATCCTTCCATAAAGATAATATATCATCTTTTATTCAGAATTATCACAATGAATGATGTAATAAATCATAAACTAGAAAAAATTATAGTTGTGTTTTTATTAAAAACATGACAAACATGTCAGGATATAGAACTCTCTCAAGCACAGTCGTCATTAGTAAAATTTTGACAAGATAAATTTCATCAAAACATGGCGATAATGTGTTAAATATTTCGTAAACACCTTTTTGACCACCCATGTGTCAAAAATATAAAATATTATATCCAATTAATTTTAATGACCATATCTAATATTCCTCATGTCGAACTAAAACTCCCCCACCTGGGGAAAATGATGTAACTCAGCCATCTCAACAAAATTCCTTGAAAACACTTGATTAATTATTTTTAAAATAATATTGTCTTCCTAAAAACAAAAATTAAATGTATCATTTTGAAAGAACTCCATTACTTCAATCTCATAGACCATTGGCATATTGCCTTCCCTTAAGGCAAAAACTAAGCCTTAAAAATTCAATGGTTTATTAAGGGATAAAATTTTGAAATCTAAATATCCACTGTCAATTACCTTAACTTGCAAAATGATGTATGATTTCTATAAGAATACAAGAAATTTTCAGGTTCAAAGTCAAAATATCTCTACATGGATTCCATTGTTGTTGGTTAGGAAACAAAAATGTTGAAAGGTATTGGGTTTTCTGTAATTGGGAGAGAAAAGAGAGTGAAACTCTCAAAGATTGAAAGGATGTGTGGGAGTGAGGAAGATAATACATAGAGAGAAAATTGTTTCTTTCACTGATTTAAGATAGTGTAAAATAATAATAATAATAATAATAATAATAATATAGATAAGATAAAAAAATGAAATGAACAAAAAATATGAAACAAAAATTAAAACAATGAAATTACTTACAATTTATGAAAGATAAAAACTAAAAAAATGAACTGAGAGAAATATTTTATTTAAAATTATAAATATCTAACTCCCCATTAATAAAATAAATATTATAATTAGTAAGAGTTTTTGTAAAAATGTCATCTAATTGATATTCGGTTTAAACAAAATCAGGAGATATATTATTTTTATGAACAAGATCTCTTAGAATATTATATCGTATATCAATGTTCATAACCCTAGAATGACTTAATGGATTTTTAAAGATATTAATAGAACTAGTATTATAAAATATAATAGGAATACTATTAAAATATATTTAAAAATCCTACAAATTGTTTTTCATCCATAATACTCATGCACAAAAACTTCCTATAGATACATATTCTACCTCAGTAGTTGGTAGAGCTATAAAGTATTGTTTCATACTAGACCATGAGATTAAATATTTGTCTAAAAAGTTTTAAGGGACTGAGGTAATTTTTCTATCTAATATAAAAACTCTATAGTCACTATTTGAATATTAAATTAAACTAATATTATATATTTGGGGTAAAGATGTGATTGAAAAAACTGTTACTTTTAACCATTAAAAAATTATATTTACAACAATAAGATGATAATTTGTTGGATTTGATTGAAATATAACCCAAAGTCATACTGAATACATAATTTCTAGCCTACTAGCAGTAAGATATAATAAATTGTTTATAACACCTCTATATAACTACTTTTCCAATGTATTTCTAGCTTTTTCCATGTTATGATTTATATTGGTACACATAGGAGTTGTAAATGTCTTGTTGTTTTCATGTCCACACTACTTTTTTAAATCGAAAATGAATTTGATTTGATTTAAAAAATTTCCAAAGTCATTTTAATAAATATGAAATCCTAAATAGAAATTCAGTTCTCCCATCATGCTCATATCAAATTCTTTTTAAATAAGTTTTAAAAAATTAAGACAAATCTTTTGATTAGAAGAAAAAAAAATTAAATCATCTACATAAATTATTACTAATAAAATATTAGAACAAAATTTTTTCCTAAAATGTGTTTGATTTTTTAAACCAACCGTAAAATATATATTCAAAATAAAAGAACTTAATCTTTCATACCAATCTCTAGATTCATGTTTAAGTCATTTATGGGATTTAGTATGTTTAAAAACAAAATCTGGTATATAATAATTTTAAAAACTATGATATTTTTTAACATATACTTCCTCAATTAAATAAAAATATAAAAAAGAATATTTTACATCCATCTAATATAATTTAAAATTCAGTTTAGATTCATAATCTATCATAATTATAATGTCTTCTAGTATAGTTACAGTGGAAAAGGTCTTATAATAATATATTTCTTCCTGCTAATTATAACCTTTTAATAATAATCTTGATTTATTCCTATTGATGATCACTTATCATCCTCTTTGTTTCTGAAAAATATTTTATCCCAATAATTTGATAATTTTTTGGTCTCTTAACAAGTTCCCAAACTTCATTTATTTTTAATTGGTTTAACAATTCATGTATGGCTATCATCCAGCTCTCATATTTTAATACTTCTTCTATAGTCATATGATCTAACTGGGATATAAAGGAAGAAAATTCAACTAGATTTCTTTTTTTTATTCTAGTTCTTATACTTGTATTTTGGTTTCCTATATTAGTTTCTAAAGGATGGTTCTTTATGGTTTTAGACTTTCTATGTACAACACTTTTTATTTCCTCAGATTCACGTTCTATTGAATTGGACATAATTTTATTTATATCACTTTGAAAATCATTTTTATGGGTTTCAAGTCTAATGTTTTCATATGTGGATATGACTTCATTAGTTTGATGATTTCATATAATAAAGGGGCCAGTCTCATAAAAAACACATGAAATGATTATTCAACAATCCATGACTTTTTATTAAACACCCTATAGGCTTTAGAGGTAACATAAATATCCCAAAAATACTCCTTCGTCATATTTTGGATCAAACATACCAACATTGTCCTAGGTGTTTAGGATATACACCCTTTATCCAAAAACATTAAAGTGATTTACTTTAGGGATTATGTTATTCCACAGTACATAGTGATTATTTTTAAAAATTGTCCAAATAGAAACTATAATCATAATATTGTGTATTATTCTCACATCCTCTGCCCAAAAATAGTTAGGTAGACTGTATTCTTTTAGCATTGTACCATCCATTTATTGAATTGTACTATTCCTCTATTCAAAAATTCCATTTTGGTGAGGTTCACTTGGGGGAGATAATGTGTGTTAAATACCCATATTTGATAAAAATGAATTTAATTCTTTGTTATCAAATTCTCCACAAAGATCAATTGTTATTGAAATTAATTTAGAAGATTTTTCATTTGGATAAAAAACACAATCTCTTAAACACATAAAAACTTCACTATTAAGTGTAAGAAAATCAACCCATGTAAATCGAGATTAATCATTAATTAAAACATAAAAATATGATTTACCAGCAAAACATTCTTCTCTTGATGATCCAAACAAATCCAAATGGATAAATTCTAGAGGTTTTGATGTAACAATTTTCTTAATATATTTTAAAGATGATTTATGTTTCATGTCAATTTGGAATGCATCAAAAAATATGTCACTATCAAACTTACAACTGGGTATGTCAAAAACTAACTATTTTTTTAACATTTATTTATATCATAAATATAATTGTTTCCATGTCTTCAACTCCAAATCCATGATTTAGTTATCTTAGCTGGTAAATAGTTCACTTTTTATTTGCACATGGAATGTATTTCCAACGTATAAACATTGTCAGTTCAAGGTGCTCTGAACAGAAGTAGTTTATCTCTAAAAACTGAACAGGAATTGTAACAAAAAGAAACCTCGAAACCATCATCACAATGTTTTGAAATACATATCAAATTCTACCCTAGTCCTTACACATATAGACATTATTAATATTACAGGTCTTTGGATCTCCAATATTTCCAACTACAACTATCTTTCCATTGGAATTATCCCAAAAAGTTACATATCCTACATCAATTTGAGTCGACGTGTGAACCTTTTAAAGATATCCAATCATGTTCCCAGAAAATCCACTATCCATATAACATATAACAATTCCGTTTCTCTGGCCTCTTTCCGATAAAATCATTTAATTATTCTTTGTTTTGGTACCCACACATTCTTATGTCCCTTAGTTTTTGTTATAAAAGATCATGGTATCTAGAGATGAATTGTTTCTTTATATGTAGTATCATTATCTTTAAAAAATATTTTTGGTATAAAGGATCGTTTTATTCCACTAATTTAGGGATTTTTTAAAAAACTATTTTTTTGTTACATGTCCATTAATTCCGTAATAATAATAGATTTCACTATTTGAGTTGGGAAAAATTAATTCTTATATAGTTTTTATTTTTCACCCATTATACCTATTAAAAACCTTTATCCTTAATAACATTTTTACCAAGATTCTAATTTATGATATTTTATCCGTTTAAAAAAAATAGAATCACTCCTAGAAGTTTCTACCTCATCTTTTAATTCTTTAATCTTGTTCTGATTATCATCAAATTTTGTATTAATTGATGTAAATATATCAATTAGATAATTATGTTTATTTATTAAAGTATCTATTTCACTTAAAATGAAATTAAGTATGTTCTTTAATGATTTTTTCTCCAATAATGAATAATATATATCCTATATTATAAAATAATAGCCAGGTAATTTATCATTTGAACAGCGAATATCAGAATTTGAATTAGGTGAATAATAGGTTTGTACCATATTATATTCATCTATGAAACACATATTTGCTTTCATATTTGATTCTTCCTTTTCTGAATTAGATTTTGGTGAGCTGCTGGAGTCTTCAGAAATAGTCTAATTTTCATTCATTTCCCTTTGTCTTTCTATACACAATCCTCAATTTTATGATATCTGTTATCTAATATCCTCTTTTCAACTTTTAGCTAATGAAAATAGGGTCTTATATGACATAATTTCTTGAATTCATAGAATCAGTATTCCCTAAACTATTTTTCATCTATTTTGAAGGAATTTCTAAACCCTCTTTTCTTGTTACAGAACATTCTAAACATTATGTATAATTGAGAATATTCAATTTCAGAATCAAGTATTTCTAAATTCTTTTCTTATATGCCTTCTTTCATTACAATTTTTCTTTTCATATGAGATGTTACCTTTAGATAAGTTCTTTCCTTTTTCTCTAAGACATTATGATATTCAACTTCATGTTTCAATTCATCTTTATACATTATCTATGTCTGAATCAACTATCTCCTTGTTAGATTGTTGAGAGTTGATGATTGTTGAATTACAGCTGATATACCATTCCATTTAGTAGATAGTACACTTAGTACATTCAATGATTGATATTATTGTTTGATTGGATCACCTAAAGATGTAATATTGTTAACTATTCATGTAATCCATCCATTAATTTGTGTAATTCTCTCTCTATCAATAATCTAAAGGTTTCAAACAACATTTTGGATGTTTCATATCACATTTTTCATGCATTATCAATTAATTCATAGGAAAATGCAATAGTTTCCCATATTTCATATGTTGAAGTAGTATATTTTGAAACTCTATTGAACTCATATGTCCCTAATCCAAAAATAATATCATTCATGGAATTCAAATTCATATCATAATCTGCTTCAGTTGCAGCATCCAAAATTCCTAATTTCCTAGGAATTTGATATGGGGTTATGATTTTTTACTAATCTCATTATGCAATATTTTTTTAATATATGATCATAATTGGAATCCATCATCTATAATATTCACCATTGAAATAAGGACCATGGAACATGGCCATTCGTTCTCTAGGATCAGTCATTTCTATCTTTTTATAGACAATTAAACTTTTATCTTTCTATAAAATTATCCAAAAAAGAAACCCCCTAATACCAATTATGAGGCCATAATATACAAATATAAAAAAGAGGGTGTTGAATCGTGTCTTTTAAAAAATATGGCACAACCCTGCCTTTAAACGTCAACTATTGTTTAAGGGGATATCAGTTTTTATCTACTGTATAAAAGTATGGGCAATGAAAAATAAAATGATAAAACAGTTTTTGTATAATGGTTTGGGCACAAAAATTTCCTAGTCCACTCCACCAATAAATCTCCCAGAGAGTTTGGTTAATATCACTATTCAGGTCCACATATCAAAAGACCAATTCACAACTAAGTGTATGAAGTTGAAACCTTTTCAAATAAGGCTAAAAAGAGCCTTCTGATTCTTTAATAGAGAACCAAAAACCACAAAATAGATGGACAATAAATTTATCCCAATAATCAACAGAGGATAATGTGATTAAATTTATTGATCTTTATTATTGCAGTAGAAACTAATAGTAAATGGATCCTCGACTCTAAAAAAGATAGACATCAAGAGATAGAACAATTTGATGTGATTCTCATCACAAAATGATCTTCAATTGAAAACAGAAACAAAAAAATAATAGTGTACTAATAATAGAACAATAAATATGTATATTAAAAATGGGGAGCACACTTTTAATGCTTGATCATTATTTCCATCACACAAAGTAAAATTCTCAAAAATGATTCATATTTTCTGAAGGAATTCTCAGCAGATAAACAACCAATGATTTACACGAATATTTTATATCCAAATAAATATCCTAAATTATAGCAAAAATTTAAAAATGAATTTACCAAGAGAGACACAACCCAAAATAATAAAATGATCAATAATCTATGAAAAACATAGGTCTTTGAATATATCAAAATGATCATTGAATCATTAATTAAATCTGACATGACCATTGTAGGAATCACGAATCGAAGAGACATAATCAAGAAATCATGCCATTGCGATCACAATAAATAATTGAGAATATATTATAGGGTTGAATACATAGCGTAGGGTTATATTGTGTATCATAGGTTTATTTTAACTAGCGTAGAGATGATGATCCAAAATGTTCATCATTGTCAGAAAAAAATCTTCAATGTACCATTGATTAACCATTCGCTCAAATTCTTGAATGAATGGTAGGAACAGTAATTCCAAATTAAAACATAGGATTTCTAATCCATAATCATGTTGATCCAAACTGAAAATATTATATCTTAACGTATGGATGACACTATATGTAAAAGTTTTCATTTCAAAGTAATGTAGGGATGAAAAAAGTGTTTTTTGAATTATTCATGAAACATTATACTTTACATAATAGAATATAAAATCCATCACATTTACTCAAAAAACATTAATTAGAAAACAACAATGGGTATTTGTGAGAATCAAAATAGTCATTAATTATGGATTATTGTGTAGACAAAATATTCCCAACAAACCTTATGTTGGGTGGTTTTATTAATTTACAATTATCACAGTAGGGAGATAGCTTCATGTATTATGAGACAACATGGAGAGTGGGTTCACTACTATTTGATAGATTACTGATTTACTTAAAACATAAATCATTCATTTTGTAATTTATTCTTTTGATGTTTAACTACCACAGTTTATTTTTGGTATCCAATAGGGGAGTGAATCAACTTGGGATTATTCTACTCTATTGTTAACATCCATCTTGATTAATATTATCTTCTAGATTTTATTTCCTCAATTTTTTATTTTTCTAGATGTATTGATTTTTTACATTATCACTATCATTTTTTATATTATTATTTACAAATAGATTAAAAAACCCAAACATTGTCTAATAATGTTTCACTAAGATGAAAATACTTACTCTTTAAGATGACCTCTCCATTAGCCACTATGTAATATCTATAGAGATTATAAATTACTTCTTGATCATCCATATGATAAGTTAATGTCACCATTCACACTCTTTTCTTCATATTATATTTTTCTATAAGAATAATTTAAAATTTTAAATAAATCTTTAAATAATTTATTCTTCATGATATTTGGAAAATTATGTTCATGTCTATAATGTTAAAAAAAATGATTCCTTTCACATTTTCTATATAATGTCAAAGATTACCTTTTTTGGAAAATTAAAAAATAACATTCAAATATTTTTTAAAAAAAATCATTGATGAAAATTTAATTTATATATCATTTTATAATTTTAAAAATATTATTTAATGAATATTAGGGAAAGTATGTGTATGAAATAAAATGATTATCCTCTGAGTAGATAAATCATGGATATTTTCCACAAATATATGATTTTAGTATATTGACTATATATATAGTTGAAAATGAAATGAAAAATAATAATGTACAAAATAACCACATTACTATAATTTTTATTTGGTTTTAGAATGGAAAATTAAATAATTCCTCCATCAATAACTTAAACATAAAATATCACAATTAATGATGAAATTGTAAAATAAACCCACACTACTTTGGTAAATTTTGAATCATAACACTAATAAAGGAAATAAAATAAAATGAAACATTAAATTCTATAAATATATATACATTCATGATATCCCATATTAATAGGGATGTAGATTCACCTCATAAAAAATATGTTCGTAATACCAAATATGCCTCAATAGTGTAGAAATTGGGATGATATCTCTTACAAATACCATACAAACGAAGTGCGAAATATTCAAATATCTGATTATTTATATGAAATTTATATCCACATAAAACAATTCTAAATAAAACATAAAAAAAAATATTAATATACATAATCTTAAAATTTCAATGGAAAGTAAGAATTAATATAACCCAGTGAACTCAATTTTTTTATGAACCCCTTTATAATGATGATACCATTGTTGTGATAATGTATCAATGTATTTATTATGTGTATCAAATTTAAATCCTCATTGAACAAATTTAATTTTAACATTAAAAAATCAAGTATCATTACCCACATAATCATATAATATCAAAGATAATGAAAAAGTAAAATATCTCAGTAAAGTGAAATTGAGTTAAGAAGCCCCTAACCACAGGTTTGACACATTTTATTATGATCGTTATCTTCAAAAAAAATAAAATTATATTAATTTTTTACATTCATAAGAACCATTTTCAATTTTATTGTTCCATTAATTTTATTTGTTACACAATAACAATCAATTACAAAACCATTTATGTTCACACCATATCCTTTCATGATATTCAGGGCATATGTCCAAAATGTATTTTGTTTGTTGACTATGGATAATGAGATCATTATTATATCATCAAAAGAAAAATAATAATTAAATATTTAACATTTTATAAATATTTTATACTTTAAAAAATAAACATGAAATATGGTTATGAAAAAAGAACTATGATACAATTATGTAGACGTTAGGTAATATATATGCATTAGTAACATTTCTATTTTTCAATGATCATGAAGTAAAGATGCTAAGTGTTTTATTATATTTAAATAAAGATAATAATATCATAATTATCATATTACTTATTTAAATACACATATATATGTCATCTATGTGATGTGGTATTGAAAATTAAATCACGTCATTTCGTGGAGGTGGTAATCTGCAAAAACAATTGAGCTAAATTATCATCTCTTAATGAATATATTGGGTTGAAAATTTTTGATATATTAAATTTATAGAATGATAAATATTTCATGAGTACAATATATATATAGAAAAGAACACTTTATACCCGTCATCATAAATAATTGTGAGTGGGGATGATGGAAAACGAATTACATTGGTTCTTGAGAAGGTAATTCTCTATACACATGAACAATGGTTTCATTTCCCTTTTTATACAAGATGATATGGATGTATGATATTAAATTAACGCAATATAATATTATTATATTTTATAAACTAAATTTATTCTATCAACATTGTTGAATAATATTTAAAGGATATGGATGAAAAAATAATACAAAAATGCTCTGTTAAGCATGATACATCTTCTTTTGACAACCACTCTAGGATTACTTCAAAATCATTCTTATAAGGGATACATGATAAAGTAAATTAATCTAGAATATGGAAAGTTAAGTAAGCAAGGTATTTGTGTCAATAATGGCTGAAAAAATCTTTTTTATGTTTGTTGAAATGACAATTTGGGGATTACATTAAAAAGTGATGGGAAGGAAAAATCTAGAATTTTATAAAATATAAAACTAATTTAAATTAATATATATATATATATATATATATATTAAATTCATAAAAAACTAATATAATTAAAATATAGAATAATTATATGTATATACACTATCATCCAATAACGTTTTGACTGATTTATATTTGTTTTTAATCATAATCTCTTCGTTTTTACCCATGTTAAATTTTTTGACAATTAGCATGATAACCATGTTTTTACACGTTTGGGGTAAGGATCGTTACTATAAAAAGATTATTGAAAATTAAATTTAAAATATATAATATTTTTAAAAATATTACAACAACATTGATGATGATGATATTTTTAGGAGTTTTTAAATACTTAAAAATTATTTATTTATTATCAAATGAATTTTATTTCGTATGTGATATTATTCACCTAATTTGACATTGAATACATCAGAAGAAACGGATAATTAAAATATATAATTTCATAAATTCTCAAATATGATATATTATTCTGTAAAAATCATGTACCATTATATCTCACTCAAATTGTAATACTTTTTATATTATTACGATCAATTATTTTATTTTCCAATTAATTTATGAAATATTGTTTCATTGTTACATAAGTATTTAAAGTAATAATATAATCACTCAAAATTAGAAACAAATTATCTTCTTGAAAATAATTTGGTTATTCTCAAAATAATAATTAATTTTCAATCTCATGTTTCTTCTTCCCCAATGTAACAGATATGTGAAATTTGATATTAAGAAAGTGAAATTTTTTATTTTTTTAATAACAAAATTTAATAAGTAAAATTTAGAGAAATGTGTCCCATATGAGCATTTCTATCTAGGCTAAGCTTATATGGGTATAAATACATTAATCCAATAAATATAAGATGTAAAATGGTTACCTTATACTTTAGTTTTAATCAAGGTTAACTAGATTTACCATTTTACCGTGGGGATAATTTTTTACTATTTTTACTATAAATTTTTACAAAAAATTAATCTTTGACATATTAAATAATATTAAATATTATTATTCCAAATATGTAATCCATTTTACTAAATTAAATACTTATATGTAGTATAATCTCTTTTATAAGTATCCCACAAAGTGCAATGAAAAAAATTTCCAAATTGATTTTAAGTATAAACATATTTTTATACCATGATCATATATATTTTCAAATAATATGTAATTTATTAGCTTATTTAAAAATAAATTATATTTATATTAATTTTTGATCAAATTCGAATTTTTTTGAAGATTTGTCAATGAAATTAAATGGAAGTGTTTTAAAAATTGGTATTTTTCACTGATCCCTGAATAATAATTATTTTCTGAAAGATCACAACATTTGAACCAATGTTAGATTTTTACAAGATGATTTATAAAATTATTTTTATTAGTTATAATAAGTTTTACAATTTGTTTTGAATTTAATTATATTAGTTTCTCCCAAAACGAAATAAAAACAATTTTAGAAATAATGTTCATTTTTAAGAATTTAAATACATCACTAAAAAATATGTACCTATTTGAAAATATATTTGATTTATCTAAAATATTTATACATAATTTTAAAAAAGTCTTTCTCACTATTCTTTTAATGAATTTTTTAATGATAGTTTATAGTGGCCAAGTTTTAATATTTTAATAGTACCTCATGATTCACTTATATACTGTGTTTCTTGTAAAACAAGAAATATATGAAATGAAAATTATTTTAGTTAAAATATATTATAAAATATCAGTTTTTCAAAAACCCAATCCATATAACTAAGATTGTGATTGATGTTGGTCACTCCATACCTATGAGATCAAACAAGATAGACAGTGGCCACTGTTACAACAAGAGCCACCCTAATAGAGGGTGTGGATTGAGGTGTTGATCGAATTAAATGTTTTCTTTTTCTTATTTATTTTAATTTTAGGATATTGTTAGAATGTTGCAGGGAAATTTGTTAAACCTATTTTATGATTACTTTCCCACAAAACCTTGTCTAATGATATGAAAATATATAGGTAATTAAATCCTACATAGAAAAAAATTTTACTTAGATCAACATTAATGGCTAATCCAATGCACGTATATAAATTATGTGTCGTTCAATCTTGTAAATAATAACATACTATATTAGTGGTCAAAAATTTTATTCTTCCACTCTATAGAAAGGATCGCACCCCTTACACTATTTTGGATTCTTTAACTTTACACCTAAGTCACACATCCTTCTATTCTCCTTCACACACTATGTAACTCCCCTAAACTATCACTATGTGATTCGGTTTAGTTATTAACCTTGATATGTGTATCTTGGTCGTTAATGTATTTTTAGGGTGACACAAGGACTTGTGAGTGATTTTAGGAGTATTGGGATGGACCTGTAAATGAAATGGAACTGTATACTGAATTTCATAGTGTGAAACATATTTCACACCATGAAAAACATGACCAAGGGTATTTGGGTTATTTCCTCGGTATTTTTACAACATGAAATTATGTTCTTTTTCTTACCTATTCTTTTGAAGTGTTCTGGTTATTTTTTGAAATAAATAACATGCCCAGAAAACCCCTTATTTTCTCCTTCTCAAACTTCTTCACCAGATTCAATTGTTTTTTGGAATCTATAAGCTTCTTTAGCCTCATTTATAATGACATTGAAGCACTTTTTGATGTTATTGACTCATCTTGGTATGTTTAATCCCATGATTTCCCTTAATACCTTCAACATTCATTATTTTTCTAATCCCTCCCTAAAAACCTAATCATTGTGTATTATGGATAATTTTTCGACATTAGTGCATTGTACTCATAGCGGCCGGTGATTTGTAGTTGTTATGTATCATCATTATTGAGGTATGATACATTTATAATTCAATAGAATTTGTACAAAATTATAATCTTTTACTTTTGTGTGTGGGAATGTATAGCCTAATGGGTCCACTATTTTTAGTTTTAATGTGAGTTTGTGGGGTCCATATTGATGTAGTTGGTCTCATATAGGGAGAGTGTGAGTTGTGAGCCTTAAAATGATAAATGTGAGACTTATAATACATATCTTGGTAGGGATAAAATTTTGGGTGAATGGGAATGTAATTAGTTATTTGGTATTAGATGAAGCTAGTATAACATAGAAAAATTATTTGTGGCTTCAAATAGTCAATTACCGTTTTTGAATTCTTTAAAATATGTTATTGAAATGATTTTAATAGTGATAAAGTTTGGGATTGTTAGAACCATGGTCGTTCTAATCATGAAATAGAGTATGGATTGTGTTTGTTTTAAATCCTCATTAGTATTGATGGTGGCACCATTTTCTAGTGTTTTCCAGTTTTATGGGACTAAAAATCGGAAAATGAAGACATGGTATGTTTGAAAAAGGAGGCACGTGGAAAGAGGAAGTGGTGCGTGAAATAAGTGAGTTGTGCACGATAAACAGTGTGGTGCACAAAAAAAATGTGGTGTGTCAAAAACAGTATGTTATGTGAAATAGTGGAGCGCGTTTTTTCATGCAAGAGGTGTTTCGGAATCAGAACATCAAAAAATGGCAATGGCATGGGCTGTTCAAAAAACATAGAGATATGCATGAAAAATGATTCCTTCGCGAAAAGTATTGCATGCCGAATGAGAGGTTTCTGGTGCCATTATAGGTTTTGCATGTGGGGATTGGTGATGCCTATAAATAAGAGGTGAACCACCTCATTCTATATGGATGGAAAATTAGAGAAAATCCGATTTTGGATGTGCGTAAAAGCTTCGCGTAAAGGGATTTGCGTGAAAAATTCTATGTTTTTCTGAACGAGTCCATTTTTTGCGAAAAATGAGAGGGTGTGAAAAAAGTGGAAGTTGGTTGAAAAAAAAAGATGTTTCACGAAAAACATGTGGTTGTTTGGAAAAGTTGATGTTGTGCAAAAAAGGCATAGATGTGTGTTAAATTTATGGTGGCACGTAAAAGTTAATGTTGCTTGAAAAGTGTGATGTTGCGCGGAATATTTTTCAGCATGGAAAGAAAATAGTTTGCGCAAAAGTGAGGTATTGTGCACAAAAGGTAGGTGTTGCGCGCAATTGTCAGTGGAACCTCTTTTCCCATTCTGATTATCCAGTTTAGTGGTTCAGTTCATTCAAGTGCATCAATTAGGGACATTGATGCAAGAAGAGTCTCATGCTAAGTAGAGGCAAAGACATCAATGCTAATCTATTAAATATACATTCACGTGTATAATCTGTTTAGGACTTCACCAAAGGTAGTGAGCCAGGGGGATTCAATGGGAGTAACCCAAGGGACATAGTGATCTATCCCTGAACATTTGTAATGGCAGTGATCTTGACATAGAGTGATTATGAACAAAACTTGTAATCTATAAACTAGTTAATATTAGTGGATTTTGGTATGACCGACGCAATGTCGACGTATGCTCCTTGGATGTAGCCCTCTATGGTGAACCAAGTAAAAGTGTTGTGTCAACATCCTGCTATCATTTTTTCAATAGATCTAGAAAGTTCCTACCAATGTGGGAACAAGATCCACAACATTGAAAAGAAAAAGTGGACACCATGATTCACCCCTCCCCTTTCAGGGTGTTCTGGGGTCCGTCGGGGATGTCTTCATGGGTGTAAGGACTTTGAATGTTTTATTTTGGCTTGGTAAGGACTAAATACCCTGGTATGTTGACATTTTTGTTCAAATGGTAATGTGGGCTATCCATGCAAGATATGGATAAATTTTTTTTTTGTGATTCAGGGATGATTAAAGTTTAGATGGTTGGGTTTCATTGTATTGTTGATGGTTATTGTCAATGAGGCTTTAGGTAATGTTCTGGATTTTTGAGTTTCACATGATTCTTTTACTTTTTGTGCCTCTATATGTATATTATTTTTAACTGATGTGACCTCCCACATGTTTATGTGGATGAGTCAATTTTTTTATGGCTACCTCACAATTTTCTAAAAGGATGGGTCATTGTTCTTGTTCTTACCCCTCAATTTTCCAGTGGGACCTATTAGTGTGCTTGTTGGGGTATCCATGAGTATCTGTGGATGGGTTAGTGTTACATGATAATAACCTCTATATAGTCTATAGGGAAGGGTTTCTATTAATATAATTACCCCTTAAGACATAGGGATGTGTTAGGTTTTTTTGAGATGATTTTGAACTATTTAATCTGGGGTGGTTCATGTTCTATTTTATTTTATATTTTTGATATCAATTTATTCAACGAATATGCTAAATCATGGACGTTTGTGGTTTCTGTTAGAATTGAAACTTCAGGTAGACCTAGTGGTGTCAATGATTATTTTTTATTTACTTTGTATCATCATATAATCTTACAAAAGACTTATTTACTTATGTTTAAGACAAATTAGTGTTATTGTATTGGGTTTATACTGAAACCCTAAATTTGAATCCTAGTGTGAGTGGCTACATTTGGTCTAGGTATTTAGATAATTAAACTTGACCTTCTTAGAGAAATTCTTATAGAGGATCTTCATCATGGATGATATTTATGGATTGAATCTCAATATTATCATGGTGGTAAATCTTTATTTAATTTTCACATTGGTTTATTATATATAAAGATATTATGTATGGGGAGATATCTCTTTTATCTTTTTGTACTAGATAATGTATTTCATTTTGATATATCATTGGATGTAATAAATTTTATCACATCCTGTATATGATCATATGTTTTCTACATTGATTATTATTTCTTATGTAATTGTGTAGTACGATTGATTATCTATTTCTTATCGAAAAAATATACCTACAGTACCTCTTAGAAAGATGACACTAGTGAGCAACATATTATATGTGAGGAGTAATGCCTGAGGATATGTAGAACCCTCATCCAAGACTAGGTGATTCAGGTTAGGGCATCACAAAATTTCATTAGAGGTAAATATTTTATAAAACTATTGTCTTCATGGTAAAAAATATATATCGAGTTTTTTGAACTTTTTATGGAACTCATTACTACAAGTAGACAACCCACATATGAAAAAATTCTATATTATTTTCAAAGGGATTGTTTTTTTCTTTTTTATTATTATTTGATTTCTCTTTGAGTGGTGCAACAGATTTTAGTGTCATGATTTATGGGACTTTATCAAGGATTAATTGAAAATATTGGGTGACTTCATTTATCATGGATAGACATGTTGGTTCATATGTAATTCACTTTTGTTCCTATGGTTGATAAGAGTTAAATTAATTAAATTACAGTGATAATATATTTTCTTTTTTTGAAAATTATTTATTGTTGGCCTAATATTAACTTATTTAGAGAATGGTTATGTTATGTATATGTTATTGTGACAAAAATAAATATGTCGATGGCATGGGATTGAACATTGGGATAAATGTATATATTTGATTGTATTCCTCACATGGTATTTCAATTTTTAACTTGTGCTTTCTAAATGTTTTTAAAAGGGAAATTCACTTGGCTAAAAAGAAAAATGTGTTTTTCCATGGGCTATCCAAATTTTACAGTATTTTTTGAATTTTAAGTTTTTATAAAATATTTTTATGGGTTGTAAAATTCATTTTTTATGTTATTTTACCCTTTTGGGATTTAAGTTGGGTGAAGAAATAATTGAGTGAAAATTAATGTCTTAATTTCTCAACGGATTTTAAATTGAATTAGTTGTTATGTAATTTATTGGATTGAATTTTTTTCCTAAATTTTTACATTGATTGTGTGTTTCAAAATGAAATTTCAAGAGGGGTAAATATCATGGTGCACCAAACTAGGATTTCAGTCGTGTCTATTTGGCACTATTAAAATATGTTATTAAGCTATGGAGTGAGATCACCTTAGAAGACCCTTGTGTGATATGTTGATTCAAATCATGGAATGAGGCCCATCATTTATGTTTTCTATGATGATATGATAGTTTTCTAGTTTTGTGAATAGCCACCTGATAGGGTATGAGATTAGTAATGGTTAGTTTGTTTTGTTTGGATATTTAGTTAGTAATAACCCACAAAAATGTGTGGTTTGACTTGCTATCTTTGAAAATGATGTTATTTTTTAGATCAAAATAGAGTGAGTATAGTAGGATTATGGGAAAAAATTGTATATTTGATCCCCTGATAAATCAATATTCCCTGTGTTTCTTATCCATGTGGGGTGTTTTTTCATTGAAAATTGTGATCGAAATGGATAGTTTTATAGTGTTACCAGAGGTTATTGCGATGTATATATAGATGTGAGATCTAGAAAATTAATAGTGTACTATAGAAGGCTATGGTTGTCATGAATTTGTTCTTTGTTAGTTATTGGGACGTTGGGGCTTCACTAGTCTTAAGGGGAGTGTAAGATGGGTTTTCTCTTTAATGTGAGTGGTAGTTGAGAGGGTCCTTATGGTACTGAGTTTGTTGTAGTTCATGATGTCTGTTGAAAATTACATTTGTGGAGATATATTTTAGATATTAGACCGATAATCTATCCTAGGTAGGTGATGTATTTGTTTTTTATATTGTGAGATCAGTAAGAGATTTGGGGCATTAATATTAGCTTAGTAGAAAGTATCATGAACATAGACAAGTCAATTGTTTAAATGTTATAGTATATTTTGGATCAATTTATGGACCATGTGTTCACATCCTAAAAGGGATCCAAGGTGTTTAGATAGTTGTTTTATCATGGAAACATAATCTTCACCCTTGAGTGAGATAAGGACATTATTTTTTTTTTCTTTCAGTAGTAGATCCCACATGTCATGTGGTTGTCTTATTGCATAAAAAGATCTTCCATGATCAGATAATCATGTTAACATGACATCATTGAACTGATATTCATGTATAATACAGACATGAGTTTCTGTAAGGGTTATTTGAAACTAGAATTTGGATTAGTGGTTGGTGTTTTGATGCATTTCCATAGGGAATTTACTTCAAGAGTGTTTCATGTAGCAACAAATGGCTCTGACGGGTAGTACCTTGGTGAAGTAACATATAACAAGACATGTTGTGCATCACTATATCTATTCATGGTGTTTTTGTCATAGTAAATTAGATGTATATTTTTTGATTTCCGTATAACTTATACTCGGTTCATAGATTGTTGGATGTCTATGACAATAATCGATAAATTTTATGGTCAGGAAGTATGGATAAAAATGAGGGAAGCAATTCTGATTATGGTTTAGATGTGAAAGTGGGGAACTCTTGTGGCATAATATATTCAACTGATAATGGGATAAATGGATTTCATTAACTAAGGTTGATAATAAAATGATAAGGATTGTGGGTTTCTTTTTTGGTGGATCATGGTTTATCATTATGGGTATCCAAGATATGTAGGTCTATAATTATAAACTGTTGTAGAGTTTTTTGGACCTATAGATAAGGTTTTTTGAGCCTTAGTTGTTTCTATATGTCTTTATCCAGTAATTAATACTGGTGTTTATCTAATTAAGAAAGTTTTATTATGTCATTGGTGTCGTTAATCCCAAAATTAGTGCCTTGAATTTAGGTTATTAGGGCTGGTGAGAAAGGATCATGTGAGGCGAACACTTGAGAAATACATTAAATGAGTATGAGGGTTCCAATAGTGTAGTTATTTATGTAGTCGCATGATGGGAGGTGTCCTGAGTGGTTGTTACCCTTTTGTAAAAGAGTGATGATTGATATCATTAATTGTGATAACAATGTGAGATATGAGGTTATTGATTGTCAATTTTTTGGGATGTAGTATGTTTTTTTCTAAGATCTGGAAGTTCTATCATGGTAAATGGATTGGAAATTGAGAGTGGAAATATTGGCCAGTCTGGTGGTTGCTGAGTTTAGGATTTGTGATACTACCTAGTAAGATGCATCCACAATGTATTTGGGTATGTTTTAACTGATAAGGACCAAAAATCCTGATGTGATTGGATCATGATTCAAATCCACTATAATGTGATAAAAATGAGCTAGGGATCATGGTGTAGTGGATGTGAGAGGTGGTCAGATCATCAGAGTAGAGAGTTGTGGCGTATCATGGATTGGGTAGGGTGTCTCCAAATGGTGGGTCTCAGAATGTTGTTGTGGGGGTTGTTATCATAGTGTCACAGTTTAAAATTTGAATGATCTGTCCTTTGTTTGAATCAATTGTGGTTTGTAAATGTGATCTTGTTTGACAAGTGCTACAGATACTCATGAGATCCAATGGTTGATTGATAGTGCAGTTGGTTTGTTACTATGGAAGGGTGGGGCTGTAAATTCTATTGTTCATGTCATGAGTGATATATAAATGAAACTAACCCATCGGTTAGGGATGTTTTATTTTACTTTATATATAAGTTTCTATGTTATGTTGATAAATGAGATGTACCCGTGTGTGGTTTTTGATAAGAGGTAATAAGGCAATAGCTAATAGATCCAACCAATGGAGTGAGTAATGTTCTAATAGGAATGATTTCATTGTGAGATATGTAATTTTTAGTGTAATTTGTGGAATGAACAGCGAGTCATTATATAATTCACCTGGTGAAATAAGAGTCATGGCATGATTTAGGGGGTAAACTATTCTTATTCACGTTATTCAGGGGTGAATCAAAAAATCGAACATAATGAATGTTTTTTGTGTCATTAACTCTTGGAGATGTTAAAGAAGATGTTTTAATATCCTTTGGGTTTTATCGGTACGCTATGTGTTGGTTCATTGGTGGAAAAAATTCAAGTTGGATTCATCTTCATTGTTTATAGATGGTTCATCACATAATACAGACCATAGGGAGGAAAGGGTTCTGAGGAAAGAGAGAAAATCTTGTTCACATATTTTAATTTCATGGATATCATTGAAAATGGTTTTTAGAGTAAGATTTTATTTTTTTTCAAATAAGTTAACTTGTCCAGATAAGACCCCTATTGACACTTATGGTGGATGAGATTTCTATATAGGGGGTTTTATAATGCCCATTGATTTTCATTAATTTTTTTTGTTTAATTTTTTCCATGATATTTGTATTATTGAAATCATTAGTTATTTGGGGTGTTTGGAGTACTATTAATCGAGTTTTAGAGGACAAGGATAGACATATAATTTAACTAGAACTATATGAAAATATCATGGTGGGGTAAAATATTGATCCAGGGTTTTAGGGGTGTTTCCTTTACACATTCATGGCGTGAGAGTATGTTCAAAACCTGAAATAATATTTAGATTTTTCATAGGTATTTTAAAATATAGGACTCACTTATAATACCCCTAATTTACTCTTAATAACCCCAGTATGTGTTTGTAAAAATTCTTGGCTTTTAATAACACCTCTAACCTCATTTATTACTAGGTCTATGTGTCCTTCAATGTTATATAATACGATGGGAAGTTATAACCCTAAACTATTCCTAAAACCCATGATCATATTTTGGTTTTACATCTTAAAAACCATAATGTGTTTTTGTTAGTAATGATTTCATATAACAAATATTTATGATCAAATAAGACAAACATTTTGGTAGTTATGCTCTATTATGATTTAGGTTTTAATTCATTACCATTATATGTAATTAATATAATATTAAATTCCAACAAATTATTTTTGGTTCATGTGTATCCCTATGAGACATGTTCATTTTGTATAAATGTGAGTAGTTGTGTTTCATGTTGATGTAATTATTCTCTTTCAGAGGGGGGACAGTTGTGTTCAATGAAATTAATGAATGTGTTCCTCATGCCATGTATGAGGGTATTTATATATGTTTGGGTAAATTTTCCTAGAATGATTTGTAGGATTTGTTGAGGATATTATATAATTGATAAATAATATATGCAATTTGGTAGTAAACTCCCTAATTTGGATTCATTGGAATTGATAAACAGGATCCTAGAACTACTGATAATCATAGGGTTATCTTCACTGGTTTTGAGAATTCAAAGGTGTCTTTTGGTCAGACGGATGACTTGAATTATGTCATGTGATGGTGGTTGGGTTAATGTTGTGATGTGGGATAGTCATGAATGATTTGAATTAGCTACAATTGTGATGTAAGGATGACCGTGACTGAGATTTGTTTTCATTTTTTTGATGATGAATAACTTCAAAAGGGAGGTGTTTGGTAAAATTATGGTTTTGAAATTTCTCCTTTATTTATATAATTTTTTCATGTTTATTCTTATTCCTACTACTTTATATGACCCCCACCAGAGTTTTTGGGGTTTGTTTGTTGATCTTGTGGTGACCTACCAATAGATCCTAGGGTTGGGTAGTGTGATTTGTGTGACCTCGGAAGAGTCTATTGGGATAGATCAGAGTGCTTATTATGATGTTCGATTTTACAAATGATTGGTAGTGTGTGACATGAATGTCACCGCATAAGAATCATCAGGCATGGGATGGTGTGCATGTTGTGACCTCCCTGACTGCATAGGGATGAGTTGGGGTGCTTGGTGAGGTTATGATCTGTATGATAAATAATAATCAATGTGTTTAATTTTATATTTATTTTATGATATATATTTATTAGTTAGGTGTGGTGAAGTAGGTAAGATAAGGGCTTGTAGCAGCAAGCATAATGCATGTTGGTCTTGCATGATATATGATTATTTATGTATTTACTCTTAATTCTCTCGTAACATTGGTTATAATTATTTCAATTTTGTTAAGGATGTGTTTGTTTTTTTATAATAGGCTTATACTCATACCCTTCAATGAAAACATGGTGCACTTGAAACATTTATTGCATGAAATTATGATGACGATAAGTGACCTACATAGTGTAGTTAAATAGGGGGATCAAATTTTTCATGGTGATGTCGAGATAAATTTTTTTTCGTCTCATAAAGATTCTACTATCTTCATTTTTACAATGGTTTTTTATTTATATACTCCTTCCATGTGTGGGGATGTCTCTTTTTTACTCTTTCTAGATTGTGTATTGCATTTTAATATAGCATAGGATGTTATTATTTGTATTAGTACTATAATGTGAGATTCTATTTTTTAATATTATTATCATTGATTATTTTATATTGTACTATGATAGGTTATCTATTATTGATGGAATACACATCTCGCATTATCTCTTTATCCAATGCCACAAGTCAAAAGCATCTTTTATACCAGGAGGTTCACATGATGCCACATAGATTCTTCAATCTAGACTAGGTTATTCAATATGGTTCATCACACACTACTTTCAGAAGATAATAAATTTTTTATTTCAATGTTGGTCTCTTTATGATCATCAATTAAAACAAAACATTTTGTATCTTCAATGATAGGTAGATACTCTATTGATTTCCACATAAAATATATATACATGATTCAAACCAGATGATAATATCTTCCTACACTGAATAGTTCCACTATCTCTTTCTTTATTCATTGAATTAGAAACCCTTCCCCTAGAGGAGGATAATTCAATATTGGAATTATCCTATTCTTGTCTTATTTAATGATTATATGTATTCATGGTATTTATACATCCATTGAACAATCTTCCCTTGAATTGAAGAAAATATAATCGTTGGAATATTTATGTGGCGCATCTCCTTATTCAGCTTTTTTTCCAATGGAACCATATCTTCAATGTTAATCACACTCTCCTCTCTTCTTTTTTTATCTCACAAATATTTTGATTTTCCTTGGATAGACTCTCTCACTCTTTCTCTCTCCTTCTTCTACTCTTCATATAGAAACATATAAAATCATCAATTTATATTTACCCATTTACTCATTAGAGAACGCATCATGTAATCACTTTCATGAGATATTTCTTATTTTATCTCATAGTATTATAAAGGATTACTATTAATTATTTAATTTTTTATTACCAAAAATTAAATATGAATGAAACATAAATCAATCATTGATAAATACTAATTTTTAATTACCCTAAATTATCATGATCTCCCCTAAATGATGTGGTATTTAATCATAAAAAATAAACATATTTTCTAAAACATTTATGGATGTGTATTGAATTTTAGAAAATGGTCAATGTCATACCCACGCATGAAAATGTTGGGGACCTTATCTCTGAGTCATGGAGTGGACTAATTCATGATTTAGATCAATACAAATCTTGTATTTTAAATCAAAAATAACAATAACATGTTATCCTTTATTAATCCTATAAATTAAAATTATGATATCCATATGAAAAACATTTACTAAAAAAACAATGATATTGACCATTATATCCCACAAAATCCCTCAAAACTTTTATGAATATATCAAATGAAATGACCCTTATGTTCTTCACTGACTACCATTAAAAACCAAAAAAATATTATCCTTATGTTCAAAATTGAAACCTCTTTCCTTTTACACATTTTCACATATTATCACCATGTCACCCATATGAAATGTAAATGGTTCTTACAATATTTACAATGACACATAAAAATATATTTTTTAAAATAGAATGACCCTTGAAACAATTTTGATCGTCCTTGTGAAATTTATAATAATTTCAATGAAATGTATCATTTTACCCTATGTTTATAAACCATTTCCAATTTACAATTGTATTTATCATAAGAAGAAAATTCACACAATAGATTTCCCTTATAAGATTTTATTGACTACCGATATGGTTATTCTAAATGACACTTATGGGATTAATTTAAATAATCTTATTCACTCAAGGAATCTTTTCTATGTATTTTTCATATTTAATACTCTATATCTATTATGTATGAATATTCAATTCTTATAAATATATATATAGGTAATTAATTCCTTTGATATATTCCATCCTTCTAACACAAATTATGTATCACTAAGAACCATATTCCATTGAAGAAACTGAAAATTAAAAATATATTTTCTACTTAGGGAACATTCAAACATTTCAAATTTTAAGTCTCCAAAATATCTTATGTATGAAATAATTATTTTTTAATTTTCATGCGAACACTAGAAAATTTTAAATTTCCACCCTTCAAAAAAATAAAACATATAATTGTATTTTGGGAATTAAATAATATTACATTTCAACCACTCCATTGGATTTCAAATATAATATATATACAAGTGTACACAATGTTGGGACCCTAGCCCTAGAAGCCCAAAGATGACATGTACTAATATTACATTGGCATTGGATAAAAGAAAATTGTGTCCCAAAGAACCGAACAGTTTAGTAGTCTTGGTAAACTAGATAAATACAAAAGTCTTATGTTAATAATAAATGCATAAAATAAAACATAATTGTTTCAATGTTTTTTGAATAAATTTATTCCATATAGTGTCTCCATGAATATTAGTGATAGTATAATTCTTGAAATTATGATAAAAGGATATAAAATAAGGGCGATATCAAACTCTATGTAAGGGTTATGTATCAAAAAATAAATAATGAATCATTAAGATTTGTAAATATGGAATTGTAATTAACTATGCACACATTCCATTTAAAAAATTTGATAATAAATAATAAATATAGAATGTTGAATAACATGGAACACATGAAATTTAAAATCAGGATAAGGCATAATCAATTTGGAATGGTAAATATCTAAAACCGGGGAATATAATCAATAAATTGTGAATGAAATGAATAAATTTATTTTTTTCATAGTGAAAATATCATGACTAATAATAAATTAAAATTAATAAAGAAAATTCTTAATTATTGAAAAAAAATCTAGGTACGCAGATCATTTACCATCAAGACCATTAATAATATGGTTTAAAATAAATTGGTTATAAAGACATCTATTTTGGCCAAATAATTCATCTCATCACACTATCAATGCCTCAATAATCATAAATAAATGTCCCACAATACTTTTCATAATAGTCTGAGGCATTTCCTATATATCAAATAATTTACTTAATTTATAACCAATGTTCCTTTTAAAATATCTGTATTTTTTAATGAATAAATGTTTATGAATTTTTCTGGATGTAATCATATGACTATAAAAATAAAAATTTCATTTAATAAGGAAATACACTTTAGAAAATGATTAATACATGATAAAAAAAATTTACTTTTCAATGATCAATACAAACTGAATAACTCTAGGGGACGTTATTGTCTTGGAAAATGATTCACATAACTGAATTTCAATAATATTATGGGTAGAAACAATCATAATATATACAGAGTATGAAGAAGGATTTTTTCAATATGATATATACCCATTGGATTATGAATTAGAGAAGTTGTAGTTGAGGAAATAAAAAATATATTTTGAAATAGTCTTTTGGAAAATATACTTCTCATTTTATTTTATTTAAAATAATTTTCTTTGAGAATTACTTTTGATAAAATTTTATTTAATAATAACTTCATAAAATTAATAATTATGTTTCAAAGAGATATAATATGGTAATTTCGTACATGCCATAAAAAACATTAGTCTTATATGGTATAATGTTTAGAAAAGTTCCTTGTTTTGAATTAAACAAGAATCAAACATTGAAAATATTTTATAAGAAAAAAATTTTGGTAATTGTTTTTAATAAATATTTTTTTAAGAGTTAATGAAAACATTTCATGAAATTTTTTTTTAAGAAAATGTATTTCTAGTAGAAGATATAAATGATGTCGTATTTTATTCAAACATTTTCAATATAATTGTAATTAAAAAAGTGTGGAAAATGGGTACTATAACATGAAAAAATATTAATAAACAGATTATAATAAAATTAAAGTTTTTATTAGAAAATTATTATACAATATATTTTAATGTAAATTGAATCATAAATATTCATGATTATAATTAAATTGGGAAATAAAATCAAAAAATTATTATAACATTGAATTGTAAATTGATCAATGAATAGATTGTGTGTATCAACTATAAAAACACATAAAAATATAAATACAAAAAATATATATATAGATTTCATTACAGACATAATAAAATAATATTAATGACAATGATAATTTAATATAACCCAATGAAAAGGAATTGAGTTATTAAATTCTTTACCACTTGGTACCTTTTTATTAAAAAACCCCATGGACTATATAATTTTAATTTGAACATAAAATAACCTTAATTATTATTTAATCATGATATTACATTTAATGAAATAGTATATAGATCATATAAAACTAATTACATTTATAACATTATAATATACCTCAATGAAATGAAATTGAGATAAAATCTCTTACCTCATGCTTTCCATTCAGTCTTAATTTAATTTTCCTCTTGTATAGTGTTTTAAAACATGTTATTAACCTAAAAATGAACCATATTACTATTTATAGTATCTTATATGATCCTTTTATAACATATTATTAATCATTTGTAATTAATTGTTTGTTATTTCATCATTTCAGGTAATATCTGATTCAATTTTCAAGTATATTTTTACTTTTTGTTATTTCCCTATTACATAAATAATTATTTAATAATATTAATAATTTAAATAATTACGTAAATATCATATATACTTAGTAAATATCTATCAATAGTAAACCATAAAATTTGGTGAATTAAATACATTATTCTAAAGATTTTGGGTCATATGTATACATGAAATATTTTTCCATTTTAACATCATATTGAAAAAAATAAAATGATATAAATATTATCATATTAGAGATTTTATATTTCATATAATTCATATTTATTTTTTAAATGCGTCCTTAATACATTCCATTTATAGAGTGAATGAATCACATTGCTTCACGAGGTGGTACCCCGCCGTACACACGATTGAAGTTATCATATTCCCAAAAAATTGAATATATAATGGTATGTGGTATATAATAATTTCTGAAGAATAAATAAATCATCAATGTAATATCTATAACATTTAAATAGTGTTTTTATTATTATTCCCAGCCATTAGTGGTGGTAATTGAAAAAATAATGACATAGGTTCGTGAGGTGGCAGTCTGCCATAGACACAAATGATGATTTCTTAACCTGTGTGATGAAATTGTGTGTGGTTGTAGTTCATACACGTAAGATAAAAATATATTAGTGTATTTATAAAATTGAAGTTATTATATAATATTTTTTTTATAATAAATTAAGGGCAGGAGAAGGAAATAAAACAAATATTCATGTTGATGTATGTTACCTCTTTATCAAGTAGCTCCTACTAGTTTACACCAAATTCCTTTTTTGATGGATTTATGAAAACAATAAGGCATATAGGGTGAGTTTAGGGAAGTTGGGATATGATTTGGTTAGGTTTTGGATGTCCCAAATTCCTTGTGAGGTGTGAATAAGGGATGGGAGTAATATCCCTTTTAGAGTAGGGGAAGAATGAATTTCTTTTCAATACCAGAAATTATTCACTATTGGGATCTCTCCCTTTCCTATTATGCCTAAAAAATTAAAAAAATGGATTTTATGGGGATTATTGTTGGTAAAATATTATAGATCACTAAAGAATGATATTTTTATAATTTCATTCCTTAACGTCTATGTTTCCCCTACTTTTAGAATTTTGGTTTTTATTATGGTAAATTATTTTCTAACGTGGATTTTTTTCATTAATATAAGATTGAAAAAGATAATTAGATAATTTATACCCACTTACTATAAATAATTTTTTAATTTATAAAATAAAATTTCCATGTATTTTGGAAATTAATTTTAATGCAAGGGCATGTAATAAGAGAAAAACTCTACTTTAATCTTCATCATGGTAACCAATTTAAACCCATTTTGGACACAATATGTTCATTTTTAAAGATAAATAGGTAATTAATGGACCATATTTTATATTTAATATAATTTTAAAAACACTTCGTAAATATATGATTTTTAGACATTTTAATTCATTTAATAAAATATTATTTACAAAAACAATAACATTAAAGTAAATTTTGAACGAATTTATTAATTTTTTTTACAAAATATCAGTACAATTATAGGATGAAAATATACTACTTCCTCACCATTTTAAAACATGTTAATAATAAAAAATATAGAATAAAATAATTCATTCTATTTACTTCTCTATTATTTTTAGTAACATTTATTTTAGTTAATTTTTAACAAAATAATTACTACCTTTTAATTTCATAAAATTTTAATGTAATTAAATCATCTATAAAAATTTTTATAAAATTATAATTGTAGAAAAAAACTTTTATATTTCAAAATAATATATATAACTGAACATATTTTATATCTCCACCAATCCCAAATCGTTAATGAAATTAATAGTATGAAATGAATCTATTCAGTCTTTTTTACTTATCTTATTATATGGTTTATTTTTATTGAATGTTATACCAATTACTCATAATAATTAACAATATTTTATTGTTCTAAATATGTGAATTAAATTGTTTTTGACAAGTAGGTAGGAAATTTATAAAATTTGATTCAAATTGTAACCACTATGTAAACTCGTTTTTTCCTTAAGAGTTATAGTTAATTTAAATTGAACTTGATAATAACTATAGAAAAAAATTAATTTTCAGTTATGAGATAATATAAATTTTAGAAATTATAAATATTGAATCAATTTTTCAAACTTCAACTCATAAAATGGTAGAATTTAATTAAAAATATGTCTCGTAGACGTGATGACATAGTTGGTTATTAAAGTGAAATTATTCAAAATATTGAAATGTTTTTATATCATAATTTTCATTGAAATTTATTCCAATGACCTAAATTGTATTAATATATGCATTATTATGATTTTTTACATTGTAAAATATCTATAATATAATTTGAAATTAAATATTATTAATATGAAAATTCACAATTCCCTTAAAATTATCACCTTTTCAATATTCGTCAAATAATAAAACCTCTAATAAAAATAACAAAAAATCACCCTAAGATAATTTTAAATTTCCACATTCAAAAAAGAATTTTATTTCTTAAAATAATATATACATATGATTCGATGTTAAATTTTAATATATGTGCACCATTAAAAAGAGAAAAGACATTTAAAAAAAATTCATATTTTTATGCATAAAATTTGATTTGTTCATATCGTATCCTGAAAAAAACAATCGGATAATTATCAAGACATTTTATATAGTATATAAATTTTATACACATAATTCACAAATAGAAATAAATTTACTTTTTTAGGATTAAACAACATTGGGTGTATAATATATAGTTTATTTAAAAAATATTTAATTTTTATTCATTTCATTTTAATTTTCATTTCTAATTAATTGGAAAATAATGAATTAATATTACATTTTATGTAAACCCATATATTTTCATATTTTAGTTAATCATATTAATAATCACCATTTTAACTACAAGAATATATTTCTTATTTTGAATAATAATATTAATAGTATTATATAAAACATAATTTTTCATGGAACACAAGCTATCAAGAAATTCGGTTGTTGCGTGTAACTCAATATAACTTAGTTTTTTCATGAGTAACAATATATATCATAGATTGAATTAATTGTAAATAATAATTTGATATCAATTTATTTGGATTTTATGGTTCCCTTTATACTTGGTGTTTCTTTTCATACATGTTATCATATACAATGTATTTATTTTATAATTTTGAGGCGTTACAGTCTCCCCACCGAAAATAAATTGAATCGTCAAAATTGAAGCATTATCCTAGAAATCAATTGTATTGCATTTTTAAAGACCATTTTTTACAAATACACATTGTAAAAGTCCTATTAAAATATCCAATTAATAAGATATAATTTTATGTAAAAAATTTCACATGGAATAACATATAACATCGTTTCTATGTAGGATAACATTAGTGAAATGTAATGGTATGTACATGGAGGAAATGTGTATATAATTATGGCAAGTGATTGAGATCATTTATCACTATCATTTGAATGATAAATGGATGTTTAGGGCCTAAAATCCATAAATAATTTATAATATAAATTTCCATTTGATGTATCTTATATGAATGTAATAGGATTACATTTTGGTTTCTAGATCATTTTACTCAAGATGAAAAAACATTGTAGCACCCCAAACGCTTCAGGGTATGTTTCGCTTAAATACATTCTAGTTATAGCCTACAATTCATGAATCACTAAGCCTCTATGGAACAAAACATGGTTACATATAAGATATATCCATAAACTTGCCACGCAAACCTAATTTTTTCACTTGTATGATGTGAATTTTGAAAATCTGACACACATGGTTGCGATCAGTAAGTTATTTTGAGTCTAATAAGGAAAAATCAATTTTCGGTGAGTAGTAACCAACCCTTATATATATAAATATAACCTTATGAATACTAACATACCCTTTTGAATAGTAATATGACTCCTGTTAATGTTATCCATACAATTGAGTGTATAAATGAATTTAGGCACCTTAAAAATGACGATTAAAATATTAGGTGTTAATATTTTTCGATTAAATAATTATTTTAATTAAATATTTAATTAATCATATTTTGGATTTTTTTGTGAAAAATGGACTTCATTATTGTATTCTACACATTGAAAAATGATTAGGATGAATTTTTTGGATTTCTCTGAAATACATGAATTTTGGATGAATAGTGAAATTTGATAATTCCCAATAAATGCTAAATAATGGATTAATTGAGTAATTGATGATGATATTCTAATGTAATCCCAATTTTTTACAATTCACATGCATATAATACTGTTATGGGTCTTTTAATACTCACTATTTGTTTTCTTGAGAGAAAATAATAAATATATGGTTAGAATATTAAGAAAACTCTTCTCTCGTCCACTATATAAACCACCCCTCACCCCCTCTTCCAACCACACCAATGAAGCTTCAATACATTCTAAATTCATCAAAATAATCTTCTCAAGCCCCCTCCCCACGTCCATGACCTTCTGGTTTCACCAAAATTCCCAAAACAAAGGCCTTAAAGAGATTTTCAAGCAGAGGTACTCAAGAGGTGAACCTTCCTTCTCTTTTCATTGAATTTCTTTTACAAATATCCATTATTTTGTTCTCTCTTCTCACCTACCCTTATCTAAATGCCATGATAATTCAATAACCTTAAATGTACTTGATTTTAATTGTCCTAATGTAATATTTCATCATAATATCTCTTTTTTCGTCCATTTGTACAATAAATGAAAACACCGTCCGAGATGTGTTAATTTACCACACTCAAAGAAGAGGGGTTTTCAATTTGCATTACTATCTTATATACTGGTCATGAAACCATTTAAATGGTTTAACCAGGTCATTATATATGTATTTTATCTTGATTAATGTTCTGGAATCTTTACATGTTCATAATATGGAATAATAATACAAAACAAGTTTATTTTGCAAAAAACCGCCAAGCCAAATCCATGCATTTATTTTCACTCATCGAATGAGTCATCCTCATGTTATATAACTAGAATCATTATAATATATTTTATATATCTTCAATTTAACTAATAATTTATATTAAAAATTCTAGATGTTTATCCACATTTCAAATGAACTTCCATTAATGAATACAAGTTAATAAATCATGAAACCCAGTAAGAAAATGCTTCCAAAACAATAAAATTGAATCTCTTAAAACAATATAAAAGGCGATTAATGAACTTAATAAGGTTATAAAATATCAATTACATGTTTATGAGGTTATTGAATTATTAATTAATGGATCTAAATTTGATTATTCCGATCATTAAGAGCAGAGAAGAACACCTTCGAGCATAAGGTAAGTGATCCTCTCTCTCATTTTTGTTCATGAATTACTCCTATGTTGTGACCTTTTATTTTTAATTCCTAATGATGGAGTATGTTTTTTAACCTCCCCCATACTTCCCTTTCCACATATAAATAATGGAATACCCATTTACCTCTCCTTAATCGCTTGTAATAACACATGTTACCATTCATTAATGTTTGTAAGGGGTTTCTCATCTCACTTTCATCTCTTAGAGTTTTTAATTGTTCACCGTTTATTTATTGTATATGGAATATGTTTACAACCATTTGATATAGAACTACATGATTCTATTTATATTCATGTTATTCAATGATTCATTTGAGGGTAATTATGTTCTGGTCATATGATTCGAATTATTACATTATGCTAAGAGACTTTTTCTATCATGAAGGAACGATCAGTTTAGTTGTCTTGAAGAAACAAGATACATTGATATAATATAAATTACATTAAAAATTTTACAAGATACAATACATAAAAAAACTAAAAACTGCAACCACATGAACTCAATAACGACCTTATCATCATCACATGTTTATGGTAAACAATGAAAGGGGTGAGCTCAATCGCTCAGTGAGGGTTACAAATAGCATAAGCATGAGTAAAATAAAAATTGAATCATAATCAATCCGACATAATAAATGTGGAATGGTGAATAAATGAAAAACTAATGCCATTAATAAATAGAGAATGAAAATGCATCAATATATTTTTTCATAGTGAAAACCTCATGGATAATAATAATAACTGATGATGAATAAATATTACGCTTATTAATTGGAAGTCATGTATCTGGAACATGAAACCATAATACTGTTAAAATGATTTAGTTCTGTGGGTAGAAACCCATCTGATTTTTGGAAACAAACTCGATGGGTTTGTCACAAACTGATTTCACTCATGAGACCTATTGAAGCATAGAGGGGCTATAGCAGGACCCACCCACCACTGCAGGTCCAAAGAATTCTTTATAATTTTTTTCAATAGAAGAACAATATTACTTTCCAATATCAATGTAGAGTAGAGTATACGGATTCATCAATATTTCCATAATTAAAATAACAATCCAAATAAACACAGTATGTAAAATGTTATACGGTTTAGACAGTAAAAATATCCATGATATGAGATTATGGACATTTAATTTAAATATAATTTCAAATTAAAAGTGATCTCAAATGGGTAGTAGGTACACCACAGTAGGATTTTTAGGTACACTATACAAAGATAGTCACAACAAAATAGTAGTTGAGACAAAGTCTCTTACCACAATGTAATCAGTCGAATCACATGACCCAAACTTAATAACCCTCAAATGAATAATTGAATAAAATAAATATAAATTGAATCATGTTATTATATATAAAATTGAAGTACACATATACCATATACATGAAATAAGTGTTCAACAATGAAAATTTCACGCAGATGAATGTGAGATGAGAAACCCCTTACATACATTTCGGCATGGTAACAAGTGTTATTACGAGGGATTAATGAGAGGTAAAGGGGTATTCAATTATTTATATGTCACAAAGGAATTATGGGGGAGGTGTGAAAAAATACCCCATCATTATTAATTAAAAATAAATGTGCACAACATAGCAAATATTCTTGAACAAAAATGAGAGAGAGGATCCCTTACTTTATGATCGAAGGTGTTCTTGTTTGTTCTTAACGACATGAATAATCAAATATAGATTCATTAATTAATAATTCCAGAACCTCATAAACATGCAATTGATATGGTATAACATTATTAAGTTCATTAGTGGCCTTTTTGATGGGTTTAGGAGATTCAATAATATTGTTTTGGGAGTATTTCTTTACTTGGTTTCAGGATTTGTTTACCTATATTCATTAATGGAAGTTCATTTAAAATGTGGTTAAACATATAGAATTTTTAATATAAATTAATAGTGACATTAAAGAGATATAAATGATCTTATAATGATTCTGGTTATATACTATGAGGATGACTCATTCGATGAGTTAAAATAAATGCTTGGATTTGGCTTAGCGGTTTTGTGCACAATAAACTTGTTTTGTATTATTATTACATATTATGAATGTGTAAAGATATCAGAACATTAATCAAGATAAAATACATATATTATGACCCGGTTCAACCACTGAAAATGTTTTATGACCGGTATTGAATATAGTAATGCAAATTGAAACCTGCTATCCAAGGGAAACCAGTTATGCTGACAACCGAAGAAATGATTTGGAATTCCAAGTGGGAGATCATGTCTTTCTGAAAGTATCACCATGGAAGGGTGTCTTATGGTTTAGTAATAAGGGGAAACTAAGCCCTAGGTACATTAGAACATTTGAAATTCTATAATTAATTGGAGCTGTAGATTACCTTTGAGCAATGCCACCGAGTCTCTCCAAAGTTCATGATGAGTTCCATGTCTCATTTTTGAAGATATACATGCCAAACCCAATTTATGTACTCACACATGAAGAAATAGAACATGAACTCTATTTATCAAACTTTGAAGATCCTATAAGGATTCTTGACCCAAGGTAGGAGGTTTTAAGAAATCGAACAACTCATCTAGTAATGGTTCATTGGAAAAACCTGTATATAGGGGAAGCAACATGGTAACCTGAGGATGTTATGATGAAGAACCACCCACATCTTATTAGTGGGCATTATAAATGAAAAATTGAGAGGATGAAATTCCTGAAGGATGTAATAATGTAACACCCCAAACATTTTATGAATGTTTCTCTGAAATACATTCTAGTTATAACATATAATTCATTAATCAATAATACTCTATAGAACAAAACACGATTACTTATAGGTGATAGCCCTAACGTAGCCATAAAACTTTTATTTTTCAGCTCTGTGATTTGATTTTTAGAAATGTAACATACACGGTTGTGATCAAGATGATAATTAGAGTCTGATCAAAATAACTTATTTTTTTGGTGAATAGTAACATACCCTTACGAATAGTAACCTACCCTTATCAATAGTAACATATCCTTATGAATAGTAATTTGATTCTTATGAATGGTATTCATGCACTTGAATGTAAAAATGAATTTAGGAACCTTAATAATGAAGATGAATATTTTAAATATAAATATTTTCTATTAAATAATTATTTTAATTAAATAATTAATTAATCATATTTATAATTTTTTCAAAAAAACATGACATTATTTTTTCATTCTACACATTGAAAAATGGTTAGGGAGAATTTTTGGGATTTTTCTGAAATACTTAAATTTTTTATAAATAGTAAAATGTGATAACATACGATAAATGCTAAATAAGGAATTTATTAAGTCATTGATGATGATCTGCCCATGTAAGACCAATTGGATCAAATTCACATCCATATATTACAGTTCTTGGCCTCGAAATACTCACTATTGGTTGTATTGAGAGAAAATAATAAATTAATGATTATAATATTAAGAAAACTCCTCACCCCTTCACTATATAAACCACCCCTCACCCCCTATTACTCCCACACCACTCAAGCTTCAAGTATGGCTAAATTTTACCAAATAATATCCCAAATACCTCTCTTCATGTCCAAGAACTGATGGTCTCACAAAAAGGCCAAAAAAAGGATTTAAAGAGATTGTCAAGGAGGAGTACTCAACAGGTGAACCATCCTTCTCTTTTCTTACAATTTCTTTTACAGAGTTCCATTCTTTTGTTCTCTCTTCTCACCTCCACTGATAAAAATTCCATGATAATTCAAGTACATTACATGTACTGGGTGTTCATTATGATAATGTACTATTTCATCATAATATATCTTTTCCCCTCCTTTTATACAAAAAATGAAAACATCATCCGAGATGTGTAAATATATCACAGTTATGGAAAACGGGTTATCAATTTGCATTACAATATTTAATATTGGTCATGAAACAATTTCAATGGCTGAACCAGGTCATAAAATATGAATTTTATCTTTATTAATGTTCATGAATCATTACACATTCATAATATGTAATAATAATACAAAACAAGTTTATTGTGCACAAAACCGCCAAGCCCAATCCAAGCATAAATTTTTAACTCATAAAATGAGTAATCATCATGGTATATAACTAGAATCATTATAAAATCATTTATATATCTTTAATGTCACTAATAATGTATATTAACAATTATGTATGTTTAACCACATTTCAAATGAACTTCCATTCATGAGTACAAGTAAACAAATCATGAAACCATGTAAGAAAATGCTTCCAAAACAATAAAATTGAATCTCTTAATCCAATCAAAAAAGACAATAATGATGTTTATAAGGCCATACCATATTAATTAAATGTTTATTAGGTTGTTTAATTATTAATTAATGAATATATATTTGATTATTCAGGTCATTAAAAACAAACAAGAATACCTTCGAGCGTAAGGTATGGGATCCTATCTCTTACTTTTGTTCAAGAATCTCCCCTATGTTGTGCCCATTTATTTTTAATTCCTAATGATGGGGATTGTTTTTTCACCTCTCCAATACTTCCTTTGTGACATATAAATAATGTAATACCCTTTTACATCTCATTAATCCCTCACAATTACACTCGTTGCCATGCTGAAATATTTGTAAGGGGTTTCTGATCTCACATTCATTTCTATGATATTTTCATTGTTCCCCCCTTATTTCTTGAATGTTATATATTTGTACTACCATTTTTTATATAATGACATGATTATATTTGTATAAATGTTATTAAATAATTCATTTGAGGGCTATTATGTTCTATTCTTATGATTTGACCGATTGCATTGTGGAAAGAGACTTTGTCTCAACTACTATTTTGTTGTGACAATCCTTTTATTGTGCACCTAATAATCCTTATGTGGTGTACCGACTTCCCATATAAGATATCATTTCATTTGAAATTATTTTAAAATTATGTATCCAATATCTCATATATTGGATATGTTTGTTGTCTAAACCGTATACTATTTTACATACGGTGTTCATTTGGAAAGTTATTTTAAATATAGAAATATTGATGAATCTGTATACACTACTCTATATGGATATTAAAAATAAATATTTATCTTGTATTGAATCAATTTATAAATAATTTTTTGGAAATTTAGTGTCACGTGGTGCCCATTATATCCCCTTGATGCATCAGTAGGTCTCACGAGACAAATCATTTGGCGACAAACCCTTTGAGTTTTTTTTCTTCTGAAAATCAGATGGGTTTCTACCCATAAAACTAAACCATTTTATGGTATTATCGTGTCATGATCCTGATACATGATTTCCAAATAATAATAATTTTGTTTCTTCATTATTAGTTATTATTATCCATGAGTTTTTCACTATGAAAAAATCATTGGATGCAATTTCATTCTTAGTTTATTAATGGTGTGAGTTTTTAATATATTCACCATGCTATATTGATTATGTATGATTGATTACGATTCACTTTTTATTGTATTAATGCTTATGATATTTTTAACCATTACTGAGCATTTGATCTCTCCCCTTTCATTTTTTACATTCAACTGGTGACAAAGAGTAGATCATTTATTAATCTCTTATGGATGCATTTTTTAGTTTTCATTATGTATTGTATTTTGTAAACTTTTCCAATGTAATTTGAGTAACATCTATGTATCCAGTTTCCTCAAAAATATAAAACAATATTTTATTCAGGATTTTTATTCCTTCTAACCATTCCAATATAACAAGTAGTGCACCAACTCAAGTCTAGAGGGGTCGGGGCATTACTGTGTAACACCCAAACCCCTCTAGGATAGAGCCGGTGCATTACTTGTCATAATGGAATGGATAGAAAGAATGAAAAATCATGAAGGATTGATCATTTTAGTAGTCTTGATGAATCTAGATAAATATATATAACACAAATTATATTTTAAAATGTTACAATATACAATACATAACAAAAATAAAAACTACAACCACATGAACACAATAAATGGCCTTCTCTTCATCACCTATAGAAGGTAAACAAATGAAAGGGATGAGATAAAACAATCAGTAAGGGTTACAAATAGTGGAATCCTGAGTACAATAATAAGTGAATCATAATCAATCTGACATAATCAATGTGGCATGGTGACTAAATGATGGACTAATGCCATTAATAATCTTAGAATGAACCTACATCCATAGATTTTTTCATAGTGAAAACATCATGCATTATAATAATAGATGATAATGAATAAATATAATTAATATTTATTTGATGTCATGTAACTAGAACATGGAACCATATTACAGTTAAAACTGTTTAGTTCTATGGGTAGAAACCCATCTGATTTTTGCAAACAAAGTCGAAGGGTCTATCGCCAACTGATTTGTCTCTGGAGACATACCTATGTATCGAGTGGCTATAGTGGGACTCACTTGACACTATATGTCAAAATAATTCTTTATACATTGATTCAATACAAAATAATTATGGCTTTTCAATATTCGTATAGAGTAGAGTATACAGATTCAACAATATTTTCATAATTAAAATAACTTTCCAAATAAACATCGTATGTAAAATGGCATACAGTTTAGACAAAAAACGTATCCATGATATGATATTATGTATATTTATTTTAAAAATAATTTCAAATGAAAACCGATCTCAAATGGGTAGTAGGTATACCACCTAAAGATTATTTGGTGCACCACACAAAGGTAGTCACAACAAAATTGAAGTTGAGACAAAGTCTCTTACCACAATGTAATCGGTCCAATACTATGACCAGAACCTAATAACCCTCAAATGAATCATTGAATAAAATGAATATAAATAGAATAATGTTATTATATATCAAATAGAATTACACATATACCACGTACAATAAATAAGTGGTGAACAATGAAAATATCACAGAGTTGAATGTAAAATGAGAAACCCCTTCCAAACTTTTCGGCATGGTAACAAGTGTTATTGCAAAGGATTAAAGAGAGTTAAAGGGGTATTACATTATTTATTTTTCATAAAGGAGGAATGGGGGAGGTGAAAAACCATATCCATCATTAGAAATTGAAAATAAAAAGGCACAACCTAGGGGATATTCTTGAACAAAAATGAGAGAGAGGATCCCTTACCTTACGATCGAATGTGTTCTTGTTTGTTCTTAATGGAATGAATAATCAAATTTATCTTAATTAATTAATAATTCCATAACCTCATAAACATTTTATTTATATTTTATAACCTTATTATGTTGATTAATATCATTTTGGATGGGTTTAAGAGATTCCGTTTTATTGTTTTCGAAGCATTTTCTTACTTGGTTTCTGGATTTGTTTACTTGTATTCATTAATGGATGTTCATTTGAAATGTGGTTAAACATCCAGAATTGTTAATATAAATAGTTAATGAAATTAAAGAGAGATAAATTATCTTATAATTACTCTGGTTATATACCATGAGGATGACTCATTCGATGTGTTAATATAAACGCTTGGATTTGGCTTGGCGGTTTTGTGCTAAATAAACTTGTTTTGTATTACTCTTCCATATTATGAATGTGTAAAGATTACAGAACATTAATCAAGTTAAAATAAATATATTATTACATGGTTCAACCATTTAAATGGTTTTATAACCTGTATTGAAGATAGTAGGGCAATTTTAAAACCCATCTTCCTTGAGTGTGATAAATTTACACATCTCGAACGGTTTTTTTCATTTATTGTATGAAAGGATGGGAAAAGGGAGATTATGATGAAATATTACATTATCACAATGAAAGTAAAGTCAATTTATGGTACTGTAATTATCATGGCATTTGGATGAGGGGAGGTGAGAATAGTGAACAAATCAATGGATCATTGTAAAAGAAATTGACATAAAATTGTAGGAAGGTTCACCTCTTGAGTAATTCTCCTTGAGAATATTCTTAATGCCATTTTTTGGCATTATGGTGAGACCAACTGCTCTTGGACTTGGGGAGAGTGGTTGGGAAATGTACATGGAATAATTTAGGAAAGGCTTGAATCCTGAGTGGTGTTGGAGGAAGAGGGGGTGAGGGAGGTTTATGTAGTGGAGGGGAGATATGTTTTCTTAATATTGTAATCATTTATTTATTATGTCCTCTTAATACAACCAATAGTGAGTATTCCATGACCAAGAAAATTAGTATATGAATGTGACTTCGAACCAATAGGGCTTACATCAGCATATCATCATCAATGACTCAATTAATAAAATATTTAATTAAAATCATTATTTAATCGAAAAAACACCTTAAATTTTCATCTTTATTTTTAATGTTCATAAATTCATTAATACACTCAATGGTATGGATACCGTTCATAAAAGTAATATTATTATTCATAACGGTATGTTACTATTTATAAGGGTAGGTTACTATTCACCGAAAAGTGATTTTTCATTGTTAGACATTAAATAACTTACTAATTGCAAACATGTATGTCAGATTTTGGAAATTAACTTCATAGAAGTGAAAAAATTAGGTTTACTTGGCTCAGTTAGGGATATATTATATAGGTAACAATGTTTTCTTCAATAGAGGCTTAGTGATTCATGAAATATAGGCTATTACTAGAATGTATTTAAGAGAAACATTTTATAAAGTGTTTGGGGTGCTACATTATGCCCTCTTTGGAAATTTCGTCCTCGAATTTTTATATATAAAGCTCACAAAAAAGATGTGGGTGATTCTTTTTCATAACATCCCCAGGTTCCCATGTCTCTTCTTTCGTATTCTGGTTTCTCCAAAGAACATTTACCAGATGAGTTGTTCAATTTCTCAATACATGCACCCTTTTTCAAGAATCCCAATAGGCTTTTTAGAGTGTGACAAATCATGTTCCAATTCTATTTCTTCATATGTGATTACATGCATTGGGTTTGTCATGTATTTCTTTAACAATGAGATGAGGAACACAACATGAAATCTGGAGAGATATGGAGTTATTTACAAATGGAAAGCTATAGATCTAATTCATTCCAAGATTTTAATGGGTTTTATGTACCTGGGGATCAATTTCCCTTTCTTACCAATCCTTAAGACACCCTTCCTTGGAGATACCTTTAGAAATACATGATCTCCAACTTGGAATTCCAAAACATTTTCTATTTTTCAATATAACTCTTCTGCTATCTTTGGGATACTTTAATATGGGCTTGTATTTTCTTCACCTTTTCCGTGGTCTCTTCAATAAGTTATGTTCCAATAAGTTTCTTCTCACCAACATCGTCCCACCAAGTTGGAGTTCGACATCTCATTCCATATAATGCTTCATTTGGATCCATTAGAATACTAGAATGGAAACTATTGTTGTAGCCAAATGTCACCAAAGGCAAGTATTGATCCCACATAACTTGGATGTTATGAGATCATGACCTCAACATGTATTATAAAGTTTGAATATTCCTTTCATATTGTCCATCAGTTTGGGGTGATAAGAAGTACTCAAACAAAGCTCAGTATTCAAAGCTTTGTGGAGACTTTTCCATAATTTTGATGTAAACCAGGGATCTTGATTGGATACAATCGATAGAAGAGCACCATGAAGTCTTAAAACATCATTAATATAATGTCCTGATATGCGTGCAAGTGTAAAGTCCTCTCTTAATGGAAGTAAAATGTCTCATTTTACGAGAGGATCAATAATTACCCATTTTACATCATTCTTTCTAGGTTTCCATGGTAGTCCAGTCACAAAATCCATCGTAATGTTATCCCACATACACTTAAGAATAGGTAGAGATTTCATAACTCCTTTGGGATGTTGTCTCTCTATCTTCACTTGTTGAAAACTAGAAATCTTGACACGTAGTCATCAATTTCCCGCTTCATATTATATTACAAAAATTATTCCTTCAGATCTCTATACATCTTTCTGTTACCCGGGTGTATAGAAAAATTTGAGCTATGAGCATCATCTAATACTTAATTTTATTCTCAGGTACTGATGGAACACATAACCTCTTCCCAAATTTCAGAACTCCATCTTCATACACGAATTCATCTAGTCTCAAATCCTTGAGAGCATTAATTTTCTTATTCAAATTCTCATCATCAGATTGAGAGCTTTTTATCTTCTCTAATAAAAATGTTTTAATAATATTTTAAAAGAGGAAAGATGGTTTAATTTCATTAACAATTTCCGTATTCATATTTATTAGATCAAAAAATATAGGATCTCTCTCAATCCTCAATTGGGTCATAAGTTCATGATCTTTCCATCTTAATGCATCTGCCACCTTATTCGCCTTTCTCGGGTGGTAGTGTATTGATCAATCACAATCTTTAAGGAACTCAATCCATCACATTTGCCTCATGTTGAGTTCTTTATTGGTGAAAATGTACATAAAACTCTTGTGGTCTGTATAAATTTCACATCTATCTCCGTAGAGATAATACCTCCATATTTTCAGATCAAAGATTACGGGTGGTAACTCAATATCATGATTTGGATAATTATTCTCAGGAGACTTCAACTGTCTTCATGAATAAGCAATAACGTTATCATTTTTCATAAAGACACAACCCAGTCCATTCTTTGATGCATCAATGTATATTAAAAATCCCCCACTTCTAGATAGAAGAGTTAAAATTAGAGAAATGACCAGTCTTCTTTGTAATTCTTCAATGCATTCTGTACATTCTTTTTTCCACACAAGCTTAACCCCTTTATGTGTGAGCCTGGATGTCTAGTTGCCCAGTCAGGGAAAATTATGAACCAAACATAGATAGTAACCTACTAAGCCAATAATATTGTGTACCTCAGTTATGTTTGTGGGCGTGGTCCATTCATGGATTGCCTTTGTCTTTGAAGAATCAACTAGGATTCCATCCTTAGAGACAATGTGGCCTTGAAAAGAAACTGATTGAAGCCAGAATTCACACTTTCTAAACTTCCCATATAATTTATTTCTTCTAAGGTTTCTATGATTAACCTGCAAGTGATTCTCATGGTCTTCATATCAAATTCAGTATATGGGTATATCATCGATGAATACCACAACAATGTTATTAATATATTCCTTGAAAACACTATTCATTAAATCCATGAAAACAGAGGGTACATTTGTTAGTCAAATATGCATTACTATAAACTCGTAATGGCCATACCTGGTCCGAAATGATATCTTAGGAATATCTTCCTTCATTACACGCAACTGATGATATCCAGATCTATGTTCAATCTTTGAAAAGTATTTATCTCCCTGAATTTCATCGAATAAATCATTAATCTCGGAGAGAGGATACTAATTATTTATTTTAATAGCATTGATTTTCTTGTAGTCAATGCAAAACCTCATGGATCTATCTTTCTTCTTAACAAAGAGGATAGAGGCTCCCCATGGAGAAACCCTAGGACAAATAAATCCTTTTAAACTCAAATCCCCTAGTTGATTATTCAGATCTAATAATTCTATAGTGGCCATTCTATAGGGAGACTTTGATATAGGTCTTATATCAGGAATTAAATCAATAAAGAACTCAACTTCTCGCTCTGGAGGTTGTCCAGGTAAATCCCCTGGAAATAAATTAGTGTACTCTTGAACTATGTGCACATCTTCAATTTGAATATTTTTTTCCTCTATCATAGATATTGGTTTATCTTCCTCTCCAAGTATTGAATTCAGTAGAGCTACTGTGGGTGGGTCTAGATAAGAATAAAGTGATGTAGTTTCTGCCCTAAAGATAAGGGATTCTACACCATTTTCAACAATTGTAACTTCCTTCTTTTTAACATAAGTCTTCACATCATAATTTTACATCCAATCCATACTGAGAATTATATCAAATTCAGTCATTGGAATGACGATACTGTTAGAAACTAAGGCACATTTTTGTGTCTAGAGGGGGACTAGTCGACATGCCTTTGTTGCAATTATATATCCCCTGGGAGTTTTGACTGGAAACTCCTTTATTAAATCAAATATGACATATCTAATATTCACGGAAAGAAATAAAGATATAAATGAATACAGTGATCCTGAATCAAATAATATGTTGGCTGTGATTGAGGAAACAATTAAAGTACCTGCCACAACGTGATTAGGAATTTCAACCTCCATGGTTGTAATCACATTGGTTCCCCTTGTTATCTTGGCTTTTTCTGAGGCATGTTTACATGGAGCTTAGGACACTGATTTGAAAAAGTGTCCTATCTCCTTGAAATTGTATCATTGAATATAATTGAATTGTCTATTCCCCTTGCATTCATCGAATCGATGACCCTTTTCTCCATAGTTATTTCATACTCCCATTCCTTTCTAGCATTTACCAAGATGATTCATTCCACAGTTCTCACATAATGGGAATAGCTTTGTTCCCTTACTCTTATTTAGTGCTTCTCAATTTCCTTTGTTATCAGTGTATTTCTTCTTAAATTGGTTTCCATTGATAAGATTTGATCTACCAAATCCCTTTTATGTTTTGATGGCAGTTGATACAGTTTCATCATATGATGAAAATAAATGAGAAGCCAGTGCCCTTTGAAGACTTGGCTTATGTCCTTCAAAGAAATGATCGATCTTGTTTTCGGAGTAATGTACGTAATCTATAGAATACCTGGACTACCTTGTGAAAGTAGCCTCCCAGTCTACAACATTGTCTTCATCCCTTTGATTTAAGGTTATGAATTTGTTCTTCATTTCAGTTTGTAGCTCATGGGGGAAATATTTTATGAATAATATTACCTTAAATGTCCTCCATTCCATATCATTTATTTATTCTTCCTTCGTGTTATTCTGAATCAAGGACCACCTTTGCTTAGCGTCTCCCTTGTTAAAATGTACTTCTACTACTAACTTTTCATTTTCAATGCATCTTAATGCCATTAATATATTTTCAAGGGACTTGATACATTTCACATCAACCATTGGGTTAGTAGTCCCACTAAAATATGGGAGATTCATCCACTTAAAATGATACAACATAGGTGTGTAATGGTTATTCATTACAACCTGAGTAAGTTGTCCCAATATGGTCATGATCTGATCATCTCCAACATTGACTGGGTTGATTTTCTCAGTTGGGAGAATTTTACCTTGCCCAAGAGTATTGATTCCCCTTCTTCCATTAGATTCCATTTCAAAATTATGGGATACACTAGATTATTTTATGAATCTCAAATAGAAAAGCACACACCATTTATTGAAATTCTATTCCTAGATAATCTTATAAACACGGTTTCTCTGAGGGAAAATTTACATGAAACTCCTTTATAATGGCTTGTAATGAAAATGTGAATTATCCTAAGAATATCCCCCGGGAGTGTCATAACCAAGAGTATAGCAAGGCCCGTTGTCAAACATCATTTCTCATTCGAGTCTATCTTAAAGTGATGTTTTCGGGTTTTACACCTAGATACATCTGTGCCAGAGCCGCCTCTACAAACCCGTATCAAGACAGGGATGTATTTCTTAAAAGATCCACATAATCTATTCCTTACCAAAATACCAGGACGTTCTTGTACATTTATCCTCAAATACATACTTAGGTATTTGTTCCCTACTATACATTTCCTACTCTAGTTTCCATGTATTCTACTAAACATCCCATAATACCAATTATATGGTCCCAAACTCGAAACTAGGTTTCATCCCTTATAATGCAGTTTAATTTATTTTAAATGAAACATGATTAAATAAAAAGTGTTAAATAATACAGAGGAACTTTTCTTCTCTACGTTCTAAAAATTAGATACATAAATTACATTACCACAAAAATATACAAATTGAAAAAAAAATTATCCTTGAGAATGTTGATTCCACAACAGAGTTTTAATGCAGGAAGTATGCTAAACCTAAAAATTGTTTATAATTCTTAGGGTGGGCATAAAATTTCAAGTAAGGGGTTTCAAAACGACCGATAAATTTCTAAAATATTCCCTTGAAATAAATATAATTATTTAAAATAGATTTTCACAAATACATGAATATATATATAGGAAAATGGTATTTCACAAAAAAAATTGTGTTTTAAAGATGTAGGGAATTCTCCTTTGAAATTATTATGTTTTTGTGGTTCATTAATAATACGTGGAAGACAATTATTAAAATCCATACATATGACCACTAGTCTTCACTAGGACTTATTTGTTCACTCCCCATAACATTACGAAACCCACCAGTGCCAATTTTTGAAAACATTTTCCCATGGTCCTGAATTTCTTATTTCTTACCCAAAAATATTGTCAAATTACATACATACTATTATTTAATTTTAAAGAAATCAATCATCCTAATGTCATCACCACTTCCTAAAAAGTTTTTAAAATCATTTTAGGGAGAATCCCATACTTGAAAAAAACACATTTCTATTTGAAAACCATAATTTAATTAAACATGGGTTTAAGTGCATGCAAGATTGTATAATTCTTGAAATGCCTCACATGAGCTAGATGATTGTCATTCATATTCATGCATGACATGATAAGAGATGCCGATGTGAGTTCACACATGAAATAATAACTTCACCCATAACTGCACATAAAATAATAACAATTATCAAATGCAATTATTTAAACAAGGTGAATATAAGAAATTTTTCATACATAAATATTTAAACACTAGTTTGGTAGTCGATAAATACCATTTATATATTTTAAGTAAATGAGAACGAAAAACTCCACTTAATGTGTTCATATTTGTATGCATGTATATGTGTACATATATGTATATATATATATATATATATATACATTGTAACACCCGAGACTTTTATGTGAAATATTTTTTTTTATTATATAAATCATCAAAAGAATCTTTCACTACACACAACACTTGCTTGGCTTTCTTTACACAAAATCTCAACCTTCCTCGATAGCTTGCGTCGTACGCAATACCGAGTTTCACTAAACAATGATATGCTATTAAAATATTAATAAAACCAGCCGTTATGAATAGTAAAAACCACCTTTTGAATTTTTATAAATTTTATTTCTCAAAATGGACTTCATTTTTGGACTCGGATTATCGAAATTAGCCTAGGGTGAAATTTTGGTATTTTTCTGAAACCTTTCAATTTTTGATTAATAGTAAAACAACTAAGTGGCTGTTAAAAAACTGAATTTTTCATAAAACTAAATTTTACCGCTTCTGTGAGTGGAATTTAGAAAATCTGAGAAACACGGTGAATATCAAGGACTAAAATGTGGTTCAATGGGATTAAATAATTTTTGGTGAATAGTAACTTTTTAATTTTTTTTACCACGGTTAAAAGTAAATAGGGTAATTAAGGGTACAAATAATATTATTATTACCCTAACACATATCCTAATTCTATTGGACAAGTTTAATTAAACAAAAAACAACCTTAGGAATAAAATATGACTATTTAGGCCCACTTGGATAAGATTAGGACATTTATTATTAATTTATTTAAAGAAGGGTTAAAATAGTTAAAATCAATGTAAAGTAACTAAATAATTTTTAATATAAAGTTATACAGAATATAAATTAGACTATAAAGATTCATTAGAAAGCTAAAACGATTTCCTACATAATGATATTTTATTTTTAATTGTTAGACTTTAAATAATTTAATTTATTTATGACACAATGATGATGCAGTAATTACCATAATATTGAAAAATTAGAATAATTGATATTATAAATACATAAATAAGTATAATTTGAGACTTTTTATGAATTAAACTAATTTTATAGGTTAATATGACATGTTAGTATTAATGTAATTAACTTTTGTGGAAGTAATCATTCTGTTATGAATTTCAAAAAAATCAATTATTGAATAGTGTCAAAATTGACATAAAATTGTTTTTAGAACAAATATTATATTATTAATTGTTATTTTATTCCTAGAAATCTACGGTTCGGCCAAATGACTTAGATAAGGTTATATATAGTAATAAAACACAACTTGGGGGGTCTCTTGAATGTATATGGTATGTTTATTAACTGTATAATATAAAAATACAAAGTGACATGGTAAATGTCAATCAAATTTACTATGATTTAAAACTAAAAGATAAGGTTACTATAATTACCTAAACATGTCTAAATTCTATTGGATTAGAGGATTTCGACCCATCCCCACATAAGCTTCAAAATAACTCAATTTGGAGCTATTTAAAACCGAACTTGACTTTATAATAAAATAATATTTTTAGATATTCCAAAGGTGCCCCTCTCCTCCCTTATAAAAGGGAACCTCCTCCCCCTCTTCCTCACACTACTTTGAGCCTTGAAGCTCGTAAAACCCCTTCCATTTTCTCCTATACACTTCCCTAGAGACATCATAGAGGTTTTTTTTATTCTTCCAAGACCTATTTTAGTGGCCTAAATGGAGGTCTCAAAGAAGCACTTCATAGAAGAGGTAATTTCCGTTACCAATTCTTTCTTCTTTATTTCTTCTTCCACTTATTCTTCTTTAGATGTTTCATTATGAAGTAATAACATAAGTATCACTCATATATTGATATGTTATTATAAGTATGAAACAACCCTATTTCACCATCTATCGATCCTACGGAAAAAGAAATCACCGTGCGTGTGTACGTACAGAATCTCGTCTCCACGTCGTGGTGTAATCTATTTTCCACCACCAACTTACTTGGATTGGTATAATGGTGTAAATAATGACTATCTATGATTATTATAAAGTGATAATTATTCTTAAATAGTATACATACACTCTAATACAATTCCACGATCATAGGAATGATATCATCACTCGTGCGTACGTACGGAATACCGTCTCCACGATGTGATGCGACTCGTTCTACATGATCTTCATTTCATAATGCTTATATAAATTAATTGAATGAATGAATATGATATATATTACACTAATACCATTCTGTAAATGGGTATCTATAACCTAAAGAGAAGAATAAGAATTTATTCGACAAACACGCATAAGAACAAAAAGTAATAAACACCCGAATAACAAGTAGTAATGAAATATTACTACTAAGAAGCTAAGAATATGACCATATATGATATCATAAAAATAATTATGATTCTGTAATAAGTCACTAACATTATTTAAATCAGTATACAGGAGTTTCGGACACGTACAAAGCATATCGGACCAAAGGTAAGGGAAATATCACAATCTCATTTTTATCAGAGATTGTTTATACTTTAGTATTTACTGGGGTGTATTTTATCATCCACATCCATGATTCCTCAATATGTAATATTATTTACATCCACCTAAAATTTTTTAAATCCAATTTTACTTTTTTGTGAGTTTTTAGTAAAGGATATGAAAGGATTCTTTTGTCGTTTTTCGTACGAGGTACTTTTTGACTTTTCCGACAAAAGTACGAAGAATGTTTTTTTAACTTATACGGTATGAATGGATTTTTAAAATATTATTTCCAAGAAGCTTCCATTACAAGTTTTCAAGTTTATTTTAAATCAAATTCTTTTAGTTTAAAATTGTATGACATGTTAAGAAAGGAAAATGTTTTTGAAGTAGAAAGGATATTTTCCTCAAGAATGGAGTTCAAGTGTTTTATCAAAATTATTTTCCATCTAAGATAATATAGGGTTATGTTTCTATCCATATTATTACATTTACTTGATTATGTTGTGGTGGAAATATTTTTATGAATTCCTTTATCTTATATGAATTGATTTATCATGTCATGATGTTTAAGATTCCCATTTTTATTACATGGGTTATGTAATGATGTATGATTTATGATTTTGTGGCACACATAAGAATGGTATCATTATGAGATTGGTGGGACCTATATCTCCCTCCAATTCATTGGGTAAAGATTTTATATCTCATGAGATAGACATGGCTGGAATGGTAGGTTATACCGGTTCAGTGAAACAGGACTGAAACAAGGGTGATTCGGTTCAGAAATGGACTTTGTCCACTAAGATAGTCGTGGAAATGAGTCTTGACTAATAAGAAATGATTCTCTATGATTATGTGTGTATGCCACAATGTTTCATGTTTTATGTTATGATTATTGGGATTACATTTTACTTCTATTATTTATCCCATGTTATGATATTATGATCTCTTTTTCCGGTTAAGATTTCCAAAAGTTATGTTCTTATGTATATTATGTGATTGATATTTCTTTTCTTTACCCTTACTGAGCATTTGAGCTCACCCTTTTGTATCTTTTGTTTCCCCAGGTCAGGAAGAAGGTTATTAAGTAGAATATGCCAAAAAGGGACTCTAGATATGACGAAATAAATGGGTGGAAAAGTAGCTGCTTTATGAACCAGTTGTTTATGTTTCCCAGTTTCTAAAGACACTATACCTATACGATCCTTCATTGGTTTTGTTATATGTTGTAATATGTGTGCTTCAATTCTGAAGTAATAATAATGTATGTAAATTATGGGTCATTATAGTTGGTATCAGAGGAAAGGTATAGTCAACCTTTGGAAACTAGGATGTGAAAGCCTTAGTAAGAACCCTAAGGATAAGTCTAAGCATAGAACACAATCTTAGTGTTTTAGAAATGGCCATGAATAACCTTGGATAAGACCTTAAGTGTGAAATTTTATTCTTGATTATGTGGGTTTCCTATTATAATTAGTTTTTCTCACACTATTTTTCTTGTTTTTAGTCAATGGCTGGAACCCGAAGGAACCGTGTTTATGCAGAATGCGACGGGCAATGCAATGATTGTCCCCCTAGGAAACCAAACATTATAGGAGCTGGAATGAAAAATCTTGTAGCCATGCTCACACAACTTTCTCAAGCTATGAATCATGCAGGAATTCCAAACGAGAAAAGGAAGGAGCAACATTCTGTTGAATCCTCCATGAGACAGTGTCTGCTTTCATTCAGCGGGTCTATTGATCCATTAGTTGCTGAACAATGGATTAGTACTACTGAAAAGATATTTTTAGTTCTTAAATGTTCTGAGCATGATAAAGTCATCTTATCAGTGTATCATTTAGAAGGTGATGCTGATTGATTAGCCACTGTAGGAGGCTAATATTCATTGCTAATATATGTAATTTTCATGTGCCTTGCTATTCATAAATACCATTTTAGTGCATTTTACATTTTGAACACTCATTCTCATCATTTGTGCACTTCATGCCTAATGTGCACCAATTTAGGCCCAATGTTTCATCTGATTTTAAAAAATGTAACTATCCATGTTTTAATTTGATATTTTTTGGAAATGGATATTCACTTAATTATGAACATTTTTTTATTCAGGTTTCAATGGATTATTAATAAATTATGATGGAGATATTTGGCGATTAAAGGAAACAATTCTGGAGAAGGAAGATTGTATATCATCCCACTGATCGGACTATGGGGCCCACAATACAGGCCCAAAGAAGCCCAAAATTTATGGAAGGATATAAGACATATAGGGGAACAAATAATTCTTCTGGATCCAGTGCTAATCTGTTCTCAATGGGTGTGATTAAGGCGGCCCAAGTTGAAGATGTAATTTTGGGCCAGAATCTGCGGCCCAGAAAAACATCCCACCATTTCAATCATATCTCCCGAACCACAAATTATTTTGGGCTGAAATTGTACATGCTGTTAGGAGACATCCGGGGATTCATTTAAGTCTTCTATGGCCCACTCCAATTCGGCCTTCTAGAAGGTCCTTGAGGCGCTTCTTTCCGGTGGATGCAATCTGGCTGCAACTTCGGGGCAAGAAGTGGAAAAGTCTCTCATCATTAATGTTCCACCCACCTTTTTCCAACATAATTAATTAAAGGCACATGGGATGTTGGGGGCTCGGCCAAGGCTTCATTTTTTCTTATTTAAGGCAGGAGTGGTGGTGGATTTTGGAGGCTGGGGTGCTTTGTTTCATTATAATGTTATGCTGTCCATTTGATGTTGTAATCGTTCTTCATTCTCATGTAAGTTGTTTGAATCACATTAGTTCTTAATAAAAGTTCTTCATCTCCTCTTTTTCTTTTCTTCTCCTTATCACCTTGATACCGTTGCCTCAAGGTGTGAATTTATTCACACCAAACCTTGTGATTTTGTTCACACAACGGTGGAGTGATTGTTATTTTTGTTATTTTTACTTCTTCAATTCCACCCTCATAAGTCTACTTTCCGCTTCCGTTGAGAACTTGTAATCAATGGAGGGCTAGCTCTTTTTTGGGTTGATCCAAGGGAGTAGCAAGGGGCTGGATTGAATGTTATTTCTCATGCCCTAAATGTTATTAATTTCTTTTAATTGAGTTTCATTCATTCAATGATTTTTATTCTTCCTCTTCCTTATTGAATTTATTCACCCCACTTTCATGTGCTAATTACATCCTTTACCTTGGAGTGCTCATGAAAATGATCCTACAAGTGTATAGGTGATTATCATATGTTTTGAAGGTGTTTAATCAGTAAGTGATGAGGTTAGTTTGAATTCATTGCATGAATCCTTCTCGAGTTAATGAAATTAAAATTGTAAAAAAAAGGAATTCATTCAATCCACCCCGAGCCATAACCTAGGATCAACTCATTTTCTCTTAATTTGAATTCACATAGATCATTTAGTTTTCTTTAAAAACAATATAAAATCAACCCAAGTTGGCCACTTCATAGCCAAAAATCCATCTCTTTTGGTTGAGTGTCTAAAGGTTCTTCTTAGGTCTCTAAGGATTCGACAACCCAAGCTACACTACAAGCGACCGCTTGACCCTTAAAACATGGGTAAATTTGGGCGAGACCAAATTTTGGCGCCGTTGCCGGGGACCAAGTAAGTTCCTTTAGACACACATCTTATTTTCTCACCCCACATTCTCTATTCTCACCCCCATCTCTCTTATCTTTACCCCTTTCTGTTTGTGTGTGTCCTGAGAATCTAGAATCCAACATTCCATCTTCTCCAATGGAGTATCTTCCAAATTATCATGTCACAAACTCATACTGGAATGAAATGGAAAATGAATATTGGGAAGCCCCTAAATTAGAACATTTCTTTGATCAACCCTTGAATAATTACCACACACCCGATGAGATGTACAATCAATGGGATGATGATTGTTTAAAGGATGAATTTCCAGCCCTCTCGAGGATGATTGGAGAGATGAATCTTAACGAAGTTAATGATTTACAATCTTCTATCCAGCCTAACACTCAAAAACTCCTTGAACAATTGTGTAATCAAATAGAGATGATGAGTTCCGAGGTATCATCATTGAGATTAGAACTACAATGCATTAATACTTGTGAGGAACTCATCCATACACCAACTGTACCTTCAAAAACCTTATGTGAAGTGTCTAGTTTTCCACAATCCTCTCATGAATTTATTGAAGAACCGACCTTTGGATTTGGGGTAGGGGAAGTAAATCAAGAAATTGTTGAAGGGTCTTTAAATCAGGAGGAAATTGATTTCATGTATTCACAAGAGGGGAATTTGACATCATGGATTGAGTCTCCTAAGTGTAACTCTATTGATGATTTTTCAAAAACACCAATCACTGAACCACTGAGAGAAATCAAAAACATTGAGTCCATGCCCACTCCTAACACTATTATTTCCAATTTTTTGGTTGAATCTTCTATTCAAAATGAAACAATTTTGTCAAGAAATTTTGAAAATGAAGATAAGTTGGATTCAAATTCTCAACCTGTGTCTAAATGTCCTATCCAAACCGAGCTCACAATCATTGTCCTTCCTTCCCCACTTGAGTACCCTATAATTTTTGTTAAGAAAGAGCTTGGGGGTTTCATTCATTCATCTCATGAAACCCAAAAAGGTGGGTTGATCTTTGATTTATTAAGAAAGACTACAGAAGAAAAAGAATCAACCATTTCTAATATTCCTTGGATTTTAACATTCATTTTAGAAAATAGGATTGTTCATGAATCAAATTCCAAATCTTCATACCAACCACAAGGGATACGCATTCTCAATAATGTTGAAGTGGAGAAAGATGAGGTAATTAAAATTTTTAATGTTGGAATTGGTTAAGTTTGGGGGTTCATGTCGAGCTAGCGACGTTAAACAAAAGCGCTGCACGGGAGGCAACCCGTGGTATTCATGTTTCTAATCTTTGTGAATCATTTTTTTTCTTTCTTATTTCTTTCCTTCTTCTTCATTTTGTTATTTAAAAAAATATATACATAGACTGTTGACCTGTTCTTCTTTTATGAGTAAGGATGGGTACGAAAGGGGAGCACCGTATTCATCCGTGTCACGCGGTGTGATCCCTGAGTAACACCTTACCCAGAAAATATAAAGAAGACAATGTATCATCAGTTTATTTTATTTTATTTTATTTTATTTTATATTTTTGTTGGTATTTTAAAAAAATAGATTGTTGACCTGTTCTTCTTTTATGAGTAAGGATGGGTATGAAAGGGGAGCACCGTATTCATCCGTGTCACGCGGTGTGATCCCTGAGTAATACCTTACCCGGAAAATATAAAGAAGACAATGTATCATCAGTTTATGTTATTTATTCTTTTTTTAGGTTAAAAAAAATAATAAAAATATATATATATATATTAAAAAAAAAATTTAAGGCATGTCATAGGTCATTGGGAAAAGCTGTTCACAACCGTCCAAGCCATTGGGAGACAAACCAGAATTGAAGGGATACATGGGAATGCATTTTCAACGTCAACCACCAGGTGACTTCATTCCATAATTTTCATTTTCAATGTCTTCGTTGAACTTCTATCCTACCCCTTCTATATTTCAATTCTTTAAACACTGGGGACAGTGTTATTCTAAGTTGGGGGGGGGAGATGAAAATGTGGGGAAGGAAAAATGCCATTAACCTTGAACATGATAACATACATTCCAAAATCTGAAATTGGATATCAAATAATTTTTCATGCCTTGATTCTGATTTTAAATCAAGTTTATGGTCATGTGCATAGTTATTGGAAAGTGCGGTTGTCCGATGTGATTTTTCACTGTTATATTTTCATCCATTAAAAAAACACAATGCACATCCTCTAGATTGTGGGGTTTTAGTTTGAGTTTTTGGGGACCCATAATAAATAGCATAGGATTGGCGATCATTTTAATTTTAACATGAGTATTCAAAACAAAAAACAAAAAAAAAATTTGCACGTAGAGCAATGAATTGACCTAATGTGTGGCTTTCGACACTTGGGGATCGCAACTCCATAGTTGTCTGGCCCAGAGTTGGGCATTTTATCTCTATTTGTGGTAATTTGAATTTGTTTTTGATTGAGTTAACTCGAGATGATGCCCGAGTATGTGAGCTTCACTTGGTGCCCTAAGTTCATTGAGCCTGGGAGTCATCGGCAAAGTCTTGCTACATGGGTTGACTCGATTGAGTTCAATTTCAATTACCATGGCAAAATTGCAAAAAAAAACAACAAAAACAAAAAAAAACAAAAAAAAAAGAGAATAAAAAATGAGTACTCATCTTATTATTAAAATTTGATTGCTCCTTGCGCTTCCATCTTTTCTCCCTCGAATAAAAATGAACCCCCATGTCTATTGTGACACACAACACTTCATCATGCTTAATTGAATTTGGATGAAATATGGAAATGAATTTGAACAAAGGAATGGGCTTGGGCTTGGGATATGCTTATGGACATAGCTTGTTTTAAATGATTTTGATGGGTTTCATAATTGTTTGGTATGTGATCTTTGGGTGAGAAATGTGTATTAAAATGTTTTTGGAAAATGTCATTCGAATTTCATTTTTGTGAGATATATTTTGCTCGGGACTAGCAAAACTCAAGTTGGGGGGTGTGATTAGCAACTGTAGGAGGCTAATATTCATTGCTAATATATGTAATTTTCATGTGCCTTGCTATTCATAAATACCATTTTAGTGCATTTTACATTTTGAACACTCATTCTCATCATTTGTGCACTTCATGCCTAATGTGCACCAATTTAGGCCCAATGTTTCATCTGATTTTAAAGAATGTAACTATCCATGTTTTAATTTGATATTTTTTGGAAATGGATATTCACTTAATTATGAAAATTTTTTTATTCAGGGTTCAATGGATTATTAATAAATTATGATGGAGATATTTGGCGATTAAAGGAAACAATTCTGGAGAAGGCAGATTGTATATCATCCCACTGATCGGACTATGGGGCCCACAATACAGGCCCAAAGAAGCCCAAAATGTATGGAAGGATAGAAGACATATATGGGAACAAATAATGCTTCTGGAGCCAGTGCTACTTCGTTCTCAATGGGTGTGATTAAGGCGGCCCAAGTTGAAGATGTAATTTTGGGCCAGAATCTGCGGCCCAGAAAAACATCCCACAATTTCAATCATATCTCCCGAAACACAAATTATTTTGGGCTGAAATTGTACATTCTGTTAGGAGCGATCCGGGGCTTCATTTAAGTCTTATATGGCCCACTCCAATTCGGCCTTCTAGAAGGTCCTTGAGGCGCGTCTTTCCTGTGGATGCAAGCTGGCTGCAACTTCGGGGCAAGAAGTGGAAAAGTCTCTCATCATTAATGTTCCACCCACCTTTTTCCAACATAATTAATTAAAGGCACATGGGATGTTGGGGGCTCGGCCAAGGCTTCATTTTTTCCTATTTAAGGCAGGAGTGGTGGTGGATTTTGGAGGCTGGGGTGCTTTGTTTCATTATAATGTTATGCTGTCCATTTGATGTTGTAATCGTTCTTCATTCTCATGTAAGTTGTTTGAATCACATTAGTTCTTAATAAAAGTTCTTCATTTCCTCTTTTTCTTTTCTTCTCCTTATCACCTTGATACCGTTGCCTCAAGGTGTGAATTTATTCACACCAAACCTTGTGATTTTGTTCACACAACGGTGGAGTGATTGTTATTTTTGTTATTTTTACTTCTTCAATTCCACCCTCATAAGTCTACATTCCGCTTCCGTTGAGAACATGTAATCAATGGAGGGCTAGCTCTTTTTTGGGTTGATCCAAGGGAGTATCAAGGGGCTGGATTGAATGTTATTTCTCATGCCCTAAATGTTATTAATTTCTTTTAATTGAGTTTCTTTCATTCAATGATTTTTATTCTTCCTCTTCCTTATTGAATTTATTCACCCCACTTTCATGTGCTAATTACATCCTTTACCTTGGAGTGCTCATGAAAATGATCCTACAAGTGTATAGGTGATTATCATATGTTTTGAAGGTGTTTAATCAGTAAGTGATGAGGTTAGTTTGAATTCATTGCATGAATCCTTCTCGAGTTAATGAAATTAAAATTGTAAAAAAAAGGAATTCATTCAATCCACCCCGAGCCATAACCTAGGATCAACTCATTTTCTCTTAATTTGAATTCACATAGATCTTTTAGTTCTCTTTAAAAACAATATAAAATCAACCCAAGTTGGCCACTTCATAGCCAAAAATCCATCTCTTTTGGTTGAGTGTCTAAAGGTTCTTCTTAGGTCTCTGAGGATTCGACAACCCAAGCTACACTACAAGCGACCACTTGACCCTTAAAACTTGGGTAAATTTGGGCGAGACCACTGATCAATGTTGGAATATTATTAAGAATATGAGGTAAAGGGATGAAATTGAGTCCATGGAATGGGACGAGTTGAAGAACTTATTTTTCAATAATTACTTCCCTCGTATTCTCTGAACAAATATGGAGAAAGAGTTTCTTGAACTAATGAAAAAGGATGATGAATCTGTTGGTACCTATGAAGCAAATTTTACAAGACTTGCAAGGTACGCTTCTGGTATTATTATCCAACCTGAGAGTAAGATAGATCGATTCTTTAGTGGCTTAAAACCAAGTCTTCGAAGGGCCTTAGCCATAAGGGACTTCAATAGCTACGAGGAAATCGTTCGATGTGCTCTCAAAGTTGAGATGGAGATTGGAGTAACCCATCTTTCATATGGGTTTGATAAGAAGAGGAAAATGGAATTCAAAGGAAAATCTAAAGAGCACACTGAAAAGAATATGAGCTTTCCCTTATGCACAAAGTGTGGAAAGAAACATGGATGGAGTTGTCTTAAAGGGACAAGTAAATGTTTCAAATGTGGAAAGGAAGGTCATCGGGCATTTGACTTCCGCAATGATGGGAAGAAGATGTCTAATGATGCAAATAAAGGAAGGGATACAAAAAATGAACCTACTACACTTCATTGTTTCAAGTGCAAGGAGATGGGACATTATGCTAATAAATTCCCTAATCCAAGGGTTGATGATGATGGTCGATGTCAATAAACTCTTAATGCTAAAGACAAAGGAAATTCACATGCAATTTCTATCACCGATGTGGAGTATGATAATGATGTGGTGAAAGGTACACTTACCATCCACTCTAAAGTAGCAAATGTTTTATTTGATTCTGGATCCACCCACTCCTTTGTTTCTAAAGAATTTCCTAAGGGTATCACCATATTACCTCAACAATTAGATGTTGAGTTAGCTGTGACAACACCTAATGACACAACAGTCGCATCAAAAGTATATAATTCTTCTCTGATTGAAGTTTGTGGGAAAGTGATTCCTGCAAATCTTGTGATCCTTCCTATACTGGAATTTTATGTGACTCATGGCATGGATTGGCTTTCTCTACATAGAGCTCATATCAATTTCCAAAGAAGGGAAGTCACATTTCATATTCCAGATCAATCTATGATCGCCTATCGATTCAAGGATGAACATAACCATCCAGTGGAAATTTCTTCCATTTTATGGGTATTGATTCCACTAAATGAAGGTTATTTATCTCAAATGGTTGGTGAGAAACTCACGATTAAGAATATACCCATTGTACGGGAATTTGATGATGTCTTTTTGGAGGAATTTTCGAGTCTTCCACCGAATCGTGAAGTTGAGTTTTCAATAGAACTCGTACCGGGTGCTTTGCCTATTTCAAAGACACCTTGTAGAATGTCCCCAATTGAGTTGTAGGAATTGAAGAAGAAACTCCAAGAGAATCTTGATAAGGGGTTCATACGCCCTAGTGCATCACCTTGGGGAGCACCTGTTATGTTTGTTTAGAAGAAAGATGGATCAATGAGACTCTGCATTGATTATCGAGAACTTAACAAGATCACTATCAAGAACAAATATCCTCTCCCGTGCATTGATGGCCTATTTGACCAACTATACGGAGCTCAATACTTTTCCAAGATTGACCTTCGTTCAGGGTATCCTCAATTAAGGGTCAAAAGGGAGGGTATACCAAAGACGGCTTTCCGTACAAGGTATGGACACTATGAATTTATAGTGATTCCTTTTGGCCTTACTAATTCCCCTGCTATCTTTATAGATCTAATGAATAGAGTCTTTAGAGACTATCTTGATCAGTTTGTGGTAGTCTTTATAGACGATATTCTTATATATTCAAATGGTAAGGAAGAACATGAAGATCACTTGAGAATTATATTGAAGACCCTCGGAAAGGAGTAGCTTTATGCCAAATTTACCACATGTGAATTTTGGATTCAAAAAGTTGCATTTTTGGGTCCCATAATCTCAAAAGATGGGATATCTGTGGATCCAGCAAAAACAGAGGTCATCGAAAGATGGTCGATACCAACAACAGTAACCGAGATCCGATGTTTTCTTGATTTGGCTGGATATTATCGACGTGTTCTGAAATATTTTTCACGATTATCTAATCCACTCACCATGTTGACTCAGAAAAGAGTTAAGTTTGTTTGGACGGAGGAATTTGAAGAGAATTTCAAGGAGTTGAAAAGAAGTTTATCTAGTGCACCTGTGCTCACACTGCTGTGTAGTAGAGAAAGGTTTGTGATCTACAGTGATGCATCCAAAAGGGATTGGGGTGTGTTCATATGAAAAATGATATGGAGATAGCTTATGCCTCATGACAGTTGAAAATACATGAGCAAAATTACCCAACACATGATTTGGAGTTAGCTGCTGTAATCTTTGTATTAAAGATTTGGAGGCATTACCTTTATGGTGAAAGGTGTGATATTTATACTAATCATAAAAGTTTAAAGTATATTTTCACACAAAAGGAGATTAATATGCACCAAAGAATATGGTTGGAGCTGATTAAGGATTATGACTGCTCAATTCATTACCACCCTGGGAAAGCAAACAAGGTGGCAGATACATTAAGTCGAAAAGACCATGCTAGTTTATCCATGATGAGGATTACAAAAGATCCAATATTTATGGATTTACAAAGGATGGATCTTGGAATTATAATGGAAGGGGGGAAATATTATCTTTCTCAAATGAATGTTCAAACATCTATACATTTGAAGATTAAGGAGGCACAAAAAGAAGATGTCGAGTTACAAAAGAAGGTGAGAAATGTTCCTGAATACAACCTTGATTATGATGGGATAATAAAGTTCAGGAATCGGTTTTGTGTTCCCCCCATCCCCGAATTATAGAAGGAGCTGCTGGATGAGGCTCATAGTTCTTTATTCTCTATTCATCCTGGAAGCACGAAGATGTATAGGGACCTGAAAGAGTACTTCTGGTGGGATGGAATGAAAAGAGATGTTGCTGAATATGTCTCTCGATGCTTGGTTTGTCAACAAGTTAAAGATGAGAGACAAAAGTCTAAGGGGATGTTACAACCATTACCCATAACTGAATGGAAATGGGAAAACATCACTATGGACTTTGTCACAGGACGTCCTAAAACATCCAAAGGCAACAATGCTATCTGGGTCATAGTTTATCGTCTTACAAAGTCTACACACATCATTACTATTAGAGAGGATTTCTCTCTGGATTAGATTTCCAGGATATATGTAAAGGAAGTGGTAAGATTGCATGGAGTACCACTTTCTATTATATCTGATCGGGATCTGAGATTTACCTCGAAGTTCTGGTGAAGTCTTCAGCATACTCTGGATACAGTGTTGAGTTTCAGCACTGCTTATCATCCTCAGATAGACGGTCAGTCCTAGAGAACAATTCAAACTCTAGAAGATATGTTGAGAGCTTGCTCTATGGATTTTAAAGGTGATTGGTATCAACACCTACCTTTGGTGGAATGTTCTTATAATAATAGCTTTCACTCCAGTATTCATATGGCTCCTTATGAAGCTCTCTATGGAAAGAAATGCAGCACTCCAACTTGCTGGGATAAAGTTGGGGAAAGAAATCTATTAGGACCGGATCTCATTGATGAAATGGCTGAAAAGGTCAGATCTATTCAACAACACATAAGAGTATCTTAGAGTCGACAGAAAAGTTATGCCGACAACCGAAGAAAAGACATAGAGTTTGAAGTGGGTGATTAATTGTTCTTACGAATATCTCCCTGGAAGAGGGTTATGAGATTTGGAAAGAAGGGGAAGTTGAGCCCTAGATATATCGGTTCTTTCGAAATACTGGATCGTATTGGGAAGGTAGCTTACTGATTGGCGCTTCCACCGAATCTCTCTCAAGTTCACAATGTGTTCCATGTATCTCTCCTGATAAAGTACATACCTGATCCTTCACATGTACTCAGCGCAGATGTTGTACCGCTGGAGCAAGATCTTTCTTATGAAGAACAACCGATAGAGATTCTGGATCGTAGCGAAAAAGTCCTACGAAGCAAGACCACTCGATTGGTGAAAGTTTCATAGAGGAACCACCAATTAGAAGAAGCTACATGGGAGCTTGAGGATATGATGAGGGAGAGGTATCCTCATCTGTTTGTTACAAAGTGACGAATTTTGAGGGCGAAATTCATTTTACGGGGGGTAGAATGTTACACCCGAGACTTTTATGTGAAATATTTTGTTTTTATGTTATATAAACCATCAAAGAAATATTTCACTACACACAACACTTGCTTGGATTGATTTACACAAAATCTCAACCTTCCTCGATAGCCTGCGTTGTACGCAATATCGAGTTTCACTAAACAATGATATGCTATTAAGATATTATTAAAACTAGTAGTTATGAATTGTAATAACCACTTTTTGAAATTTTATAAATTTTATTTTTTAAAATGGACTTCATTTTTGGACTCGGAATATCGAAATTAGCCTAGGATGAAATTTTGGTATTTTTCTGAAAACTTTCAATTTTTGATGAATAGTAACACTACTAAGTGGCTGTTAAAAAAACTTAATTTTTCATAAAACATAATTTTACCGCTTTTGTGAGTGGAATTTCGAAAATCCGAGAAACATGGTTAATATCAAGGACTAAAATGTGGTTCAATGAAATGAAAATAATTTTTGGTGAATATTAACTTTTTACTTTTTTTACCACGGTTAAAAGAAAATAGGGTAATTAAGGGAAAAATGATATTATTATTACCCTAAAACATGTCCTAATTCTATTATATAAGTGTGATTCGACCAAAAACAACCATAGGAATAAAATATGACCATTTAGGCCCACTTGGATTAGATTAGGACATTTATTATTAATTTATTTAAAGAAGGGTTAAAATAGTTAAAATCAAAGTTTAATAACTAAATCATTTATAATATATGGTTATACATAAGATAAATTAGACTATAAATATTCATTGAAAATATAAAAAGATTTAATACATAATGATATTTTATTTGTTATTTTTTGACTTTAAATAATTTAATTTATTTATGACACAATGATGATGCAGTAATTACCATAATAGTGAAAAATTAAAATAATTGATATTATAAATACCTAAATAAGTATAATTTGAGACTTTTTATGAATTAAACTAATTTTCTAGGTTAATATGACATGTTAGGATTAATTTAATTAACTTTTGTCGAAGTAATCATTCTTTTATGAGTTTCAAAAAAATCAACTTTTGAATAGTGTCAAAATTGACATAAAATAGTTTTTAGAACAAATATTATATTATTAATTGTTATTTTATTCCTAAAAATCAAAGGTTCGTCGAAATGACTTAGATAAGATTATATATATTAATAAAACACAACTTTGGGGTCTCTGGGATGTATATGGTAAGTTTATTAACTATATAATATAAAAATACAAAGTGACATGGTAAATGTCAATCTAATTAACTAAGAGTTAAAACTAAAAGGTAAGGTTAATATAATAAACTAAACATGTCTAAATTCTATTGGATGAGAGGATTTCAACACATCCCTAGCTTATCTACGAAATAACTCAATTTGGAGCTATTTAAAATCGAACTTGACTTTATAATAAAATAATATTTTTAGTTATTCCAAAGGTGCCCCTCTCCTCCATTATAAAAGAGCACCTCCTCCCCCTCCTCCTCACACTACATTGAGCCTTCACGCTCGGAAAACCCCAGCCATTTTCTCCTCTCGACTTCCCTAGAGACATCCTAGAGGTTTTGGTCTTCTTCAATGACCTATTATAGTGCCCTAAAAGGAGGTCTCAAAGAAGCACTTCAAAGAAGAGGTAATGTCGGTTACCAATTCTTTAATCATTATTTCTTCTTACACTTCTTCTTCTTTAGTTTTTTAATAATGAATTAATAACATAATTATCACTCATATACTGATATGTTATTATATGTATGAAACAACCCTATTTCACCATCTATCAATCCTACGGAAAAAGAAATCACCGTAAGTGCGTACGTACGGAATACCGTCTCCACGCCGTGGTGTAATCTATTTTCCACCACCACATTACTTGGATGGGTATAATGGTGTAAATATTGACTATATATGATTATTATAAAGTGATACTAACTCTGAAATACTACACATACACTCTAATACAATTCCACGATCATAGGAATGATATCATCACTCGTGCGTACGTACGGAATACCGTCTCCACGATGTGATGCGACTCGTTCTACATGATCTTCATTTCATAATGTTTATATAAATGAATTGATTGAATTAATATGATATATATTACACTAATACCATTCTGGAAATGGGTATCTATTACCTAAAGAAAAGAATAAGAATTTATTCGACAAACATGCATAAGAACAAAAAGTAATAAACACCTGAATAACAAGTAGTAAAGAAATATTACTACTAAGAAGATAATAATATGACCATATATGATATCATAAAAATAAGTATGATTCTTTAATAAGTCAATAACATTATTTAAATCATTATAAAGGAGGTTCGGACACATACAAAGCATATCGGACCAAAGGTAAGGGAAATATCAGAATCAAATTTTTATCCGAGATTGTTTATACTTTAGTATATACTGGGGTTTATTTTATCATCCACATCCATGTTTCCTCAATATGTAATATTATTTCCATCCACCTACAATTTTTTAAATCCAATTTTACCCTTCAGTGAGTTTTAGTAAAGGATATGAATGGAATCTATTATCGTTTTTCGTACAAGGTACTTTTTGACTTTTCCGACAAAAGTACGAAGAATGTTTTTTTTAACTTAAACAGATTGAATGGATTTTTAAAATATTATTTCCAAGAAGCTCCCTTTACAAGTTTTCAAGTTTATTTTTAATCAACTTATTTTAGTTTAAAATTGTATGACATGTTAAGAAAGGAAAATGTTTTTGAAGTAGAAAGGTTATTTTCTTCAAGAATGGAGTTCAAGTTTTTTATCAAAATTATTTTCCATCTAAGATAATATAGGGTTCTGTTTCTATCCCTATTATTACATTTACTTGATTATGTTTTGATGGAAATATTTTTATGAATTCCTTTATCTTATATGAATTGTTTTATGATGTCATGATGTTTAAGATTCCCATTTTTATTACATGGGTTATGGAATGATGTATGAATTATGATTTTGTGGCACACATAAGAATGGTATCATTATGAGATGGGTGGGACCTATATCTCCCTCCATTGCATTGGATAAATATTTTATATCTCATGAGATAGACATGGCTGGAATGGTAGGTTATACCGGTTCAGTGAAACAGGACTGAAACGAGGGTGACTCGGTTCATAAATGGACTTTGTCCACTAAGATAGTCTTGGAAATGAGTCTTGACTAATAAGAAATGATTCTCTATGATTATGTGTGTATGCCACAATGTTTCATGTTTTATGTTATGATTATTGGGATTAAATTTCACTTCTATGATTTATCCCATGTTATGATATTATGATCTCTTTTGCAGGTTAAGATTTCCAAAAGTTATGTTCTTATGTATATGATGTGATTGATATTTCTTTTGTTTACCCTTACTGAGAATTTGAGCTCACCCTTTTGTATGTTTTATTTCCCTAGTCCAGGAAGAAGGTTATTAAGTAGAATATGCCAAAAAGGGACACTAGATATGATGAAATAAATGGGAGGCAAAGTAGCTGCTTTATGAACCAGTTGTTTATGTTTCCCAGTTTCTAAAGACACTATACCTATACGGTCCTTTCTTGGTTTTGTTATATGTTGTAATAAGTGTGCATCAATTCTGAAGTAATAACAATGTATGTAAAGTATGGGTCATTATATACATACACACACACACACCCACATGTAAGTATGTAGTTTGATGACATGAAACACTTCTAACCATAATATTTGAGGGGAAAATTATTTAAAACAAGCTGACTTATCATATTTGAAATTTCGACTAGGATGATATAGTTTTACACAAATATATCAATATATATATAGCTTGTATATACATATATGTTTTAAAAAACAAATGTAAATAATAAAATTCCCATACTTGATTCAGATTAGGCGAAGGCGGTGGGTTCTTGAAACCGATAGAGAGAGCTTGACAATGATAAATTTGAATGATATCGGGTTCACAAACAAGGTTATAAAAAGAATAATATGCATATTATTTTTTTAATTAAAACATGGTCGATGTGAGACAAGAGGGGAGAAAAATATGATGAAGAAGGTTGACCTGGTGGTGACCATTTACAGGTTCTGCGCGACCCCTGGTTTTATAGAGAAGACAACCTTTATTATCATATTAGATTTATCATTTTATTAATTTTTATATTAATTTCATATCTCTATTTTAAACCAAAATGATTCCCTATTTAATTATTATATTTATTTTGTCAAAAGTTAATACTTATATTATATTATATTATCATGTTTCTATTTTCTTTTTCTGTCAATCATCATTCCTTCTTGGTTATACCTCCCATCAAATATTATAAAATTTTTTAAAATTGTTTTTTTAACACATATCACACTTTTTTACTAACAATAAAAAAACATTATTAGTTCTACCATACATAAACATGAAATAGATTTGTAATAACCTTATTAAGTTCATTAATGGGCTTTTTGATGGGTTTAGGAGATTCATTTTTATTGTTTTGGAAGCATTTTCTTTCTTGGTTTCAGGATTTGTTTACTTGTATTCATTAATGTAAGTACATTTGAATTGTGGTTAAACATCTAGAATTTTTAATATACATTATTTTTCACATTATAGAGATATAAATCATCTTATAAGGATTCTGGTTATATACCATGAGGATGACTCATTCTATGAGTTAAAATAAACGCTTGGATATGGCTTGGCGGCTTTGTGTACAATAAACTTGTTTTGTATTATTATTCCATATTATGAATGTGTAACGATTCCAAAACATTAATCAAGATAAAACGAATATATTATGACCTGGTTCAACCATTAAAAAATTTTCATGACCATTATTGATGATAGTAATGAAAATTGAAAACTCGTCTTCCTTGCGTGTGATAAATTTTCACATCTGAGATGGTGTTTGCATTTATTGTATAAAAGGAGGAAAACAGAGAGATTATATTGAAATATTCCATTAGCATAATGAAAATCCAGTACATGTAAGTTAATGAAAATATCATGGAATTTGGTTGAGGTTAGGTGAGAAGAGAGAAAGAAATAATGGAACTTTGTAAAATAAATTGAAAGAATAGAGAAGAAGGTTCATCTCTTGGGTACTCCTCCTTGAGAATCTCTTTAAGACCATTTTTTCACCTTTTTGTGAGACCAGAAGGTCTTGGACGTGGGGAGAGGGCTTGGGAAGAGTATTTGGAAGAATTTAGGTATGTATTGAAGCTTGAGAGGTGTGAGCTTGGTTAACAGGTTATCCAGTCAGGTAAAATTATGAACAAAACGCCGAGAGTAACCTACAAAACCAATAAAATTGCGTACCTCAGTTTTGTTTTTTGGCATGGTCCATTCATGGATTGCCTTTTTCATTACAGTATCAACTAGTATTACATACTTAGAGATAATATGGCATATAAAAGAAACATATTGAATCCAGAATTTTCACTTTCTAAACTTCCCATATAATTTATTTCGTCTTCGAGTTCTTAGAATAACATGCATTTGATTCTCACAGTCTTAATAGATTTTTTAGTATATGAGTAAATCGTCAATTAATACCACAAAAAAGGTATCAAGGTATTCCTCAAAAAGTATATTTGTTAAACACATGAAAATATAGGGTTAATTTGTCATTCCAAAAGGCATTACTGAATACTTGTAATGCTCAAACCTGGTCTAAAATGCTGTCATAGAAATATCTTCCTTTCTTACACGCAACTGATGATATCCGGATGAAAGGTTAATTTAAGTAAAATATTGAGTTCCATGATGTTTATCAAATAAATCATCAATCCGGGCAGTGGATACTTATTATTTATTGTAATAGTATTGATTTCCCTGTAATCAATGAAAAGCCTCATGGATCCATCTTTCTTCATGACCAATAGGATATAGGCTCCCCATGGAGAATCATTTGGTCGAATAAATTATTTTTCACTCAAATCCTCTAGTTGTATATTTAGATATTATAATTCCAAAATGGCCATTCTGTAAGGTGTCTTTGATATAGGTCTTGAATCAGTAATTAAATCAATAGAGAAATCAACTTCCCGTTGTGGAGGATGTCTAGGTAAATCCTTTGGAAATATATCAATGTACTCTTTCACTATGTGCACATCATCAACATTATGATTTAATTACTCACCCATAGATATTGTTTTATCTTCCTCTACATGTATTGCATTCAGTAGAGCTACTTGGGGTGGTTCTAGATAAGAATCGGGTGGCGGAGTTTCTACCATAGAGATAAAGGATTCTACACCATTTACAACAATTGAAACGTCCTTCTTCTTACAAAAAATCTTCGCATTGTAATTTGGCAGCCAATCAATACTGAGAGTTATATCAAATTCAGTCATTGGTATGAGGATAAGTTTAGAAACTAGAGCACGTTTTGGTGTTTGGAGGGGAACTTGTCGACATGCCTTTATCGCAATGATACATCCCCTGAGATTTTTGACTGACAACTCCTTTATTAAATTAAATTTCGCATATCTATTTCCATGGAAAACTGAGAAGATATAATGAATGCGATGATCAAATATCAAATATACTGTTTCCTATGTTTTAGGAAACAATTAAAGTACCTGCCATCATGTCATTAGGAATTTCTACCTCCATGGTTGTAATCGCATAGGTTCTCCCTTGTTCAGTTGGATTTTTCTGAGGCATGTTTCTTTGGATCATAGGACACTCATTTGTATAGTGACATATCTATCTGCAATTGAATCATTGAATATCATTGAATTTTTTTCATCCACATACATTAATTAGATCAATGAACTTTTCTTTGCAGTTATAGCAGACTCCCATGCCTTTCAAACATTTTCAGAGATGATTCTTCCCACAGTTCTCACTTAATTGGAATAGCTTTTTTCCCTTGATCATCATTGGCGCTTCTCCTTTTCCTTTGTTATTAGAGTACCACTTCTTATGTGTACTTCTTATCACCCCTAAACAGATGGACAGTCGGAAAATACTATTCAAACTTTAGAAGTCATGCATAGGTCATGCTCTCTTGACTTCCAAGGTACGTTTGATCAATACATGCCTTTGGTGGAATTTTCCTACAACAATAGTTTTCATTATAGTATTAAAATGGATCTATATAAAGCATTATATGTAATGAGATGTTGAACTCCAACTTTTTGTGACAAAGTTGGTGAGAGGAAACGTATAGGACCAAAACATATTGAAGAGACCATGACAAAGGTAATGAAAATACAAGCCCATATTAAACCATCCCAATGTAGGAAGAAGAGTTATGCGGAAAATCGGAGAAAGGATTTGGAGTTCCAAGTTGTATATCATGTATTTCGAAAAGTATCTCTATGGATGTGTGTCTTATGTTTCAATAAGAAATGGAAATTGATCCCCAGGAACATCGGACCATTTGAAATCCTGGAAAGAATCCGAGTTGTAGCTTACCGTTTGGAAATACCCCCATGTACCTCCAGAGTTCATGATGTGTTCCATGTGTCATTGTTAATGAAATACATTCTAGACCTAACACATGTTCCCACAAATGATGAAATTGAACTAGAACCAAATCTGTCATATTGTGAAAAGCCTATTGGGATTCTTGACATAAGGGAGCAGGTATTGAGAAATCGAACAAATCATCTAGTAAAGGGAATTTGGAAAAAAAGAATATGGAGGAAGTGACATGGGATCCTGAGGATATGATGAAAAATAATCACCCACATATTTTTGGTGAGATTCATTCATAAAATTTCGATGATGAAATTTCTGAATGAGGGAATAATGTTGCACCCCAAACACTTCATGGAATGTTTCTCTTAAATACATTTTAGTTATAGCCTATATTTCATGAATCATTGATCCTTTATGGAACAAAACATGGTTACTTATAGAAGATATCCATAACCTAGCCAAGTAAACCTAATTTTCTCACTTTTAGGATGTGAATTTCAAAAATCTAACATACATGGTTGCGATCAGTAAGTTATTTGGAGTCTGATAAAGAAGAATCATTTTTTGGGGAATAGTAACCTACCCTTATGAATAGTAACCTACCCTTATGAATAGTATCATAACCTTATGAATAGTAATATGACTCTTTGGAATGGTATCCATACAATTGAGAGTATAAAGGAATTTAGGCAACCTAAAAAAGAAGATGAAAATTATAGGTGTTTATATTTATCTATTAAATAATTATTTTAATTAAATATTTAATTAATATTTTTTAGAACATTATTTTTGAAAAATGGAATTCATATTTGGATTTTACATGTCGAAAAATTCTTAGGAGGAAATTTTTGGATTTTATGATATACATGAATTTTTGATGAATAGTAAAATTCAATAATTCACTATAAATGCTAAATAATGAATTTATCGAGTCATTGATGGTGATCTACAGATGTAAGACCGATTGGTCAAAGTCACATCCATATACTATGTTTCTTGGTCATGGAATATTCACTATTTTTTGTCATGATAGAAATAATAAATTAATGATTTTAATATTAAGAAAACTCCTTTACCCTCTCCTATATAAACCACCCCTCACCTCCTCTTCCTCCCACACCACTATAGCTTAACGACATGCATAAATTCTACCAAATACACTTCCCAAGCCCTATTCACAAGTCTAAGACCTTCTGGTCTCACCAAATTTCCAAAAACAAAGGCCTTAATGAGATTCTCAAGGAGGAGTACTCAAGAGGTGAACCTTTATTCTATTTTCGTTCAATTTCTTTTACAAAGTTCCATACATTTGTTCTCTCTTCTCACCTCCCCTCATCCAAATTCCATGATAATTACAGTACCTTACATGTAATGTGTTTTTATTTTCCTAATGTAATATTTCATCATAATCTCTGTTTTCCCTACATTTATACAATATATGTAAACACCATTCGAGATGTGTAAATTTATCACACTCAAGGAAGAGGGGTTTTTAATTTTCATTAATATCTTCAATAATGGTCATGAAACATTTTAAATGGTTAAATCAGGTCATAATATATGTATGTAATCTTAATTAATGTTTTGGAATCTTTACACATCCATAATATGGAATAATAATACAAAACAAGTTTATTGTGCACAAAACCGCCAAGCCTAATCCAAGCGTTAATTTTAACTCATCAAATTAGTTATCCCCCTGGTATATAACTAGAATCATTATAATATCATTTATATATTATTAATGTCTCTAATAATTTGTATTAACAATTATAGATGTTTAACCACATTTCAAATGAACTTCCATTAATGAATACAGGTAAACTAATCTTGAAAACAAATAAGAAAATGCATCCAAAACAATAAAATTGAATCTCTTAAAGCCATAAAAAAGGCCACTAATGAACTTAATAAAGCTATATCATATCAATTAAATTTTTATGAGAGTATGTTCTTATTAATTTATGAATATAAATTCGATTATTCTAGTTTTTAAGAACAAACAAGCACACCATCTAGAGTAAGGTAAGGGATCCTCTCTCATTTTTGTTCAAGAATATCCCATATGTTGTGCCCTTTTATATTTAATTCATAATTATGGGGAATGTTTTCTCACCTCCCCCATACCAACATTGTGACATATAAATAATCTAATACTCCTAGCCTCTCATTAATACCTCACAATAACACTTGTTACCATGCCGAAATATTTGTAAGGGGTTTCTCATCTCACTTTCCTCTCTGTGAGATTTTCATTGTTCACCACTTATTTCTTGTATGTGGTATATGTGTACTACCATTTGATATATAATAACTTGTTTTTGTTTATATTAATTTTATTCAATTATTCATATGAGGGTTCTTATGTTTTGGTCATATGATTTTACAGATTACATTGTGGTAAGAGACATTGTCTCAACTACTATTTTGGTGTTACTAACTTTGTATGGTGCACCTAATAAACCTTATGTGGTTTACCTAAGAAACTTTTTGAGATCACTTTTCATTTGAAATTATATTAATTTAAATATCTATATTCTCATATCATGGATATGTTTGTTTTTTAAACCTCATACCATTTTACATATGGTGTTTATTTGGAATATTATTTTAATTAGGGAAATATTGATGAATCTGTATACTATACTCTATAAGGATATTGAAAAGGCATATTTCTCTTGTATTGAATCAATTTTTATTGAATGATTTGAACATGTAGTGGTGGGTGGGGCCCTTCTATATCCCCTCGATGTATCAGTAGGTCTTATGAGACAAATCAGTTGTCGACAAACCCTTCGAGTTTGCTTCCAAAAATCAGACGAGTTTCTATACACATAACTAAACCATTTTAATGGTATTATGATTTAATGTGCTAGATACATGACATACAGTTAATAATAATTCTATTTATTCATAATCAATTATTATTATTATCAATTAGGTTTTCACTGTGAAAAATTCTATGGACGCAATTTCATTCTCAGTTTATTAATGGCATTAGTTTTTCATTTATTCACTATGAAACATTGATTATGTCAGATTGATTATGATTCACATATTATTGTACTCAGTATTCCACTATTTTTAACCCTTACTAAGCATTTGATCTCACCCCTATCATTTTTTACCTTCAACAAGTGATGAAGAGAAGGTCATTTATTGATTTCAAGTGGTTGCAGTTTTTAGTTTTGTTATGTATTGTATCTTGTAACCTTTTTTAATGTAATTTGTGTTACCTATATGTATCTTGTTTCTTCCAGACTACTAAATTGATCATTCTATCAAGATTTTTCATTCCTTATAACCTTGAAAATGTCTAATTTAATGCACCGACTCCAGACTAGAGGGGTCAGGGTGTTACAGTTGGTATCAAAGAAAGTTTAGTAGAAAACATGGAAACTACTGTAGGAAATGTATAGTAGGGAACAAATCCCTAAGGTATTATTTGAGGAAAAATTTACAAGAATGTCCTAGTATTTTCTTAAGGAATAGATAATGTGAATCCTTATAGAAAATACATCCATGTCTGGATACGAGGAGGTAGAGGAGACTCTGAAAGAGATGTACCGAGAAGTGAAAACTCCAACAATGTGTTCCGGGCTTGACCAGGGATATCCTGGTACACGACAATGGTCCTTTCTACACTCTTGGTTACAACACACCTGGGTAGTAAGCGTGAAATAATTCATATTTTCTTTATAAGCCATTATGAAGGATTGAAATGTAAATTTTTCCTCAGAAAAACCATGATTATGACATTAGAAATGCATAGAATTTCAATATATTTTAAGTTCTTTCTATTGTAGACTCAAAAACTAATCTACTTTATGCCATTATTTAGAAATGGCACCTAATGGATGAAGGGTAATAAATACTCATGGGAAAGGTAGGGATCTCCCTACTAATATTGTCAACACCGTCAATGTTGGAGCTGATCAGATCTTAACCATATTGGGGAATCTCACTCAGGTTGTAAGGAATAACCATTCCACACCTATGTTGGATCGTTTCATGTGCCAGAATCCCCCATATTTTAGCTCGAACTACTAACCCAATGGTTTTTGAGAAATTGATCAAGTTCCCTGAAAAGATATTCACAACATTAAGATTCAATGAAAATGAAAAGGTAGTACTGGCAGTATATTATCTCAATGGTGATGCTGATCAATGGTGGTATTTGATTGAGAATATCATATAGGAAGAAGAAATAGAAGATATAGTATGGAGGAATTTTAAGGAAATATTCTTCAAAAAATATTTCCATCTAGAGCAACGAACTGAAATGAAGAGGAAATTCCTTATCTTAAAAAAAGAGAAGAACACTGTGTTGTAGAGTATGAACTAACCTTCACAAGGTTATCCAGGTAAGTCGTACATTACGTACATGACTCTGGAGACAAGATTGATCACTTATTTAATGTTCTTAAGCCATGTCTTCGAAGGGCACGAGCTTCTCAATCACATTCATCATATGATGAAATTGTATCAAGTGCCATCAAAATAGAGAAAGAATTTACTAGATCAAATATTTCAAAGTAAACCAATATAAGAAGCAGAACTCTGATAACAAAGGAAAAGTAGAGGCACCAATTAAGATCCAGGGAACAAATCTATTCCAATTATGTGATAACTTTATATAGAATCATCTCAGAAAATTCATGAAAGGCATGGGAGTCTGCTATAATTATGGAGAAAAGGGTCGTCAATCTGATGAATGTATGGGTAAGAAACAATTCAATGATATTTAATGCTATAATTTCATAGAAATGGGACACTATGAAAATGATTTTCCTTATAACCATGAAATCATGCCTTATAAAAATCCAAGAGAACAAGGGAAAACCTATTCGATTACAACCGCGGAGGTTGAAATTACTAATTATGTGGTGGCAAGTACCTTAATTGTTTCCTCAAACTTAGCTAACACATTATTTTATTCATCATCATTGCATTCATTTATATATTCCTAGTTTTCCAAGAAACTTAGATATGTCCAATTTCATTTAATAAAGGGGTTTTGGTCAAAACACCCAGGGGATGTATCATTGAAACAAAGGAATGTTGACTAGTACCCCTACAGACACCAAAATGTGCTTTAGTTTCCAACCTTATCACCATACCAATGACTGAATTTGATATAATTATCGGTATGGATTGGCTATAAAATTTTGATGTGGAGATTTATTGTAAGAAGAATGAAGTTACAATTTTTTAAATGTTGTAGAATCCCTTTTCTTTTGGGAAGAAACATCGCCACCATATTTATATCGAGAAGCACCACCCTGTAGCTCTACTGAATGCAATAATTGCTGGGGATATAAACCAATATCTATGGGTATGGAAAGATATCTTCAAATTGAAGATAATAACATAGTGTAAGAGTACATTAATGTATTTCTAGATGATTTACCATGAATTATTCCAGAGTATGATGTTGAGTTCTCTATTTATTTAATTCCCAATGCAAGACCTATATCCAAGACTCCCTATAGAAAGGACACTATAGAATTAGTAGATATAAAGAAAAAACTAGAGGATTTGAGTGAAAAAGGATTTATTCAACCTACTGTTTCTCCATGGGGAGCCCCTGTCCTCTTTGTCAAGAAGAATGATGGATCCACGAGGCTTTTCATTGATTACAGGGAAATCAATGCTATTAAAATAGATAATAAGTATCCTTTTCCCTAGATTGATGATTTATTTGATCAAATTCATGGACCTAAATACTTTTCTAAGATTTCCCTTCAATCCGAATATCATTAGTTTTATGTAATGAAGGATGATATTTCTAGGAAAGTATTTCAGACCAGGTATGTGCATTATGAGTTTACAGTAATGCCTTTTGGATAGAAAAATTCACCCTCTCTTTTAATGGATTTAATGAATTGAGTTTTCAAAGAATATATTGATAAGCTTTTGTGGTATTCATTTATGATAACCTTGTATACTCAAAAAGCTCTGAAAACCATGAGAATCACTTGCGGTTTATTCTGAGAACTATTATAAGAAAGAAATTATATGGGAAGTTTAGAAACTGTGAATTCTGGCATCATTTAGTTTCGTTTCTAGGCCATATTGTCTCTAATTATGGAATCCTAGTTGATCCTACAAAGACAAAGGAAATCCATGAATGGCCCATGCCAACAAACATAACTTAGGTACGTAGTTGTATTGGGAAAGTAGGTTACTATCGGTGTTTTGTTCAGAATTTTTCCTGACTGGATTTCAAACTAACCAAGTTCACACATAAACGGGTTATGATTGTGTGGACAAAATAATGTACATAACTCTTCAAAAAATTGAAATGTAGACGGGTCAATTCTCCAATTTTGAATTATCCATACGGAAGTGGTGGATTTGTAATATACCGTGATAAATTAAAGAATGGACTAGTTTTTTTCCTTATTCTAAATGATGAAGTTATTACTTATGCATCATGATAGTTGAAGATTCATGAGATAAATTATCCAACTCGTGATCTTGAGTTAGCAGCCGTAATATTTTCTCTGAAAACATGGATGCATTATCTCTACAGTGATAGATGCGAGATTTATACAGACCACAAGAGTTTGAAATACATTTCCACACAAAAATAACTCAACATGAGGCAAATGAGATGGTTTGAGTTACTCAACAATTAAGATTTTTCAATAAAATACCACCCTGGAAAGGTGAATAAGGTGATAGATGCATTAAGTTGGAATGATCATGGACTTCTGACTCAAATGAGGATTGGGAGAGATCCTATATTTTTGGATATACTAAAGATTGATATGGGAATTATTAAGGAAATGGAAAAATCATTCCTCTTTGAAATGACTACTAAACCATCTTTATTAGAGAAGATAAATATCTATCAATCTGATGATTAGAATCTGCATAAGAAAATTAATGTTGTCAAGGAGAAGAGACTGGATGAAGTCATGTATGTAGAAGGAGTTCTGAAATTTGGGAAGAGGTTATGTCTTCCATCAGAACATGAGATAAAAAGGGAACTATTAAAAGATTCTCATAGCTCAAATTTATTTATACACCTAGGTATCATCATGTTGTATAGAGATCTGAAGGAATATTTTTGGTGAAAAAATATGATGTGGGAATTTACTTACTACATCTCAAGATGTCAAGTTTGTCAATAAGTGAAGGCAGAGAGAAAACATCCCAAAGGAGTAATGCAACCTCTACCTATTCCTATGTAAAAGTTGGATAACATTATGATGTATTTTATCACGGGACTACTAAGGTTACCTGGAAATAATGATGCTATTTGCGTAATTTTTGATCATCTCACAAAATCAGAATATTTTCGTCTTATAAGAGAGGATTTTCCACTTGAGTGCTTGGAAAGACATTAAATTAATGAAGTTTTAAGACTTCATAGTGAACCTCTATAGATTGTATCCGATCAAGATCCCTAGTTTACATAAAAATTCTAGAAATGTCTCCAGAAATCTTTCAATACTGGGCTTCATATGAGTACTACCTATCACCCCCAAACAGATGGATAGTCTGAAATGACTATTCAAAATTTGGAAGACATTATAATGTCAAGATCTCTTGACATATAATGTATGTGGGATAAATACTTTCCATTGGTGGAATTTTCCTACCAAAATAGTTTCCATTCTATTATTCAAATAGCTACATATGAAGAATTATATAGAAAGAGGTATTGAACTGCAACATGTTGTGATGAATTTGTTGAGAGGAAACTTGTAGGCCCAGAAATTATTGAAGAGACCGCGATAATGGTGAAGGAAATAAAATCCCATATTAAAGTATCCCAAAGTAGGCCGAAGAGTATTACTAACAACTCAATAATGGACATGGATTTCCATGTGGGAGATCGTGTATTTCTTAAAGCATCTCCATGGAAGGGTGTCTTAAGGTTCGGAAAGAAAGGGAAACTGAGCCCTAGGTACATCGGACCATTTGAAATATGGGAAAGAATCGGAGCTGGAGCATACCGTTTAGCGATGCCGAAAAATCTCTCAGGGGATCATGATGTGTTCAACGTGTCATTGTTAAATAAATACATGCGAGACCCCACACATGTACTCACATATGATGAAATATAACTGGAACCTGGTTTTTCATACTGTGAAAAGCCTATCAGGATTCTTGACACAAGGGACCAGGTGTTGAGAAATCGAACAACTCTTCTAGTAAAGGGACTTTGGAAAAACTAGAATATGGAGGAAGCGACATCGGATCCTAATGATGTGATGAAAAATAATCACCCACATCTTTTTAGTTAGTTTCATACATAAAATTTCAAGGATGAAATTTTTGATAGAGGGAATAATGTAGCACCCCAAACACTTCATGGTATGTTTGTCTTAAATAAATTCTTGTTATAATCTATATTTCAGGAATCACTAAGACTCTATGGAACAAAACATGGTTACTTATAGGAGATATCCATAACCTATCCATATAAACCTTATTTTGTCACTTCTATGATGTGAACTTCAAAAATCTGACATACATTGTTGGCATCCGTAAGTTATTTGGAGTCCGATAAGGGAAAATCAATTTTCAGGGAATAGTAACCTACCATTATGAATAGTAACCTACCATTATGAATAGTAACTTACCCTTATGAATATTAATATGACTTGTATGAATGTTTTACATACCATTGAGTGTATAAATGAATTTAGGCAAATTAAAAATAATGATGAAATTTTTAAGTGTTTATGTTTTTAGATTAAATAATGATTTTAATTAATTATTTTATTAATCATATTTAGAAAATTATTTTTGATATATGTATGTCCTTTTGGATTCTACACATAAAAAAGTGTTTAGGAAGAATTTTTTGGATTTTTCTGAAATACATGAAATTTTGATGATCTGATAATTCATAATAAATGCTAAATAATTGATTAATTGGGTCATTGGTGATGATCTATAGATTTATGCCAAATTGGTTGGTATTCAAATCATAAAAATAATATTCTTGGTCATGGAAGACTCATTATTCCTTGTATTATGGAGAAATAATAAATTAATGAATTTTATATTAAGAAAACTCTTCCCTTTTCCACTATAAAACCCCCCTTCACTCCCTCTTCTCTTCACTACTCTCAAGCCATGTGCCTTGAAAATATTCTGCCCAAATATCTCCCCAAGATACTCCCCCACGTCCAAAAGCTCTTATCCTCTTCAAAATACCAAATCCTTTCCCCTAATGATGGTCTCAAAGGAGGAAGTCTCTAAAGGTAAGCATCTCTTTCCAATTCCTTCATTTCTTTTGAGTTCTATTCTTTTTGATTCTTTTCCCACCTCCCTTCATCCAAATTGTATGATAAATCTATTAAAATTAATGTGCTGGAATTTTTTTATTCTAATGGGATATTTTATTATCTTTTCTCCTTTCCCCACCCTTTATTTGAAAGAAATGAATACACCATTTGAGATGTTCTAATTTAGCACATTCAAGGACAATAGTTTATCAATTTCTATTATAATATTTCATTTTGGTCATGAAACCATTTGTGTTATGATTGAACTAGATTATTATATATGTAATATATATCTTATTTTAAGTTTTTTAATCCTTTTGTACAAATGGTATTATGTTATAATGCAAAACATGTTCATTGTAATCAAGCCCACCGTTTAACCAAAACAGTTGTCACTAAGGTTATATATATGTAATAATTTGACCTCACTCTAAGTAACCAAATTAAATTCAAAACCATTTAATCTCATAGAAGTTAAGTAATATTATATAAATACATTTCTGGACAACCACATCCATCTTTCATACTTATCTGAATATGAATATAAGTGGACCAATCTTTTAAAAACAAGTAATCAAACGAGCCCGAACAATGAAATTGAACATTATAACTAATCAAAAATGTCTTGAATAAAATAAAAAGTATTATAATAAATAATTTAAATATATTAAAGGTTCTGTAATTATCACTTAATAATCCTAAATTTTTTATTCAGATCTTAAATAACATGTCAAGAACACCTTCATGCATAAGGTAAGGGATCCTCTCTCTCACTTTTGTTCAAGAATCTATCCTATGTTGTGCTCTTCTATTTTTAATTCCCAAATATGTGGCATGTTCTAACACCTCCCCCATACTTCCTTTATGACATATAAATAATCTAACCCCCCTTTACCTCTCATTAAGCCCTCACAATAACACTTGGTACCATGCCTAAATGTTTGTAAGGGGTTTCACATCTCACATTCATTTCTAGGAGATTTTCATTTTTCGCCACTTATATATTGTATGTGGTATATGTGTACTGACCTTTGATATATAATATCATTATTATCTTTAAATTCATGTTATTAAATGATTCATTTGAGGGTTATTAAGTTATGGCTATATGATTTGATCGATTACATTTTGGTAAGAGACTTTGTCTCATGTACTATTATGTTGTGACTAACTTTGTATTGTGCACCTAATAGTCTGTAAGCGGTGTACCTACTACCCATTTGAGATAAATTTTCATTTTAAATTATATTTATATTAAATACACATAATCTCATATCATGGATATGTTTTTCTTCTAAACTGTATAACATAATACATATGGTGTTTATTTGGAAAATTATTTTAATTATAGAAATATTGATGAATCTGTATACTCTACTCTATAAGGAAATTGAGAATGCATATAGATATTGGTTTGAATCAATGTATATATAATTCTATGGACATGAAGTGTTGGGTGGGGCCCACTATATCCCCTTGCTGCATCGGTAGGACTTATTAGAAAAATCTGTTTGGTGACAAACCCTTCGAGTTTGTTTCCCAAAAATCAGACGGGGTTCTACCCATAGAACAAAACCGTTTTAATTGTATTATGGTTTCATGGGCCAGATACATGTAACCAAATTAATAAGAATTATTTTTATTCATTATTTGTTATTATTATTATCGATGATATTTTCACTATGACAAAATCTATGGATGTTATTTCATTCTCAGTTTATTAATGGAATTAGTTTTCTATTTATTCACCATGCCACATTGATTAAGTCAGATTGATTATGATTCACTTATTATTTTACTCATTGTTCCACTGTTTGTTACCCTTAATGAGCATTTGAGCTCACCCATTTCATTGTTTACCTTTAACATGTGATGAAGAGAAGGTCATTTATTAAGTTAATACAGTTGTAGTTTTTAGTTCTGTTTCAAAAACATAGTTTATTTAATTTATAATACAAATATAATTAATTTGTTATTATATATTTTTCTTTCTAAAATATGATATATATATATATATATATACATTTATAGAAATATAATCCGTAGTTTTGGATTATTAATTATGATTAGATAATTTTAATAAATTAATTTCTATGATAAAATTTATAAAAATAATTTATATTTTTGTTTTTTAATGTTTATAAATTTTTATTATATATAATTATTTTTTAACAAATAATGCATATATATAGCATATATTTATAAATTATAATTAATTGATGCATATATTTATAAATTACAAATATTTGTTTTTTACAAATAATGCATATTTATATATTTTATTTTTAAAAAAAAATTGTTTGATTTGGTTAATTAAAAAAAATTTATACATATATATTTACAAAGTTACACTTGAAAAAAAGATTATTATAATATGTTGAATAGTGTAAAAAACTTTAAATCATATATAATAAAATATTATTATAAAAAAATACTAATAACATGAAAAAGTGATTTGATGTCATGTTGACTTAATAGAGGTAATATTAATGTTGGCATATAAAAAATGATTGGAAAAAATAAATATAATAATATGATAATATATTATAATAAAAGTAGAGATAACTTTGAAAATAAATCAGATAATAAAAAATTATAGGCAACGTGTCAACACAAAAAATATAATAATATATAATAATTTGTATTTTTTAACTAATAATGTAGCATATAATGATTAAAAAGAAATATAATATAATAATATTAAATTGTTTTACGATATTTTTGAAATTTTAAATATATATATTATAACAAAAAAATAATTTATATATATATAGACAAAATTCATGTTTATGTTTTAAACAAAAAAATATATAACTTGAAATTTTAAATTAAGAAAAAGAATTATATATATATATATATATATACGATGTATATATTAAAATTGATATGTTATTCTTGTTAGTAAAAAAGTGTGAAATGAGTCAAAAAATTAAATAAAAAAATTCTAAAAAAATTGATAATAATTGATGGGAGGCGTAACCAAAAAGGAATCTTGATTAAGAGAAAAAGTAAATATCAACATGACAATATAATATAATATAATGATTAAATTCTGACAAAATAAAGATAAGAATTAAATATGGAATCCCGTGGGTTTAAAAGAGAGATATGAAATCAATATAAAAATTAATAAATTAATAGATCAAAAATGATAATAAAGGTTGTCTTATCTGATAAACTAGGGGTCACACAGAACCTATAAATGGTCACCACCGGGTCTACATGCTTCGTCATAGTTTTCTCCCCATTGGCCCACATGGACCATGTTTTAATTAAAAAAATAATATGCATTTTATTCTATTTATAACCATGATTGTGCACCCGATAACACCGATATTTATCATTGTCAAGCTCTCTCTCTTGGTTTCCGAAACCCACAGCCATCTCCTGATCTAAATCAAGTAAGGGAATTTTATTATTTTAATTTGTTTTTTAAATAAACTAGGTATATACAAATTATATATATATATTTGTGTAAAACTATATCATCCGAGTCCAAATTACACATATGATAAGTCTTCTTGTTTTAAATAATTTTCCCCTCAAATCTTATGGTTGCTAGGGTTTCATGTTTTTAAAGTACATACATACATGTGTGTATGTATATGTATATATATACATATATATGTAAACCTATACATGCATACTAATAAGAACACATTAAGTTGATTTGATCTTTCACGTTTACATTGAAGATATAAATGGTATTTATCAACTACCAAACTAGTGTTTAAAGATTTATGTATGAACATTTTTCTATATTCACCTTGTTTACATAATAGCATGTGATAATTGTTATTATTTTATGTGTAGTTATGGTTCAAGTTATACTTCATGTGTGAACTCGCATCTGCATATCCTATCATTTCATACATGAATAGGTATGACCATCATCTAGCTCATGTGAGGCATTTCAAGAATAATGAAATCATGCATGCACTTAAACTCATGTTAAATGAAATTATAGTTTTCAAATAAATGTGTGTTTTTTACATGTATGTGATTCTCCCAAAATGATTTTAAAACCTTTTGAAGAAATGGTGATGACATGAAGAAGATTTTTTTCTTTCAAAGAAAATAATATTATGTAATTATTTTGAAAATGATTTTGGGTAGAAAATAAAAAAGGCATGTCCATGGGAAAATGTTTTCAAAATTGGAACTGGTGGGTTTCGTGACGTTATGGGGAGTGAACCCATAAGTATTGGTTGATACAAGTGGCCATATGTATTGATTTTAATAATGGTCCGCCAAGTATTATTAACGACCCAGAAAAACATAATAGTTTCCAAGGATAATTCCAAACATCCTTCAAATATAATTATTTTTTGAAATACCATTTTCTATATATATTCATGTATTTGTGAAAATATGATTTAAATATTTATATATATTTCAAGATGTGCTTTATGAAAATTATCTGTGTTATTGAAACCCTTTATGGGGAATTTTATGCTCACCCTATGAATTATAAACACTTTTCATTTTTAACACACTTGCTACGTTGAAACTCTTTTGTGGAATCAATAGGCTGAAGAATAATTGTTTTAAATTTGAATATTTTTGGTGTAATGTAATTTATGTATCTAATTTCCCAGAACATAGACCAGAAAAGACCACTATTTTATTTAATGTTTTGTATTTAATGTATTTTATTTAATAATGTTTCTTTTTTTTAAAAAACTACACACCATTTGTAGGGGCTAAAACCTGGTTTCGAGTTTGCGTACATGTATCCAACGTGACCCATACCACATTGAATACCGAATTCCATATCTTTTATTTCGGTTGTCCCATACCACTCCAAATAATTAAATTAATATTTCATTATTTTATGTGATGAATAATTAATTTTTTTATTTATCACATAAATTAATAAATTTACAACTGCTTCAATAAACTTCCAATTCATTACTTTACATTTTTATGACATTGGATAGGTATTATTGAAGCTCAATTCATGCGCTGATTAATGGAAATGAAGTTGGACTAAATTATAATATGTCAGTTCTTATTTAGATAATAAATTTCTCAACGACATGCATTATATAGTAAACATTCTTTGCACATGTGATATGGATTTAAAAAACACAAGTAATGAATGGATGGGGTTACCATATAAAAAGAGTGTTCCTTAATTTTAAAAATCCTTGGTTCATGGAAATGAACATTTATAGTTTAAAATAACTATGTTTGAATTAAGATAGAAGTAATTTTACACAAAGAATGTCCTAATAAATGATCACGTCTTATTATGTGTCCATGCCCTATGTTGCATAGAATATAAGTACAATTGAATTGTAGTACACCATTTGTATTATGTAATGCATATATTTAATTAAACATATCAAAAACATACTTTAACAACCAATTTTTTTTAAGGAAAAGTTAATTCAGATTATGATTAAAACTTATAGGTGAAAACACATAACCATATATATGTGTATATATATATAATATCTATTTATTTCAACCACTTCCATCACATTAAAACAAATTGTCATCGAGTTTACAATCAAATACCGTAATTTAAAATAATTTACACCCATCACATTCTAATACATCCTTGTATATCAACAATTGGATGATTTAAATCTAGGTAGATTAAAATGATTTGAATATATGTATATATAATATACACTAGTTTATATACAATCATGAGAAAGGAAGACAAGTTTTATTGAACAATTACGCAGAACCTGAAAATATTGAGTTCAACTTTGACAAAAATAAATAAATAAACCTCCCTTCCATAATTTAATAGAAATTGTGATTCTAAAATAATTATTACCGGAACCTTACTTTATTTATTCTTAAAACTGAAAAAAAATATATATATATATATATATTAACATCATAAATGAAATGTAATTTTTTTAATAATAAAAAACCCTTAGAATCATAAAATTAATTCAGATTTTAAGAAAATGAACTTCCCTACATGAACCAGAAAATAGAGATTGTATAAAGTAATAAGTAAATTTCCATTTCACAAAATTAAATTAAAACATTACAATAAATAAAACATATAATCTACTTATATTATTTTCAATATAAAAAGTGAAGAAATATTTTTCCATTTCATGAATAAATTTTCGATAAATAAATGATTTAAAATAAATTGTATTAACCCTTAAAATACATAAGATAATAAAATAAATATTCAAGTCAAATATATAACCTTTACATAAATAACCAACAACTTTAAAAAAATTAACTTCTTCAAACAAAATACTCCTTGAATACAAAAAAAAATAAAACTTTTTTAAAAATACTAATTTTACCCTTGCAAACATAAGGTCATAAAAATAATAAACATTCAAGACAAAGTATAAGGAACCCTTAAATCATAAAACATAAGATAAATATTAGATAAAATTATATAACTTTTACTAAATAAATTTAACAATAAAAATAAATATTAATTCCCTTTTGCAAGACGATAAATTATAAAAATAGGATGAAAAAAATAGATGATATATCCCTTACACAAACTGGTTTCAAAACTCTCTGGATGGAATCCTAGTTGATCCTACAAAGTTAAAGGAAATCTAAGAATGGCCCATGCATACATACATAACAGAGGTTTGCAGTTTTATTGTCTTAGCATGTTACTATTGGAGTTTTGTTCAAAATTTGGCCAGACTGGCTAACATTCTAATCGAGCTCACACCTAAAGGGGTTAAGTATTTGTGGATGAGAGAATGTACAAAATTCTTCAAAAAATTGAAAGAAGTTTGGTCAATGCTTCAATTTTGAATCTCGCATCTTGAATTAGTGCGTTTATAATATAAAATGATGCATCAATGAATGAACTGGGTTGCGTCCTTATTGAAAATGATAATGACATTGCTTATCCATCAAGACAATTGAGGACTCATGAGAAACATTATCCAACTCATCTTCTTGAGTTAGCAGCCGTAATATATTCTCTAAAAATATGGAGGCATTATCTCTACAGAGAGAGATGTGATATTTTTACAGACCACAAAAGTTTGAAAAACATTTTCACCCAAAAAGAGCTCAACATGAGGAAAATGAGATGGCTTGAGTTAATTAAGGATTACAATTATTCAATACACTACCACAATGGAAATGCGAATAAGGTGGAAGATGCATTAAGCATCAATGATCATGGACTTCTGACCCAAATGAGGATTGAGAGAGATCCTATATTTTTGGATCTAATAAATATGGATATGGGAAATTTTAAGTAGAGAGAAAAATAATTCCTCTTTCAAATGATTTCTAAACCATATTTATAATAGAAGATTAAATGTTCTCAATCAGATGATGAAAATCTGAATAAGAAAATAATGGTTGTCACAAATGGGAGACTGGATGACTTCTTGTGTGAAGAAGGAGTTCAGAAATTTGGGAAGAGGCTAATTGTTCCATAAGTACCTGAGCTAAAAAGGAAACTATTAGACGATGATCATAGCTCAAATTTTTCTATACAACCGTATAGAACCAAGATGTATAGAGATATGAAGGAATACTTTAGGTGGGATAATATTAAGCAGAAAATTGCTGACTACATGTCAAGATGTCTAGTTTGTCAACAAGTGAATGAAGAGACCTAACATCCCAAAGGAGTGATGCATCCTCTACCTATTCCTATGTGGAAGTGGGTAACATTATGATAGTTGTTTTCACTAGACTACCGAGGACACCTAGAAGGAATGATGAAATATGGGTAATTGTTGATCATCTAACAAAATCAGCACATTTCTTTCCTATAAGAGAGAACTTTCCACTTCATCACATGGCAAGACTTTATATTAATGATGTTTTAAGATGTCATGGTGCACCAATATCAATTGTATCTAATGGATATCCCTAGTTTACATCATAATAATGGAAAATTCTCCCGAAATTTTTGAATGCTGGGCTTCGTATGTGTACTGCTAATCACCCCCAAACTGATGGAAGCTCTGAAAGAAATATTAAAACCATTGAAGAAATGATGAGTTCATGCTCTCATGACTTCCAAGGTATATGGGATCAATACTTTCCATTGGTGGGATTTTTCTACAACAATAGTTTCCATTCTAGTATTCAAATGGCTCCATAAGAAGCATTATATGGAAAGAGATGTTGAACTCTAAATTTTTGGGCCGTAGTTGGTGAGAGGGAAAATATAGGCCCAAGAATTTTTGAATAGACCACGAAAATGGTGAAATCAATACAAGCCCATATAAAAGAAGCCCAAAGTAGGCAGAAGAGTTAGTATGGCAACCAGATAATGGATTTGGAATTCCACATTAGAGATCATGTATTTCTGAATGTATCTGCATAGATGGGTGTCTTAAGGTTCAGTAAGAAAGGGAAATTGAGCCCCAGGTACATCAGACCATTTGGTATCCTAGAAAGAATCGAAGATGTAGCTTACCAATTGGAAATACCTACATGTCTCTCTAGATTTCAGGATGTGTTCCATATGTAATTGTTAATGAAATACATGCTAGACCCAATGCATGTACTCACATATGATGAAATAGAACTAGAACACAATTTTTCATACTGTGAAAAGCCTATTGGGATTCTGTACCCAAGGGAGATATATTGAGAAATCGAACAACTCGTCTAGTAAAGGTTCATTGGAAAAACCAAAATATGGAGGAAGCGACATGGGAAAGAATCACACACATCGTATTGGTGGGCTTCATACATAAAATTGTGAGGATGAAATTTTGAAGGAAGGAATAATGTTGCACCCCAACCATATCATGGTATGTTTATGTTAAATACATTCTATCCATAGCCTATATTACATGAATCACTGATCCTCTATGGAACAAAACATTGTTACTTATTGGAGATATCCATAACATAGCCATGTAAACCTAATTTTGTCACTTATATGATGTGAATTTTGAAAATCTGACATACATGGTTGCGATCAGTAAGTTATTTAGAGTTTTATAAGAAAAAATCCATTTTTGGTGAATAGTAACCTACCCATATGAATAGTAATCTACCCGTTTGAATAGTAAATTTTTTTTGTGTATAGAAATATGATATTTATGAGTGGAATTAATACCATTGATTGTATAAATGAATTTAGGAATCTAAAAAATTAAGATAAAATTTTAGGTGTTTATATTTTTCGAATAAATAATGATTGTAATAAAATAATTAATTAATCATATTTATGAAATTATTTGTGACAAATGGTCATCATTTTAGGTATTATACACATAAAAAAATGGTTAGGATGAATTTTTTGGATTCTTCTAAAATACTTGATTTTTTATGAATATTAAATTATGATAATTCACAATAAATGCTAAATAATGGATTAATTGAGTCATTAATGATGATCTGCTGATGTAATCCCAATTAGTTTGAAGTCACGTGCATTTAATAATGTTCTTGGTTATGGAATACTCACTATTTGTTGTATTGAAAAGAAAAAATAAATTAATGATTATAATATTAAGAAAACTCCTCTCCCCTACACTATATAAACCACCCCTCACCCTCTTCCTCCCACACCAATCAAGCATCAAGACTTGCCTAAATTCTACCAAATACACTTTAAAAGATCTATACCCACGTCCAAGACCTTATGGTCACACCAAAAAGCCAAAAACAAAGGCCTTAAGAGGATTCTTAAGGACGAGTACTCAAGAGGTGAACCTTCCTTCTCTTTTCTTTCAATTTCATTTAAAAAGTTCCATTCTTTTGTTCTCAATTCTCACCTCCCCTCATCCAAATTATATGATAATTCAAGTAACATACATGTACTATATTTTCATGGTGCTAATAGAATATTTCATCATAATATCTCCTTTCCCTCCTTTTATACAATAAATGAAAACATCGTCAGAAATTTCTAAATTTATCACACTCAAGGAAGACGAGTTTTCAATTTTCATTACTATCTTCAATACTGGTCATGAAACCATTACAATGGTTGAACCAAGTCATAATATATGTATTTTATATGGATTAATGTTATGGAATATTTACACATTCATAATATGGAATAGCAATACAAAACAAGATTATTGTTCACAAAACTGCCAAGACAAATCCAAGCATTTATTTTAACTCATCGAATGAGTCATCATCATGATATATAACCAGAATCATTATAAGATCATTTATATCTCCTTAATGTAACTAATAATTTATATTAACAATTATTGATGTTTATCCACATTTCAAATTAACATCCATTAATGAATACAAGTAATCAAATCATGAAACCATGTAGTAAATTATTCTAAAACAGTAAAATTGAATCTCTTAAACCCCGCAAAAATGAAAATAATGAACATAATAAAGTTATAACATATCAATTAGATGTTTATTAGGTTTTGAAATTATTAATTAATGAAACTAAATTTGATTATTCAGATCATTAAGAACAAACAAAAACACCATCGAGCGTAAGGTAAGTGATCCTCTCTCTCATTTTTTTCAAGAATATACCCTATGTTGTGTCCTTAAATTATTAATTCCTAATTATGGGGTGTGTTTTATCACCTCATAAATACATCCCTTTTGACATATAAATAATGGAATAACCCTTAACCTCTAATTAATCCCTCTCAATAACACTCATTACCATGCCGAAAAGTTTGTAAGGGATTTCTCATCTCACTTTCATCTCTCTGAAATTTTCATTGTTCACCACATATTTTTGGTATGTGGTATATGTATATTACCATTTGATAGATAATAACATGAATATATTTATTTTAATTCCATTAAATGATAAATTTTATTGTTATTATGTTTTGGTCAAATTATTTGACCGATTACATTGTGGTAATAGACTTTGTCTCAGCAACTATTTTGTTGTGACTAACATTGTATGGTGCACCTAATAATTCTTATGTGGTGTACCTACTGACCATTTGAGATAACATTTCATTTGAAATTATATTTAAATTAAATATCCATATTCTCATATCATCGATATGTTTGTTGTCTAAACCGTATACCATTTTACATACGTTGTTTATTGTGAATGTTATTTTAATTATGGAAATATTGATAAATCTGTATACTCTACTCTATATGGATATTGAAAAGGCATATTTCTCTTGTATTTAATCCGTGTATAAAGAATTATTTGGACATGATTTGGAGGGTGGGGCCCTCTATAGCCCCTCGATGCATTAGTAGGTCTGATGAGACAAATCATTTTGCAACAAAACCCTTCGAGTTTGTTGTCAAAAATTAGACAGGTTTCTACCCACAGAACTAAATCATTTTAATGGTGTTATAGTTTCATGTGCCTGATACATGATGTCGAATTAACAAGGATTCTCTTTATTCATTATCAGTAATTATTATTATCCATAATGTTTTCACTATGAAAAAATCTATGGATGCAGTCTGATTATATTTTTATTAATGGAATTAGTTTTTCATTTATTCACCATGCCACATTGATTATGTCAGAATGGTTATGATTCAATTATTATTGTACTTATGCTTATTCTATATGTAACCTTTACATAACATTTGAGCTAATCCATTTCATTTTTTACCTTCAACAGGTGATGAAGAGACAGTCATTTATTGAATTCATGTGGTTGCAGTTTTTAGTTTTGTTATGTATTGTATCTTGTAACCTTTTTCAATCTAATTTGTGTTTCATCTATGTATCTAGTTTCTTCAAGACTACTAAACTGATTGTTCCCTCCAGATTTTTCATTCCATCTAACCATGCCAATATAACAAGTAATGCACCAGCTCCAGTATACAGGGCTAGGGTGTTACATTTTTACTATCTATGTATATAGGGAAATATAATTTATAGATAAATATATATTTAATAAGTATAATATTGTCCTTTGTTTATTCCATGAACATTTAATACTTTATCTCTTACCACATTATTCCATCATTTGGTGATTTAATAACATAATCTCTAAAACTACAACCAAATATATAATTAATCCATTTCATAAAAGGATAACTTTTACAAAAGATTATGATCCTACACATTAGAAATAAGGTCACTAGATTTTCAAAATTAACGTAGCATTAAAATTCAATCAATATGATGTGTCTTTTTAATCATCATATAAAAAACATGTTAATACCTTCATCATGTATACTTTTGATACATGATAATAACATTAACTACAATAAATTTTTTTTGAGAACATGAATGATACCTTATTACATAAATAAAACATATGTTATTAGATATGTTACATAAATCCAAATACTATTATAGAGTCAATCAATGATTGAATGAAAACTTTATTTACAAGTTTTTAATCAGTTGTCAGGTGGAGAGTACTATCTAATTTACATTATCTATATAAATCATCTATTTATCTAAACAACATTACCTAAATATTAAGAAAATATTTAGGGACTTGAATCACGTTTTTCCAAAAAAAAGGTTTCCACTAAATCATTTTTCTTGGTTATCAGTACCATTCAATACATGATTTTAAAATCAATATGAAATATTACTAAATTATAATCCTTACATATTTCAACATTTTAATAACCATGAAATCATTGATAAAACACTCAAATGACATAATTATTTATTCCAAAAACAATAATATTAATTATTGTCCTTATTTAATGGTAATTGAATATGCATGACCATGATTCTGTGGATTCTTCAAAGGTATCTCCCCTTAAGTCTTGGGGAAATCATTTTCATAGTGTCCCATATCTCTACAGTTGAATCATTGTACAACTAATGAAAATTTCATTCCATTAAAACCAGATGAAGGGCATTGTTTCTCTCCACATATTTAAAAGACTCTCAATCATTTTAGTAATGTACGTGGGTGATTCTTTAAAAAATAATCACATGTGTAAAAATATTTATTTCCCTTAATCCCACTATCCATATTTTTCCCTGCTATCCTATTTTTCATGACATGACTTCTTCAAGATGATGGAAGGGAAAACAATGTACAAAGATCTTCTTTCATAATGATTAAGAAGAGATAATGACCCCCATGTCCCGCCTTTTAAAGTCCTCAAAGTGATGACTAGCCCCTAGGGTATAGAATCTATCAAAAATATAGGTCATTACCCTTTTAATGAAAATTTGATAGGTATATAAGACAATAAAAATCCTAAACATGACCAATAATTTATTTAATGGAAAAAAATCCAAACCATGCATTATTTAATTGTAAACTGTGAAAAAGGAACAACCAAAGCACCAAAGAAAGTACAAAAAGAAAGTGACTAAGTACTAGCACAACAACTACCCCAAGGTTTGAGCTAGTAAAGTCCATCGCAGTCCTTAAATTCATCATGTAAACCTAAAAATATATTTATAACAAAGGGTGACCATTCATGTATACATAGTAGGGGGACCAAAGTCACTCAAGCAGAAGTGGGAGAAGTATACTAATTCCCATGTGAAAAAAATTCTAACCATCCACACATACCACAGAACAATAATAATCTGCCCAACCTCACCATGGTACGCTCACCAAATTACGAAGGTCAATTAAAGTAATAATACATTCACATAGATGATTTAGGTACCCCACCCCCACGTTTCTCAAACATTAACTGCTCATTCCTAATGGCTAATGTCTTGACGCAACCGCCCTTCCACAAATACAGTCTCACTAAACATATTCCCACACACACATGGGTCACAAACCACACATACCCAACCTGCATACAACTGTCCCCCTTATCCTCATCAAAACCTTCCAAAAAGATATTGGGATAATATTAAACCTCAATCCATTAAAGCATGCCCAGATAGATCAAGTGGTAAGAACCTGGAATGGGGTGTGAGGAAGAATGTTCATAACCATCCAACCATCCTCCAATAGGGATGCTATGAGTGACACCCTCCCCCATGAAATTGGGAGTTTGACACATAGTGGTCAATATGAGAAAGGTGTGTATTGAAAATCAAAAGGAACTACAATTTATACATATAGGTAAACAATCACTTTTACAAACCTATGGGTTTCAAACAAACAACCAATCCACACATAACCACCTTTTTTGCAACCCCTATATGCATAACCATACATTCTCCACAACCAATGAATAAGAACAACCCCCTTTTCATTTAATCACATGTCATTCTCTATTATGGAATTCCATATAATGAATTATAGCACTACCTAAGAAACCACTTTCTGCAACAATTCTCAACAACACAAGAAATTCATTTTGTAGTCACAATGCACAAATGACACGTAAATAAGTTGTAGTCACACTACACAACGTCACTCGATGGCCACAACACAAAAAGGTTTTCTTATTGCCTAAAATTTCATCCATTAAAAAATCAATCAATCAATCAACCTGTAATTCTATCGTGCCTATATACCATACCATACTCAAAGCCCCCAACAAAACAACACCAAAAAGCAACCCCACTGCACAAAAAAATACATACCCCAAACACAAATTCATTCCCACTGTCCACCCCCATACCATTACAAAGGATACTAATAAAAACATCACACAACCCCCATGAAGTACAAAACCAAACCAAAAACAGCACACATCCATAACATTATTTCAAGAATACTAATATTTAACATGTAGGGATCCTTAATTTATGTTTAAATTACATGGGTGATCACAAAAAATGTTTGATCCTAGGATATATAATTATTTAACAAGGTGTACGTGATTAAATGGTTGATATTTGTGAATAGTCACAGATTATCGACAAAAAGAATAGTAATATCACTCATGTTCAAGAAAAGACCACCAATTACCCTGATTTTACAAAGGTTATACAACCAAAAAAATTTATAATTGGATAACAAGGATAATAAAATAAACCAGTTCTACCAATTCATTCATCTTCAATCCCAAGTCATTATCCTAATATGTCATGTTTTACTTTTTTATCATCACCCCTAAATTTATTTTTCTTTTTAATGAAATAATTTTGATGTTCTATACCATGAATTATATCCATACCCACCCCACATGATACACAATTAAATAGGCCTAATGAAAAATCCCTACTTAGTAAAATAGACAATAAAATTTCCTCCTTCCACCAAGAACTGGGGGTCTCCCTAGAGGTAGGACACTTCTATCAAAACTGGACAGGAGAGGGCTCTAGCATATGTGTATGACTGATTTGGGAAGAAAAGTTATCTTTGCATCGAGAGAAGAGATGGCCTCTACTTTCAAGAATACCCATATCCTATATCAATAGAATAAATTGTTTGAAAGGCCATTAAATGTGGATCGTGGCCAAGATCACGCGGTTTGACTATTTCAATGTCCCCCAAGAATTATGATATTAAATATTTAAATAATATACTTTGAAACATACTTATAAATTCCCAAAATAGGATTCAAACTCTATTTATGTACAATAAAATGTAATATGAGAAAAAGTGGAAAGAACAACGAAAAACTGGAAATGATGCTGATGTCGACACTGATGCTGACACCGACACTAAAGCTACCACCGATGCAAACTGAAAAAAACGACTTGCCAACAAAGAACGTTCAAAACAACCTTCTGAAACTAAATCCTTAAAATTTCTATCCAACCATGAAGCTTCAAAATGAAATGTCGAGACTGATAGTTAAAAATGTCTCATTGAAACAAACAATTCAAAAAGACATGTTGAAACCAATAGTTCAAAAGAAACTGTAACCCCAACAGTTCAAAATGAAACGCCGACACAGACACTTCAAAAGTTCTTGCGGACATCATCAGTTCAAAATGAAATGCAGACACAAAATGTTTATAATGACATGCCAAAACAGACAGTTCAAAATGAAATTCTGACCTTGACATATCAAAATGACATGCCGACACCGATGGTTCCAAATTTTATTCCAATACCAACACATAGAAAGGACCCACCAACATAGATAGTTATGAAATACCATATGACATCCATAGTTCAAAATGACACAGTGAAACTGGTAGTTTAAAATTTCACGCTAACACAAAAATCACAAAATGACATTTCCACACCTATAGTTCAAAATGACTTGCCGACACAGAAAATTAAAAATGACACTCCCACACAGTTAGTTCAAAATGAAAAGCTGATAAAAAAAACTAGACTAATGGGTAAACATCTTGTAATGTGTAATAGCTAGCCCCAAGAATACCCCAAACACTATATTTTCATAATGGAATGGCTAATAGAGGCTTGAGTTATTACAATGAATACTTATCAAACTATTCTATCCGTCGATAATTGAAAACCAAACCCGATGAGATAGGTTTCCGAACAACCACCCCATAAGTTAACAATCATGGACAACCACCCTCTGTAGTTACAAACGTATAGGGAAAACATTGATAGACAAGAACACCTCCCTGACATCTACATACCAAAAAATCCATGAAAACCTCAAATATCACACTATCCCGACACATGGATTTGGGATCTCCAACCTCCATGTCAAGAAACTATCCTCCTTTTGCCGCACTAAGACACCCGCACAACATTAATTTTATCCACATTAATGCATATTGATTAAGAATTATTCCATACCCCATATATTTTAGGACTTATGAAACATGATAGAAAATAAAAAAATTCATTGCATTGCAACAAGGTCGAGCATTACATTAAAAGAAAAGCATGAAAAAACAAGATCAAAATTTATAAAAACCTAGTGTACTAGGAAAACAAATTTTCCTCCCAATACAATGTACTTTCCTCGAGGCCACTATGCCTCCAAACCATAGGAAACCAAGGAATATTATATCCTTCAATAATCATCATCCGATGGTCCTAGATTTCCATTAAATACTCCATTAATATAATGTCATCCTCGATATCTGAATCTTCCGAGTCACTGATATCAGAGTCATCAAGTATATACCAATGAAGGTGAGAGACATGAAAGGTGTTGTGGACCATCTACAACCACGGTGAAAATTCAAACTGATATTCCACCTATCCATCTCATCCAAATACTTTTATGGGCGAGATGAACATGGGAGAAAGCTTACATCCCATACTGAACCTTCATTTCCCACATTGAGGGTAAACCTTCATGTTCATGTCGTTCTCAACCTAAAACTCCAAGTGCATCCTCCTGTGATCGGAATATGAATTCTGATGGTCTTATTCCACCTTCAACCACTCACCCACAAGATAAATCATCTCTTTCATGCTCTAAATTACCTCTATTCCATTAAGGAATACATCCCCAAACTCTATCCAGCACAAGGGACAATGATATGGCCTTCCATACAATGCCTGAAAAGACGTCATTCCAATTGTAGAGTGATATAAATTATTGTATGAAAACTCTAATAGAGGAAATTTTCATGACCACTATCCCCCAAATTCATGAACACATTCATGTAGCATATCCTCCACCTTCTAGATGGTCTGCTTTTTCTTCCCATCCGTTTAAGGGTGGAATGTAGTTCAAAAGAATACTGGGTATCTGAAGGCATGTTGTAGTCCCCTCTAGACTCATTTGGTATACCATTAACCCAAATCCTAGATGATGGATCTTGGAACCCCATGAAGCCGCACCACCTCAACTACATACCACTTTATTGAGGCATCCACTAAACTCGACTCCTTGATCTCTAAGAAGTGAGCCGATTTTGTCAGCCGATCCACCGCAAACAAGATAGAATCGCAGTGTCCCCGATACATAGGTAGTATCATGATGAAATACTTCGAGATTTCATCCCATTTACACATGGGTACATATACGGGCTATAATTGACCACCAGGAAAATGGTGCTCATCCATCACTTACTAACAGACTATGTTCTTTTCCACAAACTCTTCCATTTCATGCTTCACACTGGGCCACCAAAATTATTCATGTAGGCCTTAGTACATCTTATAAACCAATGGGTGTACTACTAATGGTGGGATATGGAACTAATGGTGAACTTCCTCATGCATCAACACTATGAAAAATAGTTTCCCATAGAATGGAATCTGATTCTGAGCAACCATCGACGATCCCACTAGAGCATCACTATGGTTAATAAGATCATTCATCTCATCAATCCCTATGTATCACCACTGAAACCCCTCCACCTTCCACATAAAGGATGAATATTTTATCATCTGAAATAAATGGACTCTTCCACTATCAACCCTATCATATAGGCATAAAGCAGCCAACTCCTCCATTTACTTTAATGAATCAGTAGATTCCAAAACTACCTCCTTCTTTGACTTACTACTCAAGGCATCGTCCACCACATTCCTCATTCTTTACGTATAAGAGATTTATAATTCATAGTCCTAGAGAAACTTCACCCCTACACTTCTGCATGTTTAGGTCTCACTGTAAGAATATATACCTCAAGCTCTTGTGATTTGTGAAGACCACAAAGTGTTCCCTGATGAGATAATTCCACCAAAATTCCGATGAAACACAACTCCTACAATCCCATGATCATGTATAGAGTATTTATATTCATGGGGACATAAGTACCTAGATTCATAATATATCAATCATAGTTGCATCATTAAAACACAACCCAGACCTAAGTCAGATGTTTCACAGAACAACTCTAACATCACGCCTTCCACTGATAACCTGAGCACATGAGCACTAACCAACCTCTCATTTAGAAAGAAGAAAGATGATGAAATTGATTTATCCACACATAGTCCTGGTCTTTCCCGGTCAGGGAGTTAAATAGAGCTATAACATGTGATAATATAGCTTGGAAACTCTATTAATAGCCTTCCATACTTAGGCTGATAGGAACCTCTACCACATTCATGGGTGATGCCCATGAAACAACTATTTTTACCTTTTATGGATCCACTGATATCCCTAATTGAGACACAACATGACCAAGGTAGTTAACATCTCTCATAAAGAACTTGATGTTGTACAAATTACCATTGAGATGATGGTGTTAGATGACCTCCAAGAGAGTCCTCTAATGCTTATCATGATTCTCCTCTGGCCTTGATAAGATCAGGATGTCATTAACGAACATGATGACAACCGGTTCCATGAATTCATGGAAAAAAGCTTTAATGACCCCACTAAACACAGCTAGTGAATTGGTAACACTGAAAGACGTGACAATGATCTAAATGTTCCCATACAATCACTTAAAATCAGTCTATAGGAGGTCACCCTACTTCACCCTCAACTGGTAATATCCATAATGTAGATCGATCATGTAGAACCAACCTTCTCACCATTACTATTGAAAAAATTCTCGATCCTTGGGTGGGGTAACAGTTCTTAAACATCACCTGGTTTAGTATCTGGTACTCTATGCATTGTCTTAGACTACTATCTTCCTTGTTCGTGTTAAAAACTGCAGCACCCAATGGAAAAACACTCAATCGGATAATGCCCTTCTTCAGTAGGTCTTCAATGAAAATCTGCAAATCCAGTAACTCTGAAGGAGCCATCCTATAGAGAGCCATTAAAATTGGATGTACACTAGGTTATATGTCTATTTAGAAATAAACATCATGTCGAGGGGTTAAATCCACAACCTCCTCTTGGAAGACATCTAGGAGATCTCCAACAACCCCTCAAACCCCCAACCATCTCTATATCTATCGATTCCACTAATATCTAAAACAATATTGAGAAAAAATTCACCACACACCAGATTCTTACATGACAGATCCACTCCCCAATGAATGTTATGTGATGGCCATCTATATCTAGGAACATGAATCTTCTTCCAAAGCAGTTGATAAAATCATTTATTGAGAAAAACAATTTGAAACCTAAAATGACATCATATGGTTGCATCTCAAAAAGAAAAAGATCCCCACTAGATTGATGTTGCCCCAACATTAGTTTGAATCCTGAGAAAACATCAAACAAATTGGTCCGACTTCTAACTGGTGTTCTCAATAAAATGGGAATAATGTAACGCCCCGACCCCAGCTACCCAGAGTCGGTGCATTATTTCGTAACATTGGCATGATCACAAAAGATCAAGTCTCCAAAGACCGATTAGTTTAGTAGCCTTGGAAACAATAGATACATTCATAAGTCTTTCATTACATCAAAATTAAACAAAATACAATAACATGGTCTTCATAGTCCACACTCATATCTTCACTGACTATTCTTGCAAGTCAGTCATAATACACTTCTTCACATCCTGGAAAATTTTAAAACATTGAAAGGGGTGAGCTCAGATGCTCAGTAAGGATAAAAATATTGCGGAAGCCTTTATAAGAAAACATAAGCATTTAAGGCAATGTATAACTAAAACAAAAGCCTTATTGAACTTGAACTTTAGCATAATATGACAAAAGTAAACTGAAATAATGCCATTTACTTACTCACATGGATATTCTAATAGTTGAATAATCACATGAAATATCAATAACCACTTTCATAATGAGGGAATGTATAATGCCAGACGTTTTGAAACACATTGTCAAGGCCTCGGCCAAGACGTCTAAAATGATTAAGGCCTCGGCCAAAACCATAAATCAAATTGGGAAAGGGCCTCGGCCAATTCCACGTCTAGTTGTCTCATGAGACCTACCGATGCATCGAGGAGCTATAGCGGGCTCCACCCATCACATATTAAGTCCAATACATTCCTCATATGAATAGGTTTAAACATAACATAAATATTCGTATTAAAACTATCATATAAAATGTCAACAATTTCTCCATAAACTATGGATGGTATAAAAATAACACATCCACAGTCAAATATTTCACAAAATGTTCAATGGAAGTTTTGTATCACAAATCAATTTCAATTAAACTTAAAACCCATCAAAGGATGTTGACATAGATGAAATCAAAGCTATTTGAGAGAAATATCTCTCCTTTTTGAAATCATTTAGAAGTCCCATAATTTTAAAATAATACATTTACTTTGAAGATATTCTTATAAGCTTGTTAGGGAAGCTTCGACGAAGTTATAATGGCGGAAAATAGTCACACCCGTCGTATAAGTAAAAAACATTCTTACCTTATATTTGTCAAAAAGGTCAAAAGTACATTGTTTGGAAAACGACGGTAAGATTCCATCAAAAACGTATAAGGGTATAAATGACTTTAACCCATTTTCCATTTAATAGTAAAAATGTTTTGAAAGACATTTTTAAGAAACATGGATTAGGATGATAACGAGGTCCCAGTAGATAATTATGTATAAACAACCTTGGATAATGAAGAGGTTGTGAAGTAAACCCTTACCATGTACTTTTCCTTGGTTGGGGTAAGTTAACCTCCTGTATAATGGTGAAATAATTGTTATTAAATTATACAAGAATCATATACATTCATATGATATCATATATGATCTTTTATCATTGCTTTGTTAACAACATCTTAGATTTATAGTTGTTTCGGGTGTTAACTTACTCATTTTCTTTTATATGTTTTGTTACGTAAGTCGTGTTTTTCATGGATAGGTTGTATCTTATTCATATCTAGAATGATATCATGTCCTTAAACATTATTTTTAAATCATCAAATTATAATTATACTTGAATGGATACGACGGAGAATGAATCTCATCACGTTCGTGGAGACGGTAGTCCGTACGTACGCACGAGTGACAATATCATTAATTTGATATTTAAATAATATATAATTGGATAGTATATCATATATAAAGAATCTTTATCATGTTATATTTATTATTTACATGAATTACATATCATTATTATACCCATCTAAATAATAATATATTTAATAACAATTACACCACGACGTGGAGACGGTAAGCCGTACGTACGCACGTATGGTGACATGTCATTCAAGTGATGGGTAGAATAATGAATATGGTTGGTCCATATTTATAATAACATCACAGTATATAGAAGATACTGGAGTTATAATTTTATAATTGATATAATAAACAAAGAGGGAGTGGAAGAAGAAAGAAACTTGAAAGAGGGTGTTGAAAATGTTACCTCTTCTTCGGGTTCTTCCTTTTGATTTGATCAAAAGGACTCTTTAAGATGGCTTTCTGACTAAAGTAAAGCTTCTAGGATGAAGGGAGAGAAGTTGGGAGAGTATTTGGGCAGGGGTTGGCCGAACCAAAAGGCTTGGAAGTGTGAATAAGGTGGTAGAGGTGGGGGCCTTTTATAAGAGAAGAGGAGGGGCACTTTTGGAAAGATTGAAATGTTACATTATTTCACAATGATTTTCGGATTATAAAGGTCCCACACTTATATAATTAGAGGCTAAGGTGATACGGTTTCTAAATCTTCTCATCCAATAGGCTTTGGACAAGTGTAAGCCTTATATTTTGCATTATCTTCTCATTTTATTTAAATCGTTAAATAATGAGGTCATCGCTGCATCATAATGATGTCATAAATAATTTAATTTATTTAATGTCTAAAAATTATAAAAAAATTCTATGATGTAGGAAATCTTTTTAGATTTCTAATTAATATTTATAGTCAAAATTGGGACTTGTGTAACCCCACTTAAAAACTGTTTCAGTAAAATAACTCATGTTTGTGTCAATTTAATTTTATCATTAAATAAATATATATTAATGTCATTTTCCAACTAAAGTGGCTCCATGGGGTCCCCAAGTTGACCCATGGGTTGTCTTGGTCGGCCATGACTCATCCAATAGTATTAGGACAAGTGTCATGCTCATTTAATATTATTAAAACATTATTTTTACCTTAAAATACACTAATTACCTCTAATCGCGATTAAGAACTTAAAAGTTACTATTCACCAAAAAATTATTTTAATCTCATTGAACCACATTTTCTTCTTAATGACAACCATGTATGTTGGATTTTTGAAAATCAAATCACAGAAGTGGTAATATTTCATTTTAACGAAAAAGCAGTTTTTAACAACCACTTAGTGGTTTCACTATTCATCAAAAATTGAAGTTTTTCAGAATAAGGCCAAAATTTCACCCTAAGCTATAATTGATATTCCGAATTCAAAAATGATGTCTATTTTACAAAATTCAAAAAATATAAGTTGTATTAATTAATTTTATAATTAATTTCTACTATTACAACAAATAGCGTGTTTTTAAGAAACAATTTATATCAAAAGTTTGGCAATTGTTTTTGTCCAATTTCAATGATAAATTAATTCCAACGACCACCATTGGAAAAAATGGTAAAAATATATTCTAATTATACTTTAAAACCACTAAATATAATTTATCACTATAAATTATTTTGATTAAAAAAAAGCTGTTTTTAAGTATTTTTCACTATTCATAAAAATTTAGAAGTTCTTAGAAAAATACAAAAAATTCATCATAGGATAATTTCAATATTCCGAATCCAAAAATGAAGTCCATTTTGATAAATAAAATTTATAAAATTTCAAAAAGTAGGTATTACTATTCACAACGGCTAGATTAATTAGTTGTGGTGTGTGTTAGAGCTTGAGGTTGCGTACAACACACGCTATTGCATTATTCGAAGGGAAACATACAGTGGAAGCTTGGGGTGTTACATTCTCCCCTCCTTCAAATAATTACGTCCTCACAATTTCTAGGGTATTACTACATAAAAAGACTCGGGTGGTTTTTCATCATAAATCCTCAGGTTCCCACGTTGCCCCTTCCATTTTATGATTTCTCCACAAAACCTTCACCAGACGAGTCGTCCGGTTTTTCAGCACCTGCTCCCTCACATCAAGAATCCTGACGGGCTCTTCACAATAGGAAAGATCGGGTTCCAGTTCTAATTCTTCATAGGTGAGTACATGCGTTGGTCCAGGCATGTATTTCCTCAACAGAGATACGTGGAACACATCGTGAACTTTGGAGAGACATGGCGGCATTGCCAAATGGTAAGCTACAGCCCCAATTCGTTCTAGAATTTCGAAAGGTCCGATGTACCTGGGACTCAATTTACCTTTCTTACCAAAATGTATGACTCCCTTCCATGGAGATACCCTCAGGAAAACATGATCACCAACTTGAAATTCTAAATCCTTCCTTCGATTATCGGAATAGCTCTGCTGCCTACTTTGAGCTGCTTTGATGTGATTTTGGATCACTTTCACCTTTTCCACTGTTTCCTCCACCAGTTCTGGGCCTACAAGTTTTCTTTCACCAACGTCATCCCAACAGGTTGGTGTACGACATCTCTTTCCGTATAACGCTTCATATGGTGCCATCTGAATACTTGAATGAGAGCTATTGTTATAGGAAAATTCTACCAGTGGTAAATATTGATCCCACATACCCTGAAAGTCAAGAGAGCATGATCTCAACATGTATTCTAAGGTTTGAATAGTTCGTTCTGTTTGTCCATCTGTTTGAGGGTGATAGGCAGTGCTCAAACGAAGTTCAGTATCCAAGGCCTTTTGAAGACTTTTCCAGAATCTTGAAGTAAAACGAGGATCACGATCAGAAACAATTGATAGGGGTACTCCATGAAGTCTTACAACTTCATTAATATATAGTCTTGCTAGACGTTCAAGTGGTAGATCCTCCCGTATAGCCAGAAAATGTGCTGACTTAGTAAGTCGATCAACAATGACCCATATTGCATAATTTCTTCTAGGAGTCTTTGGTAGTCCCATGACAAAGTCCATCGTAATATTATCCCATTTCCACTCAGGTATGGGAAGAGGTTGCAATACTCCACCAGGATGTTGCCTTCCAGCTTTCACTTGTTGACAAACCATACACCTCGACACAAAATCAGCAATCTCCCTCTTCATATTGTCCCACCAAAAATGTTCCTTAAAATCTCTATACATTTTGGTGCTCCCAGGGTGTATAGAGAAATTGGAACTATGAGCATCATCCAGCAACTCCCTTTTTAGATCAGGTATATTGGGAACATAAAGTCTCTTCCCGAATTTCAAAATTCCATCCTTATACATAAAGTCCCTCAATCTTCCATCATTCACATCTTTAATCGTCTTCTGAAATTCTTCATCATTGGTCTAAGAACTCTTAATACTTTCCAGTAATGATGGTTTGGAAACCATTTGAAAAAGTATTGATGTTTCACCTTCCCTAGTTATTCCCATGTCCATCTTCACTAGATCCAAGAAAATTGGATCCCTTTCAATTCTCATCACATTCAAAACTCCATGGTCTTTTCTACTCAAAGCATCTGCCACCTTGTTTGCCTTCCCCGGGTGGTAATGTATCGTGCAATCATAATCCTTGAGTAGTTCAAGCCATCGCCTTTGCCTCATGTTGAGTTCTTTTTGTGTGAAAATATACTTCAAACACTTGTGATCAGTATAAATCTCACATTTTTCACCATAGAGGTAATGTCTCCATATTTTTAAAGCAAAGATCACAGATGCTAACTCAAGATCATGAGTAGGATAGTTTTGCTCGTGAATTTTTAGCTGTCGTGATGCATAGGCAATGACCTTATCATTCTGCATAAGGACACAACCGAGTCCTTTCTTCGATGCATCACTATAAATAACAAACCCGTCATTCCCCTATGGTAGATTTAATACAGGGGCATTGACTAATCTTCTCTTTAGTTCTTCAAAACATTCTTCACACTCTTTTGTCCAGACAAATTTAATCCCTTTACGTGTGAGCTTTGTCAATGGGTTAGCCAATCTGGAAAAATTCTAGACGAAACGTCGATAATAACATGCTAAACCAATAAAACTGCGTACCTCAGTTATACTTGTCGGTGCTGGCCATTCTTGGATTGCCTTGGTTTTAGAAGGATCAACGGAAATTCCATCCTTAGATACAATATGGCCAAGAAAAGAAATCTCATGAATCCAGAATTCACACTTGCTAAATTTCCCATATAATTCATGTCTTCTAAGAGTCTTCAGGATAATGCGTAAGTGATTTTCATGATCTTCGTGGCTTTTGGAGTATACCAAGATATCATCAATAAATACCACCACAAAGTCATCAAGATATTCCTTGAAAACTCTATTCATTAGATCCATGAAAACAGAGGGTGAATTAGTCAATCCAAAAGGCATTACTGTAAACTCGTAATGCCCGTACCTTGTTCGAAATGATGTCTTTGGAACGTCTTCCTTCTTCACACACAACTGATGGTATCCAGACTGAAGGTAAATCTTTGAAAAGTATTGACCTCTATGCAGTTGGTCAAACAAATCATCAATGCGAGGTAAGGGATACTTATTCTTTATTTTTATAGCATTGATCTCCCTATAATCAATGTACAACCTCATAGATCCATCTTTCTTCTTAACGAAAAGAACAGGGGCTCCCCAAGGAGAAACACTAGGGTGAATAAATCCCTTATTACTAAATTCCTCTAGTTGTTTCTTTAGTTCAACTAATTCCACAGTGGCCATTCTATAAGGGGTCTTCGATATGGGCCTTGATCCAGGAATTAAATCAATGGAAAACTCAACTTCTCATTCTGGAGGATGTCCAGGTAAATCTTCTGGAAACACATCAACATATTCTCTCACAATAGGTACATCCTCTATTTGAATATTCCTTTCCTCATCCTCAGTAACTTCCTTCTCTTCCTCCCCAATAATTGAATTTAGTTGAGCTACTGGGGGTGGATCTAGATAATAATTATGTGGCAACGATTCTGCTCTAAAGATAAGGTGTTCCTTATCATCATCATCAAGAATTGTAACCTCTTTCATCTTACAATAAATTTTTGCATCATGGTCCGAAAGCCAATCCATACCGAGGATTATATCAAATTCAATCATGGGTATGACGATGAGATCAGCAGGTAAAGAACATTTAGGTGCTCTAATGGGAACTAATCGACAAAACTTTGTTGCAACAATACTTCCCTTAGGGGTTTTGACCGACAACTCCCTTGTTAAATCAAATTGGAAATATCTAATTTTCTTAGCAAACTGGGAAGATATGAAACAATGCGATGATCCAGAATCAAATAATGCATTTGCTAAACTTGAGGAAACCATTAAATTACCTGCCACCATGTCTTTTGGAGCTTCCACCTCAGCAATAGTGATAACATAAGCCTGGCCTTGATCCCTTGGCCTCTTCTGAGGTACGTTCCCCTGACTCTTAGGACATTCATTTGCATAATGTCCCTTCTCTCTACAATTATAACATTCCACGTTGACAGCCGCTTTCTTTCCCTTGCATTCATGAGCTTGGTGGCCTTTTTCACCACACTTGTAACATACTCCTTTTCCTTTTAGACAGGCACCAGGGTGCTTCCTACCACAATTATCACAGGGTGGAAATTCATTTCTACCCTTCTTCCCCGTTTCCTTATTTCCTTTCCCAGAGTTTTCAGCGGATCTCTTCTTATCTTTCTTTGATTTAAAGTCATAAGACTTAGAGAATTCCTTTTCCGTCTTGATAGCGCACGAGGCAATACCTTCGTATGAAGAGAAGGTTTGTGATACTAAAGCTCGATGGAGAAATGGTTTCAACCCATCAATGAAACGATCAGTCTTACTTCTTGGGTTACGTATGTAATCTGCAGCATACCTTTCTAACCTTGTAATGTTAGCCTTATACTTTGCGACATTCTCATCCTCCTTCTGCCTCAGACTCAGAAATTGCCTTTCCATATCCGCTCGATGGTCTCGAGGAAAGTTTTTTTCTAAGAACATCTCTTTGAACTCCTGCCATTCCATGTTTGTTAATTCATCATCTTCCTTTGTGTTTTGAATTAGTGACCACCACTGATCGGCATCTCCAGTGAGGCGGTAAACTACCATGACAACCTTCTCCCTTTCACTACTCCCCAAGGCATGGAATATTATCTCTAAGGATTTTATCCATTGCTCAGCTACTGTAGGATTTGTACTACCATTTAATGTTGGTGTTTGTTGCCTCATGAAACGGTCTAGAATTGATCCTCCACGTTGCGGATCAGGGTGCTCCATACGAGTAAGGTTGTTATTCATAACCTGCGTGAGTTGTCCCAGTACGGTGATAAGCTGATCATCACCAGTTGTATCACTAGCTCCACTATAATTATCCTGAGCAGGAGGGAAATCCCTACACGGAGTGCGTGCATTGATACGGTTTCCATTCCTTCCACTAGGCGCTATTTCTAAATAATGGCATAAACTAGATTAGTTCATGAATCAAAATACATAATTACATACTTGTAAAACACTTAACATAAATTGAACTAATTATGGATATAATTCATAATTATAAAAATGTTTTCTTTGATGAAGTATATACTTGTAACCCTTCATAGTGGTTTGTAAAGAAATGGGAATTATCCAAATCATATCCCCCGAGAGTGTCGTAACCAAGAGTGCAGCAAGGCCCGTTGTCGTGCACCAGTTCTCGTTCGAGTCTAGCTCAAAGCGGTGTTTTCAGGTTTTACCCCTAGTTACATCTGTGCCAGAGCCGCCTCTACCTGCTCATATCCAGACAGGGATGTATTGCTCGGAAAACTCACAACATCTCTACAATACCAAAATTCTAGGAAGTTCTTCTATACTAATCCTCAAATTCTATCTTCGGGATATGTGCTCTAATCAGAGTTTATCTAAATCTAGATTCCAAGGTTAGTACTAAACTGCCTCTGATACCAACTATAACGCCCCGACCCCAGCTACCCAGAGTCGGTGCATTATTTCGTAACATTGGAATGATCACAAAAGATCAAGTCTCGAAAGACCGATTAGTTTAGTAGCCTTGGAAACACTAGATACATTCATAAGTCTTTCATTACATCAAAATTAAACAAAATACAATAACATGGTCTTCATAGTCCACACTCATATCTTCACTGACTATTCTTGCAAGTCAGTCATAATACACTTCTTCACATCCTGGAAAATTTTAAAACATTGAAAGGGGTGAGCTCAGATGCTCAGTAAGGATAACAATATTGCGGAAGCTTTTATAAGAGAACATAAGCATTTAAGGCAATGTATAACTAAAACAAAAGCCTTATTGAACTTGAACTTTAGCATAATATGGCAAAAGTAAACTGAAATAATTCCATTAACGTACTCACATGGATATTCTACTAGTCGAATAATCACATGAAATATCAATAACCACTTTCATAACGAGGGAATGTATAATGAAAGCCATTCTGAAACACTTTGTCAAGGCCTCGGCCAAGACGTCTAAAATGATTAAGGCCTCGGCCAAAACCATAAATCAAATTGGGAAAGGGCCTCGGCCAATTCCACGTCTAGTTGTCTCATGAGACCTACCGATGCATCGAGGAGCTATAGCGGGCTCCACCCATCACATATTAAGTCCAATACATTCCTCATATGAATAGGTTTAAACATAACATAAATATTCGTATTAAAACTATCATATGAAATGTCAACAATTTCTCCATAAACTATGGATGGTATAAAAATAACACATCCACAGTCAAAGATTTCACAAAATGTTCAATGGAAGTTTTGTATCACAAATCAATTTCAATTAAACTTAAAATCCATCAAAGGATGTTGACATAGATGAAATCAAAGCTATTTGAGAGAAATATCTCTCCTTTTTGAAATCATTTAAAAGTCCCATAATTTTAAAATAATACATTTACTTTGAAGATATTCTTATGAGTTTGTTAGGGAAGCTTCGACGAAGTTATAATGGCGGAAAATAGTCACACCCGTCGTATAAGTAAAAAACATTCTTACCTTATATTTGTCAAAAAGGTCAAAAGTACATTGTTTGGAAAAAGACGGTAAGATTCCTTCAAAAACGTATAAGGGTATAAATGACTTTAACCCATTTTTCATTTAATAGTAAATTTTTTTTGAAAGACATTTTTAAGAAACATGGATTTGGATGATAACGAGGTCCCAATAGATAATTATGTATAAACAACCTTGGATAATGAAGAGGTTGTGAAGTAAACCCTTACCTTGTACTTTTCCTTGGTTGGGGTAGGTTAACCTCCTGTATAATGGTGAAATAATTGTTATTAAATTATACAAGAATCATATACATTCATATGATATCATATATGATCTTTTAACATTGCTTTGTTAACAACATCTTAGATTTATCGTTGTTTTGGGTTTTAACTTACTCGTTTTCTTTTATATGTTTTGTTACGTAAGTCGTGTTTTTCAGGGATAGGTTGTATCTTATTCATATCCAGAATGATATCATGTCCTTAAACATTATTTTTAAATCATCAAATGATAATTATACTTGAATGGATACGACAGAGAATGAATCTCATCGCGTTCGTGGAGACGGTAGTCCGTACGTACGCACGAGCGACAATATCATTATTTTGATATTTAAATAATATATAATTGGATATTATATCATATATAAAGAATCTTTATCATGTTATATTTATTATTTACATGAATTACATATCATTATTATAACCATCTAAATAATAATATATTGAATAACAATTACACCACGACGTGGAGACGGTAAGTCGTACGTACGCACGTATGGTGACATGTCATTCAAGTGATGGGTAGAATACTGAATATGGTTGTTACATATTTATAATAACATCACAGTTTATAGAAGATACTGGAGTTATAATTTTAGAATTGATATAATAAACAAAGAGGGAGTGGAAGAAGAATGAAACTTGAAAGAGGGTGATGAAAATGTTACCTCTTCTTCGGGTTCTTCCTTTTGATTTGATCAAAAGGACTCCTTAGGATGGCTTTCTGACTAAAGTAAAGCTTTTTATGATGAAGGGAGAGAAGTTGGGTGAGTATTTGGGCAGGGTTTGGCCGAACCAAAAGGCTTGGAAGTGTGAATAAGGTGGTAGAGGTGGGGGCCTTTTATAAGAGAAGAGGAGGGGCACTTTTGGAAAGATTGAAATGTTACATTATTTCACAATGCTTTTCGGATTCTAAAGGTCCCACACTTATATAATTCGAGGCTAAGGTGATAAGGTTTCTAAATCTCCTCATACAATAGGCTTTGGACAACTGTAAGCCTTAGATTTTGCATTATATTCTCATTTTATTTAAATCGTTAAATAATGAGGTCATCGCTGCATCATAATGATGTCATAAATAATTTAATTTATTTAATGTCTAAAAATTATAAAAAAATACTATGATGTAGGAAATATTTTTAGATTTCTAATGAATATTTATAGTCAAAATTTGGACTTGTGTAACCCCACTTAAAAACTGTTTTAGTAAAATAACTCATGTTTGTGTCAATTTAATTTTATAATTAAATAAATATATATTAATGTCATTTTCCAACTAAAGTAGCTCCATGGGGTCCCAAAGTTGACCCATGGGTTGTCTTGGTCGGCCATGACTCATCCAATAGTACCAGGACAAGTGTCATGCTCATCTCATATTATTAAAACATTATTTTTACCTTAAACTACACTAATTACCTCTAATCGCGATTAAGAACTTAAAAGTTACTATTCACCAAAAAATTATTTTAATCTCATTGAACCACATTTTACTTCTTAATGACAACCATGTTTGTCGGATTTTTTAAAATCAAATCACAGAAGTGGTAATATTTCATTTTAACGAAAAATCAGTTTTTAACAACCACTTAGTGGTTTCACTATTCATCAAAAATTGAAGTTTTTCAGAATAAGGCCAAAATTTCACCCTAAGCTATAATTGATATTCTGAATTAAAAAATGATGTCTATTTTACAAAATTCCAAACATATAAGTTGTATTAATTAATTTTATAATTAATTCCTGCTATTACAACAAATAGTGTGTTTTTATGAAACAATTTATATCAAAAGTTTGGCAATTGTTTATGTCCAATTTCAATGTTAAATTAATTCCAACGACCACCATTGAAAAAAATGGTAAAAATATATTATAATAATACTTTAAAACCACAAAATATAATTTATCACTATAAATTATTTTGATTAAAAAAAGTTGTTTTTAAGCATTTTTCACTATTCATAAAAATTTAGAAGTTCTCAGAAAAATACCAAAAATTCAACATAGGCTAATTTCAATATTCCGAATCCAAAAATGAAGTCCATTTTGATAAATAAAATTTATAAAATTTCACAAAAGTAGGTATTACTATTCACAACGGCTAGTTTAATTAGTTATGGTGTGTGTTAGAGCTCGAGGTTGCGTACAACACACGCTATTGCATTATTCGAAGGGAAACGTACAGTGGAAGCTGGGGGTGTTACAAACAAAATGTCTCTCTATATCTAGTTCCAAAGAAAAAACCAGAATGGGGTGCTATTAAGGAGTAAGGAGCTCCTAAATCAAATAATTTTCATGAAAGATTTCTAAACAGACTGATAATACCATCAACAAAATCCTACCCTGCTGGAACTACTTCCTCGACAATGTGAAGCTTCCAAACCCCATCTGCTCTGCCCCTTGGCTATTGGCCACCACCCTGGCCATGCACCGGTCGATGCCCATGAGGAGAACCCATTATTGTCCTCATCCATCACCATCATCCCTCAATGGAGTTGGATCCTATTTTCCATGGTGGTGAAAATATATGGTTTGAAAATATTGTTCACGTGGGTGATGTACCTTCCCACCTCCACCAAACAGAGTTCTAACTGGGAAGTGGCTCCAAAGATACCATGAAATCCCCATAAAAATAACCTCTGTTCCAGGACCATGGTGAATAGGTGAGGACCACGATACCAAAACTAGAACGGCTGAGTCCTACTCCCCGCTTCCAAAAGCAAGAAGGCCCTGATACTGAATACTTACTTTTGACTATCATGCCCTTTTCTGAACTCGGTTGGCTCCCCTATCACAGAATGCCTCCTCAGAAGTGCATCCTTTAAACTACCTCATCCTTCTTTTGAACATCTATGTATGTCGGTAGGGTGAAGGGAGTAACTTCATACTGAAGAGATGCTCAGACTGCCTCCTTCAAACGCATCGCCTGAAATTCCTCATCTGGAATATTAGTTCATAGTAAATCATATGAGATCATTGAATATGATCCCCAGTTCCCTCAAAAAAAAATTCCCGACTATAGGTAGATAAACACTTGTATCTCATTGGCTTTAATCGTTGAGTAATGATACTATACCTGAAAATATGTCCCAAGGTCTTCAGACATAAACATCAGTCTCTTTCTTCACCCTGAGGTAGAGCGTCCACCACTGACACACCAGCCCATCATTTAGATCACCACTGGAGGACCCCAGTACTCCCTCAAAGCACGGATCAAGGTAATGGTGATCGCCAACTCCTCAATCCATCCCTCAATTTCAATGTATGAAATGTTACCTTCATACTTCCCCAAGGTCTGCTGCTAGAAAGCACGAAGGGTCTTCTATCAAAATTAATCTTCCTCCTCTCAATCTACCCTCTGCGGATCAACATGTTTGGCCTTTTCGAACTCAAATTATGGTACCACACGTGGGTGATGTCTGAGTGCCACAGTTGAAAAGGTAAAACAAGGAACTCCTACGCTCAGGTTTTATGTAAATTTTCTTTTAAATTCATTTTAACTCTTCATTTATTTTAATTCCCAAAATTCCCAAGACACACAAGAACACAAGTCATTATGATGTATGTACCTTCCCTAGGGTCTCTACCCTAAAACCACAGTATCCTCACATGGTCATTAAGTGGCCTCAGTGTCCTTGCATTGGATCATTTGGGCCCTAAAATATTTTGTCCTAGCCAGTCTTCTCTGGCCTATTTATTTCACCAAGATTGCCTACCACTATTTCCTTACCATCTCATGAAATCCTAAATTTTATTAACTCTAAATACCATCCAATATCTCAACCATTACTTCTGATACCATTTTATCATTACCCACATTCTCTAATATGAGTAAAGGGATAACATTGTGCCACACCCTTCCTTCTTCAAGATGAAGGCGATGTAATGTCCCCTGAGTCCTTCCATAAATATCCCCAGAAGTGGTGACTATTACCAAGGGTATGAAATCTCACCTAAAATGGAAGACACTACCATTTTTAATGAAAACATGCTTAGGAGTTAAGATGGTAAAAATCCCAAACATTATCAATAATATATATATATGAATCTAAAATTCAACCCACTCATGATTTAATTGTAAAATAAGAAAAAATAAAACAAAAATAACCCAAACAAGTACCAAAAGAAAGAGACTAAGTTGCAACTCAACAACTATACAGAAGCCCGAGCTAATAACATTCAACACAGTCATGAAATTCCTCATAAATACCTAAAAATAGTTTTATAAAACAGGGTGCATATACAAGTATACTCATTATGGGGACCAAAGTCACTCATGTACAATTGGGAGAAGCATAATAATTCCCCTGTGAAAAAAAAACAACCGTTCCTACATTGGAAAAATCCTATATATCCCAACCTCACTAAGGAATTATCATTAGATAAAACAATGTTTCCCACTAGTTAATCGCTCATTCTTGAAAGCTAACATCATGACACTACCATATTTCCCTAAATTCAGTCCCACAACACATTTTCCCGCACACACCTGGTCCACAAATAACACATTCCACACCCGCAGACACCTAGGTCACAACAAGAACACCACTTACCTGAAAACACTTTGGCCTCATCCCAAAGACACCTAGGAAAAAAAACTAACTCGTATACACGATGTCCCCTCATACACATCACAACACACCCGAAGTATCGTCGGCTAATAGAAAATCTCAATCCATTACAATTTTCCCAGATATTCTCAAGTGGTACGAACAAGGAAGGGGGTGCAAGGAATTATGTCAATAACCAGTCATCCATCCTCTATGTAGGATGTTGGGAAAGAAACCCTCCCCCATTAAATGGGGCTGTTTAGAACACAGTGCTCAACAAGGGTTGGGTGTGTGTTAAAAATCACAGGGAATTACCTTTTATACATATATGTAAAAAGGAACTCAACCCAACCTATGGGTTTCAAACATACAACCGGCCCACACATAACAACCTTTTTTGCTACCCCTATAAACATAACCACATAGTATCTATAAGGCCCCAGCCTTAAACCTTACTTAATCTTGAGTTATTACAAGATTACACATTGAGGATCTTTTCGGGTTTAGAGTTTTAGAGAATTAGATCATAAAACTTTCATTACATTCCACATATAAATAAAGTGGTTACATAAAGATAGTATTCTTCATTCCCATCAATGGAAACACATTTAAAATAAAACATGGATTATTTCTTGACACATCCTTGACTCTATCGTCTTATCATGTACCTTTCCCTTGACCTGTGAAAAACATTTCAAAAACTTGGGATGAGCATAAAAACTCAGTATGGGTTATAAAAACATGGAAAGAAAACATGGGTACATACATACATAAGAGTGAAATAATAATTTACCCATAAAACATAATCACTTTAACATACCTCATCAAATCATGAATAAATCATAGAAATCATAAGACATAAAGGTAACTTGAGGCATTCATAACATTCTTACGTAGGGAGTAACCCTCTTGGTTACGTTTGGAATACCCATCACAGTATATTCCCTATATCTCTTCGGAGAAACCTTAACGTTTCACTCCTTCGCGTTACCCAATGCATTGGAGAGCTATAACGGGCTCACCCGCCCTTATTTTATCACGGAACCACCCGTCTTCATAATAATGCCCAAGAACCATAACATAATCATATCACATAAAACATGAATAAAGGAAACATAAAATTTCCACATTTCAATCACGAGATATCAATAAAACACATTGATATAAAAACATTATGAAAACCATTTTCAATACTAAAATAAAATAAAATTAAAACATGGTATTTATTTTTCTTTTAAAAAGAAGGTATGGCTTGTAGAGGAAGCCGAAACTCAAATATCAGTCACGATGGCGGAGAAGTCATTGTCGCTGCATACGTACGACAAAAACATTCCCTTTTGTTGTTTAGTAAACACTTCGTATAAAAAAGATTCCTTTTGAATAAACGTAAACGTCAAAGGGGTTTATACACCGTATAAAATAAAGTTGTGTATAAAATAAAATATTCCTCAACAAAAGGAGATTGAGACGAAGTCCCATACCTCGTATCCGACTTGACCCGACCGTTCTTTAATCTCCTGAATAATAAACTTGAGTTAATCTCTACTTGCTTAAGAACATTTTTCAAGTTCATTATTCCTTTTATACCATGTTATGGACATCATGTAATCATTTAAGTTAATAATGTTCATTTTGTCGGTATTTGGTTCTTAAGTCAAAAATAGACTTCTTACACTTACATGTTGTTAATTTGGTCAAAGGTTCATTATACCCAGAATGATATTAATTATTTTGATAACATATACATCATATATATTCAGCATATACATGTATTTATAATATTACATCACATTTAGAGGAAAGAAATTAAATGCACCATTCATGGAGACGGTAAGCCGTACGTACGCATGAACGCTACTTCCATTTCTATTTCGTATTTTTTTTGGAATGGAATCATAATTATATAAGAGTATATTATAATTCTAGTATAATAACATATATAATATCATTAACTTTATCCTTTACACATCCCACTTATGGTATTAACGAATCAAATCACTTTCAGGGGGCGGTAGTCCGCACTTCCTAAAATGAAGATATCGTGTTTACCCATAATGGGAACCATAAAGGTATGCCCAAAATGAAAAAAACAGAAGCTTAAGGAAAACATAAACATATAATATATCATATACAAAAATAGTGACATCATAATGGCCTCCTTTTAAGGTGTTAAATGAGTATTGAACAATCATCGTTTCGGGAGGTAGAATTTCTCCATCCACGGAAACCGTATATTCTTTAACCATTTGATGTAGTTGTGTGATAGTGTAGCTCAAATAAATCTTATAACAACATCCTAGTATATTGAAGATACTGGTGTTGTTACAAAAGATGTAAATAAAAATAGTTTAGGGGGTTGGAGATGCAAAATAAAACAAATGAACATGAGAGAATGAATTACCTTTAAAAGTGTAACGCCTTTTGATTTGAGCCTAAAGGATTCCTTTGAAAGGATTATGCCCAAAGGGAATCCTCTAGGATGAGGAGAGGGATGTGGAGAGAGTAAATGGGAAGGGGTTGGCCGAGACAAAGGCTTGAGGAGTGTGTGAAATGAGGTAGAGGTGGGGGCCTTTTATAAGAGGAGAGGGGGGCACTTTTGGAAAGTAAAGAAATATTACATTATTTGAAAATGTGTTTCGGTTTTAAAAGGTACCACATTGATATAATTCGTGGATAAGGTGATAAGGGTTCGAAATCCACTCATCCAATAAGTTTTGGACATGTGTAGTTCATAGATTTTACATTATCTTTCCATTTTATTTAAATCGTCAAATAATGATGTCATCGCTTCCCCATTATTATGTCATAACTAATTTAATTTATTTAATTTTTAAAAATCATAAAAAAAATACTATGATGTAGGGAATATTTGTAGCTTTCCAATTACTATTTATAATAAAAAATCTGATCTTTACAACCCCATGTAAAAATTGTATTCGTAAAACATCTCTTGTTTGTGTCATTTTTACTTTAACATTTAATAAAAAGTTATTTATGTCATTTCCAAACCAAAGTGTCTCCATGGGGTCCCCAAGTTGACCCATGGCTTGTCTTGGTCGCCCATGACACAACAAATAAGGTTGGGACATGTGTCTAGGTCATTTCCTATTATTAAAGCATTATTTATACCTTAAACTATCCTAATTACCACTAATCGCGATTAAAAACTTAATAAGTTACTATTCACCAAAAAAATTATTATAATCTCATTGAACCACATTTTACTTCTTAATGACAACCATGTATGTCGGATTTTCAAAATCCAATACACATTAGTGGTAAACATTCATTTAACAGAAAAATCAGTTTTCTTGATTACCACTTAGTGGTTTCACTATTCATCAAAAATTGAAGTTTTTCAGAAAATTACCAAAAATTCACCCTAAGCTATATTTGATATTCCGAATTCAAAAATGAAGTCCATTTTACAAAATTCAAATCATATAACTCACATTAATTAATTTAATAATTAATTCCCGCTGCCAGAGCAAATAGCGTGTTTTTACAAAACAATAAGTATCAAAAGATTGACACCAGTTTAAGTCTAATTTCAAAGTGAAATTGATTCCAATGACCACCATTGGATAAAATGGTAAAAATATATTCTAATTTCACTTAAAAACCAATTCAAAACATAACTTAATAATATAAATAAATTAGATTAAAAAGCAGTTTTGATGTAAAATGCAGTATTTTCACTATTCATTAAAAAAATGAACATTGTCAGAAAAATACCAAAAATTCACACAAGGTAAATTTTGATGTCCCAATCATAAAGGATAAGTTTATTTTGACAAACATAGTTTATAAAATTGTCAAAATATAGATTCAAAAATGGTTTGCCATCAAAAGGCAGTAAAACAATCTTTTATGAATATTAGTGTATTCCATGCATAAGATTGTATTTATTTTCATTTTAAGACTCTATAACACTATCTTAATCATTAATAGACATAGATAAAAATATCTATTATTCATTACTTACTTGGGATGTTACATCCTTCCCCCCTTTAGAAAATTGCGTCCCCGCAATTTATTTACTTATCAAATAAATGGGGGTACTTATCCCTCATTGCATTTTCAGATTCCCATGTTGCCTCTTCAATCATGTGGTTTTTCCACAAAACCTTTACCTGATGAATCACCTTATTCCGTAACACATGCTCCCTGTGGTCAAGAATCTGGACAGGTTGTTCCTCATGAGATAGGTTCTCTTCCAGCTGAACTACCTCTGGACTCAAAACATGAGATGGATCTGGCATATACTTTCTCAACATCGAAACGTGAAAAACATTGTGTACCTGAGATAAACTCGGAGGTAAAGCCACTCGGTATGCAACTGATCCAACTCTCTCCATAATTTCATATGGTCTAATGAACCATGGACACAACTTTCCTTTCTTACCAAATCTCATCACGCTTTTCCAAGGAGAAACCTTGAGAAAAACATGATCACCTACCTCGAAAGATAGATCCTTCCTCCGGTTATCCGCATAACTCTTATGCCTGCTCTGAGCTGTTCTCATGTGTTTCTGAATCAGCTGAACTTTTTCTGCCACTTCTTCTACCAATTCTGGTCCCATCAACTTTCTTTCACCCACTTCATCCCAGAAAGCTGGAGTTCGACACCGCTTCCCATATAATGCCTGAAATGGTGCCATTTGTATACTGGAATGAAAACTGTTATTATATGAAAACTCAACCAAAGAAAGATGTTGGTCCCAACTTCCCTAATAATCCATAGAACAAGCTCATAGCATATCCTCCAATGTCTGAATTGTTCGTTCTGACTGTCCATCTGATTGAGGATGAAAAGTTGTACTAAAATTTAATTCGGTACCCAATGACTTCTGAAGGCCTTTCCAAAAGTTATAAGTAAATCTAGGATCACGATCCGATACAATGGAGAGAGAAACTCCATGTAACCTGACTATCTCTTTAATATACAAATGAGAAAGTTGATCAAGAGAGAAAGTATCTCGTATAGCAAGGAAATGAGCAGATTTGGTCAAGCGATCAACAATAACCCAGATTACATTATTACCTCGAGATGTCTTCGGTAATCCCACAACAAAGTCCATGGATATGTTTTCCCATTTCCACTCTGGAACTTGTAAAGGCTGAAGCATCCCTTTCAGTAACTGCCGCTCTGCTTTAACCTGCTGACAAGTCAAACACTTCATAGTAAAATCAGCAATATCTCTTTTCATTCCATCCCACCAGTAATACTCCCGCAGATCTCTATACATCTTAGTACTACCCGGATGAACTGAAAACGGAGAACTATGAGCTTCACATAACAGCTCTCTCTTCAACTGTGAATCACAAGGCACACACAATCTCTTCCCAAATCTCAAAACACAATCACTATCAATGTTGAATTCAGGCAACTTACCTTTCTGAACCAGCTCTACCTTTTTCTGCAACTCACTGTCTTGCTTCTGTGCTTGCTTGATTCTATCTGATAGAGAAGATCTCACTGATACCTGAAACAAAAAAGAAGAACTTCCTGCACCAACAACTTCTATGCCAAAGTTCATCAAATCCTTAACCAAAGGATCACGTTCCAAACACAACATTGTTAATGAAGCATTACTTTTTCGACTCAAAGCATCAACCACTTTATTTTCTATTCCCGGATGGTATTGAATTGTACAATCATAATCCTTGATTAATTCTAGCCATCTCCTCTATCTCATGTTTAACTCTTTCTGAGTGAATATATATACTTTAAACTTTTGTGATCGGTATATATTTCACACTTTACTCCATACAAATGATGCCTCCAAATTTTTAAAGCAAAAACAACAGCAGCTAATTCAAAATCATGTGTAGGGTAATTTACCTCATGAGTTTTCAACTGTCGTGAAGCATAAGCAATTACCTGATCATTCTACATTAGGACGCAACCAAGTCTTTTCAATGAAGCATCACTGTATATAAAAAACTCACCATTCCTAGAAGGTAGTGCCAAAACAGGAGAATTCACCAATCTTCTTTTCAATTCCTGAAAACAGTCATCACATTCTTTTGTCCAGATAAACATAACACCCTTCCGAGTTAGCTTAGTCATTGGACTAGATAACCATGAAAAATTTCTAACAAACCTTCGGTAATATCCCGCCAAACCAAGGAAGCTACGAATATTGGTTACATTTGTTGGTCTTGGCCATTCTTCCACAACTTTTGTTTTTGCCGGATCAATAGTTATTCCATCTTTAGAAACAATGTGACCAAGGAAAGAAATTTGTTGCAACCAAAACTCACACTTTCTGAATTTCCCATACAGTTTCTTTTCTTTTAAGGTTTGCAAGATAACCCTTAAATTTTTTTCATGCTCCTCTTTACTTTTAGAAAACACCAAAATATCATCAATGAAAACCACCACAAACTTATCCAAGAACTCAAGGAAAATTCGATTCATTAAGTCCATGAATACAGTAGGTGCATTGGTTAGCCCAAAAGGCATTACTACAAATTCATAATGGCCATATCTCGTACGGAACGCGGTCTTTGGAATATCTGCCTCCTTTACCTTCAGCTGATGGTACCCCGATCTCAGGTCAATCTTTGAAAAACACTGAGCTCCCTGGAGCTGATCAAACAAATCATCGATATGAGGCAAAGGATATTTTTTCTTAACTGTGATATTATTCAAGGCTCTATAATCAATGCAAAGTCTCATAGAACCATCTTTCTTTTTGAAAAATAAAACAGGAGCACCCCATGGTGATGTGCTAGGTCTAATGAAACCTTTCTCTAATAAATCTTGAAATTGCACCTTCAACTCTAAAAGTTCAATTTGTGCCATTCGATAAGGGGGTTTTGAAATTGGATTAGCATCAGGAACTAAGTCAACAGTAAACTCAACATCCCGATCCGGTATTATTCTAGGCAACTCGTCAGAAAAAACATCAGGATACTCATTTACCACTGGCACATCAATAATCTGAACAGTTCCTTTATTTTCAACGATGTGTGCAAGGTAACATTCATTTCCATCTTTTACAAGTTTCTCGGCCTCTTGATATGTTATCAAAAGTAAGGGTTCATTCTTGTAAACAAACTGAAAGTCTTTCTGAAGAGAAACTTCTTTAGCTCTACAGTTAATCTTAGAATGGTAAATAGAGAGCCAATCCATACCCAGGATAACATCAAACTCTACTAGAGGTAGAACAATAAGGTTTGCAAGTAGGTTCTTTCCACAGATAAGGATAGGAAGATTCTTATAAATTCTTTTTGCCTCAACATTCCCCCCAGGTGTTTTTACCAAAAGTTCAGGAGTCATTTCTTGAGATGGTATTCCCATTTTACTAGAAATGGTTTCAGAGATGATAGAATGTGTAGACCCCGAATCAAACAACACACTGGCATAATCTGAAAAAACAAACAAAGTACCTGATACAACTTCATTTGATGGCCCAAAATCTGCTGAAGTAGTTGCAAAGGATTTCACCACCCCTTTCGGCTTGTAGTCTAACTGATTCCCATCACTCAAGCTCTTTGGCGGACACTCGTTTTCATAGTGACCCATCTCATTGCACTTATAACATTTCACTAAATATAAATCAAATTTGTTCTTACCTTCACCTTGAACCTTTTCAGTGCAATCACGAGCCTTATGTCCCAACTTACCACATCGGTAGCACTTCCCAGAATTCAGAAGACATTCCCCAGCGTGACTTTTGCCACATTTATCACAAACTGGAAACTTAGTTCTCTTACCATCAGACTTTTTTGAAGATTTCTTACCTTTCTCCTGCCACCTCGGTCTCTTATTCTGCTGGTTGTTATAGAAAACTTGGTCATCGACAAACTCCATTTCCACCTTCTCAGAACATCGAACAAGATTTTCATAACTTTTAAACTCTCGAGAAGCTAATTCCCTTCGATATTTTGGCTTTAATCTTGAGTAAAAACGATTGATTTTACTATCAAGGTCTCGAATAAAATTTGGAGCATACCTTGCCAAACGAGTGAACCTTTCTTCATAGGCAGCCACTGAGTCTTCCTCTTGCCTCAATTCCAAGATTTTCTTTTCCATCCTAAGTCGAACAGCCTTAGGAAAATACTTCTCAAGAAACATACCTTTGAATTCATCCCAGTCAAGAGAATGAATCTCATCGGCGTCCCTGATATTTCTAACCATAGACCACCACTAATCTGCTTCACCCTCCAAACGGAAAATAGAAAGACTAACCTTTTGATTATCTAAACACCCCATGACATCAAAAATCTTCTCCAGTGCTTTAATCCACCCTTCATCTATCACATGGTCAGATGATCCTCTGAATGATGGTGGATGTTGCCTCATAAAATGGTGCACCACTGACATGTTCCTCTGCAGTTGATCTGCCTGATCTCGTGCATGGATACCACCGCCATTTATCGCTTGAGTCAACTACGCCATTACTGCATCAAACTGTTCAGTTCCAATTCCGACCATTTCTGGATGCTGATTTGGAAGGTTATTTCCTTCTGTATGCCTTCCTAGCACTGCTTCCCTGTTTCCTCTGCGGAAAACCATTCTGAACAAACATGTCTTAGATGAAGTAACATGGTAATCTTTAAATGATATATCATTTCAAAAAAAAAATTTGGATAATCATTTAATAGAATTCTAACTGCTAAAGTTATCTAAACTGACCTCTGATACCTACTATAAGGCCCCAGCCTTAAACCTTACTTAATCTTGAGTTATTACAAGATTACACATTGAGGATCTTTTCGGGTTTAGAGTTTTAGAGAATTAGATCATAAAACTTGCATTACATTCTTCATATAAACAATGCGGTTACATAAAGATAGTATTCTTCATTCCCATCAATGGAAACACATTTAAAATAAAACATGGATTATTTCTTGACACATCCTTGACTCTATCATCTTATCATGTACCTTTCCCTTGACCTGTGAAAAACATTTCAAAAACTTGGGATGAGCATAAAAACTCAGTATGGATTATAAAAACATGGAAAGGAAACATGGGTACATAGATACATAAGAGTGAAATCATACTTTACCTATAAAACATAATCACATTAACATACCTCATCAAATCATGAATAAATCATAGAAATCATAAGACATAAAGGTAACTTGAGGCATTCATAACATTATTACGTAGGGAGTAACCCTCTTGGTTACGTTTGGAATACCCATCACAGTATATTCCCTAAATCTCTTCGGAGAAACCTTAACGTTTCACTCCTTCGCGTTACCCAATTCATTGGAGAGCTATAACGGGCTCACCCGCCCTTAGTTTATCATGGAACCACCCGTCTTCATAATAATGCCCAAGAACCATAACATAATCATATTACATAAAACATGCATAAAGGAAACATAAAATTTCCACATTTCAATCACGAGATATCAATACAACACATTGATATAAAAACACTATGAAAACCATTTTCAATACTCAAATAAAAGAAAAGTAAAACATGGTATTTATTTTTCTTTTAAAAAGAAGGTATGGCTTGTAGAGGAAGTTGAAACTCAAATAACGGTCACGACGGCGGAGAAGTCGTTGTCGCCGCATACGTACCACAAAAACATTCCCTTTTGTTGTTTAGTAAACGCTTCGTATAAAAAAGATTCCTTTTGAATAAACGTAAAAGTCAAAGGGGTTTATACACCATATAAAAGAAAGTTGTGTATAAAATAAAATATGCCACAACGAAAGGAGATTGAGACGAAGTCCCATACCTCGTATCCGACTTGACCCGACCGTTCTTTAAACTCCTGAATAATAAACTTGAGTTAATCTCTACTTGCTTAAGAACCTTTTTCAAGTTCATTATTCCTTTTATACCATGTTATGGACATCATGTAATCATTTAAGTTAATAATTTTCATTTTGTCGGTATTTGGTTCTTAAGTCAAAAATAGACTTCTTACACTTACATGTTGTTAATTTGGTCAAAGGTTCATTATATCCAGAATGATATTAATGATTTGGATAACATATACATCATATATATTCAGCATATACATGTATTTATAATATTACATCACATTTAGAGGTAAGAAATGAAATGCACCGTTCACGGAGACGGTAAGCCGTACGTACGCATGAACGCTACTTCCATTTCTATTTCGTATTTTTTTGGAATGGAATCATAATTATATAAGAGTATATTATAATTCTAGTATAATAACATATATAATATCATTAACTTTATCCTTTACACATCCCACATATGGTATTAACGAATCAAATCACTTTCAGGGGGCGGTAGTCCGCACTTTCTAAAATGAAGATATCATGTTTACCCATAATGGAAACCATAAAGGTATTCCCAAAACGAAAAAAACAGAAGCTTAATGAAAACATAAACATATCATATATCATATACGAAAATAGTGACATCATAATGGCCACCTTTGAAGGTGTTAAATGAGTATTGAACAATCATCGTTTCGGGAGGCAGAATTTCTCCATCCACGGAAACCGTATGTTCTTTAACCATTTGATGTAGTTGTGTTAGAGTGTAGCTCAAATAAATATTATAACAACATCCTAGTATATTTAAGATACTGGTGTTGTTACAAAAGAAGTAAATAAAAAGAGTTTAGGGGGTTGGAGAAGCAAAATAAAACAAATGAACATGAGAGAATGAATTACCTTTAAAAGTGTAACTCCTTTTTATTTGAGCCTAATTGCTTCCTTTGAAAGGATTCTGCCCAAAGGTAATCCTCTAGTATTATGAGAGGGATGTGGAGAGAGTAAATGGGCAGGGTATGGCCGAGCCAAAGGCTTGAGGAGTGTGTGAAATGAGGTAGAGGTGGGGGCCTTTTATAAGAGGAGAGGGGGGCACTTTTGGAAAGTAATGAAATATTACAATATTTGAAAATTTGTTTCGGTTTTAAAAGGTCCCACATTGATATAATTCGTGGATAAGGTGATAAGGGTTCGAAATCCACTCATCCAATAAGTTTTGGGTATGTTTAGTTCATAGATTTGACATTATCTTTCCATTTTATTTAAATCGTCAAATAATGATGTCATCGCTGCCTCATTATTATGTATAACTAATTTAATTTATTTAATGTCTAAAAATCATAAAAAAATACTATGATGTAGGAAATATTTTTATCTTTCCAATGAATATTTATAATAAAAAATCTGATCTTTATAACCTCATGTAAAAATTGTTTTCGTAAAACATCTCTTGTTTGTGTCATTTTTACTTTAACATTTAATAAAAAGTTATTTTTGTCATTTCCAAACCAAAGTGTCTCCATGGGGTCCCCAAGTTGACCCATGGCTTGTCTTGGTCTTCCATGACACAACCAATAAGGTTGGGACATGTGTCTAGGTCATTTCCTATTATTAAAGCATTATTTATACCTTAAACTACCCTAATTACCACTAATCGCGATTAAGAACTTAATAAGTTACTATTCATCAAAAATTATTATAATCTCATTGAACCGTATTTTACTTCTTAATGACAACCATGTATGTTGGATTTTCAAAATTCAATACACATTAGTGGTAAACATTCATTTAACTGAAAAATCGGTTTGCTTGATTACCACTTAGTGGTTTCACTATTCATCAAAATTGAAGTTTTTCAGAAAATTACAAAAAATTCACCCTAAGCTATATTTGATATTCCGAATTCAAAAATAAAGTCCATTTTACAAAATTCAAATAATATAACTCACATTAATTAATTTAATAATTAATTCCCGCTGCCAGAGCAAATAGCGTGTTTTTACAAAACAATAAGTATCAAAAGATTGACACCAGTTTAAGTCTAATTTCAAAGTGAAATTGATTCCAATGACCACCATTGGATAAAATGGTAAAAATATATTCTAATTTCACTTCGAAACCAATTCAAAACATAATCTAATCATATAAATAAATTAGATTAAAAAGCAGTTTTGATGTAAAATGCAGTATTTTTCACTATTCATTAAAAAAATGAACATTGTCAGAAAAATACAAAAAATTCACCCAAGGTAAATTTTGATGTCCCAATAATAAAGGATAAGTTTATTTTGACAAACATAGTTTATAAAATTGTCAAATAATAGATTCAAAAATGGTTTGCCATAAAAAGGCAGTAAAACAATCTTTTAAGAATATTAGTGTATTCCATTCATAAGATTGTATTTATTTTCATTTTAAGCCTCTATAACACTATCTTAATCATTAAAAGACATAGATAAAAATATCTATTATTCATTACTTACTTGGTATGTTACAGTATCCACAACCAAAGCCTAATCCCAACAAAATTTTCATTTAACCACTGTTCATTGTATATTAAGGAGTTCAGTGTAGTTATTTATAGAACTAACCAGGAATCCACTATCTGCAACCATAATCAACAAAAACAACAAGTTAAGCTTCAGTACCAGTTTAAACCACACATAAACACATTACAGTCCCACTGCATAGTGTCCCTCGACATCCACAACATTGAAAAATTATGTCCCACTGCCTACAACTGAATCCTTTATAAAATCAGTCAATCTCTCAACCTGATATTATGTCACACCTCTTGTACCACCCCATATACAAAGCTCACAACAAAACACCACCAAACAGTACCCCACTGCACAAAGAAGCCCTACCCCTAACAAAAATTCATTCTCTTTGTCCACCCCTATACTCGTTACAAGGATACCAACAACCACTTCACACAACACCAATGAGTTACAAAACCTAACCAAACAAAACACAGATCCACACCATTAAACCACTTATATTTATGTTTAACAGGAGTGGTTCTTTAATTCCACTTTATATAAAAAGGGTTATCATAGAATAGGTTTGATCCTAGGGAATTAATTAATTTTACCAATTGTATGTGATTAAATGGATTCATATTTTCGACTTTTCAATGAGAATCAACAGAAATAATAAGAACATCACTAGTGAACAAGAAAAGGGCACCAACAACCATGATTTTCATATGTCCATAAAACAACAAAACAATATATATCATGGGAAAATGATAATAAAATAAAACAATGCTCCACATTCCTTCATCTTATATCACCTTTGATTATCATAATAGGTACAATTATATTTTTGTCATCACACCCTTATTTATAGTTCTTGTTAAAGAAATAATTCAACCATTATATCCCAAGAATTATTACTGCACCCACCCTACATGATACACAATTAAGGAGAGATGAAAAGATGTCCCTATATAGAACAACAGATAATCAAAGTTCCTCCTTGCGTGAAGAACAATGGTCGCCCAAGCAGTAGGAAAATCAACAAGAAATCTGATCATTAGAGGGATATAGTACTTTTTCATGACTTGTTTGGGAACAAATGTTCTTCAATCACTAAGAGGCGAGAGTACCTTAGATTTTATCGAAATCCAGATCATATATTAAGTGAAGGAAAAATTTAAAGAGGCCATCAAAGTTGGATCCTGGTCAGGATCACACAGTTTGACTATTTCAGAGTCCTCTGAGCATTATGATACTAAAGATATAAATAATATACTTTTAAACACCCTTAGAAAATCAAAAAATGGATTAAACTCAATCTAAATAAAAAAAATTAATAAGGGTGTGGAAAAAATTAGAAATGACGTCGATGTAAACGCTGACGTGGGAACTGACACCGACGTTGATGTAGACGTTGATGTCATCACTAATGTTGATGCTGATGCTGACAGTGATAGTAGAAAACTGCCTCACTAACACTAACCGTACAAAATGACACACCAAAACTGATAGTTCAAAATGACTCACCCACAACGTTTGTTCTAAATGACATTCAGAAAGTGACAATTCAAACTAACATACTGATAGTGACTAATCAAAATTATATTCTGACGCCAAGAGTTTAAAATAAAACAATGATGAGAGCAGTTCAAAATGACAGGCCGACACCGAAATTTCAAAATGACACACTGACACATATATTTCGAAACTACACGCCAAAAATGACATTTCAGAATGACATGATGCCACTGATAGTTCAAAATTACACGTGACACCAACAGTTCAAAATGACATGTCGACACTAGCAGTTGAAAATGAAAGCATAAGACAGACTGTTCAAAATTACACACCAGCACCGACATTTCGAAATTTCATTATTACAATGACATTTCAAAATACCCGCCCACACCGATAAATAAAAATGACACGCTGACACTGACACTTTGAAATGACATGATGACACCCATAGTTCATAATGACACGCCAAAAGAAAAAACTGTACTTTTGGGTAAAAATAGATAAATGATTCACTAATATCCCCATAGAACACTGAAAAAATTGTATTTTCACAATGTAATGGCATGTAGTGGTCAAAATTATTACATTATTTCTCTCGTTATTCCGTAATAAGGCACAATACATAGAAAACTCTTTATTTATTACACTATAACATGATATTATGTCCTCATATAATGACTTTTTTGGGATACTAGTTCTTTTAAAAATATTTGATTAAACCCATTATATATGTGATAAATCTTACTCTTTAGATCACATTCATTTCTAAGTATCACAATCCATCATTAAAGAGCCATTTATAAATAACTACGTACTAAATATTAGATCATATCATTATAAAACACAATTGATAATTTCATAAAAATTTAAATACTTAACATAAATTGAAATATTTATGAATATATAATATAATAATAAAAAATATGTTTTATTTGGGATGTTCTTTTATACTTATCATTAATTTTTTTTCACAGGTTCGTGTTTTGTAATAAATGGTTTCCTAAATCTAATTTCCAATGTTTCTACTAAAATATATCTAATTCAAACTCTAAAATCCCGAACCAAATTAGCTCGGAGTTTATACATACTACCATTACATTTGAAAAAGATATTGGGAGATCACATCCTTAATGACTGGATAGTTTAGTAGTCTTGGTAAACAAGATAAATACCTAAATACATTATTAAAAACGAATACAAAAATTAAAAAGTAATTTTTTATTTATATCCATTTTCAGTAATAAAATTATTCCATATAGTGTTTCCATGCATATCAATAATATTACACATCATTTATTTTTGGGGAAATGAAAAAATAAGGGCGTGCTCAAATTCTCATTTAGGGTTAAGTATATAAGAATAAATAAAGAATAAATAAGTATGATCAATATGGAAAGTTAAATATCTTGGATCATAATTTCTTCAAATAATTGTATAAATCACAATCATTATGGAAAGGTTAATAACTAAAAACAAAATCAAATTAAATAATTTTATAATGTATAATCAACATGTAAATGTAAATAATTGATAACCTTGCCATTTAATTAATAAAGTGAGAATAAATTGCATCCATATTTTTTTTTTCATAATAAAAATAACATGGATAATAATAACATAATATTAATGAATGAAATGATTAATTATTGGATGCCTTGTTTCCCAGGAACATAGAACCATTACCATTAATGCATTTAAAAAATGGTTTAAAATATAACAGGTAGAAACCCATATAATGTGTACAATGATTTATAGTTCATACCCTAAACATAACAAAATATCAGTAAATATAAGATAATTAGGTTATTATATAATTATGGGATAAGAATAATTGAAGTGGTTACGAAATAAATAAAACAAATATGCGCATGCATGAATGTTACTTCTTCTTCAGGTAACTCATATTTGTTTTCACCCAAGGCCTTTATTGGAAGGATGTCTCGCAATATAAGGCTTCTAAGATGATGTGAGGAAAGTTGGGAATTGAATTTGGTAGGGTTTGGATAATACAAGTGGATTGAGAGATGTTAATTAGTGAGGGGAGTCAGCGACCTTCTATTGAGGAGGAAGAATGGCATTCTTTAAAATACAAAAATGTATTCACTTTTAGGAGGTCTCTATTACCTCATGTCCTACCAGAATTGAAACATAATGGAATTTAGTGGATATAAATTTGAGGTAAGACCTCCACCTCAAAAAAACTCATTTTTATGATTTTATTCCTTAAAATATTTATTTACCATACATTTACCATTTTAGTTTTATTAAGGACAATAATTTTCCCACCTAGGAAGTTTATTCATTGATAATGGATTAAATCTATCCCCATTATATAATTTAGTCCCAAACATTCTATATTTTATAATTAATTTATAAAATAATGTTCCCATGTGTTTTTGGAATTACATTTAATATAAGATCAAGTAATTCACAAAAACACTTCCATAACTTTATCTCTACTAACAATGTTTTTATTATTTAGGGATCATTATGTTCTTTATAAAAATATAAATTCTTAAATTAATATAATATAATAGATATTTCTTAATATTTAAAAATGCTTTATCCGAGGATATTGTGTTTAGTAATTTTGAATCATTTAATTAAATATCATTTATAATAAAATACATTATTGTCAATTTTGACAATATTTAATTAATTTGAATTTTAAAAATATCAATACAATAATGGAATTCAAATATATTATTTATTCACCAGTGTAATGTGATTTAATCATCTACAAATATAATTTGATACCATAATTATTTAAATTTAGATCACTTTTAATGTTATCAGTATTATTTATTTTAGTTAATTATTTACAAAATAATTAATGTCAGGGCATTTCATAACAATTTATTGTTATTAATTAACCTCTAAAAAATTAAAATAAATTATAATGATATTGATTAATAATTTATTATTTTAAATTAAATATGTAAACTAATATATGTGATATTTTCCTCTATCTAAAAGAAATATAGAAATTAAAAGTAAGAAATAATATTTTTTTCCATTTTAATTACTAAACTTATTATTTAGATTATTTTCAGGGAATAATATCCCAATAAAACATAAAAATATTTAATTATGTTTTAAGGGTCAAACTATGTCCATCAATTAGATGTGGGACATGTTGGTGGGTCATTTTACACCTTTTATTCTATGTTCATCAACTAAGTAAACTCATTTTACCTTAATCAATATAATTAATTTTAATTGGTTTCACTAATCGCGATGGTAAAAAATGATGTTTAAATTATTAGATAATACTTATTATTCTTAATATGGAATTTGTTTTAAAAAATTCAACTTATTTTACAAACATAGCGACAAAACATGTTTTTAATGTGATACTTTTCAGATGTCTGAAATATTTTTAAATTAATATTATTTATTAAATTGATTACAATGATATAAATTGGATTAATATATTTATTATAAAAATAATATTACTTTAAATACATTCTAATAAATAATTTAACAATATAATTTAAATATATGTAAAGACTATTTTTAATTAAATTTTGGTATATATCAATATTAATCAAAAAATGAAACTTCTCAAAAACACACCAAATAAAAACACTAAGATAATTATGAAATTAATTTTACAATAAAATATGTTTATTTTCTTATGATAGAATTTATAAAAGGTTAAAAATTTAACATTAAAACTGGTACACCATTAGAAGACAGAAATACTACCTTTATAAAAATATAACATTTTATGAATAAGATTATATTTATTATTATATTGTGCATATAATTTATATTGAAAGAATATCAAAAAAATTATTTAATATATAAATTTCTTCTATGACATTAAATATTAGAAATTAATTTAATTTATTTGGGTAAAATTGTTTTAGTATATAAAACTAGTTTTTATAAAAATATTTCTATTATACTAAATTAGTTTTTTTAATTCCTAGTTAATTTGTAACCAATTAATTTATTTTATTTTTTTGTACACCATATATTTGAATAAGTAAGTTAATCCTATTCATAACCATTATTTTAATTTCATGTAGAGAATTATATTTTGAAATAATAATATTAATAGTATTGGGTAAAAGATGATCTTATGTGTAACACAATCTATCAAATAAATTAATTGTTTTCTCTAATGGAAGCTAATTAAGTGTTTCGTGAATTATAAGATATATCATTGATTTAATTTATTAAAGATACTAAATAAATTTTAATGTCTTGTTTTATTATATTCTCTTTTATTGTTAGTGTTTCATTTCATATGTTTTGTCACATACATTGTCCTAGTTTTAGAATTTCAGTGTGTTATAATCACGAATTCATGAAATTATTAACTCCCATATATCTTATGTATTATAGGGAAATAAGGAAATAGATAATTTCTCACAATTTATTTGAATTTAGGTTATTATTTATCATCATGAATTTACTCCAACCTTTCAAAACATGGTCGAGCTTCTTCCAAACAATCCTCAAATCTCATGACCTTCAACTAAAAAAAATTCAAACAATTAATCATCCTTAAACATAAAATAATAATAAGAAATTGTTTGTCCTTCTCCATCAATCTAAATATTATTACCATGTTAATGTTAGATATCATATGTTTCATTCATCAATATTTGTTAAATTAAACATAGTCATGAAATTCCTCATAAATACCTTAAAATAGTTCATTAAAACAGGGTTCACATACAAGTATTCTCATTATGGGGACCAAAGTCACTCATGTAAAATTGGGAGAAGCATAATAATTCCCCTGTGAAAACAAAAAAAACAACCGTTCCTACATTGGAAAAATCCTATATATCCCAACCTCACTAAGGAATTGTCATTAGATTACACAATGTTTCCCACTAGTTAATAGCTCATTCTTGACAGCTAACATCATGACACTACCATATTTCCCTAAATTCAGTCCCACAACACAGTTGCCCGCACACACCTGGTCCACAAATAACACATTCCCCACCCGCAGACACCTAGGTCACAACAAGAACACAACTTACTTGAAAACACTTGGGCCTCATCCCAAAGACACCTAGGAAACAAAACTAGCTCGTATACACGATGTCCCCTCATACACTTCACAACACACCCGAAGTATCGTGGGGTAATAGAAAATCACAATCCATTACTATTTTCCCCGATATTCTCAAGTGGTACGAACAAGGAAGGGGGTGCAAGGAATTATGTCAATAACCAGTCATCCATCCTCTATGTAGGATGTCGGGAAAGAATCCCTCCCCCACTAAATGGGGCTGTTCAGAACACAGTGCTCAATAAGGGTTGGGTGTGTGTTAAAAATCACAGGGAATTACCTTTTATACATATATGTAAAAAGGAACTCAACCCAACCTATGGGTTTCAAACAAACAACCGGCCCACACATAACAACCTTTGTTGCTACCCCTATAAACATAACCACATAGTATCCACAACCAAAGCATAATCCCAACACATTTTTCATTTAACCATTGTTCATTGTATATTAAGGAGTTCAGTGTAGTTTTTTATAGAACTAACCAGGAATCCACTATCTGCAACCATAATACACACAAAAAACAAGTCAAGCTTCAGTCCCAGTTCAAACCACACATAAACACATTACAGTTCCACTGCACAGTGTCCCTCGACATCCACAACATTGAAAAATTATGTCCCACTTCCTACAACTGAATCCTTTAGAAAATCAGTCAATCTCTCAACCTAATATTATGTCACACCTCTTGTACCACTCCATATACAAAGCTCACAACAAAACACCACCAAATAGTACCCAACTGCACAATGAAGCCCTACCCCCAAACAAAAATTCATTCTCTTTGTCCACCCCTATACTCGTTACAAGGATACCAACAACCACTTCACACAACACCAATGAGGTACAAAACCTAACCAAACAAAACACAGATCCACACCATTAAACCACTTATATTTATATTTAACAAGAGTGGTTCTTTAATTCCACTTTATATAACAAGGGTGATCATAGAATAGGTTTGATCCTAGGGAATTAATTAATTATACCAATTGTATGTGATTAAATGGATTGATATTTTCGACTTTTCAATGAGAACCAACAGAAAGAATAAGAACATCACCAGTGTGCAAGCAAAGGGCACTAACAACCATGATTTTTAGAAGTCCATAAAACAACAAAACAATTTATAACATGGAAAAAATGATAATAAAATAAAAAAATAATACACATTCTTTCATCTTATATCACCTTCGATTATCATAATAGGTACAATTATATTTTTATCATCACACCCTTATTTATAGATCTTGTTAAAGAAATAATTCAACCATTATATCCCAAGAATTATTACTGCACCCACCCTACATGATACACAGCTAAAGAGAGATGAAAAGATGTCCCTATATAGAACAATAGATAATCAAAGTTCCTCCTTGCGCGAAGAACAATGGTCGCCCAAGTAGTAGGGAAATCAACAAGAAATCCGATCATTAGAGGGATATAGTACTTGTTCATGACTTGTTTGGGAACAAATGTTCTTCAAGCACTAAGAGACGAGAGGACCTTAGATTTTATAGAAATCCAGATCATATATTAAGAGAAGGAAAAATTTAAAGAGGCTATCAATGCTGGATCCTGGTCAGGATCACACAGTTTTACTATTTCAGAGTCCTCTGAGCATTATGATACTAAAGATATAAATAATATACTTTTAAACACCCTTAGAAACTCAAAAAATGGATTAAACTCATTCTAAATAAAAAAAATAAATAAGGGTGTGGAAAAAATTAGAAATGACGTCGATGTAAACGCTGACGTGGGCACTGACACCGACACTGATGTAGACGTTGACGTCATCACTAATGTTGATGCTGATGCTGATGGTGATAGTAGAAAACTGCCTCACTGACACTAACCGTACAAAATGACACACCAACACCGATAGTTCAAAATGACTCACCCACAACGTTTGTTCTAAATGACATTCAGAAAGTGACAATTCAAACTAACATACTGATAGTGACTATTCAAAATTATATTCTGACGCCAAGAGTTTAAAATAAAACAATGATGAGAGTAGTTCAAAATGACAGGCCGACACCGAAATTTCAAAATGACACGCTGACACATATATTTCCAAATTACACGCCAACAATGACATTTCAGAACGACACGATGACACTGATAGTTCAAAATGACACGTGACACCAACAGTTCAGAATGACATGTCAACACTAGCATTTGAAAATGCAAGCATAAGACAGACTATTCAAAATGGCACACTGACACCGACATTTCGAAATTTTATTATGACAATGACATTTCAAAGTACCCACCGACACCAATAGATAAAAATGACACGCTGACACTGACACTTTCAAATGACATGATGACACCCATAGTTCATAATGACACGCCAAAAGAAAAAGCTATACTTTTGGGTAAAAATAGATAAATGATTCACTAATATCCCCATAGAACACTGAAAATATTGTATTTTCACAATGTAATGGCATGTAGTGGTCAAAATTATTACATTATTTCTCTCGTTATTCCTTAATAAGACATAATACATAGAAAACTCTTTATTTATTACATTATAACATGATATTATGTCCTCATATGAAGAATTTTTTGGGATACTTGATCTTTTATAAATATTTGATTAAACCCATTATATACGTGATAAATCTTACTCTTTAGATCACATTCATTTCTAAGTATCACAATCCTTCATTAAAGAGCCATTTATAAATAACTACTTACTAAATATTAGACCATATCATTATAAAACACAATTGATAATTTCATAAAAATTTAAATACTTAACATAAATTGAAATATTTATGAATATCTAATATCATAATAAAAAAATATGTTTTATTTGGGATGTTCTTTTATACTTATCATTAAATTTTTTTCACAGTTTCTTTTTTTCTAATATATGGTTTCCTAAATCAAATTTCCAATGTTTCTACTAAACTATATCTAATTCAAACTCTAAAATCCCAAACCAAATTTGCTCGGAGTTTATACATACTACCATTACATTTGAAAAAGATATTGGGAGATCACATCCTTAATTACTGTATAGTTTAGTAGTCTTGGTAAACAAGATAAATACCTGAATACATTATTGAAAATGAATACAAAAATTACAATGTAATTTTTTATTTATATCCATTTTCAGTAATAAAATTAGTCCATATAGTGTTTCCATGCATATAAATAATATTACACATCATTGATTTTTGGGGAAATGAAAAAATAAGGGCGTGCTCAAATTCTCATTCAATGTTAAGTATATAAGAAGAAATAAAGAATAAATAAGTATGATCAATATGGAAAGTTAAATATCGTGGATCATAATTTCTTCAAATAATTGTATAAATCACAATCATTATGGAATGGTTAATAACTAAAAACAAACTCAAATTAAATAATTTTATAATGTATAATCAACATGTAAATGTAAATAATTGATAACCTTGCCATTTAATAAATAAAGTGAGAATAAATTGCATCCATATATTTTTTTCATAATAAAAATAACATGGATAATAATAACATAATATTAATGAATGAAATGATTAATTCTTGGATGCCTTGTTTCCCAGGAACATGGAACCTTTACCATTAATACATTTAAAAAATGGTTTAAAATATAACAGGTAGAAACCTATATAATTTGTACAATGATTTATAGTTCATACCCTAAACATAACAAAATATCAGTAAATATAAGATAATTAGGTTGTTATATAATTATGGAATAAGAATAATTGAAGTGGATATGAAATAAATAAAACAAATATCTGCATGCATGAATGGTACTTCTTCTTCAGGTAACTCATATTTGTTTTCACCCAAGGCCTTTATTGGAAGGATGTTTCGCAATGTAAGGTTTCTAGGATGATGTGAGGGAATTTGGGAATTGAATTTGGTAGGGTTTGGATAATACAAGTGGATTGAGAGATGTTAATTAGTGAGGGGAGTCAGTGACCTTCTATTGAGGAGGAAGAATGGCATTCTTTAAAATACAAAAATGTATTCACTTTTAGGAGGACTCTATTACCTCATGTCCTACCAGAATTGAAGCATAATGGAATTTAGTGGATATAAATTCGAGGTAATACCTCCACCTCAAAAAAACTCATTTTTATGATTTTATTCCTTAAAATATATATTTACCATACATTTACCATTTTAGTTTTTATTAAGGACACTAATTTTCCAACCTAGGAAGTTAATTCATTGATAATGAATTAAATCTATCCCCATTATCTAATTTAGTACCAAATATTCTATATTTTATAATTAATTTATAAAATAATATTCCCATGTGTTTTTGGAATTACATTTAATATAAGTTCATGTAATTCACAAAAACACTTCCATAACCTTATCTCTACTAACAATGTTTTTATTATTTAGGGATCATTATGTTCTTTATAAAAATATAAATTCTTAAATTAATATATTATAATATATATTAAATAATATTTAAAAATTCTTTATCCGAAGATATTGTGTTTAGTAATTTTGAATCATTTAATTAAATATCATTTATAATAAAATACATTATTGTCAATTTTGACAATATTTAATTAATTTGAATTTTAAAAATATCAAAACAATAATTGAATTCAAATATATTATTTATTCACCAGTGTAATGTGATTTAATCATCTACAAATATAATTTGATACCATAATTAATTAAATTTAGATCACTTTTAATGTTATCAGTATTATTTATTTTAGTTAATTATTTACAAAATAATTAATGTGAGGGCATTTCATAACAATTTATTGTTATTAATTCACCTCTAAAAAATTAAAATAAATTATAATGAAATGGATTAATAATTTATTATTTTAAATTAAATACTTAAACTAATATATGTGATAATTTCCTCTATCAAAAAGAAATATTGAAATTAAAAGTAAGAAATAATATTTTTTCCCATTTTAATTACTGAACTTATTATTTAGATTATTTTCATGGAATAATATCCCAATAAAACATAAAAATATTTAATTATGTTTTAAGGGTCAAACTATGTCCATCAATTAGATGTGGGACATGTTGGTGAGTCATTTTACACCTTTTATTCTATGTTCATCAACTAAGTAAACTCATTTTACCTTAATTATTATAAATAATTTCAATTGGTTTCACTAATCAAGATGGTAAAAAATGATGTTTAAATTATTAGATAATACTAATTATTCTTATTCTTAATATGGAATCTATTTTAAAAAATTCAACTTATTTCACAGACATAGCGACAAAACATGTTTTTAATGTGATACTTTTCAGATGTCTGAAATATTTTTAAATTTAAATTATTTATTAAATTGATTACAATGATATAAATTGGATTAATATATTTATTATAAAAATAATATTACATTAAATACATTCTAATAAATAATTTAACAATATAATTTAAATATATGTAAAGACTATTTTTAATTAAATTTTGGTATATTTCAATATTAATCAAAAAATGAAACTTCTCAAAAACACACCAAATACAAACACTAAGATAATTATGAAATTACTTTTACAATAAAATATGTTTATTTTCTTATGATAGAATTTATAAAAGGTTAAAAATTCAACATTAAAACTGGTACACCATTAGAAGACAGAAATACTACCTTTATAAAAATATAACATTTTATGAATAAGATTATATTTATTATTATATTATGCATATAAATTATATTGAAAGAATATAAAAAAAATTATTTAATATATAAATTTCTTCAATAACATTAAATATTAGAAATTAATTTAATTTATTTGGGTAAAATTGTTTGGGTATATAGAATTAGTTTTTATAAAAATATTTCTATTATACTAAATTACTTTTTTAAATTCCTAGTTAATTTGTAAACAATTAATTTATTTTATTTTTTTGTACACCATATATTTGAATAAGTAAGTTAATCATATTCATAACCATTATTTTAATTTCATGTAGATTATTATATTTTGAAATAATAATATTAATAGTATTGGGTAAAAGATGATCTTATGTGTAACACAATCTATCAAATAAATTAGTTGTTTTCTCTAATGGAAGCTAATTCAGTGTTTTGTGAATTATAAGATATATCATTGATTTAATTTATTAAAGATACTAAATAAATTTTAATGTCTTGTTTTATTATATTCTCTTTTATTGTTAGCATTTCATTTCATATGTGTTGTCACATACATTGGCCTAGTTTTAGAATTTCAGTGTGTTATAATCACGAATTCATGACATTATTAACTCCCACATATCTTATGTATTATATGGAAATAAGGAAATAGATAATTTCTCACAATTTGTTTGAATTTAGGTTATTATTTATCATCATGAATTTACTCCAACCTTCCAAGACATGGTGGAGCTTCTTCCAAACAATCCTCAAAACTCATGACCTTCAACTAAAAAAAATCAAACAATTCATCTTCCTTAAACACAAAATAATAATAAGAAACAACTTGTCCTTCTCAATCAATCTAAATATTATTACCATGTTAATGTTAGGTATCGTATGTTTCATTCATCAATATTTTTTAAATTAAATCTTTAATAATTTAATGATTCAAAAATCCAATCAATACAAGAAAAATGATTTTATAAAACTAATAGTAATTTTCAACAAATCAAAATAATAACATTTTGGTTGAAACATTCCCCCCATTTTTATATAGTTGTAAATACTCTCACACTTCCAAATATCAATTATTCATTCTCTTATATAAAATAATGTATGTATTTGTGATTATTTTATTCTTTTGATACATTATTCTACACCCCCTTTTTAATAAAATTCAATAGAGATTCTTGTTTGAATGTTGTAGATGTATCCTTTGGATGCAGTTGGACCAAATATAAACCACCCAAACTATAGTAATATGTAATCATAATAGAAAATATGACAAGTTACATTGATTTGGTACTATTAAATTATGTACATTGACAAGGAATTCTAACAACATGTGATCAAAGTAATTGATAATTCATTTTATATACATGAAATTATTGATATTATTTATTATAACATAGTAGAAATTCTATTCAGATTGACATAGTATTATTATAGGTTTTGTTTCACCTTGTCACTTTATGAAACATTTTGTCAAGGGGTTTTATGCTATGAGATTTTTTCCTATAAATTTTCATTCTAATTTTTCTAAAGTATTCTATATCTATTTAAACATGGATATTATACCAAAACCAGGTAAATATCTATGTTATGTGATCATATTTTTATGATTTTTCCACTATTCTACTCTTATACTCGAATCAATTTTCACTATGGCTCATAATGTTTTTTTATCTTTTCTATATTCATGTTTTTACGTAAATATTCTCCCTAACCCGATATCTCTAAACATTATTGTGGTATTCTTCAGTTTCACTACCCTATTCTTAGTAGAATTAAATATGATTATAAACCATTGTGTATAAGTATTTTAATACATATTTCATAACTATATAAATATAAAATTGTTCATTCAAAAATATTATAACCAGTTATAGATCTAAAATATTCATCTTTTTCCACAATTGGTTGGATTTATGACTCAAAACTTGATTTTTAATTCTAAAATCACATGTTGATACCATATATTAAATGAGAAAATACGTATTTTTTAAATTATACACACTATAAAACTTCCATTTCTGGATTCATTCCTTCCAAAAAACTGAGTGACTAAATTTACCTCTAAAATGGAGTCATTGAAATGTAATCTAAGCCTATTGAGACAGAAATAAATGATGGAAAGAAGAGTTTAAAACATTCAACCTCAATGTTTACCATGCCACACATAATTTTTTTTAAATAAAATCACCTTGTGCTTTCTAGACATTAATTTTCCCTATGAAATTATTCATTCTCCCAAAGAAACTATTAGTAGATAAAAAATGGAAATACCAAGAGTGTGAAATACTAGTTAATATAGCTTATTATAAAAACTGGCGATCTAACCTATTATTTTTATTCCTCATTTACTTAAAGGGTTTTTTATTTTTTAGGTATAAAAAAATGGAGGTTGACTTCATGTCACTGATTCCCCCAGAATTACATAATTTATCTAAATCTAAATTGTAAAGTATTCTTCAATTTAGAGAACCCACTTTTTGTTAATGATAACTTTTTTTCAAAATGTTTTTGGTTATCATATAAAAAATACTTGATACCACATTTAAATTTATAAACAAATATACTTAATATTTATGTATCGATGTGTAAAATTTATCTATAAATATATATCATTATTACTATTGGATTGATAAAACTATATAATTATCCAAATATCACCAACTGATTACCATAATTTTATTGATACCATAGATAACAAAATATATGGATTTAACGACATTGTAACTCTATATAAGTCATTACATCATGTAGTTAATTATTAAATAAGGATAATTTCCCTAAAATAAAACCTATAACATAATATTTTGAATTAAAATTTGTTAATTAACACCACTTATTGGGTCAAGTCATATCTTTTACTTATATTTTTTTTGAAACTAGCAAAAATATTACTTTTAATATCTATGACTCCACCAGTTGAATTTATTTCCATTGATTTCAGTCATGTTTTCTTCATTACATCATATATTCTGTCAACTTGAACACACCACAAGGATAATATCTCCACTTTTTTCCCAAAACATAAAATATTTATAAACATTTAAATCATGGGGAGAGGGTTGCCTCCATTATCCTCAAGTAAAGGATTTTAGTTGGTCATTATAGGTTAACCCATTTTCTCAAATTGTCTTAAAATCCATTGTAGTGGGGAATATATATGAAACCACTTGTAAAAACTTTTTTCTAAATGTATTATTTAAGTATTAGTATCTTCATTTTGTTGGTATTCTCTTACATTTTTAGACTCATCCCACCAGAATATGTATTTTCTTTTGATACAACATAGGTGAATTCTATTTCATTCTATTTTCTCAATACATGAACATCTCATTCGGTCTTCCTCCCATGATTTATAGCTTCCTGGATGTAATCATTCAAGAATTACTTGTTTTTATCTTTTTCTTATGTCAAAAAAAATAATTCATTCTTTTTTATCTTTTTTGATTCTTTCATTAAATAAATTCTCATATCAATCATATATGGAGAAACATTATCCGTTTAATATTCCTTTTAAATTTTATTCCTTTATTTATAATATTTCTATTTTGATTATATAATCATAGGTTATTTATCAAATAATTTTTTATATTCATATTTTTTCAATAATAAATATAATGTTTTCCCATTATAAAATATTTTATTCTAATGGAAAACATATCCCTATGTTTCATAAGAGAAAATAAATTCTTTATGAAATTATTAGTCTCTCTAACATTATAATATCTATGAAAATATACATGGTTATATTATTTAAAACATATCCTATTAAAATATTAACTTGTAATCTCACTTCTAGGATGATATTTTTTGGAAGTAGGTTTCATTCCACCAGTGTGTCCTCGGTATTTTAGATATAAATTTATAGTGTGTCCCATTATTTTACATAAGTAGCACATCATTTACACATTTAATTGAGTGTCCTTTATTACCCATTGGATTGAAAATTTATTTTAATTTCTATCATGAAATTTGTAATTATAAATACATCCCTATTTTTATATAATTTAGAGGGATCTTTCAACTTCTCTTCCTATTTGAGGTCTTTTTCTCTAATTCATTCTCCATTATCTCTTTATCTATCTCCCTCAATTGACTAGTCATTCACATTAGATTTTAGTCATCCACTACTCAAGAACTTCTCATCTCTTCGTGTGTTTCTCTTTAGATGGATAATACATTCTTTCATTCCCTTATTTGGGTCCCTTTAATTTCCAATATCATTTATATGTTCTTATATCAGATGAAATTGATCATTAATTTTTAAACCCATATTATTAATATAAATATTTTATGCCACCTATAATATACCCATCATTTTTTCTTTTAAAAATATTTGATGACATTACTATTCACACAATAATTTACTAACTACTAATAGACCCAGTAATAAACAGATAGGATCTTTTCTTCATCACTAAGCGATCATTCACCAATTTTATAACTATAGTTGGTGTTCTAACTTTTAATAAATATCCATCTTCCTTAAATTCTAGGGGGGGAATTTTAAACTCTAACTTTTCATGTGTCATCCAAATATTTCATGAATCTAATTTAGAAAAAATATTTTTAATTTTTCAACTTGTTTATAGGGTACATCATTTAATTAGTCTTCTTCTTATTCTTTTTGTACTTAATTTATTTGTAAGTAAATATTCACAATGTTTATTCACAATATTCTCATCATGAAAATATTTGAAATATTTTTTAGAGGATATATCTGCATCCTTTAATACTTATACTCATCTTCAAAATATCTTCTCATATACTATCAATGTATAAAAATAACTATAAAATAGAATAGTTTTTGGTAAACCTAATTAGATATATATAGGGATATGATTATTTCTGTCTCCACATCATAAACACATTAATTGATCTTCTTCAGGTTAGTATTGCTTCAAACATATTCAATAATATAATCACCAGAAATATGTGAAAATATAAATATATAGTTTTTAAAACCATAAAAGTTAATCCCATTGAACAATGGTAGCCGCCACATTTAATCAATGTGTCTTAAAAAATACAAAAATTAACATCTGATTTTGAATACCAAGACATAACCACTCATCTCTAATAAAACATGGTTTTACCAGAGATGCCTTAAGAGGGGGTAGATAAAGGATTTGACTAAATTCAATTTTTTATTTTATCATTTATTTTTATTTTATTATCATTATCAAACTCTGTATGAAATGTGTTCAACATGTTTCTTGATTAATATCCCACACAACATCAGTAAATGGTAACTGATTTAGAAACTAGTAAATCAATGATAGATAATGATTTTTTTAGGCTATAAATTAAGGTATAGTACAAGAATTGTATACTGAGAATGTTTCAATCATAGAATAATTCAGTACTACACTTGTTTAGTGGATATAGGTTCAGATTTTGTTACTAAATTCTAAGGATCATTTTCCAAACAATATTTTGGGATCAGTCACTCGATAATTTATGTTCATTTCCTTCTCTTATCTTTCACACAATACTCTAGGATGATTTTCAGTAGTCTATATATTTTGGTCTCTCTTTATGCTTATTAATGAAATATTAAAATTTTATATTTTACTTTTTTATATGATTTATTGATCTTCATGTATACTATACTCTCCAACGTCAAACTGAATTAGAGTATATTTATTTGGTGATGAATTACTTTATGTAATCCTTTATTTAAAGAATCATTAAGAACACTTCCATTGGATTTGGATAATTTGGAATCAACATTATATTTTTTACTCTTCTTCAATAATTGGATATAATTATGGTACTCATCAATACATCCATCCTTCATTACCCAAATTTTATTACATATGATCATTAAAGTTACTTTATTTATTGATCCTTCTTCTACTTATTTATCATTAGAACACGGTCATTAATATTATTTAGACTCACCATTATTAAATTTCAAAACAAAAATATTTAAATAATCATAGTATATTATCTCTCACCCATTTTCTCTCATTATTATGGACTTTTTATAGAAACCCTGATTATCCAGGTGAGATATAATTCCAAATTTTGAATATAGAATCCCTCCTCTACTATCAATCAAATGATATTTATTCATTAATCTCATAATATTATTGGTCCAACATCTTCATAACATATTCCTGAGAAAATATCCCTAATTTAAATATTGAATACATTATAAATATAACAATGTTAAATCATTCTCCTAAATTCTCCATTATATTCTTGATATCCTTTAAATGTCACAATATTTGACATTAAATATACTTATTGTATTACTAATACATTATAGACCATATAATCAATCATAGAATATGATTTATAATATACCCATTCTTTTAGAAATTGTGGAAAATCATAATAAGATTCAATGTGATCTCAATAAAGAACTGGATCAGTAAAAATATTTTATTCTAAATCTCCAATAGCATTGTATCATGATACTAAATTAATTAAAAAAAATCAACAATAATATACAACATTAAAAAATGGTCACTAAAGAAACCTAGGGAATAAACCATATACTCCTCCATGTTCATCATCATTTTTTTAAAATTTCTCCAACTGAATGGACCATAGAATCCACATAGAAAAGCCTTATAAACAAACTAAAATAATTCTTACATACATTACAGATGGATCCTATATTTTCTATACTTCATATTTTAGCACTATGTCATCCTTATGAAAGTCCAATAACACTTTTGAGATTTTTAATGAAACATTCAACCCTAAATATAGAGAAAGTGAGAGCCCTTATAAAATTTCTAATAACCCTTATGAAATTTAAAATAACCATTATAAAATGACTCAATGACCCATAAATTTCCATCCCTTTTCCATTTTCTACTACAAAAAAGATAATGATAGATATAAATCCCCATGATGACCATTAAGGGATTCTCCTGATCAACCTTATTGTTTTTCTAGATGAATATTTTAGATTTTCATTAGAGACTCTTACACACTCCATGAATATATTCTATGTATTTTCTTTATTTTACACTCCATAATTATTTTTTATAAAGTTAACCATCTTATTTAAACAGGTAATTTTTTCCTTATTTTAATCCATAATCTTGAGGCATATCATTTATAACTGTGAGCCTCATGACATTTCCAAATATTAAACTCTAGAATATCATATATAATCTAGTGAACTTTACATCATTCCAAAATTAATGTTTCCCAAATATTTCAGATAAGAAATAGATATTATTCGATATTAAAGGAAACATAAGAGTTATTAAAATTCCTTTCTTATTAAATAATATTGGATATTATTTTAATATAGGACTTATAGGACATTAATAATTAATAAAATTTATTTGCTTCTAAATATATTTCGTATGTGGGGAACTGAATAACATTTGAAATTCAAAATTCCTTATTTTCTTACGTATACTAGGTAATTAATGACATGGACCATTTTTTAAAATTCCATTATATACATGGTCTTAAAATAAATATAAAATTAATGTGGCCTTCCGAAATACATAATGAGATACTTCCAAACGAATCTTATAGATCAATATGATTCCATATTCCAAATTGAAAAATATTCATCCACCTAAAACTCCAAATATATATAAGAAACTTTTATGAATTCTAAATAAACCCAATAATGATTCCCATGTTTATATTAACATTTTTGTGATACATTCATCACCATTACTATTCTAACATCATTAATTGATTAAATAATCAATACATACAATAGTTACTACAAAAACTACTTCTACAAAACCAATTATTATTGTCAAAAAAATCCAAAAAAACCCATAGGGTTGCATAATCCCCCATATCATTATATCCATGAAGCATGGTGTGGATGTTATCCACCCAATACCTAAGGGACTATACATGATAGATTTTTTTCACCTAGTCTTTATGACTGAGAACAAGATAGATTTTATTCATAAAATATTAATGATATTGGAAATGATAATTGTTTTCCACCCAGTCCATAGGATTGAAAATTGGATATGTGGAATTAATAAAATGACTATGATACATGATATGATATACACTGACCACATAATCCTTATGATTTTCCAAGGGATTGATGTTGACTACTAAATACATATGAGCTCATGTGGTAAGGTCATATGTCACTTAATAATAGTTAGATTTTGTGGGATACACATATTCTAACAAATGAATACCAATATATATTTTGAGTCTATATCCTAGTTATGGTGTCTATGTATGATGAAACATGGGAGATTCTGTCTTGTTATTTCAACTGGACAAAGTAGGTATTTTTTAACCCTTATAGTGACTTTTCAAGAACCCGATGGTGGTATAGATCTTATGCATGTAATGTATTCATATTAATTTTATTTAATAAATGCCTATACACACACACACACACATATATATATATATATATATATTAGTTATTATATGTTAATATGTTGGTATTGGACCACTTTGTTTCATTCTTACACCCTGTATGTGTGATTTTATGATTGTAAAAACATTGTGGCTTTCTGGAATTTCATTCAAAGGGCCAAGAACATTGGAGTATGCAAGATGATCTTGGTTGGGATATGGAGATACATCAATATAAATACCAAGTACTTGTATCATATATATCGTCTTGTTTTGTTTATTTTACTAATTTTGTACTATATAAGATTAATACATCATGTGATCTTCTTTTATATCATATTATTTCATGGAATGGAATATATTAATTTATTATAGCATGGTGGTAATCATTCAACTTAGTATACCTTCCATTAATAAGTATTTTGTAATAATTTAATCTTATATATGTTTTATATATTTTATAATTATCGAATTATTATTTTAAATATTTATTTTAAGGATGTAGTTTCCCCCACATGGTTTTATGTGGTTATAAATGCTTGTATGATGCATTTGTTATATAGAAAAGACAATGTAATGTCTTATGGTGACATGGATTAATCCATATAGAATAGATCTGGGTTTTATAGATCATAAAATTAATTATCAATTCTCTAATAAATAATCGTATAGAAAGATAAATCAGTCAAAAAAACAAATTTTTAATCAAGCTATAAATATACCTGGAATGATCTCCATCAAACACATGTACCATTATACATGTTCTCTAGAATGTACTATATTTAGTATATACAATCTTATATTCACTTTTTTAACATATATACTGACCATGAGACATGGGGTATGTGAATTTCACATATATAACTCATATGCTACTGATTTTAAAAGTCTAAACTATCTAGATGTATGAATACATCACATGCCATTCACCTAGATGGATAATAATATCACATATCCTTTATGAAAAAAGATAAAAATGTTAGATTCCTTTTACCATGGTATAGTCTTATACATCCTCAATATATCTAAATCAATATCCTGGATGTTAAAATCATCATATGAGAGGAAAGATCCTATCTTTGTTAAGAGTAAACTAGTATAATGATCAACAAAATTACCAACCAAAACTGAATAAACATTTTTTATGAATAGTATAATAGATATATCAAACATTAACAGTGCTCATTATACATATTTTTCCAACATCAAGTAATGTTGATTTAATATGAACTGTGAATCTATGGTCTAAAAATACATAGTATATGATACTCCATGTGGTTTAATTAGATGGAATTCTGAAATAAAAAATATTGTGTTTTCCTCATAAATGAATTATAACTCTCTATATTAAATAAACCCTTTATAAATCTTCATTTTTCATCATATCCTATAAAAGTCTATGATAATCATCAATTATGGATAACACAAAGTATAAATTTTGATATATTTTGAATAATATAAGAATTGAACATCAAATAATGAATAATTAAATATTACATTATATATAAAATAAAAAATTATACATATTCCCAAACTATTTAAAGAATGTTTTCAAAACCATACACATGTGTTAGTCTAATAATATCCTATTTTATAAACCAAAATATATGAATCAGTTTTTCATTTTTTTTGTTTTTTTAACTCATTACATTGTTATGTAATTCCTTTCACATCTCTGTGTAAGAATATAATAATACCCCCACTAAAATAATTCACAAGGATAATATATATGATAGAAAATTATTTCAATAAAAGTTATATTTGGATTCACATTCACCACATTCAACTTCAAAGAAATAATATTCAAGATTATTTAATTCCAAACATTCAATATCACAATTTTAATAGTTTATATTTATTTAAATACACAAAACTCTTAATAATTTCATCATCATCATAAACATTTTATAATTTCTAATTAAATCAATTATTTAATTTCAATTGATAATGAATTTAAATGTTACTCATTGTATAATGATCTTTATTTTTTAATAAATCACAAACACGATTAGTATATAAATTAATATTAACTTTTAATTAGATAGTAATAATCATTTATTTGGAACACTTTAAACTTTTCAAGGATTAATATTACTCCATGTAGTCTATAATAAAGTAGATTTTCTCTAAAATATATTTCTATTTCAAATGCTCATTTATGCTATGAAATAAAACTTATTTCTTATAGTGGTAATATTTAATAAACACGCTACTCACAGTCATATCTCATATTAAATTAAATATTTTAAGAATTATTACAAAAATATGATTTAATTGATTAAAATATGTCATTATGTGGGAGTTGGAATGATATTTTTCATAATTTAATAAATAAAATAGATTGAAACATCTTTTATCTGAGGTAAAATATTTGTATTTGTATCTTATCTTAAAAAAAAATTTAGATATAAATCAATAATAATACATGTATGTAAAAATAATGATCCTCATTTTATTTAAAATAACTCTAGGTTTATAATCAATTTCATATGATAAAAGTTAAAAAAAATTATAATAAAACTCCTGGGTCATTCATGAATTGATGCAATCCATTAAATTAACCTCCGTGATGTGGAAACCATTTTCTTCATCACTTGAATGAAAACGTCAAGATCAATTCATTAATTATTCTTCATTTATTAGCTATTGTATATTTTAAATAATTGTAAAATATATATTTGGAATCATATACAACATAAATTAATATAGTTTATTTTAATTATATTACTACCAAATGTGGACTTCATATGGAGTTTCATGAACCCCTTAAGGAATTAGAATAAATTTGGCATAAAATGCCTATGTTTTGGTAAAATTAAAACAGTTACCCACCTTCATGACACTTCCTTTAGGTTTTAGTGACCCTGTATGAATATTATACCCTCTAAACTTTTTATTCAAGAATAATACTTTACCCTTATATATAATCAGCATAACACAAGATCTTGAACCTCTCATATACTACTCAGTTATCCCTGAAATAGTTAGAAGATTTGGTAAAATTGTATTGATATAATTTTTGTTGTAATAAAAAATAAATTTTTGAGTAAATTTTAGTAATTTGCTGGATATATTGCATAAATCATTTTTGTATATGGTTCATTTTTCCCAATCATAATATATAATATTTTCATATCAAAAGTTCATGATATAAGCGATCATGAATGTTTTCCATGCATACAGTATGATCGAACTAAACATGAATCATATGGTTTGATTAATTTCACCATTATTTGATATCATAAGGTTAGATAATACTTTTAAATGGGTGTTATAATTTTAATTGTTAACTGTTGATAATACCTTCATGTAAAACCCCAAAATTCTAATTTACAACTCTTTATTCGATAGCGTGCATTACATGCATCATTAAGCTTATGTGGGTATATAATATCATAAGAAAATACTATACATTTACTATTTTAAATATATAAAGCATATGATATATCTTGTAATGAATTCGACACTGAGTTATCTTATGTTGCATGAAACAATGACCTTTATTTATAGCTTGTGTTACATGCAAGACAATGTTTTCCCAAATAAAAATGTATTATTAAAATATTATCTTCTAATATAAAAGGATATATCCTAGACATTTTTAGTGGTTATGAATATAATTTGATGACTTATTAAATTTTATGGTTTATATAAATATAAAATGAGTTCATTGGTACAAACTAATTATAAACTAAAATAATAACCGAATGGATATAAAGAGAAATATTTATATTTATATTCTCCAAAATGATTTTTTTCTTAACAAATATTGTTAATTAAAATTATTTAATTATATTAATGAAATATATATGTTATATATTTGATAAAATATTCTTTATATTTATCCATTATATTTGATATGCCAAAGATAAAAAACATATTTTACATATAAAACACATTTATTTTTATAAAGCCAATTTAAATGGATTTTAATGGATAATCAATTTTAGATATGAATTTTGACACTATAAATTTTAATTATGTCAATATAACCATAATATTTGAAATAAAAACACAATAATTAACTAATTGGTAATTTTTTATATTTTTCGGAAACATATCATTTATTAATGCATTGTTAAAAAACTGAATTTTAGTTCAAAACTAATTTTCAACTAATTTATCTATAATGATAAATATATTAATTTTATTGTTTATAAAGTCAAATTAGATAATATTTTTTAAATTAATATAATTTTGTGCAATGGTATCAATTTAAATTTGAAATTGAATAAAGAAACAAATCAATCATTTGGATGTTCTTACTTTAAAAACCTTCATTGTCGTTCCACATTCAGGATGAATTTTAAATTAATACCTGCTACTAATGTTGTTTGAATTTGAAAAAACTAATTGAATTATTTTAATTTTCATAATTTATAGTTTATTGTTATGTCAACTTGTTTTTTACCAAAAATATAATTGAAGGTAAATAAAATTAATTACAATTATCAAATGAAAATTAAGCTTAAAAAATCACTAAACCACTAACTTAATATCCCAAATGACCTATAAACTTGTCAAAACATATTTTATGGAAATATTATGGAAATAAACCTTCCATTACAGATATATTTTTTTGAATTTTTTTATTTAATAACATGTTTTCACCTAACTTCGTTTGAAAAAAATCCTATGAGCCCATTTTCTTCCTTATAAGAGACCACCACCTCTCACACATTTTCATGACTATAATACCTCCTCAGTTTTCCAAAGATCCTCCCAATAATATTCCCAACATCCAACCCCTATATATTGATCCTCCCTTTGTGTATAAATCCTTTCAATAAATTCTTTTGGAATAAACTAAAAATGTTACTCGATTAAGAGGTAACGACTTATATCAATCATTTTAGATTCACATCTATTCTATACTCCCTATACACTTCTTATTCTGTTTATAAATAAAAAAATATATACTAATTATACTATAATTTTTTATTTTAATATTTTTTTCCCACACTTAAACACAACTCCATCTAATGGATAACGAAGATACTCTTTCTGTGTACGGTGAACTACTACCTCATGAAATGATGATTGTTTAATTTTTTTACCACCTATCATGGTGGTAATTATGATTGAAAATAAGTTTTTATATGTTACTTTTTATATATATAATTTCTTTATTATAATTTAATTTTTATTATAAAATCAATTGGATATTTTCATCTTTTGTAAATACGATAATTTCATTTGAGGAATTGTAGACTACCTCCCCCTCTATAAGATATGACTCATTCATGCCATACATTGAACACATAAAGGATTTTTTTAATAAACCATTATAACATATATGACCTAGGAATGATACTGAAATTATAATATACACATGTATAATTTTTTTCAATTCATTTAATACCACAAAGAAATGAATATAGCATTCATTCATATGTACGTCATGTCGTCTCAATGAATGATGCACTTCATTTATAATCGCAAAATATTATATACTATTCTAAATACATATTTACTGAATATAATATATATTAAATTAATTTTCTACATTATTTATATGATGAAATCATTATCTAATAGATATGAAAGCAAGTAACAAGTCAAATCATACTTGAGAGAAAAAGGAAATTAACTGCTGAAATAGATAAAATAATGAAATAGTGTTAACAAAACGGTAATAACATATTGTAAAAAGTAAATATATTAATTAATAACATTTTTGAAACCACTATATGGTAGGTTAAAGAACACATATCTCAAAATAAGGATTAAGTATAGAATTTTTGTCTCAAATTACATTCCTTTGAAATTTATTTGTTATTATGATTCAATTCACTTTTAATTGTTGTATATACACCATTTTAAGTTATATCATGAATCCAATTATTCTAATTTTGTTATATGTTTCATTTAATTTCATACATTTTGGATATTTTGATTGAAATTTTTCTTAGTGGTATGTGACACTTTGTAATTTTTTAAGATTATTACCCTCATGAATGTTCTTAAAGACAATATTTGAAATCTCACTTTCTTTTGCAACCATTTTTCATTGTAAATTTACTTGAGAATACATATTCTTATATGATGGGAATTATTATTTCTTAAAAAATATTTCATTTTACATATAGTGTTTACTTAAACTATTATTTGATTAACTGGGGAATTATTGATAAATCTATATCATTTATTCAATATGGATATTTGATGAGGAATATTGTATATTGTTAAAATTTATCATTTTATATGATGGAAGATTAGTACATGAAATTATTGGTGGATCCCAAACATTATATAGCTCCTCGATAAATCAATAGGTTCTCATGAGATGATTAAGATGATAAAATTAAATACGTTTCTACCACTAGTTTTAAACTATCTAGGGGATGGATCATGATAGTATAGGTCATCAAATTCCAATGACATGACATCCAAAAATTATTCATTTCAAACATATATATTTCTATTATTACTAATCCAGGATATTTTTATGTTGACATATCTATGGACACATTTTATTTTTGTTCATTTATTAAATGTAATTTTTATCAGTATCTTACATTTACATATTGAGTTTTCATTATCTAGTTATTTTAATGTCATGCATTATCATTTATTTTCATTTTCATGTTTTTTAGTCATATTGAGTCATTATTAATTTTGGTCGGAGGAGAGTACTCAAGAGGGGTGGAGTGTTTGAATTGAGTATCTATTAAAATTTCAATTTATAATATATTAATAAAAGGGTCCCCAATAAATATAAATGCATCCCAGATAATTGAATATATATAGTTAAAATAGTTTGAAAGTTAAATTAACATATTTGAATACTTACTAATTCGCAGTAATCTTAAAATAAGTTATTATAATGAATTTTGAATCTATTCTAATTAGTCAAAACAATTATAACTTCTTTCTATGATTAATTATCAAAGTAAATTTACTGATTTTTGAATTAAAGATTAAAACTGTGAAAACTAAAAATAAATAAAATATTGGATATAAAACAAGTGGTTCAGTCACAAGCTATGACCTAATCCACTCCACTATGTGATCACCTGCAACCAATCAGTTTATATAAAAAACTTAATCTACACCCTGGATCGAGGTTAACAATAGTACACAAGAATGTTCTGGTCACACAGCCTCTTCCACAGTTCTTCATGGGTATGAACTATCAGGTCACACATGGACCTCTTCCACACATATCTGATGGAATAAACAAGTGTAAAAAGATGTTACAGGAAGAATATATCGTATCCTTCAGTTTGATTTCAGAGATTGTGAGTGCTTTTATATAGACACACACACAACTCGAAAGATAAAAATAACACACAATAGAGTAGAAATGATTAGATAAGGTTATATGTGCTATGAGTTTTAGTCTATGCAGATCTGGACTTCTGAGTTAAAGAAGATGAAAAAATCGAGTCCCCTCAATGAAAATAGAGTCTCGTAAGTCTGATAGATCTAGCCCGTGTTCATTGTGGAGTTGATAATACAGAAATGTTCGCGACTCTAGGATTTCAGTATGCTTCATGTTTTCTTTATCAGTGTAGGGTTGTATGAATTATCGTACTTCATTATTGTGCACACAATTGTTTTTTTCCTTCTCACAACTATTACCACAATCACCCATAGTGACATTATTCTTTTAGTTCTTAGAATGCATGTGTTTGAGCTAACATGATGCATGTATTCTATACCTCGTACCTCGTTCTGTCAGGAGACATGAATATAAAGAATAATTAATTATGTATGTGAATTTGAAACCATAAAATATTACTGTTAGAAATTAAATTGAAAAATGAAAAAACAGATTAAGAAATGGTGTCATCGTCTATCTGTAAATGGTGTCTCCATGAAACATTGTCTCTAGAAAACAGTGTCTCATTCTTTGTCATTGAGAAATGTTGCAACTATGATGGCATAGTTTTATAGATATTGGGAATTGGTAACATAGAGGTGGTGTTTGGATCAAGGTCTCAAGATGGTCATAGTGTCTGGATGGTCACGGTGTCTGGATGGTCACGATGTTTGGATGGTCATGATGTTTGGTTGGTCATAGTGTCTTGATAGTCACAGTGTCTGAATAGTCACAATGTCTGGTTGGTCACGGTGTCTTGATGGTCATGGTTTCTGAATGGTCATGGTGTCTCAATGGTCACGGTGTCTGGTTACAGTGTCTTGGTCCTTTTTTAGAGAAATCAAAACCAGAGGTAGACTCACCATTTCTTAGAAATAGCCAAATATCTGTATATGGACATAACTAGTGATATTCACAGAATGGATTAAACTTTAATCATTCTTAAGAAAATTTCATTATTGACCAAATAGTTTAAAATAATTATTTAAGTAATAAAAAAATTATTTATTTGTACACATTGTTTTGATATAATAAACATAATGAAAAACATTTATAGAATGTGTAGGATTTTTTATCATTATATCATGATTAAAACATGATGAGTCCAAAAATATCTTCTATGATGATCACAAATCGTGTGAGTGAGTGATTTATTAGTAGGTAATGTTTCTCTTCTTTAATGATCATTTAGGGCATATAGAATACATATTTATCCCCCTTATTGTATTATCACTAATTTGAAAGAATAAATAGACATTAAAATCATAGAATTTATTAGACTGAAAAAAAGATTCATTACAAACAGTAAGTAAAAATAATCTAGAAAACATCCCTATCAAAATATAGTATTCTCTATTTTTCATCACTGGCTAGTCTTCTCTTTACCCTTGGCAATATCATAAAGAGAAGAAGACATAAGAGAAGATGTAGAAGTAGATAAAGGGAGTGAACTTGTGGACTGAGAAGGTTAAGGGAATCCTTCAAAAAAAAACAAAGTTAGGAGTAGTGAAAGATTGAGGCAATTGTAGATCATGGATAATTTTTCTGATCTGACTCAAAGCCTGAGTAACAGACATAGATATAGAGGGAAGGGAAGAGGATGAGAAGGTAGGAATACTAGATCTCTGGGGTGTAGCTGCATGAGAAATAACTGTAGTACCTTGGACATGAAGGTAATACCTCAAAAGAATGATGAATTCAACGACGATCTCACCACCAAACTGCATGGATTTTTCAAAGTCATCCTTGTTCTTTATAAACTTATCCAACACAAGAGTAAAAACATTCAGCCTCTGGACTTACATTTTGAAAGCCGATGTGACAGGAGGAATACTCCGATTCTCCACAAGGTACATGATGCGGTAGGTCATGCCATTCAAATAGAATATCTTATTAAATTAGAAGCCCACCTTCTTAGAAATTTATTGATTAGAATCATTGGAAATCTTGGAATTAATACTCACCAGATCCAGAACTCTGTCACTGTTTTGATAACTCCATATAAAGATTCCTTCTCAAATACACTGAGCAGATATTGATGTTCTTCTTTAAAAAATAGATTCAGCAGATCACTATCTAAAGAGGGTTGAGATGGTTTTCCAGATGTATGAGAAGTAGTGACAGTCGAGGTAATGGATTTCAGTTGATTTAGATCATTTTGGAGAGAACCATTATAAACATGAGTTAACCTGCTGAGTCAAATAACAAGCTCACACATCTCATGAACAATCTTATTGTTTCATTCAACATCCTTCTTAGCTAAGGAAGTTATATTATGTTTAATTTGGTAAAAAAATACCTATGCAATATGACTAACAACATCTGGAGCAAGATAAGAAAAAGGAACTGGTCTAGAGGTTATCACTCTCTGTATATCTTCAACCATACCTATGAGTGTTTTTACTTTATCACTGATTTGTTTGTTCTTGAATCTGACTTCTTGAATCTCATGAAGCATCTTGGGATGAATATTCCATTAGATATTTTTTGATAACAAGGAAGCATCTCTTTCACATAAATTGGTTATAGGATCCGATTGGGTATTCATGAATTTTTTTAACTCCAGCAAATATGGTAACTCTAAATAATTTAAGATCGTCATTATTCACCAAGTTTGGAGGTTCTGGTGATGGTTCATGAATAAGAGCTGAGACAAGCTCGTGTTCCTTGGTAGAGACATGTTCAGAAGTAGATTCTGATTTCAAATGAAACATAGTAGACATATCAATTACTTAAACTGAGACTTACTCGGAATCAGTCACATAAAAATAACATGGGAGTGTATACCATGTATCCAATAATATTTGATCAATCAGATTAGGGACTTCAACAGATTCTATATTGGGGGGTTTTCCACCTCAACAGGTGAATCATTGTTAGGACTAAAATATTTTGATCTTTAATCCATTTCCACAATTTCATTCGTAATTTCCTCACCCATTTCCTATCTATCCAACTAAAAGGCTAGATCTATTTTCTCTTCAGGAGATGGAATAACCTCATGGACATCTTGTTCCTTTAGGGGTTCCTCAAGAGAAATTTCTTGAAAAAAAATCGCCTTCAATATGTTCTTTTACAACATCTTTCTCAGTTACCTTAGCTGCAAAATCTTCTTTGGAAGTGAGTTTTTCTTCAAGATCAACAACTTCTTTAGGAACATGCTTTTATTTGTTAAATAAGACATCATAAGAAGATTCACTGTCTTCCTCATCCAGAATATTTTCTCTTGAAGGCACAACATCCTATTCTTCTTCTTTTTCATCAGAATAATCATCATGTTCATCTGGATCCAAAACAGGATTAGAATCCATAGATATATAAGGGTGTTCCACCAGATTAATATTTTCATAAATCCTATCATTGCCTTACACCGATGCTTTTCTCCATGGATTATATCTTTTCCTCCTTGCCTTGGCTGTGAATTTTTGAAAGACATAACTCATTGTCCTTAATGGATTCTTCATCTGGTCCAACCAATCATTTTTCATTAAGCATAGATAAGATAATCCTTGAATAGAAAATGGAGGTTGATTTGGTGGTTTTTTTATCAACTCACACATATTGATTATAATATACTTGCATAGGTTGATCTTATGTCCATTTTTTATGATATGTATCAAAAATACATCATGATACTTGAGTATAGAAAAATCACCTTTTTTGGGGATAATAAAATTCTGATCAAACCTAAACAAGAGTCTGGTTTCACCGTATAGCTCATAAGTTATGTCTCTCCACTTAGTTTAATTTCCAATTAATCTTCTCAATGCTTCTTCCAAATCAGAGAACTCACTTCGAGGTGGATGAACTCTCTGGTAGTACTCACAAATAACCTCGTGTTGCATCCTATGGCATGTAGCCCATAACCTTAACAAAATGGTATTAATCTCGCAATTGATACAACATCGCACAACTTATATATCTTCTAAATCAAAAAATAATTGAACATATTGAAAAAACTGTTCAAATATCATTGGGTAAATAGAACTATCCTTTTTTTGAACCAATCCTGCTATACTTGCTCTGTTAGAACATTCAATACTAAAGACTGAATTTACACGATCCACTTAGGGCATATCTCATTTTTAGGTACCACTATTTTGTTCACCAGATTCTGATTCAGAGAGACTTCAAGTGCTAACTTCGGCATGACTTCCAAATTTTTCTTTGAACTGTGATTCTCAGTAGTTGATGACTATGGGTGATTCAACCTTGGCAATCAACAAAGGTTCGACAGAGAAAAGGGTTGAAATGGGGCTTATGGTTTAAGATAAGAGAGCTCGAGTGAAGAATGATTGAAACTTCATTTATTTTTTCATTTAGTGATATCAATCGTCACAGGATCAAAAGCATGGGAATGTAAAAAAGAATAAAATAATGAATTACCATGATATGGGTTATAATGTATAAATAAAGCGGCAAAGAATCTTTGTGTTGAGACAGTAATCAACTTTCTTGGTGAGACCATAATAGGCGTTCACGGTGAGACATAAACAAGCCTTCACGGTGAGACTGTAACAAGCTTTCACAGTGGGACCATAATAGTGTGATTTCTATACTATGTGACTATTTTGTTTGAGACAGTAAGTGAAAAAAAGTAACCAAGAAATTTGAATTTTCATATCTTAAAAATGAAAAATCATCTCTTAAGATAGTAAAACTATGGAATTGTTAGAGTTAAACAGTAATCTTAAGACAGGGACTTGTGAAACCATAAAATGTGTAACAATATACTTTATACATAAGATTTATCATTCCAAATTATTGTATGATGTAATATTTTATTTTATAATTTAATGGTTTGGTGAATATATCATCAAGATGACATTCAGTTCCAGTGAATTCCAATCTGGCTTCACCTTTTTGAAAATGATCCCTCAAAAAGTGATGTCTTACAATAATGTGTATTGTCCTAGAGTGCAAAACATGATTTTTGGAGATGTTAATAGAAGTTTTATTCTCACAATTTATAGGTAAATTCCTGAATTGATATATATTATCTAGTAATGTGTGTTTCATCCAAAAAATATGTGTACAAAAACTTCCAGTAGCTATGTATTCAGCTTCTGAAGTAGACAATGTAACAGAGTTTTGTTTCTTACTACATTGTGATACTAGTGACCTACCTAAAATGTAACATGCTACAAAGGGGGATTTTCAATCTATATTCCAACTACCGAAGTCAACATTAGAATAACTCAATAAATCAAATTATTGTCCACTGGGATAGAGCAATCCTAGATTGGCTGCATGTTTGAGGTATTTGAGAATTCTCTTAATAGAATTTAAATGAATTTACGTAGGATTTTCATGAAAATGAGTACACATATACAAACTAAACATAATGTCAGGTCATATAGGAGTTAATTAGAGTAATCTACCAATCACTCCTCGGTATGTGGTTTTATCAACAAAATCTCTATCGTCATAAAGATCTAACTTACAAGTATTACTCATTAGAGTGTCACTACTATTAGTGAAATCTAATATAAAACGTTTTATAAGATCTCTAGTATACTTCATTGATATAAAATAAAAACATACTTATTTTGAAATATTTTAAATTCAATAATGAAATTTAGTTCACCCATTAAACTCATTTCAAATTCATTTTTCACCAATTAACAAAATTCAATACATAATGAATTTTTTGAAAATCCAATGATAATGTCATCAACATAGATTTGATCTATTAAAACATCATTTGAAATTAGTTTTATTAAAAGGGTTATGTCAACTATTCCTTTTATAAAACATTTGGATATAATAAATGAACATAATATATTATATCAGGCAGTTGGACGTTGTTTTAAACACTATAAAGAGTTTGATAATTTGAAAATATGGTTGCGAAAATGAGGGTTATTAAAACTTGGGGCATTACCAACAAAGACATCCTCAGCTATATACCCATTTATAAATGCACTATTTACATCCATATGATATTGTATGAAATTTAGATATGTAGCATAAGCAAGTAGAATTATGATAAAATCATGTCTAGATACTGGTGGAAAGATCTCTTCATAATCAATTCATTTTTCATGACTATATCCTTGTGCAACCAATATAGCCCTATTTCTAACTATATTACCAGTTTGATCTACCTAATTTATAAAAACCCATTTAGTACCTATGGTAAATGTGTCTCTGGTTTCCTCAAAAAGTTTCAAAACATTGTTCCTTTGAAAGAAATTAAGTTATTCTTTCTTATCAATCATCCAAAATTCATCATTTATGGAATCATTAATGTTTTTAGGTTCATGTCTTGACTAGAAAACATGATGTTCAACCTGATTTTAAGAGAAGCTGTAGTTTGAGTTCCTCTGTCTAAGTCTCTTAAAATATCATCTAAATGGTGGTTCTTAAGAGTTATAATAGCTCTAGAAAAAGAAGTAATAGTTATTTCAGCTTCTTCCACATAGTCAGGTTCATTGTGACTTGAATATAAAGATAATATAGAAATGGATGTTTTCATATATTCCTTTACAGTATTGTTAGACGATTTTGAATTAATGATCAGATTTGATACATCATCCTCCTAGTTCTCTAGAGTTGTCTTAGGCTCATTTGGATATGTTTCATCAAATTTTACATTGATAGATTGTTCCACACTTTCAGTTCTTTTATTAAATACTCAATTGGATTTACTAGAAATTGAATTTCCGGGAATATTCCATCATCACTCTTGGATGAAAATTTTTCAATATTTTACTTCGTATTAATGATATTGACATTGTAACCAAAAACTTTGAGATAGATCACTCTGGGTCTTCTAATGATCCACTACTTATATAGAGTTCCTTTACGAATTGCTCAAATCAACACTCTATTGATTATGTAGCATGATGTATTTATATCTTTTGGACAAAAATAAATCGGTATGTAATATTCAGTAAGCATGATTCTAGAAATCTCTTGGAGGGTTCTATTTCTTCCCTCTACAACTCTATTCTATTGAGGTGTTCGAGGTGCAGAGAAATGATGAAAATAGAAACTTATTAAGAAAGAGGATTCAAACTCTTGATTTTAAAACTCATGAAAATGATCAGTTCTTAATGATTTAATTCTATGTCCACTAATATTTTCTATAGTTTTTGTATATTTGGTAAAATGAGAGCATGATTTACTTTTTTGAGCCAAAAATAAAGTCCAATTATATATTGAAAATTCATCTATAAGAACATAAAAACAGTGCTTCCCATTTAATCTAGAAACTCTAGATGGTTCAAACTAATCAATGTGAACTTATTTGAGAGGTAGTGAAGTTTGTAATTTTTTCATTCGTTTGAAGGAAATTTTGTGTTTCTTTCGTTTTTAACAAGGATTACACACATTATTATTTGGAAACTCGAGTTTGTGTAGGGTTTTGAATATGCGTTTTCTAGTTAACTTTCTAAGGTAGTGAGTGCTACAGTGTCCTTGTCTTCTATGCCAAAGCCAAGACACATTTTGAAACACACATAAACATGAAGCATTTTGAGAAGCTAAATAATGTATGTTATCATAGTATAACTTTTTATTTTTTGTGTAAAAAACAATAATTAAATATTAGAATTAAAAACATTGAAAGAAACATTTTCAAATTTGACATGAAATCATTCATCACATAGTATTGAAATACTAAGAAGATTATATTTCTATCCATCAACAAAAACTACTCTAGAAATAAAAACTGAGTTAGAGTTATCGATTTAGCCAAGGTCAAAAATGTGTTCTTTGGAATTTTCACCAAAGGTGTCATGTCCTCCATCAATTTTTATTATGTTCTTGAAGTAGGAATAGTCTTATGTCACATGTCTTGAACACCCACTATCTAAGTACCATAAGATTTTTCAAGAAACCTTTAAGAAACATTCATACAAAATAGTCAAATAAAAATATATTTTGGTACCCATACATATTTGGGTCTAGTAATAATAGTGACAAGTGATTTAGGAGCCTATATCGGCCTCATTAGTTTACAATAAGCATTAAGTATATAATTTGAAAAATAAACTATATTTTGTCGAGAAAAGCCTGAAACAATAGAGAGTGTATCATAATCTGAACAATTTAAAAGTTTTCTAGAACTGGGAGTAAAGTTGTACGTCCTAGAATTAGAAACAAAATTAGTTCATCAAAAATTTCTTTTACCAGGTTGATACCCAATTTCAGTAGTATATTTAGAAGAAATTTTTTAACATAGTATTTGAACCAAGAATGATTTCACATTAGTAATCCTTTCAAGATCATTTTTTGTAGCTCATTAGATAGTTATAGTTCATTTTTATCTTTGGGTAATTTATAATTTTCTCCGTTTTTAGAGTGAGTTCAGTTTTAAGAGTTGAGGTCAGAAAATGTTTCTTCTTTAAAGACTTGTATTTATCTTTTAGTTGATTTCATGTCTATTCAAGTATGTTACAGTAATCAATAATTTATTCATTGGGAATATTTTCAGATTCACTATCATCCATAGAATAAAAGGAATTTTGTACAAAATATTGTTGTGTTACCTTGCATATGATTGTCATAAAACACATATTGGCTCTGTTAGCTTGTTCATCATGTGATGATTCTGATTTACTTGAACTATCCTCAGAATCACAACATGTTTCTTTCATTGGATTCTTATACTTTCTATATTTATCATCAAATTTATTTTTTTACATGAGCTTTGCAATTTTAGCCTTGATATGTCCCTTTTTCTTACATTTATATTAGACATCTCATCGAACTTGTCAATTCTTTGCCAATATTTCATCCAACTTTTTTTCTAATCATATCTTCCCTTGAAGTATGGATTTATAAAAAATTTATTCTTCTTGTAAAATCTCTTAATCCTTATATCTAGTTTATCTATCTCCTCATCACTATCAGGTGATGATTTTTCTCGGTAGTAACTTTCATTGGAAACATTCTATTTCACTTTTTCATTGTGCTTAGAGGTGGTGGTCTTGAACACAACTGATTTTCATAGGGTTTCTTCCTCCTCTTCCTTGTTGAAATTCAACTCCTCTTCATACATAATCCATTATCCAATGAGTTCTTTTATAGTTATCTTGTTGATGTCCCATGACTCTATAATAGAGACAAAAGTTCATCTACATCTATCAGGTAGACATCTGAGAATTCACATGATTTGTTCTTTCGCAGTGACTTGTCTTCCAAGAGAAATCATTATGTTGAAAATTTTGTTGAACCTAAGATTCATGTCAGAAATGATCTCATTAGGATTCATTTTAATGGTATTATATTTATTATAATAATTATTAAGAAATATTTCATTCACACTTGATGTTCCTTCATGTGAAACAGACAAGGTATCCCCAATTTCATGGGCAGCTTTACATACAGAGATCCTATTAAATTCTGATTCTCCAAAAGATTAGGATAAAACATTCATAGCCTTGCAATTGTTCTTGTAGAAATATTTGGTAGTTTCATCCCATGTTATTCAATCAGTAGCAGGAATCATATATTCATCTATGATTGAAGTCCATAATTCAAAGCTCATACATTCTGAGTGCATTTTCATTTTAATTTTCCATTGAGAATAATTGGTTCCATTAAATAGTAGTTGTATTTTTGTTGAAGCACCTTCCAATATATTATACATAATAAGGAAATACATTAAAATAACTAGAAATTTAGAATTAATAGAAATTTATAGATCCTTAATGTACAATAACGATCATAGTAGAATAGGGTAAAATACAAAATCTTAATAAACATCCTTTGATACCAAATGTTTGTCGGAGTAGAGTACTCAAGAGGGGTGGGGGTGAATTAAGTATCTATAATAATTTTGGTTTAAAAGGTATTCTAAAAAGGGTCCCCAATAAATTTAAATACAACCCAATTAATCAAATTTAGACGGTTATGAAAGATTGATTGTTTAAATAACTTCTTAGTGGATTGATTAATTCTCAGTAATCTTAATATCAGTTATTAAAATTAATTTTTAAGACATTCTTCTATGTGAGTACAATTTTATATTTTTTTTAAATTAACTATCCATGTAAATTTACGGATTTTTGAAACAAATAGTAAAACATGGATAACTAAAAATAAACATCACAACAGAAATAAAAATAGTGGTTTACTCTCAAGAAGACACCTAATCCACTCTACATGGTGATCACCTGTCACCAAGTAGTTTATATAAATAAATATGATCCACAACCTAGATCGGGGTTAAAAAAAGTACACAAGACAATCCAGGTCACACAACCTCTTCCACAGTTCTCTATCGGTATGAACTATCTGGTCACACATGGAAATCTTTTACACTTAGTCGTGGGAATACACAAGTGTAAAATGATTTTTGAGAACAGATTTCTTGTATCCTTCTCCTTGATGCAGGAAACAATGTGTGTTTTATACACACACACACACACTTCATTAATGATAAAAATAATATAAAATAAATTACAATTTATAAGATAATGTTAGAATTTCAGGGAATTTTAGTCTATGCATCATTAGACTTATGAGATGTAGTAGATGCAGAAATTGTGTTCTCTGGCTGAAAACAGAGTATTGTAACTTATCTAGTTCTAGATCTTGTTCTTTTTGGAGTTGATAATTTGGAAATGTTATCGACTCTAGTATTTTAGAATTAATCATGTGTTCTTCAAGAATTTTGGATTTTATGAATGCTCTTACTTCGATATTGTGCACTCACTTGTTTTTATATTATCACAACTGTCGCAATAGTCACCCATGATCATGTTGTTATTTTTATTCTTAGAATGCATGGGTTGGATCTGAAGGGATTCATGTATTATGCACCTTGTACCTCATACTGTCAGGGCACATGTCTACAAAGAAACATTAATTATGTCAATGAATTTTAAAGCTACAAATATGACTGTTAGAAATTAAATTGGAAAACGAAAAAACAGATTAAGAAACAGTGTCTCCTTAAAATGATGTCTCATTATTTTTCTTTGAGCTATGAGGAAGCTATGATGGCCTAGTTGTATAGATATTGGAAACTAGTGGCAAAGATGCGTTGTTGGGATCACGATGTCTTGATGGTCACGATGTCTGGATGGTCACAGGTTCTGGATGGTCATGGTGTCTAGATGGTCACTGTGTTTGGATGGTCATAGTGTCTGGTTGGTCACACTGTCCAGATGGTCACATTGTCTAGATGGTCACAGTGTCTGGATGGTCATGGTGTCTTATCATGATGTCTGGGTCCTTTGTTAGAGAAACACAACTTGCAGCAGACTCACAGTTTCTCAAGCAGAGCCAAATATATGATTACAGACATAAGTAGTGATATTCAAGGAATTAATAAAGATATAATCATTCTTAAAAAAAATTCATCATAGAAAAATATATTAAAATAATTATTTAAGGCATAAATAAACTAATAATCTTTACACATGATTTTAGAATGGTTAAATAGGATTAACAAGCTTTACAGAATGTATAAGATTTGTGACCATTAAGACATGATTAACACATGAGGATTATAAGAATTTCATTCGCATTTCTTACCCTTAATATTAATTTGATATCACCCTTATTATGTTTCATTAATCAGGTTATGAAGATGATAACATTGAATAAGCATTCAAGGTTTTATTTAATTTTAGTTTATTTTGTATCATTTATTATTTTATTTTCCTAATGTAATAACGGTATCGGGTATGAAATATGGCTATCCAAGACCACTAAACCAATTGTTAATTTCAAATTTTATTCCTTGAAACGATTCCAATGTAATAACAAAATGCATCAGCTTGCGGCTTCAGGGGTCGGGTGGAACAATTTCTATTAGAGGATGTTTATAAATAATCTTGTAAACTACATTTAGAAAGCACAGATTAGGGAGAACAACTCTAAGATAGAAATTGATGATAACTATACAAGGACATCCAAAACTGTTGTTAATATATGTATTATGTGCATATTATTGGAAATGCAACACTATCTAGATATTATAAGATGATATTTTTTTGGAAAAAATGTATATTAGAGTAACAACTATAACATGGTGTTTTGTGTCAGACTCAGTGTAACCCAGTACATGAAAATATTCCATACTACTAACATAATTTTACACTTCTAGGGGATATGCTTAAGATAATTTATATTTCATTTACCAACCATTATGAAGTATTTAAAAGTAATGACACATCCAAAGTATCAAAGTTATATGATTTTTGGATTTAAGATGAATAAATTTATGTTATTTTCTATACAATTATTAATTTCATACAAAGATAACAACTATATATGTTAATCCAGGGTATTACATTGTGTATAAATTTCACATAGTGTAAGGAATGTGAACCTCACCGATTCATTTTATCCAATTAGTAAGAATGGTCAAATATATAATTTTCTTAAGCTAATATTTCCATAAAAAATAGTCCCCCAAATATTTTCATCATATAAGGAAAAAGTATCATGGGCCATTGATATGGGTATATAATTATCCAAGTGCTATATATTTGAAGTAATAAAATATAATAAGAGGCCATTGTAGAACAATAAAAAAGGGAATAATCTAATGAAGAAAATGGGAAATAATGATTTTCTTACATATGATAACTATAAAAAGACACACTAAATTAATTACTTGAAGGGAATGGGAGTTTGTTTTATGTTTTAAAAAAAGGGCACCATGTTTTTTATTTCAAGGGTATGAAATAAAATAAAATGTAAAATTATTTAACTATAAAAATATGGGAAACTATGTGAATCGATGTCTTAAACATCAAAGGAATATAAAAGAGATGTCGTAATTTGGTAATGATCAATTTGTGTTACATTCATAGATATAGAGAAATGAATAATATGCCTATTCCAGAATAATTTTACACGAATATTTTATCATTAATACACTAGTTATAATAATTAAAGAATATATTAGTATTGTACTATAGTAATTATTTATTAGGGATTTAAGATTATATTCTAAATGATACCAAGAATAGTTATTCAGCATAAAGATAAAATATTCTGAAAACATGTGATTCATAGAAAAATATACATTAATATGTTCACAATGATAAAATAATGATGGAGAAATGATTAATTTTGATAAGTTCTAAGTATATTATAACATATTAATTAATTATTTAAATAATTTCTATGATAGAGTTTTCAACACTTTTAGATATAATGAATATATACAATAATATGTGCTTTACATTGAGAAGAAGAATTAATTCATGTTTCTAATAAGGTTTGATGGTAATTCATGTTATTACCATGTTTTGAAAGGATACATGATGAAGTTATTAACATGTTTTAAATGTGAAACATTATTGCTACTTAATGTTTATTAAAGGCTAATGATATGTTTATTTTGGATGTTTGGTTTCCATATTTCTAATGAATTGGATCGTAAGGTTTTTTTAACTATTTATTAAATGGATGGTCATTAGATGATATTTTAGAGGTTAATGTTTTACTCCACCATATGATTCGTTATATTATAAGATATGTCTTAGAAATAGCTCAAGGTGTAGTCAAAGTAAAATATTATTTTCATTGAAACTTATATTTTCTTATAAAATGAATGAAATATTAACTACAGAAAAAAATGGTTTTGAAACAAAAACAATGTCCTATAATCATCAATTTGGATGACATCAATGACCTTCAATCAAAAATATGGTTTCTGTTTTTGTGGCCAAAAACTATCATCTGAACATCTTCTCTATCAGTATCTATATGAACATGATTACTGGAATTTTTCATCCATAGACATTTTTCTATTTCCCACCTATGTTCTCTTACTACGGAAACTAGTTACATACAAATTGTACTTTCTTCCCCCTCTCTTATTATAAAGATATGAAATTAACTCTTTTTAGGACTGACATATTAAAAAAATAGTTTATTTTGAATACTGATATTTCTGAGTTCATGTTTAAATTGTGGGGATGTAATTTAATTAAGGTGGGGAGAAAGTAACACACATAAATTCAAATGTACAACTTTTTATTCGATAGCGTGCATGATATGAATCACCAAGAACATAAGGAAATATAATATCTAAAGAGTATACTATATATTTAATATATTAAATATATCAAATTCAGGCCAAATCTTGTAATGAATGAAACGCTAGGTCATATTTTGTTTCACTCAATAGCGACCTTCCTCGATATCTTGTATTATATACAAGACCGTGTTTCACCAAATTACAAAGTATATTTAAACTAATATTATTTAATATAATATGATATATCCTAGGAATTATGGTAGTGTTTATGAATATTATTAACATACTTATGATGATTTATGATTTATATAAATATTTGGCGACCAACTAATGAGAAATAAAATTAAGAACCAATTCGATATAAAAAGTAATATTAGAATATATATTATTCTAAAAGAGTTTTGGCTTAATAAACATAGTTAATTAACATTAGTAAAAAATTTAAATGAATATATATTTTATATATCCAATAAATTATCTTTTTTATTCATCCATTATGTTTGATATCCATAAGATAAGATCAAACCATATCATACACATAAAAACACATATTATACTAAAGGCAATTTTATAGCCATTTAAAAGCGAACTCAATTTAAAAATCAATTTTGACACATTAATTAATTTAATATGTCAAAATAACCATTTTATTTGAAATAGAAAAAAACTAATTTGGTTATGGTGATTTTGTTTTATATTTTTTAGAAACATATCAATTTTTAATGAATAGTTAAAAATACTGAATTTTAGTTCAAAACTGCTTTTTTATCTAATTTATTTCTAAGATTAAATTATTTATTATTTTGTTATTTTTGTTTAATTAAATAATAATTTTATAAATTAATAAAATTTAGTTTATTGAGATCAATTATACATTTACATTTAATGATTGAAAATATCAATCATTTTGGTGTTTTTACATTAAAAACATGCATTATCGTCCTACTTGCAGGTTGAATTTAAAATAAATTTATTCCACTTATGTAATTATAATTTTGAAAAATGGATTTAATATTTGGAATGAAAATAAATTGTACTGTATAATTATTTCAACTTAGTTTTTAAGGAATATTATTAGTGAATATAATTATAATTAATTATAATTGTTAAGGTTGAATTAAGCTTAATAAAAAACTAAACCATTAACTTAAAGTATAAAAATGACCTAGAAACATGTCCAATACCTTTTTTATGGAAATTAAATGGCCATAAACATTCCATTATTGTGTTATTTCTGTTTGGTTTTCCTTTTTTAGGTACAAACACGTTTTCACCAAACTACTTTGCAAAAATAAAAAGTGAGTCTATTTCCATCCCTATAGAATGCCACTAACTCTGCCACTTCTTCACACCTATCAAAACTATTAGGATTGATTATGATCTAACTAAAAATCTTCCCAAAATACCTCATATATACCTTGAACAATAACTTTGGGAAAATATCCTTCAAATGAAATCTTTTGGTATGAACCAAATAAAGTTACCTAATTAAGAGGTAACATCCTTTCTCAATATTTTTAGGTTCATATCCATTATCTACTACATATACTCTTATTATTATATGACTAAATTAAAAAAACAGTATCATAAATATACTAGTATCTTTTTAGATCAAAATTTATACCCAAAATTACATGCACTTCCAACTAATGGGTAACAAACATATTGTTTCTATGTACAGACAACTACTGCTTCATGAAAGGATGATTATTCAATTTTCCTTTACCACCCTTCATGGGAAATATTATGATAGAAAATATATTTATATATGTTATATATAATATTTTTAATGTATTTATTGTTATTTATTATTTATTTATAATGTTATTTTATTCTTCCAATCTTGTGTAAATACGATTACTTTGTTTGAAGATGTGAGGACAACCACCCCCTTAAAGCGATATGACACATTCATGCCATACATGGAACGTATAAAGGATGGTTTTAATAAACCTATGTAAAACATATAAAATATATACTATAATGGAATAATAATATACATATGTATCTTTTATTTTCATTCTTGTAGTAAAACAAATAAATGCATGAAGCATTCGTGCTTACATACGACATATCATCTCTATGAACGGTGCACTTCATTTCTAATCTCCAAATATTATTGATTATTATAATTACATATATAATAAATATATAAGGTATTTAAGTCTTGGTTTATAGTATATATATGATTAAATCTTGATCTAATAAATATGAACAATAATTAACCATCCAAAACATACTGGAGAAAACTAGGCAATTAACACCCGAAATAGTTAATATAATGAATGTGTTAACAAAAGGGTAATAAGATATTGTGGTAAGTTAATATATGATATTATAAACATTATTATGGTTATGATAATAGTTAGTAACATTTTTTGGACCACTATAGAGGAGTCTAAAGAATAAAAAACAAAAATGATGGATAAGGTAAGTGAATTTCATCTCAACTTACATTCCACTGAGACTTATTTGTTTTTATGTGCCTATTCACTTTTATTGGAAATATATAATACCTTTACATTGTTATATAATGTACCCAATTATTATCTTGACGGCCCCACCGCTCCCCCCTTCCAGGACATACCACCCTACTTTATGGAAAGACCCACATGCCTTCCAGGACTGAACCCCCCACCCCCTTCCAAGATAGACCCCCTTTCTGGAAAGTCCCCTCTCTTCCCTAGATATACACCACCCCCTCCCTAGATAGACCCATCTTGTACACCCCCCTGCAGACCATCCTTGCAGCATCATGCCCCCAAAAAGGAATAAATATAGGATATCATGAAAGAATGTAAAACTATTTTCATGGAGGATTTAACATGTTAGGTGTGAAAGAGTATTTTGAAGATCAATGGACAACTACCCTTACTTAGTAAAGTGATGATGTTGCAATGTGTAAGCTTGTAATGTGTGCCAATGTGTTATACCTTTGTTATTATTAAGCAATAGAGAGAATGGAGGGAGTATCCCTATGGGTGAAGAGTGATGAGACACTAAATCCTTGATCCCCTTCTAGACAACCCCCTTCCTCTTGGACACCCCCACTATCCTGGACAGCCCACCACCTGGACACCCCCCCCCCCTCTAGGACAACCCCCACCCTCCTGGACCCCACCCCTCCTGCACAACTCTTTCCCCTTACACAGCCCCCTTCCCCTCCACCCAGTAGTTTCCTGTAATCTACTAACCTGCAGTTTCCATTAGACCTAAAACATGAAGTTTTGTACTACTTCTTTGCTATGGAAAATAACAAACAACAATCTCAAATCCCCCCATAGTAGATGTATAAATTAAAACATACATGTTCTTAAATAAGCTGACCCTAAATAGTATTATAAAACATATACTATCTAGGAAAGTCTCTTACAAACAAATGCATATCCATATAGAAATATACATATTTAATTCCACACCCCCACCCCATATTAAGAATTCAAATCAAAGTGGAGACAGTGGTGAATGAGAACCCTAGTTTGTGACATGAGTGAACTGGTGCTCAGGTGGTTGCCACCCAGATGATTGGTACCTAACGGATTGACATATCAGGTGGGTCACATGTGTGAATGGGTACCCAAGAATGAGAATTATTAGAAGTTTCATTGTGATGAATGGTTCCCAATTGGTTAAATCATATGTGGTAGGGAACCCTTGTGATGATGTTTTGTGGTGATCAATATCCAAGGATTTACTCCAAATGAAGTGATCCAAGATGGGAATCTAAATTAATGTATATAGGAGTTCCTGGGATGAAATATGAATGAATGGATGTTGGTGCATATTTCGTCACATATATCATCCCATTTGGGATGGGAATGGTTCTAATATGGGTTTCGTTCCAAAGATTCCATAGTTCTACACAAGGCATTTCTGTAAAACATTCACATTGATTTTTATTTAGATATAACCTATATAAATCAGTATAAGATTTGGGAATATAATATGGGTAACTATGTGATAAGGATTACATGGATCAACTCTCCATCTACTTAATCTTGAAAATGGGTAGTCAGGGGTTCCTTTGATAGGAAAAACCTATCCTAGGCATGCAACAATTACCAGTAAACAATTGTGACAACTATCAACACAAATGTATGGGTTTTGTCATTTGTGTATTTGTGAAATAAATTTATAGGTTAATATAAGGTAGTAGTAGTAGGCTATGTATGGTTTCCAATTGGTACATGTCAAGGGCTACACAGTATGATGTGAGAGAGTAGGTGTTAAATGTATGGGCATGGGAGTTGGGGAACATTAGGTTATGCTTCTAAATAGGGTGAATGGGAACACTTCTAGGAATGAACTAATTGGGATTTAGTAAAAAATCATTCCAAACTCAGTGGTAATAATTTTTTACATATATGTTAATTTTAAATAAAATTTTTGTTGAATGAAATATTGGGAAATTAAATTTCCAAAACTGCCTTTTTGAGGTTTTTATTTTGATCTCATTACTGGCGAAACATTTTCTACATAAATGGATGAAATTAATAGTCTAATCATTGTGTGAGGTTCTCACCAACACGTCACTAGATTGGGAACCAATTTTGAAGGGTCTCCACCCATTGATTTATGAGAAATATTATAACACATGGAGATCCTAATTTTTTCATATTCATTGAGTGTGGAACGACTTAAAATTCAACTCATTTCATCTCATCTATGTGATGCTCATTCTTATTTTATGTAGATTAAGTAGGTCACATATATTATACAACACTATGCACTATATTTCCTTGTATAATATTCAATTGTATTGGATAATATGGGTACAAAATAAGTACCAAATACCCAATGACAATTTTCTTAGTGGAGATACTCAAAACAAGATTATATGGTTTCCAAAAGAACTATCTTAGATTATGGAATTTGGGATTCCAATAGGAATATCCTAGTAAAATGAATTTTGGACATCCAAAAAGTATACATGTATCATTTTTCACATTGATCTGTAAAAATCAATTTCCATCATTATGGTTAGGGGATAATCCTTATGTTTTAAAATGTATATGTAGATTAAAATCATCTAATAAAATGTCATCATAGTTTCTTTTTATTATCCAATTAACATAAAATATTTATATTCATATAAAAATCTACCTTTTCAATGCTAGTGTTTATTAGATAACCTATTTTTAAAACAAATAAAAAATATGGAAACATGTTTTTAAAACAATCAACGAATTATAGAATTCAAATTACTGTGTCAGGAAGAGGAAACCTACCTCTACACCAAGGCATGGTACTTTGGATGAAAAAAATGAATATTACTTTTTTCCCTCTTGCATGTATATGAAATTTAATATATATATAAGGAAACCTAGCCCCAATGTACATATTTGCGTCGCCAAATATGCACAAGGGTGTCCTTAGATACATGTTTAAACTTTCATATACCCCTTTATACTTTCACATGTATTAATTTTTCCTATCCATATATAAGCACAGCTAGCCCCAATATATATATATATCCATACTGACATGAGTGAATATATGTTAAGGGGGGACTATATATATATATATTCCTAAGTTTTCATACACATGTAAGCCTTCATCAATGGAAACTCGATCCACCTCAACGAGGTCCAAAATGCACTACAAAAATATATGGAACCCAAAAATCACAAAAGTCCTAATTAAAATATGAAAATATAAATCAAAGAATAAAACTTCCCCAAATATGAAGTTCAACCCCCTATCATCTTTGGTGGTGTACATAACCAGCCTCATCATAAGAATCCACCTGCATGAAAACGGTGAGAAAATAAATGATATATAACGACTTCATATATATATTTATATATGATTAATGTGTAAACTATACATGATAAATGATACAACAATCCACAACAAAAAAATGAACAAATAATATAAAGATTGATTTATAAATCCCAATAATAAATATCATGACCATTAAGAAAAGAAAAAATTTCTAAATCACCCATTAATCAATGAAAAAAACATTCCAAAATATTGTCTTTACAAAAGCACACTTTCTTATTAGAAAAACTATATTAAATAACGAATCGAATCATTTTCAATAGAAACACTTTTTTAAAAATTATGGCAAGGTAAACACAGCTTCTCCCCCTGCACACCCTACACACATCCAACACAACCCCTACACTCCCCTCCCCCTACACCGCACACTTCCTACCCACTACACACATTGCCTCCACCCCCTGCACTCTCTCCCAAAAAACCCAAACCCGTGTACCTTGCACACCTCCCGTACACACACAGAACACACCCTAGTATATCCCCAGCACACCCCCACCCCCTCCACTGCACACCCTCTACCCCTTTCACACACTCCCTCCACCCCCTGCACCCTACACCATACACCCTACACACCCCCTTCACACAATCCATCTACCTCTATCCACATTCCCTACCACTGTACCTTGCAAAAACCATGAAGACACACCCTGGACACCCCATCATAACCCCTACACACCCCTCCTCCCCTAAACTATAAACCCCCTCCACCATGAACTCACTCCCTCTACCCCAACCCCCTTCCCTATGCACCCTATACACCCAATACACCCACCCTCCACCCCTTACCCCATGTAACCACTCTGCCTCCCCCCTCCCCACCCCACTGTACAGGCACAACCTACCCCCCACCTGCTCCTCGTGTTCCCCCATCCCCAACCCACCCTACAGCCTCACTGCCCCCCAAACCTACACCCCCACTTCCCTCTCCCTCCACTGGCACTACACCAACCCCTCCCCCTCCCCTTGCTACACCAACCCCTTCCCCTCCCACTTGATTCTTCTATATTAATAGGGGAGGTTTTAGGGATGTTACTACTAATTAAAATTTTATACTCACTCATATATATTGTGTGTGTGTGTGTGTTTATTTCCAGATCTACTAGGCTCTAACAAAATCAATGTAATCCAACAAAATTGATTCACTAAAATAAGAAAATAATGTTTTAGACCTGGTCAAAACAAAATAGATTTGGCCTAATCGAAATTAAATAGATGTAAAATAATACTACTATATTCGAGACAACCCAACATAAATGAAAAAAATTAAAATAAAAATTAAATGAAGATAACTAAACAAAATCTTTCTACAGGACAACATATTCTCAAAACCAAGCATTATCTGAATAGTTTAGATGATCCTTATAATCCAAAACCAATATACTAAAATGAATTTCATAATAAAAATTTCAATTTTTTTAATAAAGGTAATAAAAAATAGTAAAATGTGTTCCTTAAAAAATATCTAATCAAATTTATAATACTATGATTTCACCCCGACATCCTCCTGCACCCCCTGACCCAATCTCACCCCTACCCCATGTACACCCCACGCACCCACCCAACACCCCTACCCCGTGCACCCACACTACCCCATTTCCCCCCTCCACCACCACCCACCCACCATTCACCACCATTTCCCACTACAACCCCCCTCCAATGCCCCTTCACACCCCCACCTACACCCCACTACCCCATTACCCCCAACTCCACCACCACCATGAGCTCACACTACCATTGCACACCCCCCACCCACCATCACCCCTACTACCCTACCCCCCCCCCCCTCAACATGCACACTCACTGCCTTCCCCCTCCCCCTCCTATGCACCAAACCCTCCACCTCCCCCTCCCCTAGATACACCATCCCCTCCCCCCTACCAGCAACCCTACACCAGCCCCTCCCCCTCCCCATACTTCACCAACCCCTCCCCATGCTTCTTATATATTTACATGAGAGGTTTTGGGGAGGATACTACTAATAACAATTTTATACTCACTAATAATGTGTGTGTGTGTTTTTATTTCCATATCTATAAGACTATAACTAAATCAATGTAATCCAACCAATTACACTCAATAATATACGAACACAAATTTATAGACCTAAATTAAACCAAATAGTTATTCCCTAATACAAATTAAATAAAACAAAACAAACACTACTAGAATCGTGACAATCCTATGTAAACTGAACCAATGCAAATAAAAATGAAATGAAGTTACCTAAAATAAATCTTTATATAAGCCAACAAATTCTGAAAACCGAGCATTAACTATCTAGATTACACGATCCTTAGAATCCAAAACCAAACATGTAAAATTTACTTCATAAAATGATCTATTTTGTTAATAAATATAACAAAAATTAGTAAAAAATTTACTTAATATATATATATATATATATAGTTTATAATACTTTTATTTCACCTCCACTTCCCCCTCCACCCCTTCCCACTACTGCACCCCAACTCCCACTACAACCCCCACCTCGTCTTGCTGATGCACCCCCTGCACCCCCACCACACGTACACCCCATTCACCCCACAGACTTCACCCTAATTACAACACCCTAAACCCACTTCCCCTTGCACCCTCTACCCACCCACCCTTCATTATTTTATATTATGTTTTTTGTGATTAAAAGTTTTCCATCACATCATAAAATCTAAATAAAATCAATGCTTGGTTATGATACATATGTTGAGAGAACTCTCCTATATGGAGTTATAAATCTAAGAGTCATTTTGAATTTAGATAGTGTTTTAACTATTTTATTAAATATTCTTAATCCTAATATACTTTTTTATTTTTACTAAATAGTGATAATATGGAAGAGAACAGAGCATAATTACATCCACCAATAAGATCTTTGTGTGCAAAAAAATTTAATTTTTAGAATACCCGATTTGTGTTACCAAATAATCATGTAGACATCGATTCAAATCATGGTATAATACAAATGTTTATTATTCATCATTTTTTTGGTATGTGAATAACCCAACAAGAACATGATGGAATTTGGAACCGTGTTCATTACCTTTTAAATGACAGAAATTTTGTATGATCAAATAAAATGGTAGGAATTTCCATTCATTATAAAGGTCTCGACAAAGGAATGGATGTAAAAAATATAACATGGATTTCTCACAGGCTAGTATGATTGATACATAGGTATTATTTAAAATGTATTCTATGACTCAAGGTTCACATAGTTAAAAAATGATGTTTATGACCTACTGAATGCTTGTGGAGAAGATTTTTATGGGTATTGTGAAAAGCTCTATAAGTTTACTGATAGTCCTACACATCAAACCAACATATATGACCATACTTTCTTAGTAATATTAAATCAAGGCTTTCTAAAAAGTCATTTAATCCTATTGGATTTTTCATCAGGTGGAGATCTATTGGTAACCTATTACACTGTGTCAAAGGAATTTCTAGAGAAGGTCTCTTACAAATCTCAAAATTTTCATTCATGGACCACTACTAAAAGTTTCAATTATATAAATAGTTTTAACTAACATTTAATTGAGTATATTATTAAAAAATGAATTGTCCTATGAGATAATTATTGATGAGAAAAGTGAAATAATCTCTATCTACACCCCCATTGGTCTCTAAATTGTTTATTTTCCTTATATTTTTTTATAGATACTCTCTATTAAATGTATTAGACCGAAAAATGTGACACTATGAACTAAAGATAATTCTAATAACCAATGAAAATCCATGGATTCAAGGAGTATTCAATAGTCTATAAGGATATGAAAAGAAATATCAATCCATGTCACCAATATAATAGATTTTATAATAGATTTATCATCCCCCACACTTCCAGTATGTGTGTAAAAAATATCAACCATAAACAGGTTACTAAACATAAGGAAAAATTCATGATACATCAATGAAGGACCTGTCGATACCGATGGATTACTAAGGTAATCAACAATATACATTGAAAACAAATGGTTCTAAGCTTCAAGAGTTTAAAAGGAAATATGAAAATATCCTTATTATTTTTAATACATTGATAAATCAAGGTTTAGGTAAACACTTTTATTAACTAATTCTTAACGCAATTTTTTATTTCTATAATAATTGGCAGGCATGTATAGTGTAGTGTGGATTAACCTCTTGAAGAAAAACATATGTTCAAACACCAAATGAGAAATGAATAATACCCTATGGGGAAAAAATATTATATGCATATATCACATCGTGGTTTTAGAACACACATGTTCTATATGAATCATATTAATTGTATTTTTTTTAATATATATAAGAAAATTATTTTCCATATAAATAAATTTTGATAACTAAACATTCGATTTAGTAATTTCTCCAAACATTACTTCTAATCAACAAATACAACAATATCGTGATATGTGATATATCTATCAATTTGAAACATAGGTTTATTTCAACCAATGTAATAATAATCATTGACTACTATATATTTATGAAATTGAATTTCAGAAATCACCATATACCATTCATCGATCTTAAAATAATATCATTATAACTTATGATTTCCATCATTTTCATATTTAAACTCTATATGACAATCATACCCAATGAAAATATGAAAAAAAAAATCAAAGAAATCAAACATGATGAAATAAGTGAAAAAAATTAAACCCTATTAAAGGAAACTGTGACAACTAATACGAAAATAAATCAAAACTAATAAATCTTACCCAATTAAAATTGATGAGGTAGTGGATCTAAAAAAACCTCTTCCATGGCATAAATGAGGGGGAATGTGAAGAATTTGAACCATCTGAGTTTATATGTATGTGGCTACGTATTATAGAATATTTTATTTAATTGATGCCCCAATAGCATAAATAGAATAGTGATTTGATGAAATAGAAAACAAACCCCAACGCACCCAACCACAAGACACTCACAAGCTATGAGTCATGGACCACCCACCATTGAGATGTGTAGGGGCACTTGGAATGTGTTAAGACTGAAAAAACATTATATCGTGGTGAGTCGAGGAAGAGGGTGGATTGAATGTAGAGGTAGAGGTAGATCCGTGTTGGAACAAGATGATCGTGGGGAGGATGGGTGGTCACATCATCAGAGGAGGATCATCCCGAGGTTTGGTGGTTGCATCGTTGGAGGAGGATTTTCATGAGGTTGGGTTTCCTCATTGTCAGAGGAGTAAAGATAGAGGTTGGGTGGTAGCATCGGGCGAGTAGGTTCGGTGACTCACATGGAGGAGAGATCACCACCAGGGAAAAATTTAGGGTGGAATCATGATATGGGTGGGTTTAGGGGAATAGATCCATATGTATCTTATGACCTATGGGAGTATCATAATGTGTTCCTACGGTTTTCTTATATCGTGGCTATATAATTATGGCTATATCCTTAATTTCTAGATTGATTAATGTTGTTGGTATTTTATTCATCCAGATGATCCATACATTCCTTAGTCTACTTTACATAGAAGATGAATATGTTAGAATGTTTTTTCATGCATTCAATCCATGAGTTTAGGTTGATCAATAAAATTGATTGTTATTTCCTATGTTCAATCTATGTTTTCGAGTTTTTTCTTTTATGGGTCAATCAGTTTGGTCACATTTCATGGTTGATCATTATAATATGTTGATTTTTCTATGTGTTTGATCCATGGGGTCTCTTTACATGGAAAATATGCATAGATGGTTGTCTATTTGTATAAAAAATATCCATTCTTTTCTAGAATGATGTAAAAATCCATTTCAATGAATATAAATAAATACACTTCCTTCTAGATAAGGGATTGTATTCCAATATATTAATTTTATCAATGTTTGACTTAATAATGCTTTAGTTTCTTTGGATAGATTAATGTGATTATCATTATGAAAAATTATAGTCGAAAAATAGCATTTGGAATAATAATTGAATATTTTATAAATATTTAAAATATGAAGAATATTTAATGGATTGTAGTTTATAAGTAGTTGTATCCTAATATAAATCTATATATTATCATGTAGAGAAAAAAATATTACATTCTTTGATTTTTTATTTTTTATTTTTTGATTAAAGCTTTTTCATAATTATCAAAAATTTAGAAATAAAATAATATAATTATAACATGTTGAAGATAATAAATATTTCATGACATGGGTGTTAATTAATTGTTGGTATTTTCTATCACAATTTTTTTTAAGATCTTCTTGATTTTTCATCATGATATTTAATAGATAGTATGTTATTTATTTGTTAGAATTTTTTGTTGTTGTTGTTTATCATGGTTTAATTTCAGGATATTTATAAATAATGTAAAGATGGTAATATTATTTGAATAGTGGAAGAGGAATGATAATGAATTAAATTGCATCATAAAACTATTTGGATATAGAATAAATGATTTGAGACATGTTTATGGTAATTCCTATCTATTTTTATCTATTTCTTATTTTTTTTTATTTTTTAAATTATACATACAATAAACCATTTCATTTATGATGGTAATTATTGTAGTTTTTCTCTAAAGATAATTTAATGGGGTTGGGAAATATGCTATTTTTATTAATGGATAGAATCCATTAGTTTTCAAGCCTTGGTTTCCCATTAAATTTGGGTAAAGAAAATACCTATGTAGTCTTATGTGATTTTTCTACAATATTGTACCCATTTTTTGATTTTTTACTTGTGAACCATGTATGGTTTTGAATATTTAATTTCTAATGGGTTGGATGCCTAAGAATTCAATTATGGTTGATACTGGTGATGGTGTGATGGAATATACTATTCCAAATAATGTCACATATTACAATTGAGGGACTAAGAAGGGTTTATAGTCGATCTTTCTATTCAATAAATTTCTTTCTTGATTCTATTAAATGTTTTGTTCAATAGATATTTATTTTCAAGTATTTCAGCTGCATAACATGATTTTATTATATGAACTATGGTTCCATCTTGTTTATGGTACCCTAAGATGATTCCAATAGTACATTATTATTTTTAAATAATAAAAAAACTAATAAATAAATGGTGATGCTTCATGATGATCATATTTGATAATGAAATACTAAAGAATATAAATATAAAAAGTAATGGTGTCGAAGGAAAATACATTATATGATTGAATTATTAATCTTGGAAATAAATAATAAATAATATATATTAATGGATTCATAATAATTAATATCAAACATGAATTAAAGTATTCATGTTTTGGATCTAAACATTAGTGGTGGAAACCGACTATATTGTGTGTAGTTTGTGATAGGTGATTATAATCCTATTTAATTTTCTTAGTGCAGTTTTGTGACATATATTCTATATTTTCTGATTTCATACACTTCACTAGCCATATTGAAATGGTATCAAACACCGAAATAATTTGAGGCTTGTTTTTCTAACATTCATAATGGTTAGGGAATGGATGGATAACATCTACATCTCCCCCACTCTCCCTTGGGAAAAAGTAATTTATATGTTTACCTAAGTAAATAATAGATCTGGGAATAGGGTTCCTTCCCACTAAAGATATGATGGATCTTGATTTTATGATACATTTAGTTATAGACTATATGAAATGATATTATAAAACACACTAGTATATTGTCATGGTGATTATTAATTATAATGGGATTCAATTTATAGGTTGAGTTGGCATGAGTTATAATTCATGAAAAAATGTTTTAGCAGTTTAAGGAAAAAAACATTGATACTATTAGTGTTTGATGATAGTTAGGATGTCTTTAGATACTTTCAATGAATAATAGATATGATATAGTTTTTTGAGATATAGGTTGACATATAAAAGGGAGATTACAAGATGCGAGTAATTGGGGAGGGATAGTGAAAAATTACTTGGGAACTAGAAGGAAATAACCTTCATTTAATTTACATATTTTTTATGTATAATTTTATAATACAATTAATTTCTTTGATAGTTAATTATGAAGAGGATAAGAAAATAGTTTTACCTTTTTATTTGAAATGTTTTTTTATTTGTTGGTTCACTATGTATTACTATGATTATTTCATCATTCCCATGAGAGGTTTGGGAAAATATCCTAGAGAGTATTTTTTTTATTCTCACGAAAATTATATAGAATATTTTTTTTTCAAAACCATTGGAGATAGTTCATGATTAGTTATGGATTCAGAGGATTGAAGAGTCGTTTAGGATATATCGGTGCGTAGTGGTCATTATTGAGGATTTATTTCGACATGAAATTCATTCAATTATTTTAGTTGTATGAAATCAAATTATATATTAAGATTTCTTATTTATTTATGCATGGTGTTAGTTGGTGTTTCTTATCTTATCTCTTATTCATTAAATTTTCCTTATAGACAATTCCTTCTATATTTGTGATTTTTAAACACTTTATGCAAGTATGTATCCCATATCCAATTAGTGGAGAGCTTCAAGGATATTAATCAATCTCTTTTTATAGTAATCATTGGAGGGGAGACTTTGGATGGAGGGGGTCATGAAGGATGTTCCAAAATAGTTACTAGTAGAGAGATTGGATAGAGTTTAGAGATGATAATTTCTGAGGTTTTATAGGCTAGAAGAGAAATTGTAAAACTTAGGCTTGGTATATGCAATGAACTAGTAATACATGGTAGGAGATAAGATTTTTGGGTACATTTTGACCAAATGAAAATACCCCCATTTTTTAAACATATTGAATGAAGTGTTGCTACTTTCATGTTTGGAACCTAGGTAATTATCATGCCTCATGATTTTTTACATCAGCATTTCAATTGGTTATATATTGTTAATTATGGTAAAATGAATTAATTAATTAACCTTAAATCATATGTGTTCCATGTTTAATATTTTATAAAAAATTCTTATTTACAAAAGGGTCTGGGTCATCATACACTTTTGGTTTATATTTGAGATGTTCATAAGGAAATTCTAGCATATATCCATAAAGTGGAGATTAATGATGATGACATTTTGAGGAGTACACTTTAAGAGTTTAGTGCAAGAATTTTTAAAAGTGTGTGGGATCTATTTTAAATGAGTAGGTCAATTATTGGCTTGTGGAGGTGGAGATAGAATTTAGTTTGATTAATTAATAAAATAGCTCTAATTTCCCTTTGCTTGGATATTATTGTCTAGGTCAATTTAGCAATGGTTGCATTTATTCTTTAAGAATCTTGATGAGACCATTGATGTGTGGGTAAGATATGAGATCTGTTCTAGTTTGAGTTTAACTATTTTAATGCTAAAATGCCTTATAGACAATGGATTTGAACTTTTATTCAGGGGTGTTCCGAAGCGTATGATTTTTTTATATGATCTATAACCTTCTATATTATACTTCAGAACATAGGTCTAATGAGGAAGCTAGAGCGATTCATTTTAGGAAGGGTTGGCATCAAAATTTCATGTTCTAGGTCACCACCAATTTATTGATGATATATAACAATGTGTTAGTGATGGAAGAGGTCATTCAAAGTTTGTTGGATATATTTGGGATATTAAGAGATGGAATCTATATTTTTTTCCAAAATGTAGAGTTGTGACTGAATGTTATTTATTTCCTAGTTGGAAGAAGATGTTTCATAAAATAAGAAGTAGTTTTTTACTTATTCAACAAATTTAATTGATTATAATAGTACATATACCCCTATATATAGGTTAACCATTGTTTTTTTCATATATAGGTAATATCTATTATAATTGAGAGTGTTCATCATCCATCAGTTTTTTGTGTGTGGTTTGTGGCCCTTCCAGTGCCATCGATAATATAATTATTAGTTGAAGAAGAATCAACAATGCGGTGACCTTCTTTATAATCAAGGGATATGGGATAGGTTTGTTATATGATATCCCTATGATTCCCCTCATCATTAGGGACAATAAGCAGAGTTCATCCAAGGAGATAGTTTCAATTGATTTTAGTGAGGACCAAAAGTAGACCATAGTGAAATGCATGCCATAAATTTGATGGTTATAGGTGATACTAACGATATGTGAGGTAATATCATCATTATTTCTACATGTTATTATTATATTTTTATTTATGAGATAAGCACACATTTCTTTCACCCACTCTAGTCCATTTTCTAGACATCCATCACCCTTGGTGTTTACTATGACAATTTTAGATCGATCTATCTTGTATAATATATAAAAAGAACTATGAGTTAGTGTTGGGGAATAACATATCTTAGAGAGACATCCTATCTCTAAAAATATATCCATAACAAATCATACTTGAGAGGGATTTTTTATATTCTGTGTAGTCTTTCATGGATGACATGAGTTGTGTCATATTCGATGATGTTGATGCATGTTACGTGGTGTTTTTTAGAGAGAGAGGCACTTAAATGGGTTATAAAATTGTTGAGTCTCAATCATAGATGACTTATAGGTTGACACTAACTATAATGGAGGATTATATAGTGGTGTTTCCTATGATGATAGAGGACTACCCATATTTATTTTGAGAAGAGGTCCTGCTGTTATCCCGTTGATGAGTGATTGACCTTGAATAGATCTACAGTATGGTATTTCATTGATGTCAAAGTATATATATTGAATAACACTTGAAAGTTATTTGAATGGTTTATTTAGAAATATTATATTCTATATAGATGATTAATTCATCGTATTTTGTCTCCATGTAGATATTTAGTTCTGTTTTTAAATTAATATATAATTTTATAGATATGTGTTTATTATTATCATTTGAATCTTTTGACGATGATGAATCACTATCCCCTCACACAGAATGTTGGTATATTTGATCTATATAAAGGATCTATATGGTTCTTGATGTTGTAATGTTATTTGGATGTCCTTATATAAGAGTAAAAGATTATGATATCAACAGTAACAATTTCAAATTTTGTTATGTGAATATCCAGTTCATTTTTATGTTGTGAAAAGCATTAAACACTCTATCTATGTTAATGGGACTGATGAACCCAATGTTCTGTGGGTTTCAAGATTAGTTCATAGTGAAATATATCGATGAAATCATTGTTTTATGTGGGTCATGTGAGGATTTAATAGTGCATCAGTGAGCTATGTTAGGAGTTATTTATCTCATCAAATATTTAGAAATCTATCAAAGTGTCTGATTTTGGCCCATGATATCCATTTCATGAGGCAATTCCTATCTCAACATTGATTATTTGAAGATACTACAGTGTTTTAGTTGATGTTTTGTAGGGTTTCCTATAAAAATGGTGTGAAGTTATATATTGTCATTGGTTTCACTGATTATTATAGGAGGTTTGTGTCCCCCTAATCCTAGATTTAAAATCCTATGATAGGGTTGGAAAAGATGTTTCTGGATGTTATATGGACTAAAATTTTTCAATCTAATTTTGGGTATTTGAAGTCGAATTTAGTTAGTGTTCTAATTTCCCAAATTATATATGAGTTAATTATGTTCACGGTTTACGATTCATTTTATATTTCCTATTGTTATGTATAAATACATCATTGTATGGTTATCTCTTATATATCTCAACAATTATGAAAACGTTAATTTAATTATTCAACACATGCCCTTGATAATGTGTCAGATGTATTTTCCTTGATATTTTGGTGGAATTATATCATCGGTGAGTGATTTATAGAATTAAAAAATCACAATGGTGTGAAATATGTCCTCTCCCATCACAATTAAAATTTTTGGTAGTGCTAGTGGATAATGGTCCTATGTGATTGTGATTTAGACATTCCCATTACACTATTTAAAGTTAATATTATTCCAGATTCATTTAGTAGGAATTCATGTTGTAGTATTGTATGTGAGTATATAGAATCATAAATATTGGCTGAAGAGTTGTCAGTGTTACACCTTGATATGTGAGTATTTTATAGAATATGATATTTTTATAACATGATAGTGTAGTCATCCTTAGGAAAGTAGGTGGAGGAATCCTAACTGGTAGATTTTGAGGTGGAGGGTTTTCATGATAGAGTTTAAATTGGTGATGATCCTAGGTGATGGTAAGATAGTGGAACGAAATAGGTTTTGATATTGGTAAATCATTTCTTTCCTTTAGTAATTAGTAATTTTTTTCTGCATGAGTTCCACAATTCTCAATTGGTGGTGCATCCTAGAACATAAAATATGTTTCATACTCTAATTGTCCATTTTTGGTGTTCTGGTATGAAGAAATCAGTTACATATTTTGTCTCTCAACGTATGGTTTGAAGGAGAGTGAAGGATATGAGTGATATTCCACATGGTTTTCTTCATCTTCATAATGTTCCCCAATGTAATTGGCATGACATATCGATAGACATCATCATTTTTTAGCTATAGAACATGGTGGTTATGATTCTATAAGGGTGATCATGAACATCTTTAAAAATTCACCTAACTTCTTAGTGATTTGGAAGACTGATTTAATAGAGGATAGGTTGAGGTAGTACCTGAATGAAATTATGACGCTTCATAGGGTTTCATTGTTGAAAATCTCTAATCGTGAACCCCATTTTAATTATAGTGTATATAGATGTCTCCAATATGTCTTTAGTTGTCTGCTATGACAAAATAATACATTTGATCCATATAAAGATGCTCAAATAGATAAAATTATCCCGAATTTAAAAGCATGTTCGATACTATCATTATATATTTTTGAGGTACGTTGGTTAGTCAACTATACATGGATGAGTTTTCATACAATAATAGTTATTATTATACCAATGGTTTGGTACCATACATAAAATTTTATGGCTGACATTTCTGATCTTCATTCTATTGGAATGAGGTCAGGGATTCAGCTATTCTCAAACTAGAATTGGTGTAGAGTAAGATATAGAAGCTGAAGGGGAATTCAAAGAGATTAATGTTGATTAAGAATCATCATAAATCATATTCTATTAACTACAAAATGTATAGATGTTTGAATCCATAAATCAAGTGTTCTTGATGGATTATCATTATCATGGTTACAGAATATTATTTCCATGGGATGTAATATTTCTCTTTGGTCTGTTGGAAATTTCACGGTGAAATTTCATATTGACGTTATGGTGTACTGGTTAAAAATACCCCAATGATGATTTGTATCCATGAAATATTCCAGGTATCATTTCTTTGATGATATATTCACAAAAATTATCTTGGCATTGCTATCGGTGAGCTAGATATTTGATATAGTTATTCCTTCATGGAATGGAATGTTATGATTTAAGACCATCATGATGCGGTGTTACACTGTCATGTTATCCCTTTGTACGTGTCATGTGCAGGCATAGTTACATTGAAGAGAGCACTGCAGAGTGGGAATCACCCATATGGACTCAATATCACATGTTTTTTGGGCTTGATCTTCCATGTGAGTTGATTTTTCCCCTTCTATTGACATGATGTTTTTTACCGTATTATAATTAATGAAAACATTGATCATCCTAGAAAAGATTCATTATTATGGGCTGGGTCATGTTTGAGTGGTATCTTCCTTGAAAGATTGTGTTTGGTTAATGATGTTGTATTTTTTTAGAACCATATTCTTATGTTTTTTATTTGATCTCAGTCTATAAATATCCTTGAGAGGTATCTATTAGTGTTGTTGTTTGGACACCTATGTCAACATCTATGTTTTATAAAAAATTATGAATGATAAGAATTGTTTGATTGTTATTTTATGTAAGGTGTAGAATTTTTGAAACCCTTCCTCAGTGTTTTTCTAAGTTATAGAGGTGTCGAGGGGTTTCACATTGTCTTTTATCTTCTTAAATTATAATTTTGTTGTATGGACCCTTGTTTTTTCATGTGGTCGCTATATTGTTTTTTTAGTCAGTCATTTTTTTAGGAGGTTGATCCATGAAGTGTAGTTAATCCATGTAGTAAGTATTTTTGTTTATGTGGACAATCCATGTCATCAGTGTATTCATTTAATAGTTGATCATCAAGGTCAATATTGTTTTCTTGAAATTTATCCATGTCGTGTGGTTGATCGATGTACAAGATTTTTTTAATGTGGCTGATTTATGTGGTAGAGTTCTTACATTGTGTATCCAATACATAGGTTTAAGTCACATGATTGACATTAATAGTAATTTGAATACTTGATGAGGTAGATAAATGTGGTCACCTCAAATGGCCAATCTTAGTGTTTGGTTATCTATTTGCGCAGAAAAATATATGATATTTCTATAATGAAATAGAACCCATTATTAATGAATAAAATTATAATAAGAGGAAATTATAATCATAAATAGTGGGTTTAAAATTAATATAATATTAATAAAAATTATATTATTTAATTTATTAATGTTTGGGGCATTAAATTATTCATGTTATGAAATTAAATCAATATTAGATTAATGAAAATTAAAATAATAAATGGTAGTTGTTTTACGTGTAAGTAATTTTAAAATGTATTTATTGTTCCAAAAAAACTAGAGTTTCATTATCTGTTTTATTATTCTTTTCATCCCTCAAATTTAAATGATACAACCTTCACTTATGCATTATCTCATCACTTATAAAATTATATAATCATCTTCTTATGAGTTTATATCTTACAGACAATTCCCCCTCTCTTTTATTCTTTGTTCATCATAACATATATATATTTCTTTGTAAGGGATTCTATTATTATATTATTCTATTTTAATTCATATAATGTTTCATTTGAGAATTCATCAGATTCATTCAATATATTTATGTGTTTAAATTTAATAAGTATAATAATATATAAATTACATAATAAATAATTATTGAATAATCAAGATATTTTTAAAGTATAAGATGATTAAATCACATATATATTATAAGGGATATTATTATATTATTAATTAGAAGAATATCTAAAAATGAAATGGAATGTATCATGATTCATTTTAATCTATTTTTTATTTTATGATGAGAACTATTTTAAAATTTTGGTTAATTGAGAATTGGAAGAAGATAATTTTTATATGTTGTAGATAATTAGTATTTCATGATATTAGGATTAATTAATAGTTTAGATTTTTTGATCAAATTATTTTTTATTAGCATATTTATATTTTCTATCGATATGTATTAGATTTTGTGTTAACGTATTATATGTTTTTTTAATTTATCATGTTTTAATTTCATTAAGTTGACATACATTGTAAAACTAGTAATATTATGTAAATATAAAAAGATTCATGATAACAAATTAAAATTATTCTTGAAATTATTTGAAACTCAAAACATGTCATAACTAGTGTAAATTTTAATTAATATATATTTTTAACTATTTAATATAGGGTTATAAATGTTGAAAACATATGCGCTATAAAAATATTATTTCAAGAAGGGAATTAAAATATTTGTTTTCTAAAAATAATTGATTAGGGATGAGTATGGATATTTTTTTAAGGATATAATTCCATGGTTATATGTTGTAAATTACCCATTGAATTTTTTTTGAAAATAGAATTATTTCCTTCTATGTATGTCATAGGATATTAGACACTTATTTTGTTTTATCATTGTGTACCCGGCATGATTTGGAACATTTTCTGGGCAACCGGATGGTGGATCAATATTGTAGTGATTGTTGGTGTCGATGATAGAAGGTTGGATTATACTATATCAAATGGTACCAAGGATTACATAATAAAAATTAGTATTAGTTTAGAGTTGTTTTCTTCATCGATATACTTTTTTATTCATGATTTTGATTGCTTGGTATGGTGGATATTTATTTTTAGGAATTTTAATTTCTTGACACAATTTAAGTATATACATTATGATAGAATCATTACAGTGGTTGCCTATGATGAGCCCTAGTATATACTAAAAATTAATGAAATAAAAAAGTAATTATTAAATGGATGTGAATTTTTCATCGTGATCCTAGATGATAATGACATACATAATAATATCAACATGAAAAGTGAGGATGTCAAAGGCTCTTAGATTTGAATATCAAATAACTCATCCTGGAAATATTTATGGAACTATATTAATTTCTAATTTATTTAAAATTAATACTGGAATTTGATTATTATTTTGATGTTTGGAATCTAGATATTAGCAGTGGAAGTTATGTGTCCTATGAGATGACAGTAGTTGATGAGTCTAAGAATATGTAATTTCTCTTAGTATATTTGTCTATTAAAAATTTATATTTTCTAATTTTATATGAACCACTACCAGTTTCACTAGGGAAACAGACACCCAAATGTTTTGGGGGTGTTTACTCCAACATCCAATGTGGTAAGGGAGTGGATGGTTGAAGTCTTCCTCTCTCATGATCTCAATTTGGTTGTAGCTATGTGTTAGCGTATCTTAGAATATAATATCTTACATTATAGTGATTCCTCTTACTTATGTTGTGATGGATCTTAGTTTTATTATAATTTTTTTTGAATATTGTAATATATTGATGTTATATCATATCCTTTAATCCATTCTTGGTTGTAATAGATTCCCCAGGGTGTATAAGCATGGGTCTTGATAGCTTGTGGTACAATTCATATATATATATATATGTGTGTGTTGTAGTGGCTTCTTTACTACCACATAGTTACTATTATGTTATGATTATTATGTGGTTGTGTCTAGTTTTATAGGATAACTAATGGATGTGATACAACTTTAGTAGATGTAAGAAGACATAAATAAGGGATGAGTACAAGATGTGAGTCAATGAGGTGTTAGAGTGACAAAATAGAAGGTAAGTGGAAGAAGGATTCCTTCATTTTTATATATTATCCTAGTATATAAGTTTTTACATCCATACATTACATGTTGTGTAATCCATGGTGAGGATGAAAAAAATAGATTTATATTTTTAAGTGAGTAGTTATTTTCATTTTTTTATTCAGTGAACTTTAATATGTTTCTTTAACATTTTGTATGAGTGGTTTTGGGGTGATCCTACTATGTATACAAGTTATTCTAAACCAATATATATATATACTATTTTTTAGGTCCACATGATCTAATTGGCGATCAAGCTGGTTGTTGGTAACATGTGGAGTCATTAAAAAGATAGTTGTCACTGTTGAGGATTTTTTAGTACATTCAATTATTTTAGATATTTCAGTGGTATAAAATCAAATTCTGTATTGGGATTGCTACATAATTGATGCATGGAGTTGGTTTTTGGTTTCTAAAATTATCTATAATACAATAAATTTATATTTTAGGTAGTTTTTCCTCTGTGTGTAATTTTTATACCCAAATCACCAGTCGACAACTCATGGACTATGGGAAGTGGACATCAGGATTTATTATCTCAATTTATTCACAATCATCCTATGTGGGGTACCTTTATGTTGTGGTTTTGTCAAATAGTTTATATTTAAAATTTTATTTCTACAAATTACATAATTTTAATTGTTTAAATTGATTTCTTATTTAAATATATTATTAAAATCACATGAAAATGTGTTTTAATAATAGCTTTGATTGAGGCTTAAATAAGTTTTTATATATATTATATTTAGATTATGTAGATAGTTTACATATTATATTTGGATTATAAAAAGATATAAATAATTTAATATCCTATATTTAATAAAAAAAATAAATATAATTAATTCAATGAAAGAGTTCATTATATGAACAAAAAATGTTTATAATTAATTAAATTAAATATTATCTAAAATGAATAGGTAAAATATAGTGTTTATTTTGGGATTTATTAATTAATTATTGAAAAATGTTTATTTGAGGCTCAAATAGTAAATTTTTCATTAAATTATTTTATTCAATTTTTTATGATGTATAATTATAAATTTTGTTATTATGAATATAATTGTTTACTTTAGTTTAAATTATTCTGATTTTTCTAAGTTATCATACATTAATCCATGGAGTTACATGAATGGTATGATAATATATATTTTTTTCTTCAACCTTGTTTTTGAATTATGTTGGGATATTAGTTTGAATTAATTAATTAGTAATAGCTTATATGTTCCCCCCACGACCCAAACCAATGGGTCCAATAAATGTGATATGTGACCTCATATGCACTGCCCCATATTCAAGAGGTGTAAGAATATCAGGGAGGGTCTATGATTGAAAGTAGATAGACTATACCGTCTTAATAACGAAATTTCCCAAGAATAATAGATAAAATTAAATGAATAACAATAAAAAAAAAGAGTGTAATTGGAAGGAATAAAAAAGATAGAAAATATGGTACTTAAATAAGATCTCACAATGGGGAATATTTTTTATATAAATAAAATATGATAAACTTATAAAATAAATATGTGGTCCTCTAATTTCAATATTTTTCTACTAGAAATCTACCTGTATATTCTTAACTATCCACCATCAGTCCCTTTCCCTTCACCAAATCTCTCATGAAATATAAAACTACACTGAAATTCTTGAGTATGGTGTGAATACAGGACTCATAGGACACCACCAATGTGTCCTTTCCTTATGTTCTCAAGTATAATATGTGTATTCTAATAATGATAAAAAAATTAATATACATTTAGAAATTATAAACAAATTAGTACTTAAGAAATGACCAAGCCCCCACAACCCCCCATTTGTACCTACTTAGGCTCCATTTCATAGGACTAACAAATAATGTCATTTGTGACCAAACCAGCCCCTATAAGACATCCTCATTATGTCATGGAGATGATATCCAGTTTCATATATCTATCAAGATGCCCATGTCAATAAAAATCCTCACATCATGAGTAACTCACATAAACTATGAATACTTGTGGTGAATGAAACATGGAAAATAAATACTTACATGGGCACACCCCCAACACAATATCATAGTAACCTCATCCCTCCACCCAGTGTTTAGGACCATTGTTGACATCATCATAAAGATAGACACTCACTCTCTAAAGTATGATGATCTCATGATGGTACCCCCATCCAATGTAATGATAAAAATCCTCAAGTCAATGGTGACAAATATATAGGGTGAGAAGAAATGTATGCATATTATAACATCATGATTTTATAGAAAAAATATATCATGTGGACATAATCACCAACAAAATAGGCCACTATAATAACATTCATTAGAATCCCATATCAGGAAGGTATAATGGTCTACACACACCCACAAGATTCCATAATCAATCATGGTTTCAAAATGATTAAACATAGATAAACATCAGGGAGGAAAGTTTAAATGAATGCCTATAAAGGTAAGGAACTTATTACCTCATGATTTTTAAAGTTATTGCTATGGTTCATTAATGATTTCATAAAAAAATAACATTATTTATAACCAAAAAAATAAACACATTCCATGATTCCCAAAACCAATAAAATATCACATCATAGATTATATTGAAAATTGAGGAGAAATAGGACTTGATGATTTGATCTTACTTACCTGAGTTCAAGAAACAATGATCCAAAAAAGGGGAGGAGCCCTCTATATATGATGTATAGGGGGGAAATATTACATAAGATCAAGGAAACACTTATTATTGAATATATTATGATATTAAAGTGTAATAAATAGTTTTCATTTCATATATCATAAATAATGAACTTGGGATGTAAAATCAATCCATGTCATGTTTGGGTTCTACTATGGTAAAAATATAACTCCTACAGATTAAAAGCGATTCCAGGTGGCTTTCAAAGTGTCCCTGGTAGGAACTACAACATAGGGTGAGGGGGTCTTATATGTACAAAACCATGTTTTCAGTACTATATTGAAGGAATAGAGGGAGAGTAGGTGTCCATAAAGAATAATATTTGGATAAACCAGCATGATAACACTGTGTAACTCAATTTAATTACAAAAATATTCATCCAAATTAAATATTTTAATAGCCATTATAAATCCTTAAATATTATTTTTATAAAACCTTTTCTTTTAAACAGTTGTTTGATATGTTTTAATGATTGAAAAAATAACTATAGTGTGAAACTATCAAATTATATCTTTTTATTCCATAAAAAGATGTATTACGACAAAAATATGTCACTATGTCATATTTTCAATGTGAAAATTATTTAAGTGATAAAAGATTTGGCTGATTCTTTTACATCATCAAATTAATATTTAGGCCATTATGTGAAATTTAAGACCTAAATGATGACAAGAATAATATTTATTTACAATTCTCCCCCTCTAAGGACTTCATGTCCACAAGATGAATCTCTAGGGTTCTTTTTCCATAAACTTAGGCCACTGAGCTTGAACGCCTAACTCTCCCTAAAAATTTACCTTTGGGACCCAGCCATGTTTCCATCGAATTTTGAAATGTTGAACAGTCATCCGTTGAGTAAATTTCCCACTCTAGTATATAATTTTAACCATGTTTTCATTACATTATGTATCATGATCTAGACTAATATCACCATATTCGTTAAAATTTGTAGTTTCAGGTTTTTACCACTGATGCTAGGACATGTGAAATGCTTCATGGCTATGTCAATAGTGTGAAGTAATTACCAAATGATACACTACCGACTCTATCCATTCAATTATATCAAATGCTTCCACAAAACATGTTATTATCTACCTCTACATCCTTGGATGACTTGGCCCAAATTGAGGACTCACTCTCACGAAATCCTGATTTACTATATAGTATTCTAAAGTCTCATCCTTCGTTCATCATAATATATTTTTCAGATTTGAGTATTGATAAACCATTTCTATATCAGCAATGGTCACTTAATGTTATACTACACTATAATAGGGTGCATTAAAACTACCTCACTAGCCTTATACCAATAGAGTAGTGAGCCACATGGTATCCTGTATGTAGCCTCAAAAGGTGTCATCGTAATTGAGACATGGTCAAATATATTATATGAAAAATCTACCAAATATTGGTGATTAAACCATAGTCCACCGGATTCTCAAACGGATTCTAGATGTATATCCAAAAATATGTATATGGTCTTCTTGGAGTATGTTTCTATCTAAGGATGCTATGATGTGCTCAATTTTAGGTGAGTACCTAGGGACTTATATAATCACTACCAAAACTATGACATAAAAAGTATATCACTATACAAAAAAATGTTCAATGTAACTTCATGTAGGCATAGAATATCTTATTTTTATAGCTTCCCCATGTCCACCACTGACTAATTCTCTCTGATCGGTAAGATGTGTTCATTCTTCATTAGCCGATCAAAAATCAGCCACACTATTTCATGACTCCTTGGGGGTATGGGGTAACCTCATAAAAAAGTGCATCATTATTTATTCTCACTTATACATGGGTATAAGAAGGGGTTGAAATAAACCCCTATATCACCAGTGCCCAGCCTTCACCCTCTGATGGGTAAGGTGCTGGGATATGAAAAAACCAATATACATCTCCAACCCAAAACCCAAAAATTTCCATTTAAATTCCTTATATATATATGTTTCACTATGATGTACTACCAATATATAGGTATTAGTAACTAATCTATGTTTGAAGCATAGATTTTTATTCTACCATGTAACAATATCACCTGATTATTACTCAAATATAGCCCATGTATTGGAACACCACCAGCTAATTTTTCCCTCATTATATCTTACTTTGAGTCCAAATTCTATATAAACATGTAATAAGTAAAAAAGGGGAATATTTTACTAAATAGGTAGAAAAATACATTAATATTTGATCATATAAGGAATCCATCCTTCAATCATATAATAGGCTCATGAAGTGCTAATTCTACTAATATGATAGTCCATCAAGCTTCTACTATGTCTGCATATTATAGATAGGATCATATGAAATGATGTTACCATTACCAATTTAATACTCCATATTAATGTACAATAATTTTAGATACTCAACCCATCAAATTATTTGTGATCAGGGACCTCTATGTGAAGGTATAAGAAATGATCTTATAGTACATGTACACAATAATATCTCACCAAAGTGATAATGTTACTATTATTTCAATTCAGGGACCATGAATTCAGTACCCAAGTCTTGGATAGGGTAGTACCTCTCATCTGTTCATAGCTAAAGAGACCCATAAAATACTACCTTCTCCCTCTACATAAGCACTACTCCCTGGACAAGACCTGATGTATCACCATATACAGTATAACCAAACACTATATTAGGGTGTACTGGGGCTTGATATATCGTAAACCTTCTCCTTACATTAATTAATTCAATTTCAAAATTATCCAACCATTGGAAATTCACTCCCTTAATAATCAACACTGTCATCCTGGGTGTTAATAATTGGGAGATGTCTTGGATAGATCATTAGTAATATCCTTCTAAACCAAGAAATATTAAGATCTCAAATATGTTCGGAGGACATTTCAAAGACATGAATGCCACAACATTCATTAGATATATGAATATAATTGTCTCATAAACTAATTGTATAAGGAATATTTCCTCTCTAAAATATAATTCTCACTTTGAAATCTTGTCATAAAGCTAGTGTGCTCTATGAATACTCAGCACTGTCTCTAGGATCATATCTTTCTTTTATGGTATTGGCTAGTAGATAAAGTTTTTATTGATTAACACTATAATGAACATTTCTATTCCTGGGTGGAAGACCTTGTTTGTGATTGTAAAAAACAATTATAATAGATTCATCAATCCAAAAAGAATCACTATGTACTCATACAAACCATGCTATCTCTGAAACAACTTCCTTGACATCTCCTCCTATATAACATGTAGCTAATTATGTCCCGATCAAATATATCTATTGGATAAGCACCAGGATCCCTATAACATATCAAAGTTATCATTTTTTGAATATAACAGATATCACATTTTCACCAATACATAAATAAACTTTTGGTAATCAATGGAAAACTAAGTACTAGCATATGCCTTTATGGTGAACAACATAGTTGCACCCGATGGTGATGCACCTAGATTGATAAATGATTTCTCTCCAAGTTTTCACCTTTAAATTTATTTACATTATAATGGTTAGATTAATATGATATGGGGTTATTTAAAACTTTTTCCCTTGTGTTAAAATATACAACTCAAATTCAACTACATTATTATAGGGAATTGCTATGAAGTAATCTCGAAAGATGTCCTAATAGAGATCCATAAGGAGAGGAAAATATGTGGGTTTTTCTATATATATTACTATTATATCCATGCTCCTTATTTGTATTCTGATCATCCTTAGATGACAAAAATATGGTCCAACTCTGTCAACTCAATGATTACACTCTCCGGTCATCATTAACATCTCCCCCTTTGGTGATTTTTTTGCCACAGACCTTTGATAGTAGTCTATGCGAGCTCAAAAGCTAGTCATCAAATTGATTTTTAGGATCACATCAAAGGTATTCATCTTCAGTATCATAAATTCACATATATTTTCATAAAAAATGTAATCTATATGGAACTCTAGTCATAGATGGATGATTATATTTTCTCAAATGGGAATACTTCAAGGACTCATTCATTATATAATTATTCCCTTAAACGCCAAATATTTACCATGTATAGGTGTCCAAGGAACTAAAGTATGGTTCTATGATGGTATCAGTATAATGCACTCATATTAATGAGATCATCCACTTTTTATTACTTTTCATGTGTAATGATGATCAAAATGCATAGAAGTTAGAGATTGGAATCCGAATTGATATCTCGAATAGATGTTTCAAGGATCTGAAATTTAAAAGACTTTTATTTGGGGATTTACAATGGATATTAAAATATTAAATTAAGAAAACTCATTCTGAAATTAAATAACAATGTTAGATGTTTCCCTCATATGGGCTGAGCCTCATGTGATTCCCTATAAATACCATATCTTCCTCTCTTTGTTTGGAAATGTTTTTTGGAAACTCAAATGTTCCATAGCGAATACATCCTTCACCAAACGTAATAGTTGTAACCACATATATAGTGGAGCCCTCCCTGGACCACTTTTATAATGAAATCATATCCCTTATGTAACAGAATAATTTATTCATGACATGCGCTGATCATATTCCATAATTCCATCATTTATGCTATAATAATTTTTACTTATCTCTCACACCATATGTTTTTCATATACACCATAGGATGGATGACCCCGATCATACATCATATGTAATAACTATATGTTGTTGTAGAGACCCGAAGCTTAACGTACATGGACATTACATTACTTTTGTGGAATAATTAGTACATAACAAAAACACACACACAAGGACCGTAATAGTTTAGTGACTTTGGAAACTCGGAATATAATCTTCTAATCGTGGTGAAAGATCTTCAACATCTCTCATAAAGATCTTCTTTTTTTATACCTAAAACCTTTCTCTATATCCTAGGGAAAAGAAAACATAAAAGGGTGAGCTCAAATGCTCAGTAAGGGTAAACAAAATAAATATCAATCACATTATATTCATAAGAACATATCTTTTGGAAATCTTAACCTGCAAAAGAGATCATAATTTCATAACATGGGATAAATAATAGTAGTGAATTGAAATACCAATAATCATAACATAAAACATGAAACTATGTGGCATACACACATAATCATAGATAATCATTTCTTATTATTCAGGACTCATTTCCAAGACTATCCTAGTGGACAAAGTCCATTTCTGAACCGAGTCACCCTCGTTTCAGTCCTGTTTCACTAAACCGGTATAACCTACCGTTCCAACCATGTCTATCTCATGAGATATAAAATCTTTACCTAATGCATTGGAGGTAGATATAGGTCCCACCCATCTCATAATGATACCATTCTTATGTGTGCCACAAAATCATAAACCATACATCATAGCATAACCCATGTAATAAAAATGGGAATCTTAAACATCGTGACATCATAAAAAACTTCATATAAGATAAAAGAATTCATAAAAATATTTCCATATCATCATAATCAAATCCATGTAATAATAGGGATAAAAACAGAACCTTATATTATCTTAGATGGAAAATAATTTTGATAAAACTCTTGAACTCCATTCTTGAGGAAAATATCCTTTCTACTTCAAAAACATTTTCCTTTCTTAACATGTCATTCAATTTTAAACTAAAATAAGTTGATTAAAAATAAACTTGAAAACTTGTAAAGTAATCTTCTTGGAAATAATTTTTTTAAAAAAAAATACATTCATGCCGTATAAGTTAAAAAAACATTCTTCTCGTACTTTTGTTAGAAAAGTCAAAAAGTACCTCGTATGAAAAACGAAAAAAGATTCCTTTCATATCTTTTATTAAAAACTCACCGAAGGGTAAAATTAGATTTAATCAATTGTAGGTGGATGGAAATAATATTACATATTGAGAAAACATGGATGTGGATGATAAAATACACCCCAGTAAATACCAAAGTATAAACAATCTTGGATAAAAATTAGATTGTGATATTTCCCTTACCTTAGGTCCGATTTGCTTCATAAGTGTCTGAACCTCCTGTATAATGATTTAAATAAGGTCATTGACTTATTATAGAATAATGCTCATTGTTATTATATCATATATTGTTCAATTATGACTTTATATTACCCGTTATTTGGTAAATCCCATGTTAAAGCAACGTTTTGGGTAAAATTATCTTATTTATCGTACATGTTTGGACCTGTTGTTCTTCATGTTATTATTACTTATATCATGATTTAAATACTTCCAAAATGTAAATCATGATTTATATATCATATATAATCATTATATATCCAGCATATACAATCATTTATAATATTACATAACATATGGAGGTAAGAAATGAAGCGCACCGTTCATGGAGACGGTAAGCCGTACGTACGCATGAACGCTACATTAATTTATATTTCTTATTTTAATGGAATTAAAAAATAATGATAAATAGGTATATTATAATTACAGTATAATATCATATATAATATTATTAACCACATCCTTTATACATCCCACATAAGGTATTAACGAATCACATCACATTGAGGGGGTGGTAGTCCGCACTTCCTCAAATGAGATTATCGTATTCACCGACTATGGAAACCATAAAGGCTTGATATAATTGGGAAGTAAAGAGTCATAAGGAAATAATAAACATAATATATATTATATATAAATACATTTCCATCATAATGGCCACCATGATAGGTGGTAGGAGAAAATCGAACAATCATCGTTTTGTGAGGGGTTAGTTTGCCATCACAGAAACATTATGTTCTTCATCCATTAGATGGAGGTGTGTGTAAGTGTAGTTCCAATCTTTCTCATAACAACATCCTTGTATATTTAGGATATTTCTTTTGTTACAAAAGAAAGTATTAAAAAGAGTTTAGGGTTTTGGGAAGTAGAATAAAAGAAAACAACTTAAGAGAAATTGATACATTTAATTTTGGTAACTTCCTTTGGTTTGAACCGAAAGGACTTCTTGGAGAGTCTTCTGCCTAATGTAAGGCTTCATGGGGGAGTAGAGGGATGTAGGGAGCTTTATTGGGACGAGTTTGGACGAGCCAAATGGCTTGAGAGGTGTGTGGAATTGCATAGAAGTGGTCTCCTTTTATAATGGAGTGGAGGGGCTTTTTAGGAAAGTGTGAAAACATTATTTTATTATAAACTTATCTTCGGTTTCAAGAGGTAAAAAACACATTAATATAGAAGATAAGATGACTAATATTCGAAATAAAATCATCCAATAGGAATTGGACCGATTTTGGATGATATTTTAATCATTTTAATCTTATTTATTTAAATCATTTATTAATGAGGTAAGCATTATATCATTATTGTGTCATAAATAATATAATTCATTTGATGTCTCAAAATTATGAAACAAATAGCATGATGTAAGGAATATTTTTAGCTTTCCAAATAATATTTATAGTCTAAAATATAACTTATATATCCCCATATAAAAATTAATTACTAAAAGAGTTATGTTAAAGTCAATTTTGTCTTTACATTAAATTAATTAATCCAAATTGTCATTTTCACTACCAAGTGGCTCATTGTGGTCCCAAAATCGGCCCAAGGATACCCATGGTCGGCCACTACCCATCCAATAAGGTTAGGACAAGTTTCAAGGTAATGTTGAATTATTATAATATTATTTTATCCTTGAATTACCCTATTTACCTTTAACTACAGTAAATAAAAATTACCGTAGTTACTATTCATAATGCCCAAAAATAAAAAAGTAGCCTATTAACATAATTTGGACCCACTGATTCAAAATATGGAATCCATTTTTCCACATTCAATAGACAAAAGTTTCTGAAATTAAATTAAAATTAATCTCGTTGTTAAGCAAACATGTTTCAAAAGTTAAAACATTGCCAAAGATTGAATTTTTTTAACCTACGAATTCAAGGTAGAATCAATGATATGGAATACATTATATTAAATGGTAAAAATATATTCTATTTATACTTTAAAACCATTCAATATTATAATTTAACTCTATAAATTATTGCGATGAAAATAGTTGTTGTTAATTAAAATATTGTGTGTTTTTACTATTCATTAAAATATGAAAGTTATCAGAATAATATGAAAAACTTTTCCAAAGTATATATTTACATCTTGATTCTAAAGAATAATTTTACTTTGTCAAATTGAACATATAAACTTGTCAAAGACTAGATTTAATATGGGTGCGCCATTAAAAGGCGGTAAACAACATTTTTTTTAAAAATACTTATTTTACCTGAAAATTTTATTTTGTTTTCTTAACACATTCTAGAAAATGTATAAGATGAATAATAATGTTATAAAATTAAAATTTTAGTTAATACTATTCATAACCGCTAGTTCATAATAATATTATAATAATATATCATTGTTTAGTAAAACCCAGTATTGCATACAGCACACTCTATCGAGGAAGGTCGCGATTGCGTGTAATGCAAGCCAAGTCAGGGTTGAATGTTGTGCAACAATCCTTCGTTGTTTCATATAACAGAATCCAACCATATTTCTTTTATACATTGAATATATATATACACTCAATGTTGCGTAGAAGTACTATTATCCAAATTGTCTGTAACACGATCCAAGAAAAGTGTTGCGTATACTGCAAGCTAATACGGTGTTGCGTATAGCGCAAGGTAATCTTGGTGTATCATACAACACAAGACATTAATGAAATTAAAAGAATATTTTTCATAAAATCTACGGGTGTTACATTCTACCCCCCTTAAAATGAATTTCTCCCTCAAAATTTGTCGGGGTTATAAATGGTTTACTATTCGAAAGTTTCTTTAATAGAAACCCACATCATAAAAAGGAATACCAAATCCAATCTTAAAAAACAAAATTATGAAATGTAATGGTTACCCAAATAAACTAATCACTGGGTTTCCACATAGGTGAAAATATGGATATGGAAGAGAAATCTAACCATCATGTTCTGATGGAGAGTGGTAGAGAACATGGCTATGGAAAAGCCAGCAATCACAAAGCCATAAATTTGTGACGATCTAAGGTACAATATGATTAATCAGATATAAGAGCACTAGGACAACATTTTTGGTTTTCAAGATCATTTCCCTAAATTTGATGAATTAAATTAAATACTTACATGATTTTGGTACAATCTCACTGTTGTTCATGAATTGAACAATTTCCACTTCATATCATAAAGAAATGAATTTTAATTTGTTATTTGTGAAGCATTAGCAGATCATGTGATAGAATGATGGGTCATTCCATCTGTTTCAAGCAAAAGTTATAAGCCCATCTTATAGTGAGATTAATCGTATATGGTTCCAAAAATGGACTTATACATTATTTATCATATCACATAATAAAATAAAACTACTTTCTACTAACCAGGGACTTTCTGTGGGCTAGTGGTAGGCGATAAAGGCCAGTCGCACTTAGGTTGTGGGTTAGATTCCCACAGCCTTGTCCGACGTGATGGGTTGTCGCCCATCCTGCAGGTTTTCCTTTTTCTAAAACTACATTACTATAACATCCCATTAAAAATATCAAAAACAAAAGTTATATCCTTAATCAATACTAACTTATGTACAACATAATTCATTCCAATCTTTAGGCTTATCTAAAATACTTCGGTCCAAGCTCATAGTATAAAGAAAACGATCGTGCGAATGCCATCATTTATCCACCATATATCATAAGATATATCTTGTTGGTGAAATTAGAAACATGTTAATCCCTTAATCATGTATTCTCTTGAAGAATGAATATCCATTGAACCTTAGTGAAAACATGAATTTAGTTAAAAGTTAACATTTTCCACATACCAAAATCCTCAAAATTCTATATCCTCAAACCATGATATCACTTAGTTCTTATATCAATCATGAGTTCATGAATACTATCAAACATATTAGATTCTCTTTATCCCTTCATTATGTGCATATCATCTACATTCCAAAAATATTTCAATCACTTTTCATGGTTACCGATGCCATAAAATTATTGAAAACCAAAATAGACCAAAACATAAATATTCCAATATTCCACGATACTATATACAACCTTATTTGGTAATACCATTACATAAACACTTAATCATTCCACCATGTCGTTATCAAATTCAATATCGCCAATGGTGATCGCATGTGACTTCCCATTGTCCTTTTCCTTAAGTGGTTGCTCATTTCGATCATCACTAAATCTTGGATTAGGGCATTTATTAGCATAATGCCCCATTTCCTTGCACTTGAAGCATTGAAGTGTAGTAGGTTCATTATGTGTATCCCTTCCATTGTTTTCATCATTAGACATCTTCTTCCCATCATTACGACATTCAAATGCCCGATTACCTTCATTTCCACATTTGAAACATTTACTTGTCCCTTTAAGACAATCTCCACAATGCTTCTTTCCACACTTTGAGCATAAGGAAACATTCATCTTCTTTTCACCATTATTCTGAGATTTCTCCTTGAACTCCATCTTTCGTTTCTTGTCAAAACTATGAGATGGATAAGTAACACCAACTTCCATTTCTACCTTGATATCACAACACACTATTTCTTCATATCTACTGAAGTCTCTTATAGTTAATGCCCTTCGAAGATTTGGTTTTAAGCCACTGAAGAATCGATCAACTTTACTTTCAGGTTGGATGATAAATCCAGATGCATACCTTGCAAGCCTTGTAAAATTCTCTTCGTATATACCAACAGATTCATCATCCTTTTGCTTTAGTTCAAAAAACTCCTTCTCTATCTTTGTTCAAAGAATACGAGGGAAGTACTTATTGAAAAATAAGTTCTTGAACTCATCCCATTCCATGGACTCAATTTCATCTCTTTGCCTCATATTCTTGATAAGATTCCACCATTGATCAGCTTCACCTTCCAAACGGTATACTGATAAGATGACTTTATCATGTTCAGAACATTGAAGAACTGAAAATATCTTTTCAGTGGTACTGATCCATTGTTTAGCAACAAGTGGATCAGAAGACCCACTGAAATAAGGTGGGTGTTGCCTCATGAAGGACTCAATAGAATATTGTTCCCTTCTCTGCTCATTTGGAAGTCCAGAAAGATTCATAGCTTGTGTAAGTATAGAAATAAGATTTTGCACTCCATCTCCCATAACATTTGTTTGTTCAGGAGGACAATCATTGCATTGTCCATTGCATTGATCAACATGGTTCCTTCGGGTTCCAGCCATCGTCTAATACCCAAAAAGAATACTGTGAGTGGAAAAGATCATGCTAGGGAAAACAACATAATAAAGGGGGAGCACCCTCAATATCTAACATATTAGGTTAAATTCTAATATCTATACCATAGTTCTAGGACTGTATCCTATACGTATACTTATCCTTAGGGACATCCCTAGACATACATTAGAAATATCTCTAGGGATCTCACTAACGTTTTCGCATCCTAGTTTCCAAATGATGACTAAACCTTTCCTTTGATACCAACTATAGTGACCCGAAACATAACGTACATGGACATTACATTACTTTAGCAGAATACTTAGTACATAACAAAAACACACACACAAGTACCGTAATAGTTTAGTGTCTTTGGAAACTCTGAATATAATCTTCTAATCGTGGTGAAAGATCTTCAACATATCCCATAAAGATCTTCTTTTTTTTTCTACCTAAAACCCTTCTTTATATCCTGGGGAAAATAAAACATAAAAGGGTGAGATCAAATGCTTAGTAAAGGCAAACAAAAGAAATATCAATCACATCATATTCATAAGAACATATCTTTTGGAAATCTTAACCTGCAAAAGAGATCATAATTTCATAACATGGGATAAATAATAGCAGTGAATTGAAATCCCAATAATCATAACATAAAACATGAAACTTTGTAACATACACACATAATCGTAGAGAATAATTTCTTATTAGTCAAGACTCATTTACAAGGCTATCCTAGTGGACAAAGTCCATTTCTGAACCGAGTCACCCTCGTTTCAGTCATGTTTCACTGAACCGGTATAACCTACCGTTCCAGACATGTCTATCTCATGAGATATAAAATCTTTACCCAATGCATTGGAGGGAGATATAGGTCCCACCCATCTCATAATGATACCATTATTATGTGTTCCACAACATCATAAACCATATATCATAGCATAACCCATGTAATAAAAATGGGAATCTTAAACATCATGACTTCATAAAACAATTCATATAAGATAAAATAATTCATAAAAATATTTCCATCACAACATAATCAAATCCATGTAATAATAGGGATAAAAATAGAACCCTATATTATCATATATGGAAAATAATATTGATAAAACTCTTGAACTCCATTCTTGAAGAAAATATCCTTTCTACTTCAAAATCATTTTCCTTTCTTAATATGTCATAAAATTTTAAACTAAAAGAAGTTGATTAAAAATAAAGTTGAAAACTTGTAAAGTAAGATTCTTGGAAATAGTTTTTTTAAAAAAAATCCATTCATGTCCTATAAGTTAAAAAAACATTCTTCTCGTGCTTTTGTCGGAAAAGTCAAAAAGTACCTCGTACGAAAAACGAAAAAAGATTCCTTTCATATCTTTTACTAAAAACTCACCGAAGGGTAAAATTGGATTTAAAAAATTATAGGTGGATGGAAATAATATTTCATTTTTATGAAACATGGATGTGGATGATAAAATACATCCCTGTAAATACCAAAAAAACAATCTCGGATAAAAATGAGATTGTGATATTTCCCTTAACTTAGGTCCGATTTGCTTCGTAAGTGTCCGAACCTCCTATATAATGATTTAAATAATGTCATTGACTTATTATAGAATCATACTCATTGTTATGATATCATATATGGTTCAATTATGACTTTATATTACCCGTTCTTTTGTAAATCCCATGTTAAAGCAACATTTTGGGTAAAATTATCTTATTTATCGTACATGTTTGGACCTGTTGTTCTTCATGTTATTATTACTTATATCATGATTTAATTACTTAAAAAATGTAAATCATGATTTATATATCATATATATTCATTATATATCAAGCAAATACAATCATTTATAATAGAACATAACATATGGAGGTAAGAAATGAAGCGCACCGTTCAAGGAGACGGTAAGCCGTACGTACACATGAACGCTACTTTCATTTATATTTCTTATTTTAATGGAATTAAAACATAATGATAAATAGGTATATTATAATTACAGTATAATATCATATGTAATATTATTAACCACATCCTTTATACATCCCACATAAGGTATTAACGAATCACATCACTTTGAGGGGGCGGTAGTGCGCACTTCCTCAAATGAGATTATCGTATTTACCGACTATGGAAACCATAAAGGCTTGATATAATTGGAAATTAAAGAAGCATAAGGAAATAATAAACATAATATATATTATATATAAATACAGTTCCATCATAATGGCCACCATGAGAGGTGGTAGGAGAAAATCGAACAATCATCGTTTCATGAGGCGTTAGTTTGTCATCACAGAAACATTATGTTCTTCATCCATTAGATGGAGGTGTGTGTAAGTGTAGTTCCAATCCTTCTCATAAAAACATCCTAGTATATTTATTATATTTTCTTTGTTTCAAAAGAAAGGATTAAAAATAGTTTAGGGGTTGGGGAAGTAGAATAAAAGAAAACATCTTAAGAGAAATTGTTACTTTTAATTTTGGTAACTTCCTTTGGTTTGAATCAAAAGGACTTCTTGGAGAGTCTTCTGCCTAGTGTAAGGATTCAAGGGGGAGTAGAGGGATGTAGGGATCTTATTTGGGCAGTTTTTGGAGGAGACAAAAGTCTTTAGAGGTGTGTGGAATTTCATTGAAGTGGTCTCCTTTTATAAGGGAGTGGAGGGGATTTTTAGGAAAGTGTGAAAAAATTATTTATTATAAACTTATCTTCGGTTTCAAGAGGTCCAAAACACATTAATGTCAATGATACGATGACTCATATTCGAAATAAAACCATATAATAGGAATTGGATAGGTTTTGGATGATATTTTAATCATTTTAATCTTATTTATTTATATCATTTATTAATGAGGTAAACATTACATCATTACTGTGTCATAAATAATTTAATTCATTTGATTTATAAAAATTATGAAACAAATACCATGATTTAGGGAATATTTTTAGCTTTCGAAATAATATTTATAGTCTAAAATATAACTTATATATCCCCTTATAAAAATTAATTACTAAAAGAGTTTTGTTAAAGTCAATTTCGTCTTTACATTAAATTAATTAATCCAAATTGTCATTTTCACTACCAAGTGGTTCATTGGGGTCCCCAAATCGGCCCAAGGATGCCAATGGTCGTCCACTACTCATCCAATAAGGTTAGGACAAGTTTCAAGGTAATTTTTAATTATTATAATATTATTTTATCCTTGAATTACCCTATTAACCTTTAACCGCAGTAAATAAAAATTACCGTAGTTTCTATTCATAATGCCCAAAAATAAAAAGTAGCTTATTAAAATAATTTGGACCCACTTATTCCAAATATTGAATCAATTTTTCCAAATTCAATACACAAAATTTGCAGAAATTAATTTAAAAATTAATCCCGTTGTTAAGCAAACACGTTTTAAAAGTTAAAGCATTGCCAAAGATTGAATTTATTTAACCTACGAATTCAAGGTAGAATCAATGCTAATGGAATAAATTATATTAAATGGTAAAAATATATTCTATTTATACTTTAAAACCATTAAATATGATAATTTGACCATATAAATTATTTTGATGAAAAAAGTTGTTTTTAATTAAAATATAGCGTGTTTTTACTATTCATTAAAATATGAATGTTATCAGAATAATATGAAAAACTTATCCAAAGTAAATTTTTATATCTTGATTCTAAATAAGAATTTTATTTTTTCAAATTGAACTTCTAAACTTGTCACAAACTAGATTTAATGTGGGTGCGCCATTAAAAGGTGGTAAAACTGCATTTTTTGAAAAATACTTATTTTACCCGAAAATTTTATTTTGTTCTCTTAACACGTTCTAGAAAATGTATAAGATGAATAATAATGTTATAAAATTCAAATTTTAGTTAATACTATTCATAACGTCTAGTTTATAATACTATTATAATAATATATCATTGGTTAGTAAAACCCGGTATTGCGTACAACACACGCTACCAAGGAAGGTCGCGATTGCGTGTAATGCAAGCCAAGTCAGGGTTGCATGTTGTGCAAGAATCATTCGTTGTTTCTTATAACAAAATCCAACCATATTTCTTTTATACATTGAATATATATATATATATACAATCAATGTTGTGTAGAATGACTATTATCCAAATTTTGTGTAACACGATCCAAGAAAAGTGTTGCGTGTACCGCAAGCTAATACAGTGTTGCGTATTGAGGAAGGTAATACTGGTGTAGCATACAACACAAGATATTAATGAAATTAAATGAATATTTTTCATAAAATCTCGGGGTGTTACAGTTGTAATAGGATAACTCCTCTAGTCTCCCAGTGTATTTTTCATAAACATGCGTAATATAGATATACACTTTGGGACTTTTTTGTCCTCACCATTATCTAGAATATTTTATGTGATATTTTAAAGGTTTTAGGAGTCATTAGCATGAGATTATTTTTTGGTTGTTTTTTCAATTGTGGTTTGTGTGATAATGTGTTCAATAAATTATAGCACATACATTGACAGTCCTGGCATGTAATGTTCTATATCTTATTTCGATCTCATTTAAACTTATTGTTGTTATTTTTCTCCATGAGTTGAAATTTTTAAAACATGATTGATTTTGATCACATGTGGATGTGTGTGAGTATCTCATGATATATTTATGAATTCGATTCTATTGGGAGATATTATAATATCTTGTTTACATGATAATTATGTTCACATGATATTTTTTTCTTCTATATGCTCTTAATATAATGTTATTCCAATGTGTGGGATCTCCCCATATGTATGTTACCATTTCATTGGAGGATTTTATTGGTACATGAGAGAGGTGGACCATCATGACATGTTTTTCCCTTAGAGGGGGAGTGATCATGCTTTCAATAATTGAAATAAGGGACATAAACATAAGGCTCTGGTATAAGGTGACTGTGGTGTTGTTTCAATGGTATTAATGAGGTTTCCATGATTTACCACGTAACATTCACCACTAGGAATCATTGTCTTTGAGAATTATTCTCAAAATGATGGTTCTGAGTGGAATGGTATTGCAGATGGATGTATGTAATTAGGTATCATCGCTTTGACATGTTAGAGGGTTTTTTTTCACAACATACAAATTTCATAAGTCATATGACATGACAACCAAGAAGGTTTGATTATGGGTTTACGGTGAATTTTTCAGCACAAAAATTCTCAAACTTATATTGTAATTTTACACAAATTATTCATTTACTATCATTTTTAGAATATACTTTTTTTACTTGAGAAAATAACATAACGATGCATTGGTAGTGTCATACTATGTCATGTACTCATAGAATACTCAGAAATTTTGGTGTTCTTGTATAATTCACTAGAGATATGGCGAAGGGAAATGGTCCTATTTTGGGAAGATGATAATATGAGTGCGAAGTTAGAGATAATTAGGAACGACATTATCAGAACCCATAATTATTTTATATATTTATATAATTTTATCAGTATAGAAATATTTACACATTGGGAGCTCATTTTTATGTGCCATGTATTCCACCTTTGTTATTATCTGTGATTACTCTAATGATTTATGGTTATTTATTTATTTTTATCTATTATAAGTTTTCCATGAAATGATAGAGAATATATTGTCTCCCCATTGGGGGACATAGACCCTTGCTTCATGTCATCAACTTCATAAATAGGGGGACGTAAATATTAGTTCATTTAACACATTGAATAGACCTGGAGGTGTGGGTTAGAGGTGTTAAATAGTGGTATCATATATAATACACATCCTGAAGTGTCGAGGCACAAAATGTGAATAATTTTTGGTTCCGCAATGAGTGAATTATGCTTTAAATTATTGGTGAGTCTAAAACCCCATAAAAAGTGAGGCTTAAAAGACAAAATTATATTAATCATATCAATGAGGATCACCTTTATTTTCGGGAGCTTTCTAGACTAGAACTCCATAGTTAACTATGTATGGTTGGGAGTAGTGATCATGATGGGTAACCTTTTAGGATGTTTCCTAGGGTGTGTGTGAGTGTGGAAAAAATATAGTGAAATAACATGTGTTGTACTATGGGGATTGTCATTAGTTTGATAATTCACCTGATAAGTAATTTCATGTGGTGTTCTTGGAAGGAAAAAATGAATTATAAGTGACCAATGGGATTATATGACTAGGTTCATGGCTCAGTTCATGACATTCGTAATAGGTGTTAGAGTTTTGATAGAAATGATATCACTCTTGAATAATATATCTCCTTGTAGAGGGACATTGTGGTATACTAATCATTATCCAAGAGGATTATTCCTTATCTATATAATGAGGTTTGGTTATAAGTGATTTCAGGATTACCCTTATTTTTATTATTAACATAATATAATCTTAATAAATTACATGAAATAGTTATATATACCGTATCCATAGGACTCATTTGGATATTTATTAATATATTTTTCTATGTTTTTTTGTTATTAGAAAATGTTATGACTTGTGTTCATAATTAACATCAATATGATTTGAACATATTGATTTAGTGGATAGAATTGGATTCAAAAATAAATCATGGAAATAATTGATAAATAAAGGGAATAATATGAGGTAATATGGCAATAATAAATAACCATAAAAATACTAAGTTCCATATTTCTTCCAAATTGACACTTTTCATGACCCCCAACTTCTAATCTAGTTTTTCTTCCATAGTTGGGCTCCCTGTGATTATATTTTGAATGTCAATAATGTAATGGGTGACCACAATAGTATTAGCTACCTAATTTTTCATTTTACTTTGGTTAAAAAATATTGGTGACCCTAAAAATATTAGGTTACAATAGCAATAGAGTTTAGTTTATCCATATAATGGATGGGGTAAAAGACATTCTAGTCATATTTATATGATTCGTATAAGATATAATTGGTATGATGTTCTATATAAATAACTAAATGGAGAGATAAATTATAAAAAGGTATTATTTATGGGTGAAATTTAGATCATAAATAACAAATGGATGGGATGAATTTAAATGTGGTTATCATTTTTAGTGGGACAAAATTTAATACAATTCCTTACTATATGTTTGTAAAATATGATACTTAAATAATAAAAGACTTGTTTAAACATTAAATGGAATCAAATCATCAATCATTACATTTATTTCAAGTTTTTGGGGGGATAAGAATTACGTAGGAATATCCAATTATTAATAACATAATAGAAGTTCTTATGAAATAGAAAATTCTATGACTTAATGAAACACTGTACAAAGTATCCAACTATTGATTTTCCAACACTTTGACACAGATTCTAACCATAATAATTAAGTGGTTCACTTAGGTGTTCAAATGAGTTATATAAATGATAACATAAGGAAATTGGGTGTCTACACATATATTAATTATTATGGGTTTGGTAAATAAGTTAGTGGGAAAAAAGGTTTCTTGAAGGATTTTTTGGTATGGTATTCATATTTTTTTCATGAATGGGAATTTTTTGACAACATGAATATGTATATGAAATTTTTACCGTATTTATCAATGTGTTGATAAGGAATGAATTAGGAATTTTATATATATGTTATGAAACTTTGTGAATAGTAAATTTGAGTTAAATTTACTACATGAAGAATTTAATTAAATTGGAGATTCCAAAAATGTTTCTTTCAGTGGCCCATAAAACTAATTTAAATCAAAAACTTATCAATAAAGAGAAATATTTCCATGTGATGGAATTATCCAAGATAACTATTGGGGATTGAAAAAATCCATGGAATGTTAACTGGTAGTAATTACTCTTATAAATATTGATTCTTATATTTTAAATGATATTGATCCCAAATTTGTTGTTTATTAGTGTTGTATATATATAATAGCTCAAAATAAAGGGACAATTTATAAAGCTTGTTGTTTTCATTTAAGTGACGATGCTAAGAGTTTAAACATAAAATATTTGAATGTAATGAAATATATAACTCATTGATATATATATGTAAATTATATAGACCTTAATCATATTTCACTTATATTATAAGTAGAGTTTTTTATTAAAAATAATTGTTATAAAAAATACTAGATAAGTGATTTTATATACATGGTTTATTATTCCTAGAATTCTATAACATGCTTTATGAAAAATATAAGGATAAAAAATATCCAAAATAAAATAATTTATCTAGATTTTCATGAAATATGAGGAATTAATATTCCACCCCCAAGAGTGTCACATATTATAGAATAGTAATGTTTTAAATAAAATGATCTATATACATATAGATCCCTATATGATTTGGATGTGATAATTTATTTGATTAATATTCCTAAAAAAAGTAAATAAGTATTATTTACTAGAAACAATGGAATTTTTAATCTTAGATTGATACTGAAAAAAATAATATAGTTTATGAGCGGCCAGTTGAATTTTTTTTTCACCTCGAGATGTCAAAATTTAGTAAATAAGGGATTTTATTAGTCAAAATAAAATGGGAATGTCCTTTTATATACTAAATATGATTAGGATGTATTGTTAAGGGAAAACAATATGAAAATTTTTACTAGTTGCCAAATTATTTCAATGAAACAATTGGTGGAAAAGGATTCCAATAATGATTATGATGATGTACATATAGTGGTTTATATGTAGATAATAGATGTTATTCACATTATAACATTGGATGTCTTAGTGTTAAAGAGTTCAAATATGGTCAAGGAGATGAAATTTTTTAATATTATTCCTAACACTCACTCATATTCAAACTAAATTACTTCATAGATGTTACTCACGAATGATTTTAAAGTGAGGGTTTAATTCAAAAGTAACATAAATATGTGGATGGAATTACATTGAGTTGCAATGAGTTTAAAAAACATATAAAAGAGTCTAAAATATATGTTTTAATGTTAATTTATCAGATATGATTTTCTAGGTAGGTTAATATGTATATTTTTCTTATGTACTCATAAATATGTTCAATAACCTAAAATGTATCAAGATTATACAAAAGGCTATCTCCACAATATCATTACATCATGTTGGATGCACACACACACATAGATATATATTGATATACATATCCAAAATTGAAATGATGATTTAGTTCTCAAGGAATCCCTTTGATTTATCCCTAACAAAAATTCTTCATTTAGTTATATAGGTTATGAAAAAAAATATATTAATGTTTGAATGACTATCTTTATTGTACTACGATTTATAATAATATCTAGTGATACAATATAGGTTGTGTGCACTGGATGACCATGAAGTATAAAATATATTTTCCTATACAGTTGGAATTTTTTATAATATGTGTTAGTAGTTCATATTTAGGGTCCCCACTACCTATTGTTAACGAGATAAATAATTTGAGAACCTTCATATATTAATTCCCTTCTTACATAATCCTTGAGGCATTGGTAATCAAGGGTTGTTGGGTATGTTGATTTTCATGTCATCAGTTTGTGCTTAACCAAGATTTTATTTAACCTCTCATAAGAAAATTATGACATATATGAACAAAAATGTGTTTGAATTAGGAGGTGCTTAGTTGTTCCATTATAGTATATATGATGTTCATATATATTCAAGTGAGTGACATATGTCTTTTTCATCCATAAATGTGGATGACATTTGATGTATTAATCAAGCTGGTCGGTCTATAATCAATGAATCGAGACCATATTAGTTGGCTATATAGGATTGACATACTCTATACCCCATGTTCTCATTACATATTTGATAAATGGAACATTAGAAAATATTTTAATGCATGCAATGTAGCTGCTGAACACAATACAAATAACATTAAATTAGCCATGTTTTCACAAAAGGTAGTGAAATTCTATCTTAACCATGTTTCCATATAAACATTGATGATTTGGCCATTTTTTGTGTCATTTTGAAATGTGGCTGAATTTATTGTATAGCTATGTTTTCATTTAAAATTATCAATTTTATCCATATTTTTAGAGACTTTTTAAAGCATATCTAATTTACTTTTAATCTTGTTTTAAAAACATCGCTAAATTAAATAATTACATAAATGGTATTTGATTAATAAACACACACACACACAGATATACATATATACACACAAATATAAATACATACTCATAAACACACACACACAAGTTAGTAAAAAATTCATATTAATTTATAATTACTAAATAAAAGATCATTATATCATATATATATATAAATATATTGACGTATTATTCTATTTATAAATATATTAATTTATATGTAAGTTTTTATTAGTTTATATATATATATAATTAATAATAATAATACATATTAGATTGAATTATATGTTAATAGAAAATGTTATTTACATAAATTTATTATCCACATAGATATTTACATAAAAATACCCGATCAGAAAAGTTGACTGATAATTATAATAAATTTCTAATAACTAAATATATTTCATTAATATATAAATTTATTATATATATATATATATATATATATATTTGTACATATGTATAATTTTAAAATTATATTTATATACAAATTTATATATTTATGATGATTTATATAATATATATATTTAAAATATTACATATATAATAGTATTATATAAAACTAAAAATAAATTTTATATACTATATATATACACAAATCAAGATATCCATACATAGAGACATACATATATTTAAACACACAAAAATGAAAGTTAAAACATAATTATTGTTAATAAATAATAAGTTAATAAATGATCATTAATATATATATATATATATATATTAATATATATATGTATATATATTTATATCAATATTAAATTAATAAATTAATATATATTTATATATATTATTATTAAAAACTAAATAAATGATCATATATATACTAATTAATGTATATATATATAGGGAAATATAAATTAATAATAATATACTTGTAAATTTATATATTTATATATTTTAATTAAAATAAAAATATATTTGTATATATATATGTTAAAATATTAATTAAATTAAAATATATGAAATGATATTAAATATTATACATGTGTGTGTGTTTAATAATATATGTGTAATGATATTTCAAATTACTAAATTTTGACCTAAGTGAGTAACTCAATAGTGGGTTGAATTGAGTTACCAATTAAAATTTATCTTAAAAGAAGTTTAAATATAACTTCCCCATTAAAAATAAAATCCACCAGTTAATCAAAATAGTTGTTTAATATAACTTTTTTCATTCAAAATATTCCCCAACTCTTGATTAGTGCTAGTTAAAAACAATATAAATATTATTCTACTTTTTGAGATGGATTTACTTTATAAAACACTTATATAAGAACTAGTTAAGATTTTCTACCAAATTAGTAGTTTTACTATTTGAATAAGATTTAGTTTAATGCTTTGAAATGAAATAATAAACACACATAGGAATTAAAACACTGTATTTAGTCTCAAATAATACAAATCCCCAAGAAGATTATATAAATTTATAATTTGATCCATAACCTAGATTGGGTAAACATACAATTGCTAACCAACTATCTAGGATAAACATAGACCTCTTCCACAATAACCATGTGAAGAAAAAACCAAAACCACAAAAGGACCTCTCAAAAAACATTGTGGGTATACATATGACATGAGAGAGATGATGGTTTCTTGTATCATCCAGTTATAGCACATGAGGAAGTGTGTGTGGATAAATAAGGCAACAACAAACTGATCAAAAATAAATGATAGAAATATAATGGTAAATTAAAAATATATAGAGAATTTATGTTTCTCAGTCTGATGTGCTCTAAATATAAGAGACTCCTGAAATGATTCTTGGTGAATATCTCATACTAATTTTCTAAAATTCAGTAAAAAAGAGCATCATAAGAATTATTTCTCTTACCTATGGGAATGGATTAGAATGTTCTATATAGTGAACTCCATAATATTAAAAGTATAAGTAATAATTTTGATAGTTACTTTTTTTTACAAAAGTCACACTTTATCATATGTTCGCACCAGGTTGAGATCTTACACTATACTCACTTTTCTTCATACAAGAGTATGAATTTCTGAGTTTAATCATTCGGATCTACTAACTCCTCATACTGAACTCCTTACATTGCCTTTAATGATCAATACAGTGGTTATGAAAATAATTATAAAATAAACTATGGCATTAAATTAATTAATATAGTCATTGGTAACATTTAATTAAATTTTCCTAGAATAGAGATAGTGTCTTCGGTAAGCGATGACTCATAAATAGAAGTGATTCAGGTTCCATGGTGAGTTAGGCTGGTGGTAGGGCATCTAGTGTTTAGTCTGGATCAGTAGTGACTAATCTTAGTGGTGACATATAATGATGGTAAATCATCTCATCATTTACTCATATGATGGTAGGTCACCTTATGTGGTGACCCATTCCCAATGGTGACTGCTTTTAGTGGTGATTCAAATTTAGCGGTGAAAATTATCTAATGATAGGTAATGTCTAGTGGTGAATTATTTTCAGTGGTGAGTCATTTATGGCAGTGAACCATTCCCAGATGTGACTCAACATCAATGGTATGTATTTTTTGGTGGTGAATCAACTTTAACTATGTTTTTTTCTTGTGGTGACTAAACATCTCTAGTGATTCATTTCTGGTAGTAACTCATGCTGAATAGTGACATATATATGGAGATTACTTTTTTCAAAACATATTAATGTTTCTCAAAAAATTTCATATATTATAAAATAAAATTATAAAATGGTATATAAAAAATTAATAACATAATTAACATTATCTGTGTTTATTATAACAATGAGTTCCCAACAATATCTCCCTTTTTTATGATTAAAAAACCTTGAATTATAGATAACCTATAAAAAATAAACTTTTGCATAAAATAGATGTATTTTAAAAGGTAATTATAACTTTATATCACATTAAAAATATATTTTGACAGATTTGAAAATAATTCGATAAAACATTAAAACAAAAGACATAATTTAATAAGGCCTAGAAAATATTATGTTACAAATAGTATCATAGGTATTCTTAAGATATGGTATGTGAGATTAAAATAATTACAAAAATAAATAGCCGTAATTGATGAAAATAATATAAAAGGTAATATTTAAACACATATGGTTTTATGGAATAACATTGATTTAAAATAAAAGGCATGTTAAGAAATATCAAATTGATCTCACCCTTTTTGTACTGTCAGACTGTGATGTAACAAAGCATTAAAGGGAAACTATAAAAAAGATGAATAATAAAGGGCCTTCCATTAATGACTAATTAAATTAATATCCATTTAAATGGAGGGGAAAAATTACATATAGATGTCCCTATCAATTATTAATCATAATTTCAATATTCTTCATCCTAGGATGTTCAAAAAATTGGTTATTTTCCCTTAATAGAGGATGGGTGAATAATTGTAGATGCTAAGGTGGATGTGATTGAGTCTATAGGGATTTTAGGTAGAGAAGGAGGTTCTTTTTTAATAATTGTCTAGTTATGGAGGAAAACTTCTCTAGTAGTTATTCTAGAATTATGGGACTATGTTGGTAAACGATTATTTGCATTCTAGGAAAGAGATAGTCTAAAAAATATGGAGTAGTAGCTGGACGATTGAGATTAGATGTCACTAGTATGGAATCTTGAGCTACTACTATTGTGCTAGATACATGGAGAAAAGGGTTCATCAGATTGATGATGTCCATAATGATATTTCCTCATCACTCCATGGCAGTAATAATGTTTTTTTCTCCTCCATAAATAATTTAATCACTAGATTCATCAGTTTTATCTATCTGAAAAATTAGTTAAAGTCTTCTATTACTGATGCAATCATGAGGTTATCCATAAAAAACATGATGTCGGATATTATCTCATGTTTGGGGTAAAAACTCAAAATATAATATTAATTTACTTTTTTAATAGTATAGTTTTCATTCATTATATCATTAAAATATTCTCTTACCATCTTAGACACATAATCACTATTATTTCTAATATACCTCAAACTCTTCTAAGGGATATTAAGAACATATCTTGTAATAGAATGAACGAACCACCTAATAAATGATTTGATCAACACAATATCCAAGGAAGGAGGGGGCACATTCGAAGTATAATCCATTGAAGATATATTATACCACATCTATAAATAACCATCCAGATATTTTGAAAATTATTATCTCATTTTATCCATTATAGCTCTCGAGGACTCCAATTCATTCTCTAGACTTATTTTCTCTATCTCCACTTCTTGAATGTTGTGAAACATCTTTGGAGAAATGTGGTGTATCAAAATCTCTAATAAATTTATAGCATCACTCTTATTGATATTTTTACCCAGAGGAGGTTTATTCCTTATAATCATATCAAAATCATAATGAATCCTTTCCATGAAAGACTCCACGTCTGCTATGGAAGAACTGTCAACCAGAACTGGGGAAATACAAAGAAGTAGACACTCTCTCCTTAGTAGCCCATGCTGGATCAGATCTGGTATGAATATATAATGAAAATCATTGAATTACTCTTACATTTTATATTATCTCAATAATGGATCCCTTAGACTCTAAATTTATTGTTACTAGGGATATAGTTTATCCTTTCATTGGTAGAATCCTCTAACCAATAGAGTCATGTTATTCCATGCCATGTATCACATATCTTGGATACCTATCCCTCTTTTCCAGACCCGAAACACCTACTCTAGAATATTATAGAAAATAAGACTCAATAACTGTAGGCCTAACCACTTCATGCATAGCATATTCACTATCATCATATGCTATATCTGAATGTTTGACTCTATGGCTCACAAAACTCATATTTTCCTCCCCCTCAATAAGATCTCTTAAACTATCTCCATTAGATTCATCAAAATATCAAATAGGGATTGGTATCTCCACAGTTATAGAATAATTAGATATAACTAGATAAGAGACGTGTTCTTGAGGCATCTCATGATCATCATGCCTATCATGGTCTGAACCACCATCTCTTCCATCTTTATCATCATTTCCCTCATATTTCTTATCTCTGTTACATTTATCATCATCTTATTATTTGTTATATCCTTTATCTTCATCTTACTTTACATCAACCCTTTCAATATTTCCATCACTTTGTTCATCAACATTTTTATTACCATTATCAATTCCATTTTCAAATCCATCTTCATTTACATTACATTCATGGACATCTAAAACATCAATGGAAGACATAGAAGATGAAATCATATACTGTTATCCTCATGAGTATTTTATTTTTTTTCATCATTACCTTATCTAAAAATAGTATCTTTAACTATTAGAGGCCAAGGAGGACTATTTGGACCATAAGTGAAAGATGGGATTTCAGGTATTTTCGTGTCACAACCATATTCAACTGAAAACTCTTGGTCCTTAATACCTAAACTAGTAGCCTCCTCTTATACATTCTCCTCATCTCAATATTCTACCACATCATCTATTTCAAATCTACTAAGAACAAGATACTTATATCCTATAAGGTGATCCATAGGATTAAAATCAACTTACAACATATCAATATCATCATTCCATTTTCTCATGCATGGATTCCAAATAATTTTCATTAAAATAAAAATGAATTTGGTAAAACAAAACCTCCATATTTCATATTAGGTTCTTCTTCCCCATTAATCAAACCCTTGGCCCCTGGTATGAAAATTTTCATTTATGGTAAATCTATGATTTTGACCTGGAATATGGTTTTCCAATTTCCATCATATGAACCATAAAATAACATCACAAATTGATTTTATCTCCTATTTTCATAATTTTTAGTAAATATAAATTTTGGTATCACATTGTACTAAACTATCCTCTTATTTCACAAAACATGTTAAAAATAAACATAAGGAGTAGTCTTTACTCACCATCTAACTCGATTAAAGTCAGTCACCATATGGTTTCATCTCCAATTATCTCTTCCATGGTATCATCGTATTTAAAATATTCACTATTACTTAGAATTGATCCCTAATAATCATTTGGGAGTCCTTCGAGAGTAACATTAAGATATCTAGCCCATCAAATTGAAGAGAAAACATCCTTCTACACTTTTATCACACTTAAAACGTAGTATTTATTTTCCCCAAATATAAACTCAATATTATGACCACAAAGATTCACTAATCTAGGATAGAGTGGACTCCCATTATCTTAAAACCACTATACCCATCCCTAGTCTTCAATGTCAGTGAGAACAAAAAAAATTTCGTTATAGAAATAACTCATTATTTACATATTTTGTAGGTACCACTGTTTAATTAGAAATGTGTGGGTTTCATGGATCACATTTAGATCTAAATGAATTTTATCCTTTATTTTTTGAAATATGTCAATCGTTGGGAGTTTATTGAGTGGGTCCCTCCACTATAACCATTCTGATGGTGCAGAGAGTTTCAGTCAAGGATGAGGGAAGGAAAAATGACATGAGTGAAGAGTTCATGGGGAGTTTAAATGTGTAATATGTGAGGGAGATACCATAAAATTTATTATAATCATCTAGTTTATATCATTTATGGATTTTAAAATAGAAAATAGATATAATGTATTTAAATAAAATGAAATTAAAATTATACAGAAAGGAAAAATTAGTAACGTTGACTTAATTCCAACAACATGTCATAAAATTCTGTGTTATCCAATGGTGGGTTATCTAAAAGTTGTCTATAAATTTTTGGGTTATCCAATGGTGGGTAATTTATAATGGTGAGTAATTTTCTGGGATAATCACCAATGGTGGGTTATTTCTAATATTGGGTACCTAGAATTAATGTCTACCCTAAATATAGGACTCTTAATTAATATATAATGTAATTTATTCTCTAATAATTCAAAATATCATTTAAATATCATCTATATGATTTTAATTTTAAATTTTTTTAGGATTTATATCAACATTTTGAAAAAACACACTGAAAAAGTGATTTCTTACACCAATATGTGTTGTTCTAGAGTGAGGTAATGGATTATTAGAGAAGATTATAGCACTTGGGTTGTCTTAATTTATAGGAACATGTATAAATTCATATACATAGTCTTGTATGTTGTGTTTCAATAGGAAAATTTCGTCACAGCGTCTACCTGTAGCTATGTACTCAGCTTCAACCATATACAATGAAACATAATTTTGGTTCTTACAGTAACAAGAAACTGGATACTTTCTTTGAAGATGACGTGTTCTAGAGTTTCTCCATTATCTAACTTAACACCACCAAAATCATAATTTTAATAACACAATTTGTTAAATTCATTTCCCCTAAGATAGAAAAATCCAAAATTTGTTGAATATTTGAGGTATATAAAATATCATTTAATGGAAGGAACATGTTATTTTTTTGGTTTACTTGAAAATGATCACACAATAATACACAAAACATAACATCTAGTCATCTAGCAACTAATTAAGGAAGACTTCAAATTATTCCACTCTAAAATAATCCATCCACTAGTTTCCAAACTGCATCATGATCTTTTATATAGGTGTTACCCTTAATAGTGTCACTACATTTTGTTCTATCCAATCCGAATTGTTTAATAAGATCTTTGGTGTACCTATGTTGATTTAAAATGATTCCTTACTTATTTTGTAAAATATGAAAACATTTAAAGAATATTAGTTCGCTCATTAAAACCATTTCAAATTCATTTTTCATCATTTTTGAAAAATTAGCACACAAGGAATTTCTAGAAGATCCAAAAATAATATCATCTATATATATTTGAATAGCTAAAAAATCTTTTGAAATTTGTTTTCTAAAAGGGGGGATCATTTATACATTTTGAAAAACCATTTCAAATTATAAATGATCTGATTATATCATACCTATATCTATGAGGTTGTTTTAAACCATATAATTATTTTGTTAATTAGACATCATGATTGAGAATGAGAGTGTTTTCAAAAGTATGGGATTGTAAAAAAAATAAATATACATCATAAATCCATTATATAATTAACTTTTGAAATCCATTTTATATAGTTTTAAACCAAAATAATCTTCTAATGTGAGTAGGATTATTATTGATTCAATTACCTCTATGGGTGAAAAGGTTTTATCATTGTCAATACCCTATTATTGACTATACTCTTGTGAAAATTGTCTATCCATATTTTTTATTATGGTTACGGATTCATCAACTTTGTTTCAAAATACATATTTAATTCCAATATTTATGGTGCCTTTTGGTCAATCAAAATTTATAAAATTTCATTTCATTCAAATTGATTAATATGTTCTTACATAGCCAATTCCCAGAATTCATCATAAATAGAAGAAGTGATGTTATCATATTCAATTTGGGACAATAATAATTGATATTCTACCTCATTCCTTAGATAAGATCTAGTTTCTATACCTCTATTGAGGTATCCTACTATATCATCTAGATGGTGGAATTTATAATTCCAGGTAGCTCATTGAAATATGGGTTAGACACCTAATTTTCTTATACATGTCAGCATCAGGTTGAGCAAGTTCATAATAACTAGATGATTATTCTACATCTTTTACCTTAGTGTTAGTAGGATTGAGATTAATTTCGGGAGGGGAAAAATCATCCTCATGATTTTCTAAAGGGTTCGTAGGCTCATGTGGATCAATGTCATCAATCATGATATGAAAATATTCTTCTATAGTGTATTTTATTTTGTTAAACACTTTATACAATTTATAAAATGATTAATAATAATGAAATATTCCTTCAATGATCCTTGAGAAAAACTTATCATGATTGTTCTTAGTGTTAAGAATAAAAAAAATTAAAACCAAAAACTATAAAGTAATTATCATTAGTGTTTATATTATTCCAAATTTTATAAGGGTTTTCTTTAAAATAAATAAAATTTGCACTATATTTATTATGCAACAGGTTGTGTTCATAGCCTCTTATCAAACGTAGATATGTAAGTCATATTAATTAAGCATTGTTTGGGATATCTATTAAATTGTTATATTTTTTATTTATATGACCCCATCTTATTTTGGGTCCTAGGAGTAGAAAATTTATGATTATAACCATTTTGTGAGAATGTTGATTCAAAGACATGATTTTAAAACTCATGATGATGGTCACATATTAGGGTCTTAATCCTATATCCACTTAGGTTTTCAACATACCTAGAATTATTTTTAAAGTAAGAGTAATCTTAACTTTTTAAAGATAAACATAATACCCAATTATATCTAGAAATTTATTATTTAGGAAAATATATATTTCTTCCTATTGAAACTAGATACTCTAGATGGTCTAATAATCCATGTGTTCCAACTCAAGAGGTTGATATGTTGAAACTTATTTTTTTGATTTAAAATATATTTTCTATTGTTTACCTCCATTCCATGGGTGACACACATTATCATTTGTGTATTCAAGTATGGTTAGATCATTAACTAAACCATTCCATGTTATATTTATATGTTAGTAAATATTAGAGTTGAATAATCTGATGTTATAAATCCAAGACTCCTTTTAAAATGAAATTTATTATTAAACATTTTAGGAAAATAATAATCTAAGTTAATAGAACAAAAAATTTTATTTTTAAAAGTAGTAAATACTTATGCATTCATAGAATCATAACAAAACATGAATTTTATTAAAATTTTAGATTAAATCAATCATCATATATCTATGATATGATATGTATATTATATATTAATCCATCATGAAATAATACTTTATAAATTAAGATAGAGTTAGAGCTTAAGATCTAGACTAGGAAATTAATTTTTCCTTTAGCATTTTCACTAAAGGGGACATGTCCACCATCATCCTTAATCATGTTCATGAAGCTTCAGTTATCCCCAGTCATATGTTTGAAACATACTCTATATAGATACCATATACTTTTATTATAGATTTTAAAGAAGGTTCCCTATAAAAAAATTTTATACCATAAATGATTTCGTTACTCAAACTTTCACGGTTCTAGATATGTCAGTATTTATATCTCTAAAAAGCCCTAATTTATTTATGGGTTTTTCATAAGCTGATTTTAAACATTTATAAATTAAAAAATTATTTATTCTATTAAAATAACAAGTATTAGAAGAAGATGAATATAATATAAATTTATTCATAATAATTATTATCTATCCAGGATCATATCCAATACCTATGGTATATTTTCATGTACTTTTCCTTTCCTAACATCGGTGTGAGATTTTCTCTTCCAATAGTGAATCTCCCTAATTTCTAACGACTTATTAAAAAAATTCAGTTTAGTATTTTCCCTCAATAATTGGTCTTTCTTTTCTTTCTCAATAGCAAGGTGTGATTTAATACTATTAAAATGAACCATGTTGTTCCTTCATGATTTTTTATTTATCTTTCATCTCATTGAATTTATCTTCAATCCTATTATAGTATTCATTAAATTACTAGTTTTTAATATTTTCATCATTATGTTCATCTACTAAATGATTTCAATTCTGTACATGAGATTAATAGGTACCTATGATATGTTTTCAATAAGGAACACATTTTCTTTTTCAATATTTTCTTCATGGGTTGAGTATGTGTCACAAGATCTATCGTATGAGGTACTCTAAGTGGATTTAATCATATTATTATATTTTATATCCTTATTAACATAATTATTTTTTATTTTTATTTTGAGAAGTCATCCTTAACATGTCCTTTTCTCTTAAAATCATAAAAGATAATCTCATTATGATTTTCATGTCTTTTCCATTCTTTAATACAATTCCTTATATTATCAATGTTCAACTTTTAACTTGGTTTGTTGAATAATTTCTTCTTTTTAGAAAATTTCTTGAATATTATTCCAGATGGGGAATCTCTTAACCACTATGTAACGTCCCGGGTCCGAGTGCCACTGAACAGGTGCCCTGAGCCCGGTTCTCGATGTGACCTCATGCGCATTTCCCCAAACGCTTGAGGCTGCCGACTAGCAGTGAGGGCCCAAGTTTGATAGTGGGGAAATTATGCCCTCAATTGTCAAAGTGTAGCGAAGCGGAATTTAAATAAAACATACAACAAACAGCGGAAGCAGTAAATCATACACAATTGAAATAAACAATAGTAGTGGATATAACCTACAGTATATATAAAATGATACTACATGTCTCAAGTTCAAAGAAAATAGCCAGAACATGTTATACATTAATATAGTACAGTAAACAGAAGAGTACAACAAAACAAAGCAAATAGCTGGCAGTGGCATCGCGAGCCTAGGCTCTGTCCCATGCCCTCCTACTCCACAACAAAAGTCAAGTACCAGCATAGGGACACTTTCCCATATCCACACCTGCAGAAACGTAATCAATTTGGGCTGAAAATCATTACCCAAATATGGTGTATGAAATATATCTCAGTAGGCACCCACCAAAGGCCCGTGCCCAACTGCATGTAAGCATGCAACAACAATGTGCAGTGGTAAAATGCAATAATGTAAGCATTACTCAAAAGTAACTGAATACCAGTTATATTTCCATTTTATTTTTCATTTAATCATTTAATTTAGTAACATTATGTGCTCAACAGCACCAACCCCTCAGGCCAACCAATATCTTTCCCTAAGGCTAATATAGTGAACCATGTCCTCAGGCTATACAAAATCCAACCCATAGTTTTTTCCCTCAAGCATAACAGAAGTTTCCCTCAGGCGTAGGAAGTGTCGCCCTCAGGCAGAGAAGTCTGTCCCTCAGGCCCAAAAGGTTTCCCTCAGGTGAAATAGAACGTCTCCCTCAGGAAAATACAGTCATGCCCTCAGGCTAATCACAACAATTCCCTCAGGCTAACCACGTAACCAGGCCATCCCTAAAACGAAACAAGTAATAACAAACAATTCCTCTCAAGGAAATTCTATTACTACTTTAAAGGAATACCCTCAGGTATCCAGGCCAAACGGATAAACAGTGGAACACACCCCCTGGGTGGTTCCAGATCCAAGCAACGATCCCAACCAGAATTTTTATATCATATTTAAATACCAAATCAATTCTAGGTGTTTAAATATAGCAACAACATCAGCCACATGACACCCCGACATGGGTTCGTGGGATAAAAACACACAAAAAACACGACAGTTAGAAAAATTAACACCAAGCCACCGACCTTATATACTGACGAACATTATACCCAAACGTTGACTCCATAAACGCCAAAGAACGGCGTAGATATGATGAAGAACAAAACTCACTGTAACAGCCCGAGATTTTATGAAAAAGATTCTTTTTAATTTTATTAATGTCTTGTGTTATACGCTACACCAAAAGGAGCTTTCACAATACACATCACTGACCTGGATTGAATTATACGCAATCGTGACCTTCCACGATAGCGTGTGTTGTACGCAACACCGAGTTTCGCTAAACAACAATATGCTATTAAGATATTATTAAAACTAGCCGTTATGAATAGTAATATCCACTTTTTGAAATTTTGTAAATTTTATTTTTCAAAATGGAATTCATTTTTGGATTCGTAATATCGAAAATAGCTTAGGTTGAAATTTTGGTACTTTTCGGATAACTTTTATATTCTGATGAATAGTGAAAATTACTAAATTTTAATTAAAAATAACTTTTTTAATCGAAATAATTAATAGTGATAAATTATTAATTTGAGTGGTTTTAAAGTATATTTAGAATATATTTTTACAATTTAATACAATGTTGGTCATTGGATGTAATTTCACATTTAAACCAGTTATAAACTAGTGTCAATCTTTTGATAGTTATTATCTCTTAAAAACACGCTATTTGTTTTGACGACGAGAATTAATTTTTAAATTAGTTAATGAAACTGATCTGTTTTGAATTTTGTAAAATAGACATCATTTTTGAGTTCATAATATCAAATATAGCTTAGGCCTAATTTTTGGTATTTTTCTGAAAACTTTCAATTTTCGATGAATAGTGAAACCACTAAGTGGTAGGTTAAAAACTGAATTTTGCATAAAACTTAATTTTACCGCTTCTGTGAATGGAATTTCGAAAATCTGACAGACACGGTTAATATCAAGGACTAAAATTTGGTTCAATGAGATGAAAATAATTTTTGGTGAATAGTAACTTTTTACTTTTTTTACCACGGGTAATAGTAAATAGGGTAACTAAGGGTAAATATGATATTACTATTACCCTAACACATGTCCTAATTATATTGGATAAGTTTAATTCGACCAAAAACAACCTTATGAATATAATATGACCATTTAGGTCCACTTGGATTAGATTATGACATTTAATATTATTTTATTTAATGAATAGTTAAAATAGTTAAAATCAATGTTTAATAACTAAAACATTTTTAATATGGGGTTATACATAAGATAAATTCGACTATAAATATTCATTAGAAAGCTAAAACTATTTCCTACATAATGATATTTTATTTATAATTTTTAGACTTTAAATAAATTAATTTATTTATGACACAACGATGATGCAGTAATTACCCTTTTAAGGAAATATTAACATAATTGATGTTATAAATGCTCAAATGAATGTAATTTGAGACTTTTTATGGATTCCACTAATTTTCTAGGTTCCTATGATATATTAGTGTTGGTTTAATCAACTTGGTTTGAACATATAATTATGTTATGACTTTCACAAAAATCATATATCAAATAGTGTCAAAATTGACAAAAAATAGTTTTTAAATCAAATATTATATAATTAATTGTTATTTTATTCCTCCAAATCTAAGGTTCGGCCAGATGACTTAGATAAGGATATATGTATTAATAATAAACAATTTGGGGTTCGTTTGGCATGTTATAGTAAGTTTATTAACCATATAGTGAAAGAAAACAAAAAGACACGGTAAGAGATAAATTATTTAACTTAGAGTTAAATCTAATTGATAAGGTTAAAATAATACCCTAAACTTGTCTAAATCATATTTGTTGATAGGATTTCGACCCATCCCCAATTTAGCTTCGAAATAAGACCCTTTGGAACCATTATAAACCGATTTTGACTTTAATATAAAATAATATTTTGAGATATTCCTAAGGTGCCCCTCTCCTCCCTTATAAAAGGACACCCCCTCCCCCTCCTCCTCACACCAATTTGAGCACTCAAGCTCGGCCAACCCCTGCCAAAATCTCTTCTCCACTTCTCTAGAAACATCCTACAGGTTCTGGTTTTCCTAAAAGACCAATTTTAGTGCCCTAAGAGGAGGTCTCAAAGAGGCGCTTCAAAGAAGAGGTAATTACCGTTACCAATTCTTTCATCTTTATTTCTTCTTCAACTTCTTCTTCTTAGGTTGTTTCATTATGAAGTAATATCATCAGTATCACTCATATAATGATATGTTATTATAAGTATGAAACAACCCTCTTTCACCATCTATCCATCCTACGGAAAAAGAAATCACCGCGCGTGCGTACATACGAAATACCGTCTCCACGCCGTGGTGTAATCTATTTTCTACCACCACCTTACATGGATGGGTATAATGGTGTAAAGAATAACTATACATAGTTATTACAAAATCATATTGATTCTTATATATTGTATAATCCACTCCAATTCAATTCAATATTTATGGAAATGATATCATCGCTTGTGCGTACGTACGGACTACCGTCTCCACGACGCGATGAGATTCATTCTCCATGTTAACCATTTAAGAATGATTATAATGTATATATAATATGTACTAATTAAATATATGATATAATAATGATACTGGATTTATTTATATATGTATATGTATGTCATGTACTTAATTCCATTCAATTTAATAAGGAAACGAAAACAGCGTTCATGCGTACGTACGGACTACCGTCTCCAATGAACGGTGTATTTCTTTCCATTTAATGATTTATTATATATATGTATATCCTGAATATATATATATATAAATCATGTTTTATGTTCTGGAATTATGTAATCATGATCTAAGTAATCATATGAATAATTACAAGTCAAAACACGGACGACAAATGAAACAATTTTACCCAAAACGCTCTTTAACATGGAATTTACAAAAGAACGAGTAATATAAAGTCATAAGTGAACCATATATGATATAATAACCATGAATATGATTATGTAATAGGTTAATGACATTATTTAAATCATTATACAGGAGGTTCGGACACTTACGAAGCAAATCAGACCTAAGGTAAGGGAAAATATCACAATCTCATTTTTATCCGAGATTGTTTTTACTTTGGCATTTACTGGGGTGTATTTTATCATCCACATCCCTGTTCCATAAATATGTAATATTGTTTCCATCCACTTACAATATTTTAAATCCAATTTTACCCTTCGGTGAGTTTTTAGTAAAAAATATGAAAGGAATCTTTTGACGTTTTTCATACGAGGTGCTTTTTGACTTTTCCAAAAAAATTACGAAGAATGTTTTTTTAACTTATACGGCATGAATGGATTTTTAAAAAATTATTTCCAAAAAGTTTCCTTTACAAGTTTTCAAGTTTATTTTTAATCAACTTATTTTAGTTTAAAATTGTATGACATGTTTAGAAAGGAAAAGTGTTTTTGAAGTAGAAAGGATATTTTCCTCAAGAATTAAGTTCAAGTGTTTTATCAAAATTATTTTCCATATAAGATAATAAAGGGTTCTGTTTTTATCCCTATTATTACATTGATTTTATTATATTGTGATGGAATTATTTTTATGAATTCCTTTATCTTATATGAATTGTTTTATGACGACGTGATGTTTAAGATTCCCATTTGTATTACATGGGTTATGAAATGATGTATGATTTATGATTTTGTGGCACACATAAGAATGGTTTCATTATGAGATGGGTGGGACCTATATCTCCCTCTAATGGATTGGGTAAAGATTTTATATCTCATGAGATTGATAGGGCTGGAACGGTAGGTTATACCGGTTCAGTGAAACAGGACTGAAACGAGGGTTACTCGATTCAAAAAGGGACTTTGTCCACTAAGATAGTCTTAGCAATGAGTCTTGACTAACAAGAAATGATTCTCTATGATTATGTGTGAATGACACAAAGTTTCATGTTTTAAGTTATGATTATTGTGATTACATTTCACTGCCATGATTTACCCCATGTTAGGAAATTATGATCTCTTTTGTAGGTTAAGATTTCCAAAATGTTATGTTCTTTTGAATATGATGTGATTGATATTTCTGTTTTTTACCCTTACTGAGCATTTGAGCTCACCCTTTTATGTTTTCTTTACCCCAGGATATAAAGAAAGGTTTTAGGTGAAAAAAAAGGAAGATCTTTATGGGAGATGTTGAAGATCTTTCACCAGGATTAGAAGATTATATTCCGAGTTTCCAAAGACACTAAACTATTATGATCCCTGCGTGTGTGTTTTTGTTATGTAATAAGTATTCCACAAATGTAATGTAATGTCAATGAACGTCAAGTTACGGGTCTCTACAGTTGGTATCAGAGGAAAGGTTTAGTCAACCTTTGGAAACTAGGATGCGAAAACGTTAGTGAGATCCCTAGATATATTTCTACGGTATGTCTAGGGATGTCCCTAAGGTTATGTATACGTATAGGTTATAGTACTAGAACTACGCTAACGATCATAGAATTAAACCTAAGATGTTAGATATTGAAGGTACTTCCCCTTTATTATGTTGTTTTCCCTTGCATGATTTTTGCCTCTCACACTATTCTTTTTGGGTTTTAGACGATGGCTGGAACCCGAAGGAACTGTGTTGATCAATGCAATGGACAATGCAATGATTGTCCTCCTGAACAAACAAATGTTATGGGAGATGGAGTGCAAAATCTTATTGCTATACTTACACATGCTATGAATCATTCTGGACTTCCAAATGAGCAGAGAAGGGAACAATATTCTATTGAGTCCTTCATGAGGGAACGTCCACCTTCTTTCAGTGGGTCTTCTGATCCACTTGTTGCTGAACAATGGATCAGTACCACTAAAAAGATATTTTCAGTTCTTCAATGTTCTGAACATGATCAAGTCATCTTAGAAGTATATCGTTTGGAAGGTGAAGCTGATCAATGGTGGAATCTTATCAAGAATACAAGGCAAAGAGATGAAATTGAGTCCATGGAATGGGACGAGTTCAAGAACTTATTTTTCAATAAGTACTTCCCTCGTATTCTTCGAACAAAGATGGAGAAGGAGTTTCTTGAACTAAAGCAAAAAGATGATGAATCTGTTGTTATATACGAAGCGAATTTTACATGACTTGCAAGGTATGCATCTGGCATTATCATCCAACCTGAAAGTAAAGTTGAACGATTTTTCAGTGGCTTAAAACCAAGTCTTCGAAGGGCATTATCTATAAGAGACTTCAGTAGCTATGAAGAAATTGTGTGTTGTGCTATCAAGGTAGAAATGGAAGTTGGTGTTACATATCCATCTCATGGTTTTGACAAGAGACGAAAGATGGAGTTCAAGGAGAAATCTCAGAATATTGGTGAAAAGAAGATGAATGTTTCCTTATGCACAACGTGTGGAAAGAAGCATGGTAGAGATTGTCTTAAAGGGACTAGAAAATGTTTTAAGTGTGGAAAATAAGGTCATCGAGCAGCTGAGTGTCGAAGTAATGGAAAAAGGGTTTCTAATGATGTGAATAAAGCAAACATTGCAGAGAACGCACCACCAACACTTCAATGCTTCAAGTGCAAGGAAATGGGGCATTATGCTAATAAATGCCCTAATCCAAGGGTTAGTGATGATCAACATGAGCAACAACTGAAGGCAAAGGACAAAGGGAAGTCACATGCGATCACTATTGGCAATGTTGAATATGACAACGATGTGGTGGAATGATTAAGTGTTTATGTAATGGGATTCCAAAATAATGTTGTATCATTGAGTATTGCAATATTTGTTGATGTGGTATTCAAAGTGATTGAGATATTTTTTGGAAATAAGATGATATGTGCATAATGAAGGGAAAATGATAAAATGAAATGTTTAATAGTATTCATGAGCTCATGATTGATATAAGGACTAAGTGATATCAAGGTTTGAGTATATAGAATTTTGAGGATTTTGGTATGTGGAAATTGTTAACTTTAAACTGCATTCATGTTTTCACTAGGGTATTCAAGATAATACATGATTAAGGACTTTGAATGTTTAGAATGTGACCAACGATGGTATTAAATCTCTGGTAATTGTTTTCACTATATTATGAGAGTGGACTGCAGTATTATGGGTAAGCCTAATGATTGGAATGGATTATGTTGGAATAAGTTAGTATTGTTTAAGGATAGAAGTTTTTTTTCGATATTATTGATGGGATGTTATAGTAACATAGTTTTAGACAAAGGACAACCTGCAAGACGGACGACAGCCCATCGCGTCGGACAAGGTTGTGGGAATCGAACCCACAACCGAAGTGCGACTGGCCTTTATCGCCTACCACTGGCCTACATGAAGTCCCTGTTTAGTAGAAAACTAGTTTTATTATATTAAGCAGTATGATATGTGAATTATAAGTTTATTTTAGGAACCACATATGATTAATATCACTATAGATGGACTTATGTATTTTTTGATAACTTTTCTAACCTTTTGTTTGAGACAGATGGAATGACCCATCATTCTATCACATGATCTGCTAACACATCACGAATGACAAATTCAACTTCATTTCTTTAAGAGATGAAGTGGAAATTGTCCAAAGAACGACAAACGGTGAGACTATACCAAAATCACGAAAGTATTTCTTCTAATTCCAATTTCATCAACTTTAGGGAAATGATCTTGAAAACCAAAAATGTTGTCTTAGTGCTCTTATATCTGATGAATCAGATGGTACCTTAGATCATCACAAATTTATGGCTTTGTGATTGCTAGCTTTTCCATAGCCATGTTCTCTACCACTCTCCATCAGAACATGATGGTTAGATTTCTCTTCCATATCCATATTTTCACCTATGTGGAAACCCATTGATTAGTTTATTTGGGTAATCGTTACATTTCATACTTTAGTTTTTAAAGCCATGTTTTGGTATTCCTTTTTACAATGTGGGTTTCTATTAAATAAACTTTCGAATAGTAAACCATTTATAACCCCGATGAATTTCGAGGGCGAAATTCATTTTAAGGGGGGTAGAATGTAACAGCCCGAGATTTTATGAAAAATATTCTTTTTAATTTTATTAATGTGTTGTGTTATACACTACACCAAAAAGAGCTTTCACAATACACATCTCCGACCTGGCTTGAATTATACGCAATCACGACCTTCCACGATAGCGTGTGTTGTACGCAACACCGAGTTTCGCTAAACAACGATATGCTATTAAGATATTATTAAAACTAGCCGTTATGAATAGTAATAACAACTTTTTGAAATTTTGTAAATTTTATTTTTCAAAATTGAATTCATTTTTGGATTCGTAATATCGAAATTAGCTTAGGGTGAAATTTTGGTACTTTTCGGACAACTTTCATATTATGATGAATAGTGAAAATTACTAAATTTTAATTAAAAACAACTTTTTTAATCGAAATAATTAATAGTGATAAATTATTAATTGGAGTGGTTTTAAAGTATATTTAGAATATATTTTTACAATTTAATACAATGTTGGTCATTAGATGTAATTTCACATTTAAACCAGTTATAAACTAGTGTCGATCTTCTGATAGTTATTATCTCTTAAAAACACGCTATTTGTTTTGACGACGAGAATTAATTTTTAAATTATTTAATGCAACTGATATGTTTTCAATTCGGTAAAATAGACATCATTTTTGAGTTCATAATATCAAATATAGCATAGGCCTAATTTTTGGTATTTTTCTGAAAACTTTCAATTTTCGATGAATAGTGAAACCACTAAGTGGTAGGTTAAAAACTGAATTTTGCATAAAACTTAATTTTACCGCTTCTATGAATGGAATTTTGAAAATCCGACAGACACGGTTAATATCAAGGACTAAAATGTGGTTCAATGAGATGAACATAATTTTTGGTGAATAGTAACTTTTTACTTTTTTACCACGGTTAATAGTAAATTGGGTAACAAAGGGAAAATATGATATTACTATTACCCTAACACATGTCCTAATTCTATTGGATAAGTGTAATTCGACCAAAAACAACCTTATGAATATAAGATGCCCATTTAGGTCCACTTTGATTAGATTATGACATTTAATATTATTTTATTTAATGAATAGTTAAAATAGTTAAAATCAAAGTTTATTAACTAAAACATTTTTAATATGGGGTTATACATAAGATAAATTAGACTATAAATATTCATTAGAAAGCTAAAACGATTTCCTACATAATGATATTTTATTTATAATTTTTTGATATTAAATAAAATAATTTATTTATGACACAACGATGATGCAGTAATTACCCTTTTAAGGAAATATTAACATAATTGATGTTATAAATGCTCAAATGAATGTAATTTGAGACTTTTTATGAATTACACTAATTTTATAGGTTACTATGATATATTAGTGTTGATTTAATAAACTTGGTTCGAACATATAATTCTGTTATGACTTTCACAAAAATCATATATCTAATAGTGTCAAAATTGACACAAAATAGTTTTTAAATAAAATATTATACTATTAATTGTTATTTTATTCCTAAAAATCTAAGGTTCGGCCAAATGACTTAGATAAGAATATATGTATTAATAATAAACAATTTGGGGTTCTTTTGGCATGTTATAGTAAGTGTATTAACCATATAGTGAAAGAAAACAAAAAGACACGGTAAAAGTTAAATTATTTAACTTAGAGTTAAATCTAATTGATAAGGTTAAAATAATACACTAAACTTGTCTAAATCTTATTGGATGATAGTATTTAGACCCATCCCAATTTTAGCTTAGAAATAAGACCCTTTGGAACCATTATAAACCGATTTTGACTTTAATATAAAATAATATTTTGAGATATTCCTAAGGTGCCCCTCTCCTCCCTTATAAAAGAACACCTCCTCCCCCTTCTCCTCACACCAATTTGAGCACTCAAGCTCGGCCAAACCCTGCCAAAATCTCTTCTCCACTTCCCTAGAAACATCCTAGACGTTCTGGTCTTCCTCAAAGACCAATTTTAGTGCCCTAAGAGGAGGTCTCAAAGAGGCGCTTCAAAGAAGAGGTAATTACCGTTACCAATTCTTTCATCTTTATTTCTTCTTCCACTTCTTCTTCTTAGGTTGATTCATTATGAAGTAATAACATCAGTATCACTCATATACTGATATGTTATTATATGTATGAAACAACCCTATTTCACCATCTATCCATCCTACGGAAAAAGAAATCATCGCGCGTGCGTACGTACGGAATACCGTCTCCACGCCGTGGTGTAATCTATTTTCCACCACCACCTTACATGGATGGGTATAATGGTGTAAATAATAACTATACATAGTTATTACAACATCATATTGATTCTGATATATTGTGTAATCCACTCCAATTCAATTCAATATTTATGGAAATGATATCATCGCTCGTGCGTACGTACGGACTACCGTCTCCACGACGCGATGAGATTCATTCTCCATGTTAACCATTTAAGAATGATTATAAAGTATATATAATATGTACTAATGAAATATATGACATAATAATGATACTGGATTTATTTATATATTTATATGTGTGTCATGTACTTAATTCCATTCAATTCAATAAGGAAACAAAAACAGCATTCATGCGTACATACGGACTACCGTCTCCATGAACGGTGTATTTCTATCCATTTAATGATTTAATATATATATGTATATCCTGAATATATATATATATAAATCATGTTTTATGTTCTGGAATTAAGTAATCATGATCTATGTAATCATATGAATAATTACAAGTCAAAACACGGACGAAAAATGAAACAATTTAACCCAAAACGCTCTTTAACATGGAATTTACAAAAGAACGTTTAATATAAAGTCATAAGTGAACCATATATGATATCATAACAATGAATATGATTCTATAATAAGTAAATGACATTATTTAAATCATTATACAGGAGGTTCGGACACTTACGAAGCAAATCGGACCTAAGTTAAGGGAAAATATCACAATCTCATTTTTATCCGAGATTGTTTTTACTTTGGCATTTACTGGGGTGTATTTTATCATCCACATCCATGTTCCATCAATATGTAATATTGTTTACATCCACTTACAATAGTTTAAATCCAATTTTACCCTTCGGTGTGTTTTTAGTAAAAAATATGAATGGAATCTTTTGATGTTTTTCATACGAGGTTCTTTTTGACTTTTCCGACAAAAGTATGAAGAATGTTTTTTTAACTTATACGGCATGAATGGATTTTTAAAAAATTATTTCCAAAAAGTTTCCTTTAGAAGTTTTCAAGTTTATTTTTAATCAACTTCTTTTTGTTTAAAATTGTATGACATGTTTAGAAAGGAAAAGTGTTTTTGAAGTAGAAAGGATATTTTCCTCAAGAATGAAGTTCAAGTGTTTTATCAAAATTATTTTCCATCTAAGATAATAAAGGGTTCTGTTATTATCCCTATTATTACATTGATTTGATTATGTTGTGATGGAATTATTTTTATGAATTCCTTTATCTTATATGAATTGTTTTATAACGACATGATGTTTAAGATTCCCATTTGTATTACATGGGTTATGAAATGATGTATGATTTATGATTTTGTGGCACAAATAAGAATGGTTTCATTATGAGATGGGTGGGACCTATATCTCCCTCCAATGAATTGGGTAAAGATTTTATATCTCATGAGATAGACAGGGCTGGAACGGTAGGTTATACCGGTTCAGTGAAACAGGACTGAAACGAGGGTTACTCGATTCAGAAAGGGACTTTGTCCACTATGATAGTCTGGGCAATGAGTCTTGACTAACAAGAAATGATTCTCTATGATTATGTGTGAATTCCACAAAGTTTCATGTTTTATGTTATGATTATTGTGATTACATTTCACTGCCATGATTTACCCCATGTTATGAAATTATGATCTCTTTTGGAGGTTAAGATTTCCAAAATGTTATGTTCTTTTGAATATGATGTGATTGATATTTATGTTGTTTACCCTTACTGAGCATTTGAGCTCACCCTTTTATGTTTTCTTTTCCCCAGGATATAAATAAAGGTTTTAGCTAAAAAAAGGAAGATCTTTATGGGAGAAGTTGAAGATCATTCACCAGGATTAGAAGATTATATTCTGAGTTTCCAAAGACACTAAACTATTACGATCCTTGCGTGTGTGTTTTTGTTATGTACTAAGTATTCCGCAAATGTAATGTAATGTCAATGTACGTCAAGTTATGGGTCTCTACACTCACTTAACCTCTAGTAACTCATGTTAGGAGAATAATTGGTAAGAAGTAGCCAAGGAGATGGAAGCCCATACCCATGAGTTTCCAACGAGATCGTCTGAGGCAGAAACCGATTCCAGACGAACACTCGGCAGATCATCAAAGGTTATGCCGTCTTCCTTTGGCTCCAAAATGGCTCAAATGCCTCCTATGCCAAATGAGGAGGCTACTGCCTGTTTTAAGCTGAAAAAAATACAAGGCTTGTATTTCTGAGCACACTGCGTGTACTTCCTTCATTTAACGGTTCCTCTGGTGGCACTTCCACACTGTTCAGCCGTCAACATGAGTACACAGCATGTACTCCCAAGTACACAGCGTGTACTGTCGCCCAACTAGCTGCTACTCCACCGCCTTATTTTATAGGCATGCCGACTGACTACACGACGTGTAAGGTACCACTACACGTCATGTAGTCGGTTCCTACACCCCTCGTTGCCGATAAGGCTACATGCCTCGTGAACCCCTTCCACATGGCCAAAAGTACACGGCGTGTGGAAAAGTACACGACATGTAGTTCCAAAATTTTGGATTTTACCCATTTTCCATATTATCTCAAAAACACATAAGGAAAAGAGAAAAGAAGAAGCTCATACCTCAAAAAATAAGAACCAGGTTCTCACAAACATCTCCCCTTATAGAAATTTGTTCCCGAATTTCCTTTCCCAGGGTGGCGAAGATAAAGCTCAGAACAGCTCTGGCCACTGAGCACGTACGACGACCTCCCGCTCGCAGGTCTCGTCCTGCACTCGGTCATGCTGCTATAACACCCATACGAGAGGAACTGACCAGCCTTGGAGAACCTTCGTGGTTCTTTCAACGATAAAAATTGGATGCTCCTCAAAGGATGCATCAACTTCTATCTCAACCTCGTCAAGATGAAAGACGTGAGATAGGTCTGAATGATAGCGACAAAACTGAGACACGTGGAAGACGTCATTCATGGCTCGGTACCACTGCGGTAACTGCAACCGATAGGCAACCATCCTGACACTATCTAGAATCTTGAATGGCCCCACATACCTCAGTGAAATCTTACCTTGTCTCCTGATTTACTTGTGTCCCTGCCTCAGAGAAACACGTAGAAAAACGTGATCCCCAACCATGAACTCCAAAGGTCGTCTGCGGTGATCAGCATAACACTTCTGATGAGACTACGCGGTAGCCATCCTCTTCTGAATCAACTGGACCTTCTCAGATGTCTCCTGCACAAGATGTGGTCCCAGTAAAGCTGCCTCACCAGCCTATAACCAGCACAAAGGTGATCAACATGGCCTACCATCTAATGCCTCGTAAGGATCCATCACAATAGTCACATGAAAACTGTTGTTATAGGCAAAATCGACTAAGGGTATATTCTTATCCCAAGAGCCCCCAATGTCTAGGACGCATACACGCAGCATGTCCTCAAGCACCTGTATCGTACGCTCTGACTAGCCATCTATCTGAGGGCGGTATACTGTGTTCAGAAGCACCTGTGTACCCAGTGCCCTCTGAAAACTCTGCCAGAAATGAGACATAAAGTGGGCGTCCCTATCTAAAATGATATAAAGAGGGACCCCATGTAGACGTACGATTTCATAGATATACAAACATCTGAGCCCATCAACACCAAAGGTCTCCCTGATCGGTAGGAAGTGAGCTACCTTCGTGAGTCTGTCCACAACAACCCACACGGCGTCATTTCCTCGAGGTGACCTCAGCAATCCCATCACGAAATCCATGACGATATCATCACATTTCCACTCTGGAATGGGTAACTGCTCTAACAACATAGCTGGTCTCTGATGCTCCGCCTTCACCTCTTGACAGGTGGAACACCTATAACAAAACCAGCTACATCCCTTTTCATACCCGGCCACCAGTACTAACGTCTCAAGTCTCGGTACATCTTGGTAACCCCAGGATGAACTGCCCAAGCTGAAGCATGAAACACCCGCATTATCCCCTCGCGTATATCCCCCGGAACCCATACTCATCCATGGAAACACATGACCTCATCATCGCCTACCGTCCAACCAGGAGAAGGGTCCCCACTGGCCACCGACTCCCATATAACTAGGCCTTCTGAATCAGATAGATGTCTTATCCTCACTCAACCCAGGTGGTTAGAATTCACCACTAAAGTGGAAAGATAATTCTCCCCCTAACTTTCATGTACCTCCAGATTCATCTCAGAGAACAAAGCCATAAGCTCCCACTCACCACTGGCCTCCTCCACTGCCTATATCTGAGTCTTCCTACTTAGTGCATCAGCTACTGCATTATCTTTACCTAGTGTATAGGAAAGATCAAAATTGAAGGACTGTAGGTACTCGACCCATCCCCTCTGCCCTAGATTTAGGTCATGCTTAGTAAAGATATACTTGAGGCTTTTGTGGTCGGTGAAAACCAAAAAATGCTCTCCCAACAGACAATGTATCCAACAGAGCAATGCATGAACAACTGCGGCCAACTCGAGATCATGCGTCTAGTAACTCTACTCATGTGGCAACAACTGTCGAGACCCGTACACAACAACTCGGTCACCCTGCATCAAAACTACTCCCAGCCCAATCCCTAATGCATCACAGTAAACTGTATAGCTCTTCTCCTGCTCTAGGAGTTTCAGGATCGGTGCTGATGTCAACTTTCCCTTCAGGTCCTGAAAATATTCCTCACATGCTTCTGACCAAACGAACTTCACACCCTTCTTAGTCAGACCCGTCAACAGTGCTGCTAAGTGGGAGAAGTCATGTATGAAGCACCTGTAGTAACCAGCCAGCCCTAAGAAACTCTATATCTCAAAAACGTTCTTAGGCTTCTCCCAGGAAACTACTGCTCTCACCTTCTCTGGGTCTACTGCAACTCCTGCCTCTGAGATGATATGACCTAGGAATTGAATCTGGTCCATCCAAAAGTGGCACTTTGAAAGATGAGCATATAGTCGATGCTCTCTCAGTGTACTCAATACGATCTCAAGATGGGTGACATGGTCATGTCGAGTGTGAGAGTACACCAAGATGTCGTCCACAAATACTACCACAAAAGAATCAATATATGGATCGAACACACGATTCATCAGAGTCATGAAAACTACTGGCGCGTTCGTGAGTCCGAATGGCATAACCAAGTACTCGTACAGACCATATCTGTTTCGAAAAGTAGAAAGCGGTATATCCTATGGTCTCACGTGCAGCTAATGATATCCCGATATCGATTCAATCTTTGAGAACACTCGTGCTCCACGAAGCTGATCAAACAGATCATCAATCCTCGGCAATGGATGTTGGTTGTTAAACTTCAACTTGTTCAGCTTCCGATAATCCATGCAAATTCTGAGGGTACCGTCCGCCTTCTCTGCAAAAAGGACCGGAGAACCCTAAGGAGAAGTACTGGGTCAGATAAAACCCTTCACATGTAACTCCACTAACTGCCTCTTGATCTCCTGGAGCTTAGTTGTAGCCATCCAATTAGGAGGAATGGACAGCGGTGCTACTCCTGGAACAATCTCGATAGAGAAATCCACCTCACGCACCGGAGGTAGACCTGAGAAGTTGTCCGGGAAGACATCCCTGAAACGATCAACCACTGGAGGGAAATCTGTCTGAGAAGTACCCTGATCATCTAGATATAAGCTAGCAATCTGGTTTTTGACTCCACCACGCCCATGATGATCTGGTCCAGCTCGACATGCCTGATCATCCCACTCGCCCTTGTATAGAAACTCTCTACCCTCTGGTGACGTGAAACGAACCCTACAACGATAGCAGTCTACAAAGGCTCGGAAGGAAACCAACTAGTCCATCCCGAGAATGACATCGTATCTCATCATCTCCAGGACATAGAGGTCCAATAGAAAGTGATACCATACAACCTCAAGGGGTAACTCCTTGCACTGACGCACACCAGCCATTCTAGTCCCCAATAGCGTGTCTAGCGTAATGATATCGGAAGAAGAAGAAACACTGAGCCCAAGGCTCTCCACAACGGGTATAGATAAGAAACTATGTGTAGAACCTGTATCAAAAAGCACAAAAGATAAGACAGAAGCTACTAGAATAGTACCTCTGACTGTAGAAGGTCTGGGATCCTACTCATGCTAGGTCTGTTGCACTGCATATGCCTGCATAGTGTCGCGGCCCTGCGACACAGCCTGACTACCCTGATCTGTCCCGCCCTGCTGCCTCTGAGATACTAGTGTCTGGCTACCACAACCATGACCACCATCTCTGCATGCACACTGTGACATATTCTAGTTCCCTGACTGGTAAGAAGCCACTGGTCCTGCTCCCACATGCAGAGTCTGCACAGAACCCCTCTCACTAGCCACTGTTGGAAACTCCCTACAAAAGAGCTGCAGATGACCCATCTTGCCGCAAGCTTGGCGCTCCGCTGGGTGTCGTGGACACTACGGTCTCTTGTACCCCTCTCTAGCACACTGGTAGCACCTGATCGGGCCACCTGAAGAACCTACATGGCTGGTACTACCACCCAGTGAAAAGTCCATATGTATCATCCTCTTGACAGTAGAAATAGTACCAGTAACTGGTGTTGAACCACTCTGGCCCACACCACTCAATTCCCACAAGTTCCACTCAGTAATCAGTGCCTGATTCACGATAGCGTGTACATAAGGCAGCCAGAAAACATTCACCAGCGCTCGGATGTCATACTGAAGACCATCCTCAAAACTTTTGGCTCTCAACGTCTCAGCACCCAACAGAACAGGTGAAAAAAGATGAAGCTCTGTAAAATGAGCAGAAGTTTCCTTCACCGACATAGCACCCTGCTGCAGATTCCTGAACTCTTGAGATCTATCTGCCCCTAGCTTCTCTGGGAAGAAAAAGTCATAGAAGACCGCCTGAAGGTCTTCTCACACCATATCCCTATGACGCTCTGACTGGGTGGTAACATCCCACCACCTCTTGGAGGAATCATGGATCATCTAAGTCGCGAGCTTGACCCTCCGCCTTAGAGGCATCACAAGATAATCAAAAATAGTCTGCATCGATCCTAGCCAAGTCTTCGCAGCATGTGGTCTGCCATCACCGGAAAACGTAGGCAGATGCTGCTGCTAGAATATACGTGTCAGCTCGACCATAGATGTGGAAGCTTGCGGTGCTCCCTAAAAGGTCTGCATGAATCCCATGAAGCCTTCACGGAAGTGTGCCTCCACGCCTGCGTTCGTGACAACAGTGGGTACCGCATCTGGATCTCCTGGAGGATCAACTGGTTTCCCATGGCCCACCTTCTCTAGAGTATAATCGTTGCCGCTCTCCTAGAGAACAACTCGCGGTAATCTAGGCATCAGTACACTACAAGGTCAAAATCATGCATCAGATTCAAGATTATTAAGACTGGAATTACAACAACCAAAAAGGAACAAGAGGAAGAGGGCATTACAAAATTTTCAAAACAAGACTACACGGTGTGTACATAGACTACACGGTGTGTACTTGACCTCTCTTCCCCTGCCCAGGTCCTTACACATGGCTATGCAACATGGATTCCATTGAACAGAAACTACATTGCATTTATAATATCTACACAATGTGTATGATGTTATTTTCCAACTACCCGTGTCGTCTGTGACACGGCCGACTACTCGTATTGACACTACATGGCGTGTTACACCGGTACATGTCATGTACACCACCCTATTTCCCAGCCAAATGGCTAACACCAGATGGTCTATCCTCGGACAAGACTGCACGACGTGTCCCAATGGTACATGGCATGTTCAAGGAGAGGTGACACCTTCCCGAGTTTTTAGTTACACGGTCGAGTCCCCAGGTCACACTACATGTCGTGTTCATCATTGAAACGACGTGTTCTGTACAGGAGTTCACCGAACCATGTTGTTAGTTACACGGTCAGACTCCGAGTCACACTACACAGTATGTCTATTCGGTACATGGTGTGTTTTACCCAAGCCTTTCCCTACCCCGTGTCCCCGCCCACATGGTTTGTGACATGGGAAGTGACTACACAACATGTACTTAGGGTACACGGTGTGTACTCAAAAAAGTTCAATTTTTTCCTAAACAGAAGAACATACATGGCGTGTATAAAATAATACATGGCGTGTATACTGGTTTTCTAGATAGTATGCCTCAGAAACATCCCCAGAACCCAGAAAATACTGAAACCAACACCTAAGGTTCAAATTCTGACCCGTGGGGGGCCATACTCCCAATGAATCAAAGTTTGACATTCATATGTGTTATAACTAAATAAACAGCTAATGATCCACCAAAATCCGGTCAATGGGGGCCCATACTCCCCAAAAACCAAAGTTTGGTGTCCATTCTATATACAGGCTCACACAAGAAAATACCCTATCAAAAAGCAGGTATTTATCAAGAAGCTATCACAACAACATGCTTTTCTAGCATAAAAACTATCACAACAACATGCAATTTATAATGCACATACATGGCATGGAAACGATGCATGGCATGTGATATCTAGCATGTGCCTATATGATGCATGAGACGAACTACCCTCATCTCATTAGGTTGCAATGAAATAGAACCCATAGATAAGTTATATACAGCATAATTCCAAGTGCGTCACCCAATGGTGAAAACATATCAACTGTAAAATTTTCAAAATCAATAGAATTATAAAATACGAGGTAGACTGGATCTTCCCTGTACATGGTTTAGCTACGCTCAGGCATAGCTTATTACCAACTACCATTCATCCTATCCCTGACTACGACTCCAAATAGTAAGTCAAAGAAAATAACCCCTCTGATACCACTTTGTAACATCCCGGGTCCGGGTTCCACTCAACGGGTGCCCCGAGCCCGGTTCGCCACATGACCTCCAGTGCATTTTCCAAAACACCAGAGGCTGCCGACTAGCAGCGAGGGCCCAGGTCTGATAGTGGGGAAACTATGCTCTCATTTGTCAAAGTGTAGCGAAGCAGAATTTAAGTAAAACATACAAAAAACAGCGGAAGCGGTATATCATACACAACTAAAATAAACAACAACAGTAGATATAACCAATAGTATATAGAAAATGATGCTACATGTCTCATGTTCTATGAAAACAGCTAGAACATGTTATACATTAATACAATTTAGTAAATATCACAGTACATCAATATAAATCAAACATCTGGCAACGGCATTGCGAGCCTAGGCTCAGTCCCATGCCCTCCTACTCCACAGCATCAGTCAAGTACCTGTATAATGACTCTTTCCTCTATCCAAACCTATAGAAACGTATTCTGTTTGGGCCGAAAAGAATAACCCAAATAGGGTGTGAGAAATATATCTCAGTAGGAACCCACCAAAGGCCTGTGCCCAACTACGTGTAAGCATGCAACAACAGTGTGCAGTGGTAAAATGCATTAAAATACGCATTACTCAAAAGTAACTAACTACCAGTTATATTGCCATTTTTATTTAATTTAATCATTTAATTTAGTAACATTCTGTGATCAACAGCACCAAGCCCTCAGGCCGACCAGTATCTTTCCCTAAGGCTAATATAGTGAACCACGCCCTCAGGCTATACAGAATCCAACCCACAGGTATTTCCCTCAGGCGTAACAGAGGTCGCCCTCAGGCATAGGAAGTGTCGCCCTCAGGCACAGAAGTGAAGCCCTCAGGCACGAAAGGATGCCCTCAGGCAAAATAGAACGTCGCCCTTAGGCTAATATAGTCACGCCATCATGCTAATCACAAAAACTCCCTCAGGCTAAACAGGTAACCGGGCCATGCCCAACACGTAAAAAACAGTAACAAACAATTCCTCTCAAGGAAATTCTATTACTACTTTAAAGGCATACACTCGAGTATCCTGGCCAAACGACTAAATAGTGAAACATACCCCCGTGGTGGTTCCAGATCCAAGAAATGATCTCAACCAGCATTTTTATATCATATTGAAATATCTAATCAATTATAGGTATTTAAATATAGCAACGGCCTCAGCCACATGACACTCTGGCATGGGTTCGTGGAACAAAAACGCACAAAACACATGACATTAGGAAAAATTAACACCAATCCACCTACCTTATATGTCGAAGAACGTTATACCTGAACGCCGACTCCAGAAACTCCAATGAACGACATATATATAACGAAGAACAAATCTCGCTTAACCTCTAATAACTTTTGTTAGGAGAAGAATTGGTGAGAAGGGGCCAAAGAGATGGAAGCCCTTACCTGTGCGGTTCCAACGAGATCGTCCGAGGCGGAAACCGATTCTAGACGAACACTCGGCGAATCTTCAAATGTTCGGCCATCCTCTTGTGGCTCCAGAATAGCTCAAATTACTCCTCTACCAAATGAGGAGGCTAGTACCTATTTTAAGCCGAAAAAACAAAGTACACGGTGTGTACTTCTGAGTACATGACGAGTACTTCCTTCATTTAACTGTTCCTCTGGAAGCACCGCCACACTGTTCAGTCATCGACATGAGTACACGACATGTACTCACAAGTACATGGCATGTACTGTCGCCCAACTGATGGCTACTCCACCGCCTTACTGTTTAGGTATGCCGATTGACAACACGGCGTGTAAGGTACCACTACACAGCGTGTAAGGTACCACTACACGGCGTGTAGTAAGTTCCTACACCCCTCGTCACCGACAAGGCTACATGCCCCGTGTACCCATTCCACACGGCCAAAAGTACACGGCGTGTGGAAAAGTACACGGCCTATAGTTCCAAAATTTTGGATTTTTCCCCATTTTCCATATTTTCTCAAATACACTTAAGGAAAATTGAAAAGAAGAAGCACATACCTAAAAAATAAGAACCGGGTTCTCACACACTATCAGCATGTGATTCTTCATTATTAGATATTTATACATGAACTCTTTTTTTTATGTTTTGATGTAGTTGTCTTAAAAATTATAGATTTCATTTTATTAAGATAATCTTTTTCATATTTAAAATTAATATCATCCTCATTCATCATTATATTCCCAATAAATTCCAGGACATTTAGTTTGTGGATGTCACAATATTCATTTAATGAAACTGATGTTCTCCTCTATATTTTTGGAAGACACCTTAGAAGTCACAAGATTTGATCCTTATCTTACAGTATATTTAACAAGGAAAAACTAAATTAACCATCTCATTAGACCTAAGATACATATCAGAAAAAATCTTATTAGGTTTCTTCTTAAAATGTATCATATTTTCTTGTATAAGTATTTTATCTCATTTATTTTACAATAGTTGTTCCCTTTTGAGAAATATATAATGTATACCATATTTATTATGAATTTTGACTAATTGTTCTCCTATTAAATACACCACCTCCTAAAGAACAGTACAATTCATTCATATAAGGTGGAATAATTGAAATGGATTATATGTTATGTGTAATCCACTCTCTTGCAGTAGAATTTTTTGTACTATTGTTGAATTTAATGATCTTTCTAATGTGGAATATTAATCATTTTTTTAAAAATGGTTGAGCACATATACAATACTCACTTTTCATCTTACAGGAGGATAAAATATTTAAAATAATTCATGATATATTTGAACTCCTCATATTTTTCTCTTGACATAGCCTTTAATATTCCCCGAAATAGTTAATAATATTATTATAAAATATATTTTGAATTAAATTAATTTTTACGTTTTTGGTATCATTTAATTACAGGGTCCCATAATAGTGAATGTGATTCAGTATGGAGAAGGCTCAAGTCTTACAGTGAGTAATTATCAATGGTGAGTCAAGATGGTAGTATGACATCTAGAGGTAGGTCATACTTGGTTGTTTCTCATTTTAGTGGAGCCTCCTCTGATGGTGGGTCATCTCTAGGAGTGACTCATTCCCAATGTTGACTCATTTCAAATATGAGTCAATTCTAGTGGTTACCCATTTCTAAGGGAAAATAAAGTCTCGAAGTGAGATATTTGAACCAGAGAGTCAAGTTTGGTAGTGAGACATTCCAAGATGCGACTCAACATCAATTTAATGTATTTTCTATTGGGGACTCAACTACAATGGTGAGACTTTTCTGGTGGTGACCCAACCTAAATAGTGAGTCTTTTCTGGTAGTGACTCAACTTCAATAGAGATTCTTTTATAGTAGTGACTCACACTAAATAATGTCTTATCCCTTGAGATGAATCTTTCCATCACATAGTCTGATTTCTTCAAAATTATTTATATTACAATATTCTATCATCAAATAGAAAAATAATTAAAAATTAATTAAAATTATTTTTTATTACTAAAACAAGGAGTTCCAACACTAATTATATATATATATATATATTTACACACACATGTATACAATTATAAATATATTTTATCATATTAATATTTAAATTTATCTATTTATATATATATATTAGTTTATATATATAATTATATTTAGGTTTCTATAAATATATTTGTGTACTCTGTGTTAATATATTAAATATATATTATTATACAAATATAAAAATTTATATTTATTAATTTATATATAAAAATATAATATAAGGCTTGTATTTTAATTTACATGTGTAGTGGAATATTTAATGTTAGTGTTCAATAATACCTCAACATAAGATACCATTAAGTTAAGTATGTCACCTCATGAAATGATTGGGAACTAATTCTACTATTTGTTATAAAACATTTTTAACTGAAGGATTTTCTTGAATATCAAGTAACATTAAAGTAAAAGAAATGAAATAATCTAACATGTCTCATGTGATATATAAGAGTCCCCTACCATTGAGATGAGGGAATCCATGTCCCATCCCACGATCCTTATGGAACTCCCATTCTCATAGATCATTATCATCTTTCCTTTTCCATGTGTGATGTAGCACGCCTGATCTTTCCTGATCATTGGTTAGTTTTTTATGCCTATAGATAATATATGAAGATGAGATGTCTTTTGGCTACCACTATAGTGATACTCATGAACCAAAATGATGAAGGGGGTAGTAAAATACCCCAAAAATGATATGTATATATATAGTTTTTCATTTATATTACATCATATATTCATTTCTCATACCTTTGGTTTCCAGTTATGTGTTTCTAAATTTATTTGGTTGTGTTTAGTGAGTGTCATTAGATTCTTTGAAACTGATGAAAATGATTGTAAAATGAATAATATTGTTATACCAAGCCTTAAGGGATACTGAAGCATATAAAATTCATTAACCTATCTAATCTTATTGACTATATGTGGGGATATTGATGTTTATTTGGTCATTTTTCATCTAAATAATCCTTATGAAACCTCCTACAATTAATGAATATATTATTTTTGATAGATAATTTTCATGTTATTTATCATCTTGAATGAATCTATGTTCTCAATTATTTTAACATAGGTTCCATGGATACAATAATGAGAACTGAGACATCATTTCCGTATTTATTATTCATATCTTATGTATTTAGATTATCTGGTTCAAAAACATCACTAATCAAGTGTTCAATAATGGGGTTCCCTAATATATAAAACATCTCTACTTTCATAGGTACTATTTTTTTTTTGTTTATAACTGGACTAATAAGGTTCTTCCATTATGTTTATCCTTTTCCAAAATGCATCATAATGTTAAAATTGATAATGATCCCATTTTACATGATATTTTAATTTTTATCAGATGAATATTGTTCATTATAATAAATTTATTTAGAATTTTATCAAATGGAATTCCACTGAAATTATAAATTATATATATTTATATCATATCCATTCAGGGACAAATATCCATATTTCACTAAAACAATAATTTTTCATGGAATTACTTTTATTTACAAGTTATTTCGATAGATCATCATTTCATTAACATCATATATATATATATATATATATGATTCATTAGATTTTGAGTAAAATAATAATTGTGTAAATTAACCATATATACTATCCCCATACATCCAAATTTTTGGGATTCCTAGCTAATTATAACATACATATAATCTAGAAACATGATTGTAATCCGATTAGGTTCACCCATTTTCTTGTTACCCATGGACAATGTAATCAAATGGAACCCAACTACAGAAATACCTACCTTCATTAATGATCAATGTTTTAAAATATGGTTGATTTGGAATGATTCTAACACATATTATTTGAAGAGGTTTTAAAATCACACTATCTTACATAAAATATTCTATTTCATGTTTAAATTATTTTAATGATTTAGTTTTTTTTCTTATAACAAATTGACATGACATGTCCTAAATATATTAATGCATATTAATTCATAAAATATTTTCATTCTATTACATTCCAAAAAAAATCAATTATATTCACAAATATCAAAATATATCCCATGCATAAGGAAAATTAAACATAGATTTTGAATCCTAGAAATTGAAACCCTTGAAAGAGTATGTATGGAGAGACAGGTTTTCGAACCCAATTTTTTTTATAGAGAATAATCCCTAGATCCATCGAGAAGTCAAATCCAATATCCCACAACTCATAGATCAATACTCTAGAGATTCCATGATTTTAATATCATTATAACAAAAAATATGTATAAATCACAACTACAATTTTCTATCTTGCTCATAACTCATAATGACATCATATATTTGGTGGATTGTAACTAAATGATATATCATACATAGCATATAACTCATTATATTCATGGTATGTAATTTATAAAAAAATTCAAACAATTTAGGCTAATTAAATTGTTTACTAAAACTATAAACATTTTTTATTCATACAATAAAATAAATATTGAAATAAACTAAATAGATGAGAAATTCATAATTTTATTAATTAGATAATTTTTTGGAATATTTTGAGAACAAAAATAATAAACACCTTAATGTTAGACAATCATCATGGATATTCTATAAATACATAAACATAAATACTTAACATATATTTCAGTATGAACTCTTTAATGTTTAAAAAATATGATATCTATGAAAATATAAACCAATTTGTATTTAGTTTCATCATGTTATTATTTTCAGGTACTCTTGAACCACTCTTTTGATTTTCATTCGTAGGGATTCATTTATAGATGTTTTGGGTGAAAATTTAGAAAATTTTGGAATTTTCTATGTGTGCACGATTAGACCATGGTTTTCCCAAATTGTGAACCCACCCAGGATAAACAGTTCAAACACCAATTGTGGGGTTAGAATAGCTGGCGCACTATTTATAAAACAATTTTATCTCTAAGAAGAAAAATTTCAACCCTGAAAGAAGGGGTCCATTATTAAGGCACATATTTTCACAAACAATACGGCCCTATATTGCTAATTGTTTATCTGAGATTTAATTACTATGAAAATAGTTAAAATTTATCTAAAACCTCATTTTACCTCCTCCTCGGGACTAACTCAAGATATTATGATTTTCAAGGTTTTGAGGTCTCCCAAGAACCAATTTTGGTTCCTTGAAATACTCTCCAAGGTGGATCAAAGTTTGGTGATCGTAGTTCTATCCTTTCCCGGTGAGTTTTCCTTCTCTGTCCTTTCCCTCTGTCTCTCTTTATATCTACTTATATACTCCATAGGGTTTGCTAAATCACCATATTTTGGTATCATATAATCTCTATTGATTAATATCATCAATATAGGTTATCTCCATTATTAAAATTATTCATTGACGAATCTAATTAATAATGTTTTGTTTCATGATTCCGTGATCTATAGTTGGTGGTTCTGTTTAAGTTTATCCAATTAATTTAACACTAAATTTCGTGAATTAAATTAAATTTCATCCAATGGGACTATTAGAAACCCAATTCCTATGAATTGGGATTTTAATTCTCTTTAGTACAAAATGTGAGGAAAACCCTCCAATTATAATGAATTTGGTTGTGTTTGTAGAAATTGATGGATAATTGGGAAATTTAATTTTTAGAATTAAAATTTGAAATTTATTTTCAAAATTGACAATAAATTTGTATTTAAGGAAAATGGATTAAATGGTTTTGATAAGAACTAGTTGGTTTTATCCAAAAGAAGGTAGGAATTGATTAAAAATCATTTTAAAATTTTAAATATGAAATAAAATATTGAAATGGGAAAATAGGTTATTTATTTTATGAGAAATTTAGAAATAAATTTCACATTATTGATTTTTGATAGAGAACATGAAAGCTGATGAAAAATTGTAACAAACTAGCTTAGATACCCTAGTACATTGAAAGATAATCTAATATGTACATGGAAATAATGGTTTTTAGTATCTCCATCGGTTGAATACAATAGCTTTTTATCATACTAGATAAATGTGAGAATTCTTTTTCCACTATTAAGGGAGTTATATTTTTCAATCAATTAATTTCATGGTACTCGACCAATATCTATTAATTCTTACAACATGACACCAGATGAAATGAAAGATTTAATGACTCAGTTGGATGATCTATTAGATAAATGATTTATATTCGCAGGTTTGTTAACTTGGGAGGAACCTATTCTCTATACTAATAAATCTATTGGGTCACATCACCTTTATGTTGACTACCAAAAACTCAATCATGTTATGGTAAAAAAACCATATCCATTTCCACAAATTGCTGATCTATTTGACCAGTTAAAAGGGTAAAAGTGGTTCTTCTAGAATGAACATTGATATGATTACCATATATTAAGAATAAATGAATATGACATTAAGAAAACATTATTTTGGAGTAGGTATCACTGTAGAGACCCGAAGCCTGACTTACATGGACATTACATTACTTTTTCGGAATACTTAGTACATAACAAAAACACACACACAAGGACCGTAATAGTTTAGTGTCTTTGGAAACTCGGACTATAATCTTCTAATCGTGGTGAAAGATCTTCAACATCTCCCATAAAGATCTTCTTTTTTTTTACCTAAAACCTTTCTTTATATCCTGGGGAAATGAAAACATAAAAGGGTGAGCTCAAATGCTCAGCAAGGGCAAATAAAGGAAATAAAAATCATATCATATCTTTTTGAAAATCAAAACCTGCAAAATAGATCATAATATCTTATCATGGAAGAATTCATAGAAGTGAAAATGAGATCCCCATAATCATAACATAAAACTTGAAACTTTGTGGCATGCACACATAATCATGGAAAATCATTTCTTGTTAGTCATGACTCATTGCCAAGACTATCTTAGTGGACAAAGTCCCTTTCTGAACCGAGTTCACTCCTCGTTTCAGTCCTGTATCACTGAACCGGTATAACCTACCATTCCAGCCATGTCTATCTCATGAGATATAAAATCTTTACCCAATGCATTGGAGGGAGATATAGGTCCCACCCATCCTATAATGAATCCTTTCTTATGTGTGCCACATAATCATAAAACATACATCATCGCATAACACATGAAACAAAAATGGGATTCTTGAAACATCATGACATCATAAATCAATTCATATAAGATAAAGGAATTCATAAAAATAATTCCATCACAACATGATCAAATCAATGTAATAATAGGGATAAAAACAGAACCCTTTATTATCTTAGATGGAAAATAATTTTGATAAAACACTTGAACTTCATTCTTGAGGAAAATATCCTTTCTTCTTCAAAAACATTTTTCCTTTCATAACATGTCATATAACTTTAAAATAAAAGAAGTTGATTAAAAATAAACTTGAAAACTTGTAAAGGAAGCTTCTTGGAAATAATGTTTTAAAAATCCATTCATGCCGTATAAGTTAAAAAAACATTCTTCTAACTTTTGTCAGAAAAGTCAAAAAGTACCTCGTACGAAAAAAGACAAAAGATTCCTTTCATATCTTTTACAAAAAACTTACCGAAGGGTAAAATTGGATATAAACTATTGTAGAAGGATGGAAATAATATTACATATCGAGGGAACATGGATGTGGATGATAAAATACACCCCAGTAATTACCAAAGTAAAAACAATCTCGGATAAAAGTGAGATTGTGATATTTTCCCTTACCTTAAGTCCGATTAGCTTTGTACGTGTCCGAAGATCCTGTATAATGGTTTAAATAATGTTATTGACTTATTCCAGAATCATACATATTTATATGATATCATATATGGTCATATTATTAGCTTCTTGTTAGTAATATTTCATTGTTACTTGTTACTCGGGTCTTTATAACTTTTTGTTCTTATGCGTGTTTTGTCGAATAAATTCTTATTCTTATCTTTAGGTTATAGATAACTCATTTCCAGAATGGTATTAGTGTAGTATATACCATATTCATTTATTCAATTCATTTATATAATCATTATGAAATGAAGATCATGTAGAACGAGTCCCATCACATCGTGGAGACGGTATTCCGTACGTACGCACGAGTGATGATATCATTCCTATGATCGTGGAATTGTATTGGAGTATATATATATTATTTCAGTATCAATATTACTTCATAATAATCATATGTAGTTACTCATTACACCATTATACCCATCCTTGTAAGGTGATGGTGGAAAATAGATTACACCACGGCGTGGAGACGGTATTCCGTACGTACGCACGCGCGGTGATTTCTTTTTCCGTAGGATGGATAGATGGTGAAATAGGGTTGTTTCATACTTATAATAACATATCAGTATATGAGTGATACTGATGTTGTTAATTCATAATGAAACAACCTAAGAAGAAGAAGTGGAAGAAGAAATAAAGATGAAAGAATTGGTAACGGTAATTACCTCTTCTTTGAAGTGCCTCTTTGAGACCTCCTATTAGGGCACTAGAATTGGTCTTTGAGGAAGACCAGAACCTCTAGGATGTTGCTAGGGAAGTGTAGAAGAGATTTTGGCAGGGGTTGGCCGAGCTTGAATGCTCAAATTGGTGTGAGGAGGAGGGGGAGGAGGTATCCTTTTATAGGGGAGGAGAGGGGCACCTTAGGAATTCTTAAAAATATTAATTTATAATAAAGTCAAAATCGGTTTTAATGGTTCCAAAGGGTCTTATTTCGAAGCTAAAGTGGGGATGGGTCGAAATCCTATCAACCAATAGAATTTAGACAAGTTTAGGATATTATTTTAACCTTATCAATTAGATTTAACTCTTAGTTAATTAATTTAACTTTTACCGTGTCTTTTTGTTTTCTTTCACTATATGGTTAATACACTTACTATAACATGCCAAACGAACCCCAAATTGTTTATTATTAAAATATATATCCTTATCTAAGTCATTTGGCCGAACCTTAGATTTTTAGGAATACAATAACAATTAATAATATAATATTTGATTTAAAAACTATTTTGTGTCAATTTTGACACTATTTGATATATGATTTTTGTGAAAGTCATAACAGAATTAAATGTTCGAAACAAGTTGATTAAATCAACATTAATATATCATAGTAACCTAGAAAATTAGTGGAATTCATAAAAAGTCTCAAATTACATTTATTTTGTTGTTTATAACATCAATTATGTCAATATTTCATTAATAAGATAATTACTTCATCATCGTTATGTCATAAATAAATTAAATTATTTGATGTCTAAAAATTACAAATAAAATACCATCATGTAGGAAATCTTTTTATCTTTCTAATGAATAATTACAATCGAATTTATCTTATGTATAACCCCATATTAAAAATTATTTACTTATTAAACATTGATTTTAACTATTTTAACCCTTCTTTAAATAAATTAATAATAAATGTCCTAATCTAATCCAAGTGGGCCTAAATGGTCATATTTTATTCCTAAGTTTGTTTTTGGTCGAATTACACTTGTCCAATAGAATTAGGACATGTGTTAGGGTAATATTAATATCATATTTACCCTTAGTTACCCTATTTACTATTAACCGCGGTAAAAAAAAAGTAAAAAGTTACTATTCACAAAAAATTATTTTCATCTCATTGAACCACATTTTAGTCCTTGATATTAACCGTGTCTCTCGGATTTTCGAAATTCCATTCACAGAAGCGGTAAAATTAAGTTTTATGCAAAATTCAGTTTTTAACCTACCACTTAGTAGTTTCACTATTCATAAAAAATTGAAGGTTTTCAGAAAAATGCCAAAATTTCATCCTAAGCTATATTTCATATTCTGAATTCAAAAATGAAGTCTATTTTACCAAATTCATAACATATAAGTTGCATTAATTAATTTTATAAATAAATCCCGCTGTTAAAACAAATAGCGTGTTTTTAAGAAACAATATCTATCAAAAGATTGACACTAGTTTATAACTGGTTTAAATGTGAAATTACATCCAATGACCAACATTGTATTAAATTGTAAAAATATATTCTAAATATACTTTAAAACTACTTAAATAAATAATTTATCACTATTATTTATTTCGATTAAAAAAGTTGTTTTTAATTAAAATTTAGTAATTTTCACTATTCATCAGAATGTGAAAGTTATCCGAAAAGTACCAAAATTTCACCTTAGGCTAAATTCAATACTCTGAATCCAAAAATGAAATTCATTTTGAAAAAAATAAGATTTACAGAATTTCGAAAAGTGGTTATTACTATTCATAACGGCTAGTTTTAATAATATTTTAATAGCATATCGTTGTTTAGTGAAACTCAGTATTGCGTACTACACACGCTATCGAGGAAGGTTGCGATTGCGTGTAATGCAAGTAAAGTCAAAGATGCGTGTTGTGAAAGCTTCTTTTGGTGTAGCATACAACACAAGACATCAATAAAATTAAAAAGAATATTTTTCATAAAATCTCGGGTTGTTACATTCTACCCCCCTTAAAATGAATTTCGCCCTCGAAATTCGTCGGGGTTATTAATGATTTACTATTTGAAAGTTTCTTTGATAGAAACCCACATCATAAAAAGGAATATCAAAACATGGCTTTAAAAACTAAAGTATGAAATGTAACGATTACCCAAATAAACTAATCACTGGGTTTCCACATAGTTGAAAATATGGATATGGAGGAGAAATCTAACCATTATGTTCTGATAGAGAGTGGTAGAGAACATGGCTATGGAAAATCCAATAATCACAAATCCATAGATTTGTGATGATATAAGGTACCATCGGATTCATCAGGTATAAGAACACTAGGACAACATTTTTGGTTTTCAAGATCGTTTCCCTAAAGTTAAAGAATTAGAATAAATACTTACTTTATTTTGGTACAATCTCACTGTTGTTCGTACCTTTAACAATTTCCACTTCATCTCTTAAATAAATGAAGTTGAATTTGTTATTCGTGAAGTGTTAGCAGATCATGTGATAGAATGATGGGTCATTCCATCTGTCTCAAACAAAAGGTTAGCAAAAATTATATACATAAGTCGGTCTATAGTGAGATTAATCATATATGGTTCCGAAAATGGACTTATACTTCATATATCATACTACTTAATAAAACTAGTTTATACTAAACAGGGACTTCCTGTAGGTCAGTGGTAGGCGATAAAGGCCAGTCGCACTTCGGTTGTGGGTTCGATTCCTACAGCCTTGTCCGAAGCGATGGGCTGTCGCCCATCCTGCAGGTTGTCCCTTTTTCTAAAACTACGTTACTATAACATCCCATCAATAATATCGAAAATCTTCTATCCTTAAACAATTCTAACTTATGTCTAACATAATCCATTCCAATCTTTAGGCTTATCCATAATACTACAGTCCACTCTCATAACATAGTGAAAACGATTACCAGAGATTTAATACCATCGTTGATCCCCATATATCATAAGATATATCTTGTTGGTCAAATTCCAAACATTCAAAGGCCTTAATCGTGTATTCTCTTGAATACCCATTGAACCTTATTGAAAACATGAATTCTATTAAAAGATAACTCTTTCCACATACCAAAATCCTCAAAATTCTATATACTCAAACCATGATATCACTTAGTCCTTATATCAATCATGAGCTCATGAATACTGTTAAACATTTCATTTTCTCATTTTCCCTTCATTATGCGCATAATATCTCAATCACTTTGAATACCACATTAGACCAATACATAAATATTTCAATACACCATAAAAAGTACTTCAACAACATTATTATTGAATACCAATACATAAACACTTCAGTCCATCCACTTCAATGATTGTCCTGGAATAAGTCCTTCCTTGATTCAGAAGTACCTTTTTAGGTCCGGGCATTGAGTTGGGCAATGCCCATGTTCTCCACAAATAAGACATTGAACTCCATAACAGTCTGTCACTCTATGACCCTTTTCTCCACACAGATAACATCGGTCCCTCCATTTGAGGTATTCCTCAAGGTTCTTCTTCCCTTCTTTAGAAATCTCAATCTTCCTTTCTTTATGCTCCTCAACATGCGAACATGAATAATAGTTTATCTTCCTCTTCATTGATGAATTAGTCATACCACTAAATTTCACCTTGTTAATCATATATCGCGATGACTGATTCGGCATAATCACAATATCTTTATCTTTAGGCATTACACAATTTTGTTGCTCATAGTCACCAATTTTTCCATTGGATTCAATGTTAACCGAATTCATTCTGGTTCCCTCCATTAACTAAAACACAAAAAGAATTTTGTGAGAGGAGAAATCATGCTAGGGAAGACAACATAGTAAAGGGGGAGCACCCTCAATATCTAACATCTTAGGTTAAATTCTAAGATCGTTACCATAGTTCTAGGACTATATCCTATTCGTATACTTATCCTTAGGGACATCCCTAGATGAACCTTATAAATATCTCTAGGGATCTCACTAAAGTTCTCGCATCCTAGTTTCCAAAGGTTGACTAAACCTTTCCTCTGATACCAACTGTAGAGACCCGAATCCTGACTTACATGGACATTACATTACTTTTGCGGAATACTTAGTACATAACAAAAACACACACACAAGGACCGTAATAGTTTAGTGTCTTTGGAAACTCGGACTATAATCTTCTAATCGTGGTGAAAGATCTTCAACATCTCCCATAAAGATCTTCTTTTTTTTTACCTAAAACCTTTCTTTATATCCTGGGGAAAAGAAAACATAAAAGGGTGAGCTCAAATTCTCAGCAAGGGCAAATAAAGGAAATAAAAATCATATCATATCTTTTTGAAAATCAAAACCTGCAAAAGAGATCATAATATCTTATCATGGAAGAATTCATAGAAGTGAAAATGAGATCCCCATAATCATAACATAAAACTTGAAACTTTGTGGCATGCACACATAATCATGGAAAATCATTTCTTGTTAGTCATGACTCATTGCCAAGACTATCTTAGTGGACAAAGTCCCTTTCTGAACCGAGTTCACTCCTCGTTTCAGTCCTGTATCACTGAACCGGTATAACCTACCATTCCAGCCATGTCTATCTCATGAGATATAAAATCTTTACCCAATGCATTGGAGGGAGATATAGGTCCCACCCATCTTATAATGAATCCTTTCTTATGTGTGCCACATAATCATAAAACATACATCATCGCATAACACATGAAACAAAAATGGGATTCTTGAAACATCATGACATCATAAATCAATTCATATAAGATAAAGGAATTCATAAAAATAATTCCATCACAACATGATCAAATCAATGTAATAATAGGGATAAAAACAGAACCCTTTATTATCTTAGATGGAAAATAATTTTGATAAAACACTTGAACTTCATTCTTGAGGAAAATATCCTTTCTTCTTCAAAAACATTTTTCCTTTCATAACATGTCATATAACTTTAAAATAAAAGAAGTTGATTAAAAATAAACTTGAAAACTTGTAAAGGAAGCTTCTTGGAAATAATGTTTTAAAAATCCATTCATGCCGTATAAGTTAAAAAAACATTCTTCTAACTTTTGTCAGAAAAGTCAAAAAGTACCTCGTACGAAAAACGACAAAAGATTCCTTTCATATCTTTTACAAAAAAACTTACCGAAGGGTAAAATTGGATATAAACTATTGTAGAAGGAAGGAAATAATATTACATATCGAGGGAACATGGATGTGGATGATAAAATACACCCCAGTAATTACCAAAGTAAAAACAATCTCGGATAAAAGTGAGATTGTGATATTTTCCCTTACCTTAGGTCCGATTAGCTTTGTACGTGTCCGAAGCTCCTGTATAATGGTTTAAATAATGTTATTGACTTATTCCAGAATCATACATATTTATATGATATCATATATGGTCATATTATTAGCTTCTTGTTAGTAATATTTCATTGTTACTTGTTACTCGGGTCTTTATAACTTTTTGTTCTTATGCGTGTTTTGTCGAATAAATTCTTATTCTTATCTTTAGGTTATAGATAACTCATTTCCAGAATGGTATTAGTGTAGTATATACCATATTCATTTATTCAATTCATTTATATAATCATTATGAAATGAAGATCATGTAGAACGAGTCGCATCACATCGTGGAGACGGTATTCCGTACGTACGCACGAGTGATGATATCATTCCTATGATCGTGGAATTGTATTGGAGTATATATATATTATTTCAGTATCAATATTACTTCATAATAATCATATGTAGTTACTCATTACACCATTATACCCATCCTTGTAAGGTGATGGTGGAAAATAGATTACACCACGGCGTGGAGACGGTATTCCGTACGTACGCACGCGCGGTGATTTCTTTTTCCGTAGGATGGATAGATGGTGAAATAGGGTTGTTTCATACTTATAATAACATATCAGTATATGAGTGATACTGATGTTATTAATTCATAATGAAACAACCTAAGAAGAAGAAGTGGAAGAAGAAATAAAGATGAAAGAATTGGTAACGGTAATTACCTCTTCTTTGAAGTGCCTCTTTGAGACCTCCTATTAGGGCACTAGAATTGGTCTTTGAGGAAGACCAGAACCTCTAGGATGTTTCTAGGGAAGTGGAGAAGAGATTTTGGCAGGGGTTGGCCGAGCTTGAATGCTCAAATTGGTGTGAGGAGGAGGGGGAGGAGGTATCCTTTTATAGGGGAGGAGAGGGGCACCTTAAGAATTCTTAAAAATATTAATTTATAATAAAGTCAAAATCGGTTTTAATGGTTCCAAAGGGTCTTATTTCGAAGCTAAAGTGGGGATGGGTCGAAATCCTATCAACCAATTGAATTTAGACAAGTTTAGGATATTATTTTAACCTTATCAATTAGATTTAACTCTTAGTTAATTAATTTAACTTTTACCGTGTCTTTTTGTTTTTTTCACTATATGGTTAATACACTTACTATAACATGCCAAACGAACCCCAAATTGTTTATTATTAAAATATATATCCTTACCTAAGTCATTTGGCCGAACCTTAGATTTTTAGGAATACAATAACAATTAATAATATAATATTTGATTTAAAAACTATTTTGTGTCAATTTTGACACTATTTGATATATGAATTTTGTGAAAGTCATAACAGAATTAAATGTTCGAACCAAGTTGATTAAATCAACATTAATATATCATAGTAACCTAGAAAATTATTGGAATTCATAAAAAGTCTCAAATTACATTTATTTTGGTGTTTATAACATCAATTATGTCAATATTTCATTAATAAGATAATTACTGCATCATCGTTATGTCATAAATAAATTAAATTATTTGATGTCTAAAAATTACGAATAAAATACCATCATGTAGGAAATCTTTTTAGCTTTCTAATGAATATTTACAATCGAATTTATCTTATGTATAACCCCATATTAAAAATGATTTACTTATTAAACTTTGATTTTAACTATTTTAACCCTTCTTTAAATAAATTAATAATAAATGTCCTAATCTAATCCAAGTGGGCCTAAATGGTCATATTTTATTCCTAAGTTTGTTTTTGGTCGAATTACACTTGTCCAATAGAATTATGACATGTGTTAGGGTAATATTAATATCATATTTACCCTTAGTTACCCTATTTACTATTAACCGCGGTAAAAAAAAGTAAAAAGTTACTATTCACTAAAAATTATTTTCATCTCATTGAACCACATTTTAGTCCTTGATATTAACCGTGTCTCTCGGATTTTCGAAATTCCATTCACAGAAGCGGTAAAATTAAGTTTTATGCAAAATTCAGTTTTTAACCTACCACTTAGTAGTTTCACTATTCATCAAAAATTGAAGGTTTTCAGAAAAATGCCAAAATTTCATCCTAAGCTATATTTCATATTCTGAATTCAAAAATGAAGTCTATTTTACCAAATTCATAACATATAAGTTTCATTAATTAATTTTATAAATAAATCCCTCTGTTAAAACAAATAGCGTGTTTTTAAGAAACAATATCTATCAAAAGATTGACACTAGTTTATAACTGGTTTAAATGTGAAATTACATCCAATGACCAACATTGTATTAAATTGTAAAAATATATTCTAAATATACTTTAAAACTACTTAAATTAATAATTTATCACTATTATTTATTTCGATTAAAAAAGTTGTTTTTAATTAAAATTTAGTAATTTTCACTATTCATCAGAATGTGAAAGTTATCCAAAAAGTACCAAAATTTCACCTTAGGCTAAATTCAATACTCTGAATCCAAAAATGAAATTCATTTTGAAAAAAATAAGATTGACAGAATTTCGAAAAGTGGTTATTACTATTCATAACGGCTAGTTTTAATAATATTTTAATAGCATATCGTTGTTTAGTGAAACTCAGTATTGCGTACTACACACGCTATCGAGGAAGGTTGCGATTGCGTGTAATGCAAGTAAAGTCAAAGATGCGTGTTGTGAAAGCTTCTTTTGGTGTAGCATACAACACAAGACATCAATAAAATTAAAAAGAATATTTTTCATAAAATCTCGGGTTGTTACAATCACCATTATGAATACCTTGTTAGTGTTCTTATTGTTTATCTAACATGCCTGTAGTTTTTTTATTTATTGAATATGATTTTTTTGAGTATCATGATACCTTCATGGCAGTATTTGTGGTTGAAATCCTTATTTACTCTATGTCTGAGGAGTATCATTTGAACTATATAACATTACATTTTTAATTATTGAGAAATTACTAAATTTATTCCATGCATTAGAAATGTGATTTTTGGTTTTGTAAAGAGATGTTCATGGAACCCATGGTGTTGTATTATGGTATTTTGTTTGAATATTAAAATTTGAATGTATTTGTCACATGGTGACAACCACAAAATGTTTTAAAGATCCAGAGAATCTTGGTTATAGTTGGATATTACAAATAGTATTTAATGGACTTATCAATGTAGGATTCTATGATGACCACTCTAACTCAAAAGGGTGTAATTATTGACTAGGCTAAAAGGGGTTAGAGTTACTTTTTCTAGCTAAAACACCTTTTGATTACAATTCTTGTGTTGAATCTTCCATATGATAGGATAGGATGTATGTGGTCTTCTATGATGCATAAATTTACGCTTGGGTTGGGTTCTTTTGTAGGGTGATCATGGGGTATCTTATGTCCCCTAGTAGTGTAGTTTATATGAAGATAATTATAAGACATATGACCTTGAACAAACAGCTATGATGCATGAAATTACGATCTAGAAGCATTACTTTTTTAGATAAATTTTTTTCATGTATTAAAAACACAAGAGATTGAGTTATATCCTCCCTAATAAATATATTAATCTTTACTAGAGGTGTTGGGTGGAGTACTTGAAATAATTTTACTTTTACATGGTTTATACCATATGGAAACGGAATGTCATCGCATATGATTTATGCCAAAAGCTTCCTACCCAAGACAAGAAAGAATCATCACATAAGTGGATCATGATCGATCATTTTTCACAATTTCATATTGGAGTCCCAAAATCCGGGGTCGATGTTTCCTTAGTGGGGTTTCAGTTGAAATCATCTATTTTGGAGTTGACTCTTCCTAAATAGCATATTTATGATGAGTTCCATAGAATTAGGAAATATATTTATTGTTGGGAGTCCACTACTATGTGGACTTTCTCTATGGAGGGAATTCTATGATATCAAAATAATTCTGTGTTATAGTAATCAGTGAGAAATTATTTTATGGGGTATTTACTTATTTCATAGTTTAATGTCCACCCAGAAACCATGAAGATGTTCTGTGACATGTGATGTTGATTCTTGTGGATATGAATGAGATTGGGAATTTCTGATTTTTTATCTCACATTAATACTTTACAAATGGTTGTGGATGATCACTAGAGACCTTTGAGTTTACCTAATACACTTCCATTGGTGACTTGGAAGTGGGTTGAGATCTCTATGATCTTTTTGGTTGGGTTTTGATTTACCCAAATAATGAATAATGTTATATGGGTTGTGGTCAATAGGATGAACATATTGGATCACGTTATTCTCATTCTTGATAGGACCGACATTGCGGAGATTGTAAATCTATATGTGGAATATATTTTTCATTTTCCCTAATTTCCTTTTTTATAGTCTCTGATTGAGATCCCTAGTTTAGTTCTCTATTTTGGAGAGGCCTCTAAGTGGCACTATGATTTTGGGTTCCTTTGAGAATGGAATACAATATGTTATCGGATTTTGAAAAAAAGATCTAATTTTGTTTGAGGATTCTCTTCAATCCTCGGTTCTTGACGTTGGTGGGTCTTGGGATAACCATTTAGGGTTGGTTGAGTTTTTTATAACAATAGTTACTAGTACATGATCAAAATGGATCCTTTTGGGGCATTGAATATTTAGTACATAGAATCTATATTTTTATAGTCAGATATCAGTGAAAGTTCTATAGATAGATATCGATTAGTTCAAGGGAAGATAACATATATTCAGTTGATTCATTAGATATTTTTGATGGAATAGTTCTGGTATTAGTTTTATGATGATCATCATCACAGACCGTTGGAATTTTCAATTGGTGACTAGGTGTTCCTTAATGTTTCACCCCGTTTGGGTCATCAATGACTTGGGAGTAAAGGGAAACATACTGGTTATTTTGTAGGACATTTTTAGGTTGTTGAGTAGGTCAGGAATGTGAATTAGTATTTAGAGAATCCCCCATAGTTTACATACATACATAATGCATTTCATGTATTGCATCACTGAAAGTATCTTTCTGATCCATCTTATGTTTCATGCTAGGGTGATCTCAACGTTGAGCTTGATTTATCCATGGTTGAGAATACAATCATGGTAATTTATTATTAAATCAAGGTACTTTTTGGGAGTATGATACATTTTGTTTGAGTGCTATATTCACACGTTTCTAATACCCATGTGATGTGGGAGAGGGTGGCATTGATGAGAGAGAAGTGGCCACATGTTTTTGACAATAAATCATTTTAACCAGCTTTTTGAGGATAGAGATATTCTATAGTGAGGATGTTGTAACATCCTATTGATATATTTTGGTGCTCCTCAACCCATATTTTTATAATTCATTTGTTTTTTCCGTTTAGGGATTCCTCTAGTGAAAATTTGGAAATATTTGGAACATTTTTTGGTGCAAAGTTCGATCTTGGTTGTCTAAAACCATGTTTCCAACATGTGTAAACAATTAAAAACAAAAAAATGGGGGTTTACATGGCTTCCACTAGTGCTTTTCGAACCATGTTACCACTATGTAGAAACCATGAAAACCCACATGTTGGAGAGCATGGTTAGGGAAACCATTTGAAAAACCATGCGGCCCCACCAAGCTAACAATACTAACATGATTTAATTATTTCCAAAATTACTCAAAAACATCCCAAACCCCCATATCACCTAATGCTTAATACTAACTCTAAATATTACAATTTCCTAGGGTTGTATGGATCACAATAATCAGTTTTTTTCTTCCTCCAAACCCTCTCTAATCCAAATCAAAGCTAGGTGAATATTGTTTGATCATTTCCTTGTAAGTTTTCCATCAACATTACTTCACACCCACATTCTTTTTATCTCCATCTCTCTTTAATAGTGTTTTTAGATCTCCATGTTTTCATATGTTGTAATACCCATTTTTTTACTTTTTTAATTTAGTTTTTATTCTTTTATATTATTTTCCAACATTACTGATTGACGCACATTGTTGTAGATGTTGTGTTGTGTGATTCTATGATCTATGGTCGGTGGTTTCATTTATGATTGGCTAATTGAAATAATTATAAATTTATTGAATTATATTAATTTAATTTCAATAGGATTGCAAAAAACCCAATTCCAATGAATTATGAGTTTAATTTTCTTTTGCACGAAATTTGGGGAAAAACATAATTCCAATGAATTTTTGTGTGTGTGGGAAATTTGATGGAAGAGTGAGGAAATAAATTATTCGAATTAAATTATGAAATTTATTTGATAAATTGATTTCAAATTTTTATTTTAGTTAAAGGTATCAAATGGTTTCTATAAGAACCAATTGGTTTTATCATGAAAATTGAATGAATTTATCAATAACCTTTCTTGGTTTTAAAAAGGAAATTGAAATATGGAATTGGAGAAAATGGGTTAATTTTATTGTGAATTGTTTTGAGATAAACTGTTCATTATTGATTGTTGATAGAGCACATGAAATCCTAGTTAGTTAGTTATTTATTTTAAAAAACATTATATTGACGCTTTAAAACTCAAAATAAATATATGCAACAGGTCACCTTCCTTATAGGTGATTATGAGTCCTATTTGAACAGTGCCTGAGGGACATGGGTAAACATATGACTATTATCACATGTTCAAGTGTTTGAGGATCCCATAACCTATAATTATCATACCTATATATAGATGATCATGTCTCTAGTTTTTTATTATTTTGATATATGTCCTTATTTGTAAACTATTTCACACAAGCATTATAAATTTTTTTAAATATTTTTTTATATAATGTGATTATTAATTGATTTTTTGAAATATTTCATTCAATTTAAATGTAATGAATCATATGTATTAAATATTGTCTTTAATTTTCATTCAGGTTTTATATAATATTTAAATTTTTTAATTAATGTGTCATGTTATTATATAATCCATGGTGAGGCAGTACTGGGATATTATCTTTTACTCTACATGTAATTTCAGGTTTTTATAGATTAACTTTTTCTAGTTTTGAGAAATCGTAAAGCACCACTTAGAGTTGTTTCTTGTTATTGATCATTGGGGAATATATGGATTTTTCTATTGGGACTTGGGTTCCTTGTCTTACTATTTTTTGGTACATTGATGATGTACATTGGGTTGTTTATACTTGTTTTACTTCTGGAGTATTTCTATCTATGTATATTTCTTTTGATCATAATGAATTTGTTTGTCTGTTCTTCTATTTATTTGGAACAACCATTCCAACATTTATCTTGTATGATTCTAGGTGCTATTAATTAAACATTGTGGATTGGTAAATACCTTTAGGATATGTTTGAATCATCTCAATTATCAGTGTACCTGGGTATCCATTATTGTTCGTGAAATATTTTATTACATTTTGTGAAAGTATCTTAAATAGTTATAATTTTAGATATTGAATTTTAGTTAAACCGTATTCATATCCCACAAACCACCATTTTTCATGGTTCATATAAACTTCAAAATAGTGATTTTCAATATAAAAATTACATAAAATAATATAAATAATGTATATTTATCCATGATATATAATTTATAAATACTTTATAAATATAATAACTATATAAATTAAGGGATCTAAATATAGATCACATCAACTAAATAATTATTGTGTGGTATAAAGTGAAACATTCTTCCATCCCTAGGGCACTGACTAGTGTTCATACAAGAGGTCCTAAATATCGTCAATTACACCTTCCCGTATGCAATAGGATTTTAACTATAATAAATTTTCAGAGGTATTGCTACAGGAGAGTATACCCATATATTAGTGTAAAAAATTAAAAAGTTACCTAGCATAGTCCCTAAAAATATGCATATTATGCATGATATATAAACATAAACATGAAACATCAAATGGAAATATGTAAACCTATAGTAATACATCCCATATAATCACCCATTGGGATGATAAAATATATAATTAAAAATTAATAAAAAAATATGTAGGATATACTAATATCTCTAAGCCTCATATCGTACAAATCAATTAGATCCATCTAAACTATCTCACATGATCATACAAAACAGAGCATCTTCTATACTAAAACCTACGGGAAATGAGGTATAATCAGGTAACCTTGTTCTGTGGAAACCTAATCGGGGTGGGAGTAAAACATATTAGAGATCTAATAAGGGGTTCCCTCACATAATCAGTGAAAAAGTGATTGCATATGTGATATGCATCACATAAACAAATAGATAAGTGAAAAAAATCACAATGAATTCAAAAGTTCTAAGGTGAGACCTAAGGTTGATCATACATAATAAGGATAGTGTCATTCATTCTCTAATGTAAAACCCTATGGTTTAAAAAAATCAATAAATGCTATATAACCTAAAATATATGCAACACAAAGCATAAACAAACCATGAAATAATATTATTTAAAATATAATTGTTATAACATATCTGTTATATTGTTAGTGATGAATAAGACTAACATAATTTTCAAAATAATATGGAATATAAATTTATTAAATAAATTCAATGGTTATCTATTTTTTATATAATAATATAATAACCATTTGGATGAAAAATAAATTTTTTCTCAAAAAATCATTTTCATAATGGTGGTTTCACTACACACTACAAACATAAATTAATTTTTGTTCACTTTTAGAAAAATTATTTTCAAAAATAGAAATAATTTTTTAATTCATAAAATAAAACTATCATAGTGTTAAATTTTAGTATTTCTCAAAAAATACAGTCTTTCAGGTTAGTAGTAAAAAATTACAATTTCTGTTAAAATTTCATTTATAATCAATTAGTCAAGTAATTTAAAGTTATATTTACATTTAGAATTTGATTTATATTAAAATAGTTATTATTTATTAATATTTAACCAAAAAAATTAATTAACATTATATTGGATTTTTGTATAGGGTTTTTTGGGTATAGAAACTGGATTTTTTGGAAAACTATTTTAAACTGCATAGGGTTTCTCAATTTTAATTAGTTAATAAAATATCTAATTAAGTGTTATTTAAATGAAATGAATAGATTATATATATTAAATTATTAATTTAAATTAATTTAATTATTATTTCTGGTTATATAGATAATATAATATCATCTTTTTCTAGAAAATTAAACTTCTTGTAAGCCCACTTTTTTGTCAGGTTTGTAAGTAGAATTTTAAATGAAATATCTACACTTATTTAAATTGATTTTTTTAAAATAAACTCAATCTTTATAATTAGAATAATATTTATTATATAATAATGTAATTTTTTTTATGAAAACTAACAGTGAAAAAAGTATCAAATAATTACCACATTTACGATAAGAATAGATTCGTAAAGGGTTAAACTAGTAAGATAAGGTTTAAAATGATGTAAAAACCTATATAAAATATATCTTATGGACATATTTAGACTCTATAATTAAATATACTATATAAGAGTCAATTTTTTATCCTTTTGGAATGTGAAAATTATGGGTACACCATTTTTATATCAAGAATCACATTGGTTCCACTCACCTTACATATAAAAGGCCAACCCTCTTCTATCATATTGACAACTTAAAATCAAGTTTTATCATCCATTTACTAACCATATATATTGCCTAATTCCTTACCCAAAATATATATTCCTTATATTTATTAATAATCCATCCAATGATGTCTTTTTTTTCCTACATATGAATGTTATTTGAAGAACAAGTATTGTTCTCAACTGAGAACTTTCATTTTATTTCTTATTCTTCCAATAGAAAATATTCTTAATTTATGATTATATAATAACATTAATATATAATATTTACATATATTTTATTATGTTAATTTAATAACCAAAATCCATCTCCTCTTCTGTCAAATTGGAAACAATATCCTGAATCATATGTACAATGGACTACTCCCTCGCAAAGCGATGTCATTCATTTTTTTCATATCCTCTAATGTATTTTTTAAAAGATGTATTTAAATTATATATGTGATATTTATAAAACATACATACCTATGTAGTTATGATATCACATATAAAAATTTACCTTATATTTTTTGGGGAATACGATAACGTCGCTCATGTCCATGGTGGACTACCGCCTTTTGAATCGATGTGATTTATTTTACACTTAATTTTTATATGTAATGTAATAAGAATACATTTAATGAACATATGTGATTTATAATAAATAATTTTGATAATTATGGAATAATTATCATTATGGAAATATAATCTTTTAAAATTATAATGTTATTTGGGCGTACCTGTTTGCTATTGCCTCCATGAAGTAACATGATTCTCATTCATCACAACAACACTTGGATGAAATATATATATATATATATAATAATTTTTAATGAAATAATATGGTAATTAATATTAAATGGTCATTATGGAAGGATAAAATCGTACTTACATCATTTTCATATTGATCATTAGAAATGGAAATAGTTCTCATGAGTACATACATCGTACCCTCTCAATGATCATAATCTAGTAAATTTTTCATTACCATATTTACTGATTCATTCTTAAAGTATAATTTATTTATAAAAGTGATAATTATTTTACTATTATTGTTATGGATATGATTTAATAATTACCTCTTGAACCATGATCAATACACCGAAGTCATTTTAAAACAATGTGTTGAACATCATCAAAACTGCGGACATAGGATTAAATTAGGTATTAACATATTTCATTAAAAATAAATAAAAATATATTATTTAATTATAATTTATTAATCATAGAATTTTCTTTCAAAAAATCAAATAATTTATATAATCATATTATATTAGAGTTAAAGGGAATATGTGAAAATCTAAGACTCTAGTTAATGGTTTCCTGAATCATTTTTACTTGTATGATACATATTCTATATTGACCACTTATTTTTATTCTATGGTTTGTACAATTAGAATTAATATACATTATTATTTGTTCAATAAATTTTTTTGAATTTAAAAAACAATTTGTAATTCTCCCTTTCAGAGTATTTTGATCCTAATATTACCATAGTAGTAAGGGTCTTTGAATCAATTTAACATCATTGAGACATATTTCATTTTCATGTGAATAATTTATTTTATATGTAACACATAAATTCATTATTATATGTAATTTCATGAATCAATCACACTTCATTGTATTTAATGATTCAATTTGAATTATTTAATCAATTGGGAATGTAATTGGATTTCTCTTAGTGGTATATCGTAATTAACTTTTTTATTTGGGTTATATTACTTCTTTATTAAAACTGATATTCTATAATTATTATTGTAAATAATTTTGATTATATTTTATTTTAATTTTAATTTTTTATATGGATTGTATTTTTTACCCATAATATATTCATTGATTAATTCTAAAATTCAATGGAAGGATTTTTTTAAGGTTTATTTTCCTCAAATTTAATTTATTTTAGAGAAACGTTTATGATATGAACCTATATTAATTTGGGAGGTGTTTATACTTCACTTTGACATGTTATATTTTGCAAATCCTTATGTTCAAGTTATATAATATATAATTGTATGTTATTATTTATTGGGTCTTGTGATTGAGGTGTTATTAAAATGGAAATTGATTTATGTTTCAATATATTTTATTTTGGGATTGTTAGAGATAAATTTTTGTTATGAATAAATCAAATGATCTTATTTTATTTAACAACATATGTTTATTATCTATGGGTTTTGAATGTAAATAACATGTTTTATTTCAAATTCCCGCCTTATGTAATAAAAAATGGGAATATTTCTAATGTGTATAGACGACCTACCATCTATATGATCATATTGTAGTTAATTTTTCCTAAGCATATTTAATTATTAGTTTTAAAAGTATTGTTTATTTATAAATGTGATAGTCACTTAATTATTGTTATTATTTTTTTGTGTGAAAAATGACCTCTTGAATAACAATAAACACACCAAAGTCATTTTGGAAATAATAATTTCATCATCATAAAAACACTTGACATACTGATTAAGTATTTACATAATCCATTAAATGTAGATAAATAAAAATATTTGATTATAAGGTATTAATAATGTAATTCTTTTAATAAATCAAAATATTTATATAATGTTATTACATATTATTTAAAGGTCATACATGGAAATACAAAACTCGATGTCCGAGCTTCTCATATCACTTTTACTTTTTTGAGACATATTCTATATTCACAGTTTTTTACTATGTGGTTTATATAATTCACTTGAATATAATTTATTATTTTATCATGAAAATTATTTGGATTTAAATATCCATATGATGTCTCCCCTTTCATGAATATTAAATCTAGAGATTAACATAGTATTAAGGGTCATCAAATCAATTTTCCATTAGTGATACATATTTTATTCTCATACACTTAATTTATTTTATAAGGAACATATACTACCCATGTTACATGTAACATCATGAATCAATCATACATCATTTTATTTTCTGTTTTATTATGAATTATTTCATTAATGGGGATATTAATTGGATTTTTCAATGTTGTAAAGTATTTCATATCGGAATTTTTCTTAATTGGGTTATATTACATATTAATTAAAATTAATATTCTATGATTATTATTATTGTGAATTTTTATTATATTTTAATATATTTCAAATTTCATAATGTGAATTATTATTTTACACACATAATCGATTCACTGATTTATTTTGGAATTCAATTGTATGATTTTTCTAAGGGTTAATCATCTCAAATTCACTTTTATTGAGACTTCATTTATTATATGTGTCTATATTAATTTGTGGGGTGTATATTCTTCCCTTTTATATACTATGTCATGAAAATTTATTTTTTCATGATATTTAATGTATAATTTCAAGTTATTAGGTCAAGGGGCTTATGATTGAAGTGTTACTAAAGTGGAAAATGCTTAATAATATAATCTCTTTTATTTCGGGATTATTTGTGTTCAATGTTCCATTTGATGAAATCAAATGATATTATTTTATTTCAGGTTCCAATGAATCAAATTTATATAAAAGTACTATATTTGTATCATGGTTCACCTAAACTTTCATTACCACCATCAGTGATCCATAATACTTCAAATAATTTCATCCTGAAACAAGTGGATCAATTCTATCTCTAACATCTTTCAATAAATGTGTTTGACCACTTTATCATCGAAGCCTGGGGTTTACAGGTATGTCTGTTTGTTTTACATATTTATCAAAGTCATATTATGATTCGGTTTAGGTATATGGAAGATCTCATTATTGGTTGGTCAAAATATCCCCATTGAGGTGGTGGATCATTCTTCTATATTCATTAGTGGAAATTAAAATTTTACATGAAAGGAGATAATTTGAATAGATCTATCTAAGAAAGCTTCCCCACTCATCTAATTTTCTTCCAAACCCCTATATTTTTCATATTCTTGAAAACTTGTTTAGTCGTTACATATTCTCTGATAATAGAATAAAATTTATGTTTCATTCAATTTTACCAGGAATTTGGGTGGAGGTAGAAATATTTAATCCTCAGGTGGATTGGGTGTGGATAACAGATATATAGAAACTCTAGTTGAGGCATGCTATAACATTTGTGTCGTAGATAGACTCTTATGTGTCTTGAAACTTGTTAGTACAACATTATATGGGGTTTCATAGCGGGTCTTGAACCAGAAGATGTCAGAGATGAGGAAAGAGGTTTAAGTAGTTTGTGATTGTTCTATATTGGAACAATTTAATACTCTTTGGAAGGAACATCTAGAAGTTCAAATGAATAAATCAAGATCAACAATCACAGATCCAATAGTGGAAGCTATCATGGGCCTTGATGGATTTTCATGAACTACTCATAAGGATGTTGGTCCTATTAGATTTGGTGATGTAGTGATTCTGAATCAATCACAGGTGTTACCTTAGGATCCAAAGGTGAATGAAATTTTTGACAGGTTGATGCAGGACTTGAAGGTGTTGAGTCCTTCACAAGAAGTTGTGGATCAGGGAACTTTGGTGGAAGGAAGTGAAAATCATTTTGAAGAAAATTTTACTTATCCAATTCAAGGTCCGTTGAATGATTTTGAGGTTGTAGGGGGTGTGCATGAAGTCCCTAAACTTATTGAGGGTTCTCAAGGTGGTATTGAGAGAAATATTGAAATGGAGTATCAAGTGGTGGTCGATGGAGGTCACATGACTCTCTTGGGTGCTTTATATGATGACGTGGTGTGCCCAAGAATTTGTATTTGTGTTTCGGTCTGGGAATAGGTTTCTAAAAAACCATGTTATTGTAATTATAGATGGATCAAGAAAAGTCCAAGAAGGAAAGTGGAAACCATTGAGTTGGAAAATCACTGTGATTGATTTTATAATGAGGATCTACTTTATTAGTTAGGGGAAAATCTGATTATACCCTCCACGGATGGGAAGTATGCTCTTGGTAATGAATCTAGTGAAAAATATTCTACCTGTGAAATACAGGATGTGGTTTAAGGGTGTAGGCTTCCGAGGATTATGATAAGTAGAAGCAAAAAATTCATTATAAAGAGGGTAATGATTACTTCATTTTTTCACCTCTAATGGAGACATGATCAACACAGAAGTTGAAATATAACAATATGGAAGGTGATATCCACCACCATCTATGTTTTCTTATTGACAACAAAATCTTGGTTATCAATAGGATCATTCATTATAATTTCTTATGAGTACAAAAGAATATGTGGTCTAACAGGTTTTGTTACTTAATGCTACTGATGAATAAGCCATAGGAATGATAGGGTAGTCATTGAGTGTGTCTATCATCAAGGATCGATATATATGGATCAACAAGTTGGTCATGATTCATGTTTGAGAATTCAATAATATTAATATCATCCTTGGGGAGTACAACTTGTCTTGGGACAGGAGGTTGTTTCAGTTTGAGAATCACTTAAAAAATGAACAAGACAGCCTGGTGAACAATATATATTGGAAATTATTTAGGCAGATTAAATCTGGTAGACTTAAACTATCATTTAATGGATCTATTATCTCATTTTTTGGTTAATATAATGGTTTCTCATAGTTCACCTGAAATTTATTGAGTAATAAAAATTTAATTTTAAGTCAAAATAATTTGAAACTAAACATATACTTTTCTATTTGATTGGGAATATTCCTCATCCATCTCAATGTATTCTTATATTTTTTCAAATTTATTATTTTTCCCTAAATAAATGAATTTTCTAATCTATAATTAATGATATTTTAGCATCAATAGTTTTTAAAATAATTAAATATCTCATAATTTTCCTAATGGGAAACTTTTTAATCCACCTAAAAATGATACAAAAGAATATTTATTTCAATATTTACTATGTGAACAGTTTTTCTCATTTCGTGTATATTATTTTCAATATTTTACAATTATATTTTCTCAGTTTTTTCAAAGAAAATCATTTTAGTAATATTCTGTTAATTTTTAGTCTTAAAATATTTTTTCCAAGTAAAAAATGATATTTTCCTTAGGAAACATTTTAATGAAGTATTATTGGAAGATCTATTCATCAAATAAAACAACCCATGATGTGGTATACACTTTATTATGGTTATGTGGTATTGATACTATACATATTATTTCTCAAGTTGGATTGTGATATTGGCATGGAACCTACTTTTTTTCTTGGGATATTCATGTAGAGAAAAATCAATGATTAGTGTTATGTAAAATGGTGAAAAAAAATCAAGTGATTTATTTAAAAATGGTAATTTTACAATATTAATAATTAATTTGTGATCCTGATAAATATTATAATATCATTCTTCCCAGATAATGGAAGGTGATTCCAATATAGATTTCATGATGTGTGTACCCAGATAGCACTAGGAGAGCCTGATTAATCATATATGAGTGGTGAATCTAGATAGTGCTCCAATGCATTATGTAATATTCGTTATCATTAGAGGTACGAAAGGTGGAGATACCATATGGTTTCTCTTATTGTTTTAACTAAGAAATAGTTATTTCTAATATGGGTTTAAAATAGGTTATGAAGATGATGTTCAAAGATACCAATATGTTTTTGTTATGATTTTTATTTGTTATAAATGTTTCCTTTGATAACGATTGATATCACATGTATCATGATTATTTTTTATGATTACACATCCCTTTAAAAATATGTTTTCCATGCTATATGTTTATTGATATTGGGTTATGGCTATGATTTCACTTATGTTATGCTCATTAACTTTGATTATGTCCTTATACCTTTTGACCATCTTTTTCTCACTAATGACATTCATTTGTAAAATATTATATTTATCCTTGGGGAGAATTTGAGATCATACATCTTATGATTCCATTTCTCTTTCTTATCAAGAATCATGTTTATAGATTTATGTGTACATGTGATCCATATGAAAGATGATGATGACATATTGTGAAATATGAAAATTATGGTTGAGTGGGAGTGATGGGAATTTAAGAACAAGGGTATTGTTCATGTAATAGACTTTCATAATTCTCTAAGAATATAAAGCTTAAATGCCCTTAATAATTTAAGTGATATGATATGACATTTTTATGATTTTATTTTAGGATGATAAAAATTTGGTCTCCACCATTGGTATCAAATCTATAAATTTAATGTTTATTTTTTTTCACCAGATCTTGGGCTGTGTGTTTGGGGCTATTATAGTTCGTATCAGATGTGGGGTTTAGATAGCTGTAGTGATTTTTATTTCTTTCATGTAAGGTTATCATGTGATTTATGGACACCGTCATGGGTCTATAAGATTATTATTTATCACAAGTAAAAATTTTATTAGACTAATAGTGTTAGGTTATATGTGATGAGATCTTAATGAAACTAATGAAATTTTAGGCTATATTTTATTATGTTGAAGAATATGTAATGGTTTAGGTTAACCGGATGTATTTCACTATATTTTAGTGAAATTTTTTAATGTCTTCAAAAAATAATCGGGTTTATATCATCTTGGATATTTAAGTAATTATGGGATCATAAGTTCTATCATATAGACAACCATGGGATCGAAAATTTATTTGGTGAATAAGTGATTAACATTATTTCAATAGAATATAACTACTTTTTATTTTTGAATTTAACATAAAAGGTATGAGATGATATTTATGGAAAAAATACTATTTAATTTTGAGGTTATTTATGATATTTGGGTTTAGTGTTCTTTATTTATGGAATGATTTAGTTTGAAACTTGATTATTACTATTTAATTTTGAAGGATTTTCAATTTTTTGGAAATATCATACCATATTCAAACCCATTTTTTTTCTTAATGAGAAATGATAGATGGAATAAATTTATTATCCCAATTAGGGTTTTTGTGATTCTTTAATTACTGGTTTTAGTGTTTCATCATGAGATTTACAACTTGAATAATCATCATTTGGATAATAATTTTCCATTGTGGTGGAAATCTATTTAAGGATAAAATTATACTCATCATGTAAGTACATTTCTTCATGATCATAGTATATATTGTAATGTAATTCATAAAATATGTAAAAATTATTTTTTAAAAACATATTACTATTATTTCTGATAACATCTATGATCCTTTCCTTGCATCCTTGTTTAACTGTTTTATGGTTGTTGACATTCTCATTATCATTCACTTCCTTGTGATCAATGATCTCTATCACACTTCATTATTATTCTAGAATTAAATTTTTATTAACTGGAAACATACTCACTTACCACTAATTTTTTCCTACTGGGAAACCAAGTTATGTGTTTTTTTAATGGCATTCCTACTTCCATCACTCTTTTCAAGTGGATGTTTTAATAACCATTTTAAAATGTTTATTTTCAAAAATTGAATTTTCAAATGTCAAAAACATAATTATTGAGATAAAGTTAATTTTTTTGGATATAATTTATTAATGGATGGAAAATGTAATAATAATAAATTTTAAACAATGTAATACTTACACAATTGTAAACAAGACAAACAACAGTAATCTTAAACGAATAATGAAATAATATTTTTTAAAATATGACCATTATAACCTTGATATTAAATTGGATAGTGTTTATTGAACTATTTAAATTAAGAAGAATACCTTGTAAAAATTATATATAATAAATTCAATGGTTATAAATTTAATATAAAATAAAATAATAATAATATGAATTAAAAATAAGGGTTTACTGAAAAAATAACAATATTTTTCTAAAATATTGTTTCATTGCACTTTTGAAACATAAATTATAATTAATATTTGTCACATTGAGAGGATTTATTTTAAAAAATGTTCTTAAATTTTTTATTAATAATATAAATAGTTTCTTAGGTAGAAGGTTACAGATTTTCAAGAATACATTAACTTTTTATTGAGGAGTGAAAATACCGATTTCAGTAAAAATGTCATTTATTTTGAATAAATTATATATTTAAAAAGTTCATTTATTTTTTTAATATGATATAAAGTAACATAACAATTATTTATTTATATCTATTCAACTTATTTTTTTTAATAAATTTTAAATTTTATTTCAGTATAAGTTTATTTTTGGGTTAAAACAGTTTTTTATTTTGAAAAATAACTTATAATGTGCATTATTTTTGTCCATTATAATTAATTAAAAACACCTAATTAGGTTTCATTTAAATTTTTTTAATATTATATATATATATATATATATATATATATATTAATATAAAATCATATGAATATTATTATTGGTCATTGATGTAATATTAAATTATAAGATTCATGAAAAATCTACTTCTTGAAAACTTGTTTTTTTCATCGCATCTACAGGTATAACTTTAAATTAAATTTCTTAAAATATATGTATTGAAAATTTAAAAATATATTAAATATTTTAAATCAGAATAATTTATATTATATAATAATTTATATTTATTTTTTACCGTAATTAATAGTGTAAATATTAAATATAATTTCCAAGGTAAAGGTAAAAACAAATTTACTCTGAGGTTATTGTAAAATGATTATGGATAAAATGAACTAATTTTTTTATCAAATATATTTAATTGAAATATTTATACCTTAAAATACATATAAATCAATAATAATCCATTTTGTAAACTTTTGTAATGTAAAAGACGTGGTCACACCATTTTGTTTTCAAATATTACAAGTGTGCCACTCAGCCCACTTAAAAAAGGTCACACCAAAATCTTTCCTCTTAAAATCATAATATCCATTTTTACTGGAAGATACATGACTGAATATTTTCACTACATCAGTAACCATTTTATATACCTCTTATTATTATCATAAATACATCCTAATATTTTTTTTCTTATCTATGGATGTTTTCAGAAGAATTATTATTCTTAACTGATAGTTTTAATTTATTTTATCTTAGACCTCATGAAAATATTCATAATTTATGATTATATAATAATAAAATTATCCACCATGTAAATTTATATTATAATTTTAATGTAATAATCTAAATAGAACTCCTCTTCAATCAAATGGGATATGAAATCATCATTCGTGTGTACGCGGCCTATTGTCTCATGAACTGATGTCATTTGTTTTCCATCATCTCCTATCAAGGATAATTATAATGACATAGTTATATATATATATATATATATATCTATTATTTTAAAAAAATTTATATTTTTTTATTTATGATATCATATATATCTTCTTAATTTTATTTCCATGGGGGATATGATAACGTCAATCATATGTATGGCGGATTACAGCCTTGCGAAGAAATGTGATTCATTATTTGCTAACGATTTTCATGGAAGATAATAAAATAAACAAAATAAATAAATTGGATATAAATTATATAATTTTTTAATTAATTAAATATATATCATTATGAAATGATAATATATCTTTTTCTTTTTTACACTGAAAAATGATAATGTTGTTCGTGCGTACATGTAGACTACCGCATCCATGAAAAAATTTGATTCATTTTTATCACAACAATACATGTAAAATTGTATTTATTATATCATGATCATTAGGAAAATATAATATATTACATACATACTTTCAATACTAATCATTGAAAACGGATATATTACTCAAGAATACATAGACCTAAAGTCTCAATTATCGTATTGAAGTTCATATTTAATAACCATATTTAATGAATAGTTTTAAAATTATAATATAAGTATTAAAGTTATAATTTTTACACTATTATTATTTTATATATGATGAAATAAATTCCAATTTTAAAATTGTAAACACACCATATTTGTTTTGAAATAATTAATGAAACGTCCTCGAAACACCCGTCGTGGGCATAACATATTTTTTAAATATATCATTAAAAAATAAATAAATAAATTATATAAGTATAAGGTATTATCCCTAGATGTTTTTATTTAAAATAAAATATTTTATATAATCTTATTATACCAGTGTTAAAGTACATAAAATGAAATTCCAGACTCAAGGTATAGCTTTCTCTTCTCACTTTAACTTCTGTAGGACATATTCTATATTCACCACATATATTTATTCTTTTTATATATACTACCCATGAATGAAGTTTATGATTATTTTAATAAAATCTGTTATAATTAAAATATAAATATGATTTTATCCCATTTATGAGGTTTTGATATACAGATTTCTAAAGAAGTTAGGGACTTCCTCTCAATTTTCATTCAATAAAGAATATTTTAATGTTATTTTTGTAATTTATTTTATATGTTGTATATACTATCCCTTATACATGTAATATTATTAATTATTCATAAATAATATTATTTTAATTTTCAATTTAAATATTTTATCAAATTTAAATTGATTTGAATTTTTCCATGTGGTAAAAATTTCATACCTCAATTTCTTTTCATTGGGTTATATTACTTATTCACAATATTTGATATTATACGATTAATTTTGTGAATTTTTTTATATATAATGATCTATTTTTTCATTTTTAATTTTTATTTACATTTTATTCACAAAATAAATTCATTTAATAATTCATATATTTAATGGTATGATTTTTATAAGGGTTATTCCTCTCAAGTTCTATTTTTTGAGACAAAATTTTATAATAAACAAATAAATTCAATTGTTAGTTATACATGTTTCCATTTTCATGTCATATTATGAAACTCCTTCTTTCCATGATATTTAGTGTATAATTGGATTTATTCATTAATTTGAATTTTGATTGAACAGATAACGAAGTGAAAAGGGAATTATCTTATAATCTCATTTCTTTAAGGATTTTTTATGTTCAAGGTTTTTTTAGAGTAAATAAAATGATAATACTTTTTAAACTATGTAACATTCTTATACATTTCTTATTACTTTGTTTAACATGTTTTATTTCTATTACATCCATTATTTAAAAAGGAAATTTCAAGAATGTTGTTTTGGAGTGATAATGATCATGTATCTTTCTTTAAATTAACAAAATTTCTATTCGATATCAATATTTTCTAATACATTTTTGAAACTGTTATTTTCTAAACATAATTTACTCCCTGGATATATTTTTCATGATATTTTTATTTCTTTTAAGTATTTTTAATAAAACTCTTAACATTTTCCAAATGGGGCACTTTTAACTTCAATTGGAAAATGTTAGAAGAGAATTATTAATTTAACAACCAAAATGGGGACAAATTTAACCTCCTACAGGTCAATTATTTTAATTAATTTCTCTTTAGTTTTTTTAATGATTATTTTCGACGAAAATTATTTTCACATTATTTTTTGAAAATTTTGTTTTTATAACATGATTTTAATGTAAAAAATGTTATTTTCCTTATGACTATTTTCAATTTTTTTGTATTGGATTCTTGTTCGTAAACAAATAACCCTTGATGTTACTTACACACAACTGGGGATATTTGGTGTGGGATCTAATATTATTTTCTCTTTGGATGAATTATTATATTAATAGGTAACTTGGTTATTTTCTACTGATGAATAATGAAATGAAAGAATAATTATTGTTATTTTATTCAAAATAGTGTGATTTTAATTGTTTTATTTATGAATAGTATTAAAAAATTATTGATTGTGAATGAATGAGCCCCATAAAAATTATACATAGGTATACCCAAAAATTTACTGGTGATCCCAATGTATCGTATACAATGGGTGCACCTAGATAGTGTTAGGTGATCCCAATACAGCTTATATGATGGGTGCGCCCAGATATCACTCATGTTCTTTTAGTAATGTTCTTAAAATTAGAGGAAAGAAGGATTCGGATAATAAGATGTTTTTATATGTATTTAACTAGGATCTAGTTATTGTTCTCCTGGGTTTCAAATGGGTTATGGTGTAGATGTTAAAGTACAACAGCATGATTTAATTATGATTTTTATGGGCAGTAAATGTCTAATTTAGTCAAGATTTATATCTCATAGATCATGATTATTCATTCTCATGAATTGTTCATTTTTTAAAAGATTTATTCAAAGAAACATGATTATACATCCTAGCTGGATGGGTATTGTTTCTCTTATGCTATTCTCGTTCCCATTTATAATTCTATCATACCCTTATTCCGACCATATTATCACTAATGAAATTCAATTGTCAATGCTTATATTTACCATTATAGGGAATCTGAGCCCTCCCTTAATATTTTTTTCCTAGGTTATCATGAACTATATTTAATGAATTATGTATATAATGGTTTCATATAGACTATATGATGAATTATTGAGAAATAATAAATGTTGGGTTAATTGGGAAAAATTATCATTTAAATACATGAGTAATATTTATATATTTTTTCAAAATAATATGTCACTCTAATCCTAGAAGATCATTGGGTAAATAAGTAGACAAAAATTTCGTTTTCCGGTTTTATGTTATATATTGATAACTTTTTAACTCCTTTTTTTAGAATCAATGATATAAATTTATATTTTATGTTTTCTCACTTGATATAAGTGTGTGGGTTTAGGGATATTATATTTTTTTACTTTTATATAACATCTTGTGGGATATATTTCCTACCTTGGGATGTCATTAATATAAATAAAAATTTATAAATAATCACTAAGGGGAATAAGTTGTTCCCCTAGACCATCTTATATATTTTTAACTCTTGAGGGAATAGAGATCCAACCAGGATTCTCATATAAAATTTGAATAGTGTAAGAACTTTTCACTAGGAAATTTTATATATATAAAATTTGAATGAGGGAATTTTGATCCACCAGATAAACTCAAATATTACATGGGAATGTAGGAATATAAATCCACATAGTGATGTTATATATAAAACCTAGGAATGTGGGAATATTTTCACACCGAGTGATCTCGAATGTATAAAACATGTGTGGGGGAAGAGCGACGTACTCTGAAATCTCATATGTATAACCTATACAAGGGGGAGATAAAATCAACTAGTTGTCTCATATAATATCTACAGAAGAAGAATCTTTCACAAGAAACATCTCATATAATAATTGAGGGTCCATAATCAACACTTTCCATATCAGGATAATAATCTATGGCTAGAATCCACCATGTAATATATCATATGATTAAAGGGGAGTTAGTGTCAGCCACATTATCACAATCCACATTGTTTATTTCATTCATTATGTTATACCCTAGGCTATCCCTATATATATTAACCCACACTGGGGTCATCATATAGTATGGTCACCTTCTAAATTAATCTATCCTTTGTCAATGTTTAGACACGCAATATAGGATAATATTTCTCATTCTCATGCCCGGGGCCAAATCACCTCACTCAAAGGGCATAAAATCACTTGAAATTATCATATTTATATCAAAACCTCACTGACCATACATGAAACATCCACAACAACACCACTCTATAGATAAGGCTTAATTCCCATCTAACATCCATTGTTATCCAAATTTTGTCATCTCACTCCCAACATAAACATAGTCCTACCTAGTTTATAGCCACTAGTCTTCTCAAATACTAATGGGGTATGAGAACTCTCCTAATTCTCTAATCCACTGACTTAGCGGAAATATATTATCTCAAGGTGTTCCCATCACTGACCCCTAGGATCTAGGGTGACACATGATTTTGATCACATATGTTCCATTCGTGATCCCTACCCATGGGAACTAATGGGAACAATCTATATTCCCAATATTTTTTTTCATGGGGTTCTAAACCATTTTTCATTCACTTAACTCAAAGAATTTATTTATAATAATGTTCTCAATAATTGTTGGATAAAGAACTAGGGTAGTTCTCAAGGGTCAATCATAGGTCATGGTACATTTATTTGGTCAATATGTTTTAGAAAATAGTTCATATCAATTCAATGGTTGACCTCTCATTCATGAAAACTCCTATGACCATGGACACATAAACACGATTCATAAAAATTTGTAAAAATGTTTATGGACCACCTACCTCATACAAGAAGTCATTACCATTAATCATAGCATTATAAATCCCTCCAAGCTCTTCCTAGCATCATCTAGGCTCATATCAGCAATGTATCAAATATCAAAAGCCACAATATCCTGTAATTTATTTAAAATAATGTTTAATTTCTTATCTAATTTATTTATAATAGTTATAATTTCCTAAAAACTCACATAGTAATATCCAATTTCAAAAATATGACCAACAACACTGAAAATTTCAATGGTGTACCCATGATGCCATCCTATGAAAAAATCTAGACATGTGGCACCAAGTGAATAACAAATTTTATCCAACTTAATTGATAACCCTATATAAATTCATCATGAAACATTCCTACAATGTAATTGTGTGAAATTTTATGTGTTCATTTTCAAAGGATGTCTTGTACCAAATGCATGGAAAATCCCCATCATATAGGGATGACTCCACTGTGATTTAGGGGAATAAATGAAACCCAATTCCTGATATGAAATAATCATTGATTAAAGAGTGTGAATAAGAAAAAATTATATATAGGGGACACACCTTGAATCCCCATGGATTTCCATCAAGAACACCAACTTATAATGGTGGTTCAAAGGGACAAAAGGAAGAAGGTGTCCTCACTAATTAATCTGCATGAGAAAGTAAGAAAGGTATGGGGTTACATATTTTTTGATAGGGTAAAAGGGTAGATTCAATATTTTATTGTAGTCTATATAGTCACACAATTTATTCATATGGTTGGTCAAACTGTGTGTCTTGAATAGCCTTGAGCTACCCCACATAACATGGCACAACCACACAATTTATCAAACAATGTGCCAATAATGTGTCTCCCTAAAAACACTTCAACAAACCATTGTGATTTCCTCTCATGGTTCTGGAAAAATATAAACAATCCTTGCACCATCACCCATAATAAGAATCACTCTATAATGTTTTCCCATGAATCACAAACGGTTTTCTCAAACCATGTGGTATCCATTCATAAGGGTAAAACCCTTATAAAAATTAAAAATTTCAACCCGTATTTAATGATAGTCAGATGAGCACCAAAAACATGGCTCTGGTAATTATTAATGTCTAGAATAAATTAATTTATATACTCCAACTCCCATAATTTCAATCTTAATCATGATTATGAAAAAGTCCTCCACTTAAGGAAGAATATTCAAATTCTTTTTATGTTTCATAACCCATAATTATTTGGTTCATTACAAACTCCCCATCATGGAATTTTTCATCCTTGAGAAGGGTGAACGGTTCTTCAACCATTATCCCAACCAATAATAGTCTTTAATTCACAATCAACACAACATATTCTACACTCGAACAATGAATGATATTCCACTACACAACTCCAAACTCAAGGTTTACTATTCCTAAGAAATGTGATACGTATTTTATTATAGAAAATACTAAGGAGGAACTCATCAACACAAATATATCACTAGACACCAAGTATTCATCAACTAATTCATTCTCAAACTCATGTTGGTTATAACAACCCAAACATATCACACAGATATATAAAATTCTACTATATGAATATTCATTACATAATATAACAATACATACTTTTCATACATATATATCAGAACGTAATATATGAATATTCATAATATAAAATAATTATACATCCCATAATAATATAGGTCTAGTGCCTCGAGAAAATTTGTCACATAAACAACTAGATCATATTTTAATTACATCATCTTTCACTAAGTTCTACATAACCAACACCATTGTAATTCATATATTACATAATACCTTTCTTCATAAATTATGGAAAGGAAAAATAAAAAATTATAATATCATATTTTAATAAGGTTTGAAAAGGGATATAATAATGATCACACAAGCATAACATTTGAAAATTGTTGTGAGAAAATGAGAATAACATTTGAAAACCATACCCTATATATCATTGATCCTAAATTTGAGTCATAGAATAAATATTGGTATTTTATAAAACATGAATCATAAAGGATTAAATGAATAAATACATGAGATAAAAACATTGGTATAATACATAGATTTTAGGCATACACATAATCCTATAACATTAGGAACATGTATAAATCGAAACAGGTTCATTAACATTACATTAGTATTACTCATAGAATAGAAATGAGTTCCATAATAAAAACCCATGGAAAAAAATCGGGATACAAAATAATTTATCAACATAATCATAAAACATCCTGAGAAAGAATAATGATGGTACTGTTAGACCATATCCCTAATACAACAGAATCACTTACAATGTTTTTTATCACTGATAAATTGAAATTTCAAAAAAATATCTTAAAAAATTCATGGAAAAAATAACATATATATTTTGAAAGCACTTTTTTAAATTATAAAAACATTCCCAAAATATAAAGATATTTATTTTTTGAAAATAAAATTGGGAAATTTTAATATAATATTTAAATCATTGAGATATCATAATTTCAAGAAATGTTGTTCATGTCATATATGTTACAATAATGAGTCCCTCTACCTTTTTGTTATAATGTGCATCATTTTGTATGTGAAAATAATATTACTTTTAAAAATATTTTATAAAAAGTAAAATAACGTTAAAACAGACTTTTAATTTTTTGTGGAATTTGTAGAATTTTTTTCAAAACATTTTTTATAGAACATAGACTTGCAATAGAATTAATTTTCGACTGAAGAGAGAGATAATGTAAATTTTACATAAAAACATTCTTTATATCACTTGAGTTCATAAAGAGATGGAAATGATATAAAAAATTCTACTGTATATAAATTAAAGGATTATAATAAAATTTATGAGATTTATGAAATATATCATATTTTTTCATAATTGGATTCATAATTATAAACAATCCAGCTGAACAATGAGATTTTATCATAAAACCCTTACCACATAGCTAACTTATAGATTGTAATCCCCTAGAAATAAATAGTATTACATTGATATTTATAGACTATAATTTTCATGATAATAATCCTAAAATTCGGTGATATCCAATAATGGAACATTAAAATTAAATAAGTGGTGAACAAGAAATGTGTCCAATGGAAATAAAATTGAGGAAATAATCCATTACCTCAAGTCTAAAATTTCATTATTTATGGTCAAAACTCTATTATAATAAATATATATTTATTATAAATATATCTATTAATCATTTTCATTTGTATCAACCATGTACAATTTACATATAAACATATATCACCCATTTATTAACAATTATTTATTAAAATTTCTTTTTTTGTTTGATAACTGCTTCATTTATCATTTATGTTTTCATTCAGTAGTTTTGGTCCTTATTCTATGATTATGGTTCCATTATATCCATAATTATAATCATTATATAACTATAACATAAATTAATTATATAATTATTTTTGAGTCATTCATATAAGTTAATGTTATAAAATTGAATTACACCATTCATGGAGGCAGTAGGACATACATACACATAAAACTATTTCTATTTTATTAGAGGATGGCATGAATAAAAGCTATATAATAATTTACTCTTATAAATTAATTTTTGTATTATTAACATCACATATATTAATTAAATATATCGTTATTACAATTAATTTCAAAATAAAATGGAAAGTGTTTTACCTTTGTTTATAATGATGGTAGTCCACACGTACACATGAACGATGTTATTTTTTTTAATGGATTGGAAAATAATAAGAAAGATGTGATATTTTTATAGTATAATTAATTCATAAATATAATATATACAATAAATACATCATTATAATCTTTTGTGATACATGGTGATGGAAAATGAATTACATTTGTTCGTAGGGCGTTAGTCTGCCCTACAAATGATCGATAGATTTATTTCCCATTTGATAGAAGTGAATATCGATATAGGTAATTCCACTAAAAATATAACATATTATTATATTTTGGATATATATATTTTTTTATGTGATCATGTTTTTATAAATTTTTTAAGAGGTGAAATAATTAAAAAATAATACAAACACATTGTTAAGAGTTGCACCTCTTATTCGGAGAGACTATTATGGTTTATACCAAATGTCCTTTTATGAGGGATTCCTTATAATTAATGACTCTAATACATGGTAAACTAATTTATGAAGTTATTTTTTTAGTTTTGGATACAAAAACAAAATATTGGAGTGTGGATAAGAGACTAGAAGAGACGACATGTCCATTTATAAGTGGGAAAAGTAACACTCCTCGAATCTACTTAGAAATTTACAATAAAATCCAAAATGATAAGGTTATTACACTGAAAAATTATTCAAAATGAATATAGATTGAAATTTTGGATGATATAATGTTGAAATGTTTCATGAAAATTGTTTTTAGACATGTTGTATTTGCAAACATACCCTTATCATTTTTTAACCAGCTGATAAACCTATTTTAACCTTAAACACGGAATTTTATTTTTCTTTTTTACTATTTAATATGACCATATAATTTGATATACATATTAAAAAAATATTAATTATAATAATTTAAAATACCTAGTCTATGTTAATGAAATCAATTCATAGATGTGGTTGAATTTATGTTAATGTTACTCCATGATATGCGATAAAAATACATTTTTCTAACGAATTTTTTAATAAAATTAAAAACAAATACAGAAAATTTAAAACAAAATTGACTAAAATTAATTATATTGGATTACTAATAAGATAATTGAAATAAATTTACTCTTAAGACCTTATTAAACAAAATTTATCTTGTAAATTCTTTAAACTAAATAGACATTTTTAACAAATATTAAAATTTTAAACTATTTATGGAAAATTAATATTTTCCAAAAATACTAAAAATTTCACTATAAAATAATTTTTTTATGTTTATTTCAAAAATTATGTTTATTTTTTTAATTTCATTTATAAAATTGGGATAAAATAGTTTTATTTTTTCGTCACAAAATGAAAAAGATATCATTTTTTGAGAACAATATATTTTGGAATCCTATGAAGTTTTTAATAAAAAATAAATACTTATTTATCGATATATTTTCATCATCTAAATACATCATAAATAATTTAAAAAAAATATATTCTTCCTTATTCCCCCAAATTTAAGGTCTAGGATATAATTTTCATGTTTAAAAAATAATATTAAGAGTATATTGTCTTTCATTGAAACACGGTGTTTTTTTTGTGTAATGTATGTTATGGAAGAAAATAAATTTATTTGAAAAACATATATTTTATAAAAATAATTATAGTGTTATATTATACCCCATTTAAAAAAATCTCTCTCAAAATTAAATTACATTGATAATAACAAATAAGGATACTTCAGGCTCATCGTATCCTTAGGTTCCTATAAGGCTTCCTCAAGTTGGTGATTTCACCACAAAACATGGACCGGGTGAGTTTAATTTTTTTTAATCAATTGATCTCAATGATACAATATTTTTATTAGATTAACTTCATTTTAATTATCTTTCTCTAACATTATAACCTCTAAAATCAGTACATGTGAATTTTTAAGAATGTACATCCTCAAGGGGGATACCAAGAACACATCATTGACTTGAGAGATGTTTTTATGAAGTGTAAAATGATAAAAAAAAATCCCTACTTGATGAAGGAACTAAAAAAGTCCAATATACCTAGGGCTCCAATTTACATTCTTCCTAAATCTAAAAATTTTATTCCTTGAATATATTCCAAGAAGAACAGTGTCACCCACATAAAAACTTAGAGGCTATCAACATTAATTTTATATAGACTCTATTAATCAATCTTAGAAACTATGGTAATTATGTATAAGGCTTCAATATATTTATTGAAATATTTTCAATGCTAACCACTGAGTTGGAGAGGAATTTTTATGATTAGATAGATTTAATGTGTTGATATTCACATTTTATATATTTTATTTCTTATGGAATGGTTTTTCAGAAATATGGAATAATTCAAGTTTGGAGTCTCAAATCAAATGTGAGATACTGTAGTAGAGTATAGAATGCAATCTATACCAAAAGTATGATAGAATATTTTTCATCATCAGACACATAATTTTAGGTGACCATTGGTGATGTGATAAATATAAGTGTATTAATGTAATTAAATTTAATTAATAAACCAACACCTCTCTAACATGGATTACTTCATATGGATTGGGGAGGAAGGTTATCTCCCATGATGATAGAAAAAAAATGAGGAATTGATGTGAGTAGGTTCTGAACGACATCATTTTTATTTTTGATCATTATCAGATTGTGGTGCAATATATTTAGAGTATTATTTTGGACTTAATGTATCAGTATTTCACAATGAGGTAGGTGTATTTATGATATTTAATAACTTATTAACGTTTATGTGATATATTAATGTTTTAGAGAACTATTATGAATTTTAGAGATCCCCTTGTGTAGATCTAGGGGATTTAGGTGGAAATCATGTGTAAAGAATGGATAAATGGGTAGTTATTGTTCCGAATATATGATCACATGATTTTTTGTGTAGGATAAAAAATTGTGATATATTTCCCCTTAGGGAAGATGATATTTCAGAAGTACACACTGTGTACTGAGGTTAGACACCATGTTGTGAGTATAGGTAATGTGTCTAAGGACATTTCTAGACTCACCATGTCATGGGACATTTCAATGTGTCAGTACATGACCATAGGATATGGGAACGGGTTTCAATACATGATGACATACATGGAAATTGGCCTTTTCAATTTCATGAGAAATGCATCATTTATATTGGGTGCATGCAATATGTAGTGACCTTTTAAATTGGGTCTGGTGTAGACGTGGACGTCTACAAAACATTTGGATGAGGTCACATTCCATTAGACATCATGTACACTATATGTATTCCCATTTATACTCATTGAGTAAATTGTTGGAAAACCACAGAAATCTAGCTACGTGATACATGCCTTGTACTATGGGTACATGGTGTATAATTTAATTTGAGGAATTTTCCTCCTGCATATTCATCTTGAAGACATGGATTGAGTCGGAGAGTTTATATATAGTAATTATTTTTCCATATAGGTCAGAACGATGGATATTGTTTGGGAATTATGTATGTTTCATGGTGTGAGGTTATGGATTCCTTTAGTTAGTGACATGTAGATGATTATTGATTATGTGAGTTACCTTTGTCTATCCCTATGAGGGTTTGGTGTGGAGTCACATCCTCATCATAAGATCATGACCACTATATGGATTCCAAAAAAAATTATATTTTGGGTGTATTCCATTATTTTAGAGATATTTACTCATAGTATTCTTCTACTACGGGTTTTTACTGAATTTGTTCTCAACCATAAAACATCATAACCCTTAGTTTATGAGGGCATGAATCACTCCCAAAGACCTAGAATGATCTTTATTTGCTTCCTAATCCCTAGGTATGGGTTTTGGAATTAGTGCAACCACAACTACTTGGGTGTTGATCCACTATCTTGTAGAATAAATCATGTAGGGTACATAGTCCTCACAATGATCCCTACTTATTAAACTCTATTTATTTATTGTCCTCATCAATGTTATATTGTTTTGTTTTCCCTAAATTGGGTTCATTGTAGTTGATGTGACCAAAATTTACATGGAAATAAATCACCTTTCTAGTAGGAATAATCAAGTAGTATCTATTGTTCCCCACTATAATCTTGGAATTGGCCTCTTATCTGTGTATCGATATATGATATTTCTAATGAATTATTAGTCCGATTGAGTGTATTTATCTGATGAGTCCTATCAGTTTACAATGTCACATTATTTGTGGTGAGACTCAATTAGTTTTTATCTTTGATATATTCATTGTATTATGTTGGGGAGGTGCCACCTTCTTAGTTATATCAGCTTAGTGGTGTCTCTTGGTTGAGATATATCAAGGATTTCAGGCCTCAAAAAGTGAGTTCTCTTGAAAAAATGTTACCATTTAAGCTGCAATTCAGATTTTATGGTAAGATTTATGGTTGGTAGATTGGTTTATGGGGTCTCTTATGAGTATTTGTGGTATATTCTTTTACAAATTTCGGTATTTTGTATTTTTTATTGACATATCAGGTGTTGATGAGAGGAATTTTCATGTATAATCGTGGAATGATCTTGACAGATTTCACATTTCTCACTAACATGGGTTTCCACCATTATATTTCGGGCATGCTAATATTTTAATTTTATTTTCTCTTTTTGGGGTTTTTTTCCTACTATGTATATTTATAGTCACCCCGTGCATGGGTTCTACCCACAAATGTCATGTCTTATAAAGGTGATATGTATCTTTGCACTATAATTGGAGGATCACCGATAGGGGGAGCATAGTTCTTGTCTAGAAAGACTGAGGTGTGAATGTATGGTTTCATTTTACAGAAGTACTCTCCTTCAAAACAGGGTATAATTTATTCAGTTTTTTGGTGAGATTTTGTTTATCCAATTTATTCTTTCCAGTACTGTCATATTATTTTTTTTAGGATAAATATGTACACTTGAATTTTTGAATAATTTATTTTTCCTACCTTTTCATTGTTCCATGTATATAAGGAAGTGTGTGTGTGTGTGTGTAGGTACAATATGCTACAGCCTCCCATGTGGGTTATATGCCTACCCAGTATTGTTCCTCATCCCATGGATAGAAGAATCCAGGATTTTGGTTATATCATCTTGGCCATATACTGGTTAGGTGGGCACTGGTGGGTCATTTCCTTACAAATTGGTATTAATATAGGTCCTTCCTCAAGAATTTAGTAATTATTTTTAAATATATGAGCTTGAATTAGATTTTATGGTGACATTTTTAAAGTGTCTAGAGTTTCGATTTCATGTGAGGAACCCCAGTGTGGGTGTGGCAGCCAACATATACATCCCCCATTACTCTGATAACATTATTTTTGACTCATAACACTTAGTAACTAGTTGAAACAAAACATTGAATCATAAATCATATAAGATTGGGTTGTGGTTTTCATGTCCTTATTGATTTAGCTTCCAATACCTAATTTTTGAATGTGGAACATATTGTATACATTCAGGTTGTTTCCATTATGACAACTGCTGGTGTTTCCATAGTCAGATTGAGGGTTTTCCCTGAAGAGTGAGGACGACTCCATGTGTTGGCCTAGTCTTGAGATATTTTTCTTCTATGTGGATAGATGGTAGTTCTTCCTCATGTTGATACATTTTTAGACAAACCTCTATTCGTTTTGGTGGATGTGTCTAGTCATACTTGTCTAGGGATGACTCTTTTAGTGATAGATTATGGGGCATGATGATTGAGAATATATCATGAGCTTTAAAAGTTGGGATATCATGTGGTCATAGTCGATTAAGACCCTCTTATTATAGGTGTACGATAGATGTCATGAAATAGGCTGTTTTATGGAGGTCTAAAGGCAAAATCAGTTCACATAGGCAAAGACATTGGTTTTCCTATGATGTTAATGGAATCCTCCCACAATATTTTCCTACCCATTAGGAAGTATGAAAAGATATGATCAATAGACTACTGAGGCAGACGAAGCAGTTTTAGCAACATGGTTTGTAGGGCGAAGTACATAGAATATGAACTGGAGGAGTAGTAGGAGTTGGATGGTACTCTGATTTGTTTCCAACACCACCATCCTAGTGTAGTCTAAGCCAGGATCTGGTATCTAGTTTATATTTACAAGGGTGGCTACATGTGCCTGAGATTTTTTACCCATAATCTCTAGGATTTATTCAATGTACAATAGGTATCATTTCTAATTCAACAAAAATTATTGTTATATATAGGTGTTAGATTCCATTTCATTGAAATTTTTTCATCATGGTTTATTAATTTTGATTTAGGTCATATATGGTGCACTGTTTTGGTGAATTTTTATGTAGATTTAGAAAGAAAATAAAGATTGAAAATTCACCCACTGAGATGTGTTCATGTGGTGTGATGAAAAACATTATGGGTGTGTATGTTTCTACCAAAGAAGATTCTGTTGAGGAGGGGTGGATGAGTTCCTATAACTTGTCATTCAATGGTTTTTGTGGGTGTTTGGGTTTCACAGAATGACCTGGTTGGGGTGGTAATGTGGAAAATGGAAAAAGATGAGTTTTAGGTAGCATGTGCTTGTGACCTAGAGACACTGAGTTTTGTTCACGATATGACATATGGATTCCCTACCTTAATTATATTATATGTTGATTCATGAGTCACATTTCCCTGAGTGTATCACTTATACAATCCTTGGTGACACATTGGAACGTGTCTTGATCTATATTTATGAAATATATATCCTTAAAGCTATCATAAATTGTGAGGTATTTATAGGTGTTGTTATATCTTATAAAACTCGGAGTGATCACATTCATATCCCTATATTGTTTTCCTTAGAGGAATATCATTAAATGAGGTTAGGTGTGGTTAAATTTTATTTCCCCATGTGACTATCATAGAAGAGTACCCACACCTAATAATTGATGTATTCTTCACTAGGTGGCTATAAGTAAGATGGTTCTTTGAATTTGGCATCAGATATGGTTATCTCAAGCTCTATGTTCAAGAGGAATTTGTACCAATGTTGTCTCCATGAAACCATTATGGTGATTGTATTTATTGTCATACATTTTGGTGTGTTGGAAACTACAATGGTGTTGCGATATTGATGGAATTAATCCCTAATACCTTTTTGGATGATTTATGGGTAATATTTTTTGGTGGAATCCTAGTGTGCCTTGAATTGTGTGTTGTGTACATGAGACACTTGTGGATAATTATAAAAATTTATTGATGTTAATGGATTTACAAGAAGATATAAAATTATTATTTCTAGACTTAGATATTATGTTCCCTAAAGTCTTTATTTTTGGTTGCAGTCGAGATGGTAGACTATGGAAAGGGTTTTCAATATCCTACCTAGAGAGCCACATAAGGGCATGTTTGTATTAGAAAATACATGCAGTGATGTTCTCCACCAACAAATGATGACTGAGGTGATGAAAGGTTTGAATTATTCAAATTTACCATTGTTTTTATAGTCAGGGAAGTGTATCTCCAGTTTATAGTTTTTTACCCTCCACAATTTTAGAAAGATAATGATGAACAAATAAGAGTTTTTTAATGGTCTTGCAAGATGGTATATCCAACAGAACTTTTCATGATGGGTTTTTCAAAAGTGGGATGTTCTTTACACTTCCAATGTTTGATAATGACACCAATAATATGGTGATACAATGTACGGAGGAGGTTTCTCCGCATGGTAGCACACCAAGGTGATGGGTGTTAGATAATGAATCATTTAGCTTCAGGTTATGTTTCAAAGAAAATATGGTCATTTTGGTTCTAGAAACCATTCTTTGGGATTTCATTCTTCCATGGTTTCATGGATGGGATGATCCCCTTAACCGTGTTGAAGTTTGGTTTTCATTGTAGTGACCACTCTTCAAAATGGACTTTAACCTTTGGAGGCCATGAGAAAGGGACTATGAAAACACCTCAATTCTAATTAGATACACTATGAGATATTTCATGTTATCCTAGAGTTGGTGATAGTCAAGGTTGTGAAAGGAGAAGAACGTCTAGAAAAAGATGAGGTATACAAGGATACATCAAGGGTTATTCAAGACTAGTGATGACAGACCTCTGATTTTGAAAATTAGTTCTTGTGTTTAGTGAGAACTATCCTTGTTGATGGATATTGGGAGTTGCTAGGGGTGACCGTCAATCTATGGGGATTGTAAACACTTTTTCTTATTATTGTATGGGTTTTCAAGGATGAATTTCTATATACCCTTTGAATATTGATTTATTATTCTATGATTAGTGGATTAGATATTCTAGTAAAATAAGGTGGTCATTATTGAATGAGGGATTCAACTACTAGTTTTTCACTCCTGTTGAAGCTATATTCTCTACATGGTTATCTTTTTCATTCATGTCCAGAGATAATTTATTGTTCATCATCATGAATTTCCAACTCTATTTTCCATTATATTAGGAAGAGCTTAATTTAATTTCATATCTAATCCATTATTAACATGAGATCTTTGATTTTTGATTATATTTCTACAAGAAGAAAACCTAAGTGATAAATTTATTACTATTAGAAGTATTTAAATAATAATTCTAAAGGAATTTTTAATCCTAAAATTCTATAAAAACATTCTCCTAAGATGTTAAACATTTATCATTAAAAGTAATAATGTCATATATATATCCTTTATAGTGGTTTTAAACAAATGTGATTAACTAAAGTATATCAGATAGTAGTGCTGAACCAGGTACATAGTGTTAGACACATTCATCATACTCTAAGTAAAGATTACGTTTTTACTCAACCAGCCTTTTATGGGATGATTATTGTGAGGTGTATCTATTCCATAGCCTCATCCATATTCTAGTATCCAAATAAGGATATGATTGAAAGGAAACCACACACTCTATAAATTAATAAAATTTAAGATGTTTCATATATTTATAATTATCCATATGGCTATTAGTAATGTTTTCTAATCCTAATTTACACAAATATTTGATCCTTTGTTTTGATACTAAATATGGAGTCTTTCCTTTTTCATACATTATGTTTAACATGAATCCTTAAAATATATTACATTATTTCATATGGGGATCTATTATGGTTTGGTCACCTGGAAACTAGGTATATAATAAAATGATGTGTATAAAGATAACATAAACATAATATTTTTTCATCATCCTAATAATCTCTTTTATTATTCAATCATAGGTCAAGTCACTACAATTGATTCCATATGGACATATATCTACATAAAAGGTTGAGCATACAGCCTGATAAGGAATAAACAAATGAAATGGGATGTGAGTGATCATCATGTGTATAACCTGAGGCATGATAATAGAGACTGACCATAGATACATAATTTATAATATAAGATAATTATCATATGTACTTGAGTCATAACATATAAATGTGGCTACATTATAAGAATGAGACATTATAATGCATATCACCAAGGTTTATTACTAAAGTTGTTTAAGGAATTTTACTAAGGTCATTCACCATTGTATCCTTACACATTTCCAATACATGATTCCAACGAAACATAAACATTCCATCTCTCAAGAATAATTATTTACCGAATTCATTAGATCACTATCAGGGTTTACCCTTCTATTTATAACATTATAAGTTAAATAGAGATTTTATATCATAAAGACATTATTTATTATTTTATCTTATGATAATTAAATGATGGTTTCATAAATGGATATTCCCAAAAAATGAATTATATTCATCTCAATTTAAATACCTTTGAGTGAAAGAAGGTTTTGGTATTCACAACAAAAAAAATTGGACTGGAATGTCAATTTATTTATTTGGAATATAATGGGTGTACATACACTCCACCAAAGAATACATTTATAAAATATTTTTTCAATATTTATTAGTATTTTAAACCTTAGATAATTTGTTTGTTTTTATTCTCATACCATCATGAGATGTGGTGCCGAGAAGCTTTTCCTAGTGATTTTTCAAAAGTGGAACAAACCCATTTTACAGTGATTTTTTTTAATATTTAGTGGTTGTTTAAGTTATCATTACATGCTTAAAATTGTATTTGAACTTTTTTATATTAATTTTTATTTATTTATAATTCATTTAATATTCATTATTTATTATTCATTTATTATTTATATATTATTATTTTTATGTCTTATAGAATGTAAGAGTACATATATGTGTTTCCTAGAATTTTAACTTATTAACTCTTAGTTATTTTTTATATACATTTCCACAAGATGAATATCGTTATTGGTTGAGTATGAAAATTGTATATACTTATATATATATATATATATATATTCATATATAATCTATAATAACCCATTTTCCTATGCAGTCAAATAGGTTGAGATTCCGTGATCACAATAAATGACTTTTATAATGTTGGGGGTTCAATGATTGGTGAATAACATCTTTAATAAAGGTGTATTTTTATATTTTTTCCATTACTCTACCTTAAAATAAAAATCTTAGCATGGGAGCTTTGAACGTGTCCTTGTTTAAATTGATCACCACCCATCATCGATTAATAAAATTATTTTAAATACACGTAAACTCATATTTGATCAATTGGTTGAGTATGAGAAGGTCCATGGTTTTTTATAGGGACGATATAATATTCTTCATAACCTATAAAAATCTCAATGGGGGTCAACTAATATTAAATTATTATTGTTAAGACATTATAATGATACATTTGTCAGGATTATAATAAAGTATTCATTGGTTTACACTAATGATGTAGGCTTCCTAAGTGAGAATCAAAACATAATGGAGAAGATTGAAGGTGAAATAAATATTCATGATTTAGTTAAATATAGAAATTTATTGGTACCCATTGGTATTTAAAATTTAAATATATTGGATTCCTCAATAGAACCTCAGGGAAGAGATTATGAGAGATAAATTGAATATGGTAGTGAACCTGATTTTTATTCTAGTTTTCATCTACATGATCTAGAGTATGAATATATATATATATATATAGCTACTAATAAGTACATTGGACATAAAGGATAGGTTAAAAGTACCTCTTATTTTGGTGTACCAAATGATCCTCCAAATGAAATTTTGGATGCATCACTAGGGTAGATTTAAGAGGAGATTTATAAACGGTTGGTTGATGTTAAATATCAAAACCATTATTCCTTTTCTGATGAAAAACTAGAATATAAGTGTATTGATGAAAATAGGTTTTACAGGGTTGGTGTGGTTGTTGTTTTTTGGGTTCCTTTTCACCATTTATATGATCAATGCTACAAACTTTGGGTGCATGAAGTCCCTGATTTGGCAAACACACATATGTAAGATTATGATTTCATTTTTTCTATTCCTTATCATATTGAATATTCTAATAAGAATAATTATAGATCATATTTTGTTTTTTTTCTAATATTTCATGCTAGTGACTGGCACTATACCTAGAAATAATGATATTTTCAGGGATAAATGGATTCTTAGTAGAAAGGGGACTCTTTTAAGATCTGAGTATGTAGGAATTATTAATGGATAAACTAAATCGAAAATAAAATGAGTATATCGTATTTTCATAAACCATGAGGAGAATTCTAATGATGTTTAGAAGTAAGATATGATTGTTTATGTAAGAAAATGATTTGACAATTCTTCTAGTGTAGCTTCATTGAATTCACCGACTCATAATTACAAAGGGTCAACTTTGATATCTGAATCTACAAGAATTATGGATAACCCATATTTTGGTGGTAATGGTGAATATTTAAATATAGAATCTATTCTAGATCCACCTTCTGTTTTTGCTAAAAAGAATATCATTATTTTTCATAATAATTCGATCAGATTTTTTGGCGGGTATTTATTACTATAGAAATATAATTCATTTGTAATTTCTCAAACCAAATGATCAGGTCTGAAAATACAATATATGAGGAAATCCATACTATAGTCTCTAAGATGTAGGCAATGGTTGAATGTTCTTATGGCATATTATATTCCTAGGTATCAATGTGTACCAACCCATTAGATTAAAAGATTGGTTATCAATTTTATAACTAAAAACCATTGAAGAATCCCAAAACCTGTAGAAGGGGTCATCACCCATGAGGATAAGGAGGTGGTAGATCATATCCTTATAGATGATGTTGGAATCAGCTAGATTTTGGAATATTTTTGGCTTCATCTTTTTTCCATTCTATGATTTTTTTTCATTACTCCATTCATATGTTTAATTTTCACTATGATCTTATGAATCACAGTAGTAATGTTTAATTTTTTTTAAAAATGGATGCAAAAAATTGTGTCTCAAAAATCATGACCATAAGCCATCATTGATTGTTATTATTATTACTATTATTATTATTATTATTATTACTATTATGTAGATTGAGTGACGGTTGAGTGGTGCGGAACACCCCACCATTTCAAATGGGCAGTTGTATTTCAAATCCAAGATTTCGTTATTATATATCCTCCCAATTAAATTATCATGGCTTTGTGTGTGGTTTGGAATAATTTTATGCAAGATTCGATCAGGGCCATGATTTACAATAATGGTAAGAATTTATAGTGACCTCCTCTTAACAGATGGTGTGTTGTTTATCTGTGGAGTTTGTGACTAATTACATGATCCAAATAAGGGATCGATGATGGGAGTGACCCCAACATAATGGTGGGGGTGTTGTGCAAGTGAGGCCACTGGTGAGTAGCATTAACAATGGTGGAACTAGTGAGGTGTAGTGCAATGATCTGGGCATTTTTTTATGATGGTGAGAGCTAAAGGTCCATCATAGTGGATGGCCTCATCCTAAAGTCTTCAGTGATGACCTTAGGTAGTGTTACCACATTGGCTTTGAGAGGCTTCCCTTGTACAACTATCATTCATGTTGGTGTGTGCCTTTGGGGAGTGTGATTTTGTAGGGTATGAATACATCACGTTCAATGATGTTGGTTGATTCCCTACCTTGGTGGAAGATGTTGGTCAAAATTGGGGGACACAGCCGAGGTCTACTATGATGGGATTTAAGGACCCGTTATGTAGAATGATAGGCCAATAGCGGTCCATGACCAATGGATAACCATAGAATGGGCCCTTTAGGTTAGTATTCAAGTGGACTTTGGCCTATTTCATTGGGCTTATATGCTCATGTATTGATGGTCATCAGTATTATATAAAGATTATATATATATATATATATATATATGAGGGATTGATGGATGGTTCACCCCAATTGGGAGCTATGACCAATCCTTCCAGCATGTGTGTATAGGGTACATGTTTGATACATATAAATGTATCCCCAATATCATAAAAATATATAAAATAAAAAATAAACACACAATATAAAAATAATTATTAATCAGGAAATGATAAATAATAAATAATGAATACATTATATAATAAAATAATTTATAATTAACAACTAAAAATTATAAAATAAATATTAAATGAATGAAAAATAATAAATGATAATTATATAAAAATAAAAATACAATAACTAGAAAATATATAATGTAAATAATAAGAAAATTATTAATAATTAATCATTTGTAAATGAAAAATAATTAATTAAAATAGAAAATGAATAATTAGAAATATCTAATCTTGAAATAATTGATAAATAAATAAATAAATGTAAATAATTTAGCAAAAAGGTCGGGGTCAGAGCCCTTTTATTAAAGGAAAACAAAATTGTGCGAAGAAATGAAAAGAGGGTGTTAGACAAAGAAATTCTTTTCTAACCAAAATCCAATGGACAATAAAAGAGTGTCAAGAGTAAAAGAGGATAAAATCATAATCACAATGATAAGTGTCACTATCAGCACCCCTATAATAGTGCACACTCATAGAAATAAACATGTTAGAATTATCCTAAGAACTAATAGCCAAAGGTATTGACCATGAACAGTTTGTTTACCTAAGGTATGAGTATCCCTTCCTAGGAATATTGTTCCTCATATATGCATAGATTCTTATGTCGTCTAACCTCTATCCAATGTTAGTTTTTACCTATAAGTAGATTTTTCATTTTTTTACCTTATCATCCTCATCTAGTTCTGAAATATCCTCCCATTTTTCAATAATAATTTAGGTGTTGTTACACTTCCATTGTGGATTGATTATTGTTACCCTATACTGAATCAAATCCCACCATAGTGGTTTACACATTTTAAAATTTCCCTTGTATTGTATCTTCAATTAGACCCTGTTCAGTTTCATCCAAAGGTGCACATGCCAAATCTAATGTATCATCAATCCCACATATGATACTATATGGCTTAAACTAATGAAAACAAGTATACCTAAGTGGATCGAAACATTCCTTGTATTGCCTCTAAGGACCCTTCTTAGAAGGTTTGCTCTTCCTCCGAAAAGAGACCCACTTTAATTCCTTGGGTTCATTTTATAGAATACGAGAATCCTCTATAAGAAACCATTTTTAACCATGAGATTCAAAAACCATAATATGAACTGAAGAATCTCCTTTTTTGGAAAAACCTGATATCATTCAACTTAGTGGGATTTTTTTCCACATTTGAACCTCAGGAGTAATTTTTTCATATTCTTTCACTTTGTTCTATTTGTATCAATGTAAAACATTAACTTATACACAATTATAATTCTTAATCATCTTTCTCTAACATGTACTAGAAACATTACCTCTACAAGAATAGTTTGGATAAATTAAGTATTTCCTATAAAAAGTTATAAAATTCTCAATAACCATATAGATATAACATAAAGAAGCTAAATTATTAAACACGACGTTAATATTTAAATCCTCAAATGGTGTATCAAACACTAAATTCCAAGTTAAATAGTAATTTGAGTCTATTTCAATGATAAACTAAGTAATGTTTCTAAAACTAAAATGCACTATGTCCTTATCTATTTTAACCAAAGAACCGATAGTCAAATAAGTGTCAAATAATATCTTAGGGTTCAATAAATTCCTTCTAATTTTCAAAACATATGGAATTCCAACTAAAATATAAAATTGGGAATCATTTCAGTCTTTATTTAATAGAGTGGAAAAAATCCCAAAGTTCCCTATTATTTAAATGATTTATAGATTATTAAAATATTTTATTTATTTTTTCACTATGTCAAAAAAGACACCCATATTCAAAGTTATGTATTTTCTGATGTTGAAGTATTAATTTTTAAATTTTCATAAAATAGAATTAATTTTTAGCTATTAACTATTAACAAATTACAGACTAATTTAACTATATATCATTCTTTATATTTCAATTTCAATGATCTTTGAGAAAAATAAACCCCATGATCAAAAATTATGGCCATTTGATGTTGATATCTTATTTTTATATTTACTAAGAACATTATTCTTGTGAGAATGCTTTGGTTACCAATTTCAAATATGTTTCTATGTTGGTATTTATATTATCAATTAGTCAATTATTTCATTAATATATTAATTTTTAATCCTATGTGTTTTCGCACACTCATTTAATTTTTACGGGATGGTTTTTTTACTTCCAGTGGTTTTGGAGGTGTTTTCACATTTTATGAAATTTTTCTGGTGTTGTACAAATGGTTATGACATTAAAGTAGGAGGTGGCATAGAGAATATGAAAAATTCTTCGTAGAGTGGTGGATAGGGAATAATTTCCATGTTTTGGGATTTTATCATTTATGTCGACTCTAGTATTACTACGGTGTGGAACTAGGCTGTGTCATAACCCAATTATTGTGTGTCTTAGTTCAGCAATGTGGTGGATTTAGCTGTCTCATAGCCTTTCACTAGGGGAATCCGTTTTGGTGATGTATTTTATTTTGTTTTTGGATTCCTGATGTCTATGGTGAATTACAGTGTAACATTATGGGTTTTTCATCAATCTTAAGTGATAACCTAATGATTTTGATGTGAATAGGGGCTCTGCGGTGTAGTCTAGGGGCTCTACACTATCGTCTAGGAGGCTACACTATGGTCTTATAACATAGATAATACTTATAATTATTAAATGTGCCAATAATATAAACCTTATTACACCATTTTCTCTTGATCCTTAGGCACATAAAGAGGGTTTTTAAGGCCTCGAGTCACCTTTCTATTCATGTTCAACCTCGATCATTCAGATATAAATCCTTAAAAATTTCTATCAATTATAAAGGTATGTGTCTCAATAAAAAGGTTCTAATTCTTTAATAAATATATGTTTTTATTCAATTCCTTTCTTTGTGTTATTAAAATTATGGATATTATATTGAAACACACTATGATTTTTTGATATATTTTGATTCATATATATTTTCGAAAATGTGAAATATAGGAATCCCTGATTCTAATTGAACCATAATATTATATTTCATTATAACCTAGCCATTAAAATTGTATTTATGAATATGATTATCTAATTTATCAAAAATATAGGGTTTACACATGCGTAAAATTAATTATTTTCTTATCAAATGGATCGAAATAAAAAAAAATCATTTGAAAGTAAAAGAGTAGTTTTTCTAGACAAATATCTATGAACACAATGTATTTTAAAATTAGTTATAAAATTAACATTATTTATGAATTCATATTATATAAATTTATATTTTTTATATTAAATAATTTCTTTACTATATATGGGATAATAAAAAATTCAATTTTATAATTTAAATATTTTAATTTTTCTAAAAATAATTTTTATCAAATTTTTTGTACTTAATTTAAAATTAATATATTAAAAATATATGTGTTGAATTTGGTAAAAAAAATTCTATATTTATAACATTGTGTTTTAAATTTCGTAAATAGGTCCCTTTTATTTTTAAGCATTATGATTAGTAACTGTGGTAAAATTTATCACCTCAATAAAGGTAAAATCAGGTTAAAGTAGTCTAATACTATATGTTATAGACACCATTTCACACCCATGTAGTTGATTTGACCCTTATCATCATAGTATAAAATTTTAATAGTTTAAGGGACACTTTTCCATTAAAATGACGTATATAAAATTTAAATAAAATAAAAATACAAAATGTCACTCTCGTATTTTTAAATATCTATTTTGTGTTCACATAGGGACAAAAGAAAGTGGTGAGTGAATATATATTTTATTTTTACGTAATAATATTATTTTCTTGATGGAAATTTTTTATAATTTTTATGCATTATATAATTAATTTAAAGTCCTATAAAATTCCCACAAAGTATTTATTAAATAAATAGAAAATTAAATTATATAATTTTAAAAATATTAATAGTAAAAAAATCTTGGTGATCTATTTTGATCCATGAATTTTTTAGATAAGTTTTATATTAAAATTAAAACATTTCATGATTCATGTGAAGTAAAATTAATTGAATAGTGTCCAAATTAAAAAAACACTTTTTTATAAATATAATTTTATATTAAATTATTTAATATTTTAAATCATGAAATAGGACATGGTGGATAATATATGGTCTAAAAATTCAAACCTTGTCCATTCATGGTCCAATGTTCACCTTATATGGGAAATTATAACCCCAAAAGGGTGAAAAAACATTACCACATTTAAGGGTAACCTAGGAAAACAAAGAGGATAAACCAAAATATATGTTTTAAATTACAACATAAACCAATCCATAATTTATTTTTTGATTATGTTCCAAAAATATATGTACATATCATCAAATTTATGTCTATTTCATATCATTTTTCTATTATATGACTTAGTTATATTTTATTCTTTTTTTAATTTAAGTGTATCAATTCCATCCCTTATAATTGGAAACACCTTAATTTAATTCTTTAAACCACCATTAGCAACCCAACATGACCATGATCTACCCAGTTCACTTCCCAAAATCCATATACATGTTGTAGAGGTTCAGTTTTCCTCAATATACCAACCCTATCTTCCATAATAAAGTTTCTAAATGAGGTCTCCCAATGAATTTGAAATCTTATTACCTGACCTCCTTAAATTTATTTCTTCTTTTACCTCTCCAAGATATTAGGTTTTTATCATTAAATAAGAAATTAAGTATAATTAATATCCTTAAATTTTATTACGATTATTAAACAAAAATTATCCACACTCTTTTCCATAAAATGGAATGTGAAAGTATCACTCGTATGTGCATATGACTAAATGAATTTATGTGGCTATACAATTAATTTTTCACCAAAATATTTTATGGATGGGTATTATTATGGGTTTCATGTCTATATAATATATTTATGAAATAATAATTCTTATGGATTTATAATATCATATCTAACTTCATACCATCCAATATGTTGTAAACTAGTAATGTTTCTTGTGCATATGTTTGGACTATCACCCCCAAGAAGCAATGTGATATTTTATTAATTTCTATTTTTAATTGATAATAATAAATATATATTTAATAAATATATATAATTTATATGTTAGAATAATTATTTTATAATGTTTAATTATTATTTACCTTTCTAATTTTCTATCCTTCAAATCGTGAACACATCATTAATGCGTACGTATGTCCTACCCACTCTATGAAAGGTGTAATACATTTTTAAATATCCATATTTTATGGACTTCTATAAATACATATATATTAAATATATATTAAATTTATATAATATTAATATTTTAATGATAATGGACCCTAGTTAATGTAAAATTACAGAAACTACCAAACCAACTCATACGTGGAAAAAAAATAAGTTATTAACTGGAACAATGATTTTGACAAATAATTATTAACAAATGGGTGATAACATATTATATGTGAACCATATATTGTATGATATAAATTATAATGATTACGGAATATATTTATAATAAATATCTATTTATAATAAATAAATATTTATTTTATACTGGGTTTATATATATAATAATGAAGTCAAACCTGAGGTACAAGTTTATTTCACAACCTTATAATTATTAAATATCATTTATGTTTAAGTCTATGATGGAGTAAATATTTGATATTTCAATATTAAATCCAATTTATCATATTATACTCTAGTTCTTTAGGTAAATAACATGTTTTCCTCTCATTTTTCTATCTCTAATTAGTCATGTTACTAAATTAATATTTTTAAGGAAAACTAAACTTGCAGTTCTACTCGGTTTTGAATATTTCTCTTTTATGTTTATATTTTAATTAAAATGTCTAGATTTGTATTTTTAACATTAAAAATTTTCATTAAATATATTTTTACCTATTTTTACAATTTTTAAATGATTTAAATGTAAATTTCTTATTATTATCGGAATGAGGTACTTTTTGTCCTTTTTACAAAAGTATGAAAGGAAATTTTTTAACGTATATAGCATGAAAACAAATTCATGCCTCCATGGACCCTCATTTCATATTTTAAAAGAAAATTTTTTCTTTATATTTGGTGAATATTATGATAATAATTAATTGTTATCAAATTTAAAATGGGTATTTTCCTAATGAAAATTTTTAATGATATTTCAAAAGTTATTTCATATATCTCTAAATCATTTGTGGAATCTTATGCTTTACTATGGTTATATTATTATTATAACATCCACCACATTTTCTTAAATGGTTTAATATAATCATTAATAGGAAATGTATTTATATTAAATATTATATTTCATCCAATACAAAAATTTATTGTTTTTATAGCATGTTGATTGGGTTATGTGGTTTATTTATATGATGAATGCATTAAACATATAATAAAATTTGTGGATCCATGAATTACATACCCCATCTTTGCATACTTATGACTCATGGTAAAAAATAGATTAGAAGATTGTATGAGGCCTTTCGCATATATATAGATGTATTAGCACAAGGCCTTCATGTTATTTTTAGATGTCTTCGCACAAGTCTTGTTGATAAGTTACAGATGCCTAGAATTAGGCATTCCATCATTATAAAACATGTCCTAGATGTCCATGATTGTTTATAATAGTTTTTTTACCTATATAAATTTTTAAACTAATTATATTATTTATATTGATTCATTTTACTGTCACTTATCCAGACCATCATATTTATTTGTTATTTTTCTTTTACTATATGCATTCCTTTCTGAGCATCTGAGCTCTCCCATTTCTTATGTTTATATTCACCATGATGTCAGGAAAGGTTTATTATTAGTATGAAGGGATATAATATATGTATTATGTATTATACTAAATCAAATAATACATTTTATATTATGTTATCATATTTAATAAATGATTCAAGTATGTATCTACTTTATAACAAATACTAAAATATTAGGTACTTTGGGATGTGATTTCATATATTTAGTACCAATATTATAATAAAACTAATAGATCTAGGATACTAGGGTATTTTTCTTTATAGTGGGTATTAAATCTGGTTTAGTATAAAACATGGAAACTAGATATATTAAAACATTGATTAGGGAACATAACCCTATGATTTACCGTGATTATATTTCCAAATAAAACAAGATTATGATTCTGAGATTAGTTATACACAAATTTTTACTCTATTTAATATATTTTACTAGTATTAACATCATAAATCACGAGTTATAATGTTATGATAAAATATAGTTTATCCATTTCATAAAAATTGTTACTAGGGAAAGGAATATAAACTATATCAATTCACATAATCCATGTGAGGATTACCCTGCTATAAAATATAATGAAGCTGGTGTTGAGGGATCCACTAGAGAAGGAAAATTTATTACCATATTTTGGAATATTAATATTCTTATAGAAAATATCATTTCCAATAAATATCATCCTTTTTATCGAGAATGTGGTGTAATAATGTAATAAAACAACATATATCAGAAACCACCATCATTGAGTGGGAATAAAAATCCTTTTGTAGGTGAGTAATGGATTGGTTACTTAGAGAATATATAACTCCATTTGGAATATAATTAAAGGGATACTATTTTCATGGATGTTTATAATCTCTTAGTACATTCTGGCTAATGGTGGTTATTGATTCAAAACACTAAGTATGAGGAGAAAATAATGAGAACGGAATGTAAGGATTTTATGGAACATTTCTATGAGAAATATTTTCCTCATGAACAATGAGATTATTTTAATGAAATATTATTCACTCTAAGATAAAATGAAGAGAAAAAATCTTATATGTATAGAGGTTATTTTATAATTTAAGAAAGTCATGCTTCAAACTATGTACATAATCTAAAAAATAATATTAAAAATGTCATCAAAGGGTTAAAACCAATACATTGAAGGATGTTATAGATAAAAATGTGTAGATAAAAAATGTGTAGTTGATATAGATAAAAATGTTCTATGTATTTTGGATTTTATGGAACTAAATAAATGAATACGAGGATAGAGAAAAAAATTTACCCGGGGAAGAAAATAAAGAGTAATTTTTAATATGTTATACTTATATATGGAATCAAATTGGTCCATGACAAAACAGAAATGGTGTTTTCACTAATTGTGGAGAAAAACTCCATCATTCTCTTGAATTAAAGGGTATGTAAGAATCCAACAGTGTAAAATGATTTAATACTTGAGATATTGGGTATTATTCCTACTAATTCTTCAAAAGTCAAGGAAACATGCATAAAATATTTCAAGGGGAGAAGGTCATGATTATGAAATTACTACATTCATTGTGGATGTAATTAGAAATTTAGTGAAAGGTACACTTATCAAAAACTCTTTAATTGTGTTTTTTATTTTGTTATGGTTGTACCTACTCTTATATATATATAATTATATAAGTCCACCATATCACATTCATAATGCATAGATATTTAGTAGGTGTTGAAAACACCATATAATGGGATAACAACATATCATGTCTACAACTCCTCTAAAATTTAATTTTTTGGGTTATTTCAAATTGTGAATCTTTTTATTCATCCACTAATTGAATTTGGTATAATTTTGGGTTTTGATTGGATCTCCTATTATGTATCCCATATCAATTGTAAAGTAAGGGATGTTATATTTGATGTTTCAAATAAACATTAAAACACCAATGATTGTCGGGGTGAACATGAACACGCATTGGAAATTACCAATATCATATTAGTGATGGTACTGATTATTGAGGGATATTTATATCAAATGGTTTTGTATAAACTCAACATTGAAAATGTTACAAATTTCCACAACATTCAATCATGTATCCAAACTACATTCATAGTTTTTTCAAAAAATGTGAAGTTGAGTATTCAACAGAAGATATAAATTATGATACTCCTTTTTAAATTACGCTGTATTAAATGGTCCCAATTTATTTATTTTAATTATATATATAAATATAAGATAACATAGATAGGGGATTCATTTAACCATGTGATTTTCTATGGGGTGCACATGTTTATTTTTTTAAGAAGAAAGATTGGTCAATGAATCATTTCATTAACTATTCAGAACATAACTAAATTTATGTTATGAAAATGTATCACTTACCCTATGTTGATGATCTATTTGTTCAATTTTGAGGAGATATATATATTTGATGATTGATATTTCATCGAGATGTCATCAACTGAAGATCAAGTATGAGGATATACCTAATACGGCCTTCCATATGAGGTATGGTCATTATAAATTCATAGTGATTCCATTTGGACTAATAAATGCTATTGGCATCTTCATGAATTTAACAAAAAAAGCCTTTGTAGATTACCCTAATCAGTTTATGGAATTATTTTTAGATGATTTTATTATATGTTAATAGATCAAGGATGAGAATTAAGAATATTTTAGAATTGAGTTATAGACCATAAAAAATGAAGATTTAGATTCTATATTTTCTATGTTTAATTTTTAGATCTAAAAAGATTCATTCTTGGGTCACATAATCTCACTTATGTGTATATCAATGGCTTCTTCTACGAAATCGGTTATTGAGCATTTTTTTAAACCTATAAAAGTAAAAATATCTAATGTTTTCATAGGATGGATAGATACTACTGATGATTTTATTTTATATTTCCCACAACTATTTAATCCAATCACCAATTTGACATATAATGGGGTTAATTTCTTCTAGATAGATTAATGTGAAGAGAGGTTCAAAGTTCTTAAGAGATGGTTGGTCAACCCATCTATGCTCACACTACCCTTCAATGGATAAGGGTTTGTGATCTACGGTTATGTGTAAATGAATATATTGGGATGCATCCTCTTATATAATAATAAAGAGATATATTAGTTCTCATTCTAATTGAAGGTTCATAAGAAATACTACGTGACTCATGATTTGGAGTTAGCACTGGTAATTGTTTTCATTAAAAATATGGAGGCATTATATATATGTTGAAATTTTTGATATATATACATATATTTTTGTATGGATTATAAAATCTTGAAGTATGTATTTACATATAGGGAGTTTAATATGCACTAGATAATATTATTTGAGTTATTCAAAGATTATAATGTTAGAATAAGGTAACACTCTGAGATGGTGAATAAGGAGATTTATTCCCTAAGTCAAATCATCCATGATCATTTTCCAATGACAAAGATTAAAAACATAAAATATTAAATGATTTTTAAATGATATATATTGGTTTCAATGGGTATGGTGAATCATCTTATCTCTCCCATATTAATTTTCATACATCCATCCACTAGAGGACGAGGAACGTGTAGAAGGAAGATATTGAATTATAAAAGAATTTGAGGATTTTTATTTTGATAAACCATGACCATATCGAAATAATAAGGTTTAGAAACCATGTATGTGTCCCATAAATACCATAAAAGAAAAATGTTCTTTAGATGAATCTCATAGTTCATTATTCAAAATTCATCTTGGAAGTACAAATATGTATAGGTATCTGAAAGTCTATTTCTTATGGTATAATTTAAAAAGTGATATTATAGAGTATGTATCCTAATCCCTAGTATGTAAATGAGTTATGGATGAGAGAATGACGTTAGATGGGATGCTAAAACCATTACCCATACCAAGATATAAATTTTAAAACAACACCATGTATTTAATTTTAGAACACCCTGAACCCTCAAAAGGGAAAAATAATATATGGTTTTGGTTGGTCACCTTATGAAATATACTTATTTTATTTCTATTAGAGAATATTTATCTCATTATAGTTTTTCCAAAATGTTCATTAATGATTTCATAAGTATTCATGGAGTACCAATGTCTATTTTATCTAGTCAATATTCAAGGATTACATTGATCTTCTATAAATGTCTTCATCCGAATCTACATACAAAGTTGAGTTTTAGTATATAGTAACATACATAGAGATATTGTCAACATAAGATAACCAACCAAACCAAAACAATATGTTGAGATCTGTTTCGAGGGATTTCAATGGAGATTCGGATTAACACATTCCATAAGTCATGTTTCCGTACAACAGTAGCTTTAATTTAAGCATTCATATTTGTAGTAATGAATTCCTCTACGGAAATAACTGTAGTAATATAAACGATTAGGATAATGTTATAGAAATAATGCTATTTGGACCTGATGTATTAGATGAAACAGTATAGAATGTTAGAGACATTCAAGAGAAAATCCAGGAAGCTCAATTTAAAAAAAACATTATGTTTTCAATTATCAATGTGATATAAAATTTGATTATGGTGAGAATGATTTTCTTGAATTTATTCATTGAATAAGGATAAAGGATTATATAAAAAGGAAATTATAAGTACTGTGTAGATTGTCCCTATCAAGATTCTTGATCGAGTATGGACTTTATCTTATATCTTGGCACTACCATTGAGCATATCTCATGTTCATTATGTGTTACATGTATATATACTAAGTAATTACATACTTGATTTCCCACATGTACCAAAATCATAGGTTTCACTATTGGGGAATGGTATTTCCTATGGTGAATAATCATAATAAATCATGGATTGCATAGATAAAGTGTCATGGAACAAGACTACATGACTAGCTAAAGATATCTATAAAAATTAGACATTTGAAGAAGTATAATGGTAGCCTTGGGTAGGATGAAATAGATATATCCTAATTTTTTTACAAGAGTGATGGAATTTCAAAGAAAACATTTATTTTAAAATGTATAGAATGTAACTCCCTGATATTTTATGAAATAGTTATATTGAAATATTTTTTTGATAACTTCTTATGCAAAATTACATTAGTATATTTGATATATAATATAGTGTACCATCATAACATTGATAATAAATTTTCAGGTATGATTATTATTAAAAAACTTGAAATTAATTTATTTTTTACACATACATAAAATAAATTAACTGTTAATTAATTAGTTAGATATTTAAAAAATCATTTGAATGTAAAAGAGACATTTTTCTAAAAAACAATTTATGCATTCAATGAATCTATTCATTAATGAATTAAATTAATCATTATTTTTTAATTATCTAAATGAAAAATATATATTATATATTCAATCAAATATTTTTACTATGTTTTGAAAAATAATATACCTACATTTATTCCCATGAACAATATTTTTTTTAAATTGTTTTTATCATATTTTCCCCCATATTTGAAATTTAATTTGTTCCATTTAAAATTTTTTAATTTATGAAAATCAATTCTATATTTTGAATATGGAGCTTCAAATTTGGTAAATATACCCTTTTTTATTTTCTTCATTTTAAATAGTAAGAGTGATATAATTTATCACCTTAGTAACAGGTATGTTGGGTTCATCTAGGTTGAAACTAAGTGTTAGTATCATATTTTTCAACCAAATTCCTATATGATGATGGAAATTCTACTATTTTCACCTTAGTATTGAATTTTTTAGATGGATTTTCTAATTCAAATGACCTATATAATATTTAATGCAATGAAAAATAAAAAATTCCACTCTCTTATTTTTAAATATCTATTATGTGTTAACATAAATACAATGGAAGGTCGTGAAAGAAAATAAATTGTTATTTTCATAAAAATATAATTATATCCATTTTGGTTAACTATTTATAATTTTTATTTATTATTTAATTAGCTCAACTTTTTAGGCAACACAAATATGATATTTATTTAATTAGTGGAAAAATAAATTAAATGATTTCAAAAATATTAAAAGTTTTTCAATTATTTTGAATTATTGTGATTCATTAAATTTTAGATAAAAATAAAATTTTATTTATAATTTAATGTTTTATATTTAATTTAATACTTTTTAATGATATATTATACGTCAAATGAATTGAAGTGTCATAAATATCAATAATTATATTTCAGAAACATAATATTATATTAAATTATTTTAAAATAATTAATATAATTAAATAGGATAAGGGGATAATATTCTATAAAACAGTCATCCTTGTCCATTTTTGGTCTAATTTTAACCTTCTAAGTACATTTATAACCACTTAACTCTAAAAACGATGCAACTACTATTAGGGTTAGAAAATGTTAACTATGGGATTAAACCAAAAATAAGATTTTAAAAAATAATAAAACCTATAAAATGTTTATTTTTAGATGATATTTGAACCATATAAATCCATATATTTTGATATATGACCATTTTTATTCACTTTTATAGAGAATTACATGGTTATATTTTTATCTTTTCATTAATTAAAAGTGTGTGATTTACCTCCATTATAAAGGGACTCCCCTTCCTTTTCATCTTCTAAAAACATTAAGCGGTCTATATTGGCCAATACCTGACCATTTTCATTCTAAATATCCTTATATATGTTATAGAGTATTAGAAGTCCTCCAAATACCAGCCTTGTGTTCCCTAGGAAATGATCTAGAGAATGTATCAAGAAAAAGAAGTAATCAACTTACCCAAACTCTTTCAAATTATTTCATTTTTTACCACCTCTAAATATATATTATTTATAATAAAATAAAAAAGTATTTATCCTTAATATACATTAATGATATAATTATTCAGAAACCGAAATTACCCTCCCTTTTTTCTATCAAATGGAAACTGAATGTATCATTCATGAATACTTACAACATATCGTCTCAAAGTAGTGAAACAAATAATTTTTCATCACAATATTTTATAGATGGGTAATATGATGATTTTAATTTTTATATATGATATTAATTACATGATTATAATTTGGTAATTTTAATATCAAATAATCATTATTACATTCTAATATATAGGAAAATGATAATGTCACTTGTGCTTATGTGTGGACTAAAACCTCTAAGAATCGAAGTGTTCAATTTTTCATTTACATTTATTATATATAGTAAAAAAGAAATATGATATTAATAAATATTATTTTTATTTTATAATAAAAATTATTTAATGGTAATTATTATTTACCTTTCTTTCATTTTATCTGTAGAAAATTGAAAACATTGTTCCCACGTACATATGGTCTACCATCTCCATGAATGGTGAAATTCATTTTTCCATGTCTTTATTTTGTGGATTAATAAATATATATATATTGTATTTATATAATATTTATATATTGGTTAAAATTTCAGATATTATGGTTAAATTATAAAAGTAATAGGAGTCAGACTACCATACTAAAACATATATGAAAAAAATGTAATTATTAACAGGAACAGTGATTTTAACTAAGAATTGTTAATAAATAGGTTATAAATGATTATACATAAATCATATATGGTATTATATCATTTATTATGCTTCTATTATAAATGAATAATAATTATCTATTTATTATATGTGATTTTTTGAGACATATGATGGAAGTTGAACCATGGGTAACCTTTTATTTTATAGTCTCATCATTATTCAAGATTGTTTATGTTTAAGCCTATGTTTGAAAAATATTTTGTATTTCTAAATTAAAACCAATTTATTTTTATCTTCTAGTTATTTATATAAATTAAAATTCTTATTTTAATTTTTCCCTCTTTATGTACTTATGATATTGAAATACTATTTTTAAGGGAAACCGATCTTGTTTGTCTAGTCGGTCAAGAATTCATTTCATTTATATTCACAATTTCTATAAATTATATAGAAGGATGTTTTTAAAATTATCTAATATTTTATTAAATATATTTTTTCCCATGTGTGATTTTTTTTAAAAATCAAATGATTCTTTGTGTCTCTTTTCAATCGAGGTACTTTTTGACCTTTTAACAAGACTTTGAAAGGAATTTTTTAAATTATATGATGTGAACGAAATTTCTTGCCATCCTGAAAAATCAATTTTTTCGAATTATTTTATAAAAATCTAAAAGTATACATTCAAATATAATATTTTAATTTTTTATTTAAATATATTTAAATTTTAAATTAGTGTTTTCAATGTTAAAAATGAGTATTTTCCTCAAGCATTTTTCCAATGAGATTTTGAAATTATTTTCATTTCTCTTGAAAGATTATAAAATAATAAAAGATATTGAGATTATACTATTATGATACCACCCACTATATTATTTTGGATTTTTTATGATAATCAAAACTAGTTAAAGAATTGATCTTTTGTATACTTCTTCGTCCAAAATTGAAAAGTATAGATTTATCTGGTATCATTATTAATTTATGTTGTTTATTCATATGGTGAATTAATTAGACTTATTATATAATGGGTGGGAACATGAATTATATATCCTATTAATGCACTAGTTGGTATCCTAAGAAAACAAGATTTAAAATTTAACGAAGACCTTACCCATTTATGTGTATATCTTGGCTTGAGGCCCGGACTGTATTTTCATATGTCTTAGAATAAGGACTCAATAGTAAGTTTTAGATGTTTATAATAATGAATTACCTCATTATGAAATCAATTATTTATTTCCATGAGTTTATTTTAACAGTTTATATTTCCATAGATAAGTTGTAAACTCAAATGTTTATTTAAATGTAATTATTTGTTCATTCACAATTAGTTATGAATTATTTAGCATATAATGTATGCATTCCCTTACTCAGCATCTGAGATCACCCATTATATATGATTCATTTCTCCAGGATTCCATGAAATGTTTAATGATTGATAGATAGGGATACTCTATAGAGAATAAATATACTATCAAAGAAAATACTATGTATTATTTTAGGTTTTCAAATGTAATATGTGATTCATTTATATATATAGTTTAAAAAAACTACTAAATGGTACATTCCATTAGGATGTGGTTTCTTTTATTCAGTAATAATGTTAAAAATTAACCCTCATCTCTAGGTTACTAGTGATTTAGTAATTACATATATTAAGCAATATTTTTTTAGGATATATATGTTTTAAAAGTGAATTTTCATTTTAAAATGGTTTGGTTCGCACTTTGTGTTTTTTGAAATAAAATCAAGTTGGTTTTTATTCAAAAATGTCTTATCAATAATGGAAGTAGTAATTATTTTATTTAATTTTTTTTATAAAATTTGATCGTTTTTTTCAAATGAATTGACAACCATAGAACATTGGTAATGTTGTGTGCATCCCAAAATGGGCATGCCACTTTGTTGTTGGTAATACAACTAGATATTTTAATATCAACAGACATTGTGAAAGGATATGATATTAGTAGATTCATGTGATGCCTATATTAGTGATTCCTTTTATGTTCATGTATATATTTCGATAGGATATATCCTTGTTATTTTACTTTTTCATTGATGTTGGTTTTTACCAATGATGATATATTTCACGGTTGGTTGTACACTTTCTTATTTGATGTTGTATCATTGGTTTGTAATTCTTTTTCTCACATTATTTCATAAATTTACTTTTAATGTTTCTTTTTTATATGAATATGAAAGGATTTTATGAAAAATAAAAGGATATTTTACATAATGGTTATCTTTTAAAAATTCTTTATACAGTTTTTTTAAAATATAGTGATAGCATTATCATGGGATTAGAATTTATACAAATTATTTAGTGAAATACATCCAGGAATTATTCTAAAACTCTGATTATTTCCTCTGGAAATTTGTAGATGTGGTTTTTTATAATATAGCTAATAATGAGGGTGTAATTTAGATCACCTACCTCTCTTTTTTCTCATCATCTGTATAAATCGGTGGTTTGGTAGTGGTGGATGGTCACATTGAGGCTCAATTTAGCCTTGGATTGGTTGTTTTTTTGGTTTATCTATTTGTATTGATGTCATATATATCATGTATGTGTACTATTTACTCAACTATATACTCTACCAGATTACATTTTTGTTGTTGTACAAGAGACTTTATTTATGATACTCAACTTGTGGGAAGTCATATCAAGTGATGTATTTTCAATAACCTAGCTATTTTTTCACAATGGTAACAATGGGATTATCTAGAAAGAGGTGTTGTGAAACTGCCTGGGATCATTTCAAGGAGTATAGTGGACTGGTTCTAGGACATGTTGAGGCTCCATGAGTACATGTAGAGTATTTCCTAGATCATCACCTTTTGTAATTCCACTTGAGATACCATGGTCAGTTCATATTTTTTTCACGTACCATGGTTTAGTATAATTAATCATGATCCTTATTGGAATGTGCTAGTTAACTTATTAGTTATACAAGAATTGTGTTGTAAATTGAAAAAGTAATAAAGTGATTTAGTTTACATAGATGGTCTAACAAACCATTAAATGACTAGGAACATTATTTTGAAATAATTAAAATGTTTGTGTCGTGCATATCATATAGTCATCAACCACAATGCTAGTTTAAGAACATCTTTACACACCTTAGATTTTTTTGAACTATGACTCTTGGATTCCTTGAGTGAATATAATTGATGGGAATGTAATCAAGGTGATTCATGGGATATATTGATATCAACAATTAGTTTGACTTAAAATGATGGAATGATTTTGTTGTGTAGAGATGTGATAACCACTTTTTTATGTCAAAAAAATTATTTCTTAAAAATTATTATTTTTTAAATTGTATATATTTATTGCATTCATAAGAAATTATGCATAGTGTCTAGAAAATGTTTTTAGAAATGATTTTTTACTCTTGAAAACCAAGAATTGTTTTTTTGAAACTGGTTAAATATTTTAGATGGAAAGAATTTCCCATGAATAAAAAAAATTCAATAAACAAATTTCTTTTGAAATAATGATCGCTTTCAACTAAAAATCCACAAATGTGATTTTTTTTAAATTGGAATGATAAAGATAAAATAAAATTCAAAATTTAAAGAAAAATCAGTTTTATATCATGTTTAGTTCATGAAAAGTTTTTGCTGTTTAAATAGTGGTTTCCATGAAAGGATTTAAAACAAGGAAAAAATAACCATATAGGAAATGAATCTAATTTGTTGATTTTGTTTTAAATGTTACTGGTTTCACCTAGTAATTTAGGATTTTTTAAATCTTCTTATTTTGGTATGCTTTATAATGTAATGAATGATTTTTATTCATGAAACTAGTTTTTTTGAACTCATTTTCATGTGATGTTTATAATATTTTGAATTGAACTATTATTTAATGTGTTTTTTATCCTTCTATTGGTTTTCATTGAAAACTCTATGATAGTTTATACATACATTTTAAAATTCTATATTTAATCTTTCCCTTTATCTTGTTTAAGGGATATCTAATTCTCAATAAATAATATTACAGAATACAGTTACCCTTCTATGTGGGTTAAGTTAATCTTCTAGATACATCTGGAGTTATATTGTAATAATATCCATGAGATATTATTTTTTCCACATCTGATTAGATTTGACGTGAATTTGAATAGAGTGGTGAGTGTTTTCCTTTTTTCATTGGTTTTTTAGGAAAGGATTTGATTTGATTCTTGATGATGATATTCTATGACCTTACAAGAGATTCATATATTTTTAGTTGAGTATATGGTTCAATAAATATAAGTTCTCCTAGTTTTATTGTCTTCCTTGGGAATAGTGGAATCTAGATTGTATCATGTTTTTTGTGTGTATATATCTTCAAGTGCACACTTAAATTTTTTAGAGCAGTTTTTATTTTAGGATAGCCTTGTTTGGACTTGATTTTTATATCCTCTTAGGCTACTTAATTAAGGGTAGTAGTAATCTAGAGATTCTTCTATCATGCGTTTTTATTTAACTTCCTGAAAATTATTCTACAAGCTGACAATATGGTGGATGTTTTTCAATGGTATTTGGCTTATTACCCAGATGTTGGTGAACCTTGGGTATGTTCATGGGTACCAATATATAGTCTCATCATTTTTTGTCCAATATATCCATTTGTGATATGTTTTTATAATAATGATATTGTGGACCACTAGGTAGATATTTTTCGACCATAGTTACCAAAGATGTGGCTTCATGACCTCAGAATAGATCCTTTTTCATTTAGTATTAAGGCTATCATCATTGGAACCATCTCTGGGGTATGGGAGGCATCATGGATTTGGTGATCTAGTTTGTTATTTTCCATATATTAGTAGGGTGGTTTAACCCCATTATCTTTTGGATGCATCTGGGGGATGGTGTATTTTCAAGGGCCTGATAAATTTTTCCCTTTCTTGGTTTCACCCTTTGATAATAGGTTTTCCCCTTAGTTAGGGGTCAATATCTGAGAGGTTTCCCTTGTGTGAAATATGATACCTCTGTTTCCTTATTTATTCTCTCTTTCATCAGTGAAATTTCATTTTTTTCATGATTTTACGTCAAATCTAAATGGTGGAGAGACTTCTATGAGTTATCTATTTTAATTAGATTCATATATTGGAAATTTTTGGAACCTGAGTCTCTTTTGAAGCATTGGAAGTGGGGTAATCTTCCACTATAGTGTTATGAAATTCTAATATCAGATGGGTTTTTAATATATCCTTATGATTCATCTAGAAGAGAGTTGGGTCCTATCTTTTTGTCCAGAAATGGGTGATAGTTTATGTATTTCTCTAATTATTCCTTTTATTATGCTTTTTTTACATGATTTGAAATTTATTTCTGTGGGATAAAATGGGTTTTATGGGGATTTTATTTATTGAAATATCTACACTATTTTTTGTGAAATGATATCAATTACCTTATATGTTTTAGAAATAGTTTATTCCATTTGGGGATTTGAAAAAACATTTACATGTGATTTATTTTTTCTAATCAAGTCTACATTGTGGTATTGTTGGCCCGTAGATGTTGTTTTCCAATATCTCTAACTTCAATTTTTTTATTATCAAAAATCATGTCATATATTAACATATATCTTATTTTACGTTAGATTATATCTTATGAGAACACATTATCTTTAAGATCAGATCATTTCATTCATATAACTATTTATGTGTACATAAGTCTAAAGAAGATTTTAATTGATTATCTATGAGTAATTAAGAGTATTACAAGTTTTTTTCTTTCTTGAATTACAAGATAGATAGACAGATCAAACAGACATATTTTCTAGGTATGTTAAGTTGAAACTATTGTACATGACACTGATAAACAAAATACTCACTATTTCACATTCTACCAATGCAGACGACCTACCGTTAGATCAAGTGACCTATCATTTTATGATGTTACCGATGCAAGAACTCTCCATCCGTAAAAATGAGTCACTGATGGCTCAACTGTCTCACTGACAGAAGAATGGATTGACCGTTGGTATGAGCCACCATTAGTTCATATGTCTCAATGATGAAATAAGACACTAACACCTAGATTCACCAACACAGAAAGACAGATGATGATAGAGTGATGCCCACGAGACACCAATATTTATGACTCACAAATTGTCATAAAAAAATGTTTTTTATTTATTAATTCAAATTTATACCTAATGTTAATATTTAGACATATTAATGTTTATGACATTATGTAATGATGCTTCTAGGGATTTTGGACGATAGTAAGAGGTATGATGAGTCGATGCATGTTGAACGTACATGACATCTATTGGCCCTTGAAAATAAGAAGGATTTTAAAATGCTAGAATATAGGTAAAACACTAAGAGATGAGTGTGGTTGTGCATTCTTTCAAGGGAGACATACAAAAAACATCATGTAACACCCCAAGATTTCATAGTGTGTTATTTCTTCAAAATAATTCAATAACTTGCACTACACGCAACACCGAGTTCAATCACACCATGACTTACAAAGAAAAAAAGCCATTAAAAGAGGTCATGAATAGTATTATCTAAATTTTAAACTTTATATAATCCTTATAATTTTAGAATCCATATTATGAGTTTCTTAGATATAATGCAAGAACAAATTCATTTTCAGTGTTGCACTTTTATCAACATTTAATGGTGAACCCTTTTTAAATACAATATTTTAAGCTTTTTGACTAAATGAGGACATCAAAAAATTTAAAATGAAACATCTCAAGCTTCCACGGTACGCTTTCCTTTGAATAATACAATAGCGCGTGTTGTACGCAACACCGAGTTCTAACAACCAATCAAACTAGCCGTTATGAATAGTAATACCTAATTTTTGAAATTATATATATTCTATATTTCAAAATGGACATCATTTTTGGATTCGGAATATCGAATTTAGCCTAAGGTGAAATTTTGGTACATTTCAGATAACTTTCATATTTTGATGAATAGTGAAAATTACTAAATTTTAATTAAAAACAACTTTTTTAATCAAAATAATTAATAGTGATAAATTATGAATTTGAGTGGTTTTAAAGTATATTTAGAATATATTTTTACCATTTAATATAATTTTGGTCATTGGACATAATTTTACAATTAAACCGAACATAAACAAGTGTCAATCTTTTGATAGTTATTATCTCTTAAAAACACGCTTTTTGTTTTGACAGCGGGAATTAATTTTAAATTAATTTCTGCCACTTCTGTGTTTTGAATTTAGGAAAATGGATTCCATATTTGGAATCAGGATGTTCAAATTGTGTAAATAGGTAACTTTTATTTTTAGACATTTTGAATAATTACTGCGGTAAATATTTTATTTACCATCGTTAAGGGTAAATCCGGTAAATAAGGGTTAAAAAATAATATTATAATAATATTAAATTACCCTAAAACGTGTCTTAACCCTATTGGTTGATACATGGTCGACCATGGGAATCTTTGGGTCTATTTTGGGACCCCATGGATCCACTTGTAAGTGATAATGACACTTTATTTTAATTAAGTTAAAATGAATACAAAAATTACACAAGCATATATCTTTTAGGAAAACAATTGTTACATAGGGTTATATATGTTGGATTTTAGATTATAAATATTCATTAGAAAGATAAAAAGATTTCCTACATAATTATATTTTATTTATAATTTTTAGACATTATATAATTTATTTTATTTATGACACAATGATGATGCAGTAATTACTATAATAGTGAAAAATTAAACTAATTGATATTATAAATACCCAAATAAATATAATATGAAACTTTTAATGAATTAAACTAATTTTATAGGATAATATGATATATTTTGATTGATTTAATTGACTTTGTTCGAAGTAATCAATCTGTTATGAGTTTCACAAAAATCAACTATTGAATAGTGTCAAAATTGACATAAAAGAGTTGTTAAAACAAATATTATATTATTAATTGATATTAAATTCGTAAAAATCTAAGGATCGGCCAAGAGACTTATATCATTATATGTTCCTCATTAATGGACCACTTGGGGGTCTCTTGGATGTATATAGTAAGTTTATTAACCATATTATATAAAAATACAAAGAGACATTGTAAAAGTGAAACTAATTAACTTAGAGTTAATACTTAAAGATAAGGTTAATATAAGTACCCAAACCTATCTAAATTCTATTGGTTGAGTTGTTTTAGACCCATCCCCACCTTAACCTTTGAATAGTAAACTTTTGAGCCATTAGAAACCGAATATGAATTTATTATAAATTAATATTTCTAGCTTTTCCAAAGGTGCCCTTCACCCCTCTTATAAAAAGGCACTCCTCCTTCTCATTTCTTCACACCTCTCAAGCCACTTGGCTCATCCAAACTCTGCCCAAATAATCTCCCCACATTCCTATCCTACTCCTTGAAGCTTCCCCTTAGGCAGAAATCATTTTAAGAAGTCCTTTGGTTCCAACCAAAGTGAGTTACCTAAATTAAAGGTAACGTTTTCACTTAAATTATTTTCAATTATTTTGCTTCTCCAACCCCCAAACACTTTTTATTTCCTTTCTTTTGTAACAACACCAGTATCCACAATATACTAGGATGTTTTTATAAGAAGGATTCAAACTAAACATACACACAACTCCATCTAATGGATGATGAACATAATGTTTCTGTGGATGGCAAACTAACGCCTCACGAAACGATGATTGTTGAAATACATCTTATCGCCTCACATGGTGGCCATTATGATGGCACTGTAATTAAATATGATATTAATGATATATATTTTATATATAAGCTTCTGTAATTACATTTTATTTCATACCATTATTCGTTTCATGTTGTATATACATACGATAATTTCATTTGAGGAAGTGCGGACTACCGCCCCCTTAAAATGATATGACTCGTTCATACCACACATGGAACGTATAAAGGATGGTGTTAATGAACATAAGTAACATATATAAAATATTATATTATACTGGAATAGTAATATACCTATGTATCATTTGGATTCGATTCTTTTAAAATAAAAATTAAATGGAAGTAGCGTTCATGCGTACGTACGGACTACCGTCTCCACGAACGCGATGAGATTCCTTCTCCATCGTATCCATTCAAGTATATTTATCATTTGATGATTTAAAAATGATGTTTAAGGACTTGATACCATTCTGGATTTGAATAATATACAACCTATCCTTTACAAACATGTCTTACATAACAAAAGATACAAAAGCAAACAAGTAAGTTCACACCCGAAACAGCGATAATACTAAGATATTATTATCAAATAAATATTAAAAGATCATATATGATATCATATTAATGTATATGATTATTGTATAATAACAATTATTTAACCATTATACAGGAGGTTAACCTACCCCAACCAAGGAAAAGTACAAGGTAAGGGTTATTTCACAATCTCTTCATTATCTGAGGGTGTTTATATGTAATAATCTATTGGGATCTCTTTATCATACACATCCATGTTTCTTCAAAATGTATTTCAAAACATTTTTACTATTTACAAGAATATGGGTTAAAGTCATTTATACCCTTGTTTGACTTTTTATAAGAGGTTTATAAAGGAATCTTTCGGTCGTTTTCAAAACAAGGTCCTTTTTAACCTTTTCGACAGAATTAAGGTATGAATGTTTTTTTTAACTTATACGGCGGGTGCGGTTATTTTCCGCCATTATAAAATCTTCAAAGCTTCCCTTACAATCTTATAAGAATATTTTCAAAGAAAATGTTTTATTTTTTATGGATCTTAAATGATTTCAAAATAAAAGGAGATATTTTTTTAAAAAGAATTTTGATTTCATCTATGTCAACATCCTTTGATGGATTTTAAGATTATTTGAAGTTGATTTATTATGATACAAAACTTCTATATTGTATTGAAGGTTTTATGATATGTTTGACTGTGGATGTGCTATTTTTATACCTTTCATAGTTTATGGTGAAAGTATTGACATTTCGTATGCTACTTTTAATATGAATGTTTATGTTATGTTTAAACCTTTTTATATGGGAATGCATTGGACATAATATGTGACGGGTGGAGCCCGCTATAGCTCCTCGATGCATCGGTAGGTCTCATGAGACAAACTAGTGTCTTGGCACAAGGCCTTGACAAAATCTTATTTGTAGTCTTGGCACGAGGCCTTGACTATGTGGTTATGATAGTCTGGCATTATGCATTCCAACATTATGAAAGTGGTTATTGATTTTGCAAGTGATTATTCGATTAGTAGAATATCCATGTGAATAAGTAAATGCCATTATTTCATTTATTTATGTCATACCATGTTTAAAGTTCAAGTTTGAAGGGCTTTTGATTTAGTTATACATTTCCTTAAATGTTTATTCTTATTTATGAAAGTTTCCGCTATATTGTTATCCTTACTGGGCATTTGAGCTCACCCCTTTTCTATGTATTATTTTTCCCAGGAAGTGAAGAAGTAAATTATGAATGAACTGTAGGGATATTATGTGGGGATATGAGTGTGTATTATGGAGACAATATGTGATTGTAGTAGTTTTTCATTTTACAATGTAATGTAAGACTTATGAATATATCTAGTGTTTCCAAGCCTACTAAACCAATCGGTCTTTCGAGATTTGATCTTTCTTGTGATCATGCCAATGTTACGAAGTAATGCACCGGCTCTGGGTAGCTAGGGTCGGGGCGTAACAGTTGGTATCAGAGGAAGTTTAGTACAAACCTTGGAAGCTAGATTTAGATAAACTCTGATTAGAGCACGTAGACCTAAGATGAACTTTGAGGATTAGTATAGAAGAACTTCCTAGAATTTTGGTATTGTAGAGATTTTGTGAGTTTTCCGAGCAATACATCCCTGTCTGGATACGAGTAGGTAGAGGCAGCTCTGGAACAGATGTACCTAGGGGTAAAACTCGAAAACACCGCTTTGAGCTAGACTCGAACGGGAACTGGTGCACGACAACGGGCCTGGCTGCACACTTGGTTACGACACTTTCGGGGGATATGCTTAGGATAATTCTCATTTTCTTTACAAACCATTATGAAGGGTTTATGTGGATTTACTTCCTCAAAGGAGAAATTTTTATGATTATGGATTATATCCCTAAATAGTGCAATTTATGTTAAGTGTTTTATAAGTATGGGATTATGGATTTTGATTCATAAACTGATCTAGTTTATGCCATTGTTTAGAAATGGCGCCCAGTAGAAGGAATGAGAACTCTAGAAATGCAAATGATACAAAGAGAAAGAAGGATCATATATTTTATGGTCTTAAGCCAGAATTTACAAGAGAAATAGTCTCGCATGTATTATCATCATATGAAGAAATAATATCACGTGATGATAAGATAAGTAAAGAGTTTACTGAGTCCAATGGCTTTGAAGGGAAGCAAGAGAAGAAAAGGATGGAAGAGAGAAAGATGGATAAAGGGAAGAGGGAAAAGAAGAATTTTCCCATATGTGGTAACTGTGGAAAGAAACACCCTGGAACTTTCCTGAAAGGAATGGGAGTTTGTTATAAGTGTGGAGGAAAAGGGCAAAAAGTACGTGACTGCAAGGGTAAGAAAATGGTTTCAAATGTACAATGCTTCATTTGCAAGGAGTTTGGACACTATGCGAACCTATATCCCGGTCAACAGACTATGCCACAAATGATGTTATTGGATAATAATCAAGTTATGATACTACCACAGATGAAGAGGAATGATTAGAGTTATTGTGTTGATAACGTCATTTGAGTGTTGTATCAGCAATGTACTTGTTATAATAATTATGGAGTATATAAGGATTGTACTGTAGTACTATTTCATTAAGGACTTGAGATTGTGTGGAACAAAGAAAAGTGACTCAATAGCAGGATAAATTTTTAGAAAATATATGGTTGAGAGAATGATAAACCATAATATAGTTCTGATACCGAGGTAGTGATGTTGGAATAATACATGATTGTTTTGGATAAATTATATTGGATATTCTTGACTACCTTGAAACTGATTAATGATTTCTATATTCCATCATTGATGGGGTTTAAGACATTTTTGGATTGATGAAGTATATCCTGCATTCTATATGGAATAAGGGAGAATGAATGTAATAAATAAGGAATATGGTAATTCAGGATGATTCAGTGTATTAAAAGAATACATGATGAAAGTATTCATATGCTATTACGGGTTAAAAAGGATCTACATAATTTTTACCTTCCTTATAAATGTTGGACTGTGAGTTTGGACAGATTTATTTTGGATAGTTCTATTTTGGATTATTTTGGATTGCCATAAAAGGACAACCTCGAGGTCGGGCGACAACCCGTCGCGTCCGGCAAGGCTGCGAGACTTGAACCCACAACCAAAGGGCGAAAAGGGTGTAACACCTACCACTGGCCCACGAGATTTCCTGGATTAAATAATGTAGTTTTTTTAAAAAAGATCTGGTAGATGAATTATAAATTCATTTATTTTGGAACCCTGTGCGAATAGTATAAATAGAAAATAAAATATTACATTCTATTATCTTTTAGAGTGAAAGATGAGTTTGTTGTAGGAATTTATTAATGGATAAAACTATAATTATAAAGTAAGTATATCTCCTTATGATCTTAGCCAATATCATAAATAAATTCCTCAACATTAATAAAAGGAACTTAGAACAAAAATGTTGTCCTAGATGGTACCTCAAATCATCACTAATTTTTGGATTTGGGATTTTTGGCCTTTTCATAGCCATGTTCTCTACCACTCTCCATCAGATAATTGATGATTAGATTTCTCCTCCATATCCATATTTTCCTACATGGAACCCTAGTATGTGTTATGTTCGGTAATCTTCATACTTTCCACTCTTTGTTTAAAATAGAGGCCTCATTAATTCATTTTTCGATGTGGGATTTCAACTAAGATATTTTGAAACGTCAAAAATGTGTTATCCCAATACCCTATGTTTTGTTGAACCGATGGTATTTCAAATCATCATAGATTGATGAGTTTAAGAACCTCAATTTTATACTTGTTTGTGATTAATGACCTCAATCACTACCTATAAATATTTATGTTTTTCCTCCAATTATATGCCACTAATTGCCACCAATTTTCTCATAATCGAGATCATAATTTGGTGGTGACCCTTTCATTTCTCTTTTCCTCATATTAAGAATAAATTTTAGTAACCCAATTTCCGATATGGGTTTTCCCACAAATATATTTTCTATTTTCAACCTTTTATTTTTGAAGAACAATTTCAAATTGCGAGGACGCAATTTATTGAAGGAGGGGAGAATGTAACACCCCAAGATTTCATAGTGTGTTATTTCTTCAAAATAATTCAATAACTTGCCCTACACGCAACACCAAGTTCAATCACACCTTGACTTACAAAGAAAAAAAGCCATTAAAAGAGGTCATGAATAGTATTATCTAAATTTTAAACTTTATATAATCCTTATAATTCTAGAATCCATATTATGAGTTTCTTAGATATAATGCAAGAACAAATTCATTTCCAGTATTGCACTTTTATCAACTTTTAATAGTGAACCCTTTTTAAATACAATATTTTAAGCTTTTTGACTAAATGAGGACATCAAAAAATTTAAAATGAAACATCTCAAGCTTCCACGATACGCTTTCCTTTGAATAATACAATAGCGCGTGTTGTACGCAACACCGAGTTCTAACAACCAATCAAACTAGCCGTTATGAATAGTAATACCTACTTTTTGAAATTATAAATATTTTATATTTCAAAATGGACATCATTTTTGGATTTGGAATATCGAATTTAGCCTAAGGTGATATTTTGGTACATTTCGGATAACTTTCATATTTTGATGAATAGTGAAAATTACTAAATTTTAATTAAAAACAACTTTTTTAATCAAAATAATTAATAGTGATAAATTATGAATTTGAGTGGTTTTAAAGTATATTTAGAATATATTTTTACCATTTAATATAATTTTGGTCATTGTGCATAATTTTACAATTAAACCGAACATAAACAAGTGTCAATCTTTTGATAGTTATATCTCTTAAAAACACGCTTTTTGTTTTGACAGTGGGAATTAATTTTAAATTAATTTCTGCCACTTCTGTGTTTCGAATTTAGGAAAATGGATTCCATATTTGGAATCAGGATGTTTAAATTGTGTAAATAGGTAACTTTTATTTTTAGACATTTTGAATAATTACTGTGGTAAATATTTTATTTACCATGGTTAAGGGTAAATCCGGTAAATAAGGGTTAAAAAATAATATTATAATAATACTAAATTACCCTAAAACGTGTCTTAACCCTATTGGTTGATACATGGTCGACCATGGTCATCTTTGGGTCTATTTTGGGACCCCATGGATCCACTTGTAAGTGATAATGACACTTTATTTTAATTAAGTTAAAATGAATACAAAAATGACACAAGAAAATTTCTTTTAGCAAAACAATTGTTACATAGGGTTATATATGTTGGATTTTAGATTATAAATATTCAGTAGAAAGATAAAAAGATTTCCTACATAATGATATTTTATTTATAATTTTTAGACATTAAATAATTTATTTTATTTATGACACAATGATGATGCAGTGATTACTATAATACTGAAAAATTAAACTAATTGATATTATAAATACCCAAATAAATATAATATGAAACTTTTAATGAATTAAACTAATTTTCTAGGATAATATGATATATGTTTATTGATTTAATTGACTTTGTTCGAAGTAATCAATCTGTTATGAGTTTCACAAAAATCAACTATTGAATAGTGTCAAAATTGACATAAAAGAGTTGTTAAAACAAATATTATATTATTAATTGATATTAAATTACTAAAAATCTAAGGTTCGGCCAAGAGACTTATATCATTATAGGTTCCTCATTAATGTACCACTTGGGGGTCTCTTGGATGTATATAGTATGTTTATTAACCATATTATATAAAAATACAAAGAGACATTGTAAAAGTGAAACTAATTAACTTAGAGTTAATACTTAAAGATAAGGTTAATATAAGTACCCAAACCTGTATAAATTCTATTGGTTGAGTTTTTTTCGACCCATCCCCACCTTAACCTTTGAATATTCAACTTTTTATCCATTATAAACCGAATATGAATTTATTATAAATTAATATTTCTAGCTTTTCCAAAGGTGCCCCTCACCCCTCTTATAAAAAGGCACTCCTCCTTCTCATTTCTTCACACCTCTCAAGCCACTTGGCTCGTCCAAACTTTGCCCAACTAAGCTCCCCACATCCCTCTACTCCTCCTTGAAGCTTCCCCTTAGGCAGAAAGCATTTAAAGAAGTCCTTTGGTTCCAACCAAAGTGAGTAACCTAAATTAAAGGTAACGTTTTCTATTTAATTATTTTCAAATATTTTGCTTCTCCAACCCCCTAACTCTTTTTATTTCCTTTCTTTTGTAACAACACCAGTATCCACAATATACTTGGATGTTGTTATAAGAAGGATTAAAACTACACATACACACAACTCCATCTAATGGATGATGAACATAATGTTTCTGTGGATGGCAAACTAACGCCTCACGAAACGATGATTGTTCAAATACATCTTACCGCCTCTCATGGTGGCCATTATGATGGCACTGTAATTAAATATGATATTAATGATATATATTTTATATATAAGCTTCTGTAATTACATTTTATTTCATACCATTATTCGTTTCATGTTGAATATACATACGATAATTTCATTTGAGGAAGTGCGGACTACCGCCCCCTTAAAATGATATGACTCGTTCATACCACACATGGAACGTATAAAGGATGGTGTTAATGAACTTAAGTAACATATATAAAATATTATATTATACTCTAATAGTAATATACCTATGTATCATTTGGATTTGATTCTTTTAAAATAAAAATTAAATGGAAGTAGCGTTCGTGCGTACGTACGGACTACCGTCTCCACGAACGCGATGAGATTCATTCTCCATCGTATCCATTCAAGTATAATTATCATTTTATGATTTAAAAATGATGTTTATGTACTTGATACCATTCTGGATTTGAATAATATACAACCTATCCTTTACAAACATGTCTTACGTAACAAAAGATACAAAAGCAAACAAGTAAGTTCACACCCGAAACAGCGATAATACTAAGATATTATTATCAAATCAATATTAAAAGATCATATATGATATCATATTAATGTATATGATTATTGTATAATAACAATTATTTCACCATTATACAGGAGGTTAACCTACCCCAACCAAGGAAAAGTACAAGGTAAGGGTTATTTCACAATCTCTTCATTATCTGAGGTTGTTTATATGTAATAATCTACTGGGATCTCTTTATCATACACATACATGTTTCTTCAAAATGTATTTCAAAACATTTTTACTATTTACAAGAATATGGGTTAAAGTCATTTATACCCTTATTTGACTTTTTATAAGAGGTTTATAAAGGAATCTTTCCGTCGTTTTCAAAACAAGGTCCTTTTTAACCTTTTCGACAGAATTAAGGTATGAATGTTTTTTTAACTTATACGGTGGGTGCGGTTATTTTCCACCATTATAAAATCTTAAAATCTTCCCTTACAAGCTTATAAGAATATTTTCAAAGAAAATGTTTTATTTTATATGGATCTTAAATGATTTCAATATAAAAGGAGATATTTCTTTAAAAAGAATTTTGATTTCATCTATGTCAACATCCTTTGATGGATTTTAAGATTATTTGAAGTTGATTTATTATGATACAAAACTTCTATATTGTATTGAAGGTTTTGTGATATGTTTGACTGTGGATGTGATATTTTTATACCATTCATAGTTTATGGTGAAAGTATTGACATTTCGTATGCTAGTTTTAATACGAATGTTTATGTTATGTTTAAACATTTTCATATGGGAATGCATTGGACTTAATATGTGACGGGTGGAGCCCGCTATAGCTCCTCGATGCACCGGTAGGTCTCATGAGACAAACTAGTGTCTTGGAACAAGGCCTTGACAAAATCTTATTTGTAGTCTTGGCACGAGGCCTTGACTATGTGGTTATGATAGTCTGGCATTATGCATTCCAACATTATGAAAGTGGTTATTGATTTTGCAAGTGATTATTCGATTAGTAGAATATCCATGTGAATAAGTAAATGGCATTATTTCATTTTATTTATGCCATACCATGTTGAAAGTTCATGTTTGAAAGGCTTTTGATTTAGTTATACATTGCCTTAAATGTTTATTCTTATTTATGAAAGTTTCCGCTATATTATTATCCTTACTGGGCATTTGAGCTCACCCCTTTTCTATGTTTTATTTTTCCCAGGAAGTGAAGAAGTAAATTATGAATGAACTGTAGGGATATTATTTGGGGATATGAGTGTGGATTATGGAGACAATATGTTATTGTAGTAGTTTTTCATTTTACGATGTAATGTAAGACTTATGAATATATCTAGTGTTTCCAAGCCTACTAAATCAATCGGTCTTTCGAGATTTGATCTTTCTTGTGATCATGCCAATGTTACGAAGTAATGCACCGGCTCTGGGTAGCTAGGGTCGGGGCGTTACACATCAACTCTCACACAACTAGTGGGAACATAAGAACATAAGGACATGAGGTAATATCAATCAAGTGGAACACTAAATTTAAAAGTCATTTTAGTATCTCAAGAATAAGTAGAACAAACCTGCACACACATAACTATTTCTCAAAGCCAGAATATGATACTCTGTTTTGGAGCCTACATTCTGAAGAGGACTCAAACTTCATTTTCACTACAAAAACGAGTCAAGAGCTTCACTGCATAACACACAAGGACTTCTATAACTTTTTCTACATCTTTAGATCTCTTTAATTCAGTTTATTACATTTTTTTATTAGTGTGTGTATTTGTATATTACAAACACACTGATTACAATATGTAACCATCAGATACATGATATCCTCATACTCAATCTTTATTTAACTCTTTGTTTCCTATGTAAAATGGTGGAAGAGTTAAAGTGTGACATGTCAGTGGTTTTTCTCAGGAATAACTATAATAGAGTTAAAGTGTGACCCAGACATCTCTGTGTTCTATTGTTAACCCTAGTCTAGTGTTTGGATAAAACTATTTATTAATCTAAAATGATTGGTGGAAGGTGATCACCAAGTGGAGAAAACTACGTCTCATCTTGAGACTGAACTTATTGTTTATTTCCAATTTGTTTTAATCTTTTGTTCTTATCTATTTTATCACAATTTCATAAAACTAAATAAAACATTGATAGTTAGTTTCTCAAGTGTTTATAAATGTTCTGAACAAGTAGGATAGTTTCAATAGATGTAACAATCCTAAGATTAATATAGTTGAGAACTAATCAATCTCTTGAGAAATTAAATGAACATTTAGGACTCTAATAAATTCACTAAAATTGACTTAGACTATATTTTTAATTGGGGAATTTTCAAATAACCAGTTTTTAATAGAAATTTTTATAGATACTCAATTCACTCTCCCCTTGAGTAATCTACTAAGACCAATATTTTTTACCCAAGAATTTTATTCTTGTCAAGGCATTGTTTTTTAAAAAATGATTTTCAACTATGATTTTAGTTTCACATTAAAGATATATAAATTTATGTTAGTTATAAATTTATATCTCTTTAAAAGTACTCAATTTTATGGTAAATATACTAGAATATGTTTCAACCCACAGACACCCATTTTTTAATGGAACTAATAATACCCAATTGAAAATTAAAATGAAAATGAACATAGAAAGTATGGGTTTTAAAATTTGGTCTTCCATTGTAGATTATTATAATGTTTTTTCTACTTCTACAACTACTTGGGAAGAATAAAATAAGACTTCTTATAACAATAATAGCAATTTCATGAATGCCTTATACTTCTCTTTATGAGATGAGTAATTTTACTGAATTTATGCTTATAAAACAACCCAAGTAATCTGGGATACTTTTTTTATTTCACATTAAGGAACTTATTGTGTTAAGTAAATGACACTTAACAAAAATACTTTCAAATATTATAACATAAATATGAATCATGTTATTTTTATTTATGAAGTGTATCTCAAGTTCAATGAAATCATGAACACTATGATATCTATGGGAAAAAATGTTACTGCTAAAGAACAAATCATGACGATTCTCAAATGCCTACATGATAGATGGAGAGAAACCTCTATTTCGATTATAGAGTCATGTGACATTAGAAAATTACCTATCAAATTACTCATTAAAAAGATTACGATGTGTGAAGGAGAGATGAAACTCCATATGCAATAGGAGGACGAACCCAAAACAAAATTTGTGGCCTTTAAGACTACTTCCTCTTAGAATAATGAAAAAAGGGAAGGTGTTTGCCTCTGTTGAAATATCCAATTCCAATGAATTAATATTTTATTTAAATGGAGAGATAGATTAGTTGGCTATGAGATTAAGAAAAGTTTATAGAAACAATAATTTTTTTACGAAATCCAAAATATAAAGAAAGATATGATCAAAAGAGATGTTTCAAGAAGAATTGGAAAAGAAATTACAAGTCTGAGGAGATAATATTCTATGAATGCAAGAGGATAGGATGTTTCAAAACTGATTGTCCCAAGATCAAATACAAAAATAATTATGATAATAAAGATAAAAAATATAAGAAATCTATGTAGGTCACCTGTACTGGTTCTAAGGATAGCTATAGTGAATCTACTTCTTCTCATGGTGAGAAATAAGATATAAAATATATGTGTTTTATGAAAAACACATCAGAGGTTACCATAGAGTCTTATTTTTATAGTTCTTATTATTCTTAAAATGAATGTGATTTAGTTAATATTTCTAGTGTAGAATTAGTTGAATACAACAACATGTTGTAAGAGACTTGTATTGAACTAAAGAATAAGTATAAATCATTAAAGAAACAACTTTATCTTACTGTAATTGTTAAATATGAACTTCTTAATGATTGAGTTAATAGTGTAAAACTGATTAAAAAAATTAAAAATGTATAATGACCAATTATAAAATGATCTGGAAAAGTTTAACATTGGTATAGGCACTCTTACTCAAATTCATGGTAAATAGATAGCTCAGAAGTACACTTATTGTATTGGATATAAACCTGGATAGAGAAAATAATATAAAATACATTGTATTACTTAATCTAGAAAATATGTTTTTTACTTAAAAATCATAGCTCTGTTACTAGTACCAGTTTTGAAAAATACTTTTCTGCATTTTAGTTTTTATTGTCCAAATAGAGTTTATTTTTCAAATATGTACGATAATTTTTATAGTAAACCAATAAGAAAATTTTGGGTACCTAAATAATAGATTACTAATTTCACTGGACCCAAACATATATGGGTACCAAAATCTTTGTTTTATTGATTATTAGGTTGGAACTCTATTTCAAGAGCTCTTACAAGAGTCAGTGGAACATGGATAGTGGATGTTCAGGAGGCCTGATAGGAGACTACTCATGATTTAAGAATCTATTCAATATCAACAGAGGACATGTCCAAATTGGTGGCAATGCTAAAGGAAGAATCATCAGCATAAGCCAGATTTGTAACTCTAACCTAGTTTGAATTTCTAAAGTAATTTCTATTAATGTATTAAAGTAAAATATTCTTAGTGTTTCACAATAATGTAATGATAGATTTCATGTTAAGTTTGAAAATGTTTATTTCAATGTTTTTAACTCTAAATATGAATAATTATTTTCTTATTTATCAAATGAAAATTTATATTCTATTAATTTAGATTCATTAGCCTCACAAATTTATTCTTTTTTAAGACAATTCCATACAAATTCTGGTCTTTGGAATAGAATATTAGGACATTGTAATGTACACACTCTTATAAAGAATACAATAAAATTCCTAGTCAAGGATATACCCAAACTTGTGTTTCCAAATGAAAAACTTTGTAATCCTTGTCAAAAGAGAAAAGATAACAAGATATCTTTTAAATCAAAGAAAGAAGTTTCTAATTCTCAAACATTATAGTTTTTTCACATTGATTTTTTTGGACAATCTTGAGTTTTTAGTTTAAATGTGAAGCACTAGTATGTTCTTGTGGATGAATATTCTAGGTATACATTGACTTATTTTGTAGCTCACAAAAGTAAAGAATGTACTTCAACATGTATCTTAATCCTTTAGAAAATCATTGCAGTCATGGATTTAAATCTAAATGAAGTGATCATAGTTGTGAGTTTGAAAATCAATACATTGAATCTTTTTTTTCAAACAATGGCTATATTCATCACTTCGCTTCCCCAAGGACACCTCAAAAAATGAAGTTTCCAACAGAAGAAATAAGGCCATTCCAAAAACTTCCACAAATATTCGTAATGAATATAAATTACCTATTTATCTCTGGGTTGAGGATGTGAATACAGCTAGTTACATAATTAATAGAGTCATTATAAGACATATCCCCCAGAAGACTATTTAAGAGCTATGGAACAAAAAAACTAGAGATGGTTATTTCCATGTTTTTGGTTACAAATTATATATTCTTAATACAAAGGATAATCTAGATAAATTCATATCCAAGAGTGATGAAGGAATATTCCCAGGTCACTCAACCTCTAGAAAATCTTATAGCGTCTTTAGAAAAGAACCATGTGTGTGGAAGAATTTATGTATATCAAATTTGATGAAATAGATCCACATGAACATAATACCTATCTAGAAAACCTTAAAGATGATATATCAAATTTAGATATAAATGGAAAATCATCTAATCCTTATGTCATGCAATCTATAAAATCAAACAATTCTCTAAATTATTCAGAATCTGAACATGAAGAACCTGATCATATAGATGAACCTAAAGTAATTATCCCTACATTTTCTAAACCCATTAAAACTATCAAGAACCATCCTATAGACGGTTTTGTTGGATAATTACATAAAGGAACTAGAAATTCAGCTTCTCTTAGAAAACAGGTTGGAAATCAAGATCATTTTTCATAGATTGAGCCTAAAATAATCAATGATTGAATTAAAGATGAATTTTGGGTGATGGATATACAAAAAGAATATAATTTATTTGAAAGAAATAATGTTTGCAAACTTGTGGATAGACCCAAAGACACAATGACCATAGGAACTAAGTTTGTGTTTAGAATTAAAGTTGATAAGGATGGAAATATTGTTATAGAAAATCTAGATTAGTTTCACTAGGTTATAGTCAATATGAAGGTATTTACTGTGAAGAAAATTTTTCCCCTATTGCTAGACATGAATCCATCAGAAACATTCTTTCTTATTTTTCCCATCTTAATTTCAAACTATATCAAATCGATGCTAAAAGTTTTATCCAAAATGGATATATAGTTGAAGATGTTTTTGTTGAACAACCCCTAGTTTTACAAACCATCATTTTCAAAATCATGTTTTTAAATTAACAAAAGATTTGTATGGTTTAAAACAAGCTCTAAGAGCTTGGTATGAAATATTATGTAATTATTTTATACCAAAATGTTTTATAAAATGAATTTCTAATCCAACTCATTATATAAAGATAATGTCTAAATATGTTTTATTAGTACAAATATATGTTGATGATATTTTTTTGGATCTTTAAGATATTAATTATGTATTGAATTTTCTAAAATGATGCAAAAATGTTTTGAAATGAATTTTATTGGTGATCTCAAATTCTTTCTTGGATTTAAGGTTTTTCAAAATAAAGAAGGTATAACCTTAATTAAAAGCATGTATACATAATATCTTCTAAAAATATTTTCCTTTTATGAAATTAAAAGTAGTTACACTCCCATGAGAACTAAATCTATGTTTGATGTTGATGAATATTGTAAATTTGTTGATCGAACCACATATAGAGGAATGACTAGAATATTTCACTCCTAGACTGCTAGTAGGCCATATATAATGTTCAGTGTGTGTATGTTAGCCCATTTTCAACATAATCCCAAAGAATCTCACATGAATTATGTTAAAATAATTTTCAAATACATCGAAGATACTATCAAGTTAGGATTATTTTACCTATAAGGACAATCATTTGATATAGTGAGTTATTCTGATGCTGATTATGGGGAACAAAATTTAGATAGAAATATAACATCTGGGACATGCCATATTTTGGGAAAATATTTTGTTTCATTGTTTAGTAAGAAAAAAATTCTATAACATTATCTTCTGTCGAAGCTGAATACATAGCTTCTAGTAGACATTGTGCACAAAATTTGTGCATAAATCACACTCTTCTAGACTATGGATATCAATTTAGACATGTAACTATAAAATGTGACAACAAAAGTTCTATTAAAATTTCTAAGAACCCAGTTCCTCACTCTAGAACAAATCATATTGATGTAAGACATCACTTTTTAAGATATCATTATCAAAAGGGTGATATTACTTAAGAATGTTTTGGCACTAGATATCATCTTGATGATATATTAACTAAAACATTGAACTCTGAATGAATAAATGACAATAGACTAGAGTTAGGAATTATCAACCACTAAGACCATGTGTTTTCGGTTCTATTAATCTTTTTATGTGAAGTTGTTATGCTGAAACAATTATCATGCCAACACCACTGTCATGATGACATTGTTGTCATGTAGACACTGTTTTCATGCTGACACAGTTGTCATACTACCACCATTCTCATTCTGATTAGATTAGTGTTTTATAAATTTATTCTTGTTGAAATCGATGACTCATCACTTTTATCTGTTTTATTCATTAATCAAAATGACACATGTTCCTTTATTCATGTGAACCCAGTTCATAATTTTTCAATTGTATAATATTAAAATCCCCAAATTATATAAATTTTATTTGATCTACTATAATATCATTATCTCTACTCTATCTCTATATCGCCTTTCTCTTTCTATACTCCCAACCATTCACCTTCTGACCACCAAACTGAACATATTGTATAAGCATGAGTTAAGTGACTTTTGAAAGAGGGTGAGTCTCATGCGTCTAAGAAAGAAAAAGGAGAATCACGAAAATATTTAGGTCTGGAGAATTCGAGACTGGTAAACTGTGTTGTAACTTCAGAGAAAGATGTTTTGGAGGAATGGATCTTGGTGAGAAAATATTTGTTGTCCAAATTGATGAAAGATCAAGGATATCGTGAATGGTTTGCAAATAATGATAGTCTTTTATATGAAGAGGGTTTATGAGTTTTATATAAATATGGAATATTTTATATAAGGAAGTTGTGTTGCATGGATGATGTCTATTGTGAAATGGAAGATAATCTCATTCTATTCATGTAATTGGGGTGAATGTCTTAAAGTACCTCATGAAGGATGTTTTGATGATTACCAAGGTTCTTATCTACCTGATATTAAATTATTCTACTATGAAACTGCTATAGAAAACCTAATTTGAAATGAATAGCAGAAAATACCCATCGCCTCAGAATTGAATGTTGAATGCATAATTATTTTCATGTTTATTCTACATTAGATTTTTCCCAAGAAAGGGGACCTTTTTTCTCTCTAGTATCAATATGTATACTTTTTATATCTTCTTCAGAAAGTTTCTTAATATAATATAAGTGTATATCTTATGGTTTACATCATTGATATGGAAAAACAAGGGTGTAAGTAAAATTATCTCTTCTATTCAACAATGATTTCAGTTATGATGAAGGAGAAAGGCTGTGTTAATGATTCTGAAGATGTGGTAGTTAGTGAATTGAGTGGAATCTACTTAAGCTTTAACATTTCTAAAATAATGAAAATAAATTGGAACCCTTAGAGGAAATAATTGGTTGGTGATGAAGATATATTGTATGATATGTTCGATTTCATAGACCATCTAGTTAGACCAAGGGATCTAGTGGATCTTGGTCTTAGTCCAGATGAACAAGTAACCTATTCTTTATATGATTAAGAGGATCATTCTACCCCTATTAGAGATGTGGGATCACCAGTTGATGATCAATATGAACCAAGCACTACTGGATCATCAGAAAGAGTCTTTATTAGACCTATAAGTCCACCTCTGGATTTACCCTATCATGAACCTATTATCAAATCTTCTGGTAGTGAAAAACTAATGTTGGAGGTAGTGTAGAGTATATTAGTGAATCCAATGAAGAAGAAAATGAAGAAGAAAATGAAGAGAAATAAGCTGGTAGTTGTGAAAATAGTTCAGAATCAGGAGGGGAAGAAGAAGATGTGAATGTAGAAGATGACCAAAATAACGATAGTAATAATAAATTATGCAATGAAATTGAATGTGGTAGTGACTCTGGCTACCCTAATGAAAATCAAGATGTTGTGAGTATGGAAGTTACTAAACCTATTATTGGAGTCTCTGTTGAGGGTGATGTTCTAGAATAAAATGTTTCTCTAGATGAACATGTTTCTCAATTTTTTACACAAAGAAAAGAACTCTACATAAGGAAAAGAAACCTATCTTTGAATCCTTGATTGAGGGAGGGAAAAATACCAAAAAGGGAAAACAGTGTGGGGGGGGGGGGGGGTCAAGGAATAGTTTATGAAGATGGTGAAGAGAATCAAATATGAAGATTACATTTTAATATTATTTCTCATTTTGATTATGATATTCCTGCTAATTGGATATGGAAACCTTGTTATGTTTCTTTGGGATTGGATTATAGTGATTTTAATGATGAAATTGTTGCCCTTGTTACAAAGGAACCATTGGATGAGACCAATTCTAGTGAATATGTCACTAAATCAGATTTTGAACAATTCAAGGATGAGATATGTTCCTCCGTGAGAAACTCAGTGCAATCTCAAATGAGGAATGAGATTGAGGAAGCCAAGAGACAGAATACTAAAATGACAGGGAATTTGAATGAAATCAAATCTCTGGTTGATAGTGAAATGAACATCATGGATTCTAGTTCTTCTACTACCTCAACTAGTCTATCTTAAGTTGTTGCTTATTTTGATTCCAGTATGGTGATAAATGAGATTCAGTCAATTCTAATCATATTTACAGAGACAATTGTTACTAAAAATAACAAACTAAAAAATGATATGATAAAGTTGACAACTGGGATCAATGCCTTGACCACAGAGTGTTGGAATAAAATGGAAACTGTAATGAACGTTCTTGAAACCTTATTTCTCATTTTAAAGCTCTTGATTTTTTCATGATGAGAAAAGAAGTTTAGTATGTCCCCTCCTATGCTCTGGCATCATGTTCTACTCCACCTTCTTGGTCCTCATAATCAGTAGATCTTTCTATTGTTAGTTCAGTGTTTAAATATGAGAAATAGGTTTTGACATCATGTATAGACAAAGCTGAGGATACATCCTGTAAAGTGCATGATAATGTGATGTATTATACAATGATTTCTTCACATACTCAAGAAATGTTGACCATGAGGATTAATGATTTTTCCTTCAAACTCATCAAAATCCACCAAATGAACAGTCTGTTTTAGTATTTGGCCAAAACATTTACTCTTCCTCCTATGACAAGGGCCTTTAAGGACCAGATTCAAAAAATCATAGAATTTACTCCATTATTGGATAATTTTATTGAAAAAAGTATGATTTTGAAACAGCAATGAAATATGGTGACGTGATCATTGAAGAATTCATCAAGCTGTGGAAAATGTTTTATAATGTCCAAAGTGAATACATTGTGGTAAATCATGATGGAACTCTTGGCCCTACTGGTTCTGTGGCTACTCAACCTCAAATGTCAGTTTCTTAGGCATTATCTCACATCAGACCAGTCTTCACAAAAACTGTACAATCTTGGGTTCTTTCTCAACAATGACCTACCATTGTTTCTAAATTTCCTGAAGGAGTGCCTATACCTCCTTTCAAAATCAGTTCATACCCTATTTTTCCTCAGCCAATCCCTCTTGATAAACCTTCTATTAATCCTTATGATAAGGGGGAGGATCCCTGTGATCCTTCCACAAGATCTTATCATGTAGTGTGGATGGATTTTAATTTGATAGGGATGAGTCATTATATGAATTCTTTTTATGTAATCTGTTTATGAATTCTAATTCATTATTTCTAATTTATTGTTTATCCTATTCTTTTCTCATATCACTTTTTGTAAAATCCTATAATGGGTTTAAATTTTATTAAGAATTATTAACAGTGAGATACCTTTATCATATTCAATAATTCCATGATTTTTTATTACCAAAAAGGGGGAGATTGTTGGACAATATATGTTATTGGACACTATCTCTAACTATAAAGGATATATTTATCACAAATAATGTTTTATATTAACATATATCTTATTTTATGTTAGACCCTATATTATGAAAACACATTATCTTGTATTAAATAATTTTATTCATATAACTGTATATGGGTTCTTATGTCTAAACAGACTTTTAATTTATTATCTATGTGTAATTATGAGGATTACTAGTTTCTAACATTCTTGAATTAAAAGACACACCAAACATCTAAAATTGAGTAACTGACACGAATAGGGAGATGACTAGCCATCAGACATATTTATTTCAGAAAGACAGATCAAACAAAAAATCTTTCTATGTTAGTGAAGCTGACACTGCTTTGAAAGACACACAATTGGACAAGATATTAACAGACAAAAGTCTCACCATTGCACATGATACTGACGCAGGCGAACTTCCATTAGTTCAAGTGACCTACCACTACATGATTATACTGATTCAAGGACTCACAGTCAGATAAAATGAGTCATTGTTGGCCCAACTGTCTCACCAACAGAAGGAAGGACTCACTATTTATATGAGTTACCATTAGTTCATATATCTCACTAATGAAAGGTTAAAAAGACACCCAGAGTCACTGATTTTGACTGATTGATGATGATAGACTGAATCCAATGAATCACTAATACCTGTCACTCACTGATAGTCATAAAAACTATGTTTATTATATAAATTCAAATTTATATATAACTATCATATTTAGAAAAATATGATTTTTCTGACCTTATTAAAATTTTTCTTTAGGAAATTAGGAATATAGTATGAGGTACGATCAGCCGATGCACATGTAACATACATGCTATCTTTCGACCCTTTAAAATAATAATAATTTTAAAATTAAATATGATATATAGAACCCTGAGATTTGATTGTTCTAATGAATTCTTTCAAGGGAGATATAATGAAGAAATTAAACTTTCATGCGACTACTGTGATCTCATGAATAGAATAATTGGGGGAAATCTCAATCAAGATGAACACAAAATTAACAACTCACTTCAACATCTCTATCAGAAGAAGAACATACCCACACACCCATACATGTAGCTCAAAGAAAGATGACAATACTCTGTTTTAGAGACTACATTAATTAGAGTACATAAACTTGATCATGACTGCAGAAAATGAGTCCAAAGCTTCACAACATAATACATAGAGAATTATAAACCTTATTATACATTTTTAGCTCTGTTTTGTTCTTTTTATTGCATTTTTTGAGCAGTGTGATTATCTATCTGTTACACACACTGACTCCTATTCATAACTAGAGGATACTTGATATCCTCAAACTCACTCTTTATTTTACTCTTTGTGTCCCACGTAGAATAGTGGAAGAACACAAGTGTGACCTGTTTATTGTTTTTCTCATGAATAACTATCGCAGAGGTCATGTGTGTCTTGGATAGCCTTTTGGGCTATTGTGAACCCCGATCTCGGGTGTGGATAAAACTTTTTATTAATTTAAACTTCTTGGTGGATGGTGATCACTGACTAGAGATGACTATGTCTCACCTTGAGATTGGACCTCTTGTTTATTTCTGCAGTGTTTTACTCTTTATTTTCACTATCTTTTAAAAAAATTTCATAAAACTAAATTGTACATTAATCGTTATTTTAGAAACTGTTTATAACTATTTTTAACTATTTGGTTAGTTTTAAAAGTTTTATTATTTATTAGATTAATATATCTAATAACTAATCAATCTCTTGAGATATTAACTGAACATTTAGGACTCTTATAAAATCACTATAAACTGACAACAAATATATTTTTAATTTTTAATTTTTAGATATCCAATTTTTAAAAGAAATTTTTATAGATACTCAATTCACCCCCCTCCTCATGATTAATATACTCTAACCAACTGGTATAAAATAAAGGTTTTCTATTTTTTGGTCAACCAGTTATTTCCAAATTGATTTTGTGGATTGTTTTGGATTGTACCCTAGGTGAGTATATTTTTAAAGGGTAAGTGGATTGGAAACTATTTCAACAAGAAAATTGTTTGATTTATTTTAAAATATGGAATGATATTTTTATTTTAAAACAAGTGGTGATTATTTTGATATCTTATTTAAAAACATTTCAAAATTAACAAAATCGAGCAATGGAATGGGGTTTAAATTTTTAACATGGTTTATGTTTATTTATGAATGAATTAAGATCTAATTTTAATAGTGATTTGGTTTTCAAAATGAGACTTTGGTAAAAAAAATTCTTGTTTTACTGATAATTGTTTTTTCTCCTTCATGAATAGTTTTTTTTGAATTATTTTAAGGTATTTCTTCTTTAGTAGATCATTTTGATATTGTTAGGTCTAATGGTTTATATCCATGAGATTTTTCTTGATTGATAGAATATTAAGGATTGTATTTTCATAGAGACTCTTTTGTGAGATAAAATTGTGAAGGTTTATTTGGTTCGTTTTGGAATTTTTTTAGTATTGATAGATGAAATACCATTTTTCTACTCATTTATTTTGGATAATTTCTCCATTTGGAAATCAAAGACTTGTGTTTCTAGTGTTATTATATAGTCTTACATTATAGTTTTTTGTATTAACCATTTTTTGGTGTAGACTATTGGTTGGCTTCTGTTATTTTACTTGGATACATGTAGTATACAGGGTGCATGTCTGATACATGGAGTGTAGTTTTGTTTTTAGTTTGGAAGTAAATGTGACTGTGATGTTCTCCCCTATGGAGTTATTATGGTATGGTGCTCTAGGGAGTTAGGTATAAATACCCTAATATGAAATTTGTGGCCCATAGGTTAGATCCCAATTTCTTCTTGTCAAGTTATATATTTCACCATGATTTGCTTATGTAGATTAATATTTTGGTTACTCAGATTAGGAATCCATAAGTTCATTTTTTATTTTGTGATTTCCTTCTAGTATTGAACCTATAGCGTGTGGTTTTCATTACCCATTGATGTTTTGTGAACCATATTTTGATATTTTCAGAATGAGGTTTCTTAGTGACTATTTCTTGTTGTTAATTACAATGTTTCATTTTTTCGCTATTTTAGATAATTTATAAAGGGTGGGGAGATAGATGATTGGTCTTCTTTCCATTTTGAGCTATAATTATACATGAGTTTCTATGGGGAAAAGAAAAATTTCATGGTGTGAAAAATTATGAAACCCTATAGGTTTTGGTACACTATATTTTATTGTTTATGGGTTTTTATTTTTATTTCCATTTCTTTTTTATGTGTTTTGGTATTTTCTAAACTTTTTGGGGAATTTAACATAGGGTTTCACAAATGAGGTAAGAAACATATTAGGGCTATTAGATGTTGTGGCATGAATTAAATGGTTGTAGTGTTGTTTCCAAGTAGTGGTATTTTGGCGGTTATACAAAATTAGATTACCTAATAGCATGGAGATAGGTTACACCATAGCCCTCTTCTTAGTTGACTTGGTTGTACAAAGTTGTGTCTTCCGCTGCCCCATACCCTTTCCCTGGTATTATATGATTAGGGCATGGTTTTTGTCATGGTTTCCAAAGACCATGGAATTTAGGCCTTATTCTACATTTCTATCTTAAACCATTGGTGGTTGAGATAGGTTTTTGAAGGTATTGTGTCCCATTTTTGGTCAAGTTCAACCATATGATTTGGAAGATTGATCCTAATCAGTTTATCTCTATTCCTGATGTAGTTATCTCTATACAAATTTTCATAATCTTGAATAACTAAATGATATTTATTATTTCCATATTATGTTTTATATAAAAAATATTATTTTAATTCATAGTTAATTTTCTTCATGAAATATATTTTTAAGGGGTTCTTTATTTAAAATATTATAGTTCACAGTATGTGTTTTTTGTAACACCATAAATGTGGTATTGATTATAAAATGGGGTTTAAAGCATGGAAGTGTAAATAATTTATTTTTAAAATGTTTTTATAAAATGTGATAATGTTTTTCAAATGATTTTGAAATCATTTTATAATGGTAACCTTTAGTGTGTTGTGAAATAGAAATGTAACATTATTATGTGTAACAACATTATAGGTTTTGGTATCTAAAAACTATGTGATAGGAATTTGTATGGGATAGATTCACATGATGAATACATTAGTGCTTTATCTTAAGAACAATTACATATTCTCATACGTGAGAACCAGGTCCTGTGATTTTTCATTGATGCTTGGTTTTACACGTGATGGTGTATTTTATGGTTGGATGATAACATTCCTTTCATTTGATGTATTTTTGGATGGTTTTTCTTATGATCACATGATTTCTTACAATAACATTTCATATTCATTTTTTATGTGAATATTAAAGGCTATTATGTAAAATAAATTGTTGTTTTACGAAATTTTCATCCTTTGAAAATTATTTTTAAACATGTTTTCTTAATATAGAGATAATTTTTTCATTTCATTACACATTTTAGATATTCATTAGAAAAATAAGACTAGGATTTGTGATCAAATTGTTTTCCCTTTGGTTGTTTGTTTATATGGATTTGTAGGACACCGTTAAAGGGAAATGAATCATATAGTTCTCCATATTATCTTATTTATCATAATTTTCACAGTGGTATGGTTTGGTGGTGGTAGATGGTCATGTGGAGGCTTATTTTAGTCTTGTATTTGTCATTTTCTAGTTTCTCCATTTGCCTTAATGTTGTATGTCCCATGGATGTGTACTAATTCTTCATCAATGAACTATGCAGGTTCACCACTTTTTTATTCTATATGAGATTTTTTTGATAGTTTGATGATACTCACCATACGGTGGATTTACTTAGGTGATGTGTCTTTATTAACTCAGGCTGGTTCAATACAAGAAATCACATTACACATTATTTAAAAATGACCTAAAAATATGTTTTTGTTTCAATAGTTTTGTTTATATATAATATAATTCTTTTAACTAAAATACTACACAAAAAAATCTATTTTATAAATATAATATAACATAAATATTCATAAAAAATTATTTCTATTGGATATAGAGTCTTTATAGTAGTGATGATATAACTCAATGGTATATGAATCAACATGTTGAGTTCATGAGTAGATGATAATGTTGTTTTCAATTTAATAAAAATTGAATTTGAGTTTTTTATAATTAGTCAATTGAATATTTTTTACAGATTTCTCATAAAATATTAATACACATTGATCATAATAATAAATATAATACTAATCATAATTTGTAATGAACATTCTAAAAAGTGTTCTTTGTTTTGATGTTTATAAATTTATTAACACTAAGATAACGTCCAATCAGTGTACTTTTCATTCTAGGTACTTTCATAATGTGCTTATTTTTTCTGACATTTACATTATAATTCTCTTAGTTTTTTATAATATTATTTTTACTTATAATATTGTTTTATTGAACGATTATAATAATAGAATTATAGTTATTTTTCAATCATCTGATAAAGGGATTCCATGACAGGTGAGACTCAGATAAAGTATTTTCTATGTGTGGAAGTGAGCTACTACAAAAAATTTAGCCAAGGGATTATACTATAGGATGATATAAATTTTGAAAGGTAAAAAATAAGGGATACCTTATGTCGGACGAAATTAAAGGGTACGGTGGATTTGGATTAAATATATACCATTCACTTTATTTTAAAAGTGTGGTTTTCCTAAATATCCATTTAAAAGGAGTGATTGTATTACTAAACAATACCATATGTTTCATTTTAATTTTTTTATTCATTCTTGAATAGCCATTGAGTTTATTCTTTAATTATTTTCTATAATTTACCTAGATTAATATTTTGTTCCTTTAACATTTTTTTTAAGAAATTTGAAAAACAAAATCATTCTATTTTCACTATCCTAACTATTTTTCCTAAAAATTATAATTATAATACTCTGATATTTAATTATATCAGTAATATGAATTACTTATCATCTTAACACTTAAAAATTATAAAAAGTGAATGCTTTAATTTAAAACTACATTTTACCTCTCTTCATGTTATATTATATTTGACATCATACATTAGGAAAATATTTTGTATTATAGGAGGTATTTATATTAATTCTATGACTAAATTCCAATATTTTACATCATCTTGTGTTTCCATTATTTTATCATATTTATAACTCAATTTCCTCACACTAACCATGTTTATAAAGGAAATATATTTTGTGATGGTATGAGTACCAATTGGAACATTCAAAAAACTAAATATGATTAGACCACCTATTTTTTATGGATCTGATTAATATTAATAGTTTTATCATAATAAATCTTATATCATTAATATCGGATTCAACAATTTTATTATTCTAATAGGAAATGATAATGTTCTTGAGATGTTATCATTAAATTCTCTCATGAAGAAAAACTAAAATATATTGTAAACAATTGAGTTTTAGATATATTATTATGTATTATGTCTAAGATAATTTATTTCTACATATCTTCATGTGAAATGGAAAATGGAATTTGGAAGATTTTCTAGATTTCATATTTTGGAATGTCTTGTGATTTAGAAACCTATAGAGATACGTTAATAGATGACTATTAAGATTTGTTTTTTCCTACTAGGATAAGCTTTAACAAAAATGTTTCATTGTTTAACACCTATAATTAACAGTTTACAGTATTTTGGTTAACAATAGTTATTTAATGACCTATTCGTTGAAAATTTCATTGAAATTATTCATAAATAATTTGATTCAAAAGGTTTATTTATTGATGATACTAAACATTTCAAAATAAAAAATCTAAATTACTTAATTGGAACACTAATAAAATATGAAATATGTCCAATATGAGTATCTATAAATGATAAAAGAAGAAATAGAGTAGAGTTATCTACTTCCACTAGAAAACCTAATCTTTTTATAGTGACCGTAATCTTTTACACATATTATTAAATGATTTTTCATATAAATATCTAATAATCACGACCCAGATATTGATATCTCTTGTGTATTTTGAAGACTAGGTTCGTAATACATCATAATGAAACTAAAATTAAACATCATTATTTTATTATCCATAATGAATTTCTAAATCCATTTAATCTCCTAAAACAGTATTGGATGTCCTGGGAATATATAAACAAAAAGGGCAGAGCAAAAAAGCCGAGTTAGAGAATAAGCATGATAATGAAGCACAACCTATGAGTCAAAATGCATATCATGAAATCATAAAAGGCAAGGATCATGAATAATCATATTGAAGTATGAAATAAATAAAATGGAATATTAATATCATGGAATCATTGGAATTTGGAAACAATATAAAACATGAAATAAGAATAATTCAAGGATAACTAGCAATAAAAAATCACATGATGGGCATTGTCTTATGATGGAATAGAATACTCACTAATATCATGTATATCATCCCATGGGACATAAACGTTAACCAATAAATTATGTAACTCTTTGGGTTGAACTATCATAACATGTACATGCATATGTGTTCCACATAAGGAAATCAAATATAAGGGTAACCCATGGAATAACATAGGTTGCATAAACATGTCTTATTTCAAAATAAGATTCAATATTATAATAATTTCTATAATAAAAGGGACTAAATTATTCTTGTAAATTTATATATGAAAAATATGTATTATTAATTAAATTTATTTCTATATGAAATGAATATTTGAAAAGGGGTTGTTAGAAAAACATGGAAATGTAACACTTTTGTGGGATTTTCAGGAAAATGGTAAAATATCATTAATGTGGGGAAAATAGTATTAATTTCCATATATACATAAATGAACTAAAAATTATTTTTATAATATATGATTATATTTTTGAATCCAATTATGGTTTTAAAAATTTAATTTAGTGGAACGTTAAATTGAGTAAGAAGAAGATAAGTTCCCTTTAATCTAGTATTCTTAACGAATAAAATTGGGAAGGGAACCATTTAAACATGTATATTACGATCAAAGAAAAATGAATTTAACTAGTTATATAGTTTTAAGATATATATATAAAATATATAAGACATAAATTAGAATAATAATGTGATAATTCAGTGAAAATAACATAAATCAAGTCCCAAATGAAATAGTGTTATTTGGATAGATCCCTTTACATAGTTCAAGAATCATTTTTCACTTAAAAATAGGATTAATGATAGAAAAATAATATTATGTAATTAATTAATTCCAAAAAAAATCATCTATATGTACTTTATTTTATTTATATTATTTCAATTTACAACCATTTCAGTGAAATATAATTATTTATTTCATTATTCAAATGTAGTTCCTTTATCATTTCCATGGTCGGATTACCTGTGGATATTTATTGATGTTAATATCCAACAGGAATACAACTAAAGAAGTAAAATTAAATTATATTAATTTACTTACATAAATTTAAATGTTCATAAATATATATATGTTATGAATACTGGATGATTTTTTATTGTAAATATTAAGGTCATACTATTAGTTTATATATGCGGTTATACCAACCATCCAAAACTGGTTTCATTTGGCATAATATTAAGGACATATATTCATTAAAAATAGGAAATAAGTTATAATATATTTATTATAATTTTAAATAAACATAATTTTATTTTTATGACCATCCTTGAAAGAAGTGGAGAAAAGAAAAGTGTGTATTTTATATATGTTGTAAACCAACCTTGTTGCTAATAGTGTTTTAATTTAAGAATAAATTGAGGAAATATTAGAAAATATATATTCTATAACAATAATAAATTTTAATTATATTTGGTATAATTAATTTACTATGTTTATGTGTATGTAGATCATTTGGGGGTGGTAGAAGAAGAATAAATTTGGAATTGCTTTACTTGATAGTTTTTCTTCTTCCTTTTGTTGTATTCTCTTAAGTTACCCCATTAGTATACATCAAATGGTCTTTGGTGAGACAAAAATAACTAATAAGTGATGTAAATTATTTTTAAGATTATTGGATAAAATTTTGGAAAACTCTATGTCTTTGAATATGTGGGGAGAAGGGGTGGTTATAGGTGGTATTTATTAGGGGAGGAGAGTGGTATTTTAGAATATTATAGTCATTAGATTATTTTTGTTTCTCCATACTACCCTTAGTATTGATTAAGCAAACTACATAAATTAATTATTTCATGTGAGTTTAAACCAATGGTCACACACATCATCCATGACTTATTTTGATATATTTGGTTTATATCATACGAATTACAATATTTTTTGTAAGTATCTATTCAAATAAAATAAAATTTTTTATAAAATTACAATAAATTAATCCTAAATATTTTTCCATGTTTTTATTAAAAAAATTGAATCCATTATATGAAAAAATATAAATATGATAAAATTAATATTTAATAAAAATACTTATTTATTTGAAAAATTCCAATTTTATTATTATTATTTTTTTTACCCTTTTAAAATTATCTTATGGTCTCACAAAATAATATAATCATTATAATAAAATGTAATATTAATTTATAAACCCATTTAATGGAAATAAACATTCGTTTGAATCATTATATTTTTTAAAAAATTTAAAATATAACATTTTTTCGAGAAAAATACAATACTTATTGAATGATTTTTGAAACATTTATTTACTTTTATCATGAAATAAATATGTCATATTTTTATTTTATAAGATTATAAAAAACTTATTTTACTCTTCTATAATTGGGTATATAATTTGAATGGTCATATTAGAATTACTAATGGTCAGATTACTCTAAAAAAATAGACATATTAATATTCAAATGGTTATATTTTTAATTGTTATATGGGTTCTCCACTTCCTATAAATACATAATATTTCATCCATTATTAATTCAATTCTATTTATTATCAATGTTATATATATTTTCATTTTCAAAATTCTTATTTCATTTCAAATATGTATTTTCATTTCTATAGTGTTGTACATGAGTATAGTTATCCTGGGGGACAAAGAATATCCAAATTTATATATTATAGTTATCTATTTTTTTCCATTGTAATATAATCAATTATTATGAAAAATTTTATTCTTTAAATTTAATTCTCAAATAAATATAATAAATTTTTTAAAGTTTTAATTATATGTTGCATGTTCCATATATAATAATACATTACTAAATATGACATGTTTATATAAGAAGGGAAATTTCCTTAAAACAAATTCTGGGTCATTGAATTCTTCCCCCTTAATAATTTTTGTCCTTGAACATTCATATTACATAATAAGGTGGAAATAGGTGAGTATAATTATACATAATTTCATCATTCAATTCCCATATCACTTCCTCATACTCATGGTCATGCCATAGTACATTGACTAGGTGAGTTATTTTGTTCTATATAGATTATATATAAGTTCCAATATCTTCATTGGCTTCTACTCACAATAGAGAATTTTTTTGAGTTGCATCACCTTTTAATTAATACATGTGATGATATGAAATATATATCCATAATAGATATGTGTGTGACATGTAATGTACTCGTCACAAGGCTGGTGGAAGAACTACTTAATAGGCCAAATATATGATGTGATGATGAATCTCAAAGAGGACAGTGTACCTATGACTTAGCTACCCATTCCTAAATCTCATGAATCTCCTCAAAACAAATATGTGGAGTAACAATTTATCTGTATCCTCAAACTCCAGGTCTCATAAATTATTATCAATATATCTCTTTTGTCAAATTTTAAGGGCCCTGATGTGTTATTAAATATTATTGACCTTTTCCACCGTTGATAAAAAAAATTCAACTCCCAATAACTTCTGTTCACCTTCTTCATCACAATGTATAGTGTTTCCACATCTATTCCCCTAAATTTATTGATTTTAATCCTTTTGTATTATGAGTGAACGTTATTGTTTTATGATAATTCATACATAGGAAGATGTTGATCTCTTACTCCATTGAAGTACATCGAGAAATCTCCCAACCTATCTTCAAGTGTTTGGATAGTCCACTCATATTGAAAATAATTTTGGGATGATAATCTATAGTTATGTTAAAATCCTAGTTTATATAATGTTAGAGTTTCTTATAAATCTTGTAGGTAAACATTTAATATCGATCAGATATAATCGTTAGTGGGTTTCTATGTATATTCTCCACTTCATTGATGTATACCTTGTAATTTGGTCGAGTAAAAGGTATAGTAGAATTACAGTTAAATGAGAAATATTTACAAGATGATCCACTCTAAATCATATATAATTATTTCTTATGGATATATTTTTAATACATGATAAAAAGTATATGGTGATGTTTTCTTATCTCCATCTAGGTATGGATGATAGATTCATCATCCTCGTGAAAGTTTTCCATAATTCTTCAATTGTGGACAGGCCATCTACATTGATGTTTATTCATTGATCTACATATTCATATTATCCCACCAATAGTTCTCTTGGAGATCTAGATGGAGGATGTTGTGATATGTGAATCATTCAACAACTCCTTCTTTCTCTCAATCTTTAATGGAACACAACGTTTTGACCCATAAATTTTCACTCCAACTTCATCAAATTGAAACTCTGATGATTTTTATTTTCTTATAAATTCCTTATTCTTTTATATTTACATATATTCCCTTTTAGTATCCTTTATCCTACCCAAAATGAATATTTGAATAATAATTTCAGAAAATAATGTTGGTGTTCCTTTCTTTATGACTTCCTTGCCTACCATTTTTAATACTTAGAAGATTGGATCTTTCTAATTAATCTTCATGGATATGTTTTTAGTGTATTTTCTACATAGATCATGTTCCACATTATTTTATTTTCTCGGATATTATTTTATTAGGATATTATAGTGCTTGGTAAACTCTAAAAATATTCATTAGTTCAAATTAATCTACTTCTATGTGAATATATGTTTGAGTCTCTTATGATCATTATATATATAACACTTATCCCCATAGAGGTAATTCTATAAAAATTTCAATATGAATATTATCGAATCTGATTCAAGATCATGAGTTTGATAGTCATACTCATGATATTTCAAATATCTATAGGTTTAGGTTATCACTTTATAACTATTCATCAATAAAAAGATTAATACCTTTCTTAATTCATCGTTTTACACCATGAAATGATACCCACTGGAGGGTTGGGTGAAAACTATTGTATTGATAATTCTATTTTTCAATTACATGAATATATCTTCATAATCAATGGTAAATAAAAACATTAAACAATTTTTTATATATTATATATATGGTTTTACAATCATAATACGTTTCTCACAAATTTTCCAAAATACCGATCTAATTGAAGGAAACTATGTATCTATATTTGAGATTATGGAATGGGCTACTCCCCAATCGCCCCTATCATAGAAGGATTCACATATAACCCTTTTTAGTGATATAATTCCTCATGAATGATACATATTCCATATAAAAATAAAATTTAGAATACGTTTCAAGTAGATTCACCTTTCACAAATTCATTATCATTGTATTCAAATACTCTTAATAATCCTCCTTTATTTTATAGTATATCAAATTTTCATCGATATTGACAACCAAAAATTTTTCAATGTAATATCTAAAAACTACATTCACTAAATCCATTATATTATCTAGAGAACTATAAAATATTATGAGAATAATAATGAAATCAGAGTTTTTATACCTATTTTTAAAGTTATTCATTGGAATATTTTTCTTCGTCACGTTTAATTAGTGATAACCCAATCTAAGGTACACATTTTAGAAATATTGGGTCCGCATGCATTTGATCAAAAAAATCACTAATTTGTGTCAAGGGATACTTTTTCATTATCATGATATTTTTTATTTCATGACAATTAGTACATAGGTTTATTGACCCATCTTTCTTCAAGAAAAAGATGCCAATAACTCATCATTGGGAAGCACTCAGGTATACAGAATCTGTATTAATATTCTATTGTAGTTTATTATTTAGTTATCCCAACTTAATGGTGTCCATTATATAAGGATTATTTGATATTTGTATAAAAATCGGAGTATGTTCAATTGAGGACAGAACCTCTAAGTTAGGGGGATGACTAGGAAACTCTTTAGGGAATACACAATTTTAGTCTCTTATAATGGGAATGTCTTCAAACATGATTCTAGAATTTGTGACAAAAATTTTAGTTTTATATTCATTCTCATAATTAAATAATATCCATGACTCAGAATAATAATTCCAAGGTGATTCATCCCCCTCTTTAAAATTTAACATAATTGGAGGATGTCTCGGGATGTGGATGTTGATCTCCCTCACCCATGAGATGATGTTGGATTTATATAGGGATATAAAATACATCCCAAATATGGTATTATATTTACTTATGGAATTTTTAACTTTTTTGGGGGGTTCTTCTGTCCAAAAACATTTAATGGTGATGACTTGTATACATGGGATGAAAAAAAACAATCTTCTTTTATCACTTAGAGCCTCACCCCCTATTTCAAGTTAGTGAGTGAATAAAACTAATAACATTTATGATATGAATTTATTTTTAGAACTATGATCATATAGGAAATTTTAATTTTTTAATGGATAATGAGCACACATTTCACTATTTTTTGGGATGTAGTATTTTAAAATAACAAAAATAAAATTAGGGATTATAATACTCAAACTAAAAATCATAGAAAAACCAATGCTATGAACATAGAAGGAATAACTTGTAAATAACATTAATATCTAAACTCATGGATCTTTATGTTTAAATATATGTTATCCATGGTAATTTTTCCTATTAGGTTTTTATCATATAAATTTATTTAAACTTTTTATAATGGGTTGTAAATAGATTTTAAATTTTCCAAATAATTTCCCAAATGAGTGTCAAACTAGTAGTGCAACAAGTTCTATTTTCCTTAAACCATGTGAATATTGATTAAATACCTGGTCTACCCTTTTTAGTGTTTTTACCCATAGTTATTACTATTCCAAATCGATATCCACTTTTAGTATCCAAAAAATGATGTGATTTCTTGGAATCCACTCACTCTATACATAACCAAAATTACAGGATATTTTACTATATATAAACTTATCTGTTTGTTTTTTATAAATTATTTTCCTAAATCCTAAAAATAACTTTACCTATATATAAGACTAACTATATAAAACCATGATATTTCAATATATTATTACATAATTTTAACATAAATATCCCATAAAAACAACCCAAATATCGACAGTCCTATTGAATTTGGAAGACAAGGTTCATAATATATAGAAAAGAAAAAAAACTAAAAAATATTTATTTTGTTCTCCATAAAGACTTCCTAAATTAATTTGATATTATAACACATCAAAGGATAACCTGGAGAATACATAAAAAAAGGTGATTCGGAAAATCCCTTTAAGTTAATAAGCATGATAAAGAAGCATTGAATATGAGTCAAAAGGCATAAAATAATATCATAAAAGACAAGGCTCATGAATAATCATAAGAGAGTATGACATAATGATAAGGGTATCCTAATCTCATGTAGAAAAGGTATTTTTAAACAACATAAAACATGTATTGAAAATAATTCAATGTTAACTACCATGATAACAACACATGGTGGAAGGAGTTCCATCATAGATTATGTTTTCTACCCAGTCCCATACATATCATATCATGATAGATAAAAATCACCCAATACATTAGAGTGGTATCTACATTCACCCATCATTACATGAATATCCTTATGTGTTTCACATAAATAAATCTAACATAATACCTAATCATAAGGATTTCACATTGAAAGAAATGGGGTGCATAATCTTGTATTATAGATTAATGAGATAGATTAACCTGATTGTTTCCCTAAAGAAAAAAATAAAATAATTATTGGGAATTAATATGTGAAAATAAGTATATATCATGAAAAAATATATACAAGTGAACTGATTATTTGAAATTAGTGTATGTGTATCTTTGTAATTGTACCCCATATACAGGGTTTGGGGAAAAGGGTAAACGCTTACTGAAAAGGGGAAAAGAAAATTAATTTCTATAAAACCAAAACAAACTAATAGTTTTTCCCTAATATAAGGGATAATTTTGGAAACAACTTATTTTTTTAAACAGTTTATATAGTGGTAAATTAAATGGGGTAAGAAATAGGGACGTTCCCATTAATCAGGTTTACTTATCAAACGAAATTGAGAAGGGAACCTTTAAAACTTGTATATACCCACCACGGAAAATTGAATTAAATTCTATATATATTTCCATAAAATATATATATAATATTTAATAATTAAATATGAATAATATAGATACAAATTGGTGGAAATAGAGAGAAATTATATCACAATTAAAATAGGGTTGTTTGGAGAGGTCTATAAGGTTTGGTCTAGAATTATTTTATAACTTCCCAACCCAAGATCCACTTAACCCATGCCATTATATTGTAGGTAACATGGCCTCATGATCACCTCCCTATATTCCTGAGGTTTATAACATGCTGTGAGGGTGTAATGTTTGTATAGTGGTGAGACTATACCCTCATATCAGAGTGGCACCGCAGATACACCATAAAAATACAATAACACAAGAACAATATGAACATATATAATAAATAAACTATAGAATCATAAATAATTTAGAAAATTTATAACAATATAAAAATGCATATGTTAGTTTCTTATACTTGGATTCATGGCATGCTGATATACAAAAATGGGACATGGAATAGGCATATTCAATCAAGTTATACAAAAAGTACAAAAAGGAAAAAAAATGGGTCCACTATAATCTTGAGCCCATGATCAATTTTTTCCCCAAATCTCTATCTATAAGTAATTCCTATTAGATATCTATAGAATATAGCTTTCCATTTTCCAAGACAATAGAAATATACTCTTCTTGGGTCCCAAAGGAATATCGTATAGGGTTTGATATTAAAATCTCAGTAGGACACCACCATCGGTGTCTAGAAGTAATCAAAGAAGTACTCAAAACTAAATAGTGTGCAAGTTTAAAAAAATAAGAAACTTGTGTTGAAATAAATAACCTTCCCTCTTAGGTTCCTAAAGGATGTATGGATGATCTTACAACTTCAGTTCATGGATAGAATGAATGTCTAGTCCATCACTATATATATAGTAATAGTATATATATTGTTATATATATTTCATCTACATATATGTACCAAGTATGCGAGGAAATAAGTTTCCATGTACACAGAATACTAGGTGTTTGGTGGACCAGGGTATTACATAGACATCCATTACAATTTTAGAAAAGCCTATATGATCAAGAAAATGGATACATTCCATTCATATCTTAATTATTGGTATATTTCATTCTCTCCACTTGATATGGTGTGTGTTCCATCATGTCAACACTCAATGAAAAGGATGTGGTGCATCATACCCACCATCCAATTAATGGTAGTGGTGTAATACATTAGGCTCAACACCATATGTGATAGATAATAATACATTCATGCTCAACCAAACCCTTTTAATTATCCCACATACTATGTCAATAAGTAACCATATTTATTATAAAATACATAAGGCATTACATATCAAATATCTTAATAAGCATGTATGATTACAAAAAGGAATCACAATTCATAATATGCATTTAATTATACATTATAAATGGTGTGACCTTACCAACAATTATAATACATTACATTTAATCAATTTAATTTATTTATAATGGATAAATCCATCATAAACAATCCCTTTAATATAATTCATTCCATTCAAATCAATAATGCATGAAAATTCTAGTAACAAGGTTCATAGAGGGGCTTAGAAGGTTCCATTATTAATAGGTATACAAAAAACATGGGAAATTATAAAATCAAGTTAGGACGAACACTTAGGAGGTTCCCAAATTCAATAGCCTTTTATTAGGGAGTGGGAAAACTCAATTATGACCCAATATAAATTATTGGGAGGTTTTCTGGCCCATTAAAGAATTACCTAAAGGGGGAAATTCAATTTGGAACACCCAAGTATCATCCATAACTATGGTCATTATTATCTAATTTAGTAAACATGTATCAATAGATATATATCAAGGTGCATATATAAATTAAATATGATGAAATCAATACAAGAGATATGCACGGAAAAAGATTGTGTAGAAAACAATTATGGAGCTATGAAACACCAAAAATGATGGTGAAACCACAAATATTAGGGTCATTGATGAATCCTACTATTATGATGGCATCATATTTTAGTTAGGTTGGAAGATATCTAATAAATATTCCAACACCCTAAAAATTTAGAAAATGATATTGCACCTAAATATCGTAATGAATTCGAAGATAAACTAAAATATGAAGGGGAAATTGAGATCATAAAAATATATATATCACACTTCTGTTGGATTTTGATTAGGACATAGAAAATGATAGTTAAGATCAAATCCTAGAATGATCTTAAAGAATAACTATAGGATAATAAAAACAATTCATCTACTTGAAAAAAATAATGGAGAAAAAGAAAGGGGAGAATAGATTTAATCATGGTAAAAATGAAATTTTACCCTCAAATAAAAGGGTTCATGTTTATGGTGAAAAAGTTACTAAACTATGCGTATATTGTGCTCAATCCACTGATTAATAGATATACCCGCACAATTAAGGCACATGGTTTTCCTAACCATGTGAAAATCATGAAAAACAGCACTTTCAAATGTCTGTAGTTTCTTGAACAGCCATGTGGATTCAGTCTCACATTTTTAGAAAAAACGAATAGCTCTTACTAGACCTTTATTTTTCCTCATACTATTAGAATATATCATAGGGGATGAATAGTAAAATTTCTTCTAACCCTATATCCTAGTCAATTTTTTTTTATTTTCCAGAACTATGAAATCTGAAAAGTCCCCTGATTCTCTTAAGACTATGCATAGGTAATAGTGTTCAGTTACCATGATTAAACCAAGGATTCAAATTGTAAACCAAATGTTTCATACCTACATGAAAAGACAGTATTTTAAAACATTCCCCCCTTAATGAAACTTATCATATAATTCAGATTGTGTGGGGAATGAGGTACAATATGAGAAGATATTTGTTCATTGAGCTCTTATATCATATTCACATTCACATACCTTGTATTGAACTCGATTGTTCTCCCATAAAACCCAAACCAATGGTCCTGACCTATGCCATAGTTTCATTATAATCCGATATAAAATATTAATTGGATACTCCTCAACGGAAGCATCCACATCATGCTCAACCACATCTGGCGGAAAAAATGAGTTGGGAGTGGATTATATTAGAAAAGCTGGGATATGTGGAAGACATCATGCATGAACCCGTATTTCTGAGGAAGCATCAACTGGTAAGCCACTGGTTTGATCTTTTTCACAACCACAAATTGTCCAATGAATCTTGGTGAGATCTTACCCTACCTCTAAATATGATAATGGCTCATCCATGGTGAGACTCATAAGAATACTCTTTCTTAAAACTTGCACTGAAGAGTTCTATGATGTTTGTTGGAATACAACAACTATTTGGATTTCGTTTCATCACATTCTTCCTAATCAGATGTACCTTTGTTGTAGTCTCTTTCACAAGTCATTGTACAAGCATAGTTTTCTACCATGAATCTATCTAGCATAGAGATGAAAAAAATTCATGTCATATAATGCTTCATATTGATCCATCTTGGTGGTATCTTAGAATTTGTTATTAAAATAGAAATAAATGAGAGGAATATATTTCTCCTAGAAACCCCCATATTAAGGAAACAGACACATAGAATTTCCTAGAAAACCTAATTTTCATGATCCATTTTTTCATTGGTATGTGGGTGATAGGTCATTCTTAAGACCACCTTTATACCCAATTCCTTTTACAATCCCATCTGAAACTATGATGTAAACCAATTTTCTATGTCATAAATGATAGAATGAGGATCTCCATGAAGGCATACAACTGCCTTGAGGTAAATCCTTCCTAGATCATCTTTTGGGAAGGTCTCTCACCAAGCTATGAATTTTTCAACCTTCATCAAATGATCAATGGAAGACTACACCATATCATTTCCATGAGGCGATCTTGATTGACATGTCACGAAATCCAAGGAAGCACCATCCCATTTCCACTTAAGATTGGAAAATATCTATACAATCCTTATAAATATATAATGTCTTACATTCACCTGATGATAAGAGGAAAATTGATTGATGAATCCTGGAATCTCACATTTCATACTAGGCCACCAATACTACTAACGCATGGCTCCATACATTTGAGTGACACTTAGATGAACTTTTAATGACGATTCATGGAATTCATGCACCGTATCCTATCTAATATCGGCTGGGACTCATACACAACTATGTATTATTAATTTACTACCCCCATCCATTGTACAAACTATAAATGTTTCATCATCAGAGACACATTACATTAGTAAAAGTCCCTTAGGATCTGATAGTTGTCTCATACATACTCTATCCAGAAGAGTGTATATCACCACTTATGATTAGAGGGTAGTCATTCCATGGTCTTCTTAAAGCTCAATTTGTCTCTCCAGGAACAACTCCATGTGATTCCATTTGCCACTAGTCATATAAACCACTTGAGTTTGATTCCTTAGGTTAAGAACATGAGTTAAAGTATTTCCATTACTGGACCTATAGGAAATATCAAAATCAAATGATTGTAGGTACTCAACCCACGTATGCTATTTTGAGATTTATATCATGTTGTGTTAAAATGTAATTGAGGATTTTGTGATCATTGAATATGATAATACTCTACTCAATTACATACTTCATCCAACAGCATAGGGAGTGAACTAAAATAGTGTACTTGAGGTTTTTCTTTGTGTAATTCCACTCGTGAGTCCTCAACTAGTGAGACTCCTACGCAACAACTCACATGTATAACATTAGGACAGCTTCATGCCTGATGATGGATTTTTCACTGTATACTATATAGATTTTTCCAATATCTAGTAGAATCTGTATTGGTGATAAAGTCAAAATCATTTCTACTCCTCAAAGGATACTTTACAAGCTTCTAAACATAAAAATTTCACACCATTATTTTTTAATATTGTAAGAGGGGCTACAAGATGTGATAAATCCTAGATGAAGAGTTTTTAATATCATGATATCCCCAATAAAAATTAAATGTAAATGTTTATCTTTGGTTGATCATAGAAAAATACCTATCTCAGTTTATCTAGGTCTATTTAATATCACGATCCATAGATTATGTTACTTATTAAGTGGACTTTGTTGATCCAAAAGATTCAGTTACTAATATTAGTAAGCAGATATGCTCTCTCAATGTATTAATTATAATATCTACATGTTTGACATGGTTTTCTCGATGATGAGAATTAATTAAGATATCACCCAAAAAATAATACCATTATTGATTCCATATAAAGGTACAAAACATGATTCATATGATCCATGAATATTGTGGGTGAATTCATGAGTCCAAATGACCTGAGCATGTACTCGTACAGACCATACCTTCTCCAGATAGTTTTTCATATAACAACCATTCTCATTATTTCACATTAATATTTGATTTATTACATAATTATACAATTGATACTTCCCAAATTATCGATATATACAGTATCTTTTTGAATTATGTACATTACATAACAACACCAAACAGGGAATAAAATATCTTTATTGAAAACTTCTTTATCATGCTCAAAATACTCCTTCAAACATCAAACCATATGGGATAACCTGGGAAAATCCATAATAAATGGGTGACATATAATGAACACTAAGAGAATAGAAATAGAATAGTTGATTATTGATAGACAATAGGAATTTAAATGTGGATAAAAAGGCACATGAATAATAAGGAATGATATATAATGATAGTCATAACATTGGAAATGTTTAAACAACTTAGAAAATTGAACATGAATATAGGTCAAGGCTAAACCTCCTTGACTTCATGGTAGAAAAAAATATAGAAATTAATTAGGAAATCCTCTATACCATCATGATTTGGTATGATACTGAATATTACCAAATACGTTGGAGCGATATCTGTCCTTACCCATCATAATCTTTTCATTCTCATGCTTATGTGTTCACGTAGATCATACAACATGTATTCATTAATTATAATAATTTTTTCCAAAATAAAGGAATGTCTATTAAAAACATGTATGTCCCCAATAAATAATTATATATTTGAAAATTAGAAAACCCTTGATAGAATAGTGGTCATGTTATTCAGTACATAATTTTTTTTCATGGAAAATCACTTGGAAATTTTTGAAGTATTACAACATTACATAAAAATTTATAAAAACTTTTATGATGGGGAAAGGGGTATCAAATTATTTGTACATAAAATGGGATTTAATAGGTACATGTAAAATGATATCCCAATATTATAAATTTGGAAATATAATGCATAATATAATGATGGAACATGAATTGAGAAAAGAATCCTTATGAAATTTCGTCTTGGTAACGGCTGTAACTAAAAGATAATGGGAGGATTAATGAGAGTGAAATGAAGATATATTAAATTATAGATAAAATTGAAAGTATGGGAAATTTTTAATATAATATCCCATCATAAAAAATAAAATCTAATAGTCATAACATAAAATATATCCCTGATAAAAGATAAGATTAGAAGATCACTTATGGAATTTCAGCATAGTAACAGATAAAGAATTGTTGTAAATGAAGAAGGATAAATGATTCATCATTAAAATAACATATAATTTAAAATAATCTAATTATTATTAATTATTTTTAATATAATAATTTTAAATTTCAAGAACTACTTTCAATGATTTTTCATGAATTTGGAAGGATGAGAGGATAGTGATGATTCCTACCTTTAGTGTGTGACTATAAAGGCTTGGGAAGGGATTTTTGAAATCCTTTTGGAGTCTTAGGTAGACTATAGAGGGTGTAGGTTAGTTTAATGATTTTATACATGTACTTTTATTGAATATAAATAGGAGCATGTGTTGGTTTATATAAGGAAAGAGGGATATTTCTTTATTAATTTGGTTTTGGATTCTACATAATAAAATATCCAAAAACCCAAACCATAGCATATTTTTTCACATGGTTTCTAAAAAAGGGTATTGTTTTTATTATTTTATAAGAAAAATGGATTACCATATGAAAATATTACCCTTATTGATGTGTATATGAGTCACATGATTAAAGAAATGTTTTTTAAATCTTAAAATATATTACATGTCTTAGAGGATTTATAATTGAATTAAAAAATAAATCAAATTAACTGAAAATAAAATTATTTTAAATGGAAAACATATATTAATCATTTATCATATTTATATTACTTATTACATCACATTTGGGTAATTTTTAAGTCATAAAAGACAAATTATATTTATATAGTATTTAATTTTGACTCTAAAATTCGACTCTCTCAGAAAATAAAAAAAATTCAGAAGGATAATTTAAACATGTAAATTATAAAAAATATTGTTTTATCTAAATGATTTTATAAATATTTTCATTTTTACATTTAAAATAAAATTCCACTTTTATTGAAAATGACATGGTTTTTGAAAAAAAACATTTTTTTGAACACCTATAAAAATTACATTTGACTACCTAAAATTTTTGATCAATTATTTTTAATAAAACTTATTTAATAATAATATTGAATTAAAATTTTATCCATTTAAATGATCTATTAATTCATCAAAATATATCTCTTAATTTATTTTTAATAATTACGAAAAATACTATTTCAGTTTTATTGTATCAAAATAAAAAATATATAAAGTAACAATAATATGATTCAAATATATTCATTATTGTAAAAAAAATATACGTACTCATATTACTTGGTTCATGTTGAAAATACCTTTAATACACCTACAAATTCCCTAAGGGTAAGGTGCACGATGGTCGTACATTCATGGTGATGTTCAGAAAACATGGTTTGCGTTGTGATCTCAATGAGCATAAACTTCTCTAATAAATGGGTTTTATCATGCTTATGTTATTGTATATCATCTAGAGTTTGGTCAAGGGAAAATAATATAACTTCAGACTCTCATGGAATCTCTGATAAATGGGCTTCATAGGGTACGGTCCTATGGGTTGAGTCAATCACATCCTTTCTCTGGGAAAATTGGATTTGTTAAAACCCTATATTTATACTGATCGTATGATCACAATTCAGAAACTATATTATTAATTGTAATAATAAATATTATCCATTTAAATCCAATGGAAATAATATTATAAAATAAGATCATGTGTTATTTATAAACATATTATATGGAAATATTTAATTAAATGCAAGGGAATTATATTTATAATATTTTGGGTCATTAAAATATTACCCTCTTAAATAATTTCACACTAAATTTTTTCCCCATATTAAAATAGATAGGTGTAGCTCTGCCTCATCACTTCCTATAGTTCCCATGTTTCTTCTTCAAACTTCTAGTTTCTTCACAACAGTTTGACTGCGGCCTTTGTCTAATTTTTTAGATCCTTTTCTCTATGGTCTATGATCATCACTAGTTGCTCCCCATAGAAAAGGTAATTTTCAAATGGTACTACACCTGGATTGATTATATGTGAGGGATCTGGAATGAACTTTCTTAGTAGGTATACGTGGAATAGATTGTGTACTTGGAATATATTTAGTGGGAGTTATAGATGATAGGTCACCGCTCTGAAACGATCAGGGATCTCAAAAGGGACAATGTACCTTCGATTATGATTTTACTTATTCCAAAATCTCCTTTCTTTCTCTCATAGATATATGTGGAGCAATACCATGTCTCCAACATCAAACACTATGTCTCTCCAAAGATTGTCATTTTAGGAATTATATTGACTCTAACCATCATTGATGTGCTCTAAAATGTTTTTAACCTTCTATAAAATTTACAAAACCATTTCAAGAAATAGTAGTTTATGTTCCCCAAATTCATCCCAACCTACTTGTTTTCTACATCTCTTTATATAAAGTTCTACATAGGGAGTCATTTTGATTCTAAAGTAGAAATTATTGCTTCAAGAGAACTCGTCCATAGAAAATTGTTGTCCCCATGATACATTTAATTAAATTAAAAATTATCTCAACATTTCCTCCAGTACATGGATAGTTAACTAAGATATTCCATCATTTTGAGGGAGATAATTCGTATTAATGTTTATCTTTTGTGTTTAGATCTTCTTTGAATCCTTTCCAAAACATGGTGGTGACTCTTGGATCATTGTCGGACCCAACTATTAGTGGTTCTCCATATATCCACACCACTACCCTGATGTATATCTATGATTGTTTATCATGCTATAAAACCTCTCGAATAGAAATGAAGTGTCTAGTATTTGTGAGAAGATCCATAACAACACTAATAGCATTTTTTCCTTGGTATGTCATCAAATTTTTGATGAAAAAATCCATGGTGTTGTTTCCCATTTATATGTTGGAATGGGAAATGGTGGCATCATCCCCTTAGAATTATTCTTTTCGGCCTTCACTTACTAACATTCCAAGTACTTTGATTTATATTCATTGATATCCTTATACATTTTGACCCACCAATAATTCTCTCAAAGACCTCGATACATCTTTGTGTATCATGGGTAAATGAAGAAAGTTTTAATATGTGATTCATACAATTGTTCCCTATTTAACTCATGATATTATGAAATACATAGTATTGACACAAATCTTATAATTCATTCTTTATTAATAGTAAAATTAAAGGATTCCACTTTCCATATAGTTTCCACTTTCTTTTGAATTCCCACATAATTTCTTGGAGAATCCTTTAAATTTCTTAAGAGAGCTAATTGAGAAGTCATTTGTGAAAGGATTGATGTTGTTAATTAGTTTATCATTCCCATGTTCATCCTCTTAAATTTGATGAATATTGGAACCTTATCAACTCTCATAAATGATAAATATGTTGGATCTTTAATTATTAGAGAATCCTCCACTTTATTCACTTTTCTAAGATGGTTGTGAATTGAAAAATCATTTTCCTTGATCAACACTATCCATATTAATTAGAGAATATTAAACTCTTTATATGTGGATATATATTTGAGACATTATTGTAAGTATATATTTCACACATCACCCAAAAGATATAATACTATCATATTTTCAAAATGAAGAACACTACAGCCAAATCCAGATCATGCATTGGATATTTCGGTTTGTGAACTTTCAACTACCTTGAAGCATGGGCTATGACTTTCTCATTATTCATTAAAACACAAGGCAATCTATTTTTCAAGTCATATCTTAATACTATGAATGTTTCTCCACTTTTGGGTAGTGTTATTATAGGATAAGTGATAAAAATCATTTTTAACTCATCAAATTTTTCATTAGATTTAAAATTCCAAGAAAACATGATTTCATTCAGAGTATTCTTACAAATATGGTTTGAGAATCATGATAAATCTCTCAAAAATTATTGATAACAACCATATATCCCAGGAAAACTATGGATATCTGTTACGAAGGTCTTCCTCTACAATCCTTCAATTTAATTTGTATTTGAAGGATCCACAGATATCTTTTTTCTTCTGATTCTTTTCTCTCGGAATGAGACTTCATTAAACTAGAACTCATGCTTTCATTACTTTTCATAAATATACTCCATTCACAGGATTGTTGGAATAGTGCTCAGATTATCATCATGCTCCTCCTTGGTTCTAGATTATATTAGAATACCATCTATAAATACTACCACAAATTTGTTGTGGTAATATCTAAAGACTTAGTTCACAAAATCCTTGAATATTGTTGGAGCATTAGTGAGTCTGAATGGAATCACTATGAACTCATAGTTCCCATAACTAGTATAAAAAGCGGTCTTGGGGATATCTTCCTTATTCACCCTTAGATGATAATATCCTAACCGAATATCTAACATGGATAATTATTTTAATCCAAATGGTTTATTGAATATGTCATCAATCTCTGGAATTTGATACATGTTCTTTTTTATGATCTTTTTAAACTGATGACAATTAATGAAAATGTCCATTCGAACATCCTATTTCTTAATGAATAGGACTAGAGAACCCCATAGTGAATCACTTGGGAATATATAGCCTTTATCCAGATTCTCTTGTGCTTGTTTCTTTAGCTCATCATTTTCCACAACAACCATCCATTTCGGAGTCTTGTATATTGGTAAAATATTATGTATAAAATCAATTAAAAATTCAATATCCCTTCTAAGAATAATACCAGACAATTCATTGAAAAACACATCAGCATATTCCCTCATAATAGGTATGTTTTCAAGGATGATACTTTTCTTAGACTCAATCATTTCATCTAGATATGCTTGCATAAAGGGAAATAATATCCATGCTTTAGAATATTGTGTTAAAGAAGATTCCTCCTCCACCTTTAACTTGTACATAATCAAGGGTTGAATCCTCATACGAAGAGTTATTTACTTATCATGTCAATTTATGTTCTCTTTATACATGGAAACACAACCCATTCCTAGAATTGAATCAATGTCCCCCAAATAAAGCAGTACAAGGTTCATTGGAATGTTTATCCCACAAATTGTGGTAAGGGAGGATTTATTTAGATTGGATACAATAATTTTTCCACATTCAATTATCACTAAAATCTATACGTCCATGCATTATGCTGGTGTTTGAATAGTTCTACTAAACATTTGTGTTATAATGGAATACAAAGAACTATACAGGATAACCCAACCATTCACCTTTTTTACTCTATTTATAACCATTAACATTATCCAAAATAGAATTAACGTTGAGTATATTTAAACTATTAAACATATACAAGGGAATCCAATTACATTAAATGAATAACTTATAGATTACATTTATTTCTATAACATATGAATATCTAGGATACAATCTATGTTATCCATGATCTATTTTCTAACATGTATTCTTATGGAATTTTTTCCCTATATAATGGGTTGTAATGATATTATGAATATACCAAATCATATCTCCTGATAGTTTCAAACCGGGTGTGTAGTATGTCATATTATAGTGTTTCGGGTTACCCTGAGTAAGGCTCTGAACATCTCATCGGATTTTTTACTATAATGTACATTTGGATAATAATAACGTCCATTTTTGTATCCAAACAAGAATGTAAGTTCATGAAAAACTACATTCTCTATAAAATATAATCCATTAGGTATTTTTTATAATACTTAGTCTTATCCCAAAGTTATTCTCTATTTTTTTCTAATAATAATCACAAAAATAACTAAAATTTTCCTCAAAGACCAAATATAATAACCCTTATAATTATTTCACATTAAAAAAAATTAAATAAAAATATACTTAATACAAACTGATGATTGACAAGATTGGTTTCTCTATGAATTGGGTACCTTACATAACAACACAAAATATAGAATATAACATCTTTATTGAAAACTTATTTTACATGATCAAAATACTCCTTCGAACATAAATGTACAGGTGATAACCTAGTAACATACATATGAAAGGGATGAAATATAAATCCTAGTTGGGGAATAATAAATTAATAAGTGATAAATGTTATATAGTAGGAAAATCAATAAGGAACTCAAGGAATATTAATTATATTGCATGATATATCTTTACAATAATAACATGGAAAATGTGGAATCAACATAAAACCCTAAATCATGAAAATGTGTCATGTCTAAAATACTGAGACTTCATGGAATATAATGTATCTTAATAGAATTAGGTACAACCCTATCCTAATATGTCATATCATGACACTAAACATTACCCAGTGCATTAGAGAACAATCTAGGTGCACCCTTTAGAATCATTTCATTCTCATACTTAAGTGTGCCTCATAGATCATATCACTTGGATTCATTTATAATTTATTATATTAAATGATAAATAATTGTGTATTTTATATATTTAATTCTCTAATAGATAAATATATTTTCCTAAAGGTAAATAAAATTTATAGAATAATATGTATGGTATTCACTACACAATTGTTTTGTCATAGAAAAACACATTAAAATTTTGGCATCATAACTGCATTACATAAAAAAATTTAAAATTTGTTCATGAGAGTTAAAGGGATCTCTCATTATTTTCAATTAAATTGGGATGTAATAGGGACATGGAAAATAATATTATAATACTAGAAATTGGTCAATAGAAGTCATAAGGTAATGAAGAATCAAGAATAGTGAAAAGATTCCTTATGAAATTCGGGCATGGTGACGAATGTATGTAAAGGATTATTGAAGTATTAATGAGATTTAAAGTAATGTATAATCTTTTATAAAAAATTGTATAGTAATTGGAATTTTTAATATCATATCCCATCATATGAAAATTAAATTTAAAAGACATAACATAAAATGAGTGCTTGATAAAAGAGGAGAGTGGAAGATCCCTTAAATGATTTCATCATAATAATAGCTTATTTAAGGGTATAAATGAAGGAATGTAAATTAGACCTCATTAAAATTTCTTAAAATAGATATTAATTAGAATATTATATTTGAATGAAAATATAACCATTTCAAATTAAAATAAATACTTCAAAAGAACATTCTTGAATTTGAATGGAGGAGGGGAGGATGAGGATCCTATACTTTGGTGTGTAACCACAAAGTCCTGGGAGTGGATTCTTGAAATATTTGGGGTTCTATGTTTGGACCTTAGGGAGTTAAGGTAATTCTATTGACATTCTAAAAGGATTTGGAGTGAAGATAAATTGGATCATGGGTGGGATCATATAAGAAAGGAGGTAGATTTATTTATTATATTGGTTTTGGATTCTACATAATAAAATATCCACAAGCACAAACCATCCCATGGTTTCTACCCATGGTTTTAGAAAAATGGGATTGGTTGTAATTATTTTAGAATTTATATGGTCTAACTTATTAAAATATTACACTTGATTATTTGGAGGTGAGTCCCACTCTTAAAGAACTGATTTTAAAATCATAAAATCTATAATATGTCTTGGAGGATTCATAATAGATTTAAAAAGTAAATAAAATATTCTTAAAATCACATTATTTTAATGGGAAAACATTTTTTTATTATACTATTTTGATTAATTATACATCACTTTTGGGTCATTGTGATGTCATAAAATATAAAGTACATTTATCTGGTATTAACTTTTTACCAGAAAATTATGTTGCCTCAGGAAATTATGAAACAATCACTATTGGAAAAAATTGACATCCTGATTCTAAATAGAATATTAATTTTATCTAAATATTTTTCTAAATATTTGAATTCTAAAATTCAAAATAATAACCGATATTTGTTCAAAATGATGGGTTTTTTATAATAACAATATTTTAAACCCTTATAGAAATAACATTTGGAATCCTAAAAATTATTTGATAATTTATATTTAATAAAATTAATTTAATAATAGTATTTTATTAAAAATTTATTTATTTAAAATATCATTTAATTAATCAAAATTTATTTCATTATTGAATTTGAATATTTTCCCAAAAAAATATGATTTATTAAATCAAAATAAAAATTGTTCATTATGTTTGAAAAATAGGATTGAAATATTTTCATTATTATATATAAAATAATATAAATAATCATATTTCTAGGCACTTGTTATATATCCCTTTAATATATTAGAAAACATTCCAAGGGTAAGGTGTGTGATGATGGGGCCTTCTTGGGGTGGTTCAGTGAACATGGTTCGGGTCTTGATCTTGATGATCATGAACTTCTCCCATTAATGGTTTCACTCATTATTAAGTTGATAGATATCAAATTTTACTTCATCAAGGAAATGCTATAAATTTTACATCCCCTGAAGGCTCTGAAATAATTACTTCATATGATATGATCCTACTAGATATGTTCATTACTTCAATTGTCTATGAAAATTGGATTTGTTAAAACCCAATATTTATACTGATCATGTGATCACTATTCGACAACTATATTATCAGTGTTAATGAAAGATAACTGTTTTTAAAATCCAATGATCATAATAAGACAAAATAAGTTCATATTCTTTCTATAACCATAGTATATAATAACAAATTTAATAAAAATGTATGGGGGTTTTATTTATAATAGTTCCGATTTTTAGAGTACGCTTTATGTCAAAAGACATGACACACACATGATGATATCCTAAACTCAGATATATTGTTAAAAACCATCACACCTCAGAGAAGATAAAATACATCATCTAATCTAGGTAATGGATACTGTTTCTTAACTGTAATCTAGTTTCACCTTCTATAATCTACACAAAACCTAAGAGAAATGTTTGTCGTCTTTGTAAAAAGGACAGGTGAGGCCCAAGGAGATGTTTTGGGGCATATAAATCTTTTAGTATCTTGATCCTACAATGGATTCCTTAGCTTCATATGCTCTATAAGATTCATTTTTTAAGGAGGAATGGTCACTGGTGCTGCTCTTGGAACAAACTCGATAGTCAAATCTACCTATCACACTAGAGGTAGTCCCGAGAAGTTGACCAAAAATAAATCCCTAAAACTCTCCACTATTGTTTAGAAAACAGTCGGTCATAACCCATTTTCATCCAAGAAATGATTGGTGATATATGTAATTATAAAACCCATCCTTTTTTCTTGGGTCTAACTCTAGTCGCACTAACATCCCATTCTCCATTATATGCATCCCTAATTCCCTCTACTGATGTAAACATAACCCTCCAAAGATAGAAGTAAATATTATCTAGATAGGGAACAAACCAGTTATCACAATTATTGAATCTAATCAAGTCATGTATAGTATCAAAATATTCTCTATGACACCATATACATCTATCACATAGAGAAAATCATTATAGAGGAGAAATTCTTCTGATCGGATGCCAAATCGGGTATAAAGCATCACAATGCAAAAATAGATCCCAATATCAAGGGCCGGACTAACCTTAATAGTCTAAATATAAATGATTTATTTTTTCCTATGTAAAATAAGTAAGACACTAAAGTGGTGGATACATGTATAGTACCTTTAAAAGTAGCAGGCCCAGCACTTTACTTCTCTAGAATAGGTTGGATTGCATGTAATTATCTTGTATAATGGTTTGGATTCACCTCCTGACTACCCTGGGTAGTCCCTCTCTAATGGTTCTAAGAATAATGAGTCATACTATATCTTATTCGACCACCACATCGGCCGAAGAGTCTATTGGTATTCTAGATTACTTCCTGGCATGATCCTACTAGCTCTGCTCCAAAAAAGGGGTACATTAGATCCACACTCAGTAAGAGATGATTAAAATTTCATGAAAAAATGATGAATGTAGATCATCCTGATGTAGCCTCTTCATCCCATGAGATCTCATAATCACATAGGCATCCTATGTCCCGAAATCCTACGCTTATGACATATAAAAAAACTCTCATCATTTGGAGCCTGACTGTTACTACCTCCATGAGTGTCCTCAAAACATATCTTTTTCCTAGAAGAAGAATCATGTATTTCTCTAAGTGATGAACCTTCGTAACTCACACCATCAACATCCTTCAAATTTCATTCCATAATAATGTTATGGTTGATGATCTCTGAAATGGTAGTCACCCTGGATACATAGAAGTGTGACTGGATGGTGTATACCAACCCATCCTCAAGTCTCCTTCAAGTCATGATATCATCACCCAACAGAGTTGGAGTGATCAACTACAACTCAGTAAACCTACTATACTATTATATAAAACAAATACATCCTTACTACAAGTTTATGAATTATATAACTTAATCAGCCCTCAGAGTCTTGGGAATGAAATAGACATAGAAGATAGTATGTAAATATTTCCAGACCATATCATTATGTTTATCCTCTTGGGTAATAATATCCCTCCATTTCATGGAAGAACCACATATCATATACACTACAAGAATGACCATCCTCCTTGGAGTAATCTCCAGATGAATGAATATAGAGAGAATATATTTGAGCTGTTACTCATCAGCATGTGGTCCTCTACCCCCCAAAAAGGTGGGAGGATACAACTGTTGTAATTCCCGAGTCAACTCTTCCATACTAGGGGAAGGAAAAAAACACCTCTCATAATATGAAACATGAAAATAAAACCCTCTCAGAACTGGGCTTCAGTGCCCATATCAAGAATAGGAAGAGGTTAAATATGCATCACTACAGGAGGAATCATTGGCGACACAAGGCCTGCCGTCAAAATGACATGGTTCTCTCCACCATGAACGAGTATGATTAGAGTACATTATGGAGGAATGATGTTACAATACCAAACTCAATACTCAAAAGGTATTTTAATACTAAAAAATGGTACAGATATAAAAAAGGACATGTGTATAGCCTTCCTATATAAATGAGCACACCTCTTTGCCAATTTCAAAAGCCGGTACTATGTAGTAGAAGAGACCATAAATTCCAAAAGAACAGAAGAGATAACCCAATAGATACAAAGAATGTTTGGTTCATGTCTAGGTATCATTTTCACATATATTGGATAACTAATTTCACATTAAGAGTCATATCTAGTTTAGATTTGTGATTGCTCAAAATTTTAATTCACCGTAAATAGTTGAATTTTGTGGATTACATTTTTTACCCATAATCTCCCATACTCCATATGAAACAAAATATTGTGTCTACTTAACCAATACCATAAAACATTTTAGTCCATGCAACCAATGGTCCATCACTCAATGTTCCATAATTGACAACTTAAGGTTCTTATTTTAACCTATGCAGGAAAGCACTGGTAGGTTAAGATAGTAATATTATGTTTCAATTGTGTTTTTTAAACCCTATAATAATTATAGAACATTTAAATACATACTCATGAACTATCAAAATTAAATTGGAAAATTCATGTAGAAAATAGATGTGACATTTTAAAAATCATGGCATATTAGTCTTATAATGCCTATAATAATGCATGTAATGAGATTAAAACATTTCATCGAGCCTTGGTAAAATAAATCATTATTTCAATATTACTAGTATTAATAACATAGAAAGATATGTATTCACCCAACTGTGAAGTCTTATCAACCATATATCCTATATAAACAACAACTACAATTACCCATCCCATGTAATTTCGGTTTCCATAGTACATGGGCTAGCTACATCTAGGAACAAGGTCAATTACAAATTACATTAACTCTTAGGGTCATTTTTAACATTTAAATGTAATAAAAAATTAGAAATTTCTCGTATAACACTTTGTAACATGCCAAACTAATATCCACTCAACTCATGGCCCAAGTTGATCGGTCACATGGCCTAAAGTACACCTCACCATATGCCAGAGGCTTCTTACTAGCAATGAAGATGTAAAGGTGGTATGGTGGGGATAAAATAAACTAGTATCATATTGGAAAAAATATATATTATAAATATTCAACATATGAATCATAATACAATCATATATAAGAAACGAATGCTAAAAAATAAGTACACATCTCTGGTTCTTAGAGAACAGCTAGTGGCTCAACCTGCTTTGGCTTATGGCCTGAAGAAATGAATGATCAGTCACTATATATGTAGTAATATTTTCTATATAGAGAGTACAGTTATATATATTTCATCTACCTATATTGTCCAAGTAGGTGCCGACATAAGTGTTCATATACCTATTATATTAGGTGTTAGCTAGATCAGGGTGTAACTCAAACAACAATTACTGGTCTAAATGAGCCTATAGGCTCGTAAAAAAGTTTACATTCCTTAGATTATAAGTGGAATACATCATGGCCATCACTAGAGAAGGTGAGTGTTCCATCATGTCAACACTCAATGCAAGGGATTTGGTATGTCGTGCCCACTGTCCAAGTAGTTTCAATGGTGTGATATGTCATGCTCAAAAACCGTTGTAAGGGAGCATGATATTTTTATGATTAACAGAACCCTTGCCATCCTAACATAGACACTATCAATACATAACCATATTTATAATAAAATACATGAAGCATTACATATAATTTATCTCAAGATACCAGTCTAGTTATAAGAAGGCATTAAAATTCATAATATGCATTTAATTGAAAATAAAAAAAATTACACAAACATGCCACTCATTAAAATCCATTCATTTTAATCCATTTAATTTATTTAAGGAGGTTTGATCCATAATGAAAAATTCCTTTAATTTAATTCATTCCATTATATTCAATAATGCATTGGAATTCATGTTTTAAAGGTCAAAGAGGAACTTATAAGGTGTCTTTCTCAATAGGTAAATTAGATACATATGAAATTCTACATTTAAGTTTGTAAAAATACATAAAAGGTTCCTTAATTCAATAAACATCTATAAAAGAGTGATAAAAATCATTCACAACCCAATACAAATGCTTGTGAGTCATTCCCGTCAATTAAATAATTAACTAATGATGGAAATTCAATTTGTCACACCCAAGGGGATCCATAACCCTGGTCAACATTCTCTAATATACTAAACAAGGATCAATGGGAACATATCAAGGCTCGTAGATTAATTCAATATAATCAACTTAGTAAAAGAGTGTACTGTGGAAAAGGCCACATTTGGGAACCAAATAGGAGCTACAAAACACTCAAACCCATCGAGACAATGGTGATATCATCTAACTTTGGACCATTGATAACTCCACGTCCAATGGTGGACTCATATTCCAAGTTAGCTAGAAGACCTATAAAAATCGTTCCAAATCCATAAATATAGGAAAAATTTTCTTTGAACCAAAATAGAATAGTGGATTTGAGGATAAATTTAAATATAATGTGAGATGACTCAAGAGAATACCTCTTCTTATCTGACACTTCTTTTGGACCATTATTTGGACTTCAGATGTGTGATTTTTCTTAATGATTAGATTGATATTGAGGGAGAACTAGGAAAGAGAAAACCACTATTCATCTAATGAATAAAATAAGGGATAAGAATAAAGGGATAAAATAGATTTAATCAAGAGAAAAAATGACATATCAACCTAAAATACATGGGTGAAAAGTTAAGGCACATGGTTTACAAAACTGTGCAAAAACCCTGATCGTGCCACTGATTAAGAGAAGACCATGCACGGTTAAGGATCACAGTTTCCCTAATCATGTAAAAACCATGTGAAATACTTGTATCAAATGTATGTATTTTCTTTCATGGGAATTATCTTGGAGTCCCATGATTTTAAACAATCCATGTGTCTCCTTATTCAACTCGGTTTCACTTTGCAATGTTATAAGAGACTATGTGGGCTAGGATGCATGGTTTATAATAACCTTGGGTCCTAATAATTTTTCCATTTCCTAGAACTATGGCCTCAGATAAATCCCAAGCACTCATGGGACCTTACATAGGTCATAGTGCATGTTTACCATGACTAAACCAATAATTTAAATTGAAAATTAAATGATGCATATCTTTATGAAAAGTCATGTCGTTGCATGATTGGAACATGTAGTAATGTTATAAATAATAAAATTATATTAATTAATTAATTAAATAAAAACGTTTTCCATATATATTTCATTTATTATATTTACATAATGTTCAAGAACAACTATTTTATATAGATATAATATTTATTTTAACTGTTTGGAGTGTGTTTGTTTCATGGTTTCAATGTCGAATCACTTGTGGATAGTTATGAAAGTTCTTAATAAAGTAGAATAAATATCTCAATGTGAAATGAAATTTTATTAATGTACTTAATGAAATTTAAAATTTCCCAATTATTCATATGTGTTCTTATATATTAATAATTCATTTAGTAAAAATATCAAGGTTTTAGGAATAGTTTATTTAGGCTATTTTACTGACCATCTAAAACTGGTTTCGAATTTTTTAATATTATAGATATATATCAATTAATAAATATGAAATTTGTTATTATATATCAATCATAATCTTATATAAATGTAAAATTTTTTTGATGTCAAGCGTTCAAGGCAGTAGAGAAAAACTAATTGTGTTATTCATAGAGGTGGTGAACAAGACATGTTATGAGCAATGTTTTCATGTAAGACTAAGTTGATGGGATGGTTGAAAATGTATATTACACTATAATAATAATAATATATATTTAAATATATATATTATGATTATGATAATAGTTTTATGCAAATTAGGAACATATGGGGGTGGTTGCAGAATAATACATTTTAAAGAGGTTTAGTCGAGAATTTTATCCCTTCATTTGGTTGTCTCCTCTTAGGCTACAGCATAAGGATTATAAAAATTATATTTGGTAAGATAATAGGAAATAGTAAATGGGAGTTATTATTGATAGGATAATTGGGTAAAATGTTTTCATGGTACAAGACTTATATTATGTGAGGAGAAGTGGTGGTATTTATAAGGGCAGAAGAGGGGTGTTTTTTAATATTATAATAATTAGAATACTATTTTGTCTCAAGAGTGCCAATAGTGTTGATTATTATGTCTATATATAGTAATTAATTCTTGTGATATTGGACAAATTTTCATTTACATCATTCAGGACCCATGTATGCATGTATCTTTCAATTTATTATATTATTATAAATTTTTATATTTTACAATTCACCAAATATTCAACTATTTAGGAAAATTAGTCAAAATTTAACCTATTAATTTATTGATGTTTTGTTTCCATAAATTAATATAATTTTATGAAAATAATTTTTTAAATGTGATAAATTTAATTTTTAATAAAAATACTATTGTATTTGAAAAATTATAATTTTTAATATATGATTAATTTTCTATCCAATTGAAAATTTTCTTATGGTCTCAAATAATTATATTATAATTATAGTAATGCCAAAAAATAATTTATAAAACAATTTTATGAAAATTAAATATATTTCGAATCATTATATTTGTTATAAAAATTCAAATAATACATTAATTCGTTACCAAAATAGAAATACTAATTTTATCTTTCTTGAAACATTTGTTTAATTTTGTAGAGATATAAATATGTAATATTTTCATTTCATAAGATGAATATTATTTTTCACTTTCAATGGTGAGGATATTATTATAATGGTTAGTTTACTATTTATAAATATCAAGTTTCTATTCTGAAATATATATTTTTAATAATCATATAGGATCCCAACATCCTTTAAATACTTAATATTTCCTTTATTAATAATTCACATTAATTTTCCATAAAGTTATATATATTTTAATTTTAAAAATGGATATATCATTACTAAAAGTATGTTTCATTTCTATAATTTTGTTCATGAGTATGATTATTATAAGGGATCAAGTATATCAAAATTTATAAATTATATTTATATTATTTTATATTTTTCATCTCGTTATAATTCTTTCAATTATTATAGATATTTTGATTCAATAAATCTAATTTTAAAATTAACATAATAAAATGGTGATATTTTTCATTATGTGTTTCATGCACATTATATAATACTATATTACTAAATAAAACATGTTTATATACGAAGAAAAATTCTAATAATAAAAATTATGGGCTTCTAAACCTGGTTCATAAAATACATGTGATAAAACATCTAAGTATCTTCTAATAATGAGGAAATTTAAGAATTTAGATAAAATTTATTTTTATGATTGTTGTAGTGAAATTTCCTAGATTGTATGAAATATTTATAATTTTTTACATAATTAAACAGTCTAAAATCATTATCAGATAGTTAGTTAAGGAAATAATGAAAAAGAAAACAAAAAAATATATACATTAAATATAATAATTGATGTCATATGATTCCTGATATTTATAATCTAAAGATCAAAAAAAGAAATATTAGGATGCATTCAAAAAGAAAATGAAATTAAATCATAAGAACCATAGATTCCAACAGTGGCAGTGAATGTGAAACATCTTCAGTAAATTCATTAGAATGAAATGTAATATAAATAAATAAAATATTTGGATTCCATTATAAAATTATATATAAAGAAAAATGATTCATCGAAAAGATAACGGTAGAAGACCATATAATGTTGTGTATTGATTATAAATTTACATATAATCATGATTATTATTAATAAATTTCATCAATAAATGAAAATTATGATCCATCAAATTTTTCAAAAAATAATTATAAAAAGAATAATCATTATTTATAATAATTAAAATGGATATATGTGTGTCTATTATGAATGAATAAAATAATAAACTTAAAAATCCTATGAGTTTTCTGAAGAAATTAACAATAATGATAATAAATGAATTTACAAATTAACTTTATAAATTGAAAAAAAATCAAACAGATTCAAAATCAAGTCATTGTATGAATTATCTTGATCATAATTTAGTGGATCAAAAAATATGATAAAAATTTTAACACACTAAAATTATAAAGTAAAATGTTTTATTCAATTCTGTTTATGACATGAAGCACCATGTGTAAAAAGGTAATATATTAACCTGATGCATTAAAATATTTAATAAATATAACATATTCTATTTCTCGTAATGACTAAAAACAAATTTATCTTGCATCTCATGCACTATCGGCGATCCAGGATAGCTCATGTTACACATAACATTGACCTTCTTCGACACCATGAGTAACACTCAAGGTCATGTTTTCCCAAATAACAATATATTATTTAAATTTTATTATTAATATAGAATGATATAACAATTCTGATAGGTTTTTGGTTATGAATCTTGTTATCTGACTTATAAAAATTTATTGTTTTTATTAATATGAAATTAATTCATTGGTTACAAATTAATGAGAAATGAAAATATGAACCAATTGGATATAAAAGGATATAATATTCTTTTTATGATTCCAAAAGAGTTTTGTCCCAATAAACATAATAAATTAAAATTATTTAATTATTTTAATGAAATATATATTATATATATTTAATAAAATATTTTTATATCCATCCATTATGTTTTATAGACATAAGATAAGAACAAACCCAAATTTCACACATAAAACATATAATTGTATAAAGGGTATTTTATCGAAATTTATTGCAGAACCCATTTTAAATGTTAATTTTGAAACATTAATTTATTTAATGTATCAAAATCAAATTATTCCTTGAAATATAAACATTAAAAATATGCGAGGAATAATTTTCTATATTTTTCAAAAAAATATCATTTTTAATGAATAGTTAAAAATAATGAGTTTTGGTTCATAACTTACTTTTAATCTAATTTATATATAAGGATAAAAAATATTTTATAATGGTTTTAAAGTTTGATTATATAATTTCTTTATAAATTATTATTATTTATGTTATTTGAGTAGTTTTAATTTGAAATTGACTATAAAAATATAGAAACCTTTTGAGGGTTTTTACATTAAAAACATGCATTATTATCTTACCTATGATACTAAATTTAAATCACATTATACAAATTATATTGTTGGAATTTAGAAAAATGGATTCCATATTTTTAATTAGAATAATTTCTATTTTATAACAATTGAAAATTTGTTTTTGACCATAAATATTTGTGAAATTTATTAAAATTAATTACAATGCTTAAGGATAAATTAAGATTAATAATGGACTAATTTGAAATATTAAGGTCCATGATGACCTATAAACTTGTCCAAGAGCTTGTTTATTGAGATATTTAGACCCTATCCTCTCTGTTCACTAAATTTGACAATTATTGGATCCACTTCCACCACGAAAAATGTGGAAACAATTCAACTGTAATAATATTACAACAGTGTCAGTCCTTCTCCACTATAAAAGGCCGCCACATATCCCAATTCTTCGTACCACTAAAAACACATAGTTTTGTCAAATATATACCCAAATATATACAAAAAATATCTCCCCTTGACCTTGAATCACCACTTTGGGCATAAATCCTTCCAAGTAATTCCTTAAGAATAAACCAAAAAGAGATACCCAACATTATAGTGATGCTTTCCAACGATCTCTTTTCTTTCAATTATATTTCCCCCACATAATATATTATTCATTGATGTTCATATAATAAAACCAATATATTAAATATACTGATATGTTTTTATATTAAAATTTTGACCTACTCTTACAGACACTTCCATGTAATGGGTAACAAACATACTGTTTTTGTGTACAAAAAACTATTTCCAAACGAAATGACTATTTTTAATTTTTCCATTACCACCTCTCATGGTGTAAATTATTATGGAAACCTCTTATATATGATATATATGATATTTATTATGTAATTATTCTTCAGTAGTTATTTTTCAACATATATATTTATACATTACATTTTGTGTAAAAATGATAACATCATCTATATAAGTGTGCACTACACTCCCCTCAATGCGAGGTGATTCATTCACACGATATGTAGAATGTATCTATAATGGTTTTAATTAAAAATATGTAAAAAAATAAAACATATATATATGATATTAATGAAATATTTTACTTTCTATAAATATATGATATATCATTACATTTATTACTCATTCAAACACTTTAAAAGAGATAACGTTGTTCGTTGACATGTGGATAACCGCCTCCACGATATGATGAGATTATTTTTTACATCACATTAATTATATATATTAGTATATATGAAAAAATAATATTTTATTTATGATATAATTACTATTATTTAAATATAAAATATTTTTTAACTTCTTTCAATAATGATCATTGAAAAATTAGAACGTTACAAATGGGTATGAAAGGCCTATCGTCTCCATGATTGTAACATTGATTCATTTTTCATAAAGTTATTTAATTATTGGTTTTTAAATTATAATTTATGTTTAAATATTATAATTATTTCTTGATTATTATTCTATATATTTTTATTTAATGACACATTTGAAAACAGTTGACCTACCATGGTTTTTTTCGACTCATAAACCTATTTTGGCCTCAAAACCAGATATAATTAGAAATTTCAAGTAGTTTTATATGAAATTGTTATAAGTTAAATAATAATTATGATAAAAATTGAAAAGATACAAAAACAAGTATATAATTAACATAAAATTACTATACTAGAAGTTAAAGTATGACCATGCTAAAGGAAACACAAGGTATGGGATTTTCATCTCACTATTTACTTCTATAAGATAAATGTCATGTTCACCAATTAATTATTTTATGTGATGTATATAAAACCCCTTTTTATATATTTTATCATGATTTAATTTATCTTTTTCACATTTTAAACATTCATTTAATATTATTCATTCATAAGGTTTATTATTTAAAATGTTCTGACGTTGTATAGAAGACTTTGGAATGTTTAAAGATTATTTTCCCCCAAATACCTTTAGGGATAGTTAAATTTTATTTCCATATGGAGAAATTATATAACCACTATTTAATGAAATCATTCATTTTCATATCCACTAGTAATTCATGACCACATTCAACAATTAGTAAAAAATTACTATTTGGTACACAATGTGTTTTAGAAAAAGTTTTTTAAAAAAGCATACTTCATTTCTATATTTAATAAGAGAATCCATTCCTTTTAAAAATCACGTTTTAAAAAAACCAAAAATATTATTAAAATGATTTGGTAAATAAAGTTTTACAATTTTTTTGTTATCAAATTTTTCAAATAATTTTTCATTTATTTTCATGAAAAAAATGTTTTGTATCCTTTTTACCATGGAAACCGAATGTTTTGATACATCATGTACGGATTTACTCACCATGATTTCCTTAAAGATTCATTTTCATGTTTAAAGGGTTATTGTAAAATGAAATGTGTTTATAAGTGAATTTAAACTAAAAGGGTTTTCAAAACAAAATGATATTTTCCTCATGAGTTTTCTTAAAATATCTATTCATACTATTTCTATTAATCAATAACAAAAACCATTTTTTTAATACCACTTGGTATTTTTGTATTGATTCTATCCATATTCTACCTCTTTATGGTTTATTATTTATTTTTCAATGTATATTATTTGAACTCACTCCTGTTATTAATTTGATATTACTATTGAAATATTCAATCTTTTATGATCATCAAACATTGAATTTCTACTCATTGTCAATTTTAGTTTTCATGGATTGTACTATGTTTTAAATTCAAGGATACGGTAGATGAAATAAATTTATCTTGTATTTTATTTATTTAAAAATAATTATGTTGTAATTAATGTATTTCTTTGAAATACAAGACTCATTTTTTTATTTTGTTTACCAAGTCTACTAAACTAATCAGTCTTTCAGGACTTGTTTCCTTGTAATAATGGGAATTTAATTGATATACGACCCTTAAATTGGGTATCTAAGGTCGATTCGCTACATTTGGTATCAAATAATGTTTAATAAAACCTTTAAGAACTCTACTTATGAAAATATAGGATAGATAAAACAACCCTGAGGAAGAATTTGTGGATATATATATAAAAATCCAATAATTTTCTATGGTAGGGAATATATTGGTCTTACTATAAATATATCCCTATTTAGATAGTACATTTGATGTTGTTCAAGCACATATGAACCTATGAGTAATAGCTCCAACAAGGTGTATCGAGCCAGACTCAGGGTAACGTGGTACATGAAAAAGGCCTAATGATATAAATGGTTTGACACTCCCAAAGTATATGCTTAGGAAACTTGAAATTTTCTTTAGAGGCCACTATGAAGCATTTTGAAAATTAATAACCTATGTTAAACCTATGGTGTTCTAGATGGAAGATAAGGTTTTATGGTTAAAAATCCAATAAATAATATTATGGATAAACCCTATACCATTAAAGGATCTATGTGAAAATAAGTGGATTAAGTATTCATGTATTGTGATTGCAATGAAAAAAATTATTGAAAGGATATTATGTGAATAACATTATTTCAAGGATGTCGATCAGATTTATTTTGTAAATTATATTAATATTTTTTTTGAAAATCAAAACTCGAATGTCTGGTGAAAAGATATCATGTCCACCAAAGAATGTGGGTATTGAACCAATGACCAATTGATAGTAAGGGTTTGATGCCAACCACTAACTTACATAATTTATTGGTTAATTTTTCATTATTTTTTGTCAAACAATTTGATGAATAAATGTTAATGATGAACCCGTAAAATCACTTTTATGGATTATATATTAATTTAGTAACCATATTCATTTTGAAAGGTGGTTAGAGAAAAATAGTTATACTGGTCACTGTTTTATAGGAATTCTGATCCATTAACATTTTCATTTAGTGCATTAGGCATAAAAAATCATTATTCATAATTTATTTATTGGATTAAAGGGGTGAATTAGAATTTTATTGAGGAAAACCCAAAAGTTAGGATTGTTAACTTGAAATTTAAAACTATCTGGTATGAATGTTTCCATATATTCATGTCTAGTAAAATAAGTACCCAACATTAATAAAATGTCTTGGAAATAAAATATTGTCCTAATACCTTAATTTCTGATGAACCAGTTGTCTTCTAAATCATCAATGATTTATAGATTTGAGGACCTAAAATTTGTATTTATTATTCCTTTTTTTAATTGATGAGCACATTCAATCCCCAATAATCTTTAGTATTTTATCCCAAGTATGTATTTTCACTTATAACTAATGTTCTCCTACGTAGAGACCAAGTTATATAGTAGTCTATCTGACCTATGTACATAAATTTCTCTATCTTCGGAAGATTTTTTTACAAACACTTCTAATAATTTAGGATTTCAAGTTAGGAAATATCAAACCGAGATCAATTTTAAATTTATCGGACACAATTTAATTCAAGTGGGGATAATGTAACGCCCCAAAACACTAAAGTGAAACTTTGTGTTAAATATTATTTATGACACGATATTCCAAGTATAAAATAGGAATATATTAACTCGATAAATTATAATCCTAAATAAATATAATATATTCAATAGCTTGTAATGAATGAAAAACTAAGTTATCTTTCTTCACACACAATAGTGGTCTTCCTTGATAGCTCACATAAACGCCAAAGATACCTTGCACAACAACTTGCGTAACACAGAGGACCAAGTTTCACCAAATAATAATGTACAATTAAAATATTATTATGATTATAGTATGATACAACAAATCCATTATGTTAGTAGTTTTGAATAATATTTACTAGCATATGAATTTTTTTTGTTTGTATAAAAATAAAATGAAATCATTTTTTACTATTTGTAGAGAAATGAAAATAAAAATCAATTGGATATAAAAAAATAAATACTACTAATTTTATGCTTCCAAATGAGTTTTTTCTTACTAAACATGATTAATTACAATTATTTAATGATTTTAAAGAAATATATGTAATAAATTTAATAAAATATTTTTTATATTTTCACACCCAAGCTTCCATGGTATGGTTCCCTATGAATAATGCAATAGCTTGCATTGTACGGTACATTGAGATTCTATCACATCGTGACCAATCAAACAAGCCATTATGAATAGTAATAACAAATTTTTGAAATGTTATAAATTTTATTTTTCAAAATGGACTTCCTTTTTGTATTCTGAATATTGAAATTAGCTTAGGGTGAATTTTTTGTTTTTTTCTTAAAATGGTCAAATTTTTACGAATAGTGAAAAACACTATGTTATTGGTTCAAAACAAATTTTTTATTTAAATAATTATTTATTTTATTTAAATTTATTTTATGTCAAAATAGATACATAATACTTATATATGTTCAATTTAATTCATTTGAGTCATTTTATAATAAGTTTAGATATTATAAAAATTGAACTTTTTACTGTCTTTTACCCATATCCTAAGAGTAATTTCATATTAACACAAGACATAATTTTACCACTTCTGTGAGTTGAATTTCACAAATTTGAGAGACACAGTTGTTATCAATAAGTAAAATGTTGCTCAATAAGATGGAAATAATTTTTTTGTGAATAGTAACTTTTGACTTTTATTTACCATGATTAAAAGTAAATAGGTTTATTAAGGGTAAAATGGTATTATAATTTTCCCAACACATGTACTAATTCTATTGGATAAGTGTAATTTGACCAAAAAGAACCTTAGGAATAAAATATGATCCCCTTTGGTCAACAAGGATTATATTGGGATATTAATTATTATTTTATTTAAAGAAGAGTTAAAAGAGTTAAATTCAAATTTTAATAAATAATCCATTTTAAATATAGGGTTATACATAATATAAAATCAATTATAAATATTCATTAAAAAGATAAATACATCTCTTAAATAATGTTATTTAATTTTTAATTTTTAGACATTAAATAATTTAATTGATTTATGACTCAATAATGATGCAGCAATTACCTTATTACTGAAATATTAAGATAATTGATGTTATAAGTTTCCAAATAAATGTAATTTGAGACTTTTCATTAATTAAACTAGTTTTATATGTTAATATGATAAGTTAGGTTAGATTAAATAATTTTTTTCGAAGTAATCATTCTATTATGATTTTCACAAAAACCAAATACTAAGTAGTGTAAAAATTGACATAATTGAGTTTTTAAAACAAATACTATATTATTAATTGATATAATATTCATAAAAATATAAGGTTAATCAAAAGAATTTAAATAAGGTTATATATATTAATAATTAACCACTTGGTGTTCTCTTGGCTTGTTATAGTATGTTTATTAACTATATAATATAAAAATACAAAGAGACATGGTAAATGTCAAACTCTTTTAATAAGAGTTAAAACTAAAATATAAGGTTAATATGGTGACCAAAACCCGTCTAAATCATATTGGTCGAGAGTTTTTCGACCCATAACCTCATTTTCCTTGAAATAAATAATTATTTAGCTATTATAAATTGAAAATTTTTTTATTATAAAATAATATTTCAAACTTTTCTTAAAGTGACTTTCACCTCTCTTATAAAAGAGTACTTCCCCTTCTCTTAATTCTACACCACCACATCCATTTGGCTCGACCAAACCCTACCCAAATATCCTCCCAACAATCCTCCCTTCATCATAGAGGTCTTAATTTGTTCATAAATCCAACTTAAGGATCCCTTAGGATCAAATCACAATGAAGAACCCGAAGAAGAGGTAAATATTTCATAACCTCTTTCAAGTTCTTTTCTTCTTCCACATCATATTTCTTTGCTGCGTCCATTCTAAAATAAAAACTCTAGTATATTCTATATTCTATGATGTTTTTATAAACATTTTTCCACTATATTCATTATTCTATCTATCATATGAATGACAAAGTCCCCATAGGTGCGTACAAACAGCTTACCGTCTCCACTTCATAGTGTAGTTTGTTATTTACACACTTAATTAGTTGGATGGTTATAATAATGATTATAACTACTGTAAATAATAAATATATCATGTTAATGATTCTTTATATATGATATACCATGCAATTGCATATGATTTCACCATCAGTATAATGATATTGTCGCTCGAGCGTACATACAAATTACCATCTCCACGAACGCGATGAGATTCATTCCACATCTTAATTATTGAAAAAATATTTTCATTTTGTGATTAAAAATAATTTTTATGAAAATAATATAATTTTGTATATGAATCAAATACATTCAGTCTATAAAAAACATACCTAACGTAGCCAAGCATATAATGGAAAATAAATCATTTAACAGCTGAAACGAAGATACTATAGAAATATTATTAACAATGCAATATTAGAAGGTCATATATGATATCATATATATTAATATACTTATATTAAAATATAATAACAATTATTTAACTATCATGTGGATGTTTAATGTACCCTTGACAAAGGAAAAGTACAAGGTAAGGGTTAATTCTACAATCTCTTTACTTATCTGAGGTAATTAATACATAAGTATCTACTTGTACCTCTTTATAATCCAAAAACATGTTTCATAAAAAAATATATTTCAAAAAAATACTATTTCCATTACTATATATTAAATTCATTGAAACCATTTTTTAACTTTTTATAAAATATTTATAATGAAATCTTTCAGTCATATTCTCTACAGGGTCCTTTACGACCTTTTCGACAAAATTAAGGAAAGAATTGTTTTTTAACTTGTACGGTGGGTGCGGCTATTTTACTCCATTATAACACATTAGAAGATTCCCTTAAAATATTATAAGAATATTTTCAAAATAAATGTTTTCATTTATAATTAAAAGACTTCGATATGATTTCAAAATAGAATGAGATATTTCTCTCAAAATGTTTTGATTTCATCTATGTCAACATCCATTGATGAATTTTAAACATGTTTGAAGTTGATTTATTATGATACATATCATATATATAGTATTAAAGGTTTTGTGATATATTTGACTATGGATGTGTTATTTTTACACCGTTCATGGTTTATGGATAAATAATTTATATTTTGTATGCTAGCTTTAATACAAATGTTTATGTTATTTTTAAATCATTTCATATGAGAAATGCATTGGACTTAGTAAGTGATGGGTGGGTCATGATATAGCTCCTTGATGCATTGGTAGGCCTCATGAGACAAAATAGGTTTTTCGAACAAGGCCTTGACAAAATCTTAGTTGTAGTCTTCGAACAAGGCCTTTACTATGTGGTTATTAAGTCAAGAATTATGCATTCCATCATTATGAATGTGGCTGTAGATATTGCATGTTATTATATGACAAGTAGAATATCCATGTGAATAAGTAAATGGTATTATTTGATTTTATCTTTGGAATATTATGATGAAGTCTAGGTTAAAAAGGATATTGTTTTAGACTTATACATTGCCTTAAATGTTCACACTTATTTATGAATGTTTCCTCTATATTGTTATACTAACTAGGAATCTGATCTCACCCCTTTCTATGTTATGTTTCCAGGATATGAAGAAGTATTTTATGGTTTACCAGTAAGGACAGTATAAGGATATAATAGCGTTAAAAAGGTTCAATTTTTTTTGATGTTTTTATTTCTAGATGTATTGTAAAACTAATGAATGTATCTAGTACTTCCTAGGAAACAAAACCGATCGTTCTTTCGAGACATGATTCCTTGTATCATTCCAATGATATGTAATAATTCATCGCCTCAAGGTAACTAGGGATGGGGCATTACAGTTAGTATAAGAGGAAGTTTAGTACAAACCTTAGATGCTTGATTTAGAAAAAAATTTACTAGATATCATTACCCTAAGATATACATTGATGATTAGTATAGAAGAACATCCTAGTATATTGGTACTGTAGTGATTTTGTGAGTTTTCCATGAAATACATCCATATCTAGATACGAGTACGTAGAGGTGGCTCTGGAAAAGATATACCTATGGTTAAAACCTGAAAACACCACTTTGAGCTAGACTCGAACGAGAAAATGTGCATGACAATGGGCCTTGCTGTACTCTTGGTTACGACACTCTCGGGAGATATTCTTAGTATAATTCTCATTTTATTTACAAACCTTTAAAGAAGGGTTTATGAGTATATAAATTCTCACAAAAAACATTTTTTTGATTATGTATTATATCCATAAACTATGAAATTTATCTTTAGGGGCTTTCAAGTTTGGAATTATGTATTATGATTCATAAACTAATATAGTGTATGCCATTGTATAGAAATGGTTCCTAGTGGAAGGAATAGAAACTGTATCAACGCACATAATCAATTTAGATAATTACTTCCTACTCAAGATAATTATAGTGGAGCTTGTGAAGAAACTGGTACTAATCAGCTTATCACCATACTAGGACAAATCACTCAAGATATAAATAATAAACTTGCTTGTATAGAGAACCCTGATCCACAACATGGAGGATCAATGTTGGACCTCGTCATGAAGAAAGAACCACCAACAATCAATGGGAGTACCATTCCATTGGTAGTTTAACAATGGATAATTTCCATAGAAAAAATATTTCTTGCTTTGGGGAGTAGAAAAAGGGAAAAAAATCATGGTAGTTTATCACCTCACAGGAGATGTAGATCAATGGTGGTCATTAATATAAAACACAAAGGAAGATGAAGAAGTATATAACATGGAATGGAGGGAGTTTAAAATATTTTCTTGGAAAAATACTTTCCTCTTGGCTATTGAGTGGATATGGAAAGGCAATTTCTGATTTTAAGGTAAAAGGAGGATGTGAATGCTGCAAAGTATGAGGATGACTTTCTAGGTTGGAGTGCCATGAATTAGATTATATACGTAACCCTATGAGTAATATTGATCAACTCATTGATGGGATAAAACCGTTTCTCCATAGAGCATTAGCCTCCCAATCCTTCTCATCATACAAAGATATTGTATCATGCGCTAAAAATATAGAAAAAGAAATTATCTATGTCTTATGACTTTAAAGAAAATCAAGAGAAAAAAAGATCTTCTGAATACTCTAGAAATGGAAATAAGGTGAAGAAAGGAAAAGTATAATATCTATACTACAATAAATGTGGGAAGAAACACCCTGGTACTTGCCTGAAGGGAATGTGAGTCTCTTACAATTGTGGTGAAAAAGGCCACCAATCTCATGATTGCAAGGGGAAGAAAGAGGTTGTCAATGTAGAATTCTATAATTGCAGGGAAAAGGGTAATTATGCAAACGAATATCCTACGTGCCAAGGGAACATACCCCAGAAAAGGCCAAGGGGGAAAGGTCAAGCTTATGTGATCAGTACTGCTGAGGTTGATGTTTCGAAAGTCACGGTGGTGGGTAATTTAATGGTTTCCCCAAGTTTAGCCAATGCATTAATTGATTTTGGACAATCGAATCGTTTTATTTCTTCACAGTTTGCAAAGAAAAGCAGATAAATCCAATTTGATTTAACAAGGAATTTGTCTGTAAAAACTTCTAAGGTAAGTATCATTGCAACAATGTTTTGTGAATTAGTTCCCATTAGGGAATATAAATGTTATATATCATTTGATCTCATCATCATACCCATGATTGAATTTTATATAATCCTTGTTATGGATTATCTTTCGAACCATGATGTGAAAATTTATTGTAAGAAGGATGTAACAATTCTAGATGATGATAAGGAGTACCTTGTCTTTAGAGAAAAAATGTCACCACTCGATTTTTATCTAGTTCCACCCCCAGTAGCTCAACTAAAATCAATTATTGGGGAGGATGTGAATGAAATAACTATGGGTGAGGAAAATAATTTTTAAATAGAGGACATACCTATTTTGCAAGAATATGTTGATGTTATTCCAAAGAATTTACCTGGACAACCTTTGGAATGACAAATTGAGTTTTCCATTGATTTAATTCCTGGTTTAATGCCCATATTGAATACCCCTTATAGAATGTACACTATAGAATTAGTGGAACTAAAGAAACATCTAGATGAATTGAGTAACAAGGGATTTATTTGCCCTAGTTTTTCTCCATGGGGAGCTCCTGTCAATTTTGATAAGAATAATGACAGATCTATGAGGTTGTGCATTGACTATAGGGAGACCAATGTTATAATAATAAAGAATAAGTATACCCTACCATGTATTGATTATTTATTCGATCAACTTCTGGGAGATCAATATTTTTCAAAGATTGACCTTTGATCTCAATATCATCAGTTGTGTGTGAATAATGAAGACATTCCGAAAATAGCATTTCGAACCAGGTATGGGCATTATGAGTTTACAGTAATTCCTTTTGGATTTCTAACGCACCCTCTGTCTTCATGGATCTAATGAATAGTGTTTTCTAGGAATATCTTGATGACTTTGTAGTGGTATTTATTCATGATATCTTGGTATACTCTAAAATCTATGATGATCATGAAAATCACTAGCACATTATTTTAATGACTCTTAGCAGAAATGAATTATATTAGATGTTTAGAACGATTGAATTTTGGATTCAGGAGATTTCTTTTCATGGCTATTTTTCCCTAAGGATGGAATCTCTGTTGATCCTTCAAAGACCACGGCAATTCAAAAAATTCCAGCACCTACAAGTATAATGGAGGTACGTAGTTTTATAGGTTTAGGAAGTTATTATCGACATTTCGTCCAGAATTTTGCCAGGTTGGCCAAAAAATTGAACTTTTCTTAGATGTAAAGGGGTTAAATTTGATTGAAAAAGAGTGTGAATAATGTTTTGAACAACTAAAGGGAAGATTAGTAAATTCTATTATCTTGACTCTACCATCAGGGAATGATGGGTTTGTTATTTATAGTGATGCTTCAAAGAAAGGATTTGGTTGTGTCCTTATGTAGAATGATAGAGTTATTTCATAGGAATCAATGCAGCTAAAAATTCCTGGGAAAAACTATCCTACTCTTGATCTTGAGTTATGAGCAGTAATATTTTCTATGAAGATATGGAGACACTGTCTCTATGATGAAACATGTGAGATTCATACTGATCACAAGAGTTTGAAGTTTATTTTCTCACAAAAATAACTCAACATGAGGCAAAGACGATGTCATGAACTACTCATGGATTATGATTTCACTATAAACTACCACTCGGGGAAGGCGAATATGGTGGAAGATTCTTCAGGTAGAAAGGATCATGGAGTTTTGAACAAGATAATAGTGGAAAGGGATTCTATTTTAGTGGTTCTAGTAAAGATGGATATTGGAATAACCATGGACGGTGAAACATCAGTACATTTTCAAATGGTTTCTCTACCATCATTACTAGAATTGATAATGAGTTCTCATACTGATGATGAGGAGTTTCAAAATAAGATTAATGCTGTGAATGATGGGAGACTGAGTAACCTCATATATGAAAATAGAATATTAAAATTTAGGAAGAGGAGTTTTATTTCTAACATACCTGATCTAAATAAAGGATTGTAGGATGATTCTCATGGCACCAATTTCATTATACACCCTGTAAGCACCAAGATGTATATATATTTGAAGGAACATTATTGGTTGGATAACATGATGGAGGAGATTTCTGATTTTGTGTCATGATGTATGAATTTTCAACAAGTGAAATCTGGAAGGCAACAACGTAGAAGAGTAATGCAACCTCTTCCCATACATGAGTGGAAATGAGATAATATTATGATGGACTTTGTCACGTGGATACCAAAAAATATTATCAGGAATGGTGAAATATGGTCTATTATTGATCGTCTTACCAGGTCATCACATTTTCATACTATAAGAGATGATTTACCACTTGAATGTTTGGAAATACTATATATTAATGAAGTTGAAATACATCATGGATTACCCAAGTTTATTTTTCTGATTGTGATCCCTGTTTTACATCATGATTCTGAAAAATCCTTTAGAAGGCCAAGGATACTGAACTTTATTTAAACATTTTCTACCACATTCAAATTGATGGACAATCAGAACAGACTATTCAAACTTAAAATACATGTTTAGATCTTGCTCACTTGACATTCAAGGTATTCGGGATAAATATTTACCTCTGGTATAATTTTCTTATAATAATAACTTCCATTGAAGTATTCAGTTGGCACCATATGAAGCGTTATATAACAAGAGATGTAGCACACCAACTTGTTGGGATGATGTTTGTGAAAGAAAACTCGTAGGCCCCTAACGTGTTGAGGAAAAGATGGAAATGGTGAAAGTTATCCAAACCCACATCAAAGTATCCCAAAGTAGGCAAAAGAGATATGGCGATAACAGAATGAGGGATTTGGAATTTCAAGTAGGAGACCAAGTTTTCTTGAAGGTATCTCTATGGAAGGGTTTAATATGTTTCGGTGAGAAGGGTAAATTGAGTCCCAAATAAATAGTACCTTTCGAAATTCTAGAACAAATTGCAATTGTAGCATATCGTTTGGAAATGCCTCCAAGTCTCTCTAAATTTCATGATGTGTTCCACGTATCACGGTTATGAAAATACATTCCTGACCCAACGCATGTTCTCACCTATGAGGAAGTTGAACTGGGACCTGATCTATCTTATTGTGAAGAGCCTGTCAAAATTCATGATACTAGAGAACAGGTGCTAAGAAACCAGATGACTTGTTTGGTAAAAGTTCTATGGAGAACCAATAAGATGAAGGAGACAACGTGGGAACCTAAGAAACTTCTGATGAAGAACCACCCAAATCATTTAATGCTGTAATATTCTATAAATCTCTAGGATAAATTTTTTTTAAGGTGGTGATAATGTAACACCCCAAGCATCCACAGTACGTTTCCCTTTAAAAAATGCAATAGCTTGCATTGTATGAATCTTTGAGATTCTAACACACTGTATCCAATCAAACTAGCTGTTTTGCATAGTAATACCAACTTTTAGAAAATTTAGAAATTTTATTTTTTAAAATGGTCTTCATTTTTGAATTCATAATAACAAAATTAGCTTAGGGATATTTTTTGGTTTTTTCTAAAAACATTAAACTTTTGACGAATAGTGAAAAACACTCTGTTATTGGTTAAAAGAAAATTTTTTATTTAAATAATTTTTTATTTTATTTAAATTTATTTTTGGTAAAAATATATACATAATACCTATATAATTTCTATGTAATTCACTGGATTCATTTTATAATAATTTTAGATGTATAAAAATTGTATTGATCTATTTGTATTCCTTTAGCCACCTCCTAGGAGCATTTGAAAATTTGCAAAAAACCTTATTTTTCTTCTTATGTGAGTTGAATTTAGAAAATCTGAGGGACATGGTTGATATAATTAAGTTAAATGTGGTTCAATAAGAAGAAAATAAATTTTATGGAATAGTAACTTTTGACTTTTATATACCACAGTTAAAATTAAATAGGGTAATTAAGGGTAAAATTGATATCATAGTTACCCTAACTCATGTCATAATTCTATTGGATAAGTATTATTTTACTGAAAACAACCTTAGTAATAAAATATGGCCCCCTTTGGTCCACTTGTATTAGATTGGGACATTAATTATTATTTTATTTAAAGAACAGTTAAAAGAGTTAAATTCAATGTTAATAAATAAACCATTTTTAATATAGGGTTATAATTAAGATAAATTCGACTACTAATATTAATTATAAATATAAATAGATTTCATACATAATGGTATATTATTTATAATTTTCAGACATTAAATATTTTCATTTATTTATGACATAATGATGTTGCAGTAATTACCTTATTAATGAAAGATTAAAATAATTGATACTATAAATATCCTAATAAATTTAATTTGGGAATTTTGTTGAATTAAACTAATTTTATATGTTAATATTACAGTTTAGGGTTGATTAAATATTTTATTTGAAGTAATCATGCTGTTATAATTTTCAAAAAAAACAAATACTAAAAAGTGCCAAAATTGACATGATTGAGTTTGTAAAACAAATACTAAATTATTAATTGATATAATTATCCTAAAAGTTTAAGGTTAGGCCAAAGAAAATATATAATGTTATAGATATTAATAATTAACCAATTGGGGTTTCTTTGGCTTGTAAAAGTATATTTATTAACCATAGAATATAAAAATACAAAGAGACATGGTAAATGTCAAACTATTTAACTAAGAGTTAAATATAAAAGATAAGGTTGATATGATGACTAAAGCTGTATAAAACCTATTTTATGGGAGTTTTTCGACGCATACCCACCTTATCCTTGAAATAAATCATTTTGGAGCCATTAGAATCTGAAAATGTTTTTATTATAAAATAATATTTCTAACTTTTCCTAAAGTGACCCTCACCTCTCTGATAAAAAGGGTATTTCCCCTTCTCTTAATTTCACTCCTCCAAAGCCAATTGGATTGGCCAAACCCTACCCATATATCATCCCAACGTTCTTCCCTTTATCCTAGATGTCTTCCTTTGGTCAGAAATCTATCCTATGGATCCCTTTTGATCAAATCAAAAGGAAGAACCCGAAGAAGAGGTAAATATTTCATCACCTCTTTCATGTTCTCTTCTTCTACCACTTCCTATTTCTTTGTTGTTTCAATTAGAAAATAATAACTCAACTATCTTATATATAATGTAATGTTATTGTAAAAATGGTACAACCATATTCATTATTCTATCCATCATATGGATGAAAAAGTCACCATACGTGCGTACGTACAACTTACCATCTCCACGTCATGGTGTAGTTTGTAATTCAAACACATCATTATTTGGATGTGTATAATAATGAGTATAACAGATGTAAATAATAAATATAACATGTTAGTTATTATTTATTTATTTTATACCTTCCAATTACATATGATTTCACCATCAATGTAATGATATTGTCTCTCGTGCATACGCACATATTACCTTCTCCACGAACGTGATGATATTAATTCACAATCATAAACATTCGAGAATAATTTTCATTTTATGATTAAAAATAATCTAAATGAACATAATAAAATTCTTTATATGAATGAAATAAATGATATCCACAGAAAACATGGCTTACTTAACCATACTTTTAAAGGAAAACGAATAAGTTTCCACCTGAAACGAAGATACTACTGAAATATTATTAACAAAGAATTATTAGAGGGTCATATATGATATCACATATATATATAGTTATTGTATAAATTAATAAAAATTATGTAACTATTATACAAGAGTTTAATGTACCCTCTTCCATGGAAATGTACAAGGTAAGTGTTAACTCTAAAATCTATTTCCTTATCCGAGATTGTTAATACGTAAGTTTCTACTGGGACCTCTTTTTCATCCACATCCACGTTTCTTAAAAATATATTTCAAAACATTTTTTACTATTTCCTAGACTATAGGATAAAGTCATTTATACACTTTTATGAATTTTTATAAAATTTTTATAAAGTAACATTTCTGTTGTTTTCCAAATAAGGTCCATCATGACCTTTTCGACAATATTATGGAAAGAATATTTTTTTTAACTTATACAGCGAGTGCGGCTATTTTCTGCCATTATAACACCTTCGAATCGTACCTTACATGAGTATAAGACTATTTTAAAAATAATTTTTTTATTTTATACCTACATGGTTTCAAAATGATTTTAAAATAGAAAGATATATTTCTCTCAAAATGTTTTGATTTCATCTATGTCAACGTCCTTTGATGGATTTTAAACATTTTTTAAGTTGATTTATTATGATACAAATATTCTATATTGTATTTATAGTTTTGTGATATGTTTGACTATGTTTTTTTAATTTTTACACCATTCATTGTTTGTGTGTAAGGTATTGACATTTCATATGCTATTTTTAATATGAATGTTTATGTTATGTTTAAACATTTCCATATGATGAATTCATTGGATTTAGTAAGTGATGGGTGGATCCCACTATGGCTCATAGAGGCATTGGTTGGTCTCATGAGACAAACTAGAGTCTTGGAACAAGGCCGCGACAGAATCTTATTAGTATTCTTGGCACAAGGTCTGGACTATGTGGTTCTGAAGTCTGACATTTTGCATTCCATCATTATAAAAGTGGCTATTGATATTGCATGTGATTATTCGACTAATAGAATATCCATGTGAATAATTAAATGGATTTATTTGATCTTATCTTTTCCATGTTATTTTGATATGTTAGTTCAAAAGGCTTTTGTTTTAGTCTTATACATTGCCTTAAATGTTTATGCTCATTTATGAAAGTTTATGAAATATTCTTATCCTTACTCGGCATCTAAGCTCACCCATTTCTGTGTTTTATTTTTCCCAGGATGTGAAGAAGTATTTTATGGTTGACCTGAAAATGTAGAATAAGGATATAAGTGTGTTTAATGGTACAAAATGTAGTTGATGTTTTTATTTCATGATGTAATATAAAACTTCTGAATGTATCTAGTACATCCAAGGCTACTAAACTTATCGATCTTTTGGGACACGATTCCTTGTATCATGCCTATGTTATATATTAATGCAACAAATCTGGTTAATTAGGGTTGGGGTTTTAAAATATTCATCCATTATATTTAATATTCATTAGATAGGAACAAACCCAATTCCACACAAAAAATCATGTATTTGTATAAATGCGATTTTGCCGCCTTTTAATGGTGAACCCATTTTAAATATGAATTTTAACACATTCAATAGATTTATATTACAAAATATACTTCATCATTATAAATGAAACATAAAAATTATGTTAGGGTTATTTTTTATAAATTTTGAAAGCATAAAATTTTTAATGAATATTTAAAAATACTGAATTTTATTCAAATCTGATTTTACATAAAAATTATATATAATGTAAAATCATATTTTAATTCTATGTTAATCTGTTATTATATGTTATTTTATCTACTAATCCATCTTATTTCATTTTAATCAATATCATTATGAAATTTACTACAAAAAATAGAAAACATTACGAAATTTTTATTTTTAAAAATTACATTGTCATCCCACCAACATGATTAAATTAATATAAATTTATTCCATTTCTATGATTAGAATTTGGTAAAATGGATTTCATATTTTCATGAATAATTACTTACAATTTATAATAATAGCAACTTTTTTTTGACCAACAAGATTAGTGAAAGTTATCAAAAAAATTTACAACGATTATGGTTAAATTGGTTTTAATAAGGGACTAAACCATAACCTTAAGGACCAAAATGACCTTTACACTATTTTATGGCCATATATAGACCCTAAAATATATTTTATTTAATTTTTAACATTATTAGACCTTATTTAAAAATGAAATCCCTTGTAATAATTCATTTGTCAAAATATTACAAGAGTGCCACTCCTTCTCCACTATAAAGGCCACCATTTCTCCCTATTCCCCACACCTCTAAACCCACTGAGAATTTGAAAATATATTCCCAAATAGCTTTCCATAATCTCTAATATTGACCGTGAATCCTATTTTTTTATGAATCCTTCCATCGAATCCTGTTAGTATAATCCAAAATGAGTTACAAAAGTTTTTAGTTAACTCTTTCCAACGATCAGTTTTATTTCATTTCCTTTTAAACAAACTCAAATTTATTCATCCAGGTTCATATACTAATAATAAAATCCTATATATGATTATATGTTGTTATATTATGTTTTTTACCTACACTTACACACACTTCCATCTAATAGGTAAACAACATATTGTTTCATTGTACGGTGAACTATTTCCTCACGAAACGGTGATTGTTTATTTTTCTTTTACTGCATCTCATGGTAGAAACTATAGATGAAAATATGTTTATATATGTTTTATATTATATTTATTATGTCTCTATTATTCTTTAATTATTTTTTAACTCAGTTATTTTTACTTTCCATGTTGTGTAAAAATGATAACATCGTTTGTGGAAGTGTGGACTACAACCTAATCATAGGGAGGTGATTCATTCAAACAATATATAGAAAGTATAAATAATGGGTTTAATTAAAAATAAGTGAATTTGTGGATGATTGTTACCTATAGAACTTTTATATTTCTGATGCCCTTCTAATTTGTATAGCATCACTCGGGATGAATCCTCAGTGATGATACTTTTTAATACTCGATTCTCTTTAGTTGATTTAATTTTGATTGGGGGTTTGATTTTATGAAATAATTTAAATGAATTATTGTTTAATATTTATTAAACAATTTGATAAATATTACAGTTATTTCATCATTAAGTAGTTAAATTTTGGATATCCCTGAGCCTTGATTTATATTACATTAAATTAACACCCATGTCAGAAGTTGACGTTGATTAGAATTCTATGTGTCAAGGCTTTAATACAAACCATAACATATCATAGGGTTCTGATATCAATAAGTACATGTAAGAGGTAGTGTATTTGTGGTTCCAATAATCCATGGAATCCACAAGTTAAACAAAACAATTCATTAATCCATGACATGTTAAGCCCAACAAACACATTGTTAATTCAGATAATATTCATTCAGAAAAAACTATCAATCACTTAACATACCTAAATTATAACTCACCCCAATTATATATTTACTCATCCATTGAAATTATGATTAATATGGTTTATTATGTTTATGATGATGAATTTAAAATAGAAGGAATAGAATGGGATAAAAAAAGAGTTGTTCATCGAACACACACACACACAAAGCGCGATGAGAATTAAAAACGAACATAGATTGAATGAGAAAGAGAAATAAGTGATTTTTTTAACATGACTTAAAATATTCAAAGAAAATTAATATTTAAAAATAGAGGTTATATGATAATAATATTTAATGGGAATGTTACTTGCATTAAAACAGAATTACAAAACAAAGACTTACAAGATTACAACAAGGAAGAACACAAAAGAAAATGGATACAATGAGAGGAGGAAGGGTATCTCAAGTAAAGACATGAGTATGGAAGGTCCTTCCAAGAATTTTAAAAATATTTGGTCATTCCATTGTTTTCTTATTTCTTCTGAAATTCCAACCACATGTAAGGAGAATAGGGGGTGGTATTTATGCCCAAGGAGGTGGACTGTTTGAATTCCAGATCTACCACTCCACATGAGTATCATATTTAGATATTACGAAAGCTTAATATAGTGATATGTTATTATAAAAAGTTTTTTAATATTGATTTTTACTATGATAACTAAAAATTTGGTGGCCATTGCACCTTTGGATAAAAATTATATGGCTACCTTAATAAACAATTTTTCCATTTCCATTTTTATCAACTCGTTATGGAAGGCTTAAATGGGAATGGATTTTTTAACAAGAATATGAACTCAAATAAAAATAATTTCTTCTAACAAGTTTTCCACCCATATCTTAGATTTTAAACTAATAAATATCAGCCTAATATGATGAGTAGATCAGGAAAAATTTCATGAACTGTGTCATTATTTGTATTCTCGGTCAGAATGGTGAGATGGAATTCCAATATTCATATGGACCCCTTGATTTTGGATTTGGTCCATGAATATTTTTTATTGACTCCTTTAATTGTTACCCGGACATTTTATGAGAAAAAAATAATTTTGACTTCGTGATTGATCCCAGGAATTCAATCTTTATGTTTGGTCTAATTTCATCAGAGATTATGTGTGATTTTTTGTGTTGTCCAAATGTCCCTACAAATGGAAGATTTGGCCAATTATTTCTTCTAATAATGTGTGGGAAATAAAATAAATAATCCTATAAAATAAGAACCACACTATTTGGATTAATATAGTGATTTTTATTATTAAAATTGTTTAATGACTTGAATATGGATGAATCCAAATAGTGCTCAAAAATTATATTTAATATTTAAACATTAATATTTCACAAAAAATAGGAACATTTCATATAAAATCAGTAAAGTAATTATAAAAACGTTACTAAAATATTAATAAAATCTACTTCCCCACACATAGTCTTGTTTATGTCCTCACGTACAAAAAATATACAAGCATGAAAACATAATTTTCACTCACTAAAAATATTAATTTTTTTTCCTCAATTAGAGGAGGTTTAGACCATTTCACTCATCCACATTTAATTCCTCCAAAAATATTTACAGAAATAATATTCCAAAAACAAATATTTTTTCATGCACAAATTTATAAATGGAAAATATAGGCACTCAAAACTTACTTCTCTGAAGATGATAGAATTTTATTTCTGTAGGTTCTTTCATTCACCAACCCAATGTGTAAATAATAGAGTTTGATAGAGCTCTAAACTTCTATTTTCTATTCTTAAGTTCACAAGAATCAAGAGGGATTTTGAAGTGGTACTTCTATGTCTATGGGATGGTAGGAATTTAGAATTTAGAATAGTAGAAAGAGGTGTAAAACACCAACATGGAAATAGAAATGAACAAAAAATTTTAAAGAAAAATGGAAATAAATGGAAACACATATTAAAAAGGGAATAATTACGGGAATCCAGACATAATAGTGGAAGAAATTTTTTAGGGAATGAGAAGATTGAATATTTTTAAAATCCAAAACTTCTCCAAATGAAAAAAGTGTTCATTTTTCATTTTTTGGAATTTTTTGAAAGTTAAACTTGAAATAAATCTCACAATCATCTCTCAATCAGTGTTTGATCTCCTTTTGACACTAATTGAAACATATATAACAAGATCAAAGGTGGAGGAAGAATGATATTTTAACCACCCAAGACACAACCCATTCTTTTCATCATTTTTTTAATTTTTTTTTGTTTTTTAAACATTTTTCAATAACATTTACAGGATTACAAAAATGAGAATATATTACCTAAACATTCTAAATGACAACGTATTCCACACAATAAAATGGATAAATTCCCTCAAGAATATGATAACATGTGTAAAATCAATAAAATTTCACTCCAAATTGATTTTCATTCCCCCCACATATAGGTTACAATAAATTATGAAATTTCAATCCATGTAGATATTGGGTGAGATATGGTATTTGGGTTATAATGTGGATATCAATGAAATGGCTTCCATAGGCTGCAAGGGGATTTAAAAAGAATGATTAATGTAAGGTAAATGAGTTGCAATTTGGCTATTCTAATTCTCATGTGGTTAATAAACTTCCTATATTATATTTATGCACATAAAAATACGAAATTCAGCTCAAAGGTCCACAAATTTAAGACTCACAATTGGAGGTTAAAAACACACATTATGAAAAGATGGACATAGGTGACCATGGAATGAAAGCTAATATTATTTGTTATGGTTGTGGAAAATCATTTTCCAAATCAAATATTGTGGAGACAAAATTTGTAGGTTTTGACACAATATTCTTTATCCAACTATATGAAGAAAACGCAAATTTTTTGAGATGAAACCCGATCTTTTGACTCCCCAAAATGGCTACAAAAAAAATAAAAATGTGGATAGTGAGTAATTATGATTCTTTTTTATGCATTGTTTTTAGTTATTTTAGTTTTTTAGTGTCTTCTTAGAATACACACCCACACAAAAGAGAAAAAGAAAAATAAAGGGTTTGATGAAGAAAGTGGTAAATAAATGAAAGATAGAGGAAGAAGAATAAATAGTTAAATAGAGGAAGAGAGATAGAGTTGAAGGGAAAGAGGTTCCCTATAGATTGGATTGGGTGGGTCCTCATCTCCATCCAGTGGAGTGTTTACTGTAAAATTTTTGGATTCGATGAATGTCGATGGATTCATATGGAATTTTTTTTCTGTAGTGATGCATTGGAAAATTTACATTACCTAAATTAGAATAAAAACCCAAAATAATTATTCATTTAATGAAAAACTAAAAACATTATAATTTCATAAAAGTAATAGAAAACTTTATTTCCCTCCCAAGAAGCGCTACATTTATTTTTTCATTATCTAAACAGTTTTAGTTGATTATAAATAGTCTGATGGTGGCCACCATATTTTTTTAACTCCAATGAGATTCCAAAAAAACATCTTCTTTGGGATTCCTGATTGTTCATTGGATAATTTCTTCCTGTCCTTATTGATGTTCCTACAATTCTATGAGGGTAAAAATAGAATACTTCTATCCTCTCTTTGGTCTTAAACTTGATGAATAATGTTATCCACCAATTTTTGGTTTTCTATGCAAGGAAATTCATGAAGATGTCTCAAATATGATGGTTCACTTATGTAAGTTTCAGATAACATGAAACATGAGTATGGGATCCCAATAGTTTTTTACTCATTTATTTCATCTCTTAATGAAGTATAATAATGAGGATCATTGGAGTCATAAGATATGAATTATTTTTTTAATAACCTTTATGTCAGTTTTTTTCAGCAAATAATGGTCATTTTCAGTATCACCACTAATCACTTTATTAATTAGGGAACAAATATAACAAACCTGACTACCAAAGGAATAATATAAACAGATTGGTTTAGGGTTCACCTCTCATATAACAGAATTTTCTGAATCATGGATAGAAAATGATAGAATATAGATAATTAGATTTGAATCAAAAAATGAACATAGTTGTTCATTTTCACCATTACCTTACAGGTTGGAGTAGTGGATACCAGAGGTGAGATGTGATTCCAAAGAGTTTTCAAGATCCTTTATATCAATGGAGTTTGAATTTGTATTCAACATCAACTTCTACATTTATAAATTGGTTAATGAGGATTCTATATTCACAAACTCCTCTATAAGTAGAACATGAATAACATGATGGATTGGGATTCAAAACACTATCAGAGATACTCTCTAAATCATTGTTATAGAATATAGTTTTATTATCTGATGGGTATGGCATGGATTGAAAAAAATTGAACATGACCATTTGGTCACCAAATCCCATGGATAAGATGCCATAATGGACAAAAAAAATGTTTTAGATGTCATATGGAATGGTCTACCACGAATTAGATGAGATTGGAAAAAAAAGATGTCTCACTCTCCATGTCAGGGACATAGATATTGGCTGTGAAGATAATATCATTGACTTGGACAAGGACATCCTCTATTATTCCCATAGGACTAGTTGTTATTTGGTTGGATAAATGGATAACAACACATTTTGGATGTAAGGGACCTAGACCATGGTTGGATAATATGTTTTTTGGCATGACATATATCAAGGCTCCTATGACAATGAGTGCATCATTGAATTTGGAACTTCAAATTTAGCATGGAATCGTAAAGGTACCTAAATCATTGCACTTTATGGGAATAGACTACTGTGTTGAAACATTCTCAATGGTCCAAAGATATATCTTATAAGTATACAATTCCTTAAGAAACATGGCATACTTAGGTATTTGTTTTATCGAGTCTAGGAGGGGAAAGTTGACTTCAAAACATCTAAATATGGTGATCATTTCAGGATCAGGTTCAAAGGACTTCATTGGATAAGAAATGGCTACATGAAAAGAAATTGGGTTCCTAAGTGGAATGGGAGGAGGTGATGGAGTGACTTTATGTTACTTTCCATGTTATTTTTCTATTCTTTTTCTCGATCTACATTTAAAAGGGAGTTGGAGGACCCATTATGATGAATAGAAATTTTTTCCCCGATATTAGTGAAATTGTACTTACATTACCCTAAGGGTTGCGTAATGGTTGAGTTGGGAGTTAGAAAGAATTTTATTGTTGTTTGTAGCTCAGGTGGGATGTAAGTTGACCAATTTGGGTTTCAATGTTTTTTAATTTGGAATGGATGAAGGAGGAGATATCTTCCACAACACTTTCCCCTAGTTTCTTGGAAGAAGTGGCTTTCCCTGGATTGAGATTGCCTTGATTTTTGTTCTTGGGAAAGTGATTGTATTGGTTTTGGAATAGAGAAGTCTCCTTGGGATTGTAAAATCCAGAAGAACAAAGAAGAGGATTGGTCCTTTGAGGTTGAGGAAAAAAAGTGTAATGTTATGAATGTTACCAACACTTTGACCATACTGGAATGGGTATGGTTATTGGGGAGGGAATTGAGGGGGGTGATAAATGGGATTACCATACCTCAAGACTTTGTTTAAGGTTGAAGAGATTTTCTGAGTGCGGGGTTGGTAGATGTTTATAATGAATGGAATGGATTTTTCAGGGTTTTTGTTCCTCTAAACATATGTTTCATTGAGATCCATTGGTCTTGATGAATCAGATGTATCCTCTTGATGTTTCAGACATATGTTAGTTGGACAGGATGGGTAGTTGTAGAACCCATAGTTCTTGATAGGTTCAGGGAACAAATATTGTGGAAAAGATGAGGTTTGTTCCTTGGAATCAATATCTAGTTATCACACAAGACCTGTAAGTTCACTCATCCAATTTTTCATCTTCTTCGCCTCTATCGATTCACTGTCTTGGGCTTGTTTGACTTGAGCATGTTCTCAAATATGGAATTGTTGTCTGTTTGCAGCCATGTTTATTATGAGATCTCTTGTAGCTCCATGAGTTTTATCAATAATACCATAATAACTTGCAGCATCAATAATGGTTCTATCCATATCACATAACCCCTCATAGAAGTATTGGATGAAGAGTTGGTCAGGAATTTGGTGATGTGGAAAGGTTACCAAAAGCTTTTTGAACCTCTACAAATACTCATTGAGTGATTCATTGGAGAATTTATGGATACCACTAATTTCATTTTGTATAGAAGTAGTACCAGATGCTGGAAAGAATTTCTCTAAGAAGAGTCACTTTATGTCATTCCAAGTGGTTATGGAACCATGAGGGAGGTAGTATAGCAATGACTTGGCAGTGTCAGCTAAGGAAAAAGTTAATACATGAACATTGATTTTTTCATCAGAAACCCCTTATAGATTCATGGTAAAACACACCACTTGGATCTCTTTAAGGTAGAGATATGGACCCTCACCGGTTAGATCGTGGATATGACGTATAAGATGAATCAAACGTGATTTGAGTTCATGTTCAGCATCTATGTTTGGATATTGAATACCAAGGGGTTGGTAATTTATATTAGGGGCAACAAGTTTTTTAAGGGATTTTTCTATAGTATTTTTTGTAACTAATTATATTTGTTGGAAAAGGATTTAATTATCTCTAATGGTCCTCTTAATTTTGTGAAGTGTTCACTCAATTTTAGTTTAAAACGAATCTTAGGGATTGTTTGGGAGGCTACGGGGCATATAAAAAGATTCTAAAAGAAAGAGAAAGACATGGTTTTCTTTGGGTTTTTTTCCTGTTAATGATTTTTATGGAAAATCATGTTTTTCTTTGTGTTTTTTTTAATTTTTTTTAATTTTTTTTATTATAATAACCTGAAACTAACGACTACTTAACTGAACCATCGCTGAAAAAGCTCCTTTTAAAAGCACATCTGATTTTCGCTTTTCAATAATTCAATGTTCTGATGCTCTACTAATGTGTGTAGTAGTAGTTGGGTCAAATCCTTGACGATGATACTTTTTATAGTCGATTTGTTTTATTTGATTTTATTTTGATTGGGGGGTTTGTTTGTAGATCTTAATTGAAATGATTTATTGATTAATATTTATTATAAATTTTGATTAATATTTGGTTGAGTTTAACATTTTGTAGTTAATCTTGTGATATCTTTGATCCTTGCTTTATATTTCCTTAAATTAACACCCATGTCATAAGTTGACGTTGATTGGAATTCCTATGTTTAAAGGCATTAATACAAACCATAATTTAACTAAGGGTTCTAATGTCAATTAGTACATGTTGATGGTAGTGTATTTATGGTCCCAATAATCCATGGATGCAACACGTTAAACAAAAAAAATCAATAATCCATGACATATTAAGTCCAACATACACATTGTTAATTCAATGAATATTCATCGAGTAAAATCTCGCAATTACTTAACATACATAAATTATAAATCACCCCAATGATATATTTACTTAGCCATTGAAATTACCATTAGTCTGGTTTATTAATTTTATTTTAATGAATTATATATTGAACCAAAACATTATGATAAGAAAAGAGTCGTGCGTCGAACACACACACACATAGGGTTATAAGAATTAAAAACTAACATTAGATTGAATGAGAAATATAAAGAAGAGATTGATATTTAAATTTATTTATCAAATTAAAAGAATATTAATATTTCAAAATTGATGGTATATTATAATAAGAGTTAATGGGGAAGTTACTTTCATTAAAACAGAATTACAAAACAAATGCATATAAGATTACAACAAGGAAGAACACAAAAGCGAATGAAAAAAGAGAGAGGATAAAGTGTATCTCAAGTGAAATCATCAGTATGTAAGGTCCTCCGAAGAATTTTTCAAATCATTTTTCATTAAAATTTATTCTCCTATCATATGAAATTCCTAGAACTTGCAAAGAGCAGAGGGGTTGTATTTATAGTCCTAGGATGTGGACTGCTTGAATTCCAAATCTGCCCCCTCCATTTGCATCACCAATTTTACCATTCACACAAATTAATATAGAGATATTTTATTCTTAAATGATTTGTATATTGATATTTAATGTATTCTCGAAACATATTACAAACATTGGACTTTTTGATCCAAAAATATGTCTATTTTACTAAACAGTTGTCACCTTTCCATTTTTATCAACAGTTCCCCGAGGGATAAAATGTGAATTAGTTTTTTAATAGAAATATTTCCTAAGATAAAAATAATTCATTATAACTAGTTTTTCTCCTATATCATATATTTTACACTAAGAAATTACATCCTGATTAGATGAGTAGATCAGAAAAAATTCAAAAATAGTGTCCTAATTTTAATTCTCAGCCAGAATAGTGGGCGGGACTTCCAAGCTTCAATTGGGACCCTTTTATGGATTTAGGACTTGAATGTTTTATTCATGGCTCCTTGAATAGTTACCAGAATTTTGGAGCATAGTAAAGATATTTGAACTTCTGGATTAAGCCCAGAAATTCAATCTTCATAGTTGGTACAATTTCTTGACAGATTCTGTGGGCCTTCTTGTATGGTCCATATGGCCCTTCAAATGGGGGAACCCACCAATGATTACTTCTAATGATATGTGTGAAATAGTATATGGAATACATAAAAACAAGAAACACACAATTTGGATTTTTAGGGTGATTTTTATTATTAAAACAGTAGACTGACTTGAATCTAAATATATTCAATAATGCTCAATTGTTTTTTAATATTTGAACATTAACGTTTCACACAAATTATGCACATTTCATATAAAATCAGAAAAGGGGGTATACAAAAATCTATGAAAATTTTATTAATATATATAAGTTAAATAGAATATATTTATATGATATTAATAACATAATTATCATTATATAAATTTAATTTATATCATTTTCTTTATTACCCATTCACACACTTTAAATGAGATAACATCTTTTGTCGATGTGTTGAATACTGCCTCCTCGACATGATGTGATTTATTTTTACATCACAAAAATTATATATATAATTATACTCTACTAAATAATATGGTATTTCTGATATAATTATAATTCTTTAAATACATAATTCTACTTACCTTCTTTTCAAAAAAATCATTGAAAAAAAATATTTAGTCATGCGTATGTACGACCTACAGTCTCGAGTATTGTAATGTTGATTAATTTTTCATAACCATATTTAATTATTATTTTTTAAATTATAATTTATTTATAAATATGATAATTAATTATTATTATTATTCTGGAGATATTTATTTAATGACCCATACATCTAAAGTTGACCTCCCAATGTTTTTTTCGACACATAACCTGAATTTGATCCAAAAACCCGACCTAAAGATAATTTTTTAATTAGTTGTATATGAAATAGTAATAAGTGACATAAGAATTATGATAGAAATGAAAATGGTTCTCAAAAAATTATATAATTAAAATATTATTGTTATACATGAATTTAGTGGACTTCCACCCTAAAGGAATTGTATGGTAAAGTATTTTAATCTCGCATTTTTACTTCTGTGAGATAAATGTCATGTTCACCACATACTTATTTTATGTGGTGTATCTACTTAGGATTTTGATATATTATATCATGAATTAATTTTTCATTATGTTATCTAAAACTTTAATTTAATGTTATTCCATCATTATGTATATGATTTAAAATCATCCAAATTGGTATGGGACACTTTGGTATGTTTAAAATTTTATTTTCCTTAACCATAACATTAATAATATTTCAATGGTATTTTCATTCAAGGATAATATATGCAAATTTTTAGATAAGAAAATTTATTTTCATATCCTTGGGTTATTCAGGACATCTCTCAATTGTTAGTACGATTATTCAACACTATGGTAGTCAAGGTGTTTTAGAAAATGTGTTCAAGAAACCATGACTTCATTATTTATTTAGATAGATAAAAAATTTTATTTGAAAAATCATGTTTTAAAAATAATTAAAAATTGTTTCTAAAATGATTTTATAAATAATTTTTTACCATTTTTCCTTTATCCAATATTTTCAATGAAATATTCTTATCTCTTTCTGAATAATGTATTTTTCTATAATTTGTGCAGAAAATAAAGAATGTTCTATTACGGTAAGTAAGAATTCACTCGCCATAATTTCTTTGATGATTCAATTGCATTCATAAAAGTTAAATTTTGAAAATAAAATGATTTTAAAATTGAATTTCAAAGAAATGTTTTTTTAAGACAAATGGATGGTTTCCTCCATTATGTTATTAAAATATTTTTACAGTATTTCTATTCATCAATAATAACAACCCTTTATTTTCAATTCATAAGGGATTTTTTGTATTAATACCATCGTTATTAATCCTTTGGATGGTTTATTATTTATTTTTCTAAGGATATCATTCACATAAAATTCATTCTTTTATTAATTAGTCTTCTTGAAATATTCAATCATCTATAATCATCAAACATTGAATTTGTCCAAATTATATATTTCATTTTTCATTGATATTAATATTAACTAAACCATATACCATATTACATAAAATGTCTACTTTGATAGTTATTTGATTATATTGGGAAATATTTATAATTTCATATTCATTATTCACTATATAAAGTCGATATGTAATATTATTTATTTCGATTATTTGATACGATGAATACTTTGGACATGAAATTATGGGAGTATCCTGAACATTATATAACTCTTCAATGCATCGAAAGTTTCACACGAGAAAAATTGTTTTTTCAAATTAGAATATGATAAAAAGTATTGTGAAAGGTCTTGATGGTATATATATTTATGTGATTCAGACATGATGTCCCTTAAGAAAGTATTTCCTTCATTTAGTTTCATTTGTTATTTAAATATGAGATTTTCTGTCAACATATCTACGGATATATTTCATTTTTATTTTATTGATTAAATAACATATTTTTTAGATTCATACATTTCCATATTTATTTTTCCTTATTTACTTATTTGAATAGAATTTAATTTCATTTACCTTTCATTATCTCTTATTCACTTATTTTTCATTATATTAATTACTTAGCACGTGTGTTCATTTATTTAACCTCCAATGTTTATTTATTAATATTGATTCATTATTTCATCTTCAATAATTTACCCTTATAATGAATTTTAGCTCACTCACATTGTTTTTCCTTTTACTAATAATACATTAAGTGTACTATGAAATATATTCAAGGAGAAATTAGATGGAATAAAGTTATCCATGAAGTTATTTATTTTGAATAAAAATATTATGTTGTAATTAGTTTATATATTTGTAATACAAGACTCAATTTGTATCTGGGTGAGAAAGACTTCTAAAATGATCATACATATGGGGATTTATTTCGTGTAGTCATGTTAATGTAATTGATATAATACATTGGCCCCGAGATTCTTGAGTTGGGTTGCTAAAAAGAAAATCATAAGTTGATTGTTCCACATAAATATGTTATTTTTTTCAAATAAAAATTTATATACATTTAGCTCTAGTAATTAAAAATTTAATAATATGTATAAAAAATAAAACCATCTATAACATCAGGTGGAATAGGTTTTACTTATGAAAAATCGTTTTCTCAATCACAATATTTTATACATAAAATTACCCCTTTTTTACTAAATATTAAAGACATGGTTAATAGAGTAAATTTTTTTATCTAAACAATGACCATTATTTATGTTTATATAATGACATTACTTCAGAATAACTAATATATGTACAACTAAAATGGTTTGGAGGATATGGGATCCAAAAAAATTATTTTCTAATAAACCCCGACCAAAACATGTGTGGTTACAAAAAATATGATATTATATTTTTCATGAAAATATATTACGTACTAGAAAAAGAAAAAATTGTCCATGGATTGTAATTTTTTTCAACATGTGACTCGGGATAAGTCCAATTTCTGAAATTTATTCATTTTCAAATGATATAGATTCTCTTTTAGAGAAAATTTAGACAGTGAAATCACTGAAATCAGTGATATTTATTTTATTGGGAAAACTATTATTTCAAACGTTATATATGTTTTGGGATTAAATCAAAACCTTATCAACAATATTTGATTTTCTGATGACTGATATATTGTGAATTTAAGGAATAAGAAACGTATTTTTTCAGGTTCATATGGTGAACTCATTTTATCTTCACTTATGAATGAAAATTTTTACACACTTGAATTAGAATAATTAAGACATCATAATTTTCCAAGTTTAAGTAAAACTAATGTCTTATATTGGTTATTGAATAGGATACAAGGATACTATAATTTCATGAATTTATGTAAACTTTCTAGGAAAGGACATTTTTGGGATCTAAAATAACATATTTTTATGTTAACCATATTCATTTATCCTTGTCAATTTGGTAATAAATATATGTCAAGTTGATATATAAAAGTGTGGTTTGAACCATAGATGCATTATAATTAATACATATGGATTAATTTGGTCAAACATAATATATAAGTTTGAGATCCAAATAATATATATATATGTCTTGGTTAATGATTTCACTATATTTTCTTGGGTCAATTTTATCACTCAAAAATATAAATCTATAAATAATTTTAAAATATTTCATGATTATTTTAAAAATGAGAAAACAAACTAACATTGGATACAGTATGAAGTGATATTTCTTGAGAGTTTTTAACAATGATTTTGATACTGTTTATAGATAAATTGTATTAATGATAAATTTTCTAAACCAAGAATATCACTAATGATGTATAATTGAATAATCAAATAGAATTCTTCATGAAATTACTTGAATTTTGAAAAGTGATTATTCAATTAATAAATATTTTTGTTTTTAGGCTATGAGTACTTATTCTTATACTATAAATTTAGTTTTACATAAAAAGTTCTATAATATAACACATTCTGAGTTATAAATTAGAATAAAAAAATACATTATTGTTTTTGGATATAAATTATTCATCCTGGATATAAATGGTCAATTTTTTAAATTTGATTAAAAATAGATGATGAAATTATTTTGGGATATTCTATAACTAGTATGTCTTAGAGGGTGTTTAATAAAATTACAAATGTTTTTTAGGAAACATTTCATGAAAATATTAATGAATCTGATCCATTCATTTTTTGTAAGACTATCATACATTCATAATACCGATGATGTTTTCAAAACTCATTCTATAATTTACCTTAAATTTAATTTAAAACTACCATTATTAAATCATATGGAAGTATGAACATTTTATTTTCATAATTTGGAAGAATCTTCAATAGAATATATACATCTTTTAGTTGAATATCATCTGACCAGATTACCCAAAAATTTGTTGATCATAAGGAATCATCCTCTCGATTACATTATTAAGGATGTAACTAAACCTGTTAATAATATAATTTCTCTGGTAAATCATTGTGATAATCATGCATTCATATCAAAATTTGAACCTAAAATGACAGATGATTATTTAGGTGATGAAATTTGGATAAGATCCATTCTAGAAGAGCTCAATTAATTTGAATGGACACAATTTTGGACATTAGTGAAATGTCGTAAAAATTATCCAATAATTGGAGTCAAATGGGGTTTTTGGAATAAATTTTGATGATAATGGGATTATTATTAGAAGGATATCAAAACTTTTTTCTAAAGGATATTTATGATAATAAGGTATAGAATATGTTGATACTCTTTCACCAGTGGCTAGATTAGAATCAATCATGATTTTATTAGTAATTAAAAATTATTTTAATTTTACTAAATTTAAAATAGATGTGAAAAAGTAATTCTTTATTATAAATGATCAAGAGTAACTATATGTTGTACAAGATCTAGGTTTCGAAGATACAAAATTTTTGTATGAGTTATTTGAATATAATAAGGAACATGATGGAATTAAACAAGCCTCAAAATATTTTTATGATAGACTTACATGATATTTACTTCAAAATATTATTATTAAATGAAGTTTTGAACCAAATATTTTAATATAGGGGATATTTAAAATCACATTTTTTTTAAAAAATATGTTGATAACAACATTTGTTTTTCAACTCAAAAACCTCTTTATGATAGTTTTTTCCTACCAGATGAAATGAGTTTGAAAAGACCTTAATGGGAGAACTCAATTTCTTCAATGGTTTTCAAATTTTTCGAAAATTGAAACAAAGTATTTTAACTCTTTATTAATATATAATGTATTTACTCATACTTTTTGGATTTCAAAATTCATCAAACCTAATTTCTTTTGTAGAAGCTTCTATCAAACATGATCTCGATAAAACGATTAAATTAGAAGATAAAAAATATATTAGAATTAGGATCATATGTATACTATATATTAATAAAATTTTAACATACATAATTATTTTTGTATTTTTTATGTGTAATAATTAAATATAATCCAAAATACTCATTTTAAATCAGTAAAAATACCATATACCTCATACGTACTTTTAACATCAATTATTTTATTATTCTGGAAATAATTTTGTTCGAAAAAGTTATTGAGATATAGAATTTGAAGAATATAGGATAGGTAGCAAATATAAATCTATAACATGTTATTAATTATGAGAAAATTTAGTCTCTTGGTATATTAAGAAAAATCAATATTTAACACATTCCAACACTGAATAAGAATATATAGTATCTATCTATTGTGCTCTTGTATCGTCGATGCAACACATACTCTGGGATTTTGGTTTATGTTTTACTCAAACATAAATTATTTGTGATAATATTAGTGAAAATCCATTATCTATAAACCCAAAAAAACACTCTCGATAAAATAAAATATATTTGAGACATGATTTATTTAGATATCACACCAATAAAGAGAGATATATTTCACGGATTTATCATAATGTAAAATGATATTGTGTATTTTTTTACAAACCCTCTTACATTAGATAGATTTCATTTAATTATAAAAGATATGGGAATAATCAACCTTATGCTATCTTCAATCCAATTATTGTTTCATCTATATCCTTACATTCAAAATACATAATATAAAAAGGATATGTAAATAATGGAATACTTTAAACTTATTTGTTCCTAAAAATTTATCCGTTTTCAAAAAAAATAAACTTTTTAATTTTATTAATATTTATGGTTTAGCAATTTTTTGTAAAATTTTTACATTTAAAAAAATGGAACAATTCTTAAAACAGAAAAATCATTCATTATTTATGTAGGATAACTTCAATAAAATTTAATATTTTCAACTATATCCATTATCATTCACTCTCTATTATTACTTAACATTGGGATATTTTTAAAAATTAATGAAAATATTAATTAATTATTATAGATGTATTTATTACTACTTTTAAAAACTTACATTGTTATTTTTAATTTCAATGAATTTTTAATTTTATTATTAAAAACATTATGACTTTTTTTTAATTTATTTTTTATGATTTACTTTGAGAACTACTCACACATCAAAGGTTAACATTTTAGATGATAAATGTATTCAATACCTATATACATATGATAATATCAAGTCCTTTTTTTATTCAGTATTCTTTTCATCTTATATTTTCTATAGTACAATGATTAACAATGGAAGTATATTTCTAAATTTTAATTAATATAAGATCATAATATTATTCTTGAAGATTAAATCCCACCATTATATTGTATTAATATCAGGAAATGAAGTTGAAGAACTATCTGTGTTTATTGGTGAATAAGGTGATGATTAATATATTATATTAAATAATCATTTTTTAATATATGTATTCATGAAAAGGTACTTAAAACTCATGGAGAAAGTTAAGTTAAACTTGAAATCACATTATAAGAATATCTTGACACATAGGAATGCATGGTAAAAATTTAATTGACATAAAAAATTATGATTACATCAAAAATATTGAATGTATTTTTATAGAAGATATGAAGAGATACAGAAGCTCAAAAAGAAACAAAAAATATAATTTGACAATTCTCATAAAAATTTAAATCTACAATTTTCATTTTTATTTTTTCCGATATTTAGATCTAAAAAATTATAAAGGGGTAGGTATTAAATAAAATATATATTATTTTATATTAATAATATTATATATCCATTCTTTTATAATAAATATTTTCTCAAATAGAGAGTATATAATTTTTATAATAAATTCCGTTTAATCCATATTCCCAAATAATAGGGAGAAAATCTCTATTGTAGATATTAGATGGATCATTTTTTTAATATTCAGTACCTATCTTCAAATTTTATTTTGGGTCTTCTATTTTTTAAAAAGGGGTAGATTATTTAAACCATTACTCTATAATTTTTTTATTTATTAAATTACAATATACATTTTATAAAAAATATCTGACATGAATTTTTTGTTTCTGTTGTTATTTTTAAATTTAATAAATTTCTAGAAACTGAATTACTATAGAGATGAATTTATTTTTTTTATAAAAAATAAATCTAAAGATTCATATGATCTTATTTCCGTTGGATATATAAGAACTATATTAGTGATGGTATAACTCATTTGTGATAAATCAACATGTTGGACTCTTAAGTATATGGATACGTTTTTTTATTCAATTACAACTAACTCTGTGTTTTTCGGAATTTTTCTAATGAAATTTGTTACAATGTTCTTTATAAATAACAATAACTTTATAATCCAAATTATTTATTATATGAATCACCATTTTGGATGAAAATTATAAACTGTATTCTTAATTTTTATGATATTAAATTTATTGATACTAAGAGTACTTTTTATTAGTGAAATATTTCTTTATGTGAATGTTAGAAAATAGATACCATCAAGTGAGTTTTGACTTGAAAATTTCTTATTCTATCCATTGTATTTTTTATACTTACGATCATTTGGGATCTAGGGATTTCATGTATTAGAGTATAAAGATTTTTATAATCATCTGATAAATGGATTCCATGGATTGAAAGATAGAGCTCTTGTAATTGAAGTGTGTGGGAGTGGACAGTTGCTGATTGTTTTATTTAAGGGCTTCCAAAAGAAGAATATATACCATCTGATGGGTATAAAATCAGAATTATTTTATAATAGGTTTATAGGAATGGTAACTTTGATCAAGTTAAAAAATACATGTTTCACTTTGGTACAAAAGTGATGTATTAATGAAAATACCTTTTAAATGATTTCGGGGTTTTCTAACCATTACACAATTTTTAGTTTTAATCATTTGTTGCATTCATACATGAATAAAAATTGAGTTATTTCTTTTATCAGTGTATATAAAATAGTCATTTTAAAATTTCACATCCATAACCTTTTAATCCAAAATTAACAAAAAAAAGATCATTTTATTTCTAATATGCTAACTATACATTATATAGATTTTAATTTTGTTAATCTAACCATCAATTCTATTACTATTATGATAATTCTATCATCTTAACACTTAAGGAAGATGAAAATTATATTTTTTTAACTACATTTCACCCCCACCCTTATTTTTTTTTCCTTCATTCCTTTGGACAATATACATATGTATGCATGAGTGCACTCTTGTACGTATGGATGGATGAATGGATAGATGAATGCATGTATTTGAGTGTGTCTATGTATGTTTCTATTTAGGTGTATATATTCGTGTGTTTATATAAAACTATATACATATATAAATAATTAATAATTACTGAATATTAATTATTAAGTAACTTCTTTAAAAATAATTACTCACTAAAAATTATAAATAATGAATAATTAAAACCTAATAATTAAATAAAATTGAAAATAATAATTCATAAATAAAAAACGATTATAAATGATAAATATTAAATATCAATAATAAATAATTCAAAATATATAAGAAAATATTTTAAATAAAAAATAAATATTATTAAATATTAACTAAAAAATAATTATTAAATACTGGTAAATATTTACCATTAGAGGTAATAGTGGTTTACTAAAAAACATCATTAATTTATGGTGATTATATAAAATTGTTTCTAAAACTAAATATATAGTTTTAAAATAAAAAAATATTTAAAATTTTTTGATGGTATAAAAAAAATTTAAAAGGAAGCTATTTTCAATATACCTCCACTAAAAAATAAAAATGAATCATTTTTTATCCTTTTGAAAACCGTCACAAAAGGACTAATTTTGTATAGAGATAATGGTTTATGGAATAGGATTAATATGATATAAAGGTATATCCTCATTTATAGATAGTCATTTGGATTGTAGGTGAAAAATTATGAACTATTTGTGACATAATCACTGAACAATCAAAATAATATCACAATAAAAATTTAAAAAAGGGGAAGAGAATCATTAACATTGAGCATCACTTCTTAAATATAGATGACATATTCCCTAGGAACATGAGAGATTTCCTAAGAGTCTTAATGGGATAATAATTGAAGGATAGAGGATGTGATTACCTATATATTGAATGAAATGCAGTGGATATGTGGGTATTTAATGAAAATTGTGGATAATCATTTATTATTATTCCAATACAACCCTTTCAAATCCATGTTTTGGGAAAGAAATTTTCCATGGGCCAAAATGGTTTTCTCTCCTGATTTATAAAATAATGAATGTGGTTTTTAAAAATTTGATTTTTATAACCTACCATTGTAGCAACCCATAAATTAATTTATGTTATTAATGCAATAACACTTATTTTATAGTGAAAATTTTATTATGATCACATAGAAATATTATTACATTTTATAAGAATATTACACAAAATGTATTGATATGGAATTCTATAAAAGGGATTTGTAAAGGAATGTAGTCATGGAATAATGGTATATTAACAAATAGAAAATCCATAGACATGAATTACCCAGTAAATACCCCTCATTCTATAATGATTTTGAAAATAAATAGATGTGTTAAAAAAAATAAAAGACATTATGAAAGGATGTGCAAGAACCATTGTATGTATTCAATGTCAATTTGAGAATTATGGTTTATTTATAGTTAAATATTTTCTTCTTTTATCATGACCATTATTCTATATGACTGATGGATATTGAGATCATCAATCAATAAGATATTTGGTTTTTATTATTATTGGTTATGAAGTTGCAATTAATCGAATGTTGCGATTATAAATGAAAGAAAAAATTATTTTTTAAAAACTATAATTATATTAAAATATTTTTTTAAGATATATTTAAATCCTTTATATATATTATTTTAGGATATAAAAACCTAAAAACTTTTTTAACAATAATATAAATTAATAACTTCTTGAGAAATTCTTATTACGATCATACAACTTATTACGTCCTAAAAATATTAATTTTCTATAAATAAGTCTTTTTATTTTAAATTTAACATTATGATATTTTTATTATAATTTAAATTAAATTACTATCATTTTTTGTCTCATCACATTATAATTAACTTAGGGTGACGTTTTGGGAGTTTTTTAACAATTTTTGTGTTTGTAAAAAAATGAAATTTATTGTTTTATGAGTACTTTGATTTTATGACCTCGTTTTAATGGGATACTGATTAATAAATTTCTGAAATATTTTATTTAATAATAATTAATTTAATAAGAAAATATGTTAATTAAAAATATTATATAGATTTTATAAATAGTTACATTATATTTTCAATCCAAAAAATGTATTCTTGAGATAAAATTTTATTTCGTTCATTGAACAGATTGTTTGGAAGATGAATTTTTAATTAATAATTATTTGAAAGTCTACCAAATTTAACCCACTAATTAATAATATAGTAAAATTTATTGAATTTATTTCATCCACAATTGGTTTTCTTATATAGTAAAAAATGATATTTTGACCCATAAAATCATAACTAAAAAAGTATAAATAGCCACCATTTCTCCAATTATATGAAAATAAGAACACATTCAACATGAATTTACACCATATATACCTTTTAAATATCATATAGGGAGTTAATAGGCCTTTAATGTGTCTCTCTCAAACTCTAATAATAATCCTCTCAAGGTAACTGTTATATTCCTCCACTTTTTCAATTCAAGTTCTACTTGTGTATAAGACTTTTGATTCTCAAATATTTATAGTCTCATGTTCTTATAAAAAACCCCATTGTTATAAATATAATTTCATGTTAATTATTTTTTTTCATTTCCCTCTCATTAAGACTATTTTAATATCAATTTTTCATACTTGTTATACAAACAAAATCAACCCTTGTTTTCCTACTCTATATTTTCATATCTCTAATAACCAACCTTATTTTCATTAAAGGTTACTTGTTAACATTTTTCATAGAGGTTTTTATGTGTTACATCCATTTATGAATCCCAAATTCCATACTACTATGTCGGGTGTCTATCATTTTTAGGTAAATCCAATAAGTGGTATATATTGATCAGGAACACCAATCCCATGGATGAAATTTATTTTATGAGGTGGGGAGATTTAAAAAATATCTTATAAAAAAGGATTTTCCTCTCATGTATGAAAATAAATGGAACTGGAATTCATTAAGGTAAAAAAAGAAAATATAGTATATAAAAATTTATGAGATAAACATAACATATATATTTCATTATGCTTCTATATTTTTTATCAAATCATATGGGAAGATTGATCAATTATTTGGTTGGATGAGACCTCATCTATAGAAATCCTTAAAAATCCAGAAATTTAAGTCCTATAAAGAAATAGTATGATCTTATCTCAAGGTGGAAATTAAATTTAGAGATATATAGTGGCCTCATGGATGTAATGTTAAAAATATAATGTCGGATCAAACAATTGGGAAGAATCCTAACAACGAAAAAGTTGGGAAGAAGTTACAACTTCCCTTATGTGAAAACAATGGGAAAAGCAACATAGAAAACTATATTTAATGAATTATAATTATCTATAAATGTGAAGAGGTTAGACTCATTACTCAAAATTTCTAAGGAGATATAAAACCTCGTTATCCAAATTCTAATGAAATGGATAATATGGTAAAAGTACATCATATGGTGCAATTCCTTTACTGTGGGGATTTTGGTCACTTTTTTAACTAGTTCGCAAATCATATAATAGTGGATATGAAATGTAATAAACAGTAATATAGGTTAATGGTTCATGACACGCATTTAATATCATGATTGATTATTTTTAGGCTTTAAATGATGTGGTAGTTATTAGCCTTGTTGTTCACTCAGATATTTCTAATACATTGTTTTATTCTGTTTCATCATATCTATTTCTTTATTTAGGTATTTAAAGTACATATAATCAAAATCCAATCCATTATAAATATATTTATCAATTAAAACATATAAATTATCTATTAATGACAAAAATATTTAACAGTGAATCCCCTATTAACATTCTGAGAACAATCTAATCAAAACTCTAGTAGTCATTCCAATTGTAGAAATCGACAAAATACTAGTTACTTAAAATATCTCAGATTATAATGCCAAGATAAATTGTAAAACCAAGGTAATTTTCGTTTTATTTGGGGTTATGAAAACCCATCAAAATAAGAGATATCATGTCATATGTTTTATTTATATTTCCCTCTTATAGCTTTCTTTATGAAAATGATTGGATAGAAAAGGTAATAAAGGGAAATTAAAAATAATGGATTTGTACAAATTATTCTACAATAAATTAATGTATATCATATATTATTATATTTACCTCCCCATTAAAATATATAGAATTATTTAATAATCACGCACCTAGATCAAAGCTTATGATGAAGACCTCATATAAAATAGAATTCATAGTGCTTGATGAATTGAAGAAGTAATTGTAATATATTTTGGAAAAGAGAATAATCTATCCACGTGCATCTCATTGGGGAGTACCTATTATATTTTTGAATATGAACTATAGAATAATGTACCTATGAATTAAATATATAGAAAATAATAGGTTCACTATAAAAAAATATCCTCTTCCAGGAATTTATGCCTTATTCGATTATCTTCAAGGATCTCAATTCATTACTATGAACGATATTTGATCAGGGTATCATCAATTGAGAGTAGGGAATGAAGTTATTCCAATGAAAAATTTTAAAATTTCGTATGGGCATTATATGTTCATTTTTATGACCTTTTGTCTAACTAATTCTTCTAAAATATTAACACATTGGAAAAATATAATCGTTAGGGACTACCTCAATAATTTATTTGTAGTTTTTATTGATAATATTATGAAATATTTTGACAGTAATAAAGAAAATGATGTGCACCTAAAGTTCATTTCACAAACACTAATGAAGGATTTTATTTTTTCTAAATTTAGTAAATGTGATTTCTATTTGAAAATAGTGGAATTATTGGGACATAATGTATCATGAAATGAAATATTTTTAGATCTAGAAAAGACTATGCCAGTAGTGTAGTGGAATCATCTATCTATAGTGGCCAACATTTTTATTTTCTTTGGTTTAATTGGGTACTATATATGGTTTCTTAAAATTATTTAAAATATTTTAATCCTGTTAACTATGTTAACTCAAAAGGTGGTCAAGTTTATTTGGATGATTAAATGAGATGAAATCTTCCAAAAATTGAAGAATAATTTTGTTTTGTCCACCTATGATAACATTTACCTCTATCAAATAAGGTTGTTTTATCTATAATTATCCATTTAGGAAATGGATTAGATGTTTTCTAATGATAAATTATATTGTTTCTGTCAATGTATCTTTCTAGTTAAAGCCTAAAAAGTGAAATTTTCATATAAATGACTTAAATTTTTCTATTATTGTAATCACATTAAAGATTTTTGAGGAACAATTTTTATGAAAAAAAATTGATATATAAAAATAACACAAAACAATTATGTATATATTAACACTAAAGGAACAGAACATGAGACAATTGAGATGGATGGAACTTCTTAAATACTATAATTGTTCAATTAATTATCACCCTTGAATAGAAAACAATGTCTCAAATGCATTGAGGAGGAATGATCATGATATACACGAAATGATGAGAATTCAAGGAGATTAATTGATTAATGACCTAGTAAGGATAGACATGGTATTCGTAATGAAAGATATATCATCATACCTTTATCAAATTATTTCCCAACCTTACCTACTAGAGAATATTAGGAAAATTCAATCATATGATCCCATGATGTAAAAGAAGATAATGACTATGAAAATAGAAAGTTTTGTAATTCAATAGTCATCAAGTATGAGTACTAATATTTAGTTCAATAATATATGTCCCATTTATTCTAGTGATAATGTAGGAGAAGATGGATAAATCTCATAAATATACATTATTTGTACATAACCAAATCACTAAAATGTATTTGGACCTTTGGGATCATTATTGGTGAATATTATGAATAGGGATACTATTAATTACATTTTAATGTTATTATTGTGTCTATATGTAATTAAATAGTGAAAATTCCCAAATGGGTATTCTAAACTCTACACATGCCTATATGAACGTCTTGTAACATCACTCTGGACTTTGTCAGCGGCCTTCTGAAGATATCCAATAGAATCAATAATATATAGGTAATCATTGATAGGTTGAAAAATACAACCCATTTTATTTCCATAATAGTGGATTTCTCCCTTTAATTGTAAGATCACCTATATACTCTTGAATTAGTGAGACTCCATATAGTACCATTGTTAATTTTTTCTAACTAATATCCTAGATTTACTTATATATTATGTAGGATACTTTAAAAGGCTATAAACATAGAAGTAATCATGAGTAGAACTTATCATCCAAAAATTGATGGGAAATATAAGGGGAAACTTAAAACATTATAATATGATATATATTTATAGGATTAATTCTTTTCAATGGATTTGTGGAAAACATATTTCAACTGTTATACTCTCCTATAACAAATGTTTTTAATCGAGTATTCAAATTGCACCCTATGAAGCTCTCTACATAAATAGGTTTTTATCTCCATCACGCTGGGATGAATTTGGAGAAGGAAAACTATTATTACTATAAATATTTATGTATAATACCATATAAAATTAATTTATAAATGCATTAGGGACACTCAATTCAATAGAATAGTCGTGAAGACAATCGAATAAGTGTCCTAGAATATCATATTGAGGATTAGGTATTTCATAATATATCACCTTGAAAAGAATTTATGGGATATACAAAAAATGGGAAAGTGATTCCAAGGAAAATTGGACCATTTGATATCTTAGGGCATGTTGGAGTAGTTTGGTATTGATTTCCACTACTTTCAAATCTTTCGAATGTCCATGATGTCTTACATGTGTCTCCATTGAGAAAGTATGCATCTAACCCCACACATATACCTGATATTAATGTTTTGTAAATGGATCTTATCATGTCATGTCAAGCGGAACTTATCCATATTAATGAAAAAAGCATAGTTGTTGAGAAATAGTACAATATAAATTTTGAATATCCTATAGATAAATCACAAGTTTTAAGATACTACATTGGAACCTAAATAAGTGATGAAGGAAAAACCTCACCACTTGTTTTGTTGAAATATTAAAATTTGAACACTGAAATTTATAAAGGGTGTAGAATGTAACAATAAATAAATTACTTTCTCTTATTAATATAATAACTTTTATTTTATAATTATTTTATTCTGTTTATCACATAGAAATATCATTAAATTTCATATGAACATTACACAAATGTGTTGAAATAGAATGCTAAAAATTGGAAAATTTAAGGGATATACACATAGAAGAATAATGAATTCACTAAAATAAACTCTATATGATTGAATCACTTAAAAATAATAACTCCTTCTATAATGATTATAAAATTAAAGTGATGTGTTAGAAAAATAATGCACATTATGAAAGGATGTGTAAAAAAAATAAATTTTAGATTAATGAAGTCATAATGAAGGTGTATTTAATGAGACATATCGTCATTTGAAATTATGAACAATATAATATATGATCCATGGATATTTTAAGAGTTAATAAATAAGAAATCCTCTCATTGTTATTATTTGTTATAAATATATAATATTTAAAGTTTTGGGATTAATAATGAAGAAACAAAAAATAAATTTTTTGAAACTATAAAAGTATTTAAATTCTATTAATAGTATGTTTTATAATACATTTATATGTTGTAAATATATTTCCTTTCAATGATATAATATAATGAATCACTTCTTAAGTTAAAATATAAATTAATTAAGACCAAAGTAATTTTTATAGTCGTTAGATAGTTTACTATGAGATAAAAATGTCTATTTTCAATAAATAATGATTTTTAATGTCAAAATGAAAATATTAATAAAATTATTTAAATAAAATAGATATAATTTTTATACCCCTCACATCATAATTGAAATTGGTTGGATTTATTATAATGTTTTTATAGAGTTAGTTTGTTGTTGAAAAAGTAAAAATTATTGTTTTTTGAGTATAGAGATTTTATTACATCGTTTTAAAGTGAGCTTGATTAAACAAATTAAGTCATTTTATAAATTAATATTTTCTTTTTATAAGTATAAAAACATATTCAAAAATATAATTTTTCAATTAAATAGTTATTCTTTACATTTTGGAACAAAATATTGGATTATTTGATAAAAATAATTAATAGATACTTCGTATTAAATTGGTTGTTTGTGAGGTGAATTATAAATTTTGGTGAATTTTAATTTCAGAGACATATCATGAACTCATTAATAAGCCATAAAATTAATTATAATTGATTTCACCCACAAGTGGTTTTCTCATATAATAAATTTACCAATATTCTATCCAATAAAACCAAGCCTCTATAAGAAAAATAACAACCCATTTCTCTCATTACTCTACACTAAGAACCCATTTATCTTGAATTTCTTCTCCCTATATAATTCTATTAATCCGTCAGAAAGAGTTTCTATGCCTCTAATTAGACTCTCTATATCTCTAAAAATAGTCATCTCAAGGTAAGTGTTCTCTTCCTCCACTTTTAAAATTTATGTTCTTATTTTGTATAATACTTTTGATAATAAATTTATATGGTTGTAAATTTTTTTGAAACATCTTGATTTTTTTACTAGAATATATTTTTCATGAGATAATTCATTCACATATCATTAAAAAATTCAAGATCTCTTTTCATACACATTATGCTTCCAAAATAAATCATTTATCTTCATGATATATTTTCATTTCAAGAATACCCAACCCTATTTTCATTAAAGGGTATTAATTTAGATGAATCATTTAAGTATGAATCGAGGATATGAATTTATAAAACACATATTCAATATTCATGGGTTTTAAATGATATGTTCATATGATTCATGATCTATATGGGACACACAATGTTGGTCACATGAAGGGAATTCCCTGGTAGTGGTCCAATGCATTTGGTAAATAAGTAATTTATAAAATTTACATGTTCCTGATACCTTGGAATAATTGATTGTTAATTTCTTTTAATTACTTTTCCAAATTACTTAGTTAAATTATTTATAACCTGTCCTTGGTTATATTTAGAGATATGTTTATAAATGTATCATGTTTAATATATATCTTCATTTCCATATTAATGATACCTTGGAATCATCACTTGGTAATATTTTATTACAACTTGGTTAAAATCCATGGTAATATAATATGACACCTTAGTGATGAGCATTAGTGATATGTTTATAAACATCTCATGTTCACTTTTTAGACACATTTCCATGTTATTTATCATGTTGTTATGTTCATGTACCTATGATTTGTCGAATGATATTATTTACATGTTCATGTTCTATGCTTCATGATTCACCAATGATGTTATCTTACATTTTTTATCCCTTACATGCCCTTATGATCACCCATTTCAGTTGATAAAAGCCCTTGATAAATCCTATGATTTAAGAGGATCAACAATGGTATAGTATAGAAGTGTTTCAAAAGTCATGGAATCTGTTTATATGTAATTCTATTCAACATGTATATGTTCTACTATGTACCTAGTTTCTATGACACTAAACCCGAAATTGTCCTTTGGAGATAATTATGTAATATTTTTCAAGTAATTAAGATTTAAATATTGAAATAAAATTCATGTCTCTATAAATATCATTTTTATATTAATTTTGGAATGGGAAAGTAATATTTCCATAAAATAATTTTCGAAAAAATAAATTTCACCTAAGACTTTGGAAAATTGTTTATTTGTTTCTCGAGTAATTTTAGTTCATTATAGTAAATAAAATTAATAAAATAAATTATTTTCTTGGATATACGTATTTTAATTATTACATCATTAATACATATTAAAGAAGCATAAATCATACTAAAAACACCAAAATGTATTTCTAGTATTCACTGAAAAATAAAAGTATTTCAGCAATTTTTTAAACATTTAACCTAGAATAATTTAAACATTTCAATTTAAAACATAATTTACGTTTTATGAAAATAAATTTTCATGTATGAGAAATAATTATTTTAAAAAATTACATATATTTGATAAATAACTACTTTCAAATCGAAATACATTATATATTCACCTTATGGATTTTTCAATTTTATAATATCATAAAAATTATTATGAATATTATTATAGTGATTTTGAATTTAATTTTAAATTTTTATTTTAATATGATTTTTAATATTATTAGTATTTGAATGATCATATAAGGGTTGAATTGTTATGGTTGAGTAATGGTAAGATCCTTATAGTCACATTTCCATTTACACCATATACATACTCAACTATTGTCATTCCTTAACATTGACAACATTATATTAAAATCTTCTACACTATTTTAATAACATATATCATATAAAACACTCTTCTCTTTGTTTTGACATTCATCACGGAAGTAGTGGTTTTCATGGGATAATCTAGGCCAATCAATTTTCCATTAGTGTTTTTACTGTTCTTTAGTGTTTATTTATATGTATTTATGTTAGATGTTATCATAATTATTTATAAATGATGTATAATGTTACTATGAAATTTAATAGTTTTCTATGTTCTCATAATAAAAAATTATTTGTGAATTATTTGTTATTTTAATAATAATAGAAAAAAAATCAGTCTATTAGATTGATAACTACTATTTATATGAAAACTCACACATAAACATTCCATAAATAATTGTTTTTAATAAGTATTAATATACACATAGTATTAATACCATTAATTTTTGAGTTTTAAATGATTAATAAATCCATTATATAAACCAATATAACAAAATCAACATTTATCACACTCATTTAGCAAGGATCACTTTGACAAAACTTGTTCATAAATTGTATTATTTCTTTTTTCGAGACAAAAACACATAAAATTGATTTTTATTTCAATATCATTCTGACTCATCTATATAACCTGTCAATATCATGGGAAACATTTAATGTGAATATAAATTTCAAAATAGATAAACAATGAGCTGAGAACCATTATTCTTTAACAAAATTAAAACTCCCAAATTTTTATATTATTCCAACTAATGGAATAATATGATACGTTTAACTCATATAATATATAAGAAAAATCATATTCAATCATATAATTAATATTTTTATCAGGATAACATATTTGAAAATGTTGAAAACATCTCAATAAGAAAATCATGAAAATAGATGTGCATACATGGAGATAATAAAATAATCAGTCGGTCTTCTTAGAACATCATATGAATATAATTTATAATGAAATAATTTGTCTAATAAATTAAAATAATGTTACTCTAAATAATAAATCAATACTAAATGCATTTTGGGATATAATTTAGGGCCACTCATCATTATATATTGTTTACAAACTGTATATCATGAATAAGACACGTAAAATCTATCATTTAAATCTAATTTCATAATAAATAATGACTAACATAATGTATCATGTGGAATGGTTAACTGATTCCAGATATAGTGGATAATTAAATAGAATGAAATTGTTAATATATGATGAAAAGTAGAATTGGTTACCAATCTATCGAGTTTATAGAAATATTCAATCCTAATATGATCATATAAAGGTGTAAATATCTATAATAGGAACTCAAATAAATAAAATATATTTATGGATTAATTTTAATTAACAATTTTATAATTCATGAAGAAAAACTCAATGATTTTCAAATCCTCTTTAAAAAAATAAAACATTCAAATATAACATAATCAAATCATCATTAGGAAGATATATTAAAAAAACTTCATAACATGAATAACTCAAAATGGAAGGAGTAAATATTGCTGATAAATTTCACATGGAATGTTTTTTGTCTAAATAAATATAAAGAAATATAAATAATTATAAATATATAGGTTAAATTTATATTAAAATTATTCCATACTAAATATTCCAAATTGTTTATGATAAAAATAGTTACATGTTTCTATTTGTTTTCAATATGTCAATATGAAGTAAAGTAAATATCTATTGATTTTGAGTGATTTTGGAGGTCTTAGTCCATGAATAAGTGAATATTGAGATAATATCCTTGATAATGGTAAAATTATATTGATTATAAGAGTTCCTAGAAAAATATATTTAGGGAAGCATAATTATATATAATTATAATAGAGATGGTCTTTTAAGGAACTAATGAAAAGTGTTGATTGAATTAAGAGATAAATGTCAACAACAATGTCATTATGTGTTTCGGATAATGGATTTGATTGATTAATAATATATTTATTAATATAATTATAATACTTGGCTGGAATATAGTAAATTAATCATTCGAATATCAATCATTATATATTCGACAACTAGTAATGAATATCTCTTGGGTTATATTTGAAAAATATAGAGTGTGATGATGAGAAAAATTGTGGTAATGGAGGTTTATTGAAGGGATCAAGAAGAAAACCGATATTCTATAATACCATATTATAATTTTTTTGAATATATTTGAGATTTTTTTATATATTTCAAATTCCATTTAGGTTTTTTATATGAATTAGAGTGTTTGGAGATTCTTAGGGAAGGTTCAAATATGTTCTATCCTGATTTAAATAAGTTTTGTATTTTTTTGTTGAAAATGATAAAGTGAAAGAGGAAGAAAAATATGTAATATTTTTTTAGACGAATAATATTGGAAAACCCTAGCAGTTACACTAAGATGAATAAAATAAATCTTATAGAATATAAGGATTTTTGATAATATAAATAATATCTTAGTGTATATGTAATATATTTTCCTAAGATTATACCGATGTCTGGAAGAGGAAAAAACAATACTTCTATACATAAGGGTCAATCAGACCTTGGAGGATTGAAATTTTAAAATATTGGAGTCAATATGATATGAAAAGTTCAGTTACACATTAGGGTGCTCTCATTCTTCCATAAAAATTTTAAAAATTACATAGTGGGGGAAATATTTTATAAAGTACGAGAGCCACTATGTGATACATAAGAGTTACTTTGCCCTTCCAGTACAGACATAATAGTTAACTTAATGATATTTAATGCTATACATAAGATATTGTAGGATACATAAGTGTATTCAATGAAATATTTAATATTTATTGAGCCCCTCAAAGAGATGTGTAATACTAAAAAACCTCTAATAAAGGTCTCTATTTCAATGTTATGGGAATTCAATAAATGCATTGAGATAATTTTTAGACTAATATATCAAAAATTTAAATTGAAAAATTAATGTAAAATCTTAGTGAATTAAGAAAACGTGATGATGTTGAAGATATTCTTTAAATAATTAATCATTATAATGATTCAAAGAGATATTTTTATCTTTTTTGGGTTTTGATATGATGATCTTTCATCATGGAGAGTAGGAAAAATCTATGAAGAAGACTATATATATATTACATGATGATGTTGGTTAGGTGAATTGATATTCAAACATGTCATGAAGATATAGTCACATCGTAGTTCCTGGTGAAGAATGTTTTGTAGGAGAGCTTAAAACCACTAAATTCAACTATATTTCATCATGATGATGTGTAAATTAAGTTTTCATGTATTTTGGGGAATGATGAACCTTAAATAACTCTGTATATACTTCTAATATTAAACACCAATCCTTGGAGCTATTTTAGGTTTTTTTATTTAATAATTCTCATTGATTAATATTGATGGAGAATTAATGTGATGAGATCAAAGGGTTTTAATATTTAATGTAAGAAAAAATATTTAGTTGAGATTTATAATATATAACAGCTAATAAATGAGAATAATCTTTTTATAAAAAAAGAGATATAGGTATGATTATGTGATAATATTGAAGATTTTTTTCATTGAATAAGATGAAAAAGAAGAATTCTTTTTTGAGTAAGGCTAATGTGTATGAGATTATTGTAGATTATATATTGGAAGTCAAATATTGTTTTTTGGGGAATGAGATCTTACTATTGGGTAAATTTCCATCTATATAAGAAAATACTATCTTATTTCGGTGTGAGTTGGGAGGAACCCTTACAAACTTGACTGCTAGTATCAAAAAACAATCAAGAGATTTCAGTGTGGTTGAGAGACTACCAAACTATTAAGATACAATTAAGGATTTTCAATGAATGTATTTTTGTATTAAACTTCATAATATAGTGTAAATATAAATATAAATATAGACCTGAAAATTTATAGAATTAGATTCTGATATTGGGGATGAGCTATGAATAAATAAATTGTGCGTTTTTCTTTTCTTATTTATTTCATTTTATATAGTGTTGGGTTTTGAGAACTCAAAAATAAGGTCTATATATCATATCTATTGTGGTGGATTGAATTAAAAATGGTGTAAAAGTTTATTTTTAGATAAACTCAATAAAATTCTTGTGAATTCACCCCCTATGGTTTGGCTACACGAATATATTACTTAATTCCAATTGGTATTGGAGATAATACAAGTTTCCTTTGATTAGATCAAATTTTTTGTCCCAATTATTATATATATATATATAATGATGATAAAATGATGTTTCATAATTCTCTCAGATGGATAATACAATTTTCATCCCTTCTAAATAATATTCATAAGTTTCATCCAAAACCTCAAAGAAATTTCAAAGGAAAAAGGAAAAGAAGTTGAGAAATACTTTTAAGGTAAAATTTTGTATACCACATATTAAAGGTAATCAAAAAAATTAGCTATTTAGTCATTTAATAATAATCTTATTAATGAATCACATTAAAAATGTAAAATTTTTGTGTGTACTAAATCGTTGGATGATTTTTATGCTAAAATAAATGACTATTTGAAAAAGTTATATGTTGATTTTTTCACATATATGATTCTATATATTAAGGGAATACATGATAAAAAATCATAACCGGAGTTAGAATATGATTTAATGGATAAAGGATTAGTAAAAAGATTGGGAATGAAAAAAATATAACAAAATATGTCAAAAATTGTAACACCCATGATTTCATAGTATGTTATTTCTTCAAAATAATTCAATAACTTGCACTACACGCAACAATGAGTTCAAGCGCACAACGACATACCAAACTATTTTTTTCAAAAACATTTATGAATATTATTAACTTAATTTTGTTCTTTGTATAATCCATATAATTTTAGAATCCATATTATTAGTTTCCTAGACATAATCTAAGAAAAAATTCATTTTTTTCAGATAAAAGAGGTATTTTTCAAAAAATGATATTTTACCACCTTTTAATGGTGAACCATTTTTGTATCCAATATTTATAACTTTTATATATTCAATTTTCAAAATAAACTTCTTATTTAGAATAAGGACATAATAATTTAGTTTAATTAAATTTTTGGTGTTTTTCTGATAACTTTCATATATGGGTGAATAGTGAAAAACTATATTTTAACTGAAAACAGGTATTTTAATCAAAATAATTTATAATTTTGAATTATAAATTTAAATGGTTTGGAAGTATAATTAGATTATACTTTTATCATTTAATCCAATGATGGTCATTTTAAGTTATTTCACTCTGAGACTCGACATAAACAAGTGTCAATCTTTTGATAGTTATTATTTCTTAAAAATGCGCTTTTTGGTTTTGACAACGGAAATTAATTTTAAATTAATTAATGCAACTTCTGGTTTTGAAATTGGTAAAATATAATTCAATTTTTAATTCGTAATATCAAAATTAGATTAGGGTGAATTTTTGGTATTTTTCTAAAAACATTCAATTTTTGATGAATAGTGAAAAACAATAAGTTATTGTTTAAAACCGACTTTTTATTTAAATAATTATTAGTTTTATTTAAATTTATTATAGGTCAGAATAGATAAATAATACCTATATAAGTTCAATTTAATTCATTGGATTTAGTTTGTAATAATTTTAGATATATTAAAAGTTTATCGAACTTATTACTGTCTTTTACCCACCTCCTAGGAGCATTTAAAAATTTGCATAAAACATAATTTTACCACTTCCGTGAAATGAATTTCGAAAATCCTATAGAAATAGTTGATATCAGTAAGAATAATATGGTTCAATAAGATGAAAATAATTGTTTTTGAATAGTAACTTTTGACTTTTATTTACCATAGTTAAAGGTAAATAGGATAATTCAAGGTAGAAAGAATATTATAATAAAACAAAATTACATTAACACTTGTCCTAACCTTATTGGATGAGTCATGGCTGAACATTGGCATTCTTGGGTCTATTTTCGGACCCCATGGAGCCACTTATGATTGATAATGACACTTTATTTTAAATTAACTTAAAGTAAAGGCAAAAATGACATAAACAAATATCTTTTAGTAAATTAGTTTTTAAATGGGGATATATAATTCATCCTTTTGCCTAATAATATTCATTGGAAATTTAAAGTGATTTCATACATAATGGGGTTTTATTAATATTTTTTGGACATTAAATAAATTAATATATTTATGACACAATGATGATGTAGTAATTACCTTATAAATGAAATATTAAAATAATTGATATTATAAATATCCAAATAAATGTAATTTGAGACTTTTTATGAATTACACTAATTTTATAAGTTAATATTACCTGTAAAGGTTCATTAAATGAATTTTTTTCGAAGTAATAATGCTGTAATGAATTTAACGAAAACAAAATAGAAAATAGTGTCCAAATTGACATAAAACCATTTTTTAAAACAATTATTATATTATTAATTGATATTATATTCCTAAAAATGTAAGGTTCGGCCTAAGGTCTTAAATAATATTATATATGTCATTAATGAACCACTTGAGGTTCTCTTGGATGTTTATATTATGTTGATTAACCATATAATATAAAAATAAAAAGTGACATGGTAAATGTCAAACTATTTACTTAAGAGTTAAATCTAAAAGATAAGGTTAATATAGTAACCCAGACCTTTCTACAACCTATTGATTGAGTGTTTTTTGACCCATACCCACCTTAGGCTTTAAATAATTCCTTTAAATCCATTTTAAACCTTAAATGATTTTATTATAAAATAATAATTCAATATTTTCTTATGGTGCCCCTCACACCTCTTATAAAAGGGCACTCCCCCTTCTCTCAAATTCAGACCTTCGAATCCATTAGGCTCAGCCAAACCTACCCAAATATCCTTCCAAATCTCCTCCCTTCATTGTAGAGGCATTAATTTAGTTAGAAAGCTATCCTAGGGATCCCTTTTATTCAAATCAAAAGGAAGAGCCCGAAGATGAGGTAAATATTTTATCACCTCTTTCAAGTTACTTTCTTCTTACACATCCTATTTATTTGTTGTTTCCATTCTAAAATGATAACTCTAGTATATTTTATATACTATAATGGTATTATAAAAATATTACAACCGTATTCATTATTATATCCATCTTTTGAATGAGATGTCACCATAAGTGCGTACGTACGACTTACCCTCTCCACGACGTGGGGTAATTGTTATTCAATACATTATTATTTGGATGGGTATAATAATGTTGTGTAATTGATGTAAATAATAAATATAACATGATAAATATTATGTATATATGATATAACATCAAATTATATATTATTTTAATATCAAAAAAATTATATTGTCACTCGTGTGTACGTACGGATTACCGTCTCCACGAACGCGATGAGATTCATTCTCAGTCGTATCCATTATAGACTAGTTTTCATTATAGGATTACAAATAATGATTAAAGACTTAATTTCATTTAGAATATGAATAAGATACATCCTATCCATAACAAACATTACTTATGTAACAAAGCATATAAAAGAAAATGAATGAGTAAACACCCGATATGACGATAATACTAAGTTATTATTAAAAAAGAAATGTTAAAATATCATATATGATATCATATTAGTGTTTATGATTCTTGTATAATTTAATGAAAATTATTTCACCATTATTCATGATTTTAACCTACCCTCTACCAAGGAAAAGTACAAGTTAAGGGTTAATTCTACCATCTCTTTATTATCCATGGTTTTTTTATGTAAGTATCTACTGCGACCTGTTTATTATCCACATCCATGTTTCTTAAAAATTCATTTAAAAAAATATATAATATTTAATAGACAATGGGTTAGAGTCATTTATAACTCTATTTGAACTTATATGTTTTTAAAGGAATCTTTCAATCGTTTTCCAAACAAGGTACTTTACAACCTTTTCGACAAAATTGAGGTAAGAATGTTTTTTTTAACTTGTAGGGGGTGCGGTTAATCTCCACCATTATAACATCATCAAGGCTTCCCTTACCAGATTATAAGAATTTATTTCAAAATAAAAGTTTTAGTTATAATTATGTCACTCTTAAATTATTTCAAAATAGAATAATATACTTCTTTAAAATAGTTTTGATTTCATATATGTCAACATCTGTAGATAAATTTTACACTTGTTTGAAGTTGATTTATTATGATACAAATAATCCATATTGTATTAAAGGTTTTGTGATATTTTTTACTGTGGACGTATTATTTTTATACCATTCATTGTTTATTGATAAAGTATTGACATTTCATATACTATTTTTAATACGAACATTTAGGTTATATTACAACCTTTTCATATAAAAAATGTATTGGACTTAGTAAGTGATGGGTGGAGCCCGCTATAGCCTCTCGATGCATCGGTAGGTCTCATGAGACAACTAGACGTGGAATTGGCTGAGGCCTTTCCAAATTTGATATATGGCTTTGGATGAGCCCTTAATAATTTTTAGACGTCTTGGCTGAGGCCATGACAAAATGTTTCAGAATGTCTGGCATTATACATTCCCGCATTATAAAAATAATATGTATGGTTCATGTTGTCATTCAACTAGTAGAATACCCATGATTATGTTTTTTTATGGCATTATTTAATAAGCTCATATTTCTTCCATAAAATTATTCATGTTTATTAATGGTAATGGAATGTGTCTTTAATTATTCAGCATGCTTAATATTTATGTTATCTTCCACTGTATTGCTTACCCTTACTGAGCATTTGAGCTCACCCCATTCTTATTTCTCATTTTCCCAATATCCGAATAAGTGTTTTATGTTTAAGAAGTAGGGTTATCCTAAGAGAACAATGGAATTCTCAATGGATTTTTGTGTGTGTTGTGTGTTGGAATGTGTAATGTAACATTTATGTATGTAATAAATTTTCCAAAACGGATAAACTAATCGATCTTTCGAGATTTGATTCCATGTAATCATACCAATGTATTAAAATAATGCACCGACTCTGGGTAACTAGGGTTGTGGAGTTATAGTTGTTATCAGAGGAATTTTAGTACAAACTTTGTAAATTAGATTTAGATAAACTCTGATTTGAGCACGTAGCCCTAATATAGACATTGAGGATTAGTATAGAAGAACTTCTTAGAATTTTATTCTTGTAGATATTTAGTATGTTTTCCGATAATATATATCCCTTTCAATATACGAGCAGGTAGAGGGAGCTCTGGGATAGATGTACCTAAGGGTAACACCAAAAACACTGCTTTGAGCTAGACCCGAACGGTAACTGGTGCACGACAACAGGCATTACGATACGCTTAGTTATGACACTCCTAAGGGATATGCTTAGGATAATTCTCATTTTATTAACAAATAATTACGAGGGATTTATGAGTATATACCTCCTTGAAGTAAATATTTTTATGATTATGGATTATATCCATAAACTGTTCAATTTATGTTAGGTATTTTAAAAGTTTTGAATTATTCATTGCAATTCATAAACTTATCTACTATATGTCATTATATAGAAATGGCGCCTAGTAGAAGGAATGTGAACTCAAGCAATACATATGATCCAATGAGTAATAAGGAACATATCTTTCACGGTATTAAAACAAAATTTTTAAGGGAAAAAGTATCCCATGTATTCTCAACAAATGAATAAATAGTATCATGTGTTAATAAGATAAGTAAAGAATTCTCTGAGTCCTATTGATTTTAAGGGAAGTAAGAGAAGAAAATAATGGAAGATAGAAAGATGGATAGAGGGAAGAGGGAAAAGGATGATTTTCCCATATGTGATAACTATGGAAGAATCACCTTGGTAAATTCTTGAAAGGAATGTGAGTTTGTTATAAGTGTGGAAAAAAGGACAGCAAGTACATGATTTCTAGGGTAAGAAAATAGTTTCCAATATACAATGCTTCATCAGCAAGGAGTTGGGACACTACGCGAATCAATGTCCAAATCATCAGAGTATGTAACACCCCATGATTTCATTGTATGTTAGTTATTTACTATAATTAAATAACTTACACAACAAGCAACATCGTGTTCAAGCACACCACGATATACCAAACTAGCCATTCAAAAGTTGTTATGAATAGTATAAATAGATTTTTGAACTTTATATAAACCTAATAATTTTAGAATCTATATTAGGAGTTTCTTAGACATAATGTAAGGACAAATTCATATTTTAAGATAAAAGAAGTATTTTTTAAAAAAATCAATTTTGCTACCTTTTAAGGGAGACCCCTTTTTTAATCCAATATTTGAAACATTTATGTATTAAATTTGAGAAAATAATCGTCTTATTTGGGATCGGGACATAATAATTTAGTTTCAATAAATATTTGGTGTTTTCCTGATAACTTTCATATTTGGGTGAATAGTGAAAAGTAATATATTTTAACAGAAAACAACTTTTTTAATCAAAACAATTTATAGTGTTCAAATATACATAGGAATGGTTTGGATGTATTATTAGTTAATATTTTTACCATTTAATGCAATGTTGGTCATTGGAAGTAATTTCACTTTGAAATTGGACATAAACAAATGTCAATCTTTTGGTAGTTATTCTTTCATAAAAATACGTTTTTTGGTTTTGACAATGGGAATTAAATTTAAACTAATAAATTAAATTTATAGGTTTTGAATTTGGTAAAAATATACTTCTTTTTTGAATTCAGAATATCAAAATTAGCTTAGGGTGAATTTTTGGCATGTTTATGAAATCATTTAATTTTTGATGAATAGTGAAAAATAATGAGTTATAGCGTAAAAATGAATTTTAATTTAAATAATTATTTATTTTATTTAAATTTATTTTAGGTCAAAATAGATACACAATACCTATATAATTTCAATTTAATTCATTGGAATTATTTTATAATAATTTTAGATATATAAAAATTTTATTTAACTTTTTAGCGTCTCTCACCCACCTCCAACGATCATTTGCAAATTTACATAAAACTAAATTTTACTACTTCTGTGAGTTGAATTTCAAAAATCTGAGAGACATGGTTAGTATCAAGGAGTAAAATTTAGTTCAATAAGATAAAAATAATTTCTGGGGAATATTAATGTTTAACTTTTATTTACCACCGTTAAAAGTAAATAGGGAAATTAAAGGTAAAAATGATATTATTATTTCCCTAAAACTTGTCCTAATTCTATTGGATAAGTATAATTCGACCAAAAAAACCGTAGGAATAAATTATGAACCTCTTTGGTCCACATGGATTAGATTAGGACATTTATTATTATTTAATTCAATGAAAAGTTAAAAGAGTTAAAATAAATGTTTAATAAATAAAACATTTTTAATATAGGGTTACACATAAGATAAATTCGACTATAAATATTCATTATAAATATAAAAATATTTCCTACATAATGGTATTTTATATTTATTTTTTATACATTAAATAATTTAATTTATTAATGACATAATGATGATGATGTAATTACCTAATTAATGAAAAATTAAACTAATTGATACAATAAATATACAAATAAATGTTATTTAAGACTTTTTATTAATTCCACTAATTTAATATGTTAATATGTAATATTAGGGTTGGTTAGATGAAATTTTTTATAAGTAATAATTCTGTTATAAATTTAGAAAAAATAAAATACCAAATAGTGTCAAATTTGACATAAAAGAGTTTTTAAAACAAATATTATATTAATAATTGATATTCTATTCTAAAAAAATAAAAGGATAGGTCAAATGACTTATATAATGATTGGTGTATCATTAATGAACCACTTGCAGTTCGCTTGGAAGTATATAGTAAGTTTAGTAACCATATAATATAAAAAAACAAAGAGACGTGGTAAATGTCAAACTATTTAACTAAGAGTTAAATCTAAAAGATAAAGTTAATATAGTGACCCAATCCTATATAAAACCTATTGGTTGAGTGGTTTTCGACCCATCCAAAAATTATCATTAATATAATATATTTTGGAGCCATTTTAAACAGAAATTTATTTTATTATGAAATAATATTTCTAGTCTTTCCTAAGGTTCCCCTCACCCCTCTTATAAAAGTGTACTCCTCATTCCCTCAAATTCACACCATCAAAGCCTTTTGGCTCTGTCATACTCTACACAAATATCCTATCAATTTTTCTCCCTTCATCCTATAGGCCTTAATTTAGTCAGAAAGCCAACCTAAGAGTCACTTTTCATCAAATCAAAATGAAGAACATGAAGAAGAGATAAATATCTCACACCTCTTCCAAGTTCCTTTCTTCTTCCACTTCCTCTTTCCTTGTTGTTTCCATTATAAAATAATAACTCCAGTATATTCTATATAATTTGATGTTATTATTAATATGGTACATCCATATTCATTATTCGATCCATCATTTTACTAACATGTCACCATACGTGTGTACGTACGGCTTACTGTCTCCACGTTGTGGTGTAATTGTTATTCAATACATTATTATTTGGATGGGTATAATAATGATGTGTAATTGAAGTAAATAATAAATATAACATTATAATTATTCTTTATATATGATATACCATCCAATTATATATTATTTTAATATAAAAAGAATGATATTGTCGCTCGTGCGTACGTACAGATTACCGTCTCCACGATCGCGATAAGATTCATTCCCCATCGTATCCATTCAAACTAATTTTTATTTTATGATTAAAAAATGTTTATATACATTTTATCATTCTGTATATGAATAAGATACATCCCATCCATAAAAAATATGACTCACATAACAAAGAATATAATGGAAAATGAATTTGTTAACACTCGAAATGACGATAATACTAAGATATACTTAACAAAGCAATGTTAAAAGATCATATATGATATCATATTAATATATATAATTCTTTTATAATTTAAAAAAATTATTTGACCACTATATATGAGTTTAACCTACCCTCAAACAAGGAAAACGTACAAATCAGGGGGTTTTCTTATCTCACTCTTAATTTCATGAGATTTCCATTGTTCGCCACTTATTTGTTGCATGTGGGGTATTGTGTATGGCCATTTGATATATATATTATAATGTTTATCTTTATATTAATGGTATTTTGTGATTCATTTTTTGGTTATTAACTTTTGGTTATACGACTCGATTGATTAAAATGAAATAAGGGTTTCTCATCTCACTTTTTATTCCCGTGGGATTCATGGTATATTGGCCACTATTTCCATTTGTGTGGTGTCTGTACTGTCCATGATTTTATTCATTGCTTAATATTCTATAGTTAATGTGTATTTACATCATCAATGTATAATCATTATTTCATGGTATGTATGTTTCTTAAGTTACCAAATTGGTAAGGGAATTTCGAATTTCAATTTCCACTCATTCAACTTTACGCATAATTCATGGATTATTTTACTCCATGATTATGTGTGGAATCAGTATTTATTATTTTTGTTGAAATTTACACTCCTCTTTCTATGGATATACTTTTAATACACATAATCATTCCATTGATAAATTCTCTTGTCATCGATATGAGCATGATAAGAGTAATTTTAACTCAATCTCTATTCATTGAGTTAAACATGCAATTCATTGGTGTATTTTTTTCAAGAATATATGTGAATGTCCTCTGATTTATTTTCATTTAATATCCAATAATATTGAGTGTATATATATTTTTCACACATAATTATGTCATTGATTTATCCTTAACCTAAGGATACATTCTTTATAAGATATTTCATCTCAATTTCGATTCCATTGAGACTTATTTGTTGTTATACACCAAATCACTTATATATGGTGTATATAATGTACTTCGACATAGTATATCACAAATCCCTTTATTCTTGTGATATTAAAATGTTCTGATTTCCTCAATTATTTTTATTCAATTTTCACTCTTTTTGTTTGGAACTCTTACTAAGATATCATTTTAAAATGTTTTAAAGATTTATTATTGTAAATATTTCTCATTACTATCCATGTTTTAAAAATGGTTTTAAGAAATTCTTTATATGGAAATTAGAGTTTTAAAATTAAAATTCCTTTTAAAAGATTCAATGTGGTATGGGACACTTTGATTCAAAAAACCTTTTTAAACGGATTCTTGATAAATAGTGAAACTCTTTACTGTTTTCAAGAAAAGGGGGATATTTCTCTTAAATAGTTTTGATGGGTATTTTAAACTACATCAATATCATTCATTATTCTCTATTGATGTTGATATATTATAATAAAATCTTCCATATTTTGGTGAATGAGTAATGTTTGACTGTGGATATGAATTTTTTATACCATTCATGGTTTGGGGTTAAAATATTGACATTTCGTATGCTAGTTTTAATACGAATGTTAGATTATGCTTCAACCATTTCATATGAGTAATTCATTGGAATTAGTAAGTGATCGGTGGAGCCCTCTATGTCTCCTCGATAATCGGTAGGTCTCATGAGACACACTAGTGTCTTGGTACAAGGCCCTGACAAAATCTTCTTTGTAGTATTGGCACAAGGCCTTGACTATGTGGTTATGAAAGTCTGGTTTTATGCATTCCATCATTATAAAAGTGGCTATTGATATTGCATGTGACTATTTGACTAGTAGAATATCCTTGTGAATAATTAAATGACATTATTTGATTATATCATTTCCATAACATGCTGATGTTCAAGTTTAAAAGGCATTTGTTTTAGTCTTATACACTACCTTAAATGTTTTTGCTTATTTATGAAAGTTTCTGCTATAATGTTATCCTTACTGAGAATCTAAGCTCACCCCTTTCTATTTTTTATTTTCCCAGGATTCAAAGAAGTATATTATGACTGACCTGCAGGGATAGTCTAAAGGATCTCAGTGTTGTCTATGGAATCAATGTTGTTGTCATTTCCTATTTTATGATGTAATATAAACCTTATGAATGTATCTAGTACTTCCAAGGCTACTAAACTAATCGGTCTTTCGAGACTTGATCTTTTATGATCATTCCAATGATACATAATAATGCCCCAAATCTGGGGTTGGGGCATTACAATTGGTATCAGAGGAAGTTTAGTAAAAACATTGGAAACTAGATTTAGATAAACTCTGATTAGAGCACATAACCCTAAGATAGACATTGGGGATTAGTATAGTGTAACTTCCTAAAATTTTGGTATTGTAGTGATTTTGTGAGTTTTTCAAGCAATACATCACTGTCTGGATACAAGAAGGAAGAGGCAGATCTGGTATAGATGTACCTAGGGGTAAAGCCCAAAAATACCACTTTGAGATAGACTTTAACGGGAACTGGAGCACGATTACGGGCCTTGCTGCACTCTTGGTTATGACACTCCAGGGGGATATTCATTGGACAATTTACATTTTCTTTAAAAACTGATTTGAAGTATTTTAAAATAATATGAGAATAAATGACCTTGGTTAATCCTAAGATGTTTCAAATAGAAAATATGGTGTCATGATATTCTCAAAATGATTTTATGACTAATGTTACTCACACAATGCTTTCTGGTTTTAGTCAATGGCTGGATTCCAATGAAGTCATAGTAACATTTAGAATGATGTACAAGGAGGGAACGGTGGTAAAAATGAGAAACAAAATGGAATGTTGATAGGTGTAAAAGATATAGTGTTCATGCCAAATCAGTTTTCCAAAAATTTGATCAACAAAATATATATTTACCAACTCTCGGACTCAACAAATTATTGAAAGGTGATGAATGATAAGAGCATGAGGAGTGGATACCATTTAGAAAATAATCCTCAATTTCCTTAATGTAGGAAATGTGAAAGGAGACACCCAGGAAAGTGTCTCAATGGACCAAATAAATGCTTTCCATGTGGGAAAGGAGGACATAAAGTGAAGAATTACCGTGGATAAATGAAGAGTACTATGGAAGAAAATAAAAATGGCCCCAAGAATCCATTTACAGTCATTTTCCCTAAATGTAGGGGACCTGGCCATTACTCATGTGAATGACCTATTCAATAGGATATTTTATTGGTCAAAGGAGAAGCTATGTGGAAATAATTGGTTGGAGAAATTTTTAAAAGTATTAGTTCGCCATGTTGATGGGATTAATTTGGAATAATATTTTCTTGTATTTGTAACCCTGTAGTATATCATGTGAAAATTATATATGAGGAAGACTTATCTTTTCTCATGGGGATATAGTTATAAATAACCATTTGGTTTTATATGATCATTAGGTTTGAGGCAATTAAAAGTTATTATATTTTGGTATGAAAATGCAAGGTATGAGATAACATTTGTGGTAAAATTATGTTATGATTATTTTTGGAATTTTTATCATTTTGGTAATGTTATAAAATATAGTTTTTTAGAAAGTACAACACGCAGACCATGTGACAATCCGTCTCATCAGACAAAGTTGTGTGAATCAAACCCACAACCTGAGTGCGATTAGGATTTGTCACCTACCACTGGACTACATGAAGCCCCTAGTTAGTGTGACTAATTATTTTTAGTTAAATTATTTTATTGATCAATAATATGTTGATTTGGGATCTTATGTCTTATCAAATGAATACCCTTAGTATATGAAAATGATTTGGTGATTAAGTGATAAATGTTATTTTGGAAGAAGTTCTCTTTGTTGGGAACACTACATACCCATGTAAAATAGAATACTATAGGATTTTATTTGAGGAGTAATGGTGGATTTTTATCTATGCTATTATTATGGATTTATAGTGATTTGGGTTATTTAAGGAAATGATTAACCTCTAATAGAGAATATGTGATAAGGTTAATTACTTTTATGTGTGTGATTTTAAGAGAAGTTGATGTCATTTGGAGATACAATTTAACAAGGAAGACTACATAACCAAATTCTTCTATGTTTTGGGTTTCAATATTAGTTTGGATTATATTGAAAGATTTAAAGGACAATAATTTATTGAATGGTATTTATATAACTTTGGGGTATTTTTGGATTAATTTTAGAAATTAAGAATAGTGTTCCTTTCTCTAAAGGAATATCCTTTTGGTGGATCATCAGCTTTTTTACTAACCATTTTGGTTTTGATAAATCTCTAAATAAAACATAAATATATAGTTTATCCTTTGTGAATCATGTGATTCTCTAGAAATTTATTCTAGATCTTCTGGTGTGACCAAGTCTTCTTGAATACTCATCGTTTCAAAATAATTGGTTAGTTGTATAAATTTTTTAAAAAATTAAACTATACATAAAAAGTACATATATCTCTTTATGTTCTTAGTCAATCTCATTAATAAATTCCTTATCTTTATGAAATGTAACTTAAAACAAAACAATGTTGTCTCTTTACTTTTCCTACTCGGAAACTAATGAACATTTGTACCATCACAAGTTTGTGGTCTTCTTTTTGTTAACTTTTTCATGATCATGTTTTCTATCCCTCTCCATCATAACTTGACACTATTTTTATCTTCCATATCCATGTTTTCCTACATGGAATCGTAGTATGGGTTATCTAGGGTGACCTTTGTACTTTTCTTTCATTCTTTTAATGTGATAATTTTATTGACTCTTTTTTCGATGTGGGACATTCCATTATACTCCCAAAACCAATTTTAAAAATCAAGGGGACATAATTTATTGAAGGAGGGAAGAATGTAACACCCCAAGATTTCATAGTACGTTAGATCTTCAAAGTAATTATATAACTTACACTACACGCATCATCGAGTTCTAGGGCACCACGACTTACCGATCTAGTCATTCAAAAGCAGTTATGAATAGTATTAACATAATTTTGAACATTACATAACCCTTATAACTTTACAATCTATATTATTAGTTTCATATACATAATGAATGGATAAATTCATTTTTTCAGATAAAATATGTATTTTTTAAAAAATGCCATTTTACCGACTTTTATGGAGAACCCTTTTTAAATACAATATTTAAAACTTTTATATATTATATTTGACAAAATACACTTCTTCTTTGGGATCGGGACATAAGAAATTAGTTTCAATAATTTTTTGGAGTTTTTCTGATAACATTCATATTAGGGTGATTAGTGAAAAATAATATATTTTAACTGAAAACAACTTTTTTAATGAAAATATTTTATAGTGTTCGAAGATACATATGAATGGATTGGATGTATAATTAGATTATATTTTTACCATTTAATCTAATGTTGGTCATTGGAAGTAATTTCAATTTGAAATTGGATATAAACAAATGTCAATCTTTTGGTAGTTATTATTTCATAAAAATACGATTTTTGGTTTTGACAAAGGGAATTTATTTTAAACTAATAAATTAAATTTCAAGGTTTTGAATTTGGTAAAATAGACATCATTTTTTAATTCAGAATATCAAAATTGGCTTAGGGTAAATTTTTGGTAGGTTTCTGAAAACTTTTAATTTTTGATAAATAGTGAAAAACACTGAGTTATATTTTAAAACCGAATATTTATTTAAATAATTATTTATTTTATTTAAATTTTGTTTAGGTCAAAATATAAAAATAATACCTACATAAGTTCAATGTAATTCGTTGGAGTCGGTTTTTAATAATTTTAGTTATATAAAAATTTAAATGAACTTTTCACCGTCTTTTACCCACCCCCTATGAGCATTTGCAAATTTACATAAAACATAATTTTACCACTTCTGTGAGTTGAATATAGAAAATCCTGGAGACACGGTTAATATCATGTAGTATAATGTGGTTCAATAAGATAAAAATAATTTTTGGTGAATAGAAACTTTTAACTTTTATTTACCACGGTTAAATGTAAATTGGACAATTTAAGGTAAAAATTATATTATTATTACCCTAACACATGTCCTAATTATATTGGATAAGTATAATTAGACCAAAAACAACCTTAGAAATAAAATATTAACCTATTTGGTCCACTTGGATTAGATTATCACATTTATTATTATTTAATTCAAATAAGAGTTAAAAGAGTTAAAATGAACATTTAATAATTAAAACATTTTTAATATATGGTTACACATAAGATAAATTCGACTATAAATATTTATTATAAATATAAAAATATTTCATAAATAATGGTATTTTATTTATATTTTTTATAGATTAAATAATTTAATTTATTAATAAAACAATGATGATACAGTAATTACCTAATTAAAGAAATATTAAACTGATTGATACTATACATATCCATATAAATGTAATTTGAGCCTTTTTATGAATTCCAATAATTTAATATGTTAAAATGACATATTGGGGTTGTTTAGATGAATTTTTTTTAAAATTAATAATTCTGTTAAGATTTTATCAAAAACAAAATACCAAATAGTGTCAAAATTAACAGAAAATAGTTTTTAAAACAAATATTATATTATTAATTAATATTCTATTCGTAAAAGACTGTGGTTTCGAAAAAGGAATTATATAACTATAGGTGTATCGTTTATGAACCACTTGGGGTTCTCTTGGACGTATATAGTATGTTTATTAACCATATAATATAAAAATACAAAGAGACATGGTAAATGTCAAACTATTCAACTACGAGTTAAATCTAAAAGATAATGTTAATATAGTGAACCAAACATGTCTAAAACCTATTGGTTGAGTGGCTTTAGACCCATCCCCACATTATCCTATAATTAATATATTTTTGATCCCTTATAAACCAAAATTTATTTTATTATAAAATAATATTTCAAGTTTTTTCTAAGATGCCCCTCACCCCTCTTATAAAAGGGTACTCCCCCTTCCCTCAAATTCACACCTTCAAATACTTTTTGCTAGGAAATTCTCTACCAAAATACCCTCAACTATCCTCCCTTCATTCTAGAGGCCCTAATTTTGTCAAAAATCCAACCTAATGATCCCTTTTGATCAAATCAAAAGGAAGAACCTGAAGAAGAGGTAAATATCTAATCATTTCTTTCAAGTTCCTTTCTTCGCCCACTTCTTCTTTCATTTTTGTTTCCATTATAAATTAATAACTCTAGTATATTATATATACTGTGATGTTATTATGAATATGTTACATCCATATTCATTATTATATCTATACTTTGAATGAAAAGTCACCATACGTGCGTACGTACGACTTACCGTCTCAACGTCGTGGTGTAATTGATATTCAATACATTATTATTTGGATGGGTATAATAATGATGTCTAATTGATGTAAATAATAAATATAAAATTTTAATTATTCTTTATATATGATATACCATCCAATTATGTAACGCCCCGACCCCAGCTGCCCAGAGTCGGTGCATTACTTCGTAACATTGGCATGATCACAAGAAAGATCAAATCTCGAAAGACCGATTAGTTTAGTAGCCTTGGAAACACTAGATATAATCATAAAGTTTTACATTACATTTCAAAGTGAAAAACTACTACAACAACATAATGTTTCCACAGTCCACACTATAATCCCCTCATAATATCCCTGCAGGTCATTCATAACTTACATCTTCACATCCTGGGAAAAATAAAACATAGAAAAGGGGTGAGCTCAAATTCCCAGTAAGGATAACAATATAGCGGAAACTTTCATAAATAAGAATAAACATTTAAGGCAATGCATTACTAAAACAAAAGCCTTTTAAAATTGAACTTCAACATGGTATGGCAAAAGTAAAATGAAATAATGCCATTTACTTATTCACATGGATATTCTACTAATCGAATAATCACATGCAAAAATCAATAACCACATTCATAATGTTGGAATGCATAATGATAAACGTTAATTTCTTTGTCTAGGCCTCATCCCAAGACCTAGGGGTTACTTCTAACCGGAACCCAACCCGGAGTGCCTCTAATAACCGGACACCAACCCGGAGTGCCTCTAATAACCGGACACCAACCCGGAGTGCCTCTAATAACCGGACACCAACCCGGAGGGCATACTTTTACCAGTCCCTAACCTGGAGGGATTACTTTAACCAGTCCCCAACCTGGAGGGCTTACTTTTACCAGTCCCCAACCTGGAGGGATTACTTTTACCGGTCCCCAACCCGGAACATACTTGTTTAGCACATTCTTCTGAAGAAAAGTTTGAAATATAACACAAACATTCGGGTTAAAACTAGCATACGAAATGTCAATAGTTTCACCATAAACTATGAATGGTATAAAATAGCACATCCACATTCAAACATATCACAAAACCTTCAATACAATATAGAAGTTTTGTATTATAATAAATCAACTTCAAATAATCTTAAAATCCATCAAAGGATGTTGACATAGATGAAATCAAAATTCTTTTAAAAGAAGTATCTCCTTTTATTTTGAAATCATTTAAGATCCATATAAAATAAAACATTTTCTTTGAAAATATTCTTATAAGCTTGTAAGGAAAGCTTTGAAGATTTTATAACGGCGTAAAATAACCGCACACGCCGTATAAGTTAAAAAAAACATTCTTACCTCAATTCTGTCGAAAAGGTTAAAAAGGACCTTGTTTTGAAAACGACGGAAAGATTCCTTTATAAACCTCTTATAAAAAGTCAAACAAGGGTATAAATGACTTTAACCCATATTCTTGTAAATAGTAAAAATGTTTTGAAATACATTTCGAAGAAACATGGATGTGGATGATAAAGAGATCCCAGTAGATTATTACGTATAATACAACCTCGGATAATGAAGAGATTGTGAAATAACCCTTACCTTGTACTTTTCCTTGGTTGGGGTAGGTTAACCTCCTGTATAATGGTAAAATAGTTGTTATTAAATTATACAAGAATCATATATAATAATATGATATCATATATGATCTTTTAACATTGATTTGTTAATAATATCTTAGAATTATCGTCGTTTCGGGAGTTAACTTACTCATTTTCTTTTATATGTTTTGTTACATAAGCCATGGTTGTTGTATCTTATTCATATCCAGAATGATATCTAGTCCTTAAACATCATTTTTAAATCATAAAATGATAATTATACTTGAATGGATACGATGGAGAATGAATCTCATCGCGTTCGTGGAGACGGTAGTTCGTACGTACGCACGAGCGACAATATCATTCTTTTGATATTAAAATAATATATAAATGGATGGTATATCATATATACAGAATCATTAACATGTTATATTTATTATTTACATGAGTTACACATCATTATTATACCCATCCAAATAATATTATATTGAATAACAATTACACCACGACGTGGAGACGGTAAGCCGTACGTACGCACGTATGGTGACATGTTATTCAAAGGGTGGATAGAATACTGAATATGGTTGTACCATATTTATAATAACATCACAGTATATGTAAGATACTGGAGTTATTATTTTAGAATGGTAAGAACAAAGAAAGAGGAAGTGGAAGAAGAAAGGAACTTAGAAAAGGGTGGTGAAATCATTACCTCTTCTTCGGGTTCTTCCTTTTGATTTGATCAAAAGGGCTCCATAGGTTGGCTTTCTGATCAAACTAAGGCCTCTAGGTTGTATTGAGGGGTGTTGGGATAGTATTTGGGCAGAGTTTGGACGAGCCAAGTGGCTTGAGAGGTGTGAGGAAAAGAGAAGGAGGAGTGCCCTTTTATAAGAGGGGTGAGGGGCACCTTTGGAAAAGCTAGAAATATTAATTTATAATAAATTCATTTTCGGTTTCTAATGGCTCCAAAGTTGATTATTCAAAGGCTAAGGTGGGGATAGGTCGAAAACCACTCAACCAATAGAATTTAGACAGGTTTGGGTACTTATATTAACCTTATCTTTAAGTATTAACTCTAAGTTATTTAGTTTCACTTTTACAATGTCTCTTTGTATTTTTATATAATATGGTTAATAAACTTACTATATACATCCAAGAGACCCCCAAGTGGTCCATTAATGATTAACCTATCATGATATAAGTCTCTTGGCCGAACCTTAGATTTTTAGGAATTTAATATCAATTAATAATATAATATTTGTTTTAAGAACTCTTTTATGTCAATTTTGACACTATTCAATGGTTGATTTTTGTGAAACTCATAACAGATTGATTACTTCGAACAAATTCAATTAACTCAATCCTAATATATCATATTATCCTAGAAAATTAGTTTAATTCATTAAAAGTTTCATATTATATTTATTTGGGTATTTATAATATCAATTATGTTAATTTTTCAATATTATAGTAATTACTGCATCATCATTGTGTCATAAATAAAATAAATTATTTGATGTCTAAAAATTATAAATAAAATATCATTATGTAGGAAAACGTTTTAGCTTTCTAATGAATATTTATAATCGAAAATCCAATATGTATAACCCTATGTAAAAATTGTTCTTCTAAAAGATGTAAGCTTATGCCATTTTTATTTTTATTTGAGCTTTATTAATATAATGTGTCATTATCACTTACAAGTGGATCCATGGGGTCCCAAAATAGACCCAAAGATGCCCATGGTCGACCATCTATCAACCAATAGGGTTAAGACACGTTTTAGGGTAATTTAGTATTATTATAATATTATTTTTTAACCCTTATTTACCGGATTTACCCTTAACCATGGTAAATAAAATATTTACCGCAGTAATTATTCAAAATGTCTAAAAATAAAAGTTACCCATTTACACAATTTGAACATCCTGATTCCAAATATGGAATCCATTTTCCTAATTTCAAAACACAGAAGTGGCAGAAATTAATTTAAAATTAATTCCCGCTGTCAAAACAAAAAGCGTGTTTTTAAGAGATAATAACTATCAAAAGATTGACACTTGTTTATGTTCGGTTTAATTGTAAAATTATGTCCAATGATAAACATTAAATTGAATGGTAAAAATATATTCTAAATATACTTTAAAACCACTCAAATTCATAATTTATCACTATTAATTATTTTGATTAAAAAAGTTGTTTTTAATTAAAATTTAGTAATTTTCACTATTCATCAAAATATGAAAGTTATCCGAAAAGTACCAAAATTTCACCTTAGGCTAAATTTGATATTCCGAATCCAAAAATGAAGTCCATTTTAAAATATAAAATATATATAACTTCAAAAAGTAGGTATTACTATTCATAACAGCTAGTTTGATTGGTTACGGTGTGTTAGAACTCGAAGTTGCGTACAACACACGCTACTGTTTTATTCAAAGGAAAGCGTACCGTGGAAGCTTGAGATGTTTCATTTTAAATTTTTTTGATGTCTCCATTTAGTCAAAAAGTTTAAAATATTGTATTTAAAAAGGTTTCACTATTAAAAGTTGATAAAAGTGTAATACTGAAAATGAATCTGTTCTTGCATTATGACTAAGAAACTCATAATATGGAATCTAAAATTATAAGGATTATATAAAGTTTAAAATTTAGATAATACTATTCATAACATCTTTTGAATGGCTTTTTTTTTTGTAAGTCATGGTGTGATTGAACTCGGTGTTGCGTATAGTGAAAGTTATTGAATTATTTTGAAGAAATAACACACTATGAAATCTTGGGGTGTTACATTCTCCCCTCCTTCAATAAATTGCGTCCTCGTAATTTGAAATTGTTCTTCAAAAATAAAAGGATGAAAATAGAAAATATATTTGTGGTAAAACCCACATCGGAAATTGGGTTACTAAAATTTAGTCTTAATATGAGGAAAAGAGAAATGAACGGGTCATCACCAAATTATGATCTCGATTAGGAGAACATTGGTGGCAATTAGAGACATATAATCGGAGGAAAAATGTAAATATTTATAGGTAGTGATTGAGGTCATCAATCACAAACAAGTGTAAAATTGAGGTCCTTAAATTCATCAATCTATGATGATTTGAAATACCATCGGTTCAACAAAACATAGGGTATTAGGATAACACATTTTTGACATTTCAAAATATCTTAGTTGAAATCCCACATCGAAAAATGAATTAATGAGGCCTCTATTTAAAACAAAGAGTGGAAAGTATGAAGATTACCGAACATAGCACATGCTAGGGTTCCATGTAGGAAAATATAGATATGGAGGAAAAATCTAACCATCAATTATCTGATGGAGAGTGGTAGAGAACATGGCTATGAAAAGGCCAAAAATCCCAAAGCCATAAATTAGTGATGATTTAAGGTACCATCTAGGACAACATTTTTGTTCTAAGTTCCTTTTATTAATGTTGAGGAATTTATTTATGAGATTGGCTAAGATCATAAGGAGATATAATTACATTATAATTAGAGTTTTATCCACTAATAAATTTCTACCACAAACTCATCTTTCACTCTAAATGATAATAGAACGTAAAAAAAAAAATTCTATTTATACTATTCGTACAGGGTTCCAAAATAAATGAATTTATAATTCATCTACCAGATCTTTAAAAAAAACTACATTATTTAATCCAGGACATCTCGTGGGATAGTGGTAGGTGATACACTCTTGTCGCCCTTCGGTTGCGGGTTCAAGTCTCACAGCCTTGCCGGCCGCGACGGGTTGTCGCCCGACCTCCGGGTTGTCCTTTTATGGCAATCCAAAATAATCCAAACTAGAACTATCAAAAATACTTCTGTCCAAACTCACAGTCCAACATTTATAAGGAAGGTAAACATAATGCAGATCCTATTTACCCCGTAATAGCATATGAATACTTTCATCATGTATTCTTTTAATACACTGAAACATCCTGAATTACCATATTCCTTATTGATTACATTCATTCTCCCTTATTCCATATAGAATGCTGGATATACTTCGTCAATCCAAAAATGTTTTAAACCCCAACAAAATGATGGAATATACAAATCATTAATCAGTTTCAAGGTAGTCAAGAATATCCAATATAATTTATCCAAATCAATCATGTATTATTCTAAAATCACTAACTCGGTATCAGAATCATATTATGGTTTATCTTTCTCTCAACCATATATTTTCCAAAAATTTATCCTACTATTGAGTCACTTTTCTTTGTTCCACACAATCTCAAGTCCTTAATGAAATAGTACTGCAGTACAATCCTTATATACTCCATAATTATTATAACAAGTACATTGTTGATACAACACTCAATTGACATAATCAACATAAGAACTCTAATCATTCCTCTTCATCTGTGGTAGTATCATAACTTGATTATTATCCAATAGCATCATTTGCGTCATAGTCTGATGACTGGGACATAGGTTCGCGTAGTGTCCAAACTCCTTGCAAATGAAGCATTGTACATTTGAAACCATTTTCTTACCCTTGCAGTCACGTACTTTGTGCCCTTTTCCTCCACACTTATAACAAACTCCCATTCCTTTCAGGCAAGTTCCAGGGTGTTTCTTCCCACAGTTACCACATATGGGAAAATTCTTCTTTTCCCTCTTCCCTTTATCCAATTTTCTCTCTTCCATCCTTTTCTTCTCTTGCTTCCCTTCAAAGCCATAGGACTCAGTAAACTCTTTACTTATCTTATCAACACATGATATTATTTCTTCATATGATGATAATACATGGGAGACTATTTCTCTTATCAATTCTAGCTTAAGACCATGAAAGATATGATCCTTCCTTCTCTTTGGATCATGTGCATTTCTAGAGTTCTCATTCCTTCTACTGGGCGCCATTTCTAAACAATGGCATAAACTAGATCAGTTTATGAATCAAAATACATAATCCCATACTTATAAAACACTTAACATAAATTGAACTATTTATGGATATAATCCATAATCATAAAAATGTTTTCTTTGAGGAAGTATATACTCATAAACCCTTCATAATGATTTGTAAAGAAAATGAGAGTTATCCTAAGCATATCCCCCGGGAGTGTCGTAACCAAGAGTGCAGCAAGGCCCGTTGTCGTGCACCAGTTCCCGTTCGAGTCTAGCTCAAAGCGGTGTTTTCGGGTTTTACCCCTAGGTACATCTGTGCCAGAGCCGCCTCTACCTGCTCGTATCCAGACAGGGATGTATTGCTCGGAAAACTCACAAAATCTCTACAATACCAAAATTATAGGAAGTTCTTCTATACTAATCCTCAAAGTTCATCTTAGGTCTACGTGCTCTAATCGGAGTTTATCTAAATCTAGTTTCCAAGGTTTGTACTAAACTTCCTCTGATACCAACTGTAACGCCCCGACCCCAGCTGCCCAGAGTCGGTGCATTACTTCGTAACATTGGCATGATCACAAGAAAGATCAAATCTCGAAAGACCGATTAGTTTAGTAGCCTTGGAAACACTAGATATAATCATAAAGTTTTACATTACATTTCAAAGTGAAAAACTACTACAACAACATAATGTTTCCACAGTCCACACTATAATCCCCTCATAATATCCCTGCAGGTCATTCATGACTTACATCTTCACATCCTGGGAAAAATAAAACATAGAAAAGGGGTGAGCTCAAATGCCCAGTAAGGATAACAATATAGCGGAAACTTTCATAAATAAGAATAAACATTTAAGGCAATGCATTACTAAAACAAAAGCCTTTTAAAATTGAACTTCAACATGGTATGGCAAAAGTAAAATGAAATAATGCCATTTACTTATTCACATGGATATTCTACTAATCGAATAATCACATGCAAAAATCAATAACCACTTTCATAATGTTGGAATGCATAATGATAAACGTTAATTTCTTTGTCTAGGCCTCATCCCAAGACCTAGGGGTTACTTCTAACCGGAACCCAACCCGGAGTGCCTCTAATAACCGGACACCAACCCGGAGTGCCTCTAATAACCGGACACCAACCCGGAGTGCCTCTAATAACCGGACACCAACCCGGAGGGCATACTTTTACCAGTCCCTAACCTGGAGGGCTTACTTTAACCAGTCCCCAACCTGGAGGGCTTACTTTTACCAGTCCCCAACCTGGAGGGATTACTTTTACCGGTCCCCAACCCGGAACATACTTGTTTAGCACATTCTTCTGAAGAAAAGTTTGAAATATAACATAAACATTCGGGTTAAAACTAGCATACGAAATGTCAATAGTTTCACCATAAACTATGAATGGTATAAAATAGCACATCCACATTCAAACATATCACAAATCCTTCAATACAATATAGAAGTTTTGTATTATAATAAATCAACTTCAAATAATCTTAAAATCCATCAAAGGATGTTGACATAGATGAAATCAAAATTCTTTTAAAAGAAGTATCTCCTTTTATTTTGAAATCATTTAAGATCCATATAAAATAAAACATTTTCTTTGAAAATATTCTTATAAGCTTGTAAGGAAAGCTTTGAAGATTTTATAACGGCGTAAAATAACCGCACACGCCGTATAAGTTAAAAAAAACATTCTTACCTCAATTCTGTCGAAAAGGTTAAAAAGGACCTTGTTTTGAAAACGACGGAAAGATTACTTTATAAACCTCTTATAAAAAGTCAAACAAGGGTATAAATGACTTTAACCCATATTCTTGTAAATAGTAAAAATGTTTTGAAATACATTTCGAAGAAACATGGATGTGGATGATAAAGAGATCCCAGTAGATTATTACGTATAATACAACCTCGGATAATGAAGAGATTGTGAAATAACCCTTACCTTGTACTTTTCCTTGGTTGGGGTAGGTTAACCTCCTGTATAATGGTGAAATAGTTGTTATTAAATTATACAAGAATCATATATAATAATATGATATCATATATGATCTTTTAACATTGATTTGTTAATAATATCTTAGAATTATCGTCGTTTCGGGAGTTAACTTACTCATTTTCTTTTATATGTTTTGTTACATAAGCCATGGTTGTTGTATCTTATTCATATCCAGAATGATATCTAGTCCTTAAAAATCATTTTTAAATCATCAAATGATAATTATACTTGAATGGATACGATGGAGAATGAATCTCATCGCGTTCGTGGAGACGGTAGTTCGTACGTACGCACGAGCGACAATATCATTCTTTTGATATTAAAATAATATATAAATGGATGGTATATCATATATACAGAATCATTAACATGTTATATTTATTATTTACATGAGTTACACATCATTATTATACCCATCCAAATAATATTATATTGAATAACAATTACACCACGACGTGGAGACGGTAAGCCGTACGTACGCACGTATGGTGACATGTTATTCAAAGGGTGGATAGAATACTGAATATGGTTGTACCATATTTATAATAACATCACAGTATATGTAAGATACTGGAGTTATTATTTTAAAATGGTAAGAACAAAGAAAGAGGAAGTGGAAGAAGAAAGGAACTTAGAAAAGGGTGGTGAAATCATTACCTCTTCTTCGGGTTCTTCCTTTTGATTTGATCAAAAGGGCTCCTTATGTTGGCTTTCTGATCAAACTAAGGCCTCTAGGTTGTATTGAGGGGTGTTGGGAGAGTATTTGGGCAGAGTTTGGACGAGCCAAGTGGCTTGAGAGGTGTGAGGAAAAGAGAAGGAGGAGTGCCCTTTTATAAGAGGGGTGAGGGGCACCTTTGGAAAAGCTAGAAATATTAATTTATAATAAATTCATTTTCGGTTTCTAATGGCTCCAAAGTTGATTATTCAAAGGCTAAGGTGGGGATAGGTCGAAAACCACTCAACCAATAGAATTTAGACAGGTTTGGGTACTTATATTAACCTTATCTTTAAGTATTAACTCTAAGTTATTTAGTTTCACTTTTACAATGTCTCTTTGTATTTTTATATAATATGGTTAATAAACTTACTATATACATCCAAGAGACCCCCAAGTGGTCCATTAATGATTAACCTATCATGATATAAGTCTCTTGGCCGAACCTTAGATTTTTAGGAATTTAATATCAATTAATAATATAATATTTGTTTTAAGAACTCTTTTATGTCAATTTTGACACTATTCAATGGTTGATTTTTGTGAAACTCATAACAGATTGATTACTTCGAAAAAAGTCAATTAAATCAATCCTAATATATCATATTATCCTAGAAAATTAGTTTAATTCATTAAAAGTTTCATATTATATTTATTTGGGTATTTATAATATCAATTATGTTAATTTTTCAATATTATAGTAATTACTGCATCATAATTGTGTCATAAATAAAATAAATTATTTGATGTCTAAAAATTATAAATAAAATATCATTATGTAGGAAAACTTTTTAGCTTTCTAATGAATATTTATAATCGAAAATCCAATATGTATAACCCTATGTAAAAATTGTTCTTCTAAAAGATGTAAGCTTTTGCCATTTTTATTTTTATTTGAGCTTTATTAATATAATGTGTCATTATCACTTACAAGTGGATCCATGGGGTCCCAAAATAGACCCAAAGATGCCCATGGTCGACCAGCTATCAACCAATAGGGTTAAGACACGTTTTAGGGTAATTTAGTATTATTATAATATTATTTTTTAACCCTTATTTACCGGATTTACCCTTAACCATGGTAAATAAAATATTTACCGCAGTAATTATTCAAAATGTCTAAAAATAAAAGTTACCCATTTACAGAATTTGAACATCCTGATTCCAAATATGGAATCCATTTTCCTAAATTCAAAACACAGAAGTGGCAGAAATTAATTTAAAATTAATTCCCGCTGTCAAAACAAAAAGCGTGTTTTTAAGAGATAATAACTATCAAAAGATTGACACTTGTTTATGTTCGGTTTAATTGTAAAATTATGTCCAATGATAAACATTAAATTGAATGGTAAAAATATATTCTAAATATACTTTAAAACCACTCAAATTCATAATTTATCACTATTAATTATTTTGATTAAAAAAGTTGTTTTTAATTAAAATTTAGTAATTTTCACTATTCATCAAAATATGAAAGTTATCCGAAAAGTACCAAAATTTCACCTTAGGCTAAATTTGATATTCCGAATCCAAAAATGAAGTCCATTTTAAAATATAAAATATATATAACTTCAAAAAGTAGGTATTACTATTCATAACAGCTAGTTTGATTGGTTACGGTGTGTTAGAACTCGAAGTTGCGTACAACACACGCTACTGTTTTATTCAAAGGAAAGCGTACCGTGGAAGCTTGAGATATTTCATTTTAAATTTTTTTGATGTCTCCATTTAGTCAAAAAGTTTAAAATATTGTATTTAAAAAGGTTTCACTATTAAAAGTTGATAAAAGTGTAATACTGAAAATGAATCTGTTCTTGCATTATGACTAAGAAACTCATAATATGGAATCTAAAATTATAAGGATTATATAAAGTTTAAAATTTAGATAATACTATTCATAACATCTTTTGAATGGCTTTTTTTTTTGTAAGTCATGGTGTGATTGAACTCGGTGTTGCGTATAGTGAAAGTTATTGAATTATTTTGAAGAAATAACACACTATGAAATCTTGGGGTGTTACATTCTCCCCTCCTTCAATAAATTGCGTCCTCGTAATTTGAAATTGTTCTTCAAAAATAAAAGGATGAAAATAGAAAATATATTTGTGGGAAAACCCCCATCGGAAATTGGGTTACTAAAATTTAGTCTTAATATGAGGAAAAGAGAAATGAACGGGTCATCACCAAATTATGATCTCGATTAGGAGAACATTGGTGGCAATTAGAGACATATAATCGGAGGAAAAATGTAAATATTTATAGGTAGTGATTGAGGTCATCAATCACAAACAAGTGTAAAACTGAGGTCCTTAAATTCATCAATCTATGATGATTTGAAATACCATCGGTTCAACAAAACATAGGGTATTAGGATAACACATTTTTGACATTTCAAAATATCTTAGTTGAAATCCCACATCGAAAAATGAATTAATGAGGCCTCTATTTAAAACAAAGAGTGGAAAGTATGAAGATTACCGAACATAGCACATGCTAGGGTTCCATGTAGGAAAATATAGATATGGAGGAAAAATCTAACCATCAATTATCTGATGGAGAGTGGTAGAGAACATGGCTATGAAAAGGCCAAAAATCCCAAAGCCATAAATTAGTGATGATTTAAGGTACCATCTAGGACAACATTTTTGTTCTAAGTTCCTTTTATTAATGTTGAGGAATTTATTTATGAGATTGGCTAAGATCATAAGGAGATATAATTACATTATAATTAGAGTTTTATCCACTAATAAATTTCTACCACAAACTCATCTTTCACTCTAAATGATAATAGAACGTAAAAAAAAAATTCTATTTATACTATTCGTACAGGGTTCCAAAATAAATGAATTTATAATTCATCTACCAGATCTTTAAAAAAAACTACATTATTTAATCCAGGACATCTCGTGGGATAGTGGTAGGTGATACACTCTTGTCTCCCTTCGGTTGCGGGTTCAAGTCTCACAGCCTTGCCGGCCGCGACGGGTTGTCGCCCGACCTCCGGGTTGTCCTTTTATGGCAATCCAAAATAATCCAAACTAGAACTATCAAAAATACTTCTGTCCAAACTCACAGTCCAACATTTATAAGGAAGGTAAACATAATGCAGATCCTATTTACCCCGTAACAGCATATGAATACTTTCATCATGTATTCTTTTAATACACTGAAACATCCTGAATTACCATATTCCTTATTGATTACATTCATTCTCCCTTATTCCATATAGAATGCTGGATATACTTCGTCAATCCAAAAATGTTTTAAACCCCAACAAAATGATGGAATATACAAATCATTAATCAGTTTCAAGGTAGTCAAGAATATCCAATATAATTTATCCAAATCAATCATGTATTATTCTAAAATCACTAACTCGGTATCAGAATCATATTATGGTTTATCTTTCTCTCAACCATATATTTTCCAAAAATTTATCCTACTATTGAGTCACTTTTATTTGTTCCACACAATCTCAAGTCCTTAATGAAATAGTACTGCAGTACAATCCTTATATACTCCATAATTATTATAACAAGTACATTGTTGATACAACACTCAATTGACATAATCAACATAAGAACTCTAATCATTCCTCTTCATCTGTGGTAGTATCATAACTTGATTATTATCCAATAGCATCATTTGCGTCATAGTCTGATGACTGGGACATAGGTTCGCGTAGTGTCCAAACTCCTTGCAAATGAAGCATTGTACATTTGAAACCATTTTCTTACCCTTGCAGTCACGTACTTTGTGCCCTTTTCCTCCACACTTATAACAAACTCCCATTCCTTTCAGGCAAGTTCCAGGGTGTTTCTTCCCACAGTTACCACATATGGGAAAATTCTTCTTTTCCCTCTTCCCTTTATCCAATTTTCTCTCTTCTATCCTTTTCTTCTCTTGCTTCCCTTCAAAGCCATAGGACTCAGTAAACTCTTTACTTATCTTATCAACACATGATATTATTTCTTCATATGATGATAATACATGGGAGACTATTTCTCTTATCAATTCTAGCTTAAGACCATGAAAGATATGATCCTTCCTTCTCTTTGGATCATGTGCATTTCTAGAGTTCTCATTCCTTCTACTGGGCGCCATTTCTAAACAATGGCATAAACTAGATCAGTTTATGAATCAAAATACATAATCCCATACTTATAAAACACTTAACATAAATTGAACTATTTATGGATATAATCCATAATCATAAAAATGTTTTCTTTGAGGAAGTATATACTCATAAACCCTTCATAATGATTTGTAAAGAAAATGAGAGTTATCCTAAGCATATCCCCCGGGAGTGTCGTAACCAAGAGTGCAGCAAGGCCCGTTGTCGTGCACCAGTTCCCGTTCGAGTCTAGCTCAAAGCGGTGTTTTCGGGTTTTACCCCTAGGTACATCTGTGCCAGAGCCGCCTCTACCTGCTCGTATCCAGACAGGGATGTATTGCTCGGAAAACTCACAAAATCTCTACAATACCAAAATTCTAGGAAGTTCTTCTATACTAATCCTCAAAGTTCATCTTAGGTCTACGTGCTCTAATCGGAGTTTATCTAAATCTAGTTTCCAAGGTTTGTACTAAACTTCCTCTAATACCAACTGTAACGCCCCGACCCCAGCTGCCCAGAGTCGGTGCATTACTTCGTAACATTGGCATGATCACAAGAAAGATCAAATCTCGAAAGACCGATTAGTTTAGTAGCCTTGGAAACACTAGATATAATCATAAAGTTTTACATTACATTTCAAAGTGAAAAACTACTACAACAACATAATGTTTCCACAGTCCACACTATAATCCCCTCATAATATCCCTGCAGGTCATTCATAACTTACATCTTCACATCCTGGGAAAAATAAAACATAGAAAAGGGGTGAGCTCAAATGCCCAGTAAGGATAACAATATAGCGGAAACTTTCATAAATAAGAATAAACATTTAAGGCAATGCATTACTAAAACAAAAGCCTTTTAAAATTGAACATCAACATGGTATGGAAAAAGTAAAATGAAATAATGCCATTTACTTATTCACATGGATATTCTACTAATCGAATAATCACATGCAAAAATCAATAACCACTTTCATAATGTTGGAATGCATAATGATAAACGTTAATTTCTTTGTCTAGGCCTCATCCCAAGACCTAGGGGTTACTTCTAACCGGAACCCAACCCGGAGTGCCTCTAATAACCGGACACCAACCCGGAGTGCCTCTAATAACCGGACACCAACCCGGAGTGCCTCTAATAACCGGACACCAACCCGGAGGGCATACTTTTACCAGTCCCTAACCTGGAGGGCTTACTTTAACCAGTCCCCAACCTGGAGGGCTTACTTTTACCAGTCCCCAACCTGGAGGGATTACTTTTACCGGTCCCCAACCCGGAACATACTTGTTTAGCACATTCTTCTGAAGAAAAGTTTGAAATATAACATAAACATGCGGGTTAAAACTAGCATACGAAATGTCAATAGTTTCACCATAAACTATGAATGGTATAAAATAGCACATCCACATTCAAACATATCACAAAACCTTCAATACAATATAGAAGTTTTGTATTATAATAAATCAACTTCAAATAATCTTAAAATCCATCAAAGGATGTTGACATAGATGAAATAAAAATTCTTTTAAAAGAAGTATCTCCTTTTATTTTGAAATCATTTAAGATCCATATAAAATAAAACATTTTCTTTGAAAATATTCTTATAAGCTTGTAAGGAAAGCTTTGAATATTTTATAACGGCGTAAAATAACCGCACACGCCGTATAAGTTAAAAAAAACATTCTTACCTCAATTCTGTCGAAAAGGTTAAAAAGGACCTTGTTTTGAAAACGACGGAAAGATTCCTTTATAAACATCTTATAAAAAGTCAAACAAGGGTATAAATGACTTTAACCCATATTCTTGTAAATAGTAAAAATGTTTTGAAATACATTTCGAAGAAACATGGATGTGGATGATAAAGAGATCCCAGTAGATTATTACGTATAATACAACCTCGGATAATGAAGAGATTGTGAAATAACCCTTACCTTGTACTTTTCCTTGGTTGGGGTAGGTTAACCTCCTGTATAATGGTGAAATAGTTGTTATTAAATTATACAAGAATCATATATAATAATATGATATCATATATGATCTTTTAACATTGATTTGTTAATAATATCTTAGAATTATCGTCGTTTCGGGAGTTAACTTACTCATTTTCTTTTATATGTTTTGTTACATAAGCCATGGTTGTTGTATCTTATTCATATCCAGAATGATATCTAGTCCTTAAACATCATTTTTAAATCATCAAATGATAATTATACTTGAATGGATACGATGGAGAATGAATCTCATCGCGTTCGTGGAGACGGTAGTTCGTACGTACGCACGAGCGACAATATCATTCTTTTGATATTAAAATAATATATAAATGGATGGTATATCATATATACAGAATCATTAACATGTTATATTTATTATTTACATGAGTTACACATCATTATTATACCCATCCAAATAATATTATATTGAATAACAATTACACCACGACGTGGAGACGGTAAGCCGTACGTACGCACGTATGGTGACATGTTATTCAAAGGGTGGATAGAATACTGAATATGGTTGTACCATATTTATAATAACATCACAGTATATGTAAGATACTGGAGTTATTATTTTAGAATGGTAAGAACAAAGAAAGAGGAAGTGGAAGAAGAAAGGAACTTAGAAAAGGGTGGTGAAATCATTACCTCTTCTTCGGGTTCTTCCTTTTGATTTGATCAAAAGGGCTCCTTATGTTGGCTTTATGATCAAACTAAGGCCTCTAGGTTGTATTGAGGGGTGTTGGGATAGTATTTGGGCAGAGTTTGGACGAGCCAAGTGGCTTGAGAGGTGTGAGGAAAAGAGAAGGAGGAGTGCCCTTTTATAAGAGGGGTGAGGGGCACCTTTGGAAAAGCTAGAAATATTAATTTATAATAAATTCATTTTCGGTTTCTAATGGCTCCAAAGTTGATTATTCAAAGGCTAAGGTGGGTATAGGTCGAAAACCACTCAACCAATAGAATTTAGACAGGTTTGGGTACTTATATTAACCTTATCTTTAAGTATTAACTCTAAGTTATTTAGTTTCACTTTTACAATGTCTCTTTGTATTTTTATATAATATGGTTAATAAACTTACTATATACATCCAAGAGACCCCCAAGTGGTCCATTAATTATTAACCTATCATGATATAAGTCTCTTGGCCGAACCTTAGATTTTTAGGAATTTAATATCAATTAATAATATAATATTTGTTTTAAGAACTCTTTTATGTCAATTTTGACACTATTCAATGGTTGATTTTTGTGAAACTCATAACAGATTGATTACTTCGAACAAAGTCAATTAAATCAATCCTAATATATCATATTATCCTAGAAAATTAGTTTAATTCATTAAAAGTTTCATATTATATTTATTTGGGTATTTATAATATCAATTATGTTAATTTTTCAATATTATAGTAATTACTGCATCATCATTGTGTCATAAATAAAATAAATTATTTGATGTCTAAAAATTATAAATAAAATATCATTATGTAGGAAAACTTTTTAGCTTTCTAATGAATATTTATAATCGAAAATCCAATATGTATAACCCTATGTAAAAATTGTTCTTCTAAAAGATGTAAGCTTATGCCATTTTTATTTTTATTTGAGCTTTATTAATATAATGTGTCATTATCACTTACAAGTGGATCCATGGGGTCCCAAAATAGACCCAAAGATGCCCATGGTCGACCATATATCAACCAATAGAGTTAAGACACGTTTTAGGGTAATTTAGTATTATTATAATATTATTTTTTAACCCTTATTTACCGGATTTACCCTTAACCATGGTAAATAAAATATTTACCGCAGTAATTATTCAAAATGTCTAAAAATAAAAGTTACCCATTTACACAATTTGAACATACTGATTCCAAATATGGAATCAATTTTCCTAAATTCAAAACACAGAAGTGGCAGAAATTAATTTAAAATTAATTCCCGCTGTCAAAACAAAAAGCGTGTTTTTAAGAGATAATAACTATCAAAAGATTGACACTTGTTTATGTTCGGTTTAATTGTAAAATTATGTCCAATGATAAACATTAAATTGAATGGTAAAAATATATTCTAAATATACTTTAAAACCACTCAAATTCATAATTTATCACTATTAATTATTTTGATTAAAAAAGTTGTTTTTAATTAAAATTTAGTAATTTTCACTATTCATCAAAATATGAAAGTTATCCGAAAAGTACCAAAATTCCACCTTAGGCTAAATTTGATATTCCGAATCCAAAAATGAAGTCCATTTTAAAATATAAAATATATATAACTTCAAAAAGTAGGTATTACTATTCATAACAGCTAGTTTGATTGGTTACGGTGTGTTAGAACTCGAAGTTGCGTACAACACACGCTACTGTTTTATTCAAAGGAAAGCGTACCATGGAAGCTTGAGATGTTTCATTTTAAATTTTTTTGATGTCTCCATTTAGTCAAAAAGTTTAAAATATTGTATTTAAAAAGGTTTCACTATTAAAAGTTGATAAAAGTGTAATACTGAAAATGAATCTGTTCTTGCATTATGACTAAGAAACTCATAATATGGAATCTAAAATTATAAGGATTATATAAAGTTTAAAATTTAGATAATACTATTCATAACATCTTTTGAATGGCTTTTTTTTTGTAAGTCATGGTGTGATTGAACTCGGTGTTGCGTATAGTGAAAGTTATTGAATTATTTTGAAGAAATAACACACTATGAAATCTTGGGGTGTTACATTCTCCCCTCCTTCAATAAATTGCGTCCTCGTAATTTGAAATTGTTCTTCAAAAATAAAAGGATGAAAATAGAAAATATATTTGTGGGAAAACCCACATCGGAAATTGGGTTACTAAAATTTAGTCTTAATATGAGGAAAAGAGAAATGAACGGGTCATCACCAAATTATGATCTTGATTAGGAGAACATTGGTGGCAATTAGAGACATATAATCGGAGGAAAAATGTAAATATTTATAGGTAGTGATTGAGGTCATCAATCACAAACAAGTGTAAAATTGAGGTCCTTAAATTCATCAATCTATGATGATTTGAAATACCATCGGTTCAACAAAACATAGGGTATTAGGATAACACATTTTTGACATTTCAAAATATCTTAGTTGAAATCCCACATCGAAAAATGAATTAATGAGGCCTCTATTTAAAACAAAGAGTGGAAAGTATGAAGATTACCGAACATAGCACATGCTAGGGTTCCATGTAGGAAAATATAGATATGGAGGAAAAATCTGACCATCAATTATCTGATGGAGAGTGGTAGAGAACATGGCTATGAAAAGGCCAAAAATCCCAAAGCCATAAATTAGTGATGATTTAAGGTACCATCTAGGACAACATTTTTGTTCTAAGTTCCTTTTATTAATGTTGAGGAATTTATTTATGAGATTGGCTAAGATCATAAGGAGATATAATTACATTATAATTAGAGTTTTATCCACTAATAAATTTCTACCACAAACTCATCTTTCACTCTAAATGATAATAGAACGTAAAAAAAAAATTCTATTTATACTATTCGTACAGGGTTCCAAAATAAATGAATTTATAATTCATCTACCAGATCTTTAAAAAAAACTACATTATTTAATCCAGGACATCTCGTGGGATAGTGGTAGGTGATACACTCTTGTCGCCCTTCGGTTGCGGGTTCAAGTCTCACAGCCTTGCCGGCCGCGACGGGTTGTCGCCCGACCTCCGGGTTGTCCTTTTATGGCAATCCAAAATAATCCAAACTAGAACTATCAAAAATACTTCTGTCCAAACTCACAGTCCAACATTTATAAGGAAGGTAAACATAATGCAGATCCTATTTACCCCGTAATAGCATATGAATACTTTCATCATGTATTCTTTTAATACACTGAAACATCCTGAATTACCATATTCCTTATTGATTACATTCATTCTCCCTTATTCCATATAGAATGCTGGATATACTTCGTCAATCCAAAAATGTTTTAAACCCCAACAAAATGATGGAATATACAAATCATTAATCAGTTTCAAGGTAGTCAAGAATATCCAATATAATTTATCCAAATCAATCATGTATTATTCTAAAATCACTAACTCGGTATCAGAATCATATTATGGTTTATCTTTCTCTCAACCATATATTTTCCAAAAATTTATCCTACTATTGAGTCACTTTTCTTTGTTCCACACAATCTCAAGTCCTTAATGAAATAGTACTGCAGTACAATCCTTATATACTCCATAATTATTATAACAAGTACATTGTTGATACAACACTCAATTGACATAATCAACATAAGAACTCTAATCATTCCTCTTCATCTGTGGTAGTATCATAACTTGATTATTATCAAATAGCATCATTTGCGTCATAGTCTGATGACTGGGACATAGGTTCGCGTAGTGTCCAAACTCCTTGCAAATGAAGCATTGTACATTTGAAACCATTTTCTTACCCTTGCAGTCACGTACTTTGTGCCCTTTTCCTCCACACTTATAACAAACTCCCATTCCTTTCAGGCAAGTTCCAGGGTGTTTCTTCCCACAGTTACCACATATGGGAAAATTCTTCTTTTCCCTCTTCCCTTTATCCAATTTTCTCTCTTCCATCCTTTTCTTCTCTTGCTTCCCTTCAAAGCCATAGGACTCAGTAAACTCTTTACTTATCTTATCAACACATGATATTATTTCTTCATATGATGATAATACATGGGAGACTATTTCTCTTATCAATTCTAGCTTAAGACCATGAAAGATATGATCCTTCCTTCTCTTTGGATCATGTGCATTTCTAGAGTTCTCATTCCTTCTATTGGGCGCCATTTCTAAACAATGGCATAAACTAGATCAGTTTATGAATCAAAATACATAATCCCATACTTATAAAACACTTAACATAAATTGAACTATTTATGGATATAATCCATAATCATAAAAATGTTTTCTTTGAGGAAGTATATACTCATAAACCCTTCATAATGATTTGTAAAGAAAATGAGAGTTATCCTAAGCATATTTCCCGGGAGTGTCGTAACCAAGAGTGCAGCAAGGCCTGTTGTCGTGCACCAGTTCCCGTTCGAGTCTAGCTCAAAGCGGTGTTTTCGGGTTTTACCCCTAGGTACATCTGTGCCAGAGCCGCCTCTACCTGCTCGTATCCAGACAGGGATGTATTGCTCGGAAAACTCACAAAATCTCTACAATACCAAAATTCTAGGAATTTCTTCTATACTAATCCTCAAAGTTCATCTTAGGTCTACGTTCTCTAATCGGAGTTTATCTAAATCTAGTTTCCAAGGTTTGTACTAAACTTCCTCTGATACCAACTGTAACGCCCCGACCCCAGCTGCCCAGAGTCGGTGCATTACTTCGTAACATTGGCATGATCACAAGAAAGATCAAATCTCGAAAGACCGATTAGTTTAGTAGCCTTGGAAACACTAGATATAATCATAAAGTTTTACATTACATTTCAAAGTGAAAAACTACTACAACAACATAATGTTTCCACAGTCCACACTATAATCCCCTCATAATATCCCTGCAGGTCATTCATAACTTACATATTCACATCCTGGGAAAAATAAAACATAGAAAAGGGGTGAGCTCAAATGCCCAGTAAGGATAACAATATAGCGGAAACTTTCATAAATAAGAATAAACATTTAAGGCAATGCATTACTAAAACAAAAGCCTTTTAAAATTGAACTTCAACATGGTATGGCAAAAGTAAAATGAAATAATGCCATTTACTTATTCACATGGATATTCTACTAATCGAATAATCACATGAAAAAATCAATAACCACTTTCATAATGTTGGAATGCATAATGATAAACGTTAATTTCTTTGTCTAGGCCTCATCCCAAGACCTAGGGGTTACTTCTAACCGGAACCCAACCCGGAGTGCCTCTAATAACCGGACACCAACCCGGAGTGCCTCTAATAACCGGACACCAACCCGGAGTGCCTCTAATAACCGGACACCAACCCGGAGGGCATACTTTTACCAGTCCCTAACCTGGAGGGCTTACTTTAACCAGTCCCCAACCTGGAGGGCTTACTTTTACCAGTCCCCAACCTGGAGGGATTACTTTTACCGGTCCCCAACCCGGAACATACTTGTTTAGCACATTCTTCTGAAGAAAAGTTTGAAATATAACATAAACATTCGGGTTAAAACTAGCATACGAAATGTCAATAGTTTCACCATAAACTATGAATGGTATAAAATAGCACATCCACATTCAAACATATCACAAAACCTTCAATACAATATAGAAGTTTTGTATTATAATAAATCAACTTCAAATAATCTTAAAATCCATCAAAGGATGTTGACATAGATGAAATCAAAATTCTTTTAAAAGAAGTATCTCCTTTTATTTTGAAATCATTTAAGATCCATATAAAATAAAACATTTTCTTTGAAAATATTCTTATAAGCTTGTAAGGAAAGCTTTGAAGATTTTATAACGGCGTAAAATAACCGCACACGCCGTATAAGTTAAAAAAAACATTCTTACCTCAATTCTGTCGAAAAGGTTAAAAAGGACCTTGTTTTGAAAACGACGGAAAGATTCCTTTATAAACCTCTTATAAAAAGTCAAACAAGGGTATAAATGACTTTAACCCATATTCTTGTAAATAGTAAAAATTTTTTGAAATACATTTCGAAGAAACATGGATGTGGATGATAAAGAGATCCCAGTAGATTATTACGTATAATACAACCTCGGATAATGAAGAGATTGTGAAATAACCCTTACCTTGTACTTTTCCTTGGTTGGGGTAGGTTAACCTCCTGTATAATGGTGAAATAGTTGTTATTAAATTATACAAGAATCATATATAATAATATGATATCATATATGATCTTTTAACATTGATTTGTTAATAATATCTTAGAATTATCGTCGTTTCGGGAGTTAACTTACTCATTTTCTTTTATATGTTTTGTTACATAAGCCATGGTTGTTGTATCTTATTAATATCCAGAATGATATCTAGTCCTTAAACATCATTTTTAAATCATCAAATGATAATTATACTTGAATGGATACGATGGAGAATGAATCTCATCGCGTTCGTGGAGACGGTAGTTCGTACGTACGCACGAGCGACAATATCATTCTTTTGATATTAAAATAATATATAAATGGATGGTATATCATATATACAGAATCATTAACATGTTATATTTATTATTTACATGAGTTACACATCATTATTATACCCATCCAAATAATATTATATTGAATAACAATTACACCACGACGTGGAGACGGTAAGCCGTACGTACGCACGTATGGTGACATGTTATTCAAAGGGTGGATAGAATACTGAATATGGTTGTACCATATTTATAATAACATCACAGTATATGTAAGATACTGGAGTTATTATTTTAGAATGGTAAGAACAAAGAAAGAGGAAGTGGAAGAAGAAAGGAACTTAGAAAAGGGTGGTGAAATCATTACCTCTTCTTCGGGTTCTTCCTTTTGATTTGATCAAAAGGGCTCCTTATGTTGGTTTTCTGATCAAACTAAGGCCTCTAGGTTGTATTGAGGGGTGTTGGGAGAGTATTTGGGCAGATTTTGGACGAGCCAAGTGGCTTGAGAGGTGTGAGGAAAAGAGAAGGAGGAGTGCCCTTTTATAAGAGGGGTGAGGGGCACCTTTGGAAAAGCTAGAAATATTAATTTATAATAAATTCATTTTCGGTTTCTAATGGCTCCAAAGTTGATTATTCAAAGGCTAAGGTGGGGATAGGTCGAAAACCACTCAACCAATAGAATTTAGACAGGTTTGGGTACTTATATTAACCTTATCTTTAAGTATTAACTCTAAGTTATTTAGTTTCACTTTTACAATGTCTCTTTGTATTTTTATATAATATGGTTAATAAACTTACTATATACATCCAAGAGACCCCCAAGTGGTCCATTAATGATTAACCTATCATGATATAAGTCTCTTGGCCGAACCTTAGATTTTTAGGAATTTAATATCAATTAATAATATAATATTTGTTTTAAGAACTCTTTTATGTCAATTTTGACACTATTCAATGGTTGATTTTTGTGAAACTCATAACAGATTGATTACTTCGAACAAAGTCAATTAAATCAATCCTAATATATCATATTATCCTAGAAAATTAGTTTAATTCATTAAAAGTTTCATATTATATTTATTTGGGTATTTATAATATCAATTATGTTAATTTTTCAATATTATAGTAATTACTGCATCATCATTGTGTCATAAATAAAATAAATTATTTGATGTCTAAAAATTATAAATAAAATATCATTATGTAGGAAAACGTTTTAGCTTTCTAATGAATATTTATAATCGAAAGTCCAATATGTATAACCCTATGTAAAAATTGTTCTTCTAAAAGATGTAAGCTTATGCCATTTTTATTTTTATTTGAGCTTTATTAATATAATGTGTCATTATCACTTACAAGTGGATCCATGGGGTCCCAAAATAGACCCAAAGATGCCCATGGTCGACCATCTATCAACCAATAGGGTTAAGACACGTTTTAGGGTAATTTAGTATTATTATAATATTATTTTTTAACCCTTATTTACCGGATTTACCCTTAACCATGGTAAATAAAATATTTACCGCAGTAATTATTCAAAATGTCTAAAAATAAAAGTTACCCATTTACACAATTTGAACATCCTGATTCCAAATATGGAATCCATTTTCCTAAATTCAAAACACAGAAGTGGCAGAAATTAATTTAAAATCAATTCCCGCTGTCAAAACAAAAAGCGTGTTTTTAAGAGATAATAACTATCAAAAGATTGACACTTGTTTATGTTCGGTTTAATTGTAAAATTATGTCCAATGATAAACATTAAATTGAATGGTAAAAATATATTCTAAATATACTTTAAAACCACTCAAATTCATAATTTATCACTATTAATTATTTTGATTAAAAAAGTTGTTTTTAATTAAAATTTAGTAATTTTCACTATTCATCAAAATATGAAAGTTATCCGAAAAGTACCAAAATTTCACCTTAGGCTAAATTTGATATTCCGAATCCAAAAATGAAGTCCATTTTAAAATATAAAATATATATAACTTCAAAAAGTAGGTATTACTATTCATAACAGCTAGTTTGATTGGTTACAGTGTGTTAGAACTCGAAGTTGCGTACAACACACGCTACTGTTTTATTCAAAGGAAAGCGTACCGTGGAAGCTTGAGATGTTTCATTTTAAATTTTTTTGATGTCTCCATTTAGTCAAAAAGTTTAAAATATTGTATTTAAAAAGGTTTCACTATTAAAAGTTGATAAAAGTGTAATACTGAAAATGAATCTGTTCTTGCATTATGACTAAGAAACTCATAATATGGAATCTAAAATTATAAGGATTATATAAAGTTTAAAATTTAGATAATACTATTCATAACATCTTTTGAATGGCTTTTTTTTTGTAAGTCATGGTGTGATTGAACTCGGTGTTGCGTATAGTGAAAGTTATTGAATTATTTTGAAGAAATAACACACTATGAAATCTTGGGGTGTTACAAATTATTACTTATTTTAATATCAAAATAATGATATTGTCGCTCGTGCGTACGTACGGATTACCCTCTCCACGAATGCGATGAGATTCATTCCCCTTCATATCCATTCAAGACTAATTTTCATTTTATGACAAAAAATAATATATAAAGACATGATATCATTATGGATATGAATAAGATACATCCCATCAATAAAATATATGACTCACATAACAAAGAATATAAAGTAAAACGAATCTGTTAACACATGAAACGACGATAATACTAAGATATTATTAACAAAGAAATGTTAAAAGATCATATTCGGTATCATATTAACGTATATGATTCTTGTATAATTTAATAACAATTATTTAACCATTATATAGGAGTTTATCCTACCCTCGACCAAGGAAAAAGTACAAAGTATGGGGTTTTCTTATCTCACTCTTAATTTCTTGAGATTTCCATTGTTCGCCACTTATTTGTTGCATGTGGTGCATTGTGTAATTCCATTTGATATATATATATATATATATTATCATGATTATATTTATATTGATTGTGTTATATAATTAATTTGTTGATTATTAAATTTTTGTCATACGACTCGATTGATTACAATGAATAAGGGTTTTTCATCTCACTTTTTATTCCCGTGAGATTCATGCTATATTGGCCACTATTTCCTTTTGTGTGGCGTATGTACTATCCATGATTGTATTAATTGTGCAATATACTATAATTTATGTTTATTTACATCATCATTGTATGATAATTATTTCATGTTATGTATGCTTCGTAAGTTACCAAATTGGTAAGGGAATTTCAAATATCTATTTCCACTCATTCGGCTTTATGCACACTTCATTGATTATTTTACTCCATGAATATATGTGGAATCACTATTTATTATTTGTGTAGAAATTTTAAGTCCCCTTTATATGGATATACTTTTAATACACATAATCATTCCATTTATGAATTCTCATGTCATCGATATGAACTTGATAAGAGTAATTTTAACTCAATATCCATTCATTGAGTTAAACATCCAATTCATTGGTGTTGTTTTTACAAGAATATTTGTGAATGTCCTCTGATTGATTTATACTGAATATCCAATCATATTGAGTGTATTTATATTTTTCACAGATAATTATGTCGTTGATTTATCCTTAACCTAAGGATACAATATTTATAAGATATTTCATCTCAGTTTACAGTCCATTGAGACTTCTTTGTTGTTATACACCAAATCACTTTGATATGGTGTATAAAATTTACTTTTACATAGTTTATCATGAATAGATTTATTATCATTATATTAAAAAAATTATTACCTCAATTATTTGTATTCAAGTGTTTCTCTTTTGGTTTGGAACTCTAACTAGGATATCATTTTAAAATGTTTTAAAGATTTATTATTCTAAATATTTCTCATTAATGTCCATGTTTTAAAAAGGGTTTTAAGGATTTATTTATATAGACATTAATGTTTTAAAATTAAAATATATTTTAAAAGTTTCATAGTGTTATGGGACACATTGATTCAAAAATCTATTTTAAACGGCTTCTTGATAAATAGTGAGGCTCTTAAATGTTTTCACGAAAAAAGAGAGATATTTCTTTTAAATAGTATTGATGATTATTTTCATCTATGTCAATATCATTCATTATTCTCTATTGAGGTTGATCTATTATAATAAAATCTTCCATATTTTATTGAATGAGTAATATTTGACTGTGGATTTGATATTCTTATACCATTCATGGTTTGGGGGTTAAAATATTGACATTTCGTATGCTAGTTTTAATAAGAATCATTAAATTATTGGACACCCTTTTTATATGGGTAATGAATTAGACTTAGAAAGTGACGGGTGGGGCCTGCTATAGCTCCTCTATGCATCGGTAGGTCTCATGAGACAAACTAGGGTCTTGGAACAAGGCCTTGACAAAATATTATTTGTAGTCTTGGAATAAGGCCTTGACTATGTGGTTATGAATGTCATTCATTATGCATTAAATCATTAAGAAAGTGGCTATTGATATTGCATGTTATTATATGGCTATTAAAATATCCATGTGAATAAGTAAATGAAATTTTTTGATTTTATCTTTTCCATATCATTTTGAAGTTAACTTATAAAAAGCTTTTGTTTTAGTCTTATACACTCCCTTAGATGTTTATGTTTATTTATGAAAGTTTCTGCTATAATGTTATCCTTACTGAGCATCCGAGCTCACACATTTCTATGTTTTATTTTTCCCAAGATGGAAAGAAGTATATTATGACTGACTTGCAGAGATACTCTATGTGATCTAAGTGTTGTCTATGGAATCAATGTTGTTGTAGTTTTCCATTTTATGATCTAATTTAAACCTTATGAATGTATCTAGTACTTCCAAGACTACTAAACTAATCGGCCTTTCGATACTTGATCTTTTATTATCATGACAATGAAACATAATAATGCTCTGAATTTGGGGTCAGGGCGTTACAGAGTATACCCCAAATGCTGCTTCTGGATAATAATAAAGTTACGATACTACCGAAGATGAAGAGGAATGATTAGATTTCATAATTTGTTATTAAAGTATTGTGTCATTTGAGTATTGTATAGATTATGTACATGTTATAAGAATTATAGAGTATATAGGGATTTTAATATAGTACTATTTAATAAAGGACATGAGATTGTGTGCAACCATGAAAAGTGACTCAATAGCTGGTTATTTTTTTGGAAAATACAGGGTTGAAGGAGTTGTAATCATTAATATGGTCCTGATAATGGGGTAGTGATTTTGGAATAGGAGATGGTTGATTTGGATAAATTATATTTTATATTATTAACTTCCTTGGAACTAATTAATATTTTGTTTATTTTATCATTGTTTGAATATTCAATATTTTTGGATATAAGGAATTTATCCAGTATTATAGAAAATATAAGGGATCATGAATGTAATCAATAAGGTTTTATGGTAATTCATCGTGTTACCATGTTTTAAAATAATACATGAAAAAGGTGTTCACATGTTATTATGTGGCAAAAAGGATCTTCATTGTGTTTAACTTCATTAGAAATTTTGGAATGTGTGTTTGGATAGAATTATTTTGGATAAGTCTAATGGTTGTAGGGTATTAAGTTTGAAATTGGATACTATTGTTAAGGTTATTTTTGGACTTTTATAAAAAGGGCAACACGCAGACCGTGTGACTACTCGTCACATCGGCCAAAGCTACAGAAATCGAAACCAAAACCAGAGTGTGATTGGTATTTAATGCCTACCACTAGACTACGTGAAGTCCCTGGACTGTACAATGTAGTTTCTCTTTTTAAATGGTTTTATAGGTGAATTATAAATTCATTTTTTATTTTCGAATCCTATATGAATAGGATAAATAGAATATTTTTTATGTTCTATTTTCTTTTAGAGTGAAAGATGAGTTTGTGGTAGAAATTAGTTAATGGATGTAAATCTACATGTCATGTATATATTTTTTTCTTCTCTTATTCTATGAAGAAATTAATTCTTAATCTTTAGTTAAGAGATATTAAAACTGAAAATTTGTTATCCTAATACCTTATGTTTTTTTGAACTGATGATATTTTAAATCATCATAGATTGATGGCTTTGAGGCCCTTAATTCTACAATTTTTTGTAACTGATTACCTCAATCACTCCCTATAAATATTTATTTTTTCCCTCTAATTATGTTTCTCTAATTTCCACCAATGTTTTCCTAATGGAGATCATAAATTGAGGGTGACTTATTCATTCCACTTTCCTCTTATTAAGACTAAATTTTATTAACCTAATTTTCGATGTGGGTTTTCCCACAAAAGTATTTTCTATTTTCAACCCAAGATTTTCTAATAACAATTTCAAATTGCGAGGATGCAATTTATTGAAGTATGAAAGAATGTAACACCCCGAGATTTTATAGTACGTTATTTCTTCAATGTAATTCAATAACATTCACTACAGGAAACACCGAGTTCAAGCACACAACGACTTACCAAAGTAGCCATTAAAAAGAGGTTATGAATAGTATTAACAGAATTTTGAACTTCATATAATAATTATAATTTTAGAATCCATATTTTGAGTTTCTTAGACATAATCTAAGAATAAATTCATTTTTTCAGAAAAAAGAAGTATTTTTAAAAAAAAATTCAATTTTACCGACTTTTAATGGAGATCCATTTTTAAATCCTATATTTGAGACTTTTATATATTTAATTTGAAAAAATAATCTTCATATTTTGAATCAGGACATAAGAATTTACTTTTAATAAATTTTATGTGTTTTTCTGATAACTTTCATATTTGGGTGAATAGTGAAAATACTATATTTTAACTGAAAAACAATTTTTTTAATAAAAAAAATTATAATGTTGAATTATACATTTAAGTGGTTTAGAAGTAAAATTAGATTATATTTTTACCATTTAATCCAATTATGTTCATTGAAAGTAATTTCACATTGAAATTGGACATAAACAAGTGTCAATCTTTTGATAGTCATTATTTCTTAAAAATACGCTGTTTGGTTTTGATAATGGAAATTAATTTTAAATAAATTAATTAAACATCTATGATTTGAAATTGCTAAAATAGAATTTATTTTTTAATTTGGAATATCAAAATTAGCTTAGGGTGAATTTTTGGTAATTTTCTGAAAACATTCAATTTTTGATGAATATTGAAAAACACTTAGTTATTGTTTGAAAATGACTATTTATTTAAATAATTATTTATTTTATTTAAATTTATTTTCGGTAAAATAGATGCATAATACCTTTATAAGTTCAATTTAATTCATTGGATTTAGGTTATAATAATATTAGATATATAAAAAATTTATCAACCTTTATACTGTCTTTTACCAACCTCTGAGGAGCATTTTCAAATTTGCAAAAAAACATAATTTCACCTCTTTGTTGAATTGAATTTCAAAAATCCAAGAGACATCGTTGATATCAGTAAGTAAAATTTGGTTCAATGTGATTAAAATATTTTTGTTGAATAGTAACTTTTGACTTTTATTTAAAGTGGTTAAAGGTAAATAGTGTAATTCAAGATAAAAAGAATATTATAATAGTACAAAATTACCTTAACACTTGTCCTGACCTTATTTTATGAGCCATGGCCGACCTTGGGCATCCTTTTTTTGATTTTGGGACCCCATGGAGCCACTTATTAATGATAATGACAATTTATTTTAAATTAACTTAAATTGAAGGAAAAAATGACATAAACAAAAATCTTTTAGTAAATAACTTTTTAAATGGGGTTTTATAAGTAATAATTTCAACTAATAATACTTATTGGAAAGCTAAAACAATTTCCTATATAATGGTATTTCATTTATATTCTTTATACATTAAATAATTTAATTTTTTTTATGACACAATGATGATACAATAATTAGCTTATTAATTAAATAATAAAATAATTGATATTATAAATATCCAAATAAATTCAATTTGAGACTTTTTATGAAATAAACTAAATTTATTGGTTAATATGAAATTTTAGGGTTGATTAAAAGTTTATTTTCGAAATAATAATTCTATTAAGAATTTAACAAAAACAAAATAGAAAACAGTTTCAAGATTGACATAAAAGAGTTTTTAAAACAAACATTATATTATTAATTGATATTCTATTCCTAAAAATATACGAATCAGACAACGGTCTTAAATAATATTATATATGTAATTAATGAACCACTTGAGGTTATCTTAGATGTTTATTGTTAGTTAATTATCCATATAATATAAAAATACAGAGAGATATGATTAATGTAAAACTATTTAACTATGAGTTAAATCTAAATGATAAGGTTAATATAGTGACCCAAACCTTTCTAAAACCTATTGGTTGAGTGGTTTTTGACCCATGACCACCTTAGAATTCAAATAATTTATTTTTTAGCCACTAGAAATATGAAAATGATGTTATTATAAAATAATATTTCAATCTTTTCCTAAGGTTCCCATCACCCCTCTTATAAAAGGGAACTCCCCCTTCTCTCAAATTCACACCTTCAAAGCCATTAGTCACATCCAACCCGAGCCCGAATATCCTCCCAACATTACTCCCTTCATCCTAGAGTCCTTTTTTTACTCATAAAGACATTTTATAGATCCCTTTTATCAAATAAAAAGGAAGAACCTGAAAAAGAGGTAATATTTCACCAAATCTTTCAAGTTCTGTTCTTCTTCCACTTCCTCTTTCTTTGTTGATTCCATTATAAAATGACAACTCCAGTATCTTATATATACTATCATGTTATTATAAATATGGTATGACCATATTCATTATTATATCCATCCATTTAACGACATTTCACCATATGTGTGTACGTATGGCTTACCGTCTCCACGTCGTGGTGTAATTGTTATTCAATACATTATTATTTGGATGTGTATAATAAAGATTTTTAATTGTTTTAAATAATACATATAAAATTATAATTATTATTTATATATGATATACCTTCCAATTATATATTATTTTAATATCAAAAGAATGATATTGTATCTCGTGCGTACGTATGGATTACCGTCTCCACGCACGCGATGAGATTCATTCCCCATCATATTCATTCAAGACTAATTTTCCATAGATGATTAAAAATAACATTTACAGACATAATATAATTCTTAACGTTGATGACTTTATTAATATATCAAACCTTCTCATATATCATCAAAATAATTCCCATAACATCTTAATTCATATGTGTACTCTTATCAGGTCTTTCAATAAATCTCTACTACCTCAACAGTTCTATAATTCACAAATTGTCTTCTTAAACCATAGTTTAATAGATATTCACCATTAATTATTATATCCTTATTACTTTAAAATCCAATTATTTTCTCTGGATATTTTATCCTTCTTTTCTCTTTAATTTAAAAGCTCTATTCTTCATCAATAATTTCCAGTAACATGAAAACATCATGATCATTTTGTTGATAGTTCTATTTTGTTCAATCAAAACATGAATGTAATTTATCAAAAGATCAGTTATATAATCATAAAATTCAATTATTTTTCATAGAATATTTTTATCTAAGAACTCCAAGTAGAAAAATATTTTAAACATTTTCAAGAGTGGTATCTCAATCATTGTCTTTTTATAGATTCGGTCCTTTAGCATCCCCCACCATTGATATTTATTAAATTTAATTCCCACTATCACATTAACAAAAAAATGAAACTCTCTTTATCAAAATATATTTTGGAAATTAAATATACCCCTTTATTTTTTTAAATGCCTTTTTAATTATACAAATTTCAATTATAAAGTGAATATATGGGAAACTAAAAAAGTTATGGAATATGTAATGTTTTCTTAGAAGAAAAATATTGTTGAACCCTGGGATTTAAACTATGACATGTAATAAAATTTGGTATATAAGTTTTTCTTTTACTATATAAAATATCACAATGCATATGTAATATACTTGTTAAATATCATACATAAATACAGTACAGGATAAAAACAATACTCTAGATATTTAAGGATTTCTATGATCTGTTATACTGGAAATTGGAAAACTCCGATGTCATTAGAATATGTAATGGTATGGTTTATATAATGTTTATCACAAACATCAATGGTAATACAAAAAATACACCGAGTGAGATGGAGATTTGTAAATGTAATAGAGCCACTATATAATATTTAACAGTAACTCCAAACTAATGATACATAAATAAGAGTTAACTGGGTGATATTTAAGGGTATCTTAAAGTGTTTTTACTATACTTAAGGGTATTCAAGGAAAACATGTAAGTGTTATTGAGATATTTTAAGAGATATATAAGTGTAAAAAAACCCTAAAGTAACTATTTCTAGAATTTAGTTATGGGAATTGAGTGAATATTTTTATAGAATTTTGAGATTTATTTTTCAAGAATTCTAATTGAATAAAGAAATGAAAATATCAATGAAATAAAAAACATTTCTATATTGATGTTATGTTTTAATAAATTAACAATCACAATGATTCAAATATATATTGTTATTAAATCAAAGTGTTTGTAGGATAATATTATCGTTTTGAATAATTATACCATGTTATGATGTAGTTTTGTGATGAAATATTAGTCAAAGAAGGTTCTGTGATTTGAGATAAAGAAACATTGTGAGAATTATTTTTTAATATATTGTGTGATTAATAGTTTTTATCAATAAATATTTATGTGGTTATAGATCCACTACATGTTATCATGTAGATTTTTTTCTCTTATATTTTATAGAAATGTGAAGTTATTATAATTATAGATAGAATGTGAAGATTAAAGTCATACAAATATATTTTAGGTGTTATTTTAATCAGTTTTGATGGCTAAAAATGATGAATAATCAAAGTGATGAGATTAAACAGATTTAATATTCAATGAATCAAAATAATAATTATGTGGGATTATTTTTATATAATAGTGGAAGTAGGTAAAAAACCCTATTATTGAAAAACTAAGAGATATAATAGGCTCTATGATATTCCTAAAGAACATATACTATGAATTAGAAGGAAATGTAGTATAAGAATAATAATATTGAGTTTAGAGAAAGTAAAATGTGTATGCAGCTTTTGAAAATGATATATTTGAAGTTGAAGTGCTAATGCTAAGCAATAATATCTTACCATTTTGATTCTTTTTAATATAGTTTGGAAAATAATATTTTGTTTAGGGGTGAGTTGGTAGGAGCCCTTGTAAACATCATGGAGATAGTATAAAGAAAAAAATATGAATATAGTTATATATTAAAATGAATAAAAAAATTATTAGGGAGATATTTAAGGATTTTTCGGAGATACCCTTTTATATTCTCTTGTGTATTATAGTAGATATCTGTATCTTAGAATCAACACAAATATTGAAATGAGTAGATTCCCACATTTGTTTTAAACCTCTTAAAGATAAGCTTATTTTTATTTTCTTAATTGCTTCATTGTATATACTATAGTATTTTGGGAACTTATTAGTATATCAATCAATATTAATTGATACAGAGGTTTGAATATAATGAGTGTTAAAAGATTAAAGTGATATGAATAATTTAATATTTGTTTAAAAAATATCACCACCAGACTCTCAATGTGAATATAGAATCTTATTGTGAAATTTAACATATAATAGAGGAAAAGATATAGAGATAAAATTCATCATACAAATACAATATTGTGTGATGTGAAAATAAATAACATCAATAATAGTTTATAACAACCCTTCTTTTATTACACTCTTAAACATGATTTATTACATAAAATATTCAATTGATACAATATATAACATTGAGAGGTATAGTGTTTTGGGGTGTTAGTAACATTACATAATGACTTAAAACCTCAAACATGACATCTTTATTGAAAAATTCCTTTACATGACCAATACATTCTCTCGTACTTCACATTCTATGGGGTAAGTTGAAAAAATTCATAAGAAAAGGGTGAGATATAAAGAAAAGTAAGGGAGTAAAAAAGGAATAAAATGAAGAATATATTACATGTTAGGGAATCGGAATATCAATTGAGCATAAGAGAAACAAGAACATAAAGGCATGATGAAACATGATTATCGTAACATGGAAAATTGGAAACAACACAAAACACAGTATTAGAATGATCCAAGAATCATTGAACATAGAGAATGAGTAAACCCTCATTTTATTTGAATTTTCTTTATTAAACCCTCATTTCACTTGAATATCGTGATACTAATATTTACCCAATGCATTGGAGCACTATCAGGGTGCACCTTTCTTAAACATTTCATTTCATGCTTAAGTGTGCCACAAGATCATAAAACATAGATTCATTAAACATAATAATTTATTCCACGATAAATAAATGTGTAATTCATAAATGAAACTCTTCCATAAACAAATAAATTTTCATAATGGGGGAATACCCTTGATAGAGAAATGGTCATGGTATTAACTATACAATGATTTTGGCATGGAAAATGGCGGTGCGATTTGAGCAGCATAACAGAATGACATAAGACATCATAAAAATGGTTGATAAGAGAGAAAAGTGTTTCTCATCATATTTACATGACATTTATAGTAAGGGGGACACATAGATACATGTCCCAAGATTAGTAATGGAATTTGGATTCAAAATACAGATGAATTGATTGAATGTAAATGAGAGAGAATTTTTATAAAGAAATTAGGCATGGTAATGAGTGTACTTGGGAGATATTAATGAAAGAGAAAAGTGGTATCTCATCATTAAAACTTAAAAAGGACAGTAAGGGGGGAGGTTTGATATCATATCCAAACATTTATAATTAAAAATAAGTGGTCATAACAAAATTTATAAACTTGTATAAAATGAGAAAGGAAGGAATCCCTTACTTGGATGTGTGATCCAAAAACTTGGGAGAGGCTTCTTGGGATATTGGGGCACCATGGAAGGATTATAGAGGTACGAGGGAGGAGGTTTAGACGAACTCCAAAGGCTTTTAGTGAAGAAGAAGTGGGATCTTGGGAGGGTTTATATAGGAAAGGGGAAGGAATTGTTTATTATTTAAGTTTTGGAACCTACACATTAAACTAACCAAAAACACAAATCATACCATGATTTTTTCCCTCGGTTTTTTCCAAAGGGGATTGAAAACAATATTTTATAAGGCCAATGTTTGAACATATTAAAATATTATTCTTTCTTTTTTGAAGCTGAGTCACACTCTCAAGGAAATCATTTTAAAATGACCAAATGTTTTATAAGACTTAGAGGGTCCACTAATGATTTTTATGATAAATCATACAAACCTAAAATCACATTAATTTAATGGTAAAACATATATTGGCCTAAAAAATGTTCTTAATATTTTATTATATTACTATTGTGTCATTATGATGTCATAAAACACCTTATATATTTAACCGGTATTTAATTTTTACCCAAAATTCAACTTTATTAAAAAATTATCAAAAAATCACCATTGGATAATTATTACATCCAAATTCAAAAAATAGTATTCATTTTATCAAAATAATTTTCTAAATATGTGAATTTATTTACTTTTAAAATAAAAACTGATATTTATCGAAAATTCATGGGTTTTGAAAAAAAGCTATCAAAGCTTAATAGAAATAACAATTGTATTCATAATAATTATATGGTCATTTATATTTAATAGAAAATAATTTATTAATAATATTTAATTAAAATATTATTTAATTAAAAATTACATTAATTCGTCGATATAGATTTCTTAATTATCTAAAAATGAAATTATTTGCTTTAAAAAATATTTTCATAGTAACAAAAATAAAATAAATATGTATGCTCTCTATAGAAATAATGTACATAATCATAGTACTAGGGTCACATTACATAACCCCATATAACACCCTTATACGACTGAAGGTAAAGGTGTGCAATGGTGATAGACTCTTGGGGTGGCTTGCATAACATCGCTCGGGTGGTAATCTCTATCAACATCCACATATCATGTGGGAGGTTCCGTTGGAACTCAACGCGTTGAAGCTCATCGTGGTCTTGGTCAAGAGTGAGGCCAAATGACACCACCTCCTTTATAAACTCTAACAAATGGGCTTCTTATTGAGAAATTCTACTTGATGAGTTCATTTCATCCTATGTTTGAGGAAATTTGTTTTGTTAAAGCCTTGTATTTATACAAATCAGGTGGTCATTGTTCAAAAACTATATTACCAACTATAACAATTATTAATGGTATTTTAAAATCCAAATACATAAAACCAAAGAAGTTCATATTTTATATAACCATTTTACATAATAATACATTTTATTTGATCATGTGTAATTTCCCTTAGTAAATGTTTTGGTCATTACAATATTTCCCACTAATGAAATTTCACCCTAAAAATTTTAATTTCCTACACTAAAATAGTTGAGGGAAACTCTCCTTCATCACTTCCTTTTATTCCAACATTGCCTCTTCAACCTTGTGGTATCACCACAACACCATGATGAGGGGCACTGTTTTATTTCATAGAACCTTTTCTCTATGATCAATGACATCCACCAGCTTCTCTCCATAGAATAGTTCATTCTCCAATGGTACCACCTTGGGATTGAGTACATGTGATGAGACAGGTATGTACTTCCTCAAGAGTGATACATGGAATATATCATGTAGTTGAGATAGGTTGGGTGTGAGTTCTAGTCAGTGGGGCACTTCTCCAATGCGATCAAGGATCTCAAAAGGGACAATGTACATTGGGCTAAGCTTTCCTTTATTCCCAAATCTCATTACTCACTTCCATGGTGATATGATAAGGAATGAAATGTCTTTGAGATCATACTCTAGGTCTCGTCAACATTTATTAGCACATCTCTTTCTTCGACTCTGAGTTACTTTAATGTGCTACTGGAAGGTCTTAACCTCCACGACCATTTCTTCAACCATTTATGGACCTAGTATTTTTCCCTCTCCATCTTCATCCCAACTTTTTATTGTTAAACACATCTTCCCATATAGATCTTTATAAGGATCTTTTGTGATGTTTAAGTGGCAACTATTGTTGCATGGGAACTCAATAAGAGGGAGATTTTGATCCCATCCTACTTTGAACCCCATGGAGCATGCTCTCAACATGTCCAAAAGTGTTTGGACTATCTACTCAGATTGGCCATCAGTTTGAAGATGATAAGTCATACTGAAGTTCATCCCAGTATCCAGAACATGTTGAAGACTCTTCCAAAACATTGAGGTTAATCTTGGATCTCATTCGGATACAATAGATTGTGATACCCCATGAAACCTCCAAAAGTCTCTGATGTATATATGTGGTTGTTGATCTAGTGATAAATCCTCTTGAATTACAATGAAGTGTGCAGTCTTTGTAAGAAAATCCACAAAAACCCAGATAGAATTTATTCATATGGACGTGTTTGGAATCCTGGTGATAATTTCCATGGTGATATTCTCCCATTTCCATGACATTATGGGTAATGGTTGCATCACCCACTTATACGTGTGCCTCTAATCCTTCACTTAATGATATACCAATCACATTGATGTGTACTAAGCAATATACATATTTATGTTATCCCACCAATAATGATCTTGGATATCTCAATACATCATTGTGTTTCCTAGGTGAATAAAAAATATTGAGCTATGTGCGTTATTCAAAAGCTTTGCCTTTATCTCTGGATCGGATGGTACATATAATCATGACCCAAATATAACAATTATATCCTTATCAACAATGAACTATAAGGATTTCCCATTTCTGATAGCTTCCATCCTATTTAAATTTCCACATCCTTTCTTAGATAATCCATTATTTTATACATGTGGGATGGTTGAGAAATAATTTCTGAAACTATTGATGATTTTCCTTCCATAATAATTCCCATGTCTATAATCTTAAAATCTACGAAGATTGGATCTTTTTCAATTCCCTTAATTTATAGAATTGTGAGGTACTTCTTAGTTAGAGCATCTGCCACCATGTTTGCTTTCCTAGGGTGGTAATGGATTGAGTAGTCATTGTCTTCAATCATCTTTAATGATCATAATTGAAGCATATTCAACTTCTTTAGTGTGAATATATACTTGAGGATTTTTTGGTCAATATATATTTCACACTTATCCCCAAAAAGGTAATACCACCAAATTTTTAAAGAAAAGATCACTGTAGGAAACTCTTGATCTTGTGTTGGATAGTTTTTCTCATGAACATTAAATTTCCCTGAAGCATGGGCAATAACAGTGTCATTATGCATCAAGACACAACCCATGCCCTTGGTCGAAGCCTCACTAAATACCACAAAAGGTTCTCTACACGTGGGTAATGTGAGCATAGAAAGAGTGATAAACCTCATTTTTCAACTCATTGAAGCTTTCTTCACATTCATCACTCCTTGAAAACTTGACTCCATTCCGAGTTAGCTTGGTAAGAGGGTTGTATAATCATGAGAAATTTCTCACAAATTGGCGATAATATCAACCTAACCCTAGGAAGCTACAGATATCCATTACTGATGTTGTTTGGGGAAATCCCTCAATTGTAGCTATCTTGGAGGGATCCACATATATCACATTTATTGTGATGATATGACCCAATAATGATACTTCCTTTAGCTAGAACTCATGTGTGATATGCTTTTCATAGAGCTTCTCCTTTCTCAAGGTCTCTAGTATAGTGCTTATATGCTCCTCATTCACCTCCATGGTTTTGTTGAATGTTAAAATATCATCTATAAAGGCTAAAAGAAATATGACAATGTAATATATAAAGTCGCTATTGGTAAATTCAATGAAAATTACTAGAGCATTAGTGAATCCTAAAAAATACATTGAACTCATACTTTTTGTACCTTGTATGAAAAGAAGTCTTGGGGATATCCTCCTTCTTCACCCTTACCTGGTAATATCTTGACCGCAAATACACCTTGGAGATGTATTGTGATCCACATAGATGATCTAACAAGTCATCAATTCAGGGCAGATCATACTTGTTATTTATCGTGATTTTTTTGATCTCACGATAATCAATGCAAACGTGCATTAACCTATCATTCTTCTCGACGAAGAGGACTAGAGTCCCTAATGGTGAATCACTTGGATGTATAAACCCTTTATCCAAATTCTCTTGTTGTTTTTTCTTCATATCCTCAAGCTCCACAACAACAATTCTATATGGAGTCTTGGATATAGGCAATTCCCCAAATATAAGGTCAATTGAGAATTCAACATTTCTTCTAGGAGGAAGACTAGGAAATTCATCTGGAAACAATTCTACAAATTACATAACAATAGGAATGTCTTCATGAATGGTTTCCTACTTAGATATGCAAGCTCATAGGTAGTAATATCCATACTAGTGATGACGGTGATAAAGAAGATTCATCTTTCTCCTTGTAATATCAAAATATGGTGTCGATGCTTAATATAAAAGAGGCGGTGAAATGTAAACATTAAAAATTATTTTGGAACCTTTAATATTGGTATAATATTTAATTTGTATCCTTAAGGAAAACTATTTTTAACAAGGTTAAATAAGTTAAATTCACATGGCCTTTTAGTTATACAAACTTTCTTAGGTTCATGAAATATGGTTCCACAAATGAAACATAAGAAAAGATTACATGGAAAAGATTATACCATAAAGTGTATAAAATTTTATTAATCAGAGTATACATGTATAAGAATGTATAAGATAGTTATACAGTCTTTATAAAACAAAATCTAGCAGAAAATAAACATGAAACAAAAATAAGTAACAAGTATGAAATATTTTAGCCCAAATAGTAGGGTATCTGAAAACCATGGATAAAGGTCCCTTGATTTATACTTTCAAGAAAGTTTATCTTAGGAACAATAGGGGAAGAACATGATTGATATATCAGAATCTCTCTTGCTATACCACAAGAACTCAAAAATAAAGGTATTCGGCACCTTGGTATTTCTTATCAAGGAAGAACTCGAGCGTTAAGGTAGTCAGCACCTTTGTCTTCCTATCCCTGGAAGCTCGCAATTCTACATAGCACCAATCAGAGTCACATGAAACAAGAGGAAAAATATGTTCAGTACGCACAAGGCATGATAATCACTATATCTCTAGAAGTAACTTCAATATCATGTGGTCTCTAGAATGATAGATTAGTTATCAGTTGTTAGTTCTTAGTGGAAAATTCAAATGAGATCCTATTTATATGCATTTATTCAACATCCGGCTCTCTCCTCTAATGGTTATATTTTTCATTGAATCTCGGAGGGACCTGTACATGTGTCACTCAAACAACGGTTAATTTGAAATGGATTTCATGAAATCATTTCATAACTATAATAGGGGTAAGTAAAATATGGTTTATTAACCAAAACTAATTTTCCAGAGTATAAGGAAAATAATGTTTGGAGTTAAAGTAAATCAATACATGGACACTATAAATCATAAATATCCGGATACAGTTTTAGAAGGAATTCGGAACCTGAATTTTATTGATTTTGGAATTTGAATTTTAATGAATTTGGAATCTGAATTCCAAAGATTTCAGAATCTGAACTCTAATGAATTCAGAATCTGAATTCTAAAGAATTAGGAATCAGAATACTAAGGAATTCGGAATCTGAATTCTGAGGAACTTGGAATCTGAATTTTGAAGTATTCGGAGATTGAATTATGAGGAATTTGAAGTATGAATTATAAGTAATTCAGAGTGTAAATTCTATGGAATTCAGAGTCTTAATATAGAGTAATTCAGAGTTGAAATTACAAGGAATTTAGAATCTGAATTTTAGGGAATTCAGAATCTGATTTTCATAGAATTTTAAATCAGTATTTAAGAGGACACAAAATCTGAATTTTATGGAACCTAGAATCTCCATTTTATGGAATTAAGATTCTGAATTAAAAGGAATTTGGAATCATAATTTCAGAGAATTTATAGTCTGAATTTCAGAGAATTATAAAACTAAAAACAGAACACTTTATGTCTAAGTATTTATAGGATTCCAATATTTTATATATGAAACTGATTTTTAGACAATAGAAATAAAAGGAGTTAGAATAATAGAAACTATATCATGAATAATGAAAACAAAGGTAAGAAGAAAATTTCCTTGGGGAAGGAAAAATTCCCTTATAAAGATAAATCTAAAGGGAAATAAAATTTTCCTTGAGATAGAGTGTTTGTGACTTTCAAAATTTAAAGGAATAGAGAAGTCATAAGGAAACATTATTGACTCAATAATCTCCCCCTTTTTGTAAATCACACACATCTTTACAAAAAATAATATAAGGATATAGAAATTTTATAGACTTGAAAATAGAAACATATCTATGTTTACTTAAGGATAATAGTGAATACGACTAACTCCACCTCAGTCATTGAAATCCTTAAGGATCGTATTATTGATTTCCTAAATAATATTTTTCATTTTTCATGCATACAAAAATATTCTTTGAAAAGAACATTCTATTATATAAACTCCCCTTACGTAGGGAAATATAATCCTTCATAGTATTCTTTTTATCATTCATTTCACCCCCTTTCTAAATTTAAAAACTAAATAAAGAGAATGGAAAAAATTGGTACCTGAAACATTAGTACTAAATATCCAAATATATAGAGAACAATGAAAATTTCATTAAGATTGAATGAATTTGTTCCATAAGTAAAATACACAAAAATATCATATTAGGAAATATTATCATTCTTTCCCTTTCCACGTCAGCTTCTTCACAATGACATGTGGCTTCTTAATATCCTTGTGATCTTCTTTCATACGCATCAGTAGCTGATCGTGATCATCACTTTTCTTCTGTAAGGCATTGATCTTTTCTTCCCGAGCCTTAGTAGAATCTGCCGGAGCCTTCAAGACTTAATCTTTCTTAACATGATTCTTTTCAATTTTTATTCTGATATCCCTTTCTATCTTCCAATTCATGGCCACTGAATTAATATTACAATTCAAATATTTTACTTCCTACTTCCGAGGAGTCTGTTCAAGAGTCAAAATTTCCTCAATGATCGTAGAAAGATCATTAAGCTTTCCATCATCGGTTTCAAAGGAATCTTTGAAATTATCTTGAAATTAATCAAAATATTTTAGGTCTTTGACAGTCATTCATGAACATCTTGTAATCATCTTTCATGATCTTTTATGAGCCTCAAAACCAATGATAAAAGAGTTGAAATCTTCCTCAAGTACAATAAATTTATCGATAATCATGAAAACTAAATTTGGATTCTAATTCATTTAATGTTAAAGCATCGGACATCAGAAATATATACTAGGTAATAATGAAATAAAACCAAATAGCGTTTTTAATGACAGAACAACAAAATCATGTCCAATGGAAGATTTTTCAGAATCTGAGTGTTTGGTTGGTAAGGATTATTTTTCTATGTCTTCATCTTTCCAATTTTATGAAGTGCCAACATCTTTCTTCTTCACAAAAAATTTACTAGGCGTATCTACTATAACCTGCTTTCCCTTATCAACTCTCAGAATGATATCTTGTGATTTGTGTGATTCATGTTCATAATCTGATAGCTGAAAAATCTTATCATCCTCATGATTTTCTATGTCGGTCCTGCCACAACATCCTCTGGTTGGATACAGTCGTGATTGCTACTTTCATCTTCAGACGGTTTATTCACTTCTTCCTCAACCTTCTCATCTTTTGCTGGGGAAAATTTTTTGAAGAATAAGCTTCAGAATTTCATATTCATAATTTCATAGAAATACTCTTCTTCTCGTGATAATACTCTACTGGCCTTATCATTTCCTCTGTATCAACACCGCCTTCTTCTTCTTCTCTTTATTTCTCTCATTCTTATTTCACTATTTCTTCTTCTTGATCTTTTTCCAAAATAACAAAGTTCAATACCAGAGTCTCTAGTAGGGATTCTTGTAGAAAATATTCTGGTACCAGAATTTTCATATCGGATTTTTCAGCAGCCTTAAAAAGAAATTGGGTGATTTCACCTTCCAAGAATTTCTTGCTCGGATCCTGTTCTTTCTCTTTATTTTCAAGATTCTCAGTATCCTTTTCATTTAAATCATTTTCCTCAGTAGAATCCAAGAAAAACATAGGCTACCCTTCCTTCCTATTCTTCTTATGTTCCTTCCACCTTTCTTAGATGCTTCATCCACTTTTGTCTTCTTCGAAAAATCCACTACTTCTTCTTCAGATAGGATATAAAACTCCCCAGATTGATTGTTAAAGACATTCATCATCCTCCTTAGAGTATCATCACTCAACAAAATCACCTTGTAGTTTCTTGTCTTAGAACTACAAGGGATTTTTAAGGATTTTAAACAAATAACTGTAATCTTCTAAAGAATAGATGGATACATGATAATTTGAGACTTCGTATTTCCATTCTTGATGTTCTCAATTATAATCAAGATATACATGACCATGTTTGTTTTTTTAAAATTCACCATGAAATCCAAAATATAGATATCACACTTTTCATAGTATCCTTATTTCCTTTCATCAGAATTACAAAGCCTTGAACCAACAATTCAAGAATCTGTTTGTGCATAGACAAATGAACAATCTTCGGAGTCTTCACTCCTTTCAGGCCAAGACACTCTATATCCTTCTCTTTGTCAAAATATCTTGATAGGTCAGGTAATTTGTGATTATAGATTTATGATTCTCCTTCATAATGAATTCCACTTAAATTTGATGCTTTTATATAAGAAAGAGAGTTGGTCTTTCCATAACACTTAAAATGAAACTTGTCTCTACATTCTTCTTTAAAGAAACATGATGTATCATAGAACTCAATCAGTAATTCCATATTGACTAGAACAAGTTCTTTTGGTTTTGATACACATATACTCTCCCAACCATTAAGCTTGATATTCTTTGATATCATAGAGTAATAATTATCATTAAACATCGGATAGACTAAACTTTCTCTATATATCTGCCACTCGATGATATCTTTAACAGTAAACATTTCTTCCTAAGGAGATGCTTCAGCATACATTCATAAATGAAGAATATTTGTCTATTTATAATGGACTTATGTACAGGGGAAGAGCTTCAACATACGAAATCTTGAAAAACTGATGTGGGACAACCATCAGAGAGGCTTTATATATGCAATTGAGGTGGTGGTTCAACATATTTAATTGATCCAATAGATGAAATACTCTTGATCAAATATGAAGGATGAGATGATAACTGAAGAAGGATTTTTATAGGTTATAATATTTTCAGGTTTTTAAGGTAAACATTCATATTTCAGAAAAAGAGAATCCGAAAAATTTTCTTATACAATATAAAAATACCAACATACTGGAAGATGATTATGAAAATTTGAAAAAGGAAACCTAACTTTCGGATTGCATGGAATATTATTCCTAATGAGGTAAATTCTTCTGGTCTATGAAAATTTTTGACTATGAAAAATTTTGACTACGAAAATTTTGAATAACATGAAAATGTACTCCCCTAATGAAATAGAGTTTCTTAATGTAAAGAGATATATTTCAACGAGATGTTAATATGGAAAAATTTTATTATGGTAATCATTCCTAACTTCTATTTAATATATTCAAATCTATCGGAGGGTAACAATTTTGTAAAACTATAAACAATTTGATCTTGTGTTCAGATTAATTGAAGAATGATATATCTTCATTTTTGATACCTAAGAATGTGAGGCATTATATCTATTTATTTTTCATGATAGTGATGTACAAGGTTTATACATAGGGTAATGGCACTAGTATTATAACACATTATTTGTGTTTTTTTAAAAATCATACCATATCATGTGAGTGTGTGTTGCATCCCCAAGACATGAGATCAACAACTTTCATCTGCTACATATTCAGCTTCCGTAGTGGAAAGTGATACTGAGTGTTATTTTTTTCATGACCAAGAAACTAATGACTCTCCTCGTAATGGAAAAGTTTCAGATATACCTTTCCTAATCATTCTGCAACCACCAATGTAAGCATCTAAAAAACTTTTTAGAATAAACTCATTTCTAGAAGTATAAAAGATTCCTAAATCCATGGTTCCCATTAAGTAGAGAAAAATAATCTCCACTACCTTTAAATGAGATTCCTTAGGGTTGTATTGATATCTGAACCATAATCATACTAAAAACATTAAGTTTGGATGACTAGCTGTCATGTAATGTAGACTTCTTATCATACCTCTAAAAGATATTTGATCTACTGGTTTCCTAGATTCATTAAGATCAAGTGAATTTGAGGTACCAATGGGAGTACATATACTCTTAGTGTTTTCATATCCATACTTTTTAAGAAGATCTTTAATATACTTTTGTTGAGATATATAAATTCTTTCTAGTTTTTGGGAATTTTGAAAAACCTAGAAAAATTATAACTCACCCATAATACTCACTTCAAACATAGATTTCATTAGATTCACCAACGAATTAGTTAAAGATTGTTGATTTGAATATAATATAATGTCATAAACATAAATTTGAATGATCAACATATTTTTCTTATCTTTCATTATTAAATGGGTTGTATTAACAATTCCCTTAATGTAATTGTTTTGTAACAAAAATCTTGTATGTCTATCATACCAAGCTCTAGGATATTTTTTAAGTCCATATAAATCTTTGGGAAGTTTGAAAACATTTTTAGGATGTTTTGTATCTTCAAAACTACAAGGTCGTTCAACATAAACTACCTCCTAAACATAATCAATAAGGAAATCACATTTAACCTTCATTTGAAAAAGATTGATATTAAAGAATTCTACAAAGGAAAGTAGAATACGAATAGATTCAAGTCTATAATTTGGAGAATAGGTTTCTTCATAGTATATTCCTTTAGGTTGATTATAGCCTTTATAAACCAATCTAGCATTATTTATTTCTATGATCCATTTTTCATCACAATTATTTCTGAAGACCCATTTTAATCTAATATCATAGGTTTCCTTAGGTATTTCAACCATGGTCCAGACATTATTCCCATCGAATTCATTTTTCTCATCATGCATAGATTTTATCCAATCATAATCACCTAAAGAATCATTAGTGCTTTTAGGTTATAATTGGGAACGGAATTCTATATGTTCTACTTCACTTTATAAGGAACATATAGTCCTTACTGGTTGAGTTACATCACCAATGATGCTATCACTGGGATGATTCTTAAGAAACAACTAATTTTGGTTTTTTAAAACATGTTCATCAGCATATGGTAGGAAATATTCTGGGGGAAATGTCACAAAAATATTTTCATAAACATTTTCCTTATCAGAATCATATATTAAGGATTAATAATCAGTTTTTGAAAACACATCAGAAGATTTAGGTTGAGTTTTTTTAAAAACAAAAGGTTTAGTTTAATCAAATTTAACAAGAACTTTTTCTTCAATAGTATATATGTTTTTATTAAAAACTCTATATGCTTTAGAAGTTCTAGAGTAGCCTAATAATATTCTTTCATTGGATTTAGGTGATAGGTAATATAAATAATCTTTAGTATTCATAATGAAAACATTGGAACCAAATACCTTGAAATTGGAAAGTCATGATTTTTTACCATTCCATAACTCATAAAGGGGGTTGTTAAGAAACAGCCTAATCACAACTCAATTTATAGTATAACAAGAAGTACATATAGCTTCTACCAAAACATGTTTAGCTATCGAATTTTAACTCAACATGGTTCAAGTTATCCATTGAAGAACTTGATTTATTCTCTCAAGAACACCATTTTCTTGAGGAGTTCTTGGTGATGATAAGTTATGAGTAATTCCTTATATACTAAAAAATGTTTCAAAATCAGTATTTTGAAATTCTCCTCCATGATCACTATGAATAGTTATCAATGGATGGTTTTACTCATTATTAACATGGGATCTAAAAAATTTGAAATAATAAAAAGGATCTGATTTATTTTCTAGAATACAGTCCCATATAAATCCAGTGTAATCATCAACTAGGAAAAATACATAATATTTTTTCCAATGATTCTAGTCTGTGTTGGTCCAAATAGATCCATATGCACTAACTATAATTCCTATTTATTTAAGACTTCCCTAAAAGATTTAAAAATTGATTTATGTTTCTTTCCATATTAAAAAGGATCAAAAACTTTGGAAGAATCAAATATAAGCTCTGGTAGATCCTTAACTAGTACTTTCTTATAGAGTTCTCATATGTTCCTAAGGATACAATGTCCTAACCTTCTATTCTGTAACCAATAATTATCTTCCATTACACTAAGACAAGGTATATATTAGATCCTAAGGAATTCTATGTTTAGCGTGTATACATTCTCTTGCCTATAGGTAGAATGAATAAACTATTCCTTGAAATTGTGTACTAATCATTTGTCATTCCTAAAATTCACAAGGTATCCTTCTTCACATAATTGACATATGCTAATATGGTTGTTCTTAAGACCCATAACAAATAAATCATTTGAAAGCATGTTTTCCCAATAAGAACAATGATACATATACCAATAATTTCTCCCATACCATTATCTCCGAAAGTTACTTTTCCTCTTTTCATCTTAATAATCTTTTCAAATAAGTTTTTGTTAGCAATAATGTGGTTGGAACATCCACTATACATGTACCATGTCTTTTTATTGGTACTATCGTCATTGTTCTGAAAATAAGAGTGTTAGACATTTGAAACCCAAACATTATTGGATCCAGAAACTTCTGAATGAAAATTTTTAAGAATCCACGTTTTTATAGAAAAATATTCTTTATAAAAACCTAAAGACTGAGTTTTTTTTAATGAAAATTTATTCCCAATTCCCACCACACTGAAACTCAGTGCATAATGGATCACCTTGAAGAACAAAATAATTTTTACTAAAAACTAGTTTTGAATGAGTATAACCAAATATAGAATTATTCCTTACAGTTTGAATTTGGGAATACATCTTATCAAAGTTTTCCTTACCTAAGGTAAAGTTTGAAAAACTCTTCCTCAAGGAAAATATTTCTGACTTTAGTCTAATAACCTTGTTTTTATCTTCAAAAACATTAGTTTTTGCACTAGAGTTAGTCTCTAAGATATTTTTCTTAGAAATTACTTTTTTTATATCCTTAAAAATATTATCCTTCTTACAATTAACTTCCTCAAGGTTTTTGAAATACTTTCAAAATAATAATCTATCTTATCAATTTTTATAGAAGGATATGATACTTCTTTAGTAAGAATAGAAATCCTAGAATTTTCCTTATAATTGTTTTTCCTTCAGTTTGGAATTTTTAATCTTAAGAAGCTTATAAAACCTAGATACTTCTTCATAAGTGGGAAAAGTATTATCTTCATCAGAAGAAGAGTATTCATCTGAAGAGTCATAATATATATTATCACTATAATTAATATTCAAGGATACATTTGTTATAGATTCATCATTTTGTACCATGGAAATTAGACACTGACATTCAAGGGGAAACTTGGAAATTAAACCAATATTCTTCTAACTAGAAGATTCATACTCTGAGGTTTCACAAAAAGAGTCTCCACCACTTGAACTCCAGGTGTCATTAGATTTCAATACATTCTTAGCTTTATATTTTTAGTACTTCTTTATATTTCTCTTAGAATGAATTTCCTTTCTATCATTTGTCTTAAGCATAGGACAATATTGCCTTATATTCTTTACTCTTTTGTATTCATAACAAGTAACTTAAGATTATTTCTTGTAGTTTCTTTCTTTTTTATTAAATCTATACTGAAAATATTTCTTCCAAACTAACTTGTTCATCCTTCTAGCAAGATTATCTAGATTATTCATAGAATGTTCTCTTTCAATTGATTCTGATAAAAAATTGGCATTCTTTTACTTGGATCTTGTAACCCGTTTTGGAGTCTTGACTTTAGTAGTAGTAAAGGCTATACATCCATTTCCATTCTTCATTTTATTCAAATCAGCATCTCATTTCATTCTTGCCTCATGTTGAAGAAGGGTTCCGAAAAGCTCATCAAGAGTAATCTGAGATACTTTTATATTCTCATCAACATTTGTTCTCTATGATTCCCACTCATTATGCATTATATCTATAATCTTGTCCACAAGTTCCTCATCACCTAAAACGTTCTCACCCATGGATTTTAAACTGTTAACAATAGTAAAAAACCTTTGTTGTACCATGCACACCGGTTCTCCATAAGGAAATTGAAATCCATGATATTCTTCTATAAGAATTGCTCTTCTACTTTCTATTACCTTAGATGTAAGATTATGAGTAACTTCCAGCTTCTTCCAAATACAATTTTTAGCTTCATAAGAAGAAATCTGATTGTATATATTCATGGTCATAGAACAGAACAAAGTATTTCATACGTTGTAGTTTAGTTGATATTTTGAATTTTCTTGATTAGTAAAAGGTATGACCTCTTTATCCAGAATCTTGTAATCTTTGGTAAGCATAACGAATTTTTATACTACAATATTAATAACAAAATTCATTATATGATCTATCCAATATTTATAATCATTCATATCAAATATAGGTGGTCTTATAGGATTTAGTTTTTCAATCAAACCAACATTCATTCCTGTCATCTGAAAGAAAATATCATTCCACAGAAACATATTAAAAGTAAAATATTGTAAACAATGATAAGAATCCTTAGAAAGGAAAATATTTAGAACAATGAAATATTGAGAAAGAAAACATATATGTGAATATAATTATTTCATAGACCTATTTTGATAACAATTGTAGGATCAAAAAATGGTGTAGATGCTCAATTTACAAGAGGGCTGTATTGTAAACCTGAAAATTCCATTGGAACCATTAAAGTTGGTATAAAACATTCTTTTTTAACCTTAAAGAAAAACTATGCTTAACAAGCTTAAACAAGGTAATTTCACAAGGCCTCATAGTTCTATAAACATTACATGAATCCAAAAATATGGTTCCAGAAATGAAACTTAAGAAAAGTTTAAAAAGAAAATATTCTACCATAAAGCATAGAGAATCTTATTCATTAGAGTATAAAAGTATAATAAAGTATAAGATAGTTAAACATTCCTTATTATTCAAAATTTAGTGGAAAATAAACTTGAAACAAAAACAAGTAACAGGTATGAGATCTTTTAACCCAAAGAGAAGGGTATCCAACAACCTTGTAAAAAGGTTCATTGATTTATACTTTCATGAAAATTATTCTTACCCACACTATGGTATGCCCTCGATTGGAATATTGGAATCATTCTTGCTATCCCCGCAATTCCTCAAACTTCAAGGTAGTTATCACATCTTTCTTCTTATCCCCATAAACCCTCAATTGTACAAATCAACAATCAGAGTCGCATGCAGAAAGCTAAAAAAGATGTTTAGTACGCACAAGGAATGAGAGTCTCTCTCTATATAAATCACTTCAAAAGAATTTGGTCTCTAGAATAATAGATTAATTCATAGTTTTTAGTTCTTATTGGATCATTTAAATGAGATACTATTTATAGGTATTTCTTTAACGGTTGGCATCCTCCTCCAACGGTCATATTTTACCATGAATCCTGAAGGGACCTGTACACGTGTCACTAAAAAAATTGTTCATTAGAAACAGATTGCATGACAACGTTTCATAACTATAATAGGGGTATGTGAAATATTATTTCTTAACCAAAACTAAATTTTTAGAGTCTAAGTAAAATAATATTAAGAGTCTTTGTAAATATACACATAGATATAATAAATCATAAATATCCAGATTATGTTTTTCAAGGAATTCAAAACCTGAATTCTATAAATTTCAAAATCAGAATTCTAATGACTTTGGAATATGAATTTTAATTATTTCTGAATATGAATTCTAATGAATTTGGAATATGAATTCTCAAGAAATTGGAATTTTAATTCTAAAAAATTCAGACTCTATATTTTGGGGAATTCAGATTCTGAATTCTAGGGAATTCGGAGTCTGAATTCTGATGAATTCACAGTCAGAATTATGAGGAATTAGGAATCTGAATTTTTAGAAATTTAGAGTCTATGTTCTATGAAATTTGGTGTCTGAATTCTAAGGAATTCAGAATTGTAATTTCAGAAAATTCAGAATCAGAAGTTTAGAGAATTCAGAATTGAAGTTTATATAATTCATAGTCTGAATTCTAAGGAATTTAGAATCTGAATTTCAAAGAATTCTTTGTCTAAAAAAAAATAATCTATATCTAAGGATTTAGAGGATTCTTGGGTTTTAGATATGGTAATTATTTTTAGACTTTATAATTAAGAGGAGTTAGAAAAATAGAAATTATTTCTTGAACAATGGAAACAAAGTTAATGATAAAATTTCATTGGGGAAATAAAACTTTCCTTATTAAGATAAATCTTAGAAGAAATAAAATTTTCCTTGAGATACAGTTTTAGTGATTTTCAAAATGTAAAAGAAAGGAAAAGTCTTAAGGAATCCTTTTTGACTCAATACTCCTTACACTTGTTTATAAAAGGGGGTCGATTCTTCATTTCGAGAGTGATTTCCATATCACTGCAATTTATGATGGCTATATATAATTAAAGACAATCCATGCCCAGAATTTCATCAAATTCCACCAGAGGGAGTATAATGAGGTTTTTTGGGAATTTTAATCGACAAACTATTATAAGGGAGGAGTTATATACATGTGGTGCCATGATTGACCCATATATCGTACTCTCTGATGTCTTTACATCCCTGATTTTTGGTGGTGTTTGGATTATTCTAATAAACATTCGAGATACAAATAAATGTGTAGAAATAGAATTGAAAAGTATGTTCACTAATATTGAGTGAATAACTAGTGTACCTTTCACCACATCATTTCCAAGGTTCACATCAGTAGTAGTGACTGGAAAATCTCTCCCTTGCTACTTTGGAGGTTGTTGGTTGCCTCAAAAAATATTTGGCTTAGGGAACTGATTTGGAAGGTGACCTGGTTATTCGAAGTTGTAGTGATGAACATCATATTGAGAGTCAATGTGAGAATTCCTCAAATCTATCACAGGCGTAGGTTCTTTTAGTCGATAGTTAAAGTCTAGGTTCCCTTATCTTTCACATCTAAAGATTTTACTCATTCCCTTAAATTAACATATAGGGTGCTTCATTCTGCACCTTTGGCACGTGTGGTGCTAGATGTTTTTAACACCATTTTATTCACCCATCGGACAATTGGAATTGATGTCCACTTTACTCTTATTATCCCCATGATACCCATGAGATTCACTGATCTCCATTTTGACATTGAAGGAACATCTAACAATTTCTTCATAGCTATCAATGTCATGGATCACCAAGGCTTTCCGTAGGCTAGGTTTTAGCCCACCAAAGAAGTAGTAAACCTTTCATTCTGGGGAAATGACAATGCCAGAGGTATATCATGCATTCATGGTGAATTTTTCCTTGTATGCTACAAAATTCATCATCATTTTTCTTGAGGGAAAGGAAGTCCCTTTCCATCTTAAGTCTTAGGGTGCGTAAAAAATATTTATCAAAAAACATCTTCCATAAATCCTTCTATTCCAATAACTATGTATCCTCCTAAAGCTTGGTATATTTGATCAATGTCCACCATTTATTGTCTTCACCTTTCATATGATATGAAGTAAGAAGAACCTTTTCTTTTTCAGAACATTGAATGATTGGGAAGATATTTTCAGTGGATTTGATCAATTGCTCGGTGAATGAGGGATATAATGATCCATTAAAAGATAGAGGGCGTTGTATCATGAAGCTCTAGATTGTGACTTGTTCTTTATTAGGGAGGTAGAAAGATCATCTTTACCCATGTTTCTATTCAAATTGTGAGTTAACTAAGAGAGTATCATGACAATGTTTTTGATTCCCACTTCTATCGAATTGGGAATCTCATTAGAACAGTGATCACATTGATTTTCTCATTGGTTGTTTGCATGAGTCCTCGTATTACCATCCATTGGATGGAATAAAAGGAATGTTAGGGGTAACTCATAAATGTTAATCCCATGAAAAAAATGGATGACTTATTAATTACATTTATTTTTAAAACATAGGAATCTGTAGGCTTTAATCTATGTTATCTATGATCTAATACCCAACATTTATCCTTAGGGGAATTTTTTCCTTTAACAATGGTTCATACTAAGCTTCTGAACTGACAAAAGTATATCCTCTAGGAGTGTCATATCCAAGAGTGCATCATGGCCCGTTATCATGTACCAAGATACCTCGGGTCATGCCTGAAACTCCATGTCGGAGTTTTCATTCCAAGGTACATATGTTCCAAATACGCCTCTACCTACCTATATGCAGACAGGGATATATTTTATTGATAAAATGCTTACTCAATACTCACTAAAAGTTAAGGATATCTTTATTATACATAGTATGTCTCTAAGCCTTCACTAGGTTTTTCGAATCCTAATCCCAAAAATAAATAAATCTATCCTTTTATACCAAAAATAACAACCCTTATTTTAATACACACTTAAACATGATTTATTACTTAAAATATTCACTTGATTAATTTGGATGATCAAGAGTTCTTGTGTATTTGGGGTTTAGGAACATTTCTTAACGACTTAAAACATTAAAGATGACATCTGTATTGAAAAATTCCTTTACATGACCACTATATTCCCTCGTACTCAGCCTTACCTGGGGTAACCTGAGGACATGCATAAGAACAAGCTGAGCTATAAAGCCTAGTAAGGGTGTAAACAAGGAATAACATAAAGAATATAGTACGTGGTAAGAAATATAAATATAAATGGTTCATAATAGAATCATGAACATAAAGGCATGATATAATATGTTTATCATAACATGGAAATGTGGCAACAATACTTAACATGGGATTAGCTTGATCCAAGGGTTGTTGCACATAGAGCATGATTAACACCTTATTGAACATGAATTATCATGTGAAAATCGTAATTTTACATGACTTATCATGGTATTAATCATTACCCAATGCATTAGAGCACAATCAGGGAACAACCTTCTTAAACATTCCATTTCCTGTATAAGTGTTCCACAAGATCATACAACATAGATTCATTAAACATCATAATTTATTCCACAGTAAAGTAATGTGTAATTTATACATGAAACTCATCCATAAACATATAAATATTCATGAAGTTGAATAGCCGTAATATAGAAATGGTCATGTTATTAACTATAAAATGATTTTTTCTTGGAAAATGGCGGTGCAATTTCGGCAGCATAACGACGTGACATAAGACTTTATAATAAATGGTTGATGAGATAGAAAAATGGTGTCTCATTATATTTATATGAAATTGATAGTAATGGGGACATATATATACATGTCCCAACATATGTTTTGGAATTTGGAATCATAATACAATAAAATTTCTTTAATGTAAATGATAGATAATTTCCTTAAGGAATTTAAGATTGGTAATTGGAGTACTTGGGATAAATTAATGAGATAAAAAAGGGGTATATCATCATTAAAAATAAATAGTGCTATATGGAGGGATTTCTAAATCATAACCAAACATTTATAATTGAAAATAAAAGGTCATAACAATATTAAGAAACTTGGATAAAATTACAGAAGAAAGAATGCCTTAGAAGTGTGATCCCATATGAATGGGAGAGGCTTGAGAGATGCTTCGTGGTATCTCGGGGAGCCTTGGGAGAATTTTACAGATTGGTGGCTAGGGTTTGGATGACATCCAAAGGCTTTAAGTGAAGAAGAAGTGGGATCATTGATGGGTTTATATAGGAAAGGAGTGGGAATGTTATATTATTTAGGTTTTGGACCCAACACTTTAAACATACCAAAACCACAAACCATCCAATGGGTTTTTCCCATGTTTTTTCCAAAGGGGATTGGATGACAAAATTTTATCTGGAAATTGTTAGTACTTCTCAAAATATTAGTCTTGTTTCGTTGTAGGTGAGTCACAATCTCAAAGAAAAAAATTTTAAAATGACAAAATGTTTTCTAAGTCTTGGAGGGTCCACTAATGCTTTGTATAATAAAACAGACAAACCTAAAATCACATAATTTTATTGGTAAAACATATATTGGACTAAAAAAATATCATAGTATTTATTACATCATTATTTCGTCATTATGATGTCATAAAACCCATTACTAATTTAAACGGTATTTAATTATTACCCAAAAATATGATTAACTCAGAAAATTTTGAAATTATCACCATTGGAAAATTTCAACATCCTGATTCAAAAAATAGTGATCATTTTATCAAAATAATTTTCAAAATATGCGAATTTTATAATTTAATATAAAAGTTGACATTTATCGAAAATTCATGGGTTTTGACAAAAATAACTATCATACCTTGTTAAAAATCAAAATTTTATTCATAATAATAGTACAGTCATTTATATTTTATGTAAATTAATTTAGTAATAATATTTATTTAAATATTATTTAATTCAAAATTCTATTAATTATTCAAAATAGATATAATAATTAACTAAAAATGCTATTTTTTCTTTGAATACAATTTACAAAGTAATAATAATAAAATGAATGTATATTATCAATAAATATATAACGTACATAATCATAGTATTAGGGTATCATTACATAACTTCTTATAACACCCACATATGACTGAAGGATAAGGTCTGTAATGGTGAAAATCTCTTGGGGTGGCTCAGATAACATCGTTCGAGTGGTAATCTCTATCGACTTCCACTTCTCCTGTAGGCGGTTCTGTTCGAGCTTAGCTTGTAAGATATCGGCTTGGGATTGGTCAAGAGTGAAGCATAATGACACCAACTCCTTTATGAGCTCTGAAAAATGCGATTTGTATGAATAAATTATATTGGATGAGGCCATCACATCCTTTTCAGAGTAAATAGTATTTGTAAAAGCCCTATATTTATATTAATCATGTGATCACTATTCAACAACTATATTAGCAACAGTAAAAATTTATAATGGTATTTTAAAATCCAAACACATAAAATAAAAAAAAAATTTCATATAATCATTTTACATAATAAGACATTTAATTAGATCAAGAATAATTTCCATTAATAGAAGTTTGAGTCATTACACAGTTAGTAAACATGTAATTTTTAATGACCCAAACTTTTATTAATAAAAATTATTCTTGATCAAATTAAATGGCTTATTATGGTTATATAAAATGTTAAATTTATTGTTTTATATTTCTGTATTTTAAAATACCATTAATAATTGTGAGAGTTATTAATATAGTCGTTGAATAGTGATCACATGATTAGTATAAATTTAGGTCTATAACAAATCAAATTTACTCTTAAAAAGGAAGTGATGGACTCATCTAGTAGACTTGCCTCATAAAAATCCCATTTTTTAGAGTTTGGAAAGGAGTTGGAGTCATTGGGATTTTCTCTTGACCAAGCCCAAGCCGAGCATGAACACGTTAAGCTTGAGCGGAACTAACTATGGGATAAATAGAAGTTAATAGAGATTATCACTCCAGTGATGTTAACTTAGTCAACCCAAGAGTCTATCACCATCGCACACCATACCCTTTGGTCTTATGTTGGTGTTATAAGGGGTTATGTAACATGACCCTAGGACTATGACAATATACATTGTTTTTGTATAAAGAATATGCATTCATTTTATTATTATTACTTTGTAAATAGTTTTTAAAGAAGAAATAGTATTTTTAGTTAATATTCAAATAAGAAATATATTTTGATGATTGGATTTTTGAATTAAATAATATTGTAATAAAATATTAATTTACTTTTATTAAATATAAATTATTATATAAATTTATGAATGAAAATGTAATTTTTATTATGGTTTTAAAACTGATTTGACAAAACCCATGAATTTTCAGTAAATGTCGGTTTCAATTTTAAAAGAAAAAATTAAAATATTTATAAAATAATTTAGATAATATTAAAATTATTTTTTGAATCAAGATGTCGAAAAGATCCAATGGTGATTATTTTATAATTTTTTGAGATAGTCAAATTTTTGGGTAAAAATTAAATACAGTTTAAATATTTAATGTGTTTTATGACATCATAATGACACAATAGTGATCTAATAAAATAATATAAACATTATGTTTGGCCAATATATGTTTTACCATTAAAATAATGTGATTTTGGGTTGTTTTGATCTATATTACAAAACATTAGTGGACCCTTCATGCTTATAAAAAATTTTGTCTTTTTAAATTGTTTTCCTTGAGAGTGTGACTCACCCCCACATAAGCAACCCTACTATTTTAAGAAGTTTGACCATTTAACTTATAAAATACAGTTTTCCACTCCACTTGGAAAAAAAATTGTTAAAAACCCATGTTTTGGTTTGTGGAGTTCATTAGTTTAATGTGAGGTGTCCCAAGCCTAAATAGTAATGAATTCCCTCTCTTTTCCTATATAAACCCACTCAAGCTCCAACTTCCCCTTCAGTCAAAGCCATTGGAGTTCGACCAACCCCTGAAATCCTCTCTCTAGAATCCTCCCAAGGTTCCCCAATAACTTAATAAGCCTCTCTCAAGCCTCTACCATGCCATTGGGATCACACTTCCAAGTAAGGTATTTCTTCCTTTCTCATTTTGTCTAATTTTCTATAAGTTGTTATGCACCTTTGTTTTCAATTAAAACTGTTGGGGTATTATTTTTAACCTTCCCCATACAACCCTATTTATGTTTTTATATTGGGATACCCCTTCCCATCTCACTAATTCATCCCATGTACACCCGTTACCATGCCAATATTCCCCGAGATATTTCTCTCTCCTCTTTTACAAACTAGCAATTATTTTGAATTATGCATCTAAATTACATTATGTTTGTTGGTAAATGTATATATATGACCCAATTATTATCCATATCATGTATATATTATGTGACACCCATTTCTATGTCATCATACATTTATTTTGAGTTCTTATTTCAAGCAGTTATGTTACCGAAATTGCACTACATTTTTCCAAGCCAATGTCATTGTGTAGTGAATACCTTGCCCATTTCTCTATCAAGGGTATTCACATTTATGAGCATTTACTTATTGATTATAAATTTTCATGTATTTATTCCACATAACACTATCATGGAATAAATGATGATGATTGATTCCATGTTGTATGATATATGTGGCACACTTATGCATAAAATGAAATGTCTATGTAGGGTGTGCCCTGATAGCTCTCCAATGCATTGGGTAAAGTATAGTATCATGATACATCATGTGCAATAGGGTTTTTAATCATGTTAATGCATATGAAATGATGTTTTTATCATTCTTCATGTGCAATGAGGGTTGACTCATGCTCCATGTACAATGAGCCTTGGCTCATGATAATTCCATGTTAAGTGTTGTTGCAGCATTTCCATGTTATAATTATCATGCTTTATTAGGTAGTTATGTACATGTTTCTCTTGTGCTCCATTGGTATTCCAATTTTCTTACATTTATTGTATTCCTCATGTTATTCCTTGTTTATTCTCTTACTGAGCTTTATAGCTCACCCTTTTCTTATGCATGTCCTCAGGTTATCCCATGAAATGCTAAGTACGAGAGAATGTAGTGGTTATTTAAAGAATGTTTTTAATAAAGATGTTGTTTGATTTATGTTCTATGTTTTTATGTAATGTTTTTAAGCCCCAAATACACTATACCTATTGATCTTCTATGTTTTATCAACTGAATATTTTGTGTAATAAATTAGATTTAAGTGTATAATAAAATATAGGGTTGTTATAGTTGGTATCGGAGGATAGGTTTAGTTTTTTTTGGGATTAGGATTAGAACACCATAGTGGAGACATAGAGACAATAATAAGTATATTAAAAACATCACAAAGTATTGATGAGTATTTAGTAAGTGGTTTATCAAGAAAATACATCCCTCTTGGGATATGAGTAGGTAGAGGAGGCTCTGTCACAGATTTGTCCTAGGGGTAAAACCCGAAAACACCGCTTTTAGCTAGACTCCAAAGGGAACTAGTGCATGACAATAGGTCATACTTCACTCTTGGGTACAACACTCCCAAGGGATGTGGTTGGTAAAATTCAAAATCATAGAATGAACCCTTATTAAGCGAATGAAAAAAATTCCCGTAAGAATATATGTTAGAAAGTAGATCATTAATAGAATAGAGTGAAGCCTATGGATTCATAAGTTAGGGAAATAAAAGTTATTTATAAGTCATTTATTTTGTTTTTGTATTACCATTTATATGTTACCCAAAACATTCCTTTTATTCTAGCCAATGGCCAGTAGTAGGTGGACTCAGGCTAACAATTTATGTGAAGATCAATTTGATGACTGTGCTAATGAGATACCCAATACGATGGGAGTGAGAATAAAAAACTTTGTCACACAACTCTCTCAGTAAACTCAATATTTGAATAGAAACATCGGTCAACAAAAATGTTCAACCACCCCTAAAAAATAAAAATTTACTATTGAGAGCTTCATGAGATAAAGGATTCCAAATTTTAATAGATCATTAGATCCCTCAGTCACTGAACAATGGATCAAATCCATTGAAATGATCTTATCCATCCATCAATGTTCTGAACAAGAGAAGGTTATTGTGGCTACTTATCATATGGAGGGTGAATCCGATCAATGGTGTACGTTCATAAAAAATACGAAGCCTAAGGAAGAGATCAAGGTGTTGGAATGGAAGGATTTCTGGAAGATATTTTTCGAGAAATATTTTCCATGCACCCTCAGACTTATGATGGAAAGGGACTTCCTTGCCCGAGATCAAAAAAAATATGTTGGAGTGTATGAGGAAAACATCATAATTCTTGAAAGATACACCTTCGTCTATGTTGTTACCCCCAAATGAAAGGTTGAACACTTATTTTGTAAGTTGAAACCTAGCCTAAAAAAGTGGGGGAGATCCGTAACATCGACAGCAATGAAAAAATTGTCGGATCTGCCCTCAAGGTAGAAATGGAGGTTGGATAATCTTAGCGGTATCATGGGGATAAGAAGCATATGGTGGACTTCAATGCTGGTAGTCCGCTGGAGAAATCCAATGGTGCTAATAAGATCGAAAACCCCACTTTCCAAAGGTTCAGAAAGAAGCATCCAGGAAATTTCTTGAAGGGGATGAGGAAATGCATTAGGTGTGCAAGAGAAGGGCACCTAGCTATTAACTGCCGACAAGAAAAAATAGTGGTTGCAATAGAGGAATGGAACACTATGTTTGATCCTCAACGTGTTTTTCATTACTATAACTACAAAGAACTAGGGTATCCTTCAAATCAGTGCCCTAATCCAAGGGTTTTCGGAGGCAACCAACACCCTCAAATGAAGCACGAGAGTGCATTTTCCATCACTACTACCAGATTGAACCCCGAAAATGACGTGGTGAAAGGTACAGTGGTTAGTCATTCAAGAATAGTGATCAAACATTTTGATTTAGGTTCTATGCATTCTTTTTTATCCCAAAAATTTAGTAGAACAGTCCCTGCACCACAGCAAATTATGGAATTAAAGATGTCGGTGTGTACGGAAAATGGGGAAATCATTGCATCCCAGGAATATTACTCCTCCATTGTCATAATTTGTGGATTAAATTTCCTGGTGAACCTTTTCATACTCTCTATGGTGGAATATGACGCAATTCATGGCATGGATTGGATTTATTTATATTGATCCATCATAAATTTTCGTGAGAGGGAAATCACTCTCCATGTGGAGAATCAACCCCTGATTCTATACAAGTGAAAGGAGTAAGATGAATCATCTTTAGCTCCATAATCTCAAGCATTGATATTACTGCCCTATGAGCACTCATATCTGGAATAGATGATTGAGTCAAAGGAGTCAAAAATCTATGAAGACAAGCCTATTTTGAGGGAATTCATTGAAGTGTTTCTCGAGTAATTGTCTGGCCTTCCTCCTAAAAAATATGTTGAATTCTCAATTGATCTTATACATGGGGAGTTGCCATTATCCAAGACTCCATATAGAATGGATGTAGTGGAGTGTGAGGAGATGAAAAAACAACTATAATAGAATATGGATAATGGGTTTAATTTCCCAAGTGCTTCACCATGGGGTGCACCAGTCCTATTTGTCAAAAATAAAGATGGGTCAATGTGCTTTTTCATCGATTATCATGATCTTAACAAAATCACGATAAATAACATGTATCCTCTCCCACGAATCGATGACTAGTTTGATCAGCTGCGTGGAGCACAATACTTTTCCAAGGTGGATTTGTGTTCTGGATATTATCAAGTAAGGGTGATAATGTAAGATAACCCCAAGACTTCTTTTTGTACAAGATACAGGCACTATGAATTCATAGTAATGCCTTTCAGACTCACTAAAGCTTCAACAATATTCATGGACCTGATTAATAGATTATTTATGGATTACCTCGACAACTTTTGATAGTCTTTATAGATGATATTATAATATACCTCAAAACCAAGGAGGACCATGAAGATCATCTAAGAATTGTACTAGAGACCTTTAATAAAGAGAATCTCTATGCAAAGTATAGTATGTGTGAGTTTTATTTGAAGGAGGTATTATTCCTGGGCCATATCATCACAAGCAATGTGATATCTGTGGATCCCTCCAAAATAAATGAAATTTAGGGATGGTCAAGTCCAACATCATTAATGGATATCTGTAGCTTCTTAGGATTAACTGAATATTATCGGAGATTTGTGAAAAAATTTCTCATGATTGTCCAACACTCTTACCAAGCTATCTCATAAGAGAGTAATGTTTTGATGGATTGATGAATGTGAATAAAGCTTCACTGATTTAAAAAGGATTATTATCACAGTAGCATGTTATCATTTTATCCACAAGTGGAGAACTTTTTGTGGTATTTATTTATGCTTTGATTAAGGGCTTGGTCTGTGTGTTGATGAAAAATTAACAAGTCATTAACTATGCTTCAAGGCAATTGAAATTTCATGAGTAGATTTATCCAACACATGATTTGGAGTTGGTTGCGGTGATCTTTGCTTTAAAAATATGGCATAATTATCTATTTGGGGAGAAGTGTGATATATATATACGGACCACATAATCCTCAAGTATATATTCACACATGAAGAGTTGAACAAGAGCCAACGAAGATGGATAGAGCTGATCAAAGACTATGACTGCTCAATCCATTGCCACCCTGGGAAAGTGAACATGGTGGAAGATTCTATAAGTATAAAGGACCCAAGAATTCTATCATAGTTTAGAATTGATAAGGATATAATCCTCATAGATTTGATGAATATGGACATGGAAATCATAAATAAGGGAACATCATAAATCCTTTCACAAATGATTGCTCAACCGTCTCTTTTGGAAAGGTAAAATGATTCACAAAAGGATGATGTGGGAATTCAGAAGAGAGTGGATGATATCAAAAATGGGAAATCCTTAGATTTCAATGTTAAATGATTAAGGAATTGTGAGATTTGGGAAAATTCTATGTGTTTCATCATGTCCAGAGCTGAAGAAGGAACTTCTGGATGATGCGCATAGTTCAAATTTCCCTATTCACCTAGGAAACACTAAGACGTATCAAGATATATAAGAGCATTATTGGTGGGATAATATGAAGAAGGAGACCATTGAGTATACATCAAAGTTCCTAGTGTGTCTGTAAGTTAAGGGAGAGAGCGAAAGTATAAGGGGATGATTCAACTATTGCCTATACTAGCATGGAAATGGGAGAACATCACCATAGACTTTATCATCATACATTCGAAGACAACCAAAGGAAACAATGCAATCTGGGTTTCTGTGGATTTTGTAACAAAGTCTGCACACTTCGGTGCAATTTAGGAGGATTTCTCATTGGATCAGCTGGCATAGATATATATCAGGGAAGGGGTAAGTCTACATGAAGTTCCACTATCTATTTTATCTGATCGAGATCTAAGATTCACCTCTATGTTTTGGGAGAGTCTTAAACATGCTCTAGATACTGAACTGAACTTTAGTATGGCCTATCATCACCAAATTGAGGTCCAATCTGAGCGAACTATTCATACATAGGAGGATATGTTAAGATCATGTTCTATGGACTTAAAAGGAGTGTGGTGCCAACAACTTCCACTTGTTGAATTCTCTTGCGATAACAGTTTCCACTTGAGAATATGAATGGAACCTTATGATTCCCTATATGGGAAGAGGTTCATAACACCTGCATGTTGGGTTGAAGTCGATTAATGTAAGCTTCTTGGATAAGAAATGGTCGAAGAAATGGTGGAGAAGGTCAAAACCACTCAGTTGTATATCAAGGCAGCCCAGAGTCGACTGATGTGTTATACAGATAACCATCGACGTGACCTTGAGTGTAAAGTTAGAGACATGGTTTTTCTATGCATATCTACATGGAAAAAGGTCATGAGGTTTGTAAAGAAATGGATGTTAATTCCTAGGTACATTGGCCCCTTCGAGATTCTTGATCGTGTTGGGGATGTGGCTTATCGACTAGAACTTCCACCCACCATGGACAAAGTACATGATGTCTTTCATGTAACCTTCTTAAGAAATTACATACCAGACCCTTCACCTATACTCTCTTCAAAGGTAGTAGAGCTAGAGGATGATCTTTTTTTACAAGGAGAAACCAATGAAGATCGTAGGTCATAGAGATAATGTTCTACAAAATAAGACAATTCTCATCATCAAGGTGTTATGGCGAAACCACATGTTTGTAGAAGAAACGTGGGAATCATAGGAAGTGATAAAACAATGTTACCCATATTTTTTTAGAATGAGAAAAGGAAAATTTGAGGGAGAAATTTATTAAGGGGGAATGATTGTAATGACCCAAACATTTATTAATGAAAATTCATCTAGATGTAATTAAATGTCTTATTATGGTTATCTAAAATGAAAACTTCATTGGTTTTATGTTTCTTGATTTTAAAATACCATTTTGAATTGTGTCCATTGCTAATATAGTTGATTAATAGTGATCACATTACTAGTATCAATATAGGGATTTAATATATCCAATTTAATCAGACAAAATAAGCCATAGCCTCATCCTGTAGACATGCCTCGTATGAAGACCATTTATCGGAGCTCAAAAATGAGATGGATTCATTGGGATTCTCTCTTTACCAATCCCAAGAAGAGCTTGAACACGTTATGCTTGAGCGGAACCAACTAAGGGAGAAGTGGATGTTAATAGGGATTACCACCTGAGCGAAGTTATCTGAGCCCCCCCAAGAGTCTGTCATCATCACACACCTTACCCTTTAGTATTATGTGGGTGTTATAAGTGGTTATGTAACATGACCCTAGAACTATTAATATGTATATTATTTTTGTATAAATAATATACATTCATTTTATTATTATTCCTTTACAAATAGTTTTTAAAGTACAAATTGTATTTTTAGTTAATATTCAACTAAGAAATCGATTTTGAATAATTAATGTATTTTCTCATTAAATAATATTTTAATAAAATATTATTATAATTTAAGTTTTTTTTATTAAATATAAATTATCATTTAATTTTAGGAATTCAATTGTAATTTTTATTAAGGTTTGAAAGCCGCTTTGTCAAACCCCATTAATTTTTTGTAAATGTCAGTTTTTATTTTCAAAGTAAAAAATTCAATAATTTATAAAATTATTTAGATAAAATGAATATTATTTTTGGAATGAGGATGTCAAAATTATCAAATAGTGAATTTTTCATAATTTTCTGAGACAGTCATATTTTTGGGGAAAAATAAAATATCGTTTAAATATTCCATATGTTTTATGACATCATAATGACCCAATAGTGATGTAATAAAATAATATAAACATTATTTTTGGCCAATATGTGTTTTAAAATTTAAATAATTTGATTTTGGGTTTGTTTGATTTATTTTACAAATCATTAGTGGACCCTTCAAGGCTTATAAAACATTTTTTCTTTTTAAATTGTTTTCCTTGAGAGTGTGACTCACCCCCACATAAGTAACCCTATTATTTCAAGATTTTAAGAAATCGGACTTATCAAATATTATTTTTCTCTCTCCTTTGGCAAAAACCATGGGCAAAACCCATGGGTTGGATTATTGTTTAGGTTAGTATAATGTGTGGTGTCCCAAACCTAAATAATAAAGAATTTCATCTCTTTTCCTATATAAACCCACCCAAGCTCCCACATCCTCTTCACTCAATGCATTTGGAGTTTGACCAACCCCTGACCTACTCTCTCTATAATCCTTCCAAGGTTACCCAAGCTCCCAAGAAGCCTCTCTTAAGCCCCTCCCAAGCCTTTGGGATCACACTTCCCAGTAAGGGAATTCTTCCTTTCTCATTTTTGTCCAATTTCCATTAAGTTGTTATTCCACTTTTTTTCAATTAAAAATTTTGGGGTGTGATTTCTCACCATACGCATACTTCCCTATTTATGATTGGATAATTGTCGACACAGTTCCCTCTTACTAATTCCCCCCATGTACAACCGTTACCATGCAGAAACTCCTCGAGGAATTTCTCTCCCCTCTTTTACATTCAAGTAATTATATGGAATTATGCATATAAATTTCATTATTTTTGTTGGGACATATATCTATATGACTCCATTACTATCCATTTCATGTAAATATGATGATACACACCTTTATATCTTATCGACCATTTATTATGAGTTCTCATTTCATGTCGTTCTGCTGCCGAAATTGCACAATGATTTTCCAAGCCATTGTCATTGTGTAGTGAATACCATGCAAATTTATCTATCAATGGAATTCACCTTTATGAACATTTAATTATTGATTATAAAGCTTCATGTATATATTTTACATCACTTTATCATGGAATAAATGATGTTTGTTGATTCCATGTTGAATGATTCATGTGGAACACTTATGGATGAAATGAAATGTTTAAGAAGGGTGTGCCCCGATAGCACTGCAATGCATTAGATAAAGTATAGTATAATGATACGTCATGTGAAATAAGTGCTGACTCATACTAATTCTAGTGAAATAAGGTTTTACTCATGCTTAATGTGCAGTGATGGTTCACTCATGCTCCATGTTCAATGAGCCTTAGCTCATTCTAATTCCATTTTAAGTGTGGTTGCCACATTTCCATGTTATGATTATCATGCTTTATTATGACTTGATGTTCATGTTTATCTTGTTCTCCATTGATATGCCTATTTTCTAACATGTTTTTTATTCCCCATGTTATTCCATGTTTATTACCTTACTAGGATTTATTGCTCACATTTTCTTTATGCATGTCCTCAGGTTATCCCATACAATGGTAAGTATGAGGCAATTTTGTGGTCATGTAAAGGATGTTTTCATTAAATATGTTGTGTGTTTTATGTTCTAGGATGTTCTGTAATATTCCTAAGCCCCCAAAACACTAGACCTCTTAATATTTTATGTTGTATCAATTGAAGATTTTATGTTATAAATCAGGTTTAAGTCTGTAAAAAAAAGTAGGGTTGTTATATAATTCCACAAAATGGGAATTTCATAAAAGATATTATAAAGATGATATAAACCCTATATAGGATAATTTTTATAATTATGTAATTAAGGAATAAAAAATAAATTATATTGAGAAATAAAACCCTATTCATGAAGGTTTTGGGGTGCAATAAATGCTTTTGGAAGGTGCCCAATTTTGGTTTTCTGTCAGTTTTAGTAGAAAAAATCAAAACCACTTGATAAATGAAAATATATAATCTACTAGAGAGGTTATTATATATTTAATTTCTAATAAATATAAAATAATTTTTACCTAGAATGTGATAATCCTCTCGATCAATTTCAATTGACGCTCTATGTGTATTGTTGTTGAAATGGAGAATCCAAACCAGGATTCCTCTGGGTGTATCTACATGTGCTCCTTGTATCTCGAAACACCATTTCAGAATATTTATTTTCTTGAATGGTATAGATATTTATATTATTTCATACATTAATTTATCATAAGAAGAATTTTCTGGAATTATCTCTATGTTTTTATGAGGGAGGATGAGCAGATTATAATTTCATGTATTGGAAGAATTATAGAGAAACTTTTCATGTGCACAAGTCACACCATCTCTATAATAATAAAACATGGAAATTATAAATAGAGTTAAAATAATAGATAAATAAATAACAACCATTTTTAAATTTATTTATTCGATGTATTCCCCATTTTATATTATTAATATTATTATTATTTCCCCAACATGTTTTTATTTAAAAATCATTTCTTAAATAATTTTATTAATATTTATTTAAATTATATTAAAAAAATATATGTCATTTCCATCATTCCATTAACCCACACCATTAATCGTCCATGTAATTTATTGATCCTTGAATATAAAAAATTTCATTACAAATATTATTCATTCAATTTTTAATTAAATATAAAATTCACTAAACTCATGAATAAATATTTATTTTAATATTCATATAATGAAATAAATTTTTATATTGTTCTACCAAAACAAATTTCCATAAAAAAAAATATTTATTTATTATCATGTGAATAAATAAATAACAGATAAAATTCAATTTATATACTCTAAACTTAAATATATTGTGATTGAATTTCTATGATCAAATTTTAATTGGATATTTATTATTATAGAAGATGAGAATAATATTTATTCTTATAAATATATTTAACATAATTTATGGAGAATCCAGAATCACTTTGTTTGTGGACATCTAGGCCTATTCTCAATGAAATTTGGTTAAGATACCTAATGTCTAATATCCGTATCTGGAAAGACGTTATGATGCCCATAGAGAAAGATGTTAACGTAGAAACTATAACAAAGTTACTACAGGAAGAAACACATAATATAGTCATTCTATCTACAAATATCTCATCAATAAAGATGTATACTCTTTTCATCACCCTATATGATTGATTAATTTTTCTTCAAATATTTTAAATGAACTTGTATATAAAATACCGTGGATTGGGATTTTGTCATATAGTTATACTTCTATCAAAGGGAGAAAGATATCTTCTTCTAATAACTCAAAAGGCACAAATCCTTTCTTGAAAATTTCAATTAATTCCATATCACTTATGATACACCAAACATATTATAACTCACTGCAAGCATATGATATCATGGTTATCAATCGTATGTCAATGTAAATTATTAACGATATATAATAATAATAATAATATCATGTCTAAGTACCAATATAGATGTTTGATTATAAGAATGTTTAATAACATATAGAAGATGTATAATTCCAATTAACAGGTCTCTCTTCATGACATCCCTTCTTAGATATTTGTATGTGGTAAATTCATGAGAAAAACTCATATTTTATTATAATCATGTAGATTATAATAGTAAAAAAATCATATTTGTCTTATCAAATAAATGCAATATAGATCATATTTTGTATGTTTAATAATATTATAATATCATCTATATGTTCTTCATACAATGATGAACTATTATAACTTGTTAATGTGATAAATACTATAAGGGGGTTATAACATTATTGATACAAAAAAGAATAATAATTATATAAAAAGACTCATATTAATTTTATAATAATCAAAAGTATGAAATAAATTGGTTTTAGGGTACCTAATATAATATTATATCAATTTTACAAAAGAAAACTGCTAACAACTTTTAACCCACTGGCTCTCACATGATGTTCATGCTTCTTATAAGATAATAATTCAGTAAATGCATCAACTATGTTTTCTTCAGTGGATAATGTACTCACTACGACTTTTCCCCTTTTAGAAAAATCTCTCAAGAGGTGAAAATATCAAATCATATTCTTCATCCATTGATGTAACCTAGAATCCTTGCATTAAACAACTGGTGTAGTATTATAAAAATACATCGAGATGGTATCATTATAATTATGTACAATACTAATCTTATAGAGGATGTTTATTATCCCCACTACTTCTTTAACTACATCAGAATCTACAATATACATAGACTCTACTATATAATCATTGAAAACTAACTGATTTGAACTCATCAAGATCATAACTCCACTATTTAAGAAAAATACATTTTCTAATTTCAATTTTAAATAATTATATTCTATTTATAAATTTTCATATCTTTATTCCCTAATAATAGTTCCTCCCCTCTTTCATATTCCAAGAATATTTTTTTTCCTCAGGTACTTCAGGATATTCTTCAAAGATAAGAAATGTTGTTATATTAGGTCTACATAATATCTTCCTACCATGATAAAGGTGTATGAGAAATTAATATAGATAAATAGCAAGGAATACATGATAGATCAAACTGCAGAAGTGCTAGGGATCATTCCCATTATTTCCCTCACTTCTGGTTTCTAATGATACATTTTCTTGGAGAGATGTACTCTGTCTCACATAGGTAATAATATTCTATTGTATTTTTCCATATTATATCTTTTAAATACATTATCAATTCATATACCTTGAATTAATACATGTATCTTCTAAGATTTATAATATTGGATTTTGATCCCCCAAATATAGGTTTCTTCGACAAGTATTTCATGGATAACATTTTTAAACATTTTATTAATATCATTAGGAAGTTGTTCTCATTTCCAGTCAATAATATATAATTAATATATATCATAAGGAAAACTATTACAATCACACTAAACCATTAGTAAACATTGGTCTCCCATTCATTATTTACAAAAAAAATGTCTAATGGATTTATAAAATTAAATGTTCCATGGTCTTAAAGATTTCGTCCACACATAAATGGAAATTCGGAACATACATACCTTATTTTCATCCTTTGGTGTAATGAACCATTTTAGTTGTGTCAATTATACATATTCCATAATATTTACATTAAGAAATTTGATGTTGGCATCGATTTTAAATATCACATAATCATTTAATGTTTTAATGGATAATATAATTCTAATGTATTTTATCAAGGAAACTGGTGAAACGGTTTAATCATAGATAATTTCATGAATTTTCTTGAAAAAAATAGGAATGGATTGATCATTTTAGGTACTAACAACACCAACCATGTCCAGTTTCTTATTTAATACCCATTTATATCCTATAAGACATACATCTACTAGAAGATTTACAACAATCCAAAATGGGTTTTGGTACATGAGATACATATCTAAATTCATTATTTCTTCAATTTTTTCAACTTGTGAGTTATTTACTAATTCTTTTCTAAATAGAGATTCATTATTTTTAACTAATATTGTTTCACCTTTATTGATTAAAATGAAATTGTATCATTATTTTTCTCTAATATCTTCATCACTCATATACAGTATGTGTATATTTATAATTACTTCTCCCTCTATGCCTAGTATCAATGTTATATTTTCTCTCCCTTTCTAGGAATATATAATGTCTTTAGGTCATTACACATTTATTTGAGGATATTATACTTAATATCCCCTTTTCTCCTTAGAATATCATATAAAGATACATGTTGTGCCCGGATATTCATATTAATTACTATAATTAGCATTGAAAAATGTTTTTTATCCATGAACATGTATATATGATAACAAATATTTTATATAATTCAATAAATAATATGATATTTCTATTTTTTCTTTAGATAGAACTCAATTTAGGGTGTTTGATACTAATTATAACATAAACTCATAAAAGGATATGTGATTATTTTCATGACACATCATTAATATTTCTGTGTATAATTAAGGATTCATTCTTCCTTTAATATAAACCGTTACACTATGGTCAATAATAATCTATGAGTTAAGATATTTTCTCAAACTCTTTTAGATAATCTTTGAATTTCTAGTTGAGAAACATTCTACCTCTGTTTTGGGTAGATATTTTTTTATATTTTTACGAATATAAATCTCCGCATCATTTTTTTAATCCATAAATTTATAAAAGGAATTAGTCTTATACCTCATTAAGTAGATATATCCATATCTTCATAAATAATCATGAAAATTAATTAAGTAATACTTTTCTACACTATATTCTATTAAAAATGTTCCACACACATATATATGAACAAATTCTAAAAGTACAGAGGTTATTTATCCTTTTACACTAAAAAGAATCCTTTTCATTTTAACTTGTAATAAATTGTTTAATATATCTATGAATTTTATCCCAAAAGAATCTTAATACCCTTCTTGATTTAATTTTTTCAATCAATTCTCATTTACATGATAAGTAGATAATGCGAGAACTAGGTATGACATGAGTCATATGAACTTGATTCATTATTGATCACAAAGACATGCTTTTTATATTCTAGAACATAAATACCATTATTCAGATATGTAATACCTGAAAATATTGTTATTTTTTAAATATAATTCTTTATTTCTGAATGTGAAAATAAAACCATGCAACTTTAAGATGAACATCGAAATTATGTTCTTGTTTTCACTAGGTACATAATAAAAAAATCTAAAACTAGAATCATTCCAAACTGGAATATGTGATGATAGTATCTTATAGGTTTTTTATCTAGTATCAATCCATTGGTATCTCTAATATTCACCTCACCATTATCATTCCCCTTCAATGGTGGTGGGGTGGTTTGGGTTTAGTAGTGAGGGGAAGCGCAAGGCATCAATTCTTGGGACCAATCTGTTTAATTCAATTTTCATTCCTTGTGTTCTATTCTATAGTATTGGATGTAATTGACATTATATAAACCTATCCTTTATAAAAATTATATAAACTACTCGGTTCCCATATTTGGATTCAAATTTGAGTACCACAAGCTATATATATCATCTATTTTATGGAAATGGAATATTTTCACTCGATAACAATCGTACATGAAGCATACCATTTCTTATTCACTAAGATGTAGTTATTTTTCCATTGTCCCGTATATCCACAATAAAAATATATATATTCCTTATATTAAGACTCTATTTTTATATTCTTCTTCTTGGAAAATAGTTTAGAAGGTTACCTAGGTTTATAACATTCCTTAGAAATTTTTTCTTGGCCTTTACTCTTCTTAACAATAAGAAAAAATAATATTCTCACACTTCATGTCTATATCCACTTGGAGAATAATATTAATGAGTAATGGGAGAGACGTATCTATGTTATTCATCTTCAGATTCTCAATAAAACCTAAGAATCTAAAAGTATATGGGGACAAGATTAGGTCTACACTCATTTCTGTAGGAATCTTGAATTCTATAATATAAAAATTCTCAAAGTATATAATCATATTGGCTACATGAGTTATAGATTGAAATCTTTATCTCAGCAGTCATGTTAGGAACTCCTTTGAGATTTCATATATCTCATCTTTTTATTTCTTGTGATATAGACTATGCAGATAAAACAACATGATGTCTGAACCCATGTATTTTGGGATCTTCAAGTGATCACAAGTATTAGATAATAATGTGATACACTGGACATCCAATGCATCATCTATGTGTTTCTTGGTGTGATTATTCTACTCCTAACCTTCCTCCCGAAAATATTTTGTGGAAATAGGGGATTCTGATACATAAATTGTTTTTTCTATTATAATCATATAAATAAAAAGATTTTATAGTGAGGTGACCCATGAATTACATATATAAATATTTCATAAATCTAGATTCATATTTAATTCATATCATAATAATTCATTCCACAAAACTATAACGGTTTGGTTTATTTAAATTCTGGATACATAATAAATATTTTATAGGAAATATATTCGACGTATTCCAAATATTTATTCTCACAAAGAACTCTTAAATTACCTGACCTATATAAAACCTTTCTTTATAACCAATGTAAATAGAAAAATAAGAAATGGTGAGTTCTATTAATCACTATGAGTAAACATAGGATATATCAATCAATGGTAATAAGTGAGCATGAGATAATAATAATGTTATGTGAAGATAATCATAACATAGAAAATCTGTACAAACTCAACGAAAGATCATTAATCATGAATCATTGCATAAGTATTCGCAGTAAAAAAATACAGAAGTCATAATATTTGGGAATCATCAATAATCAAACATTATCCACAAGAAAACATCATAAGCAAAAAAAATAAATTTTTAACATACACATAATCATAAAAACAAAAAATTTCACGGTTCACATACAATACTATAATTAGGGGAAGGTATTATAGAAAATTAGGATCACCTCCTATTCCATCATTTAATTATTTATGTGTAACATTTCTGACTATTATATTCTATAGATTCCCTTACTAATCAAGGATCACTCTAGATTCAAGACTATATAATCTCATGAGAAATTATTTGTTGCCCAATGCATCATAGGGATATATAATTTTTGACTCACCCATCACATAATTAAAATCATACAAAAGTGTGACATGATGTAATAAATTCATTCAATGATTAATCATATAATTTCCTATGGAAATGAAATTAGTTTTATAAAAATTTCATCATTACATATTCATAATCCATCCAAAGAATATAAGAGGATGATATCATAAAAAAATTCCTTATTTCATCATAACTTAATTTACAAATGGGTAGGTAATGGGATTTATATTATCACCCATAAAATATCCTCATAATAATATATCTATATATAATAATTGGATTATGTCATAAAAACATGTCCTCCATAAACCATAACAATTATTAAAGCATTTCGACATAGTTGAAAATAACTTTAAAAGTGAATTTTAACTTTACTTTGAAAAAGGTTAAATATCTTTTTCATTTGGTATCCTTAAAAACTAAATTTTTATTGAATAAGTATAAATGGGTTTTATTTGAAAAAAAACCCACAAAAATGAAAAATATAAAATTATTTTAACACTTTTATAAAAATCCACAAATGATTCATACAATAATAATTTAATATTAATAATTTGTAAATAAATTAAAAGTTAGTAAAAAAATATTTCTCAATGATTTATTTATAAATAAAAACAATCATACAACATTTTAATGATCTCAAATATGGAACAAAATGTTTTTAGACCAATGTAGAAATTAGGATAATTTTTTTTAGAAAAACATTTCTCCAAAATATTTTGTTACGAAGAGAGAAAAAGGATACTAAAACATTAAAAATATAGGAATATATATAATATAATATAATATAATATAAGGGTTTTAATGGATAAGTACCATATAATTTTCATTCATTGAAACTTAGCATAGACAATCTGAAAAAGAAATGAGATTTTAACATAAACTCTTACCTTATATCCTAACATACTTCATACAAATTAAAACATAATTTATAATAAATATTTATTATTTAAATATATTAAAGAAATTATAAATATATAAATATATATTAATATATATAATTCCATTATAATTTATAAATACCCTTTTATTAACAAATCTTTATTTAAACCATTATTTTCTTGAAAAGATGTAAATTTTTCATGCATGTTTTAGTTTGATGGTTATGGTCCTTAAACCTTATTCATGGTTTCATAATCCAAAGAATATTAATCATATCATTAGTATCATTTAAATTTTTTATATAATATTTTATTACCATTAATATAAATTGGTGATGAAAAACGAATTACAACACTTCATAGAGTCAACAGTCTGTAAGTACGCACAGGTGATGTTTTCACATTTTGATTGATGGAAAGAAATAAAGGTACATAATAATTCAAATTTATATATCCATAATTGTATCATATAAATAATATATATTAATTAAATTTATACTTATGTTTAACCATGTAATGGTTAAATTAATTAAAAATTACATCACTTTTTGGATGTGGTATTCCACACGTATGCACGAGCGTCCTTATCATTTTTTAATAGATGGTAAGTAGATATAAAATGATTATAACATTAACATAAAAACATATAATTATAGTAACATTAAATATTTCACCATTTTAAAATGTTTATATAACATTTTTATGAGGATTAATAAAAATAATTTTAAAGATTATCAGTAAGAACAAATACTATTTCTTTAGGTATCTTCTTTTCAAAAGCACCATAATGATTCTTAGATGGTTATTTTGGGAAGGAAAAATACTCATGGAAATAGATAAAAAGTTTGTGATATTATTTTGATATATATTGGTCAATCTAAGGGGATATTGTGGTGTGGATAATAGAGTAGAGGAAGTGACCATTTATAAGTGAGAGTGCACCAAACTTGTATTTATTAAGAATATTAATATACAATAAATTCAATATCATGGAACATTGGATTAAAATTAGATTACATAAGAACATGGTATGATATATGATCAAAATATATTCTTCTAATATTATTTAAAAAAAATTAGGTCATTTTAATACTTATTTCTTTAGTTTAATCTTTAGTTTACTCTTTTAACCATTAGGATGGTAACATGATTTTTACCATAATTACTACTTAATATGCTATAAATTTTATGCTGAAACTGTAAAATAATATGAATTAATCTGATTAAAAATATGTAATTCATTTTATAATTTTCAATTACAAGGACTTGATTAACTTAATTTTAATATCCACCCATAAAAAACATAAAATTCGTTTTCAGATAAATTAATTTTCATGCATAAAACTAAATTAAATATTAATAATTTCATACTAAAAACTAATATATAAAAATAAAATATTATATTGAATATATTATTTAAAAATTTCATTATAATCATTCATAAATAGTGATTAATTAAATTGATTAAGATAAAAATACATTGTTTCCATAAAATTATTTTTTTCAGAAACAAATATCTATTTTTACCGTTAAAATATTTTATTTTAATTTCTAACAACATAGTATCCAATGAAATAATTGTATACATGTGTAAAAAATTTAATAATATTAATATTTTGTATTAATTTTTAAATATATTAAATATGAAAAAAATAATTCTCATAAAAAATATGTCAAATAAGTTATTTAGGATCAATAATATTTCTTAATAAATTATTTATGAAAATTATAACCCATTTAAATACGTTATAATGTGATTAATTTTATAATCTATAATAATTTTTCACATATGTTCATCATTGTGTCATTCATAATATATTCAACACATTGAATTTATTAAATATTATTATTTTTCAAAAATAATAGTGTGTTACATTCTACAACCTTTATAAGAATTTCATTCTCAAAATTATGTCACTCAGATACAAATAACTTGGGATTCCTATACCTCATCACATCCTCATATTCCCATTTAGATTCCTTAAAATATATGGTTTTCCCCCAAAAAAATTAACCAAGTGAGTGGTTTTAATACATAAGAATATCTCTCTTTTATCTAACACCTCTACTGGTTATTCATCATAAGATTCATCATGATCTATTTGTAAATCCTCTATGTTTAGTAAATATTAATGATCTAGTATATAATTTATAATCATTGAGGCAAGGAATACATCAAAAATATTAGAAACTTTCAGTGTATTTTTCTAGTGACATGTTATTGTCCTGATATGATCAATAAACATAAATGTATTGATATAAATTGTGTAACAACATAATATTTTAGAATATAATTTCTATCTATTAATTTTATACTTTCAATTGAATTATTAACATGTTACATCGAGTTTAAGAGAACTCTGATATAAAAAAAAATTAGATGTGACCATTGAAAATAAGTTATTTAATAAGGAATAATAAAATGAATAAATATGTTATTTAAAATATTTTTAATTGTTTTATATAATTAAATTTTATTTATTAATTGATTATTACTCCATTTATTAAAGACATTTTATTCTTCAAACATATATTTTCTTCAAAAATGGTTTTTACATAATTTTGAGCATGTACATTAAAAGCATCTTTCAATTTTATAAATTTCAATTGAAAAAATAAATATTAATTTCTAAATAATAATTTCAAAATAGTCTTAGGATGAATTTTTAATAATTTTTTTAAAATATTGTTTTATGAGTGAATAGTGAAAAATACCAAATTTTCAAATACTAGTAATTTTTAGACATATTATGATATATACATGAAATAATAAATTATAAAACATTTTGATCGACCAAATATATATTTTTTGATTAAAATAGTTTTTTTAAACAATATTTTTAATTTTAGAACCCAACTTGAATTTTGTGAACATGCGTTATATTTTATTAAAATTAAAAAAAATTGAGTCTTTGAATTTTATAGTACGGTGGGAAGGCAAAATTCAATTTTGGAATTATATAAATGTATGAAAATATTCCTTTATTATAAAACAACTTAAAAGTTTTTGGGAATCATATTTTTACTTGATTACAATGTAAAATTATTTTCACTCTTAAATAGATAATTTTTTTAAACACAATTCATGAATTCTGTAACCTTATATATAAATTTAATTTCTACCATAAATATATATTAAATTTTATTAAATGGATTTAAAATTTAGAATCATATTTTCCAAAAAAAATATAATTTCCTTTTTATTTTTTTTTATATCATTAAGTTATCATCGTAAAAATGTTCTGTTATCAGGGTTAAGGTAAATGGGTTTAAAGTGGTTTATCTTTATGATAATGATTAAAATGTACCCAAAACATGTCTAAATTTTATGGGTTCTGTTTATTTTGACCCTATAAAATTATATATATTATTATTTTGTGCCATAGTTTTACAAAAAAAATATTAGGATATATATTATATTAAATGTATTTGAGTAATTCCATGTGTGCCCTTTTCCTCAAATATAAAAAGGCACCTCATCTTCTCCTTTATTGAATATGTTATAGAGATTCTCTCATCCAATGAATAACCAACAATATTCCCTGATTCTTTAAATTCATCATATATATTCTATTTTCCCATAAGTTCATCTGCAGAAGGATTAATGTGTAGTCCATAGAAGGACTCTCAATGAAGGGGTAATCATCTTAACTGACTCAATCAAAGATTATTTCTCTGTCTAATTTCTATAAATCCACTTTATCTATCCAAACATGATGAATCTAGTATAATAAATATAATATGAAATTATTATGATTTTTTAAAACCACTTCCCACCTCTTTTAAAAAAATTATATGAATGTATCACTCCTGTGTAGGTGTGAACCACCACCTCTATGTAATATGATTCTTTTCCCATCACCAACATTCATTTTTGGATATTATGAAGGATTGTATATTTATATATTATATTCAGGACATAAATATTCATATTTTGTTATAATATCTTATCTACCTTTTTATATACCCAACCATTTGAAATTTATAGTGTCTCCCAATAGTACGTATGCAATACCACCTCCATGAAGAAATGTGATTCATTTTTAATATTTTATTTATGTAGATGGTATTGAAAATAGATATGATGAATATATAATATCTTTATAATATAATTTTAATTTTAAAATGATTTATTATTTTTAACCCTTATTTTATTCCATCCGTAAAAAATGGAAACATCACTCCTCTGTACTTATGGATTGCCATCTCCAAGAAGTGATGTAATTCATTTTGCATCACTAATTTATATGAATTGTTATAAAATTTTATATAATGATTAAATTTTACACCTATTATATGATTAAATTTTTTAATATTTTCAAATCATTATAAAATTACATGGTATGGGTCTATCAAAATGAAACATCAATGAAAAACGAAACAATTATCACCCCAAACTGTGATTTTAATAAATAATTATTTATAAATGGGTGAAAAGATGTTATAATTAAATCATATATGGTATGATATATATTAATATGGTTTTTTCATACATTTAAAATAAATTATTATTTATTATATATAATTTCATAACCCATAAAAATAAATATGAGACTAGAGGTAAGGTATTATGTTTCAATATCAATTCATTTTAGGATTGTCTATGTTAAAATTCCACTAAGGGAAGTTATATTATAATTATTTTTTTAACAAAATATATTTTGTTTTACTCTGGTTATTCCAAAAAGTTTAAATTATTATTACCATTTCCACTCTTTTTGGCCTAATATGAATAAGAATGTTTTTTTGAAAAACTGACTATACTTTTACTTTGGGTTAGTGAACATTTTTCTCATACCCGTGTTCATTAAAATATTGTCAAGAAAGTGGTTTTATATAATACAATTATTTTTTAAAGTCATTTCCAACCATATTTTAATTTGTTTTCAATTTTTTTAAAAATAGATATTAACTATTTTCTAAGCTATTTATTTTACATTTTTTATAGAAAGTGTGAAAAGAATATCTGTTTTAACATATACGACATGCATGTATTTTCTAATCATCATGACCATTATTATATTTGAATCATAATTTACATTTTTCTATGGTTATTTTAAAATAAAATCTTTTTCTTTATATTTAATTATTTTTTAAAAAATTATGTAGAATGAAAATAAGATTTTCCTCATCTTTTCAGTGAGAGGTTCAAATAATCGTTTAAAGTATTTTTCATCTATATCATTATCCATTGTGGATTTATATTCTTATATATATATGTTATATTAGGAATCCATCTAATTTTATTCCCAAGATGAATTATGATGACGATGTTTCATGGATGATTCTATAAAACTCATTTCTTTTCTATGTTTTAATTAATTTTTGATGAAATAATTGGGAATCCCATTTCGTTAAATTGGGTTATGCTATAATTGAATGATGGAATGAAACCCATTTCCATTTAAATGTTTATAAAATGCTGAAATGATGATTTTTTTTGTGATTTTGGAACATCTATGGTCTCAGGTTATGCGAAGGTAGTTCTGTTACATCCCTATAATTCGTTGGGTAAATATTGATAACTCATAAAATGACTATGTTTTTCATGAACATAATTATGTATTCACAACATTCAGAATAGATGTATTTTAATGGCCATAAATTAATTCATGAACCTAGTTTCTTATCTATATGTTTATGTTTGGAACTAATTTCATGTCCTTATCATAATAATTGAACCTATTACTATTTACACATGTTAAAATTGTAATAGGATTATATGTTTTCTGCATTATAATATTTATGATATAATTTCATCTTTCCCCGTTAATTATTGATTATTTAAAATTATTTTGTATCTATTATTTCATTATAAAAATATAAAATTTGTGGCTTGTTATTAGTGATAATCAATTAGGTATGAGTTTATTATGTTATGATCGAGTTATGATACACTTATACTCAATTATAATCATTGATTGGGATATCATATGTTTACTCTTAGTGAGTATCTGAGATCCCCCTTTCTTATATATTCTTTTATATGTTTTGATAGATGTTTTTATGTATGATATGCCTGAATTGATATTAGTTTGGATAAATTTTATGAGAGTTATTGATGTTTTTTTAATAAATAAGTTTATAATATTTATAATCTCTAAAAAACAAAAAAAACATTATAGTCCTTGGAAGTTTATATTTATGATATTAATTGAATAGTCATATAAAATGATGTAATATTCATGTATGTTATGGTCAGGTCAGCATAGTTGGTATCATTATAGGGTTTAATCATTTTTCGAAATTGGGATTACAAAACAATGGTGAAGACTATAGGGATAAATCTAATTATAGGATGACATCCTAAAGTTTTAGTAATGTAGAGATTTTGTGTTTTTCAAGAAATAAATCCTTTTATGGAAATATGAATGTTGATACAGCTAAGAAATAGATGCACCTTTGTGTAATAACTATAATATAGGTAGATTGGTTATTAACTCGATCGTTACTGGTGCATGATGAGTTTTACAAACACTACAAAAATGGATAGACACTGTTGAGAAGTTTTATTTTCTCAATTCACAATCTTTTTATAAACCATTTAGAATTATTTTAATATATAATGATAATTGATGACCTAGGTTAAACCAATTTTTTCATGGGTGATGGGACGGTGCCATAATTTTTAAAATATACGTAATGATTTCTCTAATTATATGATAGTTAACTCCGACTGTTAAAGATTGATATTTACACTAAATTGTTTTAGTTAAAGATAGAAAATAGAAAGGATTTTGTGAAAAAATAAAGTGATAGTAAATAAAATAACCATCCTCAGGAATAAACATATGTAATGGGAGTTTGGATGAAATATCTTGTAAAAATTTTTACTCAACTCCATAAATATATCAGTAGTAAAAAATATTGTATAGAGATTATAGATTCAACATAGAGGGATAAATATAACATTTAATAATTTATGTGACAATATATTCTATGTTTTCATGGGCCTCATAATCCTCTATTTTCTTAATAATGGATAAATGTGAAGGAAAAAATAATTTACAATCTATATTTCCTAGACTATGAGAATGTTTTCTTAGTGGTATATCACTTAGATGGTAGATTAGATGAATGGAGGAATCTTATAAAGAATTCAAGGAATGATAAACAAATCAAAATTATATAATAAATGGAGATTAATAGGGTATTTTTTGATAAGTACATTCCCCAAACACTTCATACTAAAATAAAGATGGGATTTATTGAGTTGAAGTAGATGGATGATGAACCCATCAGTATTTATAAATAAATATTTACATGACTTATTAAGTATGATTATATTTTATCATCAACTCAATAATTATGATTGATAATTTCTTTAGAAGTTTTAAAACAAGTCATCAAAAGGCATTTTTGAAAAGGGACTTTGTATGATGTGAATATATTGATCAATTTTCTATAAAATGTGAAATAGTATTTTGAAAACCACAATTTATTATTTTGGTAATAAAAAAATTATTATGGAGTTTCATGGAAGCTCTAATGGCCTGATTGTTGAATTATCTCCTTGGGGGGATATGGATTTCCTTTCTATCTTGTATGTGTGTGGTTTTTGTGTATGTGCATGTGTTTATGATAATTATACCCCCAATAAACAAATATATATACATATTAAATGTTTTTATGATCACAAATCAAGTAAATTACTCTTATTTGATATATTTTTCTAGAAATATACTACTTGAACAAAAAATTATTTTTCTTTTAGTTGAATTTGATGTTATTTTGGTCATAGATTATCGATATTAGTATATGGGCCATATCAATTTTCAAGGAAGTAATATTTTATGTTACAAATCAATATATTATTTTCTATCTGTGAGATGATGAAAATGATCTTATGACTGAAATTACATCCATTGCATGGGATTTTCTACCTAGTCGTTAGGTTTATTTATCTATAATGAATGGGGGAAAACTAAATGTCAATGATATAACTATTGTTCAAGATAATGATGATGTATTTTATAAATTAATTTATATTCTTACCATAAATTGTGATGATGAGTTTTCAATTTAATATATAAATGGTGTTATTCCTATTTCAATGACACCTTATAGAATGGAACTAATTGAGCTATAGTAATTGAAAGAGAAACTCTATGATAATCTATAAAAATATATTTTATATTCCCGAGTGAATCATCATGGGGTGAACATATTATTTTTGTGAAAAAGAAACATCAAACAATGAATATCTTTATTGGTTATTGAGAACTTATAAATATCACTATCAAGAAAAAGTATCATTTACCACATACTAAATATTTGGTTTTATCAATAGTTTAGTGCTTAGTACATTTCAAATACTGAACATCAATTTAGATATAATCATTTGTGGTTTAATAAGAAAGATATATTGAAGATAAACATTCTAACATAGTATAGTCATTGTTAATTTATATGTATTCCATTTAATCTTATCAATTACCCCTCAATATTCATGGATCTAATGAATAAAGTATTTTTAGATTACTATAATAATTTTATGGTAGCATTGATAGATGATGTTATTATATATTCAAAGAGTAAGGTTGAGAATATATATCATTAGAATATTTTTTTAAGACACTGATGAAGGATTAGTTGTATACCAAATTTATGTAGTATTAATTTTCGCTCGATATGGTTTCATTCATGGCCATATAATCTTATGGGAGTGTATATTAGTCAAACCATCAAATATGGATGTTACTAACCAATAGCGTAGACCAACCATGGTAACTGATATCCATAGTTTTTTTTCACTTATATACCAACTACTAATTCTTTTTAATGGATTGATCATAGATATCTGATCTACTAGACATGTTGACACACAAGGGAGTTAGTTCCAATGCACCGAGAAATGTCAGGAAACATTATGGAGCTGAAAAGAAGGTTGTTAAGTACACCACTGATCACACTAACCTAGGGTGGATATGATTTTTTTATTTATATTTCTGTATAAAATAATGTACTAGGATTTATATTCTTGCATAATGATATGATGAAATAGTATACCACTTTCCAATTGAAAATCCATGATAAAAATTTAATGACTTTTGATTTAGAGTTACAGGTTGTAATTTTTTAATTCTTGATGTTGATGAATTAATTATATTTTCAAAGGTGTAATATATATACTAATCATAAAAGAATAAAATATATATTCACATCTAAAAAGTTCAATATATTCCATAAAATATGGTAGTAGATGATCAATGATTATGACTGACCAAAACATGATCACCCTGTAAAATTGAACAAGGTGGTTGATGATGTGAGTCGAAAGGACTACAGAGGTTATCCCATAACATTGATTTTAAAGGATCCAATAATTATTGATTTATAGAATATGTATCTTTAAATAAATAGGAAATTTTACAAATCAAATCTTTCTTACGATAATTTTTAAGAACACATCTTTATAAGGATTAAAGAAGTATAAAAGGTGAATGTGAGACTAAATAAGATGGTTATAAATGTTAGTAATTTCAATCATGAGAGTTATTGTATTAATCTCATATTTTATTATTCTTTACTTATCCATGAAGTATGAAGGTTTATGTAGATATGAAATATTTTTCCTATTGGGAAAATATAAAGATAGACATTGTGGAGTAGATATTCCAATACATGGTATGTCATAAATTTACGGTTGAGACATATAATTCTAAGGAGATTTTATAAGCCATACCATAATGGAAATGGGAAAACATCAATATGGATATCATTATTAGACTCCCCAAAACATCCAAATGTCATAATGTTATTTGGTTTGTAGTCGACCCTCTTATAAAATCAGAAAATTTTATTTTCACTAGAGAATATTTATTTCATGATACGATTTATATGATATATATTAAAGAAGATTTTATATTTCATGGAGTACCACAAGATATCATTTCTAATCAAGATAAAAGGTTTACCTCGAGCTTCTAGTGAACTGTTCATTAATCTTTATATTCTAATTTGAGTTTCATTACTTCTTATCATTCTCAAATAGATGGAAATTTTTAGAGAAAAAGTCAATCACTGTAATATATTTTGTGAAATTTTTATATGGATTTAAAACATGCATTTTATAACCACCTTCTTTAGTATAATTATCATCAAATAATATTTTTCACTCCAGAATTCTGATCACTCCTTACGAATCCCTATATGTAAGGAATTGCAGAACTCCAATGTGTTAGGTTAACATTGGAGAAAGAAAGTGAAAACCCCAAAAAAATGAGAGTGGATAAATTTTATTGAATATTTATATTCATTAATTATATATAGTTATATTAATTATAAGAATATTAATACATTTTTCAATCAGAAAGGGAATTTTTTTCTTACTATATTTTTTTACATGTATTAAATGGTTTTTAGGGGCATAATTGCATAATTTTTTAATTTTAATTTCAAAAAATTAATATCATTTTCTATATAATCGTGTAAAAATTATCTTAGGTTGAATTTTTTCTATTTTTATAAAGGTTTTATTTTACAATGAATACTGAAAAATATCAATTTTTTTAAAATCATCATATATTTTCATTAAATAATGTAATTGAAAAGTAAAATTATGCTTCCAATTTTATATTAAATTAATATAATTCTCATTTAATTATTAAAAATAGAATTAATTTTATATTAATCATCTTTATAGATTATTTTAGGATATGTTCATTTCTATTCTTAAAACACATATTTTTTCTAAAAACTAGTTGTATGTGTGAAATGTGTTTTTATCTTAATAAATTATATTATAATATATTGATTAAATTTGTTAATTATATATATTTATTATATATTTAAAAAAATTCTCATTATTTATTTTATAGTTTTAGTAAGAAAAGAATTAAATAAAAATTTATTTTATGCTTAAAATGTTTTGTTAAAAGCATGTTTTTATTGCATTTTGTGAACCTATTTAAAAATAATTTAGGAAAAATATATAAACATAATTTAATAAAATGGATATAATATTTTTAATTATAATCTCTATGTTTAGTAGAGGGGAAAATTCCAATTTTTTTAATTATGGATAGTAATTTTGGTAAAACATTATGCCACCAGTGTAAACAAGGAAAATCAAGTTAACATGGATTAAATATAAGTTATAAGGACACAAAATATCATCTTAATTCTTAATTTATGAATATATTTATACCATTACAACATTATTATTTAAAATTATTTTTTTATGCGACACATGTCCATGAAAATCACTTAATAATATTTATATATTTTTGAAACAAACGAAGTGTGCTGTCTCCCTCTATTATAAAAGTGGACCGTTTATGATCTTTTTTGAACACTTAAAGGGTATTTTATATATACAAATGCATACCCTCAATCCCTTTATAAAATAACTACCCATGTCTTAGAGGCCCTGTTTTGATTATAATACCCACCTTAGAAAGCCAAAGTTTTAATCATAAGGAGGTATCCAATGAAGATATATAATTTGAAACTCCTCCTTTTCATTTAATTTATTCCTTTGTATCATTCAGTTACTATTATATTTTTATTAAATAATAATATAATTATTTTACATACAATTTAATATTATTGTTTTTATTTACAATTCTTTTTGTCCAACTTAACCATCTAACGAATAACAAAAACATTGTTTTTTTGTACGTCCAGAGTACCGCATCGCATGATGTGGTATTTTACATTCAATCAACAACTCTTATGGATGGTATTAAAGATGGATACATATGAAATTATATGATATATATGATATAAATTTCTTTATTTAATGTTAAATAAATATTCTAATTCTTTTATTTCAATCCAATGAAAAATTAAAAAAAATACACTCTGTGTGTATAACTGAAATATCACCTCGTGAATTGATGCATTTTATTTTTAGTAACATACTCACATCTATTAAATAGATGTATTTTATTTAAATAAATAATATTATAGTGTTTATTTCATTATCATAATATAATTAAAAAGTAATAGTTACCTACTTTCACTCGTGTTTGTTGAAAAATTGAAATGTTACTTATACGTACGTATAGTCAACCATCGTAATGATTGAAACATTATTAAATTTTTGTAACCATATTACATAGTAATATATAAAATTATAATTAATGTATAAATATTATAATTATATAATAATTAATATTCAATAAATTATGTAATCATGATCCAAAGGAATAATGTTGACCTATCAAATTCATTTTGGACTTATGAAACAAATATCATTAAAACATCTAAAGTTAAATTATTCAATTAATTGATTTTTTATAGCAATGATATAATTAAAATAAATGTAATAGTAAACCTTAAAAATATTATTATTAAATTAATTAACAAACATAATCTTATTATTTATTAATATAATGAATTTATGTGGAAATTCTTACTCAAGGGAGGGGACCCTTAACCGTAAATCCCCATTTGAAAATGTTTTAAAGATTTATTTTCTAACATTTTTCATACCATTAAAATATTATTAAAATTATTTTTATGATATTTTTATATCAATATATAATAATTATAAATAATTTTTATGACACTTTTTTACAATATTTTAAAAAAATTCACAATGAATATTTTTAAATATTCAATACGAAATATTATGCCATTATTTACAAAAAAGGAGAATAAATATTCTTTTTTAATGTATATAGAATGAGAAGGATTTTAAACTATCATGGCCATTATTATTTAACAATGTTCATAATCGAATTTTAATTTTTTTTCAAAAGAATATAATATTTATCATTCTTCTACGAATTTTTTTGAATAGTTTTCAATGAAAAATGATTTTATCATTATTTTTACATAAATACAAAAAGTGATTCTGTGTATATATTAAATAGAATATTTTTAGTGTTTTTATTATGTAAATTAAATATTCTCGGTGTCTTATATATTTTTTGGTTAGTGTAACTTTTTCGTGTTGATGGTTTAACCATATATAGGTCTCTAATGAATAATATATTGATTTTGTTCTCGGAAGAATTATGTTTGAATTAACCAAGTAGTTTATTCAATTTGTATTAGTTATTTTAATGGTTATTTTAAGGGTTCTGCGAATATGATGTCCCAAGGAATCTTTATTACTTTTAAATTCTTGATAATTGTTTTTTATGGAAAAATTTAAAGTCATAACGTAATATAATGATCTTTTTTAAAGAATGATAACATCATTTAAGAGTAAAATGTATGTTTTTTAAGTAAATGTCTCTCTATGGGATCTCGTGTTTTATTAAAACCACTAATCATTGTGATTTTGAATTCATGTTTTATTTTAAAGTGTTTCATGAAAAGAATTGTCCAGTTAATATAATTTTATGTGTAGTTAAATTATTATTTTTTCTCCAATTTTATTATGTTAAAGGATAATTTCTTATACAAACTATTAGTTTTGAACTAGAAAAAAAAGTTTCTTTATTCATTTCTCTATGTATATCACTAATATTTTTAATCCCATATAATGTTTTAAAATGTTTTTTATATGCTTTATGGATGATTTGGAATAATGATTGGTGTTGAAAAGTTTGACGATTTTTCAAGAAAATAAAACGGTTTCATTTTAAAAGTATTATATTTTAAATTTAATGGATACTAAGTAGAAGTATCCAACATCTATTTTATGGGTTTTTACATAATATTTATTAAATAGTTATATAAAACTCTATACCTAAATATATCTTTTTGAATGAAATAAAAATGAATTATAATTTAAAAAAGAAATTATGGGATGAATAAGGATTGGTCCCTTATAGTTGGTATTAAAGAAAAGGTTTAGATAAATTTATTGGTTATTATGATATAGATGAGAACAGTTTAAAATTTTATAAATCATTCTAGGTAAATAAGACTAATTAATGGATAATATCATAAAGTATTGGTAGATAATATATTATGTGGTTTTCCTAGAAATTACATCCATGTATAGAAACTAAAAAGTAGATGTGTCTATGCAATAGATTAACCAATTGGTAACAACATAGAAAAACGGATATTTGGTATTAACTCAATCATCACCTAGTGCATGATAAGCAGGCCTAAGACTTGAATCCTAGATTGATACTCTGATAATATGTGTTCGGGTTAATTCAATTATTTTTTATGATCAAAATTAAGGATTTGAACATTAAATTATATAATTGAATAATGGTCATGGATGTCCTAGGTAAAACCAGATATGTTCTAGATTTAAAGAAATGGTGACATAGAGTAATACATGAAAAAAAGTTATTTGTTTATTCATATTTATTTCCACAATGAAATTATTGTTTTCTTTTCTCTCAAATTTATTCCATTACTATAAATTATATTATTCAACATGATGGAATGAAATCAAAAAAACATACTTTCTCTTCTAGAATATTCACATACAATAATAATTCCAAATATTATTATTTAGAAAAATTCACCAGCATTCAACATACCTATAAAAGAAATTATAATGTATCTATATCCTATTATATACTTTTATATCATGACGTAAATTAGGATGAATTTTACCATGTTTTTGAAAGACATCTATGAAATAATACCCATTTTGTAAAATACCATTTGTGACACTCTAACGTGTTTTTATAATGGAATAATCATTAATCTATTTCCACCCCTTTACTCAGATACAATATAGGTAGCCTTCGAATAAGTTATTTATTTATCATGTTATCTAAATTTTTTGATTTTTATAAACACAAACCCTTTTTTTAAATATTAATTTCTAAAAATATCTTATGGTATTATAGAAAACAAGTTTGAGAAAATGTATCAATGTTATTTATTCAAAACACAACATTTTTTTTTTAAATTTCAGTCTATGTTAAAATCTTTTTCAATATGTAAATATTTAATGTTTATATATAAATTAATTAGAATAAATTTAAAATGTTATTATACATTATAAAAATATATCAACTCAACTTTGTGGATCATGGGTCTTCCATTTTGAAATTAGGATTGGATTAAATACTGGTCTATGTTTTAATGGTACGAGTTATTTATCTTAAATGTAAGAAACATAAATACATTGGGATTCATGAATCTTATAACATGATTTTTTTTGATTTTATGAAGGAATTATAAATAAATAAGATAGAAAATCGTGGATAATAGATGATTAAGAATGTTGAATTATTGAAAGTATCAACTTATAAGTTTTCAAGATTAATGATATTGTATAATTTTTAATTAAAGGTTTATAAATGCAAAGATGATAATAATTTTAAAGACATTATAAATTTTTAGTGTTTTTGTTATGGGAGTACATTATGGTATATTTATTGAGTAATCATAAATTTTTGAGCTAGATGTAACCCTTAGGTTTAAATTATGTTATAATGAAAATATTGTTTTAGGAGAATTATTTCATATTTTGTGGAAATAATTTGAATGGTATTGATAACAAAAATGGTTAATATAATCATTGATGATGAGGTAGTTATTGTTATTTAGGATAAAGGTATTATAACTTTTATATATAATAACCTTTATCAATGAGATAACTACGGTATCAAAAATTTATTTTGAAAATAAGTGATTAATGTTATTTTTGAAGAAGTCAACTATTTTTTGGATCTTTATATTATTAAAGTAAATGGAAATAGGTTTTTCTAATATGGGTTTTTAATTTTGGGATAATGGTTGAAGTATATATTTTTAATTATATATGATTTTACTTCATCATTATGGTAATTGATTTTATTAATATATAACATTATAATATTTTAGAGATTATATTATTAGATCATATATATTTTTGGTATATGGATTTATAAGTGATTTAGAGATTATTGATAAGTTAATCGATGAATAATATGAGATTAAATCATTATAATATTTTGGTTTCAATATTATCTAGATATATTTTGAAGATTTGTTTGGTTAGATATTTATACGGTAATTTATGTTAAATTTTTGGATTTTTTGTACAGGAATTGAAGATTAATATTTTATTATATAAATGATTATAAATATTTTATTTAATATTACCTTTTTCTAAAAAAATAGTTTCTATTAATGTATTAATATATTATAAAAAAAACAGTTATCCTTTTATAGATCTTGTGATCTATTATTAGATTATTTTGGTTATTCTAACATAAAATATCATCTTGAATTTTTATTTCACAATGTAGGGATGTGAAAAAAATTCCAAACTTCTTCGAAAATGGATTAAAAAATTGAGAATATAGAATGAAAACAAATGAAGTTATTATATTTTACCATGATCTCAATAAGGACAATAAAAGAATCCCAAAAATAAAGGAACAAGATTTTAAAATAAAAAAATATATCTTATTAGATTCATTTATGATGATTTGATAGTCTACTTTATACCCTAATGATTTAGTTTTTTCTGGTCATTAAATTTCTAATGACAATATTTTTGGGAAAAAGTTGGATTAATATGGTAATAATGTTGATGGATATAAGAAGTATTTTTGAAATATTTTACTTTATTGTCTTTGAAACAATTACCTCACCCTATTAAATTTTAAAACAATAGTTATTAGCAATATATATAATCAAATAAAGATTAAATGAAAAGGATTTGTTAATGAATTACATTAGTCATCTTTTTTGTTCAAAAATCATATTTTAAAAAGGTTTATGTGAACAAAATGTTTATACAATTCAAATATGGAAATTCTTTTCTGCTATGTAAGTTTCTAACATCACGAGTTACAAAGATATCACAGTACATGTGTTTAGTAGATATGTTGGGGAAACTTTTTATATATAAAAAACATCGTATATGGATTTATGAAACATTTCACTAGATATTTATATACTTGATAGAGTTTTTATAGAAGAAAATCATTTGATAATTTTTATAAAGTCTTTCATGTTTATAAATTTTTGAATAAACAATTTTAAAATGGTCCTTAAAATGAAGTTCAATGGATTTCACCTGATATATAGAGAATTATAAAATGGTTTCAGTGATTCAAAGATAATGGTATATCCATTTATGTTAAAACAGGGAGAAAAAAATTTCTGGGAACAAATTTTCAGTTAAAGTGAATCATATGAATATTTTTGTATAAATTATTCAAATGAACAAATCTTGTGATGTTTCAAAAATAGAGAAAAGTTTCTAAATTATGAAAATAGAGGACACTAAAGAATTTAACTGGAAAAGGTATTCATAAAAGTTCCATCAATTTTTTTTGTAAAGTTTACATCCTACAAACATGTATAAAGTTATGATGTTAATGTTCCTAAAAGATGATTCGATAAATTTTCTGAAATAAAGATCATCACGAAAAGGGTGTAATTTGAAGTTAATGTTTAAATTTATCTAATGTAAGTCATCAAACATAGGTTCATTAGAAAAAATAAAAGTAATTCAGTTATATCAAGTGAATTATGGTATTAATATTTGAGTAAAATAAATGTTTTTTGTGTTTAAGATATCTAGAAGTTATGGTAGTACAATGATTGTGTTAATGTGTTAGAGAATTTTTTTATATATTTTCCAAATAGGTTTCTTAAGGAATAATCATATTGAGACTCTCTATATTTAACCCTTATTACAAATGTTTCATAATGAAAAAACATTCAATGGTTAATATTCTTGGTGGTTTAAAAGACTTTATCAAGTTATTATTAATATATAACTGCGATGATGTTGATCTGGTCTTTAATATTTCAAATAAAATGAATTAAAATTGTGATAGTCATAATGTTTTAAATAATTCATTAGAAGTGTTAAGTCACTAATGTTTATCATATTAATTTAAGGACATTCTATTATTATTGTGATGATTCTAGTGAATTATTTGAGTGGGAATTTTGAATTTTATGTTTTTTATGAGTAGAATCTATATTGGTTTTACTTCTTGCGGTCCTAAAACGTCAGTATATAATGGTTACAAGTAAAGTGTATATCATTTACTATTAAAAAGAATGAAAAAAGCTTTTTTTAGGAATTGGTTTCATATAAAGACATATGATGAATATATGTCCACTAGAGAAATGAGAAGGGATGTTTCCAACCAAGGAATCTCTTTGTTAAAGAAGAATAGAAAACATTTCGAAAAACATAGAGAATTTATTATCAGCAACACTCAAACAAAGTCACCCAAAAACACTTTAAATAAGGTTTAATCTGATGAACTAGTGTTAATAAAGTTGTAAAACGTTTTTGAAAGCACCAAACATGTATTCTTGATGATGTTTCTAGATAGAATTTTTAGACAATCCCATTAGGGAACTATCCAACTAATCATAGGATATCTTACTTACAACTTGGTAAAAAAATTGAGTAATATGTTTATTTATATAATATAAAATGTGATGTTTGTACAAGAATAATAGTAATCAAATTTTTAGCCTATTGGTGAAGGATTCTAGAAGTTGTTAAAAAACATTGATACATATTTATATGTGTGGAAATAAAAATCATTATTGCTTTGATCATATTTCAATATAATTGTATCAATATACCCTACTTAGTAAAACCACATAAAATTATTTATTTTCAGTGTATTTAGAGGTATTATAATATTTCTTAACTATACTAATAACTATCTACACATTTTTAGTAGAGAACATTATAAATTATTTTGTTTATTTGGTTGTTATTGTGATTTTGTTTCCAGAACATTTATAACTCTTTATCATGTGGAGAAATATATTTAAAAATAAAGAAAAACATAAATTAAATAGATATCTCTTATTCAACACCTCCCCCTATTAGTGATCACATAGATCCTACTTCATCCTTTCAGTTAGTATCAGATAAAATTCTCCCTTAATTGTATCTTTTCTAAAGTTGTAAGCAAATATATGTTAATATGGATGTTCCGAACATAGTGAAGTACAAGGTGATTTTGGTTTTTGACGGATAGAACTATCATAAATAGAAAAATAAATTATTTTTATGTATTATGTCTCTTGGTTATGAAGTTATTTATGTTTCTATATATGGATATAATCCTCATTTTGGGAATATTCCCCATATAGTTGTTGAGAAGAAAAATTTGGAGATTGATGGGTGAGATAGAAATTCAATACTTTCCTCTATCTATGAATTTGATTTTTCTTAAATAAAAGAATTTGTAACTTTTAAAATAATTTGGGAGAATTTAAATAAAATATATAATGGAAATATAAAATTTAATAAATACAAATTATAAATTTAGAGATCAAAGTTCAAGGTTCTCAAAATGGGTATTTATGAATCTATTGGTTTGTTATTTACAATGGTAAATGAAATTTTAATCACTATAATATGTCTTGTTGAAAAGTTAGAAGACTCAAACATAGTTTAAAATATCTTATGAATTATTTTGGATATGTTTGTTTCAAAAGATTCATCTTTATAATATAGAGATCCTAAAAATATATCTCTAGACAAATACACAGTACGCTCATTTCATATGAAATGAGAAGAGATAAATTTATGATGATTAAAGAGAAGTTTTATTGGGAAATTTTCTTCAATGATGCTAAGAATGAAAATCAAATAATGTTCCCAAAGATAAATAATTTACCGTATTTAACACTGAAGATGTGGTAAGTAATGTTTTGATGAATTTAAATAATTTTTTATAAATATGAGGATAGGGGAAAATGAATGTAAAAAGGTAAGTTACCACTAAATTGTTTTGTATAAAACATTATTTGTAATTGTGATTCAAATTTCCCACAATGAATGTATATGAAGAAAGTGATGAAGATGATAGAAATTAAAGAAGAACGTTTAATAAAATAAAGGAAAATCTCAATCCTATTGCAAGGAAAAATTATAAAAAGTTATCTCAAACCAAACGGATAATATTTTATTTAATGGTGCAAAATATGATAACAGTAATGAATAATTTCAAAATTTTAGTGATAATACTACTGAAAACCCATTATTTCTAAAGTGAATGTGCAGTTACCCAATGCTTGATATCCCAAATCCTATATTATAATTCATTAAATTGGAATAAGATACTAGAAATCACATACCAAAGGACAAGATAGTTCATTAGTGTTGGTAATCTAGATAAACAGATGAATTTGTATTATATTGCAAAATACAAATTAAAAAATTTTTTGTTCTTTTAAAAGAACATTATTCCATCTATCAAATCCATAAATATCATTCATAGTAAACATTGTGGAATCATAGGGAAATGAAACAAAATATGGGTGACATCAAATTCACAAAAAAGGATAAGTATAGTAGAATATATCATGAATCAATAATCATAATTAATATGGCAATGTAAATAACTAAGCACACATTCCATTTAAATAACATTATAAGGATAAATCAATTTGGAAATGTAAATTACTGAAAAACCATTCCATTTAATCAATAAAGTGAAAATAAAATTCCTTGCGATATAATATCATAGTAAAAATCATCTTGATAATTAAAACTAAACTATTAATAAAGGAAATTCTTAATTATAAGATTTGTTGTTTCTGAAGAACATAATACCAATACCAAAAATACCTTTCACAATATATTTTAGAACATAGTACATCAAGAGATTTTATAATACAGTTTAAAAAATACTAGTTACAAAATTATAGGGTTTCTCCAACTGATTTTTCCTCATGAGACTATTTATCCATCGGATGGATTTCAATAATCAGTCCCTAAATAGTGTATTTAATTTCCATTTCATTACTTATAAATAAAATAATCAATTTAATTCTTAAATAATGTGCCTTATCAAATATCTGTATTAAGTAAAAGATCAAAATTTATCAATATTTTCCTAGATATAATATAACCTTCATTATAGTACTCTGTATGGAGAAATTATATACATTTTTTGAAATAATCCAATCCATGATACATATTATGGTTATTTAGTGTAATTTTAATATACATTGGTCATAGGAAAGTGAACATTTAAATGGAAAGTTATTTGATAGAAAAAATGAATCATGAAAGTGAATGTCAATACATTCCTTCATCAAAATGATTATAAAAAATCAATTTAATAAATTAGAATTATATAAATATAATTTATAACTATTTTAGTAATAATAATGTTCTATTTTAATTTTTGAATATAAATACCATAAAAATATATTTAAAAACATTCTTGGGGAAAATATTCTTTTCATTTTGAAAACTGTTTTCTAAAATTCTTTTCTTTGAAAGTCATTTTTTAAAAAAATATACAAAAAAATATTTTTGAAATAATTTCCATTGATAAAAAAATTTAAACATGAAAAATAATATTTCAAATAATTTATTGGCTATAACTGATTGAAATTTTGTTCATTTTGTACACATTAAAATAAAGTTTCTTTTCACCTTTTTATTAAAATCCAAACATGAATTATTTTGAAAATGGCATAAGATTCCTTGGAATGTTTTTTATAAAAATAAAAAATGGGTGAAAATACTTTAAAAATACTTTTGAAAATATTAAATCATTTTTTAAAACATTTTAATAAAAGATGGTTTTGGAAGGAAACATATTTATGACTGAAGAGAGAAATGAGGTCGAATTTTTTTGAAAACATTATAAGTACCAAATAATAAAATTGTCATATTACATAAAAGTTTTCATTAATAACCAACATATAATGAAATAAAAGGGTTTATAAAACAATTACTGAACAATATTATTCAATTGATATTCAAATATGAAGAATCTCGAATTAAATGGGATTGTGAGGTAAAACCTCACAAAGATAATAATATTGAATTGATAATCATCCAATGAATTTATTATTTTTATAAAATATATATCCACATAATATATGTCTAAATATATAATAATATAAAAAATTCCTTATAAGAAAAATCATAGCCTGACATAATCAATGAAGCAGATTTCTAACCAAACGAGTAGAAATTTGTTTAAAAATTCCATTCCCTTACACTTATTTTTGGTTGATAATTCTTTAAAATCAGCTATAGTTGTTTTAAAATTGTTTTTAAATTTATATTCAACCATATTAATATTTATAATATCATATTTTATCTTTTTATGACAACTTATCACTATTTCGTTAATAATCTTTCATTATTTTCATTATTTTGGTTGTGAATTTCATTATTTACTATTACATGTTTCATCATGAAAGACCTAGTTATTGGATATATTATATATTTATATCATAAATACAATAATAATAATTACATAATTAATATATTTTTACATCAATTTTACTTTTAAATCCAATCATGAAATATGGTGATGAAAAATAACGTATGTTATGCTAGTGGAGATGGTAAGTCATACGTACGCTTGGGGTAAAATTTCTTTTTTTCAAGGATCATTAGGGAAAGGTGGTATGAATATTTTAACATTTACATAATTATCATAAAATAAATAATAACATATTATTTATTTATATATATCTTCTACCTAGTGTGGTAATGAAAATAGAGTCACATCATATTGTGAGGGTGATAGTCCACACGTAATTGAATGATGTTATCATCTTTAAGTGAACGAAAGTGAAAGAAAAAAATATTTATGATATATTTAAATAATTATAAATATAAAATTAATTTAAAAATTTTTTCATTTATATCACATATAATCACTAACATTATCTTTATCACCTTCCATGAGAAGTGTTAGAGAAGGATGAATCACATCACTTCATGAGGTTGTAGTCTGTCGTAAAAACAATCTATGTAGTCATGTATCCTATGAAATAGAATATAATAATATTTATGATATATAACTAATAATTCGGTAAAATAATATTACTAATATAATATATATACTTCTTAACCATAATCATAATCAACTGTGATATTTGGAAATTGAAAAATGAACAAAATATTTTCAGGAGCCAGAAGTTCTCCATACACAAGACTGATCCATTAGACTTGTTCGTACACCGATAAGTCATTGGATGTTGGACATCATCAGATGTAATATTATCAGTATGAGGAATTCGTGAAAAAATTAAAGAAAATAATAAGTGTTTTGATGAAAATTATCGGAAAAAAAACTAGTGGTTTTGAGCCTATAGAATTTATAATTATGTTTATGGTATAATGGTTTCATGTATTTAATTTGGTATAAATAGATTTAATAAAAATTAATTTATCATTTGGTTAGAATAGGGCATTGATATGAGTATTTTTTTCAGTTGGTACAGATCTTCGGAGTGAGTAATTATTTTTAAATTTTTTATATATCCTCATAATGAGATGTTTTCAGTTTTTATGTGTTTTTAATCGATTCAAGACAATTACATTTACCATATGTTTTCATTATAATGAATAATATTATTGAAACATAAAAACCTATCATAATAAATAATTTTTTGAAATTTTTAATTAGGCTCGTGTTTTGAGAAGATTCAAGAAGTTTCATAAATAATCAAGAAGAGTTGAGAATTGATGAAATGGTCAAATATGAAATCCTAATGAATTTGAAATTTATGTTTTGATAAATTTTGTTATATGGGAATACATTTTCATATTCCCACCCATACCAATTTTTTATCTCCTATAAATAGTAATAGGTACATTTTACTTTCTAATGATGGAACATTATTTTCTTGTGAAGATAGAGAGAGAGATAAAGTGAGAGAATTGATGGTTTTGGAAGATAGAATATGTTTCTGAAAAGATTTTTTACTAAGGATATTTAAAGAATGAAAAAGATAAATAATAATAAAAACAATGTTTCTAAATTGGATTGATCCAACATATGTTGGTTTTCTTGAAATGTTTTATGTGGCTCAGAAGTGTTTCTAGTGTATTATTTCTTATAGATTTTTCTAGATTAAGTTATCTGATAGAAGAATCAAACAATTTTTTTTATGAAGTATAGATTTGGTTTATAAATTCTTCTATGTAGGAATGTGAAAAGGTATTATTTTAAGATATATTCAAGTGCAACTTGATAAGTAAAAATAAGAACATATTTTAAACTATGTGGTGATGTTTTATTAACATGTTACACAAAATAGATTTAAATCTTTTGTTCTATAAGAGAAACAATCACTATTGTCTTAATCATAGTGCTAAAGAAGTTTAATGGTATTTATAACTTTTTATATCTACATAAAAGGATTATTTTTAGTCTATTGTGTGGTAGTGGATTAATTATAATCAATTTTAAGGGCTAGATACTCTAATTGATTAGTGAACCTTGTAAATAATTTTGTTCCTACAGATGTGTGAATGTTTTGTTATCAGTAATGTGATAATTATTTATTCGGAGGTTAAGATTATTACACATGAAATGTAACATAAAATAAAAATTTATCATTGATTCACCCCCTCCCCCTCCCACTAATAGAAAAAAAAATTTGATCATTTTCAAATGGTATTTGAGTGAAGGTTCCCTTTCATTTACTCTTTTTTTTGAATACAAGTTGTTATAGAGAATCAGAATTATCTGAATGGTAAGTGGATTTCGGTTCTCAATGGAAATAAATATCACATATAGAATGATATAATGTTACCATATCTTATGTCCCATGTTTATTTTATTTTAAAAGTATTTATAGCTAGATTTCCTCCACTTAATGAAAATTTTCATCTAATATATGTAGATAATAAAAATCATGAGGATGAGGGAAGAGATATGAATTTTTTACTCCCATCACTTTTTGAGACTGAGTTTCTATGAGTTAACGGAGTTTCTACTTCCAAAGTTATATGGGAAAATTTTATAAAAATGTGAAAGAAATTTAAAGGTGAAGAAATCCAAGTTACAAATATTGAGTATCAATTATAAATATCTAAAAATTGGTGAGTATGAATCTATTAGTGAATTCTTTTCAAGGTTGAATGGCATTTTTAGCACCATAAGAAGTCTTGGTGGGATGTTGGAGGTCTAAACTATTATTGAAAATCTCTTGATAATTTTCCCTGGTAATATTGATTCCAAATATTAAGCATTGGAATATAGATATTATGAAACTCTATCACTATATGACTTTTATTGTACTCGCTTTACATAAGAAATATGAGGGAATAATGTAATGAAATGAAAAAAAAGTTAATCGATAAATGTACATCATGGTTTCTAGGTAAGGAAAGTCAAATTAGAGACATGAAGAATAGGAAGTTACTGGATCTCAATCCAAAAATGATCTATGAAACAATAATTATTAACATTATCATTGCTTTATAAAAAATTGAAAATAGGTCTATGAAATTATAAATGAAATATTCCAATAAAAATTTTTCAATGTGGATCTATTGGACACATTACTTATAATTAACCACAAGTTAGTAATGAAGAAGATAATGATGAAGATGAAATAAGGAAAAAAATAACATTGAAGAAAAATGGTGATATGTCTAAATGCTTTTCAATAGGAAAGGATAAAATGTTTTACAAATCCAAAAGAGGAATATTTCTGCCTAACGATAATGAAGAAAAATAATGTGAAGTTCAGGCCAAAATTTTTACTAAAGTGCCAAGAGAAAATAATTTCATTAAAAAGGATAATGATGAAGAAATTGTAATTATTAGTTTTGAAGATGAATAATGTAAGATATAATCTCACCTTAAATAGTGTTGAAATAATTTATAAGAAATATTTTCATACATGAAAGACAGATCAAGAATTTGAAGAATGAATTTCACATGAAAACAATTAATAATGTATTCCTGATGGGATAGTTATGTTACATAAATATATTTATTTTCTAAATAATAATATTTAGAAGAAAAATAATTATAATAAACATCTTTAAATAATGTTGAATGAAAAGGAGGAAGAGTTCGAACTTCTTCAAAAATATTTCACAAAAGATGACTGTGGAGTTTCAAATTTCTAAAACTATATCTCTAAAATTGGTAAATGTTTTTGGAATGTGTGAACATATTATGGTTCCAAAAAAGATACCTTTAAAGCATATAGATAAAGTATTAGTTTCTCATAAGATGAAGAATGTTGAAAACATCAATTCTGTTACCAAAACTATCAAAGATGGAAATTAAAGAGATTAATAATTTATATTTTTGAAACCAAATATTATATAACTACACATTATGATAATTTTGGATTGAAATTTAAATAAATGAAGAATATTTATGGTGATAACAGCATTTTTATGGAACAAAAAATTTCTGATGTGGAATATAAAGAAGTTACTGAGAAAAATGTTCACTAATCTGAATAGTATGGAACTTGTATATGTATACATTACTTATATGGATACTTCTTGTATTGTGCATGATTTTAGAATGTAGAAAATTTGTGTTATTTTAACAAATAACATTAAAATTTTCCCATGAGTTATAGAGGGGAAAACTCTACATGGAGTCAATTATCTCAATGAAATAATTGAGAGGATGATGTTTTGAAATCCAAAAATAGGTTCTGAACATTGGAAGAAATTTGTAAAATATGTGAACAACCTGGAAATATTGAAAAAGTGTTTCATGTTTCTTTAGCAACACAAAAACATGTTTTTATCAATTCATAGAAGTAGTATGTGACAATAGATAAAGGGAAAGAAAAATATCTTATAGTAGAAACCACTCTCAATTATAAAAAAGGTGATTGACCCTAGATCATGGATAGTTGGTTTTCTTCTATATAATAGTATATTTGAAAAAAAAATTAATATAAAATACTTTAGAGAAGGAATAATTACTTTTCATGATGATTAATCCTTCAAAATTGAAGGTGTTGGATACACAATTATGGGGGAAGAAATGTTGAAATCTAATAAAAAAGTTTTATGGGACGATTCATAAATTTTTATGTGTTTAAAAATATTATTATAAATTTAATATTGTTTTTTAAAAAAAAAATACTTTCTTAGTGAAAAAGGTGGAAGATAGAAAAGTTGTTACAAGAAGTCAATGCACAAAATGAAACTTGTTTCAAGTTGGGGAAGTTTATAATTAACATTATTTAATCATAATGGAATTATATAAGGTGTGTACTAAGAGGTTGGGACATATGTGTTATTTAAAATGATAGTGTTATCTAATTGAGAAAGTGTATATGGTATTCTTAAAATTTCAAGAAGAAGATATCGATGTTGTTCTATTTTTTATAAAGGGAAGATAAAAATATTTATGCATAAGAATGATTATATTCAATAAAAATGATCCTTATAACTTATTCACTCTGATATATATGTAAAAATGAGAAAACATTCCACCTTGAAAGATAAGTACATCATTTCATTCATTAATTACTTTACTCGTATTGCTTATATTATGTGTTTCAAACTCAAATATAAAACTCTAAATATGTTTTATAGTTTCTAGAGAATGGTTATTATGGAATGTAGGTATTTTGTAAAAAAGTTGACGAATGATAACGGTGGTTTGTACAAGAATAAAGAGATCAAAATTAATCTTCAAAAACATGAAATTTGGCATTAGTTCAATACACCATAGGCACCTAACCAAAATGGTATTTCTAAGAATAAAAAAAAAGTTTAGCTGAAATGGGTAATACTATCTTACTTAAACATGGTCATTCTCATTACTAAATGAGGAAATCCATGATCATGACTGTTAATATTCAAAATTAGTGTTTCTATAGACCAAGATCTGAAATTACTTCTTCTGAAATGTTCAATGATAAAACTCTTATATTGGAACACTTAAGAGTTTTTTTGAGTCCCTTCATCATAATGAACCAAGGTGAAATTATAGGGATATTTGATCAGATAAGTTAATATGTAATATTTCCTCCCTAATCTCTAGATGAATGTTGATATAGATATTTCAAGAAATATAAGGGAATAATTGTTACCTTTTTATGTAAAAGATCATGAAAAATAGAGGAATATGTTTCACAATCTCATTAAGATGAGGAAGATGAATGAATTTTTGTTAAGAAAAATTATTATTATTCCAAAAACATTGATATCAGACATATGGAAGAATAATACTATAAAATTTATAATGGTGAAGAATAATTTCTTATATCTTATCTTATGTTGAGTAATTAGGTGGTAATGAAAAAAATTATTGTTGATCAATATTTAAAGGTTCAAACAAGAAGAACATCAAATGTTTTTACACATACTTAATTATATTGAAAACGTTAGCCGAAAGATATTAATTATTCTTTTGATCATCTGGAATGTATTCAAGCTATTAATAAAGAGTTTAATAAAATTTAAAATAAGGATATTTGGGAACTCTTACATGAACCAAATGGAAAAAACTACTATTAAAAAGTTGGTGTTCTAGGAAAAGTTGAATTAATATGGTGAAGTGGTAAGAAAGAAATAAAGATTGTTTTGAAAAGGGAACTCGTAAATTAAACGTACTATTTTTTATGAGACCTTTTCCCTAGTATTAATATTCTAAATAGTTCGAATATTTCTTGTAATTTCTGCATAATTATGTTATAAAATATTTCTGATGGATGTAAAGTTATCATTTCAAAATTTATAACTTTATGAAGATGTTTATAATGAAAAATCATGTTGTTTTTTACTGTAAAGGATGAAATTTATGTATAAATGTTAATGAAAACTATATATGGGGAAAAATAAGATCTAATGCCATGGGATTCCAAATTGGATACATTCTTAGGAAAATTAAACATGAAGAAAGGAAGGGTTGATAGTAATATATACATCAATTAATGTTAGGATAATTTAATCATAATAATTCCTTAGGTTGATGATATTATATTTACTATGAATGATTAAAGGACATGTGAAATGTTTTATACAGAAATGAAGAATTTTTTTCAAATTTACATTCTTGGTGAAATAAATAATTTCTTAGGTTAAAAATCTTAAATAATAAGAAACACATAATTATTTCTCAATAAATGTATTATTATGAATTTTATTGAAAATTTATTATGGAAAATTAGAAACTAATTTCCACTCTAATATTAGTGGGAACCAAGTTGATTGTTGATGGATAATGAAATGAATATGACACTAATGTGTTTCAACAGATGATTGGATGTTTTTTCAATTTTTCTACCTCAAGACTAGACATTGTTTACATTGATAGCATATGTGAAAGATTATAAAGTAATATAAAATAATCAAATATATTGGATGGATAAATCATTCTTTGATATATCAAAAGAAAAACATATTTTACAATAAAGTATGATAACTCAGGAAGAATTGATTTTTTGGCTACACAGATACTGTTTTGGAAGAATGTATTAGTGATATAATATCCTCATCTTGTTTATTTTTATTTCATAGATAATTTATTGAAAATTTTCATACTATGTGACAAAATTCAGTAACTCTTAGAATAGCTGAAATTGTGTAATTTGTTTCCACTAAAACTGAAACACAACTTATGTGGATGAGGACTCATTTGGAAGATTTACATGTTGTAGTGAAGTTACCTATTCTCTTTGATTTTGATAATCAGAGTTCCATAATCCTTATAAAAAATCTAGTTTAACTTTCTCATAAAAAAATATTCATATAAAATATCTCTTTATCAGAGAGAATATGGATAATAATGAACTCAAGCTGGAATATATTCATGCATTGGAACAAGTTACTGACATTTTTACAAAACCTTTACTGGAGGAATAATTTTACAAAATATGGTTTAACATAGGTGTTTAAAATATTTATATTCAAGTTTTATTAATGTGATTATATTTCTAATCTCATATTTTCTTTGGATATTGTTATCAAAGGGGGGAAATAATTCACAAATCTATCAACTGGTATGTTATAAAACTTTTAAAAAAGCATGTATTTATGGTGATTTCTAGGTAAGATGTAAAATGAACTTGTAAATTGTGTGAACTATTTTAAAATAATTTAATGTTTTTTAGGAAAATATTTACAGGATGAAAGAATTTGTGAGGAGATGAATGTTTGAAAGGTTTTGTAGCTTCAAAAATAATGGTTTCATGAGTCACTACTTTTGAACATCATGTATTTGTAGTCCAAAATTATAATTTCCTATAATGTTTTTTGACACGTAGGATTAGAATTTTTTATTAGTGATCTATTTACTGAGATTAAAAGGTACATTTATTTTTGAACCTTTGTTTATAATAAAATCCATTGAGGTGTAATATTGGGACCAAGTTGAATGGAAGTTTTTTTGGGTTGCAAGAAGAAGATTGTGTTGATCAATTTAAATTTTTGGTCTTTAGAAAAAATAAAATTAATTTATTACTACTGGTGATTAGAGTAAAAGGGAATCAAGCTCAAAAAATCATATTCATCCATGATAATATATTTCTTAAGTTTCAGTTTTCTTTTCTAAATAATTTTTCTAATTAATGTGTTTTTCACACTCATATTATGTCCTTAATGAAATTTTAGATCTGTGTGAATAAATTTATCAGACTTCAGATATCTCAATACAAAACCTAACAATCATTTGTTGTGTGATTACTTCTCAAATATTATATATTATTTTAACAACATTTGATGAATGATTTGTCAAAGAAAGGGAGATAATTTGTGTTCTGTTAAATAATTCATACAATTATATGCCAATATTAATGATCTCAATTTTAGGAATAAGTACTCATATAAGAAAATATTTGTGGAAGATGAAATGATGGTATGTTTGATGTTGCCAAAGAAATGATTACCCAATCCATTTGAAATTCTAATCCACTTAACAGTCTGATCCATTAAAAGAAACTACCTAAAGGATCAATCACTATGTGTTAAGAACTCACTACTTACATGATTCCATTGAACATATATTCCACCATTTTATTGGATATGTTCTAACACCGATTAGTATGTTTTAATTTTTGGGAATAATGAATGAGAAGAGTTTATATATTGATCAAATAGATGATGAGCAATAATTTATTCAACCATTTTAATTTGGTTGTTTTTTTCTTGAATTATTGGGTCTAGGGAAGAAGAAATCTAATTTGTTTTTTAGTGGGTTGAGAGTAAAAGAATAATTGGTGATTGTTTTCAAATTGGGTCAAGAGTCATAAAAAGGTACCTAACATCAATCCATCACATTGAAATAGAGACCAATCCATAAAACACATTCTGACACTAATAATTCATCAGATGCTGGTATTTATTAGATGTAAGATTATCTGTCTGAAGAATTATTGAAAAATCAAGTGAAAAAAATAAATGTTTTTAATAAATTCTATGAATTGTTGCCAAGGTGGTCTTGTAGCCTATACAGGTTTAAATGATGCATATAGAATAGTAGTTTCAAGGTTTTAACTTAGTAAGAAGCCTTGGAATAAAAAATAATTCATCATTTAGTTAGTACAAAGAATTGCAATAAGTTGTTTTGTTTATAGTATGTGTGTAGAATTAGTATGAGTAGATTTGTTTTCAATTGGTATATAGAATTTTAATGATAAGTATTTATTTATTTGGTGTTTCTCAATCAGTTCATTAAAATTGGAGAGACCACATGTTTACATCGTATTAGAGAATTGCATCAGAACATTAAATGGATCTAGATAGAAGAAGTGTTAGTTAGTTTGAAGTAAGATGATGTATTGAGAATATTTGATAAGTTTCAAGAAGAATCAAGAAGAGTTGAGAATCATTGAAGTATTTAAACATGAATTCAAAATGAATGTGAAATTTGAGTTTTAGGAAATTTGGTTAAGTAGTAAAATATTTAAATATTAATTCCCATACTAAATTGGGATATCCTATTAATAGTTTAAATTAAATATTATTTCATGAGGGTGGAACACTATTCACATGTGAAAAGAGAGAGAGAGAGAGAGAGAGTGAGAGAGAGAGATATATAAATGTTTTGGAAGAGAGAAGATGATTCCAGACAGTGTTTTCCTGAGAATGTTTTCTGAATAGAAGAAGTAGAAAAATTAATTTATTGGATCAGATAAAGACAACGGACATAGGGTTCTTGAGAAAATTGAAGTGGTTCAGAATTTTTTCCAGAGTATTATTTCTTATATATTTTCTAGATTTATGTGTCACCCAGAAGAATCATACTGAGCCATCAGACAAAGTATTATATAAAGTCCAGTACTATGTTTTCTATCTACTATTACGTAGGAAAGTGAAATGTTTTGTTTTAATAATCTATTCATGTTTAGGTTGATATGGTACAACAATAACATGTTTTCAACTAATTGTTGTAGGTTTATTAACATTTTACCCAAAATATGTTTCCATCATTTGTGCTAGAATAATAACATGCACTGGTGTATTAATCCTAGTGCTACACACGTTCAAGTGTATTTCTTACATATTATATCCAAAGAAAATGATTTTTTCTAGTGGATGGGGGTATTATATTATTTTTGAAACATTTTAATGATTAACTACTTTTATTTAGCAGTTAACCTTGTAAATACTTATATTCCTATGGAATTTTGAATTTTTTTTAGAAAAGTGTTAATTATTTAATAGGAGGATAGAAAGTCAATATTAATGAAAAATTAATCACTAATTCCCCCATACCCCAATCAATGATAAAAAACTCATTGTTTATTTTCAATTTTAGGTTATTTTAACTCTTATCATTCAATTTTCTCAAAAGGTAAATATATGTTTAATATAACCATGGTCATTTATTTTTTTCTACAATCACTATTCATTAGGTCAAAAATTAACATAAACATATAAAAAAATAAAAATTATTCTAAATATAAATATGATATACATTTTTCCAAATTCAATTCAAAAAAGTGTAAATTTTTAATTTAAAATTAATCACACATATGTGATGAGAAATCAAGTTTTTAATGTGAAAATTTTCAAAAGTTTACAAACTTTTAATAAATAAATTCAATATGAAAATGAATATAATGAACTAAATTGGATTAAATGATATAAAATTGAACTGTTTTGAATTTAAAACCAATTAAAAATGTAACTTATCATTATAAATTGTTTAAATGAAAAGGCATTTTTCTGTTAGAATAAAGTATTTATTCACTATTCCACAAAAACATGAAACTTTTCAGAGAAATCCGAAATATTCACCCTTAGAAAATTTTTGTACTTCACTATGAAGAAATATTTTTATTTTTTCATTTCAATTTTAAAAAATTGGAAAAAAATGGTTTTGAATTAGGTGTTCCAAGAACTACCAATTCATCATTGAGAAAAAATTCAGTTTTTCAGAAAAAATTTATTTTTCTTCTAAACGAAAATTATTTTATTACTAATTAATAGATAATTATTGAAAATGTGTAAACTATATATTTATTTATTTATTTAATCATATCCATTCCATGTATTACAATAGTTAGGTGATAACTATCATTCTAAATAATAATATTTATAGTAACTATTGTTGGGTTAAATACAAACATGCGTATAATACAAGATATTGAAGAAAATCGTTGTTGTGTGTATTGAAATCTATCGAAGAAATTAAATTTATTTTAAAATAAATATATTTTAAAATATTATGGTGTTATATTATCTTATATGACATGTTTTTAATGACACATATTCAACTGAGTAAAAGTTTATTGTTTTTAAAAAATATGGTGTTACATTTTCCTTGGCTCAAATAAATTGTGTCCTTACAATTTAAACCTGATATTAGTAGTCAATGGTTTGAAATTTGAAAATAAATATTTTCAAATCCCACATCCTTATATGTTTTGGTAAAACATAATATGAATATGAGATAATGTTATATACCAACCTCATGAGGAATAACTTATAACTATGTTCCCATGTAGGGGAAAAATGGTGGAAAGTAAATATATAGAAATGGAGAAATGTTTAAATAATTATTGTGAATTATAGAGTCCATTGTTTATAATAAATTGAGTGATCAATGTAATTTTAATGGCCTCAAAACAATTATGTTTTTATGATTTAAAAGAAACTATGATTCATTAGATATCAATGTAATGCGATAACATTTTCATTTCATGGTCCTTCTTCATATAGATGAATAAGATTTTTCTTATCCAAGAATTATAGATATATACATAATGGATATGTTTTTATTTCATGACCATAATTCCATCCTTTGATTCTACTTCATTCTCGGAATCCAAAAAATGAAAATACAAAAATTAATTTTTTATGGATAAACAATTAAAATTAACATTTAATGAGTCATAAGATCCATAAATGTGTGGCAAGTCTACTTATTAATCTCTAAATATTTACACAAAAAATAGGATTACAAAAAGTTATAATAAATTATCATCTAAACAAAAAAATAACATCAATGGTTCATTATTAATATTTTTTCCAAATAATTTAACTAATGACTTATTAACCATGACATCATATAGGCCAGAGGTAGGTACTAAACCCTCCTCGCCCTTAAATCATGGGTTCATATCATGTGGCATTTCCATATATTTTGGATTTTCACGCGACATACAGCTTTTCCATTTTATAATCAATATATAATTATAATAACATTACCAAAATAAATATTATGTAAATCGGTTTCCTCTGGATTTGGTAATGACCTCATTGATTTAAGGTTCAAACATTACAAGTGGTTTTTAATGGGTATGTTCATATAATCGGAAAGATCCAATGATTCTATATCCATTTGGATCTACTTTACAAAGGTGGGTGCTCATTGGTTGTGAACTGATAAGGTCTAAGAATTTGCATTGGTCGAGAGGATGGGAGGTCGGACTCATCACAACTTTTTTATGGGAATTATTTTCTACTCTGGGAATCTCTTTATAGATTTAAGTTATATTCGTGAATCCTTATTAAATTACCAAGTATAAGAATGAGATTTCCTTTAGATCTCACAATAAATGATTGAAATGTAGGAAATTTAGAGAATATTTTATATGTATTCTAGTTTCTTTATCAATAGATAATCATCGGTATTTGTTAGAGATTCTTAGTCAATGGTATCCATTAATAAATCATATAAAAGTATCATGGTCATTATGATGACCATACTGGTTTTAAAGCCACTAAGTGGGGAACTTGATGTTTATTTTCATTCAGAAGGACATGGATTATTTCAGAGTTGGGATCGTACCCTCAGATGGGCTACCTACTTATCCTTTATTTAGAAAAAAAATCAGAACCCACGTAGTTCGAGTAAAGGAGTATGATGTTTATGTATGATTGATGGCTCAAAGAAAGATGTCATAATTACATTTACGCTCTAATTTCTTGTGAGTCATGCTTGATGTGAGAAAAATGAGGTATTGGTAAAACCAGACAATTGTTCCATGCAAGATGCAATCATAAGAAATGATGTGGGGATTATGTATGTATGACTGTCCAAATAGATAGAGATCCAGACATATTTCGGAGAAGAAGTACAAGAATAGGGTCCATAAAGGTATATGTGCTTTTATAGTGATTTGGATACTCTAACATGGGGCTTACTCCTGAGAAAGATGCCCAAATTAGGAGGGACTTATGATTGGGTTTTAAAACTGAGAAGGAAGCCCAAATCAAAAAGTAAATTAAGATTGGTTGAGAGAAATTTAAACTGGGGCTTACTCCGGAGAAGGAGGCCCATGTTAAAGGAATTTGAAAACTAGGGCTTACTCCTAAAGAAGAAGCCCAAGCTAAGGGATTTTTAGAATTATGGGACTTGGGGATTACTCCTAAATAGGACACCCAAATTTGGGAACTTTGAGAATGAGGCTTACTCCTGAGGAGGAGGCCTGGGTTAAGGGATTTATGACTGGGGATTACTCTTAAGGAGGATGCCCAGGTTAAGGGACTTGGGGATTACTCCTAAGAAAGATACCCAAATTAGGAGATTTTGTACTGGGGATTAATCTTGAAAAAGAGGCCCATGTTAAGGATTCTCTCATCTTAAAGGATGAGGTTGAATGAATGAAATATCTATCCTTAGTGACATAAAGATGTGTAAATCAATAGGTTTTGAGAGATGTTTCGCAGAATTCCTTTCAGATAAGGAAGACAACAGAGGAAACATTTCATAAATGGCTTTGAAGAGAGGTTTGAAGGCTGAATATTGAATAGGATAGGTGGATAGGCATAGGAGAAGTGGAATGTGCAGGAAGGTCACCCAAAAATTGGTGGGCACGAATGTCCTGCATGGGCGTGCAAGTATTGGTCGCACAGTTATACCTATGCGAAAAATGGGTATTTGCGCAGCGGTCCACCCTTAAGGTAATACTTGGGAGAGGCATGGCTCAAGCCTTTAGTACTATCGCTTGAGGCTTCCAGAAAAGAGGCGTGCAGGTTCTGTTGAAGGGGTAAGGTGGCACGGAAATGTTTCCATTTCCCTTAAGAGCTGGCCACTTAGGCGCGCAATTTATGATGAGTTTCAACACTTAGACCTTCTAACCTCTCTTTAGATCTTCCATTATAGGTAAGAAATTACCTTAGAAGTGTTAGGAAGCTTCGAGAAGAGACAAGGGTTTCGGGAGCTCAAATCCGAGTTTCTAGAATTTTTTTCCTCCTGAAATGGGGGGCCCACAGGGTGTATTTATAAGCTGGAGAAGTCATTGGGTGAAAATTCAAAGAGGGCGTGCAAGTCACATGCACGACCAATGGGCGATGCTCAAGTATACTTGTGCGACCATGGTGGAACTTGCGTGACCCAAGTGCATTTGAATCTTTGTTCATGCCTTTGTCAATTTTTGATGTTTCTTCAAAGGATGAATCACTTTGCGTTCAAGGTATTTACCTTTTCAATTCGATAGACTCTGTGAATAAGAAGAGCGTCAACAAAAGTCCCCCCTCAGAGTTGGATCTGAAAAAAATGAGGATGTGACTCTGAGGAAAAAGAATAAAACCAAGGATCATGCAGCGCGCAAGTGTTGAGCGCGTAGAGGGCGGCGCGCAAGTGTTGAGCCGTGAAGGAATCGGCGTGCAAGGGTGGAGCCTGGCCTATATATAATCGGTCATTCCTCGTGCAAAGCACCGAATTTCAAGCTTTCGAGCTCATTCCGCGCAAGTTGCTTCTGTCGCGCAAGTTACTTGTTCTCCGCTGTTTCTTTGTTGTCGCCCAACCGTAGAGGTATTTAGACATGCGCGGTGATACATGCGCTCCAACAACTTGTGCGACATATCCATACTTGCACGACACATCCATACTTGTGCGCCAAAATTAGACTTGCACGCCTTAATGCCTTATCAATTTTTTCAAACTTCTTCAAAAAATTTATGAAAAATCATCCCATTTAAGAGTTAATTTATTCAACTGTTTTGAAGATTCAATGGCTCCTAAGAGTATCGGAATGGCTGATGAACTTGCTAGCAAGAGAATTGATGATATGATGAGCATCATTAGCCTTAATTACTATACCGTCTGCGATAGCACTCTCCCGTATTTGGATAATTATTTGAAGAAGTATCATCGTGACTTCTCCCATATCATTTATCTACCTTTGTATGGGTTTGGTCATCTACGAGAATTTACCATTCCAGATAAAAAGAACTATCTCCCAATTTCTTGGTTTCATAATTTCACCAATTTTGCTTCAGCAAATATCTCATGTGGAGGAGTATTTATAAATTCTAGAACAGTAGAGAAGGCCTACATAATTCATCATATCCCTTGTACGCCAGATCTAAAACCTCATAAGCCCGAGCTACAACCACATTGTTATCCATCAATCTTCTGAAATTCTCAGATGGATCAATCCAATGGCCGGAAGAAGAGATGGGACTTCTTTCCTGGAGGAGGTGTGAAGCCAACTTTGATGTGGGAATACTAGGTGCAACAAACCTATGCAGAGATTTTCGAGGATTTGAAAAGAGTTATGATATATGAAGCCGTCTGGGCTAGACAAACATATGTTTATAGGCATGATAGCTTCGTGCCGAAGATACTAAGCCATTGGAGCCGAGAAACCAATTCATTCCATCTGACTCATGGATACGTAGGAATCAGTCTGTGGGATGTCCACAAGATCTCAGGGGCTCCAATTTTGGGTGATATATATGATGAATTCATCCCTCCCAAGGTGACATGGAATGATTCGATGAAGACTCCAACTTTAGCTCAGGAATTATTGAAAATCTTCCACAAGATCAAGAGTTAACAGACCTCATTAACTCATTCTAGAGAGGATATTCATCCAGAGGAGTGGATGAATTTGTTTCTTATCGAGAAGCAGGAGAAGGATCCGAAGGAGAAGGGATCAAAGAATAATAGACCCACCCGTCCTACTACCTGCCCCAAAACAGAGAAGTGGGGTGCTCCTGGCACATTCTATCTGACTCTGGAAGTAGGAGAATTTGAGAATTGGGGATATGAGGTGAATCAGAGGATCCCAAAAAAAGACTTGTCTTGCGGGATTTTTATCTTTGTGGCTCATTTTTTACTATTTCCGGTCCGGGATTCGAAGGGAGGCGTCAGGCCAGGGACCTTCATTATCGCAGCTAAATTGGTTGAGGGGAAAATAGTTGGGATGGATACCCCTATTTTAGCAAATATTCATAGGATCTTACTCCATGTATTCATGGTTGGGATGGATCGCCACTCACTTCAGGACGTATAATGTATAGAACGGAGTACAGATTCCCGGAAGTTCTTTCAGGCCATCTGTGTGGGAATTCTCTGGAATTGCTCCACTAGATCTAAACTCTTATGACATGAAGGTGTGGTTGAGCATGTATAAGGAATTCAAATTCTTTATTTATGGAATTCCACCAACTAGGCAGTTTTTTGATGATGGAGTAGCTAGCATGGACTTGAGGGCATTCTTGCTGGCCTGTAGAAATGGTGTAATGGTCACTAGGATTGACGGAGAAATTATATGTGAGGCCTATGCTCCATATAGATTTGAACATCAATTTAAATTTTGCAGCAGACCGTTGTATCACCCCTAGTGCATGTCAGGTCAGAGCAATATACGATGGTTGCCCAGAAACTATGGTTGCTAACATCTAGGGAGAAGTTTGTGGCAGTATTTGATCTACCAGTTGATAAAGCGGAAAATAACTTGACTACATGGTATGCTGAGAACAGGATAGAATCATACCCTAGAGGGGAGATGAATCACCCGGTTTATCAGGTGGGGAAAAGGAAGAGAACTATATAGAAAGAAGCCCTTCCTCAGGAAGGTGATGCTTCCCCACTTGGAGCCGATTTGCCGGATTCATCAACTAGGACGGACTCACTGGATTCCCAAGATGAGGATGATGAGGCACAACAAATAGAAAATTGGTCTCCTGCCTGATATAATATTCCTGTCAAAATAAAAAGACTCACTCCATCAACTCCTAGTGAGTTACTTCAATATGGAAATTTAATCACCATTACTTTATAGAGCAACATGTCTTATTTTCTTATTCACTATCTGTAGTTGCAGGATATGGGAAAATCTGAAGTCCAAGATTGACAGAAATTCCTCACAGCCTTCTAGTACACATACTGAATATCTACGATCGGAGGTTGTCCAAACATGGCAGAGTTTATACTGCGGTGCTGAAACTGCCTGGCTGGATTTTTGCAAAGGGATACACCTCCCTGGAATAGGGAATCATCTAGCTTCCACAGATATCTGTTACAACGATAACCCCGATGAAGTGGGGGCTTAAATTAGAGAGCTATAAATGCTCATATATTCCACTGATGATTCCATTCCATTCGCCAAACGGGTGAAGGAAATGATTTATCGTGGTTCCACTGAGGGGACTGGTGGTTCCGGAGATGTGGAATGGCACGATTATGTGGCTCTTGAAGATGTAAGTCTCTTTCTTTATTTTCTTTGTAACATGATTCCAGTTAAATCTTTGTTACTCAAGGAAATTGTTTTCATCATCCTGCTGCTTGAAAAGAAAGGAATTTCTAAGGTTCCTTCACCACAATATAGCCCTGGTGGTACTGCCATTGGGGTTAATGAATACCCTTGTGAGTCGGGTGAGATATCTCCAGGCCAGTAAGCCATGGATGAGGAGTTGAACATAGCATTCCATTCTACAATCATGTACCTATAGATGATATTGAATTCACTCCAAAAAATCCAATGAATAAAAAACATCGAAGAAGGAAGTCAATAGATAAACGCTTTATCAGTAGTAGTTAGTCCTTCGGATAATCGTGATTCTTAAACCATGAAATGATTTCCCATTTTCTTTGGGATTGCAGGGGCCTCTTCAATTTCCCCTCTGAGGGAGAGGACTGAGAATCCTTTGAGAACCATAGAGGGTACTGGTGAACAATCACAAGTTCTGGCTGACTTGGCTGCACTTGGAGAAGAGCCAGCGTCTCTTCACAGATCCCTCCTGCTACTATTGCAAGAAGACAAAGGCCTTCTTCTGGTAAGTTAACAATGCTTCATAAAATGTTGAATGAAACATCAACTGGCTTCCATTCTATGATACTTTAGGTTCAACCCCTGCATTAGAGCTTTTGGAGGCCATTGCAACTGACGCTGCCACTTTATCTAAAGAAGCTATCCAGGGTCAAAGACTGCAAGATGAAGGTTGCTAAGAATACATATTGAATTCTCTCACTGGTGAGATTAACCAGTATTCTCAGATTAAAATGGATGAAATGATGGGATTTGGCATATCTTTTGAAGAATTTTTAGGTCATGTTAAATTACCTTGTAATTTAGATGATTATGGACTTGAGTGTTATCCTTTGTCCTATTAAAAATAACTTCTTATTACATGTATAATCACGATCGGTTGAAATGTGAAGTTCTATCTGAGCAAGATGCTGAACTACCAATTCTTGAAGGGGGTACAGAAAACCCTACTATTGTAGAGATATTAGCCCAAGTGGAGCTGAACCTTATAGAGCTTCCTCAAACTCACCCTAAAAATTCTATTGAAGTTTGGAAAGACGGGGAGGATCCTTCTCAAGTTACTGATCTACCGTTGAGTATGGGATAATAATATTTTCGACTGTACTTAATTTTCAAGACATCCAATTAAAATTTATTGTCCTTTGAATCTAACCAAATCATTCAATTGATTATGCAGGGCCATCAATTTTGGTGGCTAGATCTGAAGGTGAAGCCTTTGCCTCTTCCCCAACAAGAATTAAAAGTGATGAAGCATAGGTCAGGGGGAAGGAGAAGAACATGGAACTTTCCTAAGTGCGTTAATCCCGGATTATATTCCCCCCCTGTGAAAGTGATGATGAGTCGGATCCCGAAGTACAAAAGGGGCTCCAATTTTCACGACGCAAAGCATGGAAAAATATATAGAAGATCATATATGAAGTGCCTCCTGGAGAGCTGTCATTGGAGATCCCGCGACTATTGTCCCTATTTGTCATGTTATGACTTGGCAGTTTTGGATGTCAAAAGATCCATGCCGCAGTAAAGCAAATCCTCTTAAGAAGGGAGCAGGAGAAAAAGTGCCGTCAAGATTTGACCAGGGTGAAGCTGTTAGCCAATATCAGAAAATTTGTGGATGGGGTATCCCGATCTGAGGTTGATTATGCTGCCAAGATGAAGAAGCTGAGCATAAGATCAAAGATAATGTCGTCCAGCAGATGCACCATCAGCAACAGTTATATTCTTTAACTGGGGAACCTGACCAACTCAATAATTCACTAGAGGGAGCTCAAATGAATGGTATGAAAGCCATCACAGATTCCATGAAATCACTCCATCATTCTGAAAAGAGTTATGTTGGTCGAGTGCATGAGCTTCAAGTGGCTACTAATGAAGCTCGGGATGTTGTACATCAAGTGAAGACTTATATTGACAACCTCTTGTAATTTCATAGAAATGAGAAGAGACTCCAATATGTGGATGTCCTTCTAATCGTCTGTGCATCAATGAAGAATACTTTTGTCTTCAATCATTTGTGTCTGTATTCTTTCCATTGCTACCTTCTTTAGATTTTACATAAGCCAATGAGCCTAGTAATCATAGTTTTCTTTTTTCTAGAAATTATTATAAATAACCCTACAAACTTTTGAAACATTTTTTTGCTCAATATTACCTAAAATCATACAAAATGTATGTTTAGTGAGCTGGAACTTGACTTTTATATAGATTTCCCTTGTCTTTTGTGGGCAGTTTAAAGTCAGGAATGTCGGACATAAAAACGCTATTGTTTAAGGTCGAAATAGCTTTGACTAAATGGATTAAAATGGACTCAATTCCATGAAAAGTTTTCTGAAAACATATTACCACGCTCAAGTATGTGGGAAAATATGTAAACAATGACTTAAGAAATTTTGAATCAAAGGAATGATATAAAAAAGGGATAAAAAGAATTAGAAGAAGTAGTTCCCAAGAATGATGTTACAATTATTTAACAAACCCATTAGGGGGTTGAATTATGCTTGGCCACCTAAGGGCATTGGTTTCATAGTCCAATAATAGCACCTTTAGGCTGAAATTTTTGTTATGTAGACTAATTATGTAAGGCCACCTAAAGGCATGCGCTGCATAATCATGAAAAAGAACTCTTAGAAATTTACTTTGCTACTGCTAAAAATCAAGTAAATGTTTATGGGGATTCAAATTTTCCAAAGCATAGAGTTTGCAGTTTGGAGAGAGGTACTAGAATATGGAGAAGATATTTCCAAACAAGATTGTCTAAGAAATGGATGAATGTTACTCCTACGAAGGTCTGACCAAAGCATAAGGAATTAAAATATAAAGCATAGACTTGAATACTTTCAGATCATGAAAAAGAACATTGGAAAAATATGTTAAGGATGGTTATTTTTGCGGATCCCTACATATTGTCATTAAGACCAATAAAGACGAAAGATGTTTTCATTAAAATAATGAATATACCACTATTTAACAAACCCGTTAGGGGGTTGAATTATGTCGGGCCACCAAGGGAAATTTGCTACATAGTCAAATAATAGCATCTTTTAGCTGACATGTCCGTTATGTAGACTATTTATGCAAGGTCGTCGAAGGGCACGTGCTGCATAGTCAAGAAAAAGAACTCTCAGAAATTGGATATTTTGTGACTTGAAGTTGAGAAAAATGGTATGGAGATCTGAAAAAACATTTAATGTTCGGATTATGACACATAAAAATGGGAATTTTTTCAATTCATGTAGAGATACACAGACCAATGCTAACCAAAATCATGTTGTGGCTGGGTCTTGTATTGAAATATTGGACTTCACTACGTGTCCCATAAAGATGGGAATCAAGACATACATAGCTCTTCAAATATAGTTCAACGTTGTTTGGGAAAAAGTATAAGAGATCTTAGTTTAGGGTCATAGAACTTGGACCATTATAAGAAATGCACAGTGTGTGTTTTCATAGGGACTTTTCATCCCGGGGACTGAAAGTGGAATTTGGGGTTAGGCCCAAAAGACTTGGGGATAGATTCAAGGGTCACTCAAACAATCCTACGTATCCCATAAGGATGGGAATTAATACCATGTATTTGAAGAAATACCCTCTGTACATATTTGGTTCGTACATGTGAAGGGTGAAAGGGGACTTTAATTCAATGATGATTTGACCCAAGATAAAAGGTTCGGGAATTGCTATGTATGCACGTAGTCTTTGGAATATAACATGATTGGAAATCAATGTGAATAATGATTCCCTCTCAGGTGAGGGTATTAGAGAATTTTGTAGTTTATTATCATACAGGACAAAAGGTGTTTGTACAGTTTAACTTCATATAGAAAGGATGATGGTGAACCAACCTAAAGATATTGATTCTAGGGGCGGTTTCATGATTCAACATCGTATGAGATGGAGGTGAACCGATGTGAAGAGATTGGTTTTGGGCTTGAACCTCAGGAGGTTGCCTACGTACCCATATTAAAAGGCAAGGATCAAAGTCCGCATAGTTCAATTAAAAAAATGAATTAGTGATCAAGTTGTTCTTGGGGACAACGACCTAAAAATGGTGTTGGGACTTACGCATGGTTAGCGACCCAGAGAGGGTGTTATGTTTGAAGTTTACTCTAATATCACGTGAGTCATACTCGGTGTGAGAAACAAGAGGGAGGAACAACCCTAATGATGCACAGTTTAATGTCATGTAGGACATATGAATGGACTATGCAGTTTAAGGTCTTGTAGTGAGGACTATTGGTGTTGCACAGTTTAGTGTCATGTAACAGGGACAAAATACAGTTTAACATCATGTAGGATGTATTAAGGGATTTCTGTATAGTTTAGCATCATGTAGTTAGGACGATGGGGATAATACATTTTAATGTCATGTTGGACAAAAGGGGGACTGTTTAGTTTAATGTCATGCAGTAAGAACAAAAGAGGACACAGTTTAACGTCATGTTGGACGTATTAGGGACTTTTTCACAATTTAACATCTTGTTGGACGAAAAGGGATGATATAGTTTAGTGTCATTTTGGAAGATGGTGCGAATAGTTTAAGGTCATATGCATGGACCGTTTCTGTATAGTTTAATGTCATATAGCAAGGATGATGAGGGGGACACAGTTTAACGTCATGTTGGATGAAAGTGAGAATAGTTTGAGGTCATATGCATGGACCATAGATGGTGCAGTTTAACGTCTTGCTGGACATGAGAGAAATGAAAATAGTTTAAGGTCATATGCATGGACCGAAAATAATGTATCTTTTGTCTATACAAAATACTTATTTAAAAATATGGCATTGGTTGGAGTAGTGATTAGTTCTCAATCCATTGATATTAAAGAATAAGCTCCAATGGAGTAGACCTTATGTATTGAGTAAGGTCCTTCCCATTTTGGTTCATGCGTGGGAGGTTTCATTCCTGGTATCCTTGGTGTTCTTAGAACCAATACCAAATCTCCCTGAATCAATGAATGAAGACAAACTTTTTTATTGAAAGCCCGTGCTATTTGATTCTTATAGACTTCCATGTGGTGCAGGGTGCACAATCGTTTCTCATCTAACAGTTCCAATTCATCCAATCGCTTGTGAGATTCTTCATCTATAGAATACTGATCACAAATGGCTACTCTGAGGGAAGGTAATTGAACTTCAATGGGAAAGACTGCATCCATTCCATATACCAGTGAATATGGAGTTGACCGCGTTGCTGTGCGGGTGCTGGTCTGATAAGCCCATAAAGCATGAAAGAGTTTATCAGGCCATGACCTCTTATCTTTATCCACCATCTTTTGCATTATGATTGAAAGAGTCTTATTAAAGACTTCTATGTAGCCATTGGTTGTTGTATGATACTGAGATGAATGGTTGGGTTTGACTTTGTATTCTTGATACAACTTCTTCACCTCGGATGAAAAGAAGTTGGTGCCATTGTCCATCAATATGGTATGAGGGACACCAAATCTGGTAATGATGTTAGACATGATTAAACTAATAATGCTTTTATAACCAACTTATTTAAGATTTATTTCCTCTTCCCATTTGGAAAAGAAGTCTATAGTAGTATGAATATACTTAAACTACTTAGATGTATCTGAAGGGTGAGGACCCACCACATATATTCCCCATGTGGAAAATGGCCACAAGTATTTAGCTGTATGAAGAAACTCTGGGGGCTGATGAATGAAGTTGGAATGTACTTGGCATGAATGACACTTCTTTGCTAAATCAACACAATCTTGTATCATTGAAGGCTAAAAGTATCCAAGCCTTTGAATTTGATCAGACAGTCTATTTCTAGATTGGTGGGCACCCCAGACTCCTACTTGCACTTCTTTCATGATAGCCATTGTCTCTTCACCATCAATGCTTCTAAAAAGATCTCCATCAAAACCTCACTTGTAGATATCTTTCTCTAGGTGATCTGGGCTATCATAAAGAGTAAAATTGACCACATGTCGCCGGATTTTTTCTTTCCCAGCTCTATCAGGTAAATGTGTTGAATTTTGAAGGTATTCCCTGATAGGTGTCATCTATCCTGTAGTATGACCATATGGTTTTGGAATGGGAATATTTTCATTGATTTCCTCTATTCTGATTTTAACATAAGGTGAAATTGTACAATAGTGGGAATGACTGATGGTTTTCTCATCCCGATTCAGATCTGCCAGAGTTTTGGCTATATTATCTAGTGCATCAGCTTGGGAATTTTGTGATCGTAGGACATAAGAAAATGTTGGTTCTGTAATAAATTCTTCCATTAACTCTCTGACGTGATCATTCAAAGGGATTAGTTCTTCTTTTCTGATGGCATAATCCCCATTGACTTGTTTGATTACCAGTTCAGAATCACTTTTCACCTTTAAGTAATTCCCTTATGCTTGAAGCGCCAACTCCACGCCTGCGATGAGAGCTTGGTATTTCGCTTCATTATTTGTGACACCTCCCAACAATGAGAAGGAATAGGGTAACACTACTTTTCTAGAGAAATGAGTACAATTCCCAACCCAACTTTGTTGAATTTAGGATTTTCCATTTTCCTCCCTATTGGACTTCTGGAAGCACCATCAAAATACATTTCCCATGTTTGAAGACTATCTTGAACAAATAATACTTCTTCATTAGGAAGTTCAATATCTGAAGATTTTTCTTCTACTGAAGGTTGTTAATTTAGGAAATCAGCTAGATCTTGTAACTTTATTGCATTTTGTGACACATATTGGATATCAAATTGTTTTAAAATAACTACCCACATTGCCAGACATCCTGTAAGCATTGGATGACTAAGGATGAATTTGAGTGGGTTATTACGAGATACCAATTGGACCTCGTGATGTTGCTGGTAGTGTCACAACTTCTGATTTGTGAATATTAATTGTAGGCAGCATTTATCAATACTTTATTATCATATTTCTTCTTCCAGTATAGTCAGACTGAGATAGTAGAGGTTGTTTTCATTCCCAACATCATTCTTTTGAGCAAGAAAGGAACCCAATGATCGCTCTAAAGCTGTCACATAGAGGATTAGTGTTCTTCCTTCAAAAGGTGGCATTAATACCGGTGGACTCAAGATATTATTCTGGAGAATAACGAATTATTTTTGACATTATTTAGTCCACTGGTAAGTGACTCCCTTCTTCATCAATTTGGTGAAGGGTAAACATTTTCCTGCCAAATTAGCAATAAAACGCCGAATATAGGATAAGTGTCCTTGAAGTCCTCTCAATTATTTCAAATTTTGAGGAGGTGACATACCAAGGATTGACTTTGTCTTCTCAGGATTTACTTCAATACCACGATGGCGTACAACAACGCTGAGAAATTTTCCTGAGGTTACCCCAACAGCACATTTTAAGGGGTTCATCTACAAATTATGTTTTCAAAGCTTGTGTAATATGATTTCCAAATCAGCCAAGTGATTAGAAGGTTGTTTTTATTTAACCACAAAATTGTCCATGTAACATTCAATGAGCTTCCTTAAATTTTTTTTGAAGATACGATGCATGGAACGCTGATATGTTGTGCCTACATTCTTTTGGCCAAAGAGAATTACCCGATAGCAGAACACACCCTGAGGGGATCTGAAGGATGTTGATTCTTCATCTTCTGGAGCCTTTTGGATTTGATTATACCCAGAAAATGCATCCATGCAGGAAAGTACTAAATTTCCATCTGTTGCATAAATTAAGATTTCTGTGATCAGAATTGGAAAATCATCCTTAGGACAATGTCGATTAAGATCTCTGAAAGCAATGCAAACTATAATTTGTCCAGTATTCTTCTTCACAGGGACAATATTAGCGAACCCTTTGGGATATTGAACTTCTCTGACCAAATTATCTTTGATATGCTTATCCACTTCCGCTTCAATTTTTGAAGCATAAGTTGGGTTTGTTCTTCTGGCAGCTTGCTTGAATCCTCGATGTTCTTCTGGAAAACCCAAATGATGAGTAGCGACATCAGAATCAAGGCCTAGAATCATAGTATAGTTCCAAGCAAATATATCTCGATTTTTTTTTGAAATTAAATATATATTTATTATTTTTCAAGAGTCATGGATGCACTAATTAAATTAGGGTGTGTATCTTCTTTTGTACCTAGATTTATTTCACTAAGTTCTTCCACGGTAGTTGAGATACCCTCTTCAAATGCTGGAGGAGCATCCCAGTGATCTTCCTCTTCTTCATCAACATGGGTTATTTCTTCTCTTTATAATTGCATAGTAGATGATGAGGTAGAATTTTCATGATCAGAAAATATGTTAAAATTTGAACATCTTGAAGAAGAAGCTTCCATTTTTGACCTGATTGATGATGAAGGGTCTTTCTTGGGTATTAAGGAGGAGATGATGGATTGAGAATAAACATCATCATTCACCTCTGACATTTCTATAACTTCTTCTGGACCGGTTGGAGATGTATAGACTTGTTGGATTTCAGCAGATGAAATGAAGACATCCTCATTGGAGCTCCCATCATTGCTTGGAGAATCACCAATTTGTCCCATGCTGTTTGGCTTAATTGCTGTAATTGAATTTATGGAAGTTTCCATAAGAGTATTTCTATTTGATTCTCTCCTATCAATTTGACTGATAGGAAACACATAATCTGTACTCACATGTTTAAATGGATTTATTGGAATCTTTTCCAAACCATATGGAGCATTAACATTGGAAATCTCTCTTGTTGTGGATTTATTCTTTCCCTTCATGTGATTGAATTCCGCCTCATTGTATTGAGATTCACATGTCTTGAATGGGCATTATCACCATACAATGTCCCAACTTGACCATCTAAACAATACATGAGACATTGATGGTATGATGAAGGGATTGTCGCATGTTGATGTAGCTAGGGTCTTCCAAGCAAGATGTTGCAGGATGAGTCTTGATCAATAACCATGAAATATGAATTGGATACAAGATCTCCAAACTAATTTCTGAGTGTAATCTTGCCCAGTGGTTCTTGTTTATCTTTATCATATCCTTGTAACATCATAGTAGAATAAGATAGATCAGATTTCATGAGGCCCAATCGACGAAGTGTACAAATGGGCATGAGGTTGACTCCTGAACCATTATCAATGAAAGCTCTTCGGAATTCTAAACCATTGAGCATGCCAGATAAATAAAAAGGTCTAATATGTCCACGCACGACATCATCTTCATCTTCATTTGTGAAATATATCACTACATGGAATTCTGCAAGATTATTCTCTACATGGTAGGCTTCAGCTGCAGCAATTTCAGTATCAAACTCCTGTGGACTTGACAAAGCCTCAATGAGTGCCTCCCGATGATCCTTTGATAAATTCAAGGCATCCAGAATTGATAAATTGGCCGGTACATGGGCCTGGTGTTTCAATACATCATACATTGGATCCAAAGGTCTGTGTTTCCCAAAAAGAACATGTGGTTTAGCAGGTGCCTTGGAAGTTGATGCTTTGGAAGTTGATGCACCTTGTATCGAGGTAGGAGTTGGTAATATTCCAGGCTTTGGAATATTAGTCCAAATAGGACTATTTACATGCTGAGAGGACGAAGGTGTAACCTCCATCCGATATTACAGAATAACTGTGCCAGGACTACATATGCCTTGTGTGGAAGAACTTTCTTGTTCATGTTGAGCTCGTTGAAGGGCTCTACCACGAGTTTCTGCCGCATAAATAGTTCTAGCAGAAGTAGAATTGGAGTAGTGACCTCTGAAAGATCCACGTCTTCTCATACACCCTGAGTCTCTAAAACATCCTTTGATTCCTCTCCTTGATACTGTGAACCCATTTTCATCGAGATCGAAACCGTGACTGGCATAAGGATCTATTAAATTAATCATATTAACAGAACCAAAGATTAACTCTTCATCTGATTAAGACTCTGCCTGACTAGACAATTTAGGTTGTGCCGTTTAGTGGGACGGTGCCCGTGGCTTTGAAGTAGATGGCATAAAATCATCCAGATCCAAAGACAACTTGGGCTTTGACACATACTCAAATTATTTTGATTCTTCTTATTTCTTTGAATTATGTCGTTTCTTTGAGGATCTTCCCTATGATGAAGAGGGTTTTGATGTGGATTTCATAGCAGAAGACACAATTGTTTTCTTCAATTGCATTCGGAAAATGGCATGAGTTTGGTTGATTGTTTTTCTGACCATCCAATCATCATATTTCTGGGAATTTTTTGTCTTCCTGCCACTCGCCTTCTTCCTCTGGAGTTGTAGCAGTAACACATGCTACCTAAGCTGAAGAACCCTTCAGTTTGACTTGTCCCGAGTCAACCATTTTTTTGCAGGAGGTCCTTAAAGACAAAACACTCTTGAATGGGATTCCCTATTATCTTATGAAAGGGGTAATAGTTGGGATGTTCTTCATCTCCTTCTTTGTTCATCCTTTCGGGCCTTGGAAATTGAACCAAATTATTTTCTAGACAGGAAATAAAGTATCCAGGAACTTGTTCATTTCAGAAAGAGTAAAATTTGTTTTTCAAATCCTCAAATTGTTTCCGTCATTAATCTATTTGATCGTCTTGAAGAAAAGTACACTGTTTCTGATGCTCAGGAGGTGGAGCCCCTCGAGAACATGAATTTTTTGATGTAGAAGTAGGTACAGGTGCTTGTTTAACCATGACTGTAGCAGTCTCTGCTCTACCCATTATCATTCCTCGAGATGATTGAATTACACGAGTTTTTTCCATAGTCTTTATAAGAGAATATTCAATATGTTGAGAAATTTAAGTAAGGTCTCCAAACCCTCCTGTGTATTTCACAAGGATCAACGGCGTGCATAACTCATCATGAAGATCTGCCACATAGATTGGCAAGAATTCTTCTTGATGGAGTGCTAAGCTCAGGGAATATGTTAATCCCTTCTAGTGGGAAATGAAATATGAAGCCCTTTCATTCTCCATTTTCTTACAGTTTGTAAGATAAAAAAATGTTGTCTTTGGAAACGTTGAGCTGAATTTAAGAAGGAATATTTGAAAAAGATCCTCCCATATGGTAATTGACCGGGATTGCAAGCTTTTATACCAGACAAAAGCTGGTCCTTGTAATGACTATACAAAACACTTGAGCTTAACTGCTTCTTGTAGTTGAAGGGATTTTATCATGGGATCACAACAAGAAGCAAAATGTGTTATGTGTTGCTCTGGGTATCCCAAAACATTAAATATTGGGAATATAGTACTTGCAAAATTTGATGGGGGAGGAATTGCATCAACCCATTCAGGGTAAGATTTCTTTTCTGGTTGAATTTGAGATCGTTTTCCATCCATATCCTCCAACCGAGTTGTTAATAACTCAATAGTAGTTAATAACTTTTGAGAAACATTCAGTTGAGCATGAACCTAAACAGGTGTAATGAATGGAGCTTGGAAAGATGTGGTAGCTGGTTCTGTGACCGATGGCATCACTGTTGATTGTTGTTGCACCTGACCCATAGGATTGGACCTATGAGGGTGTACTAACAAAGGAGGATATTATTGATCCATATCAGTAGTGGAAATATATTCCCTTGGCTGATTGACTCCAGCACACTTAGGAGGAAAACTACCCTGAAGTAGTTCTGCATTCATCCTCCTCAATTCCTTCATTCCTTCCTACTATTGTGAAAATATTTTCTCTAATGAGAGTGATTGGCCTTCTCCAGAGGAAGGGTATGTAACCTGATTATTTCCCTTTCCATTGTTGGATCACTTTTGGAGAGGGGGAAGTGGGTTACTTGAATGAATACCCAGATTCTAGGTAAGCCTTTGATTTTGTGTATGCACACCTTCTTCATTTGTGTCTGTGCGTACAACTTCTCGAGTATGAACTTCTTCATCTGATCCCTCTAAGTGAGCCTCATCTGGTGGATCAGCAACAATGGAATTAATGACATTAATTTATGAATAATGCAATTCATCTCTTCTATCAGCATTTCTACGATAATGTATTCTTCCATTTCCTTTATGAGACATTGCCTTTTGTTGATTTGATCCCTCAGGAACTTCTTGATGAACCGTAATTTGGAGGGAATCTCCTGATAATTTGGTTATTCCTTCCTCTGGGGACTTCATCCCTAATCCAGAGAAGACTGAATTTCTTTGAGGAAGAGATTGAGGATTTGAAAAATTCCCAATTCAACTAGACTAGGGCTATTCCTTTTGTTCTTGTTCAAATCCTCGAATCATATTTGTTGATTCAGGGGGTTGGGTTAAAAGATTCCCTAGTCTAGAAAGCTAGGGTGGTTCTTGACATACTATATCTGAGACTTTCTTGAATTCTCTCATGATCTTGAAGACTTTAGTCCAGAAATTGGCTGGATGCATCAACCTGCATCCACTTTTATTACCCGGCTCAAAAGACCATTGTCTGATTTCTGACACTTCTGTCACTTGATGATGTGCTTTCTCCAAATGAGAGGCATGTTCAATATTCTCGTTTTATTGATACAGGAGTAATTCAGCACCTTGTTCTCTATATTCTTTACTTTGAGAAGAATTAGTTGAGTCCTATTCTCGAGAGAGCCTTTGATTACAAACAATGCCAATTGGTTATGGCCGACCATGGGAAATAACATTGCATGAGACCATTTTCGGAGGGCTTTGTTGGCTAGAGAGTACAGTGATATGTAGTGCTCCATGAACACCCCATCCCCTGATAAGAATACTAGATGGGGCATTGGAAATTAATTGGTGCAATCATCTTAATGCGCCAAGGCATGAACGCTGAAGGGATCGCTGCTACTTTTCAGCCTTAAGATATTTAGAAACTGAGAGAGAATCCAAGTCAATTTGGCATTGTAACCCTTCTATTATCTTTATATGATTTTCATAATCATCATAAGATTATATTTTCTTTTCCAACTGACAAAGAGTTTTCCATATGTTGAGACGAATATCATGAATTCCGTCTTCAGTCATCATCTCTGGAATGTCATAATGAGAGTCAACCGATTGATAAAACATGACTGGCACTTCACCTTTCTCCAATTGTTTTCTCATATTCAGTACTTCCTCTTTATCATTAAACAGAGATTCTTCTACCTGATTGGACTAAAGATGGTTCTTCCTTGTTGCTTCCTCAGATTCAATAAGATCAGTAGAGAATTCACTGATCAAACTAGAAGATGAATGGCCCAGGGATGGTTGGGAGAATGACATACAACCCAGGCTATCTTCTGATTGAGAAAGAATTTCACCTAATAGAGGAGAAGCATTAGACATGACTGGATTCGCATTTGAAAGTGCCTCAAGATAAGAGGTCTTTCTCGTCACTACATTGTCCATTGGATCATTTTCCAGAAAATGTGCATTATAATCGCGCAGAGGACTTTTGCAGTTAAATTCATCATCATGGGGAGGACAACCATGGGGGGTTACAGCAAAAGATGAAACATTTTTCTCCTTGGTCTTTTGGCCACATAGAGGGTTCCTGTGGATCTTATTTAATGATGAAACTTCGAGATCGACCGAACTATCATGAAGCAAGCCATCATGAGGAAGTGTCTGATGAAGACCTTAAAAATTAATTTTCCCACTATTGGGAAATTAGGGAGTATAATCTTGAATTACAACAGATAATTGTCTGAGGGCTTCAAGAACTCCAGCGTCAAGAAAGGCCTTATTACAAATTGGCCCCTGATTTCTTGACTTTCCTGGGCAGGTCTTCTTTTTAGACACCTTCTTACCCAATTTAGGAACCACTTGTTGATGAAAGTGGTCATTATGGGAAGGTGTATGTGTCTTCTCAAGAGAAAAGATCAGGTTAGGATGATTATCTCCACTCAAATCAGGTGTATGTTCCTGACTTGGTTGTTCGCATGATATGGGGGAGTACGCCCCACAAACCACTTGGACTCGAAAAGAGGTGTGTGCCTGTTCCGGGGTGAACTGTTGATGTGTCACACCACTGGTAGGGATATATTTATGTATCTTTACTTGAGATACTATTGAATCTGTTATAATATCCTGGTAGGCATCTAGAATATGAGCAGGGATTTGCTTCTCCTCTTTCAACATTGATAGAATATGCTTGGTGACTTCAGCTGCTCGAATGGGGATATACGTCCATTCCGTGCTTGGAGTATGTGTGTGTTTCTGCTCCTATCCTCCTTTTGTTTTCAGTGAATCCAGACAGTACTCAAGTGTGGGGGCAGAGATTTGAGTCTGCCACTTGTTTGTCATCAAAGATTTCTGACTAACTATTCTGAATGCTATCAAATGAGACTTTTGGTAGTCTTGATCAATACAAGAAGGTGTATGTGCCTGCTGATTGCACTCCGTTGAACGTGGTTGATGAGCTATCTCAAATACTGAAAGACGAGGTTGTTGGCAGTATTGATGAGTGTAAGCAGGTGTATGTTCCTGTTTACCAGTTTTCAACACATTGGGTTGGTGGGATCCATCGTATGTAGTAAAATGATCCTAATGACTATATGATGATTTATAAATAGGTGTATGCTTCTATCTATAGTACTCTGACAAAATTGACTGGCAGGATTGGTGTGATGCTGCCAGATGAGTCTACTAGACAGCGAAATTAAAATTGACGGGTGTGTGTGCCCGCTCATTTCTTGCCACCAAGTTAGGTTGGTGTACTTTTCTGGAGATGGAAGAGATGAGAACCTGCTCACTGTTGACCGGATTTCTTCTCTGGTGGTTCGTCTTGCCTGCTTGGGTACGAGGAACCTGAGCCGAACGCCTGAAGATGATACCCTCATCATGTTGAGGGTGCACTGCCGCACGAGTCTAGTAGTGATTGTTGATGGGATACCTCAGGAAGGACTCAAGTCTCCTTGAATTAAGGCCCTGAGGGACCTGATCATCCACCTACCTAGAATATGGGAGTAAATGGTGATTGTGTTCTGGGGATAACGACCCAAAACGATTGGAGATGGTAGTTGGTAACACCTGCTTCCTGATCGCTGGTCGTCGCTATCTAGAAGACCAGGGTGAATTATTGACTTGGAGGGCTTGTCGAGCAGCCTCCAGAGTCGGAATAGTACCTCTTTGATGGTACTCCTTAACCAGCACATTTGATACCAAGCGTTGAAGACACTGTGTATGTCATGTCTTCCTCAAAGCGAACAACGATCCAGCAGGAGTAGCAGTAGAGGCCTTCCTAGCAGAAGTATTCATAGTAGAATTATTCATGGGTGTGATCTTTAGAGAAGTAATTTTTGTAACGCAGAAGATCTTGGAAAAGAGTGACTGTTAGATATAACAGACATAATCAAGATAATTTCGTCCACTACATCTTTTGGATAAGCACATATGTTATTGATTGTCTTTTTGTCCCTCTCATTGAGTTTAAATAGGGTCCTAACAAATAAGTAAAACATCACTTTAACTTGGTTATGGAATCACGTCGAGTTCACCATTTTTTGTTTCCTCTAGAATTGGGGATGACCTCATTGATTTATGGTTCAAACATTCCAAGCGGTTTCTAACGGGGTTGTTCGTAGAACCAGAAACATACAATAATTACATATCCATTTGGACCTACTTTCCAAAGGTAGGTGCTCATTAGTTGTGAACTAATAAGGATTAAGAATTTTCATTGGTCGAGAGGATGGGTGGTCGGACTCATCACACCTTTTTTAGGGGAATTATTGTCTACTGCAGGACTCTCTTTATAGATTTATGTAATGTTCATGAATCCTTATTAAATTACCAAGTATAAGAATGATCTTTCCTTTATATCTGACAATCAATGATTGATATGTACAAAATATAGAGAAACTTTTTTATGTATTCGAGGATCATCATCGATAGAGAATCTTTTGAATTTGTTAGAGATTCCTAGTCAATGGTATCATTTAATAAATTATATAAAAGTATCTCGGTCATTTTGATGACGATACTGGTTTTAAAGCCACTCAATGGGGGAACTTGAAGTTTATTGTCATTCTGAAGGACATGGATTATTTCAGTGTTGGGATCGTACCCTCATATGGGCTACCTGCGTATTCTTTATTTAGAAAAGGAATCCGAAACCACGTAGTTCGAGTAAAGGAGTATGATTTTTACGTATGATTAATGGCTCAAAGAAAGATGTCATAATTACTTTTACTCTCTAAGATCATGTGAGTCATGATCGGTGTGAGAAAAAAGAGGTATTGGTAAAACGAGACAATTGTTCCATGAAAGATTCAATCATAAGAATTGATGTGGCACTTATGTATGTATGACTACGCAAATAGATAGAGATCAGGACTTATTTCAGAGATGAAGTCCAGGAACAGGGTTCATAAAAGTATATGTCATTTAGGGATATTTGGATACTCTAAATCAGGGCATACTCCTAAGAAAGAATCCTAAATTAAGAGGGGCTTATGATTGGGTTTTATTCCTGAGAAGGAAGCCCAAATCAAAAAGTAAATTAAGACTAGTTAAGAAAAATTAAGACGGGGGCTTACTCTTGATAAGGAAGCCCAGGTTAAAGTAATTTAAAAACTGGGTCTTACTCCTAAGGAAGAGGCCCAGGTTAAGGGATTTTTAGAATTAAAGGACTTGGGGCTTACTCCTAATGAGGATGCCCAAATATGGGGACTTTGATACTGGGGATTACTCAAGAGAAGGAGGCCTAGGTTAAGGGATTTATTACTGGGGCTTACTCTTAAAGAGGATTCCCAGGTTAGGGGACTTGGGGCTTACTCCTAAAGAAGATGCCCAAATTAGGAGAATTTGGAATGGGGGTTAATCCTGAAAAAGAGGCCCAGGTTAAGGATTCTCTCATCATAAAGGATGTGGTTGAATGAATGAAATCTCTAACCTTCGTAACATAAAGATGTGTAAATCACTAGGTTTTGAGAGATGTTCCACAGAATTCCTTTTAGATAAGGAAGATGACAAAGGAAACATGCCATAAATGGCTTTGAAGAGGGGTTTGAAGCCTGAATCTTGAATAGGAGAGGTGGATAGGCATAGGAGAGGTGGAATGGGTAGTAAGGGCACCCTAAAAGAGGGGGCGCGCAAGTCCTGCATGGGCACGCAAGTGATGGTCACGCAGGTATACCTATGAGACACATGGGTATTTGCGTGGTGGTCCACCATTAAGGTAATACTTGGGTTAGTCTTGGCTCAATCCTTTAGTACTATCCCTAGAGGCTTCTAGAAAAGAGGCGTGCAAGTTCTGTTGAAGGAGTAAGGAGGCACACAAGTGTGGCCGTTTCCCTTAAGGGCTTGCCACTTAGGCGTGCAAGTGTTGATGAGTTTCAACACTTAGGCCTTCCTCCCTCGCTTTAGTTCTTCCATTATAGGTAAGAAATTACCTTATAAGTGTTTGGATTCTTTCATAAGAGACTTGGGCATCGGGAGCTCAAATCTGAGTTTCTTGAATTTTTTTCCTCCTCAAATGGGGGGGGCACAGGGGGGTATTTATAGGCTGGAGAAGACCTTGGGATAAAAATCAAAGAGGGTGCGTAAGTCACCTGCATGACCAATGGTCGGCACACAAGTATACTTGCACGGCCTTGGTGGAACTTGCATGACCCAAGTGTATTTGAATCTTTGTTCATGCCTTTGTCAAATTTTTATGTTTCTTCAAAGGATGAATCACTTTGCGTTCATGGTATTTCCCTGTTCAATTAACAAGACTATGTGATGGAAAGGAGCGTCAACAAAATCCAAGAAATAAAATGAATCATTAAATGAACCTTTTACTAAGGTTTTCAATATAAATTTTTTACCATGCCTACAAATATAATTTGACTATTATTTAAATGTATGTATTGGTAATGTTAAACCTAAATGAAATAAATATACTTAAACATATATTAGTAAAATTAATATGAATTATTCCTCAACTAATTTCTCCACTAAAACATATATCTATCGCTAAATTTCTCACAAAATATCATTAATCAAGGTAGACACTAATCACATAAATCCTAACAATAGTTTTTAAGACTTATAAGTTTTGATCAACCTTAATATCATAATCTTGTATCGGTATTAATGACTCTTAAGTTAATTGAGACACATTTTCTTCTAAAATTTAACCCAATACATAAATGTTTCATGATTTTTATAACCAAAATACCATCGGTAAAAATAAATCTACATTTTAATTCTTGAATCCCAATACTTGATTTTTTTATTTTAACATAGAGCCTAAATTTTTTTAAGGTTTAACCTATTTCATTCATTGTCATTATCCATTCAAATCCTTTATATTTATTTGTAATTAAAATAGGAATCAACCTATTCTTATCCCTTAGGAGTGTCAAATTAAGAGTGAAGTAAGACACATTTTCAGGTACCGAGAAATTCTCTAGTCAATAATAGAACACCCTTTTTAGATTTATTACCCTAGGTATATCTATGTCAAAACTACATTTAGTTGTAGTATCCAGATAGAGATGTATTTCTAGTAAACCCACATAATATCTTCCTTACCAAAACATTAATATGGTTTTCTATGTTTATCATAAAATTATGGCATAGGGTTTTGTTCCCCAGTATATGTTTTCCTAAATCTATTTCCCAAAATTTTGTACTAAACATTCTCTAGTATAAACTCTAGTAGCCCCTACCCTTTTAGCTCAGAACCAGTGTTTTACTTCACTACATTAACATAATATACAAGGATTTACATACCAAATGATCGAAATGTTTAGTATTCTTACAAATGTAGATCCGTACGTGATTATTGTATTAAATTTGAATACAAAAATTATTAAATATGTTTTTTAGATGTTATTAAATCTATAATATCCCTATATATCAGTCATATAAACATCATGGAATCCTGGGGAAAGGTAAAAATAAGGGTGAGCTCAAATACTCAAAAAACTTTAAGTAAAATGGAAAATTTCATGAATCAATCCTAATAATAAACATATAAAGGTAAATAAATGTGAAAAATTTACATTTTAATAACTTGATAAGTTAAAATCTCTAAGGAATGGTAAGTTACTAAAAACAAATTTCATTTAATTAATAAACAGAAAATGAAATTCTCCTAGAGATTATATCATTGTTAAATTATTTTATATAATAATAACTAAATCCTTAATGAAGGAAGTTCTTAATTATTAGATATCATGTTTCCCATGATCGTGATACCTTTACAGTCATGACCTTTCACATAATGGTTTAGAATATACTACAATCAAGACCTTTCATGAGACAATTTCAAACATACTCTTTAGAAACGCATAGGGTTTGTCCTACTCATTTTGTATCTTGAGACTACCAATCCATCGAGGGGATATAATTAACCATTCACCAACCCAGGTATAAAATTTTCAAATCATTCCTCAAATATTGAATAATTTATTAAATTCATAATCAATGCACCTTATCAAGCATCTATATTGAGTAAATTATAAATATTTATTGATATTTCCCTAGATTTCAAATAGTATTAAATGTATTAAACCATTTCAAGAAATGATATATGGTTTAAGAAATAAAAATATCAATGACAAATAATATTTATTTTTATGGGAAATTTAATGTACAATTATCATTGGAATGTGAGTATTTCATAGAATGTTATTGAATAAAAAAAGAATCAAGTAAGTGATGTTCAATAATTTCCTTATTCAAAATGACCATAAACCATACATAAAAATAAAAAGGTTGGAATCAATTCAACTTATAACCATTTGAGTAAAAATATAGAGTTTTTTTATTTATGAATATAAATATAATAAAAATATCTTTAAAAATTTTCTTAAGGGAAATAAGCTTTCCATTTTTTATTTTTTTACAATCCTTTTCACAGAAAATAACTTCAAAAAACTAAATTTTCAGAAAATAAAATTCAATAATTTTCTATGAAAATATAAATTTATACCTACAAAATAAAAATTAAAACATTTTATTGGTCATGATGGATTAAAATTGTGTTCATTCCATGCACGTTAAAAGAAAGTATCCATTCATTTTTTCAGTTAAAGACAAATGGTAATTGTCTTGAAAAGGACATAAGATTTATTTGAAAAAAAAATAAATATTAAAAATTGGGGGAAATTCATTTAATAAATCATTTTTATAATGTTAAATATTTTGAAAACATATTTAGACAATATTTTTTGAAAAGAAACTTATTTCTTACTAAAGAGATAAATAAATTCATATTTTCATGAAAACATTTTCTAACACATTTTAAGTGAACTTTTTTTGTAAAAATGGTAACATTACATTAGATTATTCATTAATAGCCACATTATAATAAAATTAAACGGTTTATTAATCAATTATCTAACAATTTACTTCAATTTAAATTCAAAAATGAGGAATCCTGATTTAAATGTGAATGTAAGGTGAACCCTTGAAAATATATTAACCCTGAAGAAATAATCAACAAAATGAATTGGTTATATGTATAAAATATAAGTACACCTAAAAATAGTGGAAATATAAATTTATTTAATAAAAATTAATTATACATATAATCATAGAATGACATAATCAATGAAATATAGGTTTAACATAATGAGTCGAAATTGAGTTAAGAAATCTATTACCTTACAGTAATAATTTGTTGAAAACAATTTTAAATCTTTTATAGTGGTTCTAAACATGTTATTAACGAATTAAATAACCATTTAATAATTATAATATCATCTATGGTCCTTTTATAACATCTTGTCACATGTTCTTTAATTAACATTCATTATTTTGAATATTTTGGTTATTAATTTCCATGATTCTCATGTGTGTTTCATCATGAAATATATGGTTCATGAACATATCATATAGTTATATCATCTTCATAATAATAAACATGAAATAATTATCATATTTTTACATCAATTTAACCTTTAAAACCAAACATGAATGATGGTGATGAATAATTAAGTATGGCATGATCATGGAGATGATGATTTGTACGTACACATGAGTGATGTTTCCATTTTTCAATGATCAATATGGAATAGTGATTAGTAATAATATACCGATGATTAATTATCATAATGTCATTAATTCCATAATATATACATTTTTATATCTTCCATGTGGTTTGGTGATGAAAAGAGAGTCACATCTCTTTGTGAGGGCGATAATCCACAAATACACAAACGATGTTTTCATCTTAATGTGAGTGAAAATTAATGATAAAAAATAATGTATATTATCTTCAACGAAAAATAAATATTTCATTACTATCATATCTATTTCATTTTTATTACATATAATCATTAACATTGTCTTTATCACCCTCCATGTGAAGCGTTAATGAATTATTAATCACATTATTTCGTGAAGCGGTGATCCACCGTACACACAAGTGGAATTTTCGTGTATCATAGAAAAGGGATTTTCATAAAATATAAATTAAATAATGAATACATAGGTATAATAATTTTTTAAATATCACATATATATATATATATAATGTATAACCATCATCATACACAACCTTGAGTGTTTTAAATGGACAAAGAATGACAAAAGTTCGCGAGGTAGTTGTCCTTCATTCACATGAATGAAAATTTCATAACACATTTAATTGAAGTTGATATGTTTTTAGGTCAAAAAATTAATATACCAACATACCTTTAAATTTAATATACAAATTTTATTATATCATCATGGTATAATAAAAAATGTAGGAGGGGGTGAAAGAAGAAAAATAAATAGGCTTCTTGAAGAACAGTACCTCTTCTTGGGTATATTCTTTTGTTTTGCACTAAACCCATCCTAGAATGAATTTATTACCAAAATAAGGATTATAGAATGATGCGAGAAAATTTGAGGAGTGATTTCAATATATTTTTTGTGATCCAAAGGGCATTACATTTGTGAATAACTGAAGCGGTGAGTTCCAGTTTATAGTTGAAGACGAATGTAATTATTGTATATACTCAAATTTATTCACTATTCATAAGTCAATATAAACTAATATAGATAAAAAAATTTATAATTAAAGGTTTATAAGAAGATATGGTCTATCAAAAATACCGCTAAATAATGAGACACATGTTTTAAACTTTTTTTTATATTTTTTTTTCCTTATTCTTACAATTTTGGGTTTTCACTATGGTAACTAGTTTTCTAACCATGGTAATTTATCCTTTACGAACAAGTTAAAGTGAAAATTATTATATAATTTGGATTCAATGATTTTAAATATTTAATCAAATTTATCAAAAAAAACCTAAGTATTTTTAGTTATTTTAACACATGCTAATGATCGTGCAAGAATATTGTTTTAACATTAAGTGGGCTAATAATTTTTTTGATATTTTGGTGTTAATATATTAATTATGAAAGAAAAATTGTTCAATGAATGGAACACATTTTATATTTATTTTTATTTAAAATACATTGTAATACTATGGTATTTTTATCCTTTTTAAATCACTGAATGAAATATAATTTATACTAAAATAACATTAATAAACAATTTCACAATATTCTTTAAATTGAACTTAAAAAAATATATAAAACTATTTAAATTGAATATATGATTTATAAACATTTTTAAGTGATCTATTAATATAAAAATATAATTTAACTCAATGATTCATTCAATTTAATTCACTTTTTTTATTTTAAGTATTATTTATTTCGTTTTTTACTAATTAAATAATTATTTCATTGAAATTTCATAATAATTTTATGTAATTTATTCATCTTTAAAAATTAATGATGAATTATTACAATATAAAAAAACATTTTTATTTCAAAATAATTTGTATAACTAAACAAATTATGTTTTTTCACTATTCCAAAGAATTACAAATATTTAAAGGAAGAAAATTATATTTCATTTTCTTTATCATTAATAATATTATTATCTGGGTCATATTCAAATTAATGAGGAAATTAATTTCCATGTTTCAATGAATATTATATAAAATAATAAAATAAACTCATTCAATAAAATTGGGATAATATTTTGGGCCATTTAAATTCTTATCATTCTAGATTAACTCCCTGGTAAATACATTTTTACCATAACCATGATAATTATTTTCTACTGCATTAAGTATTCATTTTAGTCAAAATATAATTTTGAAATTATTATAAATGATATGTTATGATAATTCAAAATATTAGATCTATTTTTCTTAATTCAATTCGCATTAGTTGGAAAACATAATTTCAAGTTAATCGTGAGGATGGGATGAGAAATCAGGGTTTCAATGTGAAACTATACAAATGCTTACATTTATTTATATATAATTTCAATATAAAATGACCAAAAATAACTAAATTGTATTAATTGATATAAAATTGAGCTATTGTTATTTTAAAAACAACTGAAATTAAAATGTTACATTATAAACAATTTAAGAAAAAATATCACATCTTTGATTTTATTTTGAGGTATTATTCTCTTTATTAATGATCCAATGTTTTTTATAGAGATTTGTCAATATTTTTTTGTTAAAAATTGAGAACATGGTCATGCGAGTAAGAGGTTCTTGGTTGGTGCACAATTTCTCAAACCATGTGCCCTTGCCTGGGAAACTATATGACCTAGTGTTATTTTTTATATAGGTGAATCACATGGTTAGTACATGGATTGGGGACTATGTGGGATATTCTACAGCATATACCTCAAGGATACGGAGGGTCATGTGGTTGCTTAAATGTTTTGAAAACTATGTCGAAAAATCATGTGACTTGTCCATATCAATAAAAATTGGGGTTTTACCTCCCCCCTACCTAGAATATTAACCCTAAACACCCCAAATCCTCTCGAATCAGGATTCTCTAGCCTAGGATCATACTCCCTCCCTCCTTTTACCCTGAATATCCTTCTTTGGTGGTGACTGTGGGATGTTTTCTCCAAAATTCATCAAGTAATTGTTATTTCTTCATTGGTTTCTCCTCTTTTCTAGTGTTTCTCTTCTTCTTTATTTGGGTTTCACTTTTCCAGCAGGTTAGGTTACCTATTTATGATGGGATATTGACTATTAGGGTTCAATACTGATTTTTTGTTTTTAATATTGTCATTATAGTATCCATTGGTTGGGAAGTTGTGGTTTAGCACCAATTTGAAGAAGTTTCTAGACATGACGTAGGTGGTTCTATACCTAGACATTATTTAGGGACTTCGAAAGTAATTCTTTTTTTTATATTCTATGGATTTTGTATGATTAGAAAAATTTATTTTAAAATTAATTTAAGGTTTTTTATATTGAAAAGTGGGTTTCAAGGAAAATGGTTTATGATTTGTGTTTGTCTTATATGTGATTTCCTATTTTTCTCATTAAAGTGGTTTGAAAAAATGTGTAAGTGGTGAAAAAATGATATTATCTTGGTGTGTGTTTGGATTTAAAAGTATTTTTGGCTAGGGAAATGGTGATTTTTCATGTATGTATATATTGATAGGATTTAGGCATGTCAATATAGTAATCTATTTATTATGTGAAATGAAAAATGAGCATAAAGGGAATCCTAATTAACTATGTGGGATAACTAGTACTAGTATACTAGTTGAATCATAAGTGTCTTATCCTGGATTCATCTAGTTGGATTGAAAATTATAACAACAACAAAATTATGATGATGAATGGAGACCACTTGAAATTTGAATGGATTCTTCTCTAGTGGCACGTGAATGAGAATGTTTTGGGTCATCGTTTGTATACAATGGTTCACCAGGATATGAGGTGCCTAGTGTCCCATTAGATCTAGGGAATAATGGTTTTTCCCATGACACACTACTCTCTTGTGATATTGTACTTACCATCAGAATATGGTGTAATTGTTTTGTAATTTCAGAAGAAAATCATGTTTCCTTTAAAATGATTTTTATAAAAAAGGTTTCAATACTTTTATAAAACATCTACGTTTATTTGGATTATAATTTTTTTTGGAATGGAATATCTTTTATTGGGTGACGTGCTACTTGTCTTTGGATCACACCCTACATATACCATTAGGTGTAGGTAGACCATGTTATGGTTGACTCAAGGAAATATGTATCATAGATATTGTGGATCCCATATCTATACTTAGACTTTATACAGGTGGTGGTCGTGTATTTCAGGTGATGTTCCTCTTATCATATAGAGGTTTTTGAAAAGTTGGTGTTCGATTTTGTTTTTATCATTTTTGTTTTATTGTCTAAATTTGTAAACTTTGAATCCAATAATTAGTGTCCCTTGTTTGGATTTGTCTATTTGTTGTTTTGATGTTTTTTTCATTGGTTTCTAGTTATTATAAAAATGTTTGAAACAATTCCCATACCATATTATTGATACCAAGGCACTGGGTTCAAGCCTGTGGAGATTAGGAACACCATTTGGGTTATTCCAGGGACCGGGTTAGGTGTCAGGTTGTTTGAAACACCAGATCAGTTCATGAAAAAATGGAATCATACCTGTTTACTCTATTTTGGGTCAAGTAGTTATGGAGTGATTGGGGATAGACATAAGCTACAACTATTTGGTATCAGGGTTCTGGTTGCGAGTAGGGTTCCCGAATATCACTCATCAAGACACGAATTGAGTCACCCTGGGATTTTGGGAATTAATTTTTACTTCCCCTCTAGATTAGACATACATGTTTCAAAATATATACGAACACCAGGTGGGGGTGAAGTTTTTCATAGAATTGTTATAGTGTTGGATTTTGGATTTTTTTGATTTATGAAATGTCGGTATTTTCTATTATTGATGAAATTTTTCAAAATAGTTGTGTTGGTATTTTTTTCCTTACGGTTATTGCCTCTTATGGAAGAATGTCTCCCTAGATAATTCATATGCAACCACCTGAAGAGTTTGGAGATATTTATCTCATAGTAATTTTTTAGAGGATAGTAGATGTAGTTGTTCAAGCTGGCCAATCTTTGTGGCAAGGAGTAGTCCCTAGTCCTACTCGGGATAGAGAAGCTGAACTGGGTCCCATAAAGGAAAAATCATAGGAGTTCCTCAAGAAAACCCCTTTTTCTTTCTGAGGTATCATGAAACATCGGGAAGAGAAGTAGTGGATTGAGAAAACATGAAGTATATTCTAGTTATTTTATACTCCTATGGATTCTAGGGTTAATTGTTCTTCATTAACATAGGAAGGTCCCAATCGGAAGTTGTAGTACTTAGTGGTGAAAGTTGGAAAGGGTGAGAAGATGGGTTAGAAAGACTTTAATATTTTTTTAATAATAAGTTATGTCATGGGGTGAAAGGACCCTATTTGAGTAATGAACCACTGAGAGGGGGGTGAATCAGTGGTACCCCTTTTTCTTCTTTTAAGTTCCCTTAAGAATGAGAACAACCTTTGTCTCCTATTAACGATATAATTCCCTACTGAGATACAAACAAGCACACATCCAAAAAGGAACATAGTGATTTACAAGGTTAACTATTCAATAAGAATAGCTACGTCCTTGGTATGGTTGGAAACAATCCAGCACCATAAAATCCACTAAGAAAACAATCCTTGGATTACAACGAGTAGGATATACCCTTACACTCGTGAAGCACTGTGAAACAATTACTCCAGTGTGTGTGCACCCTCTTAGCACAATAGGGAAAAGTTTATTTTATTGTAACAACTTATGTTACCAGCACTTCCTTTCAAATACAAGTGTAAGAAGGTTCAGCACAAATCATCACTTCCTTACCCAGAAGAGAGATAAGGATTCCTTGGACTTGAGATAGATCAATTGCAGTCTGAACTTCCCATTCCGATTCTCCACTCCAAAATCTCCACTCTGAAGTATCCACTCCAATATTTCTTCTTCTCTCCAAATTCTTCAATTCGAGTCTTTCTCAGGCTGAGAAACTCAATACGGTGATAGACAGTACAAGTTCCTCATTCTGAATCTCCACTCTGAAATCTCCACTCTGAATTCTCCAGTCTGAATTCTCCACTCCGAATTCTCGTTACGATTGGAACTACAATGAATGCTCAGTCGGCCAAACATTCCCTCCAATCTCTAGATTACCAGAGCTTATCTCTCTAAATTTTCATAGTTTTTCATCCCGTACTCTGATCTCCTTTTATAGGAGCTCCAAAGTGTTCTTAAGCGGGAAACCAAAATATTTTCCCGCTCACTTAGATTCACCCAAATCATAATTCCTCCTGAAATCTCGAAGCAATTAAGACTCATTCAATGCTTCCAGAATCTTCTCTAATCTTCTTCTACTTCTCTTGTTTTGGAACTTTGGCCTTTTAAGGATCTGACTTTGTTACTCAAATTTCTTGGTATCACCTTCTCAGATCCATCCATCTTGAGTCTTCAGCATCACTTCAAGTCTTGGCATGACTCATCAACACCTTTTCGGCATGACACCACTTCTATTCACAGTGTGACCCTTCATCACTTCTTGATGCGACTTCTGGTTTTTGGCTTTAGCAATTGTCAGAGTAGACTCCACACTTTTGGCTAAGAACTTTAAACTCAGGAAGTCGACTCCAAACTTCTCACTACGAACATTTGATTCAGGAAGTCGACTTCGTATGTTCTGTTCTGGAGGTAGACTCCAAACTCTTGACTCCGAACATCGACTCCACACATCTGGTTCTCGTTGTGACTTTACTGATTCCTGGAACACCTTCTCCGCCCATATTTTTCTTGAATCATGAGTACCTACATATACTCATAATTTTGAGTCACAAAACAGCAAAGCATCATCACAATTAATGTCTCCTCATCTCCTATCAGTCTGCTTAGGTTCCGAACTTTTCAAATCCCAGACACCAAATTCTTTCGAACACCAGATTCCGAGTGTTCAAAATTCATGGTTCCGAACTTCTCAAACTCTAGACTCTAAAAGATCAATATACATGGTTCCTAACTTCTCAAACTCTAGACTTATAAATTCAATATACTTGGTTCCGAACTTCTCAAACTCCAGAATCCAAAAGTTCAATATACTTGGTTCCAAACTTCTAACTTCCAGCTTCCGAATTCAATGGTTCCAAAAATCTAACTTCCAGCTTCTGAATTCATTGGTTCTGAACGTCTAACTTCCAGCTTTCGAACTCAATGGTTCCGAACTTCTAACTTCCACCTTCTAAATCCAAAGTATCTTTCCTTTATGAAATCATTCTCAAGATCAACAAAAAAATCATTCAAACCATCTCTCCCTTTAGGTTGGTCCTAACAATCTCCCCCTTTGGATTTTGTTGTCAACCAAGTTTTCATAAATCACCAAATGTTGTAACCTCATGAAATGAATTACTTATCAATAATTCTAAGCCTACGTGAGCTAACTCATTGTAATAAACAAGAATCATTGACAGAAAAACCACGTTGTCCATAAAAAGTGAAAATGACATCGTCAACTTCATACAGCTTCAGCTTAATGCACCCTGTAAACAACTTCAAGTTCTTTCCTACAACCACTCCAACAAAAGTTAGAATAGTTCACATACATAAACAATTCTGAGTTCACAGCTTACCCACAACTCTCTCTTTAAATAATAGATTTATGATAAAATCAACTTCTCCCCCTTGACAAAACAATCCAAAGGTAAGAGGAGAGAGGGTTCAGAACAACATACCTTATCCTTGAAGTGAAAGAGGTTGTACACCCATGTTCAACCTCAATCATGAGAATGATTCCTTTGGCAAGGGTTTCATGAAAATATCAGCAACTTGTTCTGCAGATGACACATATTCAAGTTTTTGTTCATTCTTTTCCACATGCTCTTTGATGAAATGATATTTGATATCAATATTCTTCGAGCATGAATGTTGGACGGGATTCTTGGTAAGGTTAATTGTACTTTGATTATTACAGCCCAAGAGAAAGGGAAACTTCACTTCAACTAGCAAATCTTCCAACTGTGTTTTCATCTACATAAGTTTACTTGCATCCATGGTTCCAGCAACATATTCAGCTTCGTCCATGCTAAGTGTCACTGAATTTTGCTTCTTCGAGTGCCAGCCAACACAACTTTTTCACTAAAATAACACTCCACTAGATGTGGATCTTCTATCATCAACATTTCCTGCCCAATCTGCATCTAAATAGCCAAATAGATCAATGTTATTTGAGCCACTATATTTGATTCTGAATTCTGTTGTGCCTTTTATATATCTGAGAATTCTTTTGCCAGCAATAAGATGTGATTCTTTAGGAGCACTCTAGAATCTTGCACATAAGGTAACAGCAAAAACAATATCTGGTCTTGATGCAGTCAGGTATAACAAACTTCCAATCAGCTTTCGATATTCTTTCTGATCAACTTCTTTTCCTTCATCATCTTTGCTTAGCTTCATTCCCACTAAGATAGGAGTTAATACAGGTTTTGAGTTTTCCATGCCAATCTTCTTGAGAAGTTCCTTGTATTGCTTTTCTTGGGAGAGGAAAATGAATTCTTTCTGTTGCAAGATTTTTAACCCAAGGAAGTATCGCATCTCACCCAACATGGACATCTCAAATACATTTTTCATTTTATTAGAAAACCTTTCACATCTTCTTTCATCATTCCCAGTAAAAATAATTTCATCAACATAGACAATAGAAATGAGTGGAAGATCTTGACTTTCCTTGATGTATAGATTACTGTCAACTCTTCCTTTCTTAAAGTTCATCTTCTTTATGCAAGCATCCAATTTGGAGTACCATGCTCTTGGAGCGTGCTTTTGTCCATACAAGTCTTTCTCCAACCTGTACACATAACGTTCATTTTTCCCAACAATAAAGCCACATGGTTTCTCAACATAAATTTCTTCATTGAGATCAGCATTATGAAATGCGGATTTAACCTCCATTTGAGAGATTTTGTAGCCTCGTTGTGCAGCAATAGCAAGAACAATTCGAAGAGTTTCTAATCTGACCACTAGAGCAAACGTTTCTTCAAATTCAATTCCTTTAATCTGAGAGTAGCCTTTACAAAACCAATATTGCTTTATTTCTAATCACTTCACCTTCTTCATTCAACTTGTTCCGGAAGACCCATTTGGTTCCAATAATATTATTAATTTTAGGCCTTTGTACAAGTTCCCATGTATCATTCTTTTCAATCTGATCCAATTCTTCATTCATGGCTTGAACCCATTCCGGATGCTCAAAGTCTTATTTAGTGTCAGTTGGTTCCACTTTGGAATACAAGGAAGTATGTGATAAAGAATTACTTGTTCTTCATGTTTGAACCATGTGACGTTGATCACAAATGATATTATGATCTTTCACTTGTCTCATCAGCCTTGGATAAGTTTTTCATGTGTCTTCCTCATTACTTGATATGGATGAATCTGATTCTTCATCTTGATTAGGGTTGCAGTTCACTATATCCTTATCAGAATCATCAACTTCATCTTCCTTATCTTCCTTGTCTGTCTGGACATGCTTATCTTTCCCTGGATTTTCAATGACTTTTACATCAACTGTATCCACAATTCTTCCTGTTTCTTTGTTAAAACATCTATAACATCTTCCTTCTGGCACATAACCAAGAAAAATTACATCTTCTCCTTTCTGCTCAAACTTTCCACTGCTTCCTCCTTTCTTCTTTATAATGCATGGGCTCCAAAAAACATTACCAAGCTTCATACTTGGTGTAATTCCATTGAAAAGTTCATATGGAGTCTTGTTTGATTGAGGCCTATAGAAACATCGATTTTGAATATAAACAGATGTACTTGTAGCTTGCCTCCAAAAATAATGAGTAAGGCCATGTTCAAGCAACATGGTTCTTCCCATTTCCACAAATCGTCTATTCTTCCTTTCAGCAACCCCATTTTGTTGAGGTGTATATAGAGCACTATATTCTTGATGAATACCATGCTTCTCAATATAGTCTTCAAATTCTTCACTTATACACTCACCACCATTATCTGTTCTCAACTTCTTCACAGAGTATTCACATTCTTTCTCATTTTTCCTTCTAAATCTCTTAAACATTTTCAGGCCGTCTGACTTGTTTTTCATAAACATAACACATGTAATGCAATTAAAGTCATCAATGAAGGTGATGAAGTACATGTCTCCATTTGTTGATTGTTTACTCATCGGCCCACATATATCAGAATGTATCATCTCAAGGGGTTGTTTTGAACAAATGTCAACCTTCTTATGCACAACACTTGTAATCTTTCCTTTCTGACAGATAGTGCATCACCAATCTCTTCTTCTTAGAAAATTTGAAATATCTTGAACACTATCCCTTTGAGATATCTTGCTCATATTTCTCTGACACATGTGTCCAAGTCTTCTGTGCCACAACTTATTTTCTTCCACTACACTCATGTAACAAGAGTTTTGTGAATTACCAACCTAAAACAGATTTCATTTGGTTCGTTGGCCTCTTGTAATAATCTTCCCATCCTCTTCACTTTTCACAATAAATCCATCTTTCTTGAAGATAACTTTGTTACCCTCATCACATAATTTTGATACACTCAGTAAGTTGTGCTTCAGCCCATCAACATACAAAGTTTTCTTAGACTTCAATTTTTATTTCCCAATGATGGTTAATCCAACTCCATTGATTTTTAAAGATTCATCATTGCCAAATGTCACAGTTCCTTCTTCAAACCTATTCATATTTTTTATCAACTCCAAGTCTCATGTAATATGTGAAGAGCAACTACTGTCAAGTATCCAAGGTCGTTCTTCCTTTGTAACTTTTAAAGCGGTTTCAACAAGAAGATATTTTTCATCTTTCACTTCTATCTTCACTTTCGGGCTCTGAGAATTAAGAACTTTTTGTTGAGCCGGTAACAACACAAGACATCCTTTTGCAACGTGTCCAGGTTGTTGACACCTTTCACAAATAAATTCCAATGTCTGGAACCTATTTCCTATCTTGACTTCATTCTTCTCAGTTTTCTTCAAGAAAACCTTCTTACTCTTCATCCTTTGAAGAGATTAACTCCCCCTCAATATCTGCCTTTCATAACTTGTGGGGTGGTGATAATATTTTTGATTAAATCAACACATAATCGATGTATGCCCGAATCCACCACAATACCAACAGTACCCATAGAAGGAGTACCTTCTTCTAAAGCTTTTGTTCTAATACTTATTTGTTGCTCTTTCTTCAGCCCCACCAACCATTCTTTTGTTAGCAAGATTGTTTTTCTGGAATTCTTCCTTCTTGACTTTTCTTGTTTTTCACCAGTGTTAGGCTTAGGTTTCCTTGAAACTTCAGAGTTCCCAGCAACGTTGGTCTTGACCACATAAGTAGCTTTCTCATCTTTCTTTTTAACAGTAATCACTTTATTCTTTTGTTGAATTTTCATAGAATGTGCTTATTGAGAACTTTCACCAACATCAGTAGTTGAATTTTGAAAACAAATGTTTCTTGACTCAACTTTCGAGAATTTCTTTTGAACCAGCTCTAATTCTTCCTCTTTGGGTTTCAGCTTATCTTTCATGTGATCATTTTGATTTTTCTCATCTTCAAGAGACTTTTTCATGTCTTCGAGCTATTTCTCAAGTTCTAATTTAACATTAACTTGATTTCATGCTGAGGAACATTCATCTTCCAATTTTTGGTTATGCTTCTCCAGCCTTCTGACCTTCCTTAAACATTCCTTCAATTCGTCTTTCAGATGCATCTCCAGCTGAGTTTCTTCTTCTTCTGAGCTGCAACTTCCGAAATCTTCATCATTCAATATTACAATGAAGGTATTTTCAACACCATGGTCAACTGATTTTTTGGATTCACCATCACTTTCTTCATTTTCTTCATTTACGGATAGAAGGCTTTTTCTCTTTGATTTAAAGAACTTCTTTTCATTCCCTGACATTCCTTTACCACCCTGCTTCTTCCATGACCTTCTTGTCTTTCTTTATTCATCATCACTGTCTTCTTCATTCTCACTTCGAGGGACGTTAGCCACAAAGTGTCCAATGCCTCCACATTCAAAAAACATCAAGGGAAGTTTTCCCTTGTATTTACATGTGCCTCTTCTAACATTTTTTGAAAACAAAGATAAAATATCGTTAAGATTTTGACATACCTCGCTTTCCGAGTCAGAGTCCCCACCATCTTCTTCAATGAATATCTTCTTAGATTTTTCCTTCTTCATGGCTTTGAAAGATAATTCTCTGTCAACCTTTTTCTTGGTCTTCATAGCCTTCTCCCTTCTCATCTCATTAGTAATTAGTGTGCTATGCAAATCATCAATAGATAGAATCTCTGAGTCTTTCTCTTCTAATGAAGATACCTTCGTATCAAATTTCATAGGAAGAATCCTTAAGATCTTGTCCACCACAGTATAGTCTTTCAATTCTTCACCAAGAAATCTAATGCTACTAACAATATCGTTCACCCTGGTGTACAAATACCCAACAGATTCTTGCTCTCCCATCTTCAAGTCTTCATACTTGAATCTCCAAATTTGAAGTTTTTCCTTTGTGACTTTTGTATTGCCTTGATATATGTTTTTCAGTTTGTCCCATATACCTTTTGTTGTGACCACTCCTTTTACTCTCAAAAATTCACTTTCAGAAAGTGAAGACAATATAGCATTCTTGGCTCTTCCATCATTCTCAAGAAACTTCTTGTCAACAAGTGTAAGTGGAAAATTGTCTTCAATGGGGGGAAACCCAACTGTTGCAGATTCAAGAACTTCATAACTAATAGACACGAGATACGGTAGCATTCTATACATCCAGATGTGATAGTTCTTCTCATCAAATACTGGAATGCCTGTACTATTCACACAATTCAGATTCTCCATCAGCAAGGAAAACAAAGGGAACCTGGCCTCTGATACCAATTAAAAGGACCCGATTTGGGTAATGAACCACTGAGAGGGGGGGTGAATCGGTGTTACCCCTTTTTCTTCTTTTATGTTCCCTTAAGAATGAGAACAACATTTGTCTCCTGTTAAAGATATAATTCCCTACTGGGAAACAAACAAGCACACATCCAAAAAGGAACACAGTGATTTACAAGATTCACTATTCAATAAGAATTGATATGTCCTTGGTGTGGTTGGAAACAATCCAGCACCATACAATCCACTAAGAAAACAATCCTTGGATTACAACGAGTAGGATATACCCTTATACTCATGAAGCACTGTGAAACAATTACTCCAGTGTGTGTGCACCCTCTTAGAATAGTAGGGAAAAGCCTCTTTTCTTGTAACAACTTATGTTACCAGTACTTCCTTTAAAATACAAGTGTAAGAAGGTTCATCACAAATCTTCACTTCCTTACCCAAAAGAGAGATAAGGATTCCTTGGACTTGAGATAGATCAATTGTAGTCTGAACTTCCCATTCCGATTATCCACTCCGAAATCTCCACTCCGAAGTATCAACTCTGATATTTCTTCTTCACTCCGAATTCTTCAATTCGAGTCTTCCTCAGACTGAGAAACTCAATACGGTGATAGCCAGTACAAGTTCCTTATTCCGAATCTCCACTCTGAAATCTCCACTCCGAATTCTCCAGTCTGAATTATCCACTCTGAATTCTCGTTACGATTGGAACTACAATGAAAGCTCAGTTGACCAAACACTCCCTCCTCTCTCTAGATTACCAGAGCTTATCTCTCTAAAATTTCATAGTTTTTCATCCCATACTCTGATCTCCTTTTATAGGAGATCCTAAGTGTTCTTAGGCGGGAAACCAAAATATTTTCCCACTCACTTAGATTCACCCAAATCATAATTCCTCCTGAAATCTCGGAGCAGTTAAGACTCAGTCAATGCTTCCAGAATCATCTCGTATCTTCTTCTACTTCTCTTGTTTTGGAACATTGGCCTTTTCTGGATCTGACTTTGTTACTCAAATTTCATGGTATCACCTTCTCGGATCCATCCATGTTGAGTCTTCAGCATCACTTCAAGTCTTGGCATGACTCATCAACACCATTCTGGCATGACACCACTTCTATTCACAGTGTGACCCTTCATCACTTCTTGGTGCGACTTCTGGTTTTCTGGATCAGCAATTCTCAGAGTAGACTCCGCACTTTTGGCTACGAACTTTAAACTCAAGAAGTCGACTCCGAACTTCTCACTATGAACTTCTGATTTAGGAAGTCGACTCCGTAAGTTATGTTCAGGAGGTAGACTACGAACTCCTGACTCCGAACACCGACTCCACAAATCTGATTCTCGTTGCGACTTCACTGATTCTTGAAACACCTTCTCCACCCATATTTTGCTTGAATCATGAGTACCTAAATATACTCACAATATTGAGTTACAAAATATCAAATCATCATCACAATTAATGTCTCCTCATATCCTATCATCCTACTTAGGTTCTAAACTTTTTGAATCCCAGACACCGAATTCTTTCGAACACCAGATTCTAAGTGTTCAAAATTCGTGGTTCCGAACTTCTCAAACTCCAGACTCCGAAAGATCAATATACTTGGTTCTGAACTTCTAAAACTCTAGACTCCAAAAGTACAATATACTTGGTTCTGAACATCTCAAACTCCAGACTCCGAAATTTCAATATACTTGGTTCCAAACATCTAACTTCCAGCTTCCAAATTCAATGGTTCTGAACTTCTGACTTCCAGCTTACGAATTCATTGGTTCCAAATGTCTAACTTCCAGAATCCGAATTCAATGGTTTCGAACTTCTAACATCCACCTTCCGAATCCAAGGTATCTTTCTTTTATGAAAACCTTCTCAATGTCAACAAAAAACAATTCATACAAACCATCTCTCCCTTCATGTTGGTCCTAACAGGGGTATTGGCATATTCCATATCTTGGTAGTTTATTATGATGAGCTAGGGAGACTAGTATAAGATGGAATGTGCTAACTACATTTCTCAGTTATATTGGTATACACCCAACAAACATTTCTAACAAGAAAATAAATGTTCAACATTTAGATAAGGGGTTTCATATAGAGATCCAATATTCGGACTTTCTGTTCAAACATAACCCCTATGATGAAGTGCTTGATCATGAAATGAAGGTAGAGATTGATCATAGTGACCATCATGGCCTCCATGGATAAGTGATAGCTTGGGTAAGGGGTAGTTTGTTAGATAAGAAGGGGAAGCAGTATAGTCATGGGAAAATGGGAGGTGGTATTCCAGACCATCCTTCCCAGTTGTCTTCATCTATGGATTCTGATGCGGGGTCGATTGTGTTTCAATAGTGTGGGTAGGCAAGGCTCATATGACCTATGTGCACATCTCTTCCCAAACATTGTCACCAATACAAATCTATTGGACACTTATAGTGGGTTTTCAGGGCCTCGTGTCCTTATCAGGATGGTGCATGATCCAAAACATGTAGAGGAATATCATCCTAGTTTGAGCCATTCGGGATAACAAGATCTCAATTTTCTAGTCATGGAGGCATTGTTGGATCTTCTTCTTTGTATAGTCAGTTTAGGAAAGAGCAACATGATTGTGTTCATTCTTTGTCTCAAAATTATATGAGGAAAAATTATGTGGTGGATTGAGCACCAGTGGAATCAGATGATTGGTCTATGGTAGTTTGAGGTAACTTTCTCATTGCATCATCCATAGTTATTCCATCGTAATGGCCCGAAGGCCTTAATTGTTTTAATTATTTTTGATAATCCACCTTCCAAGGGGTGAGGTTCAACCCTTACAAGGACCAAAGTTATAGAGACAATTATATGACACATAGGTCATTGAGGGAATCACCAAAACAAGACAACATGGAAGTTCCGCTCCATAACATATATAATGATATCAGCACTCTACCTTTTCAGGGCTGGTTGGCTAGTTGTCCAATGAAACGTTACATAGGCCTGGTACTGAAGGAAAATCCATACCCTCTCATTCTCCCAAATCCCATTAGCTCTGCTCTAGTGAATGTGCCTACCCTGTATCTTCATCTGAAGCCTTGTTCCTTGTAGTCAAACTAGTACATATAAATTCAATTGGTCGGAAGACCTTGCATGGACCGAAAGTATTGTAGGACCTGAGGACCAAACCAGTGGCCCAAAAGCCCAAATGGATGAATAGTTCTGGTTGCTACAGTACTACTACAGTACCCAAAAAAAACGCCTCCACCTGGATGTGATCTCAGGTCTCTATGGATGTACCTACCGATTCCTCACTAACCGGGCTGAGGCTCATGTTCTCATCCTTTGTTAATATTCTATTTTATATTTTTCCTTTAAATTATTTTATTTCTTCCTACCTTTTTGATGTTTTAATGTTTCAAACTATGATCATTACATATGTGATGGAGTTGGTAACACCACTTGGTAAGAAGTGATATCAAGGTTTTACATGTCTGTCTTGTGCACACTGTGTTAGGGGTCGAGTTGGAATGTGATTTTATTCTTCTCAAAATGGACCTCTATAATGTAATAACTAGTATGGATTCGATAGTGAAATTTATAGTGAACATCGATTGTCGTAGTTGTCTTCTGATATTTGTGGCACATTATGGAAGTAGCCATGTATTTCATGGATAATTGGATTCTCGGACGGGATGTGCTAGACCCCTAGCTCCATAATTGAGAAATATCATTTTTTATTCGTCATCCCACACATTGGAGAATGATAGTGGTGATTCTGAGTGTGTATTACCTCCTATGAAAAATGTGTTTCCATATGTTTTTCTATAGGATTTCTCATGTTTTCCATTAGAGTGGGATGTGGGGTTTTCGTTAATTTGGCACTGGGAACGTAACCAATATTTCTTTCCTCATACTGTATGGCCCCCACTAATTTGATGGAATTAAAGGTATAGATATATGATTTTGAATCCAATGTATTCATTCACCTGAGAGAATCACCTCAGGCCTCCCCAATTGTATTTGTGGTCCTTGGATATTTCTAGTTATGAATTGATTACCAGAAGTTAATAAGGTGACCATCAAGAATAAGTACTCATTGCTATGTATTAATGATCATTTGGATTAGCATAAAGGGGAAAGGTGTTTTTTAAAAATTATCCTACATTATTTGGATTACTACTCCATAGTTAGGGATGTAGATATTTTGAAAAAATTCTTCCAATGTTGGTATGTCCATTTCGAGCACTTGGTCATGCCTTTTGGGTTGACAAATGCTTCAGCGGTCTTCATGGAGCTTATGAATAGGATGTTGCACCTATATCTTGATTCATTGGTCATGTTATTAATGGATGAAATCATGCTCTATTTCGGGACTATGGAGGAATAGGAGAAACATTTGAGGATTGTGTTGGGAACTCTTTGAGATCATCATATCTAAGCTTAGATCACTAAATGAACCTTCTAGATTTGGGGGATGATGTTTTTCATCCATTAATTCTTAGAAGATGAAGTTTTATTAGAACCCAATAAGATTAGTGTATTGTATTTGCTGGAAGTTCCGAAGAACATTTTTTAGAATAATAGTTTTTTAGTCTAGTTAGGTTATTACAAGTGGTTCATTCAAGATTTATCTAGACATGTTTCACCCATGAAGTAACTCACCTAGAAGGGGTTAAGTTTTAATAGATCTTAATGTTTCTGGATTCCTTTGAGGAGCTCAAGAGGTGATATAATACCACCCCTCTTCTGATCCTTCAAGGATATTGAATAGGGTATGTGGTCTATTCTGATTCCTCATGAATGAGTCTCTGGTGTGTGATTATACAAGGTTACCATGTTGTGGATTATGGTTGTTTCTATCTCCAGCCAGATAAAAATAATAACCATATCTATGAACTATAGCTAACAGTAGTGATGCATCCCATAAAGATGTTCCACCATTATAATTGTTTGGATACATTTTTGGTTTATTATGATCATGTGAGTTTAGCCTACACTTTCCCCCTGAAATAAATTAATTTGAGGCATCATCATTGGGTTGAGTATCTTCATGGGTTCAATTTTGATATTGTGTATTCCCTAACAAAAGTTAATGTTGTGGATGAGTCTTTAAGAAGAAAATTTCCAATGAAAGCATTGGTAATTTCCACTGATGATTAGAAGTTGATGAGACTTTATTCTTAGATTCACCTTCAGATGAAGGAGCATGGTGGATGTGTGTATTTTGAAAGTGTTTATATGACTCCATATCTTATAGAACTAATTCATGGGGAGAATCATGGTGATTATTTTTTCCATAAGTCTATAAAGTTCCTTCATAGTGGGGTGATACCTTATAATTTGTCATTGTATCCTGAGGGAGTTTTTCCGTCATGGTTCTCTCTATAGTGTTGTTTTCATTGAGGTGGATGGTGATGTAGGATAGCCATCAGTCTCAATAGTTCATCCATCATATTGCTATAAATATTGACTATGACATGTCTCCCTAGTTTTGGCTGATAGGTATAAGGTATGATGTAGCTGGCATTGTATCACAGAGTTATACGTGTCATCAGGATAAGGTAGTGCACAAAAGATGTTCTGGTTTTCTTCAACAACTACCCATTCCTACCTAGAAGAGGGATCATATTTTCAAGGACATTATTATTGGTTTACATCATACACCCTGGGGGAGTAATTATATATGTGTAGTGATATATTATATGAAAAAATAAGCCAATTTCATTCCAATCATGGATTCAACTAAGGTGAATGAGTTCGGTCAGTTGTTTATTAAGGTGGTTGTGATTATACATGGTGTGACATTCGCAATTGTTTCTGAAAGGGATCACCTTTTTACCTTCTATTTTTGGTAAGTACTTCATAAGGATATGTGGAAAAAATTCAAGTTGACTATGTCATACAATCATCAAATGGTTGGTCAGATAGAGGAGAAAAATCAAATCTTGGAAGACATGGTCGATGCATGTATCTTGAATTTCAGAGGTTCATAGGATATAAATTTGATAATGGTTATTTATTCATATGACAATAGTTACCAATACTCAATCCGAATGAATCTATTTTAGGTTCTTTATGGTCGGTCATATCTATCACCCTTTTACTGGGCTGAGGTGCGTGAGACCTTGCTATTGGGACCAAGCCTTATGCAAGAGACTTTTGATAATTTCATGTAGATTAGGAAATTTTCATTGATAGATTAGATTCATCACAAGGCATATGACCACATTATGTGTAGAGATTTGTAGTTTTTCATGAGTTATTGGATGTTTCTAAAAGTGGAACCTCTCTTGGGTCATAATTGTTTGGGTAATAAAGGTAACATAATGCTGAGGTATATCAAACACATTGAGATTGTTGAGAATATTAGTCTATGTTTTTTGGATTCATGGTAACAGTGTACTTGAGACATTGGAGCGTAATTATAGGGTTTGCCAAGAGTATCCATTTTAATTATCTGATCAATATTCGATTTGACTTTCGAAGGATGGAAATTTTTCATGGTGAGGAGAATTTCCACATCCGTGATTTTATTTTTCTGAATAATTATATTTATTCTTGAACTTATTTTTTTACTTGTGTTTTAAAAAAATTGGGTAAAAACAAATAATTTGGACATGGATATAGGTGGTTCATACTCAACACACAATTTCCCAAACATTCCACACTTTCCCATAAAACTGTGTAGCCTAGTGTCATTTTTTAATAGAGGCCACCACACGGTTTGGAGACCATATAGGATAGTTGTGAGGAATATCCCTCTTGGATAGTGAGGGTTTTATGGCTGTTGAAAATTTTGGGAAACTGTGTTGGAAAACCGTGTGACTTTTTCATGTCATTAAAAATGGGTTTTTACCATTTTTACCTTCGATTTTTAACCCTAAACACCCTAAAACCTCCTCAATTTGGACTAAATAACCAAGTGTTATCCTCTCTACCTCCTTTCTCTCATTAATATTAATTTTTTTTGTGGTGATTGTGGTATGTTTTCTCCCGGATTATTCATGTGAGTGTCGTTTCCTCCTTGAGTTCTCCTCTTTTCATTGGTTTCCGTTATACTTTCTTAGGGTTTCACTTTTCTAGTGGTTTTGGTGAGCTATTTAGGGTCGAGTCATGACTCTTAGGGTAAAATAAAATTTTATTGTTTAATATTTTATTTAGGTATTCCCATGGCGGTGTGGTTGTTTTTTTCACCGATTTATGGTTGTTTCTACACATAAGGTTGGTGGTTCCATTATTCAACATTACATGGTGATTGTTATATGCTTTTTTGATTATTTTTTATATTTTATGAATTTTTTTGAGGTATGAAATGTTTTTTGAAAATTACTCAAGCTATGTTTAAGTTGAAAAGTGTTGCTCCAAGAAAAATGGGTAAGGATTCATGTGAGTTTCATGTGTTCTTTCTTGTTTTGGTACTTAATGGGGTTTGATAAAATGTGTAAGTGGTGAGAAACATATTTTGTAATGTTTTGGGTGTGTATTTAGATTTTAATGTGTTTTTTGCTATGGAAATAGTTATTTTTCATGGGTGTTTATATTTATTATAATATGTTCATTTGAATATAGTAATCTATGTGGCATGTGAAATAAAAATTGAGAACGAATGGAATCATATCGGTCTATGTGGGCATACTACAAATATTATTCTAGTTGACACAAAAGAAGATTATCATGGATTCATCTAATAATATTGTAAATTATAACACTATCAAAATTATGATGATCAGTGTAGGCAAAAAATTTTATGGATGGATTCCTCTCTACTATCTTGTGCATGAGGATGTTGTGGGTTGGGGTTGTTATACCACGTTTCACCAAGATATGTCGTACCTAGTGTTTCACTAGAGCTAGAGAACGTAGGTTTTTTCTCAAGATATAGTTCTCTCATATGATATTGTACTTACCATCTATGTACGATACAATTTTGTGGTCATTTCAAAAGAAATTCATGTTTCCTGGTTTTCTATAAAAATGTTTCTATACTTTTATAAAAAAAATCATGTTAATTTATCTTATAATGTTTTGAAATGGAGTCTGTTTTATCAGGTGTCATCCTAATGGGATTTGTATCACACCTTGAAAACTCCTTTTGGTGTAGGTAGACCTTGTTTTGTTTGACTTGAGTAAAATAAATATGTACCATGGAGATTGTGGATTCTATTGTTAGAGTTGCACTTTATGCTAGTGTTGGTGGTGGTGTCTTGAGTTGATGTCCCACTTATCGAATTGAGGTTTTTCTGATTTTTTTGTTCCTTTTTTAGTACTTTTGTTTTATTGTATAATGTTATAAATCTGGAATCTGAAATTATTTTTATTTATTTGGATTAGATCATTTATTATTGTGATTTTTATTTCTGTTGGTTTTCTATGCTTGTAAAAATGGGTGAAAACATTCCCAAAGAATATTATTGGTACCTAGCTACTGGTTTCCAGCCTATGGAGATTGAGAATTCTCTATGGTCCATTCCAAATACCAGTTCCGGTGTTATATTGTATGAAACCACATCTTGGATCCTCACCGAAAAGATAGATTTCAATTTAAATCATGTATTTTAAACTATTCATCAACAAAATAAAACATCTCATTAAAATACCAAAATTCACCAAAATATAATTTTTTATTAACCTTTCAAAAATAAGTTTATTTTTTCATATAAATTTTCTAAAAGTGGTAAATATTTTTTTTAAAATTATGTGATGTATGTTCTTAGAATCCTTATTTTAGAAAAATTTATTTTTTGAAAAATTTATTTTTCATCTAAATAATACTTATTTTTTACTATTCAATTGATAATTAATAATAATTTTTAAACTATATATTATTATAAGATAGTTAATCCAATTCATTCTATTCATTCCAAAATCTATATAATAAGTATCATATTAAATATTAATATTAACAGTATATTATTGTTCGGTAAAAATCATTCTTCTGTGTAATATAAGATATTGAAGAAACTCATTGTTTCATGTATTGTAAGCTATCAAAAAATGAAATATATTACAAAATAAATGTATTTTAATAAATTTGGGTGTTATATTCTATTCTATGAAAGGTTTTTCATGAAACATATGCTATTAAATAAAATATTGTTCTTTTAGAATTTTGGGGTGTTATTGATTGATGAAAAGTTCACTATTGATAAAAATAGTAGCACTAAATAGGAAGAAACTCTGGTGGAGTTTATATAGAAAATACAATTGAAATAATTTCCTCTAAATATTTTAATTCTTGAATAAGATACCAAGAAGATTAAGATGTAAAATCCCATATAGAACATTCAAGAATGATTCCTTGTTAAAAAAAATAAAATCCTAAAAAAAATATTTTTAATATTTATAAGTCTCTTTATAAAGAGACGAATTAAAATATTACAAATGAAGAGAAGATACAAGTAAAGGAGGATGAACTGGATCTTGATAAAAATTTCCCAAATCTTATAAAGAGGCTACAAGCATCCAAAACATTATTATAGAAGCTGGTGAAAGTTCTAAAAAATGTGAACAGAATAAAATCAACCTCATTTTTCCTCAATTTTTCATAAAAATATTATTATGTTCAAAAGAATAAGAAATATGAGAAACAATTTTTTATCCCAAATAAACACATTTCAATAAACTAATGTTTCAATAATTTTAATTTCTGAACTAGAGGAACCCACTACTGTTGATTATGTTGATCCTGAGAAAAAATATAATTTAACGAAGAAAATTTCATATGATAACAGAAATTTCTAGGTATAAAAAATTTCCAAAGATGGAAGTATGAATGTTGAGGAAAATAAGGTTTCCAAATCCAATCATTATGGATGTTACAAAGTAAAAGTTTCATCTATGGTTACTATTTGTATTGTGGTGAGCTTTTACATATAGTGAATATGTGTTGGTATAATCACAACCTTACAATAATCCCAAAATAATGTGGAAATATAATTTTATGGGAGGGTCAACCCACTAAAATAATGCAATTTGATAAAGTTTGTGTGAAAATTAAAAATAAATTCCACCCTTTAGAATCTATTATTAAAATATGTGAACAAATTGGACACCATGAAAAATCATGTCTTATTATGTTCCCATCACAGAGAGAATATTTAAAAAATTTCAAAGTCTAGATATAAATAAAGATAAATGAAAGGGAAAATATCTTTTTATTGAAACTGCTATCAATGCTACAAAAGGGTAATGTACATGGATTTTAGATGATGGGTTCTCTTTATATATTACATGATATTTTATGTTGTTAAAAATTTAAAATATTTTAATGAGGGTAAAATTACTTTTTTTACTAATTATTCACTCGAAATCAAAGGTGTTCGATCTGCTAACACTGGGGAAGAAAATTTAAAATTGAAAAGAGCCCTATTTTTTCCTTGACTGAATCAAAACAGATTATGTTTTTTAAAAAAAAATTAGAAGGCATTAAATTTTCTTTCTAAAATTATGGTTTTATTGAAAAAATATTATATAATGGAATAGTTTTTATGAATGTAAAAAGAACTAAGGGAGACATGTTTTGAGTTGGTATTACATAATTTTCATACTATATGACTATGATGGATGAAAATTAGATATGGAATAAAAGGCCAGGAAAAATGTTTCAAATGAATATGATAAAACTTACAAATATAGATATCATTATGATCTTCATGACATGAATATAATAATATATTTTTATTTCTCCATTTTTCAGAAATGGGTGATTACAAACTCAGTACATAAGAGAGTTGAAATATGCTCTAATCATCCCTTAGAACATATACATTACGATATTTTTTGGATGATGAGTAAATAATCAACACATGAATATAATTACATTATTTACTTCATTGATGAATTCAATTTTATTACATGTACTCTTTTTTTGAAAGATAAATCAAAGGCTCTTACAATGTATGAGAATTTTAAGAGAAGTGTAGAAAATGAATGTGGATATTCAGTAAAGAACATAAAAACTAATAATGCAGCTGAATAAAAAATAACTAGTCCCTAGATTATCTTAAAAACATGTAATTCAAAATAAGCTTAGTTTATCATACAAACTATAGAAAAATGGTGTTTCTAAGAGATTAAATATAAGTTTGGTCGAGGTAGAATGAACAATGTTGATTGATCATGAAACTTATCATTATTTTTAGAGGTAGGCAATCAATACATCAATGTATTTTCATAATTGAAGATTCTATAGGATGAACACTGATATGAATCCCTCTGAAATGCACTCCAATTAAACTCCATGTTTGGAATACCTAATTGTTTTCTGACTTCCTTGTATTATAAAAATCATGGGTGAAAATACTAACAAATCTGATCAAAAATGAATTAATATAATCTTTCTTGGATATCCATAAAATGGTATAGGATATATATCTTATAAAAAATAAATAGAAATTATGGGCGGTTAAATAGGTTAAAATGTTCTTGAATAATCTAATAATCATGTTTTACAAATACACACAAATAGTGAAGATGAGAAAGATAAGGTGGATTTATTTGAGGAAATTGAAAATGTTCATTAAATTTAAGATAGTGACTTAGCTATATCTAGTGATGAGGAAAACATCTTATATATCATCCTATGATGATAAAAGATATGTAAGTTAAAAAAATACTGGTGATAAAAAAATAGGTTCAAACTATAAGTATGTGAAGTCCAATTTCACACACTTCCTTATACTAAAAATGCGATCCAAAATATATTAATAATAAATTAAAGAATCAATAGTGGACTAATTTTATGAATGAATATATAGATAAAGTTGAGGTCAATGATATTTGGGAACATGAACCCAATCCTAATAATAATAAAAAATTATTTTTATAAAGTTGGTGTTCCAGAACAAGTTAAATAAAGATGTTGAAGTGATAAGAATCAAAGAATGGATAGTTTTTAAAGGTTATTCAAAAATTGAAGGAATTGATTTTGATGATACTATTTATCAATTTTAAATACAATAAATTATAATAATATTTCTTTTTATCACTGCACAACGTGGTTATAATATCTTTAAGTCAGATGTAAAGTCAAATTTTTTTAATAGATAACTCTATAAAGAAGTTCATATTGGAATACCATGCCTCTTTATGATTGGAGAAGATATATTTTATGTTTGTAATTTGATAAAGGATTTATACAAGTTATATAAATCTTTCAAAGATTTGTTTTCCAAATAAGATACATTCATAGGGAAATTGAATATCCAGAAATAAAAATGTTATAGTAACCTCTACATTAAATAAAATCAGTAGGAATAACTCATTGTGAATTTTTATGTTGATTATATTATTTTTACTGATAATTATGAAGAAACATTTGAAAAGTATGTTTAGGTGGGGAAGAATTTATTTTAAATTTCCATGCTCGGTGAAATAAAAGATATTCTTCACTAAAAAATTTCACAAATAGGTGAAATATATTTTTCTTTCGGAATAAATTTATGGTAAATAGCTTCTAATGATTATTTTAATGGATGATTGAAAACCATTTTAGACACTAATTTTAGTGGGAAACAAATTTTTAAAATATATTTAATATATTTTAGTTGATCCAAATGAATTTAGGAAATTCGTTGAAAGTTTTATTTATCTGATAGATTCAAGGCCATATATTTTATATATTGTTACATTGTATAAAACATTTCAAATTGTTATAAATTAATCTTAACAATTGGAAAAATTTAATTATCCTATATATTAGAGGGCCAACATATTTTGTTTTAAAATATATAAAATAAATAAATACTTAATTTTTTTTCATATAGATGTTGATTTAGAAGGAAGTGATGATGAAAGAAAATAATCATACGGTGGAGTTGTATTTTTTGGTGAATATTTTGTTAGTTGGAATAAAATTAATCAAAATTAAGTCACTCTATGTATATATGATGCTTTCTATGTTGCTTCCACTCAAGCTACAATACAACTTATGTGGATGAAAACTCATTTGGAAGATCTTATATTTAATTGAATTTTCACCAATTCTTGTGTGGGGATCATAAAAGTGATATAATATTCACTAAACATTTTTTTTTCAGTAGTCACATTTAAAATATTTTGGTATAAAATATCACTTCATCAAATATAATTTGGGTAATAATGAACTGATGTTGGAATATATTTATATATTGGAGAAAGTTGATTATATACTAATAAAACCATTTCTAAAGGAAACATTTTATAAACTGAACATCAATATTGGTGTGAAACCTCCCTCTCTTTAAGGATAACGTTTGTATTGTTTTAACCTCTCTCATATATTATTGGGATATTATTTTCATGGTGGAGAAAATGATGTAACATAAATATATCCATTAGTATGTGTTTAAAATTTTAACAATGGTATATATTTGGTGGGTTTTTAAATTGGATAGGTTTGATTTCTTCATTCATAAAATGTTTTAACAATTTGTTGAAGTGAATGCAGGAAAAAAATTCATTTACTAAAACCTAAAAAAGTTATGGGTGTTCAATATGTAAATAAAAAATGGTTCTTAGGATATGTGGAAGAAGAAGTTTTTTAAGTCAATTCTTTTGGATAGCTTGGTTTTTCTATTTAATGATTATTTTTTCCTATTTCAATTTCACTCAAGTAGTCTTATAATTGATAAATATGTGATCCATAATAAATATTTTAATGTTTTAGTGATTTATTATTATTAGATGAAAACAAAATAAATAGGGTGAAATTATTGGGACCATATTGCCTGAATATGGTAATGATATTTCTAGATGTTGGAAGTATATTGTAAGTGTTATATTTTTATCATTATTAAAATCACCTCACTTTTTAATAGATTCCATCAATAGTGTTTGGAAAAACCTAGAATTGGGAAAATGAGATTTGAAAAAGTTGTGTTATTGAATTCCATTAGTTAAAGTTTTTATTCTATAGTCTTATCAAAAAAAGGATCCTACAAAAATTGATTCGAAAATTAAAATATAGTTATTCTTTACTCCTCATTACGCTCTAATTCCATTAATTAAAAAAATCACAGGATCCAATAATTTAACAGAAATGGTGAGAAACTTATTCAATCATAATAATATTCTTATATACAGTTCTGAATAAGTTCAATGGATAGAAGTATATTAGACATTATTTTAACAGAAGAATATTGTTTTATGAATTTTTAAAAATATTTTATCTTCTAAGAATTTTTTTCATAATTATATTTATAAATTTATTTCTGTAAATTTTTTATGGATTTCATGAGATAGATATAATTGGAAAACAAATTGTGAGTAAAAAAATAGGGATATTTTCATAAGGTAAAATAGGTAGAAAAACATTTGGGTGATCAAATATTATGTTGAAGCATATCATATGAAGGTTTTAAAAATGAATATTTAGAATAACAAATATTGTTAAGTTTATAGAACATATAAGAGTTTATAAAGTATTAAAAATGAGGATTTTGAATAATTTCATTAGATAATGTTTCCAAAATACGTCTATAAAACAATCTTTCTAACAATGGTCTTCAAAAACAATGTATGAAGTTATCTTATTGAACTCACTAAAAGTTGACCAGAGACACTTCCTGGTATAATGATCTTTGGATAGAGGAATTAATAAATATAAAATTTTTGAATTTTTTGATAAAATCCATAGGACATAGGAACATCCGAAGAAATAAAAAATATATATGTTCTACCAGATGAACTTTTGTTATAAATCCTCGAGTTAAATAATAGTTATTCTCTAGATTAAAGAAGTATTGAATATGAGAAAGTATGAATGTTTTATTAATGTATCTAAGAATGTTTTCATAGATGTTACAAACATGTTTTTAAGGAAAAATTTGTTAGATACTCTATGGATAAATTTTTTTTACAAAGGTTTCATAATAGAAAAATATTCAATGGTTAATATTTGTAGTTGTTAGAAGGTAGATAAAATGTTTTCGTAAAGATATAATTATGGTGATGCTGAACTTGTATTTAATGTTCTAAATATAATGTAGGAAAATCATGAAACTCACAATGGTTTAAAGATGTTTGAATAAGGTTTACGTAAATGATGTTTCTATTATAAATTCTAGAACTTTCTAAAATATTTGTTTAGATTTCAGAATAATATTTCGGTTCTAGTTTTGAATTTTGAGTTTTAAATGATTGGGAAACTAAATTAGTTTATTTTATTTACTCCCTAAAATTTCATTATATAAAGGTTTAATGTTAATAGTTTTCATGTATTGTTCACACTTGTATTGAATTTAATGTCCTAGAGAATTGGGTTTGTATTGAGCCATCATATGAAATTATCTCATTATGATCTTTGAGTAGAGACATTTTCGATAATGAAATCTCTTATTTAAAGAAAAATAATAATAAGAATAATTTTTCAATGAGTAGAGAATTTATGATCAGGAACCATAAGATGAAATCATTGTATAAAAATTTTATATTAGATATAATTGGATGAACTGGTCTCATAGAAGTTGTATAATTTTTCTAAAGGAAACAGTATAACTTTCCAAACAATTTTTCCAGATGGATGAAAAAATTATTGAAGAAAATATTACCTATTAATGGGTAAGAAATAAATGAAGTTTTTTTAAAGAATAAAAAAATTGATGGTTTTACAAGAATCACAGTAAAAAAATATTAATATTTTTGGTGAAGGTTTCTAAATATTGTTAAAATTATTTTTTTGCATATTTATTTGGGCTAGAATAACATGAAATATTTTAGTTATCAAAGTGTAATGCAAGTTTTGGGATATTCCCTACTTATTGTAACCACATTAAAGGATTATTTTCTATTGGATTGTATTCTATTATATTATTAGAAACAATTCCCAAGGAATATATACTCTTTTTAAGTAGTAAACCATGTAAACTATAATGTTCTTGTGGTTGTTCTTGTGAGTTTGTTTTTAGGAAAGTTATAATAAATTATTATAATATGAAGGTAGTTTTATATAAAAGAAAAATAAAAAATAAAAAATATCATTGATTCACCCCACGCCCCCTATCAGTGATCACATAGATCTTTATTGGGCCTTTCACATGTTCTCTATCAATATTTATTTTTCCTTGAATTTATTTTTTTCTCCTCCATGTCCATATTTTTACTTCATGTTAATGTTATTCTTATATAGGAACCTGGTTATTTATTATTACAAGTTAAATTTATATTCTCATTTTTCTCCATTAAAAAAGATATTTTATTATTATTATTTATATTATGGGTTTTTAACATTATTTTTTAGAATATTATAATGGTTTTCTCTTTTAGGATCATATTTTTCATCTACTACTCTGTGGAATTATTTTTCTTAATGTTTTAAAGCTTTTTTTATTAGAAATAAGATAAAATTATGAGGATGAAATTTACAAAAAGGTGGAACAATATAACAAACCATGTAATTTTTATGATAGATAAATTTCATTACATATTATTCTTTATGAATTAAATTTTGTTATATTCACAATAATATTATTAAGTAATTTTTTCAAGAAAAGTTATATTATTAAGTAATTTTTCAGTAATAGAAAATTATTGTTTTTATAAAACCAGTATTAATATTCATATTATAATGTAAATTAAAAGAACATTTAGGTTATAAATTTGATAGTAAATTAATATAAGTTTCATATAATTATAAATAAACTAATTAATTATATTTAATTTATTTTAATTCATGATTTTAGAATAAGATCTTTTTTTGGGCTTAAAACCACATTTTTTATATAAACTATTTTAAAAGGTGCAATTTATTTTTATTTCAATAAATTATATTAATATCTATATATTAATTATTTTAATAAAATTTTTAAAATTTATATTTTTAAAATATGTTAACATTAATTTGATAGTTTTACAAGGAATGAAATGAAAAAAATTAGTTTTAAGCTTTAAAATGCATTTTCTCAAAAGGGAATTTCACTTCATTTTTTGCAGATATTTAAAAATAATTTAAGAAACTTATAAAAATTTAACTTGATAAAAATTATTCCTTATTTTTTTATCAAAATTTCAAAATATATTCAAGATGGAAATTTCTTTTTTTTATTATAAATATTATATTTGTGAGAACAATATGTCACCACGATAAAAGAGAAGATTTTGTTAACAAATGATTAAACTAGGTGATAAAACTATAAAATTCCAAATTAATAATTTTTTTATGAATTTATTTAAAACCCTATAACCTTATTCCTAAAATTTATTTGTTTACGAGACACTTTTTCATGATAATTACTTAATGATATTTAAATCTTTGAAAAACAATCTATGTGTGTCATCTCCCTCACTTATAGATAGACACCACTCTCTTCTTTACTTCACACATCAGAAGAATATTATTTTAGAAAATACCTTATTAAATCAATTTCTAAAATCAATACCATTGTCAAAGAGTTCATGGTTTGATCACAATACCCACCTTAGAATGCCAAATGGGTAATCCTAATGAGGTTGTCCAAAGAAGAGGTATAATTCTCAACCGAGCGTTTTAGTTTTATTTCATCTTCTAACTCCATAACATATTATTAAAACATGATGTAATAATAACATATTTATATTAAATATACTTTTATTCTATTATGATTATTTAAAAACCCTTTTCTGATCAACTTAACCATCTAACTAAAAATAAAACCATTTCTCATGTGTACATGTGGATGAACACCTCAGAAGATGATATATTTAATTTTTCAATACGAAATCCTATGGTTGGTCATAATGATGGATGAAAAATAAAATAATATATTAAATATGATAAAATTTTAATTCAATAATGGTAAATAAATATTTCACTTTTATCATTACAATCTTACAAAAAAATAAGAAATGTCGGTTCTGTGTACAAGCGGACAAACGCCTTATTAACCGATGTATTCTATTTTTCTTCATGGTTTCACATGGAATATATATTCATATAAATTTAAATATATAATAATATAGTTATGACATAATTATTATTTTGGAAAGATAAAATGATAATTATCATCTTTCCCTCATGTTCATTGAAAAATGGAAATGTTACTCTTCTGTACGTACGACCTATCATCTCAACGATGGTGACATAATTAATTTTTCATAACCATATTACATAGTTAGTTATAAAAGTATATTTATAGAATAAAAATAATAGTTATAAAATTATTATGATTCTATAAATGATATAATCCTGATCCATTTGACCAAAGTGAACTTACCAATTTCATTGTGGACCTATGAACCAAATATCAACAAATCATCTGACGTAAACACAAACAAGTAAGTGATTACATTTTACATGGATATAAGTGGAATAAAATGAATAATATACATGATAAATTTTATTAATTAATTTAATAATTTACATAATTTTTTGATTTAGGAATATAATGAACGTATGTGTAAATGTGGACTCTTTGTAAGGGAAACTTTACATTAAACCCTCATTTTAAAATGTTTTGATATGAATTTTTTATATATTTATCTTTCATTACCATATTATTAAAATTATTTTAGGGATATATTTATAAAGAAATAAATAAAATTTAAAGCATATTCTATGTCTCATTATTAATTTCTTTCAAATGGTTTCAAAAGTTATATTTTTACATATTTTATACAAAACATTTTTATAATATTTTCAAAAGTAAAAATAAATGTTCCATTTTAACCAACATGATAAGAGCATAATTTACCACCATCCTGACTCTTATTCATTGAAAATATATATCTTCAGGTATTCTAGGTTTATAAATATAATATCTTAATTTCCATTATTCAAGTAATTTTTATTTTAAAATTTTTCATAGAAAAATTATTTTTATCCTTGATTTATTTAAATTTAGAAAGTGCTTCTTTATATGTGTTAAAATATATATTTTCTGATTTTTTATTATGTGAATTCAAAATTCTTTGGGTTTTTTTATTTTATAGTCCTTGTGTTTATGTTTGAGATAGATATTCTTTCCAATACATTTTTAATGATTATTTTCTCCAAAACATAATTTTAGAATTAGCCATATAGATTGCTCCATTTGTAAGGGTTCTTATAAGAGTTCTATAAAAATGATTCCCCAGGGCCCCTATATGGATGTTATATTATTGATGATGATTTTTCATGGATATATTTTTATTTTATCTTGAAATCTAATGATACATTTTTATATAAAAGATTTTTCCCTTTAAGGGTAAAAATGTATGTTTTTTAAGGAAATATTTCTTTATAAGTTCTATTTTTCTCTACGAAACCTCCATAGTTATGAGTCTTCCATTATGTTTTAATATAATTTTTTTTATGAAAAAGCTTGATAAATAACAATAATTCCATGAGTAGGTAAATGGATATTAGAGCTCAATGTTTATTGTGTTAAATAAAAACACTCTTATATCATCTCACGGTTTTGAAATAGACTAACACATTTCTTTATTCCTTTTTTCATGTACCTTACAAATATTTTTTACCTAATCCCATGTTTTTATAAGTTCTTCATATGTTTTAAGGATGAAATGGAACAATTATTAAGTAAAGTTTAAAATCCTGGTTATTTTTCATGAAAATAAAAAAAAATTCATTTTAAAATTGTTAAATTTCAAAAATAATGGATAATGAGTGGATGTGACTAACTTGAAATGTATGGGTTTGTTATTTAATGCTTGTAACCTTATTAACTAAAACATAAACATAAAAATATATTTTATAATACTAGAAAAATTATTAATTTAAATGAAATTTTAGGTTGAACTATGATTGGGTCCTTAAAAAATCTTTTGGGACCTCATGTATCTTATAAATTGGAAGAAAAGGTTAGAACCATTCAATAACACATTGAGGTAGCTCAAATTGTATTATAAATTTATTCTAAAAATCATTGGTGAAATTTAGAGTTCAAAGTTATTGATATGGTGTTTCTAAAAACATCTCTATGGAATAAGGTTTTGATATTGGAAAAGAAGGGAACCTTTAGCCCTAGATATATCATCTCTATTGAGATTTCACATTAGATGAGGAGATTTTCTTATCACATGAATATTTTATCAAATATATCTCATGTTCCTGATGTATTCCATGTATCACTTTTGAGGAAGTGAATTCGAAATCCATAACATGTGATTAATCCATAGGTTTTACTTGTGGAAATTTATATTGCTTATGAGGAATTACTAATGGAGATTCTGGATCACATAGACAAAGTTATGTGAAACAAAACAACTCATATTATCAATGATTTATGAAAAAACATTAATTTTAAGAAGGTACTTGTTAACCCAGGGATGATATGAGGTAGATGTATCTTGATTAGTTTGTATCATAATGACACAGTATGAAGATAAAAATATTATAAGGGGGAGAACATAACAACCCAGTATTTTATAATATAATTTCCATTAATTAATTTTATTTCATTGATATATTTCTCACCATGAAACACCAAGATTTTTTTGAAGTTTAATATGGTATAAAAATATTTTTATTTAAATGGCACCATTATAAAAAATCTAGTATATTAGATTTATGAATATTCAAATCCCTATAATGAAAATTATGAATACATATTTTATAAAATGTATATTTATTTGTTAATTCATAAGTACACAATATTTAGTAAAGTCGTTTGTGCTTCCAAAAATTATTTTCAACGAAAATGTGTTTTATTTATTTTTCTACATGGAAATTATAAATAATTTCAACCAATTTGAAATTTTTTATTATAGAAAATAGATAATAATTTGAAAATCACCATGTCATAATAATCATAATATAAATTTCTATGGATTTCCTAAAAATATTTATGTAGTGAATAGTGAAAAATACTATGTTTTCAAATATTATCACTTTATGAAATTATTATGATATAATAACAAATAAATTAATTTTAAAAACTTTATCTCAACCAAAAATATATTTATGGTGTAAATAATTTATTTAAATTTTTATTTTGAAATTCGGAACCCTTTCTTGACTTTTGTGAACATAAGTTATATTTTATTAAAATTAGAAATTATTTTTCGGTATTTTAATTAATGGTATGGTTGGAAGGTTCTATAAATTTTTAACATGATCCAAAGTTATAAAAACCATAATTTTGATTTAATCACAAAATAATTCATGTAAATTATCTTTTAACTTGATTAAAATGAAAAATGTTTTTTATGCCTAAATCTAACATTTTCTTAAAAACACTTTTTCATGTGATATGTGATCATATATTTAAAATATTTTATATCACCTATATAAATTGAATCTGATAAAATATATTCCAACTTTTGAATCATAATTTAAATATTTTATTATATTTTACATTTTATTCTTGGTTATATAGTTATGTTGTCTTGTAAAAAATATTATATTATCAAGATTAAGAATTAAATGTGGTAAAAGTGGTTTAACTAGTATATAATGATTAAAATGTATCCAAAAATTTATCTAAATGTGATTAATTGAGTTCATTTTATCCTCATTAAATATTCTCTATGAATTTTGTGTAATTGGTTCCACATTATATGATTTTGATATATATTATACTTCAATCTTTTAATTAATTCCAAGTGTGTCATTTCCCTCGCTTATAAAAGTGAACCTCCTATTCTCCATTATATAAAATGTTTGAGAATTATATATCAACAAATTCATACCCTGATATCTTCCAAAATGTCTTCCCTTTATCTTATATATTCCTGTATTTTCTTAATATCATCCTAATAATGCTTAAGGTGTAATCCAATGGAGGCCTCTCAAAGAAGAGGCTATCAACTTACCCAAAACTTTCAAAGTTTATTTCCCATTATAAATACTAAAAATTTATTTTATATATAATTAAATGATTTATAAATGATCATAAATATACTTATATGTTAATATTATTAATGTACAACTATTTTCCACCTCATTTCCATCAAATGGGAAATAAATGTATCGCTCATGTATACATGTGGATTGTCACCTCCACATAAAAATATGATTTATTTTCCATCACCTTTTTTCATGGTTGTTTTTTTGATGGATTTATTTTTTATATATGATATTTATGAAATAATTATAATTATATAATTATAATATCTTATTTACCATCATACCTTCCCATTGATTGGAAAATGATTGTGTCAATTGTGCGTACGTGTGGGCTATCACCTCCACAAAGTGATGTCATTATGTTTTTATATACAATTTAAATGGATGATAATAAGGATATATTTAATTAATATAAGTGATATTTTTGATATAATAATCATTCTGAAATTTTTAATTATAATTTACCTTTCTTTCATTCCATCAATCGAAAAGTGGAATCATAACTCTTGAGTACGTACTAATTAACATCTCCATAGAGTGATGCAATTCATTTTGTATCACCAATTTATATTAATAGTTATAAAATCATATAATATGAATATGTCTTATACTTATGAAATGATTAAAATTATAGGTATTAAGGAACATTTATTAATGTAATAGGACCATAACATATGAACTAAAACACGCATGAAAAACGAAACTGTTATCACCCATAGAAATGATTTTAATAAATAAGTGTTAATTAATGAGTGATAAAATGTTATAATTAAATCATATATGGTATAATATTTATTAATATTTTTCTACAATATATTTAATATTCAATTATTTTCTTTATACATGAGGTTTGAACCCGTGAATATCAATATGATACTTAAGGTAAGGGTTTAGGTTATAATCTTATTTATTTGTGGGATTTCTTGTAACACCCTGAGATTATATGAGAAATATTTATTTTTATGTCTTATGATATACACAACACCAAAGGAATCTTTCACAGCAAACAATACGGACTTGGCTTGCATTACACGCAATCACGACCTTCCTCGATTGCTTACGTCATACGCAATACTGGGTTTCACTAAACAATTATATATTATTATGGAGTAGACTTTATTAATATTATTAACAACATTTTTAATTTTATAACATTATTATTTATCTAAAACATTTTATAGAATATGGTAAGAGAACAAAATAAATTTTTCGAGTAAAATAAATATTTTTCAAAAAATGCAGTTTTTCCGCCTTTTGATGGAGCACCCACATTAAATCTAGTTTTTGACATGATTAAAAGTTATATTTGACAAATTAAAATTCTTATTTTGAATCAGGGTATAAAAATTTACTTTGGATAATTTTTTGATATTTTTCTGATAACTTTCATATTTTGATGAATAGTAAAAATACGCTAATTTTTAATTAAAAACATCTTTTTTCATTGAGATAATTTATATGGTTATATTATAATATTGAATGGTTTTAATTTATAAATAGAATATATTTTTACCATTTAATATAATTTATGTCATTATCATTAATTCCACATTGAATTCATAGGTAAAAACATTTCAATCTTTGGCAATGTTTTAACTTCTAAAACCTGTTTTCTTAACAACATGATTTATTTTAAATTAATTACTGAAACTTATATGTTTTGAATTTTTAAAAATTGATTCCATATTTGGATTCAATGGGTCCAAATTATGTTAATAGGTTACTTTTAATTTTTGCGCATTATGAATAGTAACTACCGTAAATTTTATTTACCTTAGTTAAAGGTAAATCGGGTAATTAAGGGTAAATATAAGATTATAAAATTATCCCAACACCTTCCAAAATCCTATTGGATGACCAAAAGTAGACCCATATCACCTAAGGTTCGGATTATATTCATTTAATGTACTTTTGTCCATTAAAATAAATTAATTCTTATTAAAACCAAAGAATGTGACTACATGTCACATTCTTAAATCTTATAAGTATAATAATTTTAATTTAGTGATAAACTTAATGAAACTTCGAAATTGAATAGTCTCCAGAAATATAATACAATTATCTACATCATAGGAATTTATTTAGAATTTTTAGGGATTAAATAATTATCATTAATTATGACACAATAGTGATGTTGAAATTATTTTATTAATTAAAATATCAAATAAATGGTTTTAAAAATATTAAAATAAATATTATATGAACTATTTAATGTTCTCCACTAATTTTCTACATAAATATTCCATTTATTAATATATTAAAGCTTTTATTTCGAACATATCTTCTGTATATATTTTATTGGAATTCAAATAAATGAATAGTGTCAAAATTGACACTATTGTTATTATATAAAAATAACATATTATAAAATTGTTTAAAAATCACAAAAATATTTAAAAATTATAAAATTAAAATTTATATGGTCTAAAATGTCATGAAGTGTCAAAATATGGAAAATTCACAACACATATGTAATTATTTATAATAATTTAAAATTTAGAATATTATTACCACAAATAGAATTAAATTGATAAATAAGGATAAATCAAGTTGATAATGTTTAAAATAAATTCCTAACATGTCTAAATTTTATTGGCTGATGATATAACAACCATATCTCTTCTAATATTTGGATATGAGTCATTTTGGAAGTTTTTAAGTGGGTTTGGGATTTAATATAAACTATTATTTCTTATATATCCAAAGGTGCCCCTCTCCTCCCTTATAAAAGGGCACCTCCTCCATCTCCTCCTCACACCAATTTTAGCCTTCATGTTCGGACAAACCCTACCCATTTCACATACCCACTTCCCTAGAAACATATTATAGGTCCCGGTCTTCTTCAAAGACCTATTTTAGTGCCCTAAAAGGAGGTCTCAAAGAGGCACTTCAAAGAAGAGGTAATGTCCGTTACCGATTCGTTCAACTCTATTTTTTTCTTCTACTTCATCTTCTTTAGTTGTTTCATTATGATGTAATAACATCAGTATCACCCATATAATGATATGTTATTATAAGTATGAAACAACCCTATTTCATCATCTATCCATCCTACGGAAAACAAAATCATCGTGCGTGAGTACGTACTGAATACCATCTCCACGCCGTGGTGTAATCTATTTTCCTTCACCACCTTACTTGGATTGGTATAATGGTGCAAAAAAATAACTGTACATGATTATTGTAAAGTGGTATTGATTCTAAAATAGTATACATACACTCTAATACAATTCCATGATCATGGGAATGATATCATCGCTCGTGCGTACGTACGGAATACCGTCTCCATGATGTGATGTGATTCGTTCTACATGATCTTCACTTAATAATGATTATATAAATGAATTGAATGAATAAATATTATATATAGTACACTAATACCATTCTGGAAATTAGTTATCTATTTCCTAAAGAGAAGAATAAGAATTTATTTGACAAAATACTCATAAGAACTAAAAGTAATAAACACCCGAATAACAAGTAGCAATGAAATATAGCTAATAAAGAAGCTAAGAAAATGACCATATATGATATCATAAAAATTATTATGATTCTGGAAGAAGTATATAACATTATTTAAATCATTATACAGGAGTTTTGGACACTTACGAAGCAAATCGGACCTAAGGTAAGGGACAATCTCACAATCTCATTTTTTATCCGAGATTGTTTATACTTCAGAATTTCCTGGGGAATATTTTATCATCCACATCCATGTTCCCTAAATATGTAATATTTTTTCCATCCACCTAAAATTTTTTAAATCCAATTTTACACTTCGGTGAGTTTTTAGTAAATGATATGAAAGGAATCTTTTGTCGTTTTTCGTACGAGGTGATTTTTGACTTTTCCGACAAAAGTACAAGAATAATGTTTTTTTTACTTACACAGAATGAATGGATTTTTTAAACACTATTTCCAAGAAGCTTCATTTACAATTTTCATGCTTATTTTTAATCAAATTCGTTTAGTTTAAAATTGTATGACATGTTAAGAAAGGAAAAATGATTTTGAAATAGAAAGGATATTTTCCTCAAGAATGGAGTTCAAGTGTTTTATCAAAATTATTTTCCATATAAGATGATATAGGGTTCTGTTTCTATCCCTATTGTTAGATTGATTTGATTATGTTGTGATGGAATTATTTTTATTAATTCATTTATCTTATATTAATTGTTTTATGGTGTCACGATGTTTAAGAATCCCATTTTTATTACATGGGTTCTGCAATGATGTATGATTTATGATTTTGTGGCACACATAAGAATGGTATCATTATGAGATGGGTGGGACCTATATATCCCTCAAATGCATTTGTTAAAGATGTTATATCTCATGAGATATACATGGATGGAACGGCAGGTTAAACCGGTTCAGTAAAATAGGACTGAAATGAGGAGTGAACTCGGTTCAGAAATGGACTTTGTCCACTAAGATAGTATTGGCAATGAGTCTTGACTAATAAGAAATGATTCTCTATGATTATGTGTGTATGCCACAAAGTTTCATGTTTTATGTTATGATTATTGGGATTACATTTCACTACCATGATTAATCCCTTGTTATGAAATTATGATCTCTTTTGCAGGGTAAGATTTCCAAAATGTTATGTTCTTATGAATTTGATATGATTGATATTTCTTTTGTTTACCCTTACTGAGAATTTGAGCTCAACCTTTTGTATGTTTTCATTCCCTAGGTCAGGAATAATGGTATTAAGTAATATATGCCAAAAAGGGACTATAGATATGATGAAATAAATGGGAGACAGTGTAGATGCTTTATGAACTAGATCTTTATGTTTCCCGGTTTCTAAAAACACTATACCTATATGGTCCTTTCATGGTTTTGCTATATGTTGTAATAAGTGTACTTAAATTTTGAAGTACTAACAATGTATGTAAAGTATGGGTCATTATAGTTGGGATCAGATGAAAGGTATAGTCAACCTTTGGAAACTAGGATGTGAAAGCCTTAGTAAGAATACTAAGGATAAGTCTAAGCATAGAACACAATCTTAGTTTTTTAAAAATGACCATGAATAACCTAGGATAAGACCTTAAGTATGAAATTTCATTCTTGATTATGTGGTTTTCCTATTATAATTAGTGTTGCTCACATTATTCTTCTTGGTTTTTGTAAATGGATGGAACCTGAAGGAACCGTGTTAATGCGGAATGCGACGGGAAATGCAATGATTGTCCCCCTAAGCAACCAAACGTTATGGTATCTGGAATAAAAAATCTTGTATCCATGCTCACACAACATTCTCAAGCTATTAATCATGCAGGACTTCCAAACGGTAAAAGGAAGGAGCAACATTTTGTTGAATCCTTCATGAGGCAGCATCCGCCTTCATTCAGCGGGTCTACTGATCCATTAGTTGCTGAAAAATGGATCAGTACTACTGAAAAGATATTTTCAGTTCATCAATGTTCTGAACATGTTAAATTCATCTTAGTAGTGTGTCGTTTGGAAGGTGATGCTGATCAATAGTGTAATCTTATCAAGAATACGAGGCCAAGAGATGAAATTGAGTCCATGGAATGGGACGAGTTCAAGAACTTATTTTTTAATAAGTACTTCCCTCGAATTCTCTGAACAAAGATGTAGAAAGAGTTTCTTGAACTAAAGCAAAAGGATGATGAATCTGTTGGTACCTATGAAGCAAATTTTACAAGGCTTGCCAGGTACGCTTCTGGTATTATTATCCAACCTGAGATTAAGATCGATTGATTCTTTAGTGGCTTAAAACCAAGTCTTCTAAGGGAGTTAGTCATAAGGGACTTCAATAACTATGAGGAAATTTTTCGATGTGCTCTCAAGGATGAGATGGAGATTGGTGTAACCCATCAGTCACCTGGGTTTGATAAGAAGAGGAAAATGGAATTCAAAGGAAAATCCAAAGACCACACTGAAAAGAAGATTAGTTTTCCCTTATGCTCAATGTGTGGAAAGAAGACTAGAGGAAATTGTCTTAAGGGGACAAGAAAATTTTATAAGGGTGGAAAAGAAGGTCATCGGGTAATTGAATGTCGAAATAATGGGAAGAAGATGTCTAATGATGCAATAAAAGGAAGGGATACACAGAATGAACCTACTACAATTCAATGTTTCAAGTGCAAGGAGATGGGTCATTATGAAAATCAATGCCCAAATCCAAGGGTTGATGATGATGATCGATGTAAACAAACTCTTAAGGCTAATGAAAAAGGAAAGTCACATGCAATTACTATCAGTGATGTGGAATACGACAACGAAATGGTGAGAGGTACATTTACCATCCACTCTAAACAAGATAATGTTTTATTTGATTCTGGATCGACCCACTCTTTTATTTCTGAAGAATTTTCTAAGGGTATTGTCGTATTACCTCAACAATTAGATGTTGAGTTGGCTGTGACAACTCCTTATGGCACAACAGTCGCATCAAAAGTTTACAATTCTTCTCCGATTGAAGATTTTGGGAAAATGCTTCCTGCAAATCTTGTGATCCTTCCTATAGTAGAATTTTATGTGATTCTTGGCATGGATTTGATTTCTTTATATGGATCTCATATCAATTTCCAAATAAGGGAACTCACATTTCATATTCCAGATCAATCTATGATAGTCTATCGAAGCAAGGATGAACATAACCTTCCAGTGGAAATTTCTTCCATCTTATGGGTCTTGATTCCACTAAATGAAGGTTATTTATCTCAAATGATTGGTAAGAAACTCATGATTAAGAATATGGCCATTGTACGGGAGTTTGATGATGTCTTTCCAGAGGAATTTTCGTGTCTTCCACCAAATTGTGATGTTGAGTTTTCAATAGAACATGTACCGGGTGCTTTGCCTATTTCAAAGACACCTTATAGAATGGCCCTAATTGAGTTGCAGGAATTAAAGAAGAAACTCCAAGAGAATCTTGATAAAGGATTCATACGCCCTAGTGCGTCACTTTGGGGAGCACCTGTTCTTTTTGTTAAGAAGAAAGATGGATCAATGAGACTCTGCATTGATTATCGAGAACTTAACAAGATCACTATCAAGAACAAATATCCTCTCCCAGGCATTTGTGACTTATTTGACCAACTACGTGGAGCTCAATACTTTTCCATGTTTGATCTTCATTCAGGGTATCATCAATTAAGGGTTAAAAGGGAGGATATACCAAATATGGCTTTCCGTACAAGGTATGGACACTATGAATTTATAGTGATGCCATTTGGTCTTACTAATGACCCTGCTATCTTCATGGATCTGATGAATAGAGTCTTTAGAGAATATCTTGATTAGTTTCTGGTAGTCTTTATAGGAGATATTCTTGTCTCTTCAAAGAGAAAGGAAGAACATGAAGATCACTTGAAAATTGTATTAAAGACCCTAAGAAAGGAGAAACTTTATGCCAAATTTACCAAGTGTGAATTTTGGCTTCAAAAAGTTTCATTTTTTGGTCACATATTATCAAAAGAGGGGATATCTGTGGATCTAGAAAAAACAGAGGTTATCGAAAGATGGTTGAGACCAACAACAGTCACTGAGATCCGAAGCTTTCTTGGTTTGGCTGGATATTACCGACGTTTTGTGAATGATTTTCAAGGTTATCTAACCCACTCACCAAGTTGACTCGAAAAGGAGTTATGTTTGTTTGGATGGAGGAATGTGAATAAAATTTCAAAGAGCCAAAAAGAAGGTTAGCAAGTGAACCTGTGCTCACACTACCTTGTAGTGGAGAAGGGTTTGTGATCTACAGTGATGCATCCAAGAAGGGATTGGGGTGTGTTCTTATACAAAATGATATGGTGATAGCTTATGCCCCACGACAGTTGAAAATCCAAGAGAAAAATTACCCAACTCATGATTTGTAGTTAGTTTTAGTAATCTTTGCATTAAAGATTTTGAGGCGTTATCTTTATGGAGAATGGTGTGACATTTATACTGTTCATAAAAGTTTAAAGTATATTTTCACACAAAAGGAGATGAATATGCGCCAATGAAGATGGTTAGAGCTGATTAAGGATTACGACTGCTCAATTCATTACCACCCTGGGAAAGTAAACAAGGTGGCAGATGCATTAAGTCGACAATACCATGCCTGTTTATCCATGATGAGGATCACAAAAGATCCAATATTTATGGATTTATAAAGGATGGATCTTGGAATTATACTGGAAGGGGGGAAATCGTATCTTTATCAAATGAATGTTCAACCATCTATACATGTGAAGATTAAAGAGGCACAGAAAAAATATGTAGAGTTAAAAAAGAAGTTGAGAAATATTCCTGAATTCAACCTTGATTGTGATGGGATAATAATGTTCAGGAATCGGGTTTGGGTTCCTCCCATCCCAGAATTAAAGAAGGAGCTGCTGGATGAGGCTCATAGTTCTTAATTCTCTATTCATCCTGGAAGCACGAAGATGTATAGGGATCTGAAAGAGTACTTCTGGTGGGATGGCATGAAAAGAGATGTTGCTGAATATGTCTCTCGATGCTTGGTTTGTCAGAAAGATAAAGATGAGAGATAGAATTCTAAGGGGATGTTACATCCATTACCCATACCAGAATGGAAATGGGGAAACATCACTATGGACTTTGTCTCTGGACTTCCTAAAACATCCAAAGGCAATAAGGCTATCTGGGTCAGATTTGATCGTCTTACAAATTCTGCACTCTTCATTTCTATTATTGATGATTTCTCTCTAGATCAGCTTGCCAGGATATATGTAAAGGAAGTGGTAAGATTTCATGGAGAACCACTTTCTATTATATCTGATCGGGATCTAAGGTTTACCTCAAAGTTCTGGCGAAGTTTTCAGCATACTCTGGATACAGAGTTGAGTTTCAGCACTACTTATCATCCTCAGATAGACGGCCAGTCTGAGAGGACAATTCAAACTCTAGAAGATCTGATGAGAGCTTGATCTATAGATTTCAAAGGCGGCTGGTATCAACACCTACCTTTGGTGGAATTTTCTTATAATAATAGCTTTCCCTCCAGTACTCAGATGGCTTCTTATGAATCTCTCTATGGAAAGAAATGGAGGACTCCAACTTGTTGGGATATAGTTGGGGAAAGAAAGCTATTAGGACCTGATCTTGTTGATGAAATGGCAAAAAAGGTCAGATCTATTCAACAACACATAAGAGCAGCTCAGAGTAGACAAAAAAAGTTATGTTGACAACTGAAGAAAAGACCTAGAGTTTGAAGTGGGTGATGAAGTGTTCTTACGAATTTCTCCTTGGAAGAGGGTCATGAGATTTGGAATGAAGGGAAAGTTTAGCCCTATATATATTAGTCCTTTTGAAATTCTAGATCGTGTTGGGAAGGTAGCTTACCGATTGGTGCTTCCAGCGAATCTCTCTCAAGTTCACGATGTGTTCCATGTATCTCTCCTGAGAAAGTACATACCTGACCCTTCACATGTACTCAGCTCAGAAATTGTACCACTGGAACAAGATCTTTATTATAAAGAACAGCCGATAGAGATTCTCGATCGTAGTGAAAAAGTCCTACGGAACAAGACCACTCTCTTGGTGAAGGTTTTATGGAGGAACCACCAATTAGAAGAAGCTACATGGGAACTTAAGGATGTGATGAGGGAGATGTATCCTCATCTGTTTGTAATGAAGTAAAGAATTTCGAGTGCGAAATTCATTTTTATGGGGGATAGAATGTAACACCATGAGATTATATGAGAAATATTTGTTTATGACTTATGTTATACTCAACACCAATATAATATTTCACAGAAAACAATACGGACTTGGATTGCATTACACGCAATCGTGACCTTCCTCGATAGCTTGTGTCATACGCAATATCCGGTTTTACTAAAGAATGATATATTATTATGGACTAGCCGTTATGAATATTGTTAACTACATTTTGAATTTTATAACATTATTATTCAACTTACACATTTTATAGAATATGGAAAAATAACAAAATAAATTTTTTCGGTAAAATAAGTATTTTTTAAAAAATGCAGTTTTGCCGCCTTTTGATGGCGCACCCACATTAAATCTAGTTTTTGACATGATTATAAGTTCAATTTGACAAAAATAATTCTTCTTTAGAATCAGGGTATAAAAATTTACTTTGGATAAATTTTTGATATTTTTCTGATAACTTTCATATTTTGATGAATAGTAAAAATCCGCTAATTTTTAATTAAAAACAACTTTTGTTCATTGAGATAATTTTTATGGTTAAATTATAATATTGAATGGTTTTAAAGTATAAATAGAATATATTTTAACCATTTAATATAATGTAAGTCATTAGCATTTATTTCACATTGAATTCATAGGTAAAAACTTTTCAATCTTTGGCAATGTTTTAACTTCTAAAACCCGTTTTCTTAACAACGGGATTTATTTTAAATTAATTACTGCAACTTATATGTTTTGAATTTTGAAAAAAAGATTCCATATTCGGAATCAGTGGGTGCAAATTATGTTAATAGGCTACTTTTTATTTTTGGGCATTACGAATAGTAACTACAGTAAATTTTATTTACCATAGTTAAAGGTAAATCGGGTAATTAAGGGTAAATATAAGATTATAAAATTACCCTAACACCTGCCAAAATCCTATTGGATGACTAAAGGTCGACCCATATCATCTAAGGGTCGGATTATATTCATTTAATGAACTTTTTTCTATGAAAATAATTTAATTATTATTAAAACCGAAGAATGTGACAACATGTCACTTTCTTAAATCTTATAAGTATAATAATTTTAATTTAGTGATAAACTTAATGAAACATCGAATATGAATAGTATCTAAATATCTAATACAATTATATACATCATAGGAATTTATTTATAATTTTTAGAGATTAAATAATAATCATCAATTATGACAAAATAGTGATGTTGAAATTATTTTATTAATTAAGATATCAAATAAATGGTTTTAAAAATATTAAAATAAATATTATATGAACTATTTAATGTGATCCACTAATTTTCTAGATACATATGACATTTTATGAATATATTAAAGCTTTTAGTTTGATCATATCTTCTGTATATATTTTATTTAAATTCAAATAAATGAATAGTGTCAAAATTGACACTATTGTTATTTTATAAAAATAACATATTATAAAATTGTTTAAAAATAACAAAAATTTTAAAAAAAATAAAATTAAAATTTATATGGTCTAGAAGGTCATAAAGTGTCAAATTAAGGAAAATTCACCACACATATGTACTTATTTATAATAATTTAAATTTTAGAATATTATAACCACAAATAAAATTAAATTGATAAATAAAGATAAATCAAGTTGATAGTTTTTAGAATAAATTACTAAAATGTATAAATTTTATTTCTTGATGATATTACAACCCTATTTCATCTAATATTCTGATATGAGTCATTTTGGAAGTTTTTATGTGGGGTTGGGATTTAATATAAACTAATATTTCTTATATTTCCAAAGGTGCCCCTCTCCTCCCTTATAAAAGGGCACCTCCTCCCTCTCCTCCTCACACCAATTTGAGACTTCAAGCTCGGCCAAACCCTGCCCATTTCACTTCCCCACTTCCCTAGAAACATCCTAGAGGTCTTGGGCTTCTTCAAAGTCCTATTTTAGTGCCTTAAAAGGAGGACTCAAAGATGCGCTTCAAAGAAGAGGTAATGTCAGTTACCGATTCATTCAACTCTATTTCTTCTTCTACTTCTTCTTATTTGGTTGTTTAATTATGAAGTAATTAAATCAGTATCACTAATATATTTATATGTTATTATAAGTATGAAATAACCCTATTTCACCATCTATCCATCCTACGGAAAATGAAATCACCGCGCGTGCGTACGTACGGAACACCGTCTCCATGCCGTGGCGTAATCTTTTTTCCTTCACCACCTTACTTGTATGGGTATAATGGTGGAAATAAATTACTATATATGATTATTGTAAAGTTTTATTGATTCTTAAATAGTATACATACACTCCAATAAAATTCCACGATCATGGGAACGATATCATCGCTCGTGCATACGTACGGAATACCATCTCCACGATGTGATGCGATTCTTTCTACATGATCTTCACTTCATAATGATTATATAAATGAATTGAATGAATAAATATGATATATAGTACACTAATATCATTCGGGAAATGAGGTATCTATAACCTAAAGAGAAGAATAAGAATTTATTTGACAAAACACGCATAAGAACAAAAAGTAATAAACACCCAAATAACAAGTAACAATGAAATATTACTTATAAGAAGCTAAGAAAATGACCATATATGATATCATAACAGTGATTATGACTATGTAATAAGTCAATAACATTATTTAAATCATTATACAGGAGGTTCAGACACTTACGAAGCAAATCAGACCTAAGGTAAGGGACAATCTCACAATCTCAATTTTTATCCGAGATTGTTTATACTTCAGAATTTACTAGGGAATATTTTATCATCCACATCCATGTTACCTAAATATGTAATATTGTTTCCATCCACCTACAATTTTTTAAAAACAATTTTACCCTTCGGTGAGTTTTTAGTAAAGGATATGAAAGGAATCTTTTGTTGTTTTTTGTACGAGGGACTTTTTGACATTTCCAACAAAAGTACGAGAGGAATGCCTTTTTTAACTTATACGGAATGAATGGATTTTTTAAACACTATTTCCAAGAATCTTAATTTACAAGTTTTCATGTTTATTTTTAATCAACTTCTTTTAGATTAAAATTTAATGACATGTTAAGAAAGGAAAAATGTTTTTTAAGTTGAAAGGATATTTTCCTCAAGAATGGAGTTCAAGTGTTTTATCAAAACTTTTTTCCATCTAAGAGAATATAGGGTTCTGTTTATATCTATAATGTTACATTAATTTGATTATGTTTTGAGGTAATTATTTTTATGAATTCATTTATCTTATATGAATTGTTTTATGATGTCATGATGTTTAAGAATCCCATTTTTTATTACATGGGTTATGCAATGATGTATGATTTATGATTTTGTGGAACACATAAGAATGGTATCATTATGAGATGGGTGAGACCAATATATCCCTCCAATGCATTGGGTAAAGATTTTATATCTCATGATATAGACATGGCTGGAACGGCAGGTTAAACTGATTCAGTGAAATAGGACTGAAACGAGGAGTGAACTCGGTTCAGAAATGGACTTTGTCCACTAAGATAGTCTTGGCAATGAGTCTAGACTAATAATAAATGATTCTTTATGATTATATGTGTATGCCACAACATTTCATGTTTTATGTTATTATTATTGGGATTACATTTCACTACCATTATTTCTCCCATGTTATGAAATTATGATCTCTTTTTAAGGGTAATATTTCCAAAATGTTATGTTCTTATGAATTTGATGGGATTGATATTTCTTTTGTTTACCCTTTCTAAGCATTTGAGCTCACCCATTTGTATGTTTTCTTTCCCCAGGTCAGGAAAAATGATATTAAGTAATATATGCTAAAAAGGGACTATAGATTTGATGAAATAAATGGGAGACAATGTAGATGTTCTATGAACCAGTTGTTTATGTTTCCCAGTTTCTAAAGACACTATACATATACGGTCCTTTCATGGTTTTGTTATATGTTGTAATAAGTGTAATTAAATTTTGAAGTACTAACAATGTACGTAAAGTATGGTTCATTATAGTTGGTATTATAGTAAAGGTATAGTCATCCTTTGGAAACTAGGATGTGAAATCCTTAGTGAGAATCCTAAGGATAAGTCTAAGCATAGAACACAATCTTAGTGTTTAAGAAATGACCATGAATAACCTAGGATAAGACCTTAAGTGTGAAATTTTATTCTTGATTATGTGGATTTTCTATTATAATTTGTGTTTCTCACACTATTCTTCTTGGTTTTAGTCAATGGCTAGAACCCAAAGGAATCGTGTTAATGCGGAATGCGATGGGAATGCAATGATTGTCCCCCTGAGTAAACAAACGTTATGGGAGCTAGAATGAAAAATCATGTAGCCATGCTCACACAACTTTCTCATGATATGAATCATGCAGGACTTCCAAACGGTCAAAGGAAGGAGAAAAATTTTGTTGAATCCTTCATGAGGCAGCGTCCGCCTTCATTCAGCGGGTCTACTGATCCATTAGTTACTAAACAATGGATCATTACTACTGAAAAGATATTTTTAGTTCTTCAATGTTCTGAACATGATAAATTCATCTTAGCAGTGTATCTTTTGGAAGGTGATGCTGATCAATGGTGGAATCTTATCAAGAATATGAGGCCAAGAGATGAAATTGAGTCCATGTAATGGGACGATTTCAAGAACTTATTTTTCAATAAGTACTTCCCTCCTATTATCTGAAAAAAGATGGAGAAAGTGTTTCTTGAACTGAAGCAAAAGGATGATGAATCTATTGGTACCTATGAAGCTAATTTTACAAGACTTGCAAGGTACGCTTCTGGTATTATTATCCAACCTGAGAGTAAGATCGATCGATTCTTTAGTGGCTTAAAACTAAGTCTACAAAGGGCGTTAGCCATAAGGGACTTCAATAACTATGAGGAAATTGTTCGATGTGCTCTCAAGGTTGAGATGGAGATTGGTGTAACCCATCAGTCACGTGGGTTTGATAAGAAGAGGAAAATGGAATTCAAAGGAAAATCTAAAGACCACACTGAAAAGAAGATGAGTTTTCCCTTATTCTCAAAGTGTGGAAAGAAGCATGGAGGAAATTTTCTTAAGGGGACAATAAAATGTTATAAGTGTGGAAAAGAAGGTCATCGGGCAATTGAATGTCGAAATAATGGGAAGAAGATGTCTAATGATGCAAACAAAGGAAGGGATACACAGAATGAACCTACTACACTTCAATGTTTCAAGTGCAAGGAGATGGGGCATTATTCTAATCAATGCCCAAATCCAAGGGTTGATGATGATGATCAACGTCAATAAACTCTTAAGGCCAAAGACAAAGGAACGTCACATGCAATTACTATCAGCGATGTGGAATACGATAACGAAGTGGTGAGAGGTACACATACCATCCACTCTATAGTAGAAAGTGTTTTATTTGATTCTGGATCCACCCACTATTTTATTTCTGAAGAATTTTCTAAGGGTATCATCGTATTACCTCAATAATTAGATGTTGAGTTGGCTGTGACAACTCCTAATGGCACAATAGTCTCATCAAAAGTTTACAATTCTTCTCCGATTAAAGTTTGTGGGAAAATGCTTCCTCCAAATCTTGTGATCCTTCCTATAGTATAATTTGATGTGATTCTTGGAATGGATTTGGATTTCATTATATGGAGCTCATATAAATTTCCAAAGAAGGGAAGTCACATTTCATATTCTAGATCAATCTATGATCGTCTATTGAAGCAAGGATGAACATAACCTTCCATTGGAAATTTCGTCCATCTTATGGGTCTTGATCTCACTAAATGAAGGTCGTGTATCTCAAATGGTTGGTGAGAAACTCACGATTAAGAATATGCCCATTGTACGGGAGTTTGATGATGTCTTTCCAGAGAAATTGTCGGGTCTTCAACCAAATCGTGAAGTTGAGTTTTCAATAGAACTCGTACCGGGTGCTTTGCCTATTTTAAAGACACCTTATAGAATGGACCCAAATGAGTTGTAGGAATTGAAGAAGCAACTCCAAGAGAATCTTGATAAAGGATTCATACACCCTAGTGCGTCACCTTGGGGAGAACCTATTCTGTTTGTTAAAAAGAAATATGGATCAATGAGACTCTGAATTGATTATCGAGAACTTAACAAGATCACTATCAAGAACAAATATCCTCTGCCATGCATTGATGACTTATTTGACCAACTACGCGGAGCTCAATACTTTTCCAAGATTGATCTTCATTCAGGGTATCATCAATTAAGGGTCAAAAGGGAGGATATACCAAAGACGGCTTTCCGTACAAGGTATGGACACTATGAATTTATAGTGATACCATTTAGTCTTACTAATGCCCCTGCTATCTTCATGGATCTGATGAATAGAGTCTTTAGTGACTATATTGATCAGTTTTTGGTAGTCTTTATAGACGATATTCTTGTCTATTCAAAGAGAAAGGAAGAACATGAAGATCACTTGAGAATTGTACTGAAGACCCTAAGAAAGGAGAAACTTTATGCCAAATTTAACAAGTGTGAATTTTGGCTTCAAAAAGTTTTATTTTTGGGTCACATAATATCAAAAGAGGGGATATCTTTGGATCCAGAAAAAATAGAGGTTATCAAAAGATGGTCGAGACCAACAACAGTAACTGAGATCCGAAGTTTTCTTGGTTTGGCTGGATTTTACCGACGTTTTGTGAATGATTTTTCAAGGTTATATAACCCACTCACCAAGTTGACTTGAAAAGGAGTTATGTTTGTTTGGATGGAGGAATGTGAAGAAAATTTCAAAGAGCTAAAAAGAAGGTTAGCCGGTGCACCTGTGCTCACACTACCTTGCAGTGGAGAAAGGTTTGTGATCTATAGTGATGCATCCAAGAAGGGATTAGGGTGTGTTATTAAGCAAAATGATATGGTGATAGCTTATGCCTCATTACAGTTGAAAATCCATGAGCAAAATTACCCAACTCATGATTTGTAGTTAGCTACGATAATATTTGCATTAAAGATTTGGAGGCATTGTCTTTATGGAGAAATGTGTGACATTTATACTGATCATAAATGTTTAAAGTATATTTTCACACAAAAGGAGCGGAATTTGCACCATAGAAGATGGTTAGAGCTGATTAAGGATTATGACTGCTCAATTCATTACCACCCAGGGAAAGCAAACAAGGTAGAAAATGCATTATGTCGACAAGACCATGCCAGTTTATCCATGATGAGGATCACAAAAGATCCAATATTTATGGATTTAAAAAGGATGGATCTTGGAATGATAATGGAAGGGGGGAAATCATATCTTTCTCAAATGAATGTTCAACCATCTATATATGTGAAGATTAAAGAGGCACAGAAAGAAGATGTAGTGTTACAAAATAAGGTGAGAAATATTCCTGAATTCAACCTTGATTGTGATGGGATAATAAAGATCAGGAATCGGGTTTGTGTTCCTCCCATCCCAGAATTAAAGAAGGAGCTTATGGATGAGGCTCATAGTTCTTAATTCTCTATTCATCCTGGAAGCATGAAGATGTATAGGGATCTGAAAGAGTACTTCTGGTGGGATGGCATGAAAAGTGATTTTGTTGAAAATGTTTTTCGATGCTTGGTTTGTCATCAAGTTTAAGCTGAGAGACAGAAGTCTATGGGGATGTTACAACCATTACCCATACCAGAATAGATATGGGAAAACATCACTATGGACTTTGTCACTAGACTTCCTAAAACATCCAAAGGCAATAATGCTATCTGGGTCATAGTTGATCGTCTTACAAAGTCTGCACACATCATTGCTATTAGAGAGTATTTCTCTCCAGATCAGCTTTCTAGGATATATGTAAAGGAAGTAGTAAGTTTTCATGGAGTACCACTTTCTATTATATCTAATCGGAATCCAAGGTTTACCTCAAAGTTCTGGCGAAGTCTTTAGCATACTCTGGATACATAGTTGAGTTTCAGCACTACTTATTATCCTCAGACGGACGGTCAGTTTGAGAGGACAATTCAAACTCTAGAAGATATGTTGAGAGCTTAATCTATAGATTTAAAAGGTGGTTGGGATCAACACCTACCTTTGGTGGAATTTTCTTATAATAATATCTTTCACTCCAATATTAACATGGCTCCTTATGAAGCTCTCTATGGAAAGAAATGAAGAACTCCAACTTGCTGGGATGAAGTTATGGAAATAAAGCTATTAGGACCTGATCTTGTTGATGAAATGGAAGAAAAAGTCAGATCTATTCAAAAACACATAAGAGTAGCTCAGAGTAGACAAAAAAAGTTATGCCGACAACCGAAGAAAAGACCTAGAGTTTGAAGTGGGTGATGAAGTGTTCTTACGAATAACTCCCTGGAAGAGGGTCATGAGATTTGGAAAGAAGGGAAAGTTGAGCCCCAGATATATCGGTCCTTTTGAAATTATGGATCGTGTTGGGAAGGTAGCTTACCGATTGGTGCTTCCACCGAATCTCTCTCAAGTTAACGATGTGTTACATGTATCTCTCTTGAGAAAGTACATACCTGACCCTTCACATGTACTCAGCTTAGAAATTGTACCACTGGAACAAGATATTTCTTATGAAGAAAAGCCGATAGTGATTCTCGATCATAGTGTAAAAGTCTTACGGAACAAGACCACTCGTTTGGTGAAAGTTTTATGGAGGGACCACCAATTAGAAGAAGCTGCATGGGAACTTGAGGATGTGATGAGGGAGAGGTATCCTCATCTTTTTGTAATGAAGTGATGAATTTTCAGTGCGAAATTCATTTTTAAAGGGGGTAGAATGTAACACCCTGTGATTATATGAGAAATATTTTTTTATGTCTTATTTTATACGCGACACCAAAAGAATCATTCACAGCAAACAATATGGAATTGGCTTTCATTACACGCAATCACGGCCTTCCACGATAGCTTGCGTCATACGCAATACCGGGTTTCACTAAACAACGAGATATTATTATGGACTAGCCGTTATTAATATTATTAACTACATTTTGAATTTTATAACATTATTATTCATCTTACACATTTTATAGAGTATGGTAAGAGAACAAAATAAATGTTTCGGGTAAAATAAGTATATTTCAAAAAATGCAGTTTTGCCGCCTTTTGATGGCGCACCCACATTAAATCTAGATTTTGACATGATTATAAGTTAAATTTGACAAAATAAAATTCTTCTTTTGAATCAGGGTATAAAAATTTACTTTGGATAAATTTTTGATATGTTTCTGATAACTTTTATATTTTGATGAATAGTAAAAATACGCTAATTTTTAATTAAAAACAACTTTTTATTGAGATAATTTATATGGTTAAATTATAATATTTAATGGTTTTAAAGAATAAATATAATATATAGTTATCATTTAATATAATTTATGTCATTAACATTAATTTCACATTGAATTCATAGGTAATAACATTTCAATCTTTGGCAATGTTTTATCTTCTAAAACTCGTTTTCTTAACAACGAAATTTATTTTAAATTAAGTACTGCAACTTATATGTTGTGAATTTTGAAAAATGTATTCAATATTTTGAATCAGTGGGTCAAAATTATGTTAATAGGCTACTTTTTATTTTTGGGCATTATGAATAGTAAATACGGTAAATTTTATTTACCATAGTTAAAGGTAAATCGGGTAATTAAGGGTAAATATAAGATTATAAAATTACCCTAACACCGACCAAAATCCTATTGGATGACTAAAAGTCTACCCATAACACCTAAGGGTCGTATTAGATTCATTTAATGGACTTTGTTCCATGAAAAAAATTTAATTATTGTTAAAGCCAATGAATGTGACAACAAGTCACTTTCTTAAATCTTATAAGTATAATAATTTTCATTTAGTGATAAAATTAATGAAACTTAGAACATGAATAGTCTCCAGAAATCTAATTCAATTATCTACATCATAGGAATTTTTTTAGAATTTTTAGGGATTAAATAATTATCATTAATTATGACACAATAGTGATGTTGAAATTATTTTATTAATAAAAATATCAAATAAATGGTTTTAAAAATATTAAAATAAATATTATATGAACTATTTAATGTGATCCACTAATTTTCTAGATACATATGACATTTTATGAATATATTAAATCTTTTAGTTCGAACATATCTTCTGTATATAGTTTATTTACATTCAAATAAATGAATAGTGTCAAAATTGACACTATTGTTACTTTATAAAAATAACATATTATAAAATTGTTTAAAAATCACAAAAAAATTTAAAATTTATAAAATTAAAATTTATATGTTCTAAAATGTCATAAAGTGTTAAATTATGGAAAATTCAAAACACATATGTAATTATTTATAATAATTAAAAATTTAAAATATTATTACCACAAATAAAATTAAATTGATAAATAAGGATAAATCAAGTAGATAATGATTAAAATAAATTCCTAACATGTATAAATTTTATTAGGTAATGATATTACAACCCTATCTCATCTAATATTCGGATATGATTCATTTTGGATGTTTTTATGTGGGGTTGGGATTTAATATAAACAAATATTTCTTATATTTCCAAAGGTTCCCCTCTCCTCCCTTATAAAAGGGCACCTCCTCCCTCTCCACCTCACACCAACTTGAGCCTTCAAGCATGGCCAACCCCTGCCAATTTCACTTACCCACTTCCCTAGAAACATCCTAGAGGTCCTGGTCTTCTTCAGAGACCATTTTTAGTGCCCTAAAAGGCGGCCTCAATGAGGCGCTTCAAAGAAGAGGTAATGTCCGTTACAGATTCTTTCAACTCTATTTCTTCTTCTACTTCTTCTTGGTTAGTTGTTCCATTATGAAGTAATAACATCTGTATCACTAATATAATTATATGTTATTATAATTATGAAACAACCCTATTTCACCATCTATCAATCCTACAGAAAATGAAATCACCGCACATGCGTACGTATGGAATATCGTCTCCACGCCGTGGCGTAATCTATTTTCAATCACCACCTTACATGGATGGGTATAATGGTGAAAATAGATAACTATATATGATTATTGTAAATTTTAATTGATTCTGAAATAGTATACATACACTCCAATACAATTCCACGATCATGGGAACGATAACATCGCTCGTGCGTACGTACGGAATACTGTCTCCACGATGTGATGTGATTCGTTCTACATTATATTCATTGAATAATGATTATATAAACGAATTGAATGAATAAATATGATATATAGTACACTAATACCATTCTTGAAATGATTTATCTATAACCTAGGAGAAGAATAATAATTTATTCGACAAAACACGCATAAGAACAAAAAAGTAATAAACACCCGAATAACAAGTAGCAATGAAATATTACTAATAAGAAGCTAAGAAAATGACCATATATGAAATCATAACAATGAGTATGATTCTGGAATAAGTCAATAACATTATTTAAATTATTATACAGGAGGTTCGGACACTTACGAAGCAAACTGGACCTAAGGTAAGGGACAATCTCAAAATCTCAATTTTTATCCAAGATTATTTATACTTCAGAATTTACTGGGGAATATTTTTTCGTCCACATACATGTTCCCTCAATATTTAATATTGTTTCCATCCACCTAAAATTATTTAAATCCAATTTTACCCTTCGGTGAGTTTTTAGTAAAGGATATGAAAGGAATGTTTTGTCATTTTTCTTACGAGGTACTTTTTGACTTTTCTGAAAAAAGTACGAGAAGAATTTTTTTTAACTTATATGGCATGAATGGATTTTTAAAACATTATTTCCAAGAAGCTTCATTTACAATTTTTCATGATTATTTTTAATCAACTTCTTTTAGTTTAAAATTTTATGACATGTTAAGAAAGGAAAAGTGTTTTTGAAGTAGAAGGATATATTCCTCAAGAATGGAGTTCAAGTGTTTTATCAAAATTATTTTCCATCTAAGATAATATAGGGTTATTTTTCTATCCCTATTGTTACATTGATTTGATTATGTTGTGGTGGAATTATTTTTATGAATTCATTTATCTTATATGAATTGTTTTATGATGTCACGATGTTAAAGAATCACATTTTTTATTACATGGGTTATGCAATGATGTATGATTTATGATTTTGTGGCACACATAAGAATGGTTTCATTATGAGATGGGTGGGACCTATATATCCCTCCAATGCATTGGGTAATGATTTTATATCCCATGAGATAGACATGGCTGGAACAGCAGGTTAAATCGGTTCAGTAAAACAGGATTTAAATGAGGAGTGAACTCGGTTTAGAAATGGACATAGTCCACTAAGATAGTCTTGGAAATGAGTCTTGACTAATAATAAATGATTCTCTATGATTATGTGTGTATGCCACAAAGTTCCATGTTTTAAGTTATGATTATTGGGATTACATTTCACTACCATGATTTATCCCTTGTTATGAAATTATGATCTCTTTTGCAGGGTATGATTTCCAAAATGTTATGTTCTTATGAATTTAATGTGATTGATATTTATTTTGTTTACCCCTACTGAGAATTTTAGCTCACCCTTTTGTATATTTTCTTTCCTCGGGCCAGGAAGAAGGGTATTAAGAAAGATATGCCAAAAAGGGACTATAGATATGATGAAATAAATGGGAGACAGTGTAGATGATTTATGAACCAGCTGTTTATGTTTCCCAGTTTCTAAAGACACTATACGTATATGGTCCTTTCATGGTTTTGTTATATGTTGTAATAAGTGTAATTCAATTTTGATGTACTAACAATGTTTGTAAAGTATGGGACATTTTATTTCTTATGTTAAAATTATATTGAAGGAAATTATATTATCATCAATAATTGAATAAAATATATTTTATTAAAATATATTAATTAATATAATATTTCAACTATTTGTACTATTTTTCTCTCTTTGGTACCTTAAATAATAAAATATACGTTTTAAAGAAAACCAGCCTTACTTCATCTTTCGTTCAACAAACATTTTCTCCCACATCCATATTCATAAATAAGATTCAATAATTTTATTTTATAGAATTAATTGATTGTTTAAAGTTATTTTAAACCATATTTTAATTTATTTTCATAGTTTTAAAAATGAAATTTAATAAAAAAAATTAAAGTGGTTAGTTATGAATTTTTACAAAATGTGTGAATAGAATATTTGTTTTAACAAATAAAACATGAAAAGAACTTACCATAATTATAACTAAAATTTTATTTTAATATTATTTAATAAGTTTATAAGGAAATAATCGAAGAAAATGATATAATCAATATTCTAAAAAAATTTAGTTAAATTTTTTTCAAGATAAAATTATATTTTCTTAATGTTTTCAAAGAAAGGTTCAAATGATGTTTTATAGATATATTTCATCTTTATAATAATATTTTAAGGACATCTATGACTCACTGGGTATATGATATTATGATATCATACAAATGTATTCTTTAAATATATTGTGATGATAATGATTAAAGGATGATTCTATAAAACCAATTTATTCTCCACTAGTTAATTATGTTATCATGCAGTATTTATGAAACTCAATTCACTTCCATGGGTTATATTATGATGAAATAATGAAAAAAAATAAATTTTATTTAAAAGTTTTTTGATATGATGAAATTAAGAATGTTTTTATAATCTTATAGAACATTTATGGTTTAAGGTTATGTAAAAGGAGGGTCTATTATATCCCTAAATTTCATTAGGTAAATATGGATAAATGAGGGGATAACAATTTTATTACTAAACCTAATTTCATATTCACAACATTATGCATGGACCTAGTTTAATATTTATATGTTTATGCATGGACTTGGTTTCTTTCCTACAAATTTATTTGACGACCGGATTTCATGTTCTTCGCCTGATGAGTGAATTGTTTATTTTTTCAGACTTGTTAAAATATTTATAAGCGTATAATTATTCCACATTATAATTTTTATTATATTATTTCTTTTATCCTAATGGATTATTTATTATTCTGCACTCTTATGACTATTTTTTTTCAAGTAAATTCCATAAGTCATGACTTATGAAAAATTGTATTTAATTGGGTATGAATTTTTTTTATTGTGATCGTGTACTCATACCATTATGATAAATTATGATCATTGATTAATATATCCTATATTTACCCTTAATAAGAATACTATATTTCTTATTTTAATATTTTCATTCCTTAGGTTTTGATGAAAGGTTCTAAGTATGATATGCTGAAAATTGTACTAATTTGAATAAATTTGTGAGATGTTTTTAATATATTTTAATAAAAAATTTAATTATGTATCTAGTCTCTAAAAAAACTATACATTTATAGTCTTCATGTATTTACATTTGTAATATTTATGCGATATTAATCTAAAATAATGTAATATTTATATATATTATGCTCTGGTCGCCTTAGTGGATATCAGCTATGGTTTTGGTTATTTTTATATATTTGAGTTATAAAAATGTGGTGGGAACCCTTGGGATAAATTTATGTATAGGATAATATCCTAATGTTTTTAATAATAAAATATTATATGTTTTTCTAGAAAATATATCTTTTTAGATATTGTAAAGTGGTTATGTTTGTAGCACATATGCACCTAGTAGTAATAAATATGAAATGGGTGGATTTGGTATTGAGTTGGTCTTCACTAGTGCATGATGGGTGGGACTAAGACTGCATAATTCGCTAAACACTCATAGGGGATATTATTCAATTAATTCACATTCTATTTCTGAACCATTAATAAGGATTTAAATAAATGATTTCAATGTATAGCCTTTCAATGGTTTGATAATATGGATTTATAATTTAAGACATCTCATGAATTATTTAGGTGAATATATGATTTTTCACTCAGTTTGTTATAAATTTATTCTTAAACTAAGTTTTTGGGTTTGGTTAATGGAATGAACCAGAATGAGTTTCATAGAAAATGGATGTGATGATCAATGAAATGACCATCTTTATAAGAAAATAAATGGATTTGGGGTAGGGATGTAACATATTATGGTTATGATCACTGAAATCTCAAAAAATATGAGTTGTAAAAAATATCATGTTGATATTATGAATACATAATAGAGGTAGAAACATCAAATTTAATCATTTATGTTAAAACACCACCTTGTTTATATGTGTCTTCTGATTTTCTAGTTTTAAAAAAATGGATCAATTTGATTGAAAACCTATTTTTCATTTTATAGTTCTTACACCAAGTGAAAGTCATCTTAATAGTCTATCACTTATTAGGAATATTTTATTAATGGAGAAATATAATGAAGAATACAATTAATTTTGTAGAAATAAAACAAATGAAATGATAGAGTTTTAGGAGGGTAATTCTCAGTAATTACTTCCCTTGAACTCTACATACAAAAATTAAGGGGTAATTTCTAGAGTTTAAGTAAAAGGTTGATAAATCCATCAGTACTGATGAAGAAAACATTAAAAAGACTATTAAGTTATTCATATGGATTTATCATCAGACTAAATGTATTTTTGAACATTTATTTAGTGGTTTGAAGAAAATTATTATAAAGGAATTAGGTATAAGGTAATTTGAAAACAATAAATATATTTCTTAATGATCACTCATAGTGGAAAAGAAAGCTAGAAACCCTTATTTTAGTATTTATGGTGATTAAAAGGGGAATATTATGTTTTATGAAATCTCTAGTTGTATCTAACATCGATAGAGGAAGATTCAAACTCTTATATTCCAAAAATATGGGAAGAAGCAGTTAGGTAATTTCATGGAAGGAATGAGAATGTGTATCAAGTGTGGGAGGCTTGACCAATATAAAAAATGTATGGTAAAGTGATATTAATAGTATATTAAATGAAAAGAGTACATAAAAAGATAAAACGAATCAAGAACCCAAAATTTTGTGTTTTATAGGAAAGGATTTTGGTTATTAAGTGAATCAATGCCTTCCTCTAAGGGATAATGAGGATAATTATCCTTATAAACCTCTAAAGTGAAAGGATAACTGTAAATAATAAGAAATCACAACTAATTGAGTGGGATAAGAGAACAATGTGTTGAAAGTTAAATTTACCATCCATGTTGGGATTTTAAATGTTATATTTGATTTATGTTAAACACAAACTTTTATATTTTATGAATTTTTAAATAGTTTCATATTACTAACTTAGTGATTAGATATTGAGTTATAGGTGAAAACACCTAGTGATGCAATCATTGTCACGACCCGTCCTCGGGACTCATTCCATGACTTCCCCAAGCCCACCTCCCATAGGCCAGGGGATGGGGACTGGAACCAAGGCATAAATCCTGACAAAAAGGGGAAGGCATTGCCTTTATAATGTAAAAAAAACACCACAGAGTAAGCAAGAAAAAGTAAACACTAAGTAAAATTGGGTACAATAGTTAGTGCAGAAAAGTAAGTGGGCCAGAATACAAACCCAAACTAAAATTATATACATATGGAAATAAAGTACAACAACTGAAAAGTAAAGCAGCAACGCCGAGCCGTCCACTGGAAATCCCACCTGAAGGGTGGGTACAGATAGCCTCCTCAGCTCCTCGGGTCCAGCCGTCCGCTCTGTGTACGTCCCACCCAGTGGTCCACCACTAGATACCGACTTGCTCCATAAGCCTCAACCACGATCAGCGATGTTTGTCGTCAGCATCCAACACAATGTAGTGCGGGCATAGCCTGTGCAGGGGTGAGTATACACTACTCAGTAGGGACCCCGAGACCCTCGAAGGTCTCCCAGAATCCACAAAGGATAACCCACATAGGAAAGATACAATCACGATGTAATATCCAACACTACATAGGTATATGCCAATACATATACCTATGTCAACAATTCTAGTTCGGCTCCAACATCCGAGCCCAAGTTTGATCATGTCCACACTGGATAGTACAACCCAATCCACACATGAAAGCACAACCCAATCCACATAATAAACCAGGCCAATCATATCGAAGATAATGCTTGAAATTCAAGACTCAACTCACATAGGTATACATATTTTGTAATGAAAATGTAGATGATTAGATGTAGAAACTGATTCATCTATATGGGACCCACATAGGATACAAGTACTATAGTCGTCACCACTGAACCCACGGAGGATTCCAGTATGGTTGTCATCGTCGTCGAACCCACAGAGGATTCCAGTACGATAGTCTTCATCGTCGAACCCATAGCTGCTGGGAAACTCCTCCTCTATCGAGTACAGTGGGTCTGCAACTACAACTTAAGTGCTTCCCACTATCCTTGGACTGTTGTAGTACTCCACCTGTCGAGTATTGTTGGACTGCTATTACAACCAAGTGCTTCCCACCATGGGTCTTCCACTACAACCAAACGCTCCCCATCATATCCTACAGAGGTACTCATTCTGTTGAGTATCGCGGGTCTACCACTACAACAAAGCGCTCCTCCACCGAGGGTCTGCCTCTATAACCAAGGGCTCCCCACTGGGCTATCGAAACACTCCGAGTCGATCGATCAGCAGTCGTTAAGTCTTAGCCAGCTCTAGGGTTTCCACACACAGCACGCTTGTTCCGAGAGGGTCCACTCCACGAGCCAAGAGGTTGATAAATCAACTGTCATGTAGAACAGAGTTGATATATCACAAAGATCCATCACATCAAAAGGAACACAACGCGACAGACGGTGCGTCGATCGGACGCCCGTTCTGAAAGTTATTGGTTTTTTCGTCCCAGGGGCCTAGTTGGTTTTTAAGCTAAAACCAACACAACCGTACTCCAGCTGCATCCAAACCTCGAGCGAAGTAAGCCTAATAAACCGTCTCACTAATAGGAATTTAACAAAGTCAACGACACATCAATCGGGCGTCTGGAGCTGAAGTTCTAAGTGTTTTCGCTCCGAGGGCCTGGTTGGTTTCGTGTTCGAACCAACCTGGCCATACCCAATGTTCTTCGAAAACTTTATTGTAATATATCGAAACGACCGTCTCGATCTAGGGATTGCATCACAACTGACGGTGCATCGATCAGAGGTTCGTGGCCCAAGTTAAGTTCATTTTAAAGAACCTGTCCGGTTTTAGGGGGTTTTGGGCCCAGACCGACCCGGCCCAAGACCCCCTGGGTCGGCCCAAACCGAGTTGACCTAACCTAGGTCCGGGTCCGGACCATTAGGGTGCGACCTGGTCCGGTGGGCGCAGCCCGCCCAGCCGGCACGACCCAGCCCCGCCCTCGCGGGCCGACCCGGCGTGGGCATCGTGCGCCGCGTGATCGCAGAAGGGGGGTGCCGCCACCCATTCAGACCGAACAGCGGAACCGCGGGGGTCCGCCATGTCGTGATGACCGGGGGTCAAACCCCTAGTTTTCCTAGAAATTGGCTGGTCGTAATGGCCGGCCAGCTCACCCGCGGGACCAGTTGGTCCCACCCTCCAGCGTACCAGCTTCCGGAGGCTCCTGCCACCCACCCTTGCTCCGTCACGGCCTTGGTCTGAACGGCGTCGTGCGATGGCGTCGTGCCCCTCCTCCGCGGCGCCGCTCCGGCCATGGTCTCTACGTGGTTCTCTGGCACGGCGCGATGGTGCTGGGCCCCTTCGCCGTGGCCCGACTCCGGCCGCGGCTTCGTTCGGCCTCAACGGCGTGGCATGACGGTGCCACGCTTCTTCTTCGTGTTCCTCCTTGATTCCGCGCGGTGCCGTTTCACCGCGCCGCCATCGTTCGAGCCGCAATGAATTCAACAACAAGGGGGAGGAGGGTAGGCCATGTTCATGCGGTCCAACCTCCTCCCATTATAAAGATAACAGGCAGCCCAAAAAAAATCTTCTTCAAAGCGAGAACAAATTTAATCCACAAATTGAACTCAAACCCCTACCTTGATGAAGTCTTCTAATGTGGATCGTCACTGGGAAAGGACATCGCAGAAGACGGCGTCGTGGATCGAGGCTCTGTAAGCGTCGTCGGTGTTCGCCCGATGAAGGATGTGTCGCATCATCGTTCTTCGAAGAAGGCGTCTCTCACCGACTACGGAGAGGGAAGAAAACGGTACGACGATATCCCCTTGCGGTGACAGAGTTCTTCATCGTAGACTTGATGTTCTTCGCGTTCTTCAATGAGGAAGACGATGTTCTTCAGAGTGCAAGAGTTCTCTTCTCCACTTTTCGCACAAAAAAACAACCCCCCAATAAAATAAGACATTGTATCATTTTATTCACACACACAAATGTCTTGATTAATTTTATATTCAAAAAGATCTCATTCAATTAATTATATTAATTGAAGAGCCTTTAATAGTCCAATTAATTGCGAGAGTTGACTTGTCATTTAAAAGGTGTGCGGGTGAGTTACAAAAAATAATGGGGGGTTTACAAACATAAAGGGAGGTTGAGAAAATTGAAAAGGTGGGGCTCGTGTGGGCCCCACCCCAACTTCCTTGCATCTTCCTTTTCCACAACGCTTAACCATCGGTAAATAAATAAAAATAAATTGTTAAATAATTTTATTTTTATTCCTCACATTTTTAACATCTCCTCCCAAGCAAACACAACTCTAGGAAAATTATTCCTAAGCAATTACCAGCGATGCGGTTCCATCGGTGCCCTTGGATTTCGATTCCTATCACCATTTAAAAATTTAAGAAAAATCGCTCGTTCGTTCCCTGAATGTACCCGAGCTAAACTTCGAAAATTGATCCCGGGCACAACGGGCCTCAGAATCAGGTGTCGTTAGAAACTTCATACTCGTAAAATCCCAAAGAAAATTAAGAAAAAATTTCCCTTGAAATTTATGGGTCTTTACATTACTCCAACCCCAGGGCTTTACGTCCCCGTAATGATAGACCACAATCTAGGGGAACAAATGAGGGTACTGAGCACGCATCTGAGCCTCCCACTCCCAAGTGCTCTCCTGGAGGTTCTCTTGCTACCATCTGATGCACACTAAAGGATTATACCGCCCATCTAGGAACCACTCATGTCGATACTTGATCTCCACTGGGACCTCCACAAAATTCGCCACATAGTCAATGTCCAACTCCCCATGGTCGATGATATGCGTCGGGTCGTGCACGTATCTCCTCAGCTGAGATATGTGGAAGACATCGTGCACCCGGTGCAACTGAGGTGGTAGAGCCAGGTAGTAAGCCACCTCGCCTATCCTCTTGAGAACCTGGAATGGTCTGATGAAGTGCAGAGATAACTTTTATCCATGGCTAAATCTTCTTAATCCACATCGAGGTGAGACCCGTAAGAAAACGTGGTCACCATCCTTGAACTCTAGTGGTCTCCGCCTCCTAACAACATAGGACTTCTGTCTACTCTGTGCAGTCCTCATCTGCTCTAGGATGATCTGCACCTTCCTTGACTTAGCAAGAACCATCTTTGGTTCTACACGTACTCACTCCAACACTATCCACAATGGATATTTAAAAACGCGACCATCTATTGTCTTTCAACTCCTAACAGCTGAATGCCCGATCTCATACTAAGAGCATGTGCTACAATGTTCCCCTTTCCAGAAGTATAACCTATCTCAATGTCATAGTCTTGGAGGAACTCAAGCCATCGCTATTATCTTAGGTTCATGTCCATATGAGAAAATATATACCTGAGACTATTGAGTTGGTGAGAATCGTAAACCGTTCGCTCGACGAACAATGGGTGAGACTAGCCATATGTAAGAACTTAACCCCACCCTTCTTCATCTACGATCTATAAGAGCTGCTGAGATTCCTCCTCTGTCGAAAAGAGAAATCTAGTTTCATCCCCTGGATGAACCACGTCCATTGCCTAACACAGTCAATCCTAACATGAATGTTACTATTTCATGCCATGGACGACGTCGTAAGACCTCGACGCTACTACCAATATATCCAACCGTTACTCTCCCCTACAAGGGTCGAGTCACCCAATCGGCAACAGTGTGTGGTCACTAAGTCTCCTCCAGTATGAATCTCTAAAGTGATGGTCAAGTCAAAAGTTTTAACCGGAACCTCTCAGTATCAATTACATAAAAAGAATATGAAAGAAAATGTCACAAGAATAAGTGTCTATTATTATTGCAGCTCAAGGTATAAAGACACAAAGCATCCACAAACAAACACCAACAAAGCTAGAAGCAACATGAACAAAAGTCTCCATGTCTGGAGATTGTCACGCTCCTATACATATGCTCCCGGAGCTCCATGATCATAGGCCTCAGCTGCCTGAAGCTGAGCTCTCCCCTATCCACCCGTTCCCTGCGGTCGGGGTGGTCTTCCTAGTGGTGGTGGTGGTAGGGCATCAAAGCATCGCCCACCACCCGCTGCTCGGCCAGCTCCTCCACCACGTCCGCCTACTCCCTACGGACCACCATGGCCAAACCTCTTCCTGTGAGGTCCCTCTACCACCTTCTGTTCATCTGCAGGACGAGTCGGGCAGTCTCGTGCCATGTGACCCTGCCCGCCACATGCATAGCACTGCCTGCTCCTCGTATAGCTGGATCTCTTTCGTGTGCCCCTCATAACCGAATCTGTATCCTAAGATTGCTCGTCTGATGGCATGTCCCTCTTGGACCTCTGCGTCATCAGTCTACTTCCAACTGGAGAAGACTTCGCTATGGGTCGTCCTGCGGAGGGTCTCGCCGCTGAGGATTGCTCGGTGAGAAAACTCTCTACTAGAAGGGATCTCTCTAACACCTCTACCTGTGTTGGAATTTTGAGGGAGATCATCAAAGACCTGATCTCATGCCTCAGTCCCTGCTCGAAGTTCCGAGCCCGGAAGAACGGTTCTCGTACCATATCTGTGGAGTAGCGTGAGAGATCAGTAAATCTCGCCGAGTACTAGGCTACCGTCATGTTGCCATGCCGCAACTGTAGTAGCTCCTGAATGCGCACCGTACGGAGGGTGGATGGGATGAAATCTGATTGGAAGAGACTCTCAATGTCCGTCTATAGGAGAGATGCCTCGTCATGCACCTGGAGCATCAATCTCCACCATCTCCCTGCTGCCGCGTGTAAGAGGTTCGCTGTAAGGATCACCATGAGGTCTGCCGGTGTCCACACTAACCTGAAAACTCAAACTATAGCCTCCAGCCAATCCTTGTCTTCCTGAGGTTCTGTCTCCCCATGAAACCTGGGCGGTCTCTGGTGCTGAAACTTGTGCAGTTCACTAAGGCGATGTTAACTCTCACTAGCTGGGGCTGGTGGCATCGGTGGCTCAGCGGGTAGAGGTATTGCTAGTGCCTCTACCGAAAAAGGGCCCTGCACCGAGGCCTCGTCTCTTGGTGGGCTGTCGTTTCACACAATGCTCAGAACCCTAGTTGGCTACCATTCTGGGGCTATCCTGAAAATAAACAGGTGCGCCACGGTCAAAATAGTATACCTAGTGAGCTGACAGAAATTATTAACAATGAAAACTTTTGAAACACACATGCAATCAATGTTTTTTTGCACTGAGTCGGAAATCAGAAGTCTGGGTCCTGGTGTACAGATACGTCGGCCGCCGCACCAACACTGGACTCCCTGGACTGATAACCACACTCAATACCCTTAACAATACTGCTTCACATAGAAGAATGATCAGAGTCTTGAGTTCTGAGGTAGAACTGAACTCTTGTGATACCAATTTGTCACGACCAATCCTCGGGACCCGTGTCGTGACAACCCCAAGCTCGCCTCCCATATGCTAGGGGCTGGCGACTAGCACCAAGGCATAAATCCTGAAAAAAGGGAATTCATTGACTTTATAAAGTAAACAAACCCCATAGAGTAAGCAAGCAGAAGTAAACACTAAGTAAAACTGGGTACAATAGTAAGTGCGGAAAAGTAAGTGGGCCAGAATACAAACCCAAACTAAAAGTATATACATCTAGAAAGAAAGTACAGCAACTGAAAAGTAAAGCAGCAATGCCGAGCCGTCCACTGGATATCCCACCTGAAGGGTGGGTACAGATATCCTCCTCAGCTCCTCGGGTCCAGCCGTCTGCTCTGTGTAGGTTCCGCCCAGTGGTCCACCTTTAGAAACCGACTTGCTCTTCATGCCTCAACCACGATCAGCACTGTCCATCGTCTGCATCCAACACAACATAGTGTGGGCATAACCCATGCAGGGGTGAGTATACGCTACTCATTAGGGACCCCGAGACCCCCAAAGGTCTCCCAAAATCCACAAAGGATAATCCACATAGGAAAGATACCATCACGAAGTAACATCCAACACTACTTAGGTATATGACCATACATATACCTAAGTCTAAAATTCAATTTCGTCTCCAACATATGAGCCCAAGTTCGATCACGTCCGCACAGGATAGTACAACCCAATCCACACAGGAAATCACAGCCCAATCCACATAGGAAAGAAAGTCAATCATATCAAAGATAATGACTGAAAGTCAACACTCAGCTCACACAGGTATACATCATTTGTAATGAAAAAGGAGATGATCAGATGTAGTTACCGATTCATCTAGTTGGGACCCACGTAGGATAAAAGTACTGTAGTCATCACTGCCAAACCCATGGAGGATTCCAGTATGGTTGTCGTCATCGTCTAACCCACCGAGGATTCCAGTACGATAGTGTTCATCGTCGACCCCATAGCTTCTGGGGAACTCCTCCTCTATCGATTACATTGGGCATGCCTCTACAACCAATCACTTCCCAATAACCTTGGACTGCTGTAATACTCCACCTGTCGAGAATTGTGGGCCTGCTGCTAAAACCAAGTGCTTCCCACCATGGGTCTGCCGCTACAACCAATCGATCCCCCTCATAGCCTACAGAGGTACCCCTTTGGTTGAGTATCATGGGTGTGCCACTACAAACATGCGCTCCTCCACTGTGGGTATGCCTCTACAACCAAGCACTCCCCAATGGGCTATCGAAATACTCCGAGTTGATCGATCAGCAGGCGTCAAGTCTCAACCAGCTCTAGGGTTTCCGCACACAGCACACTTGTTCCGGGAGGGTCCGCTCCACGAGCCAAGAGGTCAATACATCAACTATCACATCGACCAGAGATTATGTATCTCAATGTTCCTTCACGTCAAAAGGAACACAACTTGATAGATGGTGCGTCAATCGGAGGCCAGGTCTGAGAGTTATTGGATTTTCGTCTCAGGGGCCTGGTTGGTTTTTAAGCTAAAACCACCCTAACCATACTCCAGCTATATCAAAACCTTGATCAGAGTAAGCCAAAAGAACTTTCTCACTAAGAGGAATTCAATAAAGTCGACGGAACATCAATCGGACGTCCGGAGCTCAAGTTATAAGTGTTTCCTCTCTGAGGGCCCTGTTGGTTTCGTGTTCGAACCAACCCAGCCATACACAATGTTCTCTGAAAACTTGAGTGTAATATTCCAAAACTACCATCTTGATCTAAGAATCGCATCGCAACTGACAGTGCATCGATCGGAGGTCAGTGGCCCATGTTACGGGCATTTAAACGAACCTGTCTGGTTTTAGGGGTTTTTGGTCCCGGACCGACCCGACCCAAGACCCCCTGGGTCAGCCCGAACTGGGTCGACCCGACCGAAGTCCGGTTCCAGCCCATTTGGGTGCGGCCCGGCCCGGTGGGCGTGGCCTGGCTCGGTGCGGCCTGGGCGGCCTGGGCGTCCGGTCGGCCCGGCGATGGCGTCGCGCGCCGCGTGAGCGCGGAAGAGGGGTGCCGCCACCCCTTCAGACCAAACGGTGGACCCGCGGGGGTCCACCCTACCGCGTTGACAGGGGGTCAAACCCTCGGGTTTTCCAGAAACTGGCCAGCTGTAACGGCCGACTAGCTCACCCGCGGGACCAGTTGGTCCCGCCCTTCAGCGCACCAGCGGCTCCGGCCGCCCTCCCTTGCTCCGCCGCGGCCAAAGGCCACGGCCTTGGTCCGACCGGAGTGGGGCAACGGTGCCGTGCCGCTTGACCGCGACTCGACTCCGGTCGCGGCTTTGTTCGTTGTCAACGGCGCCGCGCTTCTTCGTCGTGTTCCTCCTTGATTCTGCGCGGTGTCGTTGAACCGTGCCACCTTCGTTCGAGCCGCTACGAATTCAACAACAAGGGGGAGGAGGGTCGGCTGTGTTCATGCGGTCCGACCTCCTCCCGTTATAACGATAACAGGCGGCCAAAAAATTAAAAAAAATATTCATCAAAGCGAGCACAAATTTAATCCACAAATTGTACTCAAACCCCTACCTCGATGAAGTCGTGGAACGAGGATCGTCGCGGGGAAAGGACGTCATGGAAGACGGCGTCACAGAAGACGGCGTAGCGGATAGAGGCTCCATAAGCGTCATCAGTGTTCTCCCGATGAAGGATGCAGCATGTCGTCGTTCTTCAAAGAAGGTGTCTCTCACCAGCTGCGGAGAAGGAAGAAGACGATATGGAAATCTCCCCTTGCGGTGACGGAGTTCTTAATCATAGACTCGGAGTTCTTTGCGTTCTTCGCTGAGGAAGATGATGTTATTCAGAGTACAAGAGTTCTCTCCTCCTCTTTTCGCACAACAAAACAACCCCCCAATAAAATAAGACATTGTATTATTATATTCACACACACACAAGTCAACATTAATTTGAAATTTAAAAAGTTCTCATTCAATTACCTAAATTAATTGAAGATCCTTTAACAGTCCAATTAATTTCGAGAGTTGACTTGTTATTTAAAAGGGGTGTTGGTGAGTTACAAAAAATAATGGGGGGTTTGAAAACATAAAGGAAGGTTGATGAAATTGAAAAGGTGGGGCTCGTGTGGGCCCCACCCCAACTTCCTTGCATTTTCTTTTTCCACAACGCTTAACCATCGGTAAAGAAATAAAAATAAATTGTAAAACAATTTTATTTTTATTCCTCACATTTTTAACATATCCTCCTGAGAAAACACAACTCCAAGAAAAGTCATCCTAAATAATTACCGGCGTTGCGGTTCCATCGGTGCCCTCAGATTTCGATTCCGAGAACCGGTTCAAAGTTAGGAAAACCGGCTCATCTGTTCACTGAATGTACCCGAGATAATCTTCGGAAATTTATTCCGGGCACACCGGGCCTTGGAATCTGGCGCCTTCATAAACTGAGTACTCGTAAAATCCCAAAGAAAATTAAGAAAAAATTTCCCTTCATATTTACGGGTCTTTACAATCATCACATCTCATATCTATAACGTCTAACTGATTGAATTTTTTGGAGTCTTATTCCTAAATAAAATTTTAATCTTCCACTAATTTAATTTAATATAATTTTTGGCATGGATTGGATCTCTTTATATAGATCCCATATAAATTTTTGAGAAAGGGAAGTCATATTTTTTATCCCAAATATTCAAATGATTTAAAATCTATATAAGGATGAACATGAAAATCCATTGAAAATTACTTCCATTTTATGGGTATCGCTACATTATTGAAGGATATTTATCTCAAATGGTTGGGGAGAAAATAAACATAAAAAAATATGCATATTTTTTGGTTTATTCTGATGTATTTTCTGAATACTTGCCTACTCAGCTCCCAAAATATTAATGTATAGTTTCCAATAGAACCCAAACCTGTTATTGTGCCTATTTCAAATACTCCTTATGGAAGGTCCCTAATTAAGTTATAAAAATAAAATAATCAACTCCAAGAGAATATAAAAAAGGATTTATATGTCTGAGTGCATCGCCATGAGGGGAACCAGTTCTTTTTATTAAGATTAAATATTGGTCAGTGCATCTTTTCATTGATTATTGAGGACTTAAAAAATCACGATCTAGAACAAGTATCATTTTCCCCATATTAATAACTTTTTTATCCATCTATGTGTAGATCAATAATTTTTGAAAAATTACATTTACATTGAATGTCATCAACTGAGCATTAAGAACGAAGATGTATTAAATAAAACCATCTATATATGGTATGTTCATTATGAATTTATAGTTATGAGATTTGGACTTACCATTTCCAACACTATATATATGAATCTATTGAATGTTGTATTTAGTTACTACCATGATTATTTATTTCAACTAATTATAGATTATATTCTAATATATTCAAATACATTGATGATATGTTGAATATTAAGTCGAATACCATGAGGAAAGACAATTATTATTCCATATTTTTCATGTGTGAATTTAATCAATATATGGTTCCAATATTGGGTCATATAATCTCATGTGAGGGTAAATAGGTGGACCCTTCAATGATGGAAGTTTTTAACCGATGGACTAGACTAACCACAGTAATTGAGATCCATTATTTCCATCTATTATATTGATACTATCGATACTTTTTGATGGATGTATCCTGGATAATTAATACATTAACCAACTTTAAATGTAAGGGATAAGATTTTTGTGGATATGTTAATTTTAGTAAATTTTTAAGGAGTTACAAAGAATGTTGGTTAGTGGAAATATCCTCATACAACCCTAAAATAGAGAATGTTTTTTGATCATTAGCGATGCATCGAATAAAGGAATGGGATAAGTCATCCTTAATAATGAAAAGGTGATAGCTTATTCCTCTGACTAATTGAAAATAAAAGAGAATAATTACTTGAATAATGATGTTTATCAAGAAGAAGTATGTTTTGAAATGAATATATAAAGGAATTATTTATATTAAGAGAGGTGTGATATATATAATAATAATAAATTATTGAAGAATACATTCACACCAAAAGATTTGTGTATTCATTATTGAAGATGGTTGGAGATGATCAATGATTATGAATTCTAAATACATTACCTCCCAGGGAAAGAGAAAAATGTGGTTGGTGATCTAATTTTATAGTACCTTTCTTGTTTTTTCATAATGTGAATTCAAAAAGATCCAATATTGATGGATTTATAGAATATAGATCTTGAAATAATGAGAAAATGGTTAAATCATATCTTTCATATATTCATTTTCAATCATCCATCAATGTGAGAATTAAGGAGTTGAAAAAGGAGGATGTGGAATAATAGAAGAAGGTGAAATTTTTTCCTGAGATCAATCTTGATAATGATAGAATTGTAAGGTTCAAGAAAAGAGTATCTATATTATATATTGGAATAATCTTAGAGTTTTTCATTATCTATTCATCCTAGATGTATGAAGATATATAGATATATAAAATAGTAATTTTGGTGGGTCGACATGATAAAAGGTATTATAATGTATGTATCTTGGTGCTCAGTAAAGTATCATGTTAAAGATGATAGATATAAGTCTAATAGTATGTTATAACTATTACCTATAACATAATGGAAATGGGAAAACAACACTATATATTTCATCAAAGGACTCCCCAAAGAATCAAAATCCCATAATGTTATTTGGGTTATAATCTATCGCCTTATAGAATCAGTACATTTTATTTCCATTAGAAAATATTAATCTATTGATTTTATTTCCCCCATATGAATTAATAAAATAGTAAAATTTCATAGAGTACATCATTCTATCTTATCTCATCCTGATCTAAGGTTTACCTCAATGTTCTACAAATGTCTTCAACAAGATTGATATATAATGTTGATATTCAGTACAACTTATCACCATTAGAAAAATTAATTATCTAAGAGAACGATTAATAACCTAGGGGAAATTTTTAGATATTTTTCTATGAATTTCAATAGTGGGTGGGATCAACACCTTCATTTGGAGGAATTTTCTTATTGTAAATATATTCAATCAATCATTCAACTGGATGATTGTGGTACTTTATATACAGGAAGTGAAAAAAATCCAACATGATGTCATAAATTTTTAAAATTAAAACTATTGTGTCCTAATCAAGCTAAATAAATGGAAGATAAGGTTATAACTATTCAACAGGACATCATGATATCTCAATGTCAATAAATTATCGATTCAAAGAATCATCAGTAATATTATGTGTTCAATGTCGGTGAAGAGGTGTTTCTAAGGATATCCGCTTGGAATAAGGTTATGAGATTTGGAATAAAGGGGATGTAAATCCCTATATATATCGGCCCATTCATGATTAATTATTAGAAATTAATGGTTTATTATCACATTGAATTTCCACCAAATCTCCATCAATTTCATTATATTTTCCATTTATCGTTTTTGAGGAATTGTATACCTAATCCTTCGCATGTTTTGAATTCATAGGTGAAACCATTGGATCATGAGATTTCTTATGATGATTATTTAATGGTTCTTCTAGATCATATAATGAATGTTTTTTGAAAAAATACCAATCACCTGGCCAAAGGTTTTTGGTGAAACCATCAATTTGAGGGAGCTAAATGGGATCCTAACGATATGATGAGGTAGAGGTATCCTCATTTTTTTATTTCACAGTACTATCTTTTAAATGATAAAATCATATAAGGGGGTATAATTTAACACCATAAGATTTTATAGTACAATTTCCCTCTATGAATTATATTTCTTTGATTGATTTCCTAACATGAAACATTATTCTTTAGTGAAACTGTGATATATAATAAAAATATTTTTTAAAAAGTGATTATTCAAATATTGCTATATAATATTTAGTATTAATAGAAATAACCATATTATGAATGGAATATTTTGAAGAATTATATAATTCCAATTTATTTATTAATTCATAATTAATATATTTTCAGAATTTTCATTTTATGCTTCAAAAATGTATTTTCTGGAAAATTGGTATTTATTGTTTGTTTTGTGCATAAATTATAACTAATTTATTCTCATTTTTAAAAAAATATTTGAAAAATTTTATATCATTTTTTTAATCTTCATTTAATAATATTTTTAGGATGAATTATTATGAATTTTCAAAAAATATTGATTTTTTTAGTAAATAGTAAAAAACATAGATTTTTCGAATACTATAACTTTTTAGTCATTATTGCGATGAAATCTTTGATTAATAATTTAGAGATCCATTTTCTTGACCAAATATATTTTTATGGATTAACATAAAACTTTTAAAACATTTTTTTTATTTTTGGAACCCATGATTGACTTTTGTGAGCTTAAGTTATATTTTATTCGAATTTTAATCTATTTTTAGGTATTTACATTTAATGGTATTGTTGGAAAGTTAAATTTTCTTTTTTATTGACCAAAAATTAAAATTGACTTCCTTTTATTAAATAAAAAATGGATGAAAAATACATTTTTACTTGATTACAATTTAAAAAAATTACACTTCAATCAAGCATTTTCTTAAAAACTGTTTTTCATGAGTTTTGAATTCTTATATTAAATGTTATTTTTGATACCTATAGGAATAGTTTCTGATAAAATTGATTCTAAATTTTCAATCATAATTTATAAAATCTAGAATAATATCATTTTTATTTGTTTTCTTATAATTACGTGATAATCGTAAAAAAATTAGAATGTCATGGTTAATGCTACAATGGTTTTAAAGAGGTTTAACTGTGAGATGAGGATTAAAATTTTTCATTAACGTGTGTAAATGCGATTGGATGAGTTTATTTTTAACCTATCACATATTATATATGAATTTGTGTCACCATAGTTCCATTTTACTAGATTATGATCTATATTATATTTAAATCTTTCATGTAATTCCAAGTGTGTTCCTTCCCCCACCTGTAAATGGGACCCCTATATTGAAAAATCCACACCCTAATAACATCCAATATTCCATTACTTCATCCAGTATCTTATGATCTTACCCTATGATTATCCTAAGAGGGAATAAGTTATGAGTCAAAGGAGGTCTCTTGATGAAGAGGTAATAGTGATACCTGACTCTTTCAAAGTTTATTTCATCTTATACATCTTAAAAATAAATATCACACTTCCTAATATAATTAATATAGTGTAAAAAATATTTTTTTACGTTATTATAATTATATGTCAACCATATTCCACATTATTTCCATCAAATGGGAAATGAAAGTATCACTAATGCATTTGTGTGGATTTACACCTCCATGTAACAATATGATTCATTTTACATCACCATCATTCATGGTTGGTTATTATGATTGATTTTATATTTATATATAAAATTTATTAAATAATTATTTTTATTAAATTATATTATATTATCTAATTTTTTACTTTATCATTTGTTGAAATATGATAGTGTCGCTCGTGCGTACGTGTGGATTACCACCTCCACGAAGCGATGGAATATATTTTTCATTTCTCATTTGCATGGATTGTAATAATGATATTTTTATTAAATATATATGATATATTATAATTTAACAACTATTTTTTATGGTGAATAATTATTTACCTTTCATTCATTTCATTCATAAAAAAGTGGAAACATTACTCGTGTGTATGTACGAATTACCGTCTCCATGAAGTGATATAAATTACTTTTCATTACTAATTTGTATGAAGAGTTATAAAATTTTACATAATGATTAAATATTAAACTTATTATATTATTAAAATTCTAAAAATTATTTAACCGTGATCATACTATGTGTATTCAAACAATAGAACCAAAACATGGATGAAAAATGAAAAAAATTATCACCCAGAAAAGTTATTTAAATAAAGAATTGATAATCAATCGGTGAAAACATATTATATGTAAATAATATATGGTATTGTATATATGAAAATGGTTCTGTAATATATTTATAATAAATCAATATTTATTATATATGGTTTTAAATTAATATAATGTAAGATGAGACTAAAGGTAAGGGTTTATGTTCCATTCTCATTTCTTTTTTGGATTATTTATATTAGATTTCCTCTAAGGAAAATTATATGATACCTATAATAAGACCTCGTATATTTTCTTCTACTATTATTATTATTATAATTTTAAATTATTAATACCATTTTCCACTCTTTGGTATTTAAAATGGTTCAGAAAATTATTTAAATACAAAATATCCTAACTTCCTCTTTGGGTTAATAAATTTTTCATCCACATCCTTGTTCTTTAAAATGTTTTCATGAATATAATTTTCTATGATCCAATTACTTTTTAAATTAATTTTTAACTATGTTTTAATTTATTTTTAATGGTTTAAAAATTAAATGTTTAAATTTTTTTCAAACATTCTTTTTATGAAATTTTTAAAATTGTGTGAAAGAAATCTATGTTTTAACAAATACGACATGAATGAATTTTCCCACATTCATGATCATTATTTTGTTTAAATATTCCATTGCAATTTTTCAAGGTTATTTTCAAAGAAATGTATTTTTTCAATATTTTGCAAATTATTAGATAAATGTTATCAAAATGATAGGATATTTTCATCATGTTTTCAATGAAATATTCAAATGACCTTTTAAAGGTATTTTTTATCTATTTAATAATCCTTTCAAGATTAAAACACTTGATTTGGAATATGATCTTATGATTCATCCAATTTTTTCACAATATATATTATGATTATAATGAATAATGAATAATTCTATCAAAACCATTACATATTCACATGTAAATTAAGCTATAATAAAATATTTATAGAATTTCTTCCGTTGATATGGGTTATGATATATTTAAACGATGTAATGAATTTAATTTAATTTTGATGGATTATGATATAATGAAACAATAAATGTTTTTTAAGATCTTTTGGAAAATTTATAGTTTAATGTTTTATGAAGGGATGGCCATTTATAGTGTCACGACCCATCCTTGGGGCCCGTGTCGTGACTACCCCATGCCCGCCTTCCATAGGCCAGGGGCAGCCGACTAGCACCAAAGGCGTAAAACTCAGAATCTGGGAAGGCATTGCCTTTATAAAACATAAACACATCCAACCAGAGTACAAGCGGAAGTAAAACACTAAGTACAAAAGAAAGTGCTGAAAAGTAAATGGGCCAGATTACAAACCCAACTGAGAAGTTCAACTACAACTGAACGAAATACAATAGAAAAGACAAACAGCTGGAAGGTAGAAGCAGCTCCTGGGGCGTCTACCTCGGATCCTACCTGAAGGATAGGATAAAGATAGCCTCCTCAACTCTCTCACCCGCCAACCTGCTCCGAGTACCGTCTCGTCGTGAAGTCCATCTCTGGGTACTGACTCATCGTGAGGTCCAACTCTGGGTACTTACTCGTCGTGATGTCCACCTCCGGGTACCGTCCAGTCATCGTACACTCAATCTAAGTCATCGTTGTCTGTCGTCTGCATCCAACACAATGAGGTGCGGGCATAGACCATGCAGGGGTGAGTATACGATACTCAGTAGGGACCCCGAGACCCTCAAGGTCTCACTAAATCCAACAAGGATAATCACAAATAAAGTTCTCAACAGATAACCCTTACTTAGGTATAAGCCCATACTTATACCTAAGTTATGACGTAACCCATCTCAGCCACGAGATATCACACAGATAGGAAGTCGAGGGATAACCACTACTTAGGTATATGCCCACACATATACGTAAGTTATCAAGTAACCCATCTCAATCATGAGGAAAACACAAAGGTCATTGACTCAGCTCAAACGAGGATTTTCATTAATGATATCGAAACCGAAACTACGGAAGAGCTCTCTCTCTATCGAGTACTCCAATCATGTCACGACACTGAGGCGCTGCTCACTAACCTAATACTGATGAGGTAATCCTCCTTTCGAGTACCACAGGTCTTCCACCCAAACACAGTAGTGCTCCCCACCGGGGTCTGCACCCAAACACAGTAGTGCACCCCCCCCCCTAATAGCCTGCAAAGGTACTCCTTCTGTTGAGTACCACGGGTCTTCCACCAAAACACAATAGTTCTCCCCGCTGTGGGTCTGCCACCCAAACATAGTAGTGCTCCCCACTGGGCTATACAAGTCCCTCTGACTCAAATCGGACAACCAGTCTTCAGGTCTCAGCCACCTACAAGGTCTCCGTACTCCGTATGCTCATTATCGGGAGGATCCACTCCACGAGCTACTGGTCGATACTCTATGTATCACAAAGTCCCACGAAGATGTATCTCAAAGGACCGCCTTGTCATAGAGGTCTCAACGTAACAAGCGGCGCATCAATCGGACGCCTGGTCTGTGAATTATAAGCCTTTTCGTCCCGGGGGCCCGGTTGGTTTCGTGTACGAACCTACCCAGACGTATCTCAACTATACCCAGAACTCTTATAGGGTTTACTCAAAGGGACCTTTTCTCAAGATTAATCCAACAATGTCGATGGCACGTCAATTGGACATTTGGAACTCAAGTTATAACTGTTTCCGCTCTGTGGGCCCGGTTGGTTTCTGGTTCGAACCAACCTGTACATACACAATATTTACCTAACTCTTGAGTGTAATATACCGAAACGACTGTATCGATCCAAGGATCCTAACGCAACTGACGGTGCACCGATCAGAGGTCTGTAGCCAATGTTATGAGCATTTGAACCAAACTATCTGAAATCAAGGGATTTTTGCCCGGCCCGGCCTGACCCAATACCCCCTGGGTTGGCCTGAACTAGGTAGACCCGACCTGGGTCCGGCCCATTTGGGCACGGCCCGGCCCGGCCGGCATGGCCCAGCCGGGCGCTGGCGGCCCGGCCCAGCCCGACGCGAGCGGTCCGGCCCGGCTCGGAAGCCGGTCGCGGGGTGCGATGGGGGGGGGGGGCTTGTTTTGAAATGGTAGCCCCATCTGGTGGGGTCTTCCCTAGGCAGCTGGCCAAGGGTTTCAACCCCTCGGTATTTCCGGAAACAGCCGGCCATAATGGTCTGCCGTTGTGGCTGTCATGGGACCTGTGGAGTCGCACCTTTTGTTGAGCCGGCGGCCACCCGAGCCCGACCGCCTCCTGAAGAACTGTCGCGGCCCGTCTCGGCGGCGACCCCCTTGATGATCCGGCGTGGGGCGAAGGCGTCGTGCCCCTCCTTCATGGCCCGCTTCTGGCCACAGCCTTCAACTTCTCCGGCGGTGCACGACGGCGCCGCGCATCCTCCACCACGGCCCGCTCCGGCCGCGGTCATCCTCGTTCTCGTACAGTGCAATGACACCACATCGCCTTCTCCACAATGGTTCACGAAGACCAAGAAAAATAAGGGGACGAGGATTGTCAGTGTTTGTGCGCTCCAACCTCCTCTCATTACAACGATAACAAGTGGTCATATTTTAATTCATGAAGAATGATGAATTAAACATGGATAAAGATAACCCCTACCTCAAATCAAGAAGTTTGATCGCTTGATGAAGGAAGGAAAACCTTTCGTTGTTCCGTTGACATTGCGGTGGGATGACGACATCGATTCATCAACGTCGAGAAAAAGGAAGTCGAGGTTGGCGACGTCGTTCTTCGCGTTCTTCAATGAAGAAGATGAAGTTGTTTCTCCTCTCAATCCCAACACAATGAGCCAACCCCCAAATAAAATAAGTCCACCCTTATTTTATTAAAACATGGAATTCATTTAAAATTACAAAATTAAAAAAAATCACTTAATTAATTAAACATAAGTTGTCTAATTAATTAGGTGTTTAGTTGGCATGAATTAATGTGGGAGAGTTACATAACTTATGAGGGGTTTAGAAGAGTTAGGGAATGTGAGGTGTTGGGCTCATGTGGGCTCCACCTCACCATTAACTAATCAAGGGTGGTTAGTATCTTGCAGGTCCCACCCCATCTTCCACTCCTAGGATTAAACCACTTTGAAAAGAAATAAAATTGTAAAACAATTTTATTTTACACTTCATTTAATCCACACATTTTTCTACAACTCCTCCCAAGAAAACGCAATTCCAGTAAAGGTCTTCTTAAGCAATTACCAGCGCGACTGTTTCATCGGTGCCCTAGGATTTTGATTCCGAGCACCAGTTAAAAATTTAGAAAAACCCGCTCATTCGTTCACTGAACGTACCTGAGGTAAAATTCGGAAATTGATTTCTGACACACTGGGTCTCAGCATCCGGTGTTGTAAGAAACTGCGTACTCATAAAATCCCAAAGAATCAAGGAAAAAATTTCCTTGAAATTTCTGGGTACTTACATTACTCCCACATTAGGGGTTTACGTCCCCATAAAGCTACAACATAAAGTAGAGAAACTAAAAGAGGTACCAAGCACGCATCTAAACCTCCCCGCTCCATGTGCTCTTCTGAAGGTTCTCATGCTGCCAGCGAAAGCACACAAGAGGAATCGACTGTCCTTGTAGGACCTGCTCATGTCGATCCTCAACCTCTACTGGAAACCAGTGAATGTCGCTCTATCATCGATGTCCAACTCTCTGTGGTTGATGATGTGGGAAGGGTCGTGCACGTATCTCCTCAACTGAGATACATGGAAGATGTCATGAATCCGTTGAAACAGTGGTGGAAAGATCAAGCGATAAGCCACCTCGCCTACCCTGCTGAGGACATGGAAAGGTCTGTTGAACCTCAGAGATAACTTGCCACCTCGGTGACATCTCTGTAGACCTCATCGAGGTGAGACCCGTATAAAGGCGTGGTCTCCATCCTCGAACTTCAGTAGTCTCTGTATCCTATCAGCATAGGACTTCTGCCTGCGCTATGCAGTCTGAACTGCCATGAACCATCTCTGGTACAAAACAAGCTGACTCCTTCACTATCCACAAAGGATACATGAAACGTGGCCATCTGCTGTCTCGCCACTCCTAACTGCCGAATATCATTCCTCATACTGGGAATTTTTGCGACAATGTTCCCCTTCACAGGAGTATTGACTATATCGTAGTCATAGTCTTGGAGGAACTGAAAACTGAAAACTCTCGCTGTCATGAGGGTAAGGTCGGATGACTCAAGAGTGATCGGTCGCACAATCCTAACCATGAGTTTATCATGTGCTTCTTGTGTTTCCCTTTTTGTCGACCAAGAAAAAACCCCATCCCAACGTTGTAGATAAACAACAACCTTTTTTACCTAATACTGTAAATTTGTGCATGAACTGTGGTTGCCCAGTCTATACTCAAACTAACATCGTAAGGCTTCAACGCTTCCACCAAGAGGTTCCAACCGAAACTCTCTCCTCAAGGGTCAGATCAAACCATCGGTATAAGTGTGATTATCGAGTCTCCTCCCAAAGGTATCTCTAGAGGTGAGGGTCAAGTCAATGGCATAACCGGAAACTCTAGGTCTGGGACAAGATTCGTGGAAGGAAGGGATGATTTGTATTAATGTATGTTGTTACGGAAGCTAGTAGAAGACACAATCCATGATTTGAATCATCCCTAGAGCCTTTAGGTCGCACTCCTTGACCACATGTAGCTACTCTCTTCCCCTACCCTCCAGCTCCCTGAGCCTAGCGGGGATTACAAAGGTGGGTGGTTGAAACATGTCAAAATGTTTACCACCCCATGCTGCTCTCCTAGCTCTGCTTCCACGTCTGCTGCCCTGCAGATTCATCTCTCCTTTTCACTTCCTCTTCTTGAAACATTTTACATGCCCAAGTGTCTGAGACTCGCGCCAGTTTCCTGCTTTCCCACTACTAACCTTCACTGGCTGCATCCACTCATCCAAAGAATTATCAACCACAAAGGATCTCTCTAGAACCCTAGTATAATTAGGAATGCATAGGGAAAGAAGTGATGGATCGGATGTCCTATAGACACACCTCACTCAGAAGTACGAGCCCTGAAGAACTGATCGCATTGTATTCATCGAGTACCAGGAATGGTTTGGTATGCCCCGATGAATTCTCGGCTACCAACATGACGTCATGCCGAGTTTGTATAAGCTCTAGAAAACTCTCTCGGAACTCCAACTGACTGTCTGCGTGGAGACATCCTGAACAGATGTGACATGGTCAACGATTTACACTTGGTGAGCTGACCTAGTTTGAGATGACTTTAAAAAATTTTGGAAACACACACAAAATTAGTGTTTTTGTGCACTATGTCGAAAATCTGTAGTGAGGGTCCTGGTGTATGGATACGTCGACCGCCGCACCAACACTGGACTCCCTGAATTGAAGACCACACTAGGTAACCTTAACACTATTGCTTCACAGATCGGAATGATCATAGTTCTGAGTTCGGTGGTAGAACTAACTCCTCTGATACCAGTTTGTCACGACCCATCCTCGGGGCCCGTGTCGTAACTACCTAAAGCCCGCTGTTGACGCTCCTTTTGTCACAGAGTCTAAAAGACTGGAAAAGGGGAACATATTAAACCAAAGTGATTCAACCTTTGGACAAATATCAAAATTTGAAAAAGGACAGAAGAAGAAGAACATTTTGCAAGGTTCACACAAGTTCTACAATGGTCGCGCAAGTACACTTGTGCGTCGCAGTTGGTCGTGCAAGTCACTTGCGCGCCCTAGGTGATAACCGCCCGAGGTCTTGTCTAGCCTATAAATAGCCCCGATGGGCCCCACATTTCAGGAGGAATTTTTTCAGAATTCAGATACGTAGCTCTGAACTCCCAAGTCTCTTCTTCAAGTCTTCGAACACTTCTAAGGAAATTATTTACCTATAATGGAAGGTCTAAACAAGAGGAGTAAGGTCTAAGTGTTATAATTTACTAACAATTGCATGCCTAAGGAGTTTTACCCTTAAGGTAAATGAACATACTTGCGTGCCTCCTTACCTACTCATTAAAACCTGGTCGCCCCTCTTTTGGAAGTACCTTAGGATAATTCTAAAGGCTTTGGTAAAGGATCGCCCAAGTGTTACCCTACTGGTTAACAATCGTGCAAGTACCCATGTTCTGCACAGGTATACATGCGTGACCCGGACATTCGCTCCCATGCAGTACCTACGCGCCTACCAGGACTTGCGCGCCCCTACCTTTTTGGGTGCCTTTCATGCCCATTTCATCTCTCTTATACCATTCCACCTCTCCTATTCAAGATTTAGTCTTCATGAAATTTTTCAAATCCATTTATGGCATGTTTTTTTTATTGACTTCCTTATCTGAAAGGAATTCTGTGGAATATATCTCAAAACCTAATGATTTACACATCTTTATGTTACTAAATATTGAGATTTCATTCATTCAACCTCATCCTTTAAGATGAGAGAACCCCTTAACCTGGGACTCGTTTTCGGGAGTATGCCCCAAGTCCAAATTCTCTCAAATATGGGAATCCTCCTTAGGAGTAAGCCTGAATTCCTCATTAATCTGGGCCTCCATTTCAGGAGTAAGCCCCAGTTTCAAATCCTATTAATTGGGCATCCTCCTTAGGTGTAATCTCCAACCATAATTCTCTTAACCCGTGATTCATTTTCAGAAGTAAGCCCCAATCTCAAATATGGTCATCCTCTTCAGGAGTAAGCCAAAAGTCCCTTAATTTTTTAAATCCTTTAACCTGGGCCTTTTTCTCATGAGTAATCCCCAACCTTAATTTCTTTTAACCGGTCTTAATTTCCCTTTGATCTGGGCTTCCTTATTAGGAGTAAAACCCAATCACAAGTCCCCTCATAAATGGGGCATTTTCCTTAGGAGTAAGCCCTAAGATTAGAGTATCCAAATCTACATGAAGCACATGTACCTTTATGGACCATGTTCATAAATTTATTCTCTAAAGTACATATTAATCCTCATCTATTTGGGTAGTCATACACACATGAGCCCCACATCATTACATCTTTCATGGAACAATTGTCTGGTTTCACCAATACCTCTTGTTTCTCACACTGAGCATGACTCACGTGTGCTTAGAGTGTGAAATTAATCATGACAACTTTTCTTTGAGCCACCAATCATTCATAAACTTCATACTCCCTTCTTTGAACAATGTGGGTTCTGATTCCTTTTCCAAAACAATGGATACGTAGAAAGCCCATCTGCAGGTACGATCCTAACTTTGAAATAATCAATATCCTTATGAATGACAATAAACTTCATGTGCCCCCACTAAGTGGCTATAAAACCAGTATGGTCATCATAATGAACAAGAGAATTTTATGTATCAAAGGATACCATTGACTAAGAATCTCTAACAAATACAGATGATTCTCTATCGATGGAGAACCTCAAATACAAATAAAAAATTCTCTAAATTTCCTACATATCAATCATTGATTGTCAGAACTAAAGGAAAACTCCTTTTATACATGTTAATGTAATAAGGATTCATGAGAATTAATTAAATCTATAAATAGAGTCCCGGAGTAGACAATAATTCATCTCAAAAAGGTATGATGAGTCTGACCTCCCATCCTCTCGACCAATGCAAATTCTTTTTCCCCATCAGTCCACAACTAATGAGCACCTACCTTTGGAAAGTATGTTCAAAAGGAGATGGAACCATTGGATGTTTCCGGTTATACAAACAAACTCGTTAGAAACCGTTTGGAATGTTTGAATCTTAAATCAATGAGATCATCCCCCAATTCCAGAGGAAACAAAAAATGGTGAACCCGACGTGAATCTTTAACCAAGTTAAAATGATGCTTTTCTTATTTGTTAGGTACCTATTTAAAACTCAATGAGAGGGCCAACAAAAAAATCATTGATATATGTGCCCATCTAAAAGATTTAGTGGCTGAATTTATCTTGATTACTTCTATTATATCAAACAAGCACTCTTTTCCAAGATTTTCTGCATTCTAAGAAATGGCTGCTCTCAAGTTCACACTTGTGAATACTGCTGCTGTGAATGCCACTACTGCTACTTCTGCTGGATCATCGTCCGCTCTGAGGATGACATCATCTACTCAGCATCTTTAATGTTGGGTATCAAACGTGCTGGTTAAGTAGTACCATCAAAACAGTACCATTCCAAGTCTGGAGGCTTCCAGACAAGCCCTCCACGTGAACAACTCACACCGGTCATTCGGACAACGATGACCAGTGGTCTAGAAGCAGGCGGTGCTAAACACCATCTCCAATAGTTTAAGGTCATTATCCCTGGAATGAAATCACCATTCACTCCCACATTCTGAGGAGGTGAATGAGCAGGTACCTTAGGGCCTTAATTCAAGAAGATAGGAGTCCATCCCGAAGGGCACCCATTAACAATTGTAGTCAGACTCGTGTGGAAGTGCTCCCTCAACATGATGAGCGTATCGACTCCAGGCGTTTGGCTCAGGTTCCTCGAACCCAAACAGGCAAGAAGAATCTCGAGAGGTGAAATCTGGTCAATAGTGAGCATTTTCTCATCTCTACCATCTCCGGAGAATTCCACCAACCTAACTTGGTGGTAAGAAAATAGCGGTCACGTACTGATTAGCCACTGTAATAGGATAATATTAATTGCTAATATATGTAGTTTTCATGTTCCTTGCTATTCATAAATACCATTTTAGTGCATTTTACATTTTGAACACCCATTCTCATCATTTGTGCACTTCATGCCTAATGTGCACCAATTTAGGCCAAATGTTTCATATGATTTTAACTAATGTAACTATACATGTTTTAATTTGATATTTTTGGAAATCGATACTCACTTAATTATGAACAATTTTTATTCAGGGATCAATGGATTATTAATAAATTATGATGAAGATATTTGGCGATTAAAGGAAACAATTCTGGAGAAGGCAGATTGGATATCATCCCACTGATCGGACTATGGGGCCCACTATACAAGCCCAATTAATCCCACAATTTATGGAAGGATATAAGACATATAGTGGAACAAATCATTATTCTGGATCTAGTGCTAATTCTTCATAAATGGTGGTGATTTAGGCGGCCCAAGTTGAAGATTTAATTTTGGGCCAGAGTCTGTGGCCCAGACAAACATCACAACATTTCAATCATATCTCCCGAACCACAAATTATTTTGGGCTGAAAGTTTACATTCTGTTAGGGAACATCCGGGGATTAATTTAAGTCTTCTAGGGCCCACTCAAATTCGGCTTTTTATAAGGTCCTTTAGGCGCGTCTTTCCGTTGGATGCAAGCTGGCTGCATGTTCGGGGCAAGAAGTGGAAAAGTCTCTCATCATTAATGTTTCACCCACCTTTTCCCAACATTATTAATTAAAGGCACATGGGATGTTTGGGGCACGGCCAAGGCTTCCTTTTTTCCTATTTAATGCAGTAGTGGTGATGGATTTGGGGATCTTTGTTCTTTCTTTTCATTTAAATGTTATTATGCCAATTGGCCTTTGTAATGTTCTTCCTTCTCATGTAAGTTATTCGAATCACCTTCGTCTTCAATAAAAGTTCTTCTTATTCTCTTATTCTATTCTTATTCATATAACCTTGAAAAATTTGCCTCAAGGTGTGAATTTATTCACACCAAACCTTGTGATTTTGTTCACACAACGGTGGAGTGATTGTTATTTTTGTTGTTTTTTATTTCTTCAATCCCACCCTCATAAGTCTACTTTCTGCTTCCATTGAGAACTTGTCATCAATGGAGGGATAGCTCTTTTATGGGTTGATCCAAGGGAGTATCAAGGGCTGGATTGAATATTATTTCTCATTCCCTACATGTTATTAATTGATTATAATTGAGTTTCTTTCATTCAATGATTTTTATTCTTCCTCTTCCTTATTGAAATTATTCACCCCACTTTCTTGTGCTAATTACATCCTTTACCTTGGAGTGCTCATGAAAATGATCCTACAAGTGTATAGGTGATTATAATATGTTTTGAATGTGTTTAATCAGTAAGTGATGAGGTTAGTTTGAATTCATTTCATGAATCCTTCTCGAGTTAATGAAATTAAAATCGTAAAAAAAGGAATTCATTCAATCCACCCCGAGCAATAACCTAGGACCAACTCATTTTATCATAATTTGAAATATCATAGCTCTTTTAGTTCTCTTTCAAAACAATCTAAAATCAACCCATGTTGGCCACTTCATATCTAAATATACATCTATTTTTATTGAGTGTCTAAAGGTTCTTCTTAGGTCTCTGAGGATTCGACAACCCAAGCTACACTACAAGCGACCGCTTGACCCTTAAAACTTGGGTAAATTTGGGTGAAACCAAATTTTGGCATCGTTGTCGGGGACCAATTAAGTACCTTATATCCAAAAAACCTTCTTTCCTAACCCCTATTCTACTACTCTCACCCAAGATCTCTTATCTTGTCCGTTTCTCACTTTGTTTTTGGCGCATGTCCGCCTACACCCGCGATTTCTCAAACAGACTAGTTAGGGTGGATAGTCCTAGGATAGGGGAGTCAAGTGCACCTCAGGGATTGTTTAAATCAGATCCAAATATTCTTGAAACCCCAAAGTCAGAACTTGAAACAAGTCCAATGGAGGGTCATCCACAAAATCAAATTGTAAACCCTGGGGGGAATCAAATGGGAAACCAAAACCAAGAAGCTCCAAACATAGGGAATGTAGTTGATCAAACCATGAACAACTACCTCACTCTAGCTTGGACCAATGCCCCCTCATGCATTAGACACAATTACATAAGAGACACCAACTACATATTCAAACCCCATGTCCTAAACCACCTTCCAACCTTTCATGGGATGGAGTCATAAATGGCATACCTTCATGTCAAAGAGTTCATCGACATTGTTGAAACCATGTGTCCCCCACATCAACTAGAATCTGCTAAGATGAGGCTCTTTCCTTTTTCATTAAAGGATCGAGCTAAAAATTGGCTAAACAACTTGAGACCTGCATCAATTCACTCTTGGGACCAACTGCAAAGAGAATTATACAAAAAATACTTCCCTCATCACAAAACAATTTTACTTAAAAAGAGCATCCAAAACTTTTTTGAAAAAGAGGGAGAGTCATTTTATGAAACACGGGAGAGGTTCAAAGACACCCTAAACATGGTTCCACACCATGGTTTTTCTATTCCTGAACAACTAAGAATTTTCTATGAAGGTTTGGGCCCGGGGAACAATCAATTCATTGACATGATGTGTAATGGGACCTTTAAAAACAAATCCCCAAATGATGCTTACGAGTATCTAGAAATCCTTGCTGAACAAAACCAAACATGGGGAACATCACCTTATTCTGAAAAACCTCAAAGGACTACTTGAATGCATACACTTAGGGAAGAGGAAAGCCTTAGGGCAAAACTTGAAGCACTATCTAGGAAGGTTGAAGAGATAGACTATAGGAAAATCAATGAAATCCAAACTGTAGACCTTGTTTGCACAATCTGTGACAAACATGACCACAAAATAGGCAACTGCCCAACCATTCCATCCATCAAGGATGTTCTTTTAGGAGGACCACCTGCTGAATTCAATGCCCTAAACTTTCAAAATCCTCAATACCCAAACACATTAAACCCAAGGTATAATGACCACCCAGGCTTCCGATGGAAAGATAACCAACAACCTAGCCAACCACAAGGACCAAACCACAACCCTACACAAAATTTTCAAAACCATAACCAATTCCAACCACAACCAGTCCAATACCAACATCCTCTTGTCTAATACCAACAAACCATCCAACAAAGAAAGTATCCCCCTAGGATAACCCAACCAACACAAACCCCTTCCCAATCTGTCCCTCTCCCAATCCTTGAACAACTGTGCAAACAAATGGAAAGGATGAACTCAGAAGTCTCATCCCTTAAACAAGAACTTCAAACCATCAAAACTGGAAAGGCACCCATGACCACACAGGCCATTCCACAACAAACATCACGGGGGGAGACAAGTTTCACTCAAACAACTCATGAACAACTAAAGGTTGTGACCGTTTTTAGAAGTGGGAAATCAATTGAGAAACCTGAACAAATAATTCAAAACCCACCTGAAGATTCAAACTCTAATGAAAATTCAAATGAAACACATGAACAAACTGAAGATACTAATAAAAATTTGAAAGAAACAACTCTTCAAAAAACAACCCCACAACCTTCCCCATTTCCTCAACGCATGAGGGGGAAAACCAAGCCTGAATTGAGTGAAACATTGAGGGAAATATTCTCACAAGTCAAGTTGAACATTCCACTCCTCGATGCCTTTCAAACCATTACTGCATACTCAAAATAACTTAAGGACCTCTGTACATTTAAACAGGAATTCTCACATAAGAACCAAGTCCTTATGGCAGCAAATGTTAACACAACAATCCGAGGAAGCCTTCCTCCAAAGATGAAAGACCTGGGATTCCCTTACATAAATGTTGAACTAGGAGGGAAAAAAGTTGTCAAAGCCTTGTGTGATCTAGGAGCCAGTGTGAACCTCATTCCTTATGCTATGTATTGTCAGTTGGGCTTGAAGAACTCCAACCCACATCTGTCACTCTTCAACTTGCTGATCGTAGTATTCGAGTTCCAAAGGGGATCTTAAAGGATGTTTTGGTGAAAGTTGAAAATTTCATTTAACCAGCTGACTTCATTGTTCTAGACAATCACCCAAGATTAGGTCCTAGGGAGCAAACGCCAATCATCCTTGTTCATCCCTTCCTTGCAACAATCAACTCTGTTATCCGAGTCCGAAATGGGAACATGACCATCACCTTTGGAAACATGAGTCTAGACTTGAACATCTACAATGAAAACTATCAAATTGGGGATGATGAAGAGATCCATGAGGTTAATTGGATAGGTAGTGTTGATAGTGAACTCAATGAACATCAAGGAATTACCGAAGGATGTTTAAGTCAAGAAGAGATTGATTTTCTTTGTTCACATGAGGGAAATTTGTCTCCTTGGCTTGAATCTCTTTCAGATTGCTCAATTGATGATTTTCTAGAATCACCAATCAATGATACCATGGGTGAAATCAATAACATCGAGTCCATATCCCTTCATGAAACTACTCTAGCTAATTTAGTGGATGAAAATTCTCTTCACAAGGAACCAATTTTGTCAATAAATGTGAACAAAGAAACTGAGTTCAATACAAATTCTCATCCTTTCTTGGAATGTGATAACCACTCTGATCTTGAATTTAAGGTTTTACCTTCATCACTCAAGTATGCATTCTTAGGGGACAATCAATCCTTTCCTGTTGTCATTTCTTCCTCTCTTGAAGCCAATCATGAGAGGATGCTTCTAGATGTCCTTAGGAGACACAAGAAAGCCATTGGATGGACCCTATCAGATATTCCTGGGATTTTCCCACTTATCGGGACTCATAGAATTGTTCTAGAATCCGATTCAAAGCCATGTCGTCAACCTCAGCGACGACTCAATCCTAATCTCATGGAAGTCGTGAGAAAAGAACTTTTGAAATTGTTAAAAGCTGGTATCATCTATCCTATAGCTGAGAGTGAGTGGGTTAGCCCAATCCATGTGGTTCCAAAGAAGGCTGGAATCACAGTAATAACCAATAATGATGGAGAGATGCTTCCAACAAGGGTTAGTAGTGGATGGAGAGTCTGTATTGACTATAGGAAGCTCAACTCTTGTACCAAGAAAGACCATTTCCCCTTGCCCTTTATTGATCAAGTCCGCGAGAGAGTGGTGGGTCATCAATTCTACTGCTTCCTAGATGGAATCTCAGGGTATAATCAAATTGAAGTCTCTTTAGAGGATCAAGGAAAAACGACCTTCACTTGTCCATTCGGCACTTTTGCCTTCAAGCGCATGCCCTTTTGGTTATGTAATGCCCCTGGTACCTTCCAGCGGTGCATGATGGGAATCTTCTCGGACATGGTGGGGGATTGTTTAGAGGTCTTCATGGATGATTTCTCCGTCTTTGGGGATACTTTTGAGGGATTCCTTCTAAATGTTGAAAAGGTTTTGTCAAGGTGTGAGGATAAGAATCTCATACTAAATTGGAAAAAATGCCATTTCATGGTAAGGGAAGGACATGTTCTAGGTCATCTAGTATCTGGTAGAGGGATTGAAGTTGATAAAGCTAAGGTTGACATCATATGTCACCTTCCCTCTCCTAAAACTGTTAAGGATGTGAGGTCCTTCTTTGGACATGCTGGTTTTTACAAAAGGTTCATTAGGAATTTCAGCTCTATTTCTCGACCACTTTGTGCTCTATTGGTGAAAGATGCTCCATTTTTATGGATAGAAAGGTGTGAGGAATCATTCTCTAAACTCAAGTCAACTCTTATATCTCCACCTATCATGAAATCTCAAAATTGGAAACTTCCTTTCGAGCTCATGTGTGATGCAAGTGACTTCGTTGTAGGAGCAGTCTTAGGAAAATGGTGTGAGAAAACTAAATGTGTCATTGCTTATGAAAGAAAATCTTTAAATGATGCACAAATAAACAACACCACCACTGAGAAAGAGCTACTTGCTGTTGTCATTTCTTTATAGAAATTCAGGTCTTATCTCTTAGGATCACCCATCATTGTCTTCACTGACCATTCAGCCTGAAAATAACTATTCCAAAAACAAGATACCAAGGTTAGATTGATTAGGTGGGTCCTTTTTCTTCAAGAGTTCGATTTAACCATTAAGGATAAAAAGGGTGTTGAAAATGTTTTAGCTGATCACCTCTCTAGGATGGAATTCAAAGACAACTCACACCACCTCTCTGTGTCTGATTCATTTCCTGATGAGCACCTCTATTCAGTGAGTGATTGCCCTTGGTATGCTGACATAGAAAACCATTTGGTGACGGGTGACATTCCAAAATTCTTGGGGACCCATGCTAAGAGGAAATTCCTTTCTGATGTCAAACACTATGTGTTTGATGATCCTTACCTCTTCATGTTCTGTCCTGATCAAATCATCAGGAGATGTGTTCCCGAGTCTGAACAAGAGTCAATTATAAAATTTTGTCATGGAGAGGCATGTGGATGCCACTTTTCTACAAATAAAACCACTGCAAAGGTCCTCCAAAGTGGTTTATACTGGCCGAACCTCACTAAGGATTCCTTCCAATACTGCAAAAGTTGTCCTCAGTGTCAGCAATTGGGATCCATTTCCTAAATAAATCAAATGCCCCTCACTCCCATTCTAGTCGTAGAAATATTTGATTGTTGGGGAATTGATTTCATGGGACCCTTTCCAAACTCTAAAGGATACCTCTACATCCTCTTAGCTGTTGATTATGTTTCAAAATGGGTTGAGGCCATTCCCACCAAGACTAATGATCATCATGTTGTGATCCGATTCCTAAAAGAGAATATCTTTTCTAGATTTGGAATTCTGAGGGCTATAATAAGTGATCGTGGAACCCATTTCTATAATCGCCCATTCTCTTCACTCATTTCTAAGTATGGAATTTCTCATAAAGTTTCCACTGTGTACCATCCTCAAACCAATGGTCAAGCTGAGTTAGAAAATAGGGAGATTAAGAAAATTCTTGAAAAAACTGTCAACCCCTCTAGGAAAGATTGGTCTAAGAAACTCTTGGTTGCTCTTTGGGCATATCGTACAGCATTCAAAACCATCCTAGGAATGTCACCATATAGTTTGGTTTATGGAAAAGCATGCCATTTACCTGTTGAAATTGAGCATAAGGCATTTTGGGCAATCAATAAAATGAATTTCGACATTTCTTTAGCTGAAGAAAAGAGGAAGTTAGATCTTAATGAACTTGAGGAACTTAGGATGGAGGCGTATGAAAATTCAAGGATAAATAAATCTAGAGTTAAAGCCTTCCAATCTAGGAATATCAAAGTCAAACAATTTGAACTGGGAAAACCTGTGCTCTTGTATAGTTCAAAACTTCATTTACACCCGGGAAAGTTAAGGTCTAGATGGTTAGGTCCATTCATAGTGCATCATGTGTACCCCCATGGGGCTGTAGAGATTCAGGATCCCACAAGTGGTAACATTTTTATGGTCAATGGTCATAGGTTAAAACCATTCATTGAATCATTCAATAAATAGGAAATAGAGGTAGAGTTAACAGAGCCAACCTATGAACCAGGAAAAAATTGATAGATTTAAGATCCATGTCGGGATAACGACGTTAAACAAAAGCGCTGCACGGGAGGCAACCCGTGGTCTTCATCTTTCTAATCTTTGTGAATCATTTTTTTCCGTCTTCTGCATTTTGTTAATAAAACAAATATAGACTGTTGACCTGATCTTCTTTTATGAGTAAGGATGGGTATGAAAGGGGAGCACTGTATTCATCCGTGTCACACGGTGTGATCCCTGAGTAATACCTTACCCAGAAAATATAAAGAATACAATGTATCATCAGTTTATTTTATTTTATTTTATTTTTTAGGTATTTTAATAAAAATAGATTGTTGACATGTTCTTCGTTTATGAGTAAGGATGGGTATAAAAGGGGATCATCGTATTCATCCGTGTCACGCGGTGTGATCCTTGAGTAATACCTTACCCAGAAATTTAAGAGAAGACAATGTATCACCAGTTTATGTTTTTTGTACTTTTTTTAGGTTAAAAAAATACAAAAAAAAATATATATATATATATATATATATATTAAAAAAATTTAAAGGCATGTCATAGGTCATTGGGAAAAGCTGGTCACAACCATCCAAGCCATTGGGAGACAAACCAAAACTGAAGGGAGACATGGGAATGCATTTTCAACATTAACCACCCGGTGACATCATTCCATAATTTTCATTTTCAATGTCTTCATTGACCTTCTATCCTACACCTTCTATGTTTGAATTCTTTAAACACTGGGGAGAGTGTTATTCTAAGTTGGGGGGGAGATGAAAATGTGTGGAAGGAAAAATGTCATTAACCTTGAACATGATAAACACACATTCCAAACTCTGAAATTGGGTATCAAATAATTTCTCATGCCTTGATTCTGATTTTAATGCAAGTTTGTGTTCATGTGCATAGTTATTGGAAAGTGCGGTTGTCCGATGTGATTTTTCACTGTTATATTTTCATCCATTTAAAAAAAACACAATTCACATCCTCTAGATTGTGGGGTTTTAGTTTGAGTTCTTGGGGACCCATAATAAATAGCATAGGATTGGCGATCATTTTAATTTTAACATGAGTATTCAAAAAAAATGTGCGTAGAGCAATGAATTGACATAATGTGTGGCTTTCGGCACTTGGGGATCGTGACTCCATAGTTGTATGGCCCAAAGTTTGGAATTTTATCTCTATTTGTGGTAATTTGTATTTGTTTTTGATTGAGTTAACTTGAGATGATGCCCGAGTATGTGAGCTTCACTTGGTGCCCTAAGGTCTTTGAGCCTAGGAGTCATCGGCAAAGTCTTGCTACATGGGTTGACTCGATTGAGTTCAATTTCAATTACCATGGAAAAATTGAAAAAAAAACAAAAAAATGAAAATAAAAAATGAGTACTCATCTTATTGTTAAAATTTGATTTCTCCTAGCGCTTCCATCTTTTCTCCCTCGAATAAAAATGAACCCCCATGTCTATTGTGACACACAACACTTCATCATGCTTAATTGAATTTGGATGAAATATGGCAATGAATTTGAACAAAGGAATGGGATTGGGCTTGAGATATGCTTATGGACATAGCTTGTTTTAAATGATTTTGATGGGTTTCATAATTGTTTGGTATGTGATATTTGGGTGAGAAATGTGTATTAAAATGTTTTTGGAAAAGGTCATTCGAATTTCATTTTTGTGAGATATATTTTGCTCGGGACTATCAAAACTCAAGTTGGGGGGTGTGATTAGCCACTGTAATAGGATAATATTAATTGCTAATATTTTTATTTTTCATGTGCCTTGCTATTCATAAATACCATTTTATTTCATTTTACATTTTGAACACTCATTCTAATCATTTGTGCACTTCATGCCTAATGTGCACCAATTTAGGCCCAATGTTTCATCTGATTTTAAAGAATATAACTATCCATGTTTTAATTTGATATTTTTGTAAATGGATATTCACTTAATTATGAACAATTTTTATTCAGGGATCAATGGATTATTAATAAAGTGTGATGAAGATATTTGGCGATTAAAGGAAACAATTCTGGAGAAGGCAGATTGGATATCATCCCAGTGATCGGACTATGGGGCCCATTATACAATCCCAATGAAGCCCGAAATTTACGGAAGGATATAATACATATAGGGTAACAAATACTTCTTCTAGATCCAGTGCTAATTCGTCCTCAATGGTGGTGATTAAGGCGGCCCAAGTTGAAGATTTAATTTTGGGCTAGAGTCTGCGGCCCAGAACAACAGCACACCATTTCAATCATATCTCCCGAACCACAATGTATTTTGGTCCAAAATTTTACATTATGTTAGGGTACATCCAGGTTTCATTTAATTATGCTAGTGCCCACTCATATTCGGCCATCTAGAAGGCCTTTTAGGCACGTCTTTCTTGTGGATGCAAGCTGGCTGCAACTTCGGGGCAAGAAGTGGAAAAGTCTCTCATCATTAATGTTTCACCCACCTTTTCCCAACATAATTAATTAAAGGCACATGAGATGTTGGGGTATCGGCCAAGGATTAATTTTATTCTATTTAAGGAAGTAGTGGTGATGGATTTGGGGATCTTGGTTCTTTCTTTTCATTGTAATGTTATTATGCCAATTTGCCTTTGTAATGTTCTTCCCTCTCATGTAAGTTGTTCGAATCACCTTAGTCTTCAATAAAAGTTCTTCTTATTCTCTAATTATATTGTTATTCATATCACCTTGATACCTTTTCCTCAAGGTGTGAATTTATTCACACCAAACCTTGTGATTTTTTTCACACAACGGTGGAGTGATCGTTATTTTTGTTGTTTTTTACTTCTTCAATTCCACCCTCATAAGTCTACATTCCGCTTCCGTTGAGAACTTGTCATCAGTAGAGGGCTAGCTATTTTATGGGTTGATCCAAGGGAGTAGCAAGGGGCTGGATTGAATATTATTTCTCATGCCCTAAATGTTATTAATTTCTTTTAATTGAGTTTCTTTCATTCACTGATTTTTATTCTTCCTCTTCCTTATTGAGTTTATTCACCCCACTTTCATGTGCTAATTACATCCTTTACCTTGGAGTGATCATGAAAATGATCCTACAAGTGTATAGGTGATTATCATATGTTTTGAAGGTGTTTAATCAGTAAGTGATGAGGTTAGTTTGAATTCATTTCATGAATCCTTCTCGAGTTAATGAAATTAAAATCGTAAAAAAAAGGAATTCATTCAATCCACCCCGAGCAATAACCAAGGATCTACTCATTTTCTCATAATTTGAATTCACATAGCTCTTTTAGTTCACTTTAAAAAATAATCTAAAATCAACCCATGTTCGCCACTTCATAGCCAAAAATACATCTCTTTTTATTTAGTGTCTAAAGGTTCTTCTTAGGTCTCTGAGGATTCGACAACCCAATCTACACTACAAGCGACTGCTTGACCCTTAAAACGTGGGTAAATTTGGGCGAAACCAAATTTTGGCGTCGTTGACGGGTAACAATTAAGTACCTTAGATCCAAAAAACCTTCTTTTCTCACCTCTATTATTCTACTCTCACCCAAGATCTCTTATCTTGTACCTTTCTCTCTTTTTTTGGTGCAAGTCCGCCTACACCTGTGATTTCTCAAACAGACTAGTTAGGGTGGATAGTCCTAGGATAGGGGAGTCAAGTGCACCTAGGGTATTGTTTAAATCAGATCCAAATATTCTTGAAACCCCAAAGTCAGAACTTGAAACAAGTCCAATGGAGGGTCATCCACAAAATCAAATTGTAAACCCTAGGGGGAATCAAATGGGAAACCAAAACCAAGAAGCTCCAAACTTAGGGAATGTAGTTGATCAAACCATGAACGACTACCTCACTCCAGCTAGGACCAATGCCCCCTCATGCATTAGACACAATTCCATTGGAGACACTAACTAAATATTTAAACCCCATGTCCTAACCCACCTTCCAACCTTTCATGGGATGGCGTCATAAATGACATACCTTCATGTCAAAGAGTTCAACGACATTGTTGAAACCATGTGTCCCCCACATCAACTAGAATATGCTAAGATGAGGCTCTTTCCTTTTTCATTAAAGGATCGAGCTAAAAATTGGATAAACAACATGAGGCTTGCATCAATCCACTCTTGGTACCAACTGAAAAGAGAATTCTACAAAAAATACTTCCCTCATCACAAAACAATTGCACTTAAAAAGAGCATCCAAAACATTTTGGAAAAAGAGGGAGAGCCATTTTATGAAACATGGGAGAGGTTCAAAGACACCCTAAACATGGTTCCACACCATGGTTTTTCTATTCCTGAACAAGTAAGAATTTCCTATGAAGGTTTGGGCCCAGGGAACAAACAATTCATTAACATGATGTGTAATGGGACCTTTAAAAACAAATCCCCAAATGATGCTTATGAGTATCTAGAAATCCTTTCTAAACAAAAACAAACATGGGGAACATCACCTTATTCTGAAAAGCCTCAAAGAACTACTGGAATTCATACACTTTTGGAAGAGGAAATCCTTAGGGCGAAACTTGCAACACTCTCTAGGAAGGTTGAAGAGATAGACCATAGGAAAATCAATGAAATCCAAACTGTAGACCTTGTTTGCACAATCTGTGACAAGCATGACCACAAAACAGACAACTGCCCAACCATTCCATCCATCAAGGATGTACTTTTAGGAGGACCACCTGCTGAAGTCAATGCCCTAAACGTTCAAAAGCCTCAATACCCAAACACATTCAACCCAAGGTATAATGACCACCCAGGCTTCCGATGGAAAGATAACCAACAACCTAGCCATCCACAAGGACCAAACCCCTACCCTACACAAAATTTTTAAAACCATAACCAATTCCAACCACAACCAGTCCAATACCAACATCCTCCAGTCCAATACCAAAAACCCATCCAACAACCAAAGTATCCCCCTGGGATAACCCAACCAACACAAACCCCTTCCCAATCTGTCCCTCTCCCAATCCTTGAACAACTATGAAAACAAATGGAAAGGATGAACTCAGAAGTCTCGTCCCTTAAACAAGAACTTCAAACCATCAAAACTGGAAAGGCACCCCAGCCCACACAGGACGTTCCACAACAAAAATCAAGGGGGGAGACAAGTTGCACTCAAACAACTCATGAACAACTAAAAGCTGTGACCGTTTTGAGAAGTGGGAAATCAATTGAGAAACCTGAACAAATAGTTCAAAACACACCTGAAGATTCAAACTCTAATGAAAATTCAAATGAAACACATGAACAAACTAAAGGTACTAATAAAAATGTGAAAGAAAAAACTCTTCAAGAAACAACCCCACAACCTGCCCCATTTCCTCAACACATGAGGGGGAAAACCAAGCCTGAATTGAGTGAAACATTGAGGGAAATATTCTCACAAGTCAAGTTGAACATTCCACTCCTCGATGCCATTCAAACCATTCCTGTATACTCAAAATACCTTAAAGACCTATGTACATTTAAATGGAAATTCTCATATAAGAACCAAGTCCTTCTGGCAGCAAATGTTAGCACAAAAATCCAAGGAACCCTTCCTCCAAAGATGAAAGACCCGGGATGCCCTTACATAAATGTTGAACTAGGAGAGAACAAAGTTGTCAATGCCTTTTGTGATCTAGGAGCCAGTGTGAACCTCATTCCTTATGCTATGTATTGTTTGTTTGGGCTCGAAGAACTCCAACCCACATCTGTAACTCTTCAACTTGATGATCGTAGTATTCGAGTTCCCAAGGGGATCTTAAAGTATGTTTTGGTGAAAGATGAAAATTTTATTTACCCAGCTGACTTCATTGTTCTAGACAATCACCCAAGCTTAGGTCCTAGGGAGCAAACCCCAATCATCCTTGGTCATCCCTTCCTTGCAACAATCAACTCTGTTATCCGAGTCTGAAATGGGAACATGACCATCACCTTTGGAAACATGAGTCTAGACTTGAACATCTACAATGAAAACACTCAAATTGGGGATGATGAAGAGATCCATGAGGTTAATTGGATAGGTAGTGTTGATAGTGAACTCAAGGAACATCAAAGAATTACCGAAGGATGTTTAAGTCAAGAAGAGATTTATTTTCTTTGTTCACGTGAGGGAAATTTGTCTCCTTGGCTTGAATCTCTTTTAGATTGCTCTATTGATGATTTTCTAGAATCACCAATCAATGATACCATGGGTGAAATCAATAACATCGAGTCCATATCCCTTCATGAAACTACTCTAGCTAATTTAGTGGATGAAAATTCTCTTCACAAGGAACCAATTTTGTCAAGAAATGTGAACAAAGAAACTGAGTTCAATACATAGTCTCATCCTTTCTTGGAAAGTGATAACCACTCTGATCTTGAATTTAAGGTTTTACCTTCATCACTCAAGTATGCGTTCTTAGCGGACAATAAATCATTTCTTGTTGTCATTTCTTCCACTCTTGAATCCAATCATGGGAGGATGCTTCTAGATGTCCTTTGGAGACACAAAAAAGCCATTGGATGGACCCTATCAGATATTCTTGGGATTATCCCACTTATTGGGACTCATAGAATTGTTCTAGAATCCGATTCAAAGCCATGTCGTCAACCTCAGTGACGACTCAATCCTAATCTCATGGATGTAGTGAGAAAAGAACTTTTGAAATTGTTAAAAGTTGGTATCATCTATCCTATAGCAGAGAGTGAGTGGGTTAGCCCAATCCATGTGGTTCTAAAGAAGGCTGGAATCACAGTAATAACCAATATTGATGGAGAGATGCTTCCCACAAGGGTTAGTAGTGGATGGAGAGTCTGTATTGACTATAGGAAGCTCGACTCTTGTAACAAGAAAGACCATTTCCCCTTGCCCTTTATTGATCAAGTCCTCGAATGAGTGGCGGGTCATCAATTCCACTGCTTCCTAGATGGATTCTTAGGGTATAATCAAATCAAAGTCTCTTTAGTGGATCAAGGAAAAACGACCTTCACTTGTCCAATCGGCACTTTTTCCTTCAAGCGCATGCCCTTTGGGTTATGTAATTCCCCTGGTACCTTCCAGCGGTGCATGATGGGAATCTTCTCGAACATGGTGGGGGATTGTTTAGAGGTCTTCATGGATGATTTCTCCATCTTTGGGGATACTTTTGAGGGATGCCTTCTAAATGTTGAAAAGGTTTTGTCAAGGTGTGAGGATAAGAATCTCATACTATATTGGGAAAAATGCCAATTCATGGTAATGGAAGGACATGTTCTAGGTCATCTAGTATCTGGTAGAGGGATTGAAGTTGATAAATCTAAGGTTGAAATCATTCATCACCTTTCCTCTCCTAAAACTGTTAAGGAAGAGAGGTCCTTCTTAGGACATGCTGGTTTTTATAGAAGGTTCATTAGGAATTTCAGCTCTATTTCTCGACCACTTTGTGCTCTGTTGGTAAAAATGCTCCATTTTTATGGACATAAAGCTGTGAGGAATCATTCACTAAACTCAATTCAACTCTTATATCTCCACCTATCATGCAATCTCCAAATTGTAAAATTCCTTTCGAGATCATGTGTGATGCAAGTGTCTTCGCTGTAGGAGTAGTCTTAGGACAACGGTATGAGAAAACTCCATGTGTCATTGCTTATGAAAGAAAATCTTTAAATGATGCAAAAATAAACTACACCACCACTAAGAAAGAGCTACTTGTTATTGTCTTTTCTTTAGAGAAATTCAGGTCTTATCTCCTAGGATCACCCATCATTGTCTTCACTGACCATTCAGCCCTAAAATACCTATTCCAAAAACAAGATGCCAAGGCTAGATTGATTAGGTGGGTCCTTCTTCTTCAAGAGTTCGATTTAACCATTAAGGATAAAAAGGGTGTTGAAAATGTTGTAGCAGATCACCTCTCTAGGATGGAATTCAAAGACAACTCATACCACCTCTCTGTGTCTGATTCATTTACCGTTGAGCACCTCTATTCAGTGAGTGATTGCCCTCGGTATGCTGACATAGAAAACCATTTGGTGACGAGTGACATTCTAAAATTCCTGGGGACCCAAGATAAGAAAAAATTCATTTCTGATGTCAAACACTATGTGTTTGATGATCCTTACCTCTTCAAGTTCTATCCTGATCAAATCATCAGGAGATGTGTTCCCGAGTCTGAACAAGAGTCCATTCTAAAATTTTGTCATGGAGAGGCATGTGGAGGCCACTTTTCTACAAAGAAAACCACTGAAAAGGTCCTCCAAAGTGGTTTATACTGGCCAAACCTCACTAAGGATTCCTTCCAATACTGCAAAATTTGTCCTTAGTGTCAGCAATTAGGATCCATTTCCAAAAGAAATCAAATGCCCCTCACTCCCATTCTAGTCATTGAAATCTTTCATTGTTGGGGAATTGATTTCATGGGACCCTTTCCAGACTCTAAGGGATACCTCTACATCCTCTTAGCTGTTGATTATGTTTCAAAATGGGTTGAGGCCATTCCCACCAAGACTAATGATCATCAAGTTGTGATCTGATTCCTAAAAGAGAATATCTTTTCTAGATTTGGAATTCCGAGGGCTATAATAAGTGATCGTGGAACCCATTTCTGCAATCGCCCATTCTCTTCACTCATTTCTAAGTATGGAATTTCTCATAAAGTTTCCACTGCGTACCATCCTCAATCCAATGGTCAAGCTGAGTTAGCAAATAGGGAGATTAAGAAAATTCTTAAAAAAACTGTCAACCCCTCTAGGAAAGATTGGTCTGAGAAACTCTTGGATGTTCTTTGGGCATATCGTATAGCATTAAAAACCATCCTAGGAATGTTACCATATAGGTTGGTTTATGGAAAATCATGCCATTTACCTGTTGAAATTGAGAATAAGGCAATTTGGGCAATCAAGAAAATGAATTTCGACATTTCTTTAGCCGAAGAAAAGAGGAAGTTAGATCTTAATGAACTTGAGGAACTTAGGATGGAGGCGTATGAAAATTCAAGGATAAATAATGATAGAGTTCAAGCCTACCAATCTAGGAATATCAAAGTCAAACAATATGAATTAGGAAAACCTGTGCTCTTGTATAGTTCAAAACTTCATTTACACCCAGGAAAGTTAAGGTCTAGATGGTCAGGTCCATTCATAGTGCATCATGTGTACCCCCATGGGGCTGTAGAGATTTAGGATCCCACAAGTGGTAACATTTTTAAGGTCAATGGTCATAGGTTAAAACCATTCATTGAATCATTCAATAAACAGGATATAGAGGTAGAGTTAACAGAGCCAACCTATGAACCAGGAAAAAATTGATAGATTTAAGATCCATGTCGGGCTAACGACGTTAAACAAAAGCGCTGCACAGGAGGTAACCCGTGGTCTTCATCTTTCTAATCTTTGTGAATCATTTTTTCCTTCTTCTTCATTTTGTTATTTAAAAAAATATAGACTGTTGACCTGATCTTCTTTTATGAGTAAGGATTGGTATGAAAGGG